>JAWRVZ010000079.1:100000-3045443 GCA_037043235.1 Rhodeus uyekii
CACCATCACCATCTGCATTTAATTTAATTTCCACCTTTACTCTGTATTTGTTGGTTGTTGTTTGTGTCTTTGCGTGTGGACACACTCTCACATTGTTGTCATCTTCGTGGATTACCTGATGTCAGTTTCACTAAATGATAATGTTTATGAAAAGGCTTTTGAACATCATCATAAAGGTTTTATGAAATGTTTAATTATTTTCAGTTGACTTCATAAATAAAATTACTAAGGCATTTCAACACTTAAATGATGTTGTATCTAGAAAAACTTTTAATAAAAAAATTACAATTTGACATAAACTGTTTTCTTTCAAGGGAACTTGCGTTGAGATTTTACGTTGTGGGTAACGCTCTGCGTAATTTATGCTCTGCGTAAATCCACAGTGTCCTCTTGGAAATGTAGTAGCAGTGGGATGCTTGCTCCCTCTTAGAGGGGTCTCAGAGCAATCAGTTTGGCTGATCCCTGCCATTTCAGGACACCAACTTAGTCTTTAGGTACTGGCTCTCTTAGTATATTTTTATTGGAAGCGTATAAAAATCTTCTAAATCAAAAAAAAAAAAAAAGATTTTTACTTGGGGCCATGGAAGCTGCTACCAAATATATCTCAGTGGGTCCTGTTCACAGTAGTAGGCTGGATAGTAGGCCCCAAGTAGGCTCTGGATATGGAACAGGAAGCCAAGACTGCCATAGAATGGCCGACAGCTCTGGTCATCTCCTTGGTGGCCTACAAGTCTGTGGCTCAACGCAGTTCGGTGACTGAATCCAGACCAATTCCCCCACCCTCAACAAGGTCTCCTAGCAAGTCCATTTGGTATCAATATGTGTACCAATACCAACTTGGTGCAGCCATAGAACGGCCATAGAAGGCCTCCTGGCCTGTTCTGTGATGCAGCCACTACTGTTGTCGAAAAGTAGAAGTGGATTGGACTGCTGGAGGGAAGTGGTTACGGTGTATGGTCCCCACTTCCCAGGTTCTGCCAACCCTGCCAGCTCAGTGCTCAGGTCTCCAGTGAGCCCACATCTCTGTGTCTGCCCGCAAACGTGCGGCACTGGGATGCTCGCCTCCTCTGAGGAGGGTTCAAGAGAAACCAGTTCGGTTCCCTGCCTGTGCACCAATCCAAGGCACCAATTGGTCACTCAGAAAACATCAGAGACCAGCGTCATATATAATAAATATTTTTATTTGAGCACATTACACATTTTAATTTTTAATTCTAATTCTCTGGAGTTATTAACAGATGCTGTCTTTTTTGTTGTAAATAGTTCAATTAATGGGTCATAAACTACACAACCAGCTTAATGCTACACATCAGATGATAAAAACATGAATCAGTGTAGTGTACAGTATAATGCTATAGATTAACTATTTGCTGTTTGTCTAAGTGTGTGGATTCTTTTCATGTTTTTGATTTATTCCTTTTAATCAATACATGTAAATACTGTTTACTATTAGTTTTTTTTCCTCTCAATAAGTTTATTTCTGATTTTATTTTAACACATTAAGTAGGCACTGATAGCATTTGATTATAGACGATAGAATACTTATTTGAGGCGTAAGGTTCCACAATAAATCGGAATAGTAGTATGCATTTTCTAGTCATTTTTGATTAGCGATGCTCAATTATGCTCCTGTAGATCCATCTTGCTGTAAAATGAATTTTAATCGAATGCACCTGAGCCATTTAATCAAGCTCTTACCCCAAAATTGCTCTCTAGTAAGTAGATCTGATAATGGTGTCTCTGTTCTGTGGATGTGGAAATGTTTGATTGGGGAATAAATTAAAAATAAGTTAATATATTTTATGCTTTACTGTTGATTTGTCTTGATTCTTGTTTATATTCTCCTATAATTCAGGATTATTATCACAAACAATATTTACAAAATACACTATGTATTTATAGTGACACGTTTTATTTAAGAATAAAATAGTTGTTTTTTGTATTACTTTTGAACTCATTACATTGCAAATCAATAAGCAAATCAATACATATGACATTCCATTATTTGATATTAGCAAATATTAATAGTAATTAAAAATAATTAGTTACATTCATATAGCACTTTTCCAGAGCTCAAAGCGCTTGCATAAAAGGGGTGGGGGGTGGTCTCCTCAACCACCACCAATGTGCAGCATCCACCTGGATGATGCGACAGCAGCCAAATTGCGCCAGAACGCCCACCACACACCAGCTTAATGGTGGAGAGGAGACAGAGCAATGAAGTCAATTAGAGTATGGGGGTGATTAGGAGGCTGTAATGGACCAAGGAAAATGGGCAGATTTGGCAAGGATGACTGGGTTAAACCCCTACTCTTACGAAGGACATCCTGGGATTTTTAATGACCACAGAGAGTCAGGAGCTCAGTTTAACGTCTCATCCGAAGGACAGATTTTTTTATTTTTTTTTATTACTTTTGAAATTCAATACATATGACCTTCCATTCTTTGATATTAGCAACATGAAGTGCATTCATGATGGAAATTAAGGTGTTTGTGAGCTTAATGAAAATCTGTTGCGCAATTAAGTCAAACAAAAATGTAATTACAATGTATCATTTTAAAATAAAAACAATACAAATATTTGTTAACCTGCATGTTATCTGATAATCGACATCAGAAAAACATTAAGTGACTCACTGAGTGATAATTAAAAAAAACAATGATGTGTTTGACAGGAGCTTAGAAATGCAGTGTTGCAAAGTGAAATGATTTGTGTAAATTTAGTAATCAAATGCGTTGTAGATCTCAGTTTTCAGCGTTCAAATAATTAGAGTAGTATAAAAGGGTGGGATTAAAGAAAAGTAAAAGCATAGGATTTCATAGAAGGTTAAGTGCTCACGGAAGAAATTTTCAGCTGTTCATTTGAATATTGTCAGTGATTTTGCATTCCAGATGAAGGCAGGAATGCCTTCTGGTGCAAATATTCTGGTGGGTGATTTTATACCTCTCTGTGATACCGTCTCTCATTTACCAATCATAGGCTTCTGGTAGGACTGTCGACTCGTAGTAGCAAGTGAAACTAGGAGGGTCCTGAGCAAGCATCAATGCCTTGAACTGCCAGTGCAGTAAGATAAGCGTGGGCGCTCTTGGGCTCGTTGAAGACAAGACATTCTGCAGAAATCAGAATTCACAAACTTGTGGTTGGTCAGTTGGTCCTCAAAGATTACTTTAAGATTTCTGGCTAACCTTGATGGGTTAATCATTGAAGAACATAGCTGGATGGTGAATTCAGCATCTGAAATTAATCAGTTTAACTCACTTAATAGATCAAAGATCTTTAAGTTCAATTAAGCTTTCTTAAGCTAACAGTATTTATCTTGAATATGGAATTCACGCAATAAGTTTTATTTGTTACTTCCCTATATTGGACACCCATGTTTAAAATATACTTAGTAGAAATATAATAAAGTATATTAAAAATAGATTATTGTATAAAAGGGATGTTTTAACGCATAACGACCCTTGGGAGAATGTGATGGGAAAAGCTTCAACTTCTAAGTTGCCACCTCAGGGTAAGTGTGTGAATGTTAATTATACTCCCATTGTGGGAGGAGGGTTTTACATGACATGACATAATTCCTCTTCTCACTCTCTCTATCTCTCTTCCTGTCTCAATTTTACTGCTTTCCTTCAGGCATTGTCAGTCTTTCTCTGACCTTGGCAGACTCTTATTGAATGGTCTTTTTTTGTTGTGTTGTTGTTGGTGTTGTTGCAAAGGCTGCATTTCAGCAGGCTCTTGTGACCGGTAGAGAAAGCCAGTTCAGTGGCTGCTGAGCAGGGTCTTCTTTCAGTATGCTAAGTGACGTTTGCTCTCCATGGATCATCAACGAAGGATGCAAGAAAAATGGAGCTGTGACAACACTTTTGTACGTAGCGGTGCACATTTTTATTTGTTTCATTCATAAACTGTTTCACAGTAAGCTTTTTGATAACTCTTTAGAATACGGTTCCATCATTAATGAATAACTGCACAGGAAAAAACAATGAACGCAATATAAAAATTCTAGTAACTGCTACCAACTAACAAGAAACCTTGATTAAAGAATTAAGTAATAGTTTAATTGAATTAGTTTTTTTCTCTATTAGCTAATCAGTAACTACTTTTTTTATTAAGAATTAATATATTCAGGTCCATAATTAATAAGATGAATGCACAATTAATTAATTAATTAATTAATTAAAGGGTTTACTGACGCCATGGTCCAAACATAAAATGTACTCGGTTTGGTTAGAAATAACTGTTTGTAATGAAGCGTCACTCAGGCTGGGATCCATATGCGTACTTTAATAAAGATAACAGAGGTGGTCGTACAGGCAGGGTCAAACAGGAGCAAACAGGAACAGACGGGCAGGCAGAATCAGAGACGAAATAACAGGCAGACAGGTCAGAACAGGCAGATAACGTTCACAGGTCGTAATTCCAGGCAGGGGTCAACAGTCAGCAGTAACGGCAACAGAAAAACAGGCAGTGGAAATAACGCTCAGAAATGTCAACCAGGGCTAAACAAGACTTCGCGGTGAGTGTATGGGTGAAGCAGTCCTTTATAGTCCAGGTCATGTTTAACAGGTGGTGTGACAAACAGTGATGGAGTCCAGCTGGTGAGTGTGATCAGTCCAGTGTGAGGGTTTCTGGGAAATGTAGTGTGTGTGAGGTGTGTCAGTATTCGGGCGATGGCTCCCTCCGGTGGCCCAAGGAGGGAATCACGGAGATCGTCTCTGTGACACTTTCAAAGTTGTATTGTGGTGGTGTTTTTTTTTTTCTTTTAGAGCGCACCAGACATGCACTGCAAAAATGCATTTACAGGGTCTCTTCTGTTTTGTAGTGTTCACATCACGTGACTGAAGTCATTCATTTGGAATGGCCTGCAAAATAATCAAACACAATCTCTGTACAAGCAACACTACATTAGGGTTTGCGAGGGCAGATTATGGTTTTCAAGTATTCGGGTTGGTGAGATGTTTTTTTTTTATGTTTAAGTGTTTTTGAAAGAAGTCTCTTATGCTCCCCAAGACCGCTTTTATATAATCTTAAATACACAAATAGTAATGAGAATTTTAAAATAACTGTTTTCTATTTGAATATATATAATTTATTCATGTTATGCTGAATTCAGCATCATTACTCCAGTCTTCAGTGTCACATGATCCTTCAGAAATCAATCTAATATGATGATTTGCTGCTCAAGAAGTAATAAAACTTAATGCTTAATAGTAATAAAACTTTTGTGGACTAATGTTTTTGTGGAAACCATGATATATTTTGGTTCAGAATTCCATTAAGAATAGAAAGTTCAAAATAACATGTATTAACAGCACACAAAAAATCATATGTAACATGATATTGTTATATCTTTATTGTTACTTTAGATGCATCTTTGTTTAATAGTATATACAAAGATTTATACAAAGTATATGTCATAGTCGTGTCATGTTGTTTCACTTCCTGTTACCTTTGTATTTCTCGTGTCGTTCCTGCACCTGACTTGTTAATCACTCCCCTTGTTATTTGTTCAGCTGTTCCCTATCTCCTCGTGTAGAAAATCCTCTTGTGTTCTCATGTCTTTGTCAATCGTTGATGTTATCTGATGTTCTTCTGTTTAAGTGTGTGGATGTATTGCTGTGTTCGTGTCTCCATGTATTTCCAAGTACTGTGAGTGTTTTTGCACAAGTGTGTAGTTTTTGTTGTATTTAAAGTCTTTTGGTTTTCGTTTATTCATGAAACCTTCTTCTTCGTGTTCCTCCCGCATTGTACAACGTAAACAAAGAGTGGAACAGTATAAAGCATAGAGAAAATTGCCAATTCTGGTGATTCAGAATCAAGTATCTTTTTAAAGTGTATGGTATATTTTATTACTGTTCACCCTAAAATCAGACATATTTCTTGTTTTAAGAGCACAATGATTGTTGTTTTTAAAAAACAATGTTAGCACAAAGATTTGTTTAATATTTAATACTTTTTGAGCTTATTACCTGAGCATCGCTATCCCCCCTCCCCCCGTCAACAATCGTGCACCCCCCTGCGGTAAAATTATCAAACGTTTTCCGGTCTGCGGCACAAAAAAGGTTGGGGACCAACCAAGAGTATATCATACTCTTACTCATGATCGCACAGCATCTGTTTAACAAATATTTTGGCATGCTTTAAATTTCACAACAATACTGAATTCTTTTTGCTGTTACATTCACTACTCATTATCACAAAAATGGCTATGCCATCTGAGAAAGCACTGACAACTGTGTATTTATCTCGTCACACCATGAGATCTGCTTCAGGCAATTGTGTGGTTGATCAGACAGAATGAATGTGGAGATTTACAGGTGGCAGATGACTCACTGTGTAGCAGTTCCTCTGTTCCTTGTTGGCTTATGTGATCTATGGAGCTGCCATTCACCTTCAGATGCTCAATCAATATTGCCATGAGCAAAAGGCAAAGACGAGAGGAAGTTAGTGAGAGAATAATGGAAAGAGTATTTCCTTCCCTGCAGTGAGTGTTTGGGCTGAGTTCACAATTTGTTTTATTTTTTTACTGTGAGTTAGAGTCACTATTTCAAGGCTCTCTCTGGGTTCTTCAGCTATTTTTACCAAACAAGTTTAGTTATGATTGTATCAGATGTTTCATAAGGTGCTTCTTTATTGCCATTGGTTTATTTGTTATTTGTCTATTTTAGAATTAAAAAAATATATAATTTTTTTTTTGTTGAAATGATCTCCTTTCCCAGGAGACAAAAGAGTTACAGAATGAAGTCTAGAATATGCATTTACAGGAAAATACTAGTATCTAGTGGTGATTCCAACTTTGCTAATGCCTTTTTTTCTTGGTGTGAAGGTAATAAGACATTAAGACATTAATGAATGTAATTTAGAGACATCAGTGATGAGCGAAATTGTTCTTAGTGCTCATAATTACCCTTTTCACAAAACAATCTGCAGACATGCTGCAGAGTTCTGGATCAGTATTAGGGGTTTGATTGCACTTGATTGAAGTACAGCCAGAAGAGCACTGCAATAATCAAGCCTAGAAATGACCATGGCCTCGACGAGAAGTTGTGTCGCTCACTCAGTTTGGAAAGGCCCAATCTTCTTGATGTTGTGAAGTGCAAACCAATACCTGCATGACCAAGCTGTCTTTGCGATGTGATCTTTGAAGGTCTGTTGGTCTTCAAAAATGTGTCCAAGATTTGTGTAATTGTTGATGAACCAATCTGGATGGTGAAATTGTGTTGCAGAGCTGGATTGGTAGGGAATACAAGAAGCTCTGTCTTTGCAAGGTTGAGCTGCAGGTGAAGCTATTTCATCCATGTGATCCGTGAAGCTACTGTGGGATTATCTAGTTGAAATGAAAGGTAGAATTGTGTGTCAATAGCATAGCAATGGTAGATGAAACCATTGTAACCCATGTATGATGGGTTAGTGATGTAGTGTATATTGAAAAGAGGAGGGGACCAAGAACTGAACCCTGAGGAACCCCAGTGATCATTCGGCATGATGTCTCCCAAGGAACCCTGAACTACATACCTGGGAGATAGGATTCAAACCAGTGGAGTGGAGTTCCTGTGATCCACAGGGAAGAGAGGGTGGATCTGATGATTAACAGTGTCAAAGGGAGAAGATAGGTCCAGAAGAATGAGAATTGATGATTTGGGACTGCAATGCTTCAGTGACTGACAGTAATGCAGTCTCTGTTTAATGGCCCTTCTTGTCGAACTGGTTATTCTGTGAGAGGAAAAGTGATGCCTGGTTGAAAAAAACTTGTTCAAGAGTTTTTGCTATTAATGGTAGGAGAGACACAGGTCTATAATCATCGATAAGTGATGAGTTTAGTGTGGGGTTTTTTCAGCAGTGGAGCCTGCTTGAATGCAGAAGGGAAAATTCCAGTGTGCAAAGAGATATGTTGATGTGTGTAAATACTGGTAAAGGTGTAGAAGAGATGGCTTGAAGAAGGTGTGAGGGGATGGGGTCTAAGGAGCAGGTGGTAGGATAAGGCTGGAGAGGAGAATTTTATATACTTCTGCCTCTGTGAGTCAAGTCAAGTCACCTTTATTTATATAGCGCTTTTTACAATGTAGATTGTTTCAAAGCAGCTTTACAGGAAAAACAATATAAACAAAGTTTGTTTGGCTGAACAGAAGCCCCAAAAGAGCAGGCGAATCAATACAATTGATGAATTTTAAGTGTTAAGTTTCCCCAACTGAGCAAGCCATAGGCGACAGCGGCAAGGAACCAAAACTCCGGCAGGTGACGTAACGAATGAAGAATAGAATGGAGAAAAAACCTTGGGAGAAACCAGGCTCAGTTGGGGGACCAGTTCTCCTCTGGCCAACAGCCAAACCGTGCATGATTATTATACAACAATTCAAGTCCAATATGAAGTCCAATTTGGTCCGGTTAGAGATGGGTTCATGATCGTCACAGGGCAGGGTCCAGTAGAGTCACGGTCTCCGCAGACACCCCAGGGCAGTGCTGTGCTCGTGTCCAGGTCCTTCATCTGATCTGGATACGGCCCGGATCCAGCTGCCCATGGTAACCTCGGAATAAACAGAGACCAATATCAGCGTAGATGCCATTCTTCTTCTGCTGTATCGAGTAAATCAGGTGTTATGGGAATGTTCCCGGTTCCGGCTTATCTAAATTATGCAGCCTAACAATCATTTTACATGATTTGGATTAAAAATGTATGTATAATGTGTTATGTGTATGCCAGGTTGAAAAGATGTGTTTTTAGTCTACATTTAAACTGACAGAGTGTGTCTGCTTCCCGAACTGTAATAGGAAGACTGTTCCAGAGTTTAGGAGCTAAATAGGAAAAGGATCGCCCGCCAGCAGTTGACTTTGATATTCTAGGTATTATAAGCTGGTCAGTATTTTGGGATCGCAATAGATGTGAAGGACTATAATGTGTTAAGAGATCGCTCAAGTACTGTGGAGCTAAACCATTTAATGCTTTGTAAGTAATTAGCAAGATTTTAAAATGTATTCGGTGTTTAATAGGAAGCCAGTGCAGGTTTGACAGAACTGGGCTAATATGCTCATACTTCCTGGTTCTAGTAAGAACTCGAGCTGCTGCATTTTGGACCAGCTGGAATTTGTTTATTAAGCGTGCAGGGCAACCACCTAGTAAAGCATTACAATAATCTAGCCTTGAACTCATGAACGCATGAACTAACTTTTCTGCATTTGTCTTAGATAGCATATGTCGCAATTTAGATATATTTTTAAGATGGAAGAACGCCGTTTTACAGATGCTAGAAACATGGCTTTCAAATGAAAGATTGGTATCAAAGAGCACACCCAGGTTTCTAACTGACGACGAAGACTTGACAGAGCAGCCATCGAGTGTTAGGCAGTAGTCTAGATTATTATGTGCTGAACTTTTTGGTCTAATAATTAGAATCTCTGTTTTTTCAGAATTTAGCAGTAGAAAGTTATTAGTCATCCAATTTTTTATATCGGTTATGCATTCTGTTAATTTAGTGAATTTGTTCGTTGAAGAGTGTTTTGAATGTTTTGAAGAGTGTACGTGAGTTTGAGGAAATGTTAAGCATTAGCAGCATGTACTTCACTAGAGAAGGCAGAGAGCTAGACACGAAGTTAAAGTGGAACATTACATGTCCGTTGCAGTATTGACATCCAGAGATGAGAATTATTTTGGTGAGGGAAGAGAGGGTGAAACAATAGAAGAAATATGGGAAGGAGAGAGAGAGTGCAGGTTTCGTCTAAAAGTAACAGGTAAAGGGGTTGATGTTGAAGATTAAAAGTAATGAAGAAAATATCTGAAATGTGCAGAGATTTTTTTCCAGGAGATTGTCTGCGATGCAGTTGCGAGTGAATTAAATTGAGCTGGTTTCCTGATTTGTGAGTACTAGTTGCGATGAGCCGTTTGAGATCAAAAGAGGTTATGAGAGAGAGGAAGTCAGTAGCATAAGGATTCTAGAGCTGCAGCTAAGGATATATATATATATATATATATATATATAGTTTAATTGAACAAACTTGTTTAATTTAATTTTACCCTTCGCAAACCAATTAATTATTTTGAACATTACGGTTTACAGTGCACAGCTAAGATAAGCAAAAAAGAAGAGGGATGCGATAGTGTCCGTCTCAAGGTCTTCCTGACTTGTGTCTCACCAAAATTTCCAGAGACATTGTGGAATGACAATGAAGATATTTTAGCCAAACAATTATCATATTTTTGTCATTCCCCCAATGCAAATTGTGTCTCAATCCTTTATGATTTAAGAGAAAATTGTCATGCCCTTTAATTTCCAATACCCTCTACTGTCACAGATCGTATGATGACCGGTCAGCTCTTGCTGAAATCGCACCCATAATTGTGTTTTTGTTATGATGTGTGGTAATGTGGGGCCCATTCTGCAATTAGGGCTCGGATCATCTTGTAGTATCACCTCGACTTGAATCTTTGCTCTACATACCCACACAAACTGATAAAGTTGCAGCAGTTCCCATGGAAACTATAATAAATTGAGACAGAAGATTCTGTGACAGTTTTTTGTTTTGTTTTATTTTTAATGGTGGATGACTCTTATAATAAATCTAACAAGCAACCTTTTTGCACTCTCAGATATTTTATTATATATATCCTTCATTCCAGTTCCTTTATTGGTTGGTGTTAAATGTGTTTAAGTGCACACTGTTCCATTGAAACCTCTCTGGATTACCTGTATTTACTTTGTTTATCAAACTAAGTCTATTTTTTGTACCTTCTTCATCTGCCTATTTTTTTCAAACCTAAATTATTACAAATATTTTATCTTGTTATTCAGTAAAAATGTTTACATTCTTTAAAAGCAATATTGTGTTGAATAGTTTGTTGATGATATGATCATCCCTTGAGATGCAACATTGTGTTGTAAGGTTTATTAAATACTACCAATCAAAAATTTGGGTTGGTAAATCTTTTATGGTCATGTGATCCCTCAGAAATCTGTCTATTGTGCTTATTTGATGCACTAAAAATGTTAAAAATTCCTCGGTTACGTGTGTAACCTTGCTTCCTTGAAGAGGGAATGAAATGTTGCATTGAGACGCTATAGAAACACTCTGCATGATTGTGTCATGAAGGACATGTGTAATTGGCGGATGACGTCACGAACCAGGAAACTATAAAGCCACGCTCTATTTTTGTGCGGCACCATAAGTGCCTCTCCATAGACCGACCAATAGCTCTGGCGCTTTGGAGGTCCTCGTTGTGGAAATTGGGTAAAAGCGGGAGGACGGGAGGACAGACGGACGCACGTCCTGCCTCTCTGCTGGCCAGTCGATGTTTAATCTTTTAAGCTAAAAACAGTGTGAGTCGCCTTTGAGCCTCAGTAGGACCTGAGTACCGTGAGCCCGTACACTCTCCTCAAAGAGCGCCAGGCAGGAGTGGAGCGTCCTTAAAGGAAGCTTTTCACAGTGTGCACACCCAGCGCCTTCGCCTTCCCCAAACAAGCAACACACAGTTCATGCGTATCCCCACCCATGATCTAGCGAAGGTAGGAATGATCACAAGACGTGAATTGTTAGGTGTTCACTATTTCACACTATTTAAAGTTGGTAAACAGACAACACTAAATATGACAATCACACACAGGGCTACTGAAGAGAAAGAAGCTGGCGTTGTTTGGCGTGACGCCTTTTATAGTTTCCTGGTTCATCGCCTGCCTCTGGCATCTCTTCACATGATTGGTTTGATCACATGTGCTTCATGACACAATCATGCAGAGCGCTCCCATAGTGTCTTGACGCAGCATGAGTTTGCTTGAAAGGGAACTGTAATGTTTTTGTGGAAACATTGATTCTTTTTCTTTGAAGAACATAAAGTTCCAACTGAGAGCATTTATTTGAAATGGAAAACATTTACAACATTAAAATGCCTTCAGGGCTTTTTGACTTTTTATCAATTTAATGCATCCATTCTGAATAAAAGTATTTATAATAAGAACTTTGCCAATTTATAAACACAATTGTGTTTATTTCGAGATGCATATTGTGACAAACAAGTCTGTAAGCATTTCAAATAAATTTGTATGTCTAAAGATTATTTTATTTATTTATTTGATTGAAGAACAAGGCAAAATGTGATTACATATTCTGTCTTTCATGTCCTGTAATTACATGTTCCAAGTGCTTAAGTTGTAACAAGTTGTGATTGATGTGTGGGTTTCATGTTATTGAGAACTTTTGCCTGGTAGAAGTATCTTTTGGCCTTGAACTGGAGAGATTCTAGAAGCAAAATGCAATACTAACCCCATTTCTAACCTTGATATTGTAGAGTGAGAAGCTTGGATTGTTCCCACAGAAGTCTAATATAAGTGTCTTTGGAAAGAATGCTCATGGATCTTCTGTATTTCAAAATTTATGTCAGCAGAGTTCTGGAGTGCTCAGTGAAAAGAGCTGTGCCCCAGATTCTCAAAAGATTTTTGAAAACTTTCTCCAGATATAACAAAAGCTGTTCAAAGCCGACATAAGCCGTGTAGAGGAAATGCACCACAATGAAATGGTAAACCACTGAAATGGAATCACTTTCATTCATATATCCCTGTACCCATGGCCGATCTTTACCACAGACGTTTCATGTTTCAGAAGATGTTTGGAGACCAAAATTGAGCGATGTTTGATGTTTTTAAATGTTATGTTATAATTCATGTCACTGCACAGTATGAGGGGTGTTTTGAATTTGTAAATCAGTTATTTTTTAAAGGGAGCTCACACTGTGTCTGTTCCTCTAGCATGACTGATGTCTGAAGCATGTGTGTAAATGTGACAATGAACTTGACATTTGCAGGCAGTAGTGTATGATTTCACCACTGGTGTGACTGAGTATAAAAAGGACACCTGTGCAAAACGTCATCCTCTTGTTCAGGAGACTGTCTGTTTATTGTGCAAGGAGTGAATATCATGGAGAAAAACTTTGGATCATGTGTGTTTGGCTCTCCAGGGAGCTAAGTGCACACAAAGTTTTCTCGTGGAAAGTGGAACATACAATTGGATGGAATACTTTCAACTCTTCTAAGAACCTGGATTTGCTTGATATGGTGCTTTCACAAGACTGGCTAAAAGAGACAGAAGTAGTTTTTTTCCAATCTACTCTCTCCTGAGGGATAATAAATGGTGTGTTCTTGAGCGCTTTCGGCTCTCAAAAGGCAGTCCTTGCTCTGCATTTAGAATATGTCTTGAACTAAGCGCATTTGATTCTCAGGGGTTAAATGCATTTTCATGTGATGCGTGGCATGACTCTCTCTTGAGGGATGAGAGTTGAGTGCCTGCTCTCCATGGTTCAGGTTCCGCTGCCGCTATGTAGGTATGCAGGATCAAATGCAGGGGTTAAGGGTGGAGCACAGAGTCAAACAGAAGCCTTTCCTTACTTGGCTTCTCTTGTTCACTCAAATATCGCTACTCATCCAACATGTTCTCTCTACTCATCATACATGTCCTCTCCTTAAGGAATTAGGGGCAGAAAGAGTGTAGTAGGACTCTAATCCATGCTATTGGTAAGCCCTTTGTAGAAGCATCCACTCCCTGAATAGCAAAATCAAGTAGCCAGGCTATCTTTGTGAGCCTCTTTGAAAATCTGTTCCAGGTGTTTGGTGTAGATAGGCTTACTCCCAATTTTGAGTTGTCGTGCTGAGGATAGGGAACGAGACACTGTGTCTCTTTGCCATGCTTTCGGTATTCCTGCATAAATTTAGAGAAGAACCGGATGACATTTCACAGGTGCCGTTTTTATACTCACGGTCGCACCACCTGCCAATGTCAAGTTCATTGTTGTGTTTAGACGCATGGTTCAGACACCAGTCATGCTTGAGGTATTCCACATAGCGACCCCTAGGGGAGTCAGTGTCCAATTCCCTGTTCTCAGGGAACTATGGTTACATGTGTACCATGAGATGTTTTATGTGAGACTAGATTTCACCTCAAACTCAAGGTTAAACAGATATACATGCTAAGGTCAAACCTACATGCACTATAAAATCAGATATTGGTTGAAGTGCTTCTAATATTCTTAGTGTTTTGGTCATATTACGTGACTTTTGAATTATGTATTACATGCCATGCATGAAGAAGTAACAGATCTGTTCGCATGTTCAGAATAAACATTATATAAAGTATTTGCATTGGAAAATAAATATGGTGGAGATCAGTCAATAATCAGTGTGATATATGTATTTTTCCCCCAGATAATGTGTACAGAGAATGTCTTGCTAATGGTACCTGGGCAAAGAAGGGAAACTACTCCCAATGTCAGGAAATCCTCAACGAAGAGGTATGTGGTTGCACTTTAAAATGCATTCATACAGTTTTTCACAATGCCAGTTACCTAATGCCACATGCATAAATCATAATTTTATTTCTAATAATCATTGTTCAATGTATTTTAATATTTATGCAACTTTACTGTAGCTCAAACAATAGAGTGTGGTGCTTGCAACGCCAAGGTCATGGGTTCGATCCTTAGGGAAACCAAGAACTGATTAGCATGTCAATGTGTTCCTTGAATGTAATGTAAGCCGCTTTGGATAAAAGTGTCTGCCAAATGCATAAAATGTCAGTGTAAAATGTAAAAAGGCTGGTCAAAAAAGGTTTTAGACCACATTCGCAATCTTGGCTATTATTGTCCATTTAAACCAGAAAATAAAGATGTATTATAAGTTTTAATACGTTTATAATAATAGTGGTGCCATTAGCTTTTAGATTATTGCAGAAAAATATTTCTGTGAAAAACAAAACCTTGAACACAACTTTTATGAATTTCAAAGCGTAAATATAATTGTCAGAAGTCAAAAAAGCTAACTGTATACTATAAATGAACTACACTATGGTCGCATGGCTTCAACGTCACCATCATTAAGTTTCCATCAAAACTTTCATTCTTGGTTTAAAAACATTTTCCATTAAAGTTCAAGATATAATAATTTCCAAAAGTGTAATTATTGTCATGGTTGTGTGTGGATGAAGGAAGGCACAAAATAACTGAAAAAGTCTTTAATAGACAAACTCAAAAGGATCCACTTTAAATATACAAACAAAAGGGCACTTATGTCCTAAACTTGTGAACAGAAAGAGACCAATATTACTGCACCCCCCCCCCCCCTCATTTAATTCAAATAAAATTAATTTGATGCACTTTATCTCAATGATTTTATTCAAAGCAGGAAGAATGCTAGATCTGACGAAAATAGCCGTCAGTCTTACCCTTCATGTTAAATATTGTACTGCAGCAGGATGATCCATTGCTGTGCATGTATTGCAGTGCTCTCAAACTCAAGGGAGGGCCATTACTGTGAAAGACATCTCATTGGAGGGCCATTTTAACATTCAGGCACAACAACAAAGAGCAATCTTTCACAAAATACTTTACCTGTTGAGACGATCGCTTTCATTTACTTCAAATTCAAAACATATTTTTGTCAAACTTACAGTTAGTCCAAATCTTTTGCCCTTACTTTATTTTGACTTGTATAACTTGGCGAAACTCTACACTGAACTAACAACCTTGCAGTGAACACATGTAATCTCTTAATTCATTTGCACACTATTCTGTTTCTTGCCAGACACCTGGCAGTGCTTCTTAGACAGCTGAACCACATTTACCCTGATGGAGGTCACAGTTGAAACCCTAAGTACAGCTTCAAGATGGCCTGGACCTATACTTGTTGAAGTTCATCATTGAGAAGTACTTCCAAAAAGGCACATTACCTTACTGAACACTTTGGACAGCTCTGTCCAGTATTGTCTGTGCCTCTCTGAATTTGGTTTTTAGCTCACAGTTGCACTGAAAGTCAATGAGTTCAATTTGCAACTTAGAAAGCTCTCCACATCAGCTGAGAAGGGATCTGCGAACAGCTGGAAAGTGTCACAGTATATCTTGATGTCAGCAAAGCGCTGATCAAATTCCTGCAATAGCTTTTCAATGGCATTCAGAGGTATGTTCATTACCACTGAATGCTGTGCCCTCTTTCACAAGAGATTTGCATGTTGAGAAATGACTGATGTTTTTTGCAGAAAGCTGAGTTTAATACAATTTCAGTTTTGTGGAGAAGGCTTTTACACATTCAAATGCTGCTGTGATGAGATGACCAGGACCCTGGAGCTTCAAGTTAAGGATATCGGCTCTTGTGTTATGTCCACTAAGAACAAAAAGTCCATGACCCATTTATGGTCATCAAATTCTGGAACATCCATTCTGCCATTTCCCATAAATTTCTTCACCTCAGCTCTTAAATCAAAAAAATTCTTCAGGACATTCCCCCTGCTGAGCCAGTGCACCTCAGTAAAGTACATCACCATATGTTGACCAATTTTTTTCTAAAAAGGCCCAAAACTGGCTGTAAACTCCTCAACCTAATGTAATTGTTACATTTCAGTACAACAGACATGACATGTTCATATTTCAAGCATTTTCAGTTTTTTTTTTTGCCTATCATCGACAGGGCACCATCAATGGCAATGCCTTCCAGTCTGTTCCACGGCAAACCAGCATGCTCAATCGCATCGCACAGATGCTGAAATATATATTTGGCTGTGGCATGGCTATGCACTGGGCACAAACTCAGCAACTCCTCTGTCACTTCAAATTGGTCAGTTATACCCCTAATGAAAATGGCTAACTGAGCACTGTCGGTTTTGTCTGTGTCAAGCGCCACAGAGTATGCCGTGAAAAACTCTGCTTTGCCATGCAACTGATCATAAATGTCACTCGATAACTCTCTAATCCGCTCTGCCACAGTGTCTGCTTATAGAGATTGTTGAACAAGCTCTTATTTTTCTGGACCGAGAATATCAGTGACTTTTTACATGCAATTCTTCATAAACTGCCCTTCAGTGAATGGCTTTCCTGCTATAGCGATCAACACACTCACCACATAACTTGCTTCAACTTCAGCATCATCATCCTTTTTAGCTTTATGGAAAAGGCTTTGCTGGGACTTTAGCTCTCTCTGCAATTGTGTGACTTTTCAGACTGTTCTCCGTGTTTAGTCGAGTAATGCCGCTCGAGATTATGTTCTTTTAGAACGGCTACTTTTTCTTTGCATATCAGGCAGGTTTGTTTCTGACATGTTTCTGGGCTTTGGCCTTCAAACACTCTTCCCTCCATCACTTTATAAGATTTTAATTGGATTGACAACAGTCAATAACAATGACAACACGTTGACAACAATGTAGTGGTACCTTCAGTATGGCTCTTCCCTAATAGTTTGCCGGTTTGCCGCTTCAGAGCACCGAGGTGATTGCTCAACTAACGTCAGATGCCAGTCTCAAGAGTCTGGTTCCCTTAGTAGAATTTCTGGCAGTGTGGTAGCTTCTGCTGAATATTTCAAATTTTCCACTACCCAACACCAGGTTATGTTCCCAATGTCTCCACTAATGTGTCCAGACCTATCGCCCTCCCCCTTTCAGGGATCCAGACCAGGAACACAAGAATCTGCTTTGCTCTGTTCAGGCGCTGGAAACTTACATCCACAGAGCTACCCAGTGACGTAAATCTGAACAGTAGTTTGTATATTTCATCCTCCTTAAAACGGGGCCCCGGTGTCCTAGCATAGAATGAGTCATTGGACAGTCATAGAGCATTCCCATAGCACTTGATACAGCTTGAGTTACGGATGTAACCTTAGTTCCCTAAAGAGGGAATAAGACCTGCATGTAGTCACCATATATCCTGCGTGTCTGCCAGCAGTCTACATCATACACTTTAAGCTGCCAACTGTTTGGCATAGCATGCCATTATACACTCACCAAAATTATTATTTGGAATGCCTGTTCAATTTATTATTAATGCAATTATCTAATCAACCAATCACATGGCAGTTGCTTCAATGCATTTATGGTTGTGGTCCTGGTCAAGACAATCTCCTGAACTCCAAACTGAATGTCAGAATGGGAATTGGGACATGATTGTTGGCATGATTGTTGGTGCCAGACAGGCCGATCTGAGTATCTGCTCAATTACTGTGATTTTCACGCACAACCATTTCTAGGGTTTACAAAGAATGGTGTGAAAAGGGAAAAACACCCAGTATGCAGCAGTCCTGTGGGCGAAAATGCCTTGTTGATGCTAGAGGTCAGAGGAGAATGGGCCGACTGATTCAAGCTGATAGAAGAGCAACTTTGACTGAAATAACCACTTGTTACAACCAAGGTATGCAGCAAAGCATTTGTGAAGCCACAACACACACAACCTTGAGTCGGATGGGCTACAACAGCAGAAGACCCCACCGGGTACCACTCAGCTCCACTACAAATAGAAAAAAGAGGCTACAATTTGCACGAGCTCACCAAAATTGGACAGTTGAAGACTGGAAAAATGTTGCCTGGTCTGATGAGTCTAGATTTCTGTTGAGATATTCAGAATAGAGTCAGAATTTGGCATAAACAAAATGAGAACAAGGATCCATCATGCCTTGTTACCACTGTGCAGGCTGGTGGTGGTAGTGTAATGGTGTGGGGGATATTTTCTTGGCACGCTTTAGGCCCCTTAGTGCCAATTGGGCATTGTTTAAATGCCACGGCCTACCTGAGCATTGTTTCTGACCATGTCCATTTCTTTATGACCACCATGTACCCATCCTCTGATGGCTTCTTCCAGCAGAATAATGCACCATGTCACAAAGCTCGAATCATTTCAAATTGGTTTCTTGAACATCCCACATCTTTGAGATGTGGTGGAGCAGGAGCTTCATGCCCAGGATGTGCATTTCACAAATCTGCTTCAACTGCAAGATGCTATCCTATCAATATGGGCCAACATTTCTAAAGAATGCATTCAGCACCTTTTTGAATCAACGCCACATAGAATTAAGGCAGTTCTGAAGGCATAAGGGGGTCAAACACAGTAATACTGTAGTATGATGTTCCTAATAATCCTTTAGGGGAGTGTAGATTCCCAGTTAATGATATCACCTGGCTCTGACGTCCTGTCACATGATTGGTTCGATTACACGTGTGCTTCATGAGGCAATCATTTCCCATTGCGCTTGACACAGCATCTCATTCCCTCTTCAGGAGTACGTAACCAAGACATTTTCTTTGCACTTTTTATCAGTTAGTTCCAATTTTTTTTAGTTACCTTTAGACTTTGTAAAACTAATCTAATTAATGGCTAGATTAAAGAAGTGTTATGGAAAGTGGAACTTCTGTCATGTTTTGCTTTGTGTTTCAAATGTCCCTTAATGCAGTGTATTTACTGTGTGTACTGCATTAATTGATTCCTATAGGCCTGGTTCTACATATAGGGCTTAGGTTAAGCCAAAATAAGGCCTTAGTTCGGTTAGGAAATTTAAGTAGCTTTATAAACATAAAATTCCTTAGAAATAAGCAATATTGTTGTGCATCTTCAGACAAAACAATGGCACTGGCATATTTTAAGCGACAGTATGTCAGTGCAAGTTGCTTTCGCTCAAATATGACCAGACTTAAGCCTTGTTTGTGAAACAGGGAGAAGTAATTGTAGTTTATTTTAACGTGTTTGCAGGTGAATCTCTGAGAAACAGGCATGGCCGTTTGACAGACAGAGACATTGATGCTGCAAGTCTACAAGATTCATTAGCTGTCCTTCTGTGTAAAAGAAGTAACATGGGGGGATTAATAATGTATGGACTTTTATCTTCCCTCAAAGGAAGCAATTTAACCAGGCATCCTAAGCCTTTGTTCACACAGGGCTGGGGAAAAGTGAAATCTCTCATCCAATCATCTCAAGTCGAACGGAGGAGTGGGCTATCAAGTATAATGCTCAGATTTATATTTAGACAGCAGGGAGGGCTTCCACCACAGCTAGTGGCTTACTGGAGCATGTGATTACCACTAGATGCTGTTTTTTTACCTAGAGAGTAGAGCACTAATGGAATTCATATTGTATTTAAAACTTGAAAAGAGTAATCATGTCATGCTGTTAACATGTGATCTACTGGAAGCTTTGTTTACTACTATAGTTAGTAGCTAATCTTTTCCAGGAAAGTTGGACAGTATGGTGGTCATGCACGAGATATAGAGTAGGTTCAGATATATTTCTAGTCTTACGGGTAATTGTATTTAGCTTGATAGGCAGTTAAATGCTTGAATACATTTTATTTAGTGAAAGAATTAATGACAAATTTTAAAACCACATCCTAGCAATAATTGTATCATTACGTGTCATGAGGTCTGTTTATTTTGTCTAGTTTAGATTGTTTGAGAATAATTGTGAAAGAAGTTGGTAAGAGACAGATATCAGAATCCCATGGGTCCCAACAGGTCCCGTGCTTTATTAAATTGCAGTGATTCTATGGTAAATTCCCCTGAATGCTTAAATCCATAGAAAGCTGTTAAAAACACTGCCTCAAAAAAGCATTGATGTAGCCAGAAAACAGCCTATTGTAAGTGGTGGAGACTAATCAAATCAATAGTAATACAAATAATAATGGTAATGAGAAAGGGAAAGGGCTTTCTGCTTAGATTTCCCTATGCCTTTCAGTAGCAACTGAATGCATAGTATAGAAAATAAACTGGGATAATTAAGATTTTGAAGCTGAGCATGGAACTGAATTCCGGCCACTTTTTTGCGTATGGGAGCAGTTTTCAAATGATGTGAATCAAAACAATAAAGTAAAAAAACGTATATCGTTGAAATTAGAAAGATGAGAAATAGATCTCATTTTAAGAGAATTTCGGCCATGGTTTGATAGGCTGTTTTAGAGAGACGGCTGAAAGCCTGAAAATGAAATTGTGAGAGGGATTCATTAATTTTGTTTAAATAACCAGGGATATGTTTGGGATATGTATGCTTTGATAATGAAATTAAGAGTAATGGAACAGCTGCTTTATAATAGTACATTTGCGTGTCCAAGCTGAGCCCCAGAGAAATCATGGGGTAAATGCAGATGAGACTGAATTTTGGGCCAAATTAAAGAATTTGGGAGGCCATTTTTCTGCAAACCACTTTCCTTGAAAGAATCCCCAATCAAAGGATCTGCATTGGTATAAAGCATGAGAGCATCACATGACATGGGAACGTCATTACAGAATAAAAACGATGCCATTCCAATTATCTAACTTATGGTCTGACGTTCACCTTTCATCTAGGTAGACCGTGTCACTTTAGGTATTGATTGAATAAGCCAGAATCAGCAAACGTGAAATAAAAGATCGACCTTGGGGCATAATTCTCATGGCAAAGTTGAGATGGCCTAGGAGGGATGACTAAGCATGTCATCCTTAAATATGGTTTGGGATGAGAGAAAGGATTCTGTACCTAATTCTGTATAGTTTCTGACTAGGGGAAAAAGGCTTGAATTTTAGTTTCTAAATGGAGGAATCCTTGAGGTTTTGAAGGACCCACGGTTTTCTCACCTAGATTGCGTAAACCTTGTTTTAGTGAATCAAGTACAGAGCTTGGAGAAGTTTCCATGGGGATGCAATAATTAAACCTTGCAAAACTATTGGAGTGTGGTGAGGACCTGTCAAATTTATTGCGCTTTGCTATACCAAATTAACTCCTAATGAGGAAAAAGGGCATACGGGGGGGGGGGGGGGGGGGGCTGAAAGGTCTGATGATGTAATATTTATTCAATTATTTTTCAGGAAACAGGAACAGGAAACAGGAAACTGTTTTGCTTTCAAGTAGGGCAGACTGCAGTTTTTTGCTAGATAGGAAGTACACAGTTGAGGAAGAACATCCTTGAGAAAGCCTAAAAATGAGATGATCAATTAAATTCTCTAATTGATTAAGATCAATTATATTCTTTCTGAGGTGGTGCCTTTCCTCGTGTCACAGGTCTGTAGAATTGTGGGCAAAACGATTTTGGGTGCGGGTCTTTGCAGAAACTGCAAACCCATCAATCTATACAGTAGAAGAATTAACAGAGTCTTTGAAGTTATTGCATGATGGAATGCCATTGAACATAATGATGGGTCGGCCTTTTACATCAAATGAAGCACTTGGTTGTTCAGTACCATGGACAGCTACTGATACTGAGTGAGTGTCTGAACTGCACACAATGCAGGTCAAGGCTCTTTGGTCACTGAAACGATGAACCAGTAGTTCAGTGTCAGTAATAGACTAATACAATCCAGTGTTGAATAATGTGATGAATGATCACGCAGTGAAAGCGAAAGTGATCTTTGTTGTTTATAGAACTGAGTACCCATATCTTCAGTAAAATTCTGCTATCTGCAAGTAAAAGTCTAATTCTTGCCTGACATAGAATGTCTCTATAGATTCAGAAGGCAAATGTGAATTTGCTGAATGAGAGGTTGTGTTGCAGTCTGGGATCTTATGTTTTCAAAAAGACTGCGACGTTGCTACAGTTTGTAGGTTGTTTGTTTCTGAAGGGAGCATCAAGGCAGCCAGATTAATGTCTTTACCTAAGATTATGCCATATCTCTTTTTATGACAGACAGTAGGAGCAGGAGGAAAAATGAAACGTCTACCAAAAACGTATGCTGGTAAAGTTGTGGAAAGGTTATAATGAGGTGTAGATCTCATCTTTAGATGAGATCTGATGCGTAAATGAAGCTGAGGCTGGTATGGAGGAATATGTAGCATGACTCGTTGAGTAATCAGAAAATCCTGGGTAAGTAGGAAATGCTGAGAATGAACTAGATGATGTTGTAGGCATGGATAATCCGGGTGTGAGGGTATAAAAAGCAGACTTGAAAAACTCCCAGCCTAGTTTCAAAACATTTAACGGTGTCCGAGAGTCGTATGACAGCTTTGATTAGTTTGGAATTGGGACATTCTGCTTCAAGGCTTGGGGAAGGTGGCATGGAAGACTTGGGTGTTTTAGCCCATATAACTTGGGATATAACTTGTATATAACTCAGGAATGACAGTCAGAATGACATCTGTAGATGAAGTTGAAGGGTTGCTAAAGGTGTTGGAAACCAGAAGAAGATATTTACATGGAATTTCAATGCTGATAGGAATTCCAACAGCCAAAATCTTTTCTGAAGGCCACTGAGCCCAAGTGTTTGGCAGTAGAGGATCTTCATCTGACTGTCAGCCACAACACCTACGAGCACCAAATGGGAGATTTAAGATTAAGTGTCAAGCTATGATTGGCTAGATTTCAATTTTTAACAATGAATGACATGGCGTTAGAGTCTTCCTGGTAGAACCTATGCTGACTCTTCCAATTCTTTTATAATGTATGTATATATTGTCTGACTACCAGTTTACCACTATTATCTCTGTACCTAAAGAAGCTGCGGTGGAATGTTTTCATGACTTTAGTCCAATTGCCCTGACTCCTGTCATTATGAAGTGTTTTGAGAGACTCATATTGTTGCACATCAAAGATAGTATAACTAAGGATCTGGACAGTTTGTTTATCGGGCAAACATACAGATGACGCTGACACATTTAGAGCAAGTCAACTTAATGCCTGAATTCCTTACAAACATGTATGTAAATCAAGCAGTCTGGGAATAGATGCAGCACTTTGCTTAATGATTACGAACTTTCTTACTAGTAGGCCACATAATGTCAAAATAGGTGATCGCACCTCTAAAACACTCATTCTGAACACAGGCATGCCACACCTTCTTCACCCATGACTGCTCTCCAATCTTTTCTTCTATCGCCATTGTAAAGTTTGCTAAGGATTCTACCATGTTGGGCCTCATTTCAGAAAATTAAGAAATAGTCTAGAGGGAGGTAAATCAAATAACCCGGTGGTGAGTGGACCATAATTTGGTCCAAAACACTAAAACAATTATATTTTTAGAAATATTCTAAAATAATCTGAATTGATAATCATTTCAAAGTGTTTTAGCAGTGCCATTCATCATAGTTTAGTGTTGATCCGTGAGCTGTGTGTTGTAAAAGCAACACAGCATGATGTATTGAATTGTCTCTTGATGCAAATTAAGAGTACATTCAAATAAACACAGTAGTGTTTCATTAAATGCGAGGTGATGATGGCTTTTTAGCACTTCAGCTCTTCAGAGAAACAAAAAACGAAAGACAATTTTGTTTGGATTTGAAAACAATTAAAACAAAACAAAAAAAGCAGTTGCAATTATCCTCTATAGTGATATTTATGTAATACACACAATTTTGCATGCAAGCCAACTGGCACAACGTGCCACTGGGACATGTGACAGATCCTAGGTAGTCGAAAACCACCCACTTACCTACTGTAACACACAAAATGCCAGGTAGACGTGCGTTAGCTGGCCACTATCTGTGCCATCTGTTTCCTGCGGGATTGTTGATTTTATAATTAATAAGTTCATTCACATAGGAGAACATGTGGTGACTCCATAGTGCTCACAGCTTAGGCAAATGTGGAAATAGAGTCAGCAGGGGAGGCTGCACTTGGGTGGGTTTCATCCTAGGGGATGTACATGGCTAGGCAGGTTGAAAAAATATACAATCGCTGCCATCAGGGTTGAAAAGAAAAGACTGAGAGACACTACAGTGTGGCATGAAATTTATGCAAAATAGACTAGCTTTCATAAACCTTTTTATAATGGTGTCCATCATGTTTGCATTTACATTTATGCGTTGACCAATATTGCATTCAAGGTACACATTGACGTTCTAATAAATTATTGCCTTACCTAGGAATCAAATTCCCCTGGGAACTGTTTGAGCTACAGAAAGACAGTAGACAGTTAATTGACAGATAGATGTTTCTCTGGCTACAGGCAGTTTTGTGCACAGGGGGTATATTTTTATTAAAAATAATAGATTTTAATTTTTAAAATAAGTACGTCACTTTTCATCAATCATTTCCTCTTTTCATGCCCTCTGGATCCATAATTTTGTCTTAAAATGCAAAAAAAATCATAGAATATTCTGTATTTAAAATGCAGATTTTCAATAATTATTGTATGAAAACTAATTAAATAATTGTTTACCCAAATATTCCCCACAAAGTTGTTTAGATTTTAGGCCACGTCCACACGATGCCGGTGCATTCCCTATCCGATCATAAACACTGTGTCGGCGCAAGAAATATCAGCGTCCACACGATACCACTAAAAGCGACTGATAACAGTGTAGTATATATGCCAGACCAGTATGGGGCGCTGTAATTCTGCCACAGATAATACACTATACACAGACAAGAAGACTTTGAGCATGCACATTGTTGTTGCTGTTCAGTGTTGCCAGATTGCTAGTTACCTTTGGTCACGTCTGACCGGAAAAAAAATGCATTGGGCTGGTTGATAAAATTTGGGATGGTTTTTGATGCATAAAATCGCTCAACATTTTTCATTATTTATAAGAGAACGCACTTTGGGCTGGTATTTTTTTAAATGGTAGGGTTTTAAGCTGTAGTTGGGCTGGAAATCTTCAGTCCAATCTGGCAACAATGCTGCTGTTACTGTGACGCAGCCGACACGTGATGTGATCGGTAAACAAAAAATATACGGATTGGCCGTCCACACGATACCGCAAAGGTGTCGGATTCAGATCTATCCACTTTAGGACCCGGTATCAAAAGTGAGCGGATTCAGTCTCCCAAACCGCCGGATCCGTGTGGACGGAACGCCAATCCGATAAGAAATGTATGCGGATGCAGTGATCCACGTCTCCGTGTGGATGGGCCCTTAATATTAAGAAAAGCAGACACTATTCATGATCACCAGACCTTTATTTAAATTTGTAAGGAATTTGTCACACTTTCATTCATTCATTCATTCAATCAGCGTTCCTTTGTTTGAGTTTTCCCACCACTCATCACAGCTGTTCGTTGTTTCAGTTTATCACAATGTGCATTCAAGTTCTCCACGTTCACTCTTCAGATGTCTGTTGTGTTTAGACATGCTGTTACTTTTCCATCATTGGTGTAGATTACCTTTGTTTGTTTTCCTTAAACCCCTTTTGTGTATTGATACATATTTTAACTCTCCTTTATCATTCATCATCTTCTGGTTTATTACGAGAATAGTTTATCATCTGTTTTTTAAGTATCAAAAGACTGAAGAAAGCCAAGATCTTTTGTCTCTCTCTCTCTCTCTCTCTCTTGGGAAATCCATAACTTTGAACTTTCCAGTGTAAACTTTCTCTGACTCTCTGAAAGATTCAAAACAAATTTTGATTTAAGCAATAAAAAGTATTTTACCTATGACCCAAAAACATACAAACAGAATCACTGAAGCAGCACATAGAAATGCATATAATTTCAATTTGATTGACTAAAGGAATCACTACAGTCAGAGTACAAGTTAATGAAGGCCAGTGACCGGTCCAGGCACTCTGAGGCCCTCATGTCTAAAGACGCTCTTAATCCAATTGCACAATTTAATCATTACCTTCAGATGTTCAGTGAGCCACGAGATTTTGAGGTCTTTCATCCCACTACTTTTTTTTACTTTAGCATTTGTAAAAAAAAACAAAAAAAAATGGAATACCATTACTACTGAAGAAATGGTAATATACTGTAGGCCAAATTAAAATCGAATTTCCATTCCCTCACCTCTCTCATCTTCTTCACTGATAATGAAAAACAAAAACAAAAAAAATGTGTTTTGAATGAAATGCTCCTTTTAGCAGGAAAGAAATCGTAGGGGACGACATTAGATTTGATGGTGCTTAACCTAAATGAGCAATTGACCTCAAACCACCTGGTTATGAGATGAAAACATGCAGAAGATCAGTGAAGTGGAGCATTAGTCGATTTGTTTGATGTGTAAGTCACACCTTCTGGTTTAAGAAGATACACTTTTTAAAAAAGGTTCCAAATGGCTTTTTTGCAGACATAAGGAATTATTTGACATTCACAAAGTGTACAGTTCTAATAATTTTAAATAGTTTTAATAGTTATGCTTTTTCATGAACTAGCTTTCATGTACTGTGTTTTCAGTTGTTGTTGAAGATCTGAAAAGTTTCAAAGTGCATGATAAATGAGAACTGGCTAAAACAACTGGTCTTTCTGCACCAACCTACACAAAATATAGGTTTCTGTCAAATATGCATTATGCCGATTATATTTTTCATTGGCTTTCCTCAAACAACACTTGCTTTGACCCACCTTCAAACAATGTTATTGTGGGTTAGGCCTGAAAAAGTGTGCATTTTGAGAAGACAATGTTTTTTTGTTTTTTTTTACCTTGTATGTATATAAAACTATGGTAGGAGACCTGCAAAACAAAAATTGGAACCTGAATATTAGGGGCATTTTAAGAAACCTTTCCCACTATAAATATTCTTTTGTGCAATGGAAAGGTTCCATGGATGTTAAAGGTTATTCATGGAACCTTACATGCTAACAAAGAAACTGGCTTTGATTTAGCATCTAATATAGCTGTCAGGGATGAGGCAAGGACTCATGCGCAGGGAGTGAAGGGCTTTTTATTTAGTAATAAAATAAACCAAAATACAAATAAAAGCTACCCCGAGAAGGGAAAACATGACTAGACCTAACTGACTGGACTGGAGATGACGAGCAGGCAGCGTCGACAAACAAAGACATCATAATTAGACCGCATACACTAAGAATAAATAGTGAACGCACAAGGCAGGTAAACTGAACAGAGTCCCTAGACCTGATTCCAATTGAGAACCTCTGAGTTATTATGTACTGGAACAAAGAAAGCCGCCAAATAGAAGCATAGACTTTCCAGGAGCTCATTGATGCCCTGATCAAGGTCTGGGAGGAGATCCCCCTGGACACCATCCGCCATCTCATCAGGAACATGCCCAAATTTGGTTGTGAATCTATACAGTCACAATGAGTTGCTGTCATGAACTTCATGCAAGTTGGGTCAGCCTGTCAGGGAGTATGTCAGTGATTCTCTCATTAACACAGTTGAGCGTTGATGAGGACATGGCTGAAAATCACTCTGTCATCCTGAATGAGTTATAATAACAGAAATTAAGCTTTAAAATGAGGGTGTTGCTTAAAAACCATTGTTCTTTCTCTGTTAACCATGGTTATCTAAAAGGAAACATATGCGTTCATCATATTATTGCGGATCAAGAAAATTTCTGCTTATTTATTACCAGAGAGATTTAGTCACTGTGTAGAAGGCTTTCAGGGTGCCCAGAAAAGTCCAGTAAGTGCCAGGACGTGTCCTAAATTTGATTCAGATGTAGGATCGTAGCACCACCAGTGCAGAGCTTACTTACGGCTCATTCACAATTTTGTATAAGAACACAGCCATGAATAAAGAATGGTACAAAAACGTGCTCAAAGAGCAACTTCTCCCAACCATCCAAGAAAAGTTTGGTGACTATGCATTTTTCAGCGTGATGGAGCACCTTGAAATAAGGCAAACGTGAGTAAGTGGCTAAAGGATAAAAACATTGAAATTTTGGTCCATGACCAGGAAATTCCCCAGACCTTAATCCCATTCAGAATTTGTGGTCAATTCTCAAGGGGCGAGTAGACAAACAATAAGAAGTTGATTGACAGCATGCTAGTGTGAATTGCAGAGTTATGCAAAAAGAAGGGTCACTGCAAATATTTGAAAACTTATGCTTGTAACTTTACTTCAGTAGACAATAATAACATCTGACAAAAAAATCTAAAAAACTGAAGCAACAGACTTTGTGAAAATTAATATTTGTGTCATTCTCAAAACCTTTGACCAGAGCGGTATAAATGCACGCACGCACACACACACACACACACACACACACACATATTATGTAAACACATACATTTATGTTCGATGTGATTAGTCGATTTGACAGCACTAATCCAATGTAATGCCATTTAGGCATGTCTTAACATTCTTTTTAGTTTTGCTGTATTTGCTTTTTCAAAGAGGAAATGTTGCTAATAGTAGAATTTCCTGTGATTTTTTTTTTTTCTGGGAATGTTTTCAAGAGTAAAATTACCTGATTAAAATTTACACTGATGAAGTTTCCATCTGCTTTGTAGTCATTTATAGACAGAGGTTCAAAAGCCAAGACTCTAAAAGACAGTTTCCTCTTTCCAACTGCCTAAAGTATTTTGCAGGTTACATATGTGCTAAGATTGCTTAACCCCCATGCTTTCTCAACACAAGAAAGCACTCTACAGAGGAAAGCGCAACAAGAGGGCATTGACAATGCATCTTCCATTGCTTGCAAGCTCCCTGCGGGTTCTGTAAGAGATGGGGTGCTAATGCAAAAATGAAGTCAGCCCCTTTCCTGCTAGCATCCACAGAGAATGGCCCACTTTTAAGGTAGCATTTAATTTATTTAGTTACGTTCCAAAATGACTGTAAAATTCCAAAAGTGAATGCAAGCGTTCCCACGGGCTCATTGGCTACAAAATCATCTGGCTATAGACAACTCAGGAGACAGCATGTCTCTAGCCAGGAGACAGCAACATCCAGAGCAGGAACATTTTGCTCTGTATTGGTGAGTGTGCAATGGATGTGTTGGTATGCCGAGCCTACTCTTAAAATAGGGCAAGCGTGATACAATGCAGGGATCAGGAGTGGCTGCTTTGAAGAGGCCTTCTCATAGGATTTAGTTAAAAGAAATGGCATCAGAGGGGGAGAGTGTGATCCCCTACTAATGCCCAAATCATTGAAAATGTGTTGGGTTCTTAAAGTTCTTTATTCTGGCAGTTGAAAGGGAAAGTTAAAGGTAGAGAATGTAATTTCAGAACCGCACTGAACAGAACTGTCATGGTTTTGTTTCGGTTGATGCCAGACTTAATGCCATTGGCTCATCAAATGCAGTGAGTTTGGGGTGGGAGTTGTGTCTGTTTCCTGGAGCTTTGACATCTTTAATATGTTCAGTTTGGGGTTGTTCTGAATTTGTGTTTGTTTGTTCTTTGAGAGTAGTAATAATTTTATCCAACACAGATACATTACATTTATCATAAGTGACCGTAAAGACATGGAAATGTTACAAAAGATTTCAATTTTTTGCATTTGCAAAAATAAATTTCACACAAAACAGGACAAAATTATTTGCACCCTTTAAAAATTGTGGATAAATAAGATTGTTTCAAGTATGTTATGCTCCTTTACACCTACCTGGGGCAACAAACCAAGAAACAAGAAAATGTGGGCAATATACAAATCATACCTGAAAGCAGATAAAAAGGAGAGAAGTTGACTTAGTTCTTGGATTGTGTGTCTGTGTGTGCGACAGTAAGTATGGACAACAGAAAGAGGAGAGGAGAACTGTATGAGGACTGGAGAACCAAAATTGTCGAAAAATATAAACAATCTCAAGGTTATAAGTCCATCTCCAAAGATCTAGATGTTCCTTTGTCCACAGTACACAAGATTATCAAGAAGTTTGCAACCAATAGCACTGTAGCCAATCTCCCTGGACGTGGACGAAAGAGAAAAAATTATGAAAAGTTGCAACGCATGATAGTCCGGATGGTGGATAAGTAGCCCCAAACAAGTTCCAATGAAGTTCAAGCCATCCTGCAGGCTCAGGGTGCATCAGTGTCAGTGTGAAATATACGTTGACATTTGAATGAAATAAAACGCTATGCCAGGACATAACACAGAGACATAAAAAAGCAAGACTACAGTTTGCTAAAATGTTCTTGAGTAAGCCAAAATCCTTCTGGGGAAAAGTCTTGTGGACAGATGAGACCAAAATATAGCTTTTTGGTAAAGCACATCTGTCACACTGACACTGATGCATGATCGAAAATGGAATGAGGCCTACAAAGAAAAGAATACAGTATCTACAGTCAAATATGGTGGAGGTTCAATGATGGTGGATGTTTTTTTGTTTTTTTTGCTGCCTCTGGCTCTGGGTGCCTTGACTGTGTGCAAGCCATCATGAAATCTGAGGATTAGCAAAGGATTTTGGGTCGCAGTGCAGTGCCCAGTGTCAGAAAGCTGGGTTTGCGTCCGAGATTGTGGGTCTTCCAGCTGGACAATGACTCCAAACATATTTCAAATTACACCCAAAAATAGATGGCAACAAAGCACTGGAGTGTTGTCTGTGGCCAGCAGTGAGTCCAGATCTAAATTCCAATATGAAAGACCTGGAGCAGTTTGCAGAGAAAAAAAATGGTCCAAAATTATGGGTGAGAGGTGTAAGAATCTTATTGATGGTCATAGGAAGCAATTAATTTCAGTCATTTTGTCCAAAAGGTGTGCAACCAAATATTAAGTTAAGGGTGCCAATAATTTTGGCCAGGCCATTTTTTGTGAATTTATGTGAGCAATAAAAAGATTTTCCGGGAATATTTCAAGGGTGCCAACGATTTTGGCCATGACTTTATAAGAAATGTTTTTGGGCGACTCATCCAAGGATATAGGATGTATACATATACATATATAGATATATGTATATATACATATACATATATCTATCATTATATATCCTTGGATGGGTCGCCCAAAAACATTTCTTCACATGATCCTTCAGAAATCATTATAATATATATATATATATATATTATATATATATAATGATTTCTGAAGGATCATGTGACCCTTAAGAATGAAGTTAAAAGTTTAAGTTTTTCAGTTAAAAGAAAATCAGTTTACCCATCATATATTGAAATAGTTTTAATGTATATTTAATCAGATAAATGCAGCTTTGGTGAACTTAAAACTGCTGAAAATATAGCTGAAATTTTTAAAACAACTCATACCAACCCCAAACTTTTAAATGGTGTTGGTAGAAATGTGAATCCGCTATTTTTGAAATAGTTAGTCTGCCCCAAAATTAAAATGTTGTCATTTACTCAATATTATGACACTCCAAACCATTCTTCTTTTTTTAGAACACAAAAGAATACAGTTTTAGAACAGAAAATTGTACAAAAAAAATTAAATTTTGTATTTATTTTGTGGTGGGGAGTGAGGTAGGTGTCCACTTTTGTTGACCTAACTGGCTGAAAGAGTGGAAATAAACTTCAAAATATCTTTGTTTTGAAGTATAAGTAAATTGAGACTGAGAATGAATTTAAATGTGTGTTAATACTATCCCTTTAAGGTCTTATCAGATGTTTTCATACACACAATCGATATCACTCATCAATCATAGCACTTCTCAGATAATGCACACTTTGGCAGACATTTCGGTGATGTACTTATGCATGAAAAGCAGAGATCAATCTTTAAAAAGTCAAGCTCTTTTTATAATGCCTCTTAGGGGAACTGCTATGTTATATTGAGCAACAAAAAAATATTCATTGTTTTCCAAATTCTCTCCTTAAGGATTACCTCATCCCTAAAGCAATAAGCACATCCGACCTTGCTGTTTCTGATTGATTTGCCATCTGAGAAATTTCTTCTAGGTTTAATTGTGCAGACTGGCTAGTTCATGAGCCTTATTGATATTGTTGGCACAGGATTCCAGATTTGCCTTTCTCCCCCTGTTTGGACAGTATGGTCCTCTGGTCTCAGTGGTCACCGGTTTTGCAGTGACCAGTGGGATTTTGCATCACAGGCCTGTCCTGTGACGACCACAGGAATTCAGTGACAGATTTTTGCACCAGGAGGACGCAGTCAGGGGCAAGAGAAAGAAAAGGTGCTGGGCCCATGATGGAAAAGCACATGATGCCTATATGCTCACACACACTAATGTTATATGATCAACATATGCTTCCTGGAATCATTTGGCCAGGCTATTAATATGATTTCCAAAAGTGTAACATGTCAGGTATAAACGTCAGTTTCATTTGAGTTTCTTGTGAATGGTTGTGCTGTAAGCAAGCAATACATTTGACTTAGCCAAAGCTTAATTAAAGGAATTATGTCAGGTTGGCAATCATCATAATAGAGGAAACCACGAACATCTGCCTCACTCATCGCAGAGCAAAATATTCATAAAAGTTGGAAACAGTTGCTGGTTGGATGCAGTTTGCATTAGTGTCAGGCAGAGCGGTGTAATGTGATGCTAATGTGCAAGGATAGTGACTATGGATGTTTATTTATTAATTTATTTTAATATGTTATTAGGTTGAGTGTCAGTCTGTGTGATATTAAGTTGTTTATTTAATATGTATTTGACCATTAATGCCACTGAGGGACACAAATCTAATGTGACAGCACCAGATAAGCATAATAATTCAGAAATTTAAAGATGAAAGGCTTTTGAAGCTAGCCAATCAAACAGTAGTATGCCAATTTCATAATATAACAAATTCAAATGTAGTCTTTTTTTAATATGACGCTACATATTTAGACAGTTTTTTGTGAAGTTCATGCTGCTTTGATTATTGGCTAAGAATCATTTCCAGCACCTTCCAATTGAATTATAAAATATTATTTCATACTGTCAGAGTTCCTGAGAGTTCCCGTTTTTTTTTTTTTTTTTTTTTTCTGTCCCTGTAATGCCCCAAAAAGCTTTTAGGAGTTATTCCATGTTGGGATTTAGATGTCAGATGTCTGCAGGACATCAGTCTCTCATCTTCCTAATGTGTTTCTGTGTGTCTCTTTGTGATCTTTCAGAAGAAGAGCAAGCTGCATTACCACATTGCAGTCATCATAAACTACCTGGGACACTGTATCTCTCTGGGAGCCCTGCTGGTCGCTTTCATCCTCTTTATGAGACTCAGGTGGGTGAGTGTCTCTTCTGTGAGGGGTTTTCAAAAGTAGTGAGTGGAATTGAACTTCTGCATGAGTCACACCTGTGGACTTTCATGACCGAGCATCATGCATGAGCTGCTGCTAATGCGTTTGTAATGTAAGTGGACATATGATTCTCTGGACAGTAAAGGATTTAGTTTCTTACCTCAAGGGGGAATTTCATTGCACTGAAGTGAATCCTTCAGTACTCGCGAGTCTTAATGGAGTCATTGCTTATGTTTTTTTAAAGGTTGTACTGTGTAATTTTTCTGCCACTAACTAAATGGAATTGCAGGAATAACGACTTTTTCAAAAAGGCTTCCCCATCTGCTGTTGGTTGGATAATCATGTATAAATCACAGCATTTTCCTATAATGGCAGCTTTACATTTTAACCTTAGATTCTGTAGATCGCTTTTGCTTGTACAAAAAAAATAATAATCCCAAATATCCCAATATCCTCACAATGATCCCTTATCTGGACATGGTACTAACATGTCCAGTGTCCTTTGCTTGGATCAACTTTAAATCAGTTTAACTGAGAGGGACATGGGCCCTGCCCCAAACACAAACATGGGCTGTCTTCTTGTCACGTCTCATCAGTACATCAATAGATTTTCCATCTGCTGACAGGAACTATACATCAGGTGCCCAACCGATTGGCAGGGAACAGAGAATTATATATGCTTGGTGAGATCACAGGCGACAAGCTTTTCTTGGGCTCAGGTTTCTGAGGTCCAAGGACAACCTGTGTATGCTATCTCTCACTTGTCAAAGCACCTGAGAAATCGATATGCCATGGGTCGGGAGGGTGCTCCCTGGCAATGAGATTTCAGAATGATGGTGTAGAAAAGAAGAAACCTTACCAGCACATCAAGAGCACATACAGGTTCACTCCTCTTTGACTTTAGTTATTCCAGTCCGGAAATATCATGATTTAGAGGCAATAACTGAAGGTCTTCATTGAGCAGACTCTCATTATATTATTCTCATTCAAACGAGAGACTTTCTGTGGGATCATGTCAAAAGTTTAATTAGCCTAGATGGAAACTGGATTGGCAAACTGGATGTGAGGAGGGGGGTCGTCGTATATTTCAGCATTTCCACACACTCTTTGGTGTTAGTGCCACTGATTGGGCCAAGTGGGCAGATGAAATATCCATGCTGTTTAGGATTATTTAGACTAGATTATCACAGACTTAATCTGCCTTGATTAATCCGGGGAAGATATTCTGGCATTTTTCCCTGTATTTCTAATCAAAATCACGCCAGGAGTCAGCTTATGCATAGTTTTACTGGATGCTGCTTTTCACAACAATGTGCCCAACTGATTACCCTCTGTCTGTCTAGATAATGTTCCTAAATCAGTGTGTCAAGTATGGATTGAGGCTGCATGCATTTACAGTTTGTGAAGTTGCAGTTAGGCTGAATTGGGTCAACTAGCCAGTAAACTGTGTAATGAAATACACGGTGAACAGATGTTCAGGGTGAACACTAAAAGTTCTTATGCTCAGACCCTCTAGCGATTTTGTCTGCCCACAAGGACAGAAGGACAGGAGTTTTAAGGATGGAACAGAAAACGCTGTGTCAAATCACCTTGGAGTTTAAATTAAACGAGCGAGATTTGCATTGCACTTACATTTAAATTGACACCTGCCTTGGTGTTTCTTATTTGTCGTCTCTGATTTTTTTGGATGTGTTTAAAGGTTAAGTATGTACAAAAATACAGAATATTTTCTCCCTTTTGCATGTTGTGCCTGACTCAACTCAAACAACTCAACAGCTTTGTGAAGGCATCAATTAATAATGTCATTATTTTTATTTTAATATTTATTTTTATTTTTCTTGGCATTCAACTTAAAATTGAAATTGAAATAATATTGAAGTTGGATAGATTACAAAAAAGTCAAAGTGGCAATTTCAGCCAATTTCAAGTTCACGTACAACATCAGGTACGACTGATTTTTTCATTCAGTTTACTTTTGGCCACATTTGGCTAAATTGGATTATTTAAAGAGATCTCAAATGTGAGGAACCTGAAAGATTAACTGTGATATTTGATCTTGTTCTTGTAGCATTCATACCTAAACAGCAGTAAATGCCTATGAGATGTTACATGTAGATCATTTTGTGATTTACTGTTGTTTCAAACAATCAAAATATGAACAAATTATGCAGCTGTTGGGTTTAGACAAGATGTAGTCCAGCAATCAGAAAAAAGACCTCACCTTAGGCCAATTAAATTAACACAGAACAAAGGACTTGAATGTATGTATGTATATTAAGGACTTACTACATTAACTAACTAATGTAATGTTTGGTGCGTTGTATAAGACTGTAAAATAAGACTTGTGTGCTGCATATTAGATAAACCCATCCTATTGACTACACTCTCACTCAGATGACAAAACACAGTAACCTCCAAGGTAATATCAGCAATGGCCTGTGTATTCCACACCAGTGCTCACTTGTCAGTGGAGCATAACCTGGCTCCTCTGTCATTCACAGAATGAGTGGTCCTGGGTATAAAATAGGGGGCATCAAAGTATGAAAGGAGAGCAAAGCTGCTGTGGCATAGTGACAAGCCGCTGATGGCAGCTAGCTGTTTTCATCCTGTTTCTTGACAAAAGGCTAGACTGGGAGTACCTTCCTTTCCTGTGTGACACAAAAACCTTCTTAAATATGCCCCGAGGGCAGAGACAGGACGGAATTCAGAGAAGCAGTTTGACAGTAAACACACCATAACATTTCTCAGCATATAATGCTTCAAAATAAACCAAATAAATGCAAGTTGAAAATCGAGGTTGCTCTCACAATCTTACCCCACGGGGAAAGTGTTTATATATTTAAAAAAGTGCTTTTCTTGGAGAAGTAGTGCGTATAGTTTTTCTTTGAAAACTCATAGTGGGTTTGATTAAGTATGTCTAACTAAAATGATTAATGCTTATATTTAAAACAAACAAAACAAAACAAATCCGTGAAAAAAGCAATTGTGCTTTTTTGTGTGACTCTAACTGGAACAGCATGTGACCTATTAAAATTAGCTAAAGAATTGTTCAATAGATGTCCTCTGGCAAAAACAACTGTATCAAATATGACGACATAGCACTTTTTTAAAACTGCCCCATTAGTACTATAAGCTTTTAAACAGTTTTCTGGTGTAAATGTTCATGCAGATAAAGCCTATTTGGACAGGTCTAGTTTTCTCTAAGGAGGTCATGTACAATTGCGTTTCACAAATGCATTTTTTGATTTTAATCCTGTTAGAATCTAACGTGATGGTGTTTTTCGTCAAACATACTCGGTTAAAACTCAGTCCTCTGAGAACTGTAATCCTGTCTGGATAGGAATGTCTGTGATTGTGGTATATTATTATTTCACAAAGCTTTCCCTCATTTGTTTTGACCTTTGTTGTTTTACTGTCTGGTGCTTCAATATAGACATTTTTGGCAACTTTCTGGGTTAAATAATAGTTGTTGTACTGTTGGCTTCCCATCTGAACATTACTTACACGTATAACATATGTAATAGACGTTAAATTGATCAAAAGTGGAAGACATTTAGAAAGTTACAAAAGATTTCTTTGTCATTTAAATGCTGTTATTTTAATCTTTCTATTCATCAAAGAATGTATAAGAAGGAGAAGACGAAGAAATGTTTCTTGAGCAGAAAGTCGTCATAAAATGATTTCTAAAGGATCATGTGACACTGAAGACTGTGATGATGCTGAAAAACCAACTTTGAAATCACAGAAATAAATTACATTTGATAACATAAAATAAAAGATTATATTTCACACTATTACAGTTTTGGAGAGCTTAAAAGCCTTTTTACAAAAACATTATAAATTATTATATATAATTATATTATATATTCTTTTGAACTAAGTTTGAGTACTGTTGCGATGTGATAGCAACAGTTTACCTCTTAAATGTGATTTCTATACTTCATTACTTATACTTAGATTTGTATACATAGTTACTCCTGAAACATTCAGAAGAAAACTTATTCCAACTTTATGCAGCACTAGATGAGGAGGACCTCTGCTCCTCTATTTCTGTACATGCTTACGCAATGAGGGTCAGCAGGGTGATGGAGTCAGCAGACCTCAGAGCACATGGTCGCAGTATGAGGCGATGGCACTTCGCCATAACCCCCACTGTACTGTGCGAGTGGACAGACAGGTCGCTCATACTGGGCCCCAGCACGGGATCTTACCAGTACATCTGCACATCATTTGGGCTCAAAGACACTCCAGGAGGTTTGTTCCTCTAGTTGCAGCAAACAGTTACGGCTTGTTAACGTTGGCCGTTAATCTCCTTTGAAACGATCTCTATTGTAAAAAGCGGTATATAAATAAAGGTGACTTGACTTGACCCCCTGCAGGGAGAACGGCATTCAATGCTATGGCACTCTGATGTTTATGATTTTTGATTATAGCTTAAAATTGCATCACTCTGTGGTTTTGCCTGTGACCCGCCTCAAGATAAGCTGCAGAGGATCTGATTGTTGATCTCAACTCATAGCAAATGCTTTGAGTGGGCGATTATTCTTGAAAGGATACATCTTAACCGGAAAAGGCCTGGTGCAGTGGATCAATAGAGAGCAAGTTATGAGGGGGAGGACTTAAATAGACAGCTGTGATAACGTACTCCTATTAGTGCAGGCAGTGGGAATGCTAATAACCAAAACACATGCAGTTGTAAACAGGCGCCGGAAGACTGTGAGACCATGCAGAGACTCAGAAGTTAGACAAGTGTGAAAGGAAGAGATGCTTAAAAAAGCATGGAGATTGAATGAGTGGGGACTCTTGCAGTTCAGGCAAAGCTGAACTGAATTTAAATATATCAAGATAAAACTGTCTCGAGCTGAATACTGGCACTATTGCCTTCTGCAGAGCTGCTTATAACTGAATTGAAGTTCTTTCAAAATTGACAAACTTTACACTGTTATTGAACTGAACTGAATCAACTGAACTGAGTATAGTTTACATAACTGATTCTGTTATTCCCGTTTATTACTGTAAAACTGTATTATATGAAGTGGCAGCACTATATAAAGAAAGGTGTCTTTACTTAACTTAGATTTTGATGCAATTCCCAAATGCATAATGCTGCTATGAAGTTTAATTGATTTAAAAAAGGATCTTTATAATGCCCTCCTAAGAGAAGAGAAGTTGTATTACACCGTTCAAAATTGAATTGAGGTATCAAACAAGATGCAGAAATGTATAATATGTATATTTTGTATATAACGGTATTTTGAAAGTCCTGTCTGAAAGTTGTGAAATACACCATGGTTAGTGTAATAATCGTGTAAGAGCAAACCTTCTCTTGGCATCATAGGTCTGGCTGCTTAGACATCTGAAACTCAGGCCTGTCCCGTCATCAGCAATCACATTGCAGCCAGACAGTTGCCAAGCTTCTTAGATATCCAGCAAAGCATAAATGTGTTCATCCTATACAGCCTGCTTGATTTTAGATAGTTTTGCCTTGATGTAAACTGATCTTTTAAATGTACGGATTTGAGTATATATATGTTCTCTGATATGAATTTTGCTGTACCGTTTACATCACATTATATTTGCACGGCTATTAGTGAGAGGAAATAGGAAATGTGAATGATAAATAAATGTGTATTCAGTATAAATTAAGTAGGGAAATTGTATTTAAAAGTGTTATACTACCGTAGTTGTTTCTTTGTTTTTTGTTTTGTACACCGAACTTGTTTTTTTTCTTCCCTAAATTCAATTACATATTTATTTACTAATGGGTCCTTGAAAAAATGGTAATTATTTGTACTTGTTTTTGTTTATTTATTATTTTCAAAAAAAAAAAAAATTTCCCACTACTATTTCAACCTCAGATATGGAAACCAGCACATTCAGTGCATTCGCATCAGACAGCTTGTGCAAATATGATTAAATCAGCTGAGATTAATCAACAACAGCAAACAACTACAGTGGCACCCGGTTATGTCGACGGCCTCGGGGGTTGCAAAAAAGTGTCAAGATAACCAAGGATAGAGATAACCAAAAACCAATATGGCAATTTGTTTGATGAAGCGATCGGCATGCTATAAAAGGTACATACACTGTATATGTTTGCTAACAGCAAAAGGCATATGTGCACCAACTAACAACAGAGATTGTCGCTCTGACACAGTTCTGAAAAGTGTTGCACACGCGGTTACTATGGTTTTGCGGCTGCACCACACTGTGCCGCAAGAGTGAGTGAAGTGTAGTGAGCGACCATACACGTGCAACGTGAACTCAGCGCATGCGCACTGAACTCGGTACTATCATTAGTCACGGGGATTGAGATAACTGATGTGAAGTGGCGACTTTGTCTCTCTTTTGTGCTTGAGATAACCGACATAACCGATAAGAAAATACTAAGAAAAATAGGGAGTTTGGCGGGTTCCATTTCAAAAACGTCGACATAACAGGGTTGGCGAGATAACCGAGGTCGAGATAAGTGGGTTCCACTGTAGATATATTGATCCTGTAAAACCAATGTTAGTCACGTATCATATTGAGCAAAAACAAAGCAACCTCAGTGTCCATTTTCACACATTTCTGCTCTCCAGCACTGGAAAGCTTTTCTAGTATTAACGTGGGCTCTAAAGCTTTTATCTGATCATAACTCTTCATCTTCCAATTATAGTACTCTTTTGGTAATATCTCAGCTATTTTGCTTTTTACAGTCTTTTCGTCAAATGTCCCACTTGTTCCTCCTATTGCTGATAATGTTTAGGTGCTCCATGGATCGGTCTGATGCACTTTTCTCTCTCTTGTTTGCACAGCAAGGATTATATACAATATAATTTATTTTTCCTAGCACACACAGAGAACAGAGATCTAGCAAATATTCACAACCTACACTTTTAACTGAGACTTAAGAGACCGTTGTGTTGATTTTTCATGTGAAACTCCTTATAAATCACCTGTTTCCTTAAGGTGAAGGAACGAGACATTACATCTAACACTCATTACTTCAGAGTGAGGGTAGCCAGGTCCTACCAACGCTGAAAGAAAATGTCATATTCAACAGCCATCTTTGGTCCCACTAGAATTCTCAAAGGGGATAATCTTTACCAATGGTGACTCATCTGCAAGAAAAGCCTTCTAACTTGGAGAAAGAAAGATTATGAGGAAATGCTGTACTGTGCTGTTTATATAGGCATTCTCGCCTCCAATTTGGGTGTTTGAAGGCCATTGTCTGTCATAGAAAAATTGTGTTATTCCAATCAGGCTGCAGTATTTCATAGAAAAAGGTGTTTCCCTACATTGTCATCTTCTGGCATAATGTCGAAGGGACCAAAATCGAAAATAATTGAGCTCTACTTTTACTCAAGTATGATTTTCAGGTACTCTTTACTCAAATGGTAATGAAGGAGTGGCAGTGTAACACTATTGGCTAATTTATCATGGAATGTGATGTTCAACTACAATTCATTGAATATGCATATTATTTATTAAACTGTGTTGATACACACATACTGTCACAGTCCTGTTGCGTCTATCACATCCGGGTTCCTCAGTGTCTTCCAGATCCTCCCCCCTCCTGTCTTGTTAGTTAATTGCCCCGTTAATCATGACAGCTGTGTCCCATTTCCTCATGTACTTAAACCCTCATGTTACTCCTGGTCTTCGTCAGTGATTGTAGTGTTGTATGGTCGTTTCATGTGTGTGGCTGTTTCTCCGAGTTCTCCCGAGTTTGCACCCTCGTGTGCCCTTTATGTTCATATTTAAAGTGTTGTTTCATTTCGTGTTTGAATAAATCCGTGAGCAGCATCTCCCGTTCTGCCTCTTCTCTCTGCATCACACACCAGCACCAACCTTATTACACATACATACATACATATACAGTATATATAGTTGTACATTGAATATTAGCATATTAAATTTGTTGCATTTCAGATATCTACAGACATTGAGGTAGAAAATAAATTTCAATTATTAGTATTATGTAGCATGAATAGGATCCGATCTGCGGCAATAGTTTGTTTGTTTGCAGCAGGCACACTCCCAGGTTTCCACTGGGAGGAACTTATGGCCACTTGTCACCAGCACTGCCAGCTTGTCACCACCACCCTCAGCTGCCATGGTGATGGTTGGCAAAATGAGCACTTGTGCCCTGTGTGTAATCTGAGTGTGGATTGAGCAGTTAGAGATTTGCTGACCTCCCGCTTTGAGGTATTCCAAGCAATTAAAAAAAGACACCATTTTAGTCTGTAGGGGTTGAGCTGTTATGAAGGGAGCTAATGCTTTATTGATCTAATTATTACATACTTCATTTGTGTGTGTGTGTGTGTGTGTGTGTGTGTGTGTGTGTGTGTGTGTGTGTGTGTGTGTGTGTGTGTGTGTGTGTGTGTGTGTGTGTGTGTGTGTGTGTGTGTGTGTGTGTGTGTGTGTGTGTGTGTGTGTGTGTGTGTGTGTGTGTGTGTGTGTGTGTGTGTGTGTGTGTGTGCGCGTGCGCGCGTTCGTGTGTGCGTATGTGTGGCATTATGGACCGCTTGGATTTTGTTCTAAGCGAAATACCAGACAATTAGAATGAGAAGAGATTTTAAGGCACTCACTCTAATCATTTAGCTGCTTAAAATAATTCTACATTCCTGTCTTATCTATGAATCAATCACAATTTCCTCATCCTCTTTTGATCATTTAAACTTTTTCCTTTGACAACCAATAATAGGAATACTACTAACAATGAGAAGTCCTTGACACGTTATTAAGACGCTCTAGGGGAGAAAGTGTAATTAGCTGCATTTTGTCAAGGTGAAATCTTTGAGCTGTCATGGAAAAAATAGTGCTCTGATCAACTGCTTGGGTGGTAATGGGAGAAGGCTTGTGTTCCTGCCCCCTGATCCACGGCCTCACGCATGGATCCCTTGGAGTTAACAGCACTGGGTGTTTATTCATATAAAGAATAGTCATACACCTATCCCACTAAGCCATGTTATTGATGTACATCATCAAATTATTTTCTTCTTTGTATCAATAGGAAGTACAACTTTAAACCTATGCGAATGTACTAAGAATAACAAAGAATGGCTATATGGTGAATTCAGAACTCATGAATCCTAATTATCTTTAATAATTTTCCTTAACCACCTAGTCACATAACTAAATGTTAAGGTATGGCAATGTTCGGAGAGGCTAGCAATAGCAAACTAGCTTTGAAAGTATAAGATCCCACCCTCCCTTCAGAGCGCCTCGAATACCACACCTCCTCCCAAACATGAACATGCACAGTCGGAGCAGTCTGCAAAGCGAGATGCCGTTAAATTACCTCATGTGTCAAAGCAAACAACATTACAATTATAATGAATGTAAGCAACTTAAATAGCGCTGACTTGTATCCTCTGACTCATTCAGCGATGCAATTCTGTATATTACAAAATTGTAATCTATTGACAGCCCTTGACACACACACACGCACAGACAAAAACTGTTTTTTTTTGTTGTTTTTTTAAAGGTTCTATTTCTAATTTTGAAATCTATTGCATTAAAAATGAAAGGTGTCTTGACATAGATTTTAATATGATTCTTGGAGTTTGGTCTTTATTATTATTATTTTGGTCACACTTTAGATTAGGGTCCAATTCTCACTGTTAACTAACTATTAACTATGACTCATTGTCTCAATAAACTCCCAATTACTGCTTATTAATAGAAAAGGGTAGGATTAGGGATGTAGAATATTGAGAATTGGACCCTAAACTAAAGTTACACCATTTTATCATTTTAATATCATTATTTTCTATTTACTCACTATTTTTTTCTGAAAGAAAGAGACAGGAATTTATTTCTGAATGAGGAGCAAAATCCAGCATCTAATAGTTGAAATTCTTTTTCCTAATCTTACATCCCAAACCTCATAATCTTTTCTTGTTTGTGCTCATTGATCCAGTTCTTTATCTATTCTAACACTGTTTTCCTCATAGATCTAGAATGGATTTTGCGATGCTTGATGTTTAATGCTGAATAATTTAGGTCTTTCACACAGCTGCTTATACTAAATGTGTCACACACATGTCCAGATAATGTGTGCTGGATTGGTTTTACGTGTGTGGCCTTTTCCTGCATGGCTCAAAGGGATTTCAAGGCTCTTTTGGAGCACAGGGGGATGGGAAACAGGGTCAGTCACACTCCAGTAGAGCCACAGTGGACATCCATATGCACGTCTACTGGAGGGGGTCATTGGAAGGTAAAGGTGACTTGCGGAAAACTTCGCTGAGCTTTAGGGAGTTAGTCTTGTAATAATTAGTTCAAACATAAATGACAATTCTGTCATCATTTACCACCACAATTTTATTTCGGACAAATATGTTTTTATTTTTTTACATTTACATGTATGTATTTTGCTGAGAGTGCTTATCCAACGCGATTTACAATGCATTCAAAGTACATTCTACACATTTTGACATTCTAATCAGTTCTTCCTTTCCCTGGGAATCGAACCCATGACCTTGGCATTGCAAACACCATTGTTTGAGCTACAGGAAAGCCATTTTTACCATAGATTACAAACTTTACAGTCTTTGAGTCTTTACACAACTCATTGACATACAACATAATCATTTTATTCTCTATTTTAACTTATTTAAACTGGCACATCACATTTGGTTTTGACACATGCATGAACCAATGCTGTTTTGTTGCCAATACCGTCAAAAATGGTGCAAGGCATTGATACATGTCTGTGATTGGATGCAAAAAGATTTCAGTGAAGAATAAAAAAAATTTTTTTATCTAACAAGTCTATTGAATGGCTTCAGAAGCTAATTGCTCACTTGTCATAGCGACCTGGACTCATCGCAAAAACATGCAACTCCAACAACATATCTATACAAACAATTCACTGGAGTTTTCAGCTAAAATGAACACTAGTGGCATTAAAACACCACCAACAACGCATACAAATGATATTTAAAGGAGCTGATTATTGAATTACTTTGACCATAGTGCATAATTTGTAAACTAATACAAATTTGATGTTAACTCGTATAACCCGTTTTTCTGAGGTTCTACATTTTTTATATATACAGTGGTGTGAAAAAGAGTTTGCACCCTTCTTGATTTCTCTCATCAAACAAATTTAAATGTTAGTCAGAGATAACAAGTAAACACAAACATGAAGTTTTTTAAATGAAGGTTTTTATTATAAAAAATTGAACAATACAATTGAACTATTTCTTGTTGGACTTGTTTTAAAATAAATAGACATGCAATAGACACAAAAACTAAACAGAACTCTTTAGAACCCCATGACAGTTTACTTTGTTTTCAAAATCCATATTGTTCTGTTATCATACAAAGTTATCTTTTAATTAATTTATTAATGTAAATTATTACATTATTATTAATTAATTTATTAATTTGAATTTAAGTTTTATATTCATGAGATAAAAGTAACTTAAAAAAAGCAAAGTTAACACGTTGCATTAAGTTGTTTAAATAAAAAAATGGATAAATGAAATCAAATGAAACTAAATAGTTTACATTTGTTATACCCCATTTGGGAAATGCAGCTGTGTATAAGACTGTGTGTGTTAGTTTACATTTAATATTTCATTTTTTTAAAGAAAATGTTTACTGATTTCAGTATACTGTAACAAATGTCTGCATTTAAGAAACACAAGATAAAGTTATTTGTTTATTTATTTTTTTATTCATAAATTAATTAAAATGTAGATATTACTGATACAGCTTTACAAACTCTAAAAAGCTTTTTGTAACACGTCGTTTGAACATATTGAATATAGTTTTTGTTTTGTTGCCCTTTTTCTATTTCTTTTTGGACAGATGTAAAGCAATTTGGCAAAGCTTTATATTCATAAGACAAAAATAACCCCCAAAAAAAGAAAAACTCATATATGACCCATAACACCAATCAGTTGACTGAACATGGCAGGGATTCAAAATAATGAACGTTATGCAGTAAGAATCAGAACTTTTAGTTGCCATTGAAAAAAAAAACATTCTACTCTCTAACATTATACCTCGTTAACAGCACTTAATTAACAGAAAAGTAGTGCTACATCTGTAAGTAGCCACATTTATTCACAAACACTTGCCAGTGACAGTTTATGTGTGTGAGTGTACGTGTGTGTGTACAGTTTGTGTGCACACATTTGTGGGTTTACCATCCGTAACTAATGAGAAAGTAATGTCAGAGGCAGCTGCTCAGAGTGTTTGCGTGAACGAGGTCAGGGAACTTCACGAGCAGCAGATACTCTGCTGCTAAACGCCCAAAGCTTGTGTTTCCACAAGGGCAACACTAGCCTCACAGCCGTCTTTCCTCAAGATAAAAGTCATCCTCACCCTCCACCATTGTTTGTCTACATTCATCCATCACACTAGCTATTGCAGCGCAGCCAAGCTTTCATCAGTTAGCTGAGGAGGAAATTAAATCAAATAAAGACTTGAGGCGAAAACCACTGAAAGCGTTTTCAGTAGCTACGGCAGTTTTTGAATTGCAGGCATGGGGAATGCGGTTTGTTTGTTATTTATATATAATGGTTTGGGCTTTCAGTTAATAAAAAGTATTTAATTAATCACAATATAGTAATTATTTACACTATTCATATAGATTGATATGCATTGTGTAAATCAGTATTGGCTTAGAACAGCTCCCAAAATTAAGATAATGAAAAGGTTCTTTGGTTACACTTTATTTTACGGCAATGTAGGTACATTGTACATACTCAAATAAGTACTTAATAATATTCAGCTGTTTTACTATTGCTCAAATATTAGATTGCAACACAAAGTCAATGTGTATTTAGAATGTAATATAAGTTGCGTTGGGTAAAAGCGTCACATAAAATAGTAATAATAATTAACTGTTTACATACTGTAGAGTTGGGGTTTAGTGTAGGGATAGTTAATTATAAGTATGCATCATTTACTGTTAATACTATAGTAATTACATGTAGAAATATGTTATTATGTCATCGTGAAATTACATTTTACCAGTTTGTTTTACAATAAGAATTATAATAGTGATGACTTCTAATAGAAATAGTTGAAAACTGTCCACTGGCCAGTATACAGATATCTTTTATTTGAAAGGTGGAACAATGCTGTTTTTTCTTTGTATTATCTTTCATTTTTTTATATAATGAATTGTACTACACTAATATAATAAATTGGCAGCTCTAATTGTAATATTGATGATCAAATTAGATTAAAAGATATGAAAAGAGAAAGCTTGATGGCACATTTGGTGCTAAGTCAGATAACCTTTAGTATGCAATTATAAACCAGAGGGACTATTCAAAAACACTTGAGTTTAGACACCAAGTCTCATCTCATCTCTTCTTCATAAATCTAAGCTGGTGATTACTATTCAGAAGATGGCGTGCCTTCCCATCTGTCACAAGGAAAATTGCATCATCATTTTCACAATCCATCCATCCATCCTCTAGATGTCAGATGGGCTTCTCCCCATGTGTTTATCGCATATTTTGATAGACGGGAGTTTATTTATAGCCCGACTCACAAAAAATGTCATTTTAGTAGCTTGATCTTGCTGTACAGTCTGACAAAGAGTCAAAATAATTAGCTGAGGTAGAGTTTTCAGCTGAGAAATGTTGCTTCGTCTCATATGTTTGTAAAGGATCTGCTAAAAGAATACTGACTTCATGTCTGTGTTAGAGAGACTCTTTCGCAAGGAACATTCATGGATTAGTTTTATCTTTATTCAATCAAGAGCCACTCTCTAATGTAATATCTCTTTGAGATGTTAGCATCACAGCTGTGTATATCTCAAGCTGGTCTGTAATACCTGAAGAAAGATATCCATCCATTAGCTTTCCCATTGATCAATGACAGATCTGTCTATCTGTCTGTCAATTCCTTGATGCTTGAAGCTCGAGGAGCATTAATTCCATTCTGCAGATTCCCCAAGGTGAAAACTTGCAAGAAAACCCATCCTATAATTCAAGCATATAATTGCAAAATGTAGATTATTTAATTAAAACTCTTTTTATTTTGTAAGGAAATGTTTAAGAATGGATGAGCTTCATACGCTGATGTTGTTTTCTTCTTAAGTTTGATCTGCTAATGATTTGCACGGGCAGAGAGACAAAGACTTTGATGCTGTGCAATGTCATCATTTTGATCCCTTGCATCCCTTGCAATAAATGAATTTCCCCATGACTGGCATCTTCCTGCTGAGATGATACACAAAAGCAAAACTGAGACAACTGCTAACTGTGTTTATGGGATTTGTTGTATTTGCCTTTACGAGTGCAAATGTGTTTATGGATTTGTAGTGAATGTGAAATGCATTAGTTTAATTTTTACAAAAAATTGCATTCCAAAATGTTAGATTTTTCTTTTTTATAGGCTTTATCACGTACTGATGAAACTCATTTTTATGCCAACTGACTGGGAATGTTATTGGTTGTAGATACAGTAATGTGAAACTGACACATTTTTGATTGGTTGAGGTCAATTCAACAAAGTCTCCCATCTCTTTTTCTCTCTCTGTTTTACATTTGTTTCCTTTGAGTTGTCAAAGTTAATTGGAAAAGATGTCAGAAGCTCATAGAGAGAATGAATGATGGATATTAATAAGCTCTTATGGGCATAATCATTCATAATAACATTATGTTTCTGTCTAGCAGTCAATGGAACTTAAACGAATCAATGACATGTGATAAACTGGGTTAACTAACTGTTCTAAAATCAGGGTTACTAATTGATCTATTTATCATCACTTAATGACCCTTGACCAATTAACATTTCCAATGAAAGGATGAGAAATAAACCCTCATATTTCAGGGTTCATTCATTTATTCTTCCGTTTGACTTTGTCTAGTAACGATGACAGCTTTGATTTCGAGGTCATTGTTGGTCATTGGTCAGTTGCAAATACCAGCTTCAGCCTGAAGCTGATATCACAGGCAAGTTGATCTTTGAGTCGCACTTCTGTTATTTATGCAATAACTTAAAAGAAGAAGAGATAGAAGCAGAAAAAAGGGTCATTTACAACACACACTGTGAGAGAATGAAAAGGCATCAGATTACTCACTGTCAAGTTCAGATGCGAATTTGATCAATTTATTTCAGAGAAAAAATGTTTGAACCTTAGTCTTCTTGCATTCTAATCAGACACTGTACTATCACATTTGTCTCTTAACTGTTTCATGTTTTTTTTTCTTGTTTCATCTTGCCAAGGCATAGAGTTGTGCCAGAACTGACATCAAAGTCCGAGATAGCAGTATGACACCCCAATAGATGTCAAATATCACATAAAGCCAAATAAAGGTTATTCGATAACAAAACCACTCTCAGTAAAAGTAAAACAAAACAGATGATAAAATTTTTAAGCAAAAGTATCCAGAGAAATGCATCTTGATGCCATTCTATACAAGCTACATGAGAATTTACAACATGATAACAGGGAATATTGTGCAGTAAATATACTTTAGCCTTTCCGACTGTGTGATTTCCATTAGGGCAAAACCTTTCAACGCTTGATGACACAAATCTGGGCATCAGAGTCAGTCTGAAAGCCAAGTTCACTCAAAGTGCACCAAGTTAGCCCTCAACTTCTTAACCTGCTTCAAATTGACACTATCCTGACCGCCAGTTTTTTTTGTTTTTTTGTTAGTGCATGTGTGTGTCATGTTAGGTGCTCATGGAAGAGATGCGTTTTTAGTAGTTTTTTAAACCTCGACAGGGAATCTGCATTCCGGATGAGGGCAGGGAGTGTGTTCCACCAGCCAGGGGTGGTGAATGAAAATGTTCTTGTGATCGTTCTTTTTCCTCTCTGTGATGGAACCACGAGTCGCCGCTCGTTGATCGATCGAAGGTTTCTGGTAGGTGTGTAGAGTTGTACCAATGAGTGGAAGTATGAAGGTGCTGAGTTTGTGTAAGTTTTGTATGCAAGAGTCAGTGCTTTGAATTTTATGCGTGCTGAAGTGCAGAAAGTTGCGTAGCTTGCTCAGTTAGGAATGGCCTGATCCTTCTAATGTTGTACAGTGCAAACCTGCATGATCGAGCCGTCTTTGCAATGTGGTCCTTGAAGGTCAGCTGGTCCTCAAAGATCACTCCAAGATTTCTGACAGACTTTGAAGGGGTAATCGTGGTAGCACCGATCTGGATAGTGAAATCATGCTGTCGGGTTGGATCGGCAGGAAAGACTAAAAGCTCCGTCTTTGCCAGGTTGAGCTGCAGATGATGCTCTTTCATCCATGTCGAGATGTCCGCTAGGCAGCTTGTGATTCTCGCAGCCACCGTTGGATCATCTGGTTGAAATGATATGTAGAGCTGAGTGTCATCTGCGTAGCAGTGATAGGAGAAGCCGTGTGCCTCTATGATGGGACCCAGTGATGTGGTGTACATGGAGAAGAGAAGTGGTCCAAGAACTGAGCCCTGTGGAACACCGGTGATCAGTTGACATTCTTTGGAGACCTCCCCGCACCATGCCACCCTGAAGGACCTATCCGTGAGATAGGATTCAAACCACTGAAGGGGAGTTCCGGTGATGCCCAGTGACGAGAGGGTAGATAGAAGGATTTGGTGATTAACAGTGTCAAAGGCAGCAGAAAGATCCAAAAGAATGAGAACTGACGATTTTGAATCAGCTTTTGCACTCCTTAGAGCTTCCGTGACAGATAGTAATGCCGTCTCGGTTGAATGGCCCTTCTTGAAGCCAGACATTCTGAGACAGAAAAGAAGATACTTGGTTAAAAACAACACGTTCAAGAGTTTTAGATATGAATGGTAGGAGAGAGACAGGTCTGTAATTATCAACGATTGATGCGTTCAATGTGGGTTTTTTGAGCAGTGGGGTTACCCGAGCCTGCTTGAACGCGGTGGGGAAGGATCCCGTGTGAAGGGATGTGTTGATGATGTGAGTGAGTGCTGGTAAGATTGTAGGAGAGATGGCTTGTAGAAGGTGTGAGGGGATTGGGTCTAAAGGGCAGGTGGTTGGATGGCTGGAAAGGAGAAGTTTAGATACGTCTACCTCAGTGAGTGGAGAGAAGGTTGAGAGAGTGTTTCTGGTTTCAGAGGGCAGTGTACATTCGTGTGTGAGTGGAGGTGAGAACTGGCTACTGATAGTTGCAGTTTTGTTAATAAAGAAATGGGCAAAATCATTTGCAGTTAAAGAGGTAGAGGGTGGTGGTGGAGGGGGACAGAGAAGAGAGTTGAATGTTTTGAAAAGTGCATGCATGTTGGAAGTGCTGTTGATCTTGGTGTGGAAGTGCAAAGTGTTCTTTAGTGTCCTGAAGCCTTTCAGAGCCAGGAAACCTGCTGTAAAATACTGAAACGTTGGAGTCTGGCTTTTCAAAGTAGCAGGCTGTTCCAAAAATGTATCTTGAGGCACTGGTGACATTTTCCGCAGTATGATACACACAAAGAAGGACTGTTAGGCACCATGTTTAATGTTCTTTTCAGTACCAAACCATTTTTTGAAGCTTTTATCACCCTGGCACAAAAATTCTAATGGATATGAATCCAACAAAAAGACTTTTTCACTGTGAATAAAAAATTGTCCCCAAAAATGAAATGTTGTTCGTTATTTACCAAACCTGGATGATATTCTTTCTTCTGTGGAACATAAAAGGGTTTTTTATTTTCTCTTTAACACAATGGAAGCCAGTGGGCACCAGAACTGTTTGTTTAGTGTCTTTTGTGCTACAGAGAAGTCGTCAGTCATTAACTCAGCAAGTTTTTAATCAGCTGACATCCTTTGTATATATCATATGAGTTCTGAACCATGGGTATTTGAAGATGCAACCGCTTCACACAGTCAGTGTGCCATTTAAAGATAAACATAATGTGCTCTGATGGGACTGCATGCTGAGAAAACTCGACAACACAATGGACCCACCAATACAACAGCATGAAGTCATACTGCGAATTTATTCACAACCTGTGAAATAGACAACTATTTAGCCTTGATAAGAAGAGTGTTTTTCATCTAACATCTCAACTCTTTTTTTCTGTCTTTTGCTCCTCCATCTTTCCTTATCCTCATTCTCAGGAGTATCCGGTGTCTGAGGAATATCATCCACTGGAACCTGATTACAGCATTTATCCTGCGAAATGCCACCTGGTTTGTGGTGCAGCTCACCATGAATCCAGAGGTGCATGAGAGCAATGTGGTGAGTAAACACATACGAAGACAAATATTCTCTCCTTCTCCTGTTACTTTTTCTTTCAAAATACACAAGCAGAACACACATAATCCCTTGTTCTTTCACACAATACATACGCACCCGGTCTTTTGTTCAGTCCACTATTTTCCTCTATTCAACCCGCTGTTATTTTCCTCATTCCTTTGGCACACATGCAGAGAAACACAAGTTTCAAAATTCTAAAATTGTACCAAAATTGAAAGATGTAGAAATCAAACTAGTTTGGCACTAGACATGTATCTGTAGGTGTTTTGTGAGGAATGCAAATAGCTCATCGTCCACTTTGCTTTCCTGAGAATTAATTACCCTCCATATTTCTGTGCTTCCTTAATCAACTCATCTGTATCAAGCAATTAATTCATCTACCACCACATCAAGATCACTCCCAAAGGGTTCTTACATTCAAATTCATAATCTATGATGCACATGACTTTCCAGTAGGTTTCAGAATTTGAATCGACCATGTCTGTCCTTGATTCTTATCTTTTGCTGTTGCCAAAGCATAATTTGTACCTGTTTATCGGTATTTTATGCAAGGGACTATTTAATTGCCTCTGCATGCTAAGATTTTGCACAGCAGCACATTAGTTCTACATCTGAAGTGCCCTAGAGAAAAAAGGAGATAAAAAGTTGCAAGGTGTTTTCAGGCGGAAGTGGTTATTGCACATTCCTCCAGGTTTGTATATAGACAGCAGTGAGCTAATTCTCCTAGTTATAATTCAAATAAAGCTCCTTTAAGGTGTTTGAAAGTGATAAGAAATTATTTGTGGACAAATGCGTTCCATTGACCTGTCTAGTTTAAATAAAATTAGCCTCCTTGGACAGAATGGAGAGCTAGCTGTTTAACACAATCTCATTGATTCACTTGTTTTGAATTTGCAACCGTTTCAATTACGGTTCAAGCAAGTGATCCCAGTTGCTTTGTGGTTTATACAAAGAACATCTTGACTCATTTGATCTGCTTCACTTAACGAGGTTGAGCTTTGCCCTGTCTTTTTTGCGGTAAATACGAAATGCATTTGTTTAGGAGAGGCTCACAATTCATTGCCAACTGCTTTTTATTGAGTTTTATAGCACAACATGACGCATTTACTGTGCAAAGTGTGACTTTCGTAGAAAGTCACATTTTTGTACAAATTTGTACACAAATTTGTAGAGAATTTACGCAACGCCAGTTAATGAAAAATATTGTTGAGTAAATAACTGCAGAATTAGCAATAGAGACTCTACAGAAGCTTATAATCACTACAAGGTCCTACATCCCTGTCACACCAGGGGGCCTGTTATGAAAGAGCGTTGTAAAATTCTTCAGAAGTACTTCAGAAGAGCCGAAAGGCTTTATGACTGAAGGAGCTTTTCATTTTTTCCAACTATTTCACATGTTGGAGTAGAATCGTTACCACAGAATGTATGTAATGGTCTATGGATTATTAGATTGCTAATTAATGCCTGGAATAAATGAGTCTACAATAGTTTCTCAAGCCCATAAGGCTGTGATAAGTGTTAGCCTGAGATTTCGCTTTCTCCTACAGATTGAGATTGTCACCCCCAGAAACCGTAGGTCTGAAAGTTTAAAATCTTTCAGTGACACTTGAATTCCCACGTCAGTCATAACTCACAGATGTAATGTTCAATCTTGAGTGGAGAGTGACAGATTTTTTATCCTCTCTTGAGACAACAACTTGACAGAGCTCAGTGATGAAATATGACTAAAACAAAGGAGCGGCAGCTAGGATTAAACAGGATTAAACAGGGCCCTGACACAGAAGAGAGTATGACTCTTGCAAATGTCAGGAGCATCTCAGCTTTTTCATCCAGCAGCAGTATTCTCAAACTGCCTGTCAAACATTAAACTTTTGATATTCAGTCTTTTTTTTTTTGTTTTTTTTTGTCTGTCAGTTGGTTTCTTAATCAGCTTTGTTTATATTTCTATGTCTATATAAAAATGACATACTCCTTTAAAAAGTCTCTAGCACTCAACAAGGCTGTTTATTTGATCAGAAATTTTGATTTTGATACAGTAAATCAGGAATATTGTTAAGTAATATTACAACTTTAAAAATATAGCTGCAAGCAGCCATGACAGGGCCAAGCACAAGGAGGGCATTAAATGTCTTGTCGACATGGCTGTCAGCATCAGACCAAAGGCAGTAAGCATCTAAAGACATTACAATATGACATTCTAAATGGCTGAAAAATCATCAATACGATCTTCTCTCAGTTGCACTCGTGAGCCTCGCGTTCTCTGCTTCTGTGGTGACTCGCGTCTCGCCCGGGTCTCTCACCCCATCTCTCACTTCCCGGCTCAATGAGACACAGGTGTTTGTCAATTTGCACTTGATCTACTTACACACCGCTCGTCTCACAACTCTCTCTCCCGCTGTAGACCTCGTTGAACCACGCCCCCCTCGCCACAGTCATCACTGTAAAGTCCAACATTGCCCCCCACTCGTCATCAGCCGTGGTCGCGCTCAGTGGATTCTTTATATTCGTCGGATAGGACGCACCAACTCCCCCCCCCCCACCCCAGTTTTGGTGAAGAAAAAGTGCGTCTTATGCGGTAAATTTCGGTGAATATTGGACGAACGGTCTGGGAGGAGTTTGAAAAAGTAGGTTTTTAAAGAAAAACAATATGGCAGACAGGAAGTTTAGCCAACTATGACAAATTTGGTATTTGTGTTTTTGAACCAAGGAACATATTAAGATGATTTGTTTTGCCATAGGTTAATGTAATCGTTAACGTAATCAAAAGTTATTAGCATATTTGTACATTTGGTTATAACTTTTGACCACAAGGGGGTGCTGCCCCGAAACTTTTTGAGTTGTATCAGGCCAAGGTGCCGAAGACACATACCGAGTTTCGTGACGATATGCCAATGTGTTCGTTAAATATAGCATTTTATGACATAATTCAAAATGGCCGACACTCAAAACAGCCAATATGAGAAAATTAGGTATCGCACGACTCTGCATGATGCACTGAATCTAAAAAGACCAGTTTTATGATTTTTGGCCAAAGCGTTTAGGAGTTATAGGCAAGAATAATTTTTTCATAACTCCTGGCCACTAGTGGGCACTGCGTCAAAACTCTGCAGGTAGCCTCAGATCATGACTGACATAACACACACCTAGTTTGGTTGGAATAGGCTAATGCATTGCAGAGATAAAGCCTCACTTTCATTTATGCTGCCCTTTTGTCAAATTCTTTTGTGAGTTATTTGTAAACGGTTTGATAAATCAGCTTTCTTTTATTAACTTTTTCTCAACTTGGTCTGGAGATGATGTGGTTCAATTTCCGTGAAAATCGGACAAACAGCCTAGGAGGAGTTTGAAAAAGTAGGCTTTTCATAAAATTCAAAGTGGCGGAAAAAATTTCACGACGGAAAACGAATTGTATTGAGACAAGGATTCAGAGGAAAAAGGAATTTTGTTTCTAGAACATATGGTTCAAAAGTTATTAACATAAACGTGAGTGCAACTTTGGACTGGTGGTGGTGCTAAAGAGATCAAGTTAGAGACTTCAAATTTGCTATGGTCAATGATTGGACTACCCTTTATGAGTGTGCCAAATATTTTTCATTTCCCCGCAAACGGTTCTATGGCCTGCCATAGACTCCCATGGGAGAAGAAAAAGAATCGGAACGGAAACAATAGGTGCCTTTGCACCTTCAGTGCTTGGCCCCTAATAACTTAGTTTTTCTTCATATGTAATTTATTCCCTCTAGCAGTTAAAAAAAACTGCATTCATTTTGCGAAGGACATTGTTTTAGTTGTGCTTAGGCTCTGCATGAGTGTGTGGATGAATATGGTTATCCTGCTGCTCATAAAACACTCAATTCGTAGATCTAAGATAAATAACCAGTTTAGATGGAAAGGAGCTCAAACTGACTAGCTGGAGACGTTACTGTCACAAAAACCATTAATTGGTGCAGTACTTCCTTGAAAATAAGTACCCGCCGAGTGCTATAGCAACCATAATGAAATTACCGTTCACAGTGCTTTCAATAATGCTTTACATTGTACTCTGTTAGAGAGCTACATATGACAATTTATCTGTTTAGTAAAATACCTTACTCTTTTGAGTTACAAACGGCATCTCCACGTTGCTTTTACAACATTTCAAATTTCTCAGTTCTTGCCATCTCCAGCTCTGTTGAGTTCTCTTTTGCAAGCAAGAAGCGCCTCTGTTCGTTTTTTTTTTTTTTTTTTTTTAAACAGATAATTCCCTGGAGGTTTGAGATATAGCATGCTCCATGTCAAGCTTTCTCGCTCATTGTGACAACTCATAACACTTCCAGAGTGGATATGATGAAACGCATAGACGAGTGACGCAAGTACGCAATTTCGTGCGAAAGGCATCCCACTTCAGGGTATTCATTTAAACTTCCAAGAGGTCCAGTCTATATTTTCTTCCCAGCAGAGGTCTAGACAATACATTTTTGGAACAGCTGTATATTTCCTTCCAGCCATAGATTTGGGACTGAGAAAACATATATTTTGTTGAAACATATATTTTGTTATTTTCCAACAGCATGGAAAGGGCTTGAATGAACCATACTTGGCTATTTGATATTCAGATAAGACTTTAATTTTGATATTGACCACACATATACATCAGAAGAGGTGTTGTCCTGTCATGTGAAGCTACCCTCTGGATTTTATAATACTATTCCATCTCGGGACCCCCCTACCCCCTTCCCCTTTTTAGTGTGCCTTCTTTTGGAGTAGAAAGGTTTTACCCCCCTAGCTGGTACTTTACCTCCTCAGCTTTAGTCATAAAGAGTAGACATTCCACACACACATATGTAGGCTTACGTTTCCTTAAGCTATTACAATAAAAGCATTTTAAAACAAAGAATGCTTACAAGATGTGACATGATGATACAATTCTAGGGTACAATTTAGGACAGTTTCTAAACATCTTACTTTCTCTCATTGCTTTCAGATCTGGTGCAGGCTGGTCACAGCAGCATATAATTATTTCCATGTGACCAATTTCTTCTGGATGTTTGGAGAGGGCTGCTATCTGCACACAGCCATAGTGTTGACATACTCCACAGACAAACTGAGGAAATGGATGTTCATCTGTATAGGCTGGTGTAAGTATACCATGATGCAGAATTCTGGTAGAATGCAGAATTCATCCACCTGTTTCATAGAATCACCCTGATCATGTCACTTTACCTTAAAGGTAATGTGACACACTAAAGTATTGTTGTGTCACACAGCAAATGTAGGGTGAGATTTAAGACATCAGTGAAAGAGGAAAGTAGTTTTGATTAACAGTTAAAAGGTTAGTTCCCTCAAAAAAATGAAAATTCTTTGATCATTTACTCACCATCATATTGTTCTAAACCTGTAAGATCTTTGTTCATCTTTGGAGTACAAATGAGCATCTTTTTTAATAAAATTTGAGCTAGTTTTTTAGGATTCAAAACTAATCCATATATTGAGCAGCTAGCAGTTCAAATTTTCTGAAGAGACCTGACCTCTTCATACGCAGAACAGCATTTTATTAATATTTTAACTTTGATCAGCGAACATAAAAAGAAGCTCAAGCAAACTTGCTTGAGGTGCAAGAACAAACCTCATTGGTTCTTGTGAATGCTCAATAGAATTGATGTGTGCGTTGATGATTGTTTATATGTGAATAAAAGACTAAATTAAATCTGTTCAGCATATTAAGTGGTCGTGTCTCTTCAGAAAATTTTGGACTAAACCACAAGGGATCACTTTTACGATCTCTTTATGAACTTTTTGAAGCATCAAATTGGTATATGTGTAGCTGTCAATGGACGGACAGAAACCACTCAGATTTTATAAACAAAACCTCTTCATTTGTGTTTCAAAGATGAACAAAGTAAATTAATGACAGAATTTTCATTTTGGGTGAACAAACTCTTTAAGCAGACAAACACAACAATATCGGGATTGTGCATTAAATAAACTAAGCAAATAAGGCCAGCTCTGATTTTATGTTACTGTTACAGTCTTATCGCGTCTTTAAACATCCGGGTTCCTCTGTGTCTTCCAGATCCTTCCCCCTCCTGTCTTGTTACTCAATTGCCCCGTTAATTATGTGAGCTGGTTCCCATTTCCTTATGTACTTAAACCCTCATGTTCTCCCTGGTCTTTGTCGGTAATTGTCAGTGTTATACGGTCGTTTCATGTGTGTGGATGTTCCTCCGTGTTTTTCCAAGTTTGCACCATCGTGTGCCATTTGAGTTCATAGTTAAAGTGTTTTCGTTAATAAATCCTTTCAGCAGCAACTGAACTAACTTTCTGCCTCCTCATCTCTCCGCATCACACACCAGCATATCGTCTTATAACAGTTGCCTTTAAAGTACGCCAGTGACTAAATTACTGTTGATTAATAACTTCAAAAAGAGACACAGCTTACAGTAGTAGATAATTACACTAATGAGGACTTCAATTTGATCAGGTTCTCTTCTGAACCATGGGCAAATTAGTTTGCGAATAAATAAGCCTTGGATTTTCCTCATTAAAAATGTATTGGAAATGAATCATTGCAGAGAATTTATCACAAAGTCCCTTAATTGTATCAATTATACTGTTTGTTCAGTGTCTTTGATTTTAAAGTGAAAAGTGGAAATTTTGCTCTGCTTTTTTCCGAAGGTATTCCATTCCCCATTATCGTTGCATGGGCCATTGGAAAGCTGTACTATGACAATGAAAAGTGAGTTTACAAAGGCTTTCTTTAATTTTCTTCTGTTTTTATTTCTGTATAATACCTACACACAAACTCCCTCACCTCATTTACAATAAAAGCGATTAAAGGTTAGATTAACCGCAATTATCTCCGTCATCTAGCCTCACTCTGCACATTAAACAATCGAGTCACAATAAAGCAGAGAAATGTTCTTTGCTCTGAGTAATGCAAATTAACGCCTACTGCTCACAGAACTGATGAGTGCCACTGATGTAAACATTTCAGAGTTCAATAGTCAAGACATGCTGTATAGTTCAAATATCTCCAAAAAAGTACACACTTTAAAAGAATGGATTAGGGCAGCTTTTATACAAGTACACATTAACTTCTTTAGTCTCAAGATGGGACACTTTGGATGGATGGATAAAAAGGGACTTTTAGACTGTGTATAGAAAAGAAGAAACATTTCCCAATTTAAACTTTATGTGTTAATTGTTGTTAAACTGAGACTGTGGGGTGCTACCACATTAAACAAACCTATTTCCTGCACAAACATAATTAAAGAGTCACTGTTAACTGTCCTTAACACCTTTTTAATTCTCCTTCTCACTTACATCTGCTGAACACTGTGGAGCAGTGCTTCTCCACTGGTGCATTGTAGCCCAAAAATGGGTCATAGCTCTGCACACATAGTGGAAAAAAACAATACTGAATGCTAATAATAATATGCAGCTAACATAAGTGTACACAGATTATGTTGTTAATATAAACGGCTGTACATTAAATCCATTTCCATGGGTGATCTATTTTGAAAATTCATTCATCAATTGGTAAATGCTAGCTGGATTAGCCTAGCCAGCTAGCATTTGACAAAGTGACAAATGAAGATGGAAGAGTTGCAATAAACATAAAAAAACATCCATAAGGTCAACGAAAATATCACCCAAACCACATTAAATAAGCAGGAAACCATTTAAGTACTGTTGTAGATGACCTCGGAAAAGCTGTTTTGAAACATGCACTTTAAAAAAATCTGAGGCTTGTTTTACCTGGAGGAATTTGCGGATCTCTCTGGTTGAGCTCCACAAATGACAGCATTTTGCCATTCAGTCGTATTCCCAAAAGCCAGACGTTTCTCCCTTCCTGTAAAACTGACACACTCAGGCGAGACAGTCTTGATTATGCCGTGTACCCAACTGAAACTATAAGATTAACAAATCTGGTGCATATCTACCCAGGGGACACACTTTCTTTCTCTTCCTTGCTTTGTTTCATTTTCTTATAGAAAATCTTATTTTTAGATATTTTTCAGTGGCTCTGCTTTAATCACTTTACAAGACTTGTTTTATTAGGCTTGTTTAATCATTGTGCTAGAATAATAAATAATGATCTCCAAATCCCTTTATATTGTTACATGGATAAACAGTTATGCTGTCTGTAGAAATGGGGTCAAAATATTGTATGTACTTTATAATAATTTTAGGCTCTTCATCAAGTAAGGTGTCTTACTATTTCTGTGCAGGTGCTGGTTTGGGAAGCGGGCCGGCATTTACACTGATTATATTTATCAGGGTCCCATGATACTGGTCCTGCTGGTGAGTCAGCACAGTTTTGATTCATATCCAATTACACAAATGTTTCGTGAGAGTTAGTGTATCCGAGTAATTTAGTATTTTGTTATTTGTTTGGCGCTTCCTCTTTTACATGAGTCGTATTATGTTTTCCATGATCTATGGGTGTAATTTCATATTAATGATCATTTATATTTGGTGTGCAAAATAGGTTGCATTTTCTCTCTCCATCTCTAGATTAACTTCATTTTTCTCTTCAACATTGTGAGGATCCTGATGACTAAACTGAGGGCCTCTACTACCTCAGAAACCATCCAGTACAGGTGAGACAGACTGTTCATCACAGACAGATCCTAAAAGAAAGAGAAGTTGCTCATTGTTGGCTCTCTTATATAGTAAAACTGTAATATTGTGAATTATGGTTATGATTTATGAACTGTTTTCTATTTGAATATATTTTAAGATTCATTTATTCCTGCTATGACAAAACAGAATTTTCATTGCAGTCTTCAGTGTCACGTGATCCTTCAGAAATCATTTTAATATGCTGCTTTGATACTCAAGAAACCTTTTTTATTATTATAAATGTTGGAAAACAGTTGTGCTGCTTAATATTTTTAAATTAATATTTATAAAGAACACCGTTGCTATAAGTGTCTTTTCTGGCACTTTTGATAAAATTAATGTGTCCTTGCTGAATATAAGTATTGTTTTTCAAAAACATCTTACTGACACCAAACATGGTATTGTATTTTTACAAAATTTAAAGCCAAAATTCTGGATATGTTCCAGAATATTGTAAAAAATACTTATTCTAAACTCCTTATGAGAAATATGAACAAATACAAAGCTATATGATAGTGTACAGCTGCTGACATACAGTAAGAATTTAGAGCTAGAATACTAATCTGGAAAGCACAACGCGATTGTAAACAGACGTTTCAGTGTTGGGTTGAGGCTCAAACTAACAGTGTTTACACTAAATGAGTAAATATCATATAAATGGCTTATTTGTAATTTTGTCTTCATATTAAAATGTTATATTTTAATGTCCTAAACATTATACATTCCACTTTGAATGAAATCCAATCTGTGATGCCTTTCCTGTTGGGTACCATGAAGATGGAAGATGATGAGCAGACCGAGAAGCTGAATTTAGTCATGTTTTAAATGTATCTGCTCAGAGTTCTGTAACTTTATAATAAGCTGTTAGTTACTGTGTCACAACTGTTGTGTGAAAAAGAAGGGGGAATTGATGGATGTTATGGAAGTTATAGGAGAGGAAATCCTATTTGTTTGTGTCTGTCTCTCTCTCTCTCTCTCTCTCTCTCTCTCTCTCTCTCTCTCTCTCTTTCTCTCTTTCTCTCTCTCTGAACTATCCCTCTCCAGCTACGACTAATGTCCTTGACAGTCACAGTCAGTGGCCCAAAGCAAATGCAATACATACTGTTTAAACCAAATTCATCTCAATGTCATTGTGTTGAACTCTTTGTATATATTAGCAAATGCCACATTACTCTGAGTATCTGTTACTCTATGATGGAAGCCAGGGGCCAGTTGCATAAACTAAGTCTAAAGAACTGCTTTAACCAACTAAAGAACAGTTAGACGAGAGATAATCTGTCTTTTTTACCAATTAGACCAATCATGCTTTTCATGTAACTTACTTAAAAAATAGATGACATAGGGCCAGATTTACCAAACTGGGAAAATTAGCATGAGAGCGCAATCCCATAAAAGTGTAGATGGAAGTGGAAAAATCTGTGCATGATTTACTGAGAGCTCATAAATTAAAGAACATAAACAAAGACGGATAATTTCCATAATGACCAATGCAATCGACCAAGAGTAACACAAATTAGTGTCTGGTTTAAGATAAATAATAGTTAAATAATGGTGCAAATTACTGTAAATTGACAAGTGCAAACCTTAAATTACTTTGCATGGTTAATTTAAATACTCTCCTCCTATACAGTTGCTTCTGAAAGTGAAATTCCTACAAATGCATATGTAATAAGGTCAGCCTAAAAAAATAACCTTCTCCACACCTTTTCAGTGTTATTTTTTCACTGCATGTCTTTAGTAATTTCTGACAGTATTTGTTAGTGTCTAAAGAGGGATTGCACTGGCGTTGCATTTGCCCTGATTTCGAAGATTAAGAGGTTAAGCAGTTTTAAGCATTCTTACGCAATTTTTTCACAAATCAGAATGGTCAAGTTAGGGATTCAGGGTTGGGTTAACTGACCAAAATTGTACTGTGAAATCGTTCACAAATCATAATAGATAAGTACTCGGGTAATGGTTAACTGACTAAAACTGTAATGTGAAAGTTTTCCCAAATCAGAATAGTTAAGGACTCTGGAAATGGCTAACTGAACAAGACTGTACTGTGTAACTTTTCACAAGTCACAATAATGAAGGAGAGGACTCAAGCATGTGTTAACTGACCAAAACTGTATTGTGAAAAATGTCACAAATCAGAATATTGAAGTTAAAGACTCAAGGAAGGGTTAACTAACCAAAAATGTATTGTGAAATATTATGCAAATAATCTATTTGAGCCTATCATGACTAGAAGACAGATTTTTAAATTATGTGTTTATAGTTCTAATGGCTTGGAGTGTTATTCATTGGCACTGCCTGCTTGTCATTATTACACAAGAAAAGAGGATAGATCAGTGAGAAACATTGAAACATGAATGCGATTGTGAAAGTTATAGAAAATCATAAATAGATGTTGAACATGATGTGTTTGGTATGAAGAATTGCCTATTTTTCACATTCATGACTAGCAAGGGATTTATAGACATGCTTTGCTGTGAGAGAAAAAAAAATCACAAATTAAGCAGCTCAAGAAAAGTGAAAAGTAAAAAAAAAAAAAAAAAGAATTCTCTGAAAACCTGAATTCTCAAATCAGAAATGATTTAAATTTGTTTGGCAGATGCTCTTTTATCCAAAGAGACTTACATTCCATTCAAGGAACACATTGACATTCTAATCACTTCTTGCTTTCCCAGGGAATCAAACTCATGACCTTTGTTTTGCAAACGCCACACTCTACTGTTTGAGCTACAGGAAAGCTGTAATGTTATTTGTATGTCTGGGACAGCACAAGGTGGACTTATAGCCAAAATAAATCTGAATATCAAACCACAAATTTTTACTGCGGTCAAAAAAACGTCTCTGGTTACATATCGTTAGCCTCATAGCATAATTGCCTAAGTAATTTTTTGGCCAAATTGTGATTTCTGCCTATTTTTACTGTCCTTCCTGCATCATCCTGCCTTTCTCACAATGTTCTTAGCCAATCACAACACTTATTAAGATCCAAAAACACTATCAATTAGTCTTTATCTGAGGCAGTTTTGAGTTTTTTCGTGTTTTCCAAAAACATTGAAATATCACTAACAATATGTAACTTTAGTTCCATAAGGGGAAACAAAACACTGCGTTGTGTGTGAATGCAGGTCGCGGGTCATAAAAAGCCACCGGAAACCGGACGCGGGTCTAAAGAGAGCCTGGAGGTGCAAGGAGCTGAAGCTGATGACGCAGTGTCTTGTTCCTCCTTAGGGGTTATTTTTCATGGGAACTCAAGCTGCGTCGAAAACGCTAGGGGAACAATATGCCAACACCACCTCAATGACACCGGCCAAAGGTGTGTCACAGCTCACTACGATAGCACCCTCATTCCCGGAGCGGAGCCGAGGTCAAGTTGATAGAACCTCTGGAAAGTGTGCGAGGAGGACCAGCCAGTTTGTGCTGCCATGGAGTGGCCAATGTTGGAGGCTGTCTCCCTAGTGGCTCGGAGAGACTAATCTGTGGCTCGGCGGAGTTCGGCTACTGCCTCTGGCCCAATGCTGCCGCCCTCATCGAGGTCCCCAAGCAGTTCCGCCTGGTAGGCCTGCAGCTGTGAGTGGTGTGGAAACATGCTTTGCCTGCCAAGGACGATGTGACCCGCATCGGCTTAGTGGGCAGTGCCAGGGTTTTGAAGGATGATATCGACTGAGGCACCAGATAACCTGTTAATGTCTTGTCCACCTTCGGCATCACTCCGTACCCGTAGGCATGAGCCCCCTCGAGAGTCGCATACATCAATGACTGAGGGTTATGCACTCATTTTGGAGGCTCACCTTCTTTTTGAGGACCTCGACATGTCGTTATGGAGGTCCGGGAAGAAAAGCAACGCCCCGGCACTGGAGAGTGACCCATGCTGGGAGATAGTGCTCGTCCAGTTTGTTCTTTTTTGGACAAGCCTCCCTGGTCTCAGCTGGCCACTCACTATTCAGCTTCGAAACCGCACGAGTCACCATCTCGACAAGCTCCTCATATGCTGGGGAGGAGGATGGCGAGTCCTCGTCCCCAGTGTCAACACAGAGCTGGACAGTTGCAGCGCCGACGTCTCAGTCAGGTCGGAAGAAACTGCCGCTACTCATGCTTCCGGTGCCTGACAGAGACCGGATCCACCAGGTAAGGGCTGAGATATGGCTGGGCCCATCTCAATCCCCTCTGACAGATCCATCTACGAACTCCAGGACCTAGATCGCCCCTGAGCCTCAGCTGCAGCAGGATCAGAGCCCTGGAGAACGCATTCCTGATCGCCATCAGAGAAGATGCACAGAAGCACAAAGCTGCCACGTCCGGTTTCTGGCAACTTTTTATGACCTGGTTCATGACATCACTGACCCGTGATGCGCTTTCACATCGTTTGTTCATTATTCACATCGTTTTTGTTTATAGATTACATAGTGCTTCACAAGACTATCGTCAAGGCATTCCGCTAGCATTTTCAAAGCAACTAGAGTTCCCATGAAAGGGAACAACAATGCTATCATCTTGTTACTGAGAAATATAATGTAGCTTAGAGTTTCAGTAATGAAGTTATAGTACTAAAAGTTGTAGTGTTGACTATGGGTCAAGTGTGTGTGCTGCACAATCTCTGATCATTAATGCCAGGGCTTCAATGAAGCCAATGACGTCATTGCTTTATGGGTGGAAGCTCCAATCCATCCAGGGTCATATGCACATGTACATACCCTGCATAATTTTCCATTTGTTAAGCTGAAAGTCTACAGTTTTTAATATTGCAATACCTGAAGACATTTTATTATCTCTACTTCTCTGAATCTTACAGGAAAGCAGTAAAGGCCACGCTGGTTCTTCTACCCCTGCTGGGCATCACATACATGCTGTTCTTCGTAAACCCTGGTGAAGATGAGATCTCACAGATTGTCTTCATATACTTCAACTCTTTCCTTGAGTCCTTTCAGGTAAGCAAGCATAGTTTAAATTGTGATAAAACAGATCTGATTCTGATCTTTACAAATCAGAGGTGGAAATTCTCTAAGAATGAACTACACTCGGCTGTCTTTGACAAAAAGGGTTTGTGAAGAAGTCACACGAATAAGCTTAATTTGAATTGAACATAATGACAAATCTAAATACGGTTAAGTGCTATTTAAGTATTTTGTTTTTTAATGTTTCGTTTTCAGGGATGCTTTCTAAGTCTCGCTCACGTGTTTGGAAATCCTCATTCCTTTTCCTTGTGGTACATTTCTCACATCAGTTCACAGTCACCCAAAACACTCTATCCCCTATTTTACACCATTTGCTTCCAGGTGTGACCTTGGGGTTTCTTGTGAATGTCGAAGCCATGTTTTCCTGTTTCATCTGGCCCCACATCTGTCCAACTCCTCATGGGAATGACAATTCATCTGTGGGGAAAACTGAATGTTTGGGAACTGATGTTAGACAAAAATGCTGATTTGATAAATGGCAGAATCCTGAAAAAAATTCCTTTTATTTTGCTTATCATTATTTCGTGTTGTCTTTTGTTTCGCACCACTTACTTGTTACTATGGATATTCATTTGTTCATCACAGCTGTTCGTATTTGAGTTAATTATCATTGTAATCGTTGTACGTAAGTTCCTATGGTTCCTCAGTTCATTGTCGCTTATTTCATGGCAAGTGCACACTTTTACGCAAATTATAGATTTTCGGTGTATTTTATCAGATGGGGTCATATTGGAAACTTTTGACTCATCATCTTTGCACTTCATAACTATGACAGAATCATACCATAGATGGTTAAGATCATCCATCTCAAATAAGTCTAATGCATTTTCCATCATGATGAAAAAAAATGTAGAAGAGAGAGATTGACAATTGGTTCCACAACTGGTTTTGTGGAACAGCTTCTGAGATGTAATTGACATATATTTTCAATTTCCCTCTTGAAGTTTATGTAGAAAGCAAATATTTGTTTTCAACATCAGCTATTTTACAAACTCCTGTTATGTTAATGTAACCCAGTCACCAGCATCATTTAAATGGATTTTATAATATATTCATTTCAGATTGACAGATAATTTTTACGCTAGGTTGAAATCATTCTTATTTTTTTCATTTCACATGATAACGTGTAAGATCAAATGTGTTGTGATTGATTACTCTGAAGTAGTGTTGTAAGTGAAATTTAAGTATAAGTTTGCATTTTGTTATTCTTTTCTCAAAAAGTGTAAATGTGTCTCGTTCTCTTTACAGGGCTTCTTTGTGTCAGTGTTCTACTGCTTTTTGAACAGTGAGGTAAGAAAGCTCTTTTCCTGATCTTCTATTTCCTAATTATTTTGCGCAAATATGCCCTCATCTTTTGACTCGTAGTTCAACAACATTGATGGCTCTCTTTGAAGTGCAAACAGTCTGAGCAATTTTGAGTAATTCAGATTTCCTCAACCATGGCTTCTCAAAGAGACCTGGCTAAAAAAAGAATCACAACGAGACCCTCTCCGTTAACTCAAAACGACCCTTTTGGCAATTAATAACTGTAAAAACTGAATCCACTCGTAAAATATTAATTCCGAGGTCTAAATCTGGATTGTATTACTGCCTTTGAAAAGAACAGTAAACCTTTGGGAATTGCTAGCCAAAATGTTCCTCTTTAACGTTGTGCTCAAATTGCAAACGTAAGCACATCTTATGCATCATGTTGTCCAACTAAGTGGGCACGCTTACAGGTGCTGTAAAGGGATACCGGATCAGATCTATCTGGCCTCCTTTTTTTTCCCATGTCATTTTAGCCAGTGAACAAGTTCAAGGGAAGCAGGAAAGTGTGGGGCTTGATCTGAGGTCACCCTGAATCACAGATAGATATCAGAATACATGAGCAAAGCAGAGTGTGCAGTGTTGCTTAAAGTCAAAGCGATAACATTGATCTGTTCCTGGTATATATGAAAGGGACACCACAATGTCAGATTCAAGACCTCCAAAAAAAATACCTTCATTGGCATTATGAACCTTCAGAAAGTGCCTTTGGCTCCGATGTGTCTGCATAAAAATCTTCAGAACTAAAAGGCTTATGCAACTAAGTTACAGCTACAATAATAAACACTTGCCACAAGTGTCTGAAAGTCAAAATTAACTGCCTTGGGAGTGCAATAAAGTCAAGTCGAGTTAAGTCACCTTTATTTATATAGTGCTTTTTGCAACAGAGATTGTTTCAAAGCAGCTTTATAGTGATGATAGGAAAACAATGCAACAAAAGCACTTTCTTTCAGTCTCATAGTCACTTTTTCATTTTCTCTCAATGTTTTGCAGTTATAGTTAATAGTTCGGCTTAGGTTCTACAGCTAATACTAATTTAGAAGGAAAGGTTTAGATTGGGGGTGTCCGATCCTGCGTCTGGAGGGCCAGCTTCAACCCCAATTAAACACACCTGACCCATCTAATCAAGATCTTACTGGACACATTAGAAACTTCCAGACAGGTGTCTTGAAGCAAATTTTAATTAAACTCTGCAGGACAGTGGCCCACCATGAGCAGATAAGGACACTCCTGTCATAGAGACTATGATGTTAAATAAATACATTTTCATGATTTAATATATGGGTAAACGGCTTTAAAACATTTAGGATATACTGCCTGGGTTACAATTATGTACTTGAGAAAGCAGAGTTGGTCTATCGTGCATGTGTGCGCTGAAATTAAGAAAAAAGAATGTAACGGATTACGCATTTTCAGCAAATGCTCTGAAAGCTGTCAACCGTCACTGGCCCGAGGGGTTTTATGCTTTTACAGAAATACAACAAAACAGAGAGAGTCAAGCTCTTATAGAGAAAAGTCAGAAGTTTCTTGATCGCTTGGCATGACTTTGACCTCTTTGATCTTCTGAACCCCCAGCTTTACACCCACCACAGAAGTTGATTACATATAGAACCAGAGCTTTACTGTTCACTTCTGATCTAATGTGGAGACTGACCTTTGGGTAACTGGGTAACTGTTCATGCTGTGTCATGGGCTTCCAGCAGCTATTTCAAACTGCACCTATTCAGATTTTTCTGGCCAAATATATTTTGAATGCAACTTAAATGTAGAATAAACATTTTATCTTTGTAACTAAGTTACATAATTATTTTAGATAATAATAATATATTTTTTGTATTTTTGTAAATCAACTCAGTTTAAAATCCCTCAGCTGCTAAGCATTTATTGCAGTGACTTATAATCAGTAAATTATAAACATGTTTGGACGTTTTACATGTGTTTCTGCTGCTGCATCTAGTGGAGTGTTTACTGGTTTAAATTCTAGTGCAGGCAGAATTGTTGACTACGAATCAAAAACACAATCTGGTGAGACAGCAAAGGGGTGTGGAAGCTGTACACTATCTATAGAACATTGGAGCAGCAACATATATTTGACCATCAATCGTTTCAAAGACACTGAACTAAGAAGTATATTAAATGAGGTGAAGACAGAGAGGAGGTTTACATTTTTACTCTGACAACCATCTCATCTGAGAGTGAGGCCTTTTATAGTGCTCAGATTTATCTTTCTGAAAGCCAACACACTGATTCAGTAAAACACTCCCATCTGAATTACTGTCTAAAGCAGTCAGGTTTTTCTCTTATGCTTGGTTTGACCACCTGCTTCTGGTTACCTCCTGACAGCACAGCTTAAGGAAATGTCATGGGTTCGATTGCTGGGGAAAGGGCTCCCTGGTTACTATGACACTGCACTGGGTATGCAACCGATGAAAGGTTTCATTGGTGGCATTTATCACACTGGTGTTTGACGTTCAGATGTTTTGTTTTTTTGGCTGGGAGCAGAGCTGTACCTTTGACCGGTCCTGATGCTCCAAATCCAGATCTGATTGATTATAGGACAGCTAAACTACTCAGCTCCCTTAAATATATTTAATCTTCATATAGGTAGAATATAAATCTGTGTCTTCACATGGTATATGCAGTATGTGCCAAACTGAAAATCATCTCATATAACAACTGTAACCATGGTTTCCTGAGAAGTGAAACGAGGCCCTGCATCTTGGATTGATGCTGAAAGGAAGCATCTGAAGCATGTGCATAAAAACAGCAGTTTTATTGTCTCAATTTCTTAAATATAATTTCTTAAACTTAATTACCAGAGTGCTGGTGAGTGAGAGGGCATATGCCATGGACAGTTTGAATCAAAAATCAATCAAGAATATTCAACCCTCATTGCAAATCAGGTTTACTGGCCTAATTTACAGACTTTCAGCTATTTGCAATGAAAAAATCTAATAAACGTAATTGAAATGGCTCATCACAACAAATGTTTCAAGTGATTTTCCCAAATTCAACTGAAAATGCAACATTTAATGAAAATCATTCAACCCCTTGAACTGAATTCCTCACAACAGCAAGTCATCAACTATTTTGTCTTAAGGGGACAAGCAGGCAGGCCCAAGGCATGGCAGCGAGATGCCTCTCGTTCCCCTTTTCAGGGAACCATGGTTACATTCTTAACCTTGCATTCCCTTTCAAAGTGGAACTCAACACTATGTCTTGGATTGACGCTATGGGGAACAAACACCCACTCCATCATACTGTAGAAATGTGTGCCTCATTAGCTTTAACTATGCACAACCATAATGGCCATAGCATAAACTAACTCTACGAACTTATGTAGTCGGAGGCAGATTTGTGGATTATACAGGGCGTGTTCCACAACTCACAGAGTCTGTCAAGTGATTTCCTTGCCCAGTACCAAAGCTTCTGTTCTCCATGACAAGGAAAATCCCAGCCTTTGCAAAATTCCTCTGTTCATTGTGGGCCAGGCGTTAGCCAAATGTGGCCCAAAAGCAGAGCTCAAAGGTTTAGCTATGTTGATCTTGTTTGTGTGAGACTGCAGACTCAGCCCCTTCACTCCTTCTAGAGGGAGTAAAATAGAGGAACTGAAAGATGATCCACTGTCCCAAAAAAAAAGTCCTTTAAACTAAAACCCCTAGTGAGCCGCAGGGATGCTTCAGAAAGCATTCATGCCCTGCATGGTCTCATCCATGATCCAAAGACTCTCAGCAATCCCAAAGGTACCCAATAACGAAAAGGGATGCTATAAGGGATCTACTAACCTCTACTTGTTAAGTTCGACATGGATGGCTCTAACAGAAGTGACACTACGTTAAAAACGACAACAGTGCGGGTGGGTTCCACTCTACACTTAAACCTGAAGAACAGTCTATCAGAGGAACCCTGCTAAGTGCCTAGCTACAGCCTTCAATACTGTTGTCCTTTCAAAAGGGAGCCACTGGGTAGCTATCCTTATTAAAGTCTCCAGAGTTCTAGAGAAAGCAGCTCAACCCTCTTAACAGGACTAGGACCTGTCATAACCTGTAATTGATTAAATTAGCACTAACCTAAGTTAGCTTCCTATACATATATATGAAGGTTTTATTGGCCGTGTTTAGCCTAAATGTATGTTTACTAGGCTTAATGCAGTCACAATAGTTGATATTCAAGAGAGAGTGAGAGAAAGAGAGATTGTGTGTGTGTGACCAAAAATCCCCACAAGGATAATACCTTGTGGGGACATGTTTTTTGTCAGCTTATAAATACAAACAAAATACAAATACAGTACAAACATAAAACTGCTTATAAAATCATACTAAATGAATTGCTGTAAGTTTTCTATGATGGGTAGGATTAGAGGTAGTGTTAGTGTAGGGGGGTAGAATATATATAGTCTTAAATATAGCATAAATATTATGCTCCATAAAACATGGAAAGGTGTGTGGAATCAGGTGTGTGTGACTGATAAATACTGCTCTTTTTAGGTGAATTATATAATTTGATAATTATGTAATTGTAATTATCTATTTAAATGTTATTTCTCTCATATACGATGTAGGTGCATGCAGTGAATTTTTTTTGTATCTGTAGTTCAGCTACATTCAATTATTAATATTATTAGTAAAGTTTTTTGGGGTTTTTTGTCCATAGGTTCGCTCAGCAGTTCGTAAACGGTGGCATCGCTGGCAGGATAAGCACTCCATCCGTGCACGGGTGGCACGGGCAATGTCTATTCCCACCTCTCCAACACGGGTCAGTTTCCACAGCATCAAGCAGTCGTCAGCTGTCTGACCCTAACAGAAGCGAAGTGCCCACCCCCGTTTCTTCTGCTTCCGGTCTTTCTTTCCTCAGCTAATTATCCATGTCCTCTGCAAAACCCAGGGATAACAGCTATGGGCCAAACAGGGTATGATCCTCAGCTGTAACGCAGATGAAGGGTGGAAATATACACAAATTATGAGGTCTAACTGCCGAACACTGAGAAGAAAAGTCTGTTTCAAAAACAGATTAGAGCATCGATGGCCTCAGACAATGATGGGAGACTGTGCAAGGAACCTGATTCACACAAAAAAGGTTGATGAATAGAGACAGGGTGTATTTATTCAATGGATAAAGTTATATGTCATATTATCTCCTCCTGATCTACTTTCCTATCTCGAGTCTCAGTTATTCCTAACTCGTTTCCAGAACTGTCAGCCTGTAGGATAATATTGAATATACACTACATGGCCAAAAGTAGTGAGATTGTGAGCCAGACTTGTGATTGTGAAGGAGTAAATCCCTCCATCCATATTCCAAATGTTTTAATGCAAATAGATTTGACATTAAAACAAGCAAGCCCATATGCACTCTTGTCTAAAAAAGGTTAAAATGAGGTTCAAAAAGGTTCTTGACTAATATTTAAAGAGCCTTTATGCCAAAATGGAAATGTCTTAAACGATTCCTTAAATGCTGCTTGATGCATACGATGTTGTTACAATTAAAACTAAATCTATGAAACGATTCACTATATATGAAGCACACGACAGAACCCTTGAAAGTTCGATAAAGGACCTTTTCTTCTAAGAGTGTGAGTTCGGTGTTCAGGTGTCCACAAACTTTTGGCCATACAGTGTATTAGTTTTAGGAGTTTTAAAAGAAAGCAACATCATCAGAGAGGGGAATCTTTGACAGGTCAGTGCGAACTTTCAATAATCCAGTCAAAAGATTCAATATTATCGTTATTTATTCTTTTGACTGGATAATTTGGGGATAAATGTAGAGAGTTTTCTCAGAGTTGTTCATACTGTGACCCTTATGCTTTTCTCTGCAGCTTGTGATAATTTCCTCTAACTCTCATATATTTCTGTGAGCTAACTCATTCTAAGTGGACACTTATTGTTTTGAAATGGTTAGTACATCTATTGCTGCAAATATCATGCAGTACAAGTGCGAAAATTGAAAACAGTTTTTACAAAGAGTAAAGGTACATCCTGGGACTCAAGGATATATCTAAACCCAGGGAGTAAGAGGAAGGAAGCTCACAGGAAAGGGAACAACATCATGAAAGACACTGATGCCTGCAGAAGTAGAAGACGGTGCGCTCCGATGCTAAACGCTTAACATAATATTTTAAATAAGGGGTTTATCTCAGAACAAAGAAAGGATTTTGATTTTATCCTGTATTTGGAGACTCAGTTAAGCAGGCAATTGAATGTATTTAATTTAATCACTCCAGCTCTCCTTTCCATACATTGTTTCATCAAAATCCCCAGTTATCAAGCAGGTTTACGAGATCATAATAGTGCTAAACACTTGAGAATTTGGATTCTGGAGACTCTTTAAAAAAAAAAACTAATTCTAATCACACATGACTGGAAGTTATTGTTATTGTTATTGCACAAGAGTTTATGGGGATACATGAACATTTTACCCACCCTCATGTTGTTCCAAACCTGTATGACTTTCTTCCAGGAAATACAATGAGACATTTTGAAGAATGTACACTGCCAATATGGTTTTGATTTATTTAGTTATTTATTTATTCATAAATAAATCTACTGATGTTCAGTAAGGATACATTAAATAGACTTTTAATCACAAAAAATATATATATTTCAAATATATATATATAATTATGGAAAACCAGCCAAAAAGTTTCATTCACAAATATATATATATATATTTGTGAATGAAACGTTCTGGCTGGTTTTCCAAACATGGATTCACCTCCTGATTATTTCATGACTCAAAAACATTTGTCTCAACATTGATCTGTTCTCAAGGGATTTGTGCTTCAAAATGGAAAGTCAAATGGGTCCAGAACAACACGAGCAAGACTAAATGATAGCAACTTCATTTTTGGGTAAACTGTTCCTTTAAAAATGTTACTTTACAGATGCGTTTCAAGATGTATATTGTTATTAGTGGACCATATTGTTTCTAGCTGTTTTGTGTGGAGGAAAATCTCTAAATTTTAATTTAGAGCCGTGTGCTTTTGTGTTGATCAAGGACCAGCTTTGTCAATTCAAACCCCAAAAGGATCAGGCTAAGGAATCACCTCAGCAAAATCTGCTTCTTAATCATTAGACAGTCGAGAGAGTGAGCTGCATGCCTCACAGAGGGTCATTTAAAGTTTATCCATGAGTTAAAACCCTCGCTAAGCTGAGCCGCCAATGACCGAGTCCTGTGACCGCTCACTGCTGACTCAGCACAGTAAAGCAGATTTAGCTTTTGTGCTACATGCATCCAATCAATCACATCTGATAGGGAGAGCAAGGTTGTTGAAAAAAAACTGACTCAGGGCCTCCATCTATGCCTCTGTGCTCTTCTGACCTTCCTGAAGTTCATATGCAAGAGTGATTTGTAAAGGCTTCAGCAGATTCCACATTCAGCCGTGCTTGTTGTGTACATGTCCATTAGACATCTAGTTGTGTATATATAGGATGACTAGCATTATGGCGTTTGCTATTTACCATGTAACAGTGTGTATACCTGACAAACCGAGGACCAAGCTTATGTCTCTGCTAGACTAGTAAACAAAAACACAAGGTTCATTTTAGTGTTGCAGCTAGGTTTAGGATTAAGGCTTGTTCAGTTGTTGATTTTTTTTTTTAGACTTTTGCACACTGTCATTTTGCAGTGAAATCTGATCTGTTTGTTCTGACAATGTAGTGAATATTCGGGTGCCAGGAGTCCTTTTCATACAACATTTGAGAGTTGTTGGCAGAAAGAAAGGATGGAAAGCTGGAGATTTTGCCTCTGATTATGTCTATCATAACATCTTGCTACTGTTCTGAACTCACAAAGCGCATTAGAGAACATTGGTGATGGGTATTTTACCCATTCAGACTCATAACGTGTTTCCAAAACCACTTATTTGTTCAGTATTCACAACACTGTGAAGGCTTTCATAGTTCTCTATACTGTATGAGGAATGAGTGAGAGAGTGTATTCGGACATAACCAAGACAATATTGAGTGATATTTTGAATGAAAGGTTTTAGAAAAGCAAGAAATTAATAATTTTATTTGACAAGGATGCATTAAATTGATATAAATTGCATCAAAAGCTTTTACATTGTTATAAAACGAATTCAAAAGAAATGTTAATTTAAACTTTATCGAAGAATCCTAAAAAATCCATTTCCACAAAAATATTAAGCGACAGAAACTTCAGCTTTGCATTTAAAGGAATAAATTGCACTTTTAAATATATTTAGATTGTAATAATATTTAAGATTAGTCTGTGGAGTGCTGTTGAACTAGCATAAGAAAGTAGTTTTGAGCGACAATTGTGCAGTTAAGTGGTCAAAAATATCTGACTGCAACTGACCTATCAGAGTTGAGTATTCCAGAAAACCATGTAATGAAAACAGAGAAAGCAAGAAACTAAGAATAGCTTTATGCTGAATAGCAAAACTCCACAGACATTGATAGATATGATGTGGACAGAAATGAGAGAAGCCTCGGTTACTATTTATGTCAAACAGATCTGTTTGCTGGTGCATGTGGAATCATGTCACCTGAGGGATCTGATTTAGCATCGTGGGAATGAAGACAGCACTGCACAGCACTGCACTGCTCAGATTCGCTCAATCAGCCTCTGCCTCACTATTTATAGCAGTTTGACAGTAAACAGCTCAAGTGTTCACTTAGTATACAAACCTAAGGGTCTTCTTGTAGAAGGGTCCTTAAGAGACACATAATCTTTACAACATAAAATAATATTATAGTATCTTATCCTCCTACAGAGCAAAATTAGTGGTATGTCTACTGTTAGTTGGAGCCATATTCTTGTGCCCATGAGTACAGGGAGTGCCCAACAGCACCTATAACTTTCATGTAACACATAATCCATAGTCACATATATTATTTACAAGTCATTATTCAATCACTTTTGGACAGTGGTGCCGCCATTTTTCTACAGTCAGTGGCATTAGATACAAATTGCTGGTTCCCTATCAGTCAGTCAATTTCGACATTATGTCAGAACTGATTAATTGGGATCTTGACCTCAATCACCTTTGAGTGGTAACAAAATAAGCCAATTCACATCAGTGAATGAGATTCACATCGCGAGCCACTCTCTTGCTTCCGGATATATGAGGCAGTGTTTGAATACTCACATTAAGCTTTCGCTGCAGACGTCCACATTAGTTGTTCAAGAGTGACATCACTGGCTGAACCTGGCTGAGATGAAGATGGTCAACAAGATTCAATTTCTTGACTTCCTCATCTCTACTTCCCTTTGGTAATGCTGTAGAGAACTTTGCCCAGCAGTCGTTAGCAGTACAGAAGAAGACAGAGGCATTCAGTCACATCCTGCCCTGACGGGATGCTGCTACCAATGCTTGTGGGCTTCAACATCTGCTCTGGTGGTTGCACCACTTCTGGAGAATCTTTTGCTTATTCAGAGTTATTAAGAGTTCCTCTCTGGTCCACAGTTGGTATCACAGTCAGTAGTACCCAAAATCTCAGCAAAAGAGCCTTAACCCTCTCATCCCCATCTTCTTTTGCCCTTGTGCTCTACAGCGCTCCCCCACTGCAGGTATGGCTGTTTTCCCTTTGTACGGTGTCTGGAATCTCGTTGGGTCATTCTAACGATCGTACTCGACTATGTGATTTCTTTCGCCCAACGTCCCCCCAGGTTCAGCAGTAAAAGGTTTACCTCAGTGTCAGACAAGGTGGCTCTTGAGGCTTTGGGTCAACTTGGAAAAGAGCAAACATGCAGAGAATCTTTCGGCATGTTACATCCATCCATATGAGCAGGATATGGTCCCCATGGCTTTCCTTTACAGTTGGAATAGGCACGCTCTCTCAGTGTTATCCAATAGACTCACTGTACAGGGTTAATAAAACCTTCAGTGATTTACATTCTCTGTGCACAGTACTGTCCCATTTTCCACCCAAGCAGGTTTTGGGGACCAGGTGGATTGTCCGAGGTCCTGGAAGAGGCAGCAGTTGTGGCATGTTCCCTCAGGGATCCAAATTCATCAGTTTAGTTCTGACGTAATATAAAACGTGACTGACTGATATTCTTGTTTACTAATGTAACCACCATTCCCTGAAGGAGGGAACGGAGATGTTACGTCCCGTTTCCACATCTCCTGCATCTCTGTTGGTGGCCAGGATCCCATCTCGGCTCTTAGTTTGAACTTAATTTGCACACTGCCTTATATACCTAGAAGCAGGGGAGCAGCTTGCAATGCAAAATCTTACTTGTAAATGTGCATTGGCGGGATCCAAATTTGTCGGTTCAGTTCTGACGTAACGTCTCTGTTCCCTCTTTCAGGCATATTAGTAACCTAGACGTTTCACTAATATGCTCTTTCTTAGAAAATCAAGCTCTTCTTAAATGTGAAGTGTGTATGCCATTTTAATATGCAGGCAATTATATGTAAGCCATTCATATTTTTTTCAATTTGTAACACCGTGGTGCTGTGAACATTGTTTGCTTAAGCGGATTTGATTCAGCCAGTTCATTTCAGGTGAGACTGCCTGGTGAGCTGTTAGTTTTCTAGATGATCAGAGTCTTGGCAGGTGATAAATTGTGTGAAAAATACCATGGACTTACATTAAAGGAGGCACCCAAATCATACCTAGCTCAGCTTTGGCCTAGCAACCATCCAATGCTTAACTGAATACCCTAGCAAGCTTTAGAGGAACACAAATGGCACACTTCAGCTTTAAATCACAAAAAATAATACAATTTTGTGGCTTGTGTGTAATAATAGCTTTTGATGATAAGTCATGTGATCACCAGACAACAGTCCTTATTCCAAAGCAAACCACAATCCTACATACCGTTGTACATATATGCGATATTCCAAAGTAAGGCACACAGGGTGTGTTCCTCCAACATGCCTCAAAGAAGGCCTAAAAACATAGTCTGTGCTTATGACTTATCATTTCATTAAGTTACACAACTTAAGTACCTTTTACTGCTCAAAGATAAATCTGTTAAGACTCACCGTTCTTGGTAAGGTCAGTGTCTGTATCAGATTTGTTGACCGCCATCCTACAGAATTGTACGTTTTCGGTATTAGTTCAGTCATTTCTGTTAGTGTTGTCTTTTCTGTTTTGGTGAGCTTGATTTTCTATATCTGAGAGAAGCTACACTGGTGACTTTGTTCTTTTTTTCTTATATTCACAAAAGATACTTCATCACTATTTTTGTCTTGTTTTCCAGTAAAGATTCAATACATTTTAATACATGTAAAGCATAAATTAACTTGAAAATTAAGATTGTGTAATTCTTTTTTTAAGCAGAAAAGTTTTTTTAACTATCTTGTTTTAAAGATTTTTAAGTTCTTCACAGGAAAACAACACAGAAAATCTTGATCAAGAAAAAAAACATTGCAAAGTTTATTTTCCCTTTTTTAGAGGTTGTGAAGAAGTTCTTCCAATGTTGTGAAATGTACAGAGGGTCCGAACAAGTACAAGCTGTATAGCTGGATTTGTGACAAAGATGTCAGTATGTGATCTTTTTCTGATATTTCTGTTGTTTAGTCGCTGATGTGAAAGTGTACAAAGAAAAAATTTATTTATTTATACATGTATGGCACAGACAAATATATATATATATATAGATATATATATTTATCTCACTATTTAAATAGGTCAGAAAACACGAGCCCACATGTGACTCATATCACTATATCCATAACATTAATGTCCAGAATGTGCGAAGACAATGTAATCTAGTATGTCTTGGTTTTTGTGGTTCTGTGAGACAATCTTTGCCATAATATCTGTCATTTTCTGCCGTGCTTCAAGAACATTCTATTTAATTCAATTTGGTCTTCTGTTTTTGTTTTATTGCTTATTTTATGTTTGAGAGAATTTAGGAACTGTACAGAAATTTATATTAAACCAACTAGAGTACAGTCATATGTTGAAGGCATCAAGATGTGCATTAAAATGTTTTTATTTTCTAAGCCCTTTTCTCATGTGGTGTATTTATGTCCACAGGTTTGATATTAAAAGTTGTCATACTTCATTCAAATCCTTTTGTAACCTACGTGGCAACATCATGTCACTTCAAAGATATTGAGTTCATTGAAAGGGCATTACATTGACTTTAATCCTTTCAAGGTGTCATTACATCATGCGTTTGTAATTCTATAGAAATGTTTGAAAGCCTTTTTCAGGAAACAAGACATATGAGCTGTATGTAATCAAATGCTGATATGTTTTCTTCAGGATGTGCTCTAAAGCTCTGAAATAACAATGTAATCTGAGACAGAATAATGTCAGTTTAGGAGAAAGTTGAGCTATCTCGGTTATTTTTGCATTTCATAGAAAAAAAAATATTTTTATCTGGTTCTTTTGGCTTTGAAAAGCAAAAAAAAAAACATGTCTGTAGCATTGGCGTTTCCTCCTCATGTTCCCTTGTTGTTTCTCATTACAATGAAAAGCATTTGATGACCTTGATACATAGAATCGCCCTTTAGAACTTTGCCTTCCGCTTTTTTCATGCTTTTTTCATGCTTTTTTCAAGTGTGTGTGTGTGTGTGTGTGTGTGTGTGTGTGTGAGATGGGCTGCAGTTTGGAAACATTAAGGTTCTTGAATGTTTTTAGTAGTCTCTTAATCTCACCAAGGCCGAATTTATATGATCGAAAATAGTCAAAACTGTGAAATATTATTACAATTTTAATTAACTGGTTTCTTTTGTAATATATTCGAAAATGTAATTTATTCCTGTGATGGCAGGGTTCATTTAATTAATTTTGATCTTTCAGAAATCATTCTAATATGCTGATTTGGTGCTAATTAATTAATTTGGTATTTAAGTAGCGCATTTCACATATAATGCTGCATACCCAAAACACCTTACAATCATATCAAGGGTCTGTCCTCAAATTAATTACGCCATAATTTTTTTGTAATATATTAAATTCATAAATATCTTTACTGTCTTTATCATGAAAGCACGCAGCCAATGATAACACAATCTGCATGCTACACAGCGCAAGATAAAACATGACATGAACCGCGTGCTACACAACAACTGACATGGACCAGAGCGTGCAGCTCGAGCAAACTCGAAACCACACATGCTCTCAGAACACGACTGTCACGTGTCACTTGTTTTGTCACATGTTCCCTGTTCCATAACTCACCGTCACTCATCAGTTCCATTACCTCTAATCATCCCAGGTGTTTGTATTTTGGTTAATCACTGTCTGTATATTTAGTTCTCCTTTTGCACTTGTTAACGTTATGTCGAGTAGTCTATGTGTGGATGCCTCCTGAGTTTCGCACACCCATGTTCCGTTTTGTTTTCATTTATTATTAAAGCTTTTCTGTTGGATCTCCGTGTTCCTGTCTTCTCCGCATCGCACACCAGCGCACAAAGTGTAACAACGACAGAGCGCATGAGTGAACACTCATCTCGTGTACTCACAACAGAAGAGAAACACACGGAGCAAGAATGTCCGAATCCCAAAACACAAAACTGAAGCCGAACAAGATTGAAATCAGGATCCGAACATCACGCCCTGCACACACGACAGATCACGTGGACAGTTAAGCACACGGCTCGAGCAAGTTCAAACCAATGCACTCGCATAGAAGACAAGATATTAAGGAAATGTCAGAGCTCTGTCACAAAACCAAGAAATGACAGAACCCTAACAGTTTTTACTGTATTTTTGATCAAATAAATGCAACCTTGGTGAGACTAAGAGACTACTTTAAAAAAAAAAAAACATGGACAATAGACAATTTTGTATGTTTCCTTTGAGCAAGTTTTTACTTTGCACAGTTTTAAGAGAAAAAGAAACCTGAAAAAAAGAGCTATCTATTGGATAGATTAAAAAAACAATGATATTAAATAATGGATCACGTAAGGTTGGTTACCTTTTTTGAAACAAGATAAATGCTTACAGAATCAGATTGCTTTAGTATAAAATGCATAAACAGGTACACCTTTTTATTAGTTTGATTAACCTATTGTGAGATGGATGTTTGGGTGCATTAATTTTGCATAATTAGGGCTACAATGATGCTTTTGAAAACTATCTGCTTGAGAGCAATAACCATAAGGGCACAGGAAATTGTTAGAATGTGAACAACATAACAAACGGGGGAAAAATAGATGCAAAACTATTCAGCGGGATTTTCTTTTAACTACATCTGCACACCAAATACTTGCCCCCATGTCAATCCAAACCTGTAAACAGTTTTTTTTTTAATTCCATGAAAGCATATGGCTCTTGTTATTTAATGACAGTTCACAGTGATCACAGCTCTCCTAATAGGAAAAACTAAATACACTTAATGAAAGCAAATCATACCACCTGAAATGAAAGGAGGTGAGGAAATATAGACAAAACTTTCATTCTTAGGTGAACTATTCCTTTAAAAACTTCCGATTACCACATAGGCCATACAAGAGGTCAGAGCTTGAAAGATAGCAGAATAAATTAGTTTTGTATTTAAAGAGCTAGAATTGCTCACCAAGACCACCAAAATCCTGCAGAAATATTCAAAATAATGTTCATGGACTTAAGAGTAGGGCATATGAGTGCATAAATCCCATGATCTTGAAGATTGTGTTGTTTTTCATAAACCAGAGCCACTACAGTGCCATAAAGACATTCTCGTACCAAATAATTAGAAATACTGTATAATGAATTTCATAATACGCACTCATGTCACATCTCCAAGGCTAGTTCTTCTCATTCTAAGCAAACTTCATGAAAACTGAAAACAAGGTCACTTTCATTAACAATCACAAGCTGAAAAGCGTATAGTTGTGCTTGCACAATCTTTCAATTTAGATCGGGAGGTCTAATACAGGTTCAATAGCATCTTTTATTTGGATCTGCGTTTAACTTTAAATAAACATTTCAACAAATGAAAATGGAGAGTAATGTTTTTTTGAAAGTCACATCAAAACATTTTGTCTAATTGTTGTTACCTTTTAACCTGAATTAAGTAACCTGAAACTATATATCAAACTCAATATGAGCACACTGTGCAAATTGTCGATATCTAACTAAAACTGCAGCCATAAAAGCTTCCTCTTTAATATCAAATGTAATTTGTGATTGAGTCATTGAGCTAGATGTTTGATAGATGGACTGAACTTGACATTGAGATACAGTAATGTAATGCGATATATAGACCACATACATCTGTCAGCTTAATGCTGAGGAAAATTGCATGCTTAGAGTTTACTGTCACCATGCACAAATAATTAAAAGGTTGTGGAATTTTTCACATAAATTCATTTAATAGCGCAAGATGATGGCAGTTTTGAGAGATCACAGCTCATGTATGTGACACATTTATGTGCTCTAATGTGACAGCTATGCTTTCAACAGTCCCTCCGTCCCTGGATGATGTTAGGAACAATGTTGCCCAAGGGCACATTGCCCTCTAAGACTGCCATGAATGAAAATGCTGATTTCGTGTATAGTTCGTCATTATTTATCTTTATAAGATTGTTGTATATCTAAATCAGTAAAACATTGGTGCTTACAACACCAGGGTCATGGGTTTGATCCCAGGGAAAGCAAGAACTGATTCAATGTGTTCCTTGAATGCATGTTGGTCGCTTTGGATAAAAGCATCTGCCAAATGCATAAATGTAAATAATAACCCATGTATTTTTCCATGAGTCCGCTTTGTTAGCGGTAGCTTGTTTAATACTGCGGTATTAACCGAGAATAAGTCACCCACTACAACTAACACAGTGATAAGCCTAAGTGTGAACTGAAATTAGGTTGATATTGTAGATCTACTGTTGTGTTGAGTTTTGCTTAATATGATGTTAAGTGGCAGATCGGTGGCCTTTTTGCAGTTTGAATATATAAGTAAGAGATGTCCTCTGTCCCTGACAAAAACTAAAATATTACGTGAAGGACTCAGAAAATTGTGACCTCTTCAAAAAAATTGATTTTGAGGCAGTTAATGTTTATTGTCCCCCTCAACTGTTTGACGAAGTTGAAAAATCAAATGAAAAATACTGGTGTATATATGACACACTGTTTTGTTTTTTTTATAAACTTTAACTACATTATTTTTCTCAGTAGAGTCACCTTTAGATGAGCTATTTCAGGCTTCCCTTACGCTGTAGAAAAATAGGCAGATGTAAAAATAGCAGCTCTAAATTGAAACTTTAGCCCAGAAAATGGCCTGAGAAGATAAATTAATTTTGAAACCAGTTTGTGACCTTACAGATGCTACAGAACTCATTAAAAGCCCCACAACTATTTCTACATTAAATTACAGGTGCATTCTGGGACATTGAGTTCATTTTGAGCAATACATCTGCCCATTCTGACTAAAGGAACTCTTGCTCTATGTTAATTGTGTTATGCTGCAATTATAGACAAATTAAAGTATAGCATTAAAACATTAAAACAACTTTTATTGCATTTTTTATCTATCATCCCAAACCACCAGCCCAACTTTTAGATCCATCACAATGCCACATCAGCTTCAAACTGTGCAGTGCTCAGGTGCAGATAAGGTTAAATGCTCATGGTGCAAGTCTTGCTCTGAAACCACCTCTTATCTGACTGACCACCCGAAACACCCTGGTTGTGTTTTAGGTGGCACACTGCTTCAGAGATTAAATTGCAGTGGTTGGTTGATAGCTACAGATCGGGAATGTCAGATAATGCTGTGAGCTATTAAGGGAGGTGCTGGAAGCTCAAGGGAAGTCAAGTCTGGTCAAGAAAGAAGGCAACAGCACTGAAAAGTAGTGATACACCTTTGTTTGGAATCTAATGCACATCTGTTGTTTTCTAAATTAACAATAAACAATTGCATCAAGCTAAAGTAATATTACTTGCTAGGGGAATTATTTATCATGGTTCTTATGATTAATTAATTAATATCACTATTTATTGAACATTGGTGTCCAACTTCATTTATCATGTTGCCATTTAAAACCAGAAATTATGTTAATTTTACCACAGTGGGTATAAGCTTATTTTTTATATTGAAATAGAAAATGAGTAATAAAATATTGTACAAAATATAGTAATAAAATATTGTTGCTTTACTTTGAAAGCTTTTACTACCACACAGAGTTACACTGACATTCCATCACCAGATATCGCACAAGGGAACGTTTCAAAGAGGAAAAATAGTCAAGATCCAGGCTGAGATGGTGATATTCCTAACATCAGTGGAATACAGATAAGTCTATCTTGTTTGTAATTTCTTTCAGGATGTAATTCCATCATTCAAAACTGTTACGTGTCAGGGTTGGGTGAAGGGAGGGAGGAAACACTCAAGGATGTGGGAAGAAAGGTTTTTTTTTCATAAAAACAAAATACTAACAAAAACTACACCGAGGGAGGAAACATGACTTGACTGGACTGGACTGGACATGACAGGCGACGAGGACAAGCAACTAGCGTCGACATACGAGCGACATTCAAAGACTTTCAGGGTATGGAAATAGCCAAAGTAACTTATTGTGTGTGTGTGTGTATATATATATATATATATATATATATATATATATATATATATATATATATAGTGGGTACGGAAAGTACTCAGACATTTTTGCAGATTTATTAAAAAAGAAAAACTGAAATATCACATGCTAAGTATTCAGACTCTTTGTTGTGACACTGATATATTTATGAGTCATCCTTGGAATGGTTTTACACCTTCATTTGAGTCCAGCTGTGTTTGATTAAACTGATTGGGCTTAATTAAAAAAGTAACACACCTGTCTATATAAGACCTTGCAGCTCACAGAGCATGTCAGAGCAAATGAGAATCATGAGGTTAAAGGAACTGCCTAAAGAGAGACAGAATTGTGGAAAGGCACAGATCTGACAAAGGTGATGTAGCTGGGAGATGGGAGAAAGTTGTAGAAAGTCAACCATCACTGCAGGCCTCCACCAGTCGGGGCTTTATGGCAGAGTGTCCCGACGGAAGCCTCTCCTCAGTGCAAGACACATGAAAGTCTGCATGGAAATTGCTAAAAAAAGAAACACCTGAACGACTCCAAGTGAAATAAGATTCTCTGGTCTGATGAGACCAATATAGAACTTTTTGGGCTTAATTCTAATTGATATGTGTGGAGAAAACGTCTCGGGTTACGAATGTAACCCTGGTTCCCTGAGGGGAACGAGACGTTTCGTCAAAGCGCTAGGGGAAATAGCCTGATGTCAGTCACGTGAAGATCTGTGCAACCAATGAGAGACGTACGCATGTGAATGCGTCACCGCCCGCACATGCCGGTGACGTCATGAGAGAGAGCATAAAGCGCGCCCGAAACCCGGAAGCACCAGCAAAAGAGTGTCTGAAGCGGGCACGAAGGCGCAAGGAGCTGAGGCAAAGACGCAGCGTCTCGGTTACTTTCGTAACCCGAGACGTTCCCTTTCAGGGAACTCGAGCTGCGTCAAAGCACTAGGGGAACGCTATACCAACGCCACCTCAGCGACGCCGGCATCCGGGTGTGTCCCAGCTCAATGAGAGAGCACCCTGGTTCCTGGGGCGGAATCGAGGTCCAATTGGTAAAACCTCATGAATGTGTGTGGCGAGGACCAGCCAGCCGCAGCACAAACATCAGACAAGGAAACTCCAGAGAGGAGAGCCTTGGATGCCGCCAGGCTCCGAGTGGAGTGGGCCCGGACCCTCAACGAAGAAGCATGTTCGGCCGACTCGTAAGCTTGACAGATAGCCTCGACTATACACCTGCTTAGGGTTTGCTTAGAAGCTGGAGCCCCCTTAGGAGTCCTAAAGCAAATGAACAGTTGGTCCGACTTACGCCAAGTGGCAGTCTTGAAAACGTAAGCGTCCAGTGCTTGCACTGGACAGACCTTGTTCTTGTGCTCCTGCTCACGATCGTCAAATGGGGGAGGGCAGAAGGCCTGCAGCGTGATAGACCGAGCCACATTAGTGGGAACCTTGGGGACATAGCCTGGCCTCGGGTGGAGAAAGGCTTTCGCCATCCCGGGCGCGAACTCGAGGCATGAGGGAGCCACCGAGAGGGCCTGAAGATCCCCAACCCTCTTAAGCGAGGTGATGGCCAGCAAAAGAAGGGTTTTAAGAGAGAGGAGCTTGATAGGGAGCTCCTCTAGAGGTTCAAAGGGTGCCTGGGACAGGCCTTGGAGTACCACAGACAAGTCCCAGACAGGCACCCTAGTCTGTGCCGCAGGTCTCAGCCTTAGTGTGCCACGGAGGAAACAAGTGACTAGGGGGTCCCTGCCCAAGGAAACCCCACCCAGTACATGGCAAGCTGCTATGGCAGCCGCATAAACCTTCAAGGTGGAGGGGGACAACCCTGCCGCAAATCTTTCTTGCAGGAACTCCAGCACTTTGCCAACTTGACAGGTTACTGGGTTCACCTGCCTTTTGCTACACCAAGACGTGAAGAGTTTCCACTTCAAGGCGTAGAGTTTCCTCGTGGAGGAAGCTCTGGACTGAAGAATGGTCTCCACAACTTCAGCTGAGAGACCGGATTCTATGAGCTGGACCCCTTCAGGGGCCAGGCCCACAGCTTCATTAGCTCTGGGCGAGGGTAAAGAATGCAACCCTCCGCCTGGGACAGAAGGTCCCTCCTGACCGGAATCTCCCATGGGACTCTGTCGAGGAGGGCCACGAGGTCCGCGAACCATATTCTGGAAGGCCAGTGGGGGGCCACTAGCGTGAGATGGACCTTGTCCCGGCGAATTTTGGCCAGAACTCCCGGGAGCAGAGCGATCGGGGGAAAGGCGTACAGGCGTAACCTCGGCCACGCATGTACCATGGCATGTGAGTGTTCTCTACGGAGGTAAACAGGTCCACCTGTGCCTTGCCGTATCTTTCCCAAATCTGCTCCACCACTTCGGGGTGGAGCTGCCATTCCCCTGGCCTTGGCCCCTGTCTCGATAGGGCGTCTGCTCCCACATTCTGGACCCCCGGGATGTAGGCCGCCCTGAGAGAGAGCAACCTCCCCTGGGGACCATTTTGTACTATGGTCGCGAACGTAGACCCCCCTGATGGTTGATATATGCGACTGCCGTCATACTGTCGGTGAAAACAGTGACATGGTGATCGCGAAGGTCCGGGAGGAACGCACAGAGTGCTCTGCGGACCGCCAGTAACTCCAGCGTGTTTATGTGCCAGGTCTGGTGCCGACTGCTCCACAGACCTTGTGAGGAGGACCGCTCCCCAGCCCGAGAGGGAGGCATCTGTCGAGAGAGTCACTCGTCGACCCAGAGCCCCCAACACAGGGCCTTGAGACAGAAACCAAGAGTTCTTCCACATACTCAGGGTGCGTAGGCATCGCCCCGTGACCTTGATAGTGCAAAGTGGGTTTCCCTTCGGGGAGAACCCCTTGGTTTTTAGCCCCCACTGCAGGGGTCTCATGTACAGCAGGCCCATTGGGATAATGCTGGATGCCGCTGCCATGAGCCCTAACACTCTCTGAAAGTGTTTCACCGTGAGTGGCTGGCCCAGCTTGATGCTCTTGACGGCTGAACGAATGACCTGGATGCGCTCGGGGGAGAGCCGAGCAGACATGGCCACTGAGTCCCAAATGACTCCCAAGAAAGTGGTTCTCTGTGCGGGAGAAAGTACACTCTTCTTGGTGTTCAGCCTCAACCCGAGCTCCTTCATGTGTGCGAGCACAGTATCTCGATGTTGTGCTGCTAACTGCGGTGACTGGGCCAGAATAAGCCTGTCGTCGATATAATTTAAGACACGAATGCCCTGTAACCGTAGCGGAGCTAGAGCAGCGTCCACTTCTTTTGTGAACGTGCGGGGCGAGAGTGCCAGACCGAAAGGAAGCACCCGATACTGGTACGCCTTTCCCCCGAAGGCGAACCTCAGAAACTTCCTGTGTTGCAGAAGGATGGAGACGTGGAAATATGCGTCTTTGAGGTCGACTGTGACAAATCAATCCTCGGATCTGACCTGCACTACGATCTGCTTGAACGTCAGCATTTTGAATTTTAGACGCCTGACTGTGCGATTTAGGAGACGCAAATCCAGAATGGGCCGCAACCCTCCATCCTTCTTTGGAACTATGAAGTACCGGCTGTAGAACCCGGACTTGCTTTCCGCGAGGGGTACATACTCGATGGCCCCTTTCGCCAGCAGAGTGTCTTCTTCTTGTTTCATGACCAGAGCCTGCTGGGGGCCTACCACGGACTGTAGGACCCCCGAGAACCGGGGTGGAGAAACCCCGAACTGGATGGCATACCCGGAGGTTACCGTGCGCAGGACCCACTGAGAGATACCCGGTAGCCGTGACCACGCAGCCTGGAACTCTACTAAGGGAACCAGCCTCCCGGGGCTGGTCTCTGGTACTGGGAACATATTCACCACTGAGCCGGGGCTTCCGGAAACTTGGGTGGAATGCTCTAGGACCCTCCTTAGAGGGGGTGGTTCTCCCGTGGCGGGCTGCCTCTGGAGCTGCACACGGGGGACACCACCTTGTTGCGGCTTGGCGTCAGGACCGCTTCGTCTTAGCCTTCTTAGTGTTAAGGAAAACCCTCAAATCACCCTTTTTGCCCGAAGGCTGAACTTGGACTTGTTGGCCCGACCGTCCGGGGTTTACCGAAGGAAGTCGGGTAGCGACACTTTCCTTTTGAGCGGCCCTGTATGCGGAGCTTTGAGACCGCGCTTGACCGGTGGTCTCACGTGGAGGGCGGCGGGGAAGAACCTTACTGAACGCCGCCTGCTGTCGTGACGCCTCCTGGAACTTGTTGACGACACTTTTTACGGCATCGCCGAACAAGCCCGAAGGGGACAGAGGGGCATCCAGTAGCACAAATTTATCTTTATCCTTCATGGCCCATAAATTGAGCCATAAATGTCTCTCTGTGGCCACCAGAGCTGCCATGGACCGGCCGACAGAGTAGGCCGTCTCCCTAGTGGCCCGAAGAGACAAATCCACGGTCCGGCGCAGCTCTGCCACTGCCTCCGGACCGATACCACCGCCCTCGTTGAGGTCCCCTAGCAACTCTGCTTGATAGGCCTGCAGCAGTGCTGTAGTATGCAGGCACGCAGCAGCCTGGCTCAAAGCAGAGTATGCTTTCCCCACCAAAGACGACGTGACGCCCATCGGCTTGGTGGGGAGCGCTGGAGCTTTAATAGAGGACGCAGACTGGGGAACGAGGTATCCAGCAAGAGCCTCGTCCACTTTCTACATCCCTCCATAACCGTGGTGCTGAGCCCCGACAAGATTCGTATACATAGCACTTAGCGGTGTATGAACTCTTTCGGAGGCTGGCCTTCTCCATGATCTAGATACCTCGGCATGGAGATCGGGAAGAAAAGGCATAGCTCGGCGCGGGGGAGTGACGCGAGCTGGCAGGTAGCGCTCGTCCAAATATACTTTTTCTAGGACGAGCGCTCCTGGTCTCCGCCAGCCAATCAAAATCTAGACGCGAGACCGCTCGCGCCACAACCTCAACTAGCTCCTCAAATGCCGGCGAGGAGGGTGGCGAATCCTCCCCAACCGGGTTGACACTAGCTAAATCCATCTCATCTGAACTAGACAAAGTTAGTGCCGGAGCCCCAGCATGATTGTCTCTTGGGGAGCGCTCGTGACTGGGACCCGCCTCATCTCGTGAGGGCTGAGATAAGGGAGGACCCATCCCAGCTGCCTCAGCGAGATCCATTTGTTATCCCCATGACTGGGAGCGCCGCAAAGCCTCGGCTGCTGCAGGTCCCGAACCTCGGGGAACACTAGCCTGAGCGGCCTCATTACAGACCGCCAGGCGGGAGCGGAGCGTATGCAAAGAGAACCTCTCACAGTCCTTACAGCCGGCGTTCTCAAGCGCCGACCGCGCATGCTCCACTCCCAAACAGTCAACGCACATAACATGTGTATCCCTGTCCATTATAAAACACGGACAGGGAAAAACACAAGGTCTAAATGTCTGTTCATCAGCCATTCTTCACACACAAACTCCTGATTTTTTAACTAGCTTAGTTTCTAAATCACTCTCACACAGACACAGCATACTGAAGACACTCAGAGCTGGCGCTTCCGGGTTTCGGGCGCGCTTTATGCTCTCTCTCATGACGTCACTGGCACGTGCCGGCGGTGACGCATTCACACGCGTTCGTCTCTCATTGGTTGCACAGATCTTCACGTGACTGACGTCAGGCTATTTCCCCTAGCGCTTTGACACAGCTCGAGTTCCCTGAAAGGGAACAAGGCACTGCATCCCCTGTTCAATACAGTCCTAACAGTGAAGCATGGTGGTGCAGCATCAGCTGTGCGAGTGTTTTTCAGCTGCAGGGACAGGTCGACTGGTTGCAATCGAGGGAAAGATGAATACGGCCAAGTACAGGGATAACCTGGAAAAAAACCTTCTCCAGGACCTCAGACTGAGCCGAAGGTTTACCTTCCAAGAAAAGACAAGGGAGTGGCTTCACAACAACTCTGTGACTGTTCTTGAATGGCCCAGCCAGAGCCTGGGGACAATCTGCAAGGAGGAGGACAATCTGCTTCTACTAAATACTGAGCAAAGAGTCTGAATACTTAGGACCATGAGATATTTCAGTTTTTCTTTTTAATAAATCTGCAAAAATGTAAACAGTTCTATGTTTTTCTGTCAATATGGGGTGCTGTGTGTACATTAATGATGAAAAATGAATTAAATGATTTAGCAAATGGCTGCAATATATCAAAGAGTGAAAATCTTAAGGGGGTCTGAATACTTTCCGTACCCAATATATAGTGTGAAAAGAGTTTCCCCCCTTCCTACAAATTTAAACATTAGTAAAAAATAACACAAGAAAACACAAAATGCAGTTTTTAAATGAAGTTTGTTGCTATTCAGGAAAAACAATCCAAATCCAAACTTACATGACCTTGTGTGAAATTGTTTCCCGCCTGTTAAAACGTAACTGTGGTTTGTCAAACTTGAGTTCAATTTCTCTGGCTACACCCAAGCCTGATTGCTGCCACACCTGTTCTCAATCAAGAAATCGCTTAAATAGTCTGCCTGACAAAGAGGTAAAGTAAAAGATGTTCAAAAGCTAGATATCATGCTGAGCTCCAAAGAAATTTAGTAACAAATTAGAAAGAAAGTAATTTGTCAGTATGGAGAAGATTAGGAAGCCAATTCTAATGCTTTGGGACCACAGTGAGAGATACTATCCACAAATAGCAAAAACATGAAACCGCAGTGAAACTTCCCCAATTAACCGACCAAAATTACTCTAAGAGCGCAGCAATAACTCACCCAAGAGGTCACAAAAGACCCCGCAACCACAACATCCACAGAACTCCAGGCCTCACTTGCCTCAGTTAGGGTCAGTGTTCATGATTCCACCATAAGAAAGGGATATGGTAAAAATGGCCTGCATAGCAGAGTTCAAGGAACATAATCTGTGGACTGATGAGAACAAAAGTTGAACATTTTGGAAGGTGTGTGTCCTATTACATCTGGCATGAAAAATAGCACTACATTGCATGCCAACAATAAAAGAATATCATATCAGCAGTAAAATATGATGGTCCTTTGTTGCTTCAGGACCTGAAAAACTTGTAGTGATAAATGAAACCATGAATTCTGCTGTCTAACAAAAAATCTTGTAAGAGAATGTCCAGCCAACTGTTCGTGACCAAAAGCTGAAGCAAACTTGGGTCAATGATTCATAACAAACCAGCAAGTCCAATTGCTGAAGTAAAACAAATTTGTAGGGGTCCTGACCTAGATCCAGGTTCCAGAAATCTGGATGTGGGTGCCATATGGGTTCTCATCCCTCAGGGGAATCCGGCATGGTGAGACTGTCATGAGCAGCATCAGGTCTGAAAACCAGTAGCCAGTAAGGTGCCTCATCTGTGTCTGTGAAAGTATCAGCATGGCTATGGATGACGTATGCCCCTGGAGCCTCTGAAAATGTTTCAGTGAAATCACTTTTTTGCCTCTGAACACATTCATTTTAATTGAAAATATGGGTACCACTGGTCATTGAGTTGGCAGTAGAACAGAAAGAATAAAAAAAAGGATTCTCCACCTGGCCCTTCTCCAAAGGATGGAACATTCACCACCTTCTGGTTGAAAGCAGCTCGCAAAATCTCTGGGCTGCCCGTATCAGGTCCAATTGAAATGGACGTTTGGAAGGTTTAATGGTCTAAGTGACATGCTAAATCTCCTTCCTGTGGGACGCACAATGGGGTGGCTAAGGTGTTGTCTCCGATCACGCTGGAACAGACACCACATGAGGACACACTCAGCGACAATCAGACTTGAAGGCAGCCTGTGATGGCCTGGTGGCAGAGATGTCATGCCAAGGCAGGATGTGCTTCATATCTCAGTCTGCAAAAAACTCGTCAGTGTCACCAAAGAGGTCACATTGCGAGATGGAGGCTTTGAGAAAGCGTAACTTTGTCCGCATCGTGCATCTCAGCAAGATGCAACAAATCGAACGCAAACAAGTGGACATTGTCTTGCCGAGGGCCCGTGCCATGATTTTCATCGCCCAAAAGGTGCTCCAAGATCTGAGTAACCCCAAACGGTGTGTGTGTTTTCACTTTTAGTGTCACAAGCACATCCATAAAATTCCATTAATGACCCATTAAAGTTTTTATAGTGAAAATCCAACTGTTAATGCAATGCTGGAAAAATACTTCATGCAGCTCTAAAAAAAAAAGTTGCTGAACATCAAGAGGAATCTATAGGTTTTTTTTGTTTTGTTTTTTTATTGAGATTTTACTTAAGATATCATAATATTTAAGCATTTCAGTTTTTTTTAGAAAGGTTCTGAAAAATCCCTGAAAATCATTACACAACACAAGTCATTTAAAAGAGTTTAAAAGAGGCTGGCGTTTGAAAGAACCAAAAAGGGTCTATTTCATAACACAGCTGCCATTCTCTACGAGCTTTTGTGAAAGAACAGATCTGCATGTTTGTTTGATATGAAGCCCCAAAGACTTGGAGAGAAAATAAAAGTAGATTTCACAGTAAGTTAAGATAATAGCCACAGTTGTGACTGTTTGGACAGGTAAGGCAGTGTTTTAACTGAGTCGGATTTATTTACCCAAATGCAGAGCCTAATGGTCAGATGTTAGAACTTGGCAGGGCATGCCAAGTTATATTAAATAAACTGTCTGCAAAAGAAACATTGCTATACATTTTAATGACAGACCAGATTAAATACTCAAAACACTGTATTGTCATTCTAAAAGCCAAATAAGTTATTAAACTCCATTGCCTAACCTGCTCTGTCTTAGTGCTGCTTGATATGTCAAGGCAATTCTGACACACATCAGTCACGACTGAGCTGAACGCTGACTGACAGCTAGAGAGGGATAAGGTATCTTTCTTTGCAGAACAAAATGCTTTTTTGATTATAATTCTAATGGTACTTGGTTTAAATATGAATTGTTTCACAAAATATGTTCTTTGATTAAAATGCTGCGAGCACTAACATTTGTGAAAGCTTGTTTTTGCTGGAAAAAAACTTCCCTAAATTTCAATACTAATTGGCACTAGAACATTTCGTAAAGATTTTACAGTGATTGTGTGGAAAAGTTTTTTACAATTTACAACTTAGAAGATTAAAACAAATCAAATAAAAATGCTTTGTTAAACACTGACAAGCCTTGCCTTTTCCCCAAAAATGTATAAAATAATTATATTAATTATAATAATTATAATAATTATTACCTTTAAATTGTACTCTTCCAGATCCAGTCCCATGCATGCTGGAACTAAACCCATTGTTAAACGGTTTAATTGACAAGTTAAATTGTCAATTAAAATTATTCAAAACCATTGACAATTGACAAACTCTTCTTTGCTCTTCCAATCTATGTCACTCACATACACTGGAATTCATGGAAAAACAGACAAGCGCACTGTAAATTTAATGCTATTGGGCTGTATAAGAACTCTTGGACTACAGCCCGGCCATTGAAATTTGAGGACTGGAACTAACTGCTGTATTACTAGTTTTAAATTAATCAATGCAAGGGCAATACTGGATCAACCCTCTTAGGATAAAACAATAACATCTAAAGTGCAATGCAGTTAGTTCAATTACACCCACAGAAAGCATTTCCATAAAACCTTTCAAACTTCAACAAAACTTTGTTTTGTTTTACAATAACACCCCAGGCTCTGGATGGCAAAGTAAGTAAAAGCTTTTTTGATGGGGTTGGGCATATGTCAAAGCTTTACAGGATTAAAATGTTTCAAGTGTCTCCCTGCATTATTGTCCATCACCCTCCGGCTTTTTCTGCTCTTACATTTCTTCTAAACACAATATTGTGTCTCTAAATCCAACATGATCTCATAAACATGAGTTTTTGTCGGTGTTTTGTCTAGTTTTTTATTCCTTGCTTGGAAATACATTTATAAACGATGACTTTGATGTTTCTTTAAATTATATCAAGTTAAAAAGAAGGCTGTGTGGTACTGCCTTTTTCCTTCTTTTGCAGCATCTGTATGCACCAAACACCTTAAAGTAGTATAAAGTAGGTCTGTTGAGAAAAAATAGCTGTTCTGTAATTTCGAGACAATTTAATCCAGTTCAAAGTCATACATTCATTAATCCTAAACTAGATTAGATAAGACCTAACAACACTCCACACTAAGGTCAGTATCTAAGGAGGCTCTCAGAGACCCTAACAACCTGGCATAGTACTTTACCACCCAGCCAAGCTCTGGGAGTCGAGGCCTTGTGACTAAATCGAGAGGAGACCTAACAACACCCCATGCTTAGGACATCTTGCAAGAGCCTACTGTTCACAACTCTACTGTTATCCTAGTCGAGCTGTCACGGTTCTGTCTCTGTTTCCAGTGTTGTTAGTGTTCTAGTGGACAGAACCGTGGCATTATCTGGTTCCCGCGGCGCCACCCTGGTTGCCTGCCGGAGCCTGCCTGGCTTACCCCTCCCGCTCCGCCCTGGTTGTCTGCTGGGACCCCGGATCCCCTGGAGCCACCCTGGCTCAATTTGCCGGTTCCCCCCTGGGCCTCCGCCTGGAACCCCATCCTGGTTGAGCCACCTTGGCTCATTCCACCTTCCCCTTCCTGGACTTTGTATTTAATTTTGTTATGCTTTCCAGGTTGTGGACTTTTCAGTTGTTTATGGTTTTATGATCTGTTTTTTTTTTCTCCCTCTCTCCCTCCTTATCTGGTTTCCTGTGATCTCTTGAGTTCCCTGTCTTGTTGTGGTATGCTTGGTGGTGATGTCGGTGTTGGGTTTTAGTTTCATGTTGGAACGCCAGGTGGCGTTCCTTAGGGGGGGGGGGGGGGGGGGGGGGGTAGTGTCACGGTTCTGTCTCTGTTTCCAGTGTTATTAGTGTTCTAGCGGACAGAACCGTGGCACTGCTCTCTCTCCCGTGTGTTTGTGTCTCGTTAGTGCCTGCCCCACCTCCTTGTTTCCCTTAATCATTCCCAGCTGTCTCTCATCACTACCTTCCCTCATGTGCCCTATTTAATCCCAGTGTGTTTGCTGTCCTGTGTGGTGTCATTGTCATTCCTGGATGTCTTTCCATGCCAGTGATTCCCGTGTCTATGATTCCCTGCCTTGCTCTCTGGTTTGTTTGTGTTTTCGTCGAGTCTCTGTTATTTTGATCCTTGTTATGTTTTCCCCCTCATAGGTGTTTCTTTTGTGAGTTTTATGTTTATTTCTGTTGTAATAAATCACCTTTCCCTGCATCCTGAGTCCTCCCTCATTCCTACCGTGACACGAGCTCTGGGGAGTGGAGGCCTCAATTAGATAACTTTCTGGTGAGAGGAGGCCTATTCGCATCAGCCAAGGAGGCTCACAAAGAGGACAAATAACTTAGCAAACTTTAACTGAGCGCTAGGAGCAAAGGCCTTGGAATGACGAGTCTCTGAATCAAGAGGAGACAGAACAACCCCCCCACTATCAGGATATCTTGCAAGGAGGCTCACAGAAAGCCTACAACACGTAATTGCCATCCCAGCATGGCTTGGGGGAGTGGAGCCCTCAATAAATATAACTCTCTCTCTATAATGGCGATATGTACTAGTGTCTGTGAATAGTAATCCTAAAACAAACATGTCTGCATGTCTCTGTGTGAATGAATGAATGTTTACAGCAGTAAACATGACGTATTGGCTTTTACCAATCTATATTGCTACACTGAAATTAGTGAAATTGAATGTATATGTAACAAATACTGAAATAAATGATCCTAGCAATGTATTAAACTGCAAATTAACATTTAGTCTCTGTATTAAGTACAGTGTCAGACATTCTCTTGAACATTCTCTTATGCATATAAAAACTGTATTTATTTTGACTAAAAATACAGAAAAAAAGAGTACTATTGGGAAATATATATCTGTTTTCTGGTTAGATTGGACATAGTATCATAGCTATTATACTGACATTAATACAGTCATCATCATACTGTTTTTCAGATGTTTTCTTGTTTTGTTTTTTCTATGTCACAGATTTGAGAATCATAGTGACCAGATACTGGCCCACATTGGACATATCCTGCATGAATATGTTGAAAATGAGATCCCTGACTAAAAGTAGGAATCTTTTTTTCTCTGGTGCATAGAAACACCAAACACATTGGAATTGTCAGGTGTTTGATGTTCACTTTATTCCAGGTATAGCTGTATAATTTGGCTGTCAGGTATTGGGGATGAAGGGATGAGCGAGGACTCAATTATGCAGGTGGAAAGGGCTTTTATTGAACATAAAATGCAAACAAAACTACCCCGTGGGGGAAAACACTAGACTGACTAAGGAACTAAAACAGACTGAAGGACTAAACTAAACTACGAGAGCAGGTTGAACAGGCAAGGCAGGACAGGAACAGACTGGCAACAACAGGACAGGTAAGACAACGACGCGACGCGAACAGCAGACAAAGGCGGAATATATAGGGAGGACATGGGGAAATTAACGAGGAAAAACAGCTGGGATGAATCAAACTAATGATAAAGAAACAAGACGGGTGGGGTAACAGACAAGACATGAACACGCAGACAATTAACCAAAGACGACGCGCAGCTGGTGACAACCAAACTGCGCGTGACAAAACACAACAAGAAAGCACGTGGCCGATGGGACGCGAACCGCGTGCCAAACATAAACACACAGACCATGCCAGACCGCGTGCCAAACATAAAGACAAACCGCGCCCATTCACACGACATAGAGCTCGCAAGAACGAATTCTCACGAGCTCACAACAAGGACGAACACACGAGTTATGAATGCCCGAAGCCCGAATCCCGATCCAAAACAGAAACTGAACCAGACCCAAGTATCGGGACCGGACATCATAAATCGCACGAGAGACGTCACACAGACAAGCGCGCACGCGACTCAAGCACTCGAAGCCCCGCGCGCACACACAACTAGAGACATAACGGTAGTGTCAGAGCTCTGCCACAAAACCAAGAAATGACTAAACCGAATGTGGCAGACCCCTGACATTGGCTGGATGTCTCGGAATAACTAGGAACACGAAACACTGAACCAACACACACGGTAAGCAGTGACATCGAAACCTCATAGGAACATTAACAATTAATTAATTAATTAATTAATTAATTAATTAATTTGAATGAATTAATTTGAAAAAGACATAGGATAACATGAAGGTTTATATATATATATATATATATATATATACAGGATAATGGGAAACACCGGACAAGACTAACAAGGGGAGTGGAAAACGAGATGGAAAAACAATGGATCACACAGGAGGCAACAGAAAGTGACGAGACACGACATGACTGTGACATAGGCAGAATGATTTTCACATTTTTAAGCAAAAACTATTTTCCACAAAATTGTGTTTTTAAAACTCTTGTGGAACGATGGCTGCTGACAGTTTTTCAGGCAGAAACCCCGGCACTGAAACAATCTGGCAGTGAAGTGGGTCTACGTGATGTACAGAACACTACCTCTCAAAGATGGGCCACTTAAGGGTGTACAGTCTTCTTGTTAAAGGAGCCCTAGAACTCTGAAAAGTCTGTATTACAGCTGCCGGAAGTCCAGTGTCTCTTAGCTGATCCTCCTCGGGGGTCAAACATGAAGGTTCCCTGTGCTGGAGACAGGAGATCCCTCACATTTGGTATCCCCCAGGGCAACCCTTCGAAGAGAGATATAATTTCTGAGAACCAGACTTTGGCTGGCCAACGAGGTGTTATCACCAAGAGGCATGACCCATTTTGATGGACCTTGGGCAGGACTTCCAGTAGCAGAACGATGGGTAGAAACACATATAGACTCTTCCTGGGCCAGGCTTGGGCCATGGCATCCAGACCCAAGGAGGGGCTGGAGGAGTCAAAGAGAAGTAAAGGGGACATTGTGCTGTTTCTTGTGAAGCAAAGAGGCCCACCTCTTCTTCGTAAAATCTTTCCCAGATCTGACTGACTGCATCAGAATGGAGCTTTCATGTGAATTTCCTTGAGAGACAGGAACTTGTCCTGAGGTCAAAGCAGAATCTGCTGTGCTATTTTTTCAAACGGTGCGAACAAATTCCTCCCTGGCAATTTATATAAGCGACTTCTGCAGTATTGTCCTCCTACACCAGGAAATGGTGGCCTCTTAACTGCCAGAGGAAGTATTTCATGACAAGAAATACAGCCATCAAATTAAGGCAATTGATGTGCCAATTCAGATGACGGACACTCCTGAACCCTTGGGCTGGATAGCCATTTAAGACTGTTAGCATCTTGCTGTGTGTTTGGGGATTGGATCCTTGGATCAAATCCTCTTGCTCTGAGTCACAACTGGAATGGTCTCAATTGCAGAAGGCCCAAAGGAAGGCCCAACTCTCTTAAGACTGAGCCAGTATCAGTCAGTCGTCTATGTAATTTAGAATGCAGATGCCCTGGAGTCACAAAGGAGCCAGTGCTTTATTCATGCATTGAGTCGACTGAGTTTTAGAAAATCATTTTGTCTGTCAACATTTTGAACTTTACTGTTCTGAGAGAATGACCACGGAGGTCTAGAATTGGATGCATTACCTCATTTTTGTTTGGGAACCAGAAAATAGTAGCAGTAGAAACCTGACTGTAAGTCTATGGCCCCTTTGTCCAGCTGAGTTTGCAGTTCTTGTGTCAGCAAGTTTTTCTGTCCTGGATTCACAGTAGTGGAGTCCTCACTGATGAAACACAGAGGACAGAGTGCAGATTGTGTTCTGTAGCCCTTTTCTATAGTTCTCAAACCCACAAAAGATGTTTGGTAGTAGCTTCCATGCCTCTTCTCTGAAGAGTGAAATACTTCAAATGTAATCAATTGTTTGATTTTTTTTTTTTTAATTGTTCTAGCCTAATATAGCCCAAATGCGGTTCATATGGGACCCTCAAATAAACAATATTGGGTAACCTAACTGGGGACTGAACTTTAACCAAGCTGGAGCCCACATTCAGCCCATTGAAGTGTCCACTCCCCAGATGACCCCAGATGATGCCCATATAACCCAGATAAAACCTATGTGGGGCCCACATGGATATGTTGGCTGGGAGAATTATAAGATTTGTTCAATGCCAATTCAATATCAAGTATCAGATATAAAAAATTAAGAAAATCTTCCAGTAAAAGTATGAAAATATAAGTTGTGTTTAGTGAAGGTTTAATGAAGCGAGCTCTCTTAGGGGTATGAGTGGTCATTCCAGAATTTCTCTTGTGATTCTATTAGTGATGAAGGTTAGAAGGGACTCCAGCACTGTCTCTGGATTGTGTCCAGGGTGGAAGTATAGAGCCAACAGTCTCAATGACAAACACAAGGCTATCTGTTGAGCTCTAGTACACATGAGAAACTTCGACCAATGCTCGTCTTCAGGGTAAAAATTCCCGACATGAGCACAAGTAGAATTGACAAAGACAGTTACTTTACTCACTTTAGTTTGAAGCTTTATGCGATTGGTCGACATGTTTGTTGATAGCAGTCTCAAAATGGTTTCAGACAGGGTGGAAACATTTGACTGGAGGCTGAATTTAGGTTGCATCTGTATTGTGAGTTGCAAAGAAAAAGAATACAAACTGTATCCAGACTATGTAAACTTTACACTTATAGACATTGATGAATAGATATTTTGTATCATGTAATTACTTTTTAATACAATTAAAACAACAAGCTTGAATAAATAAAAAAAGAGCCCAGTTATTCTGCTGTTAAAAGCTGACAATAAATAAATAAATAAACTGAATCTTACAGGCTTTATATTGAATGTCACAAATGATTTTTTTAAGCAGTGCATTTCTTATTCCAGGCAGTAACACTAACAGATAGGGTAAAACAGAGTTCATCCACAATTTCGGTCTTTGCCTAATTAAAAAATAAAGGCTGTGAGTAATATTAGCTTTCAACTATAATGCAGTTAAGTCACTAAAGCTTTACAACACATTGAATTAAATCATGTCAGTATGTCCTTTGGTCATGATTAGGTAAATGCAGAATGTCTGAATGTCTCACATGTCACTAATGCCTGTCATATTATCTCGCTTCTTTCCATGGCATTTGTCAGAAGTGTTTTTATAACTTTGGTGACCTCACCAAGTTATGTCACGTCATAAAGTTCAAAGATCTGTAAAGGATCCTTAAAATACAGTTTGGAATAACTTTTTAATCAACCAAGCAAAACTGAATACATAGCTATTACATATTCTGTTTTTGAATAATTTATTAATTAAAATGGGTTTACAAAACAATTTAGTTGTAATTGTATAATGTTGTGAAGAAGTCACACAGTACAAATATGTCAATCTAAGTTTGATATACTGAATAAATGTGATTCCTGTAATCTTTAGGAGTTTACAAAATATTTATTTTTTATTTTTATATTTTATTCAAATGAGGAGCAGCATGATTTGGGACGGTGACACAGTGGACAAGGCTTGAGCATTTGTTGGGCTTTATTCATGCATAAGCGATTGATCCTGATGCAGCTTCTGCTTCTAACATTAGAAGATCATAACCCAAAAGATTGGATCTTCTGCTGGGAGAGGCCTTTTTTGTTGCTAAGATTGCTGCCTCAATGCAAAAAGAGTGGATGCATTTTTTGCTGGGACTGATTGGCAGAGAACAGCCATTCATGCTGCATCGAATTACCCTTTTGGGAATGTCCTCAAGCATCTGAAGCATCTGTAAAACTAGTCCAATCTTGATTGCCGCTGCATGATGACGTGGCATGTCCCGGCGGAGCAGTACTTTCTGCTTTACAGCAAAGTTAAAAAATATATTTAAGATGCCAAGCGAAGGGTAGCATTTACTGTGTGTGCACCCCTGTCCTAGATACATTACTGTCAGGGTTCTGCCACATACAGTCTGTAATCTCTTGTTGTTGTGGCAGGTCTCTGACACTACAGTAATGTCTCGAGTTTTGTGTGCGTGCGACTTTACGTGTTCGAGTTGCGTACACGCTTGTTTGTGTGACGTCTTTTGTGCGAGTTAAAGACGTCTCTCGCCTGTCCATGTTCGATAAGACAGGTCAGGCTCACGCTCCCCACGGCTCAAGTCCCATGCTCACCGAGGTGGCACGGCTTTTCAGGTCATGGGTCTTGCAGTTTGTGCTAAATTAGGACCTCCTGCGATCATGATCAAAACCTCCGCTCCAAGACTAGAAAAATAAATAAATAAAGCCTACCGAGTCAGCTCAGATCTTGCGTTTGCCGAGACAGCATGTAGACCATAGCTCTGCAATAGAGTTTCTGTAGTTCAGATCTCACGTCTGCCAAGGCTACAGACCTGTCTCTCTCCTACCGTTCATACCAAAAACAATTGAACGTTTTGCTTTTAACCAGGTTGCTTTCATCTTTCTTCTCACAGACTAACTAACTGGACAACCAGTATGGCTTCAGGAATGGCCATTCAACCGAGACTGCATTACTGTGAGTCACTGAAACTCTAAGGCTTGCAAAAGCTGATTCCAAATAATAAGTTCTCATTCTCTTGGATTTATCTGCTGCCTTTGACACTGTTAATCATCAGATACTTCTGTCTACACTCTCGTTACTGGACGTCACATTCCCCCATCAAGGTCTGTCAGAAACTTTGGAGTAATCTTTGAGGACCAATTGTCCTTCAAAAATCATGTCACCAAGACAGCTCAATTATGCAGGTTTGAACTTCACAACATCAGGAGACTCTTCTCTTAAGCCGTTCTTAACTGAGCAAGTAACACAAACCTTGTCCTGCGAATTCTCTCCAAAATTTCTGGGAGGAGAGCAGGATGTCTCACACCAATATGTTTTCTGACTTGACAAAAACATGGTGGTCCCTGAGGTCTGGTAGAAATACTCTACAGCCATTATTTCTAAAAGGTTTGCCAAGAAACCTGGTGTTCCTTCCACAGGCCTTGTGCAGAGCAATCCTCCAGGACCGTTCCCCACCCTGTCAGGGAGGCATCTGGCGACAACATTATGTAGAAACAGGGAGCTCTCAATACAAGTCCTTCAAACAAAGACCAGGTTTCTTCCACATAACTAAGGCGTTTAGGCACCGCCTCATGACTTGGTAGTGCAGAAAAGGGTTGCTAATTTTGAGCCACCACTGTAGGGGCCTCATGTACAATAGACCAAACAGAATAGATAAACATGCTGCTGCCATGAGACGCAGCAATCTCTGGAAATGCTTTACAGTGAGTGACTGGGCTAGCTTTATGCTCTTGACTGCCGACAGAATGGAGTTGATGTGCACGAGTTATACCCTGGCTTACATCAACTCTGAATTCCACACAATGCCTAAGAAGGGGGAGCACACTCTTCTTCACATTCAGTCTCAACCCCAGGTCCTTCATGTGAGCAATAACCACATCTCGATGGCAGACCGCTTACTGCCATGACTGAGCGAGAATCAACCAGTCATCAACGTAGTTTAGAACAAGGATACCCTGGATGCGCAGCAGGGTGAGTTCTGTGTCCATTCATTTTGTGAAGGGTGCGGCGTGAAAGAGCTAGATTGAATGGAAGAACTGCCTGTGTGAAGGATGGAGACATGGAAGTATGCGTCTTTGAGGTCTATAGTGATGAATCAGTCCTCGGAAACTGATGTGTGTCACTAATTGCCTTAATGTCAACATCTTGAACTTTAGCTGCATCACTCTTTGATTTAACAAGCATAAGTTGAGAATGGGACACAACCCTCCATCCTTCTTTGGAACTATGAGTTACCGGCTGTAAAACCTGAAAGAGGTACATATTCTATGGCCTCTTTCCCCAGCAGGGTCTTCAGTTCTTGTTCCATGACCAGAGGCTACTCAGTGCCCACCACGAGATCCGAACTGAATTTTTGGAACCCTTTGTGATGGTACTTATGACCTACTGAGAGATATTTGGCAGTCGTGCCCATGCTGCCAGAAACTTTACTAAGAGAACCCCCAGACATGCCAGATACTCGGGCAGCAACTGGAAAGACTCGACTCAGTCTGGAACCCTTGGGATAGCTGAGGTTGCAAAGGGTTCCACTAAGGGCACTATCTATCCCTAGAAGTAAACTATAAATATCCTTATGAATTCCCACCTAAACCAGTATCACACACATCTACTATCCTAATGAGAAATCAGATCAAACTTGATCAGAATTGAGCCCATGCTTCTTTTTCACCTTTTTTTGATCCAGAGATTCTGTACTCTTTCCGAAGTTGCATAACAGCATCATCTATCGTATAACATTGAAAATATGAATAGCTGGAAAATTCACTCAATGGCGGGGAATGAGTAAAGTAGATTTGAAGTAAAATTCCTATGTACACTACCTGTGGACTAGCCAATACAAAAATTCAGATACTCAGAACATATCTGTTTTTAGTTTTTAAGTCAATATTTTCAAACAATGTAAGTCTATAAGAGAGTATGTAAAACTATGCAAAAAAAAAAAAGTTTGTTGGATGCTCAATTAAAAGAGTGAACACAACTATAATATTAACAGAATATTTCTTGCAGAAATACTGCAAAATGTACATGAAGAATTCACTCAGTTAATTTATGAATAAATCAATACTCTTTCACTAATTTGAGTTGTTATTCTAAATATCTTAATTTTTCTGATCCAAGCTCAATATGCCCTGAAAATATAGTCAGCTAAAAAAAACGTCCTGTCATTTACTAAAGTAACATTTTTAAAGCTTTCATTATTAATTAATTTATTTATTAAATCAAACAACTTGGCTTTACAGAATTGGTCTCTCTGAGATTGAAAGCTGAGTTTCTAAATCTGTCAGTGTTTAGCCACAAAGCTGTTCAAGCCTTAAACCTATATTTTCCATCAAAGACCCCGTTGTCATCAAGTTATGATGTCTTTTCCAGAGTCAAAGAATGTTTATGCACATCGGTAGCCTCACAAAAGAGCAGAATCAGGCCGTTTTCTTGGATGAAAGGAAGCGACTGTGACTAACAGCCATCTGGATGATGCTGTGTGGCATGAATGCTGAAGGGTCCTTGCGGTTTTGTCTGTGCAATTGGCCACTCGCTCACTGATGCAGGAATTCTAAAGGGGAGAGAATTCTAAACTATATGCAGTGGTGGCTTATAGACATAATAACTCTACTCCAAAGTCGCACACACATATATACCCTAGTGAAAAAAATCCTTTACCAAAATATAGACTGCTCAAAAAAATTAAGGAAACACCTAAATTACTTATTGGATCTAATTGAATGAAAGATTTATCAAATACAATTTGAAAATATTTGTACACATTCTGTAATTTGATAAGAAAACAATGTGATATTAGTCAATGGAAACCAAAACCATTCACACTCTGAGGGCTGGATTAAAAATCATACCAAAATCTATGTAAAAAGCTGAAGCTACAGGCTGATCCCACTTGCATGGAGTACATCACAGCAACTCATAATGTGAGTCTGTAGTGTAGATGGCCCTCATGTGCCTGTATGCATTTAAGACAACATCTGGGCATGGTGAGATAGCGGACCTTGATCAGGGCATCAGTGAGCTCCTGTCTGTGGTGCTACTTGGCAGTTGTGGATGCTCAGATACATAATGTCCCAGAGGTTCCCAATTGGATTCAGGTTGGGGGAACATGAGAGCCAATCAATGGTATCAATGCCTTTGTCATCTAAAAACTGCCTACATAGTCTAACCACATGAGGCTGGCCATTATCATGGACCAGGAGGAACCCAGGGCCCACTGCACCAGCATAAGTCAGAAAATGGCTCTGAATGGCTCTTTCATCCTGGTGCCAAAATTATTGGACTTGACTTTGAATCAGTACAAAATCAGATCAATTCTATCACCACAAATCCAATCAAGCTCAATGTACTTAATTTTCATTCAATTCAACATGTCATCTCTCAAAAGAATGGAATCATGAACCTTTCAGAAACAAAAAGGAAGAATGCCGTCATGAATAAGAACTTGAAAAATTCAGTCAACTGATTCAATCTAATGAGAATTGTGTATTTTTATGTCATTGTCAGATTGAGCTTTTACCTACCCAAAAACCGATCACAAAGAAATGTTCACATCTCAGAGCCTTACATGTTAACCAACGTACGTGTTAACCAAGGAATAAATTCCACTTCTTCTACTGGAATGATGCTTTGAGCATCAGACATGTATGACTGCTCTTCTGAACCTTTGCCAGCCTCATTATTCAGTCTTATCCCCATTACTTTTGTGCAGAATTTAAAGGCCTTATGAGGCCTACTTTGGGGCAGTTTGTCTAGGCCTCAATCTTCTTGCCAAAATATTTATATTTGTAACTACTCCCCTTTGTGCAAACAAGAGGAGCACATGTGAAACAAAGAACTATGGAGAAAGAAAAAAAATGGGGAAAGAGAAAAAAAACTGTATTTCAGTATCTCAGTGGCCCTCAGCTGTTGGGTAATAAGTAAATGCATTGCATGTGTCATAAAAAGATAAACCATTAATTTCCTTCTCAAAAGAGAAAGTAAACCTAAATGTTTTTTTAGACATTAATGGTAAACTGTCCTTTGGTCTGTGTGGCCTGACACAGAGAGCCATATTTTCTTGAATAGGCAGCATTTGAAGAAATTTGTATAAATTGGCAAATGGATCCACAAAGCCACTTTGGTGATAATCACAAAGGCCTTTCTCTCCATTCCTCAGCCTGAGAATTTTAAAGACAAAACTGTCTCATTCAGTTCTCAACTGTGCCTTAAGAGGTCCATGAAGACAGCTTTTAGACATTGTAATCATGTTCCACATAGCACAAATCAATACTGCAACCAGTCGGAGATGTGGCTGCACCTGAAGGCAGGCTTGATACTCCAGGCCATGCGTGGCTATATTATATCTGACTAAATAAATTTCCAGATCAATACCGTCTTGCCTCAAATCAAATTTACTACTAGATGGAGGGAAAGAAGGCCAGTAGTGCCTTTCAAAAGGGTTTCCAGTAGATGTACACATATAGAAATATATGCACTGCCTTCAATCATACAATATATTATAGCTAAACACACAAACATCTCGATTTACGATTGTAACTGAGAAGGGAACAAGACTCTACATCGAAGAATTTGGGGAATACCTTCAGCATAATAGCGTCTGAAGCACATGTGGAACTATTCCAATCTTTATTGGTCTTGCATCATGACATCACGTGACGGCATACATGGAAGCTTCAAAAGGGAGCCGGCACACAACAGTGTTAGCTTCTGATAGGTCAAAGCAAGTTGATCTCAGACAACCAGGAGGTGTGGCAAAGAGACACAGGGTTACAGTTGTAACCAGAGATGTTCCCTTTCAAGGCAACTCACGCTGTGTAAAAGAGGACACTTTGAGGAACTCAAACTGAACCCACTGCACCACACTGATTACTGCCTGTCCTGGTTTGAAGTTTGTCAGGCACTCTTGATGCAAAGATTTGAGAACTCTGGGTCAATATTTAATGACGTGTGCAGGGAGGCCCAGCGACTTTGACAATGATGGCTTGGCCCAGCCTGATGTTGGTGACTGTTGTCAAGGTGTTCTCTATCTGAGCAGGAAACAGCTGTGACCACATCGTATTTGAGTCACATCAGGGAACTAAGTTCCTGGTGTGGGACTCAAATACAGTCTGCCTTCGGGTCAGAGGACTTCAGATGAGAGTGTTAGGCCACAGGCTTTTATTCATAGTTCTAAGGCTGTGACCAAGACTAAAGGAAGCGATCACAGAGTTTCTTATGTGCTTCCTGCTTTTCTGATGGCCATTCGATGTTAATCTTAGCTGCTGCTCTGGTCACAACCTCTAACAGTTCCTCAAAAGCAGGAGAATGAGGTGATGAGTCCTCTAAATCTCCTGCCCTGAGGCTTAGAACATCTAACTCCTCAGAGGTAGATAATTCCAGTCCTGGGCAGAAAAAGCCACAGAACAGAGCTGACTGATGAGATCCATCTGTGATCCCCATGATTGTAAATGCCCCGAACCATGGTGAACACATGGTTCATGCCTGGCCTGTCTCATCAAACAGGGCCAGGGAGGAGCGGAGTGATCTGAGCGGTAGAAACTCACAGTTCACACAAGCAGCACCCTCGAGTGCTGGTTGTGGATGCTCAGCTGCTAGCCACATAATGCAGAGTGAGTGTGTTTCCCTGTCCATGATGAAGTCCACCGTCCTAGGTGCTTTTAAAAATGCGAACAAAGTGGAAGAGTGGAATGATGTGTACAGAAAAGTTGAACGTTTAACATGATGGCACAAGAAACTGAAAAACAGATGAGGTAAGTATGCAAGTATGTTAAGATCGAAAACAACATTTGCTCTTTTTTGACACCACTAGGCTAGGGTCACCAGAGTACAATTTTGTTTAATTTGTCTGTTGTTATTGTATGAGCAAAGAAGTGTCTGAAGTCTGCTACCTTTTGCTTCATATTTAATAGCGCTGCATTATGACCGCTGTGCCGGTCCTCTGCACATTTCTGTTGCAACTATAACCCCATCAATCCCCAGGCTAGAACTGCCATTAAAGCAGATGCACACGCTTTTCCTTGTGGCTGAAAATCAGAGTACTGCAGGCTTTTGGAAATCTAAGCAAATCTTGCCTTTTCGACATTTTCTGGGTTTCAATGGTTTGGAGGTTGATTAGTGCTCTTTTATGTTTTAATTACATTAAATAATTAATTACATTAAGTTACATTACATTAATGTTTACAAGGTAAAGAACTGAAACCCTGCAGCTCTGCTCAATTTCAAGGTCATTTAGATTTCAAATATTTTATATATGATGAGTTTTACATCATCAATTCATGACAAAGCTGCATTTACATGCTGGATAAGGAATGGTGGCTTGCAAATGCTGTTGTTGTTGTCTCACTAATTGCTTTGTGCGGTTCTGTGTTTGTAGGACAAACCACACTAAATACAATAAACATACATTAGAGTTAATTTAAATGAAAAAGATGCATTATATGAAAGGCAAAGCAGAACACACAATAATAATCACTTATATGCAAGTCTAAAAAAAATAAGTTTTAAGTGAAGATTTAAAAGCACTACAAGAATCTGCATGTCTGATCTCATTGGGCAGAGCATTCCATAGTTTGGGAGCAAAAGAAGAAAAGGCCGGTCACCCATAGAACGTAAACGTGTTGAAGGAACAATTCAAAAAACAGAATTAGATGAACGGAGATTACGTCTTGGGGTGTATGCAGTTAAAATTTCAGACAAATATTGTGGCGCTAAACCATGCAAGGCCTTATAGGTGAGCATTAGAATTTTAAAATCAATGCGAAACCTGACCGGGAGCCAGTGCAATGACTCCAAGATGGGAGGGATGTGTTCACTTGTCCTGGATCTTGTCAAGATTCTGGCTGCTGAGTTCTGAACATACTGCAGTTTATTTATTGTAGTTTTAGAAACCTCAGCAAGCAGAGCATTACAATAGTCGATACGGGAAAAGACAAATGAATTTCGGCCACCGAGAGAGACAACATAGGTAAAATAACATTGATAACAATCGTGCAATGTTTCTAAGATGAAAAACTTAAGTTTTGAACATATTCTGTACATGCGGATCGAATGTTAGATTTGCATCGAATGTCACCCCCAAATTTTTATATTTTGTTTGAAATTCCAAAGCAGAGCCATCCTCCATTAGTGTTACAGCATCAGCTTTGCGAATTTGTTGGGGTGAACCGATGAGCATGACCTCAGTCTCTTTTCACTGTTGAGTCAGAGAAAATTATGAGACATCCATATTTTTATATCAGAGATACAATGTTCTAAAGAGCCAACAGCCGTATTTGTCACGGTTTAGGGGTTCATCTACTCCTCCTCCTTGTTGTGTGGTATTGTGGAGGTGTGGTTACTGATTACCTTTCATCCCTTCCAGCTGCACATCATTTCATCTCCCTATTTAACCAGCATTCACTTACCCCCCATTGTCAGTTCGTTTCAGATCACTGTGCCCTCGTCCTCCTGTGACGCCTGTCTCCAGGAGATCGCTTCGCTGACGGTTCCGCAGTGGATTCTGTCCCGTTCCCTGGCCACTGTGGTCCCTGCGTCACTGCAGCCCGTGCTTGCGCTTCCTGTCCTGCCCAGCCGCCTTTGGAACTCTACTCTCCTTCACATTCACTGGATTGTTTATTCTATTCCAATAAAGTCACTACTCGCACTTGGATCTATTGTCTTTTCTAGCAGCGCCTGACAGTATTATCTCCAGGTTTTGAGTTAATATAAATTTTGGTGTTGTCTGCATAAAAATTTAAATTAAGACCCAAAGATCTGAGTGTTACACTTATCTCATGCAATGTGGTCTTGTCTGGGTTAGTGATTTGTTGTCATGGTGTCTAATGGGTTTAATTATGTTCAGGTGTTCCTAGTTAGTTTCCTCATTTCCTGTATGTATATAGTCTGCCTGTTTTTGTTCATTCCCTGTCGGTTATTGTTTAATGTTACACGTTCCTGAGTTCTGCTATTAAAAGGTCTTTTCTGTTCATCGTCTGCTTCTGTCAGTTCCTTCCGAGTCAGCGTGACAGAATAACCGACCAAGGCTAAGTCGCCTACAAAGACTTTTTTTTTTCAATGGATCAACTTTATCCCCGGTCCGGACAGCAGAAGCCGGCCGCCACGTCTTGGCTCCCGAGCGCCGCGTCCACGCCATGGATCCCGGGCGCCGCGTCCACGCAATGGATCCCGGGCGCCGCGTCCACGCCATGGATCCCGAGCGCCGCGTCCACGCCATGGATCCCGAGCGCCGCGTCCACGCCATGGATCCCGGGCGCCGCGTCCACGCCGAGGATCCCGGGCGCCGCGTCCACGCCGAGGATCCCGGGCGCCGCGTCCACGCCGAGGATCCCGGGCGCCGCGTCCACACCATGGATCCCGGGCGCCGCGGCCACGCCATGGATCCCGAGCGCCGCGTCCACACCATGGATCCCGGGCGCCGCGGCCACGTCATCCAGACAGCGGAAGTCGGCTGATGAGTCCACCCCAGAGTCTGAAAGTGAAACTAACCTGAATCAATGGCCAACGGATTCGACTCCCACCCATATCCCCACCCCCATCTCTTCGTTCTCCTCGCCGGTTCCGTCCGGGAAAATGGATATTCCGGTTCCGTCCGGAAATCTTCAGCCTATGGTCCTGTCTGACTCCCTGGTCCCATCGTCCCCGCTGGTCATGGCCAGCCCCCTGGATCCGTCGACTCCAATGTTGTCATTGAAACCCTAAGCTCTGCCCTCACCGCCGGCTCTGTGCAGTTCGTCAGCTCCGCCTCAGGCTTCAATTCCACCAGCTCAGCGTGAGACCGAGTTCCCGGCTGCACATAGGACCTCCAGTCCCAGGTCCCCATCTCGACCCATCAGCCCATCGACCTCGCTTCGGCTCTGCATGTCCTCGTCGCCTCCGTGGACCGTCTGCCCTGTGTCTCCACTGGATTCGCTCGTCTCTCCAAGTCGGCCTCCGACGATCGTCACTCAGCCTCCGCCACGGACTTCCGGGATTTCGGCGATGCCGAAACCCTCCACCCCTACGGCGTCATCGGGCTCCTCCCTTTCTCCGACCTCCCTGTCATCCTCACTCACCACAGCGTCGTCCAGGTCATCCGAATCCCCGTCATCATCTCAGCCCCGCGACCCAGCAGCTCTGCCTCGGGCTTCAAGGCCGTCGAAGGTACCCTGGTCTATCGGCCTCTCTGCTTCGCCGGTCCATCAACACAGCTTGGTTCCACCCCCGTCGATCGGCTCCCGTGTTCCGCCCAAAGCTCCACACTGGCTCCTCCCACCGGCGGCACCACCATGGGGTTTTTCAGTGACTCCTGATTGTCCTTATCAACTTCCAGTGCTACGCCCACCTCCGAAGCCTCCTCCCTCTTCAGTTGGACATTTAATCGGTGCGAGGACGCACCTTGCCGAGGGGGGGTGTAATGTTACACTTATCTCATGCAATGTGGTCTTGTCTGGGTTAGTGATTTGTTGTCATGGTGTCTAATGGGTTTAATTATGTTCAGGTGTTCCTAGTTAGTTTCCTCATTTCCTGTATGTATATAGTCTGCCTGTTTTTGTTCATTCCCTGTCAGTTATTGTTTAATGTTACACGTTCCTGAGTTCTACCATTAAAGGGGATTTATGTGTATCATCCGTTCTTTCCGTTTCCTTCCGAGTTCCCGTGACACTGAGAAGTTGACCCAGTGGAAAAATGTACATACTAAAAAGCAAGGGCCTCAAACCACCAAGTGACAAAGAAGACCCAGACAGGAACACTTGTTACATACGCAAATGGGTGGTGCTGGTGTGCGATACGGAGAACCACGATGAGGAGACACGGAGAATTCAGCAGGGAAACACTTTATTTATTTATTTATTTATTTAAATGTGCAATAATAATAAAAAAACACTTTCATTTTAAGAAAGAAAGAAAGACAGATGAAAGACTGTTTTGGGTGTACTTTCCTTTAAGTAGAATGTACAACATTTCTGAAAATACTCCATATATTATACATTCTACTTACTTAAAAGGATATTTCACCCAAACCAGTCTGTTATCTTTCTTTCTTTCTTAAAATGAAAGTCACTCAGGTGATCAGGTTGTGCTTACCCACATACTTGCCATCTTTTGCAGCATGATGTGCAGCGATAATGGCAACATACACTTGCAGGCTGGAGAGAGACAGCCTTTGCTCCAGCCCTTCTTGCAGGAAGAAAAGCATGGCCCTGATTGTGTATCTCCGGGTGTTTTCTTAGTGAGAAAAACACCTCTTGCTGAGCAGGATCCACATCAGGGCGTAGGCGAAACTTGTAGAGGGTGCTCTTGCCAAGGTGAAGGTGTCAACTATCGCTTGAGGCAGGTCACCCAAGTCTTCCACATCCCATCCAGATGCTACACGTGGAGGTTTCAGAGGTCTGGATGCGGGTGCCAGAGGGTGCCTTGTCTCTGAGAAAGCAGGTCCTTCCTCAGAGGAATGCACCAAGAAGGGGCTGTTGTGAGGAGCATGCATTCTGAGTACCAGGTGTGGTTAAGACGCAACTGAAACCTGCTCCTTGTCATTCTTTACTTTTCATAGTGTCTGTGCGAGTAGACTCACTAGGGTAAATGCATACTTGCAAAGTCCATCCCAAGGGTTCCCTGGGTCAGTTGTAAGACAATTGGCAGTGGGACGTGTGCGGCTCTGAAGTGTCTCCAGCTGGACCACCTGAGGATGGAGTCTTCATTCCTCTGGACGGTTAAAAGGTTGTTGGCTGCATGATTGATTTTGCCTTGGATATGAATGATGCGAAGCGATCTCAGATGCTTCTGATTTAATAGGTTCAACTTGATGATTGATGTACAGAAACTGATCAGGAAGGTTATTTATAAAGCTATCATTAGTGTTAGAAGTGATAGTTTTTGTAACAGTGAGTTAGTTTTCAGCTTTGGCTAAAGGTAGTGTACATGATACACTATAAAAGAAATAAAATAAGAACGATAAGAACCTGATAAGAACCTGATAAGAACCTGAGGTGTCACCACTTTGCTGCAGAATTTCAACACCAACATTGATTCCATGTGTTGTCTAACTCCAATAGAGTGTAAAATGTCTCTAAATGTCAATCCCAATGCATCTTTTTCATTATCTACATGGATATTAAAATCACCAACAATTTTGACTTCTGTCTGCAGCCATTACTAACTCTGGTAGAAAATCAGCAAATTATTTGATAAAATCTGTATGTTGCCCTGGTGGCCTTTATACAGTAGCCAGCACAAAAGTTCAACGGGAATTATCACTTACACTACATACTTATGAAGCACAATCACTTCAAAAGAATTATGTTTCAATCTAGACCTTTAAGTGAAACTGAAGTCCTTACTATAAATTACAGCAACACCTTTACCTATCAGAGGAGGCTCATGTTTATAACAGTAATCTTGAGGGATAGACTCATTTAAAGTAATGCGATCGTCGGGTTTTAGACAGGTTTGTGTCAATCTAGTTTATTATCTGTAATTATATAATTTACAATAAGTGCTTTGAGGAAAGGGATCGTGTATTCAGCAACCCGAGCTTTATAATTAGTTCATCAGTGTTACATCCATGTTTTGTTTGTTGGACATCAATTAAACGTTTATCCTTTAAGAGTTTTTATAAGATATCTAGATGAAAGCATCTCTATGTGTAGGGATTTATCTGACCTCTGTGATGTGAGACAGTTGTCAGATTGTTGGTAGCCAATCTGTTTGGTTCCTGACCTAGGCCCCAGTTAGTCAAGTATAAACTCTAAGACTATGTGCCATATTACTAGAGAGAAGAGCGGCATCACCCCAGGAAGAATGAATGCAATATCTTTTCAACAGGTCAGGTCTGCACCCAAAACTTTTCCAATTGTCCGTGAACTCTATATTATTCTGCGGACACCACTTCGACATCCAGCCATTGGGTCTCTGTTGTGATCTGATTTGAATATATGGATATATTCAAATTTCTTAGCAATATGTTTAATCCAGAGAAGCTTATACATTCTATACAGTGGTAATTTTTCAAAATTCTATTGTAAAACTTTTAACCTTCATTTTCCTTCCCCTTTTGTCATAGCTTGAACAGATTTACCTCTGTTTTTTATGTTAAAAGCAAAAATACAGGGTTTAACATTAAAGCAAGATTGAATGAAAACAACAAATTTCATTCTGGCATACATCCAGGCTTTGATGCATCAAATTATGATGTTGAGAAAGAGCTTTAGAGGCTGTCTGCCTGCTGTGCGAATGACACAAATTGTTGACACTTTGACACAAGCTTTTTGATTTTAATGTACTGATATTGCATGAATATTTTATCGCTTGACCATTGATGTAAACAAAAGGAGGGCATTTTTTCAACTTCAGAGAGATGCCCGAGATGACTTTGCTGCCTGTGAAAAGTCTTAAAAATAAATGCAATGAAAGGACTGACCTTTCTTTTAAAAAGAAGAAAGAGTCTAAACAACAATTTCCTCTGCTTTTTTTTCAAATCGTGTGGTCTGGGACCTTACAAAGCCATCCATGGCATGAGTGTGAGCATGTGTGAGTACAAACATGTCGGCATGTGAGAAATTATCAGATTCGACATTGGGTGTCAAGAGGGCGTCAGTCAGCTGAGGATTATGTATTAAAGTGTTCAACTCTTGAAGATAAGATATCTCCTGGCAAGAGTCGCAAAGGTAATTGTTGAATGCGGCAGAAAGCCAGGCAGAAAAATGTCATTTTACAAGTTTAGAAAGCATAGTCGGGTCTGAAAGTAATTTTAACTGTATCTTCAATGTTTTATTTAGGGTGTCAGAGACCACAAGGTCATCTTAAAAGCTTGGAATGTATACAGTATATTAATTTAATGAGATTTTTACTTTAACTTTATGCATTTGGTAGATCCTTTTATCCAAAGGGACGTGCATTGCATTGAAGGTGCATATTGATATTCTAATCAGTTCTTGCAAGTGCCACATTCCACTGTTTGAACACGTCATTTGAGAGCTGATTATATTTAAATATAAACTAGGTTTGACTTTTTTTAAATACTTTATTGAAGCTTGTTTCTGCCAAGAAATAAAAATGGTAATTGCAACTTTTTATCTCACAATTCTGACTTTTTTCTTGGAATTCAGGGGCCTTGTCCTACATTTGACCTAAAGCCGGGTATACACTGTACAATTTTACCAACAGTTTAGCTGTCTGAGACGAAATTTGTCTAAAATATTTCCTCTGAACCTAGGCCAAAATCAGAAAACTTTCTCTAGTTTTACATTCATTGAATAATGACCATTGTGATCAAATCTTTCCTCAGGCGAAATTCTGGTCATGTCAGAAGATTTGAGGCACATTCTGTGCAGCGCTTTGAGATATAACTTTTAAAGGCGCTATATAAAATAAAATGTATCATTATTATTATTATATTGGTGTGTGGATGCCTTCCTTCGCAAATGGGTGGTGCTGGTGTGCGATGCGGAGAACCACGACGAGGAGACACGGAGAATTCAGCAGGGAAACACTTTAATGAACAAGGAAGGCATCCACACACTGACACACTACGAAATCAACAATAGACAAGGACTAGGGAGAAAATGGGAGGTTAAATAGACAGAATAACGTGATTCACCTGAATGGCAAACAAGGGGGAGTTGCTGACATAACAGAGGACGGGAACACAGAATGGACACACAGGAAGTGAAACAATAACAAGACAAAGAAGACCCAGACAGGAACACGTGTTACACCATGTGAAGTGACGAATTTGTCCCTCTTTTTTGCTTGAGATATTAGTGTTTGGCCACATAAAAGAATCGAAATTACCCATAACCCATATGAAGATGCCAAGACAAATAGGGAGTTTGGCGGTTCCACTTCAAAAACGTAGACATAATAGTATTGGTGAGTATTACCATTTTTAAATATTACCCTTTTTAAATATCTAAAAAACTATTTTATCATTATGCTTTTACATTCCACTAAGTTATGCTTCCCTACAATGTAATTACAACTAAAATATACTTAGTACAAAAATAGCACACTTCAAGTTAACTAATCATTAACACACAAGTATTATTTTTATTTTTTTTACCACCTCAAAGCATCGAGAATACTTTACTCTCACACCTAAACCTTTTTACTTTAACCTTTATTTACTTCTTATATTTCTCTTTTAATGGACTGCACTGAAACCCACTCAAAACCTATCCTTCAGCCTAATCAAACTTTTAATCTGAAACCTGCATGTAAGAAGCAAAGGGGCGCTCGGGATGACAAATGGGACACCTTATGGTCTTGTGGACTTAACACGAGACGGTCATTGTAAGTCCACTGGTCTGCAAGTGCACATGAAGTGTGCCATTTGGGACAGGGCCTTAGAGATACACACACATGGCATGCCAACCAGAAATAAACATTTGTTGCTTTGGCTATCTATTCATTTAGTGACTAGTGTCGCATTCTTCCTTCTTGACTGAAATAAAAACCACATCACTTTGTGTCACAGCAATACTGCAGTTCTGTCTTTTGCCCTTGAGTAAGGCACTTAACGCCAGGCTGCTCAAGGGGAAGACTGTCCCTGCAATTAACATACCATGTGCCACTTTAAATGAAAAGCAACTGCTAAGTTACAAGAAACTAACTTCCACTTTGTGAATCCAGTTTGAATGGGTGACATTTGGAAAAGGGTTCAATACATTTTAGAGAGATCATAGATTATATATCTGCCCCTGCAACCATTTGTTCCTGTTGCAGAAGCAGAGGTCTTAAGAAATTTGATTAGAAGAAAAGAAAAAAGGCATTGCAAAACATTTTTTGGCCTTTTAATGGTCTTAACCATTTTAATCACAAATTACAAGTTAGGAAATTGGCAAGAATTGCAGATGAATACTGTAGACACTCAGCATTTAATAGCCTTCCCCTTTTTATCTTTAAGCTGCAATAATGTTGACTTTTTGTTTCATTTCCATATTCTGATGAAAGTTAATTTTGTCTTTGAAGTTTTTCTGACACAGTTATTGCTTTTAGTGTATTTCTTTTTCTTATCAATGATTTTGAATGACAATTGAAAGCTTAGTGTTTTGCCATTTTGGGTTTGGCCTTTTTTAGTTTGTTTGTTTGTTTTTTGCCCAGGGATACAGTCATAAATTTGCATATGCCAATCATCTTAACATAATAAAAAGGATTATAAAAACTGTCTTTATTATGTACTGCCCTGAATAAGCTAATTCATGGTACAATAAAATAACATCTGAATATAAGAAAATTACGCCATTCACAATTTGCATCTGCTTGATTCACAATAAGGCTGTTGTTACCTGATAATCCTATGGCCATTTTAATGTTTTGTGATGGTTGTTCATTCTGAACTGTTAAACTGAGCACTGCTATTCAGAAAAAAATCTCCGGGACCTGCAAATTCTTTGTTTACCAGCATATCTTGCATATTTGAACCCTTTCTAGTAATGAACATATGGTTTTGAAATTCATCTTTTCACACTAAGGACAATTGAGAGCGTGTGTGTGTGTGTGTGTGTGTGTGTGTCTATATATATACTCTCTAGAATATATAAATATATTTGCAATTTGTAACACTCACCCAAAAATAGCTCATTCCCCATTTAAAATGCAGTCAAGATTATGGGTAATTAACGCTGGCATATGTTAAATGTGACTTCTGTGAAATCCAGAGGAGGAGGGGCAGTTTGGGATGCCAGACTCTGAGGCCGTCAAGGGCGATTATTGGGTGCTGGGAGAGATGCTGTCCTTTCCAATTAAGCAGAGCTGCTGTCGACAGGGGTGAGAGATTTCTGGAGAAAATAAGACCCAGGGAGACAGCTGTGAGATGTGGAGGGAGGAAGAAAGATGTTGAAAAGGGGGCTTTCACGACACAATGCAATGGAAGCTGAGGTCTAATGCAAAGATCATGGATAGACTTCTCAGATTTAATTAGTGTCCGTATGAGGGCTATGTTACAGTGGCCAGGCTTTCGATCGACAGACCAACCATGAAATCAACTTGTTGTTCACATTTGTGTCTCTTTTTTGCTGCTTAGGATCAGTTTCTTTGAGTTGATTTTTAGTAAACTTCTTGTACTGCAAAAAGGCTGATTGAAGTGTAATGTATCGTTACCACGACTGACGATGACAAAATTGGGTATCTTAACTTAGGAAACAGTTTGCATGTTTGTTGTTGTTGTTTGTTTGTTTTTGCAATTTGTTTATCTAAGGTTTTGTTTAATTGTAATTGCAACTCTTATCTATCAACTCTTTTTTTCTTGCAATTTCAGGTTTATACCTCACAATACTAACCTTTTTTCAAATACTTGTTTTGTAAAATCAGAATTGTGAGATATAAAGTCGCAATTCTAATATTTTACACAGAGTTGTGAGTTGTGAAATCTGAATTGTGAGATATACAGTTGCAATTCTAACTTTGTTTCTCAAAATTCGTAATAAAATCAGAATTATGAAATATAAACTCAAAATTGCGAGGGAAAAAAGTCCGAATTTTAAGACAAACTTACAATTAAAAAGATAATGGTAAAAACCTTTTTCTCACAATTGTGTGTTAATACGTTGTATCTTCTTAAGATTTTTTCAAATTTTTATCAAAAAAGTTATAACGTGAAGGGCTGCCTTCATTTACAAGGTGCTTGTTCTCATGTTTTCTGAGAATGCACATTAAGTTATGGAAAACATTGTGGAAAGAATCTCATTACATTAACACTAGCGAGATAAATGCACATATATTAAAGCTCACACACAGCCCTCATATCCAATCTTATCTGCACACACACAGTACACTCACATAATTGAATATAAACAGAAAATCAAAATAAACTGCCTAATTTTATTTCATCACAAATACGTCTATATTTTTGCCCAGCCAGCTCTTTATTTAAAATTAGATATATAGGTATGTCCAACGTTATCATACAGTTTACTCAGGTAGGATGATATATTTTACTAAATGGCAGATCTTAACTGCTCAATGTTATCATCCATCTCTAAACTGTGAAATGCAACTAAAAATAACTAATAAGAAGATTCTTGCATGCCATCGTTGTTGTTTTACACCTTGATCTGCTCCTTGATTGGTTACACAGGTGTTTTGTGTTCCCCTTGTTAACTTGTTTGCCTCATGACTATTTAGTCCTTGTGTTTCTCCTTTTTATTATCATTTGTTGTTTTGGCCTGTTGCCAAATAGGTTGAATTTTCCTTGTGGATTTTGCTTTAGTTCTTTGGTTTCTTTTATGTTCTCTGTCATCTCAAAAATGAAATCTTTTGTTTTTATTTTGTTGGTTCATTAAACAGCTTTGCATTTGGCTCATTGCCTCTCCTGTCAACTTAATTCACCCAGCATAACAAAACAAACATCAACATCATAAGCAGCTTTAACATCATAATTTTCTGAATTGTTAAAAGTTCTATGTAGATTTTGACATTTACATGTATGCATTGGGCAGATTTTTATCCAAAGCGACTTACGTTGCATTCAAGTAACACATTTAATCAGTTTGTCAATCAGACATTTGACTTGACCTCAAGAAGCATGAATTAAAACAAGGGTAAAAAATAACAGATGATTTGATTTGCCAGAGAAAATTTATCAGAATTTTAAAAAAAATTGACAACAAAATAATTAGTTGACCACGTGAAATAGTATTAACCTAGCCTAGTGCCTAGAAGAGGGTGATTTGCGCTGAACCAAATTTTATTTTTATTTTTTTCAGTATATGGCTTTTGAAATTATATGAAAAAATATATTTATTTAATTGAACCAATTGCTTTTGTTGGTTCAAATAAAAATAAAAAGTCAGAGTGTTATCATTGAGTACATCGCAGAAAAGCTGCTCTGAGATTGTTATATGTTTGCTTAGAACTCCTTCGATGCTCCTAGAACTCATTCAAAAGCAATGTAACATTTCTAAAATATAGACATGAAAGTTGAGTTCCACGAAATCTGTTGAGGGAGTTATGCAACAGCATACGCAACAGTATAGCAACAGCATTGCCACATCTTGTCAACTCAGCATGTGTTAAATCAACATGGGAGGATTTTCTGCTGTCATTATATTACCAGTCACAATTTAAACTGTCAATAACAATTGAATCTGCAAAACCACCATGAAATAGAAGCCATGTGGTTAAGTTAACAGTGCTATATTTTGAACATTTGAGGCATTACGTTTCCATGAATCCATCCATTCCGCAAACTGCTTGTTTTCTGTTCTTGGTTTGTCTATGCCAAATTTTCAGGTAGGGAATCTGGTAACTTCTTTTTTTCTTTTTCTTTTTTGTACTTCCTTATAAATCATGCTTATATGATTATTTTTAGAACAGCTGAATGATATACTGTTACAAAGAAATATTCTTTTATGCCACTGACAGAGCATAAGATTAATCCAACTGTTGTATTTTAATACTTAAACTTAAAAACAACAAACTTAAAACATAATTAATTAAAGTAACTAAAGTACAAAACAACCACACATTTCATATTAGTGAAAGAAAACAAAATATACCTTTTTCATATTTTAACTTAGATGACATGATGACTTTTGAAAGAATATTTTTGTTTTCATAATGCAATGGGGGTAAGCATTTTGCAAGCAGCAGATGCTGTATAGACTTTAGAATAATGGTCCGCTATTAGTAGGTAACTATGCAAGAAGTAATAGCATGACAAACGAGTAGAACATTAACATTTTAGCCACTACTATTAACTAATATGAAAACAAACTTAACTAATCAGTAATTTCAAATTTAGGACTGAGCTAGTTCCTTATTAACTACTGAATAAGATTATCTTTATTAGTAACTATCAACTATGACAGATTATAAAGAATTACTACTTAATTATTAATCACAACATTAACAAGTCTGGTGAGTAATTGTATTTTTTTACTCTTAACTTGGTCATAAAATGCATCAATAATTTAATTATTTATCGTATTTTTCCACATATAAACCGCGGGTTATACCCGATTTTACAAACCCCGCAGGGGGGGTGCAAGCCATATAAGGGTGCAGGCTATATCACAAATCTTTTACACGTAATAATATTTCAATATATTTGTTACGTCCATAAGGTTGTAAGGTTTTTTTTGCTGTATTTTCTTTCTGTTTTTCTTTCTTGCAAGGGTTGTTGTCTCTGGCGCTTGTACTATCATTCTGACAGCTGGCGCTGATAGGCTGTCTGAACTGCCAATCATGCAAGAAGATTTCGCGCACAAGCACTGTGTACCGAGCCTGAACAGTTATGGATAATTGACATCATGCGAGCAACATTCGACATTTGAAATGTGAACTTACACAAAAAAAAGATAATCTATGGGTGCGGGTTATATGGCAAACCCCGCGGGCAATATGCGGGTGTGGGTTATTTGCGTCTGCGGGTTATATGCGAGAAAGTACGGTTAGTGTTAATCAGTCATTCTTCAAGAAATACTGATGATTTAGACCATTATTTTAAAGTGAAACAAATGTTTGTTTGTTTTTTACTTTAAATTAATGGTCCAGATAACTGGTAAATGAAAAACATATTGCTAAAACCAGAGCCACTGAAAAAGTACATTTTCACTGTTGTGCTCTACAACCTAGTTGAAAAGCTATTGGGTAGCCAGACATCATTGTGATTGTATTACTAACTAATCCTTCATTGTGCTTGTATTTTGTCTTGGCTTCGACACGTGTATGTGGGTGTATTCGTATATTTGTATGTGTTTGTTTGTGTCTTTTGTTTATTCTACACCACAACAAAACATGCATTGCACTAACAGTAACTGCACATTCAGTTTCTGTGGAAATGACATTTGTCACAGCATGTGCACAGCACAGTGATCTCTGTTTGTCTAATCTTCAAGCTCCTGGAAGGAAGAGCATTACAAATTGAGCTGAGGCTCAATTCATTGGCTAGTGTTTTCTAACTGCCAATGTGCAATCTGCTCAAATGTCTTTTCAGACAGACCTTTACTTATATATCCTTGGCATTCTGCTTGATTTTGGTGGACGTCTGATTCCAAATGCTCACATGCAGGTCTACTCCCAGTCAACCAAGGGACAGTACTGAATAAAGTCGATTCAAGGCTCTTGCGAAAGTGCCAGACGCTTTTAAATGGAGAACAGCACAAGCTGGAGGTGGGGACATGACCAGCAGAGATAAAGAGGCACTCTCACCCGTTTTCCACTGAGTAACTGGTGTTCAATCTGTTGCCATTCCATGGCTCTCCACTGAAGGGAAGATTATTCTGTGCAGGAAAAATTAGTTCTGCAAAAGCAGCTTAAATGTCTTAACTCTGGGTGAGCATAGGCTCTGACACAAGCAGCAGTAAAATTTTGGTGAAAAAACAACTTTTTCTTTCTTTTTTGCCTGTCGATAAATACTACATAAAACAGACTGATTGTCATATATGTATCCTTGTACTGCTTCGAATAACAAGTGAAATTTGAAAATGTTAAATATTCATATTTCTACGATTCGAAAAACGTTGAAAAATGCTATCGAAAAACACAATGAGAATGCTTTGCGAGAGTGTGCCATGAAGCACTTACAAAATTGAATCAACAGAGTGAATGCACATCGGGGTTCATGATGATGACATCATGAACCAGGACATTATAAAGGCATGCTGAAAGCGGCAGCTTACGTGTCTTCAGTAAGCGCTGTGAAACGATTAAGGGTGTGTTTGTTGCTGGCGTGTATGTTAAAAAGCTAGCTAGTTTAAAAAGACCTGGGAATCCCAAACATCTTATTTCAAAGAACTATGGTGAGCGAACAACAATTTAGAGTGTGTGTCCCTCCCTGCCCTCGCTACATGACGGGCCGGGACACACACAGTGTTTGCGTTGAGAGTAGAGAACACTGGATGCTTTCATCCACAGAGCTGCCCTGTGGCGTAAAACAGATCAATTGTTTGTCCACTTTGAAAATTTAAAGGGGACCCCAACCTCAAAACTGAGATTGAACAAGTGGATATATAGCAATGCGGACCCAATCGACTAAGAGTGTCAGGAGTCTCTCTTGCAGAAGTTTGTGATGTGAATTACTCAAATTTAAGAAGGATCACTCTACCTGTGAGGATCAGTGCAACGTTAAAATTCCATTGAAGTACGCCCATTGCAATGAAGAATTCTTTTAATTCAATGATGATTTATATATTGTGATCTCTAAGATGAAGGTGTAAAGCAGTGTTTTTCAACCACTGTGCCGCGGTTCACCAGTGTGCCGTGAGAGATCATCAGGTGTGCCAAGGAAAGTTATTAAATTTCACCTAATTGGTCTAAAAAAATTTTTTTGAAAACTAATTAATCATAAAATACTTTTTTTCTTTGTGTTTATTTGATTCCCATTCAAGACACTTTGATAAAAATCCACCTAAAAGTAGACCTGACCTTCTTTGTTATTATTTCCCAGACATAATATGTAAAACTGGGTATTGTTTGACAGAAAAGCAGATGTATATGTCACTACATTCTTTATCCTTTACTTTTTATGGTACATTTTCCAGCAAAATGAGCATAACATGAGGATTTGTTCTCTTGTATCCAAATTTTAACCTTAATATTGTTAATATAGGCTACAAAGTTGCATTTTTTTTTTAAACATTTTCGGTTGGTGGTGTGCCTTGTGAATTGTTTTTTTTTTTTTTTTCAGTGAAAAAATGTACCTTGGCTCAAAGAATGTTGAAAAACACTGGTATAAAGTAATTATCTATAGGATATATCTAAAATATCCTGACTTAACTGAACTGAAAAACATGGTAAAACAATGACCTGGTGGTGCTGCTTCTGCTATTTACAGACCAACCTAACCTATTTCTGTCTCATGTCCAGTATTTATTACAACCACCTCAACACCCTTGAACTGATAGCCTATTTTAAAAGCCAAACACATTTTCAGTTCAGGCCTGAAGGACAACTGGGGTATGTTTGAGGTTTTATCACGTTCACCTCTACCTTGAATACAAAATCGAATGATTCCTATACGTTCTTTGACCATTTTTTTCCTCTAACTGGACCACTGTACTCTCTATACATGGCTTCAGCCAAAAACAGTATAATGTGCATGGATAGTCTTTCAGTTTCCTTGTGATAAAAATCCACCTAAAAGTAGACCTGACCTTCTTTGTCATTATTTCCCAGACATAATATGTAAAACCGGGTATTGTTTGACAGAAAAGAAGCTGTATATGTCCTTGCATTCTTTATCCTTTACTTTTTATGGTACATTTTCCAGCAAAATGAGGATCCCATGAGGATTTGTTCTCTTGTATCCAAATTTTAACCTTTATCATCCCATAAAAATGTCAGCGCTGATCTGAAACAAGTATGAGATTCTACTGTGTCCTACTTATTCATGAAGGAGAACAAAAAAGAAGAGACACTTTTCACTTTTCTCAAATCTTTCGTTATAATTTCAGCACAATAATGAAATAATGTTAAATATTATGTTCAAGAAGGGAATTGAATATAATAAGTGATTCAATTAGGGAATTGTGTAAATCATGACACAAATGAGCAGACCTGCCACTACGGCATGGTCCGGGCTTGCCAGGTTTGGAAGGAAGTTTTGTACGCTCAATGCAGCCAGTACAAGATTTCTGTGGTAAATGAGGCCAAGATTAGCATCTGCCACCAGAGAGACTCATTTACTGACGTTTATATGTGCACCGTGCTAGCATGCATCGATCGATCTTAACCTAAAAGGAAGATATCGCTTGTGATGTAGTTAAATTTGTCTACAGGGAGTGCAGAATTATTAGGCAAGTTGTATTTTTGAGGATTAATTTTATTATTGAGCAACAACCATGTTCTCACTGAACACAAAAAACTCATTAATATCAAAGCTGAATATTTTTGTATCAATATTTTAAGTAGTTTTTAGTTTTAGCTATTTTAGGGGGATATCTGTGTGTGCAGGTGACTATTACTGTGCATAATTATTAGGCAACTTAACAAAAAACAAATTTATACCCATTTCAATTATTTATTTTTACCAGTGAAACCAATATAACATCTCAACATTCACAAATATACATTTCTGACATTCAAAAACCAAACAAAAACAAATCAGTGACCAATATAGCCACCTTTCTTTGCAAGGACACTCAAAAGCCTGCCATCCATGGATTCTGTCAGTGTTTTGATCTGTTCACCATCAACATTGCGTGCAGCAGCAACCACAGCCTCCCAGACACTGTTCAGAGAGGTGTACTGTTTTCCCTCCTTGTAAATCGCACATTTGATGATGGACCACAGGTTCTCAATGGGGTTCAGATCAGGTGAACAAGGAGGCCATATCATTAGATTTTCTTCTTTTATACCCTTTCTTGCCAGCCACGCTGTGGAGTACTTGGACGCGTGTGATGGAGCATTGTCCTGCATGAAAATCATGTTTTTCTTGAAGGATGCAGACTTCTTCCTGTACCACTGCTTGAAGAAGGTGTCTTCCAGAAACTGGCAGTAGGACTGGGAGTTGAGCTTGACTCCATCCTCAACCCGAAAAGGCCCCACAAGCTCATCTTTGATGATACCAGCCCAAACCAGTACTCCACCTCCACCTTGCTGGCGTCTGAGTCGGACTGGAGCTCTCTGCCCTTTACCAATCCAGCCACGGGCCCATCAAGACTCACTCTCATTTCATCAGTCCATAAGACCTTAGAAAAATCAGTCTTGAGATATTTCTTGGCCCAGTCTTGACGTTTCAGCTTGTGTGTCTTGTTCAGTGGTGGTCGACTTTCTGCCTTTCTTACCTTGGCCATGTCTCTGAGTATTGCACACCTTGTGCTTTTGGGCACTCCAGTGATGTTGCAGCTCTGAAATATGGCCAAACTGGTGGCAAGTGGCATCTTGGCAGCTGCACGCTTGACTTTTCTCAGTTCACGGGCAGTTATTTTGTGCCTTGGTTTTTCCGCACGCTTCTTGCGACCCTGTTGACTATTTTGAATGAAACGCTTGATTGTTTGATGATCACGCTTCAGAAGCTTGGCTATTTTAAGACTGCTGCATCCCTCTGCAATATATCTCACTATTTTTGACATTTCTGAGCCTGTCAAGTCCTTCTTTTGACCCATTTTGCCAAAGGAAAGGAAGTTGCCTAATAATTATGCACACCTGATATAGGGTGTTGATGTCATTAGACCACACCCCTTCTCATTACAGAGATGCACATCACCTAATATGCTTAATTGGTAGTAGGCTTTCCAGCCTATACAGCTTGGAGTAAGACAACATGCATAACGAGGATGATGTGGTCAAAATACTCATTTGCCTAATAATTCTGCACTCCCTGTATATTTATTTAGAGATAGCTTTAGAAGACTCTGATAAGGGTCGAGATTCAAGCTTCATTTATGTATTCATTTATTTAAACAGGGGATTAAATTAACAAACATGTACGTTTATGTTGCTGTAATGAGTGGACTGTCATGAACACAACTATTAAATAATTTAAAATGTGAGATTTAAATATTGATTATCATTTTAGAATTGGTGAATAATTAACATTTTCACATATTTTAATATACTTTCCTATATATTTAATATTGAAGCTATTGCTAAAAAAAATAGCTGATTCAGCTGATGGGTTTTAAGCCTGTTTCACACTCACTGTGTTGGTAAATTCGCGTTGTGAGCACAATTGACTTCTCTAGACATCAACCGTATATATGGAAATATATATGGAAGTATGTAGAGTTTATATCAAAGTATTGAGCATTTCAAATAATATTTTATAATCCTTCAAGATGATTCCCTTAACTATCTTAAATGTGTCAGGGTTTTGGAGAGAGCGAGGACTCAATTGCAGGGGAAACGGTTTTATTGAAAAAAGCAATAAAAAGCAAACAAAAACCACCACGAGGGGGAAAAACAATAACAAGACTAGACAAGAATAACAGGACTGGACAAGATGCACGACACGACTGACGGCAAGGACTGACAATGAAGCGACACAGGACGGCAAACACGAGCAGACTAAATACACAGGAAAAAGGGCAATTGATGAGAACACAGCTGGGAGAAAATCAAACTAATGACAATGAAACGAGACGGACAAGACATGAACACGTAGCCAATGCGGACGCACATCGCTGCATGTTCACATTAAACAAAGATGACGCGCAGCTGGTGACAACCAAACTGCGCGTTACAAGAAAACACAGCATGAAAGCACGTGGCCGACGAAAACATGAACCGCGTGCTTACAACACTGGACAAAGACACAAGAGCATGCGGTACAAGTAGAGCTTGAAACAGCTCTGTTTCAAGCTCTGTTACCGCGTGCTCTCTACAGAGCCTTGCCACATAACCAAGAAACGACTGGACCGAATGCGGCAGACCCTGACAAAATGTTGTAGAGACTGTAGAAATTATTTATTTTATCAAGTGCTTTGTATATGTTAAGTGGGAATGAGTTAAAATCCCCCTATTATGCTTTTTGCTGTTACCTTTCATGTAGTGTGTTAGCGGTTGTAAAAGGTCTGCAAAGTTTCAAAGATAAGATTGTATGACAAATTAAGTTATTTTCTTCAAAAGAAAGAACAGATTCTGAACTCCCGTTTGAATTTCCAGTCTTACTTTCTGCACAAACTTAACTAGGCAAATATGCATTGTCTACTTTGACCAGCCCTCAAACAAGAGTTTGGTTCGTGTAGTCAACATATCGAGAAGACACTGTTTTCTGTGCTGAAAAAGCAAATTTGCTTTGCATTCACTTTCAAAGTATTAGCAAACTGGCTTGAACAGATACAGGAAAAACAAACGCCACCATTACTGTATCACTGTGTATCAAGTGCTAAGGAAGCATGCAGAGCTGAAATTTAAATTTGGTAATTGACATCTGGCCAATCAGAGCAGCTCTTGGAAAGGAGGTGTTTAGAGAGATTGAATCCTTTTTTGAACCAGATGATGCTGTTGTGTATATTATGAGAAAATGAAGATGGAGACCTGCAAATAAAAAGTAGGAACCTTTAAAATAACATGATAGGGCACTTTAAATATACTATATGCAATTATATACATTTTACAAGTATTTCACTCAGATGAGTGAACTGTTACACAGTGTTGCATTGGATGACTGCAAATACTCGAAAATATCAAACTGCTAGATGCCACGATTGACAAATCAGCAACATGAAATGTACTTAAAGGCCTCCAGACATTGAGATGTGTTTATATAATTGCACTACATAAAGCATCCTGTCAAGAAGTTTTACTGCCTGGTATAAGGTCTCTACAATGGGAGAACAAAAGGACCCACAGAAGGAAGTTTCTCTGGGGGATCTTAAGACATGGTTTACCACCAGTTTCTGGAACCACTAAAATGGATCTTTCCCTCCTTAGAGATTTTGCCCACAAGTGCCAGACATGTCAAATATTATGTTTTTTGTTCACAGCCCCAGATTATGTGGAAAATAGGAAACAGAGCCCTGCACTCTGATTATTCAGAACGTCTGTTCTGAAGACAATGTTGCATGTGGAAAAGATTTTTTACAGAAAAAATAGAATTTAAGTTAATTGGCAGCAGGAAGCAGTGCTATTTTCATATACTGACATTATTTTTCCATGTGTTTGCAGCGGTGTTCACATGAATCAGCAAGATTTTTGACAGCTGAAATCTTTTTTCCTGTGTAGCTCAAGAGCTTTCAGTAACGCTTTAAATTTCAACCTGGAAAGTACAATGTAAAAAAAAAACGAATTTACAGCGTAATATTCAGGAATCATATTGTACCTAGTAGTGTACATAGGAGCCTATAAGCCATACATACCATGTAATATAAAAATAGTTAGACCTTAGTTATGAAATATTTACAGTATAAATTATTTGTAATTTTCCTGGTTGTTACCCTTTTATTCCACAAACTTTACATATCGTTCCCTTACACACATTCATAAATTATAGGTTCACTATAATTACTGAACGTTATGCTGTAAATTTGGTTTACTTTCCAAGTAAAAAAAAAAAAGTGAACTCAGATGTTTATAGTTTATCTCATTTGCTTTGGTACATTTCTCAGATCACATCTGAAACCTCCAAATTACTTTTTCAACCTCCACATCATGGAGTCACTTGTGCACATCATAAAAGCAATTTTTCTTTTGAAGAAATCGCAATTGCTTTGGTACAGTCATGCAATTAATTATTTACAGTTGTCTGCTGTTTCCTATTATGAATTGCTTATGTCATGTTGATCAAAATATATTCTACTGGTTCACTGTTGAATAGTCTCACCCCTCAAAACATCTATAGGTATTATTTCCTTGAAAAAGTCGTCAAATGCAAAACCAGTTGTCATAAACTGTCAAGCATATTTTCTAAACATTTCTGTTAGACCTTTTATGGTAAATGTGTTCTGAATTGATGAATTGCGGAGGTGGATTTTGAATTTCACTAATGAAGAGAAATGTATCAATCAATGATAAACCATTTTATCTAACCTAGCTCAGATGTGCATCTCATGAAGCTTCATCTGACAAGCATACTGTGTATATACACAGAGCACAACATGGTGTTACAAATTCTGACAATGTAAGAACAACAAGGAAACAAACAGGGTCAACAGCCAGGGAGAAGAAGAGGAGTAAGGATGCATTGTGGACGGGTACAGAGGCAAAACAGTGGAAGAGAAATTATTATACTGTCAATGTGTATCTTGAATGCAACGAAAGTCGCTTTGAATAAAAGTATCTGCCAAATGCATAAAAATGCAAAATGTAAAAATGAGAAGAGAAGAGGCCAAGAAAACACATAGACATGTTTCTGATTAAATAAGGACCTCTGTTGTGGACCATGTTCTCAATCATGACCTTATGCCCGAGGTGGGTTGAAATTTACAGCCGAATATAAGGGGAAAAACAGTGTCCTCAATCATAATGTTTGTAGACAGAAGAGATATATATATAATGAGTACTTAGAAAAGTAATTCACTTGCATTTTACATTATAAATATAATTAAAAAATAATTATTATTATAAATTGAATAATTGTATTTAATTATAACATTTTAATTATAAATTAAAAAATGGAATTATATAAATATAAATTGTTTCGCTGACTGTGTTTTATGAATGCGCTGCCATTTTTTTGTTTTAAAAATTTTCGTTTCTGACTCAAATCCACCACATGGGCGGGGCTTAACAGTGGTTCGCTCTCATTGGTTAGTTAGATTTGGATTGACGGTTCCTTGAACCTGATACTTCAGTGACGCGAATTTTGAAGCACGTGCAACCGTATACAAACATACACACACACACGAATAATAATAGTTTATTATAGGACTTTAATAGACACGAGAAACGTCACCAGGAGCGGCACGAAGCCTCAAGTAAGTTTAATACAGTATTTAATACCTGTTCTGTATGAAAGTTATATTTATTTATTGTATCTGCAAGGGATTTTATGAAATTTCTCTATTCTGCTAAAGTTGATAAGCTCAGCAAGTAGTTAGTCAGTCTGATATGTAACCTAACTAGGCATTGTTTGTACCTGCAGGAACAAGTGCAATCTGATATATTGCAGCGAATGTTAACCTGCACCATTGTCTCTTGTTCATGTGGATACCAACCATAAACTTATGTAAGTATTTGCACTAAGTTTGACTTGCATGCACATACATGCAGAACGTCTTACTGTCTCCACACACTGATGCATCCAGATGTACACTAAACAGTTTAGTTGAAGATGAATTACTAACATGCCCAATAATGTTCGACATTATATTTTACATTATATTTAATTTAACCTCAATTTTATGAAGTGACACGAGTGCTTTGTTTTTCGGTTCTTTACATTTTACATTTATGCATTTGGTAGACGGTTTTATCCAAAGCGACTTGCATTGCATTCAAGAAACACATTGAATCAGTTCTTGCTTTCCCTGGGATTGAACCCATGACCTTGGTGTTGTAAACACCAATACACTGCTGATTGAGCTACAGGAAATCTGTTTCAGTTTTACTCTTTACCTTTCAGTTGACTCTTATTTAAAAAAAAAAAGATTAAATGGTAATTTAGTTTTTATAATAGATAAAAGTTTAAAGACCTTTTTTAATGTATAATAGTTTTTACATTTTTGCCATGAATATAGCCAGGGTAGCTAGCATGATAAACCATTCACAAACACTAATAATAATAGATCATTCATTCTTTCTTTTCCACTTTGTTTTCTCTGTCATTTTGATCCATTGACATGCCAATAGCACTCTTAACTTTGGCCCTCAAGGTTCACTTTCCTGCAGAGCTCCAACTTTGATCATGAGTTGATCTGTAATTGAATAACAAAGACAAGTAAATGTCTGGATTTTCATTCTGGGTGAACTATTAATTTACTTTAATATAGCTATATTGGGATAATATAACTCACAAATTTATCAAACTAAATAGTTTAGGTCATACTTATATTTTTGTGAGTTCAAAGCAGTCAATATTGTTCAACGGTCTAATGCTTTCTCTTTTCAGATAGTGGAGCAACTGTTTCAAGAGGGATCTGCTGATACTGGCCCAGAGGATGGTGTGGTGGCTTCAGCGAGCTATTGCTCCTTAGCAGACCAAACACTTGCTGTTCTGCATGGACTGAACAAACCCTTCAATCACCACTGAATGACCGGGACCTCTTCAAACACTTCATATTATCCAAAGACTGTGCTCAATGTAAGTATTTAAAAAATTCAACATTTTTTTACATGTTATGTATGTAAAGACTTTTATGTATGTTATGCTTTGAGAGGAAGTGAACAAATGTCCACATCGAATTTTCATTTCAAAATTTCCACCCTATAAAACCATGCTCCTTGTAACACTGCTATTTTCATTACTTCTTTAAATTCATTACATTCTGACAGATGTACAGTGGAAAAAGTGTTGCTTGGGTGCATGAACTGATGATTGGAAAGCAAAGTGTGTGGCTTGAAATTCGTTGCATGCACATGTGGTCAAACTGAATGGTAATCTTAAGCCTGTGTGCTTGACCAATCATCCACTGCATCACCTGTGAGACAGAGAGCACTGCCTCATCCTGAGTATCTCCATCTAAGGCATTAAAATAAACGAAACATTTTTAAAACATTTACGGTACTTGCATCACTACATGTAGTCATGGTACTATGCATCAACTATTTTGAAAATGTACAAAAAAATGTGGAAGAGTCTGGACAGTGGAGTTGGGTAGCTCTGCTCTGACGTGGGTGGGGGTACCGTGGGTCTGGTTAGAATGCCAGGATGGAGGTACTGGAGGTCAAATGGCATTGTGAATCTGACTTAATCTCTTCTAATTCGAATAGAGGTACCACGAAATTTGTGAATCAGGCAGTTAGGGACTAAACCATTAGTTAGTTACGCATAAACAAGTCAGGAAGCATAAGGTTTGAACAACGGTTTATGGCTACCACCTGCACCTGTATTCCCTTTTGGGAGTTTGTTTTGCTGTTTTCTCTCAAGTACACTTGTTGTTGTCACATTCGTTTGCACCAAAGCAGGTGAAAGTGATTCACAATCACTTATGCTTCCTGATTGGTGTTGTACTGTGATAATTAAGTGTTCCCTCACTTGTTTTTTTGTACAGTGTATATGGTCTTGTCTTTTTATTAATGTAGCAATGACTTTTTACTGTAATTTGTTGATAGATCAACAGAAAAATGTAACTGTGAATCCTGTCCAGTCTCCTGCAATCAATATCCCACATAGACTGACGTTTACAGTTGAAATTTATTTGTGCCGTACAGTCTTGTGCATTTTCAGTCGTCATTCAATCATTTTCAATACTGAGAGAGTGTATCTTGTTTGACAACAAAGACATAAGGAATTGTCATTCTTATGGCATATGTTCATTTACATAAGTACTTAGCTTTGAGAGATGAACTAAGGGTTTTGATTAAGTTACAGGCTTTTGCAGAAAATCCATTGTGTGGTGCTGCTTCTACGAATTGTTTTGAGAAATGCACTTACTGGCTTGCAAATCTTAAGGATGATTCAAGAAATGTACAAAAGTTGTTGGCTTGAAAACTGTAAAATCAGTGACAAACTGTCAAATTTAATATTCTTTAATATATATATATTTTTTAATCATCATACATTTTTGGCAGCCTAATACAAAATTTAGCTTGTTTCAACATCAGATTCTGCAGATAAATAAATATGAAGGGTGATCTCATTCATTCGTCAATATTTTCTATACGAGGTGTACATTTTTGTACGTTTGGATAGATATTAAAACATAAATGATTTTTCATTATTTACAAATCTTTATGAATTTTCTAATGGTATTAAACTAATGTAATGAATCTCTGTTATCTCCTTTATACTTTTCGATAGATAGATGGATAGATAGAAAAAACAAAACACTTCAAAAGAAATTATTTTACAGTGGTCGTTCACAGGTACTTGAACATTAAAGAGTATAATATGTTATGTATTTTTGTATGTTCTCTGCATGGACACAAAGTTTGACACATAAAATAGACTTTGTATTCATTATTATTGCAGCTTTTACTGTCAGGGAGGAGTGTATTGATGTTCAAGGTATTATACTGTGCATGTTAACACAATGTTTGATGAGTGGTGAATTAATAAACCTGCAATTCTGTATTCAAAACAGGGACACGTCATTGTACTAAACCATTCAAGTGTGCAGTTTTTTCTCTTTAGATGTTTATTCATTGTTCCCAGTGATTTAGTAAAAAAGTGCTCTGCTATCTCATGCTCAACATAATTACCATAATTATGTGTAGTATCCATGTTTTTAACAGAACAACAATCCTATTACCCTTAGTCCCTATGGCAACTGCTAAGTGGTTTGCCCAAGACCAGCTTAAGAGCTTCTAGAGTGGCAATTTGGGATTTACTTTAACTGTTACAGTATAAACACAATGATGCTGGCAGGGGACCAGTATTACATTACAGGCACCCCAGGTTACTCATAAGATCAGATTCTTAATGGCAGCTGCCTGGATGCCAAATTGGAAAAGTTTTAAGGAGCAGATTCATGACCAGCCTGTACCCCTTTTGGAAGTTTGCCTTACCCTTGATTGAAGGACAAGTCCTATGAATAAATGTTGCTTAAGCCATTTTGTCTTCGGTCATTATTTTGCAAACCACTATATATATTTTTTTTTACTGTAATGTGACGTCATATTGATTTTGATTGTTTTTTTTTAGATGTACTGCACTAAACTAGTCCTATATTACAGTATCTGCTTTGTTGGTACAGTAATTGCATTCTATTCTTTATATAATTCCCTACGTAGGGAATAGTGAAGTAGTAAATGAGTAAGGAGTGTGGAATGTACTAACAATGTCACCTATTTTAAGGTGACGTAGTTACACATAACTACATGTACTTACTATAGTAATAAATTATGCATAATAACAAGTAACTAACCCTAAACCCAACCCTACAGTAAGTACATGTAGTTAACTTATATTAGTTAACCTATATCAGTATTTTGTGTAAGTACTGTACATTTCTTTTCAGTGAATCAAAAACCTATAGTGCCTCCAGTGTAGTCTAATTAATTAATAAATGTCTCTTATGAAGCGGTTCTTTTTAGTGAATCAAAAACACCAATGTAGACGATTCATTAACAAATGACTTTTGAAGTGGTTCTTTTTTTAATCAAAAACATACAGCAATAATGTAGTCAGAATCCTGAACAAATTATTCTCTTGAATTGGTCCTTGTAATGAATTATTCAAATAGACTCACAAACGTCTGACAAATTATTCACTGAAACTCACTGAATCCATCGAAGTGGTCATTGAATAAACATCAACAAATCAGAATTGAATCAAAATCTCGAAAATCTAATTGGGAAATGTGTAGCCAGAAGTGGTAATAAGACATGCTGGATATATTAGGCTACAGTTTAACTATCCCTAAGAGAACTACAGGGAAATGTTGAAGGCCAAACCAAAATATCGAAAGAAAACATTTTTGGTAGGCTGGATTTACTTTTGATGCTATCTCCAACACTGGTGTGTAGACCTGATGTGATTTCATAACCCTATTAACTGGACATAAAACTGTAGTATGAAAAATGACTTTCCCTAAAGAGTAAATTAAAGGAACAACTTTCAAAAGTTCTTAAACCTTGCGTGAATATCACAGTTTGCTGTGCGACAGAAACTCTCTCTCCATGTCTAATGATGATCTGGAGCAATGCCAGAGATGCTACCTTGGTCCAACTCTGGCTCACGAAACAGTTTTTCTCACTTCATTTATCCTGCCTGCTTATGTGCTTAAATTGTCAACCCATATGTTCTGGTCAATTTCTCTTCTGTTTCACCACAGACGTCTCATTAAAATTTACTGTCCATTTTTCAGGATGTAGTCTACGTAGGAGTCCATCTGTGAGGTGTGAATGGAAAAGCTGTCAGCAAGATGTGTTGAAGAGCCAAATGTTTCTAATCTACATGTTAATAATTTAATTATGGTAAAGGACAATTTAGCCTATAGATCTACTAATATCGAACACCTAAAAAGTTTTCCAGGTTAGTGGTATTGAATCATAAAACATAGACGATGTCCCTTATTTTAAAGAAACACACCGCAAATATAAAATACGCATGCATGAACTTGATTCAAATTCATGTTTTCACAAATTCAAGTTTTTTTGCTGTATACATGTAGATGGTAAAGGCATCCTTTCTTAAGTTAGCTTTTTCAGGCCCCCAAAACAAGACATTTTCAGTTGAAGCCAGGGTAACAACATGCCGGGTAAGGCCAACAGCTTATATATGTAAGTTATGATTGAATTTATAATGATAGATGTATGTATTCCTATAAATTTTGATTCATTCAGAAATTATGGTGGACATCCACTGCTATGGACAATTAAATAGCATTAGAACAAATATAAACATATCACCAGACGATACAAACAGATTTAACAGACTTAGACGCAAATGCATGCTCTCAAGTCTGGTGGAATAGGGCAGTGGTCCCCAACCCCCAACCGAAGTGGCACCGGGCCGCGGAGCGCATTCGTGGACCGGTCCATGAGCTGCTGCAAACGGCTGCAAGCGGCTGTGGTGCTGTGCTGTTTGAACAGTCTCGCTTGCGCTCGCACCCCCCATCCCACCCCCCGTCAACAATCTCGAGCGGGCACCGGTCCGCGGCAAAATTATCAGACGTTTACCGGTCCGCGGTTGGGGACCACTGGAATAAGTTCATTCACTGTGACTCATGTTTCAGTGAACTGGGGAAATTTAATCAGAAGTTTCCATTTTAAATACTCAGCAAAAAAAATTAAAGGTCAACACAGTATAACACAAAGTCATCTAAACCTCAGCCATATCAATGATATAAAGGATTGTGAATAAGTTTCACTCAAGTGCACTTGATAGGCAGAAGCAGAACCTCCAAACAGATGATTTTGCAGGTGGGGGCCATAAACTATTGTTCTGTCCAGGATTGCACATCCATACATGCCATCATAAAGAGGTTTGGCATATCGCCCAGCACAGTTTCAAGAGATACCGGGAGGCAGGGAAATCTGGACAAGGACACAGAAGGGCAAGAACCCAGCAGCAGGACAGGTATCTGCTCCTTTGTTCGAGGAGAAACCCTAGAGCCCTACAAAATGACTTCCAGCAGCTTACTGGTGTGCATGTTTCTGACCAAACCGTCAGAAACAGACTTCACAAGGATGGCAAGAGAGCCCAATGCCCTCTAGTGGGACCTGTGCTCACAGCTCAGCACTCTGTTCAGCTCAACTGGCATTTGGAGAACACCAGAATTGGCAAGTCTACCACCGGCCTCCGTTCTCTTCTTCGATGAGAGCAGGTTCACACTGAGCACATGTGACAGACATGAGTCAGGAGATACCGTAGGGAGCATTATGTTGCGTGCAGCATCATCCAGCATGGTGATGTGACTGTATGTCAGTAAAGGTCTGGGGAGGAATATCCTTGCAGTTTGCATAAACCTCCTCATGCTAGTCAATGGTTCCTTTACTGCTGTTGGGTACTGGCATGAAATCCTCAGAGCCATTGTTAAACATTATGCTGGTGCAGTGACCCTGGGTTCCTCCTGGTGCATGCTAATGCCTGGTATCATGTTTCTAGAGTGTGTAGGCAGTTTTGGGTGATGCCATTAACTGGCCTTCATGTTTCCTACATCTTACATCTGAATTAATGTGAGAACCTCTTGGACATTCCTCAGGAGACCATCCGCCATCTCATATCCAGATGTTGTTGTGAGAGCATACGACACACAACTTGAATGTGATGAAGCATGAAGCCACACGACACACAACTTGTTGTGATGATCTCTTGGATCAGCCTGTAATTTCAGTTTTTCAGCCCTTTTCAGTAATTTGAATCCAGCCCTCAGTGTGTTGATGATTTTGGTTTCCATTGAGTATTGTCACACAATTATTGAATGTATATAAATAAATGTATAAAATATAACATTTATAATATTTCATACATTGAAATCCAATGTGTTAAGTCTTCCCTTCATTTGTTTTGAGCAGTTTATATAGCCATTTGCACTAATTTAGCACAATGGATTTATGAATTTCCAATAAACACAGATGCAATGTGTGATTTAAATGTTCCCTTTTTTTCTTGAGGAGTGTATATATTTGTTTCCCTTGTGAAATTTAAGTTCACCTTTGATCTGACTGACCTCTGGATTGAATTCATCCCATCTCTGCTAATAGCGCTCAATATTTTTTTTACCTGCTGTCTCCCACACAATTCTGTCTCCAGAGTAAAAGGTTGTGACCCCAATCCCATCATGTGGACATTGTGAAATATGTGTAAATTTACATGCATTTATGGGGGAAACCTCAAATCTAAGTAAGTATTAAATCTCATAAGTATTTCAAGCTTCACTCAGAAAAGATATTAAATCATGTACACACCCTCAAGCAACTACAATTAAACAGGCTCTTCGGAGCAATCTAACCTCACTAGGGCAATAAAACCTTCCAATTAAATATAATAACCATCAGCCAGAGTATTTGACACAGTATTTAAAAAACGCTCCCTGTTCACATGTGATTTCTCTGTGGATATTATTTGTGTTTGTGTGTGTGTGTGTGTGCGCGCGTGTGACCGTGTGTGTGTGTGTAATGTGGGGATGATTCGGAAATCCATTGCCGCTTGTATATTCTTTTCTTTTACTTATTTGTTCATATGTTCTTTTCCTTTTCTTGTTTGAATGATTTGTAAAGAGTGCTTTATAATCAAGTTAGTTTTATTAGTTAAAGCCTTTCTTTACTTTTCTGTATTTTTCCATAGAGTAAGGATGAATATTGTCTGCGCTTCTCACCAGCCAGAACACATTATCAGAATGTTTTGAGAGTCTCTCTGTTGATAGTTGGAGCCTGAGCCGAATTCAACCTTGGAGAAGCTGTATGTGTGTTAATATGGTCTATATTGGTGAGGTGATTAGCTGGCACCATAAGGAGACGGAATGACTTCCACGTGGAAAGTCAATAACCCGTCAACCATGTGATCAACGAAGACTGTCTGCTCTTGTGTGGAAAATTACTAGCTTTGTTTATCTTTTTTTCTTTCTTTCTTAGCCAATCAGAATCATTTAACCGTCATCATTGACGTAGTTAGCACCCTCTGTTAGAGTATAATTGCTGTAACAATGTTATTGTAAGTGGGGCGGCCTACGAACTCCTTGTGAGACATGAAGCTTCTGCTGATGAAACTGAAAACTAAACTTCACTAAAGTTTCTTCTATTGACTGCACTTCTGACTCCTGGTCTTCATTCAACATATCTGGTCCTCGGGTTTTAACAGTAATTCCCCTACAGTAAGATCTAATCTTATGAGAACAATTTTTCTTACTCAAAAATCGTACATGAATGCTAATAAAAAATTAAATAGTATATTTTAAATGTAAATACAAAAGTGATGAATTGAACTTTATGAATGGAAGTATCAGAATGTATTATATCATTCATTCATTGGTCTAGTCCTATTTCTTTCTAACCAGATATGGAGGAGTACTTGTGTGCGTGTGAGAACAACAGGTGGATTAAATTGACTGTTCCCACGTTTATAATTTTTCATCTTTAAAACAAAAAAGAAGACTATTTATTTTAAGATGCTAAGCAAGGAGAGAAAAAACAAAGATCAGACATTTAAGCAAGTTAAAAGAAAAGGAAAACAAGATGACTTGCATTCTATTTAAAGGGACGTCTCATGCCAATAGCACATTGCCTTAATGAACAACAAGGTGTCAAAACAGCTTAGATGCTTATCAGTGTTTTTCTCTGGTTTTGTTGAGCTCCCACCATGAGTTCAACAAAGCCAGCTCCCTCTAACAAAGGAACAGCCTGAAAATTGACCCTGGAGCTTTAATGTCATGCCAAGCAATTTCAGATAGAACATGGTGCTAATGAGTAAACATCACATCAATTTTTAAATACATCATCATAAGGTCAAAGATCAACAAAGTGGAAACCAGTGTTTGCTAACTGCCGTTAACTTTTGTAATTTGATGTATTTTTGAGTTAAACAGGATATTAAGAGAGGAAAAAATGTCAGAAGAGACATTTCATTTAATTTAAACTGTAAGGAATCTGTTACACACCAGAATGTAGCTGATTGTGGATAAATAAATAAATAATTAACAATAAGAGCCTCTTATTGGTTATTGAACCTCCCTAAAACCTAGCCAGTCCAAACAGTTGATTACTGACTTCTACTTGTGGCACAGATATATTAATATTATGTTGGATAAAATGGTTTTTTAAGATGCTCTTGAACCATTCATGTAATTGGAGAACGTTGGCAAGTGGAGCTTGTGCGTGTACAAGGTTGTTCAAATGTTCAAATACTCTTTTGTGTGTGTGAGTGCTTACTCAGCGTATAAGGGGGTAATTGGTTCTCTGAAACCTAGGTGGATGCTGCAGCTCAAGTTCAACCAATACTTAAGCCTTCAGTGACACCCTTAAAAGCTGCAGATGCAGCAGGTTATTGGTCCTTTCCCTAGACAATATCCAAATCATCTGTCATATATTCAGTTAAACCAAGGAGGTCTAAAACAACACAAAGTTAACTCAATCTGTTATTTCCAATCATTTCAATGGCTATTTCGCTGATGTAAACTTTCACTATCCTTTGAACGTGCCAGTAAACTTTTCACCCATCATCAGATGTCTGTGCAAAAGGGAGACATTTTGATTAAAGATTACAAGGGCACATGAATAAATAATAATAATAATGTGATCAAATTTATTATAAATACGGCAATATTCCATGAATTCCATGAAGAGTTGTCCATTTTGATTTCATGGTGACTTTAAGATCCCTGTAAAAATGAATAAGGAAAACATCTACTGTAATAGGCGACAAACTATTATTTTCCCACACCACTTTTCAGCAATGGTGCTCATGTCTGATTCATGTCACGCCTTCACTAACCGGGACTCTTATTTTGTCTTTTTGAAGTCACATGTTCTTTAGTTCTAGATCTTTCTGTCACCCATCAGTTGCCATTGTCACTAATCATCACAAGTGTTTGTCTTTTCTTCACCACTGCTAGTATATTTATTTCTCCTTCTCCGCTATTCAGTGGTCGGTTGTTGTTTGTGCTACTATGTGTTGATCACAAGTTGTGTTAGCGCAGCTGTTACACCACCCTCGCATTCATTAAAAGTTCCATTGGATCTCATCTTCATCCTTTGCCTACCCGTGACAATTCACTAGTAAATAACTTTTATCAGCCAATTATTTTTAGAGAACCAAAGGCACAGCACAACCAGACATTTGACCCAATGATTTCCTAGTTGTAAAATGGATCTAGGGACAATTTCTCTTTTGTCCATATGATTGAAGAAGAGCCACTTACGGTCTCACCTTCACAGGTCATGGTTGGCTGGCTCAATAGCACTGCTGTTTAATTTCTCTTAAATAGCAGGACTATTAATGAGGATATATCGGAGTATTAATGAAGCCTTGAGTTGTTATAAGGTTTCAACCATTCTAATAAATAAATAAATATTATATTGCTGATCCCAGATTTATTTAAAAATAACAAGACATTTACAGCAAGGATGAGTAAAATAAAGCATTACGCATAGATTCATGAAAGTTTTTCAGATGTTTTGTTTGCAAAAGACAATGTAAAAAAAAAAGATAATAATATAGTAAATAATATGATGGCATTTAGTATGCTTTAATCCTTTGCGTATAATCCTACATTTTTCGTTCTTTCTTCATTTTAGCACATCCCTAAATTTCCCCAAATTAAGGTTTAGTAAGATTTAACTAACTTCTGGGAATTACTTTTCCCCAAACTACAGTTCTGCTTTTTGGTTTACATATACCCCTTGCAGAATATTCAAGACATTAATGATATTAACAAAATAAGAGGGATCATAAAAAATGCATATTTATTTATATTTATATTTGAATTATATTTAGTACTATCCTCTGTAAGCTGTTTCAGCCAGTGACATATAGTCCACAAGACAAAATAATAACTGAATTTACACAAATTAACCAGTTCAAAAATTTACCTTGAATCTTAACACCGCCTTTTGTTACCTGATGATCAACGATCAACTATTTTGTTTTGTGAGTTCTTTGTTTGTCCTGAGCAATTAAACTGATCACTCTTCTTCAGAAAAATCCTCCAGATTTCTCACATTCTTTGGCTTGCCAGCATTTTCTGTATATTTAAACCCTTTTTATCCGTCACTGTCTGATTTTGAAATCCATCTTCTCACACTAAGGACAACTGAAGGTTTCATAAACAACTATTCGGTGAAGGTGAAAACATTCACTGATTCTCAAGGTGGCAAGAAAGACAAGAGAATAAAATTTACTACTCACAGCTCTTAGGGCATCGTGCATTAAGAGCTGTGAGTTGTAAATTGTCTTGACTTGTGTAAAGTCCTTTTTTTCTTTTCATTTAGCACTGCCCTTTAGGAGCTAAATGAGATAATTACATGTTTCCCTGAGACAAAAAAAGTTAAATTTACCCCGATAATCCAATTTAAAAAGGTATGCAAAGGTATACAAATTTATGAGAATTGTATAGGTAAACCAAAAAAATAAATAAACATTAGCACATGCACTAAATCTAAAGTTAAAATGCATATAATTATATTTTGACCCACTATGGGCCAAACATTAGCTATGCATTCTGGGATTTGCAGTTTATTAACATGATTAATACTGTGGCATATGAGAAACTCATAAGCAATATTGAAATCCACTCACTTTATAAGCAGAAGCTACTGCAGATGCATGTCACAGAGGGCAGCATGGATCAAACCAGACGGCTTGGGCTTCGATCGTTACAAGGCAGCTGAACGAGAAAGCCTGGCGTGGGAAGAACTGGACCTACTGGTTTTATTATGCTCAGAAATAGCTCAAACTTACAGCATATGGATTTGAGATATGCTCTTTCCCATGAATGGAGCAAGCCTGAAGAAAACTAAAGAGAGCAAAATGAAACCATATTTACAGAATTTACCACAAAACAACGTCTTGTACATTGATGGGGTGTTTTGTGACAGTAATTGAGGTCTGCAGTATCTCAAAATGATTATATCTGATGCCAAATGTGTCTTTTCTTAGTGCTGGTTTTGCTAGTTAATTTACGTTCTTTTGCTTGATGTCTTGAGGCATAAACAAATGCCAGTGGGACCAAAGTTAGGCCATTATTCTCTACATCTAAAAAGGAAAATATCATCCTCAACATCTAATAAAAAAAGGCTTCCCATGCGAGCGCAAGTCGATGGTAATGCAACATGAACAAAAATTCAATGAACAAAAATAATATTTCATATGATTCTCTTAGCTCATATGCAGGTCCAAACAGAACTTGCAGATTATTTGCACTCTTATTTTGGACCTCTGTATAATGGATTTAAACCTGGTAACGTGTTCAATGGGGCTGAATAATGGTAATTTGGTAATGTAGTAATGGTAATACTACACACATGTTGGCAGCTTAAAGTGTTATCAAATTAAACAAAATGTCTAATAAATGATCAAATGAAAAAAACGAGGTGTGATGCCTGCCCATATATATACAGAGAAAGAAAAAGAAGGTTGTTGACTTTGCTGACTTTCACAAGCATTTGCTGTGATTTCGTGGCTTGTTATTTTTTTTTTTTAAATAGACTTGTTGGTTAGGAATCTTATATAAACTTCATTGAATCACTCTTGACCTCCACATCATTGCAAATTCAGTTAGGAAAATGTAATTAGTTCTAAGAGAAAGCAGTACATGGCTTTAGAAATGTGCCTATGAACTTAAACCAAACCTTAATGAAAATCAGTGAACCATTCTCCATTTCTCCCAAAAGTCCATGTGCCCTCAAGACAGCTATTCGCAAGAACTATGTATGAGACGTAAAGCTGTAATCACTAACATGTTCCATCACACTTACAAGCCAAACTTCAAAATCAATGACACATCAGACAGAGTGGAACATGGTTCTGCAGTGCCACCAAGAGGAAGAGGAAACAAAGTCTGGATTATCATATTAACAAAAGGCATTTTATTATTAAATATATTATATTAGCTGTTTACAAGTTACGAACAAAACTAATGCTTTTTCTTTGCCAGAGAGTGATTAATAGGAAGTTGGTGTTTTGAACTCTCTGCCAGCAGATCTCAACCCAGATTGGACACGGTTTTACTCAGTGGACTTGCACCCTCACTCACTCCAATCACACTTTTTAGAAGCATGGAGGAACGGACCTGAGGATTACAATCAAGCATCCACTGGTTTACTTTCCTTGCATCAAGTGACTTACAAATAAAAAACACAAAAATAAATACTCAAAATCTATGTTCACTTAAAGTATATAAGTATATAATATAATATCATGTGAATATCATGTGTCATGTGTTTTACAAATGACCACTTGTTTTATCATGTATCTCTCTCTCTCTCTCTCTCTCTCTCTCTCTCTCTCTTTCTAAAGAGATATTTTAGAGATAGAGAGTATATACATATATGTGTGCCTGTGTGCGTGTGTGCTACTTGTCTTGATAATTTGTTATCATGTGCACTGAAATTTTAAGAACTCATACATACACTACAACAAACACTTTTAAGGGGCACTGTATTCCAAAAGATTGAAAATGCAAAAATCTAAGTGTACATGTAAGTGTAAATTTTGTGCCACATCATCGTGTAGTGTGTCAGGCCAAAAAACAAAATGCACTGCATAAATAAATAAAACACTGCCCACATTGCATAAAATACAAGCATACAATTAAAAATGTCTGTATTTGTCATGTTGCTTTATAAGTTAATTTATTCACCATAAATCATCATTTATTGCATATAATTAGCATTACTGATGCAGAAGAGGAGAATATGAATAACGCTACTGCCATCTATAGGAGCAGATCTGCACCCACTCTAACTGAAAGTTCACAGCCCTCTGACAAACAGCAGAAAATCCTTTAATATTTGTGTGTTGAACTGGATGTTGGAGAATTTTGAAGATTGTAGAGGCTGTGTAAACTGTTGATATAATGCATAATGTAGCATAATATTTACCTGAGAAATATCGAGAAATATGTTGTTTGGAATATTGGAATTTTCAACATTATGATTTTCATTAATTACAACAAACCAAGGTATTTATTCACTGTTAATTGTCCAATTAGAATGAGTTCAAATCAATGCTGTATGTAATCATTGTTTAATCTAGAGGGGATCAGAAGTTATATTTGTCAGGGTTCTGCCGCATTTGGTCCCGTCATTTCTTGGTTTTGTGGCAGAGCTCTGACACTCCCATAATGTCTTGTCTTTTGTGTGAGCATGCAGTTTTGAGCTTGCTCGAGCTGTGCGCTTTCCTGTCCACGTGACCTGTCTTGTGTACAGGGCGTGGTGTTCGATCCCGATCCTAGTTCTGTTTCGGTTTTGTGTTTCGGGATTCGGACTGTTACGTCCCTAAGGACGCAAGTATTTATTTTGTTTGAATTGTTTGTGTATTTTGAGGTGGATACTACTTTCGTGACTATGATGTGTTCTAGGTTCTTGCTCCGCCTCCTGTCTCCCTAAAAGGCTGATGAGTGCCACCTGATGCCTGTTTTACTTCATTAAGTGGAGCATAAAAGAACCCAGTAAAGACCAGCCTAGGGAGAGAGACAGCGGCTTTCCTGTGCGAGAGAGGCGGGCGTCTTCTGGTCTCAATGTTTATGTGTGCCCTGATTATTGGTGTTAATGGAGCTACAGTCTGAATTGTGTTTCAGTTTAAGGTCTAAATGCATATACCCATTGCTAAGCTCTGTGAGTGTAACTTGTGTGTTGCTGTTCATGGCGCAGTGTTTTGCCAGTGTCAGAACCGTTTGAGTTATTAACGTTTTATTTGTTTGTTCTTTGTGAGTTCATTACTGTTGGCCAGTTATCACTTTTTTTGAGAGTTGTTAAGTGGGAACTTTTTTGTAGGGAGGTGGATGCCTCATTTTCTTTTTAACCCCATTTTCTCCTGTGTTTGGTTAGAGATGGAGTCAGGTTGTTACTTGTCTTTTTTTCCCTTTATGTTTCAGTAGGTAAGGTAGCATCTAGTAAGACTGTTTTGTTTGTTGTGTTGGCCTCTCCCCTCCTGAAGATTTGGTTGCGTATATTATCCCACGTTGTAATCAATAAACATTTGTTTTTCATTTTGAAGTTGTTTGTATATTTGCCTTGGGACCCGGATACGGAAGTCTCTTCTCTCTCTCCAACAAAATTGATTACATCCCCTCTAAAAAAAACTCCTAGACCTAAAAGTGGGAGGGGCGTGTAACAGGACACTCTTGCTCCATATGTTTGTCTTCTGAGTGTGCGCTCTATGTTCTGTGAGTGCGCATGGTTTTGAGTTCGCTCAGGCTGTGCGCTCTCTTTTCCGCGTGTTTTTGTTTAGCACGCAGTTCATGTTTACATTGTCACATACTTTCATGTTATATCTTGAGCTTGTCTTTTTTGTCTTGAGCTGTGTTGCATGCAGCTTGTGTTTCCAGTGGCTGCATGCTTTTATGTCGTGTTGTGTGAACAGTTTTTTGAGTTCTCATTGGCTGCGTGTTCATGTCTTGTTTTGTTCTCCCCTGTCATTGTGTAACCCTGCCCGTCTTCCCTCGTTACCTTCCTCGTTTTATCTCTATTTTCTGTATTTCACAATTTACTTTCACTACTAGGCTTTCAAGTAACGCAACCAGTAGAGCATTGGTGCTTACAACGCCAAGGTCATAGGTTTGATCCCAGGGAAAGCAAGAACTGATTCAATGTGTTCCTTGATTGCAATGTAAGTCGCTTTGGATAAAAGTGTCTGCCAAATGCATAAATGTTTATTACCCATGTGTTTGCTGTCCTGTGCTGGTTTGTCATAATTACATGTTACATTTTTCTTTTGTAAGTCACTACACAATAAGTAGTATATTTTATTAAATAAACTCATCTCTTGTCTCTTTGGGTCCTTGTCTCTTATCCCTTCACCCCCATACCTGACAATATTACTTCCTGAAAAGTCCAGAATAGTAAACCATTATTTACAGTTACTGTTTGCATAAACAAATCAACCATAGGTTAGGCCACAAAAATAAAATAAAACTCACAACAGTTGTAAAAACTGTTCATTAAACTGTTACTGTCAATATGAATGCAAGACACTGCTGTTCAAATAGAGTTGCAAACAGATATGTCCAAAAAAAAACTTTAGGGGTACAATGAAAATGAGCTTAATAAGGGGATAAAAGGAGACATTATAAGGATAATTCAAACACTACACAATACTTTTCTAAATAATCTTTTTGTTACAGCAGTTATTATTCTTTATTAATGTTAACCGTTTATTGTTAATTTGTGTTAGTACAAGTCCATTAAATAATATCAGATAGGGCCTACAACGTTTGATTTTAAGCTCTTACACTTATTTTGGATTCCCACTTGAAACTGACATAAACTTTGAAGCCTCCCCTTAACCACATACAGCCAAATACATAAAGGAAAATCCCTTAAAATAACAAAAGCAAATGCTCCCCACATATTATTGTATGTGTCCAAAATATGATAAAACCTGGAAGTTTTTAGTGTTTTTGTTTTTGAATTGTGTCTTTGAAAGTATATAACTAAGCCTCTTTATGCTCTGGCATTTTTTTGCAAGTTCTTTTTTAGATCCACCAGATGGAAGCAAATAATCTTAATCTTGATCTTGAATCTCATATCTTGATATGGGGTTCAAAAGTAATTTAAAAAAAAAACAAATGGTGCCAAAAATGCTTTTGGGGTCTAAAAGGTCCCCATCTACCAAAAACCAACCTGAGCACTGACAAAAACTTGCATTCAACTTATAGAAATGTAATTTTTCAGTATACAGTAGGTTATTTAACATATATTTAAGTTATGATGGGACTATTTTCGTTGGAGGTGGATAATGATACACAAAAAAGTTCAAATTTGGTCTTAAAAATGATAACCAGCAATGTTCATTAAATTCTTAAAAACATTCATTTGTAAAATGTTCTGTTATAAGTTGTTAATTTGCCAATGTTTTCTGCACTTCTTTTCACATGCACATTGTTACTTTTGACTGTTTGCTCTTGTTCGTGGTTTTAATACATTTTTACCTTTTGATAGTCATTCTGGATGTGTAAATGTAATTTTAAAATGACACAGATTTATGGGTTTAATTTCCATCCTGTTTTGGGTTCATTTTAACCTGTGTAATAATATTAAACTATAAAAAAATACATGCTTCTAACCATCAAACAGTTATCCAGCATTTGGCTGACAAAATAATTTTTGACAAAATATTTTTTAGAGTACACTCCATTCAAACTATTATTAGCAAAAGATAGTGCTGTGTATTTTTCAGGCTGCCCTTGCTAAAATGCATTAAACAGTAAACAAACAGATGATGGCATGCATTGATTAATATATATATATATATATACACACACACACAATTAGGGCTTACAATATATGTTTTACATCTAACTTTTGTTTGCTTTGTTTGTGCCCTAGGATTCCGAAAATTGGAGATTTCTCAATCGGCTATTTCCGACAGGATTCGGTATTTTTCGTAAAGTGTGTATTTGAATCGGTCGTGTTCGGGTATTTCCGGACACACCGATAACGGTTGGAATGTTCAAATCTTCGATGCTAGTTTTGCTACTTCTGGCCTGGAGTGGATATTGAGCTAAGAAAGCGACTGAAGAAGGAGCAAATAAACCAAAAAAAGGAGGTGAAGAGGAGCCTGGCTACGGAATGACGGTGTTGCAGGAACCTGTCCAGGTATTTGAACTAAATGTTAAAGCGCTCCGTTGCAGTCCCCGTTGCGGGAGAAGACTTTTATCCAGCTCGAGAGACCGGGTGGCTGAGCGCTGCTACACCGCGGACTCAGTTAGCGGCTAATGCTAAAGGCCTCTGTCCTTTACCTTTCCCAAAACCTGCTCTGAAACATACAATATATTGGGTTTTATTTTTATTTACAATTAGTATAGTTGTAAGTGAAGTGCTTGTCAACTCGGGGCAGTTTGTTTGTTTGTTAGTAGTTTGAAGCAAGCTAATGTGTTGCATTGCAGGTTAGCCAGCTGCCTGATTTATTGGGGTTTTATTTTTTGGGGGTAGCGAAGATTCATTTGGACGCTTGTGTGAAAATGTCTGCAGGGGTAAGGTTCATTGTAAATTTGAGATTGCTGAAGAGAATTGAGGAGGAGTAACATTAACCTGGGCATTTGAAGTGATTTGATGATTAGCAATTCTGGAGCTGGTTCGTATATGAGCTCGTTAGAAATAAAAACATAACATACAATTGCCTTTAAGATTTTAATTTTAATGTTTATAAGTTATGCCAACATGCTCGTTAAAGGTTTGAGGTTTCATAAGTCTTTGTCATATTCTAGGTGGCCAACGGTTCATCGAGTACGGCTTATAAACCTGTGTATGTCTGTCAGACATCAATCAAAATGCAAATATAATGTGTCCACATTGGCTGTGTCTCAAAGCGTAGAATGAGCTTAAAAACTAATCAGTATTTTGAGGCATTCAATTGCGCCTGTATCACATCTGTCAGTCAACATCAGCTGGTTTCCCTCCTTCTCTTTCAACCATTGCAATATAGACCAGTTCCTAAAACTGTGATTTAAGACATTACTTAATAACAGCAACTAATTTCATATACATTTATACATTGTGTCTGTCTCATTGTTTGTGTGGGTGTTCATTTTATCTGCTGTTTTGATGATCAGACGTATATACTTGCTGCCAGGTGTCAATAAAATCAATAACCTTTAATTCATCAAGTGCTGTGGTTTATCATTTGTGTGACGCATCTATCTCTTTGCTTAATATAAAAGGGATGGAGATAACAGCAGCTCTGTTTTGTTCCTTAGGCTGCTGTTTGGCATGCTCTGAACCACTACGCCTACCGAGATGCCGTATTCCTGGCAGAGAGGCTTTATGCTGAGGGTAATTGCACAAATCATGCTCGCTTCATACAGACAACATCCTCCATTTCCCCTCGTCTTTCAGAGCTGAGCCGAGCCATTGCATTAAAACAAGTTTGTGACTCAAAATGGAAGCTGATTTTTTTTTAAATTAATTTTACCTGTCAACATAAACTGTATACACGACATTACACTGCTGGCATTTTTATTTATTTATTATGTCTATCATATTTGATTGACAAATCCTGTTCCGTTTTCTAATTTGTGTTCTTTGGAATATTCTTCTCTTTTCACCTGTCAGTTCATTCAGAAGAGGCACTTTTCCTGCTGGCCACATGCTATTACCGTTCGGGGAAGGCGTACAAGGCCTACCATCTCCTGAAAGGACACAGCTGCACCACGCCACAATGCAAATATCTCCTTGCCAAGTGCTGTGTGGAACTGAGCAAGTATGGATGATTCTCCAACTAATCCTAACTAAATTTCAGGGATGTGCGAGACTAGACGATTAAGCGATAGTGCTGCTGATAGTCGACTTTGAAAGTACTAGTTGTTCACAATTTAATCTACCGTATTATTCTTTTGTTGCACGAAGGCTATGTTTAAATTGCTGTCATGTTAATGTTGCATCTTGAAAAGTGTATATCTGCAGCAAAATGCAATCATTTAAATTGACCTCAGGTTTTGCATGTATTGGTTTTCTCTGAGGCGCTTGTGGCGGATTCAGAGCAATGTCCACTTAGAAGATGATTAAGGTGACCGCATAACAAATTTTATTTTTATTTTTTCATGCCAAACTAGTATAACAATTAAGCTTTTTTTATTTTATGTTGGATTAAATGAAACACATTATTAAACTTGCTTTATACCTGAACAGTTGCTATATCTACATTATAACGCTAAGAAAATAGAGTTAAATAGTGTATAGTTCCGCCACAAGCGCCTCAGAGAAAACCAATACATGCAAAACCTGAGGTCAATTTAAATGATTGCATTTTGCTGCAGATATACACTTTTCAAGATGCGACATTAACATGACAGCAATTTAAACATAGCCTTCGTGCAACAAAAGAATAATACGGTAGATTAAATTGTGAACAACCAGTACTTAGAGAAACTTGTTCATGCTTTCATCACCAGCAGGGTGGATTATTGTAATGGGCTCCTCACCAGCCTTCCCAAAAAGACCATAAGACAGCTGCAGCTCGTACAGAACGCTGCTGCCAGGATTCTGAGCAGAACCAGAAAATATGAACACATCACACCAGTCCTTAGGTCCTTGCACTGGCTTCCAGTTACATTTAGAATTAATTTTAAAGTACTGTTACTTGTTTATAAATCACTCAATGGCCTAGGACCTCAATACATTGCAGATATGCTCATAGAATATAAACCTAACAGATCACTAAGATCATCAGGATCAAGTCACTGAGTAATACCCAGGGTTCACTCAAAGCAAGGAGAGTCTGCGTTTAGCTGTTACGCCAGCCGCAGCTGGAACCAGCTTCCAGAAGAGATCAGGTGTGCTCCAACAGTAGCCACATTCAAATCAAGACTCAAAACACATCTTTTTACCTATGCATTTGCAGATTGAGCACTGTGCTATGTCCGAACTGTTTGCATTTTATTTTATACGTATTATCTTTTTATTCTTTTAATCATTTTTCTTCTTTATGTAAAGCACTTTGAATTACCATTGTGTATGAAATGTGCTATACAAATAAACTTGCCTTGCCTATAGTTGTCAGTACATTTTTGCTGCCTGTCACGTGTACAGATGCTTTCAAAAGCATCTGTACACGTGACAGGCAGCAAAAATGTACTCATGTTTATCATTGGCTATTTGGTTTGAACTTATTGGTTTTGTGTATTGACTGGTTTGAATAAATGTCTATAATGGCTAACGTTGCTTTTAATATTAGTTTAATATAAGGATCATAAAGTAAGGCAAGCACATCGTATCTCACCTATTGTATTCAGCGTGAGATTTGAGTGTTCATAGATTGCATTCTTTCAAGTCAATATATATGTATGTATATATAGCATGTATATATATATATATATATATATATATATATGTGTGTGTGTGTGTGTGTCAATGAGGGGTAAGGCTAAACTAGTCGATTAATCAGTTGCAAAACGTTTTTTTTTAAAGTTTATGTAATTAGTTTTTGCGCACACCGCTGGTAAATACTCAATACCCCACAAACAAATGAATATTCAAAATCAACTGCTACAGCACATAATCCTTGTAAAGTTAAAAAATTAATATAAATATGAACTAGTTAATAATCATTTCCTAATCTAGTAAATATCATTTTTAAATTCAGTTTCTCACGATCCTTCTAAAATGTTTTACTGCTCCAGAAACATTTATCATCAATGTTGAAAATAGTTGTGTACTTTTTTTTTCATGATTCTTTGATTAATAGAAAGTTCAAAAGAATAGCATTTATCTGAAATGGAAAGCTTTTGTAACATTATTGTCTTTACTGCCACTTTTGATCTAATTTAATTTCTTTTTATTTAATGAATATAAATAACTTCGTTGAATTTTATTTATCAAACAATACTGAAAAAAGTATCAACAACAAAAACTGTTTTCAGTTTTTAACATTGATAATAATAAGATAAAAAATCTTGAGCAACAAATCGTCATATTAGAATGATTTCTGAGGGATCATCTGACACTGAAGACTGAAAATATTGCAGTAAATTCAAAGTTATGATGCTGAAAATTCAACTTCACCCTCACAGGAATAAATTACATTTCTAAATGTATTAAAATGAAAAACTAATATTTTGAATTGTAGTGATATCTGTGTTATATCAGGTTTGATTATAGCAGAGTACCGATAAAGAAAGTTAGAAAGCGGGAAGCTTGCGTTGTCAGAATGACAGTCTCTGTCAAGTCCAAATTAAGACACAACCCATAGCAACGCATTATGACAGTGGTGTATCAGACAGTGTGACGAGAGGTAAAAATGATTTTGAGTGATTTGTTACTAAAATGACCTTCAAATATGCTTTTTTTTATAACTTTTCATCTTCTTTTCCTTTTAATGGCGGTTGGCAAACCCACTTGAAGTTGCATACCGCAAATTACTACAGATCACCTGCGTGACATCTGACGTAAAGAATGGGGCTTAGGATAGTCAAAACCCATCAGTAAAAATAAACTATAATCATGTCAGATTGTTGATTAATATAATTGAGGTAATAGGCAGCATCTGCATTTATATTGCCTTATGTTCTGTTTACTTTCAGTTAAAAGGTTAGTTCACCCAAAAATGTAAATTCTGTCATTTAATTACTCTCATGAAATCCCAAACCCGTAAGGCATTCATTCGTCTTTGATGAAATGACAAATGAAGATCTTTTTTTAATGAAATCTGAGAGCTTTCTTTCCCTCCATTGAAAGCCTGAACAATTACCGTTTTCAGGTCCCAGAAAATAAATATTAACCTCCAATGCAACGCAACAACATTTTCTCGTGCATCAACACAACACTCATGGGTCGCGGTGCTCTAATGAACGTTGGAGATTAATTTATGTTGTAAATAAAGTGGTAATTTGTTTTGTTTTTTGCACAAGACCTTGTGTTGCTTCATAACTGATGTTAAACCACTGGTGTCACATGGATTAATTTAGATTTTCTTTACTACCGATATTACTATCTGGGGCTTGAAAGTGGCATTTGCATAGGTTGTCAGTGGAGGGACAGAAAGCTTAAGAGGTTTGGAGCAACATGAGGGTGAGTAATGTTTGGGTGAACTAACCCTTCAAGACAAGGTGAGTTTTAAAAGCCTAAGAGTTCTAAGTTCTACCAATTACTGTAGAAAGACTGGTGTCTTTACTTAATATTGAAGTAGAAGTACTTTTGACATTTAAGTTTTTTGTATTTTTCTCTGTCAGGTTGGCAGAGGGAGAACAGATCCTGACTGGAGGAGTTCTGAACAAACAAAAGAGCCAAGACGACATCATTACTGAGTTTGGAGACTCCGCCTGCTTCACTCTGGCACTGCTGGGGCAAATCTACTGGTTTGTTGAGATTGTTTGGCTACTTGCCTTGACCTACTGAAATCAGTGAACCGTAGTGAAAATACAGGGATATTTGCTCTGAAGTGTTTCCTGGGAAAGAGACACTAGTGAGAGCCTGTGTTGTTTAACTTGTGAATACATTTATGCATTTGGTAGACTCTTTTATCCAAAGCGACTTGCATTGTATTCAAGAAACACTGACATTTTCTTCTAATCAGTTCTTGCTTTTCCTGGAAATCGAATCCATGACCTTGGTGTTCTAAGCACTACGCTCTACCGTTTGAACTACAGGAAAGCTGAATAAAGCAGTCTGGAACCAAATCTTTTCATCTGTAATGGATTTGGAGACGGATAGGACTGTTTCGAGTATTTTGTTTTGCACTCTAATAGAGCAGCGCTCAATGACAGCGTTTGCTTGTAGAGTTTAGAATTTCTTCAGTAAAGGTGACAGGTTGTTATGTAAATGAAGTTGCTCAGTTTTCTTGCATGAGAGATTCCTCTTCTAATGTATTATATACATGATATAGTGTGTGATATAAACTTACAGCTGTTGCACTCTTTGTTGATGTGCTAATAACAAAGAGAACAGTCAATTTTGGGAATGTGTACTTTAATAGATAAGTAGGAAACGCACACAACTATATCTGTAATGTTTTAATTTTGTCTGCAATGCAACACTGCAGATGTCTACGTGTACTGGTGTCAACGAGGACACCAAGTCCTTGGATTCAGACTGGTGTTTACCAAAAGCAATCAGAGGCAGATGGTTGGTGATAATTCCATTGCATTAAGGGGATGGAGGGACACTGGATGTGGGACCATCAGAGGCAGAAGGAGGGGTACGCTGTTGAAGAGTAGGAAGTCGCTAGGAAGCTGTGAGATGCTACTAGTGTGTCTCATGAACCAAAGCTCTGAAAGTCTTCCATTCAGTCAGGGGTGCCCCAAATAGTAGTCAGGCATAATATTTTAGCCTTTAGTTCAATTTTTATCTTTATTTCTTATGTATGATATATGCATATGTTGTGATCGTATATTAACTCGATTCCTTTTCTATGTACAGCACTTTGAATTACCATTGTGTGTGAAATGTGCTAAATAAGTAAACTTGGCTTGTTGTGCTGTAGCGCTCGCTCCACGTTTGGGTTTCTCTGTGAGCGTGTCACAAAAGCTGTGATTCTTGACAGCTGTACATGTGAAATTTTCTTACAGCCAATCCATCCATTGTTATTTCCAGAAAACCAAAAATGGCATTTTCTTAATGTAAACGTTTTCAGTGGCTAAAACGAGTCCTCCTTTCTTTGTCCCGGCAGCAAAACAGATCGAATAGCAAAAGGAGCTGAATGTTACCAAAAGAGCATGAGCGAGAACCCTTTCTTATGGTCTCCATTTGAGTCTCTATGTCAGATTGGTGAGTCTTTTTCTTTATTAATTAGGGTCATCATTCGAGCTACAGAGTAACAGGTCTCCCTGAGGAAAATACGCCAGATAATGTGAATTAGAATTTTTTTATTTTTTTAACGGTGCTCTCTGTGCTACAGGGGAACGACCAGATCCAGAGCAGATCTTCAGATTGACATCCTTGCAGAATTTCAGTGGAGGCAGTGGAGGAGGCATCCCTCCTCCACCCATCAGCCCTGCACACACACCTAGTAACAATATGGGACACCGACAAGTCGACACTGTCCTAATGGAGACCCCACAGGATACTTTGGTATGCTCTCCCTCTGTTTTTTTAAAATGCGTTTTATGTTTTATAAAAGAGGTATGTTTATGCATTAAGTATACATGGTATTATTTGGGGACATGGGTTGACTATTTAACATGAACTTTGATTATCTTCTTCAGCATTGGTATTGTCTGTTTTCCCTCTCTAAAGGAGCTAAACCGGCTCAATCTAGAATCTTCTAACTCAAAATACTCCCTGAATACGGACTCATCTGTGTCCTATATCGACTCCTCCGTCATTTCGCCAGACTCTATTTCACTGGGCACCGGTGGCTCACTGTTGTCCAAACAGGTGCAAAACAAACCCAAGAGCGGCCGCTGTTTGCTCGGGGGTACAGCCACACTCAGCCCCCTAACACCAAGGTAACAAACACTTTGAGAGACTCAAATCGAACATTAGGTAGGGTTTGCTGATTTCTGTGATCTGGAAAACATGGATGGAATCATAGAATCCAGTCATAAAAATGGAATTTGCTGTATAACATGGAATTTGTAAAATATTATGAATTAATAAAAAGTAGGTTAGTACACTTCAAATTACAATTTAACACTAAATTTGAATCCTGCATCATGAGTGTTTCATTTAACACACACATACCGAAGCACTTGTGATGCTTGGGGTGTTATTTTAGCCTCTGCCATCTCACTATTTGAGGACATGTATGAAAGTCATCTCTAGAGCTGCTCTGAGTCGCATCACAATCGTTTTATTGTTTGATTTGAGAAAAATATAAATGTACTGAAACTCTGAAGTTCTTCACGTTAACCTGTCAAAATAAACGTTTGGTTTAACTTGAATTTACCATTAAAAAATTACAATCTATTTTTAAATGAATCAGTTTTTGATTTTTATGAATTCAATTATTGATGCTTTTTGATTATTAAACTAACCATTATTAATATTAAACTATTAAAATGGAAAACAGAATTTGGTTAAAAATAACGGATTTTGAGGGGGGGGAAATAATAAAATGTGTTGTTGTGTTATGATTTTTGCATTAATTACATTGGAGTTTTGATTATTACAATTTTATTTAATCATTAAAATGGAGTAAAACTGGGGAAAAATGGAATTCAGAGAAATAACAATGGAATTTGGAAACAAATACAACTAATTAGGGCTGTTATGCCTCACACTTAAACGGTACAAAACAAGTCTTAATGTATTTTTATCTTTATTGATTCCTATTATGAATGTGGTAAATTTGCAGAACTGTGAAACATTCAGGTTTCATTCTAGTAATTATTCTTTGTTTAAAAATGTTAAGCTTTGGAATTTTGCCCCTGGAGCCGAGCCCGGGAGACCCAGCGTACCTGCAGAATTACGGTCACAGTGGAACTGGCATGGAACCACCTCCTCCACCTGGCCCTCCTAAGAAGGTATTTTTAGTGACTTGCTGTTTTAGTTTTCCCATTGGACCTTTTAAAGATGCTTTTCAATGATTGTGGTTTTATAACATCAGCCAAGGTTTATTGAATTGGAAAAAAGCCATTTAGTTTATATTACTATTTGTTTTGTTGTTGTTGTTAAATTGTATTGCTGAATGACATGATTTTCCAGCTTTGGAATGTTTTTAAGAGTTTAAATAAAACTGTATTTATGTAAGACTTTGTAAAAAATAAAAAACAGTATTTTTGTGTTTTATCAGACAGAAATTTGCTTTATATAATCAAAATTGTAAGTTATTTATTTTGAAACAAGAAATTTCATATTTCCCCCCCCCCCCTTCCATTTCAGGCCGTCAGTAGAATCAGCCAAGTGTCGACAAAGTCTGTGTTTACACAGAGTGGCAACAGCAGAGAGGTCATTCCAAACCCTTTCAACCAAACCCAAACCACTGCCCCACAGACCAGGTACATGTCACTACACATTTATACAGGAAAGTAATAGCTGTGATAATGGCTTCTGATGACACCTCTTTCTGGTTTGTAGTACTACACCGCAAGTGCTGAGCCCCACCATTGCTGCTCCCCCAAACGTGCAGCCACGGCGGAGCTCAAGACTCTTCACCAGTGCCAGCTCCACTGCCAAGGTACTGTCTTTTACAAAGTATATGCATATAAAATCAAAGAGAGAGAGAGAAGGTTTTATAACCACTCTGTTAATGGGGGAATCAAACAGGAGAACAGTAAGAAGCTGAAAATGAAGTTCCCCACCAAGATTCCTAACCGAAAGACCAAAACGAAAACTGGTAAAGGAGGAATCACCCCATCTAACCTGAATGAGAGCATTGAGATCCTCAAGCTGGATTCTTCCATATCAGAGGGCAAAGGAAACATCAGCTCACCACAGTTCCAAGCTTTTAATCTACAAAAGGCTGCAGCAGGTATCTGAGAATACTTGAGGCTTTAAGACTAAAAAAGATTTGGTTAGTTTCAGTAAAATTGATGCAGGTTTCATACATTTTTTATTTATTCAGATGGTCTGATGACGTTGATGCGGGATATTGGGAGGGGCTATCTCGCTCTCTGCTCTTATAACTGCAGAGAGGCCATTAACATCTTAAGCCAGCTGCCTTCACACCACTACAACACAGGCTGGGTTCTGGGTCAGATTGGACGAGCCCACTTTGAACTGGCTGAATACATGCAAGTGAGTCAGGGCTGCTTAAATCTGATGACATCAATAATAACTGAAGGCATTATCAGTGGTAAAAAAAAAATGTTTTGTCTGTTTAACCAGGCTGAGAGGATTTTTTCAGAAGTCCGGCGTATTGAAAGCTATCGAGTGGAAGGTATGGAGATCTACTCCACAACACTCTGGCATTTACAGAAGGATGTGGCACTTTCCGCCCTCTCTAAAGATCTCACTGACATGGACAAAAACTCACCAGAGGTAAGGCTCTCATGGCAATATAGCAAATGCTCTGCTTTTCTAGTTCTTAAATGCTTTATATCATGGCTTATTTTTTTCTTCTCTTTGTGTACAGCCCTGGTGTGTAGCTGGTAACTGTTTCAGCTTACAGCGGGAGCATGACATTGCCATTAAGTTCTTCACACGGGCCATCCAGGTGGATCCCAGCTTTGCATACGCATACACACTATTAGGGCATGAACTAGTTCTCACAGAGGAGCTGGAGAAAGCCTTGGGCTGCTTCCGCAATGCTATACGCCTCAATAAACGTCACTACAATGCCTGGTATGGTTCAGACTCTACTCTTTGGCTTTGGAAACAAGATACTACTTTTGATGAAACCTGAAGTGCATAAAATGAAATGATAAATGGTTGAATCTCACAAATTAATTTTATGTTGTGTCTGCTGCTTCAGGTACGGCTTGGGAATGATTTACTACAAGCAGGAGAAATTTAACCTAGCCGAGATTCATTTCAAGAAGGCTTTGAGCATCAATCCTCAGAGCTCTGTGCTGCTCTGTCATATCGGAGTGGTGAGTAAATCTCTAATGCAGGAAAAATGGTGTTAATCTAAAGTGATTCAGCCTAAATTTGTGGGCCACTTGCTCTTATTTCTAGAGTAAAGAACAGGGAGAGATTGTTACTTTTGAAATTGAAAGCATCAGACTAGCTCTCTATATACTTGTTTTGAATTGCTGCTTTGCTACTTCATATTCTTTCTCATGTGCTTCATATCAGGTTCAACATGCTTTGAAGAAATCAGACCATGCACTGGAGACCCTGAACAGAGCCATTAGCATCGACCCCAAGAACCCGCTATGCAAATTTCATAGGGCCTCTATTCTCTTTGCCAATGAAAAGTACAAGGTACACCTCAACAACTTACATCAGTCGGCCAAGATTATGATTATATACATTTTAAATAACTACTAATTTATTCTTCACAGGCGGCTCTACAGGAGCTTGAAGAGCTAAAGCAAATAGTGCCCAAAGAGTCCCTCGTTTACTTCTTAATAGGAAAGGTACACCTAAAGCTCAGCTGCTTACTTGCAATTATTTTAAATCTGCTTTATGCTGATATTTTTAAAAATGTCCACTAAACAAATGTACATCGATCGTCTTTATAGGTCTATAAGAAGCTTGGCCAGACTCATCTGGCACTAATGAACTTCTCTTGGGCTATGGACTTAGACCCCAAAGGAGCAAATAATCAGATCAAAGAGGCCATAGATAAGCGATACCTTCCAGATGATGATGAACCCGTCACTCCTGATGACTATCCCTACTACTCAAGTAAGTCTCCTGCTCGGTGAGCCATATAAGCGGCACTGTGCACACTATCTAATGTTGTTGGTTGGTCTCAGCAGCGGAGGTGGAGGAGTCGCAGGAGAGCAGTATGACGGACGCTGATGACACACAGCTCCACACCACGGAGAGCGATGAGGTTCTGTAGCCCCCCCACCGACACCACTCTAGACTCTGAAAAATGCCAATTTGGGGGCTACTCGAAGACTCCAGTTCTGAAAAAGGAGGAAGAAGAAAAAACGGAAAACAAACTGCTGCTAATAACAGTACCTCCTCATTTCTGTCATTTTGTTTTCATCATTCGTTCTTGCCTTTTTCCATCCCCTCGTCTTCATGCCTTAGAGGTTCTCATCGGTCTGATCTTCTGGTCCTGTCTCATCCCTCATCGTCACTGGCAGGCGCCCTTTATCAAAGACATGATCACTTGAAGAATTCAAGTTCTGTCTGAGCTCAAATCGCCCTTATTTGCCAATGACTCCACTTTCTTCTCAACAAGTTAATTGTTAATTTAAGACTCCAAAAAAGAGCTACAGACATTCATGGATGTTCCTGTCTTAATGCTTAGGCCCTTTATGTTATTTTTATCGGCATTTACTCTCAATAAAGACCTGTGTAAGAGTTGGTAGTCCTTTGATTCCTATCCCCTCTCTTTTTTTCTTCACAGAGTTTAATTGCTGGGGGGAAAAAAGCACTTTCTGCCCACATCCCAAAAAAAAGGTGTTTGGCTTAAGAGATTCACTGTAAACTGCATAGCTTCTATCAGATTGCCATCTGTTTAGAAGAAAAATCTTTTGAAAGTTAACTATAGAAAGTACTGGTTCTGGATAATGCACATTTTATGTTTTAATTTATTTTTATTTTCTTATTTTTCAGAGCAATTTGCCACTCACTCATTCGTTTTACTAGTTATGAAGTTATGAGCCACAGTTTTGCCTAGCTTCAAGACATTGATTAGAGAATTGTTGATTAAACGATAAGCGTATGGGTGTAGTTGTTTCCTTGGCACGCATTAGTTTTACTGTGTGTTTTTGGGAACCCATACCACAAAGCCCAAATTAACCTCACTATTGTATGGCACAGTGACCAGTGGTCAGACTTCTTGAGACAATTTTCTGAAATGTTGGTGCTGTTGAGGATAATACTGATGAACATATAGAAAATGTGCACAAAGTATCTTTCATGGATTTTATTTTACCAGAACATGTTTATTATTATGAAATGTTTTTGATCTCTGCTAAATGCTTCTTATTGTACATTTTAAGGAATTAAAAGGTAATAGAATAAACAACTTTGACTGATCGTCCTGATGTGGTCATTGAGGAAAAATGTGGCGCATGTACACTAATCAACACCTGGCTTTTTCTTAAAGCTGTTTAAAAGAGCATAGGTTTGTAAAATGATTATGATTTTCATCAAAATGCTATGATTGCAGTCGAATACCTACAATGTTATTCTGCTGTAAAAACATAAATTAAAATTCTCTGCTGGACCATGTACGAAAGATTCAGCGTTTGTAACTGAATTATAAATGTCCAACAATGATAATATTCTATTTTAATAGATATGTGCTAATGTTTATAAAATCGCTTGCGAGAATGACAACAGCAGACAACGATACCGCGATATTAAGCTTAAGAATAGGCTTTATATGTGTTCAAACGTGACGCTATATTAGGTACTTGAATATTTAACACACAATAAATTTAAACAAATAAACAAAAATCAACTCTTGCAAAGTTACAGTTTTTTTACTTTCACCCGTAAGCCCATCTCTCACTAAAAACACATAAACCAGCCAATCAGCGGCCGGCTTTCCACCCACTGACCAATCACAGTTTGAAATGAGGCGGTACTTCCGGCTCAAGTCTGGTTGATCTGTGCAGGTAAGTGAACGTGAATTCTGTACTCTGTCATGTAAAATATACTTATTATTGCTGTTTTAGTATGGGAAAAATGTTGTTTTCGTCGTAAAATGTTGAATAAGATCCACATGTAATCGCCGTTTCATTTTCCTCTCATTCAGTGAGCGGTAGACATTATGACAAAGTAATTTCATCCCGGAGATTGCAGTCAACAGGCCAAAAATTGTTTGGGTTAAAAAAATCTCTCGGTCCAACAGAATTAACATCCAGATAAAATTAAAACAACTATAAAATTTTATTTTTCCGGTAGTTACTAGTGAGAATGTCAGGTTAAACGGCTCGCTTTGAATTCGTCTTGAAGATGTGAGTGTTGATGAAGGAAAGGCTGGAATACAGCAGAGACTATCAGCTGATGATGTTAGCATGCTAAACCTATTGTGGACGGGCCTGAGTGAACGCAAATCAACACTGGACTTTATTTTAAAACAAAACCTCACCTGATTAAGTTGTAATAATCATATGTTTATGCACGTCTTTATTATACTCTTCGGTTTTATTATTACAACCCATTGGTATTTTATAATGTCAGGAAAGCAGCTGAAACGTTCAGTTTCCAGATGCAGTCTTAATTTTTTCAATTTGACTAATTTCTTTAAATCGTATTTTGTTGACATTTCACTGATATGTTAAGTTGATTGAACTTTATTCAATAAGTTATCTCCTGTTATAAGATCTGACTGTGACAAGTGAAAGACGAAATACATTTGGCTGTTTTAAGGCGCTATATAAATAAAATTTGATTGATTGATTGCAGTTTTATATTATGTAATTAATATTTAGGTTTTAATATGTGGAAAATTTAACAATATATGGTTCAAAATTGCGCAATTTAAAATTATAAACAAAAAAATTGCATGTTATTGTCACGAATGTGGGCTGTTAAAATAATTGTAAATACTAACAATCTTTGTTTGTTTGTTTGTCAGACTGCAGGTTGGATTGCTCTCTGTTTTTGAGTTTACAAGTTGCATTTGGATTAATAATGGAGGTTCCAGCAAACCATCGGATTAAACTGAAACCGGTCATTTCTAAGGTCTGACACTCTTTTAAATCACGTGTATTTTCATCTGTTTATGTATATGTTTTGCAATATATTAGGGGATGTTATTGTAAGTTAGAATAAACAGAAAAAAGGGGCAGCTAAATAACCAGTGCAGCTGAAAGGAAGAGTATTCCCATTTTAAACAGTAGATGGTGCAGTCTTTTTATTTATGAAGGCTGCTGAAAACAGGAAGATCTAAACCCTCCTTATCTTGGTTTCATAATTTTTAACCTCTAATGATAAACGGCACATTTTTTTCCACATTGTGTTAAGCATATTTTCACTCATATTCACTTTGTTGCTAATTTCTGTCTGCAACTGCTACTACTAATGCAAATCTTGTATTTCAGTTCATATGCAGGGGTCTTGTGTATTAAAATACACATTATACAGTAATTCAGAGCCACCCGGTCTTATTCAATACAGGTTATTCGGTTATATTCTACCCCACTTATTATTTTCTTGAACACTTCCTATCCCTCAGTCACTTTAGAGCACTTAAGAGGCCCTTGGTTTCCCTCTACTGGTACAACATTTATTTTAGAGCTTCTTTCTAGAAACGTCCAACACTAGGCAGGGCTTTAGGCACAACTTATTGCACCGTTTCATCCCTATTTTATAGCATGCTATCTTATTAAAACGTAAACATTTAAATTAAGCTCAAAATTAGATTCTGACTGTTTTCCACCAAACACGCTTCTGTTAGAATAGGATTCAGTAGTAGGTGCTTTAGTAAATGGACGTGTAGAAGTGGCGCCCCCTATTGTCATGTCGCGTTACGACAGGCGGTGTGGCGCCTCTAGCGGCCGGTCAGAGTAGCGCGTCTCTCCCGCCACTGCGCCGCTCCGCTCTTTTCTGTTTGTGTCAGACTCGCAATCCGAGGGAGAGGAGCGAGCCGCCATTTTCCTAGCTCGTCGCTTCCCCCTCGAACGACAACAATAAAAAACGGACAAAAACGGGGTTTTATCAGCACAACTCGAACACAAAGACCTTTCGGAGAAGGAGAGAAAGGATTTCGTTCAAAGACCGTCCGGAAAAAGGATACATTTCACTGTTTTTACGTGGCTTTTGTCGGGGGCGATTGAAAAACAGCCGACTGAGCTCCTATAGCTCGACTGCCCCCGTTTCTTTCGCCCATTTCGTGATTCCTGAACGCAGCCTGGAGGAGTGGGAGGAGGAAGAGGAGGGGGGGGTTACCGAGCACCGGAGCGCGCGAGAGGCCGGGGATTTTTCCACCTGAACGTGCAACAGCGGAATCTGCATCTGGATAATTGCTCCTGCCTGTCAGTTATTACTACTATATTTCCAAAGCGTGGGGATTTATTACACACATTTCCCCCCGAATCGGCTCCTCATCACGTGGTAGGTTCCTCCTTTTCTCTTTGTTAGTTTAAAACTCGGTGGCGTGAGGCAACTTCAGACATTTTTAACGCAATTATGCTCTGGAAGATCGACGTGCGGTGAGAGAGTGTGCGTTAACTCCATAAACGCGGCTCGGATCGGACGCCTTTGGCTCGCGGTAGTTATTTTCCACGGTTTGTTCTGGTCAAACTCGTGGAGTAGGCGGCGTTGAAACTCAGACCATCGAGGTTGCAAAATCAGCCCGACTGACACAGATAACTTTATGAAACCACGCAGTTGATAATCACACACACACACTAGACAAGTTGGTTCACTCGGAGGCTTTGCAATGAGTAGGTTAAACCCATGCAGCGCGCGCGTGTGTGTGTGATCAAGGGTTGGGTGCGCAGTACATGTCTGCTGCATGTAGATCACTAGGGTTTCGTTTGTGCTGTGCGAATCGTGTGCATTGCATTATCATCTCAGTTATTGGACGTCGTCCCGGGCCTGCTATGCATCACATGGACTTCCAGTAACACCGATTAATTAACGCGTACTGGCCCTTTAAGACTCACACGAAATGAGTTTTTATCACTCAGATGTCTTGTATTGAAAACAAAACGCACGTAAATTTAATTTCCGGGGTCTGTTTGGGACTGAATAAAATGATGCAATCGGGCGGTTAACAGTTACAACTTTTGCATCGAGATGGGACGCGGGGAGTTTTCCATAACTAGCTGCATTACATAATATTTGGTTGTTTTTCCCCTCTTCCCTTTTCGTTGAACCGGACTGACGTCGCACCGCCATCGGCTGCGTCTCTAAACGTAGCGAAACAACGTCCAAAAACGCTGTTTTGATTGGCAACACGCCAGTGCTTCTTTACGGCCTCGAGCTCGTCCTAACCCTCGTTTTCCGTATAATTTGGCTGTTTCCTTATATTTCGCACCGTGTTTGGCCCGGCTGTGGACGGCAGAGGGCTTTAGGTGTGAGGAACATTAACCTGCTCAACCTGTGTTTAGTTTAACGCGCTGTATTTTTCCATTATATAATGTGTTACGTTGCATATTTTTCGCAGCACACCATTGATCTCGGGTCTCAAATCTAACAGGTTCCGCATGTGTACGTGATGTTTATGGTTTGAAGAGACGTATTGTTCCTCGTTAACGACGTGGTTTATTGTTGTCTTTTGTACAGTAACATATTTAGCCCTTTTCGAGAGATTCAGACACATTACCTATTGGCTGTCCCACAACACATTTAATAAGGGACCTGTTTGTCTTTCTGAAACCTTGTTGTTTCCAGATGGGGTTGAAACATGATTGAAACAAAGGCTTTTCTAGACACTAACCTCCCCCCTCGTCTGATAGATAGATACTGTATTGATCCCTAATGGTAAATGCCATGTCTCTCTCTCTTTTTCTCTCTCTCTCTTGTGCTGTTTGTTCCGCTTGCTCTCTTATTTCCTGGTTTTGAGGTCTTTGTTTTCTGTACTGGAACGGTCTTTTTTGGATGCTTTCTCCCCCTCCATATTAAAGTAGCTGTTGCATTGACGGCACTGTATACGTATTGAATTGTTAAAGTCTTTCTGTGGGATATTTTAGGAGTCCCCAGGGGTCGACATATGATTATAAGCTGTGTACTTCTCGTTCCATCCAGATTTATCATTGTCCTACATCCCCTCCTTACAGGAAGAGCTGTTACGTAACACATCAATACCACTGAATAAGTGCTTTAATTTTTTTCAAGTCAGTGCAGTCTTTTGAAAATCTCATTGACTTTTTTTTCTTTTTCTTTCTTTGCTTTGTTTTAAATGCATAAATGAGCACTTAATATGCTTAAGGGGAATCATTTGAGCCTATTTAGATTTAGAGCCTGTAGTGTTTTTAGAGATTTTCATAAAGATTTCTCTATTTTGTCTATTTCTCTAGACATATTTGATACCTTTTGTGTGGCCCGCCACAGATCTGTTGAGCTGCATGAAATATATTTGGCTCCCGCACTGTTGAAGGCTGTCCAAGTGAATTTAAAGAAAATTGAATTATTGCTTTAAGGCGTTTAAATCAATCGTTCTCTAATCCTTTTATGATCCTTTTGAGTATTGATACCCTTGCAACTCTAACCTAGAGTCAATGACTTTTTGAAATATAAGTCGGTGTCACAAAAAGTACCTGTTTTTTGTCTGACTCGCCTCCGAGGTCCGGCTATATTTTGAACTTAAAGGCTTAGCTTCTAAATTGTATATGTTAAGTGTAATTTGAACTCTGCTCTCCTTGGCAGGACATTAGATTGGCAGGATGTTGTGAGGTTAGAAATTAAAAGTGAAAGAAAGTGCAAGCTACTGACAAACCGTGTCTGGAAACATCAAGGTTGTTCTCTCTGGAAAGTTCAAGGCCGGGACTGGAGACGTCCAGAGCGGAGAGAGGAGCCAGTCGGATTGTGAGACGGGAACACCTGTTTAATGTGTTTGGGGAAAATAACCTGACAGGGGCCTGTATCCAGAGAAAATGTTTGAGTTTAAGTCCAATTAACATGGATTCATTGTTACAAGGGCATGTGTGTCTGTTTTTTTTTTTGTGGCCAAAGTTACTGACTTCAAGTGTTTTAAAATGCTTTTTGATTTCAGTCTTAAAGGGCTTCTGTATGTAAATTGACCCTGCTGGGAATATTTGCACCATATGGAAGAAATCAAAGCGGTGGTGACCTGCTTCTGAAGTTGAAATTTCCTCTTTTCTTTTTCTTTTTTGTAGATTGATCTTCTAAAGAAAATGATAAACCATCAAACAAGCTGCGACACATTTGTTGAAAGTTGTTGGCTAATGTTCGGCCAAACCTAGAGGATAAAGTTCATTTGCTTCCCACAAGAGTAGTTGACATGAACAACTTTAGGGAAGTTGATATAACCAGTGGTGTGCCATGCTGTAATCCATGTAAAACTATTTTTAAACTGCATTTTGCTTATTTTATAATGATTAAATTTGTATGAATTCATATCATATGGAATATTTTGAACTTGAATAACACACCACAGAACAAATATTCACTTCTCATTATATATTAATAACCATTTTAACCTAAGATTCTCATGTTTACTTTAAAATATTTCTAGGACATGTGATGCCAACTTTGCACAAATAAAGTCTCGCACACCTACATTTACACAGTCAAACGATACGCTCTCATTCACACACTTCCTCCTCATGCCAGATAGCGTGAGAACCGTGATCTGGACATATTAACGCCACTTTAAATCACTTTATATTAAACGTATTGATTATGAATTGACGGGTAGGGGTTGTTTGAATCAGTCGAAAGTGACTGATCAATATCTAAGTGAATCATTTTGTGATTGATTTAAAAAATATATATTTATAGTTAGATATAATCTTTAGGTGTCCTGCAAGAGTAGTTTTCTAAAAAAGGACAAACTGTTGCAGGGCTGTTTAATAAGTACCTTATGTTTTCTCATAAGCCGGCACTGTGTGTGGCGTCGGTTACACAAAAACATTACTGTTCTGGGATCTGTATTGCTAGTAGGTACGTTTAATTACACAAGTGCATTGTGCTCAGGATAAAACCATGTCCCCTGGGAAATAAGATGACGATGACATGCTTGAATTGTGTAAGAGTAGTATTTGGTCTGTAAATGAGTGTCCAAATGCAAATTCTTGTTTTTTTGGGGGGGGAGAGATGGGACCCAGGGAACGACTGCTTTCTCTCTGCCACTCCGGAGTCATTGAAATGCATGTTTTTGACCTTCATACATTTCAGGGAGTGCAAGAGAGGGAGGTTATCTCAATCCACATAGCAAATCGTTTGAAAACTTCCCTTCCCTTGTTTTTTTTGAGGGCCAAGATTAGAGCCACAAAGATTAAAAAGACAGAGGAATATGCCAAATTATTATACATTTCTCAGTTTTATTTGAAAGGGCCTAAAGTAAGGAACATCCTTCTATATATTTGTCCAGGTTGTGTTTTCTGTGTTCTTTTACACATCTACCCTCCACAATTTTCATGCTAAATAATGTCTATTATTAGCAATTGTCTAATAAATTGCTAGATTTCACTCGACAGTGTTTTAAGTTGGAGGCCAAGCATAAGTTTAGCATATATTTTCACTTGTCTTGAACACAGAGCGCTTCAGTTTCGCTTTCTATCTGTAAAATGTGTCATTAAATTCATCTCAATTGAGGTGCAATGCGTTTGATGCACTGTAATCTAGTGTGAAGGCATCAGACTTAACATCGTTTAGCAGAGAGCTAGAATTGACATGCTACATTTAAAATTTATACTTGATTGCATTTTCCTGTCAAAACAAAGTTCATTTGAAATTCAGCTTTAAAAACACAAAGCCGGTTTGTTCAGTGGTGAGTGGAACTAATGTGCAAGCGTTCACCTATTAAAGTCCCGAAACGCACGGCGAGGTTCTTCTATGTGTAATGGTAAAACAAAGTTTGAAATGTGTGACCAGCAATATATTGTCAGTGAACATCGAACGTCTCAGCGTTTAGATTTGCACGACTCAATAACAAAATTAACACACATGTTGAAAACAACAACATAGTAACGTGACTGTTTACACAAGCTCTGCCGTTCGGCAGTGTGGTAAACTCACATTTGTGTAAATACCACTTTATACAACAGATTGATTAAATGCAGCTTTACCGTACTGAACATGAAGAACATTAATGTCTAATTTCATCAGCAGTACAACTTCAATTTCTGTTATAAATCAGCTCTTGTTCATGTTTTTGCTCATGGATGTCTGATCTCGACAGGCTAAACAGGAGAAATGAACCGCAAAAGATTTCCACGGGAAAGAAGGCTGAGCACCTGCTTAGTACGTAATCGCCACGGACCAATGATGGTACAGGAATGTTTACAAACCACAGTGACATTTTCTTGAAAATTTGCTTTGACAAGCCGTTTCGAACTCAAAGCAAACTTTCGTTGTGGCTTTTTGTCCAAGATGATGCACAGTCAACTAATACTAACTTAAAACAAGCTCAAGCTTACAGTTTACAGAAAGGAAACTGTAATAAAGAAAATAAATTACAGTAGAACAAATACACTTGAAATAGACGTACCTGAAAAACCTCAAGCACTAGAAATACTATGTAAAATCAAATTTATATATATTTAAAAAAATCAATGCACAGCTTTTACTGTGTAATTTGAATATAAATGTATTGAGTTATAAAAGATAAATACAAAATTGACAAGTCAAGGGCTGATTAGCATTATTAAATAAATACAGCATGTCAATTTATGTTGTCATTTAAGGCCGAGTGCACAGATCGATTTTATGTTCACTTAATACATAAATTACTTAATTTACTTACAAATAAAGTCGCTTTGACACCTAGGTCTGTGTATTTAACCCTTCACTGCAGCAAAAAGCCTTCAGTTTGACTTATTAATTCCGAAGACAATAAACGCACAAAGCAACAACATACAGCGGTGTGAAAAAGATTATTTTTTTGCATATTTGTCACTTAAATGTTTCAGATCGTCAAACTAATTTAAGTATTTGTCAAAGATGACACAAATAAACACAAAATGCATTTTTTTTTCAATGAAGGTTGTTTTAATTAGTGGAAAACAAAATCCAATCCCACATGGCCCTGTAAAAAAAAAAAGTGCTTGCCCCCCCCAAACCTAATAACTGGTTGGCTCGCCCTTAGCAGCAACAATTGCAGTCAAGCAAGTATTTTACAACACTGTGGACGAATTTTGGTCCAATCATCTTTGCAGAGTTGTTGTAATGTCTGTGTGTGTGTGTGTGTGTGTGTGTGTGTGTGTGTATAAAACATACTTAATGTAATTATAATATATATTGTAATTAAAAGTCGTTCATTCAGACTGAAACACAAAAATACTCTATAAATGTATTTGTAAATGTTGAAATTAACAAATTAACAATGAATAATAATTCTACAGCATTTATTCACCTTACTTGATGTTACAAATGAACTTATTGTAAAGTGTTATTGTAAGCAACTATCTGCATGGATTTATGCTCATAACCGATTGTATAATTTTGACAGCGAAATTTCATCTAAATGCAGGGGAACCTCACTGGGGGGGGGGGGGGGGGAAGAGTTATCCTCTTACCTTATTTCCTTCCTGAGTTATTGCATGACATTTACTTTTTTTAAATATAAATCAAACCATGAGAATGTAAAAATTTAAATTTATTTTCTAAAAGTTTTCCAGCAAACAATACCTACCTTTTGACTCTGCTTGCCATAGTTTTTGAGTTATGAGTCTTTACTTTGTGTTTGTCACTCATAAAAGAGCTTCAGGGCTGTTGGGGTTAAAAGAAAGGTCTGATCCACTGTGAAGTGGGACAATCCCAGGACATTGGTGCCTCTGCAGTCATTTGTTACAATACATAATGTACAGATGTTTGTTTACATTATTTTTTACACGTTTTAACAGTATTCTATAAAACCAAATGATTACTTTTATTCGGATCCAAATATTATTTTTGTTATTAAATATGTATTTTAATTCATTTTTAAAGCTTAGTTCTTTGTTTTGGGTCTAGTTTTATTGGCACAAAAAAAAATTGATTAATTGTCAAAATAATTGACGGATTACTCAATTAGTTACAGCCCCAATATGCTGTTTTAAGAAACTGTTGAACCACATTTGTTTTTAGACTATCTCTTGGGACACTATTCTTAAGAAGAAAAAAAGGTCAGTTTTGTTCTGACTAGTAGTTCTTTAATAGAGTTAATGGTTAAAAGAGCTTTGTGGCCAGACTCCACCCCACCCAGGGAGGTGTGAATGCCCCCACAGAGCTTTTAGACACAATCTGATTTGTGGCCGACAGGTTCATTTTTAAGAATATCGTGAAGATTAGTTTTCTTAGAGAAGCGCATCTCTTATTCTGTCAAGCATTTATCATCAAAGTAATTAATTAAATCTCTCATGGTTATTGTGTGATCTTTTTGAAAGCTTAAATACTTGTAACTGCATAGAAAATGTCATGTATTGTTTGTTTTAAAATTTTCATTTTGGATCTATTCAAATATAAAGTAGCTGTTTTCATTTTGAAGAAGGCAGTTTAGCTATCTTTTTTCCACATGTAATTTTATTGTAAAATCATCTCACAAGACGGTGACGTTGAGCCCTGTTTCTTTAGTGTGTCACTCCACTCCATTTTCATCTTAACTTAAAACCTGTCTTAAGAACCTAAGTCTCTTTGCAGATGAATTGCGTATCTCTGCTCTCAAAATATTCACCAAATCCGTTAAGGCATGGCACATCAGCTTGTTGCGTTTAATAAGAATGGTTTACACCTAAAGGGTTTTGACAGTGCAGAATGAATTGATTTATGTTCCAGTTTTAGTTATTGGTGCTGTCAACTACCTACGTGTATTCAAAGTCACGTTTCCCACGTCAAGGTCTGTTTTCATTTTTTTGATGATAATGAGAATAAACATTGCCTGACATCAGTTTCACAGTTCATGCGCTCATATCGGTCTAGTTTTTTCCATGAGACGGTTTCTGGCTCTGTTTATTTTCTTCCTCTTAAAGGGTTAGTTCACCCAAAAATGAAAATAATTCACTTGCCCTCAAGCCATTCCAGGTGTATATGGCTTTATATTTAAAAAAAAAAAAACATCCTCACTCTTCCAAGCTTTGTAATAGGAGTGAATGGTAACATTTAGTTTGAAGCTCCAAAACGTGCAACTATCCATCATAAAAATAAAATAATAAATACATTTGTACAAAAAATATCCACACACACACACACACACATATATATATATATATATATATATATATATATATATTATATAACAAACTTGGCTTACACAAGTGTAGTTCTGGAAAACTCTTGACAAACATGGAATCACACTGGATGGCGCAAAACAAAACACCGGTCTTGAAGTAGAAGTCCAAAACAAGAATTTTTAAAGACAAATGTGTGATTTTTAGTTTATGGCAAACGTTTTTATTTGTCTTTTGTTTTTTTTATACCGTGAGAGGCTCAACTCTCACCTAAGCTTATGATACGCCTACGTCCTATGTTATACCACTGTAATTAAGGTTCTAATTATGGCCACTTGTGTGTATTTGACAGACCTACCTGTAGCTCTAACAGAGTGTGGCGCATGCAATGGTCATGGGTTCGATACCCAGGGAAAGCAAGAACTGATGTGTCTTAAATGCAACTTAAGTCGCGTTGGATAAAAGCGTCTGCCAAATGCATACATGTAAATGTGGTGTGTGTGTGTGTGTGTGTGTGTGTGTGTGTATATATATATATATATATATATATATCACGCACACACATGAGTAAATCAAAAACATGATTTCTTTTTTTACTGTTATGCCACTGCACTATTCAACGCCACATTTCCTGTAACATGAATTTGACGTTTATATCAGTTTCCCATCTCTTTTAGGCATGTGCAATTTAGTCTGTTTTTTTTGTACTTGGTGTTTAATCTCATTAGTACATTGAAAATACAATTGATCATTCTGTATGCACACACGGTAAACATATTTTTTAGCCTAATGTGTCTTGCATGTTTTTGTCTGCTTCATGTTCAGTCAGTCTGATTAACCGCTAAATTTAACTTGTAATTGTTTTGTTTTTTTCAGGCTGCCCCCTGGAACAGTGGTGGGTGGGTGGTGTGGAGCTGGCCTCGGCACCGGGAGAGGCCCCCTCGCCCGCCCCCTCCCAGTGCTGCATGGCTGCAATGGCGCCCGCTCTAACCGACGCACCGGCCGAAACTCACCGCATACGCTTCAAACTGGCTCCGCCCTCCTCCACCCTCTCCCCGAGTGGTGTGGAGGAAAGTGGTACCACCAACCATATCCTCGTCTCCAGTAACGGCACAGTCAAGCGCAAGGCCTCGGAGGAGCGCCCCTCTCGCGGGGCTGGCCCCTGCAAGCCCCTCGTTACCTCATATCACTGTTCAGATGTGACCTCTGTGTCCTCAGCAAAAGAGTCTCTCAAGCTGCAAGGTGTTCTACTGAAGACGCACAGCATCCTGCCGAGCCTTATACCACGCAAGCACCAGGCTTTAGAGCTCTCTGAAGAGCAGCTGAAGACCATCATGAGTGCCGGCGGAGGAGGTGGGTCATGTGGGCCGCCCTCCTTCCAAGGTGCCACTGTCAATGGTGTGACCAAGAAAGTGACTAAATCGACTGAACGAGACAGTGCAGTGACCTTTAATGGTGGCCAGCATAGTGTCGAGCAGGACTTGTCAAATCAGACTCAAATTGACATTGCTACCAGGGGATTGACCACAAATGGTCCTCTTCGAGAAGGTGTGGAGCAGCACCAGCTGTCAACAGGTGAGGCCCAAAATTGTCCCAGCAATGGAGAACCTCCCGCAACATCCCCAATCTCCATCGCCCCTTTCACAGAGGACAAAATCTCAGACTGTATGACGCTAAGCAGCGAAGATCCGTTGGCGTTCTCATTCACTGTCCAGCAAGACCCCTTATGTGACCTTGGGGTGGAGCTAAGCGAACGTACCCAGCACAGCCAGAGCAGACAAGGGGAGATCGAGGCACGGCTACTGCGACTACGCAAACGTTTGCAGGTGGTGCAGGCCAAGCAGGTGGAGCGCCATGTGCAGCAACAGTTGGGTGGACTGCTCAAGAGCACTCTGGGTGCTTTAGATGCCAGGCGGCCAAGGGCGCGTTACAGCGACAATGCCCTCACCCCTCAGGAGAGGGACGGACTGGGACGTTTCCTGAAGGGTGGATCCATGCCGGCCGAATTAGAACGACTGTCCCTGAGTTGCACCACCAACCTGCGATCTGCCGAATGTGCGTTCGATTCCGACGCCACGGAAAGCAGCTCAGGAGGCGAAACCGATGTAGAGGAAGATGAATTGGCTCGGGTCGACATTGAGCAGCGTCACATTCCTCTGTGAGTACCCACTTTAATTATCCTTCTTAATGTGAATCTCTATATTTTGAAGATGGAGTAATGAAGGATAAGTGCTGATGGGTGACGCCATTTCATGAAACTAGTGTTTTCTCTGACTGTAATGAACCATAATGTGCAAATGTTATTAACCGGCTGTAATTTCAACTGTGAGTGGCTGTTGTACATTTGTGCATTTGTTCTTTCAGTTCAAAATCACATTGATTGCTTTTGTTTAGTTGTTTGCTAATGCAGTAGGGCTGCACTAGTAATCAAAATTAAAGGGTACCTGTTATGCTAAATTAATTTTTACATGGTGTTTGAACATAAATGAGTGTTAGCAGTCTGTACACAACACTCTATCATAAGCAGTGTCTCAGAATAAGCTGTTTGCAGTTCCTGTGCAATGTGACATCATGTATGCTTAGACCCCACCCATGACTGCTGATGGACTCTGCCCTACTACACCTCGCCTGATTGAGCTGTGCACAGTTCGCTATGTTTGCCTTCTTACCAAAGCTTTTTAACAGCAGCATTCAAGAAATTAATTTTTATAAAAGCTAAATTCTTATTCATTATTCTTATTAAAGCTACTAAACTTATTCAGTCAAAACCTTTTTTTTATATATATATTTTTGATTCATATTTACAGTGTATATAGCAGTAGGTTCTAGGGATGTGCGAGACCGCTGCGACTAGTCGACACTGAAAACAATAGTTGACTACACAAAAAAACAAAAGATATAATAGTTGAAATTTTACATTTAAAAAGTTTTTAAAAATAAAAAGTTTGAAAAAAAATCAGCGGAAACTAAATCTTTACTTTAGATCTCGCATGCATGCGGAAAAGTGTTAAATAAACTGCCGTATAATATTTCCGCTGGAGTCATGCGTAACTATATTAATCACAAGCCTGCACCTTCATTTCAGCAGCATTCATTATGGCATTCATAGATGAACTAATTTTTAATAATTTGTTAATTTTTAATTAATACAGTATTTTTCAACCACTGTGCCGTGAGATTATCAGGTGTGCCGTGGAAAATTTATTAATTTCACCTTATTGGTCTAAAAAAACATTATAAGTTAAAAAATGTACCTTGGCTCAAAAAAGGTTGAAAAACACTGCTTTAATGTATTTAAATGTTATTTTGACTGCCTTCTGAGTTTTTCTTACATTTAGACTAGTCGGTTACAAAGCTTCAGTTTAAACGACTAATAAATTAGTCGTTGCACACATCCTTGGTAGATACTGTATGTTCATATCTGTATATAATACTGTGTATTGCGCTGCTTTCACTTTAATGCATGTCTAATATACACATGTGATTTCTTTCCCTGCTGTTTACGTTCACAGACGTAACCGTTGCTATAAACTTGTTTGTTTACATAACCTAGTATTTTTGATATAGGGATATCGATCTATACAAATTCCCATAAGCTATAGTCATTTAACAATCAATTAATCGATTAATAATTCGCTTTAATACTACAATATGCATCTACTACAGCAGCATATTGCCAACAGGGTGTGCAAGGGTCTTTAGTTTAAATGAAGGGATAGTACGGCATAATGGTTCCCATTTAAACTGAAATCGAGATTTGGCTTCGTGCAATTATGAAATCGCAAAAGGTGTGCGACGCTTTTGTCCAAAACTTATTTAACATGTTTTTAATACAAACTCACTATATAACTTTAGTCAAGTGTTTGAAATGACTTCCTTTTGTCAGCTAACTTGGCTTCCCATCATAGAATGCGACAGACAATATATTATAATATTCTATGCAGGAATATTTGCATCAAATCAAAGCGTTTCCATCTTTTTTTTTTATTCTACTCCAACGATAGCTGGTTTAAGGATTTCCTGGAGCGTCATAAGTTAATATTACTTCTGTAAAGCATATGCAAAGTTTCTGTGTGAGGGCACGCTCCAGCTTCCTGTATGATTGAACAGAAGTGTGTTTAGTGCTTAGTAATGCTTATTCCTTCCTATTTTGGGAAGAGAAAACCAAATATATATATTGCTTCTCTCTAAAGAAATATTTGATAATCCATATAGTTTTTTTCCACAGTGGATGCATAAGGGACACTTATTTCACATTAAAGACATGGGCTCCATTTTTGATTTTGCATACCTCTGGTCAAACAAAGAAAATTGTAATTTTATTATTTAATTATAATTAAATAATAATTATAATTAAAATATTATATAATATTTTGTAGCAAATCTTTAGATCTTTAGGATTTATAGTCATTGGGTGTCTGCATTTTAACTGGTGACCCTGGAGTTTTCTGTAAAATTGTTATATATTCTGACATAATTTTTTTATAATGAAAGTGTAAATGTATATATTTTATATATATTTATACATGTATGTATATGTGTGTGTTTCATTTTCCTTATTTGTTACATAATCTTAATTAGATTTATTTTTCTTCCCAAATCATGTAGCCCTATAATGAATACATGTGTTCATCTTTTGAGTATCATTACTACCCTGGTTACACAAGGACTCGTACTCTCTTACACACAGCATGCCAGTCGTTCCCTTCCCAAGGGCTGAGCCTTGTTTAAATACACTCAAATGGCAAAGGATTTGTCTTGAGAGGCATTGAGTCACTTCCTTAAATCCATACACACATTTTCTTATTCAGTATTTGGGCCTGTTTTCACCCATGCTAACCTCCGGGTAAGAGCACACTGGTCAAGTGGAAGGCAAAGATAAGACGCTGTTTAACTTCTACTTCCTTTTGGTGTTTGTTTTATTTTTAGTTTTTTTGCTTGCTCCCCCCTCCCAGTATTTACTCTTATTTTCCCAGTGCCTTGTTCTCAAACCCAGTACATTTTACAGACACAAGGAAAGCAATCGCCTTAGCTTGGCAGATAATTGATAAAAGCTTTATCACATAAAAGTGTATAGCTGCAATAAATACTACTTTCACCCAACTTGGCTTTACTTGTTGTTCATTAAACATCAGCTCATTGCAACAATTCTTCAGTTGGTCTGTTTTTTTGCTGCATCATTGTGGTTGTGTACTGTCTCAACAGTCCAGTGAGTCAGAAATGTTTATTTTTATTTGTTTTTTTCTAAAGACTAAGGCGGCTCCATGAGAGGATAACCTACATGCAGTGGAGTCAGTCACATGACTATTGCACAAGGACAAATAGGCTTACTTGCAGATTATACGACGAGCATAGTGAAACACATTGACATAGAACTGTCTAACTTTAAGTTTTAATTTTTTACTTCACCGCTTAACCTCCGCACATCCGTAGGTACTGCTTTAAAGTGGGGTTTTAATTCTTTGTTGATGATCCAACTGATATTTTTGTGGGATCGAGTACCACATGACTGCATTTTGTAACTGCATGCAAGCTCTTTTTGTTAATAGATTGTTTAATCAGCCATTAAAGCCAGTGTCTTTAGTGCAATCCAAAGCAAATCTTTTAGTTTTTGGTTCATTGGTGGTAAAGAGGGTTGACTTCCTCAAAAGTCACTGAAAGTAAATGTACCCCATATAACTTTCATCAGTGCTGTATTGGATTCAGTTAGGTAGAGTTATTGAGATTTTATGTTGTTGTGCTGCCTTTTTGTACAAATGTTGTACTCTTCCCCTAACTCAGACAGATTAAAAGTGCTCAAACGCTGCTAATAATTGACCTGAATTGCTAAAGGTGGTCCATATACATGCATCCATGTTCCTCCTGGAACAAAACTCCACTAAATAACCATGTTTCCATGAAGACCATAATATTCATTATGAACACACAAGCACTGCCACATCGCTCAGTCTTGCTAGTGTCCTTCTCATACTATGGGCTAATGACTATCTTTCATGTATGTGCACGCAGCAGCTAGCGGCATTCATTGTTTCTGCACTAATCCTGTTAGCGAGAACCGGTTTGAATGAAAAGATGCCATTGAACTGGTTGAGCATCAGACGTTTGTGCCTGTCATGCAGCCTTCTGGTGTAAAGAGTCCTCAAGACTGTCATTTAACCACCCTTATATCATTTCTAAATGCTTTGGACCACAAAAGGAGCAATTTTGAGTACTGGACTTTTCAAAAGGGATGTTTTAAGGATTCATTCAGAGACCAGTTTTGTGAATTGATGAATTCTCTGCACCAAGAGAGCTAGGATCAATCGAACCGTTTTTGTGTGTTCACTTTGGTGATGTTATTTGTCGTTTTGATGTTTAAGAATATAAGTTCACCCAATAATGGTAGTCTAATCATCATTTACTCGTCCTCAAGTTTTTCTAGACCTGTGTGAACTTCTACCTTCTCCTGAACACAGGAAGAGATTTCATTGAACGTTGATAAGCAAGACTGTTGACAATATTTTTTTTCCCACTGGGGAAAAAAGTCAATGGCTACCATCAACTAATGTATACTACATGTATACAGAATCTTTAATTTAGCGACATGTATCAGAATGGACATAAATCAATCATAGTGTAGTGTTTAATGCTATTCGCTTTGACTGAACTGACAAGGCCTCCCTAATGACATCTTTCCTGGTTTTACCAGTCAAACTTTTAAGTCACATAGACAAGTAGACAAGTTTTTTTTTTTTTTTTTTGCCTCTCTTTACATTTTTCACTTCCATATTTTTTGTTTTAGGTTGCCTTGTCTTACTAATTCAGTGTCTGCATATTGATGATACGATGATGCTTTTTCATGATGCAAGTAAATTTAAATTTTTAGGCTACTTCAGCGAAGTCTCCACTATAGATTAATCCCTATTAAAGTTAAAAGATTTCATTTAAGGGCAGTGAGTCTTTTTATTGTTTGATTAACGTTAATGACGTAGGCTAGAGTTGTAATATTGGGCTGCTGTCACTTTAAGACTTCAACCTTTTACGTGTGAATCTGACGGCCACAGTATACGTAGTTTGTGTGCGTTCCGCCCCATCTTGGAGCTCACACGCAGAAATCCACCTGGGGAACAGTGTCTCTTTCGTTGCTTAATGCGCTTTTAATGACATTCTCTAATATCAGGCGCGTCCTGCAGTTTAGCAGCAGTAGAATGCATGTTATAACACTCTCTTATTAGACTGATTTGAATGTTAAGTTCGGCTTAGGGAGGAACGAAGCACACCACTGAATGTGGCTGCGGCATAATAATAGCTTTACCTTGATTATCTTGTTTTCATAATCGTTGGAAGCCGAAATTGAAAATCTATTGTGATTTTAATCGCACAGCCCTGTTTTGATGATTGCATTCTGATATTTCCTCTTTAGTTTCAAGTCGTGTGTCTTTGCTATATAAAGGGACAAAGAACAAGGCCTTTATGAATGGAAATCTCTTTTATCGGTCTGGTATACCATAATACATCAAGACCAATTGCCCACTATGTAAGAAGTAAAATAGTTTAGCTGCGGGATCATTCTTCACAGATGGCTTTTTAATATACTTAAGGGCAAATATCTTTTCCTGTCATTGAACTTTCTAGCAACTCGTCTTTAATGCAATTAAATACTTTAGCCCGGATAAATAGCTTTCTTCTGTGAAGGACACAATTTAAAAAAAGTTATTGTGTGAATAAATTATTACAGAAGAACTGACTTAAGAACTCTATTTTCATGCGATTGGGTTCAGTTGAACATCTGTATTCTTCTGCTAATATGGATTGAACAAACTATACTAAAATACTCTGAGATCATTAAACATAAACTTTATGTGCTCAGTTTCTGAAACATCTGTCATGAATCAATTAATTATTATGAGCAATAAAACCGTGCATACAGTCGATTCGCTTTATAGAAGTAGTTTCTCATGAATCTGCTTTTGTCCCATATCTTGTTCTTTTCAACGCCCTCAATGAAAGCTTCTGTGTTTTCTGTATTCTGTTGATTTCTCTTTTCTTTTGTGCCCTCTCTCAATTGGCTCTCTTCTTCACACAGATTAAATTCAGACCATTGTTGCTTGAAAAAAAAAGGACTGCCAGGAAAATATTCTGACTCTGCTTCCTGACCACAGTCATATGGCTGCACCTGTTCTGCATGTGTATGCACAAATGTCAACTGCTGCTGTCGCCGTTGATAGACCCTAGTATTCATCCAAATCATGTTGCTCTGTTAATCGATTTACAGTACAGTAACACCTCGGTTCACGAGTTTAATTAGTTCCAAGAGCTCGTAACTCAATTCTCGTACACCAAAACAATTTTCCCCATAAGAAGCAATAAAAATCACTTGATTTGTTCCACACGACCATAAATTCCAATTTTAAATATTTTTGGGGTTTTACTCCATTAATTACAGTTCAAATTATAACCATTAAGATCTTTATCTTTGAGTAGCGTCGCTGTTGGTGTGAAGGAGACGAGAGGAGGGTTTTACTGCTTACAGGGAGAGTTTCATACCTTCTTTCCTACTCCTCTTGAGGTCATTGTTTATATGCTGTACTGTACGTACATATTTCACTACATGAACAATAGCGATCACAATTAATGTTAACAACACGAGGAGAAACTGCTGTAAATCACTTATAAAAGTATCACTGTGGTGAATGATGCAACCAAACCGAGCGACGCTGAGAATGAACGAGTTAAGGGGTGATGAGCTTTATGAGAGGCTGCTGTTAGGATATTTCCAGTAAAAATGTGCGCAAAGATGCTGAGCATTAGGACTTTTCCACACAAAAATGCACGTGGGTGAGGGAAAAATTCTCGCACTCTGATACAATGCTCGTACGCTGATTTGCTCGTATACAAAGTCACTCGTAAACCGAGGTATTACTGTGTTTGACATTTTACTGTATTCTATCAGTCTTCAAACCAAATGGACATGGACTAAAACTATACAAAGGATCGTTCTTATTTTAATATTGTATTCTGTTCTATTCCATGTATTTTGCAAACTCTGATCCCATTTTATCAAATCATGAAATTGGAGTAGAACAGCTGAAGTTATCTCCTACCATTTTGCGTTAGTGCAGAGCAGCCCATGTCAGTGAGTACAGGAAGTGCGAGATCTTTAATTGTGGCACTGCGGTTTCCGGTACATGCACAGTATGAGAAAACAACAAACTCTCAGACTCCAAAACACAGACAATGATTCTGGCTTGTCATGTGTTGTGGACTCCAAACTGCAGGGCAAATGTGTGTCGTTTGTCCACAGATGTTCGCTGTAGCCACCAACTGCATAGACTCGAGATACATTGAGGATCTCATCAGGTCTTGAGTGATTGAGACTGTGTTTGTAGTAGCCTGAAGCCAACAGCAGAGAAAGATTGACTGATTTTTAAAGGGCAGACCCAGCTGTGCCCCGTTTCCTCTGCTCTCAGGGCTGTCACTATGAGGCAGCTCTGTTCAGCTTCAGCGTCATCCTTTATCTACACGAGGAAAATGTAAACCTGTATGGAGGAGGGGGAGGTTGGTGCTGCTTTCTGTTTATAGACAGACTTGAGTCTGTAACAAGATGTTAGATCTATAATGTAGGATTATTCACCCAAAAATAAATTCTCTACTCACTTACTCTCCTTCATGTTCTTCCAAACATCTGACTTTTTCTTTGGTGGAACACAAAAGGAGAAATGAATGGGGGGCCAGAGCTATCAAGCTTGAAAACGTATCATGAAAGCGGTCCATTTCTCTTGTACTAGGCCGTCTTCCATGTCTTTTGAAGTTACGATAACGTGCGTTTGACTTTTGTAAAAAAAAGTTGTGCACTAATACCTTCCCCTACAATGACTGTCAATTGGTATGACCGATTCTTTGAGCCCGTTAGCTGAACTTAAGAATCAGATCAGTCCAATTTGACATTTAAATGTGAAGCAATGGCAAGTATACTCGTCAAAAATTCTTCATGAAGGGAATGACATAAAACCGAGTAAAAAACGTTCTCCCTGTTCTCTTCTGCTTTTCTATCATCTATTGCACTCCATTGCATGCATATATTGTAATATCTCCAGCCATTCTAACTTCCCCAAATCTAATTGCAAATGATTTAATTTGCTCTTACCAACTGCTCAAGCACCAGTTTTCTCTGTTTGAGTATGCATCTTAACCATTAGTGTAGAGACGGTAATTCAGCTCTCAGATGAATATTTAAGGGCATCCTTTTAAACATCAGCGCTGCTTTGAAACTGCCAGCCGCTTTTTCCATCCGCCCTGTTGCCCTTTGGATTGCGGGATACTGCAGCCCGCCATCTTTTGTGTCTTTATTGATGATGGCAGAGTATCTCTGTGGAAACCATGTAAAGGTGTGTTTTAGTTTTTTTTTGCTTTTCACCTTCAGATGGCTGTCTGGTGTGTATTCTGAGCTCATGTCCGTGACCTTTCAGAGCTGCAGTTTTTAATGTTGATGTCGGAAGTGTTAGTACTACCCTGCACTTAGTATGAGAGACTACTGTACTGAAACATTTATGCTTGGCAGTTTGTGAAGTGCAAGTGCGGTTAAAGTGTGACCTGTACTGCTTTTCGAATCATTTTTAAAGGTCCAATGAAATCGCTTGACAAATTTTTGATGAGATGGACATACTGAAGGGCTTGTTTATCTTTATTAGGGATCCTAATGATTCAAACCTGCATTCACTGTGAAGCTAAGCTTTTGAGCTTTAAAATTGGGCTGCAATTAAAGATTGATCTGTCGATTTATTATTTTTCACTTAATCAGATAAAGATCTGACTGTGTATTATACTTTTTTATTTATTTACATTTTATTATAATCTTGTTAAAAATGTTATTCCAGTGCTGTCCTCCAAACAATGTGTAATATAAAACCTTTAATGACCAATATAATGAACGTGTAAACTATGTCCTTCGTTATAAGCGAAAACAGGTTAAAATACAAACATTAATTTCTAAACCTAAAGTCAACACATTGCTTTCGATGATTTTAAAGCAGAAATTAAAGTAGACAGAAACAAAAGCACAAAATGTTAACTTGTGCCAGGTATGAAGAACAAATTCATATGAACATTGATGCCTAATTATATTACATTAATGGGCTATTCAAACAATAGTGCCTTACTGTTAATTCTCTCAGGTAAATATGATTGGTTGCTACATGTATAATTTTGAACTATACTTTTTAATTTCATGTAAATTTCTAAAAACTTGAAAAAGTGTGGAAAGTGCTTATGAATTCACATGGAAATATATATCTATATTTTTTTCATTTCAGACATCTTGGATCATGTACTTTTCCCAGAGCTGCTCACTCTGTCTTTTTTCTTTGTGTTTTTATCCATAGAAATGGGTTGTTTACTACTGTAAAGCAACATAACTGGCTAATGCAAATGAGTGATAATCAAATTAATTATCTTCATTATCGATAATCGATTTTAATTAGTTGATGCAACCCTACTTTAAAACGACATCTGTTTTTTTGCTGGTTAAGTAGGTTAATGATTAATTGATGTATGAGTTAGTGGCAATTCTGGGATGGTAATTGCTTGAATGGTGTGTTCATTATTCTTAATGAAATGCACAATAGTACAATGACTAACTTATGTTAAACAAGGAACTTTTATGAATAAAATGAACAAGACTGCCTTATTAACTAAACAAATAAGCACAGCAGCCTCATTCTTGTTCGTTGAAGGTGTGTGTGTGTAAATTAGAAGTGTTCCCTCTGGATGCTGCCACCTTTTATCTGGCAAAGTTTACAGATGGCCTCAGTGTTTGCTGGTTTCCTGTTAGAATTGGTTTAAATCAAAAATATTGCAAAATATGCTGCACTAATTTAATATCCACTGCTCAATTTTTTTTTAATCATTTTCAATTTAACATTTATCGCACACTGGATCTCAATAAATGAAATATTTTTATATACATAATGACAACAGTCAATGAAAACCAAAAACATCAACCATTGGCTAGGGCATGAAGGTCTGTGCGACCTGCCGAAGATATTCCTCCCCAGACCATTACTGACCCACCGACAAACCGGTCATGCTGGATGATGTTGCATGCAGTATAACATTCCCCATGGCATCTCCAGACTCTTTCACGTCTGTCACATGTGTTCAGTGTGAATCTGCTCTCATCCGTGAAGAGAACCGGGCACCAATGGGGGACTTGGATGCTGGTGTTCTCTGGCAAATGCCAGTCGAGCTGCGCTCTGAGTTCTTTAATGTGTCCATGCTCTTAAATGGACAAATTCACAGATTTATCTGAAAATGCCCGCCTTTGCAACTATCCGAGTAGATGTAGTCCGTAAAGGCTTAAATAAACCGTTTACGAAGACCTTTAGTATCAGTGCGTTCGCTCTTAAAGTGACAGCTGCCTAATATACTTGCTTTCTGTCTTCTTAATTTTAAACTACAAAACACAAAGAAATCACTCACTACTCTTCACGGAATTACATTTTTGTCAATATGGATTAACCGTTATTTATTTTGCCGTGTTTACTTTTACTTTAATTTCTTTACCTGAGAACTACTGGTAGACCTGTTATTAAAAAAAATGAACACTAGAAAAACACTGATTTCTTTTGTATTTTATTCTATTGTGTTTAGCCTATTTAAATTAAACAAGGGTTTGATCTGCTGTAAAATGTAATGACACCAGGCCTTTACTGCCTTGTTGTAATGCTTAATCTACCTAAGAGGATTTTTCATATTATGTATGTTCCGGATTTTAAGTGTTGTTCTATGAAACTATATGATTACTAGCTTTTAAACCAAATCTTATTACCTCATTGCATTGAATGAATAGATATCAAGTAATCTTAAAGGCTTAGGTCTATTTTTATTACTACAAAAAAACTATCCGATTACTCAATCATGTGTATATACTAGATACATGTCAAAATGTGGTAGAATAAATCCAATATTTATTTAATGAGTCTTTTTTTCCTCTGATACGGTGTAGTTATACCTACAGCAGAGGTTTCTTTCTTTCTGTATAGCTCCCTATCATCTGTACCTGGCAGCGCCCGCAGTGCCTGGCCCATAATGACAAGACTCCTCTGTGAAGGGTGTGTGTGTTTGCGTGCCCCGTAAATGTGTGTGGCACATTGATTGAATAAAACCATTCAATGTGCTGCAGCTTTCTTAGGCCTATTTTTGTTCTGTAATGAAGTATGCAAGTCATCATAGCTGTGGTTTAGGTCACATACCCTTTCCCGAGGGCTTGTCTGTATCTTTGCTGTGTTGTGGATCAAGGCTAATGAACGTTGTCGCACACACTTGCCTGTTTATTAGTGTGACTCATCACTATTGTGACGTCACAGAACCGCCTTGTCAATTTCCCCGCTTCTCCACCAATCGGATGATGTTTTACTGCACGTTGTTTGGCAGTAAAGTGATTATTGCCAAAGCTAAAGTCCTTGTTGCTCTATCACTTATTCCCGGATGGTAAAACGAACAGTGCCAGAATGTTCTAGAAGCAACAGCACAAATAATGGACATAAATACTCATTTACTGCTTGTAGGACCATTATATGTATGGAGCCAAGCAAGCAGTTTATAGCTTTTTTTACAATATGGTCTTGCTTATTTGTTTTCAGCGTCTAACCATAAAAATCTGGATTTTGTGTTAATATGTAGGGCAGCTGTTGGACAGATGCAGTCACTAATGCCCAGAGCAAGCACATCTCTGATTTATTTTATTTATTTGATGTAGTATTAAAAAGAGAAAATAGTTGAACTCAATATTAAACTTCTTCAGCCAGTATTTTGCCAGAGTAATCAGCGCCCAAAATGTATTTTTTGTCTCACCCACTAGTTGGCAGTTGAACGGCCATTAATTTTTCTTGCTGGCTATGGAGTATTTGGCATTATTTTTTATATTTTAATTACTTGGGTGTTATTTTCCCATTACATTTTTGTGAGAATCATTGTTATCGTCACTAATAGCATCACACACGATGCATTGGTTTTTAAGATAAAAAAAAAAGCAAGGAACATTGATATTGTGAAATGTTATTAACGCTTTTCTATTTGAATGCATTTCAAAGTGTGATTTATTTCTGTGCTTGCAAGGCTACATTTGTCAGTACTATTGGGAATCCTTTGGTGCTTCACAAATGGATTAAAAATATTTTTCATATAAGCCTTAGATTTGATTGTCGTTTACGCTTTTGTGTTACTCTTTCTATTTGACTGCATGCGGTAGACGGTTTAATAAAAAGTCCCACCGACTTAAATGTGAACCTTGAAATATTCATTTTTTCATCCCATTTTAGTAAACCTAATATTATGAAACAAATGGCGTTTTAAGCTGACCGCAATCATTACACGCATGACTGGCAGTCAACTGTAAAAAAGCAGAGCAGGCAATTTTATTTGAAATTTGATATTAAAAACGAGCGCACATTTTCACTAACTCTTAGTCTCTCTTGGTTAATAATATCTAATGTCAGCAGTTTGTGCCGTGTTGGTCCTGAAGTTGTTTAAAGTACTTAATCATAAACCTGCGGAAAGACTTTACACCCAGGATGAGTTCTGTGTGCGCATGTTTGATCGGGAAGCAGCACTAATGCACTGCAGATAATCTTATTGTTTTTGAACATTGTCTAGGAACCACAATACAAATTCCTGAGTTGCTGAACTGTGCTGGGGAGGAGAGGCTGAGTCTCTGCTCTCATCCAGCTTTGGCTTTTGATCGCTATGCTGGCTCTCATTCAGCCCAGAGCTTAGAGGCTGATTGGACTTGACTCCATCAGGAACTGTTTTTAAGAGGAGATCCTCTTGCTGTGTCTGAAACACTAGATGAACTTCATACTCCTCTGCTGAAATGTCACCAATTGTGCAGATCTGTAGTCTTGAACACATTGCCAAACATGAATTTGGTTCTCGTAACTGCTAAACGCATATATTCACTCTTCACGCACTCACTCAAGTCATTCTTTTCTATGCAACTTTTTTTTGTTTCTCACCACAAACACGAGAAGGTGGTTGGATGCAGTACATGCTCACATTAAGTTGTTGGAAGCTCACAGCCACATGTGGTTGTGTTTTGCTGGCAGCTTGAGTAACTTAACAGAGTAATTGAGTTTATTTTTCAATCTAATGAAATGTTTGTGTCTATACCAGTTCAGTGTTTTAAATCTGCTTGCTGTTTATTTTCCCTTTGTGAAGTATATATTGTTTTGGGACATAATCTAGCCTTTTTTAAACTTGAGTGTGAAGGTGTTGACTATATCAGCGTTTGGCAATCATATGGCACACAAACGGCAAATCACAGGAGTGCGCACGGTTTGTCGGATCTGCTCGCTACTGCAGGTTAAAAATCTCACATCAAAAATATTTATAGATCCTAACTCGTTGAAACAGACTGTGAATATGAGGAATCATTACCTCAAGGCACGTCTGTATTGAAGTTTTGGGGACAGTATTTAAATTAATTGCATAAACATCTTTAGGTATTATCACGTCCCAGTGGTTATTCCATGGCTGCAATAGGTTTTCTAATAGTCGTTCATTTAAGTGATTAGCTGGCTGTATATTAAATCATAAAAATGGGCCTTTAATTTCTTGTGTATAAAACGAATAGCCAAATCAGCGCTCAAGTGCAAGCAGAAAGCTTACCACAGCACGCCGACAAAAGTAAAGATTATGAAAGTGTCATAAAAAGATCTGCACAGAGACAGTCTAAACATCTAATAATTTGTTTGATAATGTTTTCAGCTGTGGAGATTGTCGACGATGCAGACTCAACATCTCCGCAGTAGTGAATTCTCTTATATGCACGTTTCATACATATTACATAATCTAAGCACAGTAATACCTCGGTTTACGAGTTTAATTCGTTCCAAGAGCTCGTAACTCCAAATTCTCGTACACCAAACATTTTTCCCCATTAGAATGCAATAAAAATCACTCGATTCGTTCCACATGACCATAAATGCCCATTTTAAATATTTTGGGTTTTACCCTATTATTTACAGTTACAATTATAACCTTTAAGATCTCATATAAATACTAATTAATATTTTACAATTAAACTCTAAAAATACTTTACAATTACTGTAACGTGCACTTTATCTTCGAGTAGCATCACTGCTGGTGTGAAGGAAACTAGAGGAGGGTTTCGTACCTTCTTTCTTACTCATCTTGAGGTCATTGTCTACATGCTGTGCTGTACGTATATATTTCACGACATGAACAATAGCTATCACAATTAATGTTAACAACACGAGGTAAAACCGCTGTAAATCACTTATAAAAATATCACTGTGGTGATTAATGCAACCAAACCGAGCGATGCTGAGAGAATGAACGAGTTACGGGCTGATAAAGGGGTTGGAACCGCGTGACTGTTTTATGAGAGGCTGTCGTTAGGATATTGCCTGTAAAAATGCGCGCGAAGATGCTGAGCGTTAGGACTTCTCCACAAAAATGTGCATGGGCGAGGGAAAAATTCCTCCGCACTCCGAAACAATGCTCATACACCGATTTGCTCGTATACAAAGTCACTTGTAAACTGAGGTATTACTGTGTTTGTTTCTCACTGGGATGGTGCTTTTATTAGGGCTGGGCACACATTTCACAATTTGATTTCCGTTTAAATGCAGGATTCGATTCAGATCAAGATTCAATTTTATTTAATCACAATTGGGTATGTTAATTTGGAAATGTCAGTAAAAATGTTAATTTTTTTAAAGGAAAGAGTTCTACAATGCAGTAAACCTATACAGGTAACAACGTCAGCTGGTGCGTTACTATAATATTGAAAGTTAAATTGAATATGAATTGATATGGTGCCTATTTTTGGAAAAACACTCTTCTCTAGAGTTAATTTTTTAAACTTGCTATCGAGTTTATGGTCAATGAATGGCTTTCCTGATACATTGTTTGCCAGCCGTTTTGTCAAGTTTATTAAAAGGTAGTCAAATTGGACGACCACAGGAGCTCCTCTCCAGATCACTCATTTAACAGTTAATCTGTTGCCAAAATTGTATTTTATATAGTCACTCAAATAGAAAATAATTAAAATATTCAAACCAGTAATATCAGAATGCGTAGTAGGCGCAGAGAAAAATGTTAAACGTTGAACCATGTTTTTCAAATTGGTTTGGCATGTATTCTCTTAGCATGCAGTGTAAAAGTATTTTATCAGGAAACGAAGAACAAGTTTATACTCGTGTTCATGTATTAAGGTACATTATCATCTTGGACAAACGGCACGCTGAAGCCTCTCATGCCACCTTTTTTCCCTTTTCTTGGAAAGCAATTATGCATTCACAGTATCATGTAGTGTGGGTTTTCTAGGAAATGCGTGTACTCCTGGTCCTCCGCTTCTCATAAATACTGCTATGTGACGTGCATGTTATTTTTTGACAGATGCGATGTCCAAATGATACGGATTTGAAAAGATGTATTGTAGGATAATAACTATTTATCTCTTAGTCGGAAAGTACTCATGCCGTCCAATGACAATAAAGTACTTGATGTCCAGTGAATGTCATACTAATGTTTCATTTGTTTTTATTTAGTATTCTTTAATATCTACAGATAGTGAATTGTTATTGTCAGCATGCTGTATACAAAATGTATTTTGCGTTGTTCCCTACTTTACGAAATGAAATTTTTGTCAATTACAGAGTCTCTCTCTCTCTCTCTCTCTCTCAATTCAAGTGTGCTTTATTGGCATGACAATTGTTACAATGTATTGCTTAAGCATTTAAAATATTACATACATATGCATCAATGTAGAACAATCATTAAACGTTAATAAACAATCAATGTAGAACAATTCTACTAACAATTTAGAAGTGTGTGTGTTTGAGCATCACTGATTGGTCATCTCTTCCCTCTTTTTGTGACAGGCCTCAATGTATTTTGCTGCTAGTAAGGTACAATAAATAAGAAATAAGATACTCTGTTTAATAAATATATATTGTTCTGTTTATGTGTGAGATATAAAATATTTGATGCGCTTTATTCATTTAATTTATTGAAATTGGTGCATATAAAACACATTTTTCTACTTGTGCGTCAGTGACTGATTCACTCGTGTTGTGCTAGCTCATCGCTGGCGGTTCAAGGTTTCTGTTTCTCACAGGCCGTGAGTGATTGCTTTTCAGATCCGAGCGCGTTTGATGTCACACCAGCAGGTGTTTGGTGCATCACAGACGTACACGTTTCTAAATAGAGTGTCTGATTCCTCCTTTAGGGGTTTGATCAAGATGCTTTGTATCTGATCACCAGTGTGATGAGTCTAATCGCTTGCTTGATCAGCACACACATCTGCGGAGTTGAATGAAATCCTCTCTCTGCTGTAACATCTGTAATATCCAAGCTCAGAAGAAGACCCTGTTACGTGGTGTTCTCTATTGAGGAGTCTGATCGTCTTGTTTTCATTGCTACGCTGTAAGCTAATTAACCGTGGTGTGTTGCTGGGTAACAGTCGAACTTTATTGTAGTGTTTATTTTATGTGCGTCATTTACTAAGCATGTGCAAAACTACAAATGTCCATAAATGACTAGTCTGTATTCATGTAGACTGTATAATTAGGTTGATTATGTTCATCAGACCAGACACATTTGTGGCATGTGAATACTAAACGTAGTCCTTTGTGGCATTTAGGCAAAACCCGAATGCTGAATTGATGGGCTTCAATGTATCCAGCTCTTAAATGTAATATTATTTTGGGCGAGAATCGTCTAGTTCACAGCCTCCTACACTTTCCACTGCAACTATTTTGTAAAGCATTCCTTTGCTAAACAGGAATATTACACACAGCTAGATTTGATGTCGATCAGTGACGGTCTGTTGCCTGAATTTGTACAGAAAATGCTGCTTTTGATGGCTGTAGTAGCTGTGGTTATTTTCTCAAAGAGGGTTTTACCTCTTTAACACAATATAGCATTTTTCTTGCTACAAATCATCGCTTTGCTTCAGAAAGCCTTTATTAACTTCCTAGAGTTGAATGGATTACTTTTATGACTGATAGTTGTGTTTTTTGGGGGCTTGGAAGAGCCTGAATTATTATTTATTTATTTATTTAACTCTGGTTGTGCTTGGCTGAAAAAAGAAAGTCATGTACATGTAGGATGGCGTGAGGGTGAGTAAATTTTGACCCTTTTAAGTTTTAAAGTGACAGCAGCCTAATAAACCTGTTCATGTTAATCAAACATCAAAATACAATACTATAACTTTTGTTACTTTTTAACAAAGATTCATTTAATTTAACTTGTAATGTGAAGACTATGCAGTGTTGTTTTATATTTGATTACAAAATTCCTGTGCCTGAATACCGTTAGACTTGCCTGAAAAAAACCTAAACTAAAATCTTTGTTTTATTGGATTTATCCAATTAATTTTTCTATGCAGATTCACTCTCCAGCAAAATCACCCTGTCATTCTAGGATGATTAATTATTTCCAAATAGAGCTGTTTATATCATCTGTTTAATTCGTTTTCATATTGCGGTGTATATGTATCGCAGAAAACAAAGTATTGGACTTTTTTTTCCCCCAATATCGTGCAAACCTAATTTGTTCATCCCCCCCCAACTCTGAAACATTGTTTATAATGGGTGAAAATGTTTGGCTTCCTACTCGCTGTGTTTAGTGCTCCGTGTTGCAGTTGTTAACAAGCCCACGCATGTTTTTTGACAAACATTTAATCCTTTTTATACATCACTAATGAGTCTTGTTTTGATAATTGCTGCAGATGTGCTTTTAAACAAACTTGATAGAGAATCAGCTGTTCATGTTTTGACTCATTCACAAACCTCAAACTACAGGGCGCATCCTGTAATGCTGAGAAATAATTCAATTGATGTCTGAATGATTGTAATGAAGATTGTTTACTGGGGTTAAGCACATTTTACATCACATGCATATTACTTTAGGATGCTTTACAGAAGCATTGACTTATTTTATGTTGTGCTTCAAGATTCAAGGAGAACTGTCAAACTATTTCAAGTATGCCAAAAAAGCAATCATAAGTAGATTACGTATGAAATATGCAGGAAAATCTAAGAACTGTTGACAGATTTGTGTAGTACAGTAGTCCCTCGCCACTTTGCGGTTCAAGTTTCGCGGACTCATTGCATCACGGATTTTTCAAAAATATTTATTAAAAAAAAATTTTTTTTAAATACCACCATATCGGAAAGCTGTATTGCGGAAAGCAGTTGTTGAGGAAAGCGGTTGTTTCATCGTGATGCTCGAGAGAAACGGTTTCCCAGGATGCCAGACAAAGAGAGAAACTCTCTCAGAGGCTTTGTACACACCCACAGGCACTCAGACAAGACACGTGATTGGTTCCTGGAGCGAGATCGACCAATGAGAGCACGAGTGGATGTATCCCGTGAGCTGATCGCGTGATAAACAAGGGATCACTGTATATGGTTTGCACACGTCCCATAAAATTTGGAATCGGTCATCTCAGTTCATCTCCCTAGTTGTCGTCTTCTATTTGAAAACGCATCACAGATCTCTTATGCTGGTGTGACGTAAGGCTGTTCCTGCTCTGGTAGTGCATTCAGTCAGGAGTTGAAACATGTTATTCAGCCTCGTCACTTTCCCACCCTAAACTCCAAACATCTGGAGCTGCTTAGAGCACAACTCATGGCCCTGGAAATCTACACCCACAGCCATTGCATAACGGTTCACACTTGTTCTCTCTCTCTCTCATACATTCACTTGTTCCTACATACTTGCTTTTTTTAACCAGTTTGTTTGCTTGTCACTTTCTCTTCTCACACTTTATGTACAGACTCCAGAATTTCGCATTGGTATTCGCCTCTCGTTTCACTGGCTCCTCCCTGCCTGGCATAAGTTCACGTTTACATTTTTTTGTTCTGTTCATCTTTAAATACAGTCGTATCTCGGCCAACATGGAATCTGCACAGATTTTTTCTACAGTTCTGGAGTTCTTTTGAAAAGATTTAAATATGGTAAAACAGTCGGGAGAATCATACTTGCCAAATATATGTATAAAGTGACCACATGACGCGAGGGTTGTAGAAATGTTTGAATGAAGGCTGTTTAAGTTTGCAGTGACCCTGAGGAGCTTTCTTGGGAAATCTACAGACCAGTGGCAGGTTTCTAAATTTAGACTGGTTGTTCTCAATCATTTTGACTAAGGCCTCAACAACATTGTTCAAAGGGCAAACGCTGTGATTAAAAAATCACACTTTGAATTTTTGGTTAATTTTGCTTTCTCATATAGGTGAAGGGGTGAATTAAAACAAGATTGTTTTCTTTAACTCATCCTGAGGCCCCTATGCAAGTTTGCTGAACCAGTCATTTAGAGTAACACTATCTCTTAAAACGGCAAGATACAATCATGGCAAACATTTTTGAGATCTGTTATAGATTTTACATGTTTCTGATGTCTGTTTTTTTTCAGCTCAATTCATGTTGGAAGCTTATAAACTGTATTATTCAGCTGTGGTAACATGACAACTTGTAATCATCTACAGCTGTAACTAGAAGAATAATGACATGATTAACCAATTTCAGCACTGCATTGATCATTATGTACAAATACGTTTTGATTACATATGCAGCCACTTGAGCAACCAGTTATATAATGTCAACTTGTTTATGCAAAACAAATCTCGACATGCAAAAGTTATATGTAAGCTCTATCAGTTACTGAAACTCCAGATGGCTCAGTAATGTTTCTCTAAAATTTACAGGAAATATTATGGGTTATATGTTGCAATCATCATGTTTGTACTTGTGCAGCTGTAATCACTGATTAGCTGATCATAACTTATTTTGACCTGAAGTTGTACCTATGGAGACTGCATTCTTGTAGAAGCCTGTGTTTTACCATTTAGTTTTTTTCTTTATAGTGATGCGATGAGTTCAAAGTTGTGTTGTCAAACAATTTCGATATGTATCGATACTGAAATATCGAAAACTGCTCCAATACGCCTTTTCTGCAGTGTTGATACACCAATACCAATCAGGTTCTTGCGCCCTTCTCTCCGGCGGCGAATTGACACACACCCGTCTCTTATCACTCACTCATCTCATTTTCTCTGGTTGAATAGTGCTTGTGTTGCGGATAATTTCACTCGCACCAAAACACATGCACCACTGATCTGTATAAGTCGTACTCTCATAAAGTCGCCTATCAAACAACTCACGAGCGCTAAATACTTTTTTTCCCCGTAGCTTAACTGGTCTAATACATACAAAATTGTCAAAATGCCCGTCTTGCATGTTGTCGCTGCTGTCTGCCATGTTGATCAAAGACAAAGAGAATGTCGTTCACTGCTCTTGACCGAATCATTTTTATAACTTTAATTGGAAGTATTTATCTTTAATTATGAAAAATGTCCAGTTATTTTACATTTGCTTTTCATTGCTTTAGTATTTCCTACCTCATTACAGTAATCCTTCGCCACTTCGCGGTTCAAGTTTCGCGGCCTCAGTGCATCGTGGATCTTTCAAAAATATACATCGGGATTTTTTTTTTTTTTTCCAAAAATTCCGCCATATCGGCAGCCGTATAGAGGAGAGCAGTGTTGCTTCATCGTGATATTTATACGAGAGAAACGATTTCCCAGAATGCCAGACAAAGAGAGAAACTCTCTCAAAGGCTTTGTGCACACCCACAGGCACTCATACAAGACACGTGATTGGTTCCCGGCGCGAGATCAACCAAAGAGAGCACGAGTGGAGTGGAAGCCTCTTCGCCTCTCTCAGAAGCAAATGTTGACAATCCAGCGCCGATATCTGACGATGAGGCGCTTCCAGAACTGATTTAAAGGCCTCATTATACCAGTGCAGTAACACCATCATCATCACATTCATCGAACCGCACAGGTCTGTCATCGTCGTCATTACTGGAGTCTCAAGATACTACTGTCATTGAGTATAGAACACCATAATACGTATCGTATGAGAGTAAATGTATAATAGTAAGGTTTTATAATTGAATAGATTTAATTAAAATATATATAAAGTATAAATATGCATATTTTAAACATTCTGGTACCTACACACACATATGGAAATTCCTGGGGGGCCAATCCTACTTTGCGGGTTTTCACCTATCGCGGGGGGTTCCGTTCCACAATAACCATGATAAACGATAAATCACTGTATTGTTAGACCCACTTGAACAAAATAAAGCCATGTTTATTTAATTTTGTCTCTATTCCTTTGTATTTATTTCTACTATTGTTTGCCTTTTATTTTGTCTTATTATTGACTGTTTGCTTGTTTTTTTTGTTGTTGTAAATTTAGTTCAAATAAAACCAAACAGAATTACCCGACTTATCAAAAAATTATGAGAATGATCTGTATGGCAGTCGCAAATGCTATTGAATATTAAGATTTTTCAAGTTTTGTATCAAAGTTAAAAATTCCAGTGTCTGGACAACACTAGTTGAAAGTGCTTGGACAATGGGCAGTTGAATGTTTGTAGTTTATAAGGAATGTTGATGTTTACTGAAGTTAAACATCTGCACAGCGAACTGACCTCAGTTCATTTCTCAGCATCAGGCGCCACATTGACTCCTTTGTGGCGGTAGCGACAGCCGTTGTGTGTTGTGGTCAACAAGGAAACGTGGTTATCAGACCCTCCAGGTCCTCCTCTATCAGTGCTAACGGCCCCCACCACACATGACCTGTGTTATTTGTGAGTTCAGTGCGCTATCTAGCAAACCACGTCCTTCCTCACACACTGAAAACGGTGGGCAGATATATGGGCGAGGGTTTGGGCATCTGTGTAAATCTGCTGACGTACAGTAATTCACTGGGAGCTGGATGGGGGGGGCACAGGCTTCCTGTGTGAGAGACCAGGCCCACCAGCCACACATGCCACACATTCTCTCGTATTGAGCTGGACTGCTCTGAAGCGTGGCTTATTTAGATGATATCCATGTTTTGAATTCTGAAATATGCTAAAACATGTTGACAAGGTGCCAAAAACTTAGTCAATTTAGCCAAAAGTTATTAAACAAATAAGCAAAAAAATTAATTTGTTATAAATTTATTTGAGCAAATGGGTACAGTTGAGTTATTTGCTTCAGTTCATATATTCATTATCACTCATCGTTTTTACATAATTTGTGACACATTTGAAAGTTTATTTAATTGTGTAGTGTGGCTCTTGACTTTGAGTATGTTGATTATTTTACACATGCTTTGTGAGTCATTTTTAAACAGTACAGAAGGTTGTTTTGTTGAAATGCAGAAATGGATATGATTAAAGACGGTGTTGGGAATATTTATGATGTACTTTTTCTGCATAAATTTTTAGTCGTTCGACATAAACCCATGTTAATTGAGTTTGTATCCCCATACAGCTGCCAGACAATACAATAAAAGCTATTTTAAGCGTGTTTAAACACTATACTCATTCTTTAAACTTGGCATGCCTTTTCTTTCTCTCTTTTCCCCTTTTATTTTGCTCCATGTCTGCCTCCTACCAGTCATGTGACCTTGAAGGGGGCGGGACTCTCACTCTCTCTTTTCCTCAACTCTTTGTTCTCCAGACGACGCCCATATCATGTCTGCAGTAGAGCTGCTCCGTCCCTGGCCTTGAAGTCAGCTTTCATTCCGCCCTTCAAAACACATTCACGCCTTCTCACAGCGATTAAAAATGTGGGCTGTACTGAAAACGAGTTGCATTTTTGAGCTCAACAGTTTTGCCAGTTCTTTCTTTTTCATCTTTCTGAGCCAGTTTAACTCTGTTTTAAATGATTGTGCATGGATTCTGAAGGTTGTTGGTGTTTGCCAGCATGCAGGTGCGTGCGTTCAGTCTTCTCGTCTCAGCTGTCTTCGTCTTACCCACATAATGATCGCCACAGGCTTTATTTCCTGTGTTTTCATTTAGTTCCTCCACCTCGTTCTGTCATTTCCTGAAAAAACAGGGTGTGCGTGCATGTGCGCACGCTTTTGTGTATGCGTCAGAGGCAAAGAAATTTGTCATGAAGGCAATGATGTAGATGAAATCCATCAGTGATTCCAACATTTTGTGAGCAATAACTGTTTCAAATCATTTTTTTTACTTATTGGTAAAAGTATATGCCTTGTATTTTGGTTATAGCTATTAACAATTCAAATTAAAGCAGCGTAATTTGTCTATGCAATCCAATATTTGTAACTAAAGGTGCACAAGTGCGAGCATGAGCAACAAGTTGCAGGCTGCAGTTCACTTCACGGCCACTGGTGTCGCTAATAACAAGGGTTTCTGAACTCTGTATATTAGTCCCTTTAAATATTAAAATCTTTAGTTGTGTATATAAAAAGGCTTTTATAAATACTATAAATATATTTTTTAACAATTACTTGGTTATGCCTACAATGATTGCCTGGAGCTCAATCAGTAGAGCATTGGTGTTTACAACGCCAAGGTCATCAGGAAAGCAAGAACTGATTCAATGTGTCCTTTAATGCAATGTAAGTCGCTTTGGATAAAAGCCTCTGCCAAATGCATAAATGTAAATACTTAGACTAAATGTGCCTTTATGTTCACAGTCTTTTGATGCATCTCTTTTCTGCTGCACAGAAGATGCTCTCTAGTGTGTTTTCTGACCTTGAGGTGAAACGACCTTGTCCTTCCACATTAGCTCTTGAGTTGGTCTGTGATTTGTGTCTGTATGATTCGTGAATTGCTAATGTTACAGTTTGTAAAACTGATCAGAGAAAGGATTGTTACGCATTTGTCTCCCTTCATTTTTGTTGGTCGTCAGCTCTGTCTCGCTACACTTGGGGACATTTTTGAGTTTTGGCTCTGTGCTTTCTATCTATGGCTTTAAGCGTTCCACCGGACAAGATTGTCATGCAATGTTTTCATCCGTTTAAAGGAGGTTAGACTTTTTTTTTTTCCAAGAACATTGTTTGTGTACTGGTTGCATTGACACAGCTGAAGGATGGGTATAAATGCTTGCTTTAAGGGCGTTGTCTTTTTTCCCTTAGCCTTTTCTTCTTTTTTTGCCAAGATTCCTGCTCCAAACTCACACAATATTTCTATATTTGTATTGGATATGCTCAACAGCTATATTTTAAAAACACCACAGTGGGGAGATTAACCTACAAATACACCCTCTGCATTTTAAACCGGGATAGGAAAAAGTGTTTTATTATCAAAACTACTTCATGTAGAAAGTTGGTGATGATTAGAGGATTCTTCACAAATATATGCATGAAGCCTAAACATTTTTATTTTTGGTTTAAGCCTTTGATACGTGCGATCAGTTTAGTCTGTTCCCTAGAGCGTACAATCATGTCCAGAATTAGTACATGTGGTTTATAACGTTCTGCGAGTCACATGATCACCTGCTAAACTCAGATATGCTTCGCTGAGGCAGAGATGGACAAAGCTTGTTATCTGACTGTTCAGTGTTTTCAATCACAATTTTTATTTTAGGTTTCAGACATTAATTCAAATGTAAGTACTGGCAAAACAATACGTTTATAGTTTGTTAAATACCCACTGTTGTCTGTGGAAGGGACAATAACGGTCTATTTAATTATAAATTGAGGTGTTTTATTCATATCAGATACACATTGTGTTGGTAACTACTAAGTTCTCACTTCATCAGCCACTCATGTTCATGTATTTCAGGAGATGTGGATGAACTGATGTGTTGTAAATCCACGGCCCAAACTAACATAGCAGTGCCCATCGTGCTTTATAGAGCGACTTAACACGGTCGTTATTAAGGTTTTTAAACATCGAAACGCATTCACCAACACACATTTGAGATTTGATATATCAGTGAGATGATGATATAGTTAAAAGTTAAATGGTTTGAATAAAGGAAAAACGAAAATTAAAGGGATGCATCCATCACATAACGCATATCCTCCTGGAAATAAGATGACACGCGTTACAATAACAGTAATCTAAACTCATGCTGGAGCTCAGCTGGAATATTTTAAACTGGAAGGGACTCTCACCTTGGACTGAAAAATCTGTCCTGATTTCCAGTTTGCATTTGAAATAAATGTTAATACACTGACTAAAAACAGGACATTTTACACCTCTAATTGCATCTGTTTGGATGTTTCGGCCTGTGTGTGTTTGTGTTTTTGAGGGACGGGGTATTTTGGTGTATCTGTTTGAAATACTTTGGGTCAGTCTTGCTTTGTGTTAAGCATTTGACTTGTTTGTTGTTCTTCCTTTTGTGTTCACTCATGTGAATGTGGATCTTTACTTGTGATGACCCACTTGCTGTCCAGCTTAAGATTTCTGTTGTTGTTTTTTTTTTGTCTGTGTGTGTGTGTGAGAGAGTTTGTCTCTGTAGAGACCTTGTCATTTTTCTATTGAACTGTTTTTGTGTGTGTCTGTCAAATGCAGTGTGAATGTCAAAGTTAGATCAAAACACAATCTCAAAAGTGTTTTTGTGTGTGAAATTATCTGTTTAAAAATCTGATTAAAAAAAAAGCATCCTTGTGGGTTTATCGATTTGATCCGTTTATGTTTGTTTAAATTCCCTTGACAAATGTCTTGGTGAACAGCAAGTTTGGACGGGACAAATCCAAGGTCTTGTCCTCTGATATTTGAGTAATTAGTTGAATGTAATTAATACTACTTTTGCTTTTTCTTTATTCTACGTGAGCATGATGCATCATATCAGACATGGATCAGTCATTGACTGAATTGAAGGTTTGTATTCCATTGAGATCATATCAGCCTATGCACATTTTCCTCATTCCTGTATTTGTCCACATCTTTGGAATATATGCTAGTCAATGTTAAAATTTAGCATACATGTCCTACAAAATCAGGTTTCTGATTATATTTCTAGTCTATTTCTAGTCTATTTCGAGTTCTGCCTTTGATCTTTGCATAGTGTCTTGTTCATTTTGTGGCCTCTTCCTGTGCGTTTCCTGCTTCCTCTAAGGACAACCGGTCGGGAAATATCTCATCTGCGCACATTCAGTCTTTTTTCACTGCAAAGCTCACTCAGATCAGACTTTTCACTGAAGAGTTTGTTCTCTTAAACATACAGGCTGTATTTCAAAAGCTTTGTGAACCTAAATCTGGTCTCATTTCTCTTTGCTAGTGAACATGCTCCGTGATCATTCATGTTGACAAGCCACCTCTTGTGGCCAACTGAGTGTATTACAGTCCCTCCCCCACCCTGAACCCATGTGGAAACATTTTAAATGCCCAAAAATACAAAACACTCATCTGAACCGGTAAGAGTGGAAACATAGCATTCCAGCGGAGACGAAGAAGAAGAAGGCTAGTCACAGTGTTCGTTGAGCTTGTTCCAGGGAGTCATAACATGTTTACAGCGTTTACTTCTCTTTTTCTGACTCTTTGGAATAGATTGTAGTCATTTTTAATATTAATATCCATATTTCATGCAAAATCTAGGTCTGATTACATTCCAATGCTTAGATTTGATGTTCTGATCATTTTTATAACCATAATATATTATTGTTATTATTATGAACATGAAAAAATTGTGTGTATTATAGTTGACTATATAAATTCTATTACTCTTTTTTTTTTGTCTTTTTTTTTTTTGTCTCAATATTAACAAAATTGCATAGTAAAAGAATGAAAATGAAATGTTTATAGGTCTTTTTTTAAGTGTTGCAGAATATTTTTTTAGTTTTGTGTGTGTGTGTGTGTGTGTGGGCTTTAGCAGAGACACGTTGCCAGATCTCCTCACAATCACAGATTGTTGGCTTTTATCTCAGCCGGTTATCTTTCCAGCCTCTCATACGACGAGGCATTTCAAAAGTACTGAGATACTTCAAAAAGTAGTCATGCTAAATAAAATGTTATTTCTTTAGGTGTTGGTAGTGATAACTCAAGTCAGGACTTATGCGCTGCCCGACTGACATAAAACAAGCATTGAAATATTCACAACGCTTGCTATTATCACTAACCAGTGCCTTACTGTTTTGTTTTTCTTACTCCGTTAGTAAATGTCATTTGATTGGTTGTCAATATCTCACATGATTGCTCATTGACTTGTAGTGTCCCCAAACAAATGTTTTTGTCCGTGTGTGTGTGTGTGTGTGCGCGCGCTAGCAATCACAGAAGAGCGTTGATGCCTTCTGACTTTCTCCCATTGAAAAAGATCTGCAAACTTGTGATTAGTGTAACATGACCTTAAAAAGTCGACCCCATATGTGTAGATCTGAGAGCGAATCCACAGGATAAAAACTCAAACAAATCCTAAGGGTAGAAATGAGGCTTGTTTGTTTGTTTTATTGATTTGATATTCTCTAGTGTGTAAAGAAAAGGTGAGTGAGGCTTCACAAAAGCTTTTGTTGTTGTCAGGCTGCTCTGAAGCGGAGCTGAGTGTAATCCCGGCCTATAAAAAGCGTTCTTATTGGACCGTTAAAAGAAAACAAAAACTAGTGATGTGTGTCTGTTTCTGTCTTGTGTTTCTACACAATTTCTATGTATCTTCTCGTCATTCTCCGCTGTGGTTACAGTAGTGCTTTTCCTTTTTCCTTCACTTTCATCTCTCTCTCTGATTTAGGGAAATCTTGAGTCATGTTGTTGCGCTTCGGATGAAAATAAGTGTTGTATATTTCTCCCCATGTTCTGCAGTCTTTTTTTTCGGTTATATGCACTGGTTTTACTCTTTTGTTGCCTCACTACATGAACTGAGTCACCAGAGGTTATGCAAAGTTGTACTGGGGCTAATGTAAAGAGGTCAGAGGTCAATTCAGTGCATTTTAAAAGTGGTGCTTGACCCTATGCCATTTATAATTAGATTTTATTTGTGTTGACTACGTTAAGTTTAATGGGAACTCATCAAGCTGATTTTCAGATGGTCTGTGACTAGTGGCTTGTTAAATTCACACACACACACAAACAGCTAGAGGAAGTTTTAGATGGAACCGATGTTCTTGGTTAACATCCTGTAAGGTTTTGTTCTCACTTCCACGTCACCATGTGCTCTGGAGAGGCTATAAGACAAAGGTTACTTGATGTTTTTCACACTGTCATTACACCTTTTGATTTTTAAGTCGTTTAACTGACCGACTGTATTAATGTTAGAAAAAGGATCGGAAATTGTGAGGAACTAAATCAATAAATTATCTTATTTGGGATAAAAAGCCTGAGTGCTTATCTGGCTTTTTAGAAGCAAAGTCAATGGGATGCATTTGTGTATTTTGCTAACAATACAGTTTGAATGCTATTTGCTTCGACAGATATTTCCTAAAGCATGAATGAAAACTGTTTTCCTAAATTGTTACCGGGAATATTTCTGTGTGTTTTCCAGATGTAGGCGAGCAGAAGGCCGTTATGCCGTGGACCGAGCCGCCATCATCAGTCACTGGAACTGGTTGCAAGCCCAAGTCTCAGACCTGGAGTACCGTATACGTCAACAGACCGACATTTACAGACAAATACGCTCCAGCAAGGTGTGCGCAATCACACAACACGTGCATTCACTTACGTTGTTGTATCATGGAGTTTCACTTCTTGCTTGTAATGCTCAACCAGTAGAGCGTTGGTGTTTACAACGCCACGTCATGGGTTCGATCCCAGGGAAAGCAAGAACTGATTCGATGCGTTTCTTGAATGCATTGTAAGTCGCTTTGTATAAAAGCCTCTGCTAAATGCATAAATTTAATGTAATGCCAGAATCACTGGTGTCGTTTAAGTTTTATCCCATCCTCTGCCTCTAGTAATTTGGCAACGCGCGTTCTCTCTCGGGCTCCTGTGGTGAAGTGTGCTCTTGTGGGATCGTTGCTTCATGTTTCTTCAGCTCACTGTTTTTATTTCAAAACCTTACCCCAGCTTGTTGTCCCTGTGTGGTTTTAAACACAAACCGATCAATTGGAGAATATCATCACGTCTTTTATCTGACATGTGAAGTGATTGATGCATTTCAAGATCTGTCTGACTCTACATGAAACTTTAGAAATGTACAGAAAAATATTGGACTAATATTTCGCAAACTGCCGTTTTTATCTGTATTTTCGGTCAATTGAATGTGATTGTCTATGCAGACCACAAAACATTGTTTATTTGAATTTAAATAAGACCATTTGAGATTGCCAATTACTGCAGGTACAGCTTCTGCTGATTTGGTTTTAGATTTTTACCGAGGAGGAAAAGCAATGTCGTCCAGTTTTGTTTAATTTGTGTGTGGTTGTTTTCTAGGGCTCTGTTGCTCTTGGGGTGAGCTCAGCGTGTGAGTCAGTACCAGAGGACAGCGGTGACTCAAGAACAGAGACCATTACCTGCCCTGCCGCACGGGTAAGACCAGAAGCACAGACACAGCACAGCATCAAAAAACACTAAATAAACTACCGACAGAGTCAGTCTTGTCCTGAACTCAGTAATTCAATACCAATGCTTTCATTACTGTTATTATAGGTAATCAATTATCAATTCATAAAACAGCTTAAGACCCATTGGTGTGTTTAAATTCCACGTGATACGGGCCCACACACAACCCAGGAGAATGCTGGGATTGTTGAGCGAGAAGATTGAGAAGAGGGGCTGCAAACACTCGATCTCTTTGTCTGTTGTATGCAAAACACTGCTGACCTTTTCTTTCATTCAGAGTAGTGAAGAAATGCAGCAAGAACCATTTGACTCATCCATACGAACTCAGGGGGAAAATCGGTGAGAGATTCTTTCCAACCTCACTTCTTTTTCTTTTTCTCTTTTAGGAGCGTGATACTTCTGGAGTGGAAGCGTCTGTATCGTCCAATGGTATCGTCACAGAAACTGGCTTGAAGAAAAGCTTTGGCCCTGTGAGACAGGTCAATGGTGTCATCAACAGGTATGACCGATGTTATTTAAAGGAGTATTCATGAACTTGTTGTCCCTCGTTAAAAAGTTCATTGATGCGTATTTCCTCCCTTCATCCAGCTTAAGGCCCAGTTCCCCTATCACCTCGAACCCAGGTGAGCAGAGCTGCTCTGAGTCTCAGCAGAAGCTAGAGACGGGCCCTCAGGCTTCCTCTGTGCATGACGGCACGTGTGTGGCGGCCCGCACGCGACCACTGCTCTCCTGCAGGAAACGCAGAGTCCTCCGGCCCGGTTCGCTCACCAGTCTCAATCGCAAGGTAAGGAGAGATGCGATTCTTCTCAAGATCTAGTGGCTGGTGTATTTGGAGCACAAAGGCCTGTTCATACAGAGTCTAATCTAACCAAAAATACTCACCAATGATGAATTTTTAACCCCCTTTGGTGTGAATAAAAACAGACAGATCTTTGCAGTGAGATGTGTCAGATTCTGTGTGAAGGTCACTTGGTGTGAATGGCCTTGAGAGATGTGTGAGAGAACAAACAAGCTCTTTCAGCGTCACCCTTGGACGGGTTTTAAAGAAGATGTGCTGAGCTCCTTAAGGTCCCATTGGACTTCTTGCAAAGGTTACAGATTAAATAGAGGTGACAGAAACTGCAGTGTTACAAAGTGCTGCTCCTAAACTGGTGCTACGTTTTTGTGTGTGTGTGTTTTAAGTTGCTTTGAATGGAAGGTTTGGTCTTTAAGTATATAGGATTGGGCTTTTGGTTAAGTGCTTGTTCTTTGTGAAGTAGGGACAGAAACACCAGGTTAGGGCGTCCCGGTCCAGGAGGCTGCTCTAGTCTGAATGATGGAGCACCATCTGCCCCATTTACACTTGCAATTTGCTGCAAATGACGGCTTCAAAGACCATGTGCTGCTTTTATATAGATCTATTTGCTTTAAAACTTGATTCCTCCCATAACACGGCCCCACTGTGAGCAAGAACACGAAGGCATGTGCTAAAACAATAAGCGCAACTCCAGTCGATTTCGGCTCTGTTACAAATAACAACACTTGGATGTCATTCAGAGACAACGCTCTTGAAATGTTAGGAGAAGTGCTGCCAGTGTCGTCCATCCGCTAACAGACAGATTCACTCACTACCTGCTAACCGATGTACAGACCAATCCTAACGTTAAAACAACGCTGCCCCTTAATCTCATTGTAAGTAAAAAGGTGAACGTGTACAATCTTGATGTGAGATGATTAGTTGATCTGTTTTGAAATGTTCATGATACGCACAATTTCAGGACAACAAAAGAGATCAGTTCTGATATTTCAGGTGTTTTCGGTCTTATTGCAGAGATGATGGTCCCTGTACAAACTGTCCTGCACTAATGTGAAGCACTCTTGTTTGAATAGGCTCGGAAAAACTGGGCACAGTTGCCAATAGCAACCCTTTCTCTCTAGTTCTGTGCTCTGGGTTAATGGCACGAGCCCATGAGCGCTAGAGAACCTGCCACATGCAAAACTGGGCGAGCAGCTCGGGATCCGTGTGTGGTCATCTGCTGCAGAGATTTGTGTGAGAGCGTCAGGCTGGAAGGGTTAACTCGAGTTAATGGAAACTAAGGGAAAGGCTGATCCCTGGCAGATCTAACTTTTGGTTGCTGATGCTCTTGAGATTTCATTAACTAAAGCAAGGCCACAGTGGAAGGCACTTGAAAGACTGGATTATGATGAATAAAATGCATAATTGATTACTATCCATGGGTTCTTTTGATATTAAGGATCTTTCTGCAAAACTCACGTTTGATGCTACCAAGGTTGGGACTTCTGCCAGACACAAAAATGAAAGTGTAGTGTGTTCACTGAACCGTAATGTTTTAAAGCCACCGGTCAGAATTTAATTTTCTACACAGCAAAATAATCTTGCCTTGTCATTGATGTCCTACATTTGGTCATTTTACATGAACTGAAACGTTTTAGTGTATGTAAACATTTCTGTCTGTTAGTATCTATTAAAGGCTTTGTTCACTCATTATCATTAGCTAAATTTGACTCGTTTATAATTTAAAGAAGTCATGTCTCTTTGAAAAATATGGATTATTTTTTACAATTGTTTTATGAACTTTTTGAAGCGTGAAAGTGGTGTTTGCGTAGCTGTCAAGGGAGAGTGCAGACCTTGCTCAGATTTGATTAAGTGTCTTTATTTGTGTTATGAAGATGAACAAGTCTTAGAGGTTTAGAAAGACATATGAGGGTGAGTAAATAATGCTGGAATTTATTTTTGGGTGAACTAATACACTGTTGATAATTGTTTTTGAAAATATCTTTATTTGATCCAAATTACAGTAAATACAGAAATATTGTGAAATAATGTTTAACCTTAAAATGAAATTTTATATTTTACAGTGTAATTTATTCCAGTGAATTTTCAGCATCTTTACTCCAGTCTTCAGTGTCACATGATAATTAAAAAAAACATTTGAATATGATGATTTTGCTGCTAAAGAAACATTTCTTATTATTATTATCAGTGTTAAAAGATGTAGCTTAATGTGTTTGTGGTACTTGTCATATGTTTGTTTTTTTTTAGGACCCTTTTTTCGTAATATTAATATTTTTAATGTCACGGTTGGTCAATTTACTACATCCTTGCTGAATAAAATGATTAAATTCTTAACCCTTTTGAACCATTATATACGTCAAGTATTATTTATAGATCTATGATATCATTTAGTGAAATATTCTGAATATGCTGCAAGGCTAAAACATTTCTTTCTTTTTTTTTTTTTTTTTTTATGGACTGGTTGCATAAATACTATTCATACACATCCACTAACTTTTCTCCTTGTTGTTCTCTCTTCTTGCTCAGAGGTCAGTGGCTCCTCGCTGTGGCTGTGAGCTGAATTCCCAGTGTGTGATGTGCAGTGGAAGTGCTCTCCCTCCTGCAGACACCCAGCACCAGCTCCCCCTACTGGACAGACTGGCACAGTTCGACCCCTGTGTTCACCCCATCCTCTCCTTTCCAGACGGTGAGCCTTTTATCCGTTTCCTCATTTTTCCCAGAATGCACACGTATGTAGACACAGACGAAAACAGTGACGCCATCCCACATGACTAGCACAGCTCCATCTGTTCCCTGCCATTTTTGCCTCAAGGATGAGTTTTAATAAGTGATTTTTTTTTTTTTACAGCATAGCAATTAGGTGTTAATTTAAATGTTAACTACTCTGGATCTGGTTATTGCACTTCTTAAATTATCCTGCAGGATGCTCTGGGTTTGAAGCAGGTCACTTTTTTTTTTTTTTTGCTTTTCATGTCTGTGGGAGTTCAGTAACATTTGGATTTGACGAGCTGATCTTAGATCAGCAGTCCTTGCCTGTACTGGTCAAATTAGCTGATCATGCATTCGTCTGCCTGACCTTTGCGGTGATAACCGTTTTAAAGAGCAGTGCAATCTGACTCTGACTAACTGTGCCAGTAGCGGCTAGCTTCGTCAGACTAACTGAGGCAGACGTATTTTCCCTCACCAATATGAGCATGTTGTCTTTAATCTGGCGTCTGTGTGCAAATGAATAATGGGCGTAGAAGAGGCAGGTGACACCGCTGGTGAAACTCGAGTAGATGGAGGGAAAAGAAAGAACTAAAGTACAATGAATACTAGAGTCAAGCTCTGATTCCCCCTTCTGGCGAATTACACACTGGTTTAGATGTGTTCGTCTGAAGGAGCGATGACAAATGCTGTTAGCAACACCAGGTCTTGGGTTTGATTTCCAGGGAATGCACATAATGGTCCTTGTGTATCTGTTTATTTCATTTTTATGCAAAGCAATTTATAAAATAAAATAAATTCCTTAAATGCATTGAAAGTTTGGGTAAACCATTCGGATACGTGATGGATAAATGCAAATCTATATGTACATGTAACTCAATCAGCACAAGTTTGTGTCTGACTGCTCGTCTTTCCTGATCTCATTCCACCCTCTTTTTCCCCATAATTTCCATTTTTGGCCCATCTATAAAATGGGCATCAAAGTTAAAAATAAAGTCAGCATGAATCCGTCATGCCATTTCCTTTTGCAATGCATTTAAAGTGAAATCGGATAGTCAGCAAGAGAAATGTTGCAAGAATTGAAAAATTAGAGGGCTTGACGTCAGCTAGAAGTGGAGAAAGTTATTACATTTAGATAACATTAGGAAGAGAAACGGATGGCATGAACGATCTAAGCCTGTGGGACCATGTTTTAAATGATTCACTTCACTTTTTTTCCTCAGATGTGATGATGAATCTCCATATGCAGCGTGTGCTGAAGGGACACTGGCAGAATCGTCCTCTGGAGAAGATCAAGCCCATCAAGAAGATCTCGCTCAAGCACAAGTTGTGTTTGGGTAGCCGCGTGTCAGACCCTTCCTCCAAAGACAAACACAGGCTCACCAACTCTCTCCTCTCCACAATCCGTAAGTGTGAAATCAACAAAAGACGCTGAAAGATCTCATTTATTACCCTTAAAGGGCATTTTCTCCACTTTCGTGGACATTTAAACATATAAAGGTTATTGGAAATGGAGGTGGCTGCACAGGTATCTAGGCCACTCCTCAGTCCGTTAAATTCTGAGTAAAAATTCCCTGAAATGTTAAGAGCTGAGTTTTCTTTAATGGAGGCGAATTCTCACAGCTTTAGGAGAGTCAAATATACTCTAAATGTGACGGCCCCTCATAGGCAGTTAAAGTGACCTGTGAGTGTCAAGCCGTCATTAGCTGCTCTCTTCCAGTCGCTCGCTGCAGTGACTCAGCTGTTATTTCTGGCGTCATCATGGTTGCATACTCCCTTTTTTCATGCTCTATTTATGACTTTCAAAAGATCTGCAGCGTAGAATTGAATGAGTCACATTACGGAAATTTGACATTTCGGTAACCATATGCAATACGGTTTTATTAGTTGACATGAACGAAGATTGAATAATACTTGTACAGTATTTAATAATCTTTAATGTTAATGTCCAAATGTACTAATCCGTTATTAAAATCAAAAATTGTGTTTGTTTACATTAATGCATTGTGAACAATAAGCAACTGGATTTTATTTACTAACATTAACAAAGATTACAAACAAATATATTATTTAATGTAAACAAATGAGACCTTATTGTAAAGTGTTGCTGAAATTACTATTATTATTTATTGTGTATTATTTGGTGCAATTTATTGTTTGAGATTCACATGGCAATGAATTATTTAATACCTTGGTTTACGAGTGACTGTATACGAGCAAATTGGTGTATGAGCATTGTATCAGAGTGCGAGAGAAATTTCTTTGTCTATGCAATTTTTTGTGTGGAAAAGTCCTAACGCTCAGCCTCTCATAAAGCCTATCACCCCTTCACTCGTTCATTCTCTCAGCGTCGCTCGGTTTGGTTGCATCATTCACCACAGTGATACTTTTATAAGTGATTTACAGCGGTTTTACCTCCTGTTGTTAACATTAATTGCAGCGCTTCCACTAAGATTTTTTTTTTGGAAGTCCAGACTTCCAGATGTTAGTTTTTGGAAGTCCCATGTATTATCTTTGGAAGTCCCTGGTATTATTTTTGGAAGTCCCTGTTACAGTACTACTACGTCATAAAGCACAATAATTTTATGCCTGTTACATGTTACGTATCATGCACAGATAACCAGGCTATTTTGGGGAGTTTCGGGAAAGTTTACCCGTCAATATAACACATCTCACAGTTTCGCGATCCCCGCACGTTTGTGCATAGTTATCAATTAGTTTATGGCCATAGCTCTCGCTGTTGGCTTTCGCGATCCCCGCAGTAGGCGGAGTTTCAGTAGTTCGCGGGAATTACCATCGTTACATCACTAGTGTACATCTTGACAGGAGTTGTATGGCGAAAGAGATTAAGTGACCTGCTGTGTCCTTATCAATGGAGTCGCTTAGCATACACGCCTACGGCGCATGTGGTGATTTACAATGTGGTCACTTTGCAATGCACATGTACGTCGAGCGCTCTGTGATCTGGCGTAAAACCATTAAACAGGACGTCCCGCGGACTTCCTGAACTTAAAATTTCGGCGTACGCTGGCGATTTTCGGACGTAAATTACGCCCGGACGCCCGTTAACGGAGGCGCTGATTAATTGTGATCGCTATTGTTCATGTAGTGAAATATACACGTACAGCATATAGACAATGTCTCTCAAGATGAGTAAGAAAGAAGGTACGAAACTCTCCCTGTAAGCAGTAAAACCCTCCTCCTGTCTCCTTCACGCCAGCAGCGACGCGACTCAAAGATAAAGATCTTAATGGTTATAATTTGAACTGTAATTAATAGGTTAAAACCAAAAAATATATTTAAAATGAGCATTTATGGTCACGTGGAACGAATCAAGTGATTTAAAAAAAATTTTTTTTTACTGTATTCTTATGGGGAAAATTGTTTTGAATCGAATTGAAACAAATTAAACTCGTAAACCCAGGTATTACTGTGTGTGTGTGTATATATGTATATGTGTGTATATATATATATATATATATATATATATGAGAGGGAGAATAATAGAAATAATAAATCTGCAAGTTATAAAATCTACCCCTTATTTCTTTGTTTTTTTTTCTTCTCTTATTTTCTCTCAGGTTTGTCGCATCATAAGGTGCGCTCAGAGAAGGTGTCCCGGCAGCAGTTAGACATGCCGATAAGTGCCAGTAATATCGAGACTCGCCAGCATTTCCGGCAGAGCAGTTCTTTTGACAGGAGCAACAGCCGCAAGAGACCTCGTGAACCTTCGCTGGACCGTACAGAAAGTATGTTCTCCATTACATCCGTCTTGTTTGCTTTTATCTCTCTAGTAGTCAACATTTAAGTTCAGTCCTTTAACACACTTTGATTGATTGTCTAAAGATGCTACGAAGTTTTATATGGATATGGGGAGTCCATGCCCATCTCTGTCTGCTCTCAACACACCCACCCACAGCCCCTTGATGAGACAGCAATCTTACTCCGAAACCTCCACACCCCTCCACCTCAACAGCAGCGCCTCTGTAAGATGCTCTTGAAAGCTTTCCACCTGTTTGTGTAAACGCATGAGAACCAACTTACTTACGTCTGTGTGTGACTCTTAGACCATTCGCAGACGGAGGGGAGAGAGTCCCTTTGACATCAATAACATCGTCATCCCCATGTCTGTGGCCGCCACCACCCGAGTGGAGAAACTACAGTACAAAGAGATCCTTACCCCGAGGTTAGAGCGGAGTTTCCAGACCTGTGTGTTCATTAGCCTCCTTCAAAGATGTGTTCTTCAATTGCTGATTATTTTGCCTTTTGCTTTTAAACTGTAGTTGGCGAGAAGTGGACGTTTTTGCAAAACCAGTAGCTGAAGAGGACGATGCAGTGGAGGTATGGCCATGCTGTTGGTCACCCAGCAGTTATTTTAAGCAATCAAGGCTGTAAGCCGCCTACCTAGAAAATTTGGGAATTATAGGTTTGTTTCAGCAAGCAAGTAGTATTCGAATGTGATGTTAATGCCCCCATTTCTTGATAGGCAGCTCTTGAACTAAAATGGTTGCAGCTGTAACAACAAATATGCAACACTAATTTAAAATCTAGACTGTCATGATTAATTTGTGTCCATATGCAGTTTCGACAGATACATTCCAACTAGAATACGTGTTTGTTGTGGCCAGCAGGGGAAGCTGCCACACAATATCCGTTTCTTGAAAAAATGAAGTCCTTTGTGAACAAGATTCTCAGTTAATATTTTGAATCAAACTTTATAATGATCATTTTTAAGTATTTCTCTTATTTCACTGGTAAATTTGTTATTTTAGGACTCCCTTTTGTTTGTTTTTTAATGCCTATAGTCCTGAGTACTATATTGGCAAGTGTATGCATTTAATAATAATCTCTCGTTCTCTCAGGTTGAGGATCTCTCTGACCTAACATTCTCTCAGCTACACCTTCCTTACGAGGAGCAGGAACACTCTCGCTGGAGTTGGACTGCCAGCAATGTCGCAAAGAGAAGAGGCAGCAGGTGAGGGAACACAACTTTGCTCTGCTTTTCTCAGTCCTTTTTAGGGATGTGCGATTTCTTCTGTCTAGCAGCTTGGAGGCCGTCGACACGTAGCTGGCCATTGATGTTTGCACTTCATGATGGGAGAATAGGTGCAAAGAAAAAACTGCCGTTTCAAATCTGAACGATAAGAAATGCAGTGAATAATGATACCAGGTTTAGATCAACAGTATAATGAGTAGTTATTGAAGCAATAAGCATTACACTGATTTCACTACGGCCACACTGTTAGTCACGTGATAATCAGCGCCAGTGTATTTCTCCACAGGTCGTACAAGTCTGTAGACGGACGGACAACCCCCTTGCTGTGCGGCACCAACCCCTCCACACCACAGCCCTCATCTCCAGACACAGCACACTTCCACCTGCTGCACGAGTACAGCTTAGTGGCGTCTCCCTCCAGCCCCGTCAGCCCGGAGATGCTGATGCTGTCCGGCCTGCACACGCCTGGCTCCAGAGACTCCCAACGGCTGCTTTCCAACGAGGACACGCGCTGTTCCACCCCAGATACCTGCGAGGAAATGGTAGGCCCTCGATGTAGATGCACCAGCATGGTTTTTAAATATTTTGATTTAACGTTTTATTTCATTACTATACTACCTCGGTATTAAATTACAGAAGACTACCGTATTTTCCCGCATATAATCCGCACCCTCATAGCCCATGGGTTTTGGGATTTTGTGTAAAAAATCGTTGGCATAACCCACGCCTTTATATAACCCGCACCCATACATTTATTAACTTTATTGTGAAAGTTCACTTTTTGAATTTCGATTGTTGCTCGCATGACGTCAATTATCCATAACTGTTCAGGCTCGATACATAGTGCTTGTGTGCGAAATTAAAACAATAAGAAAACAAACACAAGTCAGAATCAGAACAAAAAGAAAAAGCAGTCTCTCCCGCTGTGCAGCAGCACGTCCCTTAAGAAGTGTTTCTACAGGTGTTGATCATCGGATGAGATGAGAAGAGCGCGCCCTCATGGCAGCACAGCCGATCACATCTTCTTGCATGATTGACAGGTCAGACAGCCTATCAGCGCCAGCTGTCAGATTGATAGTAAAAGCGCCAGAGACAACAACCCTCACAATACAGCAAAAAACAAACAAAAAACCCTTACATCCTTAGGGACGTAACAAATATATTGAAATATTATTACGTGTAAAAGAATTGTGATATAACCCGCACCCCCACCCCCCTGCAGGGTTTGTAAAATCTGGTTTAACCCGGAAGTTATGTGTGGGAAAATACGGTAGTCATTGGAGCCAATCTGAATGTAAAAAAATATATATATTTGTCATAGTTTCTGTTCCCTGCTATATAGGTTTATTTTAACTTCCATTTCTGAAAACCCCTGAAATGTGAAAAGATTCCCATTTTGAACTAGAGGCTTTATTGTATGTTCAAAACTCAAAAACTATCCTGCTGGAGCAAACTGAGAGTCTGCAGTTTTTTAATTCTGTGTGCAGATATTTACTTGCTCTGTCTCTGTTTGTCTCTACGGGCTCCCCAACCGGTACAGCCATGGGAACGCCGAACCTTTCCGCTGGACGTGGAACCGCAACAGGAGTGTGAAATCCATCTCAGTCCAGCGGGCGAACGGTCCTTTAGGACCATTCGACGCGTGTCCGGCTGCAGGACTTCCAAATCGGAGTCCGACGCTGGGCCTTCCTCTCCTCTCGGCGACGACTACGCCAAGCCGAAACAAACCAACCCATCCAAACCTACTCACCGATGAAGCCTAGACTCTGCCCACCCACCAACACACCCCCTCCCCCTCCCACCAGCTTTCAGAAACTCCTGAAACAGCAGCAACGTAGATGGAAAGAAAACCAACAAAACGAATGAAAGTCCCTGTTGTTTGATATTCAAACATCAGTAAATTCTTTCACAGTTTTTAGTGAATTGTATGGCGATTTATATATAGAGACCTGTTTTAATTCAGTCTTTCTTTTGGGTCACCGTAGGACAAAAATGTTTAGGACAATAAAAAATAAAAAAAGGACGAAAGAGAGATTAGCTTGAGTGCTAAACCAAAATTGTGTATCGCAGAAGAGCACTTCCCCCTTAGCATGCTGTCGTACTGAGGGGCTCAGCTTGCATTGTGTGTGGTTCCCTTCCAGATTTTTCCAAAATCCCACCTTCAATTACTCGTTCAGCCTTGCAGTTTATACTGGAGTGATAAAACGCAAATTTAAAGCCAATAATAATGATTACAACTGACTTGCACAAAGGCGCCAATTATCGTCTTTGTTCTCTCTGTGAAAGCACTTCATTTTAAATTCTTTCCACATTCCCTTGTTTTTTGAGCAGACAAACATCCTCGTACTTAATGCCTGGGAATTACATAAATCCCAATTTCTGCTTTGGTGTTTGTCCCATGTTCTCTGGTAAACCGTGGTCCGTCTGTGCCCCATTTCTGTCAAAGTGACGGAAGAGCAGGTGCCTTCATCGCAGCCAGGAAATGAAACTGCCATGTCGCTCTTGTGCGCTTTTTAAACGCCACCAAGTCTGATTAGAGTGCTTAACTGGTTTCTCCAGCATGACACCATTTCCAGTAACCCGGACTGGATTGCACTCGCCGCAAATGTTGCTTTTCGCATCGTGGAATGGCCTTTCTCGTGTGGGCTTGGGTTAGTGTGAGTTTTGAAGCGCTTGCCGTTACTATGCATGACCAGGTTAGTCCAAAGAACGTGCGGTCACTCCAATATAAACTGCCCCCCCCACCCCAAAAGAGATCTTCCATTGATTGGTCAGGTCTTTGTTTAACAAAACAATCTGCAATACCTACAGCCGTCTTCAAATCCCGTAACTTGAGAAATGACGAGTAATAACATTGACAAGCTTGACGAGAAAGGACACGTGTTCATTCGTTGGCTCCTCGGTTGCTGTCGGTCACAACCCCGTTTCTTTTTTCATTTCCCATTGTGTAACGACGAGGAACGATTTCTGTTGTTTCCCCAATCAGTGAGTCACTGCTTGCAGCTCCTTCCTGTTATTTTAACTAATACGAATGTAATAAAGTCTAATAGCGGACACCAATTACTTACGATTTTTATAAGTAGCTTCTCTGTATCTGTTGTCACACGAATCTAGCTATTGTAGTCATTTGTTCTTGTTTAAGGGATGTCATGTAAACCAGAAATCCTTAATATATTCTTTTTTTTTTGTATCTCACTGGAACATAACCGCATTCATAGTGTCAGAGGAATCTCATCTTTTGAGGTTGTGTGGCAAATTGTAAGGGGACCATCAACGACTGTCCCATTTCCTGCTGAAAATCCGCCGCCCCTTTCATTCTTAATATCATTAATTATGGTTTTATGTCTCTCTCTCTCTCTCTCTCTCTCTGTGGGGGTCTGTGTACTTATCAGGCAAATGTACCATAAGGTTTGACTAGCTTTCAAAAGCCAATATTGTATTGTGTGAGTTATTTTCATACTTTGAATTTCCAATGTGGTGAATGAGGGTTGGGTGAGTCTGGTATATCCTTTAGCATGTAATAGTTTGTACAAACAAAAAAAAAAGTTTATTTTGTACATACCTTGTTTGATTCTTTACTGTGTTTGATGTTCAGGCTGTAGCTGTCCTGATTGTCTAGGGAGAAGACACAAGAAAATATTTAACACTTTCTTTATGCAGAGGCAACAAGAGAAAAAAAAAAGTTTATCGATTAATTCATTGGCCGATCAGACAGGCAGGCAACGTTTGTGCTTCTCAAATTAAAAGTGAATTATATTGTACTCAAATGTCTTCTGTCTTTCTGTTTCTGGAACAAGAATTGTTTCCGTCAGGTTTATATGAAGCAAGATTATCAAGATTACAGAGATCTAATTTAAGGATTTGAATGGATTTACTTGTTTATATAGCGTCAAACTTTTTTTATTATTATTGTTCAAGGACAGGGGAGAAAGGTTGGGGTTACTCGTATATGCACTGAAATTAATAATGCACTCCACTCCTGGATAAAGGGCTATCAGAAATGGGGGATGAAAGCTAAAATGCTTTGGGTTTTTTTGTTACTGCAGAAAGTTTATGCACTTTTGCTGAGGCAGTCTGAGAAAAACTTTAGCGTGATTTAATCTAAAACAATGTTGATTAGAGATATTATTAATGGTTTGACTTTAATAGAAGAATTTGGGCAGATTTTGATCCTTTCCCTGTTTGAGTAGGTGCAGTACTTTTTAATGAGTGCATGGAAGTTGCTGCATCTTTGAAGCTGCTCGATTGGAAATGTACAGCTAATTAGTCATTATACTGACTTATGCAGAAACAAGCAAAAAATGGTAAGTAGCTTTGTATTTTTTATTAATATTTTTAAGGTGTGTATGACTGCTGTAGTCAGCAATCTCAATTCCATCACATAAAATAATAATTATCATAATAATAATAAAAAAAAATATTTTATTTGAATCCATCATAAGTATATACCTTGCCATATTTCCAGCATTTCTTGTTTTTTACGTTTTTTTTTTTTTTTTTACAAAATAGAGACGATAGACATTCAATCTATTTTAACTTCAGTCCCATGATAATTTAATGAAGAAAAAAAATCATAAATGTTTATAGTTCTGGTTATGAGGGACACACGAGCAGTAAGTAGATGTTTGTTTTCTTAAAGGTTTTGTGTAACATCATTTTTAACCTAATTCCATTTTATCCATAACGGGGTTAAAAAAAGGTGCTTAAATCTGAAAATAATAAAATATTTAAATCCAGAGGTGGGAAAATATGATTTGTTGAAGGTTTGATATGTGCCTAATGATGTGGGGTAGTTAGAAAATAAATAATACAAAAATTGTTGATTTGAAACAAATGACCATTTATTACCAAATCCCTGGAATGACCCACCCAACACAATCTATTTAAATATGAATAAACAATTATTTGACATCAGAATATCAGTACATTTATGAATTGTACAATTTATACGGATATACTTCATTTTGGTCCGCAAACAAAAACATTTCAATTAACATCAATAAGTCTTTCAAATCTGATATCATATTTACTCTCACATCTACACTGATTATAAGTATTTCAGAGATTCGGCTGATTTGGTCAGATGATATAATGTCTTACCTGCCTATCAGTGTATGTACTTTCACACCTTGGTGCACCTGTTCATGTAGACATCACTTCATCAGCGCATTACATGCTATGCAGAGTTAGACAGACGCCAGTCACCGAGCACCACAAACGAAACCGATCCTCCTGAAAACAATGAGCTGAACTTCTGTCAATGGGAAGTGATGGAAACCCATGACATTATACTATTTACATTTATGTTCGGAACTCTTTTGACACCAAAATGAATCTGCAGCAGTCAGTCAACAATGTTATTGTTGTCATTAGCTCACATGGTTCAAATGAAAATGCTTTATTATGCTCCCCATTGCACAGGAATGTCATTGAAATAATATTTAATGCTTGTACTATTTGTGTCTAGAATGTTTGAAACTTTGTATTGCAAGCACTCTTATGTATCCTCAGGACAAATTGCTTCTGTATTCCTCGAATTGTAAGTTGCTTTGGATAAAAGCTGCTAAATGAATATGTAAATGTACATAACAGTGGCCCTCATTTACATGTCCGGCCCCCTCAGATTTTTAATATAGCCCGTAGCACAAGACGATAATTAATAATAATTAATTATGGTGTTATGGCTCTCTGTGTACTTATGGCAAATGTACAATAATTTGAACTTTCAAAAGCTATTATTGTATCGTGTAAATTGGCAAGACTCTACACCTTTAAACAGTGTTTCTATGCATGTAAGTGTTTCTAACGCATGTACTCTTCACATCCATTCATCGATTTTGAGGAGATTGAATGAGACATTATTTAAAAAAAAAAAAAAAACTAAGGACTCAGAAAAGAGACACAGAAAAGAGTTTAATACGGACTTTATTTCCAAATTCACGTTTACAGCAAGGAGTATCAATGTAAACCAATTAATAAAACACATTACGATAAGGACAATCACAACTGTCAAGCTAGAATGAAGAACTGCGACGAGAAGAGCAGAGGCGGGAACGGAGGAGAGAGCGAGGCCTCAGAACGGGTAAACAGATCACAGAACCGTTTGAAACACATCTAAAGGGCTAGAATGACTTAGAAGGCTTTATCCTGTGCCATTTTTCAACTTTCTATCTGATAAGTCTGTTCTTCGGCTTAACCCGCACGTCTAAATGCTCAGGTTTATGTTAGCAGCATGGCGTCTAAAGCTTCTCGTGTGAGAGATCTGTGGCACTAGGCAAGAACTTTACTGATGCGGTGGATTCTGGATGCAAATTTGACCTATTCGTATGATTATTATTATTGTTCCAAGACGTACGTTTTAATGAGTAATGTAGTTTGAGGCAGCTCTATTGTCAAATCACTTTCAAATGCAGATATTAAATAAAAGCTTGGTGTCAGATCCGAACGCATTCGTACATTTTACATCGTCCACACAATACCATTAGAAAAAAAGAGTGCAACATAAACCTGGATTTTAGCAGGTAGCTTTGTTCCTTTCATCTTCCTCCACTTTTTTTATGAGTAAACGCTCTTAGAGTCTAGTAAAGGTAGTTATATAACAGTTGGAAAGGGATGTGGTGATTGTGGCTACTAAATTCAAGACCATGGGTGACGTGTATTGCATGCTGGGAATGTGCAGCGTGTGAGGAATGAAGGGTTTGTGTTAAATGCCCTGCATCGTTTTCAGACCAAAATGAATGAGCTCACGATTGAATCAGTCTTGGACCAAAGAGTTAATAATCTTTACTATTGTATATAGAACACATTTTCAGAAATGGACGCTGGGAGGCACTTTTCAGCCGTCTGTTCTCAATACGAAATGCCATGTAATGATGATGTTAGTTATTTTACCCAGTTCCTCTTATGTCCTTTGCATCCGTCCATTCGCACATTTTTTGGAACATCCATCAATACAGAAGCATTGTCACAATGAAGAGAGGAAAAGGTCATGAAAAACCGAGGGGATGTGTCCAGTGATTTCAGTTAGATGGTGCTTGTGCAGGACAAACTGCTTCAGAGCTCAACTATAAGGATTGCGAGGTCATAGTGCTGTATAACTTTGTCTTGAAAACATATTAATGGTAGATAGACCGAATCGGTAAGGTTTTGCATTATAATTGCTTTTTCCCCAACAAACATTGTATGTAAAACATCATTATTTTAATTGAATCATTTAAAAAAAAAAAAAAAGATAACCTCAAATTTAATTTCAATGAAATTTTATTTTTTTCATTTGCCGTGGAGGGGATCCTTATAGTTGAGCTCTGTACAACAGCCTTTTGTATGATTTTGTACATTGACATTTGCTTTCTTTTCTGTCTAAAGAGTCAATAGAGGCCGAGCAAGACGACGTCCTTCAGCGATGCAACTTCCTGTGTATTCATCGTGAGGACAGGCAGGCCTTGAAAATGATCTGTGGTGAAGGCAAAGTAAAGGCAAAGTCTGTCCAATTTATGAATCATTATTTAATGTTGTCCTATTCTTGACAGATTTGAAGGACTGTAACATGGATTGGATTTAAATAATTTTACAGCAGGGCCTCTATTGTTCTCTAACTTGTCCTTTCCTGCCTGATTGCCTCAAGTTTCATCTAAGAGCGTTTGAAATGTTCACTTCCTATGAAATTCAGAGCCAGTATCATTAACTGCGCCTTCGAAACCATGTAGCATGTTTGCTTTCCCTACTGCTGGGAGTGCATAAGTTATGGTAAAGAAAAACATTCACAATAAGGCAACGAAGTAAATACAGCTTTGAAAGCAAATGTCGTTGTTTCTTTCAAAAAACGAGGGGCGTTAAAACGAAACGAATCAGGCTACTCAGTGCTATAAATGACCATTTGGATCAATACACCACCAGCTCCTTTTAAATTGTAATTTTTCTTGTAATTCTTCTTTTGATGATACTAAGCCAATAACATCAATGCCCGTCCCTCTGTGCCAAGAGGCGAAAATTATTTCACAAGCAGACAAGCCGCTGGGTCAACCTTTAGTTAGGAGAAATCCGACAAGCACCTCATTTGAAAGGACTGAAGGAGATACATTTTTAACATTTTTTGATTTGTCAGTCGCCGTTACAAGCTCACAGGCCTTGTTTAGCGAGGGAGGCCGACACTTGATCGGCTAATGTGGACAGTTGCGGGGAATCGGTCATGTTGATGCTGCCGGAGGAAGACACGTTGCTGAGGCGGCGGGGCGATCCGTCCTGGGAAATGTTGGGGGACTGATACACGATCTCAGCGCCGTGGTCGGTGCGCGCTTTGGCTTGCTCTCGGAAATTTAGCTTGTGGCTCTCAATCTGATGGGAGGAAGGGTACAATTTGAGTTGGATGGATATGAAAGATTATCTGTTTTTTTTAAAGATAATGCATACATAAAATAAAGCTAAAGGTTATGTGTATTGTTAAAAGATTCGTTTTATAAAAGTTAATTTCTATTTATTTTAATGCATTTTAAAATGTAATTTATTCCTCTTTTCTTCAGACTCACGTAATCCGGTGATTTGGTGCTCAATGATTATTATTATTATCAGTGTATCAAAGATTTATTTCTATTTCACATAAATGCTGTCTTTTAAAGATAAAAGAACAACGCTTTGATCTTTTTTTAAAAACTGCTTTTATGTGAAATAGAAATAGTCACATTTGACCAATTTAAAGTATTATTTTCTTCTTTTAACTCGTCTTTCATTTGCAGAGACTGTCAGGCTGCCCTCTAGTGGACCGACTCTACATGGACAACTTGATACAATGGCTTTGTATAATTATAATATTTCATTTAAACCTGTAGCACTAATCTCACAGGGATTTTTATATGTATTTAGCATCCATCCCATGAGAGGGTAATGAAGTTAATGCACAACTGAACTGAAATAATCCTTATTACAGTGCTCAAGAAATGATAACTAGAACATAAAAACCATGAAATGGCGACATGTCAGTTAAATTTACACTACATAATTCCAGTAATATACTTACTGAGGCCCTCTGACTTAACCAGACTGTTCCCTTCAGTGGAGGGAAGGTCAAAGGTCATGCCCACATCATTAGAGTGAACAGCGTCCCCATTAGAGGAAGCTTTTGCGGCCTGCGGCTCTGCTTCCTTCCCCTTCTCACTCTACAGCATGGACGCCACACAGTTCACAGAGTTATGGGTAAACAAAACAAATTATTGAGGGGTTGGGGTGCAACTTATGAAATAAGGAGCTTATGAAGGAATAAAAAACACTCACACTAAAAAACAGGGAATGCTGGGAGAAGAGATGAAGTTGTCTTAATACTCATTTATTCTTATTTAAATATTTCCAAGTAAGAGTGCCGATCTCTCATCTTCCTTTGGATCAAATATTAATGTCCAATAATGATCAATGCTGTTTGTTGATCGGCAAACTAAAGCGAATTTATTTGTGTCCTGAATCCATATTTAGCGATAGGGTAAAATTATGAATTTTAGGGGATTTTGCTAATTCTCTATGAGTCATGAAAACGTTTAATCTGAGATCAGTTTCATGATTTTATATTGACTCATTAATTGATACTTTATTGTGATGATCCACCTTAGACATTCTACTAGCTTAGGGTAACTTTGCAACTACAGTATTGCCTTGAGATAAGAGCGTCCCAACATGTGAGTATTCCGAGATACGAGCAAGCCTTCGAACTATTTTTTGCTTTGAGATATGAGTAAATATTTGAGATACGAGCAGCTTACAGACGCTAATGCTAGGTAGTCGAGCACTCGAAGCAGCCCAAGCCACCTTATTTATGGGGTAATTTCATATGATCTCCACTAGAGGCCACCTTGGTTTTACAGCGGGGGTTACTGGGGGCGACGAGTGATTCAGGAGTATTAAGCTGGGAGCAGCACGAGTTATGTATGTTCAATAATAATAAATATGAGGTTCTGAGGCTATCCAATACAGTATACGGGAAGAAACACTACAGTTACGTATTGTTTGCGTTATCTATGTAGTTTACGTAATCTACGCTCCTCCGCACATGCTGCCGTCTCGAAGGTAAGAACTCATAATTAAAACCACATTTTAATTTATATCACAGGAATCCTTATATGCTGTAATTTTCCCTGTGTGTGTGTTTCTATAGCAATTTAAAACATGTTTTTTTCATTGTTATTAGCACTATTAAGGGAGTTTTTTTAGAGGGCCGGAATGAATACATTTTGTTTTCTGTTATTTCTTATGGGAAAAAATGATTTGAGATACGAGCAACTCGAGTTACGAGGTCAGTCCTGGAACAGATTATGCTCATATCTCAAGGTATTACTGTATATGTCAACTAACTCTAACTATATACAGTGGTACCTCGAGATACGAAAGGCTCAACTTACGAAAAATCCAAGTTACGAAAGCAAAGACGATGAATTTTACTGCTCTACATACGAAAAGTTTTCAAGATACGAAAGGTTTCTGAAAGTCCGAGATTCCATAACAATTTTGAAACTCACGCCGCCATCTTAGTTATAGTAGACTCGCCACCATCCTCCTGCTCTCCCATTGGTTCCTGATGCTAGCCAAGCCATGAGATCCTTCTCTCTAATTGGACAGCATCCCTCCCATCATGCATCTTCTATACGTACATGCTGGCGTGCTTTAGCTCAGCCACTCCGCACCCGAAACTTTACATTTTTTATGTGTTTTTGTAAAGTTAAGTGTAAGTATGTACCAGTGGCGTAGCCACGGGGGGGCCTGGGCCCCCTCATTTACATGTCCGGCCCCCTCAGATTTTCAATTGTTTAAAATCGCGACTGTGAAAACTAAAGTGAAAGCATCAGCGCACAAGACGTTGCGTGTTATAGCACAGCCAGTCGTGGCTGAGAGGTTAAGGTCATGAATTATAGATCCATTGGCGTTTCCCTGCGTAGGTTCGAATCCTATCAAAAACGATAGTTATGAAATTTATTGGGGTGTTTTTGGAGGGCTTGGAACGGATTAGCCATTTTACATGTAAAATGTGTTCCAAGATACGAAAAACTCATTATACGAAGGCCGCCTCGGAACGGATTTATTTCGTATCTCGAGGTACCACTGTATGTGTCTACTATCTGCTAACACTTTCCTTTAGGTACAACTCTACTAACCTAACAGTCTACTAATACTTTACTGATAGTTAGTTGACATGTAGTACCAAAATTACTTGTAGTTAGTATAATGTCTTAAAGCGTAACCGTTAACTTTAATCTGCTGGAAATATCTAGTAAATCAGCACTCCTACTGGATTCCTGAATGTGAACACATGAAAGCAGCACTCAGCCAGTCGTTTTAGGTTGTGTGATTAAAAACAGACACAGGAGCAGAAAATTACTGCATGGAAAAATAGTTAGCACTAAGCAAAGAAGCACTAGAAAGTGCAGTGATCTTGAAAATGACTGAAAATATGTTCAGTAGAGAGAGAAGATGAAGGAGAGCAAGATGGCCAGTTGCGGTTTTATCACCCAGTATATAAATCCTGTGCTGTACTTTTATTTAACGTTACATATTTATAAAATCATTTTGATTCAATTAATTAATTACCTACAGTAATACATGTGATCCCCCTATTGACGTTTTGTGTTCATTCAGATTTAATGAGGTAAGTTTTCATAAAGCTGCAGATTTTTTCATCTAAGGAATAGTTCATAATTTACTCACTGTCATAAATAACTGTCTTTTTCAGTGGAACACACAAGCTGTTTTTAAGGCCCAGCAGGCCCCATTAATTTTAATTTCATTAGAGTAGATCAGCCAGAACATTCGGCTAAATGTCTCCTTTTGTGTTCCACAGAAGAGAGAAGTCATGGAACAACATGGGGTAAACAAATGATGACAGAGTGTTACATTTTGGATGAAATTAGCATTTAAATAGATTAATGGACCGTGGGGTAATAACTATAAAATGGCTCTAGATTCGGTGCTCTTTCCAACATTGTTTTCAGTGTTTAAACAAACAGTCCAATTAAAAACAGTAGGTCTAAAAGGCAACTCAAAGTTGGCAAAAACCTGTGCAAAAGAAGTACATTTAATTCTGCCAAGCAGGAGGAAACATGCTGACCACAGCAAGATCTAACACGAAGGAAACTTAAGTGAATAATGCAGATAAAAGAATAAAGAGTCCAAATGCATCATGAAACATTGTCTATACGTTGTACTATTTTTGTGAATTAATCTACATCTATGTTACAAATAATTCAACACATTATCACACATTTGTGACTCCTTAGAGGCTTGTTTTGTGCTTAATAAAGTCAAGAACATACCCTCTTCTGTCCACCCCGAGGAACATGTCCAATGTTCTCCAGAGATCCAACCTTTGACTGGGCTTTGAAATCCAATTTCTCAGATTTGATCTCCACATTTCCACCTCCTAAAATACAGATAAAAGTGTAAAACTTGTTTTCTCCTCTATTTTTAGTTTACTGGAGGTAAAGAAGAAGGTGGGGATGGCACTTTCAAATCAATAAGGTAAATGCAATTTATAAACAACTGAATAGTACAAACATTTTATAATATTTCTACAGTCATTGTTGGTTGTCATGTTTGTGCTAACATGCATCTTTAATACATTTCTTTATATCTGACTGAAATCTCACCTGGTTTGTGATGAATGTTGTCCTTGGAGCCGCACTTTGCTTGAACGTTGCTTAGGTCGATCTTTTTGTGCACTATCTGAACCTGAAGCATGAGGAACAGATAAGAGTCAATCAAAAACTAAAGCAATTTAGGAGGAAATGAACCGCATGCTTCAGGCACCTAAGGAGCTGATGATCTGGAGTAGGAAAATAGCCATTAATCACAACAGCAGGGTTCATGGGGCAGAGAAGAAACGCCACAAAATATATCAATCGAAATGACTATTTCTGCAAAATATGCAAATGTAATAGTGACGCATTTCTACTTGGGAGGAGTAAAGTGTACGAGTGTTTAGACTTTGGCATCACATTTTGTTTACAAGTGATTATATGTATATGTCATAGAGGGAATTTACACGTGGTCTTTTTATGTTCTGATGTAAAAAAATTGATATCTCAAATAAGATTCAAGACATGGAAAGTTTACCCTCTGCCCCAGATGCTGAGTTAGAATTCACTCAATATATGCATCACTCATACACTTACAGAGGGAAGAGACTGCAATGCAAAAACATGTTATATCTGATTTGCGAAGACAAAATTCAGATATAACAACATTTACATCTGAAGGCAGTACCAGCACTTGTAAGGTAACAAAACAACATTCAAAATATGTTGATTCTGGAACAAGTCTTGGCAAAACCACGGTGACCTTTGAACAAACCTTGCAAGCGCTGTAATACTGCACATGCTCAGATTCAAGCAGTCAAGTGAAGATCCATATTCCTTGGATTTCATATTGCAAACCTGAATACCTGAGACCCCTAACAATCTTCACCTGTAGAGGATTTTTTTCCATTCTGTACGGTGGAAGAAACACCTCTCTCTATGGTACATGCATGCACAACTGCATTGTAGCAATTCCAGTCAGCAATCCAGGAGGACCCATGAAGAACACCAGGGAAGAGGAGATACTAACACTAGGGATTCAGGCAAATTAATTAGACCTGGCTTTTGCAAAGGCATCTGGATGGATGTCTTGGCCAAATGCATTGCCCGTGAAGACTGAACTAGCCAAACCTTAATGAAACTCTGGTATCTAATAGCACAACTCCTAGCTAAAGCATCAGTCAGTTCACATTGTAATGGTTTATTTTAGTAGTGATCTTTAACAGACATGATCAAAACAAGCACTTAAGATATATTAATAAAGTTAATACGCTAAAATGCATGATTATACTATATAAATTCTACTTGCATTTATGTAATGTGGATCTTTTAATTGTGAATGTTTAGGCATAGTAGTACATTTAAAAATAGTCATTTAAACTCTTCGTTTAAAAATAGAAACAATTCACACCGTCTTTTTGACTGTTTTGGTGTTTGGAAGGTAATACAGTGGAACCCGGTTATGTCGACGTCCTCGGGGTTGCAAAAAAGCGTCGAGATAACCAAAAGCCAATATGGCGATTTATTTGATGAAGCAATCGGCATGCTATGAAAATATACATACACTGTACATGTTTGCTAACAACAAAAGGCATCTGTGAACAATCTAACAGCAGAGATTGTAACGGCTACTTTATGTTGGGAATATACCTTTAAAACGGCGTATGTAGTTCTGTGCGCGTTGTTCTGGTGTGAGCGCGCACGGGGAGGAGAGTGTTTTTGAGTGAGGAGAGAGATGGCCGCTCTACCGCTGACTGTTATATAGCATAATCTACTGTTTCTGTTTTCCTTCTTTTATTTGTTATGTTTGTCAGAGTGTTTTCTTTTTCCTGGTTTGTACTTACGCTCTTTACATGTTTGAGAAGAGTGTGCTGGTACGAAACCCATCTATCGCCTCGAGTTTTCTTTCGTTTCGATTTAACATCTGGGCAGACGTCAACCACTCTGACAGCCGTTACAAGATTTAACAGTATACAATAAAAACCACCTCCGATTCTCGATACAAACCTTTAATTATATTCTCCAACATTGCAAACAGAATTTCACTCACAGCGTAAACACATTCGCTCATAACACAGTAATTTCGCTCGGACACAGTTCTGAAAAGTATTGCACACACGGTTAGTATGTTTTCACAGCTGCACGGCACTGTGTTGCAAGAGTGAGTGAAGCGTCATTGGAGTGAGCGACTATACAGACCGTGATGCACGTGCAACGTGAACTCAGCGCATGCGCAGTGAACTCCGTACTACCATTAGTCATGGGGATCGAGATAATTTATGTAAAGTGGCGACTTTGTCCCTCTTTTGTGCTTGAGATATCAGGGTTCGGCGACATAACCAATAAGAAAATGCTAAGAAAAATAGGGAGTTTGGCGGTTCCACTTCAAAAACGTCGACATAACAGGGTTGGCGAAATAACCGAGGTTGAGATAAGTGGGTTCCACTGTACTTGTTGATGGAGAGCTACTTAAAAGATTTGGCTGTGGGTATTTGTGTCAGGGTTTCATCATTTACAAGATGCAACTATTGAAATTGAGTGTCCAGGGGTCTCATTTATAAAACTGTGCGTAGTATCCTTACTAAAAGTTTACGTGCGCTCAAAAGCAAAAAAATGGCATACACAAACAAAAATTGAGACTTATAAAACTGTGCGCACGGACACCTGCACGCAGTTTTCCATTTATAAATCACAGTCTAACTGATAATTTGCTTACGTGAAAAAAAATCGACATCTCGCCCTTTACCTGCCCCCTTTCACCCATATATAGCCCATGCAAATCAGCTCATGATTATTATAATAATGGCGTGCATATTAATATAAAGGAGCAAGAGGTTCTTAATGCGTAAAAATGGCACCAATGGAAATTTCACAGACACTGAAACAGAGATTCTTGTGACAGAGGTGGAGGAAAGGACATTTATTTTGTTTGGTAGTCATAGTATTGTCGTCACTAACGCACACAAAAAAGTATGGAATGGCAGTATGTGACAGCAGCTGTAAATGCAGTTGGTTCAGCTAACCAGACGGTTTCTGAAATAAAAAAGAAGAGGTCCGACTTAAGAGTGGGGGCAAAAAAAGGCTCGCCAGTCACCGACAGAGTGTGTTGCCATTGGCATTGGGATATGGCAACACCAACTGCCATTGGAATAGTCCTCCAGCAATGCCAGCACATCCATCATGCCAAAGATGCAGGAGTGTCACTGTAGTATTAATGTTTACAGCGATCGCATTAAATCCTTTACACCTGCTCATACGAATCAGACAATGTACATAAACCCATAGATCATTAGCAAGTGAAAATAAAATAAATTAAATTGATACACTTTTATTTGATAATTTATTACCATTTATTTATATAAACTGGTATTGTGGACATGCATGTTTTATAGGACGCATAATGAGGATTGAAAGTGATTTATGTGTTTATGGTTATATGGATAGGTCTATATGCGTATCGAAGTCCGTTTCCACCACAGTTGAGAATTTTTTTTTTTTTATTTAAGTCGAAATAATGACTTATAATATAACAAGAAACTTTCTCGAAATAATGACTTAACTTCTTGTGCTTCTCCGCATGGTCAAAGCGTGTAAATGCGAGATCACAGCAAACATAACACGTTCTGTAAAACAGCAGTTAAAGTCAGTGTGTTAATCAATAATATAATTAAAGAACATTAATGATAAATCATCAGTGTAGAAGAGGGGATTCCATAGTATTTAATATTTTATTCATTTGTATTTTTGTGTATGAACAAGCAACAGCACAGTGATCCATGGATTTCAAACAGAGGAATTAGACTGATGTATTATATTATTGTATAGTATTTTATTGTATTATAATGACTCTTTATGATGAACCTGCACATTCAAAGAGCATCCTGCGAATATTAACACATGTACCCATGCATTTTATGAAGACCTTACACTTACTCTTAAACTTAATGAATAAATCCAGCGTTAATCGGATAGTTTTGTAAATCGTTGACCAGCTCCTCGATATCATGGTAACCACCTCACTTCTGTTCAACTTCCATGCCTTCCAATGCACATGGAAAAGTGAGCAAAACATACTGATAATTTATAATTCATGTTGCTATAGATTGCATTTTATATTTTACACGGTCTTTAACTAAGACAGCAGTTTTTACAGAACTTGTCATGTTTGCTGTGATCTCACATTTACACGCTTTGACCATGCAGAGAAGCACAAGAAGTTAAGTCATTATTTTGAGAAAGTGTCTCTTTATTTCGAGATACTAAGTCATTATTTCGACTTAAATAATATTTTTTTCCCCTTTCTCAACTGTGGTGGAAACTGGCTTCCATAATATGCACAACTTTTCAAGTTCAATGTGTTAATTTCATTAATTCTACCGTCAATCCCTCAGCTCACCATCGGTTGTCACCAAAACTGCTCCGTCTCCAAAATGTTCGTACGCATGGGTCACAGTTTGCGTGCTGGTACGCAAATATTCCCGTCAAGTTTTTATAGATCTCAACCTTTGCGTGGGAACTGGCGTACGCACGTTTCCAGCCCCGTTTTGTGCGTACGCACACTTTATAAATGAGACCCCTGAACTGGGGGAGAGACAAAAATCAAAGCTTGAGGTGTTTAAATCCCAATTTTTTGATAATTTCACAGTAGAATATCCTGTGTAACTTAAACGTCAGTGAGCGACATCCTGAGGGAACTGTTCAAATTTGGTTATTTCCATCAGAAACAGCTAAATTATAATATATTTGGCTGTTCTACTCCTTATCACTTTCTACGTTCTTTTACAACTATACCTAATGTTAACTGCTTCTAACTACGCTATTTGCTTTGAGTGAGTTCTAACCCTACTAGTTACTCACATTACCACCTCCAGGAACATGCTTGATATTGTCTTTGGATCCACATCTAGACTGAACATTAGACAAGTCGATCTTCTTATGAACAATAGCCACCTAGAAAAGGACAAGGAGAGTCAAGAGTGTTAACCTGGTGCTTTGAGTTGAACTGCAGATCCCAGGCTCTGCAAAGGGGTAAAATTGCATTTTCCTTCTGTTTTGAAATGCTTCCAATTTACAACCAACTTTCCCAACATGAATGATATTGATTACTGGCTTTTCTGTCAAGTAAACCAATTATCTCCACTCAAACATCTATGATGATTGGCCGACTTCAATCAGATGGGGTCAAATCTTTCTCATAGAGCTAATATGCAGTCCGAGTCTTTGAATTCCACAATAAATGTGTCCCAACCAACTAATTTTGTTTTCAAACCTTCTGGATGTTTAATTTTACCAATTTAATAACATGTTGTCAGGCATGTATGACAGAATTACCTTCCCGCCTCCAGGTTGGTGTTTTATGTTCTCAGTGGAGCCAATCTTGGACTTGATGTTCTTCAGGTCAGGCATAGGTGCAACAGGAGCAATTGGGGCACGAGATCTCAATGAGCCAGGCGATTTGGGAGGGGTGCGCACCACAGCTACTTTCTTCACCTGCTGTCCAGGGGTGGAGGACCGACTGGCTGGGCTGCTGCAACCACTACGGTCTGGGGTTTTAGGTGAGTCAGCTGATGGGGAAAAACAACAGAAAACCAGAATATTTTCTTTTGTTTTTGCTCTTCTGATTTTTATTTAGTCTGTTACTGTAGGATAATTAACAACAGTTTTCACCTTCCAGCCTTTCTTTGGCATGTTAATATGTAACAGCTCATGGAGTTTTGTGGAGTTTTATTATTTCAGAAGTGCAGATTTTTGGCAGGGCCACACGCTGTATTTTACCAAAAAAAATTCGATTCGTGGCTCCCATACAAAATGTATTTTTTTACCTCTTTCAATGGACCCTGGTCCTGTCTTTCGCTGCTCCATCCGTGAAGCAGCTGTATTTCACAAGTCAAAATCATACAAATCAGTCATAGAAATTCTCTATAAAAGGAGAATCATTCCCTTGGGGTTTCCCAATCCATTTCTAACAGGAAAATATGGTGTACTTCGTGAACATTAGGTAAAGTCTTAGTTCTGTCAAGTCATAATTTACTCAAATCATCATTTACTCACACTTATGTTTTTCCAAAACCTGTATTAGTTTCTTTCTTCTAATAAAACACAAAAGAAGATGTTTTGAAGAATGTTGGTAATCAAACAGCTGACGGTAGCCATTGACTTCCATAGTATTTTCCTACTATGGAACTCGATGGGTGCCGTCAACTGTCTGGTTACCAACATTCTTCAAGTGATTGTATGTGTTCAACAGTACAAAGAAACTCAGACAGCTTTGGAACAACACACGGGTGAGTAAATGATGGTTGAATTTTCCTTTAAGCGGTACACAGTGAAATGACAGGAAGGTGTGCTAAACTTACGGTTTGTCATGCAGTAAATACACTGAACCATATCATTTGCTTATGAATCTATAATTAGTGCATACAGTGATAATGAATGTGTACTGGCTTATGCCATGTGAGAATGCATTAAATGAGCAAAACCTTATAGAAATTGTGACGACTACATTGCCTGAAAGTGCTGGGCTCACAAAGACCACCGGTAATATGGAACTTGCCCTTGAAAAGATGCATCTAAAAATCACTTACCGGACATTTTGGTGCCAACTCCTTGAGGTTTGGCACCCACTGTCTTTGTCTTGGCATCTCCAGCCTAAATATGAACAATTAAATCAACAATCAGTAAATCTCTCATGTCATCATTTAAATGCAATGACACAAAGCTACATTCATTAACTTCTCTTTCTGCTAATAAGAATGTTGATGTTGTGAAGTGTCTCAGGTGTGTCAGTGGAGACCCTCTTAAAGGGAACCTTAATGTTGTAAAACGTTCACAACAAACGCACTGACAGGCTTTGTCTTACAGAACAAAAGTTCTTGGCCGATGGTTAGGGATGAGCGGCAGTACTCACCATGGCCCTGAACTCCCTTGCTCCTGCACTGTTGGGTGCTTTTACAGAGTTTGTGGAGCCTTGACGGCTAAAGCGACATGGTGGAGTTGAGGGGGCTGAGGGCATTTTGCTTGGGAGGCCTGAGACTGAGGAGCCTCTTTGGGGGGCCGAAGTGGGTCTAACTTTTGCATGCAGCGTTGTGGATAGTAACTTGTGTGTTTGAGAGGGTTATAGAGACAAAAATGTAAAACAATGGTAAACAGCAGTAAACTGAATTAAAGAAGAAGAAAAAAAGATATATGCTAAAATGCAATTAAATATAAAACCAAAATACCAACTAAAAGTTAAAGAAAATGAACTTTAACGCAAATTAATACCTCTCAGTGTCTACAGACTCATAGCACTTTTTCCCAAGAACCATAATATCACCTGTGAGAACTGTACCTTTTTTTCAGGAGTTGCCCCGACTCCAGCCTTGGCTGTAAGAAAGGAAGGAAAAGTAAGTTCAAGTTTCCAGAAATCAAGACTTGCATCTATTAACATGTCGATCTCCTTGATTCAAAGAAGGAAAGGTGTTGTTGATGTGTTTTTACGTCAGTATCCAATGCGATTTATCAGATGTGAAGTTGAAAGCCGTGTTGCCAGGAGAACAGATTCCAGTGTTTCACTTTTTATGTTTGTTTGTGACAAACATTTATTACAAAATGAAAATTCTGTCATTGTTTACTCACCCTCATGTTGTCCCCAACCCAAAAAAACCCTATATTTTAAGTTTTCTGAAGCCATTCAAGAGACTAAAAATTCTTCAGGAATTCTTTTAATTTTAATTTTTTAAATAAACCGATCAAAATGTAATGATTTGTTCACAATGTGAACTGGTCTGGTTCTCGATTTCAGCTCTCATAATTTTCTGGTTGCCATGGTATATACAGTCAACATATAGGAGATGTTAAGATATTTCCTGAACCCAGTCAAATGGGTTTGGTTTAACAGGAAGGTGAAGAAAATGACCAAATTTGAGGATAAACTATTCTTTTACAAGGACCTTTTTGGCACCAATTGATTTGTGCAGCACCTTGTTTTACTATTACAAAATGCAAAGAATTAATGTTTTAAACAACAGTAGAATTTATTTTCCTGAAGTAAATAGCTGTGCTTGCAAGGCAGCAAAATAATAGTGATAAAGATTTAGCATATGGTTTTAGCTTTGGAACTGTAAATAAAATGCACAGAGCTGTTACTGTCATTGTCATGAATATACATCTTATTTTCGCTTGTCTCTGCACAAAAATAATTCACACCTTCTCTACAGCTGCTCTAGCTGATTAAATAGACATCGATATTCAAAATTTATCTTTATGCAAGACAGAAGACCAGCTGCAATACAGTATTCAAATATTACAATGTTCTCATAATATTTTCAAATTGAAATCTTTATATTATTTTATGTTTTGTTTTTTAATCTCTTATATTTTATGTATTTAGTTATTTATTTATTTATTTCTGGTTTATTTCTATATTTCAAAGTCTTTCTTTTAAAGGTAGATCGTTAAAATAACAAGTTGTGGAGAAGAAAGTGCAGAATAATTTGTGAATATCAATATAGTGTTGCCTTGCATGCACCAAACTTCGCCAAATGATTGCCTTGAGTTGGTTTGCAAAAATTAATGTTTAAGTGAGTGAGCTTGTCATGATGTCTTTGTAGGAAATGTCTGCACAGCTGTGGGAGACATTTAGAGGATGTTTGTCTTAAACCCAGCAGCAAATGCTGACCTTCTCCTTTCAGAATGTGTTACAGTCAACCCCATCAGCATGGGCCTCTGGGTGCATTTGGTTGTTTAATAAAATGGACATCTTGGAAAGGGTAGACCCACAAAGGTAATGCACAGTTCTGTGAGTGATACATTCAACACACATCATGCATAGGTGGCATGCAACACAGAGGGGCAGGTGAAAACTGTGCCAGCAATGACAGTCAATCAATGCAGTTAGTCACAGACAAAAGCGGAACAACACTGACCACACACAGAGAGGGAAAGAAAAGAGGTAAACAATAAAGAGAGAGAGAGAGAGAGATTTTGTGGCTACAAGCAGCCCGTTTCTTCAACCGAACACATTGTTTTCTTAGTGTGCGCTTATAAGAAAGGGTGCTGCATAGTTCTACTAATCTACTTTAAAAAAAGAATAGGAAAGGAGAAATAAAAAAGATTTGTGTGGGGTTTGGAGGAACAGAACCGAAAACAGACCTTTGGATGGGACACTTGCTTTTCTGGCCGGAGCAGCATCTTTAGAGGGAGTTTTCTGAAGTTTAGGAGAAGATTTGGGGGAAGGAGTGGCAGCCACTGTAGCGACAGGTTTCTTCGTTTTTTTGGCAGGAGCTTCTTTGACAGGAGCTGCTTTGCTTGCTGCTTTTGTGGGCGTTACTTGGACACTGGGCTTAATGGCATCATTAGATTTGGCTGCATCACGGTCAGGTGTGACAACAGAATGGACCGTATCGACACGATCATCGTCGCTTGTCTCCAAGTATTTCTCCTGCTTGACCTCTTTTGCTTCTTTAGGTTCTTTATGTTCCTCTACTTTAGGCTCCAACTTGGGTGCAGCATCTTCTCGGGAAACAGGAGGAGCGGTGGTCTTATCTTCTTCATGTTCTGGTTCTGGTAACTCTACTTCCTCTTCTTCCTCTTCCCGAGTATCCGTTTGGAAGTCTGTTAGAGATGATTCCTCTTGGGTAGGGTCAGCCGCAGCACTGGAAGAAAGAGGTGAGCCCGGATCCGCCCTGCATGAGTCGGGACTCTTGCTTTCCGGCGGTGTTTTGTCAGAGCTACACTCCCAGCCCACAGGACCACTCTGATGATTTGGATCCTGAGGTTCTGTGTAGTCAAATGATAGGCCACGTTTTTTGGCTTCCTCTGGGGTCATGGGAAGATGAGGAGGGGTTTCATATTTATTGTTGTCTTTCTGGGTTGTCAAGTCTGGGGTCACAGAACTGTGCACCAAGGAAACTTCTGTTTCTTCCTCTTCTTTGTCACTGTCTACTTCTCTGTTATTTTCTTTATCCTCTTTCCTGTTAATAGCACTTCCTAGTGCTTCTTCTACACCGAGAGAAGCAGAAAATCTTTTCCCAGACTTCTCCATTTCATTCTCTTCCTCCTCAGATCCATTGGGACTATGATGGTCGGACATCTTATCCGAAGGACTCCTCTTCACCTGACTGTCAAAACCTGTGATCCCTGAACCCAAACCATCAGAAAGGAACGTTGACAACGGACGTGGGGACATTGGTGATTCCTGTGGGCTGACAGAGCTCTGTCTTTCCCCATTCTCCTGCTCTCTCTCCCCATCCACTGAAGCCGCACTGCTCCGGCCACTCTCTGGCGGACTTCCGGGAGTTAACTCTTCTAAGACGTGGAAGGCAGAATGATAGGAACAGCCACAGACAACACTGCAGAATTAGCAACACTCAACCACCCTCTCTCTACAGTCAACATTAGAAGCAGAGAAGGAAATTGAATCAAGGAACTAAAAGAAACTAAAAGCACAGAACCACGTAAGGAGCCGAACACAACACAAAAGACAAGTTTCTGTTTTTATGACAAAAGTTAAACAGTCCAAAAATTAGATTTTACACACTAAACTTTGAGTTAAAGGCACTTTTACACAACACTTGCTATTCTAAATTAGCAAGCAGCAGGTTGGAAAATGGATTTAAGTAAACAATGGGTAACTACAGGGGCAAAATGAGGGGTCAAGAGAGTAGCCTCAAGGGGTTATGGGATCGGTTCTTATAAAAGTGCCTGTTCACTCATTTCATCACAACAAAAACAAATCAAAACCAAAAGCATAAATATCAACTAGCTAATCAGACCACAATATCCACAATGACCCACAACATCTCTGTGAGCTTCAGTGTGTAAAGCATTGATGACTGGTAGCAAAATGGCCAGTGAAGCAATGAATTGGTTCATTGTCGACTGATCTGAGCAGTAAAACAAATTGTGCTGTGAATGCATTTGAATCACTTTTAATGCATTCAGTTATAACTGTACTTGAAACCCTTATTATTTTCAGGCTTTTCTCAGATACAGTGATGCAATATTGAGCCAACATAAACAGATTTACCTAGAAAGAATATAGAAGCGGTTCCCATAAGATCTCATATTTGATTGCTGCATGAATGTGCAAGCAATGGAAGAATGAATCTGTGGTGTTTGTTTACATGTAAATCCACTGAACTTGTTGACTACAGGTGGATAAGGGGGTGGTGAGTCCACCGTACCTTCTCCAGCTCCTGCTGTCTCTCCCGAACTGACAAAGTTGTGTAATCACATGGAAACAAGTTTAAAAAAAATAAAAAATCTAAACATGACGAATTGTGAATAGAAGTAGCTGGCAGACAAGCACAATGCTTATCAACCTATAGAGCACAGGAAACAAAGCAAAAGGTTTTTATTAATTTAATCCCTCCTCTATATCTTTAAAGTAAAATGAATCAATCATATGAAATAAATGGGCAGAGTCTACATTACGTATGACTTAATAGACATTTGATCTCTCTGGCAGTTCATAACAACCATGCAAAGTGAACTTTGTAGCAATTAAAGTTGCGAACCCATTTGAGTTGTAATGCAAACATCAGCAGCATGTTCCCTGACATGAAATATTCAGCTGATGGCTAATGGTAGTCTAATCCATTTACATCACTCCCAACTTCACAGAGCCACAGCATACTACACACATAATGCTATCTTAATGCCTTTGTCTCAACTAGATGGCTATTTCTCAGACAAGATCGATGAGTTTGTGGCCTTGGGAGGTAAATGATAAATGAAGTCCATTCACATAGACCTTGATTTTTTTGTGACGTAATTATCTCCTATGTAATGGAGGCTTATTGTTTTTATTGTGACTATTTGACCACGTGGCATTTATGTGAAAACTCAGATGTGTGAAGAAATGTAGCACGAAGTACAGTACTTCATAAAAAGTACTGAATCACTTTTTTTTAATATTCACGCAATTGTAAATATTTTTGGTTGTTACAAGTTAGGTGAAACAAACAGGCAAAATATTGTGTTATTGTAATATTAACAACAATAATTTGAGACCGAGTAAGACAGATTTAATTATTATTATCATTCCATCCTATATCATGCCCAGGTCATGGCATCTGAACAGGTACATCCATTTAAGCCATTAGCGATTTGAGCGCTTATCTCATTTACTCATTTAACAAATGGATGTTCTGGGCACTACTAGTGTAATACTTTCCCTGCCCAGAAGTGACATTGTTCTCTTATGCAGAAAGGAAGGGTAAAGTAGACCTGCCTAATTGCTCTTTGACAAATATTCTGGGCTTTTACTGGCCTTGGATCCTTTAAAGAGTTAGTTGTGTTGCTTGGGAACACTACTTCCTGTTGAAGCTGCATTTTACATCCTTGAAGACATGCAATTAGCTTTCAGTGCTGTTTTCACAACATTTGAAAACTCTCAACTCAACTGTGCTTCCAAAAAGCTTCTAAGAACATGGCAAGTAATTCCTGAGAGGATTCAGATTGATTGCATGCCAAAAAAGCCAATAGAATTGTCAATGTTAATAAGCACAGCTTTTTGGAAACTCGTTACAAGCAAAAGCAAGGAATAAATTCTAATGTTAGCTTCAAGGTTCCCACCGTTCTTCCATGATTTTTCGTGTTCGTTATTATTACATATGATCTCTACAAGGGGTTTCTAAAAAGACATCAGTCCAAAAATGGTCTGAGATTTGAATGTGGCTCAATGAAGGATTTGGTTCTTTGAGCCATAATCACAGAAATTTACTTTCACTGTAGTTGTATAGTTTCTCTGACATTTGAAGTTTCCATGGCATTTTCAAGCATAGAAATAACTTTCAAATTGACAGTGGGAACCCTATGGGCTGTAATCGGGAGAATGTTAATGTGCATTAAAAATAAGAATTGCATAACTGCCCGGAAGGGCCCTCGATTAGAAATCAAATCATTATGAATTGGAAAAAGCAGTAGGTGTGGATGCTAAAAGGCTACATATCTAGCACTCTCATTTGTCTCATTCGAACGGGAAATATGAGAGGCTATCTTTTATCACAAAAAAACATTCAAGTGCCAGTTATTAAAATGTATTTATTTCAATGAATGTTATGCACTAAATTTTATTTGATTAATACAATGTAGTAGCATTGCATCATTGGGAATTGAATTTGCGTGGTTGAATCAGCAGCGTAATAGCCTTATGAAGCTGAGCAACAAGCAGTATAGTACAGATTAAATTGGAGGGTCATACCCAATGGCACATCTTTATCAAACAAGAGCTTGGGTTCGGTGTCTTCTAAAACAGGTTTTTGGGCTCTTACTTCAGGCGTTGGTTCTTGTGTCTCTATAAGAGAGCGGTAAACTTTTAGATTGGACAGCAATCTAAAACAACTGAGATGGTTGAGATGGCAAACAAGAAATAATTATATTTAGGGAAGACAACCTCTTTACACACTTCTAGTCTTTTTCTAGACAAAGATCTGTTAGTACGCTCTTGACTGTAACTGCCCAAGCATACTTTCTTAACAGGCAAACTAGCTCTCTAAAAGTAAGTTTTATGTTGTTTTCCCAACTTTATTTTATAGAATTTGTCATTTTGGAGACATTCTGCTTCACTGACTTCTGGCAGAAGAATTGAGCTGGAATTTCGGGTTGCTGGTTGATAAGAAGGTTTTGTCCGTGTTCTGAGAGGGAGCCTGGGGCTTGCTGAAAGCTTGTCAGTTGTGCCAGAACAATCCAAAGCAGGTAAGACAGATGACCCTTTTTTTATTAACTATGACCTATTTCCTCAAATCTGAGCCTCATTCAACTATATATAATAAGAGACATACAAAGAACTAATCTACAATGAATGTTATATGCACAAATCTTTTTTTTAAAAAGCTATTATGAACAGACAATGCAGGCAGGATGCATGTCTTATAGAAGCTATTCTTAACTGAACTTTGTTTTCCACATTTCATTATTTATCCATGTGCCTTCCATGGCTATCTGATGGTGGCATGGTTTTCATGACTTTTTCAGTAACTCATGATTATAGGATTTTTCAAAATGTATATTTTTAATCATAGCAAATGTATACACAGAGCAGTTTTGCCAACAAAATTCTTAGAGATCTTAAAAATATAGATCTTTTCACAATGTATAAGATTTATTAATTTCTCTGATTTACCCAGGTCTAGAAATCAATTTCTTTTCCTGGTGGGGATTCCTTAAAATTGAAATGTCTATGTACTGCATTGTCACGAGACTCACAATCACTGTGTCTCTCTAAAGATTTAAATTGTGATTGTGATCTCCATTATCACTCAGCAAATGGAAAATAAAGTCCAACAAATAAATTCTACATGACATTTTGCAGTTGACCTGAATGAATGAATATCTTCACAGACATTTGAAACCAACACATTGCTGAGTGTTTTCGCTGTCAGCATATGTGTCAGGTTTCTCAGTATGAGACGAGACATAAGCGAGAAACACACTGCCATGAGTATCACTCAGCTCTTCTGTGCTTTGTGGGAAAAAGGGACTTTCAATTTTTCCTTCAATATTACAGTAGCTTCAGTACTACTTCCCTCTTTATACAGACCTTTCACTGGACTATCACCTCGGCCCATATGTGCTGCTGTCCCGTTCTTCATGTCTCGTTGATGTCCGTCATTGATGGTCATGTTGGCTACACCAGATGCTATGTTGTTCCCAGGAGAATGTTGAGAGTCACCCACCTGTCCAGAATTCATGTGGTCCTGATGGTCCATTTTGAGATGATTTCAGTCTGTAGAGTTAAAACAGAAAAATAAGCTTCAGAGGGTTAATGTGTCAAAGGGACAACCACAAAACATTATTAGTAGTATTATGAATGTCCATAGACTGAAACTCCAACAATATATTGAAACTGGCGTCAATATAGCGTTGGAGGTTTCATGTGTATATATGCACTATATATTGGTGGCCAATCTTCACTGAATTTACCTTCTATCAGCAAGAGCAGAGTGTGAAGGTTGAATTAGCAGAGCAATAGCATAGGACGGTTATGTTCCCAGAGTAATGCATGGAGGTGGATCATTGAAGGTTTGGGATGCTGTAACATGGAGCATACTGTATTTTCCCACATATAACCCGCGGGTTATACCAGATTTTACAAACCCCACAGGGGAGTGCGGGTTATATGAGGGTGCGGGCTATATCACAATTTTTACACAAAATGTTTGCTTTTCTTTCTTGTGAGGGTTGTTGTCTCTGGCGCTTGTACCACTCTGTATCACTCTGACAGGTGGCGCTGATAGGCTGTCTGACCTGTCAATCATGCAAGAAGACATGATTGGCTGTGCTGCCATGAGGGCATGCTCTTATCATTTCATCCTTTGATCAACACCTGTAGAAACGCTTCTTAAGGGACGTGCTGCTGCACACCGGGAGAGACTGCTTTTTCTTCTTTTTTTGGGTTTGTTTTCTTATTGTTTGAATTTCGTGCACAAGCACTGTGTACCGAGCCTGAACAGTTACGGATAATTGACGTCATGCGAGCAACTTTTGAAATTCGAAATGTGAACTTACACAAAAAAAGTTCATAAATCTATGGGTGCGGGTTATATAAGGGTGTGGGTTATACCAAAGATTTTTTGTTTGTTTGTTTTTTTACTACACAAAGCCCCCGGGCTATATGAGAGTGTGGATTATCTGCATCTGCGGGTTATATGCGGGAAAATACGGTACTGTATTTGATAGGCACATTACTGCCAAGTGCTATTGAACCATTCTGGAGGACCATGTGCACTTAATGGTTCAAACATTGAATCCTGAGTCATTGAGTCGTTTTATAAACCAATAAACACAGCAAGACATCTCACAAAATTGTTTGATGAACATAGAAGTGAAGTCATCCATGGGCTGGCATGCACTGTCACCAGATTTAAAATAAATTTAAGCCTCTTATTTTTGATTTTGGAACGTTTTCCCCCTCCACCATCACATGATGACCTGGCTACTGTTCTGGAAGAGGAATGGTTAAAAATTCCTCTGGCTGCTGTGCAGGACTTATATCTGTCATTCCCATGACAAATCGATGTAGTTTTGCCACAAAAGGGCATTAATTGGGCAAAATAAATGTGAAATTTGGAATTACTTAAACCTATTAACCTACTGAAAAAGGTGAAACACACCAGTCTGCAAGCTGACCTCAGGAGACCAAGAACCTTGCCAAGAATATATCGCAAAGTAAACACCCAAAAAAGCCGTCTCTAAATGCAAAACCTGCAGGAATTAGTAAAATCAAGCTCAATACTTGCAATCTGAAGCTGAAATTCAGATTTACTACAGTATTACATTGTGGTACCGTACTAATCAAAAATTGTGATATCGAGCCAACACTAATTGTGGTTAAAACCCTTGCAGTTTGTTAGTTAGTAACCATTATTTAACTGCAATGAACCAATGTTTTAGTTAGTTTCAAAGGCGCAAAGAATACAACTTACAACAGTATATAATACAAAGTTTACATAGATTTACAGTACAAGTTAGCATTGTTAACTACGCTAAAACTATGTTAGTTGGTTGGTTGGTTTAAAATGAATGAGGGATTGATGGCACTGTGATTTTCTTTTCTCTTAAATCACACCCAGAGGAAACTATATCCTGTTATTTTACTTATGGTCACTGATGTGCTGTGTTGTGTGTGACTCAGTGTGCACTTCCTGTTACAACTAAGAATGTGGTTGTCCTTTTAGCAGTTTTGCTTAATACTTTATACGAAGAAGATTACATTTATGTAGTCCCAGTAGAACTATTTGTAAATCCACACGAGACAGTAAAAGTGAACACTCTCATCATATCCTTCACACAGGACATCTAATAAACATGAATTCCATTATTGTCAAAATGGAATAGATGGCTCACAGGCAACATTATCACATCCCATAAATCCTTTTTGTCAATGACCCAGGTGTACGTAATCGGACACCAGAATGCTTCGCTTGTGCTCTGAAATCACACAGCAAGGTCATCTGGATGTGGGGGTCATAATGAAAACCAAGTTGTTTTAGGCCAGAAGTGCTGTGGAGCTGAAAATAGTGCTAAAGCTGCAGGGGTGGATTTACATTTGTCAATTACATCATCTTTAAAGTCAGCAGTGACCAGCAGGAAGAAACAACATCAGTTGCCAAAATGGTTTTTAAAGGGATAGTTCATCCAGAAATCCAAAAGTATGAGTGGACCAATTTAAGGTTCTTTTGTAGCCTTTTTACACTTAGAAGGTTTGGTTCCCATTTATTGTAAATGTGTGGCAAAGGACATGGAAAACAACTGTCAAATTACCTTCTTTCATGTTCCACAGAGTCGTATGGGTTTGGAATAAAATTCATATTTTAGGTGAACTATTCCCTTCTGCTTTGAAATGAAGGAGTTTTGCCCCCAGTAGGGATGTGCTCGAAGCCTAAATCCGAAGTCGGAAAAGCACAGAAAATGAATAATGCATTCTACGGAGCCCCTAATGGGACATGGTTAAACTTGCTGTGGGAGTTGGTTACATTATAGTACATCAGACTTCCCTTATCACATGAAGAGAGTATGCCTGACAGGACTGTGTCAGAGCATTTGATGCAAAATAGATCCTGAGCGTCATTGACAAATACAGTAATACCTCGGTTTACGAGCGACTTGGTATACGAGCAAATCGGTGTACGAGCATGGAGGGTCGTATCGGTGTACGAGCATTTTCTCGGTGTACGAGAAAAAAATTTCCCTCACCCATGCGCAGTTTTGCGTCGAAAAGATCCCTTTATCACCCCTTAACTCGTTCATTCTCTCAGTGTCTCTCAGTATGGGTGCATCATTCACCACAGTGCATTATTTTATAAGTTGTTGTGAATATGATTACATGTGAATATGATGAAACTTTATTAATGGAGCATGTTACCAACACCACACATTGCATACTAATGAGACTCACGTGTGTTCACAGTCCAACGCACCCAATGACGTTCTTATAGTGCCATACACTTTTAGAGAACAGCATACTATAACAGTTATAACTCTGTACAGATCATATACATAAGTGATTAACAGCGGTTTTACCTCGTGTTGTTGCATTAATTATGATCACTATTCTTCATGTTGTAATATCGTTACAAATGTTGAAGGAACTAGTTAATCTGATGTATCAATAAGTGTTAAGTTAACAGTCTTGTCACTTTAAGAGGGCGGGGTTTCAGTCGGCGCTAGAGAGAGTGGAGTTCTGAGGGATTTGAGAGAGAGCTCGTAAGCAGAGATAGTTCTGATTCTTCTGTTATGTACGGCGTGGGTTGAAGCCAGAACCGCAATCCGATAGTTCTCAATAAAATCTCTGAATGAGAAGGAACCTGTCTGGTTATTAAAAGAAGCAACGCTACAATGTAGTGAAATATATAAGCAGTAACCCCGCCCCCCCTCCCCTCTCCTCTCGTCTCGATCATGCCAGCAGTGAAGAGGTAAAGTGCATGTTACAGTAAATAGTTAATAATGACAGTTAAACTCTAAAAATACTTAATTAGTATTTATATGAGATCTTAATGGTTATAATTTTAAATGTAAGTAATAGGTTAAAACTAAAAATATATTTAAAATGGGCATTTATGGTCGTGTGGAACGAATCAAGTGATTTTTAGTGTGTTCTTATGGGGGAAATTGTTTTGGTGTACGAGCATTTTGGTTTACGAGCTCGCTCTTGGAACGAATTAAACTCGTAAACCGAGGTATTACTGTATCTTTTTTTGTAAAATGCATGGTCTGTACCATTGCACCCCATACACAGAGGACACATAATGGCAAACTGTAATTCCAATACCCTGCATATTGATATCTTCATGATATCCATAAATTATACAGTAATACCTCAAGATATGAGCGTCTCTACATACAAGTATTCCAAGATACGAGCAAGCCTTTTGGCAGATTTTTGCTTCTAGATACGAGTAAATATTCGAGATACGAGTATGCGTACTGATGCCGATGCAGACTCGAGTAAGTGATTTCTCTCTTTTTTGTGCTTTATTTTTTTTGTGCCATAATAGTTACGAAGATAGATACGTAATGGAGTTCTAAAAAAGTGAGTAGTAAGGATGGTAGTGAGGAAATGAAGCATAAATTGTGGATAAATATGAGCGCGGTGTCACGGCTCTGTCATTTCAGTTTGGTCTTTTCGAGTGTCTGTTGACAGAGCCCTGGCACTGCCCCTTTATTGTGTCATGTCATTGTGCAACCCCGCCCACCTTGTTACCTCGTTTCCCTTGAGTGTTGTCAGCTGTTCTCAGCTCGTTACCTTTCCTCATGTGTTCCTATATATAGCCCTTTGTGTTTGGTGTCCTTCGTGGTCTCGTTGTCTTTCATGTGTTCCTGTGAGCTGTCCTGTCGTGTTCCTTGCCCTGATCTCCCGATTTGTTTTGTTCTGTTCATTTACGATCTTGGTTTACGTTATGTTTTTCCCCCTCGTGGGTGTTTCTTTGTGTGTTATGTTTTTTTGTTATAATAAATCATCCTTTCACTGCAATTGAGTCCTCCCTGTTTATCGAGACGTGACACGCAGTGCCTGCGTGAGTGATCTAGCACGCACTTATGATCGCCGTACATCCACGATATGTACCATCCTAAAGCAGAAGTATGCTATCAAGAATCTAAATCCTTTCAAGGGTGTGATGATTATATCGAAGTTATGTTCAAATATAAATGATGAGATGGAGAGGCTTCTGTTATTGTGGATAAAGGAGAAGCAAATGAACCTTGAGAGATATTTCGTTAAAAGTTATGCGCCAAGTGAAAGCGAGGGTAGTCAGGTGAAAAAAGGTGAGGAAAGTGATCAAAAGTAAAGAATACAAATCGAAAAAAAAATCAAAACAATAATATAAAATTGAAAAGTAAAAAAAAAATAAGCTAAGTTATCTTGATTTAAGTTATGTAGTGTTCGTTCGGAATCAAGTGTTTCCAACCCCCTCCCTCCCTCCCTCCCTCCCTCTCTCTGCACCTACCTCTACTGTCTGTAAAAACTTATCATTAAAACCACATTTTATTTGATATCACAAATAATTGTGTATATATCAATAAAAACATTTTTTTGTAGATCTGGAATCAATAAAAACATTGTTACAGATCTGGAACAGATTAACTTGTTTTCTATTATTTCTTATGGGAAAACATGATTCGAGATACGAACAATTCGCGTTATGAGCTCGTATCTCGAGGTATTACTGTATACAATACAATTACCCAACTATATAATTACGAGAGAACGCAAAAGAATAGAAAAATAGTTTCTCCTCCCTTCTCAGATTTTTTTTCCAGCACTATGTCCCTTCAGGGGCAATGTAGAATGTGTAATTTCCTTTCTGAACATAGCATTTGGCTTTGGGCACATCCCTAGTCCCCAGTACCATGACTGCACAAGTGCTTTGAAGACTGGAAAGCATCTTTTTCAAAATTCCCGAGTGAAAATCTGACACCTTCTTAATAAACTCACACAAGCAGGGTTTCCCTGAGGCAGCAGTGGTGCAAATTCAGTCCTGACTCCCGCAGGCTCCTCATGCATTATTCAGAGTGGGCTGGGATATCAGTAAACAGAGATTAGAAACCATCTGCAACCAGTCCAGAACTAGAGTGGAAAGCGGTGGAAACCATCACTACAGCTGAAATGCTCAAAAACAAAGGATAGCCCAGCAGCTGGTCTTAAGCAGATGGTGCATTTATGATGTTGGGCTAGACATCTAATTTGGCCAATGTTGGACTATGCAGTGTTTCTCGATCTTTAATCAAAAATATTATCGTCCCCTCCCCCTCATCTCTTCTCTGCTGACAATAATCCCTCCCTTCCAGCAAACTGTCCCTCAAATGATTGACTGCATCAGTCAGGAAAATCAAGACCCTCCCTAGATATTTTCTCATTCAAGAAGCTTTCAAAACAGGTGAGGAAAAATGGTTTCAACATCTGTTTCATGCTGACTTTATACATTCATTGTGGTTAGATGACATCACTATCGCCAAACGCCATGTTCTCACATTTTGTATGAAAAAAGACATACATTTAGACTGTTCCTCACACAGTTGAAATATAACACACTTGGGGCCATATGAATTATTTATTGTTTTCATATTACTTTTGTGAACATTTTTTAAATGCTCTTCTTTTATGTTCCACAGAAGAAGGAAAGTCTTACAGGTTTGGAATGATATATGGGTGAGTAAAACCTTACAAAATACTTTTATTTTGGCTTTAACAACATGGCTGTGCTGGTTCACCAACTTAACCATCATCAAATGGGCATCAACTGCGATAAAATAGCCTGAGGAAGCAAATTCTGGTCTGGAAAGCAGGAAAATGTATTTACCCAATGTGTGATTCAGTGTTTGCTAGAAGGCTATGAACCCATGGTTATGAAAAGCATGTCAATTTCCATCAAGTCAACACTTGATCTTATCCATAAGGAATTAACTTTGGAAAGCGGGCACCAGATGGGGCTGAAGAACAAGAACTCTTTTCAAAAGCAGTCTGTTGTGAATTTGCTGGCCAGGTTTCGAGCTCATGCAGTTGTGTCTCTTCTGTCAGTTCAAGGTGCTCAGCGTGGAGGTACACTTGACCTGAATGATTGTGATCCCTCCTGGCCAGTGCAGGCAGAACATCAATGCCCCTTTAAGAGGCCCAAGCCCTTCTGCCTAAAGAAGAATGTCTCTCTCTCTTTTTGTGGTTAAGGGGTTGGCACAAAACAGAAAGGGCAACACTGAAATTAGATGGATGGTAAAGGTGGATTTATGAAGGGTAGATCTGGGAATGCGGAGGGCTCTTAAAAGACAGCACATGGCTGGCTACGAGTGGCTGATCTGAGTAAAGGGTGGCCCTCACTGAAGTGGGCAGGGGTGAGGCGGAGAATTGTAATGTGAGTTGGCCAGTGGCCAGGGGACGGGCAATTCTCACCTCATCAATATTCAGGACACATTTCTGCAGAAAGCACGAGAAAATGAGAGAGCAAAAAAGAGAGTGTGAAAGAGAAACAGACTGAGAGAAAAAATGGAAAGAAAGGAAGATGTTTTAGATGTTTTTAACCCCTTAAAGGGGTCATGAGCCATTGTTTTATTATTTTATGCTTCCTGGGTTAGTATGCTTTTAAAATAAAACATTGTCATAATTTAGAATTAAAAGACATTTTTCCTGCCCTGGTTTTTGTGTGTAAACGCACACAGAAGTGTTGATTATAGCATATTTAGATCTATGTAATTATATTTAGAGCATTGACAGTTTCACCAACTGTAAAGGGAGTGTTATTTGATCGCTTTCTATATATAATCAGTTTAAATAACAGATTCATTTTTATGAAGACGTCTTATAAATAAGGAAAATTTGTTTGTGACCATAACCAAAAATCTCGCTGTTCAGTGAAAAATGGATTTCTATTAAAAAAGGAAACACACTTTAGAAAAATGGTGGTCTCTGATCTAGTGAACAATAACTTTTACAAATAAAGTAGTCTTTTTATTAACAGATTAACTGAAAAATAATTGTCCTGATCTACCCTTTCAACCCTACAGTAAACAGCAAGCAGAGGAGAGTGAGTGAGTGAGTGATGAGGAAGACAAAACAGTGAAAGACAGCGAGGGAATGTGTGAGAGTTTCTGAGCTGAAAGGACAAGAGCGAGTAGGCGGAAAGAAGAGAGAGAGAAACAAAGACTTCAGCGAGCAAGAAAAAGAGAGGGAGGAGGACAGAAAAGAGAGTACTTCAGGGATGAAAGGATAAAGGAACTGCAGGCAAGAGAAAGGAAAGAGTGACAGACACACACACAGATAGAGCCTGCAACTGTATGATACAGCAGATTTCTAGAGGGACTTTCACTGATTTTGCTGCAACAGTGCTGCAATGGGCTGCCAACACATCTAGAGGACTAAGGCATCGTGGGTATTTTCACATGTACGCAGTCCTGTCCTCTCTGATCTGATCATATTATTTTGCCTGAGCACACAGTGCTAAATGATCCTGCAGCATGACAGATCTGAAAGGTTTCTTGAGGTTGTGTTCATCGACAAACTGTATCCATGTAGCCACTGGTCTGAGACCGAACGCTTACATTCACCATCGGATGACCTTCTCAGCCTGGTTATCTCTCATCTGATTGGCGACAGATCAGATTTTTTTTTTAAATAGATGGGAGATGGGAGGGAAAAATGTATTTCAATGACAAAAAGATAAAACTTTTGTGATGGGAATACTGGTGATGGTTGGCGGGAAACTATATCTCAGCGCTTTTGTGAGAGACCACAAAAGTTTTGTGAGTAGTTTCTCCAGATACTGTAGTAATGTCACAGATTTTTCCCATTACCATGTAAATTGGCTCACTTATAGTAAAAAATATCTGGGTCAAATGGTGCACAGGTTTTTTTTTTTAAATGTATCAGTCTAGAAGTCTAAACAAGGTAGATACAAAAGGCGCATTTGAAGATGAAATTATCACTGGATTTACTCATATTTTATGGGAAGACCTTTTATCAATTTGGTGGTACAGTCAATATTATTCAAATAACATAAAGTGATAATACCCTAAAGGGCATGGTTAAGTTGTTGGTTCTTGAACAGAAAAGCTGCAAAGTTGATGGATCCTTTTGCATAGCCTTTTGTTTGAGCCTTTTCAAAGGAGATAGTGGTTTTCTTTCAAAGCCGCATATAGTGGGATAAGTTTAACGCTGTTGACTTATGATTCAAAATTTGATTTGTCACGTCCAAGTTATATCAATATACATCAAGCATTGCAATGTGGATCTTGCATACTCTGTGGAATGTGCAAGAACATATACAAGAACAAATTCTATAAAAGGTACAAAATATTTGTAAAAAAAAATCTAAGTGTACAGATGAATGAGTTTCAGTAACTCATCACCACCAGAGCCATGTGTTTCGTGTCCATGTCATGTTAAGGAGTCTGAAAGAAGCTCCTCCTGAGTCTGATCAGATGCTACTATGAGGCATAAACGTTGTCAACCGTCATATTGAAGAACAAGTGGCCAGTTTTCAATATGGCATGACACTGATCCAGTGATGCGTGTTAAACGTGATTCTATGTAACCTGTCAGTGGTCCTGGTGTGATGAGGATTGGTCGTTTTTCTGCTAAACTGACTTGACTTTTGTTCATTCAATTGGAAAAATGGCCATCTGTCAAACCGCACACACACCAGATACCAGGAGTTAGGCGTGTGTGTGCCACGACTTGATGACATGGTCATCCATAATCTCATGTAACCCGTAATTAAGCTAACATAAAGCCCTCAGCAAGGGGAGAAAATGAGGCAAACATCCTGAATGTGAAGAAAGCGATCCCAGCTGATATAATAAAAGGAGAAATTAATAGAGCAGCCTTCTTCAGAAAATAGTAGCCGAACAACACACAGAAGAAAACCTGGTGATATGAACACCCATGAAGACGTTTCTTGCTTCCATGGCAACTAGTCCAGAATTCCCACACTCAAAAACACAATAATTCACCATCATTCCACTAGGTTGGTCTGGGTTTCACTAGGAACTTTTCTAGCACTAGGAATCTTGATCTTTGCTGCATAATAATGGTTAGTCTTAATTAGAAGAGTACTATGTTAGTCCCTAGTGGCTTTAAAGTTCATTATTTGTAATCGATCCTTTTGCAGTCTTCAATTACCTGTCTATGTTTTGAGGCTTGAGGCTTGTCTACCTTCCAAGCCACTAATACGTTGAAGTTTTCCTTAAAGGGATAGTTCACCCAAAAATGAAAGGTTTGTCAACATTTACTCGCCCTCAAATTGTTTCTTTCTTCTGCTAATAACAAAAGAATGTTGGTAGCCAGCCATTTACTTCCATAGAATTATTTTCCCCATACTAAATGTTTGGTTATACATATTCTTCAACGTGTTTAACAGAAGAAAGAAATTCATACAGGTTTGGAAGAACTTTGCTTTTTGGGTTAACTATCGCTTTAGATTGTTTAAACACACCTCCTCACCGCCAAAGCTAAAGCGAATTCGATCCGGGGGTTGGAGACCCCTGACTTAAAGGGATACTCTACACGAAATCGGTGTTTATTCCTTAGACCAGTGAATGTCTCAGCTTAAATCCACTCACTTTGCTAGTTTACTCCGAACGCAGCTCCATAACTGGAAGGTCAATGCCCTGTAAATAAAATACTAGCTTGTTTATCATCATTCGCTTTTAACAGCCCAGATAGACTCTGAGGGTTAAATTAACCAGACTGTCCTCGCCTGCTCAGCGTTTCTGTTCTGCACATTAAATTTACGGGTCTCTCTCAAGAGTTTTTCAGGCAGACCAATTACGTAAGTGCCCTGTGTGCAGTGTAACTGAAGTGTCCAGGAGATGGTTCTGGAATGCCTCTGCAACAATGCAGCAGAGAAATAAAAACTGAAGTTAAGTCCACTCAAATGAAACAGCTTCCTAAGGGCAGCTCGGCATGAAAAGGATATTGACTATTTTTACAATTTGTAGAGAAGTAAATATTGTTTTTGCGCTTGAAGGGAGGGCAACTCTGCTGGCTTCCCTGTCCGCGCACAGTTGGGTGCCTCTCTGCCTCTGACCTAGTTTTGTCCATCTCAGCTAGCAGCGCAGATTGCAGCATCACTTCAGAAGTGTGCAGCCATCTCTCCATCTACGTCTCCACCCTTTAGTCTGTCTCTTTCTCATGTTCTCTTTTTCTCTGTCTGCTCCCGCAGAGCTCCAGGACTGGGCAGCAGGATCAGTGAGGGTTATGTCTGCATGTTTCCGTGTGGCAGGTGCAGCCTAATCAAGAAAACGTTCAGTTTTGCCTCAAGTAATGTAGCGTAATCAAGTGAAGCGAGATATGGTGAAGATTAATTCCAGTGGTTAAGAGCTTATCCTTCCACTGTCCCACCTCAAAATCATGCTAATGTGTTCAAGGTGATAGTTCACCTAAAAATGAAAGTTCTGTCATTAAATGTACTTTCAAACCTGTGAGTATGTTTCTTCCGTGAATCACAACAGGTGATTATTTAAAGAACATCCTGACCTTTTCAATATAAAGCTGTCAAGCTCCAGAATTACAAAAAAGCACAAAAAAGGTGGTCTACACAACTCTTGAACTAAAACTCATGTATTCTTATTTAAAATTATAGCTTTGTATGAGGAAGAAACTGTATTTAAGTGGTAATTCACTATCAATATTATGTCTGTGGACTGACATCTAGTGGGACTGGAGTTAGTGAGAACTAGATATGTCTTACTCTATAAAACCAATAGATCTACTGAATTTAATACAATCACTTGTTCACAAATTGTATATCGCTGTCTAATGTTCGCATCAAGGCTATGGAATGATGAATAATGGCTAATTAAAAGTTGGTATGTTCCTTAGACACCTCTTATTTGGGATGATTTGCACAAGTCATGATGTTTTTTTGGTAATTTTGGATCTTGATAGCTACATTCCTAATTTACTCTATGTAATAAAATGTTTGTCGACAATTTACAATTTCAAGTTCCACAGAAGACAAAGTCATACAGGTTTGAAACGATATGAGTAAACGAGTAGGAATTTTTATTTTTTGTGAACTATCCCTTCAAGAGAAGCACTAATCCAAAGCCTTACAAGATTTAGCAGATTTTGTTTAATCTTACAGAAACAAATGTTTTCAGAATTATATTATTAGGACTAAAAAAGTCAGGATCCTTCTCAAAGAGAATGTGAACAAAATTAATCACTACAAGAATGCATTAAACCTTGCGCAAGGTTTTGCCCTGTGGTGATTTGCCCATGTCACACCAGCTCAAACAGCAGAGATGTCCTTGATCTAACCGAGAGACAGAACCTTCCCATCTGCCATGTGGTTTCTGGACCCGCAGCCCAGACTCTCCGCAAGAGTTCAGATCACACCTCACTGAACTGAATCTGGACATTAAATGAACCGACCAGCAAAGCAGTCAGTGTGCCCAGATTCTGGCCGACTTGAAATAGTGGTCATGCTGCCAGACGAAATTGCTGCAGATAACAACATGATCCACTTAGCATATGAAACAATACAGTCTCCGAAAAGGACGGTTGGCATTTACGTGAACATGTGTCATACAGATGGCGGCATGAAGAGGAAAATGTCAATCTGGTGATATACATCCAGCAATAAAATGTGTGCAGATGCAGATAGTGGTTAGGAACAGACATTCTAACTATTCAACTGGCTTCCATATTGAGAATATAAGATCTATTAACTCTATCAGCTTGTGTGTGTGTGTACAAGACAGATTTTTGTAATCTCCGGCCGCTGCACACAGGAAGTTAGTCATCTGTTGCCATGGTGCATCAGGGAGTTCAGGACTGCAGTGCTCATTGCATGGGATCTGGCCTACTAGACCAGAGAGACAATGTCTCACTGTCTTCAAGCTGCAAAAAGCAGCATGTTGAATCTGCATTGTCGTATGTTGTAGCCAACAATGAGCAGTTCCGGTAATGCCAGATGCGTATTATATCCCCGGAAGTTCCTGAGATCTGATTGGGCGATAATGAATCTTCTAAATCAAATCAAATTGGTCCCTAATGCTCACATCCCCCTTGTAGAGACCCTCTAACAAAATATAGTATGAAATGTTGTCTATCACTGAGTACTCTAATGTAATTCATGTTTTTAGAGGTCAAAATGAATTGACAGTATAGTAATCCCTCATTTATCGCGGTTAATGTGGACCGGAACCCCCCGTGATAGGTGAAAATCCGCGAAGTAGGATTAGCCAATCAGCTCACGGGATACATCCACTCATGTTCTCATTGGTTGATCTCGCGCCGCGAACCAATCGCGTGTCTTGTCTGAGTGCCCGTGTGTGTACAAAGCTTCTGAGAGTTTCTCTCATTTATCTCGCATCACGATTGAACAACGCTGCTTTCCTCTATACAGCTGCTGATATGGCGGTATTTTTTAACTTTTATTTTTCAATACGTATTTTTGAAAAATCTGCGATGCAATGAGGTTGCGAAACTTGAACTGCAAAGTGGCGAGGGACTACTATATTCAAGAAATTACTTATTCTAACTTTAACTATAAGGTAAATTACAATGGTGTTCAGAAAAATGCAACCTTCATATTTATATTTAGTCTTATCTTTTTTTGTTCAAAAAAGGTCAATACATCATCAATCCTTCTATCAAAACATGTTTTGAGAATCAAGATATGCTTGGCTTTTTGGGATTAGTAATTTTATAAAGCGACATGGAAATGCCGTTTATTACTCCCCAGAGCAAGGTGTTTTTTCTGACCAGATAAACTCTCAAATGTAGCTCTCTAACAGAGTTCATTGTAAAGCATTATTCATTACGGTTGTTATAGCACTGTGCAGGTATTTATTTTCAAGGAAGTACTGCGTCAATTAATGGGTACGGTAATGCCTCCAGCTAGTCAGTTTGAGCTCCTTTCCATCTAAACTGGTTATTTCTCTTAGCTCTAGGAATTGAATGTTTTATGAGCAGTAGAATAACCATATTCATCCACACACTCACCTACCTTTTATTTAAAAGAGAGACACAGTTTAAACTGAGTCCATATATCCTCCCCTGTTCTAAAATTATAAAGTGATCAACCTGAAGCGAGTAACTGACGGTTGTCTGACAGGATAAACACACGTTGTATCACTGCATAGTCTATAAACTGAATCAGATTTACCAAATGATCAATCCATGTGTCAATTCTGCAGCTGTGTTTTATGTGTGCAAAAGCAACCCTCCCCATCTAGACTTTTAAATATGAACTGTTTTGCTTTTACTCAACAGATCACAGATTGCAAATGGCATCCTAAATCTAGGACCTAAACATTAACCTGAACCATTAACAACAAAAAAGTGAGTTGACCTAGAATTTGAAGGAATGTTTGTCAGATTTACTTGGCTATTTGGTTTTGTAATACTGCGTGCTATCGGAAATGTCCTACTTCCCACTTTGGAAGTCGTTATTACGAGCTCAAAATCAAAGTTCAGGTCCAATTTATTAACTAGGAAACTGGTATTTATGATAATTCCAATGATGACCTTTCTTAAAGGGGAACGATCTCCTCCTCATTTTTGTTGTTTGTCCAACGAAGCTAACACAACCCCAAGACATTTTTCTAAGACAGATATATTTTTTCTAAAACCTAAACCTAAAACCTAATTTCCTAAAAATATCTAGGCTTAGCCCATCCAGACTGGTCACGTGTTATGATTCTCAGAGACAGGTATTCATTTGCCGATAAAACACCAACCGACCGTGTGATATCGATAAAATTAACTTCCCCAAAGAGCCACCGCGTTCCCCGCTATAAACCCATGGCGAAATACCAGCCGCAAATGTCATTTCGTAGTCTTTAAATTGTAGGCTATAAAACACTGAAGGCGACAGCCTCGTTGAGCTAAAGACGGGCGGCGTGAGATGGGCGTGGGGGGTGAAGATGCAGACGAGACCTCGAGCGTTACGCCTCACACTCTACTGTAAAGAATTACACATTTATAATGTTTATTTATCAAAAAGACTACTTACGAAGCAAACAATGGGCGCGGATGGGGAGAGTGTGGCAGAGCAACAGCCGCGTGTGATGGAGAGAGAGAGAGAGAGAGAGAGAGAGAGAGAGAGAGAGAGAGAGAGAGAGAGAGAGAGACGGGGAGGGCGGGGGAGCAAGGTGTGTCCGCTGCCTTGAAAATGCAGAATTAAGTCTATCCATCCTCATACAACTGATAAAAATGAAACAACTGTGGGGGGTGTTGTGTGCAACGATTAATTACGTGTAAACCGACGCAGTACAAACTTGTCGCTTGTCGACTCTATGTATTAGTGTAGAAAAAAAGAGTCGTTTTGTGTATTGTCACACTGTAAAATGTTTTCATTATTATTATTCGAAGGACGTAATTCTCCCAGACAAAAGCCTCGTGTGGTGTTAGAAAGGTCAGGTTCTTCAATAAGCGCTGTTCCCGTAAGAATAAAGAAAAGGGTTGAGGTTTTTTTCATAAAGACTTGCGGTTTGAAATCAGTTTAAAGAGATGAGAGGTTTGCAGGTTCAACAGAAACCCATGACAAACCATCCGCATGCAACATCAGCACCATTTTCAAAAGAGAGCAAATTGCGAAAATCCTTTTACACCGGAAGATTAGCGACACGGAGGAAAACCGGTGATCGATTTGTCAATGGTTATGACTATAAAATATCTCTGGAAAAGCCTTGCACCTTTTATCCAGGCTGACTAAACACACATTATCCTCCATCAGTGTCTCACACTTCTAGGGTTTTCCACACCGGCAAACCGCGTGCACGTGAAGCATCGCACGCGCCTATCGCCACAAGACACTTCACGCGCGTCATGCAAAAGAAAAGACTAATTAAATGGAATGAAATAGTCCTTAAATAAAAATAAATGATTATTGTGCATTCCCGAAAATAATTAACGCATAAAGCAAAATGCGTAAAGAAAGCAACCAGATTGATGTGCACGCTCACATAAATCGATGCACTCTTAGTGAAATGACATGCATGGTGTTTCTTCCTTCCTTTTTAAACAGTCTAGGAAGAAAAGCAGGCCCTTCAAGTCTCAGTCACACACCCAACAGTCGGATTCACTAACATCCTATGACTAATCCACTGGTTGCATGGATAAAAACTGTGGTAAGGTTTATGAACATAGATCATTAGTTGATTACTGATGAATCGTTTTTAAATACAAGTCTTTGAGTTTGTAAACGGGTTGACTTACCTCTGTGACACACTGAGTTATTGTCTGTCCAACTGCAGCAGTCAGCCAGTGAGCAAACCCTGAGAAAACCTCCAGCGCCCTGCAAAGGGAAGGTGTCGCTAGAGAGCCAGAGCGAGAATGATGTCAGGATGAGAACTGATATTTATCTGATATTTACTCACGAGTAACCGAATGCTTTGTTTTATTATAACTGACTTGAGCCTTCCTGCAGTGCACTGTATTATATTAGAGCATAAGTAACATTCTGTTTAGGGTTAGATGCTTTATTTTTCAAACGTTTTGATGACAAATACAGCTTAACTTTTTGATGCCTTAAATGTGGGGCTATAATTCATTTAAATGCATTTTGCAGATGCTTTTATCCAAAGCGACTTGCATTGCATTCAAGATACACATTGACATTCTAATCAGTTCTTGCTTTCCCGGGGAGTTGAACCCATGAACATGGCGTTGCAAGCGCCACACTCTAGCATTTGATGCTAGATGATAGAGAGAGAGAGAGAAAAGCTCCATTCATGGACCCTCTTTGCAGCTCCCTGGAAGTTCCCAGACCTCAGTTTACTATCATGATGAAGATTTTGTCCTACACTTAGTTTGCTGAAGTGATTACACTTAAATGTGGCCATAAAGGTCAGATGAGGCCATATTTGAAAATGTGTGCTGAGTGATCAATATTTGTCTGTTTATGTTCTTGGCAGATGGTTTCTTTCCAGTTCCCTAAAGGATATAAGATAGTTTAAGGATACAAGCGCCTTTGATAAAACCCCTTTTCTTCAAATTCCCTATAGAACAATATAATTTAAAAATAAATATATATTTACAATATATATATTATGTATACATATATATATACATGTTTGTGGCTAGACAAAAAAGGCTGACCATTTTAATTTTTTTACTTTGTCCTGGAATTTGTTTAAAAGTACTCTAGCCATTCTGAACTGGTTCTTCTATTAGACCTCGGGTCAGTTTGACTTTGCCAGCACTTTCAATAACGCCATATTCTAGCTTATTCCCTGCACAACTGTAATATTATTTCAGCACCATTTCTATTTATAAACGGCATGCTTTAAATGAACAAGTCCTGCATATTTTCACAATCTAATCTTATACAAATCTTATAATCTTACACTAATCTTGCATGACAGACACACACACACACACATAAACCATCTGCCCCCCCCCCCCCCCCCCCTTAAATTCAGCCATATTCCCCAGTTACATACCAAGCCAAGTCCTTCACCTGGATACCTTCACGTAAACAGTAGTGTCCTTGATTCTGTAAGAGTTCCTCTGTTTAGCCGCTGCACAACCTACTGGTGTTTTCCCCCAAAAGACTTTGCCAGATATTGCCAGATCAAATATACTATGAATTCTCCTCCTTCCTATTGCACAGCAAGTAACCTTGATCTCTTACTTGCAAAAGTAAGTTTATATTTTAGAAAATGAAAAAGAGCAATGCTGTTGATGCCATCAGTGTCCTTGTGTTCTTGGGATGTGAGAGATGCTCGTCTGAAAGCCAATGGTTGAGGTTGAGCTGAGGGGGGAGTTGCTCAGCAACAGCCCGCTTGTGAATGAGTAGGCATTTTTCTTACATTATAAGGTGTGTCTATGAGAGAGACAGCTAATGCCTTGACACTGTTTGTTGCATTTACTTTTTTCCTGTGTTGGATTTTTAAACCTCTCTTTACTTCAATATTCTTTGATACAGCAACCTTTAATGTTTAATGTTTTAATAAATAAAATTATGCTTCTTTCCTCTTTTCCAGTCTGGCTGTCACAAACATTTTTGGCCGTTAGATGGCATCTCAGCCCTGTCAATGTCACTGGTTATGTGATTTTCCTCAGGAAGGTTGTGACTGATTTTTCTACTCGCAAATCTGACTTTAATACCATTGATTTGATATTAATGAATGCATACTGGCTTAACAAGAAATAAAACACATATTAACATTTTATTTTGAAAAATATCATAACTATTTGTTCTAGCAATGGCTTTGTTAGTTTACTGTGTAGTTCAAAATCCTCTTAAATTAAAACTGTAATTAAAAAGTATTGCAATATCATCATATTTTTGTAATATTGCATGATTAGGTTGTCAAATCTATCATAATGTTGTAATTTTAAGTCATTTATTAATTAGAAGTTTTTGTGGTAGTTTCTTTTTGTTGTTACATAATCATTTTGTGCTCATAATTCTTCATTACTGTTCAAATTTAGCTGAAAAAGTTGTGATGCCCCATTCTTAGGTCAGTGTGTGATCTTTTTCCATAAGCTTGAAGATTTTTGAGATTGTTAACAGTTTTTCTTTGTTTTGTGCGTTCTGTTTTAAGGGGTTTATGTATCCTTTTATAGATAATGTTGAAAAATATTCACTGAAGAAATAAGTGTGACAACTTGCCCTGTCTCCAATATAAAAAAACATGATATTGTGTTAGTAAGGTAACACTAGTTCATTTGTCAGTAGTTTCTACTTGTTTCCTCTTGTTTTTGGCAAGCGGTGCTCATTGCAGTCAAATGGGTGGAGCTTGACCTAGTCCAGGATCTAAGGGGTGGCGCTTGACCTAGTCCAGGATCTAACGGGTGGAGCTTGACCTAGTCCAGGATCTAAGGGGTGGAACTTGACCTAGTCCAGGATCTAAGGGGTGGATCTTGACCTAGTCCAGGATCTAAGGGGTGGAGCTTGACCTAGTCCAGGATCTAAGGGGTGGAGCTTGACCTAGTCCAGGATCTAAGGGGTGGAGCTTGACCTAGCCCAGGATCTAAGGGGTGGAGCTTGACCTAGTCCAGGATCTAAGGGGTGGAGCTTGACCTAGTCCAGGATCTAAGGGGTGGAGCTTGACCTAGTCCAGGATCTAAGGGGTGGAGCTTGACCTAGCCCAGGATCTAAGGGGTGGAGCTTGGGTAATTGGGATTAAGGTTGAAGTTTTATCTTCCATATGCTCAATCAGTAGAGCATTGGTGTTTGCAACACCAAGGTCGTGGGTTCAATCCCAGAGAAAGCAGGAACTCCTTCAATGTGTTCCTTGAATGCAATGTAAGTTGCTTTTTGGATAAAATTCTGCCAAAGGCATAAATGTAAATGTGTATCTGGAATTTATTGGATCGTTGGATGGTTGTTTTTGACTATTGCTGTGAAGTCATGTGAGTGACAAGATGTGAAAAGATGAGATGTTGTTGCAAGTGGGAGGGGAAGTTATTTGGATTAAAGACACATACATTTTTTTTAAAGTGTGCATCGATAAATCATTTACATTAAATACTGCAGTATAAAGGGTTGTACCTTTTAGCTCTATCAGTTAGACACAGAAAGTGGGAGCTGGACGTCATCCACCGCCCATTGGCTCTGTAGCGTCTTGTTTTTGGTGTTGTTGCAAATCTGTTGCAAATGACTACATGCTAGTGTGGAGGGCCCCAGTCAGAGAAAATTAATTGAACATTGTTATTCTAAACTGTAAAGGTATCCTGGCAACATAACAGGAAGTAGCAGTTTATTTCTGGCTATATATATATTTGGCATGAAAATCTTCACAGTGATACAGAGAAGAATCCCTTCTTGTACCACTTCTTAAATATTGTGTTTTGTGTGTCTTCCCTCTCTATGTAACACAAAAACCTGCTCTGACTCAGTGTTTCTCAATCCTACGGAACACAACTGAAGCCAAAAATCAAAGGAGATGCTTTGCGTCCCACAGCCCAACAAATAAGGGAGACAAATTACACCATCTCCGTTGCCATGAGCCACAAGGACACACAGCGAAAATACAATAGGCTTTTAATGGAAAGCTGTTCTTGTCTGTAAATTAACACTTGTCAGCTGTGGACCCACACACGTTCTTCACTAATCCGTGAGAATGAGCTGTCTATAATGTAACCAAATGTGTGTACAGGCAAATTGTGCTTCATTGTATTCGCCTAGCCACTCTTGAAGAGGCTACCTGATTCTTATTGGTCAATCAAGGCATCCAGTGGTCAGATATTTCCTAATAATAGCACTACTTTCATGTCTCTCGAATCATACTTTAGGCACTCTCTCCTGTTTTATACAAACAGATATTTGTTCGTATAGTTTCGAGAGAAACTTTTTCAAAAAGTTAGCCCAAATTTTGACTACGTTCCCTGTTGGGTAAGATGTGTGAGATCAGCCGAAAACCAGTCTGATCATTCAAATGACAAATACAAGCTTGCTAGCAATGATGGCAAAGCCAAATTTTCAGCATCATTACTCCAGTCTAAAACAATTATGTATTACCAAGAAACATTTATTATGATCAATGTTGCAAACAGTTGTGCTGCTAATTTTTTTGTGGAAACCGTGATACATTTTTAAGGATTCTAAGGAATCAAAACTCCAAAAGAATAGCATTTTTTAAAATGTAATTTCTGGTAACAATGAAAAAAGTCTTTAATGTCACTTTTGACACTCTTTACAATACATCTTTGCTGAATAAAATAATTTCTTTAAAATAAATCTTATTGATCTACTGTAAATACAGTAATCACATAAAGGTCACAGTGTCTAATTTGTAAAGGATGATACGGTTAGCTGTGCAATAAGCAATTTAAATGCATGACATGGAGACAAAATAAAACTAACACAAAGCCTCTATGGAGTGCATTTAAAACATTGAAATGCACAGCTAGCCATCTATTATCTCGCTTATATCATGGTCATTTGACTGTTAAAGCTGTCATTGATGTTTGCAGAGCTAAATTTGGCTGGAAGGAACCATCAAATGATGGTTATTTTCTTCAGCTTCCTTCTACTCATTAAATCTAGCATTTTGTCTACTTTAAATTGGACAAAGAAAAAGGAGAGAAAGGTAGACAGACAGAGAGAGATGTGTGTGTGAATTACCTGTGATTGTGCGACTAAAGGGCAGGGCAGAAACCATTAAAACCTTTACACATGTACAGTAATGTGAATTTCCACTTGTCATTCACAGAGAATTTTCTCTCTCTAGCTGTTGCTGCAATTCATTTTTATGAAGAAATCTACACATGATTGTCTTGGAAGAAGAAGTTTCAATAGAGGCGGTTGAGGTGAGATCAATTTTAATTTTGATGTTTATTTTTTATACCACTTATTTGTGAGTTTTAGACTTTGTGGGTCTGAGCATTGACACATAAAAAACCATTAACAGAATTTCATGCGAATAGATCTGTACTCTAATTTTACGAGCAGATCTAGTAACCAAATTTGGAAGTGAATGCATTGGTTGAAAAATAGCAACTGTTGGTTTGATCTCGTTTGGCCTGCAACACAAATAATTGGGGAGTGGGGTGGTTTGGAGGTGGGAGGTTGAAGACAATAAGATTCTTTAAAAAAAAATTATACAGTAAACATGGATGAGCAAATAGCATTCATAGCCACCACTGACCTTATTTGTTTACCCAGCCATTATGTGTTTCACAAATGCTGCGGGAGAAAAGGATAAAAAGACAAGCTTATCATCTACTCACTGTTAAGGAAAGATTATTTATGTTTGTGAAAAAGTCTCTTCATTGAAGAAATCACAGAAATAATTTTATTATGATTTATTTAAAACATTTATACATTCACAAGAATGTATTATTATCAGTGTTGAAAATATATGTGATACATTTTCAGAAAATTCAAAAGAACAGCATTTATTTGAAATTTAATTTTTGTTAACAATGTTAAAGTTTTTACTGTCACTTTTGATCAATACATCCTTGCTGAATAAAAGTATTTGTTTAAAAAAAAATCTTACTGACCCCAAATGTTATTGTCAGCTAAGTAATTAGCAGCTTTTCAAATACAGAGAATGATCAGACCTTCATAGCTGACACATCCGTTTGCATCTTCCTGTCCTGCCATCAGCTCTTCTACCTCTGATTCTGTCATCTTCTCACCTGCAGGCAAGACGTGGGATATTTCGTGGGCGATTGTTTCTGGTGTGGTTAATCTCAAGGTAAATATGTAAAATCCAGTCAAAAACTGATTTTAATAAGCTACTTATGTTCCAATAAATCTCTTCCAGATTCAACAAAGCACTCATTGGGTTTATTAGTAACGGAGCTGTTTTGTAGTCATGTTTTTTGTCACGGTTCTGTCTCTGTTTCCAGTATTATTAGTGTTCTAGTGGACAGAACTGTGGCACTGCTCTCTCTCCTGTGTGTTTGTCTCGTTAGTGTCTGCCCCGCCTCCTTGTTTCCCATAATCATTCCCAGCTGTCTCTCATCACTACCTTCCCTCATGTGTCTTATAAATAGCCCTCAGTGTTTGTTGTCCAGCGTCGCGTCGTTGTCCTCCATGCCTGTGTCTCCTGTGTGTAGTGTTCCCGATATTCCGGTTTGTTCATGTTCCTTGAGTGTTTTGTTATTATGTTTAAGTTACTATTTTCCCCCTCGTGGGTGTTTCTTTTGTGTGTTTATGTTTAGTTCTGTTATTAAAATATCCTTATGCCTGCACATGAGTCCTCCCGTTTATGTTCCGTGACAGTTTTGTATTTACCCAACGTTGCAAGTACATGGCGAAGTTCTGCTCCCATTACAGTGCCATTTCCTTCCTTGTCAAAGACTCGCAGGCCCTCAACAAAGTCCTCAAACGTGCCCTGATCTTTGGACCAGGACACGTGTTGGAACATAGGCAGGAAAGTCTCGAAGTCAATCAGTTTGGTGTTCATTTCTAAAGAACATGGGTATTTCAAACACATTTAAAACAAATGTTAATTTTAATTGTGCAATGTTTAGCCTATATTTGCACAGTTTATTCCTCTCACCCTCCGGTTTGGGTTTTCCAAGTACTTTGATGACCTCAGCATTTGTAGGATTCTGACCCAATGCCCTCATGACATCACCACACTGGGCGTAAGTGATCTTCATTTCACCAGTAGGTGTTCTGTCGAATAGCATGAAGGCCTCTTTAAATTCTGTGTGGATTGGATATTACAGTATTCTATTATTTGAGGAAAAGATAAAAAATTAATTTAGATCCATTTAATTTAGCTAATGTTTACCTTCAATCTGGTCAGCTGTAAACTCAACCTGAATGGACCAAATAAAAAAGGATTTTAGGGAATTTTTGAATGGAAATTGATTGATTAGTGTTGAGATTAATGTAAATAATGGTAAAGTGTTTTTTTTTTCTTTCAAACAGTATTAAAATAGCCATAAAATGCAGTTATCATTGGCCAATCACAATGGAAATACAGGTATTTGTGATTCTCTAATGAAGCTTTTTGGGGTCATTCAACAAAAGTCAGCTGTTCCCCCACTCTAAGAATAACAAACGTCTGTTCTAGGACCAGAGGGAATTACAGTGAAACCCCATCTGTTATGTCCGCCGGACAGAGACACCCACTCAAACAAGAAGACAGAAATGCTAAGCTGTAATGTTGGAGACACCAGCGTGGAAGGCCATATGACCATATGGAGGCTCTTTCTGAAGTGAACTCAGACAAGCTTCCACTCTTCAGACCCCATCTCTGACCATTAGGTTAGTTAAAGTTGCATTTGTGGTCTCAGATCAGTTTGAATAATGTCTTCACATAGGCATTCAGCTGAGACGGGACTAAAGTTTGTGTGAAACCTTTTAACCTTATTCATTGATTTTAGCCGTGATTATTGTTTAAGGCACATAATATCACATATAACAAGGTTAGATCAATCAATATCTGAATGTTTTAACTTAAGACATCAAGGTGGGAATGTTTGAGTCCTCATAAATGCCAAGGATGTGTTTTCTTTATCTTTTTAAACCAAGAATCTAAGAATCTATTAAACATTTTCTTTGATTTCATTCATTTCTAAGATCTCAGGATCAAAACTATCAACTATGTTCGATTTTGTGTGCTGCTACTGCAACAAAAAGCAGAGGAATAAGCTCTGTGAACTCAATTTTCTTCCAGGTCTACTTCCTTGTGTTTTTTGGGAGGGAGTTACTTGAGTTTTTTCCTATGTTTGCTCATTATGATGATCTAACACTGAGCTGTTAGTAAAATTGCAATTCAGACAAAACCTCAAGTACCTACCTTGATGCTTTTTGGGTCAAACTGAGGATCCTTGGGTTTCTCTAGTTCAGGAGGGGGTGCTGGCTTTGGTGCCTCCTTTTTCAGTTCAGCTTTTTTAGGAGCCATTCTTCCACCAAGAGAGTGTGAGATGGGAAACGAATGAACTTTGAGAGAATTTATACCCTCCTCGATGATCCCCAAATGCATCAAAAGGGTAGGTCCATCCCATCATCATCCTCCAAACAAGGATGGGAAGCTTAAGTGTTTGCAAGCCAAACCCCTGAGACAGATGCATGATGGTATTAGCATGCTAACATTTATGAGCTAGAAATGTAACTAGTTAAGCAGAGCAGGTTTGGCACTCTTAAAAATAAAGGTTCTTTATTGGAATCTGTTTCAGGAGAGGAGGGGAGAAAGAGAACAGGAGAGGTTACGGGAGGGAGGGGAAGTTATTGTGATTAAATGTTACAAGGACACATGGATTAAAACATAATAATAATGAGCTGCAAATCATTTCTATAAATACTGACATTTTCCATAAAAAATAATGTAAATGTTGATTTCATGATGACTTTAAGAACAGTTTATTTCAAGGTTCTTTGGAAGACTTAAAATGCATCTTCTATGGCATTGTTGTGAAAACCTTTTTGTAACCTTTATTTTTAAGAGTGTAGAAAGGTTTGGTTTGTCTGTCAAGTCCTGTAATTTTCATAAATCTGTTGTTTTACTGTTATTTATATGGACAAATGTGGACTTTTTAAAAACTTGTCTCACAAATCCATTTTAAAGAGGTTATTTACTGATAAATGATAATGTATGTGAAAGAATTAAAAAAAATTTTTTAAGGTAAAGTGTAACTGGCATGGCTTCCAGCATAAAATGCTTTTAAACAGGTCTGAATGCTCAAATAAATACAGCAGAAAGCCACAGTTTTAGAGGAATCAACTTAAAGGCCTTAGTTTTGATAATTGTTGGTTAGAAAAATAACTTTAAATTATTATTACTAAAATAAAATGAACTTCTAAGTTTAAGTAAAGCATTACATTAATTGGGTTAATAACTTACTTAAAAAAAACTTCTGATGGTTTGGATTATCAAAGGTCAGCAGCAAAGATATTGGTTAATAAAGTGAGATTAATTCCATATACAGTATTGTATTATTCAACATTTTTGACTATTGCAGGATTGTGTACGCATTTCACTGTTTATATTCATTTTGAGGAATACTGAATCTGTTTTTGAGAAAGTGAGATTAGTGTAGAACTACAGTAACCATCATCAGGCTCACAGCGCCTCTGGCTCTGAACCAAGTGTGCAGCACAAGTCCTGAAACGTGTTGGTCGTCCTCTGGTGTCTGGACCCAGTATAGCTCATAAACGCCACTACATGTAATCTGACGGAGACTGCTTTAACAATCAAATTACACTTCAAATAATTTTTTACAAAGATGGTTTCGGTAAGTTTAAGTGTTGTTGTTTTAGTTTTGTTTTTAAATAAGTTTGGTTTTAGTTTTGATGGCTATGCCACTTTGGGACGGCTTGACTTTTCTGCAATGGAAGAGAGTGAAGGTGTGTCGTATTAAATGTAACCCTAATTTTAGAAGGTTCTCTGATATAAAGTTACTTTTTTACTTCTTTTAAGACTCTAAGGCCTTGAAAACATGTAACATCCTTGAGTCTGAGTCTTTCATTTTTCATGTTGACAAAATGTTATATATGGTGTTAACCTCTTTTGATGATGCCCATATGCCCCCCTTATTTTTTGTACTGTACATGACTTTCTTCCATCCATGGTACATAAAATAGATAATAGAATGTAATTTTTAATAGAATGTTCATGCTGCTTTTTCCTCCATATGACAAACGCATTCCGTGACCAGGGACTTTAAATTAGTAGAGTGCTTTTTAATTTTTCAGAAATATTCAGAATCATTTTGTGAAGTTGTTTTTGTTTTGCACAGAGCCCAGCTCACCTTTTCACCCTAAAATAGAAATTGTCATTATGTGTTTGGCATATTAAAACACAAAAGTGGTCCAATATCACATGCACACTATATTCCAAGTCTTTTGAAGATAAATATAAGGTATCGATTTTTAGACTATTTAAGTTAGCAGAAATTAGTGCATGCCCATAACTAGCATTTCCAGCTCAAGATAAGCATCCAGACAGAAGAAAACTAAATGTTTACAGTAATTAATTCAAATCAAATCCAGTAACTGCTTTCTGACCTTCCACTGATAAACTGTCTGTCTAAACCTCATCTCCCGTGTTCAATGTAAATTGCTCTGTCTGTCAGTTCAGCTCCGGTGTAAATCACAGAATCATTTAGTGAATCACATAAGATGGCAGGACTGGTGAATAGACTCCTATAACTCACCTGTTATCTTATTGCATCTATGGATAGCCACGGCTGTGACACGTGATCGCTTTCTTTTGCTGGGATTTTATCCCCTCTAGGTCCATCTGTCCATCTGTAGACAGAGAAATGCAGGGCTGTTGGGAGTGTCTGATTTTAATGCTGTTAAGCCTATTTCCAGGATGCAAGTATGAGCATACTTTTCAATGGATTAAGAACTTTTTATGACTCGAGTTGCCTGATGCATTGAATCATAAATAATTCCATAAGTAGTAACTCAGACTATTGTTGTCCGATAAAACAATGCTGATAATGCACTGCATGTACATTTTGTGATGAGCAATTTAACTAGCAGCAGCAATAGTTTCCTTGAATACTGAAGTTGTAGTGAAAGTAGGCTCTTTCACCAACATAAGCAATAGAGTAGAACAGAATAGAATAGAATTAAAAACACTTCACAAATTATCAGTAAAAATACTATAAAATGATCTTCAATGCACATCTGGACTTCTGAAACAAATCTCATCATTGTTTGACCTACAGTATATACAGCAATTCTCTTATCTAGTAGCTCTGTCTTTCTGTCTGTGCTCCACACGAGGGCAGCATTAACTAAATCTAGAAGCTACTAATGCAGATTTGCTGTTGATTATTCAATTGAAGAAAAGTTATTATAAAATATTATATTTTAAAAGTTAGGTGAAAGTTGGAAATTTCCATTTAAATGTATTATTTGACGCACTGAAATTTAAATACAATTAAGAAAAGCTATGTAGGTTTATAAAAGTGACAAAAACACACAAAAGATTTTTACTAAAACTTTAGCTAAAATTAAAATGAAAACAGAATATACAAAAATAAAAACTAATTCAAAATATTAAAAAAGGGGAAGAAAAATATCAAATAAAACAACATCGTCCAAGCCAAAAACTTTGGGCTCCTAAAAGTTGAACCGAGCTCCGTTTTCTTTATTTCTGGACAGTTTAAAGACAGTTTCAGATGCTGCTCTGTCACATCCAGAGCTCACAATGAGTGTGACACGCGTGTGTCACAGCTGTAGTTGTAATTCCTGTAACACAAGATAAGTGACTATTTTTTATTAATACATAGAGAAGTGATAATGTCAATATAACTTTTAAAATGGAATCGTTTTCTCTCCTGTCTTAAAATCTTCTGGACCCAGTTGTTAAAAAAAATCTGGTTTTGGATTGGATCAAATCTTGAAAATGCATTGTTCAAAAGAAAGAAAAAAGGATTCTGAAATAGGATTAGATCACAAAATTCAAACTAGGTTTTGATCGTCAGTTTGTGTTGCTCAAAACCTTTATTAACCTAAATTTAATAAAAAAACTGGTAAAAAAATGACATTAATATCATGTCATGTACTGTCACAGAATCAAGCAACACGCCATCAGCTCCACCCAGTCACCAGAATACTAACCCACCACACGCGTGTCACACTCATTGTCCCGTCTCGTCAATCTCTACATGAGAGTGACTTACCTAACTACTTCCCTTCCTACACCTACCCTTCCAGAGACCCGTTCCCTCGGCCCAGTTATATTCATTGTGCTTGTCTTCAAACCTGCATGTAGAAAGAATCATCAGTTCAGTGTGACTATCATTATTAACTGCTTATGCTCACTCACCTGTCAGAAGATCCTCCAGATCGCTATCGTAAGGTTAATAAAGAACTATTACATTTACCTCAGTCTCCTCTCCTGTTTGATGGCATATATGCACACATTTACATTTTTATTTTGCTCTTGATTAGTTTAACTGTAAAAGTAATGAGAAGTAGACATCAGGCAACCTATTAATCCTTTCGGTACAGTATCGTAAAGAGATAATGATGGAAAATAATCACCCAAACAGCTGTCAGTATATCAAACTAAAATAATATTTTTCATTTTTTCATTTTTTTTATAACTGTATTGGCACAAACATCACAGATGAACAAGTCAAAAGTAATTTCTAGCTATTGTATCTCTAATAGCTGTTTGATTTTGTTGTGGGTCACATGAGGGGCTATGGAAACCCTATAAAAGACACGAGATGTAACAAAAACTGAATCTTAATGCTTTTGAATTCTCTCACAAATGTCTTTCATTCCCTAAGAAATGTTCATCACTCTCAACTTTTTAAGTTCTTTGTGAATGGAATGAATGCATACTTTCTTGGGGAAAGTCAATCTAAATCAGAGTGACACAGTCCTTTTTGCTTTAAAAGCTAGCAGAAAAATAAGATGGATTACCTGATCCTGGATTTACAAATCTAGATGATTCTGATCCAGATGAAGCCAGCAGGTTGAACCATTGTGCTTCCAGTAAAGGACACATGAGATGAAATGACAGGTGTTGAGACGGGTCGATTGACAGCTGTCTGGGACTGGAGTTCAGGCTCAAGTTTGTTAGTCACATCTCAATGTACACATTTAAATAACTAGTTTAGTTTCCTTTAGATGCATTGTCACTTATACCAGAACATTGCTATTTTGTTTTTAATTTCAATAATTTATAGTATGTAATGAGGACCTTACTGAATTTGGCATTGCAAAATTCACAGTCTGATCAAACTGACTTGTGTTTGACCCCCAAGTAATATTAAATTAATGCTGAACAGCAATCCATAATGTCACGGACTACTTGGTGTCTTTGGTCCATTACTGAGTTTTCATTGTGAATTTCAACTCTGAATACACTTCTGTTGTGTATGATGTAATCTATTCTCTACAAAGACCTTTTATATCTGCAAAATCCTGCACCAGATTTGTCTTTTTATATAAATCCACACATCAGACCAAATGAAGAGAAAGAACAGAAGATCTCATCATATGCATGAATGCAGTCTATTCATTTAATTTCCTGTTTTCATCTTCAGATATTCAAAAACATGACTTAATGTACTTCATCATAGAACATTGTGAAACATGATGTGCTTTCCAGTGGAGTTGAACTCTTCTGTTCTCTAAAATACAAATCCTATAAAGCCTGTAGGCCTGTGCACACTAAATTATTACCCACATATTCCCTTCACATCAGTTTATGATCAGCATTCATGAGACCTGTTTCTCAAAAGTAAACATTTTGATTCATCTCAGTGAGCCGAATCATTTGATCAAAATGATTCGTTCGCTGATTCATTCATTTACTTTTTTGTGCCCTCGTTGAGTGAGTCACTGAATCACTCCCTCAATCGAGCAAAAATGTCATTTTTTGTTAAAATTTGCATGTATAATTTAAGAGACTACTGAAACGGTTCATTCACGACCAAGATGCTGATTCGTGAAGTTCGTTCACAATGAAAACGTTCCTCAGATTCAAAACCTTGACTCATTCAGTCAAAGAAATGCATTCAATGAGCCGATAGTCGATGCATTCAATACAGCTGTTTCCTTTTGATTAATATATTAAACAATGCTTAATTCGTTTAATCAAAGTTAACAGAAGAACTGCAATAGCCTACTTAATTTCAAACGTCTACACTCCTGTCAGTGGGTTACAGTACAAAGCGAACGTGTATTATCCATCATCATATTTAAAGTCTACCAATAGGTTGGTCATAACCCAATTTTTATCTCCCAGGAGTGTGACAGTTGGGAGAAATTTGGCAGTGTGTCACAAGTTTAAGGCGTGATGATCCTACCTGAGGCGTTTCTCAGGTTTCATGCAAGACACCCGTGCGTAAGCGACAGCTGCCCGGAGCCTGGACTTTCTCCCAGACCAGCAAAACTTTCAGCGTGGATTTGAACGAACACTAACCTTCGGACCTAGGATACAAGAAAAACCTTTTATTCTTGCTGAGAAAGGTAAAACAAATTGACATTTTTGATGGTCGTCTTGCACTGGCAAAAGCTTTTAGTAAGCTGGTAGGCTACTCTTGAATTTATTAGTGTTGAATAACTTGGCATTAGAGTTTGAACTTCATATAATCTGGTTGTGTTGTGCGTTTATGCAGCATAAACAGTTGAAAAATATATTGTGTCTGTCCAAAACGTGAGCTACACCTGTCATAAACACTATTGTGCCTTTATAACACTTTCTAAGTATCATTTTGTCATGTCAGTTTAATATTAAACTAAGTAATATTTTTTTCTGTTATTATTATTATTATTATAAATTAATATCATTACATATTATTATATATTTTATTATTATTGAAATAGACCGGTGTTTACATAGTTCACCTTCTAATATGGGTTAAAAGGCAATCAAATATGTTAATATTGTTTACACCTCCAGTGTTTTATGTAAACATCTCTAGTTGAATGACATCCTTTATATAAATAATTTGCTCTGAATAATTTCTCCAGAACTACTGATTATTATTCACAGAGGCACTGATTGCTCTGAAGAGGTCACAATTCCCATGAACAGTCTCTCTGAACACTGTCTGCCAGATCCTGCTTCCTTCAACTGTCTGTCGGGATAGTTTTCCGCTTAAAGATGCTGTTCATGTAGCCTACGTGTATGAACTTACACTTAACTTTGCAATTAGCTTTGTTAGCATGGTCTGGAGAAAAGTGCAGTGATGCACTTATGAAATCAGATTTCTGGCGTTTCAGCTTCTACAGTATTTTTTTGATGCTTTGCTACAGTTTTGCATTTTTCTAGAGTGAAAAACAGTTTTCAGTGAGTTTTTTTTAGGTAAGATTCATAATATAGAATCTTAGAATAGAACTTTATAATAAAATATACATTGTCATAAAATAATATTTCCATCTAAAGTGGAGTGATGGCCCAAACATCAATCCATGTTGACACTTTGAAATATGACCAGTTTGTGGGGAGTTGAGAGGAAGTAGTGGCTTTGGCAGGTGTGTCAGCTGACATTCCTATGCTGCTCATCATTACAGACTATTTGATTTTTACCAGAGCCTATAGAGGAGTTCACACATTAGAAAAGACTGTTATCATTTATGCATTTGGCAGACGCCTTTATCCAAAGCGAGTCGCATTTCATTCTAGATACACAATGACATTCTATTCAGTTCTTGCTTTCCCCGGGGATTAAACCCATGACCTTGGCGTTGCAAGTGCCACACTTTACTCTTTGAACAACATAAAAGGGTTTTTGTGTCTATATTCAATGCATATACAGCTTTCCTGTAGCTCAATCAGTAGAGCATTGGTGCTCATGATGCCAAAGTCATGGGTTCGATCCCAGGGAAAGTGACAACTGATTCAGTGTGTTTCTTGAAGCCAATGTAAGTTGCTTGGCATTTATGCCGATGCTTTAATCCAAATGTACAGAGGATTTTTGTTTGTGTCAGATAAAGAATGCAATTCTTGACATAATAGGAAATCCGAGGAGACATTGTTTGACATGCTTCTATTTACACTACTGTTTTCAAATAAATGCAGTTCTTTTAAACTTTCTATTCATCTAATAATCCTGAAAAAAATTTATCACTGTTTCAGCACAGCTGTTTTCAACACTGAGAAAGATAAGCAATGTTTCTTGAGCTGTAGATCATCATATTACAATGATTTCTGAAGGATCATGTGACATTGAAGACTGAAAATTCAACTTTGCATCATGTATTTGGATGTATTTAAAAGATATATTCAAATAGAAAACAGTTATTTTACATTGCAATATTTCTCAATATTACTGTTTTGCTGCATTTTTTATTTAAAAAATTGGAGCCCAAGAGACCTTTTGAACAGTAGTGTAGGCCCTATTTGGTATATAAATTCTGGTATAATCTTTATTTCTTACATATTTATTATTGTTATTATTTTCCTTATTATTTTATTTCTTGACAGTATATGATTTGAATCTGAAACCAATACACCTCAAACAATCTGAAGGTACCTCTGGAATTCCAAATATACAGAATCCAGCTGTAATTTTATAAAAAAGTCAATATAAAATGTATATAGCCAAGTGTAAATAAGTCATTAAAATAAATTATCATTGAGAGTCATCTACGGAATGACTTGATTTTGTTTTGTTTTTCATGGACAAAGTCTCAAAGCCTTTGGAGCTGTAAGCTACAAGGGGGCATATGTTATAGTGATTTATCTACGGTCCAGAGATGATGTTGGCACGACGCTAAGCAGAGCGTAGGCTGTTTACTGTTGCCAGACAACTCGGTGCATGAATATAGAATTCATCTTTTATAGCCATGCTTTATTTTTGTAGACACTTTGAGATGTTGAACTGCTGACCAGACCTGTACATACATATAGTATAGTATCTCTTCATGCCCTTAGATAAGGTATTGAGACTTAGATTCACATTTCATTTGACTGCATGGTTGAGCCTGTTTCATGTCACTACGGGATGTCCATGTAAAACTAGTTACAGGACTTTCCTTTGATCTGGCCATTGGAACCGACATTCTGTCTCCCCTTGCGTCTCACAGCATAGATATTCACCTCCAGTCCAGAGACATCCGGCTCTCTGGAATATGTTTACAGACATGCTGACCTCAGATGGTCTAATGTACATGTGTAAGTGTGTGTGCAGTCAAGCACAAGTGTCTGAACATACATTGGAGTGCCAGTGAGCATGTTAAATTACAGTGGAATACGGTTATGTCGACGGCTTTGGGGGTTGCAAAAAAGAGTCGAGATAACCGATGATCGAGATAAACAACAGCCAATATGGTGATTTATTTGACGAAGCGATCGGCATGCTATAAAAATGTACATACACTGTATATGTTTGCTAACAACAAAAGGCATATGTACAGCAACTAACAGCAGAGATTTACCAGTATACAATAAAAAAACACCTTCGATTCTCGATACAAACCTTTAATTATATTCTTCAACATTGCAAACAATTTTGCTCACAGCGTAAACAGTCATAACATATTCGTGAGGTCATCACGCTGTACTAGATTGCATACTTTCTTGCGTTCTGCCTGTCTCTCAGTTTTGTTCTGTTTTTCTATTTTTATTTTTATTTCTTATTTTATTGTTTCTTTTATGCTTTATGTACAGTTTTCTTCAACCTGTTGTACAGCACTTTGGTTGGCCTTTGGCCATTTTTAAATGTGCTCTATAAATAAACTGAACTTGAACTTGTCTAATGTGCTTTCTCAACAAATTCGGCTTCGTCCCGTCTTTTAACAACCGGGTTCTTCAATCCGCAGCGGCGCTGAGCAGAGCTCACGTCAGAACAGAAGGAGGTGTGTGTGTGTTTATCTAAATCTGTCAAATCAGAGAAGGTGGGCTTTGTGTGCACACAGAAGCGGATGAGGCTTTGGAATGTGGGTGGACCCACGGCAGCACTCGCTGCTCATTGAGAATCGTAAGAACGATACGTGCTTTCACTTCAGAGAGTGCTGCGCGGCGCTGAGAGAGAAGCTTCACTGACAGAGAGACGTGCAATGCAAACTCAGCGCATGCGCAGTGAACTAGGTACGCTCATTAGTCACGAGATAACCATGTGTAGTGGCGAATTTGTCCCTCTTTTGTACTTGAGACATTAGTGTTTGACAACATAAAACAATCGACATTTCCGAAAAGAAAATGCTAAGACAAATAGGTTCCACTTCAAAAACGTCAACATAATAGGATTGGCGAGTTAACCGTGAGTTGAGATAAGTGAACTCCACTGTACTGTGTTTTAAAAAATAATGAGCAGGTAACCACCCCCCTTTGTAATATAGTTTGGTCATGCTACGTTGTTAACTTTGACACAAACTCATTAATATTCATGAGTCAAACCCTCATCATAGTAAGATTGTGCAACTAAACTTGAAATACTCATTATTGTTTGCTATGGTACTAGAAACTAGAATCAAGAATCATTGAGTTCCATTCGTACTGGTGAATCATTGACTACTGAAATTCTGATATTGTAACAACCCTACTACGCAAGCATCTGTTTAAATGGTCAACTGCCATCTTGCAAGTGAGATGGAGGGCTGTCTTTAGGTTGTCGATGGCTTCATCTGCTGCTCTTTGGATCTGAGAGGATCAAATGCATGCTCCTGACTTGAACCTCTAGGCCCTTCATTCCCAGATCAACTACTTTCCTGCTACTCTTTGCCAGGCCCCACCAAAGCTTGCGACATCTCTGCCAGGCTTATGCCATAAGTAAGAGAGCAAGACATCTCGGGGGGCCAGGTCACCCCCTGTCCCACAGGCCTTCATTAGAGACACAGATCAGGTTGGAGTCTGTCTCGTATTAATACCTGTCAGCAGCCCAAACTCCATTTAAGTCCCGACTCTGCTTCTTAGAAGAGACGCCTGTGCTACCATCGGACTGCAGGCTCAATAGGCTTCTGTGTTGACTCTGAAAGAGCATGGCAGCTTGTTAGGCTTAGTTGTGCATGGGAATGGAAGGTTTGACAACAGATTCATTGTGTTGTTTCCCTGGTAAAAGCCAGACCATCGGCTAATTGTGACATTTAAAAGATGTCCAGAGTTTGGGTTTTCTTGGTTTGGGAGCATAAAGCAGGTCAGGGACTGTGGCTCATGAGATGACGCCAATACATGGGCATCTCGAGACTGGGGCACAGGGGCGATGAAGTTTCTCACCTTTGGATTCAATTAGTTTGCCCGTTCAACTCAGACACATGCCTAGCACAAGGCAGATCATCACTTCCCACGCTGCCCTTCAGCACTGGAAATGTATACCATGATTACTTAATAAAGATGCATTAATGATATACATTTCTCACTTGAAAGCCTCAGATCTTATGCCCACAAGTTTTTTGCCTGTGCTGACATTGAAGACACATTCATCTAGTTAGGTTGTATATGCAGGGAGATGCTTTCATAATGGAATAAATGTAGAGTGGGCTCCAAAAGTTAGAGACCACTTATGCAAGTGATAATATCAGGTTCAGAACAACTTGAGGGTGAGTAAATGATGACATAATTTATATTTTTGGGTGATCTATTAATAAAGGCATTAAAAATGCTACAAAATATTTCCATTTCAAATTAATACTGTTGTGTTAAACTTTCTGTTAATATACTGTTAAACTGTTCAATATCGATAATAATAATAATTGTTTTTTACTTTTTTTATCAGCTCACTAGATTTATTTCTGAAGGATAATGTGACACTGAAAATGTAATGCTGAAAATTCAGCTTTACCATCAAAGGAATAAATTAATTACATTTTAAAATATATTCAAACAGAAAAAAAAATATTTCAAATTATAATAATAATTCACATTATTACTAATTTGACTGTATTTTTTGGTCTGTTTGTAGTGTGTGCGCCTGTGCACCACTTTGTAATGACCGTATGTTTGAAATGTTTTGTCCTTTTCATCATTGGAAAATAAAACTCTGGATTGCGTTGGATGTAAAGTGATCCTTGCTTGTCCCAGCAGTAGAGTTTAGTGTGTTCTTGGCTGCTTGGGTAAGGTCTTGATTCTCATGCTTGATTGGCTGCTAGAACTGAAATTGGAGAAATACAGTCCCGAGGGGTCTATCAGAATGATAAGCCATTGAGACATTTGAGTGCCCAACCCTGATAACATTTCTGAAGAGACAAGAAGAGTTGTGTGTGTGTGTGTTATAAACTGTGATTAGTTAACATCTCTGCTATTGCATCAACTCTCATATTTAGAAGACATTTAGAGCTACTGTTACAAAATGAAGAGCAAAGATGTGCATGTTTTGGTATGTGATTGATTACCTGCGTTGCATTGGCACAAAAAGATGGGAACTGTAGTGTAGTGTAGTGTAGTATAGTTGCATAGGTCTGTCACATCATAAAGCAGCTGAATGAATATGATTTCCCATAATCAGAAAGAACAGAGAAGCTTTTGTTAAAGGTGGCTAGTAATGTCAGAGGTCTCGGGAGAGGAGAGCAGAGATATTGCCATATCCCTAACATTGCAGGAGTCCTTTCTTAGTATCAGTGCAGTGTTAGCAGAATTTGCCTGGCGCTGTTGATCTTGAAATGGTTTCGCTTTCCTCATTAAATGTTCAAGAATAAGTTTTGAGGACAGCGGCTGTAGATCAGAATACGAACATGGAGTATTTTGCTCCAGCACGTTGCAATCACACAGGGTGAGGATGCCTGACAAGAGGCGATCGGCAAGCGTCAGGGTGTTGAAGTGTGCTGGAGTAGAAGCGAGATATGACTCCATGAGAGAGGGAAAAAAGAAACGAGAACACAATGCGTGCATGTGAAAGAGAACTAGAAGATAGAGAGTGGCTTTAGTAAAAGCTGTCTGTCCAAGGCCCTTTAAAACCACATTATGGCGTCCCTTTATCAGAGTTACGAGTGCTTTTATGACAGGCCGCTGATGGATGAACGGTACTGTATTTCATATCTGAGAGACTGGTTGAGTCTGCGCGACCCAGCGGCGGCAGTGTGATGGGCTAGTATAGTGCCCACTTGTAGCTGTGACAAAGTGTTGTCATGAACACTGTTGTAATGCATGCTCTAAAAAGCTTCCATCGTCATGACTTGAACAAGCGGAGACTTGTTAAGATTGTTTTAATGGAATTTATATGCATTTATATATGAAATTTGGGCGGGTTTTTCATCAAAAACCTGCCCAATTTTTATCGACCAGCCCAATGCATTTTTTTCCGGTCGGACGTGATCAAAAGGAGCCCAATTGGGCAGGAACCCGCCCAATCTGGCAACACTGTTCTTGACTCATGCTGCACTGGCTTTTGTCCAATCGCATGCTTTCTATAGTGAGAATGCCCCTCCTCCAGCAACAACTAGCAAGTAGCAAATCCTGTTTAAGATGAAATAAAGGCCTATTGGTAACTGCTCTTCAAACAAGGTTGGTAAGATTTTTATTTTTGAAAAATCTCACCAAGGCTGCATTTATTCGATTAAAAATACAGCAAAACAGCAACATGTTTATTATGAGAGATCATCAGAGTATTATGAGCTAAAACAAATCCTAGGTTGTTTCAACCCATGTTTGGGTCAAATATGGTTGGTTTGTCCATATGGGTTGAAACAACCTAGCATTTTTTTTTAGATCATAATACTCTGATTTGGTGTTCAAGAAACAAAAAACTCAAAAAAATTATTATCAATGTTGAAACAGTTGTACTTCACTTAAAAGAAGTGAGGACAACTATTTTATCAGTAATGGTGAAGTTTATTGCAGTATATATTTTGGTCACACTTAATATCAGGGTCCAATTCTCACTATTAGCTAACTATTAATTATGACTTTTGCCTCAATAAACTCCGTTACTGTTTATTAATAATTAGTAAGGTAGTTGTTAAGTTTAGAAATAGGGTAGGATTACAAATGTAGAATATTCTCACGCAGAATAAAGCATTATTATTAAGTACTAATAAACAGCCAATATCCTAGTAAAATGCATGCTAATAAGCAACTGGTTAATAGTGAGAATTGGACCATAAACTAAAGTGGTAGGTTTAGCCTCATGTTGTTGCATTCTTTTTATTTCATAACAGATTTTATTCAGATTACACTGTCATTCACTGCTGTGTTGTTAAAAACAGTTTTAGAGGAAACCAATATAGTATTGCAGTATTGCTAGTTGACGGCTGCTCCCTTTTGCTTATGTAATATTTCTTATTTATGAGAGACTGATGTGTGAGAGGCTCAGAAATATGGTCTGCCGTCAGTCCTTCACATGATACGGTACATCTGCAGCTCCGCAAACATCCTGTTTTGAAACCTCCCCCTTCCCCCCACCTCCACCTCACCCTTTGAAATGGTACGTGCCTGTGGATTCCTTCAGTGTCTCTCAAATGATCCTTGCAATGGAGGCAAAGGCCTAAAGCCATGTTACTTTGTTTCCGGAATAAAATAGCCGATGCTAGAGTGGCACCTGTTTCCTTTAGACAGTCTAGTGTTGCTCACCTCCCGCTGAAGACTTCCACTCCGCTGCTCTGCTCTGCTCTCCCTCATGTGGCCCATTTGGAGTCAGTGCAGATCTTTCAATGTGAATGAACTGTTGCATATTTTTTAGGGTACTTTTGATATCTCCTTAAGTCATCTATATGTTTTGATTGTCAGCTGTATGTTCTCATATTGATTGTGGTCTGATGGGCATATTGATTGTGAGCTGATGTTTATTAAAACAAAATAACTTTTTTGAAATTATTTTTGTACTTTTTACCAGACCGTCTAAATTTATTTTAGCTATTTTTCACATGCATAACATTTACCATTTACCTTAATATAAACATAAAAAAAAAGATTTATTATGTGTTTAAACTAAGAACACATAAAATAAAATAAAAATTTAATTCTTATTTTCATACAATAAGTACTTGAAATGATGTTTATTTTTAAACATTAAAAAAACATTATTTTTAAAACAATTATTTTTTTGTTTAAACACATAATTGTTGATACTTTTATAATTAATGTTTAATTTTAGTAGTATTATAGCAATATTAATAATATACAAATAATATTTTTAATTATTTAAATTTTGTTAATCAGTAATTTAATTTAATAATATTGTTTTATTTTATTATTATTAATTTGTTTAATTTATTAGTTTTATTGATAACATTTTACAATGAGGTTTCATTAGTTAAAACTTAGACTGAACAATACTTCTACAGCATTTATTATTCTTTGTTAATGTTAATTTCAATAAATTATTAAAACCATAAGTTGTATTTGTTAACATTAGTTATTGATTTGTGAACTGTGAACTGTGAACTAATATGAACAAACAATGAATGACAGTATTTTTTTAAACTAAAAGTGTAAACATAAACAAAGAATAATAAGTACTGTAACAAATTCATAGCTCAGTTCATGTTACTTAATACATTAATGTTTAGTTTAAACACATAATAATTCTTATTTTTAAAATGTTTATATTAAGGTAAATGTTATGCATTTGAAAAATAGCTAAAATAAATTAAGACGTTCTGGTAAAAAGAACAAAAATACATTAATTTAATACATTAATGTGAGACCTTATAGTAAAGTGTTTTATATTTATAGTTCTACAGATATTTAACTTGACCCATAGTGTAATTTCCACCAGTTTTTTTATTTTATTTTTTTACTTGCTGACAAAAGACTCAAATTGTTAATTATGCGAGTTTATACACTTATACGTACTGTAAAATGCTAGCTATAAAATTAGCCTTAGCAAAGGAATTTGGCAAAAAATACAACTTCCAGTTTTCCCAAAACACTTTGAAATTGTCATTTCTATACATTATTTGAAATATTGTGGTAATGAAACCATGAAAATGTATGTGACATTAAAAAAAAATCTGTTTAAATTCTTTAACAGTAGAATTTCAATGTCTAAGTATTCCAACTTACATTTTTTTATCAATATCATCCACTTTCCCCATTCCCCATCAGCCATGCTCAGGCTGCATTTATTCCATTCTAGTGAAGATATTTTGAGACTTTAGATAAAGTATTAAGAGTAATATAAGGCAAGATAAGAGATAAGGTATTTTGAGACTTTACAGTATATTGACTAAAATCAAATGTTGTGTTGAGACCAGTATGATCTCTAACAGCTTTTGGAATTGGAAGGCCATTTAGACCTTGTGCTTCTGTGGCATTGTCAGCAAGGTGATGAGTACATGACTAGTGTAAATCCTCATTGACCCTACTCTAGCCCTACATAACTAATGCCTTGTTCTGCCTGGTGAAAACACTTGTTGAACATGATGCCATCTGGATCTTCGCTTCTGTCTGTTTATTGTTAGGTTGCATGTATCAGACTTTAATGGCCTGTTTGGATTGCGTCTGCGTCAGGGAGACGCTAGTTCTCAGGTCTCACCTCGGCCCCTTACCCTTGCAGTATATGATGCATAGCGACTTTGCACAAGCAGAAATCGTGCCTCTGATCTGCTGAGTGTGAGCTCTGGAGGCTCGGTTGGCTGTCACTAAGTCTGACAGTGACACAATCCTTTAAAAACTATTGAAGAGACTTCAATTATTCTGATTTTGCCATGAGCTTTTCAATGAGCTATACTTGATTTGCTGGAGAAATGTCAGGGCTGCTAACAATTTAGGATCTGTTTATAAGAATATTTTCATACAAGCACTTGAAATGATTTGTTTATTTTATGTGTTCTTAGTTTAAATATTAAGGTAAATATAAAGGTTTATATTAAGGTAAATGTTATGCATTTGAAAAATAGCTAAAATAACGGTACGTACTGGTAAAAAGTACAAAAATGTTTATTTTGTTTTAATAAAAATCAGCCCATAAAACATAAACAATTTCAGGATCTGACTGCATGTATCTAAGAATCTGAATATTGAGATTCTTGGATAGTTAGGTGTAGTATGCATTACATTTATAAAAATCTTTAGTAAATTATTTGTCACAAAAAAATCTTAAAAATCAAACATTTTTAATTTTATGTTTTATTATATTGTGTGTGTATGTGTGTACATATATACACTCACCTAAAGGATTATTAGGAACACTTGTTCAATTTCTCATTAATGCAATTATATAATCAACCAATCACATGGCAGTTGCTTCAATGCATTTAGGGGTTGGTCCTGCTCAAGACAATCTCCTGAACTCCAAACTGAATGTCAGAATGGGAAATTGTTACAACCGAGGAATGCAGCAAACCATTTGTGAAGCCACAACACGCACAACATTGAGGCGGATGGGCTATAACAGCAGAAGACCCCACCGGGTACCACTCATCTCCACTACAAAGAGGAAAAAGAGGCTACAATTTGCACGAGCTCACCAAAATTGGACAGTTGAAGACTGGAAATATGTTGCCTGGTCTGATGAGTGGATCCATCACAGGGCTCGACAAATTTACTCGGGCGAGTAAAATTTTGATAAAACTCTTAGAGTTAGATTCTTAAACTCTGAGTTAGATTCTTCAGATTCCAATACAGTTTTTCTATCATTCAACTGTTACTACATAGAAAAAACTTCAGGCCGCATAACACTCGTAAAATATGCCAAACAAGAGCAGAAAATCGACGACGGGCTAGTAGCGATCAGATATACGATTCAGTTCTAAAGTTTGAACCACGAATCACGAATGTAGTATTTACCTCAGGGGTCTCAAACATGCGGCCCGCGAAACGATATTTTGTGGCCCGCGGGACCATATGAAAGTTTAATGTAAGTGTGGCCCACGAGTTTTGAATGAATAGCGCTTTACCGCGTTGTGTGTGTATGTGTGAAAGGTTCCTTTTTCGTGCGAGCTGCAGCTGTACAGGCCAACCAATCACAGTGGAGTACAAGACTCCCGGGGGCCAATCATAGTGGAGTAAATGACTCCGGGGGCCAATCACAGTGGAGTAAATGACTCCCGGGGGCGGGGCATCAGCCGGGCTTGAGGCAGACAGAGAAACAGCTGCTCGTGTAATATCACATTTGTCAAAGCCGTCATAGAATTATTACTTATTGTGTTTGAAATTGAGCATGTTTGACTTTGAGCTGGACGAAGTGAATGTTACTGTTATCGGCGTTGGATTTAGCATCATGCGGATTGTATTTTGTTTTTCCATCATTTGAAATGGGCTGATTTGCGGGACATCGGTGTTATAATATAGAAAATAAAATCCAGTAAATAACGCCTCCGTGGCTGCATCCCATTGTTTGTATATAGTACATTTATTAAATTTATCTCCATAAAAATGATCTTCAGATTCACTATCAGATTAATTATATTGTTTCTGGGTTTTTGTTGCATTCAACCAATAAATATTTGGTTTTGCAGTATATCGTGTTTTTTACTTTAATAACTATTTTTGTCTGTTAAAATGCTGGGCGAGTGCTTTATGTGAAGGGCGAGTAAGTTTTTAGGGTCACTAGTCCTGCAGGGCGAGTGACCCTGGAATAATTCATCGAGGCCTGCATCATGCTTTGTTACCACTGTGCAGGCTGGTGGTGGTGGTGTAATGGTGTGGAGGATGTTTTCTTTGCACACTTTAGGCCCCTTAATGCCAATTGGGCATCGTTTAAATGCCACGGCCTACCTGAGCATTGTTTCTGACCATGTCCATCCCTTTATGACCACCATATACTCATCCTCTGATGGCTACTTCCAGCAGGATAATGCACCATGTCATAAAGCTTGAATCATTTCAAATTGGTTTCTTGAACATGACAATGAGTTCACTGAATTAAAATGGCCCCACAGTCAACAGATCTCAATCCATTAGAGCATCTTTGAGATGTGGTGGAACAGGAGCTTCGTGCCCTGGATGTGCATCCCACAAATCTCCATCAACTGCAAGATACTCTCCTATCAATATGGTCAACATTTCTAAAGAATGCTTTCAGCACCTTGTTGAATCAATGCCACGTAGAATTAAGGCAGTTCTGAAGGCGAAAGGGGGTTAAACACAGTATTAGTGTGGTGTTCCTAATAATCCTTTAGGTGAATACACACACACACACACACACACACACACACACAGTGCTGCGTAGCAAGAGATTACATGTAATCTGGATTACAGAATCCCACCCCTGAAAAATAATTACTTGTAATTGTATTACATTTAACAAAATACTTATAATCAGTTACTTTTTTGATTACATATCATTCTTACAGTGACAGCAAATCATTCATAATTCACAGATTCTTCTTTACATTTTTTAAATTTTCCTTTCTAATAAGCATGTTGCATATGTACATTCAGAAATTTTTCTGATTGTTCTTCAACATCTGTTGTTGCCCCACTGACTCTTGATTTCTCTTGTAAGAGAGAAACAGATGAAAAGCCCAAGCCAAAGTGTGCGTGATCAGAAGGAGACCAGATTGGCGCAGTGAAGCCCAATAGTTGTGGGAAAATATCAGTTATCATCCATCTCTGGCAGCCTGAGATGAAAAATAATCTGACAGGAGTATGTTTGGAGGAGGGAACAGTTGAGGTGGCTTCTAGTCCAGTACATGTAACCCAATCTAACAGGCTTATAGTCCCCTCGAAAGCCCTGTCCCAAATGAAGTGCTTCATGTGCATTTGCAGTCTTGCAAAAGGCCGACACAGGTCACATTTGTCATTTTAAGTTTCAAAGAGCTGTTATGTATCTTCGATGTGGCCTTTTACCAAGCCCACACTGATGCAGACAAAGTGTGGATTCGCAGCAGGTCCCAAAAGGGCTCAGGCTGGCATTTGAGGAGAGGCTGAACTAAAACTTTCAGCTTGTGTATTGAATCTACTGCTTGCATTGATAAGTCAGAGGAAGAATACAAACAGAATGTTAAAAGAGACATTATTGGCTATAGTTTTCCTATGTGATATAATGTAATATTGGTGGAGTTGTGTTGAAGTGAAATGAGAAGGCAATGTCGAGATGTACCAGTTACACTTAATGTTACATATAAACATTATTACGCACGCTCAAAAAAAGTACCAAAATTTGAGATTACACCTGTTTTTTTGTGAGCTGATCTTCAGCTGTTGTTTTTTATAGTCAACTTATTTTTAGATAATTAGTCATCAAAGCTCAGTAAACACTGTAGGTGTCATGAGTTTCACCAAGCGGATCATGTTTTCAAATAATTTCAGGTGATTTTGACATGGCATGAAGTGGATGAGTTGTTTACTTTTTTTCTCATTAACCTCAGTAGTTGCTTATTCAGATTGAGGTTCATTGTGTGATCATCATATTGCGATGGAAGCATGTCCACCTCTCATGTGAATTTTCTCATTCATTTTCAATTCATTCTGCACACACACACACACACACACACACACACACACACACACACACACATATATATATATATATATATATATATATATATAAGTCTTAGGCATGTCAGTATTTTCACCCCACTCAAATGGTTTTAAGGCACATATTCATATCTTTTGCTTCAGTGTGTCAGTAGGAAATATCAGTTTACATTTCCAAACATTCATCTTGCCATTAATTGTAATAATTCCGTGAGATTTTTCTATCCACATGGGGTCTGACAACAGCCGATGCTCCACACGTAGATCTGATCTCACCATCAACGACTCTGGAATTACTTGAAGAAACTTCTTGCGCTACAATAATCTCACTGGATTATTACACTACAGCAAAGGATTGAAATAACGGTCTTAAAATCATTTTGTGTGTGTAAAAATACTGACATGCCAAAAACATTTGCACTTTTGCTATCTACATATATACATGTATATATACATACACACACAGTGTAGATAGATAGATAGTAAGAGCTCTGTGTGTATATATTAAAAGGTAAAAAATGGGACAGTGGAATGGTGTGAAACATTTTTTTATGGGCCTAAGTAAAAAGCCAGATTGACCCTGCAGAATGATCGAGCAGTGGGCGGGGAGGAATTTAGGAGGAGGCGGGACTTGTTTATCGGCACAATGTAAGTGAGCAAACACACGACAGGAATGAGTAGAGTCACCAGTAACCCGACGCCATACGGGATGATGGCCTCCAGCAGCTGCTGAGGTACTGCATGAGTCTTCGGCTTCGGTCCCTCCCAACTTCACAGAATGACACTCTAAATCATAACAAATTCATTAAATTCACTTTAGCACAATCTGAAGAACCCAAACACCTGTTTGCCAGAGGGCGACAGCCATATGAATCACCGGCAGCCATGCCGAGCATAATAGGCCTCATTAGAGTCAGAACAGGTGAGTCTGTGTTATGTAACAGTGGAATGACCCTGAGCAGCACTTTAAGGAGCCGCATAAACACTGGTCTCAACACCCAGCACATGGATCAGTGGGCAGATTCCAAAGTGTGTCAAACGTGATCCATAAGTGTTTTATGTACATTTGGTGGATATACGATTTTGGTATCACCAAATATTGGACATTTTGTCTTAGTCACGTTATGCTATATGAAATGTAGGTTTTAATTCTGTTATTATTTACATATACTGTAGATTAGGTCAGACATTTGACTTTCAACATGACTACAACTGGATGCCCATTTTAATATCAGCCAATGCATTTTCAATTTTAGTGAAATATGGTATGAACATAATGTGAAAAGTTTTGTTTATTTAACTGTAGACAATATTTTTCATACAGTAGTCCAAATTTGTTAAATAATATAGAAAATGTTGTTTTGTTTTTTTGCAGTTGCAATTGGTTTAAAATGAAAATCAATTTTCCATTGCATAGGAAAATGATGTACAGTGAAGTTCGGTTATGTTGACGCCCTCGGGGGTTGCAAAAAAGCATCGAGATAACCGTTTAGCAAGATAACCCATATAACATATATTACATATATTAACATATATTTTCCCACATATAACCCGCAGACGCAGATAATCCACACACTCATATAGCCAGCGGGTTTGGGGTTTTGTGTAAAAAATCTTTGGCATAACCCGCACCCATAGATTGGTGAACATTTTTGTGTAAGTTCACATTTCGAATTTCAAATATTGCTCGCATGACGTCAATTATCCATAACTGTTCAGGCTCGGTACACAGTGCTTGTGCGTGAAATTCACACAATAATAAAACAAACACAAGTCAGAATCAGAAGAAAATGAAAAAAGCAGTCTCGTAGCAGCTCCTCCCTTTAAGAAGCGTTGATCATCGGATGAGAAGAGAAGAGCACGCCCTCATGGCAGCACAGCCAATCACGACTTCTTGCATGATTGACAGGTCAGACAGCATATCAGCGCAGCTGTCAGAGTGATAGTGGAAGCGCAGCCAACTGTCAGCTGTCAGAGCGACAAAGACAACACCCCGCAAGGAAGAAAAATGAAAATTTGTTGATGTACATGATGAGTTATTAAATGAGAATGTACATACTCAAGTTTTTGGCGTCTTTTTACACAACACTGTTGCCGCGATTTGTTTGGTGAAGCGATCGGCATTCATCAAAAGAAAAATTACAACAACAAAAGGCATATGTAAAACCACCACAATAAAAACCACCTTTGATTCTTGATACAAACCTTTAATTATATTCTCCAACAGTGCAAACACAAAGATTGCTCACAAAATCACAAAAAGCGTGTGGGATGCTACAGCGTGTTATCCCTCAGACCGTATCGACGACAGGGATCGAACCGTCATTGGAGTGAGTGGACCGCAATCCACGTGCAAGGCAAACTCAGCACATGCGCAGTGAACTAGGTACGCAAATTAGTCACGAGATAACCATGTGAAGTGCCGATTTTGTCCCTCTTTTGTGCTCGAGATATTAGATTTCGGCAACATTAACGAATCGACATCAAGGAATCGAAAATACTAAGACAAATATGGAGTTCGGCGGTTCCACTTCAAAAACGTCAACATAATAGTATTGGCGAGTTAACCGTGAACTCCACTGTATTAGGTTATGACTTAACCTTTTTTAAGGTTAGTGGCTTTGTTTTGTAATCAGTCTCTCATTACCAGGGGCGTCACTAGGCCCTTTTTAGGGGGGCTTCAGCCCCCCTAAACTTCTGCCCAGCCCCCCTAAAAAATATATTTGATTAATAAATTTTTGATCGCTTCAGTCCCCTTTAAAAAAACTCATTTGAAACGGCGGCAAGCTGCGTCAAGTTTCGGCTCCTCCCCTTATCTGAGTCTGCTTGGTTTTAGCGCATTTTTCAATCTGCAGGGGCGCCGAGCAGAGTGAACATCAAGGTGTGTGTCGTGTGTGCGTGCATTTATTGATAGATTGCTAATGCTATGATATTACACCTGTATCGGTGCAGTTCTTTGTCATAAATGCATTGCAGTTTACATAATGTAATCATGGAATAGTGCAGGGGTGGCCAACCCGCGGCTCTTTGACTGCTCTTTTGCGGCTCTCATCCGGCCCGCGGAGACCTTTTTGTCTACGGAAAAAATACCATAAATTTACATGTATCCTGCCAAGATCAGCCGCCGCTCATGTGGACATGATGTTTTTACCGAATTCAAATAGAGGCGCGCAGAAGCGCGTTCCCTTTCGAGAGTGGGAACGAGATGTTTAATGAAATGCATTTGGGAACTCCTCCCCTTCACGTCATTTCTGAAACCTTATGGATAACAGCAGTTGACAACTGGCCAATCGTAGCGCGATGCAGATCTGGCTCACAGACGGTATAAATATCATTTACTTCATACTTCTCTAAACGGAATATGATAAAATAACAGAGGTTACGATAGTAACCGGAGACGTTTTCCAACCGATCACTACATTACCAATCCGTTGCTTACTTTTTTATACTTCCGGTCACCGTCAATGAGATGATATACCGTTTTTTCCCGCATATATAATTCACAGACGCATTCTCTCTGTATGCTTGTATAGCTCGCGGGTGTCATAAGTAAAATGTAGAAAGTTTTTATTTATAAACATATAAAATGTGTGATATATGTGCGAGACCTTTCTGATGTCAAAACCCCATCAACAAATGCGAATTCAACTTTTTATGCGGCTCTCCGCAGTCATGAGCTTTATTTTGTGGCTCATCATGCTGAACAGGTTGGCCACCCCTGGAATAGTGGATTGCAGTAAGGTTAGTAGCATACCACCCTATCCTAATAGTCAAATAATATTTTTTTAATCATACCCTTATTGGGGGCTGAGCCCCCCTAAAATCAAAATCCTAGAATCGCCCCTGCTCATTACTATCTAAGGTACTGACTATAAATAATGATTGATATCAACCTAAATGTTAGATCACATCATTATTTTTATTTTTTGTTTAGGAACGAGTAAATATGAAATCAAATATATTTCTTGGATCGAGGCAGAAAATAAAGAATATACAGTATTCTTTCAAATTGGCATGAACACTGCAAAATGGATTTTTTTGACAGTTTGCAGTATTTATCATATGCTCAGTGAGTTATCAGCGATCAATTGCAGTTGTATTACAGAATGTTTAAAAAACAATTGTAAACAATAAGATATAAGAAAGGCTTTGATAACCAGCTCCCTACTGAGTGGATTTGGCACCAAAACACAACTTCTGGGAATTTACCAGCGCTCTTCACTTCATGTACGTTCATTTACTGTGAGTCACTGCTTCGCTGAGAGATCAGTGTGTGGAGTATACAAAAAGACTTGAACAGTAGTGCTGCAATTTTATTGACTATGCACATAAAAGAACCCAATGATTTTTGTGAACCGTCACATATCAGAGCATGGAAAATATATTCAAGAAATGATGATAAATGTTGTTTTGTGATTATAATGTGGTGCAATATTCAAATCAGAACTTTGTTCTTTGTGTGACTAATAAATGACACTTATCAACACTGCGTAGTGTTTCTTCTCACTGTTGTGATCACATTTGTCAGTGAGGGAAATTCAATTGCAGACAACCCATTGAACTCGCCTTCAATCAAATCTTTGTGTGCTGAATTGTTTTGTTACTCTGAGGGGGCAGGGTCTCGTCAAAATCCAGCTGGACCCAAAAGTAAAAAAGTGGTCCACAAACTTCAGCACACAGTCTCAGTAGCATTCTTTTATTTGTCAAAAGCTTTTAACTGTACGCTGAAACTGGTTACACAGCAACCATGCCTAAGCGAAAGATAAACCTGATGGAAGTGTGGAGTAGGAACCGTGCTGCTCACCCAAACAGAGCTAAGAACCTAAAACTATGGCCTCGTCAACTGTAAGTTTGAAAACTGTTAAAGCGGGTTATTTGTTGGGTCAATATATGTAAATTAATTGTGACAGATGCTTACTTTTGTGTAGCTCAATCATAATTGTTAGTTGTGGCGGTGCTGTGCTATATAAGTCATATAACTTTAGAGTAATTCTACTTTAATCGTGATGTACAGTTTAGTAAAACTGTGGAATAATTTTTTTAATTTAATTAATAGTTTTAATTTGTGTTTTAATGAACATGTTCATTGTCACAATTTGCACTTTTCTATTTTCTGAAAAAAGAAAGAACAATGTAATATTGTATTTCTCGTAATTTAGATTTTTGAATTATAAGAAATAAGAAATATAATTAATAAAGTCACCTCACTGAATGAAAAGTTGGATATGCATAGCAAAAACATAAATACAAAAAGAGTATGTATATATATATATATATATATATATATATATATATATGTATATATATATTGTGGAAATCGTGAGACATTTTTTTAATTTTTTCAGAATTTTTTTATAAAGTTCAAAAGAACAGCATTTATTTGAAATGTAGATGTCTTGGTGTCAATTTGATCATTTCTTAATTTTTTAATAGTGTATAAAACATAATTCATTATTTAAACTGGCGCTTTAAACTTATTTAAGCAAAGTTTGCAGAAAATTAAGATGTGATGACAAGTACCATTTATAAAATAAATTATAATATGTTGTAATTTCATAATTAATTAGTTTTTATTTGATAGAAATTTAATTAATTGTTAAATAGTTACAGATTACAGATGGTCTAATATCTCAGTGATGACTTTCAGAGAGGATTTACTCATTTTTTTTAATGTACCACCTTTCTCTATTCCTGCAGGGCACAACTGAGAGACCCCGAAGTGGTGGCAGCCCTCGTCCAGCAGAATGTCAAGATGGCACGCCTACTCCCTCCCACAGGCACCGATGTGTTCCACCCCTTCACTTTGGAGTCGCTCGCTGAGATCGAGCGCCGGATGGCAGAAGAAGCCGCCGAGCAGGAACAGATGACAGCCCAGAATGTCGAAGTGGCTGAAGAAGATCTGCCCAAACCCAGCAGTGATTTGGAAGCAGGAAAGACCTTACCATTCATCTTCGGAGACCCTCCACCAAACCTCCTCAATGTTCCTCTTGAAGAGTTGGATCCGTTCTACAAAGCACAAAAAGTCAGTGGTAAAAGCAAAATATCACAGCGATGTCAACAAATATTTACAGGTCTGGTTTATCCACAAGAGTTGTTTTGTCCCTTTTTCTGTTTTTCAGACTTTCATCGTGATCACCAAAGGGAATACAATATTCAGATTCAATGCTGAACCTGCCTGCTACATTCTAAGTCCCTTCAGTCCTGTTCGACGAGTAGCCATAAGAATACTCATACATTCATATCCTTTATATTCAATATAAATATCTGTATAAAAACAGCATATCAACATTTGTTCTTTAATTTAAATAGGTTTGTGTAATGCTCAGAGTAATGCTCATAAATAATTTCTTCTAAGTTCTCCTTTACTCACAACAAATTGTTTAGCATGTTCATCATGTTAACCATCTTGTCAAACTGTGTGTTCATGACGATGAGTGACCCTCCACCCTGGAGCAAAACTGTAGAGTAAGAGTTGCACCATATCTCCAAAATCTATCGTAGCTTCCCTCAAATAAACAACCCCACCAATACACATCTACTGTACTTACGCACCTACATCTGTCTGTTGAATTAGCATTTGATTTATGTTGAATATCAGTTCCTTTTAATTCTACTTCCTTGCATTTAAATTATAGTTCTTCATCCTGTTTGGTACCTCAATTCAAATTTGATTTAAATTCAGGAATTGATACTTAAAGTTAGGGTAGTTTTTCACAAATATTTTTGTTGTACTGGTTGAAACACTCTTCACATCCGGATAGTAGTCAGTAAAAGAAGTTGTCTAAATATTTTTAAAAAATTAACTATAGTGGTGTGAAAAAGAGTTTGCCCCCTTCCTGATTTCTTAATTGTTTCAGATCATCAAACAAATTTAAATATGAATCAATGATTACACAAATAAACACAAAATACAGTTTTTAAAGGAAAGTTGTTATCATTTAACAACAAAAAATCCAACAGGGAAAACAAAACCTAAACCTACATGGCCCTGTGTGAAAAAAGTGATCGCCCCCTAAACCTAATAACTGCTTGGGCTGCCAATCAGGCATTTGCTTGTAATGAATCTTTTACAGCGCTGTGGGGGAATTTTGGACCTCTTTTCTTTGCAGATTTGTTGTAATTCAGCAACATTGAAGGATTTTCGAACATGAGCTGCCTTTTTAAGGTCATGCCACAGCATCAGATGGCCAAACAGATGGCCAGACATGATGTATGATGTTCTTTTTCTAAAATGCTTTGTTACTTTTACGTCAGATGTAAGGAGACACACACCTTCCAAAACATTTATCAGTCTATAGAGTATTTTCTTAAAATCTTACTGATCATCAAGATGTTTTCTGGCAAAAATGAGATTAGCTTTGGTTTCCGTTTTGAAACTCTGCTATGCAGACAAATTTTGCCCAGTGTCTTTCTAATGGCAAGTGAGCCCTGTAGTTCTTTCAGTGTTGTTGTGGGGTATTTGTGACCTCTTGGATGAGTCATCGCTGTCCTCTTGGGGTAATTTTGATAGGCCGGCCTGTCCTGGGAAGGTGCACCACCTTTCCATGTTTTAACCATTTGTGGATAATGCCTCTCACTGTTGAAGTCCTAAAGCTTTGGAAATGGCTTTATAACCCTTTTCAGACTGACCGATCTCAATTACTTTCTTTCTCATTTGTTCCTGAATTTCTTTGAATCTCGGCATTATATCTCTCTTTTGAAGATCTTTTGGTCTGCTTCACTTTGTAAGGCAGGTCCCATTTAAGTAATTTCTTGATTGAGAACAGGTGTGGCAGTAATCAGGCACCTTCCAAGTACCTTCATTTAAAAACTACATTTTGTGTTTACTTGTGTTATCTTTAACTAATATTTTAATTAGTTTAAACATTGAAACATTTAAGTGTGACAAACATGCAAAAACACAAGGAAGGGTGCAAACTCTTTTTCACACCACTATATGTCTTTTGTGAAAATCTCGGGACCAAAAAAATGATCATCTACTCAGTGCATTCAGTTTGATGTCCGATCTCTGTAGCAATGCTATCAATGGTGAAATTAATCTTCAGCAGTCAGGTGGAACAAGTCAAAGCTGTTTAAGTTGTTTATGTTTGTTAACGTAATGTTATGTTATGTGCTTGACGTGCATGAGGTAATTTAACACTTTCTCTCATGACCCTTTGGCTGTGTGTGGCTCTCAATGCACTCTGAAGGGAGGGTGGGATCTTATGATTTCAAAGATAGCTTGTTATTGCTAGCCTTTCCAAAATTGCCTGCCCTACATTTAAGACATTCTAAAATGATGTTGAAATAAAATAAAATGCAATCAAAATGAGCTGATATGCAAGCTAAAGTGGATGTTATAGAAACACATTTCTAGACCTTGATTGTTTGTTGCGCAATTTGTATGTAGGTATGTTTTCACTGGCATCTACACCTTTGAGGCATTGGTAAAGGTGCTGTCCAGAGGCTTCTGCGTTGGTAATTTCACATTCCTACGAGACCCGTGGAATTGGTTGGATTTCATGGTCATCAGCATGGCGTAAGTACGACCTTGAATATTGTTATTAAATTTATTGATGAATGTGAAAAATGCATGTTAAATTCAAGGTGTTGCATTATAAGTTCTTCAAGAAGTGCTGTGATTTAATGCAATTTGATTGTTCATTATTTTATTTTTAACAATAGCTTTTAACAATAATTAATCAGATACCATTCCAAATAGTCAGCATGGTCAGTATTTGCTCAGTCCGAGTATGCGGCACATGAGTTCTGACGACCACATTAGACACAGAAGCATTGTGAAAATACCCACTCAGATGTGAGAGGTCAAAGGTCAGTATGTTTACAGCATCAACAAAAAGTGTTACGAGGCTGCCCGCAGGAGCTGGTCCTCTGAAGACAGCCCTCCTCAGCTTCTTCATATGCCTCCCCAAGGTCCACCTTCACCTCCATTTACAATCACAGCCTGGCTGAATGAAAATGTTTATCCACTTGTAAAGCGAGATCACTTACTAGGCCTATTTTTAGCAGCTTCACACTTTGGCCCTCCTCAGAAAACTAAAAGGCTGTGGCTGATTGTAGTTCTGAAGGTGTACCAGAACCTTTGAGGTCCTATTACTGTTTTGATAGACAGTTATTATTATTCCCTATATATATATTCCCACTGCTGTCGTCCATAGTATTCCTTGTGAACTAATACCTACAAGTATTTTAAATGTAAATAGGTAAGTATACGTAGTGTTGCGTGTTATTAGAAAAACTGCATAAATGTTATTTCTGGTGTATTTCCCCTGATGTTTAGTCAAGTGAATTTTCAAAATATAAAGTGTATGAACATAGCATGCTGTTTATGATTATTTTAGCTTCCTATTACTGGTTTTGTTCATTTTTAGATTTACAATACATTTATGCATTTGCCAGCTATTATCCAAAGCGAATTACATTGTATTCAGGGTAAACATTTGTTTGTTTCTCATGGCTCCTGTAGTACTTTTAAATGAATTCAGGCACCTGAAGTTCACACACATCATAATTCAATGCTGTGATCCAACTACCCAACAGGCATCTCACTTGCCATTGGTCCATAGTATACACATAATGATGCCATTTGGCTTCTGTGATCGACTGTTGCACTCAAGCTAAATATAGTCTACACTGAACATATCTCTTACCCCAGCAATTTTGACACTCCTCAGAAGACTCTACAAAACTGACTCTACAAAAATATGCTTAAAGAAAGGTCACATCAATAAAATAGATTTGAATGTGCAGATTCTTGAGCCATAAATACTTCAAAAGTCAAAGTCAAAGTCAAAAGTCAGCTTTATTGTCAATTCTGCAATATATACAGTGCATACATATAGAGAATTGAAATTCCGTTACTCTCAGACCCAAGGCGAATACAGTTAACAACAACAATAATTTAACAGTAACAGTAACAACAACAACAACAACAGAAGATGAAGATAAAATACAATAAAATTAAACTAGATGGATAAAGTGAGTTATGGAGGTAAAGTGGCGATGGCAAATAGTGCAAACAATAGTAAATAGTAATAGTGCAAATTACAAATTAAGGCAGTGCAAATGTAATAGGAGAGAAATGCAAGGACAACATAATGAGGTAGATGAATAAGAGAATAACTGATGGTGGGTAGGGGGTGGGGGGGGGATTCAGAGATCAGGTCCTTGGTGCAGAAGAGGGGAGAGGTGGCAGAGTCGGGAGAGAGTTCAATGCCCTGACAGCTTGGGGTATGAAGCTGTTCTTCAGTCTGTTGGTCCGTGCCTGGAGACTGCGTAGTCTCCTCCCTGATGGCAGCAGACTGAAGAGGCTGTGGGATGGGTGGGTGGGGTCCCTAGCAATAGCAAGGGCTTTTCGGGAGAGGCGGGTGTTATAGATGTCCTGGAGGGGTGGGAGAGAGACACCAACGATCTTCTCAGCTGCTCTCACTATGCGCTGCAGTGCCTTGCGGCAGGATGCGTTGCAGGCGCCGTACCACACAGTGATGCAGCTGGTCAGAATGCTCTCGATGGTGCCTCTGTAGAAGGTGCGCATGATGGGGGCTGAGGCTCCGGCTCTTCTCAGCTTACGGAGGAAGTATAGTCGCTGCTGCGATTTCTTAATCAGTGCTGTGGTGTTGGTGGTCCAGGAGAGGTCTTCCGTGATATGAACACCCAGAAATTTGGTACTCCTCACCCTTTCCACGGTCGCACCGTTGATAGTCAGAGGAGCATGCTGGGTGTGCATTCTTCTGAAGTCAACAACAATCTCCTTCGTCTTCTTCACGTTCAGAGAGAGATTGTTGTCACCGCACCACCTGGCCAGGCGGCTCACCTCACTCCTGAAGTTTGTCTCATCGCCGTTGCTAATGAGACCAACTACAGTCGTGTCGTCCACAAATTTGATTATTAAATTGCTGTTGTGTGTGGGTGTGCAGTCGTGTGTAAGCAGAGTGAAGAGGAGTGGGCTCAACACACAACCCTGAGGGGTTCCAGTGTTCATGATGATGGTGCCGGAAGTGTTGCTGCCGACCCGTACTGCCTGAGGTCTTCCTGTCAGGAAGACCTCAGGCAGTACGGGTCGGCAGCAACTAAAAAGGAGACTTTTAAAAAGTTTTTTGCAATTTTAAAGGATTTATTGACCCAAAAATATTTATTGTTTTCAATTAATGATTTAATGGGTGGCACAAAGTGAATTTTTGTTGCTAGTTAAATTTAATTACAGCATTTTCTAGCATATAACCCGCAGATGCATATAATCTGCACCCTCGAATAGCCCGTGGGTTTTGTGTAAAAAAAAACATGGGCGTAACGCGCACCTTTATATAACCCGCACCCATAGATTGATTAACTTTTTCACATGAAGTTCACATTTCAAATGTTGCTTGCATGACGTCAATTATCCATAACTGTTCAGGCTCGGTACACAGCGCTTGTGCGCAAAATTCAAACAATAAGAAAACAAACACGTCAGAACAAGTCAGAATCAGAAGAAAAAGCAAAAGCAGTCTCTCCCGCAGTGCAGCAGCTCGTCCCTTAAGAAGCGATTCTACAGGTGTTGATCATCGGATGAGATGAGAAGAGCCCGCCCTCATGGCAGCACAGCCAATCACGTCTTCTTGCATGATTGACAGGTCAGACAGCCTATCAGCGCGAGCTGTCAGAGTGATAGTACAAGCGCCAGAGACAACAACCCTCGCAGAAAGAAAAACAGAAAGAAAATGAACATTGACCATCAATTTATTTGCACAGTCTATTTAATTAAGTGCTCTACTAAATATTTATTTTTCCTTTGGTTATTTTTCATCATTAGCTGTAATAGACAATAGACTTTGGTTGAAAGCCAAAATTGTACAAATGTATAAATGTATAGTTATTTTTATTTTATTTTTTTAATAAAACACATTGTGTCTTTCCACTTCATCCACAGGTACCTCACAGAGTTTGTGGACTTGGGGAATGTATCCGCTCTGAGGACTTTCCGTGTTCTCCGTGCCTTGAAAACAATTACTGTAATTCCAGGTAAATATGGGATCTAATTTAACATGGGAACTCAATGAAAAAATGCTTTGTACATTTTGGAAATGTATCAGCAGATATTTTGTTGAACTGTGAATTCCAGGGCTAAAAACCATTGTTGGCGCCCTGATTCAGTCGGTGAAGAAACTGGCGGATGTCATGATCCTCACCGTCTTCTGTCTCAGCGTGTTTGCTCTCATTGGCCTGCAACTGTTCATGGGAAATTTGCGGCAAAAGTGTGTCAAATGGCCTCCACTTGGTTGGAGCCACAGTGACAACCTGACCATGCTCTTCAATCTCACAAATGTCAATGGCACTGAAGCCAACAGCACATTCAACTTCCAAAAATATATTGAAAATCAAGGTGACTTCACATCACATTACTGATGTCACAATTGCTTGCAATTACAAATAGGCATGGATAGAGATCGAGTTCCTTAAAATGAATGAAATCTTGTCATGTACTGCAGTTACAGTATTTTAGAACGTTTTAGTAAATAGATTTCCATCCCCTTTCCATAGCAAACTATTACTATGTTCCTGGCCATATGGATCCATTACTCTGTGGGAACAACTCTGATGCAGGGTATATTTTTTAAATATGATGTCAACCTTCCTAATGATTTTATGAAGTAACTTTGATTTGGTGTTGTCCATTTATACCAACAGAAATGTCAAACAATTTAATTCAAACTTTTTCAGAGCAAACTGAATGTATTTATATTAAATGACCTGTTCATGATTGCTGTTTACAGGAAGTGCCCTGAGGGGTACACATGCATGAAAGCTGGCCAAAACCCAAATTATGGCTACACTAGTTATGACAACTTTGCATGGGCTTTCTTAGCCCTTTTCCGGCTAATGACTCAAGACTTCTGGGAGAACTTGTTCCAGTTGGTGGGTATATGCATCCTGTTATAGTCAAATTGTTCATCGCCTTCTTGCATGTGATAATATTATGCCATATAAAAGTAAAAAAAAAAAACACAGCTTAACATTAAGTGATTGTTTCTTTTAGGTGCACTACTGTTAAAAATGTGTGTAAAAAAAACACTACTGAAAAGTGTCTTAAATCTTTCAGACGCTCCGTGCAGCAGGGAAGACATATATGATCTTCTTCGTAGTCATCATCTTCTTGGGTTCGTTCTACCTCATCAATCTGATTTTGGCTGTGGTGGCCATGGCGTATGCTGAACAGAATGAAGCCACCATTGCAGAAGCTAAAGAAAAGGAGGAAGAATATGCAAAAATCCTGGAACAGCTCAAGAAACAAGCTGAGGTTTGTCATGCGCTAACACAGCAGCTTAGTCTGAGCATTGGATCGTTTGCTTTGAAAAATGCTAATTGTTGGATTTTTCTGATTTTATCTGATATTTTTATTTGTCAAGCAGCAGAAGAATAGGGTGTTAAATGGCAGCAAGACGTCACTATCCAGCAAAACGAAAGGTGACGATGACGACTATGATGGAATCGCACTGAAACCCCTTTCAAAATCGAATGGATCCAAAGGCAGCATGAATTGCTTAGAAGTCCCTGACTCGCAGACGAGAAAAACGAGTGCTGTGAAAGCTACAGACAATGCTTTAGAAGGTGAGTGTAAATGGTGAATTCCAGAACAATTAAAGAAAACACACACATATATATATATATATATATATATATATATATATATATATATATATATATATATATATATATATATATATATATATATATATATATATATATATATATATATAAAATTGTTTAATTGTTCTGGAATTTATTTATATATATATATCTCTTGCAGTCGGTCGATTCGACAATGACTGTTCTATGGAATCGGCTGTATGGCTGTTCTCCATGCCACTCTGTTGTCTGCGTTCCTTTGCCACCTCTTTATATCGATGTTTCTCCACGTCATGTTTCTCTTTGCTACATCCTTGAATCGTAGTCTCGGTCTGCCACGGTTCCGTTTCCCTTCGCAAAGTTGTGAGTACAACAGCTGTCTAGGTAGACGCCATCCTGTGCACATGACCAAGCCATCTGAGGCCTTTTTCTATTAAGATATCGGCCACTGACGGTAGGCCAACGCGCTGTAGTACTTCTTTGTTTGTGACTTTGTCTTTCCAGTTGATGTTCATAATTGATCTAAGCTGTCTCATCATGTATGCGTGAAGTCTCTTAACTTGTGTCCGATAAACAGTCCATGTCTCTGCTCCATACAGCAGGGCTGTCAATACCACTGCTCTATACACTTTGCACTTAATCCTGACAGACACATGCCTGTTTTTCCACAGCTGATCCTGCGTGTCTTGGATTTAAACTGGGAGACTTGGAAGAGGTTTGCATCATGTCTAGTCTGGATGTAGACTCCTTCTCTCACCTCTCTAAAAGCAACTTCTAGCATAGCACTGAGGTACAGGGAGAACAATGAAGGAGCCAGCACACAGCCCTGCTTTACACCATTCGTTACTGGAAACTCATCGGAAGTTGACTGTCCTTGAACTACCTGTGCCTGCATGCCATCGTGCAGAGACCTGATCAGGTTCACAACCTTTTCAGTACATCCAAACTTCTTTAGCACTATCCAGATATCCAGAGTCCGTCTCTTGATACCGTATCAAATGCCTTTGTCAAATCAATGAATACGGCATAAAGTGGCATGTTCTGTTCCTGGCATTTTTCCTGGATTTGCCGAAGGCTGAACATCATATCCATGGTGCTCCGTCCTTCCCGGAATCGACACTGTGTCTCGGGTAGTATGTTAGGAGATGATTTTTTATTCAGTCTGTTTAGTAGAATGCGAGCCATGATCTTCCCAGCTATAGACAATAGAGATATTCCACGGTAGTTTCCGCAGTCCTTTCGATCGCCTTTCTTGAATATTGGCACGATGATAGCATCTTTCCAGTCTTGTGGCATTTTCTCTTTTTCCCAGATGTTCTTGATCAAATCAAACAATTTCTTCTGTAATTTGAGGCCACCATGTTTCCATATCTCTGCTGGGATTCCGCATCTACCAGGTGTCCTACATTCCTTCGTCTTTTCTATGGCATTGAGAAGTTCTGTGAAATCCTGTGTTTCAACAAGACTAATTATTACCGGTCTTCCAGTGATGTTATCCAGTGCTCTTTGATCAGTATTTCCTGGGATATTCAGTAGTTGGTTAAAATGCTCTGCAAAACATCCAAGTATCTAATTTTTGTCCTGGAGGACTGTTTCTCCATTTGCTGTGATTAACTGGGTTGTTCCTCTTTTTTGTGGTCCATACACTTCTCTAAGTCCTCGGTAGAATTATTTCATGTCGTTTCTATCTGCTGCAAGTTGTAAAATTTCCGCTTTCTCCTCCCACCACTGAGACTTCATTTCTCTGGTGTATTGCTGAAGCTTGCTTCTTGCTTCCAAGAGTTTTGTTTTGTTTGCTCTAGTGTTCCGTGATAATTGCTTGTTTCTAGCTATGTTTCTTTTCTTGAGAAGCTTATTGAGCTGTTCATCATCCTCCCCATAGGCGGAGTTTGGGGGGGGCTGGGGGGGGCACTGCCCCCCCAGACCAGAGCCAATTAATGCCTGCCTTGTGCTTTGAATATGTTTTTTTGTTATTACAGAATTCATATTTTCTCGTTTTATTTGTTTTATCTTATTAGTTCTGTGTATAGAATGAGTAAGATGTGGCTAATTATTTTTTTATTACTGTATTTAATTTTTTATTACTGTAGCTTTATTACATTATCCCGCGATTTGCGAATCTCAAAGTATCGCGGTATGTGAGTGGACGCTCTTCTCGTTCTGTTTTACGCGCTGAATAAACTAAATGGACATTCGTCGTTTTTTTAATAAATCCACTACTAAAATTGTCAAATCTATCAGAAGAGAAGACAGTGGACATCTACGCATCTCGGAAAAAGAGATATTGTAATGTCTGAAGTAGTTCTATGACAGGTCAAGGGAGGATCTGTTTATGAACTTTAATCGGAACGAAGAACAACACACTGTAACAAGCGCACCCATCTAACACACTTTTTGCCGCACTTCTGAACTCCCCGTGTTAACCCTATCACTGCCGATGCAAAACAAAACAGCAACTACAAACAGTCTGTTCTATTCGCTATTCTTTGTATAAAGCAGTGGTTCTCAAATAGTGGGGCGAACGTTAGCCTGGGGTACATGCTTTTTTTTTGCCAGGGAGTAGGTTTTCTTGCACTGAACAAGAGCAGAAGTTCAGATAATCATCCCCTCATCCTTTGACGTGTACGATTACGCCGGTGTTCATGTGTCACGTGATCAACCACTAAATTCACACGTGTTTTCACGCGATATCTGGCACTGAGCCAAAAAAAAAAAGACGGGCTCAGAGTTTGTCATTTATCACAACAACTCAGTGTTTTCAACCACATAAGATTTCTTTTCGGTTTCAACAAGTTGGTGACTATTTTGAATTATCTATTATACAACGCTTTTTGTGACTGCGGTATGTCAGGTGACAAGCATGACTCGTTACCATGGAAACAATAAGGCGAAAGTTTTTGCCGCGAAATGTTTACCTCTTCATAGGGGGGCGTGACAGAAAATAATTGAGAAGCACTGGTATAAAGTCATTGTTCATTGTAAATGTATTTTATATGTAAAATTAATGATATATAAATATGATATAAAAAAACTGAGCTCGTGGTCTGGTGCCCCCCCAAGCACAAAAGTGAAACTCCGCCTATGATCCTCCCTGAACCAGTCTTGATGATTCCTGCCTGGTCTGCCCAGTACTTTTTCTGCTGTATCGAAAGCAGCTGTCTTCAAAGTGTCCCAATCTTCCAAGATACCTACTTCTTTTTCTAGTTCATCCACGGTCTTGTCCATCTTTTCTTCTAATTCTTCCTTCACCTTCCTGACCCGTAATTTATCCACATTTAGCTTCATCGGTGGTCTAGTGCCTGTTTTCATACGTTTCTTCCTAAGTGTGATCGCTATCCTTGAATACACCATGTTATGATCTGAAGCACAGTCCGCTCCTCTCATTACTCTGGTGTCTAGCACATCTCTTTGGTCATTTTGTCTTGTAATCACGTAGTCCAGAATGTGCCAATGTTTAGATCTTGGGTGCATCCTTGTGTTCTTATGGTGGGCCTTGTGTTTAAAGATGGTGTTGGTGATTAGTAGGTTGTGCTATGAGCGCAATGCTAGCTGTAGTTCACCGTTCGAGTTACACTTCCCCAGACCGTGAGATCCAATGACCCCAGACCAATGCTCCCTCTCACAACCGACTCTTGCATTAAAGTCACCTGCAATTAGCAGCTTGTCGTTGGTGGGAACTTGTCTCAGCACATCTCTCAGTTGATTGTAAAAATCCTCTTTGGTCTCTTCAGGGTTGGTCATGGTTGGAGCATAAGCACTGATCATTGTTAGATAAACATCCCTCTGACCAGATATCCTCTCTCGACAGTCCAAAGATGTAGTCCAGTGGGCAAGAGCAGGTCGAGACATACTGGCATCCTTGTTCTGTTGCAGCGGCTAGCCGGAAGATAAGTTTGTCTATCTCCGCCTTTGAGTGTTGCCGCATGACACCAACTGGGAGTGGTCCACTACAGACCTTGAGACAGATCTTTCATTTGTTCTGCCAGGATGCCCAGTTTCACCCTCCTCATCCTGGGGGATGGGGGTTTCGGTTTAGTCGCCGACGGTTCGACCCATGTCACAGGTGGTACCGGGTTTCATGGTTTACCGGTAGCAGACAATTCAATGCCTGACCTCACCATATATTTATGCAGTGGAATCCGGTTATGTCGACGGCCGGGTCGGCATCTTTGTCGATGTCAATGTAATATGGGAACTCCTGCGCCTCTGTAGGTGTGTAATCTGCGTTGTATAATTTCGTAATCACTCTTGAACACCAACATTCGTCATTAGTCATTTATTGGATCACTGGAGTAACACAAAAATAGGTTTGAGGACTCTGAAGCAACGAAAACAGCACGTGCAGCAATACACGACACGCTGAGAAAGAATAAGCGGCCGGAAGGACCGGAAAGACAAAATATGGGCATGGCATGCACGTGCACCGCGAATTCGGTGCATGCGCGGTGAACTAGGTATAATCATTAGTCACGGGATCGAGATAACCCATGTTAATTGGCGAATTTGTCCCTCTTTTGTGCTCGAGATATTAGTGTTCGGTGAAGTAAAAGAATCGACATAACCGATAAGAAAATGCTAAGACAATGAGGGAGTTTGGCAGTTCAACTTCAAAAACGTCGACATAATAGGATTGGTGAGTTAACCATGAGTCGAGATAAGTGAACTCCGCTGTATTTTTTATTGTTTTATTTTTTTTATTAATAGAGGTGGATGATAGTCAAAGGCCTTGTCCTCCCTGCTGGTACAAGTTCTCTGACATATTCCTGATATGGGATTGCTGCACACCGTGGGTTAAACTTAAGAAGCTTCTCTACCTATTTGTAATGGACCCTTTTGTGGATCTGGGGATCACCATCTGCATTGTGCTCAACACGGTGTTCATGGCTATGGAGCACTATCCCATGACTCCCGATTTTGAACACATATTGACAGTGGGAAACCTGGTAAGAACATCTACCTATCAGTGTTAACTTGAACCCTTCAAATGCGCATTGAAAACTTATACTGTATATTTCTTGAGAATATGTTTTGTCAACGTGCAGAAGCTGGTTTCCGTGTATAATGCTGTGGTCTTTCCCATGCAGGTTTTCACAGGCATCTTCACAGCAGAGATGGTGCTAAAACTTATTGCTCTGGACCCGTATTATTACTTCCAGGTTGGCTGGAACATTTTTGACAGCATAATTGTGACCATGAGCCTGGTGGAGTTGGGCTTAGCCAATGTTGAGGGCTTGTCTGTACTAAGGTCCTTCCGTCTGGTATGTGAAACCTGATTGAATGACTAACTATTAAAGGGATATTTAACCTAACAATTACAATTCTGTCAGATGCATATTTATGATGTTGATCCAAATGCATAAGACTTTGTTCCGTGGAAGACAAATGGAGAATCCTGAGCAACTAGAAATAGATAGAGACCAATTGTTGTCAAGCTCAAAAAAGAAAAAAATCACAATAATATACTCCATTTGACTCATGAACTAAATTCCAAGTCTTCTAAACCAAAAGATAGTTTATGTATGGAAAAGACTGAAATTTAAGTAATTTTTCACTGAAAATCTTACATTTCACTGTAGAGTATGGACACTGCTATAAATAACTTATTTTGGGTTCATTCGAAGAAATAAAGTAAAACAAGTTTCAGGGGATTAAGGTTTTGGGGGATTGTTGATGAATTCTTTTTTCTTTTGAAAATATTGTGATACGGTAATTTTGTAGTATTACTGAAACAATATTGTAACAATATTGAAAGATTATTGCAATTAAATTGTATTATTACCATTTTGATATTAATTTAAAACAGCATTTATTAGTAGTAGAAATCTTTTATAGGAAATCTTTATTATCTTTTGTATCATTGCTGCTTTTGCATATTCATAAAGAACTGGAATACATTTAAATACATTTTATGTACGAAAGGTTTTTACAGAAATCACAATGTTCTGAATTTTCATGACTAAACTCTCTGTTTGAATCATAACTCTGTTGGTTACAGATGCGTGTGTTCAAGCTGGCAAAGTCTTGGCCAACCCTAAACATGCTGATAAAGATCATCGGTAACTCTGTGGGTGCTCTTGGAAACCTGACCCTTGTCCTGGGCATTATTGTCTTCATCTTTGCTGTGGTGGGGATGCAGCTTTTCGGAAAGAGCTACAAGGATTGTGTGTGTAAGATTTCAGCGGATTGTGAGCTCCCTCGCTGGCACATGACAGACTTCTTTCACTCGTTCCTCATCATCTTTCGTGTTCTATGTGGGGAATGGATCGAAACAATGTGGGACTGCATGGAGGTGGCGGGCCAAGGCATGTGTATCGTTGTCTTCATGATGGTCATGGTTATAGGAAACCTAGTGGTGAGTAGACTAAGTCCATCGAGACTCCAAAGATAGATAGATAGATAGCATCTAGTTGTTTAGATCAAGACCATGCCATTTGAACTTGAGGTTAATTTTACTTACTCCATATTTATACAAGTATCAAACGGTCACCAGTGGGATTTCCGTTATGGTTATTCATAGACCAAAGGGCTTATCTGATGAGGTAACAAAAGTTGGGTGTCAAACCTAGAGGGAAAACCTACAGTGGTTTCTTCTTCCCAAGAAGTCTGCATTGCAAAAGTAATCCTAATATATCTATTTGGAAAGCGTTCACATTCCATGCATTCAATTCTAATCAGAGGTATGAGGGGGCAAAGAAAACAAACATCAAAAAGCAGCTGAAATTACTTAAAGACAGCCCTTTAATATTATCCATAAAATAATGCTTTCTGTTGCAGTATTTTATACATTTTTCACACAATGCATTTTTCCGAAGAAGTCAATTTTTATATTTCTGCATTCTTGATTGGCTTCGTAGGTCACATATCCCAATCTCTGGAGAACAAAATGAGTATGTCATTGTATTTAATCTTTTTGCATTATTACAGTTTTTCTTATTCTCTTCCTGAAGGTGTTGAATCTCTTCCTGGCTCTGCTGCTCAGCTCCTTCAGCGGAGACAACCTGTCAGCGTCTGATGATGATGGGGAGATGAACAATCTGCAGATTTCCATTTCTAGAATCACAAGAGGCATTGACTGGGTAAAGGCCTTCGTTATTGGACATGCGAGACAGTGTCTGGGTCTAAAGCCAAAGGAAGAGGGTGCGAGCGCAAACGAAGAGGGAGATGCTAAAATGTCCACCACGAATTCCACTCAGTTCGATATCAAAGTGCCAATAGCCAATGGCGAATCGGATTATGATGATGGCAGCAGCTCTTCTGAAGATGAAGACGAAGAAGCCGTCAATAAAAATCCTAAAGTGAGTTTTGTTCAGTGAAGAATTCTAATAGTTGTGTTGCTAAAATGTAGTGTGAAAGTTCACACAAATGCAAAACTGGTCGCCAGAGAGTCACTGACATCCATCTATCAACACCTTTTGACCCCTACACATGTGTACCAAATACCGTGACACCTGCAAAGTCCATCTGGACCCCCGTGGGTCATCTTGTTTAGCAAGTATGTCTAAGGAATTGCAGAGACCATCTGACACTGTGATGAGCGTGGGAAAGAGCACTGGCAGAACATGATTAGTTACTTCGCTGAACAATGTCCTGAAGAAAAACCAGTGTAAAGCACATCCATGCCTAACAAACATTTTAAAATCATTCAAATCCAATGTGCTTTTAAATGTGTCTTACCAACTCAAGTCATTCATTTTAGTTCATATTTGTTTCATTTAAGCGCGCTGGCCCTAAGTCATTACGCAACTGCTTGTTTGCATGGCACTAGATCAGATAACACAGTTCAAATGTTATGCCCTTGTGTTGCAATGCCCTGCATTTCACATCCAGCTTTGTATCAGAGATAACGAACACAAACGCAAAGTTGTACTTAAGTCTTGTGTGAACAATTAAGATCTGTAGTCAAATTGGAGCTGTAAGGTTTGGTGAACCTCTTGGCTGAATAAAAGAACGCAAACTTTCAATCTGCAGGATTTCTGTAGCACAAACACTATAGCATGTATAAAATTGTACTCGATTACTCAAAGTTTGAACCTCCCTCAAGCTGTATGAAACATCTATTTGCCAGTTTCCAGATTAGCAAAGAATATTGATTTGTTTGTAGAAGTTATATTCATTCTAGAGACAGAATTGATCTGCTGTGTTTCTATCTGTACAGAAGAGAGATGGAGATGAATCGTCAACCTGCAGCACAGTGGACAAACCACCTGATGTAAAAGAGGTAGAAGAGGTAGAAGAAGAGGTGCTCCCTGAGGACTGCTATACAGAGAGTGAGACATGAACAGTGCTTTTGTATGTATTGAGTTATTTTCTTGACATTGACATTTTTCTTTGTTTGCGTTCCCAGATTGCATCAGGCGATGTCCTTGCTTGGAGCTTGATGTTACCCAGGGTAAAGGGAAGCCATGGTGGAACTTCCGTAAAACCTGCTATGCAATTGTTGAACACAGCTACTTTGAAACCTTCATCATCTTCATGATTCTCCTCAGCAGTGGAGCTTTGGTGAGTCAGTCAATAAACCATTTTTATTTGTTTAACCAGAGCCCACGGAATTAAAATTTCTTTATATGTATGCTTTTTTTTAAATTAGGCATTTGAGGACATATACATTGAACAACGACAAATGATTAAAATCATCCTTGAATATGCAGATCAGGTCTTCACCTATGTGTTTGTCATTGAGATGCTTCTGAAATGGGTAGCCTATGGTTTCAAGGTCTATTTCACAAACGCATGGTGTTGGCTGGACTTTCTCATCGTTGATGTAAGTATTAGTCCATCCCACTTCTGTAAAAGTACAAATAAAATTCAGACTGTTGATTTACCTTCCTAAGAAACTTCATCCATCTGTGTTCCTTGAGTCAAATTTGATTCACAATGAAAGCCAGTATAAATGACTTAATGTACAGTTACATTACGGTTTCTGTAATATCTCATATTTTATAACAGCTTCTGCATTATTTTATTAGTACCGTAAATGGATGGTCTACATCTTAAAGATAAATTCTGGTTCATGTGTATTTCACATTTTAATTTTTTATCATTATGACAGCCAGGAGCAGTGAATATGTCGCAACAAATCCATTTATCTTCACTATAAAGCAATTTGTTGCAAAGTCAGTGTAAAGACATTTCTTTACATGCAGTTTTTTTTATTGCATTCCATTCAATTGAGACTGTGAACTCACATTCACAACTCAGGTAAAATATGTTTTCTTTAAGATTTAGCAGCCTCAGAGCAATATATAATGAAAATATGACCATTTTCATTATATAGCGCATTAACTTTAAAAAAAAAAAAAAGATCAACAAAGTCAGTTCCACAGATTGCAGTAACACATGCAGGATGGACAGTGTTGTACAAAAACAATTTAACAGCCACTGAACATTGAAATAGCGTAAAATATCAATGTTGGTATTTTGAGAATAAATAAATGTTCACAAATAACAAATCACAAATTTAGTTTTCAAATAAAATTCACAATCATCGGAAAATCTATAATAGTTTTGGTAAGTAATATGTATTTAAAGACCACAGAAGGGTTAATTCAGTGTTTTGAGAATTAGGGCTTCAAGATGTGTTATCGATGGGAAAATATAAGTAATATACTGATCATTTCTCCAGGTTTCCTTGATCAGCTTGACTGCAAATATATTAGGCTACTCTGAACTGGGGGCCATTAAGTCTCTCAGGACTTTGAGAGCGCTGAGACCTCTTCGAGCTCTCTCCAGGTTTGAAGGAATGAAGGTAAGTGTGCGTGTAGTACATTTTCTTCTGTCCACCCTCAGCTTAACAGCATTCATTAATTAGCAATACGTAATATTATTAGTTCTCCCTATCATCGCATTTCTTCATTACACTTTATTTTACAGCAGTTCTAATGTTTTTACAGTGTACTTGCCAAAAAAGTACAAAGTGATCCAAAGAAACAACATGGGGTTGGGTTAAGTTCAGGGTTAGTACCTAGTTATTACAAAGTTAGTGTCATTAATACAGTAAGTACATAGGATCTACATATAAAACAGAAAGAAACAAAAAATAACTTTTCTTTCTTACCCATAATAATGCCCAAATACGCATTTCTTCTCCTGTTTACTATTTATCTTATTCATAGCTTCCATGTGACATTCATATTCAGGGCTCATCTGCATGCCTGTATGTAATATGCATCATCAATAAGGTGCATACTAAATTTGATCTTTTAATGTCACTTGAACACATAAAGCCACTTTTCTCATTAAGCATTTTAAAACGTCCCGCAGTTTTAGTGACTGAAATACCGCAGCAGATGTCCTTCAAACCCATATTTTTGTTTTTCTTCTTTTGAGGGGTGATCTAAATGTTTGTGTCACACTTCTATGGTGATTTTGCCCTCCATGTGTCCACTTCAGTCACATGACTAAGAACTAGGAATAAAGCCATAAAGTTGGCTATTCAATTTGGTTTAAGGTTGAGTTCCTCACACTGTCCATATGCATAGGTGGTGGTGAATGCCCTGGTGGGGGCCATCCCCTCCATCTTCAACGTTCTCCTGGTGTGCCTAATCTTTTGGCTCATCTTCAGCATCATGGGAGTCAACCTTTTTGCTGGAAAGTTCTATTACTGCTTCAACACAACATCAGAGACATATTTCCATCCCACTGAGGTCAACAATAAGACTGAATGCTTGAACCTCGCTCAAAATGATTCAGATGTGCGATGGATGAACATGAAGGTCACCTTTGATAATGTAGGCATGGGCTACCTCTCCTTACTGCAAGTGGTGAGCATTGAGTTGTCAAATGTCTGTCCTCTGTAAACAGATGTGCACTGACCAGCAATGTCAAATACATTTCAAAATACTCTTTACTTTCCAGGCAACATTTAAAGGATGGATGGACATCATGTATAGCGCTGTGGATTCGCGTGATGTAATGTTGATTTTAACCTTAACTAAGATAATAAGAGAATCATGTCTAGTTGGAACAAGTGTGTCATCTCCAGTGTTGGGGTTAACAGTGTTGGTGTTGGAAAGCAGGCCATTGCCTACCCACTCAAAAAGTACAAAAGTAACAAACACATTACTTTCAGTAAACTGTAATGTTTATAGATCTTTTATATGGCATGCATAGCTCTGACATCAGGAAGTTCTCAGCATATAATATTATTCTATATACAAGTGTTTTTAAAAGAAAATGAAGGTGTAGGTTATAGGCTATTGTTGAATGCATTCCTGCGTTAAAAACTACTAAAAGAACTTCTGTCAAAAAACACCAGCAAGGCCTGAAAGAGATCGAGCCTCAGCCAGGTAAGAAAAAGTAATATAAAAGTAATGTAGCGCATTACTTTCCATAAAACGTAATCAAGTAATGCAAGTTGTTACTTTTTTGGGAGTAACTCAATAATGTAATGAATTACGGTACTTTTAAAAGTAACTTTCCCCAACACTGGTCATCTCACATTTTTTGACCACAAATGAATCTTAAAAAGGGCCGATCACGCATGAATCACTCACAAAACACGCACAGATTGGGTTTGTGCATGTTTGTGCGTCAAGAAATTGACCAAAGTATTCCATGAACATTTGACGCACGTCCGACGCATGAATCACTGACGGAGCGCGTCCAAACAACGAACAAGCACTTTCAGAATCCACATTGTCAGTGGAATGAGCGTGATATGTGCGCCGTTCATGCGAGGTTCATGAGTGATATGGGGCGTCAATGGACGTGCGCGGTTTCGAACCAGTTCCAACGCATAAGCACTGACGCGTGTCCCGCGCATAGTCGCGCATACTCGACGCATAAACTACGCACGCCGACTCATGTATAATGCACATCGACGCACAGATGTGCGTCAGAAAAATTTTGAACCGTTCAAAACTCAAAATCACGCACAAACCGCCTTCGACGCACATCCACTTACAATCACTGATGGTCCACCTTCGTTCCACCGACGAAATACGCATACGACGCACGCTCCGCGCAGATGTGCGTAATTCGTGCGTGATTCATGCGTTTTCGCTGTGTGACTGGCCCTTAACATTCAGATGTGCAATTCGTGTGCAATTCCTTAACACTGTTCTCTGTGCAGGTTGAAATGCAGCCAGAGTATGAGTCAAACCTCTACATGTACATTTACTTTGTGATCTTCATCATTTTTGGCTCTTTCTTCACCCTCAATCTATTCATTGGTGTCATCATTGACAATTTCAACCAACAAAAGGCAAAGATAAGTATCGGCAATGGGTCTACTTCATCTGTAGTGACACAAACACTTAATGCCCTTGAATAATTGTCCCTGTCCCTATACTTAGGAGGAACAGACATCTTCATGACAGAAGATCAGAAAAAATACTACAATGCCATGAAGAAACTTGGATCCAAAAAGCCACAGAAACCAATTCCAAGGCCTACGGTAATATATTTTCAAACTTTTTCTCAGATGAATCCATGAAATGAATAGACTTGAATCTGATATGTTGTCACTTTTAAAGTGCTAACTGCATCTTCTCCTCCACGGGATGCTCGTCTTGTATATATGCTGTCTGGATTTATCTGATGGTTGAAGAACTGTTTCCAAGGCTTGGTATTCGACCTGGTCACCAAGCAATTCTTTGACATCTTCATTATGGTGTTGATCTGCCTGAACATGGTGACAATGATGGTGGAGACGGATGAACAGAGTGAGGAGAAGGAAATAATTCTGTTCTTTATCAACTTCGTCTTCATTGTGCTCTTCACCGGAGAGTGCATTCTCAAGATCATCGCCCTGCGCTATCACTACTTCTCCATTGGGTGGAACATTTTTGATTTTGTTGTGGTCATTCTTTCAATCATGGGTAAGGCTGCTATTATTAACAGTAATAACTAAGCATGAAGTAGAAAAATGTCAATGGGTCAATGACAGGATGCTAATATTTTTTTTGTCCAACAATTTAATTTAAATGAATCTAAATTAATTCAAACAGAATTCATCTTCTATAATTTTCTATGATGAGCTTTTTTCTTTAAGTTAAAATTTATACTGAATATTGAAGACAAAAGCCCCATTAAAAGAATTAACATTTTTAAAAACAAAACCTTAATAAATAATTTGGATTAATCCTTTACTATTATACCTTAAAAAAAAATTCAGCATTCAAACTACTTCAATAAAACTGCTCTACTGCACAATATTTTAAAAGCATTTGACTGCCAAATCTAAGTCGTATGTCTAAGTCATTTTAAAAATCAAAAAAAGGTTAAAACAGTAAGTTATATTCTGACTGTGTGTCAAGGTCTAGAAGTTTCTTAAAGGGATTGTTCACTAAAAAATGAAAATAACTTGTTTTGTGTTCAGCAGAAGAAAGAATTTCATACAGATTCGGAACTTAAGGGTGAGCAAATGACAGAATTTTTTTTGGGTGAACTATCCCTTTAACTTGACTCTTTTTATGACAAGGTTAGTTCAGATGTGTAACCTCTCAAAACATATACATATATGTAATAAAAAAAGCGCTATACAAATAAATGTGAATTGAACTCATTGTATCTTTTACTTACCGCTAGATTATATAATTGTAGATCATATTATTTTAGATTTGATAATATAATTATCTAACTGACCATAACTAACCATAATATTTCCTTGTTAATTCTTTGCCGTCTCGCAGGTCTCTTGCTGGCAGACTTAATCGAGAAGTACTTTGTGTCACCTACGCTGTTTCGCGTTATCCGACTGGCCAGAATTGGCCGCGTCCTGCGTCTCATCCGGGGTGCGAAAGGAATCAGGACGTTACTGTTTGCGCTAATGATGTCACTGCCTGCCCTCTTCAACATTGGCCTCCTTCTATTCTTAATCATGTTCATTTTCTCCATATTTGGCATGTCCAACTTTGCATACGTGAAAAAAGAAGCAGGCATCGATGATATGTTTAACTTTGAGACATTCGGGAACAGTATCATGTGCTTGTTCATGATCACGACGTCAGCCGGCTGGGATGGACTGTTGTCACCTATTCTCAACAATCCACCAGACTGTGACCTTGATTTGGTGAACCCGGGATCGCCTGTTCGAGGAAACTGCGGGAACCCCGCAGTGGGCATTGTTTTCTTCTGCAGCTACATTGTCATGTCGTTCCTCGTCGTGGTCAACATGTACATAGCCATTATCTTAGAAAACTTCAACGTAGCGACGGAAGAAAGCAGCGACCCCTTGTGCGAGGACGACTTTGAGATGTTCTATGAAACGTGGGAGAAATTTGATCCCTCTGCTTCTCAGTTCATCGAATACAGTAAACTGTCTGAATTCTGCGACACGCTGAAAGACCCGCTGAGAATCCCGAAACCGAACACTTTGAAGTTGATCACAATGGACCTTCCCATGGTTCCTGGTGATAAGATCCACTGTTTGGACATCCTCCTGGCTCTTACTACGGAGGTGCTTGGTGACTCCGGCCAGATGGATGCCATGAAAGGAACTATGGAGGAGAAGTTCATGGCAAACAACCCCTCGAAGGCTTCATACGAGCCAATCACCAGCACTCTCAGACGCAAGCAAGAAGAAGTGGCTGCTTCGACCATTCAAAAAGCCTACCGCAAACACGTCCTCAAACGCTGCCTGAAGCAAGCATCGTATATGTACAGAGAGAAGACTGACTCAAAGAGAGAAGATGAAGAGGCTCCGGAGAACGTAGGGATGATCGCTAAGAAAATGGGGCATCTTTATGGAGATCTGGCCTTTGAGGACAACAAACCTATGGGTTTTTCATTCTCTCAATCTGGGAAAACACAGCATGGGGCTAAGCGTCCCCCGGTGAAGGTTCAGAGTGACGTGGTCTTGCACTCCGCCCCTTTTCCCACCACTGACTCTTCAGCCACTGTGGAAAACTTCAAGGAATCCATTGTGTAGCAGCGTCAAGCCATGGTGTACACTCAACCTTTGGAAAACCCAACAATGCTGAGAAATTACACTTCAGCACACAACCGCCAGCATGAAAGAAAATAATTTGAGTTAGTATGGCGATGGTTCTTTGCAGATGGCTAAGAGTTGAAATCAACTTTATTGATGCAATTAATGGCTCCTCTCAGTAATCTTCTCCTCCTTGAGAAGACGATCAACTGTTTGTTTAATGGCAATGAAATGATTGGGCTCTTAGTGCAAACATTAATTATTTTGACGCACAGAACCGGAAATGACAAGAAGAAAAATTGTCAGTGTTATTCAAAACTAATTTAGAGGAATGACAGGAAAGACTACCGTATTTTCCCGCATATAATCCGCAGACGCAGATAATCCGCACCCTCATATATCCCGCGGGTTTTGGGGGTTTGTGTAAAAAATCGTTAGTATAATCCACACCCTCAGATATCCCGCACTCATGATGAATTTTTTTTTTGTACAAGTTCACGATCCAAATTTCGAATGTTGCTCGCATGATGTCAATTATCATAACTGTTCAGGCTCGGTACACAGTGCTTGTGCGCGAAATTCAAACAATAAGAAAACAAACACAAGTCAAAATCAGAAGAAAAATAAATGCTTCTCCCCCTGGAAGCATGTTGATGGGATGAGAAGAGCACGTTATCATGGCAGCACATCCAATGACGTCTTCTTGCATGATTGACAGGTCAAACAGCCTGTCAGTGCCAGCTGTAAGACTCACAGTACAGAGGCAGACAACCCGTGCAAGACAGAAAAACAGAAAGAAAATACCGCAAAATTTGTTTTATATTGAAATATTATTACGTGTAAAAAATTGGTGATATAATCCGCACCCTTATATATCCCGCACCCCCCCCCTGCGGGGTTTGTAAAATCTGGTATAATCCGTGGGATATATGCGGGAAAATACGGTACATGACTTACATGATAGCCATATCAGACTACACCTACAGTAAGTCCTGTTTTAAGAGTATATTACAGATCATTTTTGTAGTATAACTTAATAGCATTTAACAATAAATACATATTTGAGTTTTAGACTTATAGTTAATTTTACTGACTTTTAATTGCAGTACTCAAAATGAACATGAACAATGTTCTGATTTTGCACTAACAGTTTAAATAAAATTAACACTGGTAACCTGTTAATCAGAAGTATATTAGTCTTAATTCACTGTAGTTCACTGTAAAGACGATATTATGTGCATTTGTCGTTATACTGACTTTACTAACGGCAGTAATTTTGGTGATTGACTCTGATAGTATTTTAAACCTTAAATCAAATAGAAGAATCTCTAGTTTGCCCAAAGACAAAAATATCACAATATGATTAAATTATCCAAAGCTAACTCAGACCATAAAACAAATAGAGCATACTGTAAATATAGATTCTGCAATGTTTAACTTGCTTAATGAGCCTTTTTCGTGTACTTGCAAATTGTTAATTGCAAGTCTGTAAAATCTTTGGCTTTTGTATGTAGGTCATTTTTATTTTATTTTGAGCCAGATGTGCAATTGTGTCCCGAATTAATGATAATGGACATGTTGACACAATATAAAGAGAATACTCTCTAGAGGATTATCTAATGCTTTGAACAGGGCATTGTACGTTGGAAAAACTACATGTATGAATGAATGTATCAGGGTCAGAAAGGAAAAAAAACTAGCCAGCTTAACATTATGCTTCCTACTTATTATAGACCGTCTGTCTCTCAGTCTGCATTAATGCCTCCAGAGTCAGACTCAACACAACTGACCAAATGTGCTTTATCAGGCTGTTAATACCCCGATCATGCTTTACTTTACCTATACTCACAGTTAGGATTTACAGTTACCCACTCAATGTGTTGTCATTTTCATGATCAACATTTTATTGTAAAGTTAATAATTTATCTTTCTCTCACATAACTGATTTAACAGCATTTCACGTCTTTTCATTTGCTTGTCGTTTCACATATATATATATATATTTTTTTTTATTGAACTGGTGAAACATTTTGTACTTTTGAGGATAAATTTCATGTAATTAAATGGTTGGCTATTGAAGCTACCAGTTTAATTAAGCCCCCAAGCAAAAGGGTTCAAATAAGCACTTAAATAAGCATGACGCTGTCTTGATTTACGGCAATTATATCATATTCATAATCCAGCAGTGAGTCAAAGGGCGAAATTATTCCCATCCCTGGTAAATATGAGATAGTACATTTACATTAGGAAAATATGATTAAAGATGGCTGGAAAAGTAAATCATCTTTTGATATTTCGCTCAAACATTTAGCAAAAGTCTAACCTTCCTTTGCCCTGATGGTAGAAATTGGGATTTTCTATGCGTTAGCTATTTTCTTACAAGCACTTTCTATTTTGTGTAGCTCAACAATCTTTTGCTGCACATCAGAACTATATATTCTTTAATTTTACGGATGACTAAAGGAATTTGGCTTTTGTGTTTCCTCACATATTCACTCCTGTGAAACCATAAGTCATAGCAAGACAGTTTCATGCAAATATTAATGGGAATACACTTCAGAAATATTTTAGGGTACCAATAATTGTGGCCAGCGTGTTTTGGAGATTTTTCCCCAACTTGAATGAAAAGATCAAAAACATAAACAATGCAGATGTATTTTTTACAGCCATCTTTAACCATATTTACCAGAGATGCCAATAATTCTGACCACAACTGTAATTCAGTTTGTTCATGCAGTATTAGCGTAGCCGTGAGTAAAATACGAATGCACAACAAAACATTTTAATGTATCATTGATTTTATTACTTAATCGAAGATAAATGAATAATAATAGAATATGAATCACAATCCACTTCTTAATGTTTTGCATTGATAAAAACCTTGTTGATATATTAATTTTCTAATTAAATCACAATTAAACAACTTTTTTTTTTTAGATGGTCTTTAATATTCAGCTTAAGTTCTAACACTGTTTACTGAATGTATTGACACCTCACAGTATTTGTCAATTACTGAATGCATGTTATGGATAGTATAACATCTTTCATGTACTGAAATATTTGTAAATTGTATATTCTTTCTCTGTTTACATGACTGAAATAAACTTTTGTTTTTTTTTGAGTCTTTGAGTTTTATGTTCCAACCATATGCAATGACAAAAAAAGTATTCATGTCTTTGAATTTGAATCTCATTACGGGTTTATTAAATATAGTTAAGTAAACAGTAAAGTTAAGATTTACATTACACAAATGTAACAACAAAAAAAATGCCATGTTTCTATTTCTAGTTGTCCATCTGAGATGTAAAACATGCGCCACTCCGTGGTCAAGATTCTTTTATTTATAGTACTGAGCTGGCTATAAACATTGATGGTTTATTATATCTTTACAGATCAAAAATTTAATTTGGATAGTCTTACTTTGCACATACAGATTTGTTGAAATGAATAAACTTGCAGTGCACTAAATAATACCCTGGTCGATGTATAATTGGTACATTCATTCAAACCACATAAGAACGCATGCCGCTCGCTGTTTGTAGAACTAATGCGGGATCACAGCCGGCCAAATTCCGTGCATACAAATCGGGTCAGGGGTCAGCTGTGAAGTGTGACCTCAGGATAGACGGTCAGTGCATTCAGAGCATTTCTTTCACTCTGATGAGTGGACGCCGAGTGGTGTTAATATGCTCATTCATTCTCACTTCCGCTGAGTGACACTCAGTTCTGTTAGTTTATTACTGGAGAAATTAGAAAACATTCTTGAAATAAACTCATCATTTATAATATCACTGACTAGCCTTGATTAGGCCTTAGTTCAATTAAGACATTTAAGTTGCATTTTTAAACATGCTACATCACTGGTGACTAACTTTAAGATATATCAGTGCAGTGCTTTCAGTTAAACATGTATTTTAGTTTTGGTCTAGACTCAAGCCTTGTCTGTGAAACTGGGGGGTAGGGATTTTAAACTAATATTTGTTTGTAGTTAGTTTTGTGTCATGGTAATCAAAGTTTCAGCATCTGAAACAAATTAAATAATTCACTAGAACCCTTATACTCATAGATAACACAATAACCAACGCATTATTATGGTAACACTTTACAATAAAGTTTCTTTATGTACTTTGGTTAACATGAATTAATAATAAGAAATAATTCAAAAGCATTTACTAATCTTTGTTAATGTTAATTTCAACATCATACATTATTCAAATGAAATGCTGTATTGCTAACAGTTGATGTACTGTGAACTAACATGAACAAACAATTTGTGACTTTACTTTTATTAACTACTATTAGCATATCTACTACTACTATAATATCTACTGCATACTATTATCATTGTTAGTTCATGTTATTTAATACATTAATGTTAACAAATAAGACCTGATTTTAAACTGTTACAATTATATGCTTGCTTTATTTTTATTTAATTCTCCCTATTTTTATTTTATTTTATTAATATCTACTAAATCTTAGTTTCAATAAGTGTTTTATTTATCCACTTCAGTTGTTTTCCCATGACTTAAATACTCAATTTGACTACACAAAATTTTAGTTTGTATTATTATTTTATATTTATTTACATTTATTTAGTTATTTTTAAATGTTTTAATATTTATCTCTATAAGTCGGTTTATCAATAGAGTAGGGCGGTCTTTATTATGGAGAAAGATTACCATAAAACATAGGTCTAACAAAGTATGATGTTTGTATCTATTAATAATTATGAAGTTGATATTTAAAGGAACGATGTTCTTCCTTGAACCTGACAGGACTTTCTTCAGGAAGTGAGGACGTGTGTAACAAAGTATGATGTTACGGTAAGGAGGAGGCAGGAACGGGCAAACATTCAACACAAAACTTTTTCACAAAAATCACAACATAAACTCACAAATGGAAAGTAGAAGAGCACAGACGACTCCTCACAGATGACTGCCGCACAAACATAAACAGAACACAACGTAAAACAGTCTAGGCCTGGTCCTCTATAGGCCTGGTTATTATATTCGCTCCTCTTTTTATTCTCCCGCAGCTCTTATGTTATATACGTTCTCTCATGGCTCTCCATCCTGCCCTGCTTGCCATATACCGTCATCACCCATAAGCCTGCGGTCTACTGGGGGGCAGTCAGGGTCAGTCACAGTGGGGCACCTAGGGGTAAAATCTCAGTACAATTTCTGGACTCACTGGCACTCTGTACTCAACCAGCCGAGAGGTTCTCTCTTGCTGTGCCATGCAATGGTATTGGATATCATTTGGTGGCTGGTTTGATGCTCCACCGCTTCCTGGCATCCGGCGATGGCTCCTGCGGTTGAGGGCAGCCAACAGTTAGTCCCCCATTTCCTGCTCCTCCCCAAAGATCGCAGACAGCAATAGGCTCTGACCTCCTGTCAAGCAGGGCAGAATCCTCTGACCCCGCTCCGACGACAGCCACCCCACCTTGACCCAGGAGCACTGCAGTAGGCTGTCGTTGCCACCCAATCTTCCATAACCAACAGCGTGCCCCTCCTTCCTCCCAGGTTTTGGCACCAGTGTTATGAAGTATGTTGTAACAAGGAGGCAGAAACTTTAATCACAAAATAAACAAACAAAAGGTAAGTAAAAGTGTCAGCCCTTCACGAAGGATAACCACACACACACATGTAAACAAAACGTACCCTTTCTCATCACTCCTCCTTTTATGCTCCCATAGCTCCCTTAACAGTTCTGGGCCCGCACCACTTACCACTCACATTTTTCTAGACCATGTGCAGAAATATCAAGTCACAGATCCAATTTGTGTAAGGTAACTTTTCACAACAAACATGCGGAAGTTGTTTCATTAACTGTAATAATGAATAAATTTCATAGTGCTTAGCACTACTTTCACACCTGGACAGGAATGTGAAAGTCCTCTCCTGAGATTCAGCCTTTATGTAAGCTATGGAAGCCCAAGAGAAGCTAGTCCCATCAATGAGTAGCGCCTCCAAAGCAAAGAAGCCGCAGCTGCCCAGAGAGATGCAACATGAGACAACTCATGAACTGTGACGAGCACCTTGTGGAACCGGAGAGTGGGTGGGATGGATTCCTGGGAGCATTCCCGGCTAGATATGTAACATCCCCCCGCCCCCCCTTTGAAACAAGAGTTGATGAGAAGTGGGAACAAGGTGGAGTTTGCCTTGAAGGAAGAGCGTTTCCTGAGGACAGCTTATGCAGACAGACAGAAAAAGTTATGTCAAAAGTTCAAGAACAGGGTCAGGTGGCGTCAGGGGCAGGTGCCACTTCTTTGCCTAAAGATTGTAAATAATACATATATTATTGTGCTGAGCATTAAGGCACATAATGGAAATATCCTCAAATTCTAACATGCCTAAGACTTTTGCACAGTCTTGTATATACAAACAGGCTGTTGCTGATTGTCTGGTTGTGAAACCAAAGGCAAAGGTTAAAAAGCGATAAAGATTAAAGAGAGGATGATATTCCAGATCGGCAGTGAAAAGCGGAAGTAGGTCGGTAGACAGTGCTCTCTCCGGTATGTAAAGCGGTCTACTTGAATATGGGATCATAGCAGCATTGTGCCAACTCACCTTAACTTGAGATCTCTGTTAGAATCTGTTACACCATTAGAATGAGGGATGTGATACTTGCTATCCTTTGAAATGTAGATCAAAGTGCTATTCACCTTAAAACCAGAATAAATTTAAGAACCAGACTTCCAATGCATTAACAGCTAACCGACTGTTTTTATACAATTAAAATGATAGTAAGCATCTTTAATACATGAAATTCCCTTCAAGCTTAAACAAAATCATGAATACAGCCTCTTTAGAAAAGATCTTGAGATCTTGATCTTTAGTTGCCCCTTCTTGTGGCTAGAAATGAAAAACTAAGTCTTACAGTATTAGTCATTCAATTCCCGTACAAATTATATAGGCCTCATACATTTATAAACTCATATCTAAGTGTGTGTGTGTGTGTTTCTATTAATAATTATTAAGTTGATATTTAAAGGAAGGATGCTCTTCTTTGATGCACCTGACAGGACTTTCTTCAGGGAGTTGGTTTCACTTGACAGACAGGTGCAGTAGATAGTCATGAGAATGCCTAGTATGAACAGCTGAGGCATCATGGGGGATTTACCTCTGGCACCTGCTTCCATTCCGCATGTAACCACAGGGGGGAAGTAAGTAACAGTCTTTGAATTCTTGTGGTGCAAGTCAGTTTCCTCGGCAAGCTGATCTGAGACCAGAATCTCCAAAAAGAGAGGAAACCTCAGAGCACAGGGAAACTAAAGACATAACGGAACTGAATATGAACTGAACCGATGAATTGGGATCTTGTCTGAGCGCAAATTAAATGAGCCAATGCACATCGGTGTGCAAGATCTGCATTGTGTGTTCTGCCCTGTGAAGCGGGCATATAGGTTTTCACTGAGGAGCCAAGCCGGTGACACAGCCGCTCAGCAGTGGTACAGCAATTATGGCATTGGGACATAAGGTCTCCGTTCCCTCCGTCAGGGAAGTAACCTTTCATTCAAGTCAGTCACGTTCAACGTTATGTCAGAACTGAACTGACAAATTAGGATCCCTACCAAAGCGCCACTAAATGCTTCCCCTTCCAACACTCTGTATAAGCCACCTAATCCTGTTGGGTGCTGGATCTGCCTCCTCCAGGGGCAGAGCTTGCAGGTTCACCACCTGATACCTGAAAGCCGTGGTGGGAACCCTGGGCAAATATCCAGCATGACTTGTTGACTAAAAATGCCCACAGGTTTTTAAGCTCAACTGACAGCAGTGGTTTAAAGGCTTCTCTCTGCAGGGCGTATAGCACAAGAGAGAGGTTCTAAGACAGTGGTTCTTAACCTTTTTGGAGGTACTTAACCCCACCAGTTTCATATGCGCATTCACCGAACCCCTGGGCCCATCGCACCCCCCAGGGGGAGGGGGGGTCATTTTAGTGACTCTTTATACTCATATAGTCGTTATAGTGACTCTTTATGATGAACCTACACATCAAAGAGCATCCGCGAAATTCGCGTTAATATTATTACACTTAAACTTAATGAATAAATATAACGTTAATCTGATTTTTCATGCAATAAGAACAGCTGTCTTAGTTAAAGTCTGTATAATATATAAGATGCAATCTATAGTAACATCAATTATAAATTATCAGTATATTTTGCACACTTTTCCATGCGCATAGGAAGGTATGGAAATGGAACAGAAGCAGGGCGGTAACCAAATTTAGTGGATGCTCTTTCATGTGCAGTTTCATCATAAAGAGTCACTATAATACAATATTATACAACACTATAATACCTCAGTCTATAATTCCTCTGTTTGAAATACAAAATGAATAAAATACAAATGAATAAAATATTATATACTATGGAATCCCCTCTTATATACTGATAATTTATCATGCATGTTCTTTAATTATATAATTGATTAACACACTGACTTTTACAGCTGCTTTACAGAACGTGTCATGTTTGCTGTGATCTCGCATTTACACTCTTTGACCATGCCGAGAAACACGAGAAGTTAAGTCATTATTTCGAGAAAGTTTCTCGTTATTTTGAGATGCTAAGTCATTATATCGAGGAAGTTTCTCGTTATTTCAAGATACTAAGTCAATATTTCGACTTAAATTATCTTTTTTTTCTCAACTGTGGCAGAAACGGGCTTCCATAAATATCTTTGCCTCAGCTCTAGTTTGATAATCACAGGCGTCAAATCACAACTGACCTCTGGAGAAAAGGAAACAAACCAATGACATTTTATGTTACTATTAAATGAGCAAGCCCCAAAACTGACAAAAATAAAAATGCTCGCGCGAGCAAAAACAGCAATTGAGAGCGGGCGAATGTTATTAAAATGAGCTTGCGGGTACCCGTATTTAAGCGTGTGGCTGTGTTTTCCGCTCGCGGATGTAATTTAGCACACGCAAACATCAGTTTTGCAATCGTATATTAATGGCACGGTTTTGCCGTCATATTTGGCAATAATAATCCACTGCTCCACCGAACCCCTAAGACTGACTCACCGAACCCCTGGGGTTCGATCGAACCCAGGTTAAGAACCACTGTTCTAAGAGGATACAAGGTGAAATGCGCAGAGGATTTAATCTTCTTGCGCCCTAGAGGAACCAGATGATTAGCACTGGTAGCACAAGCACTTCTGGGAAGAAAAGCATGGGAAGGAGAGCTGAGAATCAGCGTGGGCTGCCCCAAGATACCGATTGTCCAGCCTCAAACGTTCAGGAAATGATGGGAGCTTGTGTGTGTGTATATATATATGTGTGTGTGTATTTATATATATATTTATACACACACACACACACACACAAGCCTGTAAAAAAGTCACAAGGATGTACCTTTAATTTCACTAAAATCACTCGAATTCGTTAAAAATTCAACTATGCTGGACCCAGATCCAACTTATGTTCTCAGATAGTGTCTATCATCTATCAGCCCTCTCATTTTGAACATTGTCAACACTTCCCTTATTACTGGATTTGCAACCTTAAGGTCCAAGGCCACATTGATTTTAAAAAGCTGTACAAGGAACTGCACCTTCATACATATGTGATTTAATTACACCATTGTTGGAGATTACAAACAGCCTTGTTGGAGATTAAAAACCATGGGTAAAAGAGCCTTCTCTCTAGCAGCCCCTAGGTTATGGAATGCACTTCCTTTAACTGTTAGGTTAACATTAGGTATTTTAAAGAAACGTTTTAAAATCCATGGTTAATGAAAGGGTTACCATACATGGTGTTCATCTCTTAAAATTCTTTTCAATATTTATTGTTTTATGGTTGTATTTTTGCAGTCTTTGCATTGTAGCACTTGGGCATTATAATTAAAAATGTACTATTATTATTATCGTTTGACAGGAAACTTCCTAAAGACTTATTTTAGGTGAGCAAACAAATAAGTCTTCCAGATGTAAACATGCTTTCAGTCCATTTCAAGTCTGAGTTTGACGTGACATAAAGCGGCTGATATCGAAGCGGCTGAGTTGTTTACTTACTTTTTAATTAGTCTTCCCGTTAACGCCACGTCTTCATTCAGGCCGGTTTGAACGCGCGTGAAATCAAGAGGCGGGAATTATTGCGAGAACTAATCATAGCCAATCAACCTATCATTCATAACCAATCATAGCGGGATTGAGGGACATCACGTGACTTTTCCTTTTTTTTTTGCGGGTCTGTTAAAAGTCAATCTTCTGCAACTTCACCTGCGGGTGTCGCTGTTGGATAGTGTTCCTTAAAGTCTTAATGTCACTTTTTTTAATTTTTTGCATTGTTTTATTTTTGAAATATGGGTTATTGTCACATTCAGTTTTAATTGAATTGAATTTTATTTTATTTTATTCAGATAATTGTTGAGAGGGGGACTTTTAGATTAGTTTTGAAAAGGGGCAAGGGCTTGAGCCCCCAAAGTGACTGCTTTAATCTCACTCTCATTACTGTAATAAAATGAATCATGTCTCTACATAAAAAATTATAATCAGCAAAAATTTCCTTTAGCATAAACACTTCAATGATTTAAACATGTACTTTACAAAATTGTACTAATTTTTTATATTAAAGTATATAAAAAGGTATTTTTTCCTTCTTGTGACGTATATCCAAGGAAATGTCTTCTTGAGGAAGGCAGGACTTGGTTTTGTCTATTGACAATAAATTGGATGGTTGGGGTTTGCTATGTGTGATGTCATGTGAGTGACAGGTTGTCCCGGCCTCACGTCGTCAGAGAAGAGATGCCACTGCAAGAGAGACCGAAGTGATTTTGATAAAAATGGTCAATTTTGATTTCATGGTGACCTTAAATGTACCTACTTGTCATGACATGTAGTTCATAAAAAAATTGTTTTAACTTTCTTTTAGATTAATTTTCTTTAGGTAGTTTTATTTATTTAATTTGATTTGTGTGAAATATAACCCAAATGTTTTTTGAACGATTTGTGAGATTCACTCTTTTCTGCTTTCAATAATTGTCTAATGTATTTTCTAACTAATGATTTATCCAACTTTAACTCTCTAGGACACACTGTTACTCTTTGGTCCTCATAACACTAATATATAGTGACCGGAAAAACCGCTATGAGGGTCAAGTAACATATTGTATTCTGTTTTTTCCCTGAAAAGGGATTAAACTATTAATGTCACTGCCATTTCACAAGCCCAATACTGCTGAATATTACACATCACAGCATGTGTGAATAGGAAAATCCTCCCAAATCCCTACAGTGAAAACAAACACGTATATGACCTGATTCACTCTCATAATTATTGACAGTGTGTCGTTTTGACACCCGTTTACAGGTTACATGGTACTGCCACGCACATCTCATTATATTGACTATAACGCTGTGCAAAAGAAAACCTTTTTCTTTAAACCTTTAAACATTTAGCCTATTTTGACTCTGGCTTATTTACAGTTATTGTTTCTATAGATTAATTTGATTAGCATTGTCCCTGTCAAAGAAATACATTCATAAACTGAGTTTTTTATAAAACATTTTCAGAATATAAAGATCAAGATATTTTCCATTATTTCATCAGATTTTAACATGGAAAAATATATTGCTTATGTGTTTTTTTTTTTCATATTTCCTTCAAATTATGCAAACTGTTTCATTCATATGCAATAAATAAAATGATGACCTTTCAGGCTTTTCTTCTTCATCATTCAAGAGTCATGGAAATAGCCACATAAACGACTGGAACCACAACACTAATATATTTTGTCTAAATGCATGTAGCATGCATATTAATGCAAGGAAACTATCATGTGTCAATGTGGATGCATCAAAACATGTTTATGCCACATATAAATATGAGTATACCTCAGGCAGGAAAACAAACATTCACAAGCCTTCAACTAACACCGCAAGAGTTTGTCTACCCTGAGCGAAATGGCTAGAGGTACGGATGTGATGCTTTGTGTTTCATGTCTTTTGTGGACTTAATGCAATAGACTTTTTGACAATTCCCTATTTGGTTTAAATGTGTTTGTGCTTTATTCTTACCTGTAACACTAATTTATTTTTGAGCATGGAAAGGTAAACTAAACAAAAAATGTATCTGATATTTGGATTAAAATTTGAGTTCATTGGTTATTTGGTCATTTTATGAAGAGCTTTGATGCAACTATGTTTCAAACGGCAAACATACCTCTTTATTTTCTTCTCCTATAGCATTGGTGCTGTTGTCGGTAGTGCTGGTTAGTTTGTTGGTGAACCAGGGGAGAGCCTCAGAGAACCAGCGGCTCTTCAACACCGCAGTCATCCGTGTTCAACACCTGCACCAGCTGGCTGCAAAAATGATTAACGACTTTGTAAGATTTCCATTATAATGTCATTCAGAACAAAAATGACTGGTGAAACCAATTCAAGTGAAATTGTTGTTCAGGACTTAAAGGGATAGTTCACTCAAAAATAAAAGTTCAGTCATCACTTGGACACCCTCAAGTTGCTCCAAACCTGTAAGAATTTATTTCTTCTACTAAAAACCAAACAAGATATTTTGAAGGATATGGATAACCAAACAGTTGATGGTCCCCATTGCCTTCCATAATATGGAAAATAAAATACTATGGTAGTCAACATTCTATCGTGTTCTTCTTTTGTGTTCTTACATGTTTTGAAAAACTTGAGTGTGCAAATGATGACAGAATTTTATTTTTGTGCTAAGTATCCCTTTAATAAGTATTATTTGCATTTCTGTCAGATGCATTTGTTAATTTAGTTATTTGCGTGAGTAAAATGCATTATAATCAATACTATTTATCTTTTGTTATTAAGGAGGACAACCTGTTGCCTGAGGAGCGCAGACAATTGAGTAAGATCTTTCCTCTGTCTTTCTGCAACTCTGACTCCATTGAGGCGCCCACTGGAAAAGATGAAACACAGAAAAGCTCAGTAAGTCGACAATATCGTTAAAAATTAAACTGCAACCTCTTATGCTTTATTCAACAAAATATAGAACTATGAAACAAATTTAATAGCATCAAACAATGAAGAAACGGCATTAGAGTACATTTTTTGTCTTAAATTGTTCAAAAATCTGAAAATTCTAAGAGATTAAAAGTTCCATCATCACAAATATTGTCTTGCACAGTTTGGAAAAAAATCAGACCAAATATGGAGTGGTCTGAAACCCCTGGTATTCTTTTTTTCTTCCTTCAGATGTTGAAGCTCCTTCGTATCTCTTACCGCCTCATTGAATCCTGGGAGTTCCCCAGCCAGACCCTGAGTGGAACCGTCTCAAACAGCCTGACCATCGGAAACCCCAACCAGATCTCTGAGAAGTTGGCCGACTTGAAAGTGGGCATCAGCGTGCTCATCAAGGTGAGAGAGACCAGGTTTCTTCAATCTGAAGTGTGATGACATCTTCATCTAGTCTAGCTGGCTCACTTGGACAACTAATTTGCAATTTGTATCTTCACAGGGATGTCTGGACGGTCAACCAAACATGGATGATAACGACTCCCTGCCACTGCCCTTTGAGGATTTCTACTTGACCATGGGGGAGAGCAGTCTTAGAGAGAGCTTTCGCCTTCTTGCATGCTTCAAGAAGGACATGCACAAGGTGGAAACTTATCTGAGGGTTGCAAATTGCAGGAGATCCCTGGATTCCAACTGCACCCTGTAGAGGACGCCAGTGTAGCGCTAGTCAAAGTCTGCAACACATTTGTGCTTTGCTGCTGTAAATCTAAAATCAGTTCCCTCCCATTTCTAAACCCTAACACTCTTGTATTTATTCTGCTCATTGGGGTGTTTTCATAAACTAAGGTTGAATCTGATTTAAAATTTCAAAGTGGTGCTAAGCAAAACATTTTCCAAAAGTGCCCAAATCACTTAAAGTTAAACTCTAGTTTATCATGTCTCCAAAAATGGCTAAAAATACCGTTTTTCGGAACTATCATTTGGATGGCTGGATTCACTCCCAAGTATATGAATGTAAACATTTGTCTGTCTGATAGATTCAACCCTTAATGTTAGCATATGCTGTTCTTTCGAAGCCATGTGTCTTTATCTATTAAAGTTTTCAAATGCATTCAATCTGTCTCCGGTGTGGTTTCATTTTTCTACCCGTCTCAAAATTATCCATCTTCTACCTCGGATATGAATACTATCCTTCTATGCTTGGATATTATTCATCCAAATATGTGTTGTGCCCATTAGCGAGAGTTAGAAATAGCATACGGTATGTTCTTCAACCAGGGTAATCTGAATAGGCTACGCTTTTACCTTTAATTTAATACATCAAACGCAAAAGACAAAAAAAACTTCTTACATTTAAAAGCATATTGTTCTCCAATGCAATGGATCGCACATTAAGATGATGAGACAATACTAAATTTTGAAGTGTTTATAAATTATGTGGTTATCATTATTACTTTGACGGGTTCTAGAACGTTTGGAACGTTCGTAGTTCTTCACACTTTGCGGAAAGTTGTCATTTGTTAAATCTTTCCACTGATGCAATCACAGCGCATGACGTGGTGTGACGTCTCAGAGCGAGCGCGAAATACAATTCTGTTTCCGGAAGTCGCAGAGGAAACCCGGGTCAAGTGTTTACTCAGCTTTTAAAGCGCTTTAAATGAAATTAAATGTTTTATGAGGTAACAACGCATTTTTCGAGCGGTAGCTTTATTTAAAACCATATCTCAATGGATATTGAGGTCGATATAATTGAGTTCAAAGTCCCTCTCGAAAACAATAAAACTATTTTTATTTGGGACATTCAGCCAAGATTTTCAGAAGCATACATTTATGTAAGTTAAAACATATTAAATTCTTACATGTCTACTTATTATTTGTATTATTATCTATTGATTTAATAAGCCATGCTCTTTATGTCTAGTTATGTTTAATTTTTGCCCAGAGATGTACGCAAGCTAATGCTAATAAATATTTATTAATTATAATTATTAGCATTGGCTTACCTACATCTCTGGGCATCTAATAATAATAATAATAATAATAATACAACGTGTGTGTGTGTGTATGTATGAATTTTGTATGATAATACAAATAATCCAGGTATTATTATGTATAAAATAATATATATAATTATTTTATTTATTTTTTTGCATAACAATACCTGGATTGCTCAACTATATTTTATTAAACAAAAATATTTTATTATTTAAAAAAATTATATATTTGTATAATTTTTTTAAATAATAAAATAGTTATAGTTGTCTACCAAATGCATAAAAAAAAAAATATATATATATATATATATATATATAATTTTTATTTTTTTTGCATTTGGCAGACACTTATCTAAAGCGACTTGCATTGCATTCAAGGAACACATTGAATCAGTTCTTGCTTTCCTTGTGATCAAACCCATGACGTTGGTGTTGTAAGGACCAATGCTCTACTGATTTTCACTACAGTAACGCCTAATATATATATATATATATGTTCAAAATTACCAATTACAGCATAATGTTTCCAACTTTAATCTTAATTACTGTTTATCTGTATCACCTGTCTTCTTAGGAGTCCCTGTGGAACGTGTATTCAGCATTTGGAGCTCTTTACCTTTTGAAGGTGTGTCCTAATGCCACGGTGGTAGAACCTGGGTTCTACGCGATGGTGAAGTTCTATTCATCAATACAGGCATCCAAAGCTCAGCGGGCCACTGATAAACGCTGTCTTTTCCAAAGCACTCCTTTAAAGGTAGCCTAATGTATTACAGTGACAGAAAAAGGTGTAATGTGCATTAGAATTTATTGTGCATATATTTTTATATTTCTCTCTCTCAATCAACCCCTCAGGTCCGATTCAGCACAAAGCAAAATCTGTCCTTCTATAGCACTAAACCTCTTAGCCTTTCCAAATGTCACAACCTGGCAAATCACTATTTGGGCTTTGGCGGCTGGTCTACTCGCATTATAACTGTAAGCGTCATTATACACACTGAATTGAATCTTAATTTCTATCCCTCCCAAGGATAAATGTGCCTCGGCTCAAACAAACATGTTTTTGTGTTTCAACAGTTGAAGGACATCTCAAAGTGTTTGGATGCCGGGTGTCAAGAGGAAACAGATGACCAGGCTGTGGTTTTGAAATATGGCTGCATAGCAGAGTTGACCTTTCCACAGCATGGAGTGAAGTGCCAGGGGGTCGGTGTGGCAGAGGAGATCATAGACAACGATCAAGGTGATATGGCTTGAGTCAAACAGTTTACTTTATTTTTAGAAAACTTAGAATTTTAAGAACTAAGTTGCTTTTAAAAGTAATGAATTGCATTCCTTAGCTACTTTATATGGAAGGCAGTGTTACATTACTTTATTATCACAAACAAAAGTTCTATTTTGGCAAATGTAAAGTCCTTTTCACACAGTGAAATGATTAAGCCTTATAAACATCAATATAATATAATATTAATAATTCAATAATTCATTTTTTCTTCATACATTAAAGTGCATTACATCATAGTGCATGGCAGTCGTAGTCATTCAAGTCTTATTGTAATTTGTAAAACCTGAAAGTCAAAGAGAGACAACGTTGATTTTGTTTATTTTCTTTAGATAATATACAATATCACTCAGTATTACACATTTGCTGGTGGTGGTAATAAATACAATATACTGTATTTCCAGGTGTGTGTGTGTGTATGTGAAACATGGTATGAGTTTACAACATCTGCTAAAATCGTTTAGACCCGGTGGAAAAGGTGAGAAAAAGAGGGACACTAATGAAACGAGCCAAAGACAATGCTGTGGTGGTTGCTTTTGAAAAAGTGCTGCTCATGATCTTGGGTAAGTATCACAACCATTATACAACACACTGCAGTCTATGGTAACATCCGTTTCATGTCATTAATGTCTCGCAGGAAACGGAAAAGTAGCAATTGAAATCAAGTATGATCCAAATGAGGTCCTTCCAGATGAGAACTCAGAAGGAGTCATAAAAGTAAGATCTTTGAACACTCCAGTCACTTCCTTTTACAGAGAACTAAGTTCTATACTTCAGTCATCATTCGCCTTTTTATTAGAAAAGCTTGCATTAAAGTATATTAAATGTTATCCTGTGCTTACCAGAATACTCTTTTAATTCTACTGAAAGCAGTTCATATGAGGAACAATTGCCATAAGAAACTAACCAGTCACTTTCAGTTCTTGTCCAGTTGGTCAGTGGTTTAGCAACAGCTAATCAGAGAGATAACTAATAATTACTTCATTTGCCAGGTAAATGACATCTGGAATGAGTTTGAAGGTGCTGACAGTAATGCTGAGGAGGATTTCTCGTGGGACCTCACTGTGGACCTCCCTCATTAACATCAACTTTCTCAACCCATACAGTTGCCAAGATTTTCCAGAGAAGTGACCATCGAAAATATGTTCCCTCTTTAATGTTTGGTTTTGACCATAATTACGGTCATACTCTGTGGTTGACTTTGATTTCAGTGCAACTGACCCCAGATTCCTCTTCTCTATTTCCAAAGCAATTCTCCGTTTTTTTTAAGTGGCTGATACACCGACGCCACACAGTTTGAGGTTTGAAGGTCAGGTCAGCTGTCAAGCCAAGACAATTGTGTACTTATACAAGGAATTTATAGAAGCCAAAATGCATCACTTAATAAATCTATTGTGAGCTTAAAATTACTTGATGTATTATAAGGTAGTGCACATTTTAAGGGGTGTTGTGGTGTGTTATGATTTTTTCTGCTGCATTAAATAAAATATTTATACAGTGTATCTCAATCATTTATGCCTGTTTTGTTGCTATTTTTCAGATGGCTGCATTTTAGTTTCATGTGTTTTAAGTTTTAGAAATAGAATTATCCAGGTTGAAGATTAATATCAGTTGAATGAATTTATAGAATTAGGTTATTCTGTGTAACTATAATTTGTGTTAGATTGAAGTGATTGGAGCTCTCAACCCGATTGCCACTAGTGGGCAGTGTCCACTTCAATTCTGTTGCTTGTAAAGGGAAACATGCAGTTACAAAAAAAAATAGTACTGTCAGCAAGCCATGGGCAACTGGAAAACCCTTAGAAGAAAAATGAAATACACTTCGATGGTAGTATTATTAAACACTCAGACTGGCACATATTTAATCTGTATAAAAACATGTTTATGATAATATTGATTAATTAGTTGTAGCAAAAATGCACCAATAAATTATAGCAACAGTAATACATTTCAGCTTCATTTTTTAAGTTATTCAGGATTTAACTAGGCAAGAATTTAATTTTGTAATTAAATACTTAAGTTCAATTGCTGGCTTAAATGTTTAAGTTGCTTAGGGGGGAATGTTCTTTTTATACAGAATGAACATTTCAAGTCAGGTCACCTTTATTTATACACCGTGTGCATAATTATTAGGCAAGTTGTATTTTTGAGGATTACTTTTGTTATTGTACAAATACAGTGCTCTTGGTCAATCCAAAATGTTAACAAACCCTCAAATGTTAACATTTAAGTAGTAAAAGTGAAGTGTTGGCTTTCTTAAGAGAATATCTAGATGTACACCGTTATTAGGCAACTATTAGTGTGCAGAATTATTATGCAACTAGATGAAAAACATAGATTTTCCCACCTCACTTGTTTATTTTCACCTGTTAAAGTGAGAATAATACACGAACTCAATTTACAAATAAACACTTCTGAAATTTCCACACACAAAAAAACCTCACCCTTCTTTTCGATAACAGTCATAACCCTTCCATTCAGACAGTCAGTCAGTTTCTTGATCTGGTCAAAATCAGCTTTTTGTGCAGCCGCAATCACAGCCTCCCAGACACTGTTCCGTTTACCTTCACTGTAAATTTCCTGCTTAAGAAGGCCCAAGAAGTTCTCAATAGGGTTCAAGTCAGGTGAAGAAGTGGGCCATGTCATTCGTTTTTCCATCTTTAAGGTCTTTACTGGCCAGCCAAGTAGTGGAGTACTTTGATGCATGTGAGGGAGCGTTGTCTTGCATAAAAATCAGTCTTCTTGAAAGATGCAGACTTTTTCCTGTACCACTGCTTGAAGAAAGTGTCTTCTAAATATTGCCAGTAGGTCAGAGAGTTTATTTTGAGTCCATTTTCAACTCGAAAAAGGTCCAACTAGCTGATCTTTAATAATACCTGCCCATACCAGTAGTCCACCTCCACCTTGCTGTCTGAGTCGAAGTGGAGCACTGTGTCCGTTAGTGATCACTGATGATGGACCACTGACCCATCCATCTGGTCCATCAAGAGTCACTCTCATCTCATCAGTCCACAAAACCTTTGAAAAACTGTCTTCAGATATTTATTGGCCCATTCTTGACGTTTCAACTTATTTGTCTTGTTCAAAGGTGGTCAGGTTTCAGCCTTTCTTCCCTTGGCCATGTCTCTGAGAACTGAACACCACGTACTTCTTGACACTCAAGGTTGGTTGCAGTTGTGGAATATGGCAGCACTGGAGGATAATGGGTTCCTGGTAGCCTCATGTTTGATTCTTCTCAAATATTTGCTGATTAATTTGTGAATTTTCGTCTTGACGCGTTTCTTGTGACCCTGTTGACTATTTGCAAGAAAATGTTTGATAGTTCTGTGTTCATGCCCCCAAATCTTAGGTATTTTAAGAGTGCTGCATCCCTCTGAAAGACTTTTGACAATTTTGGACTTTTCAGAGTCAGTTAAATCTCTTTTTTGGCCCATTTTTCCTGAAGAGAAGAATCTGCCTAATAATTATGCACACCTTGAAATAGGGTGTTGATCTCCTTAGGCCAAACCCTCCCTCGTTACACAAATACACATCACTTGTTATGCATTGTATCCAATAAGCATTCAAGTTTATACAGCTTGGAGTTGGCAATTATGGATAAAATGATGATATGGTCAAAATAATCTCTTGCCTAATAATTGTGCACACGGTGTATAGCGCTTTTTACAATACAGATTGTTTCAAAGTAGCTATATAGTGATAACAGGAAAACAATGCATTAAACATTGTTTTGGCTGTACAGAAGAAAATACTGTCACCGTCCAGCTCAGTTCAGTTCTCATACAATTTTGTCAGAGGAGGCAATCAATAATACTGATGAATATGAAGTGTTCAGTGACAGTGGCAAGGAACCTAAACTCCATCAACTGATAGAATGAAGAAGAAAAAAACTATTCTATTTAAATAGAAATGCCTGTAAATGACTTCATATTCCCTTGAACTAACCCTTCAAAAATATTTGTTATTAAGGAAAGTTATCAAATTGAAAGCTAGAGAGATTTTAGGATTGACCTTTGCTGTTTAAAGCATTGAATTTCCACATTTTGCCAAGTTAATAAAGTTGAAATCAAAAATTCTACTTCTACTGGATTTGTTGAGGTGTGTGTGTTTGACTGCATTAACCTCTTTTTTGGTCTTAGTCATAATCTCGTGTTGATGAGAGGTAAGAGGTTTATTCAGGAGACAATAATGTCTGATTGTGATCTTAACTTAAGACTCCCTGAGGCAGAACCACCAGCTCAGTGCTTGATTCCTCTTGCCCTCAAACAACCTCATGCCGAGCTATTTTTACCAGTTAGGGAAGGACGAATGTCATTTTTCGTGATCACTGCTTGGTTCACACTCTTTCAGTTCCCTTGCCTCATTTTCACTTTCCAAGGTAATGCCAGCGGGTTCTCTCCACGAGGTTGAACTGTACCAGTCATTGCATTTCACTAGAAACAAACCAAGAGTAACGAAAAATATGTTTCTTCTTCTTGTATGTAAAACCACAACCACAGGACCACATGCACAAAGAGTAAAACACATATACACACACACACACACCATCTTGGGCAAATCCCTGCTACTGTTGCAGAGAACATTCATATGTTCAGCTCTCAAAATGAAATTAAATAATTGGCATTTTTTTACAAATTTGACTAAATATAAGCCACAGGACATTATTATAACATTGGCATATCTGGAAAAAAAATATTGAATTGAATTCAAAACAGGCCTATTTATTGTTCTTAATAATGTTCCTAATAAACATTAGTCCAAAAAGAAGTCTAAAATCAATTTCAGTAATCATTTTGTTGTTAAAAAGGAATAATCTGAGAGCATTTTTGACTGTGGTCTGGGTTAATACCACAGGCCGAGACCAATACCAAAACCAGAAATCTACCAGAAAGGATCTGTGATTTCAGGCATATCAAGTCACAAATATACAGTTTGTGTTTTCTGAGCATAATCTGTGGTTAACCTCCTAATTTCAATGTAAATGACTTAACATTCCTCTTTTCACTTTTTTTTAAAACACCTGCTACACCAGATTCTTTGTAAGGGCTTTGAACGTTTGACACTTGAATCAAGGGAAATCAGTTATTTTAGAGACACAATGAGAGACTGTAAAATATAAGCATAATTATGAATCTACCAATTGATTCAACATAATGTTGTTTTAGTCCAACAGCTCCTGTCATGACTAAGCCTTCAAATTTATAATAGCTGAGATTACTAGCTATGTTCTGGTAAATGAGTTCAGTCCTTAACAAAATCAAGTGTCAACATGCCACAACGTGTTTGTTTTTACCTCAAAACGAATCACTACTCATCTACCATAATTAGACTACAAATACAATGGAATGTATTTATTTATCATATTTGGGTTTCGTTTGCACCTTGGGCTCTTAGATACCGTATGAATATTTTTAAGAGCAATAGTTATTACTCCAACATGATCATGTGGCATCGTATGAACGTTTATAAAGAGGAAATCCGTTTTGATTTTGGGATACACTGGAAAGAAAGACACAAGTCTTCACAAACCGCCGATTTAAAGACGTACGAAAAATGAAAGTCATCAATGAACCCCTCAACACTTTTCGATTCAAGATGCGGTATATAAAATGCAGCTCTACTGTGAGTATATCACATAACAACGAACACAAGTTGTGAAGAATACGCAGCAATTCAACGAGGTAAGCAGTCAAAAAGGTTATAAAACTTTTTTACTTTTTTTGCTTGAAAATTGATGATTCCTATTGTTTTAAACTAATGCTCTCCGATCCTCTCTCTATATATAGCATCTGTCAGAATGGACCTTCGTCTTGTGGCCTGGCTCTGCGCCCTTTTCTGCTTTGGGCAGGTTTGGTCATTGCCAACAAAATGTATCCTTCGGAAGGACTTAATGGTGAAAACCTGTACATTCATGGAGACTGTGGTAAGAATCACTACAGAGTTTTCAGACGTAAGGCATACACATATGGGCACACACACATATTCAATGCAACTAAATGCTTTTTTAAATTATTATTTTTAGGGTGGTCTTTTCCCTTTACAATGCCTGGACGAGCACGTTTCCATATCTTTCCCGCAAAATGTGTTCGAGTCCAACAACACTGATCAGGTAAAAAAAAAAAAAAAAATCTTAGATTTACCGTTTAATTTTGCACAACTTTTTTTTTACTCTTTAACTCTGTTTCTGAAGGTTACTGGTGTTGAAAAAGCTGTTTATCAGACACTCCACAATATCGACGAACTGTTTGAGAACTACAGCGCTCCAGACCAGTGGGATGCAGAAAAAATGACTGAGTTTCGAAGCATCGTGTACCGGCAGATTGAGGAAAGCAAATGCGTAAGAAACCTGCAAACTTCATTTTATTAAATTCGTTTTAGTTCAGCTTCAGAAACCCTGTATTTGTTCAAATGATATGTGATGAAATTATCATTAGGCTATACTAAGTTATAAAAGTAGCTTATGGACCTCAAATATTTATTAATGTTGCACGTTGACTTAAAGCTGCCGCCAAGAAAAATAGTCCATTCCAACTTAGAAAATAATCGCAATTCCAACAAAAAACATGGTAATATATTAGGCTTTAATTTATTCATTTCTATCATCCAGTCAGAGTCTTTTGTAGGTTTGTATAGTTCTTCCGAGTGATGTTGTCGTTTTCTTTAATTGCATGTTCAAAAGCTTTCAACATAAAATGAATAGGCCTCATGAAGCTCTCTGAACGACTTCAATGTAATTTTGAGGCGTCAGAGGCGCTGGAAGTAGAGCCAGTCAGTTGATGCCCAGGATGTTGTACATTATGCAAATATATATTTTTTAAGAGTTACTGCCTAAACTAACGAATCAGAATCAAGTATTACAAGGAGCTGTTTAATATTTATATTATAGATATACAAGAACCATGTGGGTTTACTTTTAAATTGTAAATGCAATTTGAGGTAAGATAACCTGGGGCAAATTTTTTTTAAATACAATTTTTACTTTTAACTTCAAAATAAATCTATAATTTTCTCTCCACAAATCTAAGAACATGAATGTGTTCACAAATTCCTCTTTACAAAATACACAATACAATACATAATATTTCTCTATAGAAACAAAATCTAAATTTCATAAATGTTGACAGGCTATTTAGATTAAGTAAAAAAAAAATACCATAGCCATTTAACAAAAGTGTTTGAGGTGAGATTTTGTGCTATTTATGGTTGAGATGAAAAACTGATGGACTTACCCATATGTACATGACTTCTAATTCATTCATTTGTTCTTGGCAAATGTAGATCATGAGCAAGTCTGAAGCAGCAGAGGATTTTCCCAGCAGGGACGCCTCACTCAAGGTTTACTTCGAGGCTATATCTTCAACTCTGAAGGAAAAGGTACATTTGTGTTCCCAACCTAAAACTCTAGTCCCACCTCTTGTGTTATTTAATAAATGTGTTTATGTTAAATCCTTTTTTTTGTGTGTGCAGGATTTCAGTTACTGTGCATGGGAAATCGTGAGACGTGAGATTCTCCGCACCCTGAACTTCATATTGAAGCACAACTCTGACATCATGTTTGAATCTCCTGAACTCTAGATGATTGCTTGTATGCTTAATTATTTATAAATCTATTTATTTATTTATTTATTGTCTATAATGTGGCTATAGAGGTGTATTCACTTTCTAAACCTGATCAATGCAATCATTGCCAGTTTCACTTTTGATTTGTTATACGTCACTATTTTCATTCAGCACTGGACAGTTCACAGCTTGAACACTTCAGTATTCATACATTTAGAATTTTGTATTTTTGTATGTAATTTCTAAATAAAAGCAACATTTTGAATACACTGACCTCTCAGAATCTTATTTTATAAAAGCATACAAAAATTAGCTGAAATATCTGAATGAAAGATATCAATGCAGATCAATAAAAAAAAGAATGGTGAAAAAAAGAAAGGAAGGTGGATGTGTAAATGTGAAATAAAATACATATGGTGTATGTGGAATATTGAGGTTGATATTTAAACGATACATCTCTCCCCCACCACTACCACCACCACCACCCTCTCTCTCTCTCTCTCTCTCTCTCTCTCTCTCTGTGACCTTACATATTGATGATGTGACCTTACACATTTCTACATCTATATACCATTGTTTTTTCCAGTTATTTCTAGGTTTAGCAAACATTATGCGATTTGAGATCCGAATAGACCTATTCTAGCGATCACACTTTAACCACACATCCTGTGTTTGTACATTGTTGCAAAGCAACATCCTGTTTTTGTCTCATTCTATGTCTAGAGCAAATGCAAATTTGTTGTATAAGTTACAGCTAGTTAAATGCGCTGGGCTGGTCTCACATACATACATACATACACACACACACACACATATATATATATATATCAAGATGTTTTCTAGCAAAAATAAGGAGAGCATTAATGGTATTTTTGCTCAGTGGTTTTCAAACTCTACCATCCAGGCCATTTTCACTCATTGTCTTTTTTATGTATTGCCCATTTTATCAGGAAGGAGGGAAATTCTTTTTCACACCACTATATATATACACTATATGTATATATATATATATATATATATATATATATATATATATACACAAACACACACACTTTTCATGAATAAAAATATCACATTGTTTTGGGGGCCTAACTGTAATTAATAATTTACAAATTCATTTTAAAAAGTGACAAGATATAGCCTACTATAAGAATATACCCACTCACCTGGGCATCGTTTAGAAAAAGATTTGTGTAGAAACCGTTATAGATTTGATCTTATCATCCTTTCTCAATCATGTATGTAAAAATTGCAAAGATTGCATAAGCCTCTTTATCAGATGTGGAATTTATAAATCCAAATGATCCAAATGATCTTGAAATTGTGTGCAGATCTCCGCCTTAAACGCCGTCTAATTAATGTAAATAACATATAAAACAGTACCAATCAATGTCCAAAACCTGTACTTGACATAAATTAATTTTAGCGTCCGCACACTCTAAATGCACATTTGTCAGGACATCTGCTTCAAACATTACAATGCTCATGATAACTTTTGTTAACTCTGAAATAAGTAAATCCATTTCACTACCTTATTCTCTTCGAAACCGATACCATAAAAACAGAAGTTCAAAGACAATATTATATAGATGGCTGCGCCCTTGTTTCTCTGGCACATAAGGCCTACCTCACCCATTTTCAACATGCAAAGTTTAAATTTTTTCCTCACATGTTCTGAATTATTCAACAGTTTTCCGGATTCAAGAGCCGTTCCAATACCACACTGGAACTTTTCACCAAATTTCCTTTGGCTTGCCAAAGTTAGATGCTAAATAACCAAAATCTGGTCCATTTCAGTTCAGTCAGGACTAAATAAAGACAATGCCATAATTCCACCTGCAGTGAACCAAATAATAGAAATGGATAAATGTGACCTCATATGTGAACCTTAGACCTATAGGCTACTTGAACGGTTGAGTTCTGTAGGGCTGATAGACCAAAAGCCAATTTTACACAGACCCTTTTAAAAACACATCTGGATGCTGGAAATCATCTATCCCTTGTCTCCAGCACTAGAGCGCATGCTCTCCTCCCTCAGTCATTGGGTGTGTTTGACCTGAAGCGGCGCTGCGCAGACCAATGACATCATCGGTGGATAACATAAAAATACCATCTGCTCTCTAATCACTCTCGCGGTAATTTGATGTCATGCATTGAACACACCTCTTCTCTGACAATGGCTGATGCTACAGGTTTCTTACCTTGTCATTTCCCCGCTTAATGTTTCGGATTACCTCGATAGCTCTGCTGTTACTTCATCCAAATCGTCTTCCAGTCACGTTTTGTCTCAAAGTTGTCCCCTCGTGTGTGTGTGTGTGTGTGTGTGTGTATGTGTTCCAACGATTCTGTTAGAAAAAACATTAAATGTTAGCAATTAAAGTCTATCTCATCTGCTTACAAAAGTATCTTGCATTCTATATTATTCCGAATATTAAAACAAGCTTTATTACTAATGATTGCAATTCACAAATATACATACATTTTGTGTTTCTAACACCCAAGACATAGTATGAGCAGTGGCGCCGTTACTGGGGGTGTCAGGCATTTGGGGGTCCTGGGGCCCCAAATCACGACTTTGGATTTATTATTATTATTATTATTATTATTATTATTATTAACATCATCATTATTAGTAGTAGTTATTTTTTGTTACATGAGCACGATAACTAATAATATTGTAGTCAAATAAAAATAAGAAATGTGAATTATAGAAAGTAAGTATACAGCGCATGGCGTTAACCCAGTGGTTCTCAAATAGTGGGGTGCGCCCCCCAGGGGGGGCGCGGAGCAATGCCAGGGGGGGCGCGCGTGACCCTGGAGTACATGCTTTTTTTTGCCAGGGAGTAGGTTCTCTTGCACTGAACAAGAGCAGCAATATATGAAGTTCAGATAACCATCCCCTCATCCTTTGACGTGCACGATCACACCGGAGTTCATGTGTCACGTGATCAACCACTAAATTCACACGTGTTTTCACGCGTTATCTGGCACTGATCCAAAAAAGACGCGCTCAGAGCTTGTCATTTATCATAACAATTCAGTGTTTTCAACCACATAAGGTTTCTTTTAGGTTTCAACAAGTTGAGCCAACAAGTTGGTGACTATTTTAAATAAAAAAGAAAAACTAAATAAATGTATTAATCTATTATACAGCGCTTTTTTGTGACTGCGGTATGTCACGTGACAAGCATGACGCGTTGCCATGGAAACCATAAGGCGAAAGTTCCAAAATGGGGGGAGGGGGGGGGGGGGCGCGCGAAATGTTTACGTCTTCCTAGGGGGGGCGTGACAGAAAATAATTGAGAAGCACTGCGTTAACCGAACAAAAAAGAAAGATGGATGGAAAGCACCTGTCGGGAGCACAAAAGCGAAAACGAAAAACAGTAGGAATGGTAATTTCCTATTAGGAATTAGAAAAGAATTAGGAAAGACGTTCAAATGAAGAAAGTTTCCCTCACGGGTTGTGTCATTACAAACCAAAACAAACTAATTATTGGAGATGGTTGTTGGTCGCGCACGTGGTCTTCCAAAACCGTCAAAACCGCGATTGAAGAAACTTACCTTTGTTCTAAACTATGAACAATCATTATTTTCTAATGAGTTGCATTAAAAGTGTTGCTCGTCATTCTGTAATCTGAAATTTTAAAAAAAGATCTGCGGTCTACAGTGGACAGACTAAGAGCGATCATCAAGCCATTGCACAATCCCTTTGATGAAATGTTAGAAAAATGGGCATGCGTGAAAAGGCAAGGCAAGACGGGTTCAAATTTAATTGTGTTCCATTTATGTGTGAGACAAGTTTAGGACAAAAAGCCCTTAACTTTGCTGACTACAAGTTATTATTTTTTTAGTGTATAGCAAGACTGCAAATTTAAAACTAATATTCCTCTTTTCCGGTTCTGTTTAAGTTTGTTGCGGTGTCCTGCGCGCATTGATGTATTTAAATTGTTGTTACTTGTAATATCTTACTGAGAATAGAAAGAAAAACTGTTAAAAACTGTATTTGTAAATATGATGAAAAACTGAATAATAATGAGGGTTGTTTGTGAAAGACTGGGTAAAATTGCAACAATAGATGGATGCAGGGTTATTTCCTTCCAAATAGTTTAGTTATTTATATAGTATGAGCCAATATATATATATATATATTTTTTTTTTAAATATATATATTTTTTTTTATAACTAAAATTAATTTAATGCATTCAACTTCTTACAACTTCTTACTTCTCACATTTTCAGCAATACACCATTTCAAGGTAAGAAAAAAAAGAGAGCAAGAAACCAGTGGTGTTGAAGTGTGGACCGCCACAAACCATGACTATTGTTGTATGTGTTTTTCCAAATATCAACCAAATGTTAGCATATTCCATGTTGTGTCATGAGCCTCAGATGTATGCATGCCATATAGAAAACCTCAATTCAAATGACAATACAAAAGTAAATTCTCTCCAATTCTTAAAGTCATAGCAAAATATAGTGATAATGTGGCCATGCCATATCTAGGTCAAAAGTGATGGCTATCTTCCACTGTTGGCTCAAAAGTTATTGCTATCTGGTTAGAGAATTATTAGCTTTGTGGGTTTTTTTGTTGTCCCAGGCAACTGGTCTGTGGGTTATAAATTTGCCTTTATTGCAGGGGTTGGAATTTTTCAGTGACCCACTAGTAGGTGGCGAAATGGGTCTTTATGATTCATTTTTAATTATTGACTGAACTAATTCATGAAACTGAAGTTCTGAACTGAATGATATACAGTACTTCCCTAAAAAAAATGAGTGACTTAATTTAGTCAATAATTAATTAAATTATTTAATGATGTTTAATTGACTGTTCAATAATTGTTAGCTGCTATGACAATCCTTACATCATCCTACAAGAAGGATGGGAAGTTGTTTTGATTAAAGATTAAGAAGACATAAATAATATAAAAAACACATGCATGGAGAAATACTGCTATATTTTATAAAGTATTGTCTGTTCTAAATTCATGGTGACTGCAAATACACTGTTTCATTCAGGAATGAATCAAGTGACTAGGCCTTGTGAGTTATTTAATTAATTCACCGAATTAATTTATTCATTCAAGAACAACATGTTTGTTCCTTGAAAATGTGCAATGGGTGAAGTTTTATGTCCAGATCCCCCTATCTGCATATGATAGCTGTGGCTTGAAGGTTCATCCACACCCTAACCCAATTTTACCCTATCCCTTGTTGAATAATATCAATAAAATGCAATTGCCCTGCTTCCTTGTTTGTTTACCATAGTTATTTTAGATACTTGTACACATATTTGGATAATGTATTTAATATAGTGCATTGCTTGTAATATGTAGTTTATTTTATTGAAGTTAGTAGATATAAATTACAGTTGTTAGTTATGCTTGTCATTTTTATTTACCGTTTAATCTATAAAACATTGATTTCAGGTCATTCATATGACCTACTGTATAGTCAGATCAATAATATTATTGAATATTAAGTGTGTCTGAAAGTGTTGAATATGTGTGTGCCTAGCCATGAAGAGGAGGAGTGAAACAAGACTAGAAGAGTTTGCATTCAAGGATACAAAGATGTGGTTTTACTCCCAGAAAAGGAAATCAATCATTTTAATTGAGTTTACTAGAGTTCCAGGAGATGAAAAGACAAACAGCGTCAACCTGCAAGGTCTTGAGAAGAAACTTGGGTCTTGGGAAAGTTAGAACTTATGTCAGTCAAGAAGATTAGAACCTAGTTTTGGCAGCAAACAACAGGAGCATAAAAGACTGAGAAGTTGATTGCTTCTTTGGAAACAAATATGTCGGCACCCCCAACGCCTCGAAGCCTAAAGTGGAGGTCAAGAAACCAAATCAAAGTACACACTGCAAAACATCCTAAAGCTGATGAGGTCAAGCTCCAGTCATAGTTATACAGACTTAATCTCCTAGCAGTTCACCCAAAAACATCTGGCAATTCTGTTGAACACAAAAGAAGACATTTTTATAGGTGAACTGTCCCTTTAAGTCCAGATAACGGGACTTGCAGTATAAAACTACTAAACTATAGTTGTTGTGAGTATACTTCAAAGTGTATTGCATAAATAAAATGCTTTAAGTATGTATATCCGTATACCTATAAGTTCACTTATAGTTGCAGTACAAACAAGAAACGTAGTTGTGTAAAGTTTACTGTCACACTTAACTTAAAAGTATGCTTTTAAAAAGGGGTGTGAAATAAATTTGATGTAAATTTTAGCTGTACTAGTGTCAAATTCCCTATATGCTATTATGTTTGGCTGCTCACATTGCAGTTTGTAAATGTGCTGCACACATAAACGCAAAATAGTCTATTTGTTCAGCTAATAACAGAGCAGATGCAGCTGCCAGCTACACACTGAATGAAGAATTCTCCCTGTTATCTGAAAATAACCTTGACTCTCTCCACTCTCTACAGAGTCTTTTGCCAAAGAAAAGATGTTTGGAGGAAATCCGGCTGAATACTCTATTAAATTGACACATGGGTTGAACCATGGAGGGGTGGGGGGTGGACACGATTAAAAGATTTGTGGTTTACAAAGAGGTTCACAACATGTGAAGAAACTTTTTGTTAGAGATATGTCATCTATAACACAAACAATGTGGCAAAAGGGATAAATATGCCCATTGTATCTAAAACCACCACCAGCAGGGCCTTTTGAATATCTAATGATGAACTTCATAGAGCTGAGCCCTTGTGAGGGAAAATCATATTGTTTGGTTATGGTGGATTTATTTTTGAAATAGACAGAAGTTTTCTCCCCATCTAGACGAGATACAGCAACAGTAGTAAAAGCTATACGTTGACCGAAATTGTGGGGAGTACCACAAAAAATCAGTTCTGACAATGGCACACATTTTGTAAATTAATTCACTTTTTGGGAATTAATTTGAGACAACACTGTGCCAACCATACCTCTGGGGGTGCTCCAAAGAGAAAACTCCACCATAACATCAAAAGTGCTGTGAGGAAACAGGGCTTACATGGGTTAAGGCTCTTCCAATTGTCCTGATGTACATGAGAATGAGAAAAAAAAGCTCCAGAAAAAATCTGAGCCCATTTGAGATATTATTTGGAAGATTCCATTTCTGGGAATTGAGGGGAGCAAACAGCGGACGCCATCAACTGAATTGTGTCAACATGACATATGTCTGCTACATAGAGGTGAAAGCAACTCAGGGAAAGAGAGCTGAGACGCCTTGCATCAAACCAGGACATTTTGTGGTGATAAAGGATTTGAGGAGATAGAGCTGAAAACCGAAAAGTGGCTGGGTTCATTTTTTAAGTGCTACTGACAAAACACAGCGGAGAAAGTCACAGAGGGAGCCACCATGGTCAATCTTGCTTGGAGGACGAGCTTTTGCTCCACTGAATAAGATCAATGGATTGGCATGGACTGTGTTAGCAATAGCAAACAGCACTGAAACGGCTTTGGTACGGATTATTGATGAAATGGAACAATTTACTGTAATACAGAATAGATTGGTGTGAGATGTGACTGCTGAAAAAGGAGGGTTTTGTAAAATGTTTTTACATTCCAGACATAACCAATACGATTGAGCACATGAGGTTGGCCATAGAAGAGCCACCAACACGTGGTTCCAGTGGTTCGCTAACTTGTGGGGTGGATGGAGTGGGTTAATTCAATGTGTTTCAGCATTCGTGCAGAGAAGTGTGAAAAGCACGTTTTCGTATCAAATGTTTTAAATGTCTTATTATGATGATAAATGTATTGAGATCCACAAGAATGTGATGATGAGGAGACTAGCGGAGGTTACAGTGAAATTTATTGACCATATTGAGATATATATTTTTTTTAATCCTGAGTGTATATATATATATATATATATATATATATATATATATATATATATATATATATATATATATATATATATATATATATATATACAGGGGCGATTCTAGGATTTTGATTTTAGGGGGGCTCAGCCCCCAATAAGGGTATGATTAAAAAAAAATTATTGGACTATTAGGGTAGGGTGGTATGCTACTAACCTTACTGCAATCCACTATTCCATTGTATTCCCTGTATTTCATATATGGGAGTAGGAGTACTGACTGAGCCATATACAACACTGTAATAAAAAAATAATTTTATTAATCAAATATATTTTTTAGGGGGGCTGGGCAGAAGTCTGGGCTGAAGCCCCCCTAAAAAGGGCCTAGTGACACCCCTGTATATATATATATATATATATATATATATATATATATATATGTTGCGGCTAATCTTCTTTAGCCTCGTGAGGTTAGTGTGTGTTTTCCTAATTCACACTTCCTTTAAGCACTCACAGAGATGCGATCCTCAAAACAAGATTTATTGTTCACAATCTCCGGTTTACTTTCAAAACAAAATATCTAAATTATTATCTCCAACAATGCGTAATGCGATTAAAGAAACTGTTGCTTTCCACACTCTAACCTGTCTAACAAACAAACTCAAACTCAATTTAACACTTGCACTTTCGCGCTGTAGTGACGCGTCCAGGAGGCGGAGCAAGTCAATTCAGGTGAAGATGATTAATCTAAGCATCAGACTTTAAACCCAATTTCCTTATTTACATACACATCACATTGTTTCTAAATAAAACAAAAGACTTCCAACAAAAACAGTCTAGCCCTTCTTCTTTCACAAATTTAAGAGTAGTCATTTATATGAAAATCAGAGATGAAGAGTATAGACGTGATGAAATGACTTCAATTTGCTATATTTTGTAGTTTCAATGAATGATAATAAGTGGAGTAATGTGAAAGAAATCTGTATTTAGATACTATATTTTTCATTTTAATCCATGTTTATACTTTGTTTCTTGTTATTATTCTGCGGCATTAGTTGCATTTTCAATTTTTTAGAACTACTAAGTAAAATATAGTCAATTTAAAGAAATTTAAAACATAATGTGTGAGGGGGCTGCCTGCATGTGTGTGTGTGGGGAGTTACATACCACACATATCACACCTAGAGATACAGGCTCCTCTGACCCTAAGAACAAGAAATCTGTCTTGCTCTCATGTTATGGGAAGAAATATATTCAAGGTATAGAAAGAATAATGTGTTCCTGATAAGGAGAGGAAAATTACGACTGTCATTGGCGTAGCTCTTCACTTCTTTTCAGGGCAACTTTGAATGTTTGTGTGACTGCTGACCTTTTCTTATGAGAACATAAAACTTTGCCAAGACATTTGGCATATTTATCTATTATTTGATAAAAGATTTTGCCAGCACAGGGCCAATTTAGCCCCAGTTAGTATTAAAATTCACCTACAAGTGTATACTAATACAGTGATTTTAGACACAAGTATACAAAACTATACTGGAACTTAAGTATACTTAATAAATTGAACTTGAAGTATACTTATTTTTTGTTGGCTTTGGATCTGTTTTCTAAACAGACAACATGCCAGAAACGGTTAATATTGTATGTGTTAATCGTTTTGTTTATCGAACTGTTACATAAAAGCATTTTTTACAGTTGTACTGTCTGAATATCACGGCTTTAATTTTACTTCATGACAGGGCGCTCTTGCTCTTGTGACATTGTTCACAGCCGCATCTTGTAAATTACAAAAGATAAACTTGTCTGATTGAGTGTTCAGTATAGTGGTTTTAATTTCAGTCTTAATACTTTATAGCGTTTTTCACAATACATATTGTTTCAAAGCAGTTTCACAGAAAATGCATGTGTCTACAATACAATTTGATCTGAGAGTGATCTGTTATCAGAGATAACTGTCTGCAAGTACTGTATTACAGCAATGTACATATACAAATCACGCGGTTAGCTAACAGCATGGATACATTTTTGTCAGAAACGAAATCGATCAATCAAATAAATACATAAATAAATAGAAAATATATAAATAGAAATTAAATATAAATAAATATAAATAAATAAAATTACGCTTTGAATGATTTGAGGATGACGTTGAGAACTTGCAGGAGCTCTTTTCGGATCACCTCCCACGCGCAGACACTGTTATCCTGATTGAGAAAAAGAAAGACAGCAATTTATTTACTAATAGACTATGAAATCACAGTATTTACTTAGAGCTCGTTGTGGTCTATGTTTTATGCACAGACCTACTGAGAAATGTTGTATGGGTTACCTTGTTTCTGAGGAGAGCGCTCAGTTTATCAAAGTAGGTTTTCAGAGCATCTTCTCTGGCTGGAAAATCATCGACGGGTCCGTGCGATCTCCCCATGATCTGCCCACGGATGAGAAATATGATATAAATACAGGCATGTATTCATAATTACCTCCATAAATAAATGTATTTCGAACTTACACATTTGCTATCGGTAATGAAACGGTAAACTGTGATTTGGAAATGCTCCACTTTCTTCTGCTTCCAGGAATTTGGATAATTGTCCTCATCAAACAGCAAGTCAATGTGCTCCATGATTTTATACATTGCCTTTGCTGAACCGATCTGAAAATTAAACACGTAAGAGTTGGAAATATTAGGCTAAATTTAGTCTTCATCGTTCCAGGTTCTTGCAAGAATTTCTCAGAAACAATTAGACAATCAAGGAGTTCCTGGAGGAACCGCTCTTGATGTGTTGTTTGCTCACCTGATTGGAGTCGTTTGATTGCAGAGCAGATTTCGGGAAGGTTATTTCAACTTTTTCTTCCAGGCATTCACGAGGAAAAAGACCTCCCTATAAGGAAGGACATAGGTTAGGACATAGCTTCAAAGATAAAGGAAAGGAAATAAAAAAAAACAACGCACCATCTTCTCAAGTAGACTATGAGATGTTTTCACCAGGTCTCGCCGCATAATGCACTTTGTTGGCATTGAACAAATTTGCGAGAAAAAAAGAAATGAACTCAATAAAACGATACATTTCCAGAGTGCCATTTTGTATAATGAGAGCAAAAATCAGAAAGATGAGGCTGTGCACGTCCAAAAAATAAAGGAGCTGTAAAATAGCAATCAGTCACAAACGGTGCTGAAACTTGTTGAATATATTTTGCTGAAGACATAGATGCCGATGGTCCGTTTTATACTAAAACTGTGTGATGAATGGAAAGAGCGCGAGGATGGAATTTTTTTACAAACCACACGCTCTTGTTTCCCTGCACATCTCTCCTTTGCTCTGACTTAGAGGATGTGGTCTATCTATCTATCTATCTATCTATCTATCTATCTATCTATCTATCTATCTATCTATCTATCTATCTATCTATCTATCTATCTATCTATCTATCTATCTATCTATCTATCTATCTATCTATCTATCTATCTATCTATCTATCTATCTATCTATCTGTCTATCTTTCTGTCTGTCTGTCTGTCTGTCTGTCTATCTATCATCTATCATCTGTCTTTCTTTCTGTCTGTCTGTCTATACCTTGTTCTGTCTATCCATCCATCTATCTATCTATCTATCTATCTATCTATCTATCTATCTATCTATCTATCTATCTATCTATCTATCTATCTATCTATCTATCTATCTATCTATCTATCTTTCTTTCCTTCTTTCTTTCTGTCTGTCTATACCTTGTTCTATCTATCTATCTATGTATCTATCTATCTATCTATCTATCTATCTATCTATCTATCTATCTATCTATCTATCTATCTATCTATCTATCTATCTATCTATCTATCTATCTATCTATCTATCTATCTATCTATCTGTCTATCTGTATATCTATCTATCTATCTATCTATCTATCTATCTATCTATCTATCTATCTATCTATCTATCTATCTATCTATCTATCTATCTATCTATCTATCTATCTATCTGTTGAGCTTTAGCTGTGGTCATGCTTTTCTTAGAAAAGTGCATGTGACGTCAGAGTAACCACAGTTTATTGACATGCTCTATAAACATCGACACGCTTTTTAACAATTTATCTATTTTTAAAATCTATCAAACTTTTGAAATGCTTTGATTGAACAGTGTGCTTGTGCCACTTTTCTTTCAAATAAATGCATATCGCTTTCATAGTTTGACATATAATTTCTAACATCATTTTTCTATCAGACAATTATTCTCAGCACTTAAGTTCTCTTTGTCAGGTAAAATTCACTTTAAGTATCTTAACAAGAAATCATGAATGAGTTTTTTTTGTTTGTTTTTTTGGCATTTTGGGTGTATTTGTAGGTCGACCAAGAAACAGACCACAAACCATAAAATGAAGAAATCTTTTTTTAAAGTTCAAAACCTCAAAATGATGAAATGTATGAAGATGTTTTAGTCATGGTTGGTATTTTGCATCTTCACCAGGAGACCAAAAGGTGGGAAACATACGTAGTAAAACTGTTTTCACTCTAAACTCGAAAAGCGCTGGGCAAGCCCCATTTCTTTCAATGAATGAACCTGCGACTTCTTTCCTTTCATAAAATTGATGAGACAAGACCAGTTTCTCAGATAATGGGGAAGGGAAGCACCTATTTGAAGTGTTGCAGCGAATCATAACTGTCAAAGATCCACAGCATGAGTTAAACCGCCCACGAGCTCGACCACACGGCATTTACAGCGAGGCGCTCGCGCTCTGATCCCAGTTCTGCTGTCTCAGCTCGTGTGGCAGTCCTGTTCCACTTATGCCTAATAATGAGTGTGCGCTATTTTAATAATAACCACACCGTCATCATTCATTAGCGGAATCTTCCATCCTCACCAGTGCTAAAGCGAGGTTACCTGACATGAGCTATTGTGTTAATTTGACCTCTGCTGCCGAGTAAATCCGGGGGGGGGAAAGACAATACCATCAGTCTATGTGCTTGTGCATCATTGTGGAACTTAGCCTGAGCACAAATTATTAAAGAAAATAGTTTCCTTGAAGTGCATCATCGTGGAATTATTAAAATAGCAGATAATGTGGCAAACAAAAGAATAAAAGACTATGGATATGGTAGAGTGTTGGAGGCTGAGTCACTTCTCTTGTCATGATGTATGAAAATGTATAAATACTGTATATATATTTATATAAAAATATATACAACTGTCAATCATCTTAAAGTGGCTGAAATGCTTATAAATGGTTCAAGAGAATCCATTTCCTATGGGCCTGGATTGCTATAGAGGGACACATATCTCTTTCTTAATTCAAAAATACTTTAATTTGTGTTTCAAAAACAAACAAAAATTACAACGAGGATGAGTAAATGATGACAGAATTTTATTTTGAAAACTATCTAAACAACACAATGGATTGTTCATTTCACCTCTGCTATCAACATTTATCTGGGCAAGGGCGCCTTGTATTGTTTCCTAGTGTTTGCACACTATATTAATATTGTTGGCTATATGATGAATTGTTTTTGATTCTCTATTGCAGCTCTCTTTTGATAAAGATCTGTGACAGAAATGTGATGCTAACTATGTTTGTTATGCTTAAAAACAAATAAACATTCAAGAATATTATTTTGTGGAAGAAAGAATGTTTTATTAATGGCATTGTAACCTTTATTATTAAATAATAGAAAACAAGACATTTTAGCGTTTTTACAATATTACAAATAAACGTTCAGAGAATGTTACATTTTGAGTAGAAATAAAGTTAAGAAAATGTTGTACTGACGCTATTGTAATCTTTAATAACATTCTGATAATGAAAAGAAAACTGGACATTTCAAGTAACAATATTAATGTTGTTACTGTTGTTTCCTGTTTCAGGTCAACAAAATGCAGCCAAAATTCAAAACAAAACCTTCTTAGATCTTTCTGAACTTTGAAAGTAGTTCAACTGATCTCGCCATCTACAGGCAAACAGGTGCAACATCTTCAAACGAGGCTTGGAATAACACATGTATACCTAAATATATTGTATTTAATCTTACAAAAACGTGAACACTGAATCGTCAACTTCACACCAGTTAATGCATGAAACATCTTTTTCTCATAGCTTTGTATTAAAGTAATGGAGTTTAACCACTATTATTATTACATTGCAACAACCATTTATTACTTTTTGTTGTTGATGTTGTAATTGTCAAACCCGTTTTTATTGTATCGCCTACTTAAACAAAGATGTGAAATCACTTTTCATTGCAGCATGGGAAAGTGCTGTGAAATCCCTGATCGTTACGTCATCACGTTGCGTAAACAAAGCGTCACATGACGCTCTCAAACAGAAAGTAACTTTCTATACGCTAAAGCCGCCAGATCAACCATCGCTGGTTTGGAAATGTCACGACGAACTCGAAATCCTTTGGAATCAGGTAATTATTTTGACCCGTGGGAGTGCTTTAATTTATACGAAATTACTAATAGGATTGATTGCTGTATTGTATGTAAGTGTGTGTGTGTGTGTGTGTGTGTGTGTGTGTGTGTGTGTGTGTGTGTGTGTGTGTGTGTGTGTGTGTGTGTGCTTTTTGTGTTGGTGTCTAAGCTAAATACGGTTATTGAGTAACCATAATAACTTCATATGCCTATTAATTTACTAAACAAAAATAAAGTCCTTTCTAAATACAAAACAAATGACTTTTAAAAGTATTTCCCTTGTATTGAAGCAGACCAGAAGAACTATTTAATGTAGCAGCCTATTCGAAAAGTGAAAGTTTCCACTACTCCCTGAATAAATCCCAAGGCACTGCACCATGTCCCTACAACTTTCTCTCGAGCAACAGTGTAGAAAACTACTGCATGCATACAAAGATGAAGACTCAAATGTGGACGTATATGTTTGTGATATTTGTAACTCTGCAGAGTCAGAGCTCAGCTTGCGAGTGGCTCGGCCGATACAGGATGATCAGCAGCGAGTCTCTGAACCTCCTTAAGGAAATAGTAAGTACACTTAAACCTTTATGGTTTATTTGTGAATGATAATTAGTATAGATATAGTGACAATGTCGGACTGCAGCTTCTGCAACGGTCTTTTAAAATACCTTATTTATTTATTTATTTTCTAAAAAATATCCAATTGTTAAATTACAGAATCATTCTCAACTATTTGGAATAGAATACTATGCAATATTTATGTTTTGAGAGATGCTGTTAAAGAGTCGATTTTTCAGTTCTGTAAAGGTGTTTCAACCTTATGTTACATCTTTGATTCCATCCTTTCATTTTTTCACAAGTCCTGTTGTTTACACTCTATTTTATGAGTTTCTACTTGCTCTAATCTTCATTTGTAATTCAGTGTGGTTGTCAGAGTGAAATGCACTAACCACTGCTGGTCAGCACCAATTTGATTCTATTAAAAATTTAAAGCAGACACAGGAAAGCCAAACAGCTTCTCTGTTTCAAGGCTCAAACAGTTTGACGATTGCAACGCCAAAGTCTTGAGTTTGATTCACAGGGAAAGCAAGAGCTGATAATAATGTCAATGTGTATCTTGAATGCAATGAAAATGGCTTTGGATAAAAGCGTCTGCCAAATGCATAAAAGTGTAAAGTTTTCACTTTTGTAGGCTGATGTCTGTAACAACATTGTCAAATATGCAGCATGAGGTACTTATGAAAAATTACATATTGTCCTCTGTCTTATAGGCTGGAAAACATACTGAGGATACCAGGGTACCATTTCCAGGGCATCTGTACAACATGATAGACAATGCTAAGGTTTGTAGAACTTTTTTAACAGCAGTTGAACAGAGTGCAAACATTTCATCCCATAAATAACAACTTGTATACAATGTTGAACATGGGCATTGTGTCTCCTCACAGGTGGAGGACCACGTGAAGTTCCTTGTGTCAGGGTTCTGCCACATTCGATAATTTCTTGTTGTTGTGGCAGAGCTCTGACATGACATATGTCTAATGTTTTGTGCGTGCACACGACTGTGAGGGTCTTGAGTTGCGTGCTCTCTTGTCTGTGTAGTGTCTTGTGTGCGAGTTATGATGTTCGGTCCCGAGACTTTGGTCTTGTTCAGTTTCAAATTTTTCCGGGATTCGGGCATTCATGACCCGTGTGTTCGACCTTATTGTGAGTGCTCGAGACTAGTGTTAGCTCATTCTCTTGCGTTCTAGGTCTTGCGTGAGTCGTGTGTTATTTTTTTTATTGGTGTGTTTTTTTGTTTATACATGTTTGCCAGACGTGTGTACTGTATGACAGTCTGTGAAAACAAATTTCCTGTTAAGGGACAATAAATGTCTATCATATCATATCATGTTTAGCACGCAGTTAGTGTTTTCATCGGCCGCGTGCTTTTCATGTTGTGTTCTATGCTACTTCTATGCGCAGTTTGTGTTTTAACCAACTGCACTGTCTCTTGTCTCTGTGTCCGCATTGGCTGTTCGTGTCTTGTCATCTTGTACTCCGTTCACCTTGTTCCCCTGTTAAACTTTGATTTGTCCCAGCTGTTTCCCCCTCATTATCTTCATGCGCTTCTGATTTTATCCCTTCATGTTTTCTGTCTTGTGTGACGTCATTGTCTTATTTGTCTTGTTATGCTGCTTGTCAGTTCCAGTCTTGTCCTGCCAAGTTAAGTTCAGTCTGTTAAGTTGTCTAGTCAGTAATCTTGTTCCCCCCCCCCTTGGGGTGTTGTTTCTGTTGCCATTTGTTTGATTTTTTATTATTAATAAAAAAAAATGCTCCCCTGCAATACTGAGTCCTCACTCTTCCCTTCACCCACACCCCTGACACCTTGTCCTGACCTTGGATCATAGCACATGAATTCAGTGCAATTTAACCTCTTGTGTGAGGTTGTGTGAGTGCATGTGCAAACTGTTTCACAATCCCATTCTATGAATTGCATAGAATCCTACGTTTTTTATTGAAGGGATTGTGATATTCATAGACCACAAACTCAGAATGAACTCCACTCAATAGTTTAACATAATTTTGCATTAACATTATTGCATTAATCTTATTAAAGTTGATTTTCAGATGAAAAGGCTAAATGAATAAGAGCCTAGCCATTCAAGAAATGAGACTTAGAGACACAGTAACTAATATTAATAAGATAGAATTGAAGTATACTTACATTTACATTTATTCATTTAGCAGCCGCTTTTATCCAAAGCCACTTACAATTTGAGGAAAACAGAAAGCGATTCATCCTGAAGTTTCAAACATTACAGTGCAAGCCAGGAGAATAGAGGAAGGTTGTTGTTTTTTTCAGGAAGTTGAGGTGGTGTGTGCATGTGTGTCGTGTTAGGTGTTCGTCTTTTGAATATATTTTTGTGGGTGTATTTTTCTCTGTTAGTTCATTGTTAGGTAAATGTTTGTATTTTGTTTACTTTTTCAGGTGGCTTGTTTTTTGTGCTTTGTTTGTGTTGCAAAAATGACAGTTTGTGCTGCTTTGGTTTTTTAGATATTAAAAGAATAATTATCGGTAAATTTAGGTTACTCAGACCCCCCACCTGCTCCAAATGCACCCAAAATTGTCTAGTTCATTTATGCTTCTTTTGTGCTGGTGAAAGTTTTGTTTGTGCTGTTTTGGTTTATTAAATATTAAACCCTGAATTAATGGCTGATGACATCATCAGACCTCCACATACACCAAATTCAACAAAAATGGTTTTGTTTGTTTGTGTCTGTGTTTTACTATTGAACATTATAGGTGGGTTGTAAACACTGATATTTAGTTTTAAATACAATATTAATAGAGAAAAATAAATCATTTAGCTGGTCTCAAATGTATGATTCATAAGCAGTGATTATTTTATTTCAGGTTTGTCATTTGTTCAATCTCTGTTAGAAAAGATGTAAGAATAGAACGACACCTCAACTGTCAAGACTATTAAACACTTCAATAAACAATTATCTTTACTTCACTGGTCTCTCCTGACTTTTTATTTTATTTACAAGGATTATAATCTGCTACAATTCACTGCTATCACTAAACACAAGTGGCACTTCTGTTCAAGATGCTCTTGTGAAAATCATTGTGTAGTTCGTGGAGAAAAGGTCGAAACAAATCAAACTACAGAAGTCATTACGAAATCAAATTTCAAAATCAGTACAATTTTACATTACATTACAATATTATTAGTTCCTCAAGGATAGTACAACATACAATAAAGCTAAGACTGGCAATATTTCCTGAACATAAAACTCATTGCTAATGAATAATATTGCTAATGAAGCCATGAAATTGCACATCTGACCAATGTCAGATTTATTTAAATATATTGTACATCTAGTGGACAACATTACCATATTGGTTCTAATATAAGATATATTATCCTTATATATTATTACCACTGTATAATATGTATTCAGACCAATATAGTAGTGCATGAAAACAATTTGAAACTGTGCATGACATTTTTTAGTCAGGATTATTTAAGTGGGTAATTATGTTTTGCTTATCCCAGATGCCCAAGAAACCAGCACTCAACAGATTTTCACCGTCTTGTGTTCAGCAAAAGATGTCATAATCCAAAATGGCAATATAGCTACGCCTAATCAGAGCATCTGGACAGAGCTTAGTAAAGCAGCTAGAAAACAAGATCACTGCAGAGGCTCTACACCTTTGTTAGATTAAACAGACACAACATCTGGACTGCTTTAGGATTTACTCATGAAAGTGATCATGAAACAAGTGGCAGTAGTGATGATGCTGATTTTGAGCCAGGGTCCCTTTCCCCAAGAAAACAAGCATTTGGCAGGAATTCAGTAGATTAAGTGTGAAACGTACATTTATGCCTCCTAATATGCAGTCGAATAAAAACTGAATTCTGGGTAACCCTTATTCATTACTCGATGACAGATCGAATTTAAATGGATCGTTAATGCAAAATGAGACAACTTTCAATGCGTGGCCCCCCCATATGACTTTGGCGCCCCCTTTCGAGAAGAGCCTCTTCTTTTTTCCTTACTTTTTTAGAACTTTATTGAACAATATAAACTTAAACAAAAATGGCCTGTTACAAAATATAACATTTCTTAATCCGACATCAGACAAGCATTATAGTGTAGGATAAGGAGCATTTAAATGAATACAGAAATAAATTAAAGAAATGAATCAATAAAATACAATTTTGTTTGTACAATTTATTTGTATAAATACAAATAAAATCTGCATTTGGATATATAAAAAATGACTAAGGGTTCTCCACAAGTTTAAGATCATCTCTCAAAGTATATCATTTTAATACATTATTTTTCTTCATTAAATTGAACTATTCCTTTTAATATTCCTGTTATTCAACATCCCAGGGAAAGTAAGTTCAAGTTCAGTTTATTTATAGAGCACATTTAAAAATGGCCAAAGGCCAACCAAAGTGCTGTACAACAGGTTGAAAGAAAAATGTACATAAAGTATAAAAGAAACAATAAAATAAGAAATAGAAATAGAAAACAAATAGAAAACAAAACAAAGCAGAAACAGGTAAAAAACTACAACTGAGAGGCAGAGGTAAAGAGACACATTCAACCATACACATATGCACATATCCACATATGTATATACAACATATACATGCATAAACAACTGCACATACACAAATACCCCAAATAATTACATATTACATCAATTGCCAGAGAGAAAAGATGAGTTTTAAGGCACGATTTAAACCTAGATAAACTGGAAGCCATTCTAACAGGGTCAGGAAGTTTGTTCCATAGCGTGGGGCCAGCCACTTCAAAAGCTCGATTTCCCCTTGTCTTCAGGCGGGTTCTGGGGATCTTTAAGAGTAGTTTTTCCTCCGATCTCAGTTCTCTCTCAGTAAGTGATAGAGACGGTTCGGAAATCCATTGTCGCTTGGATATATATTATTTTCTTTTTCTTACTTGTATATACAGTATTGTAAATATTTCTTATTTTGTGTATATATATTATTTTATTTTATCCTTGTTTATACACTTCAGTCTATCACCTATGTAAACCAATTAAACCACTTAAAGCCTTTCTTTGCTTTTCTGTATTTTTCCATAGAGTAAGGATGAATATTGTCTGCACTTCTCACCAGCCAGAACACATTATCAGAATGTTTTGAGAGTCTCTCTGTTGAGAGTTGGAGCCTGAGCCGAGTTCAGCCTTGGAGAAGCTGTGTATCTGTGTGTGTATGTTAATATGGTCTGTATTGGTGAGGTTGATTAACTGGCACCATAAGGAGACTAAATGACTTGTTGTTCTCGACAAGCTACGTCACGAACCCGTCAACCATGTGATCAATGAAGATATGCTTCACACTGTCTGCTCTTGTGTGGAAAATTACTAGCTTTGTTTATCTTTCTTTCTTTCTTTCTTTCTTTCTTTCTTTCTTTCTTTCTTTCTTTCTTTGCCAATCAGAATAATTTAACCGTCATCATTAGCCTCTGTTACACAGCAATTATAATATAGTATATATAGTATAATTGCTGTAACAATGTTATTGTAAGTGGGACGGCCTACAAACTCCTTGTGAGACCTGAAGCTTCTGCTGATGAAACTGCAAACTAAACTTCACTAAAATTTCTTCTATTGACTGCACTTCTGACTACTGGTCTTCATTCAACATATCTGCTCCTCGGGTCTTAACTGTAATTCCCCATACACAAGAATTTATTAGAATGTCAATGTGTATCTTGAATGAAATTAAAGTCACTTTGGATAAAAGCGTCTGCCAAATGCTTAAAAATGTAAATGTAAAAAAAAAAGAAAGTAAAATGTGAATTTAAAGTAATGACACATAGAAGTTTGGGAGGGTTTTCAGGAATGTAGTCTTATGTAAGCAGAATTTTGCAAGAATAATAAATGTGTTAATTGCCATGTCATGTGTTTCATCATTCATAAACATAACACATTATATTTCAATTTGAAAAAAGTTCAGGTACATTTTCAAATTTAGAAAATAACCAGTAACTCAAATGGGTAAATGTACAATCATATGCAGTACAATGCATTCTTGCATTTTCAATTTCTGTCCATTATAGCGAAGCATTTGTTTTATAGAAGCATTTATAAAGCGTTTGCATTCTAGAAATATCTGGAAATATTTTGCATTTTGATGCCAGAGACAAAACGTTTTTTAAATACCACAAAGAACATGTTCAATCTCTGAAGAACAAGAGGACATGTAAGGATATACTAGTGTGAGACAGTTTTTATATATAATAGATTTAATAAACTATATGGAAGAAACGTCTTGTTTCAATCAAGTATTTTTATTTGAAAGTACAAAAACATTTTAAGGACAGAAATAAATAAATTAATATAAATAACAGTGCATATAAAAACAATAAATATCTTGAGATACAAAAATTGTTCACAACAATATGTAAATTAAATTAAGTATAAATAACACCTGAAACAGTCACAGAATATATCTAATATTCCTGCACATCACAACATAACTGACTGAGAGTTAATAAATAATTAATCTGAAATGCTTCTTTCTTTTCTTCTTTTAACACTTTTTCACATAGTTTAGGCAGCAAGTATTTGTAAGAAAAATCATTAGCTTTCAAGATCTGATTACTTCAAGTTTTCATAGGAAACAAATAAGATAAGCTCTATATTAAAATACTAGTCATTAGACAGAACAGGCAACATTCATTGCAATAAAATATAAGAACATTTGTTACATTCAATTTTTTCAGTTTTTGTTCATAAAGCATTGTCTCCAGCTACATTTCTTCACTCCTTGGAATGTGTCACAAGTAATTCTTCATATCTGATCATCTGTTAAACTTTTAGAGTTGACTTGGCAGTGCTTGCGATGATGTCCATCCTCTGAAGGTGATGTCTCACAGCTCTCAGTATCTGCTGCCATGCTTGAGCATTATATTCCTGAAAACACAAGAGGAACAGCTTTAGCTGTGTACAACTGACTTTGAATTTTACATGGAAGAAAATCATTTTACAAAGTAACATTAACACTGCGCAAAAATGGCATGCCTTCGAAAACAAAGAAATAGTTTGAAGAAGTAAAGAGTAAATATAATGTTATGCAATCAAACTTACTTTTTTCTTTAGAATCTTCTTTAAAGTCCTGAAATGCCTTTTAATCTTTATCTCGTACGACTTCTTATGCGATGTCTGGTGGTATCGAGCCACCTGAAAAAGTCAACAAAATGCAAACAGTTTACTAACAATGAACTAACAGTGAAAATACACCCACGGCGTCTGTATACTTCTTACAATTCTTAATATTAGTTACTGTGTCTCTAAATCTCATTTTAACACATTTATTGAATGGCTAGGCTCTTATTCATTTAGCCCATTAACATCAACTTTTATAGGATGAATACAAAATTACATTAAATGATTGAGTGGAGTTCATTCTGAGTTTGTGGTCTATTTTGGAAAAATTTTTGATTATTTGCAATTCATAGAATGGATCACACTTGACTTACACATTCTTTAAGATCAGATGACTGTCTGTTCAGCACAGATAGAAAATGCTCTACAGTCTTTAGGTTCCATTGCACTGAATTCATGTGCTCTCTGGCGTCCATGATGTGGATGATATGATCCAAGGTCAGGACAAGGAACGTCACCTGGTCCTCCACCTGTGAGGAGACACAATGCCTGTGTTCAACATTGTATATAAACATTGTATACAAGTTGTTATTTATGGGATGAAATGTTTGCACTCTGTTCAACTGCTGTTAAAAAAGTTCTACAAACCTTAGCATTGTCTATCATGTTGTACAGATGCCCTGGAAATGGTACCCTGGTATCCTCATTATGTTTTCCAGCCTATAAGACAGAGGACAATTTGTAATTTTTCATAAGTACCTCATGCTGCATATTTGACAATGTTGTTACAGACATCAGCCTACAAAAGTGACAATTTTACACATTTATGCATTTGGCAGACGCTTTTATCTAAAGCCATTTTCATTGCATTCAAGATACACATTGACATTATTATCAGCTCTTGCTTTCCCTGTGAATCAAACTCAAGACTTTGGCTTTGCAATCGTCAAACTGTTTGAGCCTTGAAACAGAGAAGCTGTTTGGCTTTCCTGTGTCTGCTTTAAATTTTTAATAGAATCAAATTGGTGCTGACCAGCAGTGGTTAGTGCATTTCACTCTGACAACCACACTGAATTACAAATGAAGATTAGAGCAAGTAGAAACCCATAAAATAGAGTGTAAACAACAGGACTTGTGAAAAAATGAAAGGATGGAATCAAAGATGTAACATAATGTTGAAACACCTTTACAGAACTGAAAAATCGACTCTTTAACAGCATCTCTCAAAACATAAATATTGCATAGTATTCTATTCCAAATAGTTGAGAATGATTCTGTAATTTAACAATTGGATATTTTTTAGAAAATAAATAAATAAATAAGGTATTTTAAAAGACCGTTGCAGAAGCTGCAGTCCGACATTGTCACTATATCTATACTAATGATCATTCACAAATAAATCATAACGGTTTAAAGTGTACTTACTATTTCCTTAAGGAGGTTCAGAGACTCGCTGCTGATCATCCTGTATCGGCCGAGCCACTCGCAAGCTGAGCTCTGACTCTGCAGAGTTACAAATATCACAAACATATACGTCCACATTTGAGTCTTCATCTTTGTGTGCATGCAGTAGTTTTCTACACTGTTGCTCGAGAGAAAGTTGTAGGGACATGGTGCAGTGCCTTGGGATTTATTCGGGGAGTATGGAAAGCAAAATACTGTGTAGGGTTTCCCCACTTTCACTTTTCGAATAGGCTGCTACATTAAATAGTTCTTCTGGTCTGCTTCAATACAAGGGAAATACTTTTACAAGTAATTTGTTTTGTATTTAGAAAGGACTTTATTTTTGTTTAGTAAATTAATAGGCATATGAAGTTATTATGGTTGCTCAATAACCATATTTAGCTTAGACACCAACGGAAAAAGCACACACACTTACATGCAATACAGTAATCAATGCTATTAGTAATTTGGTATAAATTAAAAGCAATCCCACGGGTCAAAATAATTACCTGATTCCAAAGAATTTCGAGTTCGTGACATTTCCAAACCAGCGATGGTTGATCTGGCGGCTTTAGCGTATAGAAAGTCACTTTCTGTTTGAGAGCGTCATGTGACGCTTTGTTTACGCAACGTGATGACGTAACGATCAGGGATTTCACAGCACTTTCCCATGCTGCAATGAAAAGTAATTCCACGTCTTCTTTTTTTAAGTAGGCGATGCAATAAAAACGGGTTTGACAATTACAACATCAACAACAAAAAGTAATAAATGGTTGTTGCAATGTAATAATAATAGTGGTTAAACTCCATCACTTTAACACAAAGCTATGAGAAAATGCACTGAACAAGTGCACACATCCGACAGATAAATCAAATGTATATACAATATATATATATATATATATATATATATATATATATATATATATATATATATATATATATATATATATATACTGTATAGTGAAACTTCTTAAGATCACCGTTTTGTTCTGGGGTTATTTAACGCATATTCCAGTCAGTGATAATCTCTCGTTGTTTATTACCGGGTGTGAAGTTGATGACTCAGTGTTCAAGTTTTTGTAAGATTAAATACAACATATTTAGGTGTACATGTGTTATTCCAAGTCTCGTTTGAAGATGTTGCACCTGTTTGCCTGTAGATGGCGAGATCAGTTGTTTCTACTATCAAAGTTCAGAAATCTCCAAGAAGGTTTTGTGTTTTGAATTTTGACTGCAGTTTGTTGACCTGAGACAGGGAACATTAATATTGAACATTAATGTTCTTGAACATTAATATTGTAACTTGAAATGTCCAGTTTTCTTATCATTATCAGAATGTTATTTAACGATTGCAATAGCGTTAGTACAACATTATCAGCTGATCAACTGCTCCTGAAAGTGCCTAAAACAAGGCGTAAATTAAGAGGGGATCCTGCTTTTGCAGTGGCAGTACCAAAAATGTGGAATGACCTGCCACAGCACATTAGACAGGCCACTTCAATATCTCATTTTAAATCTCTTCTAAAAACCCACATTTTTTCCTTGGCTTCTATCACTGGAAGTTGACATTTTGTGTGTCTTTAATTTTCAATTTTCTACAATTTTATTTTTTTTTCATTCTGTACATCACTTTGGTCTACTTCGGTAGTTTTAAAGTGCTTTATAAATAAAGTTTGTTGTTGTTGTAACATTATTTGTACTCAAAATATAACATTCTCTGAACGTTTATTTGTAATATTGCAAAAACGCTAAAAAAAAGTCCCGTTTTCTATCATTATTGTTTAATGATAAATGTTACAATGACAATAAAACATTCTTTCCTCTCAAAATAATATTCTTGAATGTTTATTTGTTTTTAAGCATAACAAACATAGTTAGCATCACATTTCTGTCACATTTCTTTATCCAAAGAGAGCTGCAATAGAGAATCAAAAACAATTCAATATTAATATTAATACAGTGTCCAATATCAGGTTTCTCAGAAAGTTAGACAAGGAAACAATACAAAGGGTCCTTGCCCAGAAAAATGTTGATCTAGAGCAGAGGTGAATCATAAATTATAATAATAATATAACAGCACATTTTGGATCCATTTTAATATTATGAGTTTTGAATAAAAGTTAAAAGTCAAAAAGGGTCCAAATCAGATAATGATATTTTGTATCTGCACAGTTTTTTAGTCTCTCTCTCTCTGTGTGTGTGATGTTATTTTTTTAGAATGGTTTTAACATTTACATTATACATTTTAAGGTTCCTAGTAAAGTTAGGAACAATTATTGCGGGAGTATTAAAGATTTTCAAGCATGTTCACTTAATGTAGCGCACAGAACCTTCGTGATTCAATCCTTATTCATGAGTAAAGGATGTTTGTTGTTCCAAGAACGTTTTCTCTAAACATTATCATTATTTGGTTATTTGAACTTAATGAACGTGAACTTGACAATCAGCAAATTTGAATAATGTCATTCAGATGTTCAAATGCTGGTCAAATAACCTTTTCTCTCAACATTGTGAGAACGTGAATCAAAAAGCATTACTAGAACGTATACAAGAACGTTCCAAAAGCGTTCTTAAAGAATGTTTGTTGTAACATTTATATAACCTTTACAAAACGTTTGTGAAAGTTGTGGGTACGTTCCCAGTTAGCTAGGAAAGTTCTTACAGCACACATTTTGTGTACAACAGGTCTAATAAAAGTGACGGGAGGACAGAAAGAGGGAGAACATCTTTTGATGAGATCGGTTTCATAGTTCATCATCGATACCAGAGTTTGGTGGTCTTTCGACCACAGCTGCGCCACCACCTCTTCATACCTACTCTTCACTAAAATATACATCCACATTTGATTCTTCATCTTTGTAGACATGCAGTAGTTTTCTACATTGAAGTTCTATGTCCCGGGATTATTCGGTAGAATGGAAAGCAAAATTGAAGTATAGCATACAGCCTATATCCGCAAATTCATTTTAAAACAGACTACTACACACAAAACTAAAAATTTGGTCTGCTTTAATTAATGGAACATACCTTTAAAGGTAATTATTTTGTGTTTAGAAAAATAATATATAGTTATAGTTTACTCTTTAATATAGCATGCGAAATACCTGCAATAGTCGCCAATGCTATTAACAACTTGTATAAATCCCACGGGTCAAAATGATGACCTGAAGCAGAAGATTATCTGCGGGCTAGAAGAGAAAACCACACTGCGACGCGACCGCAGGTTCTCACTGGATTTCACCGCACTTTCTCATGCTGGAAAGACTTGTAATTTCCCATGTTTTCTCAGAATTGGCTACCCAAGACAAGTTTTATTTGTTTATTTAACAGGGAATGCAGAATAATTCAAACAGCTGATGCTCTACAGGCTTCTTGCCAAAGGATCATTTACAGTTCTGGTTAGACTTAGAAGAAAGAGAAGAAGTGACCGTGTACAACCATCAATGTTCACAATCCTGCTAATGTTTGAACCATTTGTTTTAGGTGTGTTAGAAAAAATGCTTAACTAATTGTATTTTCAGTTTAACTGGCAAACTTTTCCAAAGAATTGTAACCTTATTTGAACATGTGGATTATGCAAATTAGCACTGTCTCTTCGGGCTGTACTGTGCCATTCTGATGAGTTGCACCTCTTGTGGTGATCCCATCAAGACTGACTCTATAAGAGACACATTTATAAATAAAAAAGTTTAAACTAGTCAAGCTATATTTTGTTCTGATGGTTTTACACAGCCTCTTTACATGCACATCAAATTTGACTTAAGAATCTAAAATAACATCCCGATGTTTAACATCATAAACTGTATGTACTGCCTTTTCTTGTTGATCTTAATGATAAAACTTTTTGTGAGAACTAAGTTTATAATATCTATTAGGGTTTTTGTAAGTGATGACATTTCGAAGCAAGATCTAAATTTCGCTGTACAGATGCATAATTTTAATGACTGTGTATACTTTTGAATACTATTTTTAAAGGTTCTCTTCAAAATTTCACATTTTTGTCCGGGCCACTAATTTGTAATGCAGTGAAAGTGGTTTATTAAAATGTCAAAATAATTGGTCTAGGGTCAATATACCTTCAGCATTCCCCCCATAATTCATTGTATTTTTTCTTTAGTATTTTCTTATAGAAAATAATATATTATTTAAAAATGAATCCAAGTTCAACGATATAGACCTGATGTGATTGGAAACAGATGATTTCGAGCTTGTGATTTAGATGATAATCAACTTCCTTTGGTCGCAGTTTGTTTGGAAGAAAAGTCCTGACAGCATTTTAGAGGGAGAACATATTTTGGTGAGAGTGGGCTCCTGGTTTCATAGTTCATCATCGATACCAGAGTTTGATGTCTTTCGACCACAGCTGCGCCACCACCTCTTCTGTCGAATATTGCAGGAGGTCTGAGAGCAAACCAACGCAAAAATCTTCATGTTCAAAATTCTTGTTTCTTTCAGTGTGGCCACAAAACGTGACAACTTGCTTTAATATTGGGGAAGATTAAGAACCATGTTGATTATAGGCTACTTTTAAACTGGAACATATTTTATGATATATCAGCCAATTTCTCATTATGAGAAATAAACAGAAACATTTTAAAAGAGGAATACTCAATTAACCCACACGAAGATGTCTGAAATGTGCATAGAATTCATGGTAATATGAAATAATACCATCCTTAATTACAATAAAAAGTAAGCAAGTAACAACATGCCAACTGACGTCCTGGGTGGGTTCATCTTACCCCAATGGTCTAATTTGATCATTTTTTACTTCAAAGTAAGAACTATGTACAGTAATAATATGTCACCTCGGTTTACGAGTGACTTTGTATTCGAGCAAATTGGTGTACGAGCATGGTAAGTCAAATGGGTGTATGTGCATGGAAAGTCAAATCGGTGTATGAGCATTGTATAATAGTGTGAGGAATTTTTTCCCTCACCCACTTGCATTTTTACTGGAAATATCCTAATGACAGCCTCTCATAAAACAGTCACACGAGCAAAACCCCTTTATCACCCCTTTTTCTCAGCTTGGTTTGGTTGCATCATTCACCACAGTGATACTTAAAGTGATTTACAGCGTTTTACCTCATGTTGTTAACATTAATTAATTGTGATCGCTATTGTTCATGTAGTGAAATACTCCTGTGTTGTCCAGTCATTGTCTTGCGGTGCTGGCACGTCTCCCAGTGACAGTTACAGTGAATTGTCAAGTATTTTTAGAGTTTAATTGTCAATTATTAATTAGTATTTATATGAGATCATAATGGTTAATTGTAATTAATAGGGTAAAACAAAAGCAAAATATTTAAAATGGGCATTTATATTAACGAATCAATTGATTTTTAGTGCATTCTTATGGGGGGGGGGGGGGGGGGGGCTTTTGTGTACGAGCATTTTGGGTTATGAGCTCACTCATGGAACGAATTAAACTCGTAAACCGAGGTATTACTGTATTTTATTCCACAGACTTTCAGACACTATTCAAACATGTGTCTCCATAAATCCCTCATTAACACACAAAACTTTGATATTCAACATAATATAATGTCATAATCACTGTTTTCACACTCCACCTCCAAACTGTTTTGACTGATTAAATCTCAATAATGTTGATATTCAGATGAAATTACAAAAATAAAAATATTGTAGCCATTCATCAAAAATAGATGAGATTTTGTACCGTCTATAATTTGAGAGACAAGTGTACATTTTTGGGAATTTATTTTTATTAACATATGTGAAATGACAGATCAACACACATTGGTTGCAAACAAATAGGCATTCATTTTATAATACATTCAACATGTCAACGAAACCTTCCTTCATAGCACATGCCCTGAATAAACAGTGCTTTGCATAATAACAGACAATACAGTATTCGTTTATTTGCTCATTTTAGTGTAGTCTATATTAGATTTCTATTCTAATAAATAAATATGTTCCTGAGTGCAGAGCCATTTAAGACAATTCAGACAATGGCATATTAGTCTGGAAATTAATTAACTCGTTCATTTTAACAAATCGACTTCCATGAAAAGTGCAAAAGAACAAAAATAAATAGCATATTAATAAATTACATTCAATATTTAATTTACTAGGCAACATGTCTAAATGTGCGTCTTTCTGTGTAATGTCTTTCTGAAGTGGCTCATGACGACCACAATCTCATTGCGCCCAATTTCCCACGCGCAGAGGCTGAAATTCTGGAGGAAAGAGAAGTCACACATGCATTAATAAGTGCAGTGAATTAATTAGTGAAACTATGAACAAATACCTAGCGCGTTATTTGCTGCATTTCTCACCTGCTGTGTGAGAAAATCATCAAGCAGCTTGAAGTTCTTGACCAGCGTCTCCAGTTCAGAGCTCATCACCGGAACCTACATGTTAGGTTGATATATTGGATCACAATCTAGATTTGTCGATAATGAAAAGCAGATATTGATTCAGCCCAACAAATGCCCTTGACTTACGCTATGCGATTTAGCTTGCCGGTTGAGGTGCTCCATTAGAGCCTGGAAAGCATCGTTCTTCCAGTGCGTTGTTTTATTTTTGAAGAGCTCGAAGAGAGAGTAATATGTTATCTGCAGTGCCTGGGAAATGTCCTGTCCACGAAAAAAAAAGGGCTCAGTGAAAAATACAGGGAGCTGAATGCAAATTAATCTCCACAGGAAGGTAGGCTATATCTCCATGATTTAACATTTCGATGTACTGTCTCGTGATATTTTGTTTTCTACCTTTTTGGGAAGACTCCTGAACCGATCAGATGCCGCATTTTCCACCTCTACCAAGCATTGCTTTGGACCCTTTAAGAGAGAAAGAGAGAGAGAGAGAGAGAGAGAGAGAGAGAGAGAAAGAGAGAAAAATTTGTATCTTCATGGTGTGTTCTTCTCCAGTATAGACATTAAAATTTTGCGGTCACAGTTTTATTAATATTAAACCATTTGGTATTCATGAACTAACAATGAACCGTCATTTTGCTTCCAGTTTTCATGCGGTATAAGCTCATATTAAAACAATACTTATACTGTTTAAATATTTATTAACCTAATGGTTAATATTTAATGCTAAATGTTGTTGGCTACAAATTAACATTGATAAACTAAATGAACAATGAAAAACAGTTTTCTGTAATAAATCCAGTAAATATCTATTAACCCTTACAGCTCCCCAGTTTAAGTTTTTTTTTAATATGACCGATATTTTTTAACTTTACCCCTTATTGTTTTTATGGTGATGGAACCATAACACCCCGCAGCCACAATAGCCTGTATGACAGGTGCTTCATTTTTATTTTGTTTTTCTTTTTATATTTAAAATATTCACAAACTTGTTGGCCACGCTGCCATGTTAGTTTGCGTCATAATTCAGAGAATCTGATCTGGATTTACAACACGTCAATTCATTCAGTTCTCCCGAAATACAAGTCAGTAAGTGTCCGGTGAAGTGTGAGAAGAATAGAGTGAACTGTATAGTTACCTATGTAAAGTGTATCTGATATGAATAAAACACCTTACCAGTTTATAATTGAACGGATTGCCATTTCCGCTTCCATGGACATCAGTGTGCATTTTTTCAAAGTATAAAATGTATTATTTTTCCAGTACTTATGAGTCTTTAAATGTCCGAAACATAAGGTAAACATGACGAGGTTGAAAACACTGAATAGCTATGATATATGAAAAAACATAGAGTGTCCGTTTCTGGATCAGCGCCAACCAAATGTAACAGCTGATCATGTGACGTACTGAACGTTCTAATCCCTCAAAGGCTTAATAGATAGATAGACAGACAGACAGATAGATAGATAGATACCCTTTATGTTGTTAAAATAAATTAGACTACTCACCAGATTACGCAGAAGTTTCATTGTTTCAGACAAATTCCTCCTCTCCTGAATGAAGGATTCTGCAAATAAGGTCGAAAAAATGATAAGTCCCAGAAAGCACAAAAAAGTTCTCATGGTTTATTGACAGCAGTACAGTGCAGTGCTACAACTCCAACGATATGAATACTACGATATGGATACTAGTTCATTGCAAGAGCATGGCTATATAGTGTTCTCAAAACAAAAAAAAGAGAAAATACCCCAGTTATTTGCATTCCATTTAGCAGGTGCAAAGCGGGAAGCCCAACTGGAAGTTTCAGAAGGAGAAAATGAAAGAATCACGTGATTCTCTTCTTCGCGATGGGAGTCCACTTTCATCTTAAAGAGAGATTGCATGCATCTGAGTCACTATTTAATCACTATCACTATGTAAGTGACGCAATTACATCACCAAACAAGTATGATGTGAAGATCAGACAACTTTAATCATTATCCCTGCTATTTTTCAAAAAGTGAGTTTTTACACTTTGCTGCACTCTTACATTTCATTTATTAAAACATGTTTATTTTGAAAACATTTTTTAAAGAAGGCGCAAATTGCGCGACATCATTTAAGAGCAATTGCATGCCTTCTTGTTTAGGGTGACATCATCAAACCTTTTGTGTGAGGTGATGACACGATTCGTTCAAGTGGTAATCCCTCATTGTTACAAAGAATTGTTTACATACAGCATTTCACTTTCATTTTCCACACTGACGTTCTCCCGTAGAATTCCTTTAACTCCAAAGCCCTGTTTCCATTATGACGAAAATTATACTGTCCACACTTTGTTAAAAACAATCGTTAATTGCGATAGTGCAAATTTACCCTTGTTCTTTTTATCTTCTAAAGAATCAGCAAAGGATGATAATCCAGAAACATATGCTATGCAAAATCACGTTGCGTCTCGAAGATTAAGTCTTGTAAAAAAGAAAATAATGCTTTGTACACACCGTGAAGCCCCAGATTAAAAAACAAACAATACAAATAAATAAAAAAGAACAATGTAGTGTCTATTTCAGTTCTATGAAAAAATTGTTAGCTAACTAAATCTCTCTTTGTTTCGTCTAAAAATTAATTCCAAAATCCCTGTCACAGTTTCTCATGTTCAAATTAGAAAAATAAAAAGGTAGCCTACCATTTATCTTGAAGCGCCAAAACATTGTTGTTCTTTCTTATCAAATACATAATAGTTTATATAGAAATACATTATAAGTATTATCAGAAGGACCTTTGGGCTTAGTTAAGCTAATACGGAATTAAAAATAGAAATGTGTCAAAAAAATTGATTTAAAACGGTGAGTAGCCTATCTTTATAAAAAATAAAAGCTAAAAGTAATAATATAATAATTCATAATATTATAGTGCTTTGAGGCTAACACAAAGCTAGTATTAAAACCGATACCATACACGCCGGACAGCACTAAATCAGTGTTAATGTATAATTTCTAAAACAATTGGATTATCGTAGTATTCTCTGCGCTATTGCAAATGTCCGTCGGTAGAAGGCAGCACAACATTGCTGTCGTGATGATAAACAGGCCTGTGAAATTTTAGCTTGGCACTTTACATTTACACGCAAAGCTTTTGCTGTCGAGAAACTGTATTTTGGGAAATAAGTGAGATACATTAAGATACATAACACATATCTCCATCTATTTTTCTTTCATGTTGTTGACTATCTCCTGTACAAATAGGCCTTATTGATCAATAAGAAATGAATGTTTATGTCGTGTACTGTTTGACTGGTCTAGTTTGTGCTTATGGCTTATTGAGTTGGATGTTTTGCTGGATTATAAAAGATTACCAACTCCAAATGAAGGGGGGGGGGGGGGGGGGGATCATAGATGCAGACTGCTGAAACATGTTCATACTTGAGTTGCACATGCCTTTGTGTTTTGACTACGTGTCTCTATATATCATTAGATATGCATAGTTTAAACCTCAAACTCTACAGGCTACCTGTCCTCTACTCCAGAGTGTGTTTGGGGCAAGGACATGCGAATCCTCAGCAAGGAACTTAGAGAAGAGGAAACTTTATGTGGCTTGTTGAACAGGAAAGAGAGGGTTTCCTTCCAGAGGATGAGGAAGAGGGAGGACTGCAGGACTGCAGGGAGAAAGAAAGACAGACATGTGAATGTTTTTAGGTCTTGACAGGGACAGTGTCAAAAACACCACTGAAAACTATTCAATGAATTTGAGCTTTTCTAAGTTTTGTAAATGTTTATAAAATGTAAATAACATATTTTATAATAACATATTATGAAGGACAATTATTTTTATAGCTCAAAAGTTTTCTATCAGTTTAAAAAATGTAAATAAATGGACTGCTTTGTCATCTATAAACTGTCTACACACTCTAGCCACATGAATCCAGGCATTATCATGCACCAGGAGGAACCCAGGGCCACTGCACCAGCATAAAGTCTGACAGTGGCTCTGAGGATTTAATCCCAGTACCCAACACCAATAAGCGAACCACTGGCTAGCGCATAGAGGTCTGTGCGACCCTCCAAGGATATTCCTCCCCATTACTGACCCACAACAAACCGGTCATGCTGGATGATGTTATATGCAGCATAACATTCCCCACATTATCTCAAATCTTTTTCATGTCTATCACGTGTTCATTGTGAACCTGCTGTCATTCAAGAAGAGAACAGTGCGCCAATGGCGGACGTGAACTGTGGTGTTCTCTGGCAAATGAAAAGGCTCTTGCAGTGCTCCTCCAGTTCCACCTCACACAAAGGAGCAGATACTGCTCTTGTTGCTAGGTTGTTGCCCTTCTATGTTCTTGCTCGGCACCGGTCTCCTTGTATTCTCCTCCATACTCTTAAAACTGTGCTGGGAAACACAACAAACCTCTTTGCGACGACTCGTATGGATGTGCCATCCTGGGGGAGCAGGACTCCCTGTTGAACCTGATTGGGTTGCAGTTACTGCCTCATGCTACAGACAATGACAAGGACTTAACAAAACACAAAACCAAAGACAAATCAGTCAGGAAGAACTCTCGCTTTTGGGAGGTTGTCTTGTTGTTGCACCAATTATCACTTTAGTTTTCACAAAAGCAGGTGTAACTGATTTAAAATCACTTATGCTTCCTAATTCAACAGACTGACATCCCTGACGTTTGATCGATTTGGTGTTGTACTGTGATAATTAAGTGTTAATTGAAATTTTGAGCAGGTTGTACTCTCTGAATCATGCCATGTGAATCATTCATCATCCTTGCAAAACACTAAAACCTTAAAAATGCCACACAAAAAAACCCACTGACACGGACACAAAAATAAATCATTATAGAATGTTTATGGTCACATAAGTAGTTTGCCAAAAATGTACTTCTTACTTGTTAGTTCCAGGGAACAGAAAATGCTGAAAATAATCCAGAAGAAACATGCAGAATATGCAAACTTTTGTGCATTTAACACTCAAGTTTCCAACAATGCTAAATGCACCACGACTGTGTTATCACTAAACAATGTTCAGTGACTAGAATTTTGTGTTGTGCCCTTCGTACAGCTGATTCATCTAATTATCTTAACAAAAATGTTCACAATTTTTATTGCAGCAAAGCACTACACATTCCAAATGCGAGCTAAAATGGGACATCACCGAAAGAACAGAGTCCAAAGGCAACAGTAAATCTTCACGTGCCCCACCCAGAAAATATCATTTTTTCTTTAGGGGTGGGGAATGTTATCCTGCTCACACATTCAAGACATAGTCTCTTGGTTCCTGGTTCGCCCTCACAAATTTCTTAGTATTTATATTTAGTGGTTGCTCAGTTTTTTGCAGCATAAAAGTGATCAGAGGTTGTGCAAACTGGAAGGGAGGGAAGGAACCACCACAGCCCAAATGGGTGTGAATCAACCGCTGGGAGTTATTCATAGAAACATCATGGAGAACTGATGTTTTTCATTCAGTAGTCGACATCAGAAGTGAATAAAACTGCCACAAGGGAGCCTGAACAGGGTAACATAAAAATAAATGTTAAATTATATTTTACTGCTAAGTGGGACCTGAAAAGATGTCGTGAGTGAACAGCAGAGATGAAAGCACAACTTTCTGTTTGCAGGTGAGGAAACTATTTCTAAGTTAAAACATCCTGTCAGTTGTAGTCTCGGTCATGTGTTCCTGTCTTCTGCTTTGTAGATTGATCCCCCCACCAACTTTCCGGTGACCTGATTTGTTAATGAGGCACAACACATGTTGAAACACATAGTAACATTGCAAAACATTAAAGCCTATTTGATAAAGAATATATCCTTGTCACAGTTAACAGAGTAATGTTTTATTGCTTTTGTGGTATTTTGTGGTTACGAATTATGAGGCTTTTCCTTTTAATGATTCAGTTGAACCATACCCTCATCTCTCTCTCTCTCTCTCTCTCTCTCTCTCTCTCTTCCTGTTGCTAACTGTCTGAATCTTCTGAAGCTGTGATATGTGTGCTGGAACAGGAAATGAATGCAGACAGAGGAGGCAGGCAAGCTGAAACTGGCACAAAGCACTATAGCGTGTGTACACACCCACCCATATACAAGCACACAGCCACACACTGGCCCTGAGCAGCAACTGTCAGAGCTGGATCTTTAAGCCATAGGTGGAAAGGCAAAACAGTGGCGGCAAAAGACTGAAACCTGTCTAAGACATTAAACGAAGTGAGCTTCTGAGAAAGGAAAGCAGATTTAAAAACGAATAAAAACAGATGACGGATCCTACAAATGTAACTAGAACAAGTACGTAAGGAAACAAAGGTGTGGAGGAGAAGATGGTGCTCCGTTCCTGCTTCAGCAGGTAATCTTCTATGCCTTTGCTTATTTTAGATGTACTTTGTATTTATTCTTAAGGTACTTTGCATTTTATTATTAGCCTTGAGTGTTCTTTAAAATCGGTTTAAAAGCCTATAAAAGCCATCTTCCTCTTGTTGTATGACAAACAGCTGTCTGCCCACGTAAATGGTAACTTGTTACAGTTTACAAAGAGATGGCAAAGTGAGCCATCTTATGCTGTGCTAGGAGACCAGAAAATCAGAGCATATGAGCTGCGCTTGGTGTTTAGTTTTGTCCTCAAATCTGTGATAATCGTAAGAAATTTGTTTTGTGTCATGTTGATCAATTCAAACTGTCGAGCTGATTGGTGAAATGGAGATAAAGGTATGTGACGCATATGACATTGTCAATCATTGTCAAACTTTGGTTCTCTTTGCTCACCAACCTTAGTCATTCATGAGCTCAATAGAACCTGTGAAGAAAGATAAGAATGATTTTGTAATGCATGCTTAATCCATTCACAGTGTGTACAGTCAAGTTATGCCCTCGGAGAGGAAAAGTTTTAAACATTTTAGTATGTAGACTTCACAGAATGAGAGTGCTCTTTCTGCATTCCTGAGGTGACTGGGCTGGTGGGTGCGGGTATGGAGAAAAACGGGAACGCCACAGATCTGATACAGCTTTCTGAGCGTATGGCCCATTCCGAAGAGAATCTCAGTTCTCTCTCGGGTCTTTACTGTGTACACACCTCAAAATAAACCTTCTAATTTAGCCTCTATTTTGGTTGGGTTAAAATCTGAAAGCACAGCAGGTTTTGTTTGGAATCATACTTTACTTGCAAGCATTTTCACTGTACACATCTAAGTTTGTTTTACGGGCCAACTTTTAAAAATGAAAATTCTGCCATTTACTCACCCTATACATTTTTCTTTCTTTCATAGAACACAAAAGGCAATGTTATAGTTTGCTATAGTTTTCACATCTCATTGCATTTATATTCCAATTCCTGCAGACAGTGAAGTTGGAGATTACTAACATGATGCACACAAGCACAATTAGATTAAATAATTTTCAATAAATACGTTAGACTATTTATCAAAGAAAGCTCTCATGAAATTTTTGGTTTAATTACGGTTAAAAAAAATTATATATTTTTGCATGTACACAGTCTCTGGTACTCTCAAATATTGAACAAGGAAGACAATAGCGTGCATATTTTTTTCGTTCTTCTATGTCTATGTTCCGTATGAAAGAAAAAACTATGTAAAACAAAATGAGGATGTTGAAGACCTTGGACTGGCAAAATGCGGCAGGATTAATATATATATATATATATATATTATATAAAAGTGTTAGTACAGCTCTAAAACCAATTCTAAAAATGACCGGGTGCTGCAGGGTGTCACACAGAGAACCATTTTCCCCCCTGCCGAACATCCTGTGAGAGATCCAGACAGCACAGCAAGGTCAAAGCACGTCAGGCTAGAGAAAAACAAGGAGTTTCCGTGTTTAAACACTGTCTAAATGGGAACGGCCTCCTCCAATTGTTCTACACTAACAGCCATTTTCAACTGGAAGGACACCCCTCCCCCCAAATACAGCTTGTTCAGATTCCAAGGTGATTTCTTTTTCAACTGTTCGAATATGATGAATCACACATTGATGTTTTGGGCATCTTTGCTGTTCAACTCCAGGCCCAAAAGTTATCAAACCGGTTCTGGCTCTCGCCTTCAAAAGGTTCTCTGTTTGTGAAAGACAGTACATTAAGGATCCAGTACGAGATCTAAGTTGGCATTACAACATATCATTCTGAAGAACATATATTTTCATAATCAAATATATAGCAGTGCTTTTGGCCACTCCCTCCTTGGATTGCGCAATGTGCTCTTTTGACAGACCACAAGGCCTCCTCACTGTCCATTGCCACCCTCTGGTTTATAAAGCGAGAAGGTGGTCTGGTCTTCCATTTCCTATAAGGAAAGGACTATCCTTTTTGTCTACAAACTCTCTTGTAAGCTTTTTCAAGTATAAAAGTCTTGTTCTTCATCTTGTTTGTCTCTCGGCATGTCTTGGCTTGTTAAAAAACAGCAGCTGATGTTGTTTTGGCAAGAGGCTGAACATGTCTTCTGTAGACTACATGAATTTTTCATCCTTTTCATTATGCTAAGAGCAACTCAATTCAATTTGCCAATTCAATTTCCAGTTTCCTATGTGATGCAGGATCAGTTAAAATACTTATTGATTTAATCTTTTTAAATTAATACACGAGTGGCAAAACATTTGTTTTTTAAATACAATACATGAAATACATTTCCGTTTCTATTACCTTCCAGTGCAGTAGTGGCTGTAAGGGAATTGTAATTTGAACTACATAAAGAGTAATTGGTTTCACTTGATTATGATGATCACATTTAACACATTCTGTTTACTACTCAAAAGACTGTTAGTATAGTGTTAGTAGACTAGAAGGGTTAGGGTTAGGATAAGTTGACATGTAATTCCAAAGTTACTTATCAGTAGAAAGTTTATTAGTGTCAGTCTCGTTGAGTTGTTGTCGAAGTCTTGTCATGTTCCACTTCCGGGTCATGTCGGTGTACCTTTCCGTGCCCTTGTGTCACCTGTCTTGTTAATCACTTACCTTGTCAAGTCTTGTCGTGTTTCCCCAATGTGTGATCGCTATAAAAGCCCTCCTGTTTTCCCATGTCTTTGTCTCTTGTTGACGTTATGTCGTGGATGTCTAAACAAAATACTGAAACAAACCAAAACTCGGGATCTTGGAACACACGTGTAGATGTTCCGTGTTCCAAGATCCCGAGATTTGGTTTGTTTCAGTATTTTGTTTCGAGTTTGTAAATAAAGATTTTCAGTTTGGAGCCTGCATCTCCTCGCCTTTGTCTCCGCATCGCACACGCACCACGCCTATGACAATTAGTGGTCCGTCACAATTTAACACGAGTTAGCAGCTATTAAGCAGACAGCCAACTCATACTCTAATGTGAGTTTGCTATTATGTATATTAATTTACAATATAAGTATATTTTGACATGGTAGTGTCTGAAAAGCTGCTTATCTAATGAAATAATCCCAGAGAACATGCGTTTACTTTGTGGTTTTCTGTGCTGTAGTTAGACATAAAAGAACTTGATATCATATCCAATGAGAAGTTTTTCATTGAAGAAGTACTGGTTATCACATTTATTTATACAAGCAAATGTATACTTACATATGACCATAGCCAAAACCAGAGCACACGTGCACATCTCAAATCAGTAGAAAGCAAATGTATGTTGCTGACAATGCAACCCAGTCTTCCTCTCTCCTTCTCAGCAAGGGAAGGAAGACTTTTAAAAAGAGCCTCCACAAAAAAACAAAATTTTAAAACAATCAAATGAAACAGTGGTCATTTTAATGATAAAAACAAACAAACAAAGGTGCAGCAATGTAATATTTCCACCAGAATAGGAAAAACCCATCCAGGAAAACCTCTCCAGTGCTTTAGCAAATAGATCAATTAATCAATGTTCCTTAGATTGACAATGACGCAATTTCCTCCATCTATAGTTTAATGTCTCAGGTGAATTTTTACATAATTAGCTGGCAGCTATATCTAAATAGCACTTTGATTACTGACTCTGTGCTGTTATCTGTCTTTCTTATTACAGTCAGCTTCCTTTCCTTTACAGGCAGTAGGCAAACCACATGCAAAAGATTAACAAGTGATAGAGAATGCTTAGCAAACATTAAACAACCACTGTTGAGTCAAGGGTGAATCTCTTTAAAGTACTTTACTTTGAATATTGAGTAAACAAGATGAACAGGCAATCAATATAATCCTATAAAACATAAATATAATGTATATGGTAATCCAACTGATCTGGGCTGAGCTTCGCAAAAAGCATTAAGGGCCAAGTTGATCGTAGAGACATTGGTGGCAATAGTTCTACGATCTACTTAGCCCTGAATGCTTTTGGGAAACGCAGCCCTGGCCTCTGATTAGTACATTTAAATTGAGCAATTTTCAAGAATGTAAACTTGTTTATTTAAACTACTAGAGCAATGCAAAAAGGGGTGCTACTAGTCTTACTTGAGTGGTTGTGGAGGCCACGCTAGATTGATTGCTTCAGGTCATTGATCAGAACAATGGCATTTAACCTCAGTTATTGGTCCATATCAATGCACTACATCACAGTTGCCTGCCCTGAATTCTCTAAAGTTAAACATCAGCTGTTGACAAAAGGTGTAGGTTAGAGATCTCCACTGTCAGCTGAAAATGAACTACAGCTTTTGAAATGTGGCACTGTGATGTAATGAAATGCTGTGCTTGCTTTGACTTTTTAGTGACTGCATCATGTTGTCTACCTATGACAGTTCATCAACCTTTACATAACTTTGCAGGAGTAGTATAATCTATCTCATTTTGATAGAATCAGGCTTGTTGGGCAATGTCTGAACAGCTGGACTAGTAGAAAGGTCAGCCAAAGTCCTGTTGTTTTTACATTTATCCAGGAGGTACTCTTTGCTTATGACTCAGATGTGAGAGCAACAATTAAACAGTAATCTGTGTCTTGTGCTCAAACTGCTTTTTATAATCCTCTTATTTGTTTTCTACCCACAGGAGGGCCTTCCATGAGCTTTGAATCCAGCTTGATTCCCTTAAGGGGTGAGACAGGTACGATGACGTCCTTACACAGTCAGGGCCTAGTATTGGTGGAGTTTGAATATGAATATAAGGGCCGGGATGGCCAAACGGTGTCCATTAAACCCAACGAGCGTTACATCCTCCTGGCCAAAACAAATGATCATTGGTGGCATGTATGCAAAGATGAACGAGCCAAGCCATTTTATATCCCTGCTAATTATGTAAAAGAGCTTCCAGCCAACATCCCTTCACCTCTGGACTTCAGAGAGCCTCCAGCCCCTGATGTGAAGCTTGCGGTGCCTGACCTCACAGAGATCCGCAAACCAGATGAGGTGGCGATTAGACTTCGCTCCAAAGGCAATTACCACAAGACAGAAAACCGCATGTCAACATTTGGTGTTCCTTTGGATTTACACGAACCCCCTTCTTACAAACATGGCGGACCTACAGATTCTCTCCTCTCCCTTAACACTGTTTCTGCCTCAGATTCATCACAGCAGAAGAAGAGGATGAGTCAAGCTAGTAATCTGCTGTTCGTCTCTCGGACTGCAGCAGCTGAAACAGTGTCTGATAAGTTTAGAGTTCCCAGCTTTAACCCAGCCGACCCCGTCCATAGACCTATCCCAGTCAAACCTGTGGAGCTCCCCATCACCAAGAACCTAAATGACACCAGGCCTCATAGGAAGTCTCCCGAACTGGAATCCCCAATAGAGCCTGAAAGTGAAAGTTCTAGTTCAGAACCACTGCCATCACCAGACTCTGAGAATATTTATGAATCCATATCGGACCTGAATCTAGACCTGTTGGCACTGACAGACAAAGCACCTGCTGGATTGCCAACCCCTCAGAACAACACTTCATGTGCACCTCCAACAATTAAGGTACAGTTTTAACTGTTTGTGAGTGTTGTGCCCCATACAGATTGAATCTATAATGCCTTTTAGATTCCTATTCCTTTCCAGAATTTGAATTGAGATAACAAAAAGAATGTAGCATTAACTATTCCAATTTAAAGATACAGAATTGAAATGTATTGAAATTCAAATTAATATACAGTGGAGTTCACTTCTCTCAACTTCGATTAACTCGACAAGCCTATAATGTCAACGTTTTTGAAGTGGAATCGCCAAACTCCCAATTCGTCTTAGCATTTACTTATCGGTTATGTCGATTATCTTATGTCGCTGAACCCTAATATCTCGAGCACAAGAGACGGACAAATTTTCCACTTCACATGGTTATGTCGTGACTAATGATGGTACCTAGTTCACTGCGCATGCACTGAGTTTGTGTTGCACATGGATCGCGGTCCATATGGTCGCTCTGTCAGTGACGCTTCTCTCACAGCGCTGTGCAGCACTCTCTGAAGTGAAAGCACATATCGTTCTTACACTTCTCAACGTGGGTCCACTCCCATCCCAAAGCCTCATCCTGCTTCTGTGTGCAGATAAAGCCCGCCCTGTCTGATTTGTTTGGTTTTCTCAAATATTTTGACATTGGTCAGTAACGAGCGAGGGTTAGATAAACACACACACCTGCTTCTGTTCTGACGTGCGCTCTGCTCAGCACCGCTGCGGATTGAAGAACCCGGTTATTAAAAGATGGGACGAAGCTGAATTTGTTGAGAAAGCACATTGGACAGTCAGAACGCAAGAAAGTATGCAATCTAGTACAGCGTGATGACCTCACGAATATGTTATGACTGTTTACACTGTGAGCAAAATTGTGTTCTTCATGAAAAAAAAAAAAAAAAAAAAAAAAAAAAAAATCGGCATATTGGCTGTTGGTTATCTCGATGCTTTTTTGCAACCCCCAAGGCCGTCGAGATAACCGGATTCCACTGTAATTGCAATTTTAATTAAAAGTGAAACTTTGAATGAACTTAAAAGTTAAGTTTAAAGACCATACAGTATATGCCTTGCAGGACACAGCCTAGATGACTCTGGTAGATTGAAACAAGAATGCATGTTTTCAAATCCTCTTTGTAGCACTGGTTTCCCTTTCAAAATGTAACTTTTGACAGTTCCTTAAATGACACTGACCTATTTCTGTACACTACATACACAACCAATGCTGATGCTGAAAGACGTGAACAATCTTTTGAGAACATTGACAACATTGCTTTTCACATATACTATTTTATACATTCCTTAGAGAAAAGTTAGATTGAAAGGAGTGTCTTCATATTACAGGGATTTTTTATTAATCCATTTCTCCTCGTAGAACAAACGAAGTGGCTTTTTAGATTAAATATTGACTTTTGACCTTTAAAGTGTGTTTTTTTTTTTTACAAATATATTCTCTCTGCTTGACAGGATTGGTAAAGACGCATAAATCCTTCAGTGGGAAAGAAGAGTTTAGAGTTTGTAAGAAGAGAAAGAGTTTATCAATGTAAATGTTTGGGAATGTTATCAAAGCGGGCCACTGGGAGGCGATGTTGGCATGCTGCTCAAAGTGACGGTACTAGTTTTGTTTTCGTTGAGTTCCACTTTAAACTATAATCTGACAGCAAGTGTACAGTACACTATCAGTGTTACTTGTGCCTAAAATCGTACACAATTTTGAGACAGCCATGATCTCGATGTGATCAAGTCACCATCAAAGACATATTGTCCTGAAAACAATGGGAAATAAAGGAGAGCCGCTTCTCAATACGGCCTTCCTACATGACATCAGAACAGGATATTACAGCTTTTCCTACTGTGAGGGAAAGATATTTTGAGTTAAAGTTTACATGTTTTAGCATTTTGAATCTAGAGACATTCTCATCCTAACAAAACCTACGCCATTACGTGTGCATAACAATATCCCATTATAGCCACAACAAACATTAAAATATCTATGTTTGCATTCACTGTAAGACTTACTCATGTCTCTTTACAGCTTTTCAGGGCGCCCATCCCATTTTTTTTTTATGTGCATGACATTTTTCAGGAGGTTTGAACACAATGTTCACTTAATAAGAGCTACAGGGCATGTCACAACAGGGTTAGGTTTTCTTTAGTATCAGCTGTCTCTTAAAGAATACATGATAGAAATGTTTGCATTTCACTTCTAGCAAGTAGTTTTCAGTCAAATTCATACCTGTAATGCAATGAGACAACACAGTGTTATTTATTTCTGTATACAGCTTTAGTTGTACAGTTAAAAAAAAAGTATAATTTAGCTTTTTGGATGATATTGTTAACAAAGATCTTGGTATATGAGTCAGGCTTAGTGTTGTAGCAGCAAGGTTACTATTGTTAGCACAGATGCTTTCAGCTTCTCAGTTTAAAAAAAACCAGTAAATTGTCCAGAAGATCACTGAAAGCAAGGGAGGGAGAAAGACAGAGACTGAGTATGAAAGAGGGAGGGGGTTTTGTTCTCATTTTCAAAAAAAATTGTCATTCTCAAGTTCTTTGGTAATTCAAATAATGAAATGTCATGAAACCACTGAAACATTGAAACTACCGGTAGGTGGAAGAAAGATAGATGGAGAGTGAGAGCGAAAGAGAGTATGAATGAAGTTGCTCTCTATAAATATTTATTTCACATAAAATGTCCATATTAATTTCATTTTCGTCACAAATAAATTTTGGTTTTGTCGTTGTTTTGTTTTTACAAAATTGCAGGGAAAGTTCATTCTCAAGTTCTCAGTTTCTGTCTCATTCCAAAGTATTTGAGTTATAGTGGACAGTGAAAGCCAAGAGCACTTTACTGAAACGTCTTTTCTTTTTTGCCTTTTGATTAAATATCACAATAAATAGATGAATACTTGAGTGTCGGTTCCATTCTTGTTTGGGAATAGTTTGGAATTTGTGTGGAAGTGAAGGGGAGAGGCACAGTGGGAGCGAAGTGCACCTGTATCAGGTTTCAAAGCCATTGTTAGTCTGTCTACATCAGTGTACATGACAAATGTTTCACACAAAACCAGTACTGTACTGAAGCTTTGGATCTAAAGGTCCTCAGATGACTTTTTGCTTCTAACCACCTTCTCTTTCAACAAGGAAGTAAGGTGTTTTCTGAGACTTATGATTTATTAGCAGCTATAGGGAAATAGACAGAATAATATGTCAAAGTGCAGTAAACTGTAAAACTGCTTATGCTAGAAACCAGCATGTTTATAATTAAGACAACACATCAAAATGATATGGTGAGAAACACCAGTTTGCAATATCAAGCAGCATAAAACACTTTTTTGTACAGCTAAAACAACTTGAAGCAAATGACACCGGAAGTCAGACACATTAAAATTACAAATGGCCCCACCCGCCTTTACCAGAAAAATAAGTTACATATATTTTGTCTAAGGCACAAAGACTTAAAAAGTCTTTTCATTCAATTAAATTCTAAAGTCAGGTATAGCCTACAAGGTTAGCCTCAATTCAGGTATTGAGTGATAAAAATGAATTTGTAATCACTATAGGCTCACTAAGTCAATACTAAATGCCTAGCTATGTGTAGGCAATTGTACCTCTATTTATCCACTGGCAACAACCATGCGAACAGATGACAGCTGGTCCATTTCGTTTACAAAACAAAGGAGGAGTTCTTCCTGAAGGCCTCCAAATCTCATTTTACTGCTTAAAACCCAAACAAGTTAAAACAATTCCCACCCTCAAAGTGGCTGAATCCTCAGCTAACCGTGTCCTGTCCTCCTACCCTCAACGCAACAGATGGCCGTGTACTGGGTGAAGAGTTAATTTAGGGAAAAAAACGAAATAAGGATATACCACTTTCGTTTTACACCGCAAGTACTACTCGCACTAAACCAAAATACGTTGTAAGTTTGGTAGAGAAAGAGTTAAAAACAAAGGTGGGTCGACGCTCCCTTGTTGAGTGGTAGTTTACCTGCACGAGGCGGACATGACTCTCTGCTAAGAAACAGGTGAATTCATCGCAGACGGCCAACGGAAATCAAATACAGGTATTATTATACTTTACACCTCATTTACTCAGTAGTGAAGGTAGTTAAGCGCGTGGTTTTTGGAGGTTTTGTTGATTGCAATGAGCGTTCGCGAGAGAGCACAGCTCGTGCTTACAGTGGATATGGTTTATTGTTACAAGAAAATAATCAGTTTTGTTCGTAACGTCCTTTTCACAGTACATGGTTTATATTTAATCTTTTTTTTTTCTTCAACTGGAACATTACAGATACTTTTTTTTTTTGCCATGTAGTCAGACATTTCTGTTAAACGATTAGCCTACCATGCTTTGCCAGTGTATTTATTTTACTTATTTATTTTTTTATCAGAAAGTGTCAGTTACCGCTGTTCTTCACTTGATTGATGTAAATACTCAAACTGAGGTTAAACTAGGTTTCCAGGTTAAAAGTAATAGTTTTGTGTAAACCTGGACATATTGATAGTATTTATCAGAAATGAATACAAAAAAGCTTGAGAGCTTTGGAGCTTTACCTTTTAAAGTGATCTTTTTTTTAAATCTTTGTTATTTTGAGAATTATTGCATCTTTTCTCTCTACTCAGTCATTTAATTTCACAATTATTTACAGAAAGTCAACATAGACTGTCTGTTTTGCCCTCTCAATGGATTAGAGCTATCATGAGCAGATAATGCTACTTGCTCTCTGAACTGTTCTTTGATAAGTTGTAAATCAGGTTTCAGATTGTTTATTTAAAGCCCTTCTGATTATTCCTTTGCACATTTGTGTTTTTTTCTTTTTGTGAGTTATGTTAAAAGATGATAAACACTGTCCCTTTTGGATATTAATATTTTGCAGTTCTGTATACAAATCTGAATGCGAATGCCATTTAAGTTTAGCTTTGTGTCCTCAACTTTAAATCATTTTTATTTACCTGCGTTTAAACTTTTATAGGGAGTTGCCACTCAAAATTTTAACTGACCAAGTTAATCTGTGTCCATGTGATTTATTTTGTGACTAATAGTTGTCATCTGGTTTGATATGCATTCCTTTCCTTTTAGTCAGATATATTAATTTAGGTTTTCTTTTCGTAAGACCAGTGATAAGCAATTAAGAAATATCCAGTTTTTCCTGGTTTCTGTTTTTCTTTGTGCTGCAAAAGGAAGAACTGTTTGAGAACTGCGTGATCAAGAATCGGGTCAAATTACACTGGAATGTCAAGTCATAAGACTATTTTGAGACGTTAGTCAACAAATGATTAACCAAACGTTTCACTTGGTGAACTCTGATTTTTTTTAAAGATCTAATGTATGTAATTAATGGTTTTATATGAAATGTGATTAAGTACCTGAAACTTGAGGGATTTATTAATCAAAGTGTTAGCATTACAGATGAGTTTTTCTCTAAAGCATGTAAACAACCAACAATAATGCAATACATTGACTGCTGTCTTCCTTGAATCCTTCAACACTTTATTGGTCTAAACTGGCACAAAAATAAACTCCATTGCAGTTTCCTTGACACCAATGTTGGTGACTGTTTTGCTTTGAACAAAACTACCAGTACAATTATTTTTACATTTACACATGCAAAACATCTGACCACGCTATCATAGATAAGGCTCAGATCCCATCAGTAAGCCTTTGATATTTTGCGACATTTTATCCAAAAATTATTTGCATTGAGAAGTTTTGCAATTCTGTTCTGTTTGGATGCTATTTTGATCTTAATTTCATTTTTGTGGACTTCTAGTTTATTATTTTAAGTCTTTGTTCAGTTTCCCGCCACTAATCCATTTCCATGGACACAAATGCTATTATCACAGCTTTTTATCATTTAGCTCATCACCATTGTGCATTTAAGTTTCTCCATTCTTCAGCTGTCCAGTATTGGTAATTGGCGATATGCACATTGTTTTACTTAATTTGGATCATTTGGACTGTTACTTGCTTGCCTAATATGATATCCGGATCTTCGTGACGAAGTGTAACGAGGTTTGTTGTTATGGGAAGATGGAGGCGGGAACCGGTGAACATTTAACACTTTAATCACAAAATAAACACAAAACTAAAGAAAAAGCGACAGCCCCTCATGGACTACTGCCATACACACATAAACAAAACACAGTGTAAAATAGTCCAGGCTTGATCCTCTGTCCATTAACACTTTTTTTTTTTGAGGTACAGATGAGTTCATAGGGTCAACTTTAAAGTGAAATCAGGCTTTTGAGGTTTTATTTGAATGACAAAACCCAGCCTGTAATCTCTTACCGCTTGATTTGATTACACCAGAAGCCCGTCTCACCCAGTTTTTCGCACATAGCTTGTTCAGCAGGAAAGAGGAAGTAATGGGAGAGACAAAATTTGTGATTTGAGTTTGTAAGCACTACTTCCCCTATTAGAATGACAGGGGTTTGCACCCACGATAACGTATTACTTGAAACTAGAAACTAGAAAACATACAATTGCAAATATCAGAATTTAAAGCTTTAGTTTTACTTCAAATGGTTGATTGTTGTCCATGGAACCTTTTGAGAGATCACAGGATGTTTCCTAGGAAGCCTATATGATTGTTTGTTTATTTTAATTAGCATTACTCCACCTCAAGAGGAAATGATAGTCCCTCCACCCACGGCAGTTAGTTTGTGTTCCCGTTGAGCTTTCTTGTTTGTGTGGTCAAACTTGCGTGTTGGACCCTCAGGAGATCCCCTTTAGCTTCCCTGTCAGATAATTTGATCTGCACCTCCCCCTAAAGCCCGATGATAATTTTCGATTTCTGTGAATCTCTTCTCGCTGTGTACCTGCTGAGAATGTACACTTAGTAGTTTGGTGGAAAAGTGTTTCCAGATCTTATGGAGAAACTCTCGCTCCTTCTATATGTGGTCTGAGCACAATAATTAGGGCCCCAGCACAGATGGTGTGAGGACCCTACTGGCATTGCTCAGTGTATTGAGTTCCGATTTGCTTTCTGGTCCATTTTATGAGAGGATATTTTACTTATTTTTTGCCAAGTCGTTCGGATGGAAGTGAAAGAGGTGATCCTTAAGGCTTGCCATACGCTTATGCCCAGGCTGCAGACCTTTCTGAGGTTTCGTAAGGTAAGCGATAAACACAAGGTAGCATTGTGAAGCTGAGATTGGGTTTTGTGGGAATGCTGTGACAGATACGCAGGTAGGATGCTCCGGAGACTACTATTGTTTGCTTAAAAGAAACTATTGTTTACCAATAAAATATTTTTTTTACTCCAGTTGAGTTACTGCTATAGAAGAGGTGACGCGTTGTCTGTGATTTACTTTGTTTGTTGCCTTGAACTGATACCATAAATAAATTGTAATTTTTACATTCCTGTTTTCAAATCACAAAAGAGATTTTGGATGACAATCTAGCCTCCATGGAACACCAGAATTTCCATATAATGCAAATCCATTTTTTGCGCTTGATAAGATTTTTGCATATAGATTTTTGTTGTTGTTGTTCTTCAAAGATGTCTACAGCTGAAATGTCAAGCAGTGAGAGAGCTGTGTGCATCTAAAATTATTTAAAACATTTTTGGTCACACTTTATTAGCCTCCAATTCTCACTATTAACTAACTATTATACATGACTTTTGCCTCAATAAACTCTTGCTTATTAATAGTTCGTAAGATAGTTTAAGAGGGTTAAGGCATGTAGAATATTCTCATGCACAATGAGGCATTAATATGTGTTTATAATTACTAATAAACAGCCACTATCTTAGTAATATAAATTCTAATAAGCAACTAGTTAATAGTGAGAATTGGACCCTAAACTAAAGTGTTATACATTTTTTGAATTCTTGTGTAACACTGTTACTCAGTACATTTAAGTACTGAGAAATAAATACATGCTCACTATAGCGTTAGTGACTATGGTAACTACGTGCATGCTTATATATATATATATATTATAGATTTGTAATTTATCTGTAAATAGTCTGTTTACTACATTATAAACATCTTTTTAAGGGGTCACACAAACAATGAATTTTACGTCATTTGGACATAGTTGGGTTCTTTTTCTTTTTTAGATGGCTCATGCCATTCAGTTTTTTGTGAGATGGCTGTACAATTTGGCTGCTGTCCACACTCCACCTTTATGTGTGTATCAAGCTCTTCTCCAATGTCTAGCGTGCAGCGGAAACCTCTGCCCCGTTATTCTGTTTTGATCTTGGTTTCCCTTCCCCAGTGAGTGAGCTGTACTTTCGAAAACTCATTATCTGGATGCATCCAAATTTTAGAAGGACATGGTATCCAGAAAAACTTTCACTTTGACTAAACAAACACAGGTTTTCATGAACAGGGCCTGTTGTTGATGTTTTTCAGACCTCACATTGTGCATCCCTTTCAATGTCTGTAGGCATCCTATAATAGTTATATTAAAGAAGTTGTTATTTAGTCACCCCTCATGATGTTTAAAACGCATATGATACCATTTTCTGGAGTTGGCTATTGCAGAACGTCCAAGCTAATTTTTGTATAAATCTCGTATACATGCTGTAAGTTGTCCATACAACTCTGTATTCTTATATAAACTATATATTCTTATATAACTAGTCAGATGAGGTGAATAATATTAGTATTTTTCGGCAAACTTTACATTTGAGTGCAAAGACCTGTTCTGTTTGATTGAATCTCTCCATAACAGGAGAAAAAGTGAAATATGAAAGCTGGTGAGATTCCACATTAAAGTCTTTGTGTCTTTCCTGAATTGAGGGAGCGGTTCCAGCAGGATTTTCTCCCCCATTGGTCTCCGTTTTCATCAGGTTTCTAGATAGATCTTTGTTCAGAAGAATAATAGAAGTTATTAATCCGTATTGAAGGTACAAAGAAAAGTTATTCAGTCAGGGGCATGATTTTTTTTTCTCTTTGTCTTTTGTTGTCTGATTAACTTTAATAAGTTGTTATCAGTTTAAGATTAATGCTGACTTTGTGTGCTATTGAAATATGCTATTTCCCACTTCTTTCCAGGGTTACTGATGATTCTAGAATTTCAGTCAAATACAGACTATTTTTGGTGCACAATGTATGTAAATGTTTTTTTTTTTTTTAAGTGACACGTGTCACTTAAAAAGTATGGAAACCCATATTTGTAATTTGTCCACTGCATTTAACCCATCCAAGTTAGTGCACAAACATTAGGAGTAGTAAGACAAACTGTGACACACACACCCACAGCGATTGGGGGTTCGGTGCCTTGCTGAAGGATCATCGCAGTCATTTCCTGCCTGTACTGGGAATCAAACCAGCGACCTTTGGTTTACTAATCAGACTCCATGAGCGCCCTAAATGTGCATTACTTTATTGACAAGACAAGGTGATGTAGCTGTTGTCAAAAAACGAAAAAAGAATACTAGTCACCGCAGCAATCACTCTCCCATCTGCCATGGGTAAAGTTTATGGCACACCCAACTCAGGAACTTGGGTATCAAAATGATCCCTGAACTGGCCAGTTGTAAATAGGACATGAGTGGGCATTCAAACTCCTATTTACAATAATTCCAATAGCACGTGAAGGCAGCTTAATGCATGGATCCAAGTGTTGTCTTTCTTGACTGTTTATGTTCACTGTTGACATAACTGACTATGTTTAATAGGATATTCGCAAATACGGGCATTTTTGTGAAGAGCAAGAGCAAAAAGACGTGAAAGAGAGCTCAGTTCATTATTTGTGCACACCAAACTTTCCACACAGGGTGCGAGTAAGGAATTGAGCTCTCTTTTGCATCTTCTTGCGAATATTTGAATATTTAAATTGACTAGGTTTACATTTTCATTTTCATGACGATGCAGTACTGGCCTGTCAACTGTGTCGAGCGTTGTTTACAATCATGTTCTCACCGTTACAATTTATAAAAATGTTACCGGCCAACTGGTGATTGACACAGTTTCATATACTTGCAATTTATTCCCATTTGATGCATGATGAGTGTCAATTTTAGACCCTACACTTCTCTCTTTGACGTGATGTTATATCAGTGACTCATCCCATGGAATGTGGTTTCAGTGGTATTTATCTATCAAGGTTTCATTTTTACATGGTTTCCAATGCGTATGTACACAACAAAATTAGAGAAGTTCAATGAAATGTTAAGGGTAATGCTTTCGATCTTTGCTACTAAAGTCAAACTATGTTAGATTTCATTATTTTGGATCCATGTGTCACAGTCTTGTCCTGTTGTTCACATCCAGGTCCCTTCTATGTATCTTCCAGGTCCGTGTCTAATCACTTTCTTAAGTCTCGTCAGCTGTTCCCCATCTTCCTCATGTATTTATACCCTCCTGTGTTCCCTTGTCTTTGTCGATTGTTGAAACTATTCTTTTTGTGTGTGGATGTTTGTTCGAGTTCTTTCTGAGTCTCCCTGAGTTTTGCACAACTTGTGCCGTTTTTGTTTTGTTTTAGTTAGTGTTTTGGTTTTCCATTTTGTTTAAATAAAGTATTTTAGTTTGGATCCCTCATCTCCTCGTTTCTCCGCATCGCACACCAACAACCTTACGTAACTGTCAGGGTTCTGCCACATTCGGTCTAGTCATTTCTTGGTTTTGTGGCAGAGCTCTACCGTTATGTCTCGAGTTGTGTGTGTGTGTGTGTGTGCGCGCGGCTTCGAGTGTTCGAGTTGCGTGCGCGCTTATCTGTGTGATGTCTTTTGTGCGAGTTATGATGTCCGGTCCCGATACTTTGGTCTGTTTCGGTTTTGGGTCGGGATTCGGGCATTCATGACTCGTGTTCGTCCTTGTCGTGAGCGCGTGAGAACAGGTGCTTACTCGTTCTTGCGAGCTCTATGTCATGTGAGTGGGCGCAGTTTCAAGCTTTGCGCAAGCCGCGCTCTCTCTCGTGTGCGTGCTTTCGTGTTGTGTTTTCTGTCACGCGCAATTTGGTTGTCACCAGCTGTGCGTCATCTTTGTTTAATGTGAACATGCAGCGATTGCGCGTCCGCGTTGGCTACGTGTTCATGTCTTGTCTGTTTCCCCGCCTGTCTTGTTTCATTGTCATTAGTTTGATGTGTCCCAGCTGGTTTTCCCTCGTTACCATCCCCATGTGCTCCCTATATATTCTCTCTGTGTGTGCTGTCTTGTGCTGGTTCGTCGTCGTTTGTTGTACTCTGTGTGCTGTCATGTTTCCTGTTCCCGGTCTAGCTGTGTTTGTGCTCTAGTCTAGTCTAGTCAAGTCAAGTCAGTCCAGTCTTGTTTTCCCCCCTTGGGGTAGTTTTTGTTTGAGTTTTGTTTTGTTCAATAAAAGCCCTAACCTGCACTATTGAGTCCTCGTTCTCCTGCACCTGACAGTAACACTATGAACCTTCCAAAGTAACACATAGAAGGTCTTCTCCTTGTAATTCAGTTAAAAATATGACTAAATACACTAACATTTCTTTAACCATGAAATAGATGATGACAATTTTATTTTTGGTAAAAAATTTGTTTTACATTTTTCTTGTAACAGCAGCCATCATCCCCAAAACATGTCCAACTTTTTTCTCTCCCATCAGACTGAGAATGACCCCACCACTGCAGTGTATGCTAACGTTACTGACCTGAAGAAGACCGTTCCTCGCTCTACAAACTCCTCTGTCTCCACCTGCTCCTCACCCGCCCTTAGTCCCACCCCAGACTCTGCCTCCCCTCCCAACTCGGCCGGATGGCAGGTCCATACTGACCACGATAGCGGAAAGGAGTACTTCTACCACCCTGACACAGGCCAGAGCAGTTGGTCTGATCCCCGTAGCCCCCACCCAGCAGCTGGTATGGAGTCTGTGACCTCCTCTGTGCCTGTGTCCACCCCATCCTCAACTCACTCGTTGGGCTCTGACTGGGAGCAGCTTTTGGATGAGACCACTGGGAGACATTATTACTATAATCATGCTTCGAAGCAAGCCTCTTGGACTGTCCCGGAGTCATCGTCACCTCCGTCCTCCATGGAAGGGGCACACAGTCATGGCAAGGAGGCAGATGAACCGGTAAGATTTTGTCTGTTTCTTTTATCTCTGTTCTGTTTGAAGATTTAAAAAAAATAAAAAATTAGTCTTGTATTCAGCAAGGATGTATTAAATTAAATCACATTAAAACTCACAGTTAGAAAACCCACAACAGTTTTATATTTCTAATAGATGATGTTCTTTTGAAATGTATATTCAAAGAAGAATCCTAATAAAATGTATCACAGTTTACACAAAATTATTAAGCAGATTAAACTGTTCAATATTGATGATGATGATAATAATTATTTCTTGGGAATACATAAATGTTTCAAATCAACATGATTTAGAATCATTTCTGACACTGAAGACCGGAGTAATGATGCTTAAAATCCAGCTTTAAGTCAAGAATAAATTACAATTTAAAATATTAAAATAGAAGATAGTTATTTTGATGTATGTACTGAATCTATCTATCTTTCTTTACCTTGTTCTATCTATCTATCTATCTATCTATCTATCTATCTATCTATCTATCTATCTATCTATCTATCTATCCATCCATCCATCTATCCATTCATTCATATTTTAATATTGCTTTGCATCCTCAGCCACCTCTTCCAGATGAGGACTACCCAACGAATCAGCATATATCACTTCAACTCCCTAAAGATTTTAATTTGCTCCACATCAAGCGTGCCATCATCCCTAGGGCTATTATGGACACGCATAAAGATGTCCCTCTGGGCTGGACTCAGTCTGTAGGGGCTGATGGAAAAACTGTCTACACAAATGAACTCACACATGAACAGGTATTGAGGGTTTCTCAGAAAACACTCATAAGGCCGGGAGCGCTAATGACTATACTAAAATGATCATACACTACTATACAGACTGTGAAAAAGCTATCATATTTAGTTTCGGGACCCTGATTCATAGTCCTGTTTTTTATTTATTTAATAATTTCCCGTATATGTCAATACATGTGAGATCTCATAATTAATTAATATGATATTTTCTTTGTCATAGTACATAAGGCATAGCAGAATTATAACAATTGTTTTGTGTGTATTAGTGCCTCCTTTTTGGTGCCTTCATAGAACTGGAAATGTGCACATGGCAACATACTGGGGATATGTTGCAAATTAGTCAAACAAACTCTTAATCATTTAATCATTTTGTGGCCAGACCAAGCTTAATAAATAAACTTAGACATTTGTTTCACAAAATAATTGATTCATATTTTTGTCTCCTAATTGCAGTGGATCCAGGGTAAGGATGACAAAGGGAAGCTGTTTTACTACTTAAAAAATGGGTCTAAATGTCAGTGGACCCTTCCAGAGGTAATTTGGACCCTGATTTTGTTTAATTGGGTTTTTTTTTTGTTGGTCAAATTGAAAACATTTTGTATTCTTTGCAAATTTGCAAATGCATGTCTTCCCCTTCACTCTGTATAAACTCATAAGACCTTTATTGACTCTTTGTGAAGGCTTCAGTCCCACCCGGTCAGCCAGTGAATGGAAACGGAGTAGATCAAGATGCTCAACCTGTTTTGAACAACTGGAGAGCCACAATAGCCCAGTTCAACATGTCTCAGGAAGACCTGGTGAGTATCAGCTCAGGACCTATCATTTAAGATGTACACAATGCTTTGACTTTTTTTATCATTTGCTTTTTAAATAGCTAACATTTATCTGACTCATAAGCCCTTAAAAAGGTCAAAGACTGCTACACATAAATAAAAATGTTTCTTCACAGTTTCAACAAAATTTGTGAGGGATGCCTTCAAAGCAAACTCTGTTCTCTCTAATGTGAGACAGCTCATTCTCAGCTATTTTCTGCAGTTGACATCAGTCACCACAACAGGAAGGAAGGAAACATCTGGTACCTGATCCAATGCATCTCTTTCCACCACCTAATATTCATTTATTTTTCTTTCTCTTCATTTCCTCCAACAGAAATTTTCCCCCTCACACAGGCGGATCGCCTCTGACAATGCCAGTGATGCATCCAGCACAGGGAATTCACCAGAGTCACAGCATTATGTATGTAACGTGACCTCTGTTATTTCCAACCCTCATTGTCATTTAGTTCCCCAAAACTCATTCATGTGCTATAGTCTCATTCTAATTTATAATTTTGCTCTAATTCATGTTAAGTTCCTCTAACAGAATGCATTTGCATGCATGATCCTAAACCGTTTTATTTAACAGCTGTTTAAGGTCATGCTAATAAAAAGAGAGATATTAACGTCTCAAGTAATAAGTCTTATGTGCAGATTTAGTTATTAGCATTCTGATATAGATATAAATATAAATGCGTTGTTTATATAAAAAAAAAATGCAATGTATATTGTGAAAAAAAAGTGAAACGAAGGCAAAGATTTTTTGAGAACCCATGATTTTGTTTCCTTTCTCAAGGATAAAAAGTTAAGACGGCGGAGAAACCTGTCCACTCAAAGCACAGATTCTCATTCTCATCATGTGCGTCCTGATCTTGTTTATTAGGCCTGTTAAGTGTCTGGATTGGTGTCAAAAACTAACATATATCATTCGATAGACAAAAACTAACATCATTGACTGCTTGTTCTCAGACGGTCTTGCTTGGCTTTAAAATCTTTGTCGCTCTTCAGTAGCCGTACATAATGTTGGTTTGTAGCATGCTATTCTTATATTACTCATTTAATGTTCTACCTACAGACCTGCACTAACACACACTTTTTAACAATTGTTGCACTCACATCATAGAAAAATGTACCATCAACTCTCTAAGCTCTGAAATTTCGTTTTAATATTTACTTGTCATTTTATAATGAACAGATGGTTTATTTTTTATTTGTCCTTGGTTTGATTTTATTTACTTATCTGACAAACAACCCCTTGTCTTTTGCATTCATCAGTCAACACTGGAGAAGGCTGGGATTCTCAACAAGACCAAAGTCGCTGAGAATGGAAAGAGGTTGAGGTGGGTCCTTAAATTAACACCTTTTATCTGTGGTTAAACAGTCATCAGTCATACTTCACCCCAAGTTTTGATGGAAATAAATCATGCAAATTAGTCATTTGTTTAGGGACCGTTTTATGTTTTGACTTAAAGTCCCCCTGTGGTGTAATCAAGCTTTTAATGTTGTTTGTATTCCTAAGTGGTGTTTATTATATGCAGGAAGACAAATCATGTGCAAATTCATAAATCAACATCATTAAGGAACAGCGGTGTTCTTGATTATGGAGGATCACGAGTGGAAAGAGTAATAAAGTATGTCATTAATAAGTTAACGTACAATAAAAATAGGCATGGATAAATATGCTTACAAGTCAATGAATCTATAAATAAAACTCTTAAACCTAGACTAACTTGTGAGGTTAATCATTATTAACAACTGTATATATTATAAAAAGAATATCTAAATTAAAAATTGTATCTATTTACTAAAAATAACAAAGCACCCAATAAGTACAGCATTTAAAAATGCAATTTAAAAAAATGAAATGAGTAATTGGATTCACAAATTGTATTACAAATATAGGTTTTAGTCAGGCAATTAACAGAGCAATTCCGTTATCCATTTGCATTTCCTGGCCATTTTTCCTTTTTATGTAGCTGTTCAGTTTGCTTTGCTATTTAGCTTCTCCTTTTAGCGTTTCTGTGAAACTTTGGGTCTTGTGCAGGTGAAGGTAACGCAATGCAAAGAAGTCGATTGGTGTGATGAAGCTCTCTGATTGGCTATCACCTGGCGAGTCATGTGTAGATGTTAATGTTGTAGAAAGGAGAAGGTGATAGAGAATCTAAGATGACCCTGAAAGCCTGGATCTCAAACTCATATCTGAGCTTTAAATGACTACATCCTTGTCTGAAAAACTCTTAAAACTAAATTTTGTGACCATAATAGTAGAAGTTATATTTACATGGGTTTTCATGTCCGCCGTTGACGCTTGCTGGTTGGTGCGAGATGCATTCTGAGATGCCTGCATAATTCACCACTCGTTGCATCCTCAATAAAAGGGGCGGATCAAGAATGCGTCCAGGGATTTGAACTGTACTTGGGCTCTGTCCCAAATGAAACCCTAAACACTTGCAGTCTTCCTACTAGTGCACTTTCGTGTGCCACTTTGAGTAGACGTGAACTTTGAACTGGAACAGTACTTGGGGCCCTGTCCCAAATGGCACCGTGAAACACTTCCTCTGAGTGCAGTGCGGGCTCAGCAAAAGTCTGCTTAGATTCTAAGGTTGCTGATTGTTAGACGGCAGCTGTCTGACAAACGGGAACATGGTTTGTGAATTATTAGCAAGACATCATTAGCTGTTTGCTAAAGTAGTCAAGCAAAAAGGCTAATCATTTTAATTACCATTTATGTGTGTGACATTGTAAAGAGTGATACCATTGTGCAAGTTGTCCGGGTGGATCTCTGAGCTGGTGTGAGTGAGAAGGTGGGAGCATATTCATGGATCCGCCTATGCTAAATGAAGCAAGGCTGTAGAGGTATATACAAGCTAAATGTAGACAAGCTGTGTCAATTATATAGAAGCTAAAAACTTTGAAATATGTCATTTTGGTGATCGAAGATGAGTTTAAGGGATAAAATGATTAACTACAGAGGGACTTTACGGCAGGGGTGCAAAATCTTCCTGTAAAATTGAGCTCCAACACACTTGAGCACTTGATAATTACACACAGGTGTTTTGGATTAGAGCTGGATCTAAATTTTTATGCACATCTGACTAATGAGAGTGTAACAATGTTCAAGGGTTAGGTAAGAAGGCAGGAACCAGAAAAAATTCTACGGAAGATATTACAGCAAAATAGACATGAACAACAAAAAGAAAGGAAGCTGCTCCCCCTCATGGACGACCGCTGCATATAAACTCAACATAAATGCTGAATTCAGAACTATACTACTCTTCCTGTTCCTGTCATAGAAAGATATGGTAAATAATAGTAAAAACGGTATGCGTTCCAAATTAATTTAAAGTCCCAAACCTCTAGTCGTCACTCCTTTTATCCTTCTGTTGCTCCTCCATGGGCGAGACTGGTGTGTCTCATTCGCTCCCACGGCTCTCAGACCCACCCTGATTCACGCCACAGAGAGATTACAAAAAGATTTCCTTTCTAATATATTACTCAGATGCTGAGAATAGAGTAAGATTAAACTGAATTTGATCTTTGAAGAGTTTTAACATGTCTCTCTGCTGTTATCCGTGCAGGAAGAACTGGGCGCAGTCGTGGACGGTTCTCCATGATGGCATACTCACGTTCCACAAAGACCCTAAATTTACACCCGCTGGGATGTCTGTAAGTTTATATTCACATTTGAGATTATTTAGGATTATATTTAATTCTACATGCTCATTTTCTCTATTTTTACATTTAGAGGAGCTTTGCCATCATAGTTAAATCATTTAAAAGAAGATAATTTAATAAAAAGTGTAAATGTAATCTTAAAATCAGGTCTCAAAATGAAAATATATTTTAATTACATTTTATTATGTTGTGATGCTTATAAATTTATTTTACAATTTATTTAGCATAATTTTTTTTATTTTTTTTTATTATTCAGATTTGAATATCAGCCATTTATTGGTTATTTGCTCTCCTAGTTGGTATGGTACAAAGAAATCACATATATGTGGATATAAAGAAATCACATAGCACCTATGTAGTAGCTGTTTTCTTTAAGATTAGGTTTACAAAAGAAAGCAACTTTCATATAAACTGATTGCCATTGGTTGACTCCTGCAGACCAGGTCCAATCAGATTGTCCCAGAGTACACAGTGGAACTGAAAGGAGCGACTTTATCATGGGCATCTAAAGAAAAATCAAGCAAGAAGAATGTTTTAGAGGTAATCACTGTGACTCAGTCTCTGAAAATCAATAAACAAAGGACTTGCATCCTGTGAAATCTGTTACACTTATTTCCAGGAATTTGCATGAATTGTTTCTCTGAATTCAAATATGTTCCATTCTGATAGGCCCTTTGTTTTGGCAATAAAACACAAATGCTGCTAAAAATCTTGCGCTATAACCCGTGTTGCAGTTTAAGAAGCAGTAATATCGAGAAGTGTCGTCTTATGCAAAAATATGTTCATTTGTAGCTTTGATATTGATTGCTGGTAATAATTGTTGACTTTTGCACTTTAGAGATTGTAGGCATATACAGTCCATATGTTTAATATTAAAGCCTGTCATGCTGTCCATGTTGCTGAGCAGCTCAAGACACGTCACGGCTCTGAGTATCTGATACAGTATGACACAGATAGCATCATTCATGACTGGCACAAGATCATTTTGGACACCATCAGACTGCTGGTGAGTGCTGGCCCCATACAGTATAACAGAAAATCAGAAGTTAACCTAATTTTTCTACCCCATAAATTTTGCATCCTTGTTGTGATCTTTCACAGCAGGACCATGGCCAGCACTCAGAGGATGAAGTGGAAGAGGTCCCAGAGAAATCTCCATTACCTGCAGATAAAGAGAAGAAGCCTGAACGTGAGGAACTGAATCAGATGCACATCAAGGTTATCGCTGTTATCAATGGCTTCATTCTTAATCTTAATATTTCTTATAGCAACAAGACTGAGTTCGTCAAGTAGCATAGACTTAGAACAGGGTCGTGTCCGTACCAAGCTACGCAAGTTCCTCCAGCGGCGGCCCACCTTGCAGTCAGTCAAAGAGAAGGGCTACATCAAAGGTTAGTATCAGCCTTTGCTGTTCAACATTAACTTAATCAGTGACATTGTTCTGTCCATCAATATTGAAGACTCCACTTCAAGGAATTCAAGCAGATATCAGTGGGAAGTTGACAGTCATGAACTGGTGTTTATCTTCTATTCACTTCCTGTTCTAATAAAATAAATCATTTTAACTTTCAGTTTGTTCTTTTGTTTACAGAGAATGTGTTTGGCTGCCACCTAGACACCCTCTGTCATCGGGAAAACACAACCGTGCCTAAGTTTATGGAAAAATGCATAAGATCTGTTGAGAAAAGGGGTAAGCATTCATTTTGGCATATAACCAGTTTGATTTAAGGCCTGTTCACACCAAGGATGTTAAGTATAACGATAAAGTAATTAAGTAAAAAAAATCTAAATGTAAAATTATAGCAGAGTTCCTACCGTAGCTATAATGATATTACATGTATACACAGAGAAACTATATCATTTCACAGCTATTTTTTTCCTGCTGTTAAAAAAACATGGACGGCCAATCAGAATCCTTCCTGCTTGAGAGGGCTTGAGCATTTAATGCGGCAGACGCCAAAACTGCAGCATGCTTCTTAAAAATAAAAAGACTTTATGTAATTATTGTTCTTGGTAAGAAAAGTTGTCTAAAATGTCAGTGTCTGTTTGGCCGATGCAGGCCTGAAAACAGATGGAATCTACAGAGTGAGTGGGAACTTGGCTGTCATCCAGAAGCTGCGATATAAAGCCGATCACGGTAAATTAGAACTAGACACGTAATGAAAGATCACCGCAATTACTTTTGTTTCACTGTACACATCCACCTTTTAGGTTTGAGTTGTTCATTGTATTACAGTGAATTTATAGACTATTTTCTAGCCATTATATGGTGCTAAAAATGCGTAAGAATATAAAAATATTGTGAATATAACTGGTTACTGCTGTAAAATCATGTGAAATTTCCTTCAAACAATGAATTTAAATAAAAAGTTTATTTGTTTAATTGACAATACATAGCTATATTTTCCTTTCTTTCTGTAGAAGAAGATCTGGATCTTGAGGATGGGCAGTGGGAAGAGATCCATGTGATTACAGGAGCTTTGAAGCTTTTCTTACGTGAACTTCCTGAGCCACTTTTCCCCTTCAGCTTTTTTGATAGGTTCATCGCTGCCATTCGTAAGTGTAACTGTCCTGTTTTAGAGGACAAATCAATTGTATACCTAAAAAATCTGTTCTTTTTTTAAACAGAGTTTGATAGATATTACAAATTATATATTTTTGACATAGCAAACACTCTGCAATAAGGTTTCATTAAGATTTAATCTTTCTTGATGTTAATTTCAAAATTTACTAATACATTATTAAAATCAAAGTTGTGTTTGTTAACATTAGTTAATGCACTATGAACAAACAATGAAAAGCTGGATTTTTAAAACTAACATTAACTTAGTAATATGAACAAATACAGTAATAAATGTTTTGAATTGATCATATTTAGCTCATGTTAATGAATACATTAATTTTAACTAATGACTATTGTAATTACCTTATTGTATAGTTAACGTTTGCTTTGTCAGCGATCTGATATGATTCTTTAATAAATGATGCACTGCATCAATAACTTTTAGTCTTATTTGAGACTTATTTTATGTTATATCTACAAAAACAATTCTCCAAGAAAAGAGGGAGAAAAAAAATCAATAATTGCACTTGTTTTATAGAAATGAGTGACTACAGCCAGAAAGTGTCCTATATACAAGATCTGGTGAGAAACTTGCCTTTACCCAACCACGACACCATGGAGGTTCTCTTCAAACATCTCAGAAAGTATGGACCTCTTTATTTGCTCAGTTTTAATGTTGTACATATGTTGGTTTTGCTATTTTCATTCACCTTGGGTATTAACAATGATCAGATAATTCAAGAAAGCCTGTTGAAGAGCTAAATCCATTTACCCATCTGTCCTCCAGGGTGATTGAGAATGGTGAGCTGAACCGCATGTCTATCCAAAGTATGGCCATCGTGTTCGGCCCAACGTTGCTGAGACCGCAGGAGGAGTCCAACATCACTATGCACATGGTCTTTCAGAACCAGATTGTGGAGCTCATACTCAACGAGTACAACGAGCTCTTCCAAACCAAATGAAATTACCCAATGGAAGGAAGGAGAACGCAGCCATTAGCACCACCTTCTGACCTTCCACCACACATCTCCAGAAAAATGAGCAAAGTTACTGACTGTTTTCTGTCTACTGATTGGACATTGACTTTTATTTTTAATTGGAACTAATTAAAACGTCACAACAATGAAGTGCCCTGAGAAGTTTTTGGTTCTACCAAAATCAAGAGAACAAAAAGCAAAAGGGATTAACAGCCAATATGATCAAACAGATCTTATAAAAAAGACAAGTTTTAATTTTTCAAGATTTTATGTTTGAAATGAGACCTTTATGGAGTCCTTAGTAAGAAATAACTTACATTTGCTTTGAAGATATTAGACAAGCAGAGCACATAATTATACTTGTTACTGAATAATATACTGTATATTATTGCTAGTCATCCAAAACTGTTCCTGTGGAACAACAATTTTCAATTAGCCAAACAAACATGCTTTTTCCTGTGAGATTTCCATACAGATATTAAATGAAAAAGTAAAGGTCCTCTACAAAGGTATGGACGTCTTTGTTTTTCTCTGAACAAAGATCTTGATGATGAAACCTGTGTTATAGAGTGTATGAGCATCGATTATTGTTAATTGTTTTTTTCTTAATTATCGAAAAAGTGTTTTATTGTTTTATCAACTGTATGACTAACATTTTTCACTCTCTTTACTTTTTAAGATTAACGTAATAAAAATGCTGACAGTACAATGTATAGACGTATGAAATGAATATAATGAACTATGGAATGTTATGCAGTAAAGTAAAACGTGGGAGTGTATTGCGTGATGAATACAAACTTTGTTGATGTAGACTAAAGCTGTACATATTTTACATATATTGTTTATATAAAAATATGGTTAAGAAATAATTGGCAGTTACATTACAGAGATAAATATTCTGTAAATAAAACCATATTTAATTTTAACGCAAATACCTGCATAGATTTTACACTGGTAATTACTAAAATATAAGAAAGAAATGTTTTTAGTATTATGAGAGTGCATGTATACAATAATTATTTTCAAGTCAGATGAAAAGTATGTGCATCAATTTAAGATAGTGAACAGATATTATCACTGGACTATATATCAATGCAATGTGAGAAATTATAAATTAAATACGGTGCCTTCATTTTCACTCTTCGTCTCCTGTCTTTGTTTAATGTTTAAGCTTTCAATAACCAGTTTGTCAATTTAAATAAGATTGTGCACTTCCCTAATTGTCAAAAAATTTGATTAAGTTTTGTTTTTACATATTACACTATAAAATATTACATTTTACATTACATTAATGCATTTTGGCAGACATTTTTACCCAAAGCGACTTACATTGCATTCAAGGAACACATTGAATCAAATTCTTTACATATTTCTTTTCAATATCTTGTTTTATTACACCATCTATGATTGCATTTCAGTCTCAAAATGATAGTCTTAAATAGGAAAAAATAAATAATACTGGAGGAAAACATAAATGCACTTATTACACTACATAGACAATTTAGTTTGTTAAATATTTTCTCATTGGGAAATAAAATGTAAATCTATCTGTTTCAGGTTTGGCCCTCCATAACAGAATAGTAAGATTAAGGGGGTTCAATTAGTTACAAAAAAAGGCACATACATTTTAAAAAGTCACACAAATTTGCCTGGTTTCACAGACCAGACTTAAATCTAGTCCCAGACTAAAATCTATGTCTGAGCTGTTTTAATTGAAAACAACTTGCACTGATATATCTTAAAATATGTCACTACCATTGTTTTGTCTCAAAATGCTCACCAGTAATGTTTTTTTTTTCAAAGGCACGTTTAGAAAAGCTACTTACTTCCTAAGTGAACTATTTAATTAATCCTCGCTGAACCTAAACCCTGTCTGTGAAACAGGACTAAGATAATTAAAGGTCCTGGTCACAATATTCCTCGTGGCTATAGCGACACCTCCTGGTTGTTTGCAGCGAGACACGTGACGTATCGCAGAGGGATTATTTGATTGGTGCAGCGGCGCGCGCGCGTCACAGAGGAAGGAAAAGCAACATGGAGGAAAAGACTCCGGTCGCGTCCTCAGCAGCGCCAAAACATCTCACACCTGCTCAGAAACAGCTCTTCAAAAGACAGCAGGAACTGGAATACTGGAAGAGACACTCAAAACAGATCCGAGGCCGAAATGTGATCACGGGTCTGACCATCGGAGCCTTTGTGGTGGGCATGTGTATCCTTCATAGTTTCATAACATGACAGCTGAGCCTCAAATGATTTACTGTGTAAACATCACCTTGACTGTATAATTCATACTTTACTGCTGTGCAAATGCATTTGAGAACGATCATACTGGTGTTATTCTTGCTAAATGTTACTTGGTAATCTTTTGTTTTTTCTTAAATGCAATCAATACTACTGTAAAACTGATAACATTCCTAACCTATGATAACTAATCTATGATTTATCTTAATAACTGATATTTTCATGGCCCTTTGCTTAACATATGATTTTCTTTTTTTCATATGAGTAGCAAAGGACAGTGATGTTATGGTTGTGCGTGTGTGTGTGTGTGTGTGTGTGTGTGTGTGTGTGTGTGTGTGTGTGTGTGTGTGTGTGTGATTTGATATATATATGCACACACACATACATACATACATATATATATATATACATATATGTATATATGTGTGTATATATATATATATATATATATATGTGTGTGTGTGTATTAATTAATGTGTATCTAAATAAATATGGTGGCACCATAGTCCTTTTGTGTTTCTGTTAAATGTTTATAGCACATTTTCACACAATTATTAAATGTCTGTTTATTCATTATTAATCTTCTCCAGTTGTGTGATGTAATGGCCTTGACTACTATATCAGTCAGCTACACCATTCTCTCAGTCAGGCAGGAGAAGATCATGAACGAGATTGATGACGAGGCAAAGATCTTCGTCATGAAAGGGCCTCGGACGGGGGCCAACTCTTAGTCCTAGTGATGCCGACAGAGCTGCACCTCACTGTTAGCAACACAGTTAACATTTGTCTAGATGTTTGAGACTATATATATTTTGCATTCAGTGTCAACAAACATATTTTCGAGTCACCTCATTATATAATACAAAGTAAAATGAGAATGCCTTCATGAATGCATTTTTCACTAAGAAATGATTTCAATAAATATTTATTTTAGTCATTCCTATTCTTGCTGTTTCTTATGTTATTTAAAATAAAATAAGTTAATAGAATTTGACTGGTTTCATGTGGTTTATCTAATTTGTTTCATAACTGTGTTTTTTCTAGTATTCTATTGTATTCCACTAGATGGCGGTATGTGAAGTCACATTAGGAGGAGGTGAAGGTAGTTTGTTTACACAGTATACACTCATATCTTGATTTGTTTAAAGGACACACTGTACCTCCCCACTCATGTCACTCAATATCAGCACTGACATATTCCTTATTACAAAAAAAGAAAAAAAGATTACTGATATACAGCATAGGATTTCTGGAGAATATCATAACAAATGTCATACACTGATTATGTCATAATGAAAAATTGTGCATGCTCTATATATAGCGATCTGCAAATGATCCTTTTGCAACCTTCTTCCACTCTGATAATATTCTTACTGGGAAAATATTCCAGGTTACACACATTTAAGATCAACTGTGGTGAAGTTTGATTAAACTAACTTAGACTTTTCTCTCCTTTTCTTTAAAGAAAATCAATCATCTGGATTACAGTGAGAAACTTACTGTGGAAGTGAATAGGGTCAATCCATGAACGTTAATACAAGACATAAAAAAAACACATGTAATGTGTGTGATGGAATTTTGTCTTCTTTTTCCTTCATATATTATGTTTAATATTTATATTTTTTTACAAACAGTTGGGATCCCCTGATGATGCAATGCCACAAAACAACAATCTAATTGACTTTGTCTCTCTCTCTTTCTCTCTCTCTCTCTCTCTCTCTCTCTCTTTCTCTCTCTCTCTCTCTCTCTCTATATATATATATATATATATATATAATGTATATAGGAGGATATACACACACATCTACCTATACATATCTCTCTCTCTCTTGCTCTCTCTTCTGTTTTGTTTTTTTATAGAAAAGAACTATGCAACAGTTTCATTCAGAAATGTTATTAATGGATTTTTTTTATTTTTTAGCTTAGCTTAAGCTTAGGGTAATTTTTAGCTTACATGGTTTCTATCAATCATTACACTGATAGATTATATATAGTTATATTTATTATCTATGTTTTACATTTGATGTTAATGTGGCAATTAATAAATAACAAATGAATAGTAATTATTATTATTGTGAAGATAAGCAAGAGGAAATATTTTTTGTAGTAATGCTTAATGTTAACTCGAATACAAGTTAACGGACTCTATGGAACGAAACAATCCCTGTGTTTCTCCCTTTCCTGGAAGCTTGTTATTCTCTTGAAGTGTCTACATGTTTCTGAGCAAATGCCCTTCACACAGACCCCGCACAGAGATAAATAGCCATGCTAAGATGTTCTTAATGTGAAATATGATTCGGCAAAAGTTTTACAGGGGGGAGGGGTTGATTTGTCGAGCAGCAATATGTTGATCCTGATAAATGTACAAACTCACACAAGTCTGTCTTGTGAGCTTGTGTGTCACGTAAGGCAGTTCAAAGTCTCAGGCATTATCTGTATCTCACTCTGGGGGTCTGCGATATCTCTCACACACAAGCTCATCAATAACTCCATTCTGTTCCACATACATATCTACTTTATCATTTTTAAGCACGTGATTTTGTTGGAATGTTCTCATGCTGTTAGATGACATTCAAGAGCATCTCCAATTCTTCAACTGTTCTGAAAACAGCTCACCCAATCATTTATTTACCTTTTGTCCGTACACTCTTAAAAAGAAATGTTCCAAAATGTGTTTTTTTTTTCAGCGATGCCATAGGAGAACCTTTTAGGGTCAGCTAAAGGACCTTTCAGTGAACTGTTCTCAAAAGAACCAGACATTTTTTTCATAGTATGATGAACATTTTATTAATCTAAAGAAGTTTGTCCAAAATAAAAAAAACAAGGTTCCATGGATGTTAAAGTTACTTCATAGAATTGAATTTTTCATAGAGTCTGAATTTGTCAGACGCTTTCATCCAAAGCATTCAAGACACACATTGACATTCTACACACTTGCACTCCCTGGGAACTGAACCCATGACCTTGGTGTTGCAAAGTGTTACGCTCTACAGCTTGAGCTACAGGAATCGTACAGGCTCCAATAAAGAACCTTTATTTTTAAGACTGTAGAATGGATGTCCACTGATGCTTGCGTACAGTTTTGCACTGGAGAATGAATAAACAACTATTTTAATTCTGTTTCACCTGAAACTTCAATGCTCCTGAGATCACTGTCTAAAAGAACACAAACACTGTTGTCAAGTCACCTGTTCCTGCAGATAAAAGCTCCCTGGTGGCCTGCTGATAGAACAAGACGATTCAAAGTTAATCCTTAGAGTATTTAAGCCCATACAAACACACACCCATTTGGAAACAGGTGACCTGTGTTTGAGTAGCTAGACCCTCACTGACCCTTATGCTTCTGTGTGATTATAATCTGTCCATGTCCTTTAATTTGCCATCAGCTCATTGGCAACAAAGACACTGACAGAGATAGATAAATGACTGATGTGGAAAAGTTTCAGCGATTGCTGCTGCATGTGAATGGGATCAAATTAATAGTCACTAGTGTTGTAGTCAAGACCACCTAAATCGAGACCAAGACCAGCTGTTATACCAATCAAATCACTAAAATTCATCTTTGTGTCGCAGAGGTGGCACAGAAGTTGCATCTGAGTTGGTAAGTTTTACATCAAATTACACTAATGTAAATCAGAAAATGCACCAGCAATTTAGTGATGTTGTCGCAGTCGTGGTCCTCAGATAAAATCCCGAATCCTCTTAGTCTGAGACCAAGACAAGAAAAAGACATTTAAAAAAGGTCTGGTCTCGAGTACTACAACACTAATAGTCACATGAAGCCAGTAAAAACACTTGTCATGTGTAAAGTCAAAATGTTAAACATGTTTACTGTATGTCTTTTGAGCGAAGCGTGGCACACGTCTGAGCTTACATCAACATGCCTTGAAGAAGTTTCTCATTCCACCCGATGTATGTTTATGAAACTCTGATACTGCGCATCAGCTGATCAGCTATTATTAGTTTCTGTTATGTAGAGCCTATTGTAACATGATCATGGAGTCATGGCCACATTGGGGGGCGGCGGCGTGATTCTTGCAGGTTCTTCAAACTAATGGAATACTGCAGGATTTAATTATTTTCCGTAAAGAAAGATTTTGTAGAATTGCAGTTTTATTCTCCACTAACATGATTGCCAATAATGAGGAGGTTGTAATACTTATTTTCATTAGGCAGATATATCTTGAATTCACTGCTTCATGATTTCAAAGATCTGGGATTCCCTACCCTGAGTTTAACTTAATAACTCTGTGATCTTGCAACAGACAAACCCAATGCAATTTAAGCAATAGACATGTGGCAAGCAGTTATTCCTTAAAAGGAACTAGAATGCTTTATAGATTATTTATTTCTGCATTTATTTTTTTGTGACTATTAGTGACTATTTTCTCCTCAGTTATTCACTACTTATGTATTTACACTCACTTTCCCAATGGTTCATATGTTAAACCTAGGGTTAAGATAACAATGTATAGAGTGAATTGAAACAATTTGTGAATATTTCTGAACTTCAGATCCTCATGGAATTTAATGGAGTGTGTCTGTGTGTTAGCAATTTTCTACCCAGTTACCCTACTTGACATTAAAAAAGAAAACTAGACCTACAAATATAGTCACTTTGTCTTTAAGTAGTGTCTGACCTTATGAAAACTAAAGGTACTTGTCAATATTGGAATAAGTACTTGTTGTTGTATTTTAAATATAATGGCTTAAAACAACAGTAGTGTTTTAAAGAATACATCTTTATTTTAAACGGCTCGCCATAATGGACCGAGACGCATTTCTATAGGGTTGTAGCTTGACTGTTAGTGGTCCCTCACAGACTAATCGCTAAGGTGTTTTTCCACGGGGAGGAGCGACCAGTGAAGAGCAGAGAACCAGACGCTTGCGATCGGAAAGGAAGGCACACCGTGCGCTCCGAGCTAGCCAAATAACCGAATAGTTAAATTACTATCATTTGCTTTTGGTTGCATCTCAATAGAACTTGCGTTCTAGATTCTTTCTTTTACGTATCATCTGCATTGCGCTCGTTATGGTTTGGATGTTATGGTTGAGCTAGATGCAAATTATGGAGACATTCTGGAATGCAAAGACATATAGTGCGCTGCGATTCTAATGTTAACTGCACAGATATCTTCTATAATGTCACAGGCTGAGGTTGACATGGCCGGTCTTGGTTTTCCGAAGTTGTCTGCAGGTTTTGACGCGGACTCGTTCTTCCCAGTTCGCCTGCCACCGAGACGGAGGAGACACTCGGCAAACTCCAGGAGAAATGCCTACAGGTTGAACAAACTCCACACCATGGACGTGGAGCCCCGGGAGAGCATCGCCCCTCTGACAAAAACTCTCTCATTGTCGGCCGACAACATTTTATCGGAAAGTACCAACGAGGAGAAAAAGACGGACTCTTCTCCTCCAATGTCACCTGTCTCCAGCTCTCCGCCCGAGACGCGGGTCACCGAGGAGCCCGGCGCGCAGGAGGCTGATGCCAGCTCGGACTCCGACGATGAAAGCACCCAGAAGAAGGCTGTTTTGTCAAGAGCCCAGTTTGAGAGTAAACGCGAGCAGGAGGAAAAGGATGAGGTTGAGACTAAAGCTGTGGCGACTTCACCTGACGGAAGGTTTCTGAAATTCAACATTGAGATAGGAAGAGGGTCTTTTAAGACGGTCTACAAAGGCTTGGATACGGAGACCACCGTGGAGGTTGCTTGGTGTGAACTGCAGGTAGGGACGGGGGTCCAATTTTCTATCCCAATGCTCTTGCGAAGTCGAGACTGAGGACCTCTTTTGACGTGTTTGTAATGTGTAATGTATAATAATGTGATAGATATGTCTACTTTGTCTTATTGTCCCATGCATTTAACACAATTTGATCAACTTTTAAGCTTTTTTGGTTCCTAAAAACGAAAATAAACACTATTAATAAGACTCCCGAATGTTTTGGAGCCCCTTTGAAGGGACGTATGAACAGTTTTATTAGTAGTTGCAGCATAGATGTGTTTTGGAGTCACTGGGTCAGTCAGTAAAATTGGATCATCCAGTAAGGACCAGGGTTCTGCTTGGTCAGAATCTTGTGATGATGAGGGGGTCGTGATGAGGAAGGGTGTAGACCTATTTAAAATAACGATAAGCAATGATAGCGTTCAGATTGGCTTGTGTGTCATACAATGACTGCAACAGCTGATAGGCTCTCCTTGTGATGAATGGGCGAATATATTTGTCATCTGTGCACTAGTAGTTGTCTGATCCTCTCTGTATCTGTTCTTCAATGGAAATGACAGGAACACTGATGTCACATGTTACTTTGCAAGGCAATTGATAGGTCTTATCAGCATGTGACACTGCTGTCTAATCAAGGCAGTGGTTTTCTAAAAAATCAGATGTCATTTGACAAATGACACATTGAAAAATGCATGATCTCATCCTAAGAAACAAGATCTCATGCATGCAGAGTCAGTCGATGGATTCATGTGCAAGGGTCAAATCAAGAATGGTTAGCTCAAGGTTATGTCATGTTACATTTTTCAGTGGTAAATATAGATGGGGTTAACCTATATTTACTTTCACCTCAGACAACTAGGTTTTTAAGTTTGAACTTTCCTCTAGTTTAATATCTTTTTGTGTGGATTGTCAAACAATTTATAATACGGATAGTCCAGACTCTAAATAACCTTATTAGTTTATAAGCAGCACATTGCTCAATACATTGTAAATCATGTGGATCAAATCTGCTGGATCTGTTGTATTTAACTTTACAAATGGATGTAGATTCAATTGAATTTTGTAGATTAGGCCTATCCTTAATTGTACGTATATGTATAACCTTGAATCCAAAATGTCCACAAGCCTATAGGTAACAAGACCTTCTGCCAGGCTTTCTTAATGGTGTAATATGCAAGATGTCATATACTGTGGTTACTAGGCAGATAGCTGGGGTCAAATTAGTTGTCGAATACATTTTTCCCAGAAAAAATCTGCACACTACAGATGGTCGCTGATCTGATTCTAAGCTTTTCAAATCTGTTTTTGGCTAATTCAATAAATCACTAGATCTATGTGGTTCTCATTTGTTGGATCGCTGGTTTGGATGGGATCGTGGATGCCAAGGAGAGAAACTATGCTAAATGCAAATAATAATATGCAATTAACTGTATTTAGGATTGTGAAAGACTCTAAATCAACTTTTTAAAGGGAGGAGAAAATGCTTCCCATATTGTTTGTTGCTGACATCCAAGCCTGAATGTTTTATTTCTGTTTTCAATTATCACTTGGTAGAAGTTAACCAAATTAGCCAGATGTCAATGGGAACAGGTTGGGTGAAGAACTGCCATCCTTCAAAAATATGATCAAAGCTACACCTCTGAAAGTAAACAATCCAAAAGACAATGAGATATCATTTAAATAATATTATTTTTGGGAAAGCAAGATGCTTTTTGTAGTATGACACACTCACACACAAGTAGTCATGCACATATTTCTATTCATTCTACTCAGTCAAATGATTTCTGTATCCGTTTTTTGACATTTTGTTTATTTTCCTCTAATCAACACCCCTGTGCGGTGTAATCTCTTTATGTAAAAGTTGAGTCCTGAAGCAAAACTGTACAATGAGACATCAATTATTGTATTTCTTTAATTTAACTCATCACCGCACAGATGCACTTTACTATTGTCATCATTCATTGCCAGTGGCACTTTTCATCTGTCAACACTGGTGCGCTGCAGGTTTCTGATCAGTGTTTCTTTTGTGCTATTTTCTTTTCCCTTGATGTATTCTTGCAAATATAGCAAAATATTGGATATGAGTAAAAAGAAAAAGCAGAACATTAAGCCTTGTAATGTGAATATCGCTTTAGAGGAGGCTTTGACTTTTTTGTCTTGTTAGAAAAAAAGGATGCTTGTGAATCTTTTGAACAGCCAGAGAAATGGTTTTGTGATTTTCCAGACTACCGGCCCCTGGCCCTTCATAGAACCTGCTTTCCACACACAGTTTGATCTGATTAAGCCATTCCTTGTTGATACTCAATCCTGCAGTTTATTCTTCTGCCTGCTCATCTCACCGCCTATGGCATGCTCATTGAGCTAATCTTCTTGAAAGAGTAGTACATTTATTTAATCCAGAATACAGTGCTTATCTACCTTGGTAAATGGTAGTCTGGTGGAGGAGAGCTGCCATGGTGACAGCGGCTTGTGGCTGCTAAGGATGGCTCCACGCTCTGTGAAAATGAGAAAAGATTTGCTTTGAGACTTAAGACTGCTAATGGGATTGACTGAAGTCTCTCACTCAGCGATCTCTTTTTCATGATGGATGGCTGACATGAAGGGAGATCAAAGTTAAGAATGACTTAACCCAGAGCTTGGCTGCACTTCTGCTCATTCAGTGCATGTGTAAGAATAGCCCTTATATGTGTTCAAGACTAGAATAGCCCATATATGTGACTAGAATAGTCCGCGCACGTGTGTGTGTGTGTGTGTAACAAATACAAAACAAATTCAGTAACTGTCAGGAGACTTAATTTTTAGCAAAAAAAGAGGACAGCGGTACAAGAAGATTACCAAATCATTGTTTTAAGTGTGAAAATATAGCAAAAGTAACACAGAAATTCAAAAACAATGGACTTGTGACAATTCAGGCCTTCATTTTAAGCTTTCAGTTAGTGCTGAGTGATTTTTTTGCTAGACAAAGAGCAGGAGAAATACCAAGCAAGTGTCTCTGAGCCAGCAAAATCTATGAAAAGAGTGATTGTTTATCTCACAGGGTAAGATGCCGCGTGCAGAAGTGATATACATGGTTGTCCACACTGGAATTGCCTAGCCAAAGCACAATTAAATCAATTAGCCATTTTCAAAGCCCATATTTATAAATTATAGACTTCTGGGAATCCTTATCTCATGAGACCAAGTCTAACAGCATCCAAAATGTTCTGGTGTTGCTAGAGGAGGAGGACAGTGAGGAGTGTCTGGTTTGCACAGTGAAGTTCAGTGGTAGTAAAGCTCTCATACGGGGATGTTTGAGTGCTGAAGTTGTGAGGGAGTTGTGTTTTGTCAGTGCTGTCATGAATTCACACACCACTGTGTGATGTAATACAAAAACTTGAAACAGAAGCCTACCCTCATCTAATTTCCTACATTGTTGGGCTTTCTTTTCAACATGACAATAATGATATCCATTCTTCCAAAGTGAAAAACCTTCTGTGAACCTGTTTTTCACCCAATATGAACTCTCTTGAGCACCTATGGGGGACTCGGTAGAGACGACTTGAACAAAACTTCCCATTAAAGATCAGGGCATTTAAGGAGGCCATAATTTAATTTATTAAATATATTTTTTATACATTCCATTTTTCCTTTTGTTTCATGAGTAATATAAGTGATCATTAAGAAACTACTTGTTTTGTGTTGTACTCATCTATGCTGTGCAGTGCGTGTGTGTCACAATTGGGTTTGGTGGTGGGTTAGTTCTGTTTTGTAGCCACTGTCTGCATCGTGTTCATTCTCCTTTGTTTTCATAATAGTCACCTGTGTCTTGTAATCACCCTGTTAGTTCCATCAGCGGTGTCTCGTCTCCCCATTAGTTTGGTGTGTATTTAACCCTGTGTTTAGTTCTGTCTAGTTGTCTGCTGATGTCATATTTTACACCGGTTGTTTGTTTTGAAGTTCTAAAGTGTACTTGCTTGTTAATCTTAGTTTACAGGGAACAGTACGCTTCGCTTAGATCCTGCCTCACCTCACGACTGCAACCGCCAGTTGTAACAATATATATATATATATATATATATATATATATATATATATTAGGAGTAATGGTTTGGTTTTTATTTTTATCATGGTTTTAGAGTCTTGTTTTGGCATGGTTCAGGGGGAAAAAGGACTACTGTCAAAAAAAGAAAGAAAGTAAGAACAAACAATCGAACTACAGGCAACTGCACAAATTAATACAATAGAGCAAAGATACCAATAAAATAAACTGTGCTTCCCTTTCAGGGAACTCGAGCTGTGTCGAAGCACTAGGGGAAATAGCCTTGCGTGAGTCACGTGAAGATCTATGCAACCAATGAGAAGCGAACGCGTGTGAATGCGTCACTGCCGGCCGCAGCCGGTGACGTCATGAGGAAGAGCATAAAGCGCGTCTGAAACCGGGGCGCGTCAGCTCTGAATGCCTTCAGCGTGCTGTGTCTGTGCGAGAGTGGTTTTTGAGACTTGATAGCTTAAAAAATCAAAGAATGAGTGTGAAAAGTGTGGCGAGAGATGAACAGAGTTTCAGACCGTGTGTTTATCCCTGTCCTCGTTTTATAACGGGCAGGGATACACATGTAATGTGTGTTATCTGTTTAGGAGTGGAACATGCACGGTCGGCTCTTGAGGGCGCCGGCTGTAAAGACTGTGAGCAGTTTTCTCTGCATGTTCTCCGCTCCCGCCTGGCGGTCTGTAACGAGGCCGCCCAGGCTAGTGTTCCCCGGGGTTCGGGACCTGCAGCGGCCGAGGCGTTGCGGCGCTCTCAGTCCTGGGGTTCACAAATGGATCTCGCTGAGGCTGCTGGGGTGGGTCCGTCCTTACCTCAGCCCTCACGAGACCAAACGGGTTCCAGTCACGGGCACTCCTCGGGAGATGTTCGTGCTGTGACTCCAACATTAGCTTTGTCGAGTTCCGATAGTGAGATGGACTTAGCTAGTGTTGACCCGGCAGAGGAGGCTTCGCCACTCTCCTCGCCGGCGTTTGAAGAGCTAGTTGAGGTTGTGGCGCGAGCTGTCTCTCGTCTGGATATTGAATGGCCGGCGGAGACCAGAAGCGCCCGTCCTAAAAGAAGTATGTTGGACGAGCGTTATCTGCCGGCTCGCGTCACTCCCCCGCGCCGAGCTATGCCTTTCCTTCCCGATTTGCATGCCGAGGTATCCAGATCGTGGGAAAAGCCAGCCTCTGAGAGAGTTCATACACGGAACAGTTCGATGTATACGAATCTCGCAGGGGCTCAAAGCTATTGCTATGGGGGGATGCAGAAGGTGGATGAGGCGCTTGCGAGCTACCTTGTGCCCCAATCTGCGTCCTCCATTAAAGCTCCGGCGCTCCCCTCCAAGCCGATGCGCGTCACGTCGTCTTTGGTGGGGAGAGCGTACTCAGCCTCTAGTCAAGCCGCAGCGTGCCTGCACACCACGGCTCTGCTGCAGGCTTATCAGGCTGAGTTGCTGGGGGACCTCAACGAGGGCGGCGGTATCGGTCCGGAGACAGTGGCAGAGCTGCGCCGGACCGTGGATCTGTCTCTCCGGGCCACTAGGGAGACGGCCTACTCTGTCGGTCGCTCCATGGCAGCTCTGGTGGCTACGGAGAGACATCTTTGGCTCAATTTGTCTTCCATCAAAGATAGGGACAAATTTGTTTTGCTGGACGCTCCTCTGTCCCCTTCGGGCTTGTTCGGCGACGCCGTAAAAAGCGTTGTCGACAAGTTTCAGGAGGCTGCACGACAGCAGGTGGCGTTCAGTAAAGTTATTCCCCGCCGCCCTCCACGTGAGACCGCCAGTCAAAGGGGGTCTCAGAGCTCTTCACACAGGGCCGCTCAAAAACGAAGTGTCGCCACCCGTCTTCCTCCGGCTAATCCCGGGGGGTCGGGGCGACAGGCTCAAGCCTCTGGCAAGAGGGGCGATCTGAGGGCTGTCCTGAGCGCTAAGAAGGCTAAGAGCAAGCGGCCCTGACGCCAAGCCGCAACAAGGTGGTGTATCCCTGGAGCAGCTGACCAGTCAGCCCGCCATGGGAAAACCACCCCCTCTGAGGAGGGTCCTAGAGCACTCCACCCGGGAATCCGGAAATCCCGGCCCAGTGGTGGACATGCCATCAGCACCAGAGGCCAGCCCCGGGAGGCTGGTTCCCCTAGTAGAATTCCGGGATGCGTGGTCACGGCTACCCGGTATCTCTCAGTGGGTCCTGTGCACGGTCACCTTAGGGTACGCCATTCAGTTCGGGGTCTCACCACCCCAGTTCTCGGGGGTCCTACAGTCTGCTGTAGGCCCTCAGCAGGCTCTGGTCATGGAACAAGAAGTAGACACTTTGCTGGCGAAAGGGGCCATCGAGTATGTACCCCTCGCAGAGAGCAAGTCCGGGTTCTACAGCCGGTACTTCATAGTTCCAAAGAAGGATGGAGGGTTGCGGCCCATTCTGGATTTACGTCTCTTGAATCGTGCGGTCAAGCGTCTAAAGTTCAAAATGCTAACGCTCAAACAGATCGTAGTGCAGATCAGATCCGAGGATTGGTTTGTCACAGTCGACCTCAAGGACGCTTATTTCCATGTCTCTATCCTTCCGCAACACAGGAAGTTCCTGAGGTTCGCCTTTGGGGGAAAGGCGTACCAGTATCGGGTGCTTCCTTTCGGCCTAGCGCTCTCACCCCGCACGTTTACGAAAGTCGTGGACGCTGCTCTAGCTCCCCTGCGGTCACGGGGCATCCGTGTCTTAAACTATATAGACGACTGGCTTATTCTGGCCCAGTCGCCGCAGTTGGCGGAGCAACATCGAGATGTAGTGCTCGCACACATAAAGGAGCTGGGGTTGAGGCTGAACGCCAAGAAGAGTGTCCTTTCTCCTGCTCAGAGAACCACCTTCTTGGGAGTCGTCTGGGACTCAGTAGCGATGTCGGCCCGGCTTTCCCCCGGGCGCATCCAAGTTATCTGTTCAGCCGTCAAGAGCATCAAGTTAGGCCAGCCACTCACTGTCAGACACTTCCAGAGGGTGTTAGGGCTCATGGCAGCGGCTTCCTGCGTCATCCCGTTGGGCCTGCTGCACATGAGACCCCTGCAGTGGTGGCTAAAGACCAAGGGGTTTTCCCCGAAAGGGAACCCGCTTCGCATTATCAAGGTCACGGGGCGATGCCTACGCGCCTTGAGTATGTGGAAGAATCCTTGGTTTCTGTCTCAAGGCCCAGTGCTAGGGGCTCTGGCTCGGAGAGTCTCTCTCTCGACAGATGCCTCCCTCTCGGGCTGGGGGGCGGTCTTGAGAGACCGCTCCTCACAAGGTCTATGGAACAGTCGGCACCAAACCTGGCACATAAACATGTTAGAGTTACTGGCGATCCGCAAAGCACTCCGTGCGTTCCTACCGGACCTTCGCGACCACCATGTCACTGTTTTCACCGACAGCATGACTGCGGTTGCGTATATCAATCACCAGGGGGGTCTGCGTTCGCGACCACTTTACAAGATGGCGCGACAGATCCTCCTCTGGGCCCAGGGAAAGCTGCTCTCCATCCGGGCGGCTTATATCCCGGGGGTCCAGAATGTGGGAGCAGACGCCCTGTCGAGACAGGGGGCGAGACCAGGGGAATGGCGACTCCACCCCGAGGTGGTGGAGCAAATTTGGGAAAGGTTCGGAAAGGCACAGGTCGACCTGTTTGCCTCGGTAGAAAACTCCCATTGCCCTCTGTGGTTTTCACTCACACATCCAGCGCCTCTGGGGCGGGATGCCGTGACGCAGGCATGGCCGAGGTTACGCCTGTATGCTTTTCCCCCGATCGCTCTGCTCCCGGGAGTTCTGGCCAAGGTTCGCCGGGACAAGGTCCGTCTCACGCTAGTGGCCCCCCACTGGCCGTCCAGAATATGGTTCGCGGACCTTGTGTCCCTCCTCGACGGGGTCCCCTGGGAGATCCCGATCAGGAGGGACCTTCTGTCCCAGGCGGAAGGTTGCATTCTTCACCCGCAACCAGGGCCGTTGAAACTGTGGGTCTGGCCCCTGAGGGGGCCCAGCTCATAGAGGCCGGTCTCTCAGCCGAGGTTGTTGAGACCATCCTGCAGTCCAGAGCTCCCTCCACGAGGAAACTCTACGCCTTGAAGTGGAAGCTCTTCACTTCTTGGTGTAGTGAAAGGCAGCTGAACCCAGTAACCTGCCAAATTGGCAAAGTACTGGAGTTCCTGCAAGAAAGATTTGTGGCAGGGCTGTCCCCCTCCACCTTGAAGGTCTACGTGGCTGCTATAGCGGCTTGCCACGTACCTCTGGGTGGGGTGTCCTTGGGCAGGGACCCCCTAGTCACTCGTTTCCTCCGTGGTACATTAAGGCTGAGACCTGCGGCACAGACCAGGGTGCCTGCCTGGGACTTGTCCATGGTACTCCTAGGCTTGTCCCAGCCACCCTTTGAACCTCTAGAGGGTATCTCTATCAAGTACCTCTCGCTAAAAACCCTTCTTTTGCTGGCTATCACTTCGCTTAAGAGGGTCGGGGACCTTCAGGCCCTCTCAGTGGCCCCATCATGTCTTGAGTTTGCGCCCGGGATGGCGAAAGCTTTCCTCCACCCGAGGCCGGGCTACGTCCCCAAGGTTCCCACTAATGTGGCTCGGTCTGTCACGCTGCAGGCCTTCTGCCCTCCCCCATTTGACGATCATGAGCAGGAGCACAAGAACAAGGTCTGTCCAGTGCGAGCACTGGACGCTTACGTTCACAAGACTGCCACGTGGCGTAAGTCGGACCAACTGTTCGTTTGCTTTGGGGCCCCCGAGGGTGCCCCAGCTTCCAAGCAAACTCTGAGCAGGTGGATAGTCGAGGCTATCTGTCTAGCTCAGGGGTCGGGAACCTATGGCTCGCGAGCCATATATGGCTCTTTTGATGGCTGCATATGGCTCTTTTGACGCCGCCGCCCGTCGACGGATACTTCCGCGTTCGGAGGACAGGCAGATCGCGCCGCCGCACCCGCGTTACTTCCGCGTTCGGAGGACAGGCAGATCGCGCCGCTGCACCCGCGTTACTTTCGCGTTTGGAGGACAGAGACATCGCGCCGCACATCCCAACTCCCCCCCCCCCCCCCCCCCCCCCCCCCCCCCCCCCCGGTCGACAGATCGATCGCTTCGGACTATGGCTCTTCACAGCTTCATATTTAAAAAAAAAAGGGTATATGGCTCTCTCAGACAAAAAGGTTCCCGACCCCTGGTCTAGCTTATGAGTCGGCCGGACATGCTTCTCCTTTGAGGGTCCGAGCCCACTCCACTAGGAGCATGGCGGCATCCAAGGCTCTCCTCTCCGGAGTCTCCTTGCCTGACGTTTGTGCTGCGGCTGGCTGGTCCTCGCCGCACACATTCATGAGGTTCTACCAGCTAGACCTCGATGCCGCCCCGGGAACCAGGGTGCTCTCTCAGTGAGCTGGGACACACCCGGATGCTGACCTCGCTGAGGTGGCGTTGGCATAGCGTTCCCCTAGTGCTTCGACACAGCTCGAGTTCCCTGAAAGGGAACGTCTCGGGTTACTTATGTAACCCTGGTTCCCTGAGGGGAACGAGACGCTGTGTCTTGGCCTCAGCTCCGGGCGCATCCGGGCCCGCTTCAGGCATTCATGGCTGACGCGCCCCGGTTTCAGACGCGCTTTATGCTCTTCCTCATGACGTCACCGGCTGCGGCCGGCAGTGACGCATTCACACGCGTTCGCTTCTCATTGGTTGCATAGATCTTCACGTGACTCACGCAAGGCTATTTCCCCTAGTGCTTCGACACAGCGTCTCGTTCCCCTCAGGGAACCAGGGTTACATAAGTAACCCGAGACGTTTTCAGCTTATTTAGTTATCTAACAGTAGTTTTCAGGTACAGAAATTGAAAAAAGTAACATTGCATATAATCTTCACTGAATAAATTAAAAAGATGAATCATAATTCAAGTTACAAAATCTATTCGGTAAAAAGCAGTGAGTGATTTCCTCGTCTTTTATTGTTTTATTAACATTAAAAACACAGACAGCAGCAGGAATATTAAGCTGCTGTCACTTTAAGACTTAATGAACAGATCCAGTATACCGATACTGATGGACATGTGTTGTCTTTCTCGACTGTTTATGTTCATTTAAAGACAACCTAATATGATACTTGCCAAGATGGGCATAATTTTTGTGTGAATTTGTCCATTTAAGTGCAAGACTCAATATTTGAGCGCTGTCTGAAACACGGTTTTCAGATGCGCACACTCTAATCATTATAGCACACAATTTTTCTTTTGTGCTTTCTTGTCCTTGAAAAATTGGCACGATTTCAAGACTTAAATGAGTTTAGCTTAAACACAGATAACATTATGTGCTGTTCAGGTCTCAGCCGCGCTCACGCGCTATCATCAGCTTGGTGATGACAACATAACTGACTGGTTATATTCAAGCATATGGCACTCGCACTGAACAAAGAGAGAGCCAGAATGCGTATCCATTGACAGAAAACTCAACACACCATATTATAAATGCTTATGCATTGTTAGATTTGAGATCTCGAGTGTTTGCTGAACCACGGGGGAAGAACAGTTCGGCAATACATAGTAAAATAATAGTTCACTATTGAAATATTGTGATGTATCAGATCTTTCTAATAGTATTTACATATTAAGTGTTATTCAAATATTCTTTTAGATATATAGACTTATGTTTACATTCACGCCTATCTCTGTGCTTCATTTCTGCTGCTCACTGATTAGAGGCTGAGCGTGATCCGGCCGTGTCTCACACATGTTGTCTAATTCATAGGTCCACGTGGCCAAGCTGTGGGGTCTGATATTGTGTTTCCTGTAAGGGAGGGGCACATGAGCGGATATGCTGGGGACTCACATGTCCGTCAGGTGGTCGGGCTGGATAGAGATGGAATGTAATTGACATGCTGGGCTGAAAAGAGGCCTTTGACCCCAGAACTTGAGTAGGAGGGTGGAAACAAGTATGTCAAAGTGGGTAACAGATGTGTTGTGTAGGTGTGGGTTTATTTAATGAATTCAGATAGCCTGTGCAAAACTAAAAGTCGAGCTTGATAAGAAATGTAAACAGCTGAAATATCAATTGTAACTGCTCAAAAAATAAGCCACCATATATTGTGATAATGAAGGAATTTTTCATAATTATTCATATTTTTTTCATAGATGTTTTTCCTGTATCTTGAATTACGCATTGTGTTGTTTTGTGCTTTAGGATGAATGGACATGTTAAATGTATTTTTGTAAAAAAATATTATTATTATTATGGTGTCCATTCATGTCTAAATTATTTTTTTGATTGCTGTCACGCCACTGTTTTTTTTATAGCATAGCACCAATAGATCTGATTTATGGCTAAGTACACAATAGTTATTTGCACTTGTGTTATAAAAAGAGACTGCAGGCTTGTGGCTTTTGAATGTGGATTAACTCAGAAAAAGTCGTTCCCTCCCAAGCATTCATCATGTTTCTGAGCTGCACAAAGGTGTTTGCCAACTCCCCAGCGTTGTAAAATATAATAGCCAGCCTGAATGTCTCTCGTGTTTATCTTTAAATCCCAAATGAACAATTTCACACCCTTTCCCTATATTCAATGTTACCAATTTTCCTCTTTGTCAAGTCAATGTTTTGACCTTAATAACTGTGTGATTAAAGATAGCAGTGCATGAAAGTCATAATTCTGATGACTTGAATGCAACCTATTGTAATTCTGCACAGCAGGTGGATTTCACCAGCTGATCCTGCTCATTTCACACCCTTTATCTCACTTATTCCAATGAAGTCAGACATGAAAAGCGTTCATAAAAGGATAAAGGGCAACAACAGCTGGTGAAAAGAAGATTTGTTTCCCAACACATTATTAGAGCGCTGAGACCGTAGCTTGCTTCGTCACATGTTCTGCTCTTGAATGATATGTTACTCCTTCTTTTTCGTCATTCCAAAAAAGCCTGTGGCCTGAAGCTCTGTTGTGGCATCAATTGCGCAGCATATCAGCCCAGCCAAGAGTTAGACGTTATCTTGCTGCTTTTCTCTTTTAGAAAATTATCATGTGATGTCTGAGAATGAGATTAAGTCCTTCGGTTTTTTGGTTATAGTCCATGTCTGTTAGCTTTACCAATAATGTAAAAGTTGATAATATTAACCACTACATATATATATGGATTTAAAATGAAATTAGACCAATTATCCTGTGCTAAAACATTTCTCAGTCAATGAGAATTTTTACGCTTAAAATATTCTCAAAATAACTTATTAAGTATCTCTTGGAAAACATGCTTTTGACTCATTGTGGACTTGTTGGTAAATAGTTTTATGCTAATAAAATGTAAAATGCACCACTATAAATGACTAAGAAACAAAACCCTTGAACTGTTTGCTAAACGTCTCAGGTTACGTATGTAACCATAGTTCCCTGAGAGGGAACGAGACGCTGCGTCTTTCGATCGCTTTGGGGAATACTTGGACAATGCCTCGCGAAGCACAATATGTAAACTTCCGTCGACCGAGTGTGAGTGACGGTCGCAGGTCGGTGACGTCACGAACCAGGTCATAAAGGGGCGACAGAACCCAGAGGCAGTAGCTTAGAGGTGTCTGAGCAAGCCCGGAAGGCGCAAGGAGCTGAGGCCAAAGACGCAGCGTCTCGTTCCCTCTCAGGGAACTATGGTTACATACGTAACCTGAGACGTTCCCTTTCAAGGGAACTCGCGCTGCGTCTTTCGATCGCTTTGGGGAACGATATACCAACGCCACCTCAGTGACGAAGGCCGACGAGTGTCTCGTAGCTCACTACGAGAGGACCCGTGTTCCCGCAGCGGAGTTGAGGTCAAGCTGGTAAAACCTCAGAAAGGTATGCGGGGGAAGACCACCCCGCCGCATCACAAACATCAGATAAAAGACACACTTGATATAAGGGCCTTAGAGGCAGCCTCGCTCCTAGAGGAGTGGGCACGGACCCTTAGAGGCGAAGGGGATCCGGCCGACTCGTAAGCCAGGGTGATAGCCTCAACTATCCACCTGCTTAAAGTAGGTTTGGATGCTGGGGCCCCACTAGGGGTCCCAAAGCAAACAAACACCTGGTCTGACTTACGCCAAGGGCAGACCTGTGGACATAAGTGTCCAGTGCTCACACTGGACAGACCTTGTTTTTAAATTCCTGGTCCTGGTCACCAAAAGGGGGGAAGGCAGAAGGCCTGCAGTACAATAGACCTGACCACATGAGTGGGCACTTTGAGCACGTAGCCTGGCCTGGGATGAAGGAAGGCTTTCACCATCCCAGGCGCAAACTCAAGGCAAGAGGGAGCTACAGAGAGCACCTGTAGATCCCTAACTCTTTTTAGCGATGTTATAGCTAATAAGAATAATGTCTTTAAAGTGAGGAACTTTAGGGGAACCTCATCCAAAGGTTCAAAGGTGCCTGGGACAACCCCTGGAGTACCAGGGATAAGTCCCAGGTAGGAACCTTGGTCTGTACTGCAAGCCTCAGCCTAATAGTACCACGGAGGAAGCGTGTGACGAGGGGGTCCCTGCCAATGGACATGCCACCCAGAGGTACGTGGTAAGCAGCCACGTAGACCTTCAGGGTGGACGGGGACAGCCCTGCAGTGAATTTATCCTGCAGGAACTCCAGCACTTTGCCAACGTGACAGGTAACTGGGTTCACCTGCTTTTCGCTACACCAAGAAGTGAAGAGTCTCCACTTCAGGGCATACAGCTTCCTCGTGGAGGGAGCTCTGGAGTGGAGGATGGTCTCAACAACCTCAGTTGACAGACCAGACTCTATGAGCTGGGCCTCCTCAGAGGCCAAGCCCACAGTTTCCACAGTTCTGGGCAGGGGAGACGCATCAAGCCCGCTGCCTGGGACAGAAAATCCTCCCTGGGATCTCCCGGGGGGCTCAGTCCAGAAGGGACACAAGATCCGCAAAACACACTCTGCCCGGACAACATGGAGCAAATAGTGTGAGACGGACCTTGTCTCGACGAACTCTCTCCAGAACTCCCAGGAGCAGAGCAATCGGGGAAAAGGCGTACAGACATAGCCTCGGCCATGTCTGAACCATGGCACCCGGCCCGAGCAGGGCTGGGTGCAAGAGTGAAAACCACAGAGGGCAATGAGTCGATTCCTCGGACGCGAACAGGTCTAATTGTGCTCGGCCGAATCTCAACCAAATCTGCTCCACCACCTAGGGGTGGAGCCTCCAAACCCCGGGCCTCGGCCCCTGCCTCGACAGGACGTCTGCTCCCACATTCTAGGTCCTAGGGATGTGAGCTGCCCGTAGATGGAGCAGTCTCCCTTAGGACCAAAGGAGGATCTGCCGCGCCAGTTTTATAATGGTCGCGAGCATAAACCTCCCTGATGATTTATATAGGAGACCACAGTGGTGCCGTCGGTCTGAGCAACCACATGATGGCCCCTAAGGTCTGGGAGGATCGCCTAAAGCGCCCTCCAAGCAACCATCATCTCTAGCAGGATTATGTGCCAGGATAACTGGTGCTCATGACCTTCGGTGGAGCGGTCTCTCAAGGCCGCTCCCAGCCCGTAAGGGACGCATCCGACGATAGCATTACGCGTCGACAAGGAGCTCCCAATACAGGTACTCATGACCTTGGGCGGCGCAGTCTCTCAAGACTGCTCCCCAGCCCGTAAGAGATACATCCGTCGATAGCAATACGCGTCGACAAGGAGCTCTCAATACGGGTCCATGAGACAGAAACCAGGATTCCTTCCACACATCTAAGGCACGTAAGCCTCGCCGCGTGACCTTGATGGTGTGGAAAGGGTTGCCCCTCGGGGAAAACCCTCTGGTTCTGAGCCACCACTGTAACGACCTCGTACAGCAGCCCGAGCGGGGTAACGCAGGAAGCTGCTGTCTGAGAACCAGCACTCGTTGGAAGTGCTTTACAGTGAGTGGCTGGCCTAGTTAAACTCTTTGACGGCTAACAGGACGGAAACGATGCGCACGGGGAAAAACCGTGCAGACATCATAACCGAAACCCAACAACGCCGAGGAAGGTGGTCCTCTGGAGAGGAGAGAGCATACTCTTCTTTGCGTTTAGCCTCAACCCCAACACATTAAAGAGCGCGGGAACAACATCTCAATGTTGAACCTCTAGCTGTAGCGACTGGGTAGAAAAACCAGTCGTCAGTATAATCGAGAACTCTGATTCATTAGAGGTGCAGCGGGGTTAGCGCTGCGACCATGCATATGATGAACGTGCGAGGTGAAAGAGCTAGGCCAAATGGAAGCACTCGATATTGGTAAGCCTTCCCCCCAAAGGCGAACCTGACGTACTTCCTGTGTTGTGGAAGGATGGAATGAAAATATGCGTCCTTCAGGTCGATTTGACAGACCAGTCCTCGGACCTGATCTGTCACGATCTAGTTCAAAGTCAAAATTGATGACGTGATTTAGAAGGCGCAAATTTAGGATGGGCCGCAATCCTCCATCCCTCTTGGGAACGATGAAGTAATGACTGTAAGCCTGACTTTCTGTCCGAGGGGGGTACATATTTTATGGCCCCTTGCCTCAACAGAGTGTCTACTTCCTGTTCCGTGACCAGAGCCTGCTCAGGGTCCACCACGGTGGGTAGAACCCTGCTAAAAGAAAATAATATGTATATATATATATATATTGCAGGACCCAATGAGAAACTTCTGGTAGGCATGAGATGCGACCAGAAATTCTAATGAGGGAACCAGCCTCTCAAGGCTGGCCTCTGGTGCTTGAGTGGCAGACGCTCCAGGGCCCGGTTTTCAGGGGTACGCCTGGAGTGAATGCTCTAGGACCCTCCTTGGAGGGGGCGATCTCCTCAGAGCAACCAGACTCACGGGTGGCAGCTGAGGAGGGACGCCTGTGCGAGGTCTGGCACCGTAGCGCCAGGACCTCTTTGATGTAGCCTCTTTTGATGTTCTTGGCGAGGATGACGGTCCTCAGATCCGTCCTCTTGCCAGAGGGTTGAGGCTGGGAGTGCCGGCCCGACCCCCCGGGTTTCTGGAGGGGTTAGCGGGTTGCGACGCTGTGCCTCAGAGCGGCCCATTGTGAGGAGCTCTGGGGCTGTGGCTGGCTCACAGCCCCTAATTTCAGAGCAACGAGGCAGCAGCACACTGAACGCCACCTGCTGCTAGCAGCCTCCTAGAACTTATCGACGACCGTCTCAACTGTGTCGCCGAAAAAGCCCAGAAGACGAGAGAGGGGCGTCCAGTAGGAACTTATTTCCTTATCTTTAAAGGTTTGAGCCGCAGATGCCTCTTTTATAAATATAATATATATATATATTTATATACACACATATAAGGATAGATTTATATAATGAAATATATATATGTATGCTCTCATCGAGGTCCCCCAATAACCCTGTTTACATTTCACTGACAGCTGTATATTGTATGTAACTGTATGTGAAAATAAAATTCTTGAATCTTATATGCTCGACTGCCCAGGAGAGTAGAAATAATCCTCACGGGTTTATAGAGCAGTGTAGGGTTTTTTTTTTTTTTTTATTGCATCAATACTGATTGAGAGAGGTAGCTCGCAAGCGCCTCCTCAGTCTCAGGATCGATCATTTTATATATCACGGGGGGTGACTCGCGCTAACAGGACGCGTTCATCTAATTATTTATTTTCTTAGGAGGAACGCTTCTTTGCCGGCAATAAATAGTCAACATGGCGCGAGTCACTTCCTCGAAAAACTCGTCATACTGGAGAGAAAAGTGGCGAATATTCTCTCATCATTAAATGCTGACAATGTCAAAACTTCTCAGAGATAGATCATTGCAGTGTCTGTGCTATATGTAACAGCCCTCGGGCTGCACGGGCACTGGATCTGCCGGGAAAGGGCTGAGATAGAGCAGGGCTCGTCTCACACCCCGCCGTCTGATCCATTCGCGAATCCCAGGACCCATATCACCGCATATCCTTGACTACAGCGGGACTTGAGCCCTGGGCAGCGCGAGCCGAGCCTGTACGGACTCAGTGTCAAAGACCGCCAGGCGGGAGCGGAGCATCTGTATGCATGCTCTGCTCCCACGCACACACATAGTAAGTGCGCGTTCCCACCCGAAATGTAGTGAAGGCAGGAATACGCGCACTACACAGATGTTTGATTCGCCATTTGGAATTTGGAGAGCCCTTTTCTTTTAAACTAGTCTAGGGAACTCAAACAACCAGCGCGACAACACAACACACTCTCACACTTGTGCTTGCGAAGACAAAACAAGCTACTGCCTCTGGGTTCTGTCGCCCCTTTATGACCTGGTTCGTGACGTCACCGACCTGCGACCGTCACTCACACTCGGTCGACGGAAGTTTACATATTGTGCTTCGCGAGGCATTGTCCAAGTATTCCCCAAAGCGATCGAAAGACGCAGCGCGAGTTCCCTTGAAAGGGAACACAAATTTCTTGCTTGAGTTGATTTCCTGTTGAAACATGCGATTCTCTTTTTTTATCTAGATAATAGCATTTCGTTTACATCACAAACTCTACAAATCTCCCATTTTGATTTAACTTCAAATAGTTCAACAGTTTGTCCCTGTTTCATGTCAGGAAATGCCTCACTTCCCCTGTGAATCTTGCATGATAAAGAAGCCTTGAATGATGTCATCACTTTCCATACATGCTTAACAGGCCACTAAGACAGAAACCATGTTTTCTGCTGATTTAGCCAGGTTTTGGATTCTATATTGCAAACTGACCTTTCAAACAAAGGTGTGGTCCTTTCATCGCAAGTGATGGTAAGCTTCCCTTCAAAGAAAAGAAGTAGGGCGAATTCTGCAACTATGAACATATTGTCTTATTCCAACAATAGTAAATGCAGTAGATGATAATTAGCTTGGTGAGTCACTTCTAAAAATCGCCATCTGTATGTATAGATGGTTCAGCAGTGCAACATTCCTCCTCACTGCAACTTCCTCTGGCAGTGGTTTAGTTCTCAGACCCAGGATGCTGTATTTCATAGGAAAGTATCAGCAGGTATTGTGGTGCGATCAGCTGTGAGATTGAGAACAGATGCTTTGTCTGGTTCCGGAATGCCAACATTAACTTTCACGGTATACTCCATATTCATACTTATGTGATCTTGGAGATTATTACACATGACCTTCAGGGGGGAAAAAAAATTATTCAGCAAGAACGCATTAAATTGATCAAAAGTGACAGTAAAGACATTCATAATTTTACAATTTCTGTTAAAAAAACACCAATAATAAGTGATAATATCTGGGTGTAACAGTCACATCATACTCCTCCTGTGTGTCCCTCCCGTGTTTCCGTAGTCACCCATGTAATCATACCACCTGTTTGTTATTATCCTGCCTACTTATACCGTCTTGTCTCCCATTGTCTTTGTCTATTGTTAACGTTTCCTGTGCTAAGTGTGTGGATGTACTGCTTCCGAGTTTTGCACCCCCGTGTGCCTTTTGAGTTCTGTTATTAAAGTGTTTTCGGTTTACTTCAGTGTTCTCCTCATTTCTCCGCATCGCACGCCTGCATCTACTGTGACACTGGGCAGCAAATCAGCATTATTTTTAATTGTAATAATATTTTACAATATTATTATTATTATTATTATTGTATTATTGATCAAATAAATATAACCTTGGTGAGCATAAGAGACCACAAAAAAAAAATATTCCAAACTTTAGGTCAGTAGTGTAGATCTAAAGTTTTTTTCTGTATCTAATGTGTACACATAATATCACCAAATTGTATCTTTTGGATTTGCAAACAGGGCTTTAAAGTTGTTGGTTACATGAAACCTTTCCACCTGTTTGTACTTTAAACAAACCACAGCTCTGCCCAGCCCTTTTAGCTTAATGTCAGCAAGACCTGGTAAATCAGACACCAAGCACAGTGAAATGGTGTTCTTGTGACATGTTTTCTGTCCCATTTAGTGATAAAACACTGCCTTTAAGACCGTTTATGAAAGAGAGATGTGAGATTACTGGCAGCACGTCTAGCCTTAAGTATTTTTCAGACGGACACAGTAACAGTGTTTGTGAGCTGGAAAGTGTAATACGCTCAATGTTTTTTTACTTCAGCATCTAATTGTCTGTGTGTACGCGTGTGTGTCGCCACTCTTTATGCAAATATTGTTAAAAAATTTGTTAAAGATTTTGTAAGTCAATTGTTTGGATAACGCAGTGCAACATGCCAAATGGTGCAGAGATCATTTTTGGCCAGGCTGTCGTACAAATTAATAATGAACACATGCAAAAAATGAAAGAAGACCAACAAAATATTGGAAACAGATTGTTTGTCAGTGTATGCTTTTTTGTGTTTATTTTTTATTTTACTTTTAGCTGTAGTTTGCCTTTTTTTGTCAAATCAATTTGTCAGATAAATACTTTAACCAAGTTTAGTGATTTGCTCTTGCCTCACAATAAAAATCTAAAATATTTTCATCAATTTTTGATGGCTTAATTGAATTTTTAGTGTCATTAAAAACAAATATCCCCACCGAACTTTTTTTTTTTTTACCACTATTATGTGTGTGTGTGTGTGTGTGTGTGTGTGTGTGTGTACAAAGTTGCTGAACGTTTTCACTCAATATTCACTAATGAATAATTTACTATCAAACTATCTGTTCATAGTAGAATTTGGAGATGAGTTAATTATTACTATGAGAAAAGTGAATTATTGGAATAGGTTACTGATTATTGCAGATAATTTCAAAATGTCCAAATGTAGTATATTGAATAGTATATTTAAAATGAACTGAGGTTAGTCACTTTATATTTCAATCAGATTGTGTTTTCTTGTTAAATTGGACCGTTTTTGACAATGGCTGTACGTCCCAAGTCAAACGAATGCAAAATTAGGTTAGGACTTCAACACTCTAAATCACGAGAAGAGTCTTGGCTGAACCAGATGGAAGAAGTTTTATTGGCTTTTTGCATTTGGCCCCTACACTGTGTTATTCTTTTCTTTATATGAAAGTCTCTTCAACCTCTCTGAAAATGCGTCATAATTTACAGTATCGCCTGACATGGACATTGTCCAGATATCATGTGTCAGTGAGAAGCCAATGGGATTAGCTACAGGTGAATGTAGGATATTCATAGATTCACTATTGATGCTTTGTTATCACACATAAATCTGTTGCTGTTGGAAGGGAGTCAGGGCTGGATCCCGTCTGTCTGTACCTCTGTTGGTATATTAGTTTCTTCCTATTTCCTTGTGTCTCTTTGAGTACAGCTTGAAGAATTTTTATCTTCCTGAAGACGTTGTGATGTGTTGGTTCCATATTTGCGCTGTATGGGAAGTAAAGTCTCATCTGGTCACGCGTCATGCTACAGATATGTTAGCCTGTATGAATGAGATAACACAAGCAAAATAGGCTATAAATATCATTTTCATTGTTGCTTAACCATTAATATAACACTCCTTTCCTCACCACTGAAAAAATTCTTTACTTAGTGTCTGTAGCACTGCGTATTATGTAGTGATATTTTTCTAGATTACATCAGATCAGGCGTTGTCATACTCTGATCGCTTGTTTACAGTAACTCAAGTATTTTAGTACTTGATAGTGTTGCAAATCCAGACAATTCAGAGTCAGAGGAACAAGACTGTTGTATATCTGGATCTCTAACATTGTATAACTTTCGCAATGAGCATTATGTTTTCAAATTTAGAATAATGAGAACGGACAACCAAGATACAAACAGAGGATTAAAAAGAAGGGGGGAGGGAGGGGGTCAAGCTCAAAATGGTTAAACACTAAGCTTCTAATTGTCTTAACCACAAATTACTGGTCAGGAAATTAGCAAGCTTTAAGCAAATGCACTTTAAAGCCCATTTCTGTCTCAGAATGAGTATTAAGTCTTTGGCAGAACATGGGAACATTTTTTTGGAGTGACGAATCACGATGAAACTTGGAAACTTGGTTGAAACTTGGGTCGTTGAAGAGCGATCCAGAGCGATGTATTAGACAATCTGCTGAGAAATGTAATAATAACTGCATCTCTACCACAGTAAAGCATTGAGGAAGAGACTGTGTCATTGTAAGGGAGCCTTTTTGGCTGCTGCTATTGGTGAAATACTTCCATTTAATGTTTTGGACTAGCAGGAGAATATTTCGCAGAGTGGCTTCCCACAATTGGAAGCTTCAGAGTGCTTCCCACAATTGAAAATGTCTCTAAAGAGGGATCATGAGATGTTATTAAGACAATGCTCCTGAAAAAATTGCAAAGACAACCAAGAAGTGGCTTGAGAACAATTTCATCAGGCTTTGTCAATAATGTCGTCATGTTTTGCCAACTTCCTCAGAGTCCGGATTTGAACCCTATAGTGAATATCTGGTCTAACATTAAACTCAAATGAACTGGGAGAAATGTTTCAACTACTCACAAACTGTTTGAAGGCATTGATATTGAGTAATGGAACAACACTTGCTCTTCTTCCTGTAAAAAGCTGTCTGCAAGTTGGGAAAGGCCATTCTGTGCTAAGTTATTATATCTACAGTATTTGTGCAATTCTTGCTAGTTTTCTGATCAGTGATTTGCCATTAAAGAGAATATTGAAAGACCTCTAAATATTTTACCATTTTTGCCTAGGCCAATATTTTGGGAAGGAAATGAAACAAGAAAATGATCAACTCAACTACAAACAGGTGTGTAACTCAAATCAGTAACCTAGGCAACTAACAAGGAAATCAGGCTGGCAGATCATTTGTTTTCTCATTTTCTCTGAAAACACTTTAATTTATCACATAATCGATTTGATCTGTGCATGAGCGGGTGTGAAACGTCCCTTTCTACTGATTGTTCAACCAAACATTAAACCTGTCATCAACTGTTTATCAGTTCCACACAACAGAATTTTTTTAATGTTTCTTAAGGCATTTACCAAATATTGGGAAAATATTCCACCTCTTTCTCATTAAACAACCAGACTAATGGCTTGACACAAACCATCCTAGAACAAATCATTAGAGTGAGTGATTCAATGACCAACTAGATTTTTATTCCTGAATGAATCAACATTTTTCATTAACACATTAACTTATTTCATGAGACAAGTGTTGTTTAATTATGTCCTTGATTTCAAATATCTTTATTCAAAATGTAATGTTTATATACACACATACATATATAAATCCGTTAGAAGCCAAAATTCTGTGGAAATCATGGTTTTTGTGTTTCAGTCAGATTGGATTATATCAGATGAGAACAATTTTTACAAATATTAGTTTACAAGTTTTACTTCATTCAGTATGCACTACAATTACAGCATGCAATAAAATTCAACTGTGCAAACTTGTCCTTAGATGCATGCATACAATTTCCACACGCCCCCACACATTCAAACACATGCAGTCTCCCTGCAGTAGTGTTTGTTCTCTCATACACACACACCCTGCAGTCCTCTGTACGGTTCACACATTCATTCTGTCTTTTGCAGGGGCACGACTGCTCGCTGTTTTGTTTCTGTATAATAACACAACAGCAGCTGTCTTTAATTGAGGGTGAGAGTTCACATTTAAATCTATTACCCAATTAGAACAGGACCACAATGGATTCAAACGCAGATGAAACCTCATCCGTACTCTGATATATTGTTTAGTCAGTGGCTAAACAAGCATGGAGGATTACACAGTTTACGGGTTGTTTGGGTTATTACTCTTACCAACGCTTTAACTTTGTTGTTTAGCACTGTTAAAGGGATAGTTCACACCAAACCTGGATGACTTGCTTGTGTGGAACACAAAAGAAGATATTTTGGACATTATTTCCACTGTATATTAAATATAACATTTACGGGGTGAACGATCCCTTTACTACCATTTCTGTAGTATATACTATGCATAATATTTATGTGCACACAAAACATGACCTACATCTCCAAATGTGTATCATGCATCCAGAGCTCACTGTGTAGAATATTATACCCCACAGTACAACTGTCTTGATTTTCCATTTTCAATATGGTGAGTCAAGGGTAATTTGTTCTTATTTACTACTTTGGGAAATCTTTTCAGTAGAAAAATCCCTTCGTTATTTCACAATATTGATTTTACTAAAGGCGATATGACACACACATGAATCACAAACAGAGGGCTATGATGCAATTAGTCTTAAATTAAGCTATTCATATTATTCCTTGGTGGAAATGATAATTGCTAAGTGTGCTTCCAGTTGATTTTTGAAATGACTTCATGCTGTGTTCATGTACCCCTGGATCTTTTGAATTTATGAGCCCATAATTACAATTGGATGTGCGTTCAATTGATTTTGAAGGACAAAAATGAATGCAACGGCCAATTCGATGTTTCCTTCTTTATTTTAAAGCACTGCACATTGTGGTCATACAAGCCTGTTGCTTTATTACGGTAACCACAATTGCTTTTCCACGTCAATGCTCAACATTCACAATTAGTTAATAACTTATGAACAATGCCATTTTGTTCCCACCATAATTCTTTAGTTGACATGGAAATCTCAACTAAATGTCTTATGTGTTGACGAGTTGTTTTCAACCGTTGAGAACGTCAGAACCCGCCAGTAAAAAGTGTTTTGATTTATACGTATTGCATTACTGACAGTTTAAACTGAGATAAACCTGATGTTTATGATCCTTCATGTGAAGGAAAAATGATGTCTTATTGTTGGAAATGCATTGCATTCAATGTCATTTTGTTTTTAGAAACATTGTTATTGACATTTATTCCTACTTTCCACTCATGGTGACCATGTATCCTGGGTTACGCTGACGTATAACTTTCCTGTAGCTCAATCAGTAGAGGATTGGTGCTTATAATGCCAAGGTCATGCGTTTGATTCCCAGGGAAAGCAAGACCTGATTCAAAGTGTTCGTTGAATGCAATGTAAGTTGCTTTGTATAGAAGTGTCTGCCAAATGCATAAATGTAGATGTATAAGCTCATGCTTCATTATCGTTGATTACAAAATTATGATTGTTTCGGTAAAAAGAACTTGAGTAATATCGTAATCGTTTAAGTACACTTCAAGGCAAATATAAAAAGCTACAAATGTGTTCAGTATAATTTCATCTTTCAAGATAAGTTTGAGAATATGTGGACTTGTTCTTGCATTTGTCTATCATTTACTTGAGCTTTTCGTAATACAGAACTGTGCAGGAGAGTTATTAACAGAAGCGTTTAACTACGTTTCTTAAAAGCATTGCGAGCTAAGTTGATTGCAGAGACCATTGGTCTCTACTTTTGAGAAACGCAGCCCAGGTTAGTCGTCTCTTCCACACTGACTTCCCATACAGTGTTTTTGCCTGGAATGTCAGCTACACTGGCGTTTATGGGTTGCTGTTTAAGATTTATTACACACACCCTGTGCATATAAGAACTGTGAGTCATGGAAAATGATTTATAAATGAGTTAGAGTAATTTGTCATAGTGGATTTATATAATTACATAATCATGCCACTCTGGGCCACTCATGTGGTGATGCTTGTTCAAACTTGGATATGAGAGAAAGTCTTGGGGGCTGTGACAATTTATTTATTATTGTTTTATTTATTTATCTCTGAAATTATCTTAAGATATGTGAATATAACTATGATTTTTATGTAATTTATATTATAATTATTATAATTTATATTATATTGTTTAGGTTGTTTCCTAGAAATGTGTTTATTATTATTATAGCAAAGCACTAATTTAAATGTTTGAATTCGAACCTGTCTATTATTGTAATTATCTGCAGTATCTTCCAAAAATGTTGAAACGCTCTAGGTTTCAAAGTAGGAATTTGGAAAATATTGACAGAAATCCTTCCCCGTTTCTTACCGCATTGAAGTAATGAACAAATTATTTAGTTTTACAGTCCGACTATGTTGCCTGATACTCGACTAAAATTGTTCATGAACCCAAAACCCCCACATACCAACTAATACCATAATCCACTTTTTCTTTCTCTCTCTTTCTCTAATGTTTTCAAAACCATCACAAAGCCATCTCACAATTATATGAGTTCTTTGTTCTTTTTGAGAGTACTGTGTTTCATAATTACTAGCAGTACAAGGCAGCTAAAGCAAACGGTAGTATGTCTGTCAAACATAATTTCCATAATTTATATTCACATTCATTGGCTCTCAGATTCTGTTCTCTGGCCAGAATATAAAGACTTAAAAACACACATTTATCTTTTCGGGATTAAACATACCACACCAGCTTAGTTGGCTATATGAACTTAAAGCCAGCGCTCACTACAGTAGTAAAGAAACGCTGTATTAGGAAAATGGCTTTTACTACTGGGACACAATAAACCCTTATGGTTCTGCCAGTATTTTAACAGCCTGTAATTGCCAAAAAAAACCCGGTTTGATCCTTGAAAAATATTATTAAATGCTTATTATATCCTTATTCTCAGGGCACAAATGAAAAAAAAACTTATCACTGGATTTATAGATGCTTTTTAATTTTGTAATTTTATTTATTTATGTGACTTTCTGACTTTTGAGTGATTTATGTAAATGTGATTTATCTGACTTGAGCTGTTATCTTGGACTATGTGGTAATCTTGTCCCAGCACTTCCAGATGCTCTTATAATAGGGAACATCTAGACTCCCTTCCCTCAGGCAGGACGAACACACTTGAATAGTATAATGAGTCACACCAACACCTCAAGAACCTACTATCATTTAGAAGCACAAAAAGTGTGAAAGAAAATAGAGCAGATCATAGAGAAACCTGTTATTTTTTTTGCTTTATTTATTTATTGCTTATTTTTTATCTTATTTATTTTTGCTTTATGCATTAACTTATATGGGGCGTATTCGCACTAAAATTTTGATTTCATGGGACTTTATTGTTAAATTTTATTTTAGTTTGTGTTTATGAATATCTTCTCATGCATTGATCTCAATTTAGTAAAAATTTTCAATTTAAATCATGTCAATTCGGGGGTATGGCTTCTGAGGGTCTGGTTCTGTTCAGATAAACACACGAGCATTGTGGAAATGAGCAGATATTTCCACCTCATTTCCACCTTTCAATTTTAACTGTACAGTCTGCTTTGCATTAAAGCAAGAGGTTTTTCATGGAGTTTTGGTGATCCATAAATCTTGGTCTTTCATAATTCGAGAAAAAGAGAGAGGAAGCTTCCAGTGAGGCATGGGGTCTGCTAGTTCCACACTGATTTGTCTCTTACGCAATGGAGAAATCATCCATCTTCCCTCTGGCTTCTTGAGCATGCCAGACTTCCTCCTGCCTGACAGAAGGTTTAAAGGAGCAGTTCACCCAAATTATCATTTGGTCGTCATTTACACATCATTCTGTCATCATCCTCATGCAATTCTGCTTGCAATTCTCCTTTTGGACATCTGCATTATCGTGAGATTTGAGATGATCCATCTGGCAGGTTACCAGCCCTCGCTTGAATCTACTGACTCCAGCCATGTGGATCAGAGCCTGGAAATATATGGATTACCATGGGTATCTTTGGAAGTATTTGGCTTCCACTTGTACATTGAGATCAGCTACATCATCTCAGATTCCAGAGAGGAACCTGAGAAGTTTCCAGTTGAATGTTGGGACCTAAGATGAACTTGTGATGTTGTCACCTACATTAGCTGCTCTTGTGCTTTAGTTCACTGAAGGAACAGTCCTTCTTCCTTGTGTGGACCACAAAATCAGATATTTAGAAAAGTTTGTCTGTGAGAAATGTAAAAAAAGTCAAAAAGAAAGAGTTGGAACAAAATGAGAGTGAGTAAATGATGACAGAATATTAATTAGAGCCTGTATGCAGAAAAACAAGGTCTCCTAGACAACCGTTTAACTTAATTCCGCTATCTAATCTCATGGCATTAGCCATTATTCAGTTTATCATTATAGATGTTATCTTCATATCCTGGCCTTCAGCCATTGTAAAAGGCACAGAGGCTAGTGAAGGGTCTATAAACACATGCAGGGCCAAATATTCATTGCTCTCTAGTGTAGGCTAAGAATACACAGCCCAGAGCAGATGTGGGGTCTGATGACCCATGTAATATGAGAGACATGGTAACTGTTGCTTTGTATACATGTACAAGGGCAGATAATTGCTCCATGTTAATAAGAGTATGGACTGAAATGCTTTGGATTTCTGTTTAAGGCATTTAGGAGACATTCTTATCCAGAATAACTTATAAAAGCACATTAGCTTCACTTGTCATGCTGTGCAAACATCCAGTGCAATTTATAACATTATTTGCAAAAAAGATTTTGACAAATTTGAGCTAAAACATTGGACAAATGGCTCCAGATGTATTAATACTGAATTAATATTTCATATTAAATTCACTGACTTTTGACAGCAGATATATCCAGGTAAATCTTAAGCATAGGAGGACATCTTTTCTGAAGCGTAGTAAATGTTTCTTCATCTATTTTACCCTTAAATGTTGCTGATCCAAACAGTGACTGAAACAAATTCTCTTGCGTATTGTTATCTGAGATCCTTGCATGATCCCATTTGAAACACTTGGAACAATATGCCATTTCTTATATCTAATCAAAAGAACACTGCTGTTTTTTTTCCTTTGGGGACAAATTATGAGGATTTCTGAAGGATCATATGACACTAAAGATTGGAGCAATGATGCTGAAAAATCAGCTTTGCCATCACAGGAATAGATTTCATTAGATTTTATAATATGTTCAAATAGGAAACAGTTATTTTTTATTGTAACGATATTTCACAATATTGCCATTTTACTGTATTTTTGAACAAACAAATGCAGCCTTGGTGAGCATGAAAAAAATCGATGTCCACTATGTTCCCTAGAAATTTCTTTGTGGCAGTTATTGTCTTTTATTTAAAACTAATTATGCTATTTCCAAGGCACATTTGTGGGAAGTCTAATGATGTTTTCTTTGTATCTGTTAAAAGAGCACTGAGCCATTATGAGTATTGAGCGTATCTTAGAGCTAACACAGCTTGTTCCTGATAAAGAGCAGATCTTTGTAACCCACCCACATGCTCAAACACTATTACATCACATCCTGCATTCCCAGTTTATGATTTGCGTTGTAAATCCACATTATATGTGTGTGCTTTTTCCCGTGTCTGCAATGCATGCCGGCTTTGACGTCACAGACCCTCTCGCAAACCCCAATCACAGCCCCGCCACTGACCACCATCATAAACTACAATTACAGCTTCCACTTTACCAAGCCAGTGTGTGCAATCTAACATAGTCTTTCTCTGTATGTGCATTTTTGGGGGGGTATGCTGAGGCAAAGAAACCTGACTTTATTGTATGTTTCAAGGGCTTCTCTTGCTTGCATGGCCTTTGTGTTGCATAAGGCTTCATGGAGTGTGTTGACATGTGGTGCTGAGTTTCCCACACTTGGGGTTAATGAATATACAAATGAGATTATTTAACTCCAAAAGACAATTCTTTCCTTTCATTAAAATATAACCCTGGCAGGACAGACTCTTAAGAACTCGGTTGGAAAGTCCCTGTTAAAGTAGAAAGAACTAATGAATCGATGTCATGAGTAGTTGTTTTCTTCAGTGGGTAGATCAGACAGTTAGGATTGTCTAATTCAGTTCACATTTACAATCACTTGATTTGATTCTATTTGACTCTAATTCTCATGACGGTGTTTCAAGTGGATCTTTTTTTATCTATTCATTTAAAGCACTGTCTTATATGAACCTACACTCAGTCTCTAAATTCTCGCTCATAAGAATAATTTGTTTCTAGACAGAACAGATTAAAACAATTGTCTGATTGGTTCTTCGTCCAGTTAGACACTGCATAAGTTTGTGACATCTTCATAGTTGGAGATTTATACCATGAAAGTGTTTTGCTTAAGAGCATGTCCATGTAAACAGTCGCTGCTAACTGTTACCATTTTTAAAGCACTTTTAACACTTTTACTGTGAAAGATAATTTCTTTATGAATGGTTATGAAAACCCTTCTTGATTCTCTACTAATGTAACAGAACAACAAGCTCTATAATGTTCTGAGCTGTAGCTGTTACATCTTTTTGTATAAATCTGGATGGTGTTTGATAGTGGATCTAAGACAGTGGTTCTCAACTGGTGGGTTGCGATAGGCTTATGTACTTTCAAATAGACCTATGTACTTTTCGTTGTTTTTAATGTCAGTCCAGTGTACCTCAATTGTGTTTGAGCAAATAACTTTTTTTTTACTATTGTGAAGCAAAGCCAGTTGAGAAAAAACCCATTATCTGAGGAGAAATAGTGGGTGTGCAGGGAAAGCAACTAAGAGAAGGAGAGAGTTATTACTTCCTGAAATAGCGTTGTCAGAGACGAAACAGCATTCCTCAGCAGCTCTTTCTAACACTGGATCTTCTTTCCTAGCAGTACCACATTACTCCATTACTCTTATTAACGCACTTTCAACACGCTCATGCACTCTTTACTCTTCACCCCACCAACTTCATCCAAACCTGGCAAGAATGTCCTCATCTGCCTTGGTTGCGTAACCAGCTGTCTTTGCCCCGCATTCAGGATGTTTCAGATCTATCAGAAAGATGTTTTCCATTAGGCTAAGCACCTGAAATTAGCATTTCAAAGTTTTCGCTCCCGGTAGGATTGTCTTCCTGAACCAACACACATAATTCACACATGAACTCATTCTGGAAAATCAGTTCTGTTTTAAAGACGAAAAATCCAATATGAGTGTGTTTTTGCTGGTTGCTGGCTGACAAACATGAGCATGAGGCAGTCAGTGGTCCGGTTGACCTGTCACTTGTCTCTGGGGCCTGAGACTGAGAGGGGCTCTCATGTTTTTGGCACCATATGGCTGTACCTTTGACATAATTTCATGTGTGGGACAGGTCGAGCTGTCGAGAGAACCAGATGTGGAAATTCAAACAAACTTTAGTGTGGTATTTGTGTTTTTACCAACAACTTCTGTCAACTACCTCCTCTTTTTACCCAAAATTATGCTGTTTAGACTTTCAAGCCCAACACCACAAATCAAAGTTATGAAAGAAGACAGTGCTGTCAGTTTTTCCATGTGCGTAGCACATAATCTGTTAGCGTAGAGTGTGTGCCAGCTTATGGATTTGGCACATTTAGATGTCTACTGCATTTCTGATACTTTAAAAACACAGAATAGCTGCTAACTTGATTTAGTAAGTTGTGTTTTGATTTGTCAGGGAATTCTGGCGTGTTTAATCTCAGTTTATAGTTTATTTGCAGTGCAATTTTGAGACTTCTTTCTCAAGAGCCCCTGAAATTCAGGGGAAAAGTATGTGCATCATTTTTTTTCAAGGAACATTTATATAAAACAGTCAAAGCTTGAGCTCTACCCCTAACCTCCCTTGCAATTTGAAGGATATAATTGGTTTAAAGAACACTTTTCAAAATCCCAAACCCATAACCTAATCTTACAATTTGATTGGTTGAAAGGAATGTTGTTCCTTGTCTACCCAGATTGATTCAGGAACATATTCTACTTGGGTAAATTGCATCAAACAAATAAGAAAAAAAAGAATTATGCTTCAAAGAAAAGGGATGAAATGGCAAAAAATACTTTAATTTGTAGCTCTATGTCCTATCATGTACCAACATGAATGTTCTAACCCATACATTTACTTCACATGTGTGTCTCTTCAACAGACCCGAAGGCTGACAAAAGTGGAACGTCAGCGTTTCAGTGAAGAGGTGGATATGCTGAAGTGCCTGCAACATCCAAACATTGTCCGTTTTTACGATTCCTGGAAGTCCACCATGAAAGGACACAAGTGCATTATCCTTGTGACGGAACTCATGACGTCAGGGACGCTGAAGACGTAAGTTCAGTCTGTGCATAGATGTCCATAATTGCTACAAAAATACTTGCAGATGGTGTGGCCATTAGCGATGCCAGTGCAAAGACGAGAAAAGATGTCTCTCTTGTAATTGAAGTTCTGCTCATTCTTGTGCATTCTCACATGAGACAATGAAGCCCATCTGCTTTTCCATTCTTTTTCACACAGTAATAACTGCACTATGTCATTTTCAAGGTCTTAGCTTTTTACTGGACACATACTTGGCACATACGGCCATAACTTTTGAAGCCCGTGGGTAACAACCCAAAACATTCACAAACATCCCACCAGTAGTTTATATTTATATACCTGCATGCTGTGAAACAAATATTACATCCAGTTATGTGGCACTGTTCATTAACAGTAGCCCTGTCCCAAATGGCATCACAATTTAAGACGTTGCACAGTGCATAGCGTATGTTTGTGAACTGAAATGAAATGAGAAATAGGAGAATGAAACAGCTCTGTTCCAAACATACAAATCTTTTTTTCTGCCAAATGCCTACATAGTCCTCCAAAGTATTGCTATGCATGTCAAGACTGAACTCACTTATTTCATTAGAGCTTGCCCTTATCAGGCCACTTATATTTTGCCAAGATGTTCCTGGATCAACATATTTTGTCGATCATTGAAAAACATTCCTGTTTGAAAATTTTGTCCAATCCTTATCCATATCCTTGCCCCCAAACTGAACACTACCCATAAGTTATCCCTAAAATCAGAGAGAAATGAAATGCGAATAACTCAAATGTAGAAGCACCTAACCCTGGTTGTACGCCTAACTTGACCTAAACTGTAAACTTGTTACTTAAATCTGATTGGTTGATTGTAATGTAATGTTGTTGCCAGGAACATGGTGTACTTAGTGAAATCACATTCACCCTGTTAACTTGTTGCTGAGCTAACATTCAAATAATGCATTCTGGAATTGCCCTCCACAATTGAGCTAAATATGCTTACTTTAATTATAATACCTAATTGGAATAGCTTTCATTTTGAGAAAGTCCCTTAATGTGCTGCCTCTTGTTGGCAGTTTGCAAGGTTTTGGAACAGGGCGTACATTGGTTTGCCCTTTGTTGTTTGTCACCGTGTTTTGAACTTAAGGGGATTCTTGTTTGCTTTTTTCCTGTAGGTATCTCAAAAGGTTCAAAGAGATGAAGCTAAAGCTCCTCCAGCGTTGGAGTCAACAGATCCTCAAGGGCCTTCACTTCCTGCACACCCGAACACCTCCCATAATCCATCGAGACCTTAAATGCGACAACATTTTCATCACCGGCCCCACTGGATCTGTTAAGATTGGTGATTTGGGCCTAGCAACTCTGAAGAGTGCCTCTTTTGCCAAGAGCGTCATTGGTAAGTTAAGAAGAGCTCAAAATGTAAATTTAGTGCTTATTGCTTTTAAATGTTGCAATGTCAATAACGTCTCTTCAGTCACTCCAGCAGAACTTTCTTTGACCTTCATAAAAGTTACTGTAAACAGTGCCCTCAGCTGCCTCTACTATATCTTGTTAGTTTACTTCGTCAACTGTACTTATGCCTCAACAAGCGCTTGACACAGATTTCTCACCTCGCCTATATACAGTGCTACACATATCACATTAACTCATTAGCTCAGCATTGGCTCAACACGGTTTAAAATCTAATCCTCTCATGCTCAGATTGGGAGAGTTCAATGAAATGAATAAGTAAAGAACGTGTAACTTGATACAGCAGGCAAGTCTAACCAATAGCTCAAGTTCCCAGAATTGAGTTTTCAAGTGTTGCTTGTTCAGTATATTACGTTTTTGTGGAAGTCTTTGGCCTCGAAATCAGCTCAGATCTCATATGTATTATGAATGTTTATGAGTGCACATTTAACATTCAGCCACTTGGTGGGCCAGATAAAGCTCTGGGATTAGCGCTGTACCCTTGAGCAAGACACTGTAACCCAGGAGACCACATTAGGACTGTTTTTGTAAAATGTATGCTTTGGATAAAAGGGCTCACTAAATGGCTACTTAATGCTTTTTTTACATTGAGCTTTGCTCCCACATAGGAACCCCTGAGTTCATGGCTCCAGAGATGTACGAGGAGAAATATGACGAAGCTGTAGATGTTTATGCCTTTGGCATGTGTATCCTGGAGATGACTACGTCAGAGTACCCCTACTCAGAGTGCCAAAATGCTGCGCAGATCTATCGCAAAGTCACCAGTGTAAGTCTAAACCCTCATCTGTATAGCAAGGTTGACATGGATGTCACTGCCCTGGGCTGCACTCAATATGTTATTTACCGTTGATATGGATTACATTGTCTTGTCAGGTTACATGAAAAGCATCACCTCTTGCTCTGTTTCCCTCTGACACGGGACTACTACACATGTGTTGTTGGCCATTTTGTGAAACTATGCACCGATTCTCTGCTCTCCGCCACACACTTCATTGGCCACCTGCCCTCAAAGAGGCTCCAAGGCTTTTATGGGTTCACTAATGGTTGTGTGAGGGCTTTATGGGGTGCTCTGTCACATTTCTTTGTAATTTCACTGTGGAGATACTGACCTCACCCAACCCTCTAGTTAACCCCAGAATCCAAGCTGATTTCTGATTACTGTGCTACTAATGTGTCATTTTATTGTACAGTGGAGTTCACTTATCTCGACTCATGGTTAACTTGCCAATACTATTATGTCGACGTTTTTGAAGTGGAACCGCCAAACTCCCTATTTGTCTTAGCATTTTCTTGTGGGTTATGTCGATTCTGTTATGTTGCCGAAATCTAATATCTTGACCAAAGAAATGGACAAATTCGCCACTTCACATGGTTATTTCGTGACTAATTTGCGTACCTAGTTCACTGCGCACTCACTGAGTTTGCCTTGCACGTGGATCGCGGTCCGCTCACGGTTCACTCCCTGTCGTTGATCTCTTCTGAGGGATAACACGCTGTAGCATCCCGCACGTTTTTTGTGATTTTGTGAGCAATCTTTGTGTTTGCATTGTTGGAGAATATAATTAAAGGTTTGTATCAAGAATCGAAGGTGTTTTTTTGTGGTGGTTTTACATTTGCCTTTTGTTGTTAGCAAACATACACTGTACTGTGTAAGTAAAAAAAATTGATGAATGCCAATCGCTTCATCAAACAAATCGCGGCAACACTGTTGTGTAAAATGACACCAAAAACACGAGCATGTACATTCTCATTTAATAACTCACATCATGTACATCAATAAATGTCCTTTTTTCGTTTTTGCGAGGGTTGTTGTCTTTGGCGCTTGTACTATCACTCTGACAGCTGAAATTCGAACATGTGAAATATGTTAAATGGGTTATCTCGATAAACGGTTATCTCAATGATTTTTTTGCAACCCCCGAGGCCGTCGACATAACCGAACTCCACTGTACTTTTGTGCAGTTCATACTAACCTAAATCTTGGATGAGAATTGAGTTGCATGGTTATTTCTTCCACAAGTAATGACTTTTTTCCCTTGACACAACTCATTAAGAGTCAAACCAATCTGCATGCTGATGTGAATAATATACAAAGCAAATTATGAACCATTAAACATTTCTAGAGCAACACTGGCAGCATTGTTGAATTCATAAGCCCTAGAGGAGATTCATTATTTTGGTAGGAAAACTGCCTGATTTTCTTTTTCTCGTCCTGAAACCTCAAGCTCTATTTCAGTTATGTTTATGATGTATTTAATAAACATCACATGTTGAAGAAATACTTTTCCTATTCTTTATATTGTCCTGTCCTGCATCATGGTCTGGTGTTTATGACATCAATCAGCATGTCCTTTGTTCCTGTTTTTCCGCACAGATTAGTGTTAAACCATTGTCAAGGTTAGCCTATATCAGATTTAGGTGATAAGGAAAGAGGAAGGAAAGCGTGAATTAGACGCTTGCAGTCATTTGTGTGTCTGACATGACAAATAGACGTCACCTTTCGTCCTTCTGTTCCTGATATAATAGAGCAGTGAAATTGTGGCATGTGTGGCTTTGAAGTTGGCATGCAGAAATTACATGGTTGGATGGAGAGGACATTTCTGTTTTCCAGAACACTAAGCGATGAGGGTAGACAGAGCATTTTCCCATCTAGGCGATATTTTTAAACATTACGTTAAAGAGATCTCTTATTTTAACCAAAGCTATATTTATTTGATTATACATTTGTGTGTGTGACACTTTTGGTCTATTTAATGCATTCTTGCTAACAAACAAAGTATCAAAATAAAGTGTTAGCAGATATTAAGCAGAAAATCTGCTAATCTGTCTAATGACTGCTAGTTGACATGCAGATCCAATATTACTCATAGCTAGTAGAATGCCTAAAGTGGATTATCAAACTTAATTCCCAATGTAATTCAAGCAAGCCTTATTTTCTTAAATCATTTTTCATAGTTCACATCAAAATGTTTTCTAAGACAAAGACAAGAATACTGATTAATACAGGGATTTTTATTTTGTGTATTTTTATCTTGTAAATCTCTATTTTGCATGTGTATCTTGCATGTCTGTATTTGCATGTCCATTCACATCCTCGCCGACTCAAGCCAATCATAATTCACCGATTATGACTGCTAATTTTCATACTGCACACAGTGGATCAGCTATGCATGATCTAAGAGTGTGGACAAAAGCAATGCAATGGTCCCTAACTAGCCTGGGAGGGATGCAGAGGAATTCAGTGGAACAAAGTGGAACCCAAAGGGGGTTGAACAATGTGCCAGAGCATCAGCTGATCGGAGAATATCTTAAAGGCACATTCATAATTGATCCCGGCGGGCCTTTGCACTTCCTTGAGTTAATGAAAATCATCCTCTGTGTAGCCGGGGGCTGAGAGCGTGGGGTTTGTGAGACGACGGTCATGATCTGTGGATGAGGTTTATTGACCCTGGCATGTTTATGACAGCAAGAATGATGCTGTTGTTTGTAGATAGCTATGAGTTCTGTTTAGATTATAAATGAGTTTTATGATCTGCTTAAGCCTTTAACAAGCTTTTAAAAGATATGTTCAATTGTTCCTGGAGCAAAGAAAGCAATAAAACGAAGAAAAAATAATAAATGCCAGATAACATTTTTTGTTCCGTCCATTGCTAGGGTTATCGCGTCAATCTTCTCAATTTCACAGAAAAAGTTTGGCCAGTCATACCCATATTCATTCACTTTTTTCAATCCTGAAACAGCAGTATGTGGTGTTAGAAGAATGAAACAAAGCTTTTTTTGGAACAGTGAAAGGGATATACGTACAGAAAGCTCACAAAGTTTCAGTCCTGCAAATTATTAAAGTCCCACAGTTTCATTATCTACACTGTACTTTCGCTACTTTCGACAACACTACTTCACTGAGGTAAATGGATAAGTTACACAGTTACACTTTTCTTTTGCACCCCCCCCCCCCTTTTCTTTCCCTTTCTCTCTGCTCTTTTCTTTTTTGATAGGTGTTTTGTAGTGGAAGGCTTTTTTCTAACTAACAGTGCTAGATTTTTGCTTTTCATATGGGTATTGCTAACATGGGAGGGAACACGCTGCTAGGCTATTTTAGATTTTTAATTTTATTCCTACTAAATATTATTATAATATAATTTTGTCATGTTAATGGTGTGGAATATCAATGTCTTTGTGCCCCCCCCCCCCTCTTCATTCAGGCCCCTGTCACTCAGGTCCACTATTTCCGCCTGTCCAACATACCTGGTTTTAGGCGATGTGCAGATACCACAAAACACATACATTTTGTGGAGGAACGAGGTTAAGCTTCAAAACTCATAGTCTTAAGTGCATAACACATTCTCCCACAAACACAATCCTCAATCTCACTGTGTTTGTTTTTCGGATAGGGCTGGGCGCAACTTTATAACTTTGCTGTCCCTGCACTTAAAATTCTTGTGTTGTTATACCACAGTGATCTTTTGGTGTTTTAGGGTTATCGTGTCAATGCAGTCTCTAATTTATTTAATTAACCTGTCAATCTTTCTAACTTCTAAAAGCCATATTGTAAAAGGATGCTTGAAACATCTGTGACTCATTCCTGAAATATAACATCAATAACAGGTTATTTGGTAATTTTTTATTATTATTATTATTAATTTATCTCTAATCTAATTCACTAATTTCATTCAGATAGATAGATAGATAGATAGATAGATAGATAGATAGATAGATAGATAGATAGATATGTCTATCTATCAGACAGACATTTCAGTTTTGTCCGTTATCTAAACTAAATTTCAGTTTTCTCAGTAATGTAATGCTGTTGTTGTCATGGCTCCAGCTAAGTGTAATTCAATTAGTCTCTCTTATACGTGAATCTGGGTCCTGTATTGTCATGGGGACAGATTTGTTCTCATGTGGTTGTGGAGGCGTTAGTACCAAACTTACTAATGTGCGTGTTATTGGCAGGGCAAAAGATTGTGTAACACCTCTGCATATCAGAAGGGCTATAATTAGACCATGAAGACTTTCTATCTCTGCATCTGCCTACACATAAACAGATAAAACTTTGTTGAACCCTTATATTAAAGTTTAATATATTAACCTTTTATTAAACGCACGTAGAATGTGAAGTGTGAACCTTGATTGTGAAGTGTGTACGCTTTTTCTTTCTCAGCTGTGTATGACCTCCAGTATATCAGGAGCAAATTGAGTGACACACAGAAAACGAGAGAAACAGACAGAGAGAATTATGACTGTATCAGATGTTAATTATATGTCTGTTAGTCATTGCGGAGCCAGTGATATCACTGAAGCATGTGATCATACTACATTAGCTCAAATGACGCTAACAACTGATGTAGCTTATATCGTGAGGTAACAAGCATGTATTTATCTGACTTCCTTTTATGCATGGAACAGAAAAGAAGATATTTTGAAGAATGTTTTAACTGTTTTGCCAATAAACTGCAAAAACGTCAATGGGGTCCAAATGTTGCTTGAATCCAACAGTCATACAGCCACCATGATGGCAGCTTAAACAAATCCGATTAAATAACATAACTCTGATGTCATGTTTACGTACAATGAACACTGAGCCACACTTTACTGAAACTTTTCCTTGCTGCTTTACAAAAACGTATTTAGCTTTCAATTCACCCCATGCTGTTAAATGCACAGCAGAGATGAAAGCCTTCATCAGACTCAAGGTCCGTGCCACTAGATGATTATGGTCAATTAGCCGAGATGCTGGAGAAAACTGACCCAGCCTTTTCAGTGCAATCAAAAGCGTTCAGGTCTATTTATTGAGTTTGCATGAGCATAATGAATCTTGGCTGTCAAATGAACAAAGATTTAGCCAAGCTAATCAACCTAATCACAATTCTCGTGAGACAGTGTTTAGATGTAAAGTACTTCGGACATAAAGTACTTCTGTAGACATATGTGGGGTAGCGTTCGCGTTTATATTCAGTGTGTGAGTTCAAATTAATGATCTGGAGTTCAGCACAGTTTGTTTGTGAAGCTTCACACACAAGTGTTATTTTAATGCTGACAGCTAGAAAGGTTGGTATATCTGTGCGCAATCCTTGAAGGTCATTTCATATCTACAACTGTTATTTTTTGTTATGTTTCTAAAATGTTTCGTTCATATGTTTACCCAAAATATTTCTTAGGAACAAGACTCAAATAAGACAGTTGCTGGCATAGTAAGATGTTTAACATTTCTTAATGAAGTAAGTAACAATTTTAAGACTGTTACAGCATTTATTTATTAATCTTGGTTAATATAATTTGAACAATTAGAGTTATAAAACAAACAGGAATTAGTGCATCTCTGAACATTTATTTCTATGAATTAACATTCATTTTTATATCATATATATCATTTTCACACTTCCTGTTACTTTCCGTGTGCTTCTGATTTCTTCTCCTTCACCTGTCGTGTCAATCACTTCCTGGTTAGTCTCGTCACCTGTTTCCCCTTATCCTGTGTATTTAAACCCTCATGTGTTCTCTTGTCTTTGTCAGTTGTTGTCCTCTGTGGTCTCTGAGTATTCCCAGGTTTTGCTCAAGAGTGCTTCTTTGGTTTATATTGAAAGCCTTTGTTTTCTGTTTTGCAAAAAAAGCCTGTTGAGCTTAAGTTTGCCGTCTCCTCACCTTCACAAACTCTGACAATGACCGTTCTAATGATACTATTAGTGAACTAACATTACGATAACATTGATGTTAATGTTACGATAATTTTAGCTAATGTCATCATAATGAACCTCATTGCGAAGTGTTACCAACTATGTTTAGCATTGCTGAGGTAAATTTATCTTGTACCTTGGTAAAAATAGTATAATTTACATGAACTTTTGATTTAGATAACTTTTGAGATTGCTAGTGTGATTACTGAAGGGTGTTTGGGGGTTTTTATTGCCACCAGCACATAATGGCTACAGCTCATTTAGCTGGATGTAATGTTGTGCTTGCGTAAATGTGAGGCAAGGTACGTTCGAGGAAGAAGAGAAAAAGAGAAAGTTTCAGACCTGAAATGATAGTGATTTCATTATTTCTTGTATTAGGAATGAGAACATTTTCTGGTTTAAGTTGGTTTAAGCTAGTTGTGACCTGGCCATGTTGGTCCTAACAAGTCTAGTTTGTCTCCTTGCCACACCAGGCTAAGAGTTTTTTTTCTTCGAAGGAATAGAAAAAGAGTTTAGAAGTGATTAATGGAGTGTGAAACAAACATACATAGGCATTAGTTTCTTTTCCTCATGCTCTCAAGGGGTCTCCTGAAAAGACTGATGTCATCAAGAGGTGCCTGACCAGTGAAAAATCATTCTGTTATGCTCAGCGAATCCCTTTCAACACTCTGGCCTCGATGCCTCCTGAACCTCTGTTGAAAGCCTATGAGATCAGTTTTGCTCAGTGCCTTGGACAGAAGCGGTTTTCAGGGGTGAGAACTTCATGCCCATCCCACTCCTTTTACGCTGAATTGCACCTCTGTTTTGTGTTTTTTGTTTTCTTTTCCATATTAACATTTCAATGGGCCTATTATTTGAATGAGCAATACCAAAGTGTTCTGGTTACGTCAACAATTTCCTCTCTGTATTTTCTGGCCAGCTTAGAAGATTGAGGTGCCTGCCATTGCCACAAACATGTTCTGTCCAACAGCAGCATGGATCTACTTCAAAATGCCTTTTTTGGCACTAGGCCTGGCTGGAAGAATACTGAAGTTATGTCACAGCTCTCCTCCAAGAAGATTTCAGTCCAAGAGCACCATTTTAAATGGTGATGTGATGGATTTGAAACTGTGTATGGCATACGTGTATTCACACACTTGGTGATGTTCATGTACCTTTAAATTTTCAGTATCAATGTGATGAGGAATTTACATTTATGCATTTGGCAGACGCTTTTATCCAAATCAACTTACATTGCATTCAAGAAACACATTGACATTCTAATCAGTTCTTGCTTTCCCTGGGAATCAAACACATGACCTTAGTGTTGTAAACACCAATGCTCTACTGGTTGAGCTACAGGAAATCACAATCACATTTACTTTGAATCAGCTGGTTCTGAAGTGGGTATCATGCTGTGAAAATGCCATCAGCATTAAAATGTTGTAGTTTTCACCTCATCTGTTTTACAGTGTGGTTTTAGCTGCCTCACATTTCCAGAACAAGAGCTTGACTTCATTTTGCTTTTCCACTTTGCAAAGGAGATGGACTGTGAAAAGAGCATTTTCTTTGGATTCCAGAATTAAGATTTATCATCAGCTAAATGAAAAAGTCTTTCTATGAAAACAATTTTATAAAATGACTGTGCAGTGCATTTTTTATTTATGAACTGTTTTGCTTTAAAATCCCATATGAACTTTATCAAAGTGTTCTTTGTCGTCATTGTTTAAGTGCGTTTGTGAGTGTTTATGACTAATTGTGGAAACGTCATCTGAAGGCTTGTAAAATAGTTATGGAAGCAGGCAACCAGTCCATATTCCACAAAGCATGTCTTGTGTGATTGTTTTTCCAGAATATGGCGTCTATTCCCTGTCATATGCTGCCTGACTGATAACACGGTCTGTGCTTCTGGCATGGTGTGTTCTGTTGACTAAAGAAAAGTTTTAAATAGCTAATCTATTAAAAAGCCTAGTTTCTCCTTTACAATATGGAGGAACATTTTTACATTTAGAAAATGTTTTTATTCAGAGCAACCTACATTGCATTCAAGACACACATGGATACTTTCCCTGGGAATCAAATCAATGACATTGGCGTTGTAAGCGCTAAGCTCTATTGTTTGAGCTACAAGAAAGCCTGTATTACAGATTGTGGCACATTGGATGACATCAATTAGCTTTGCATTTACAGACAACCCACCCTATAAAAATAGATTTTTTACATAAAAATAGGGTCTGCAAAAAATCTGAATGCAAGTGGTCACAGAAGACTCATTTGAATACCTCATGGAAACAAGCTTTCCATGAGGTTTTGCCTGCTTCCTTTCTATTAGGTCAATTTTAAAGGATTATTTTGGATTGAATTCAAATGAAGCATCAACAGCATCCCATAGGTGTCCATTATAAGTACTTTTAAATTTGGTTAACTTTTGTAAACTGAGGAATTAATCAATGCTGTCAGTTGAGTTTGAATTGTTTTGAACCCAGAATTTAATTCATTTAGTCAGGTCTGAAATATATTCATTAATTGTTTAATGTTTAATCTTTTAATGTTAGTCAAGGTCATTTGACTATCGAACATAATTGAGTTTTTCATACGCATATGTAAATGGCCTCTGTTATGATTGGCTAACCTCTTTGCAGACAGAATGAGTAAAAAAGATTAGCTTTAAAGAATAGCTTAACTCTATATAGCCATTCTTAAGTCAAACAGGGTCTGAAGCTTCAACAATGAAACGCTGAAGGTCAGACTGGCAAGCCTTGCCCGGAACACAATTTAGTTTGTTTATGCACAATCAACATTTATTTTTTCATGGTAGTAAAAAAATGACTTTCACTACCATGAGCAAATCCATTCAATTTTTCAGTTATATTCTGAAGCATTTTTGTAAACTGAGTATGATTTCATTTTATTCAGTGCATAATTTGATTAATTGTGATTAATAATTCAATCCAATATTTAAAAAGATACTTTGATAGAATTCTTTCTCTAATGTTTTAGCATTTTGAATTTATTATTGGCTAACACTAATTATTAGCAATTTAAAAAGTCATATTTTAAGATTTACACATATACATAAGCACTTAAGTAATATTTATAAGTCTTGTCCACACAATGTAGGTGCTTATGATGACCAAATGTTGGCAAAAATGTTAACAATTTTGTGTGATTTTCTGTGTCTTCCTCATTTGAGTCCTTAGAAATTTAATATTATGTTAATAACGTCTTTACAGCACTGCACTCTTCGAACAGGATTCCTGCCACTCTGACCTCTAAACTATTCTGGTCTATATCTACTCATCTCTAAGTGTAACAGTTACACAGAGATCTCTTGTGTGATGATGATGGTGTGTGTTCCAGTCAGCCCGCTTAACAAAATGTGGACACACACACAAATTTCCCATTATACTGTTGACGTCCCTCCTGATTTTTTTTCCAGCCCATGCATCATCAAAATGATTGAAAGTTGTGACATATCCACAATCTAAACTTAATTTTCCCCTCTTCTTCTGCTTCTCCCTCCATCCTCCATCTCTCTCTCTCTCTCTCTCTCTCTCTCTCTCTCTCTCTCTCTCTCAGGGAATGAAGCCAGACAGTTTTTACAAAGTGAAAGTCCCTGAATTGAAAGAAATCATTGAGGGATGCATCCGGATGAACAAAGACGAAAGGTAACTATAATGTCTACAAGGTCATTCAACAAAAAGGAAAATCTGTAACCAAAGAACTGCAAAGCTGTGTATGTGCGCCAACAGCCGTTGCCAAACACTTGCCAAACGGGTTATTACTGTGTGCACACCTTGATTCTTGTCCTTTTGACGTTTAAACAATACCACGCAGGCTCCTCGCCATTATTTTTGTTACCCAGCAGCACTGGTTGATATTTCTGTTCCACCCAGATGACACATGTTGCAGAATCAACAATGTCAAAGACATCAATGCAGGGTTTTGTCAGATTTTAGTCTTACAAGGGCATAAACATTCTCCCCTGCCTTGTTTGTCATGACCTCTGTGGTATCAGAGGGCTTTGTGTCATTTAAATGACAGTTACACACTCAATGAGAGTTAGATTTACTAACACATTTGAAATTAAAATGAGCTTGAAGGAATAAGATGGGCAGGAATGTGTTAGTAACTCTCATTGAGTGTGTAACCTTCATGTTGTTCCGATATTTTTGGGCTATTTTTGTTTGAAGTTTTCTCTTTATAACCAATATGGAACCACATAAGCAGTCTTGGAGAAAGTTACGTTTAAAAGTAGTGAGTTACAATATTGAATTACTCATTTAGAAAGGTACTTATTTCATTTTTATGGAAAGTAATGCCTTATGTGACCTTGAGTTAGGGCTTGCTTGCTTCTTTTTTTTGTGCGTGTGTTTGTGTTCTTTTTTGGCAAATGTAAAGGCCCTTTCTCACTAAAGTGAATATGAGTAAGTGAATGAGCTAATGGATGAGTAAATGAATTAGCCACAGGTTGAAGAAAATGCAAATTCATGCCTGTACAGTAGAGGGCACAGCTCAAACAAACCTTTCATCTATGCTGCCATTCTGGATTGCAGGAGAATATAGGATAAGGTTCAACACTCTTACTTGAGCAATAAAAACATGAAAAAATGAAGTGCAAATACGTTTTTTAACAAAAGTCATTTCTGCTTATTAGCATAGTTGAACTTGGATTTTTAAAGGTCAGCAACAAAGATGGGAGATTAAATAGATACAGTATATTTGTGTTATTTAACATTTAATTACTGCAGGTTTGAGTCATATTCTGAGGTTGCGTTCCGCAGATTTGATTTACCGTATTTTGAGGATCTGAATCTGTTTTTATGGAAGTGAGATGATTAAATGCATGCACATTTAGTTTAGAACTATAACAGCCATCTTTTTTACAAAGCGCACACAAATCTTACTTCTCACAACATGAAGACATTGGAGTTGTCAGTCGATAAAAAGGCCAAACAAAGTAACTTGTGTTACTTATTTGAAAAAGTAACTCTTTACTTTACTTTAAAAGTAACTTTACATTACTTTTCTAGTTACTGCCTACAGATGTAATCTGTTTACGTAACTTTTGTTACTTGTGTGTACCCCCAACACTGCTCAGAAATCTCCAATTTGTAACGCTGTACTTAAAGGCAGCTACACAACTGCATTGCTAAGCTAACATGTTTTTTGGGAATCCAACCATTTCTCCACTTCACTTGATCACACCACTTGTGTTCTACTCTAGTATGTTCTAACATAACACTTTTCTACCTGGATAATGCTCCATTTAATGTCATTCAACCATTATGTAAAGCATTTGGTCAATAGCCACTTGTAATGACTCACTCCATCCAGCAGCAGGTAATTCTTATGATCAATAGTGTTTGATTTAATTAAGTGTTAGTGGGTGAATGTTCTTACCCGAAGTGAGACCTTATTATGCTTGAATTTGAGACATATCCATATTTGACACAATTTGATATTAAGATTTTAAAAATTTTGGAATATAATTAGCATTTACTAAAAGCAATAGCTCAACTAATATGCATTCTTTAAAAGCAACAGTTAAATATAGTCAGCTCAGTATAGCAATTAAAAATAAACATTTTGAATGTTGCTTATAAAAATTTACTTGATCAAAATACAGAGCTAATTTTTAATGGAGAAAAGATAGTTGCGGCTAACCATGCTAACCTTGGTGTTTTTTTGTAAACCCAGAGGAAGTATTTGATCATATGTGTTTTCTTGTAATCTTGTTTAGGTACACTATCCAGGACCTGTTAGAGCACACCTTCTTCCAGGAGAATAATGGTGTCCATGTTGAGCTGGCCGAGGAAGACGACATGGTGAAGTCTGGCCTTAAACTGTGGCTTCGAATGGATGACACCAAAAAGCTCCATGGCAAATACAAGGACAACAATGCCATCGAGTTCCTGTTCGAACTCTACAAGGATGTCCCGGAGGAAGTGGCTCAGGAGATGGTGAGATCTGAGATCTTAAATTAATATGCATGGCATTACTGGACAGATTTAAAAACATAATGGCTAATCCATGTCCTTCAGGTTATCCTTGGCTTTGTCTGTGAGGCCGACTACAAGCTTGTAGCCAAAGCCATCCGTGACCGCGTCACTGCCATCAAACGCCAACGAGAGAAGCTCCGCCGCCAGGCTGAAGAGGTGGAGAGGCGACGTCAAGAGGAGGTGATTGAGGAGGAACCGGAACCTAGTCTTGAAGCCGAACCTTCAGTCTCTAACCCACCAGCTCCTAAACCTCCTGTAGAGACACCTGTATCCACTCATACTCAAGCTCCGCCCACGGTCACAGTGTCAGGTCCCATTTCCCTGCCTGCAAACGAATCTCTGGATTCTGGCTTCAACGCCAGCTTTGCCACTGAACCCGAGGAGCCGGACGCGGACCAGCGGCAGCATTTCAACATACGCCATGCCAGCTACTCATCAGCAACATGTGAGTTTGTGCACTTTTGTTTATATTAAAGTTGGCTTAAAATGGTAATGGCATCTATTTTCGAAATGTAAGTTTTAGATCTTATTGTGAACGTGCATATGTGACGTACAGAGGACTTCTAATTTGATCCACTTAAGCCCAACCCTGCAAGGTCATGTTCATTTGTCTACAACCCCAATATCTCAAAACTACCAATACATAGAACCAGTCCATTCATTTTTTCAATGAATTTGTCCTAGACACAATTTACTATAAGAGCAGTCTGAATGAAAACCAAAACTCTCACTTCAACGTGTGCACAGAAGCCAAAAACGCACTCCTAACCCTAATTCATACCTCTAAAATAATAGGCGAATAAAAATTTTGAAAAATGTGTGTAGAATCTCTTAACCATGGTTGTAAGTCTAAACTGTACAATCACTGTAAACTTAGTCTGATTGGTTGATTGTCAGACCTCAAGTCTGATTGGTTGATTGTTACGTTGTTCCATGAAGTGCAGATGATGATCCACATGATTGGATGAGCAGCCAAACCTTCAAACAAATTTCTTATGACCAAATGTCCTTTAAAACCAACATGATTTACTTGTTAGTGGATAAACAGTTGTTACATTGTTAAAGTTTTACATGCACAAAATGTTTACTTACAGGCCTATTTAAAAGGGTAAATTAGATTTGAAACAATGTTTTACGACTAATATAAATAAACTAAAATAAAAAATTAATAACTTGTTTGTTTGTTACCCGATTCCATTTTGTTCCATTTTTGCTGGAATTAGTGAAAACGTTATACATCATTTTATTGTAGATTTAATAAAATCAGTAATCAGATTTTTTTAAATAATTTCAGTAAGGATACGGGAAGTTGATCAAAAGTGATAGCAAAGACATAATGTTACATTTCTATTCATCACATAATTCTGAAAAATATCAATTAAAATGTTAAAATATTAAATATTATCTGTTTTTAACTTTGATAAAGATAATAAAAGAATGTATCTTGAGCACCAAATCAGTATATTAGAATGATTTCTGAAAAATCATGTGACACTGATGACTGGACATGCTGAAAATACAGCTTTGCTTGACACAAATACATTTAATTATTAAATATATATTGCAATAAAATGTTTATTTTACATCAGGGGTCTCAAACTCAAATGACCCGGGGGCCACAGGAGGCAGAGTTTGGGGGAGGCAGGGCCACATCAAGTATTCCACACAAAAAATATTTTCTCAAACGTCATTATTGACAGTTCTTTAACTTCAATGGGTTCTTCTGAGCATGAACTGTCCTGAACATAAACAGAGTATTGAAGAACATGAACGGTTCTTCTGAATATGACTTGTCTTGCCTACTTCTTGCTGCCAGAGACCTGCAGCGCTTCCTCTCATACAGCTGAGCCACATTTGGCTTGAGAGAGGAAACAGTTGAGACTCTCAGTACAGCTTGAAGATGATCGTCAGTAAGTAGACCTGGACTTGGACTTACTGAAGTTCAAGGTTGAGGAAAAAGTTACTATTTTTTTCGAGATACTAAGTCATTATTATAAGAAACTTTCTCATTATTTTGAGATATTAAGTCATTATTATGAAACTTTCTCATTATTTCGAGATATTATTAAGTCAATATTATGAGAAACTTTCTAATTTTTTCGAGATACTTAGTCATTATTATGAGAAACTCTCTCATTATTATGACTTAATCCTTTTTTTCTGAACTGTGGCGGAAACGGCCTTCAATACTTTCCTGATGACATGAACATCGTAACATTTGTACATGGTAGAAAATACAGATATAGGTGACTGCTACCGGCTGTTAATTATCATCTGGGACTGTGGGACACCTTTAATATATTTATTATATACAATGGGATGAAGCCACATTTTATTTTCTATATTAACTCCATGGGTTCATCGGGACAACCTAGCCAACACCGATGTCCCGTTGACTATGTAACCAGAGCGGGAAACAGAGGCCCCTGAAGAGCCTCAAGCCAGACTCTGAAGCCGGACGACGGGCGGGATCTGGCTGAGTGTCCCAGCGCAGCTCCACTCCCCTCGGTGACACTGTCAACGGAGCATCGGTGTTGGTAGTTAATTTGCAGATTCGTCATGATAACATATCATTCGCATGGATAGTGGCGATCATATCGCTATCAACTTTTAAGCAAATATCATACAGCCAATTTCAAATGATGGAAAAACAAAAGTCAAAAATGATGAATTTCAAACACAAAAAGAAGTAATAATTCTATGACGGCTTTGACGTGATGTTACACGGGAAGCTCCATAGTTGTGAAATGTTTCTCGGTCTGCATCAAGCCCGGCCGATGCCCCGCCCCTGGGAGTCATTTACTCCACTGTGATTGGCCCCGGGAGTCATTTACTCCACTGTGATTGGCCCCCGGGAATCATATACTCCACTGTAATTGGTTGGTTTGTACAGCTCCAGCTTGCACGAAAAATGAATCTTCTGCACACAATGCTGTAAAGCGCTATTCATTAAAACTCGCGGGCCGCACTTACCAGTACATTAAACTTTCATATTGTCTCGCATGTTTGAGACCCCTGTTTTACATTGTAATAGTATTTCACAACATCACAATGTTTTACTGTATTTTAATCAAACAAATGCAAATTTAAAACTATTTTAAAAATACAACCAAACACAAACAGCAGTGCACATTAAATAATTCAACAGATTTTAGAATACCTTTAAAAAAATGGAAAATTCCTTTAAAATACCTTTTAAAAAATAGAAAATTCTTTTAAAATACTTTAAAATAGCCAGACAATTCCTTTAAAATCAGCATCCTCCATGAAACTCCCTGTATAATCTGTTGCCTCAACGGGTCACACATGACGTCTCTATGCACACTAACAAACTAGTTTTCTTTTGTTTGATTGAATTACGATTACCATTGCAGCCGACTGTGAGACGGACGGCTACCTCAGCCCCACTGGGCTTCAGGAACCTTCAGATTCTCAAGCTCCTGTCACAAGCCCACCCTCCACAGCTCCACAACCAACCAGTGGAGCACCTCGTGTGGACACCCCACCCATTGAAGCTCCACCCACTGAAACCCCTCCCACTCCAGCTGCTGCAATCCCAGCTCTCCGGTTTCCCTCTGTAAGTTACCAGTGAGCAAAAATGATGGAGAGTAATGCCTATTTGATAAATTATCCAACTCACCCTAACAATTACAAATTCTGGTCATTTTTGCTCAGTACATAGACTGGAGTAATAGTTGATGAAAACCATCACAGGAATAAATGACATTTTACAGTTGTAATGTCATTTCACAGTATTACTGTTTTTACTGTATATTTGATCAAATAAATTCAGTCTTGGTAAACAGTAAAATCTTAATAAACAGTAAAAGCTTATCGACTTAACTTTGAAATGGCTGTATACGTTACTTATCATTTAAAGTTCAAGGGAAAATGTAATATTTCAGAGCATTTCTGACTGATACTATAGAGATTACAATGAATATGAATAAAATACTAATCTGAATGAGGTTTACCTATGGTAGTTTTCACCTCATTTACATATATTTCGCCTTGCTAATCATTTTTCTTTGCCATTGGTGCACCCATAGAGCATTGCTGTGTCCCAAAATACAGAGAGGACCCAGTCAGGAAGTGCTAGTGGTTTTTCCTCCCCTGTCGACAGGTAAGCTGAGTTCTGATTAGCACTAAACAGGGCATATCTGTCAAAATAAGTTGCTCTTAACCTGTTAAGCTATGAACACTGAATCCATCCAATAAGAAGACTGTAGTTTAAATAAATACCTCCCTCAGTATTTGTGTGAATGTGGCTTTTGTTTTGACGTCAAGAAGATGTGGATGTGATCCCAGCTGTGAGAGCTGTAATCTTACTCACCAGTGACCAACATGCCACGTATACCCACAGTGGCTGTAATGCTCTAGTGGAGTACGGTTCCTTTCTCATATCCACTACAGGCACACACACATACACGTGCACTACACATATCCCAGTGGTAAGTGCATTAATGGGAATGATTTAGCTCAGGGGAGCAATTTACCCTAAAAAGCATTTCTGTTGGAAAAGGAAACGAAGGCAAAGCAAAGGTAGCCTACGGTGAAATGGGTAAACAAGGACACAGCTGCATTATATTGAATTAGCTCAACCTGATTTAGATCAATCGTAAATTACTTGGACTTTATGTGTGTATGGTAAATTGATTAAAGCAACGTTCTGTGAAGACGAGTTCAGGAACTCGGAATGTCCCCATGTGTTTCATATGCTTCCTCTCGGAACAGCTACGCTTCTGATGTCACCTCTGGTTTGAGTGACGGAAACGAGGGCCTTTCGGAGAGGAGTGGGAAAGGTCAAAACAAACGGACTGGAACCAAGCTGCTCAGGAAGAGAGCTCGCTCACGGCTACGCATCACTGGGGTGATTCATCAGTCAATTATATCGCTTTAGCTTACTGTCCATACGGGGTTCCCAACCTCACAGCCTGCTAATATATATGTGTATAACTCAAAAAAAATTATAGCTACTTCAAAATCAGTAGCTTTTTTGTAATATACACTCATGTAAATGTTGTCTTTCTATATGCAGCTGTCAGATAAAGTGGATCGGGTTGTGGAATGTCAACTACAGACCCATAACAGCAAGATGGTGACATTTAAATTCGATCTGGATGGAGACAACCCAGAAGACATTGCTACAGTGATGGTGAGCTAGAAACACAGTGAGCATGAAAAAATAAAAATACAATGAATGTTATTGAAAATAATGTAATCAATTAAAATTGTAATTGTAAATTCGTAAAAGTATAATACGTGTTAGAAAATATGAGAGAAAATTGCCCCTGGTCTTCACTGCGACTTCACTGAATGTCTGTGAGATTAAATTTATGGACGTCAAAGAGGACCCAAGGACACAGATAATGTGGCCCTCCTTGTGAGAACCGCATTATACCATGTGAAGTGTTATTTCAGCCTCTGTGTTTGCTCAAACTCTGCCACCTCAAACGCTCAGCGGAAAATCTACACACCATTTCTCTCATCTGTTCATTTTGTTGCATCTTCGTTTACCTTTAAAACCAGTTCTTACGCATCCATTGTGACTTGATTGCTTTTCAGCCACATAATTAGTTTGTTTTTTAAGATGCTGTGTCAAGTTAAAAACTGTTCAACTTTTGTCAATATTGAAATGAGGCAAAAAATATTAATGTAAAATGGAATCTGGGGTGAGCGTGTCTTCTGAACATTACTTTTGTTAGCTGCTTTCTTTGGCTTCTTTGTGTTAGCTGTGAATAAAAGTTGTTATGATCAGCCTGTCCATGGCCTTGAGACTGGATTTAGGACTCTTAAATATAGACGGCAGTGTTTCTCTTTACTGTATTATGAGTGCATGTCTTTGTTCACATCTCTGTATTGCTGCTCTGTATTTAGTACCAATACTTTTGAAGGAGACCTCTGAACTCATTAATAAAAGTCTGCTCAACAGAGCATGCAAGAAACCTCAAGCCAATTAACTTATTCATCTCTTTGCATCCCTTTTAGGTACATAATGAGTTTATCCTACCTGGGGAGAGAGAGGGATTCATCCACCGCATGAGGGATATCATTCGTCGCGCGGAAGCGCTGATGAGGAGAGAGCTTTTGGAACCACTCGGACAGAGCGAAAGCGCTCGTCTGCCTTACCTGAGTGGAGTTGGCACACTGTCTGCTTCACAGGTGTGTATCCATTGTTTTTTATCATTTGATAAGAATTTTTACAAATATACACATTTTTATATATATCGTATTTTCCCGCATATAACCCGCAGACGCAGATAATCCGCACCCTCATATGGCCGCAGGTTTTGTGTAAAAAAAATCGCTGGCATAACCCGCACCTTTATATAACCCGCACCTCTAGATTTATTAACGTTTTTATGTAAGTTCACGGTTTGAATTCGAATGTTGCTCACATGACGAAATTCAAACAAACACAAGTCAGAATCAGAACAAAAAGAGAAAGCAGTCTCTCCTACTGTGCAGCAGCACGTCCCTTAAGAAGCGTTTTCTACAGCTGTTGATCATCGGATCAGATGAGAAGAGCTCGCCCTCATGGCAGCACAGCCAATCACGTCTTCTTGCATGATTGACAGGTCAGACAGCCTATCAGCGCGAGCTGTCAGAGTTATAGTAAAAGCGCCAGAGACAACAACCCTTGCAAAAAAGAAAAACAGAAAGAAAATACCGCAAAAAAAACCTTACGTCCTTAGGGACGTAACAAATATAATGAAATATTATTACGTGTAAAAAATGTGTGATATAGCCCGCACTATTATATAACCCCCCCCCCCCCCACCCCTCTGCGGGGTTTGTAAAATCTCGTATTACCCGCGGGTTATATGCAGGAAAATACGGTATACAGTCTGTCAATTGATAAAAATAGAGTAATCACATCCTTTTGTGCGATTAATCGTAGACTTAATGTAAAAATTAAGCATACATCATTTATCTACTTTAACACATTTATTTTGTCAATGTTTACTATCCAAAAAAGTAAACTGGTTGAAGGGGGATACTCACAAATCTGTATTTTCTGCAAGCTTTTTTCAATGTACATTTAGGTGTCATTCCAACAAAAGACACTTGAAGCCTCCAAAAGGACACCTAATAGCCATATGATATTAGGAGTCCATATAATTCATAAAGTTATGCACACCAAAGCACCCATAACAAAAAAATTACATAAGCTTTTCAGAATTCATTGTATAGCTTGTGTACAGTGCAACAGCAAAGAGCTTGTTTGCATTTTAGATCAAGCAGAACCACATGGAAATGCCAAACCTCACCCCCACTCCCCAAACCAACCGCTTTGACTTGACTGCATTTACCTACTACAGTACATGGATCCATTCAGAATTACTGAACACAGCAACATACATGACGGATAAAATCATTATCCTGAAACGATGTTTCAGAATATCCCTGGAAACAGGATGCAATTTCATGTGCTTCTGTATTTATTCAGCTTCAGCTGAATGGTTTAAAATTAATTGCATGTGTTATTGTTGACAGGATAAACATAGATAGATAGATAGATAGATAGATAGATAGATAGATAGATAGATAGATAGATAGATAGATAGATAGATAGATAGATAGATAGATAGATAGATAGATAGATAGATAGATAGATAGATAGATAGATAGATAGATAGATAGATAGATAGATAGATAGATAGATAGATAGATAGGTAAAGGAACAATAACAAAAATGTGTATGTTTTTAACATTCTATAAGAATTTTGTTTCATATTTATTATATTTAATTAATATTTATATGCATATTACATTTTATAATTCTATAATACAATATATAAATATAAATGTATATCATTGCTATAATTATTTTTATTGTATATTTTATATATAAATGTATATCATTGCTATAATTATTTTTATTGTATATTTTACTATTTTTTAATTAATTCATTGAGAAAGCATATGCTTTTATACAGTCATTTGTCGCACTATTAACGAAGGTGAAACAGTTATATCTTGATGTTGGATATATTCTCTGTGGTTTTCATATGACAGCTTTTATTTTTATTTGAGTGTCTGGCGAGGGTTTAGAGTTCAGTTGTTTACTGTGGGGTTTTAGATGTTGTGGTTCAGAAATCCAATCTTCTGATGTCATTGTGTTTGAGATAACAACTCACAAAGATGCAGTGTGTTCCTCACTCTGATTGGAATAAGAGAACTTAGTCATCAATATTCAGCAGTCATTAGTGAGAAAGGCCTATGGAACAGTGTGACTGGAGACTTTATTCGTGCTTGAGTGACAATTTTCTTATCTTTTCACACACTTTGTCACTTTGCAAGATGGTGACGTTAATGCCAACGTGTGCTTTATTTTTCCCCGCAGCCCAATCTTTACACACAGGGCCTCGCTCGCACACACTCCTCCTCCTCGTTGCCAGGTAACAAACATGCACACACGTACACACAAAAAAATCTTCTGGAGCATGTGTAAAGTCTTCGCAATGGAAAATAATTACGAACAGATCAGTATACAACTCATTATTAACGTATTTGATGTTAAAAGGAAGGGACTTAATAATAATTTCTTAATTGAAAAACAAAAAATGCAAAAAGCTTTCTCTGAGGGTTTGACTATAGAACATTTCATTTAATCAATATAAAGTGCCTACTATGATATAAAGTGTGTACTTTGTGTGTACTTCCTTCAGATTATGCTGGTGGCAGCATAGGGCCAGTGACTCGGGGATCTTCACCCACTCTGAGCGCTGACTTTTATGTTGATCCTGATGCTGTCCCACCCGTCCGGCCCCTTCGTTCACAATCCTTCCACACTACAGGTACATTCATCTACACACAACACTCTTCTTTCCTTTCATTTTTGTATTGTTCTTAGTTTTTAGGGTAAACAGACTTCACTAAAGTGATTTTGTGTTGAAAGCGGTGAATTGATAGCTTTCCTGTAGTGTAATCAGTAGAGTACTGGTGTTTACAACACAAAGGTCATGGGTTCGATCCCAGGGAAAGCAAGACCTGATTCAATGTGTTTTTTAATACAATTTAAGTTGCTTTGGATAAAAGCATCTGCCAAATGCATACATTTAAATGTTAGTAATCATAAAATAGTTATCAGCGTGGCCCGTTAACAATTACTCCACCTTGTTCATGTGTAAATGTAATTTACATGAGGATGAAGGTAATATTTATATTATATAGTAATTATGCTACATAGAACTGTAAGCAACCCATTTAAAAAAGTGTAGCTCTATAAACTTGATTGATAATGTAGATTCAGACAGAATATGAAATGAATATGAAAACAGAAAGAGTTTTGTCTCTGTTATTACTTGCAACTTGAGTCCAATAGATGTATTTTTATGTTGTTCAGATTATTATTTAAACAGTGGGTCTGCAAAAAAAAAGTGTATTGCAAAAAACATTGTTCTATTTTCTATTATTGTTCTAAATATTAATTTATTTTCACTGTGAATCAGATTAGAATAAAATGTTTATATATTTTTTATTATGTACGGTAGATGAGTTACAAGTTTTCAGATAGCTACCAGCTTTCAATATCATAGCCAATCACTCATTTGGTCTCTCCAGGTCTTGAGTGCTGTGTTAGATCACACGGGCCATCGGTACGGGACCTCTTGAGAACGTTGAGTGTATGAGGGGCATCATAATGAACGTTGTTGTCTCGCTCTTTCATTTTGTTTCTTTCGCTGATGTCATTGTTACTGAGAGAACTATGTCTTTCTCTGCACACTATTAGCTGTGAGGCTCCTGGAACAAACTTGATATCTTGTGTGATATCCCGCTCTGCAATTGACTTTCTAAACACTCATCCCCATGGAGACCAAGCTTTGACAGCAGTGTCATTGTTGATGTCTCTCACGGTTTGCTGTTGACACCTGCTGCTTCAAAAAGTAGATTTCATTACCTGAGAGAACAAACTACACGTATTGCACAGCCTGTGCATAGTGTAACGGCTCTATTTCAAGATGACTAGTATTTTCCTTTCTTTAAAGACACATGTTTTATGGCAGCAGTCTGTAACCTAAGGCCTGCTAGGTCTTTCACTCTTTACCAATACATGATCGCTAAAAAAACTCATCAACAGAGATCTGCTTTCTGCAGAAAAAACTGCCAATTACAATTCCTTTGTTGTGCAGCCTACTGAAGTTAATGAAAAGTTTATTAAAAAAATTAATAATAATAATATTCAAGTGCTTGTCATGAGTGTCACAACAGCAATCAGTTGTAAACCACTTACATTTTTGTGGTAGACCTACAGCTCCTGAGCTTGACAAGCATAGTAGTCTTTGTTTTTAGTTGCGTGCCTAAATGGCTAAATAAACACACAAATATGTCAAAATGCCAAGATTTAAAGCCAAGTTGGATAAATGTCAGCTTTTTGCGTTCGCTCAAGCGCGCACACACACATACACAAACACACAAGAAGATTATGCTCCTCAGTTGGTAACAACCACAAAAAATTATTTATTGTTTGTTGCATATTTGTTTGGTTTTAGTTGTCTATGGACCTAATAATTATTATTGTTGAAACTGTATTGAATTTAAAAAAAATCAATTATAGATTTATGAGGCTCTTTAGGAAAAATGCATTAACCAAAAATGGAAAAGTGTCTCTTTAGTCGAAAGCGTTCCCACCCGTTCTTTCAAAACACTGGATGATGACTGGCACAAGGATTTTGATAAATGCTTTAAAGTGGTTAGCTCCTCGGTAGAGAGGTCACGACCCAGTTTGTGGCTTTATTTTTATGCCACAATGATGTATTTTTAAAAGTTAAGTACAGCATTGACAGTTCAAAGAATATCAGAGTTCTTTTTTAAACATGAATTCTCAGTAGGTACATTCACATGGACAAAATGACCAAAAGTTATTCATTTCTTGGAGTCATTCAAGTATATTTGAACACAACAGTCATGCTTGGATCAGCACTGCAACAACTGGTCCGAGATCACCTGAACGAGGTGGTATTGCCTGATTGAAATTTAGTCTGGAGCCGTTCAGTGGTAGTGAGAAATCATCTCAAGACCATTATCTTTTCAAAGCAAAAACGCATTCTGTGTGAATGGTCATTTATTTCTGGGACAACCCCTGTAGAGGGTGAAATGTCTTGGTTTGTTCTTTGTGAGACTCACATCCAGTATTTCTTGTCCTAAGTTTTATCCACAATGCCAAACCACTTCCTACAATAGCAACATGGGTGACAATGGTTGTTGATGACATGACTAAGGTTGAGAAGAGAAAGGAAACACTACAATGACTTGGCAACCAAGAGTGATTTGACTGCTGTTATGTGTAAAAAGCTTAACCCAGTTTTTCTCATTCTTTTTCGGTTTCCTTCAGGTTCCTCACAGACCTATCAGTCTTCTATACCCAACTACTCACAGTACTCCCACCCTGATGTTCTGTCATATCTGCCAAATCAGATGCCTGCCATGCCTCCTCAATTCACCAAACCCTCTTATGTTCAGAACACCCACTTCGCCTACCCTTACCAAATGGATCACCCTTCTCTCAAAAGTTCCCTCAACCCAAGTCCGCTCACCCGTGTCCCCAGCAACCCAAACTTCTCCTCATCCTCTTCATCCTCTTCTGTTGTTTCACCAGTTCAGCAGTGCTACGAGATGGGGCCTCAAGCAGAAACTAACAATCTGCCGCTTCCGGTTGCCTCTCCACCCGGTCCACAAGCTGCAGGCATGTGGCCATCGCCTTCTCAGCAACCCTTTATTTCCCTGGCCAATGTTCTTTCTCTAGCTATGAACTTTGCACAGTCCATTATACCCGCTGGATCCATCCCTCAAGGTTTCCACCCGCAAATGACCCCTCAACCTGGCTATGGCCCCATGTATCCAGCTCAGCATGCAAACATGAGTAATGCCGATGCTCCGTACCACCAGGGGGCAATGGGCGGACAGTATATGGATATGTACCAATACCCTGATGCTCATACGCAGATTCCAACACCAGTTCCTGAACCTCAAGAAGGGAGCCAACCACCAGTAGTCCAACTTGGGGAGCCAAGAACAGGCACAAATCCTGAAAATAAACAGACAATTCCAACCAACCCAAGCTCTTATCCAGTGTCCAGAAGTAGCCCACTTGCAGAGAGTCAGACTAACCTCATAGGGCAGCTAAGAGAGCGGACAGACAGTTCAGCTTCAAGTACCCGCACCCCGTCTAGCACTACCTCACCAGCATCCTCCACATCCACCAGCCCACAAAACACTGTGAGTGTTTGAAAAAATACACACAAATTACTTGCAGAATCTCCTGACTGCTCACGTATATTCAAACTTAGATCAACACGCTCAGTTATGAGATGTCATTGATGCTTTTAATGAACCACATTTGAATCAATATATAACTTTCATCTGTTCTTCTGTTTCATCTGTTCATCTATTCATCTGTTTCTTAGACAAAACTATCTGTCCATTCAGAAAAATTGGCCAATAGAACCATATGGAATATATTTTTGTAAAAAAGAAATTAACATTCTGTAATAGAGAAACACATTTTCCATCTGTTTTTCACTCAAGAAAGTAAGTCTTTCAAGTTTGGAACAACATGAGGTTGAGAATTAATGGCAAAAATGTATTTTTTTTTGGAGGGTGGGGGTGAACTGTTACTTAAAAGTCCTCTAAAGCCAAACCAGTTCTTCTACTGGTGTGTACCGTTTAAACAAAGACTCAAGACACAAGAAGTTCTTTTAAGTGTTTCTGTCAACATAAATATGATGATGTGTGATTAAGTGGAACATTACTCTCTGTCATCTTTGTTAGCATATTCAGACAAACCTGTTCTGGGCATGTAAAGTATTTGATGTAGGTGTTGTCTGTTATTATACAGTGTCTAAAAGAAGAAAAGGAACCAGTAGAACGTCGTCTGGGGTTGACACTTTTATTAATGTTTGCCACTTGTTTTAAAAGGTGTCCTCGCCTGTCCCAAGATCCTCCCCCACTCTATCCATGTCTCTGGCGGTGTCTGAAACAAATACCGTCGCAGCCAAATCCAGACTCTCACCTATATCTGAAGGCGAGTTGCACTCTTTCCGTCTGTTAAACACACACACACACACACACACATAGATAAGTACACACCCTACGTTCCTTGTACACAAAGACACAAAAGTTGTCTTGTTTTTACTCTATTTTTTATCAAACAAATGCAGCCATGGTGAGTATAAAAAAAATGTAAAAAATTAAAAACTAAAGTTAGTCCACTCTGAAGGTAAGATTTTTTCCTGTCTTTCTGTAAATAAACATGTCTTGTAGCACCTCTAGCAAATTATGAATTGTCATCTGGTTATGATAGACGTATGATTGTGAAACCCATACAAAAATGTTGGTCTTGTTACAATGTTCTGCTCAGGTTTACTTCCATGTAGTTTCCCTCCAACTCAGTTGCTAAAATTACACACAACTGCCATCTATTGACTGTAAGAGCTCAGTGCATGCACATTGTTCAGTTACAAGTTTTATAACCCTTATTACCACTCACATTGTGTTTAGAAAATGTAAAAATCGATAAAAACGGATTGTTTTGCTGTTATAACATGTTCACTGTCCACATTGTCTCCTTGTCTACAGAGAAAAAGTCAATTGTCACAGTGGGACGGTTCAAAGTGAGTCCAAGCAAGGAGATTCCCACTCCAACTCCAACTCCCACTCCTACAGCTACACCAACGTCCATGCCGACTCAGACATGTCCAATAAAAGTTCCCCAAAGCACGCCCCCCTCACACAACAGCCAATCAGAGAGCAGCACAGACATACAGACGGAATCAGAAAGCAGTCCTAGCTCTCTGAATGAATCACCACCACTTAACAAAACACCTAGTGAAACTTTGTGCAACTCAGATAGTGCCCCCTTGTGGACTGGAGAGACTAAAACCATGGACAGAAAGGTTGAACCAGACGAGGGCCGTGGAGGTCAAGAAGAGGAGGAGGTGGAGGAAGAGACAGAAAGGAGGCCGAGGAGGATAAGTATGAGTTTGCTGGACAGTTCAACTGGGAGCCCTCAGTTCAACCTAAATCAGCCGTGGATTACCTACACGCGCAGCACATCATACGCCAGCAGCGACGAGACAGAGAGTGAAGACGAGGGAATGTATGAGGAGCTACAGGAACTCAGAGAAAGGTGAGTCTTTAGTATGTGAGGTTGCTTGTGGCTATTGAACAATGCCTCGGGTCGTTATACATTTTGCACATTTTTTGTCCCATGATGTACAACCTGTTAAGCTCCAAACTATTAATTTACACTCAACCCATCTTTGTCCTTTATAGGCTCAATCCTAAATCACTTACTGAACATGCTCAAACAAGTTCAATGCTGTGAAATGTTTTCAATTATCCCATCTGTAGCTGTGGAGAACGTGCTTGCTTTGTTTTGTGGATAAACCTCGTACTAACAAGCGATAGCGGTGATAGTTGTAAGGAGATGTTTTGATGTTTTTCAGGACCTGAACGCCTTGCCATCTTTGAAGAACTAAGAATATAAAGGAATATAAAAATCACAAAAAAAATCTGTAAATAAAGAGTCGCTTGTATGTCCTATAAATACATAAAAGTAAAAAAGGGGGAATTTAGCATTTTCTATCAGTTCTATTATTTTGGTTGAAGATCTGATGACTAATATATGGTGTAAAATATGCAAATATGCATTTTATATCCTATGATATATTAGTGAATGAGATCTACTAGGTTATCAGTAATGCAAGCCTAAATTTGAAAAATATTTTAAAAAAATTATTCTGGACTTATTAATCATCTGTGAATTAACTGATTCATTTTTAATAACATTAAAAAAGCACTGACTTGAGAAGGTTGTCTGTTTATTCTTTTCCTCATCATTTCTCTTTCCTTCTCCCTCTTTCTCAGACATGTGGCAGAGGTGCAGGCTCTCCAGGCTTCTCAAAAGCAAGAGATTGAGGAACTCTACAAACGGATGGGTAAAGTGCCCCCTCCGGGAATAGTGTCCCCAGCGGCCATGTTGTCTAGCCGCCAACGCCGTCTGTCTAAGAGCGGAGGATACCCTTCCTCGCGCAGAAACAGCCTGCAAAGACTGGACATAATGCCGCCTACAAATACCATAGGTAAAGTTCAAATGTTTTTATTCCTTTAAACATTAACATTTCAATTTGGAAATGCATTCACAACCTATTTTATACTTTCATTATGTGAACCTAATATAACAAGAAAAATATCAAGAGTGAGACTTGATTGGATCATGAAAATTGGACGTTACATGCCAAAATTAAGTCAAGTTGTTGATTAGGTTGAAAAATAAGAAATAAGTCTGCATGGAATAGTTGTTTCAGAAATTAAATTTTGAATAAATATGTACAATGTACAAAATATCCGCACCATATTAATGATCAATATACAGCTGCAATAATATCACTATAGAGTATGTTTGTATTATTTGGCATCAGCAGACATTGGACATTTTTTGGCTGATACTGGGCATATGCTGGACATATTTGACTTTAATGCTGACTTAAAGGTATAGCGATTGATTATAGCAAAAATCTAACCTGCTAAGTGCATCTCGTTTCTCATTTAAGAGCACGTCAGAGTGAATTTAATGATACTTGAAAAAGTACAACCTATTATTGGATTATTAGGAACACCTGTTCAGTTTCTAATTAATGCAATTATCTAATCAACCAATCACATGGCAGTTGCGTCAATGCATTTATGGGTTGGTCCTGGTCAAGACAATCTCCTGAACTCCTGAAAGAAAGGTGATTTAAGCAATTGTGAGCCTGGCATGGTTGCCAGACGGGCCGGTCAGCCGATCTGCTCAGTTACTGGGATATTCACGCAAAACTTCTAGGGTTTACAAAGAATGGGGTGAAAAGGGAAAAACATCCAGTATGCGGCAGTCCTGTGGGAGAAAATGCCTTGTTGATGCTAGAGGTCAGAGGAGAATGGGTTGACTGATTCAAGCTGATAGAAGAGCAACTTTGACTGAAATAACCACTCGTTACAACCGAGGTATGCAGAAAAGCATTTGTGAAGCCACAACACGCACAACCTTGAGGCGGATGGGCTACAACAGCAGAAGACCCCAGTGGGCATCATTTAGGGTCCTAATTGGGAATCATTTAAATCCCACAGCCTACCTGAGCATTGTTTCTGACCATGTCCATCCCTTTATGACCACCATGTTCCCATCCTCTGATGGCTACTTCCAGCAGGATAATGCACCATGTCACAAAGCTTGAATCATTCCAAATTAGTTTCTTGAACATGACAATGAGTTCACTGAACTAAAATGGCCCCACAGTTACCAGATCTCAACCCAATAGAGCATCTTTGGGATGTGCTGGAACAGGAGCTTCGTGCCCTCGATGTGCATCCCACAAATCTCCATCAACTGCAAGATGCTATCCTATCAATATGGGCCAACATTTCTAAAGAATGCTTTCAGCACCTTGTTGAATCAATGCTACGTAGAATTAAGGCAGTTCTGAAGGTGAAAGTGAGTCAAACACAGTATTAGTATGGTGTTCCTAATAATCCTTTAGGTGAGTGTATGTATATTTAAAATAACAGCTTCTCTTTGGTTATAGATGACAAGATAAATGGCAGTAACTCATACATGTGTTAATGTAATTTCCACAAACACACTTCAGGTATCATACGGAAGAACTCTGTGAGTGGCAGCAGCAGTGGTTCACAGGAAAGGGCCAGTAAAGGAGTGACCTTTGCCACTGATTACGCCAGAATTGTGAGTGCAGCACAGACCTTTTGGTTTGTTCTTTACCCCCCGCTAATGGAATTCTCATTTTCGATGCTAAGATGTTAGACGCACTGACATTCCTTTTGATCTTTCCAACAGTGATTTCTTTTGGTAAGGAACTCTTTGAACCCCATCCTGCTCTCCTAATGGACTGAAGTAACAGCATTGCTTCCTCGTGCAACTACCAGCTGTTCCTCACGGACTGTGATGTGAATATTTGTAACCAGTATACCTCTGTTGGGTATTTGCTTACCTAGTGAGCTTTCTGAAGAGATAGGGCATTTGTAAGTGCAGAGTTTAAAGATTAAATGTTTTTGGAGATACTGATCTCAGCACAGATTTATGGAGAAATGCCCACTCATTTTCACCTATAGCACCCCGGGTGGTTGAATGTATAAATGTATTTCCGTAAATATGAGTTTCCACTTATTGGGCAGTCCATGTGTTTGCTCTTTTCTCTATAATGTTGTCCATATTGCATATAATTTAGCTCAACTAGTCAGTTCATATTTATTTTCAAACTCCCAGGCAGTCTTAAATACCCGAACGAGTCGGTACTGTAAACAATTGAACTCTTTTCTGTTGTAAAATTGCGATGCAACTGCATGCAGTCCTTATAAGAACTTTTAAGCCTCACTGAAGGTTTCCTTTTACATAAAACAGTATCATGTATATATTTGACAAATTGTAAAAACGAGCATCATAGATTACAGTTCAAATGTGACCTTGTTGCTGAAATATTTTGCACACACACCAAACTTGCACAGAGTAGTTTTTTGAATTCCCATAACTCACAGTATTGACAATGATTTTATTTCTTTTTTTGATAGAAAATTCTGATGCCTCAAATTTCTCTAAGATTAATATAGATGTGAGTAAAACAGCAATGCAGAATGAAAGCCTTTTTATCAATATTTAGAGCTGAAACCACTTCGTTCTGAAATCATTGTAATATTTAAATTAGGATAATAAGCATATTTGAATGTACTTGTCAATCAAATCTTATTTAGATGTTGCATAAAAGTGACTGAGTAAATAGCTGTCTGAAGGTATCAATCTAACTAAAGTGTCTAAATCCAAACTTCATTGAATACACATATGGACATTTTTTGTACATTATAAATTATATATAGGTATTGATTAAGAATTTAACTGCTCCCAAAGATAAAACCTACCATACAGTGAATTTGCTTTGAAACGCTTCCATCTTAATGTTTTTACTTTTGTTTTTCGTATCTTAATTGCAAAATAGAGTGTGGATTGAAGACGTTAACTAGTGTTTTCTTAATTGAAAGAAAAAATACAAGCAAACAACTGACACATCACACTTTCCTGCAAGGCATTTACCAGTAGATGATCTGTATATAAGGACAGGAATGAATTTCGGTGTGTCTAGGATTATATTTCCATGCCTATGCAGCGATTTCACACACTATATATATTTATATATATGTATATGTGTGTGTTAAGACAAACAGAAACATATTGATAACTGAGAAACTGTGAAGTTTGAACAATTTCTGCCTTAAAGTATCTGTATTTGATGGGACAGCAGGTGTGTTCTACTGCATAGCAAGAAAAGATTTATATATAGATATATAGATATATTTAGATAAAGAGAACAGCTGTATTATATTATGTGGTGAAAAAATGTTGTACTGCCATGCAGAGTGTGCCTCTTCTTTTTTTACTCTGATTCCTGGATGATACATGATTATTGTAAATATACAAATAAATAATGATTCACAAAAGTTTAAAACTGTATGTCCAAAGGTCCAAAGCTCTGAGACCAATGTTTATTTTTGCATACTTTTTCAATTCCAATTTATTACAGTAATACTTTTTTTATGTAACCATATTATCATCACCATAACATTATAGTTAAAAAGGCATTTGCAGGAATATCTCACATGGTCACAATTATGCTTTATAGATTAATGATCTAGAAATATTGTGGAACCTACATTTTGTAAATACATTTTAGATCATACTTTTTTTGTTATTATTAATAATAATAATAAAGTTTAACTTTATTTTCAGGTTTACAGGGGTAGTTCACCCTAAAATGAACATTTTCATTCAAGGCCATTCAAGGTGTAGGTGACAATCAAGATGTGTATGAATGTGCATATACACGAAACAAACACACACACACACACACACACACACATATTCACCTTTTTCCCCACAAATGCCACTGTCACCCTGCCTTGGAGGCTCTACTCCAACAAAGGTGCTGTAATAATGTAACACATGGGTGTGTATGTGTGTGTGTTTGGGAAGTTACCTACATTTTGGATGGCCTGAGGGTGAGTAAATTGACATAACAGTTTCAATTTTGGTTGAGCTATACCTTTAAGAGAGAACAAATATATTTGCATCCATTTTCCCCCCTTAAATAAATCGGAACAGGAATGTTCTGCTTGGACGTTGAGCAGCTGTTATTTATAACTGCATGCATTCCCCAGACAGATCTCAGACTCACTCTCAACGTCCAAAAACATCATCTGCACTCACCTTTCTCCTGTTGTAAGATGAGGAGAGTGATATTTTTAGTAACCTATTGTTCATAAACTAGGTTCGTATTTATACAGCAAAACAGCCAAAGAGTAATAAACTGAAAAAAAGAAGAAAGAAAACTAAAACAGCACCATCCAAAGGAAACATTGGGGATTCGTTCCCAGTAGATTGTTCCTTCTTTGTTTAATGATCCAGCTTGACTGTATGGTCGATGTTGGCAATAAAATCATGTAATGGCTTCAAAATGCCCTTGTTTCGAAATTATCCTTCTTGCTCTATTTACGGTTTCAAACAGTTGTCTTGGCCAAAGCACAATCATGAAGAAGAAAAATATATAGATATTTGATATTTATTGATATTTCTAAGGGAATGAAATGACTCGGGGTGGTGAAGTCATACGTTAGGTTAGTGTACTGTTGCGTCAATACAGAAAAATGGATTGAAAAACATCTGTGAAGAACAAAAACTATAACTGAACTTGGGTTTGCTATCACCTCACGGCCACTAGAGGTGAGTCAAGACTCTCTTTCCGCGGTAAATTAGATCTAATGGCAAACGTATCCTGTCACCGCAGCACAATAAACAACAATAAAGTAAATTCAATTAAATAAATTAATTACTCAATAAATAAATAAATAGTATATGAGATTAGAATAAGTAACCAAATACGGTACGTTGACAGTTGGAGAGCAAATTTCACCAGATAGATTTTTTGAACAATGTTTTTTTGTTTTTTTGGTCAAATATTACCCACAACCCCAGCTCTTTTAGTCAGTGTGTCATAGTGGTTGCGTGCGAAACCACATACTCACTGAGCACATACTTATTTTTTAATGAGTACGTACTTAGTGAGCGCTAAAAGAGTATGCACTAAATAACCTGATTGTATGTAGTATGGTATGCATGCGATCTTGGCGTCATCCGCCATGCTGACGTCATCATGTGACCTACGACCTAATAAAAGGTCTCAACTACTTAAAAGGTATGAGCGACAGGTGCACTAACACAGGATTGCATCAGTAATCGACAACCCTACCTAGTGCGGTTTCGCACAGTGATTGCAATGTGTGCACAAAAGACAATGGGCAGCTGTTCGAAGATCTCACCTATTGATTTTATACCCGATTTTATACTCTAGTGTGTCTAAAAATATAAGTATTTAGTATCTTAACTGTAAGTAGTAAAGTACAGTACTTTAAATGTATTTCATTATGTACATGATAATGACAAATGCTGCTAAGTATTTAATTATAGTACATATTTTCTTACTGTAAATGATATATTTGAGTAAAACAAGCAAAACATAATTTAATTGTGTCGTCATATGACATAGCTATGCATGAATGCACATTAGACTAATGTAATCAAAGTAAATGCATACATTTTCAGTCAAGCAATTAATGCATGAATTGATACAATTATTAAACTTTACTTAGTACCAACAATAGGAAACATGAATAAGTAAATAAAAGGAACAACAGAAGTAAAAGTCGACAGCACATGAAACAAAGCTTTATTCAAACTTATTGTCACACATTTACAGGCGTCTTGAAACATATGTGCAAATTCTACGACTTTATTTTTGATGAAGCCGTTGACCACCGTGCCCACCTTCTCCTGTCTTTACTATCCATCACGTCCCTCATTGCTCCAGTCAGATTCAAGGTGTTTGTGTTCCTCTACTGACTGGCCCTTATAGCCTCCTTCAGGGTGGTGTCACAGACCTGCCATTTCCACAAGTGCTCTGTGCATGACATTGTGCTCAGAGTGAACAGGGCAATCATGGGGATTTTGAGGAGGGTTATTTGCTTTCCAACCGGAGATGACCTGGAGGCAGTGGGAGCAGGATTTGCACAGCTAGCTGGTTCACCAGCTTTCAGCAGAGCAGTTGGTGCAATAGACGGCTGTCATATCTGAATTAAACTTTCAGCTTCACAATCACACACTTCTCAACGGGGAACCCAGAGGACGAGGAAGACCATGTCGTCTCCTCCCCTGAACCCCACAACTCTGAAGCAAGTAAACAGATTAAAATGTTTTCCTATTCAATGTTGTCAGCATTCGATTTCTTGCCGTTTATAATTACGTGATAATATTTTTATAGCTTTATCATTTTTCTTTGATGTAGTGAGATAAACCGCTGAACTGATGAGCAGAAGGTTGCTGGTTCGATCTTCACAGACGCCATCACCAGTCTGTCCTTGAGCAAGGCACTTAACTCCAGGTTGCTCCAGGGGAATTGTCCTTGTAATAAGTGCGCTGTAAGATGCTTTGGATAAAAGCGTCTGCCAAAGCATAAATGTAAAAGTGAATTTGTAAATCCTTTTTTGACAGTGTCTCGGGCACAAATGCTCAAGAAACCTGTACTAGTACAATACAAAATACAAATCTATACGTACATTTCTTAAAGGGTTGGTTCACCTAAGCATAAATTCAGTCAATATTTACTCACCTTCATGTAGTTCAATACCCTTTTTTTCTTCTTTCTTTTCAGAGCACTGAAAAGGCATTTTGAACAAGTTTGTCCTGCTGGTTACTATAAATAAAATAACATTCAATGGAGCCCGACTCTCAAAAGCTTAAAGACATTATTTTATGATGCTTTTTGTTACAAGGGAACGTCTGCAATGCGGAGAAACACGATGAGAGCACAGGTTTCCAGCAGAAAACTGTAACATTTGTGTACCTTCTTGTTTGTGCATGTAAACAAAACATTTATGCACCCCTAGAAATGTCCTAAATAGAATTCCAAATTATAATTAGTGTGTTCCAAATTGTATTATTTTGACAATGTTTCCTGGTTAAAATCCGAAGTTCAGATTTTTGCACACTCAAATGGCTAATATTGATTATAACCCAGTGCTCATTTTTCTAATTTTAGTTCGAATTTATTCAATTTGAACTACAAATACAACGTGTTAAAACTACAAACATGGCAGTTGTGCGAGTCTGACGGTTAATAATCAGTATCTAACCTGACAAAAAATAGATTTATTCAATATTATCCACATAAAATTTCATCTGCAATAGCGCTGTGAACTTTTGTAAAGATACGTTTGGTCATTAATTTTTAAATGCGTCATTATACAAATGAGGAGAGTCTCTGTATGAACGACCCATGACTGGGAGATTAATGTGCTTGGACATTTCTCTCTGAAACGATAGGAAATTAAACTAAACTGGTGGAAGATTTGAACTCTGATAAGACGTTTGGCAGGGTAGATTAAACAGTGACACTTTTCAGATGTTGTAGTTAAAATCACACTCAATATACTATTTATGCACTAAAAGTATGTACTTTCCTGATGAAAGGGTAAATACTGAGTGAGGAGTAAGTTGAGATGAAGCCAATGACGTGGCTGACATGTTAATAATTATACAGTTCAAAATAAAATGATGCAGTGACAAAGTGTTTGCCTGCGTTCAGAATGGGCAGTGTGATGTGAGGTGTTAACCCAAGATAATAGTGCTTTTTTTCTAAAATAATATATATATATATATATATATATATATATATATATATATATATATATATATTTTGAACTGCCATGTAGCATTTGTATTTCAAATATAAATAAGTCACTTAGGGGCAAAGCTGCACCATTTGTCAGACTGAGAGTGCCAGCTACTGTGCTGTCTGTAAATACTGTGGGTTAATCCAGACTCGATCTGTTTCAAAGCGTTCTCCTCCGCAACAGGATAGACTTCGAATCTGCCAATCTGCCACCTTTAACAGACACATGTGTCCTCATTCTCTCCTTCATTGACTCCATGTGGTCACCATGGTAACTCACCAGTGGCATTTTATACCCGCTGCCACGGGGGGTGGGGGGGGGGGGGGAATTCCTTGTTTTTGGCACAGAATCTCTTTGGGGGTGGGGTGGGGGGGTCTCGCCTCTGATTTGGTCCTTAGCAACCGGTAGCTAAGCCGTTTTGTTGCCATGCGAGGAGCACCATGCAAGAACCTTTCCTAATCGCCTACGCAGACACTCACAGCTAGGCACAGCCTTTATATGTAAGTCACAGAGAGCGTTGTGTTAAAGGCCAATTTGACACGCAGATGGTTGGTGCCAGCAGGTGATGGGTCACAAAATCATATATGTGTTATATATACATACACTGCCCAGAAAAATTAAGCTTCAGGGATATTAATCTCTCCATTTAGGAAGCATAAGTGACAGTTTCAATGGAGAATCTCAGGGATGTTGGGTATAGGACCACCCGAAGCTGTCAAGTAGCACCACAGACTGTCCAGGATCTCACTGATCCCCTGATCCAGGTCTGGGATGGGATCCAAGAGGACACCATCCGTCATCTCATCATGAGTGCATACAGGCATGCAGTGCATACACACTACTGATGATGAGTTGATGTGATGAACTTCATACGTGGTTGCTTTAGCTTTTATGTTGATTTTGTTATGATTTTGAATCCAGCTCTTTATTTTGGTTTCTGTTGACTGTTGTCACATAATTTTGTTCTTAACGAATTATAGAATGTATTTAAATAATCCAATTGAATGTTTCAATATTTTATTACCCATTGTATAACAATTATGATAATAACGCTGTATACTGTATGCAGATGCGCAAGTTTCTGACATTCTCCACGCACTTGAGCCTGTCGACAACAGAAAAAATGGAAGATTGAAAAAAGGTTTGCTTTGATGTGTGCAGTTTAAACAGCTCGTTTGAGTCTATACAAACTTCAGAAGGTTCCCAGTGGTGGAAACAAATGGATGGTTTATTTCAATGGCATCCTGGATCATGATGATTATATGTTTCAGAGCATTTTGTTTTGTATACGAGGCACAGTCTAATGGAGAGTTCGCAAGGAAAAAGATCATTGCTGGTAGAGGGTCAGAATGAAGGTGAAAAATGTCAGTCGGGCCTCAATGTCAGTTCTCAATAACAATATGATTTAAAAAGTTAAAGATACAGTGCGTATCTCTCTCTTAACATACACCAAGGAAACAAAGAATTGCTAGCTGCTAATGCAATAATGCTCAGTAACAGCCATCTCCTGCATTGTATTGATCTCTTGGTTTCACTGACGGGAGTCACGCAGACTGCTTTAAACAGACGTGACAGATCCAGAAAAAGCGATTAAGGAGGAGTCAATGGCACAGTGCAATCACAGCACATTGCTGCAATGCCATCGGGAGCGACACTGCCCGGAGCTACCGGTAAGCCTCCTATCTCTGGCACCCACAAAGAACAGCGAGTGATATTTCTCAGCTTTTCCATCCTCCTCTTCTTCTTCCCCCTGCCTTTGGTGTTCCAGGCGCCCCTCATCACTTCACCTTCACTAATTACTGGGAGAGCCAGAGGAATTCTGCAGACCAAGGCAGATGTAAGGACATACTAGAAGACGAATGCTGCTTGTTGTCTTGCATTATGAATAGTTAATCAATGTTTTGGCATGGAAGAAAAGTCACAAACATTTACTAAATTCTAAATTCAAAGTAGCTTAATACCTTTTGTAATGCAAAATCTCCTGACTTGCATAATTCCATGAGACTGCGCTAACTTCTGTTTTGGCAGCAAGAAGTGGATCCAGTGGATCCACAGGTACAAATTTAAGTATTAGATATCACCATACTTCCCCAGTTAATTTATCATATTTTGTATAACAAGTATTCCTAAATACTATGTTTAAATATGCAAAATGTGACATTTTCTATTTAAAAATGCATGCGTTTGGAGATCTCAAATGGCAAATGTTTAATAAATAGTGTTATTTTATTATCATTACTATTATAGTTTCTGTAATTTGGTTGCATTTATTGGTCATTTTATAATTTTTTTTCAAGTAAATAAAGTTCAAATTCTTTTTATTACATTTCAATTTTTAGAGTTAGTTTATTTATTTTAGCGTTAGTTTATTTATTACAAAACTGAGAAATGTTTTGTTTCAGTTTAAGTTTATTTAAAACTGTTTTAGTTTTAGTTAAGGATAATAACCAACTCTGATATGAACAAATTCTACTGTAAAAACGTTCATATATTGCTAGGAATAAAAACTAAAGTTTGGTGTAGTAAGTGCTATTGAAGTGAAGATTTCTGACAAATTCTTTTATTACAATTTAAACGCACACATGAAAATAAATAGTGCCATACAACAAACACTTAAATGTGTATTTTAGATGCTTTCTTTCTGCTATTTTGAAAGATATGTTATGGAAGCAAAATAACACAAAATCTCAAAAATGAAAGGAAAAAACTGTACTGTCTTGACTTAAAATGATTTGTCCTGAAAGTAAACAATCAACTCAATGTCCGATTCATTTAGACACCCAGCGAGATTATACACAAGGATGGAGGAGGCAGCATGCAACATGCAGCCTTGCATAAAGGAAATTCAATTTAGATTATTGTACCGGTCTGCTTTTGCCACCCGTGGGACTTAGGAGCTCGAAAATCACAGACTTTGCGAGTTTAATAAGGAGTCTTGGACGACTGCAACGTATAATCTCTATGTTGATGAAAAGCACAAATGTGGAGACACGCCCTGTGTTTGTTTGTATGGTTAATTGTACGAAGCAGTGCACCGCAGGCCCGGGCAGCTCTGTTGTGGAGCCTGAACATGGGAGATCTCATTTTGATGTAGCCTTGAGGATTTATTGATAAGCAATTGTTTGAGGAGGCTTATGAACAGCTGTCTCATTTGTCAAACGTGCCTCTAACAGAGCGAGCCAATTGATTGGATCTTAGTGATCTCACAAAGCCTGATTTGTATAAATGGGAAATGGCTTGTTGGGTACCTAATATCTACCTCTGCAGGCATTGATGGAACAGTTGTCTTCGAGACGTTGGCAGACAGTTTTGGCTGAGTGGACGGGGTCTCATGGGAGTTTTGAGTTTCATTTGCAAAATCTGGACAGTCTAATCATTGCGGTAATACAGTGTGAAGCAGAGACTGGTTTCACTTTCTCTGAATCTGCCATTAAAGCAATTTAGCAGCAATTTAGAATACATCCATGTAAAGGATCTGCATCTCATGATTGCACAATTTGTCCTCTAATGCCCAAAGAGACATTTATGGCAACAAGAGGATTTTTCCCCTTTGCAGTTTAGTTACACATTTACCACCTATTAGACTCCCTGTTTTCTCTGTATACTCTCTTGCTCTCTCTCCCCACTATGAAACTTAAAACCGAACGAGTAAAGATCATTTTTAAGTCTTCTACGTGCCATCATTTTGGTGCTTCGTATCTCTATCGGCACATTTTACATTGTATTTACATCTTACTTACAATTATAGTTTGTTTTACAGCTTTAACAACCACAAACACTTAAGGAGAGATGGTAACATTTCCTTATTATACCTTATAAAACATTTGAAACTGCAGCACATAAACCATTACGTGAACAAGCCTCTAAAACGACATCTGTCTTAATCAAGGAGTGTAATGCTGTTTTTATGTCCAGATGGCCTCATGGCTTTAAGCGACTATTTCAAATTCAATGAGAATTTATTGGTGCTTTTGAAGACAACCGTCGTTACTATTGTTGCTCATATGTACAGCTAAGGATTATAACCAACTTGTAATCCATATGAATAAGTTGCAGCATTTGTGCTAAGGACATGAATGATACCTCAAATTCCTCAGCTTGTTGAAGAAAGGACTTGTGGTTTTTGCTTGACATGATAAAATGGGTGATAAACCCATATACTCATATGGAATATGGGACCAGATACAGTTTTTATTTATTTGTTTAGAATAAAAACTAAATATGATGGTTTGAGTTTCTGAAACAGACTAGTCAAATACAAAAAGAGTAGTAGTAATCTGAAAAAAAAGTCCAAGATAAACAGTAAGTTATAGATTAAGGATTTGAGGATGGTTGTTTTGCCAATAAAAGCACACCCTGGCAATACTGTTAAACCAGTTACGTTGAAGCTAACGTAGTCCAAGCTAACGTCAGAGGTGGTCTAATTGAGGAAAACATTTTGGTTTTTGCACTAAATTTGCTTCCATTTAGTAGCCATTCAACCATGTGTAAGGTCTCCAGCAAACCCATCCAGTTGACATATCAATCAGAGCAGTTAGACTTTTACTCAATTAAGTGTTGGCACTAAGCAACTAGAAATCTAATTTTGTTCGCATTAGGCTCTTTCTTTGTTAATGCTTTGTCCAGTGCATCCGACAGGCATCCTCTCACCGTGCCAGAGCCGTCTAAGATGTGTATTCTTCAAAGCGGGCCAGATGTATACATTTTCCAAAGAACTTTCTGAACTTTCCGATCATTATTTACATATAAATGAATGAGAATACATACAAATATGCACTGTCTTGAGTCAGAGAGGGATGTTTGAATGGAAACTGGGTTCCAGATACTGCAGAAGCATAGCTTGTTCATGTGAGATGCAGAGTTTCCTAAAACGGTGTACCAAGATGCATATTCAGAAAATCCATAAATGGTCTCAGAGGCAGCATTTTATAAGCGATAAAAACATTTACAGAATTTTTTCTGTAGCGTTCCCTTCACCCTCTTTGATCACGGCAATTACCAGAAAACGGATCCCAAATAAAGCACATTTTATGCATTGGCCTGCTCTCAGTCAGTCAAACTTTTTACACCTTAAAATATTTTACACAGAAATATTATTAATTGAGCCACAGCACATGGGGAAAGATTCTCGTGAAATTCCAACGACTTCCATGTACAACTCACAGCCCTTAGATATTCAGAAAGTGTTAGCTAGCCTATAATCCATTAATACCCTTCTCATCCTTAAGTGTTGTGTCAGATATAAAGTAAAAAACATGAGTAATGATGCATTAGCATCACAAAGGCTTTGGCGCTCATAGGCAAGTTTGAGCAACAGAGGATCAGATAAGATCAATGACTCAGCTTGTCCTACAAAAAACAGACTAAAAACACATTTGATGTAGACCCCCTATCTTAAATATCTTTAGAGATAAATGTAATGTACAGACCTGCATGATAAGTCTGTTTTAGATACCTGGATTTAAAATGCACACACAAAAACAGACTAAAAACACATTTGATGCAGGCCCTCCATCTTAAATATCGTTAGTGATAAACGTAATTTACATAACTGCAAGTTGGATACCTGGATTTAAAATGCAATGTATGTATTGAATAAATATAGCCAATTTATTTATTTATTATTATGCATTTTAGAGACTCGATAAAGATAACTAAATAAGTTGTAAAAGTCAGCAGTAATCTATTTTTAATTATTTTGCTTCATAAGTTCAGGCCAAAGTGCAGCGTGTGGATAACCGGAGGCAGACGCACGCCCCGCCCCCTCATGAATAATCCACACTAGCTCCGCCCACCGACCGCAGGCGCTGTTGCAGCAGAGCTTCTTCAAATGCGAGCAGAACCGTGTCGCTACAGTCGCTACACACAGAGGTCCTTCTGTCTGCGGACGCTGAATGAATGCTGATCTTCTCATCGCAGATCTTTTTCGCTCGCTTCGTGTTGGCTGGAAAGCGCTTGGAGAAAACTAGGAGTTACCGTTTAATAGGAAACAGAAGGAAGAAGCGCCGAAGGTGTTCTTCATCTCCAGCGGTTCCTAATCCACGGACACCAGCCCAGAAGAGCAGCAGATCCAAGTCCTTACGACTGCATATGAACATAACGGGTAGGTTCAATCTCCAAAAGAATTTATGAGAAAATATGCAGCGTGTTGATGTGAAATGGGCGACGAGTACGCGTCGTTTCCTATCGGCGTTCATCGTGTTTGATGAATCAAAATCAATTAGCCTTTCTATTTATTAACATCTAATTGCTGGTTAGACATTCAGCTGTAATTTCCCCCCTTTAAAAGCGTTGAATGCATCTCTCATAGCCCGTGATAAAGCTCTTATTTGGCAACATTTCTGCGCGTGCAGTGTATGGCACAGATGCATGGAAGGTTTGGGGCGTTCATAAATTGGTTGTATTAGCCTAATTATTTTCATATAGTGTTTATTTATTATAAATAAACCTTATGTCTATTTTTTACGAATGTTAGATTATAATATCTATCTATGTCTTTTTTGGGGGTACACATTTACACTAGTCTAAGGCATTTATAAAATGTAGAGGTTCAGATTTGATCAAAACCGCATGTAAACATCTCAATGGGTGTCCAGGTTCTCCTGGAAATGAGTTTGAATATACTGACGTCACACACTGCCTTGATCATCCTGCAATCGTTATTAATCAGAGTATGTGTTTGTGTCTCATTGGACTTGGCGTTTGGGGGTGGGAAACCCTCTTATGTGTAGCACATCATTATTGCATGCAGAATTCCTGCAGAGGACTGAACAGCGCAATCCCTTCCTCATCCGCACTGACTGTGGCGCAACGTGGGAATTTCGACCACTACTGTGTGTTGACGTCCTTGGCCTTGTCATCTTTAGGTCACTGATTGGCTTTCATGCAGCAGATCACCTGCTTTACTGTCACCCTGATGTTTAGGAGTCTCTGGCAGGTGTGGCACCACACTTTTGAACTTGAGTCGCAAAGAATTTCCCATTACTTATCATTGGCCTTTGAGCACACCCTGATGATGGCTCTTCTAGCCGTAACGGGTTGATTGTGGTTTTTAACATAAAATATCCTTATTCCAACAAAGCTTTTAATTTTATGTTTCATGTGAGTGCCATTTATATCTTCATAGACTGTTATCCCTTCTTCAGAGGGAATTTATGTTGATGCATGATTGTAACATTTTGGAAAGTAGGTGTGGCTGAGATCGTGCACTCATTTTTAGACGTGATTGTTGTGCTTAATATCAATTTCTACATGATTGTCTGTCCGTAATCGCAGCTGTGGTGAAGCGATTCAGGATTTCAGTGTGCTGTCTGGCTTTTGAGGGCTTGAGACTTTTCCACAGAAAGTCATCTCGGCTGTGTCTCCACACTGGCAACCACATGAGAAATGTCTTGGTCCTGGTCTGGGGGGCATCAGCTGAGAAAATCATCCAATCGTAATTAAACACAGCAAATTCATTCACCGGCTGGCCGGTGTAGTGTGTGCATGCGTGTGTGTGTGTGTGTTCGAGAGAGAGAGAGCGCGCAGGATGAATAGGCTCAAGGGTCCTTAACTAAACATCAGTGAAGTAGGATAACTTTTGCTCTTGTTTTGGAGAGAAGAGGCATTTAACTGGAATATTTTCTTATACGCCACATTTCAGCCACAACACAAGTGGAATTCAATTCAAAATTGAGGGAAGCATCAAGTGCCGGGAGGAAATGATAGGTTTGGCACTGTTTAAATTGGTTCTCCCAAAGTTAATTTAACAGCATGTTGATATGACCCCGAACATCGTATGGTGGGGGATTTGTCTTTCATAACTTACACGGCTAAAGAAGAATTCTCTGAAGCCCTTGAAACCTATAGCAGCCCATCAAGCTGCTAGAATTTGCTCTGCGTTCGCTACTGCGGTTTTGTTTACGTTGAATGTCCCTCACCGTGATATAGAGAACTTTCTCTGTAATCTCATTCTTATAATTTAAAATGTGCATCCCACATCCTCCGGAGGTTATCCGAGGATCAAGCAGAAGAGCCCATCGCCATGGCAACAAGTTGCCACAAAGGCGAGCATGCCAGGTGTTGTTCTTTAACATTTGTGCCTTTGAAGCTTCCGCACCCCTATGGGGACCTTTTATGGGGTCTGTTTTCATCCCTCTTGCTGCACATGGCCAGGCACACATTGTCTCTCTGCTTGCCATATGAACGCAACCAGGATGCTAGTTGGATGCGGTTTGGAAAATACCTCCGTTAACTTTATTACATATTTGTAGGGACCAATGAAATCCATGCTTTAAATTAGTTTTAATAGTTTAATCAAAATTAGCTGAGTTCATAAAACATTATTACTTTACAATATTAGCAATAACTGTGCTCTCTTGTTTTCAGAAAGTACATGCGCTGAACAATTTTAATATTTCCGTCATAATTTCTTCAATTTAAATAATTTATGGTGGGTTGTAGAGAAGATCGTTGAGTGTATCAGTCGATCTGACGATATGCTTGAGGATTTTGTTTGGATTGTTTTAGTGGTTTAATATTCACATATTCATGTCCATTTCATGACTTGATTAGTTGTAATTTATTTTGCCAAAATTACATTCCGTGTTTTATGGTAAATTACATGACCGCGATTCCATGTTTTCTGCATTATGGAAATCATAAGGACCCTATATTTGTGTGTGTGAATTGATGCATAATATATTTACAATTAAAAAAGGCAGAGTCTATGAAAGGGAAGCAGAAACCTCTGGTGAATTGGTGAGTTTTGGTCCCCCAACTCTTGCTCTCCAGATCCGGGTGACTTTAATTATGTGAGAAGCAACAGATGTAGGGCAGCTTAGAGTGATGTGCAGCTGTGGAAACCCACGCTGATTTAAACACATTGAAATGTCTTGTCTCATCAACTGCCGCACTTCGTTGTTGTGTGTTAATTCTTGCTTTCACATGCTGTTTTTTTGCCTTTGATGTCTTACTTCACTCCCTTAACCAGGCAGCAGACTATTTTTAATCTTCTCTACTCAGGTTTTGGGGATTTAATCATCAAAATTACTTTTTGATGCCTGAACGCATCAATCATCACCCTTATCAGGATCCTCAATGATGTCTATCTTAGCCAGACAGAAAAATGCTAAAAAATAGAACAGCTTGACAGCAGGCGCATCTCATCTAGAAGACTGTTTCAAAACTGTTTTGTCTATTGTTTGGAAAAGCATGCCAGTTCTTGAATGCGTTTACCGTAATTCCTCGCCAATTTGCAGTTCAAGTATCGCGGCCTCTGTGAATCGTGGATTTTCAAATAATATTCTTCGAAAAATAAAAAAATTAAAGAGTTCCGCCATATTGCAGAAAGCAGCGTTGCTTCATCGTGATGCGATAGAAAAGTTTTCCCAAGATGCCAGACAAAGAGAAACTCTCGCAGAGGTTTTGGACCCACGGGTACTAAGACAAGACACGTGATTGGTTCCCGGCTCGAGAGAGCACGAGTGGAGTGGGAGCCTCTTCGCCTCTCTCAGAAGCAAATGTTGACGATCCAACTTCCCGAACTGATTTAAAGGCCTCATTATACCAGTGCAGTAACACCATCATCATCACATTCATCGTCGTCATTACTGGAGTCTCAAGATACTGCTGTCATTGAGTCTAGAACAGCAGAAAGCGTATCGTATGGGAAAGTAAATGTATAATATTAAGGTTTTGTAATTAAATGGATTTAATTAAAAAATATTTAAAGTATAAATATTATAAACATTCCTAGGTGAGCAATCCTACTTTGTGGATTTTCACCTATCGCGGGGGGTTCAGGTCCACATTAACCGTAATAAACGAGGGATCACTGTATATTGGTTCCTTGTGTTTTGGATGGTACTTCTGCTCTGGGTTGAGTTATACCCTTTCATCAACATCACATTGGGTTTTTGGGCTCGGATTCTGCAATCCAGAGCAGATCACTGTGATCCTGAAGGATCTACCTCACCAGCCCCTGCAGGCTGATTGGAGAAATCTCCAGGAGCGCCTGAGGTCTGTCTCCAGACTCTTATTTTTGTCATTTCTCTCATACATTCCTGTGGGTTTGATGTAATTATCCTATTTGTCAGTGGCACTCTGCTTTCTCTGAAATCTGTGATGGAGCTACAAAGTGGAAGTCTGGTCATTAAATGCGAGGGCCAACCTAGAGAATCTGTATTTGTTTTGGCTCATTGTCCTGCAATGGTCTACTGTCCGTTTAACCCAACGTTCAGGCCAGTGTTTGGTCCACAGAGACCAGGCACAAAAAAAGTTTTCATTAAGAAAACCTCTAGATTTTGTTCCTACATCAAACTCTACATCATAACATCATAACTCTTATAAAGACGTTTGTGTACACTGCTTGATAAAGGTGTCTTGCTCAACTCATTGACAGCCTCAAGACTTTACTTTTTGATTTGGCTGTTGCTGTGTTGTCTTTGATCATTTCTTATCTTAGATTATTAACCCTAAGGTTCTAATGTTGCGTCTAGTATTCATTAAAATGTTGTTTTTGACCTTAACACTCTTCAATATCATATTTTGTATTCCACTGAAGAAAGTCCTACAGGTGTTGATTGACATATATGATGAAATTGAATGAGATATCCTTTTAAATTTTGGTCTGTTTTTCGCTCAAGTCAATTGGGTGAATTCATATACTATATATTTTGAAGCTTGCCTCTGTTGTCATTCAATATATCCAACGGTGAGGTATTTTTCCAAATACAAAATCACTTTTTGTGTGAGGAAAAAGAAAGTCATACCAGTCTGGAACAACATGAGGCAGAGTAAATAATGAAGAACAACTGAATTATTTCTTTGAACAAAAGTGCTCTGTTGATTGACTGTTGAACAGACCACTTTTTGACAAGGAAACCAGTGTGAATATGAGCACCTTTAACAGAAGCCATAACATTTGCCTAGTTATATTTGCCTAACGAGTCATGTTTCTACACCTTATAAATTCAACAACCTTCATGACTTTCCCTGTTTGCTTATGTACAGGACTCTGCAGTTCCCACACTCCCCCCCCCCCCATGTTGAATGGAAAAGGCACTTTTCCCTATCATAGTACTAGTTCCTTCTTGAGTGCACTTCCCCATAAACATGTTTTAAAGGGATAGTTAATTTACCCACCCCCAAGTTGTTCCAAACCTGTATACCTATCAAGTACATATTTGGAACAACTTAAGGGTGAGTAAACAATGACAGAAATGTTCAGTTTTGGGTGAACTGTCCCTTTAAACTGTCTAATTTAGGCTATGACCCAACCAGTTTGTCTCTTTAAAAGCAGTTAATCCGAATGATGTCCCACCTCAGCTCATCCACTCGTCTGTATTTGTTTACTTGGTTATCATGAACTGTTTGCTTTGAGAAGCACCTCTTGACGCTGATGCAAACAAGCATGTGACTTGAAATAAACCCTAACTACTAAACCAGTTTAACAAGCTTTTTTATGACTTTTTACTGTCATCGTTTGTAAATTAAGATAAAAGTTCTTGAGAGGACAGATCAGGGAACAAATATCCAGATTAAAACCACCGTTTCTCACCACAGCTCAAACGTTTCTGGAGCAGTTGCTTTGACCATAGAAATTATATACATATTTGCGTATGTCATTTGGCATCTATAGTTGGAAACAAGCTTCCTTAACTAATGTTGGAGACATTGCTGTGCCTTTTGTAAAGACCAGGCCTTCTGTACTGTCGCCTCCAATGGCGAGGGTGACCGGAGCCCTCTGATTCGATATGATGGCTCTTTGACTCCAATTCTTCTTTGTGTCTCGCATACACCATCTCCTTCTCGCTGTGGTGTTAAGTTGAATGCTCACCCGCATGCTTCTAGCGTGTTATGCCAGTTGGCTTGTGTTGCAGCGGCTGCAGGTTAACCGCAGGATCCATCTCGGATCTGACAGGCTTCCGCTGGATGAAATGAACCACCCAAAGAAGCTTTGTTCAGTGTGCAGTCTGTTATATCTTTCGCTCCAGCTCCAGCACCTGGAATGAGAGTAGAGCTCGTCTCCTTATACTATAGGGACTGGGGAATCATTTTGAAATCATTTAGTGAAATAATAGGTGGTCAGGACCTGTTTGTAGGAACTATGATGACATTTATCTGTCTATCTGTTTTGAGCGCGGCATCGTTGTTGGTGCCAGACAAGTATTTGCTCAGTTACTGGGATTTTCATGCAAAACCATTTCTAGGGTTTACAAAGAATTTGTGTGAAAAGGGAAAAACACCCAGTCCTGTGGGCAAAAATGCCTTGTTGATGCAAGAGGTCAGAGGAGAACGGGCCGACTGATTCAAGCTGATAGAAGAGCAACTTTGACTTAAAAAACCACTCGTTACAACCGAGGTATGCAGCAAAGCATTTGTGAAGCCACAACACACAGAACCTTGAGGCTGATGGGCTACAACAGCAGAAGACCCCAGTGGGTACCACTCATCTCCACTACAAATAGGAAGGAGGCTACAATTTGCACCAAAATTGGATAGTTGAAGACTGCAAAAATGTTGCCTGGTCTGATGAGTCTCGATTTCTGTTGAGACATTCAGATGGTAGTGTCAGAATTTGGCGTAAACAGAATGAGAACATAAATCCATCATGCCTTGTTACCACTGTGCAGGCTGGTGGTGGTGGTGTAATGGTGTGGGGAATGTTTTCTTGGCACACTTTAGGCCCCTTAGTGCCAATTGGGCATCGTTTAAATGCTATGGCCTACCTGAGCATTGTTTCTGACCATCCTCTGATTCTACTTCCAGCAGGATAATGCACCATGTCACAAAGCTTGAATCATTTCAAATTGGTTTCTTGAACATGACAATGAGTTCACTGAACTAAAATGGCCCCATAGTCACCAGATCTCAACCCAATAGAGCATCTTTGGGATGTGGTGGAATTGGAGCTTCGTGCCCTGGATGTGCATCCCACAAATCTTCATCAACTGAAACATGCTATCCCATCAATATGAGCCAACATTTCTAAAGAATGCTTTCAGCACCTTGTTGAATCAATGGCATGTAGAATGAAGTCAGTTCTGAAGGCAAAAGGTCAAACACCATATTAGTATGGTTTTCCTAATAATCCTTTAGGCGAGTGTATACATGTTGCATATATTCACTGCTTTTTTTTCTTTTATTAATTATTTCATAACATCTAGCAGATGGCCTGTGATTTCAAATATCTGTTAGTGCTCATTCTGATGATGTTGTGCCTTTTGTATTTGCTGACTCGTATGATTCAGGCTGTTGGTCAAACAAAGGCTGACGTTTAAGTGATGATGGAAAAAAATCATTGCTGCTTGTTTAGTGTTCTTTTGTTCTTTGTTTTGACCACAGCTCCAGAATCATCCATTGAAACCAGAAGTTAAGCAAGCAGAGCAGAAAGGAGAAGTGGAGGCTTTTCAAACATGTGTGCTGTAAATCTACGCTGGTCTGTTGTGTCAGACAGTCTGAGTCATTGTTGTGGCAGATGTCTGTCCAGTCACCTTTGACCCCTCTGCTTGAGGCCATAGTAACTACCCTGTCTTAGAAGGCTGGAGGGAGGTTGTTAAACGTTTTGCATTTGAAAGTGTGGAGTTGTTTCAATCAAGATGCAGACGTTGTCACTCTTTTTGTCTTTGTTTCTTTGCCTACTAACATCGTTCACTTCTCTCAAACTGTGAAAATGTGTGAAACCATACTGTGTGTGTGTCCATCTCTGTAACTACTGGAAATTGAAGGTGTTCTTTTAATATGCAGCTCATTAATTCAATTTTTTTTTCCATATTCATTAGTGCTAATATAACATCACCACCTGGTCCAGCTGGTGACAGCAGTGAGTGAGGATGTGTGGGAGAGTCTGTGTGTGCGGAAACACTTGAAGAACGTTTGGCTGTTTTCACACTTGGTCCAAACTTGAGTTTGATTTTCATTCCCTCTCCATGCTATCACTGTGCTCTCGTCACATTAGTTGCCTCTGAATTTGCATACTGTCTCTCCTCATTTAAAGGTGCAGCAAGTAATTTCTGAGAAACACTGATAATTTTTTTTTAATCAAATTGAACAAACACCCCTCTCACTTTATTGCTCCACCCCCAAATTACACGAACATGCAATGTGAATGTTATAAATTTACATTGCATTCCGGTAGTTCAAATAGTAGAGCGTGGCGCTTGCAATGCCAAGGTCATGGGTTTGATCCCTAGGGAAAGCAAGAGCAGTCTAGATTGTCACTGTGTATCTTGAATACAATGTAAGTTGCTTTGGATAAAAGTGTCTGCCAGATGCATAAATGTAAAATGAGTGCGTCCCAAATTGTAGTTCATTTTTTGGTTAGAGTTCAAAGTGTATGCGAGTAAATAAATGCAAGAGATTTTGTTAGTCGTCAGCTGCAAATCAGGTTGGAGAATCAGACTGGTAACCTGAATGTTGCGAAAATGACTGGGCAAAGAATTGAGCACTGCCCACTGCTCTGGGTGTGTGACCACGGTGTGTGACCATAGCTCCTAGTGTGTGTGTGTAACTTATTCCTGTGGTGGCAGTTAAATTCTCAGCAGCCCTTTACCAGTCTTCAGTATCACATGACCTTTCTTGTTGTTTTTATTATAAAATTTGTTGCCTGACTGATTTAATGCATCCTTGTTTAATAAAAGCATTAATTTCTTAAATATTACGCACCTTAAAATATTGAACTACAGTAGTATGATTACAATCCAGAACCCACCATAATCCCATTTTGTGACCTACAATGTCAGCCGTGTTGCTGTTCTCTGCGGTTTACGAATGACTCCTACTAGTTTGAGTTTGACTAAAGTGTACACTTAACGTGCAGTTTAGAATCTCTGTGTAAGAGAGTACATTGTCCAGTTTTTGTTTTTGCTTGTTTATAATTAAACAACAATGATAATCCCTCGCCATATCGCGGTTCACCCATCGCGCCCTAGGTACATCGCAGATTTATAAATGTATTATATGTAAATCTATATTGCGGACTCCTCTTTATATCGCGGGTTTCTGAGGGCAGATACGTCTTATGTTGATAAGATGATTTGTTTGCTGCAGTTCTGAAATGCAATCGATGGTGCCATGCAGGTGTACAAGAACCTCCTTACACGAAAGAAAAAACAGTGTCCGCAATTGCCGATCACCATGTTCCTCACCCACAAACCCCCCCCCCCCCCCCCCCCCACAAAAAACATTGGTACTCCTACAGTGGAAATGGAAGTTACGATGCTGTACGACGATATTGACGATGATATGGCACCACCTTACGAAGTGGTGCTTTCAGAAGAGCTGGAGTAAGGCTCTTCTTTGCTGTGTAGTACATTTTACCTCATCTTTTACGTAAAGCATGCAAAACTAATTTTTAGTTTTGAAAATTGTGTGTAGAAAGGTTTCTATAAGACTGTTTGGAGGGTTTATAATTGTTGGGAGGGTTTACAAAAGCTTATATTCATGAAAAAAGAAATACCGTAGATTTCTATACTTTGCGGTTTTTCGGCTATCGCGGGGTTTCCTGGAACGTAACACCTGCGATAGCCGAGGGATTACTGTACTGCATTTTTTTTTTTACAGTTGCTTTTTTTGCTTTTCACATATATAGTAGGAAAATTGGCTCTTTTTTTAAATCTAGTTTAAAACTCTTAAAACCAACAAGAGAATGCGCCAACAGCCTGCTAAAAGTAAATACAAGGTCTTAGTAACATTAGCAAAATAGGGATGTAGTTTCAGAGGGGAAGCAAGTGGTTATATTTTGATAGATTGTGGGCAATCAAAAGAAGGTCAGTCGTCTATTTTAAATAGTGTAACGATATATGAAGCACAGCTCACACAGAAATCTCTTTCAAACCCAGCAGCTTTTTTTGGTCAATGTTGCGAATCCCATTGAGTAAATCTTTCACTTTCATGCAAAATTCCATATTGCATGGATCACTATTGAAATAACTTGATTTTGCCATGAATAGTCACTAAATAATCTTCTGAAAAAGACCAAAAAACATTCCATTTCCAGTCGTTTCTTAATGAAACCAAGAAAAAGCGTAACATACATTAGCGTAACTTGATGTGATGTTTTGTGTAGTCATCAGGACCTTCAGATGTGACCTTCTCACACACTCCCAGAAGGCAGTGTCATGAATGTTATTGTTCTCCTGTATTCAATGCTTTTCAAAATAAGACTTCTTTGGCTTCTGTTGTGACTGTCTGTTCCCTCTCAGAAAATGCCCATACAGAAATGAGACCCTTTGGGTGGTAGAACAAACCAGAAGAATGAGTGGGTTCTTTTGAGAATATCTCTCTACCATACAACATCTGTTTTCTCTGAAGATAATCTCAGGCTTACATCATCCTCAAATGGACCGTTGTTTGTCTGTGCGAGTACATAAAGTTGTAAAAGTCTCCATAGTGTCCAAGCGAGGTGCTCTGTCATCTTAGTGTAAAACAATGCAAGGTATGCTAACACAGGCATCACTGTTGTGCTAACACTGCTGCATTGGATAACTTTGGCTTTTGCAAGCCTTTTATTCTCAGTGGTATGGATTATCATGACTATGAAGCTGTGTTAGAGATGTCGGCTTGTAATACCATGTTTACTGTATCACCTGAGGCCTGGATGGATTTAAGATTTTGCATCAAGCAGTTTGATGGATAAAATGGGACTCAAATGTGATGCCTTGAGCTAAGCAAGTGATTTTCACAAGTAGGACACATTCCTGGATCAACATCCTCACTGTCAAAGAGATATTCAGTTACTAGCCAAACATACACTGATAAAATTCAAATTGAAAATCTTTATATACAGTCTAGAATTTGTTTAGCTATGTGACAACTTTCAATGGAAATCCAAATCGTCATACACTGAGGGCTGGATTCAAAAGGAAAATAAAAAGCTGAAGTTAAGGTATGATCCAACTTGCATGAAATTCATCACCGCCACTCAGTTCAGTCAGTAGTGTGTATGGCCCCCACCTGCCTGTATGCACTCATGACAACGTCTGGGCTTCTGATGCGATGACGGATGGTGTCTGGGGGATCTCCTTTCAGACCTTGATCAGGGTATTAGTGAGATCCTGGACAGTCTGGTGCTATTTGGATGCTTTGCATGCTCCAAAACAACGTCCCAGGGGTTCTCAATTGGATTCAAGTCTGGAGAATATGAGGGCCAGTCAATGGCATCCATGCAGTCATCATCTAAAATCTCCCTACACACTCTAACCACATGAGGCCGGGGCCAATTACAATGATTCTGAGGATTTCTTCTTTGTACCTTACCGCAGTGAGGGAGGTCTGTGTGACCCTCCACGAATATTCCTCTCCAGACCATTACTGAACCACCGCCATGCTGGAGATAATTTTGTAGGGCTCTGGCAAGTGCTCCTCCTGGTCTGGTCCTGGTCCTTCAGCTGGGTTTCGGCCCTTCTACGTCCCTGTCCAGCTCTTCTAATGTAATGGCCTGTCTCCTTGTATCTCTCCTCCATGCTTTTGAAACTGTGCTGGGAGACGAAGATTAAGGAGGGAACAATTATCAAAGGCCACCATCTGCAAAATCATTGTCTTTTTGGGGGTAATTTTGCTGTTGCCTGTTGCCTCTCCAGTGCACCTATTTCCCTTAATTGTTTTGACCTGTTTATGCTTTATTTATTTGATCTAAGGTCCTAAAACATAACCCTATACAATTTATTTTTTTGTTTTTATAACCAACACTTGATTTGCATTTATTTGTAAATGCGAATAACTATTGACTTAAAACCAGATTATTTGATAACAATGTTTTTCCAGGCCTAAACAAATAACTCAAATCCTAACCATGAAACGCACGAAAGATAAGGAACCGTGTTGGTTTAATAATATTTATGTACTAATATGGCATGGCTCCATACTAACATATTAACACATTAAAAGCAGTAGCACCGGTGCCACAAGTTATGCAGATGATGGCACCAGCACCTGATCTAGTAACATGAATTTAATTTGTTTTTTTATATTAATCATACTGCTATTATTTGCATTACGAAGTATGATTATTTCTTGAACATGCTCATCTGAGCTTGAGTTGAGATGGAGATAAAAATAACTTTTATTAAGAGTAGCACGGTTTCATTCCACATTCATTTAGTTTACCATGTGATGTTTTTCATATGCAGCAGAAATGGCAGCTCTTATCAGATAGGCAACAAAATGGTTGCTCTAAGAATAGAAGGAAAATTTAGTTACACCAACAAGAAAAAAGGTTGCAATCTGTAGCCCTGAATACCTTTTTATATCTTCAGTTTTCATTTTAGTTTTTTTGTTTTGGTTACATGCGTTTGTCACTTTAATTTAATTATCGCTATTTAGGTTTAATGTTTTAGTTTTTCACTTATTACTCCACTAATTTAAGTGCTTCAATTTAAATATTTCAATTATTGGTAATGTTTTTCTAATATATATTCTATCATAATTGCTTTAATGAACAATTGTTTTTTGTAATGGGTTTTAGTTGATGAAAATGAATAACCCTGATAAGAATGTTATGCAAAAAAAGGTGTTGATCCATGAATATGTCCAACTTGTATGAAGCACAATAAGCCGAGTCCAGGATGAGCACTCAGCATGTACAGTATAATTAGAAATTCACAAGCTTGTGTCTTGAAGCCCGAGGATGCCACTAACTCAGGCAAATAGTGGAAGCCCTTTTAATAGCATCTTTCTCTTCCTTCTGTGTGTTTTCTGTTCCTTCTGAGTTTGTCCGATGATACCCTAACAGAGCACAACAATAGTTCTCAAGTGTAAGAATCTTAACGTATCCACTGCGCCCAGTTTTGCTGACGTCAGTATTTCTGGTTCCTATTTTAAGCTGTGCTCTAGCCATTCATCAGCTCTAACCGTTGTTGCACTAAATGTTATTTGTGTCCATATATGTTAAGCAAGGACAAAAAATATATAGTATATAAGTGGGTACGACCTCCACTTTGCTCATGTTTAATTCCTCAGTTTCTGTAACTCCGCCCCTTCCTTCAGCGCTTAAGCAGAATGTGTTGTTTATTATGCTGCTGAATGAAGAACCAGCTCCAGCGTGTCCTCATTCTGTCTCCTTCATTGGGGGAGCGACCAATCAGCCACCTCGGCTTCAAATCTGCAGATTTGCAAGAGCGCTCTTTGATATGACATTGCTTAGATGGCTAGCATACTTCTCTACTCGGTTTGTGCAAATTCTCCATGCAGGTGGCGAAACAGAGAGGGTTAGAGTGGTAATGGAAGGATGTATGGATAGATAACACCCTGTGCTTCACTGGAGTCTTGGACTCCCTCTAAGGAGCTAGTGGAATCCAGTGCTATGCTGGATTATTAATGAGTGTCTAGCTGAGATAGAAAACTCAACCCCAAGAGTGCGCACGTACTGAGAAAAAGAAGGGAGTGGTTGAGAGAAACACACACAGGATATAAGATGAAGAGAGAGAATTGTAGTCGCAATGGGAATGACTGGGTGATTGAATGTGTTACAAAGGAGAGGAATGAAATGCATTGTGAACGTGTACAAACGTTTAGCATGCGCTGGCTGGTCCACAACACCCAGCATGCAGGTGAGATGACAGCGAGTATGGAAATCAGCTAGTGATAAAACATTCCGTGTTTGTGTGTGTATTTTAGGGTGTGTCACCATGTTGGGTGGGGGGAGGTGGTGGAGAGTAAAATGTTCCTGTGCAGTTAAACATAGTTTACACTGGCTTCAATAAATGCTTCTGACTGCCTTTGTTTGCATGCACAAAGGAAGTACAGATACCTCATGAACTGAGCTGAAACATTTATGAGTTCGCTCTCTGTTTCCCATCATCTTCACTCTGTCATGCCATGTTCTTTAGATTCTTGTCACGGATTAACACTCTCGAATTCAATCCTATTGTTGATTTCAGTCAGGCACAATCTATCTGTAGAACAAGGGTCTGTAGATGTAAACAGTGTTACCTCAGGCCCTATATAGATATATATATTTTTTTTCTTCGGCTAAGAACTATTTTAAGGTTGACCATGGTCTAAAAATACAGTAATACTAATACCTCGAGTTACGAGGGTCTATACATGTGATTATTTCATATTACGAGCAAGCCTTTGTGCAGATTTTTGCTTCTAGATACGAGTAAATATTTAAGATATGATCACGCGTACTGACGCCGACGCACACTCACTTCACGTGTTTGCTATCTTCGAGTAGCTGATTTTCTCTCTATTTTGTGCTTTATTCTTCATAATAGCGACGAGTTCTAAGGATGGTAGTGAGAAGAAACACATGATGACCATGTAAATGAAGCAAGAAATTGTGAATAAACATGAGCGCGGTGCCCATGTGAGTGATCTAGCAGGAGCATCAGGAGGAACTGTCGACTGAGGAGTTGATCGAGCTGCAGATGATGCGCAGGTGTTGCAAGAGCTCAGCAGTCGAGCATGGACCAGAGGAAAACAATTCTACAAGTGAAATGAAGGAAGTGATGGCTATGTGGCAGAAGGTTTCTGATTTCATTGAAAAGAAACATGGTCTACTGGTCGTGCTTCGGCGCTTTTTGACGACGCGTGCGTTACTCATTTTTAAAGAGCGACAGAAACAAAACTCCCTCGATTGGTATTTCGGTAAAAGGTCTGCTCCAAGTGAAAGTGAGAGTAGTCGGGCGAAAAAGGGAAGAAAACAAGTCGAAAAACAATAATATAAAATAGGAAATTATTATTATTTTTTTTTTATACGTAAGCCAAGTTCAGTTATGTTAATTTAAGTTTACGTAAGATACGTAGTGTTTGTGTAAGGTACGATACGGAATCAAGTGTCTGCGTACCAACCTCTTCCCTCCTCCGCATCTGCGTGTCTGTAAAAACGTCAAATAAAATGTGTTTTTAATTGTATATCACACAAATCCTTATACTGTATACATGTATTATAATTTTGTGTCTGTGTTTCTATACCAATAAAAAAAACGTTTTTTTTCCATTGTTACGGATCTGGAACAAATTAATTAGTTTTCTATTATTTCTTATGTGAAAACATGATTCTAGATACAAGCAATTCGAGTTACGAGCTCCACCCTGGAACGGATTATGCTTGTATCTCGAGGTATTACTGAAATGGAATCAAAATTAACGTGGCGCTGATGTAATTTTGTTGGCAAGTATGGATGTTACAGCATCATCCAGGTTCCCTTTAAAAAAATTCCATTGGCTTTTATTACAGAATTTTACAGAAAATACAGATTATACAGAAAATAAGTTTCTTACATGTTTTATCAAGATAATCTAAAGATGAAGGCTAATGGTATGCTATAAATTAACTATGCCATGATCACTTTGACGTCACAACAATTTGGTAATAAAGTGGGTTGCAGCTTCTCTTTCTTCCATGTACTAATTGACTAGTTGTTGGAATTTAAGGTTTTCCAGGAATGTTGTGGATGTGCTTGTCCCTACAGTGTTCTTCACTGACTCTCACTCCGCTTGAGCCAAAAGATTCTGACCTGTAGAAACGATTGAAGGACTTAACCCTATAAACCAGACGTCTACAAACCACTTGCTATTTGGGTTCTTTTAGAGAGGAACAGATTAGAGCTGTTTGTCAACATTGCCTTAAACCTGATGACTAACAATGAGTTACACGTTCGCCATTTGTAACACTTGTGTTTGCTAGAAACGGCTAATAAAATGTTTTGTATTGAAAGTCTTTATCCGGCAAGGGGTCTCACTCGTTACATGATTTTACTGAATATTTGTTCCAGAGCTATAGCGTTCGCTGGCACATCATAAATGCATTTTCTCTGGATTCCTGTTGCTTGCGTTATCGTCTTGTTGTTCTCTGGTTGGCTAGCTTCATATGATCTAGTTTCTCTGTAATGTTTTGGCACAGTTTCAGTTTTTGCTTGGAACTTGAGCTTTAATCATGCTGTTGTTTTATGATGATCCATTATTTTATTAATGTTGCACACTTTTCTGGTTAATACCGAGATGCATTTTGATCCCATTTTACTTGCCTCATTAAATAATTGAAAATCATGTGATATTAAACATTTCAGGACTGTGTGGGAATGCTTTGAGGACGAGTGAAGGTGCATGCTAATCCACTAGGCATGGGGTTTTCAAACTGGGGTCTGCAAGTGGGTTCTAGGGACTGTGGAGGAAAATGTTAAAGCTAACTAAAACTGGAGCTCTTCCGGATTCTGTTTTAACAAGCTTTTCTTTGTGTCTGTTTTTTTTTCTTCTTTTTTTTCATCCTCTTTGTTCTTTTTTTTTTTACTCCTCCGATCCGTTTAGCTGTTCCTGACAGTGCTCTCGTAAGGTAGTCACACTAGTTTAACAGCAGGGACAGGTGGCATGAATGGATTTACACATTCCAATGAGTTTCTTGGCCCAGGAAGAATGAGAGAGAAAGATGGCAAATGCTTTTTTCATGAAACCATTGCAATTCTCTCAACTTTCAGTCACAGAGCATCACTTTTGCTCTTCGTCTGTGAAATGCACCGCCTGCAATTAACTCTGTGAATTTGTTTTTATTCATAATTTTAATAGTAGTTTTAATCCACAATCAAAATTAATTATAATAGTGATAAAAATTTAAACCAAACAAGAAATGTAATATTTCACTGTAAAGAAAAGAAAAGTTCTTATGAGAAAGCTGCATGCAGGGAGAACTTTAAGGAAACTATTGATTATGAACACCACACGGTCCCAATCTGCTGTAATCAAGTGTGTACAACAGCATTTGATTGAGAGAAGAAAGGAAGGGAAGCTAAAAAGTGAATGCAGAGAGAGCGAGAGACTGTTGTAAACAGCCACCTTCAGGCACTCAGACACATTGTTCTGATAAAGCTCAACTGTGACGCATGGAGTTGTGTGTGAGACCATTTTTAAACTACGTGCCAAACCTGGAGACCCTTATGTTGGCTTGCTAGCATTAGCCCTGGAGGCTGATAACATCTGGAGTAGCTCAAATCCCCACCGTCCTCCCTCCCCCCCACCCCCCACACACACTTCAGACTCCAGCAGTGGAATTCCTCCTCCTGCCATGGGGGGAACGTTTAACATCTAATGCCACTTGGGAATCACAGCAAAGCGGAGCATGATAGCGAACCCCATTTCGGCTCTAGAGAGCCCCTTTTGAAGTGGAAATTGTGTCCCTAGGAGTCATATGCCACCATGGAGCGGTCAAAAGAAGTCAATGACCATTTCCTCATACTGCATGGCACTGTCATTTCTGGGTCCTTTTGAAGTCACTAATGCTTTCTGGTCTACAAATAACGCTATGAGGACTTGAAGGAAGATATTTTTACACAGCACTTTCTATAGGGCTCCAGACTGTAGCTAAAATGGTGGCATTAAAACGAACGTTTTTCAGAATATGATTTAAAATCAAATTCTGTTTGCCAGCATTTTTCATTTTATTAAGTCGTAATATCGATTCATGGAGTATTAGGTATACATTTATATAATCTGTACCAAAATTGTAAGTCTGTTATTTGTCTCATGTCTATTAAGATATGATAAGGGGTTAGATTATATTACATTATTTATATTTATATTAATTAATCTAACCTTCAAAAGTTTGGGGTGATGTTTTTAAAATGTAATTTACTCCTTTGTTGGCAAAGTTGAATTTTCAGCGTCATTAGTCTCATCATTATCATCTCATCTCTATAAACATTTATCAATGTTGACAACCGTTCTGCTGCTTAATATTGTTGTTAAAACCATGATTAATTTTTCTGAATTGAGAATCTTTTGTAACTTTAGAAATGCAATTACTTATGATAAATTTAATACATCCTTGCTGAATTTGTCTTTTTTTATATTCGCACACATACATATGTGTATGGTTGCATGTATGTAAAATGACCCTGTGATTTTTGCCTATTATAGATGTTTCAAAATTGTGAATCATCTTTCCAGCAGCCCTTTATTGAAAACCACTTTCAAATGAATGTTAAATAACTATGGGCTGACATCCTCCTCTGCAGAAACTCAGCAATAGTGTCATGAATCGAGTGTAGAGAGGAGAGAGATGTAGGTGTTTGATCTGATGTTCCTGAGATGTGACTGCCTCTCTTTTACTTAAAACCCTTTATTTCTGTAGGGAAGGAATGAAAAATGTCATTTTTAGCTTTCTGTCTTTTTCCATCTCTTTTTCTCCCGGTGGGTGAAATTTGTCCTTGTGAGGGCACAACGCTCTCCACTGTTTCAGCACACTGTGCTGGCTAAAAATACCCTCCACCCCCTTGGCTCAGCATCCACTGCCCAGTGTGGGCTACAGAAGGAGCGAGGAAGGGAGACCAAAAGGCACTGAGGGTGGGTGAGGGATAAGAAAAGGGGTTTGAGTGAACTCGAGCTCTTTCTTGCTGAGATTCTTCCACCCCCAGGTATGACTGTGAATACAGGGCTATTTTTGATGGAGGTTTGTCATACTGAGAACCTTAAAACACTACCAATACATGATGTAGGTGTGTGCAGTAACTCCAGGCTATCATTGTGTAGGAGCCAGGTGTGACGAGGCAACTTTCAAGCCTTTTCTACCCACACTAGATATGAAAATCATTTGTTAAGGGACACAGCCAGTCAGATTTGATGTGTAATATAAAGTTGTGTGGGCTGATTCTACTTGGTGCGACAACAGAATTACATACTGAATTGCTGAGAAAATTGCTTGTGATTTGGTGCTGTTCAGAAAAAGATCTTTTATTATAATTCCAGACCAGTAAGACCAATAATTAATGTGTAAATCACTATCAGAAAAATGGAGTCTTGTTCTTAATTTTAAATACTTTATCATTGCTGAATCTACAGCACCATGTCGAAATTATGTTGGAATTAAATACAAGCAATCAACTCGAGCAGGCTCTGTTAATGAATTGGACAAACTCACAAAAAGTTATCTGATGGAAGCTTTCTACGTAATCTTTCACTAAATCAGTTAATGAAATTAAATCTGACTCTCTTCCTGATAATGCGCACCTTAGCTTGTCATGTAAACAAAAGCAGACCTTACTATTTTACTGAAAAAAAAAAAGTATGTCAGGGCTAAATGTCCTTCAAGGTCCGAGTGAATGAATAAGAGAATCAGCGGCATGGAGGAGTGACTACTCCTAATGGACATGCTAATGAGATCTTAATTGAGTTGTGGAGAGACGTCTCTGTTGCACCTCTCTCTGCAAATGAAGACACCTCAGGAGAGCATTCATGCAGCCTATTTCTCAGAGGGATTCATCCCAAAAATCATCTGTCGGACAAATGTGGCTGCAAGGTAACTAAGGTGAATCAAGGCATGTTTTAAATCGATGAAAACATGTACGGTAGACAATGCTATAATATAATATTGTGTGTGTGTGTGACACATATATATGTATATGTATATGTATATCACACATGTATATGTAATATTTTGCAAGTTATGTATCAAGCAAAGTTAAAGGGAGTTTTCATCACATGCTGTCAGGGTGCTGCCAAATTCTGTCTAGTCAGTATCTTGGTGTTGAGGCAGAGCTCAAGTTGTCTCGAGTTGTGTGTGTGTGTGCGCGGCTTCGAGTCATGCGCACTCTTGTCTGTGTAGCGTCTTGTGTGTGGGTTATGGTGTCCGATCCCCAGACGTCTTTTTCGGGTTCGGTTTGTGTCGGGATTCGGGAAATTCATGACTTGTGTTCGTCCTTGCAAGTCGAGTAGTTGCTCGTTCTCGCGCGCTCCACATTATGTGAGTGGGCGCGGTTTCAAGTTCTGCTTGTACCGCGTGCTCTTGTGTCTCTGTGTAGCGTTGCAAGTACGCGGCCCGTGTTTACTTCGGCCACGTGCTTTCATGTTGTGTTTTGGTGTCGTGCGCACAGTTTGATTTTCACCAGCTGCACGTCGTCTTTGTTTAATGTGAACACGCTGCGACGTGCGTTTGCATTGGCTGCGTGTTTGTCTTTAGTCATTAGTTTGAAATTTTTATTTTTATTTCCAGCTGTTTCCTTATCATTACCCTCATCATGTGCTCCCTATTTATTCCCTCTGTGTCTGTTGTCTTGTGCTGGTTCGTTGTCTTACCATGTTGATGTTTGCTTTCTTGTTCCTGTTGTGTCTTTGGTCTAGTCTAGTCTTCAAGTCAGTTTAATCCTAGTTTTTTGTCCCTTGGGGTGGTTTCTGTTGTGTTTTTGTTTTCTTTTTTACAATAAAGTGTCCCCTTCTTCTGCATCCTGAGTCTTTATATCTTCCCTTCTACACACCTGACACATACATGGCCTGGCTTGTTTTTTTTAGTGTACAAATGAGCATAAACTTGGAGCAGTAAACTCCTAACAGAGCTTTGGGTGTGTCATCTTCAGGTTATTCAGGTCTTTTCAAATCGAGTCTTGTCTATATTTTGTGTCATGTGACTCATTTCCCCTCAAGATTAGTTGCAAAACTCCTGTTTTTCCTATTAATTTTACTACAGTATATTTAGCATTTAGTCACTTTCTGAATCAGAAGATGTGTTGCAGTGTGTCTGGTTGATCCATGTAGTTGCGTTATGTTATTATGAGATGAATTAATGGATTGGAATGACTCACTAACATAAGCTCAAATATCAACAGATGTGTAGTTATGCATACCTTAATAACTTGTAGCCTGAAGTCCTAACTTTCCTTGGTTTCTTTTTTTAAATGGATTATATGATTGATTAATGTGGATTTTGCTTGTTCCGATGGGTCAAATACACAGTATACGTGAGCAAATAAGTTTTTCGCATCTACACATAACCGGAGGAGGATTAAGTATCTAGTTTCAGAGAAGATTTGGTAACCAACCCATGACAATAGACACTGTTCAGGTTCGGTAAAGGGAAGAGAGACCGTATATCACCATGTTCCTCGCCAAGAGCGCTAGGTGACTGAGTTGTTATGAAATTAGTGATGGATTAGCCGTTTCGTATTACCTAAATGTGTCATCGTTGTTTATGATCCTTGGGTTAAGTTGAAGTTCCTGCCTCCTCGACGTGTCATGACATGATATTTATTGTCTGTCTTTTTCTAGAGTGCAACCACATCCTGAATGTTGTGAGAATTAATTTACGGTTAGGTTATTTGACATCTAGTCTTGTTCAAATGGTTTCTTTCTAGTAAGTGAGTCTTGGACCGTATGGTGTAAAATACTTCATTAATGCGGTTTAATTAAGTCTAACTCTGTAAGATTACCCTACAGTTCATGATGTCCTCCTGACTTCCATCTCAGTATGAACTTTGACCTTCCCTTTGCACATACAAGAGTTCGAAGCCTGACCTACATTGTCATTCCAGGCTGGGTGTGAAATTGCAATTTTCCGCCTGGTTGATACAGTAATGAGAAATTGATGTAATGAGACAGCATTTAAGAGGAGTTTACAAAAGAGCTCTTGTCCAAATGCCACACTTTCAGTGTCTTTTGTTTCTTGAAGGCCTACATGGCCCAAATTAACATTTTTGTATTATTTTTTTTCTTGTTTGTTTGGCTGTTCGCTTCTCTGTCAGATTGGAGTGTAAACTGATCCTGATCCTGAACTGACCCGCATGTGCGAAAGAACAATAACAAAGACTGCACAGAGCATCGAATTATACAGAAGTAAACACAGAGGTTCCTGAAGTCAGCATTTTAGCATTCATTTATTAAGTTATATGCTGCGGAAGCTAGTGAATTTGTGTGCAGGCCGCAAGGAGGATGCGGATGAGGAGAACAGAGAATTTTTTTCAAGTATAACCGTCCCTTCATTGTCTAACTTTGTTGTGCCTTTCATATTCACAAAGTGAACAAAGAACTACCGGGATGTAAAGACTTTGGAGTGTCTGATTGGAATTCTGATATGACTGAGGTCACATTGAAAAACATTGATTCAAGAATTGAAGGGACCAAATCATCTTTTCAAAATAAAAATAAAAATCAGATTTCATGTGGCTTGCGCTGTTCACATGAAAAAAAAAAAAAAAAAAAACTTGAACTGATCCGAGTTGCATATGACCCTATGTATGTATGTACACAGTAATATCTTGGTTCACGAGTGACTTTGTATACAAGCAAATCTGTTTACGAGCATCCTGTCGGAGTGTGAATTTTTCCCACGCACTTTTTTAAAAAACTTTTTTTTTTATGCTCCGCATCTTCGTGCACATTTTTACTGGAAATATCCTAACAGCCTCTCACAAAGCCTTTCACCCCTTAACTCGTTCATTCAGTGTCGCTCGGTTTGGTTGCATCATTCACCACATTAATACTTTTATAAGTGTTTTACAGCGGCTTGTGTTAACATTAATTGTGATCGCTATTGTTCCCATAGTGATATATATATTATACGTACAGCACATAGACAATGACCTCAAGATGAGAAGGAAAGAAGCTATGACATTCTCCCTCTAAGCATTAACGCCCCCCCCCCCCCCCCCCCCGTCTCATCAAACCAGCAGCGACACTACTCAAAGCTAAAGTGTGCGTTACAAGTGTTTTTAGTTTAATTGTCAATTATTAATTAGTATTTATGAGATCTTATTGGTTATAATTTTAACTCTAATTAATTAAAATGGGCATTTATGGTCATGTGGAATGAATCTTTATTGCATTCTTATGGGAATATATATATATATATATATATATATATATATATATATATATATATATATATATATATATATATATATATATATATATATATATATATATATATATATATATATATATAATATAAAAAAAAATATTATATATATTTATATGTCCCTTGTTGTCCTCTTTTTCTTCAAGTATGCTTCACCTTCTTTTTTTTGTATGATGTATCTGATAAAAGCCATTTCTGAACATTCCTGAAGCAAAAAACAAAACAAAAACACTAATGTTTTTTTTCCTCTGTAATGCAGCAGTAAATTTAGTACCATTTCCTGGATACCAGTTTGATCTTTGGTAATTTGTTGTTTACAGTAATTACCTTTGTTCCATTTCACCTGTGTTCGTTTGTTCAGCTGCCAAATTAGGCGGCATGTTTTATGTGCGTAATATTCAGAACTCCACAGCTCTTTGACAGTATAATGAGAGCTCCTCTCAAATGCGTTAATGGGACGAATGCAATGTTTTAGTGCGGTTTAATGGTTCACAAGATCCCAAGTTAAAGCTTGTGATGGCACAGATTTTGGCAGAATTTTGTTTGTCCTACTGAACTAATGATCTGAAAGATCTGGATTAAATGTCTCAAGGCGTTGTGGCCTGGCAGGTGTCCTTTTGAGTCCCCTTAACCCCGAAAGGATGGTTGGTTTGGTTTTGCATGTACTCTGCATAGTTTGGGTTAAATAATTGAATAAAAATGCTAAATGTACATTTCCAGTTGTATCCCAAGTACTAGTCCTCTGTTGAAAAGTCTGTAATGCATTTTAGAGACAATACAAAAATGCAGCGCATTTATTTTCTTTTCTTTTTTTCCCCTTTCTTTCTCTTTTTAGAAGGGCAAAGGGCCTGATCTGTAGCATGTCATATGAATGGGTGGCCATGATGTATGCTTGCTAAGTGTGTGTGTGACTATGGATGCTCATAGTGTTCTACTGGGCAGCAAATGTAACATTGTTTTTGCTGTGATGAATGTGTTTGGCTCTGGGGACAGTGGCCAGTGAATTTGTCACTGCCGTTTTGTTGTTGGGAATAAGATTACATCTTGACCTTGTGAGGAAATTACAGCTTCTGTAATTGAGTATTCTACATGGCAAAATACAGAGTGCTTAGTTCAGTGATTCGAACCTGATATGTGGACTCATAATGTTTTTCATCTTCATATCTGGCTGACAAAGCCTTGATTTGATGTTATTTTGTCCTTTTAATTGGTGAGGTCTGTTTCTTGTTTGCTTTTTAAAAGATTTTTCTTGTTATCTTTTACTGAGGATTCCTTTCCATCAAACAATTTCCATTTAAAAATTAATTTCGTACAGGTCGAACAATATTCAGATTTCTAATACATTTTCACTGAACTAGACTACAGTTTTACAAAAACTGGCTTTATTATCATAAATTTGAACGTCCTTTTTTATGCTCTTCTTTTTTCAACTTTCTTTAGTGTATAATGTTGCCGTTTTAGCATGAATAAGACTTACGATGTTACAAAGCAAACTTCACTCCAAATAAAGTTATTCTCTATATCAGTTCTAAAGTCTCTGAAACACCATGATTGTAGTCTTGAGTTTTCTTCTGGGAACAAACCTCACAATATTCCTCATAAAAATAATTCCCAAAAAAGGGAATGCAAAAAAGGGCAAGGCCTGGTTGACCAATCACAACACATTAGTCCAGCCAACTAATCGGATCGCATTGCTCTTTTTGGAAGGAGGAGCTTCATAGAGATGGGAACTAAACAAAGCATCACTTACAGACTGAGAAGACAAATCACTTCTATACTCCTCAAATTGTAAGTCGCTTTGAATAAAAGCATCTGCTAAATGCATAAATGTAAATGGAATAATATAGCTTCTTTAAGAATGATGTTGACATGATCTTCCCCCCCACCCTTTTCTTGTGATTTGATCTCCATAAGGCAGCTGTTTTGAGCATGTCAAATGCACCCTCTGCTTTGCGCATCTGACAAAAGATGGATGTACTGGTGGTGCATTTTTTTGGTTTTCCATCCTTTCCTCCCCTACCTCCCAACATGCTATAATCACGATTTATCAGATCTGAGGCAGATGGTTTTCCAGAATGCCAGCCGTAGGCCCCCTCCCGACCTTCTTGCTGGATCCTGAGCCCTGGGCCCAAGTGTTTGTCTAGACTTGAGTTATCCGCCTCATCTAGGAATGACAGGGCCCCTCACCCCCCCCCCCCCCCCCCCCCCCTCATTGTTCTCATCCAACCCTGTGTGCCCCAGAGGAATTAGGGTCATCCATCCTCGAGTACCCCTATCCCTATGCTGCCAAAAGTAGCTCAACACATGGCACAGCTTTTGGTAGAACAGCATCCTGTCTTTTGGGTTCCTCCAATCTTTGTCTTTTTTTAATTGTATAATTCCGATAATAGTGGCACATTCTCAAGCCAGCAGAAAGTCAGAGTTCTCAAGTGCTTTTGAAGGGAAAAACCCCCTCTCTTTTAGACAAAGAATGCCTGGAGTAATGAGATGAGGCTGTATTTTAATTTAAACCCCAAGACCTGAAAAGAAAAGAAGGACAGGCATGACACGCTCTCATTATCAGCTGGCCCGTGAATTGGCTGTGGTAAGTGTCGGGACACGTGTCCCATCTCTTTCATTTGGAACCTGAATTGGCGCCTTGGATAGGACCTATTCATGGCTGGACATAAGGCCGCCTTTGAGAGCAGTGGCTTGCTGGCCCTCATTATCCTCATTGTTGCATTCCATTACACCAATTTTTTTTTTTGCCCCACTTCAACAGGAACTTTGGACAAAGCCTCCAGTGTGAGGGGGAGCAGTCAAACCAAAAATGGCAGAACTTCGAAGGTGAAGGAATTGTTAACGCCACCATCTGTCAGGGGATCTAATTATCTGTCAGCTATCACGTTGTAGAGTCTGATAATGAGTTTTATATTAGTCAACTGAATAATATAATCTAGACTGTGTTCCTCTCTATTTGATACGCCATAGATGGAAGAACTTTGTTGGAGAAGTCCGCTCTTGTGAGTCATAGTGTTTAGACTCGCAGTGTGTTTGCTTGGCCGTTGTGTTTATGGCTTGCCTTGGTGTATTTAGATTGTGGGTAGGGTCATTAAGTATAAAGACTCATTAAGGGCCTGCTTTAGATTCCATGCCTGCTTTAGATCAGTGTTTCTATTATTATATAAAATTTTATATATATAAAATGATATTTTGCCACAAATTATATTTCCTTAATTACATAATTGTATTGTTAGTGCTGTCAATTCATTTAAGGAAAAAACCCCACACATTATTCTGTTGCAAATAACATAATTTTTTTCAGTTTTTCTGCATTAATTATAACCAGTACAGTTCAATACGTACAGTACGTTTAAGTTATTTTTTTATTTAAAAAATAGTTTAATAGTTAAAAATCAACATTTTAATCAGTATTAAAAAATATAACATTTAATTTAAGTGAATTTCTTCACATAAACCTATTGTAATGTCACATTTAACTGTGCCTTTAATATATCGAAGTTCAGCACTACGATTTTTTTTTCAGGCGGGACCATTCATATTTTAACTGCCTTGTTAAAATGCAGACAAAAGTTGTGTTCATTATTTTTGACCCATGTAACCTTGTAAAAGGGGCTTTAAGATTTTTAAGTAGTAAATAAACAGAAATTATCAAACAATTCACATTAATCACTGCATGGATTATAAGTTAAATATAGATCAATCCTTTATTAAAGCTACAAATGTTATTCAGTCAAGAACAGTGAATGATTTTCTTTTTGTCTGTTCAAGTGCGAAAGAATGATAGCGTTATCATTAATGCAGCCAAAAGATGACAGAAAAAAACAGATGGCGTGTTAATTGCGTTAAATATTTTTAACGCTTTAAATGGAAAATATTAATCGCATCCATTAACGTGTTAATTTTGACTGCACTAATTATTAAAAATGAGTATTCAACAAGACTATTTAACATGTAACTAATCTAAACTTTCTTCTGTCTCTTTCTCTCTCCCGCTGTTTTTGTGCCACTTCGTGTGTCACCGAAATATCTGTTCTTCTCACCGCCCAAATCTAGTTAACTCAGACTCTTCACATAATGGCAGTTTTGTTCCTAACATCTGAGTGAATTTACATGTGACGGATTTCTCATTCTTTCTGCCTACGTACCGAGGTCCATTGCGTCGCCTGTGTAGGAGTCAAGGGCTGCCCTTAGACAAAGTGAACAATCTCCCTATCACTTCGTCCACCCACTCCTCGCCGTCTGACTAGAGGGACAGTCAGATACGGGGCGTCAGCATACCAGATGTTGTTTTAGTAATGCTGCTGAAATGAGAGATGTTAGATACCTGCTGTCTGAAGACTTGATTGTATCCTGTACATGGATAACTACAGCACTGCCTTTGATTGATAGGATCTGATGACAGGGTAACTTAAATGTCACTCCATCCCTGATGCTGATCTATGGCTATAGCAATCAGACTTGGATTAGATTATTTGAGTGTCAATAGGAGGTTAGATTGAGCTGACATGCAATCTGCAAGTCCTCTCATCTCGGTCAGGCAGTGAAAGAGAAAAGGAAGTGTGCTCCCTCTTTTTCCCCTTTGTTTTTTTTTTTGTGTCTTTTTTTTTTTTTGCATTACAAAAACGCATTACTGATAAAGCATAACCGGCACGGTGTCACCCTTTGATTTAATAGTTGCATATGTTCACATTTGCCTGCTGATTGTGTGTCTGTATGTCTTGTTACCCTGGAGATCCTTATGATATACTGCAGTGGTCGCCAACCCGTCGATCACGATCGATTGGTCGACCCTTATCACCATCCCGGAAGTCACGCACCGCGCTCTGCAAGCTCCGCGCGCACCCCCCCCCGTCAACAGTACGACCGCTCCGCTAAGCACCCCCCCCCCCCCCCCCCCCCCCCCGTCAACAAGTCGATCTTGCCTCTCATTTAGGCAGAGGAGGGTGATCTTCAGTTTCAAAAGGTTGGTGACCACTGTATATACGGCGTAACAAAAAATATAAACAAAGAATTTTTATAATCCGATCAGTGCTGAGGCTCACAGAAGATGGATTTGTTGAGCATCTTACATATAGTTATCGCTGTTGCTATCCCTATCTTTTGTTATCTCGCTGAATAAAATGCAGAGGAGAGATCAACAGGGAAATGTGACAGAACCCCAGGTGGGTGTTTTTTCTGTGTAAAATTTGTAGATTATCTACTATAGGTCTCTTTATAGAGGCTTGTGGCTTTGCTTTCGCTCTGGTAAAGCTATGAAAAAAAGGCTAAAGTCTGATTTTATTATATCATTTTTATACTTATTGTTTGTTGTGCTAATTATTTTATATAGCTTTCCTGTAGCTCAATCAGTACAGCATTGATGCTTACAACACCAAGGTCATGGGTTTGATCCCAGGGAAAGCAAGAACTGATTCTTTTGTGTTCCTTGAATGCAATGTAAGTCGTTGTGGATAAAAAGCGCCTGCCAAATGCGTAAATGTAAATTAACTGCTGCTTAATCCTTTCTGCAAACACTCGAACAGGACCTGAAAGAGCAATCTGCACAATGCTGAGGCTTGGCTATACTTTCCCACCTTGTCAATTGCATTCTGCTCAGAATGTTTCTGAAGTCTCAGGCCACGTCCACACGATGCCGGTGCATTCCCTATCCGATCATAAACAAGGTGTCGGCGCAAGAAATATCAGCGTACACACGAGACCACTAAAAGCGACTGATAACAGTGTAGTATATATGCCAGACCAGTATGGGGCGCTGTAATTCTGCCACAGATATACACTATACACAGAGAAGAAGACTTTGAGCATGCGCATTGTTGTTGCTGTTCAGTGTTGCCAGATTGCTATTTACCTTTTGGTCACGTCCGACCGGGAAAAAATGCATTGGGCTGGTTGATAAAATGTGGGATGGTTTTTGATGCATAAAATCGCTCAACATTTTTAATTACTTTGGCACTACGCACTTTGGGCTGGTATTTTTTTAAATGGGCGGGTTTTAAGCTCTAGTTGGCCTGGAAATCTTCAGACCAAGCTGGCAACACTGTTGCTGTTACGTGACTCAGTCGACTCGTGATGTGATGACATCATCGGTTCACAAAAAAATATACGGATTGGCCGTCCACACAAGTCCGCAAGGGTGTCGGATTCAGATCTATCCACTTTAGGACCCGGTATCAAAAGTGAGCGGATTCAGTCTCCCAAATCGCCGGATGCATGTGGACGGAACGCCAATCCGATAAGAAATGTATGCAGATGCAGTGATCCGCATCTCCGTGTGGACGGGGCCTCAATGAAACAGTTGGGGTGTGTGTGTGTGTGTGTGTGTGTGTGTGTGTGTCTATTTGTGTGCGAGCGAGAGCGAGCGAATCCACGCGAGATTAAACGCACCAAAGCAGCAGTGTCAAAGCTTGCAGCCGCTCACGGTCCGGTCCGCGAATTCGATCCGAATTCGAAATTGTTCCGCGGCCCGGTACCAGTTCGTCCGGGACCGGGGGTTGGGGACCACTGGGGACTGTTGGTCGCTCTATCCCTCTCTGTTGCAGCTTTAATGTGCTTTATTGTGAATTGAACATAAATTTACAGGTCAAATAGATGTTACAGAAGTTAAAATGCCATTCATTTTCTCCACAGAGGAACAGATTTTTTAAAGATATCTTGTAAGCCTTTAAAGACAGACCTATTGCAAGCTTGGAGGTTGTTAACTTATGGTATATGCTTTTATTGAAACCATCAGCTATTGTTAGCAAGATTTTTACATCAAATGCATCATAATTTAGAATATTCTGTTTTCAATCCAGTTTTTGACCTCTTTGAAATGTGCCGCATTTCAGAATTTGAAGTAAACACACTCTGCGTGAGTGGGTAACAGTTTTGCATATTAATATAATTCAACGACTCTGCCATTACATGTGCTATTGTTTTGAATACTTACGATGTTGAAAGATGGCAACCGGTGAAATTCAGCCATGTGTAAATGAAGTACAGTTAAAGTTGACAAAGGATAATTACTTTTGTGTTGTGAAATTACTGTGGGCACTGCATCATCTTTTATTTTCAGTCTCTAAAAAGCCTGTCTTGTTTAAAAATGAATCCCCAGTAAAATTGAGCAAACACGAACAGGGTTTTACTGATGTGATCTGGATCTTAAAGTTCATCCATGCTTTCTTAATGTTAGGTTAAGAAGGAAGGCAATGCAAAGGTTTTTGCTGTTTTTGGACTAATTCGGATGTTTTGAATTCTAAAACTTACTAGTTATTTAAGATCAAGGAACGTTTGATTTATCAATTCATGACCCCTTTAACAAGAATTTTAGAGCATATATATGATTCTGGAAAGAAATGTCCAGCAATCGAAACCAAATGCACCAAAATAACTTTTCAGTCTGCTCACAGCTATGAAGTCAGCTATGAAGTCTCTTTGCTCTCAAACTACTTAAATCATATGTGCATATTTTACAACAACCATAAAATAGTGATAAATTAAAAAAATCCTATATGCGAAGTGCTTGCATAACCAAGATCGGAAAAAGTGAGTATTAGAAAATAGCGTTTTAAAATCATGAAATACAGAAGAGAAAATGTTTAAAACTGTATAAAAACATGATAAATTTAAAGAATAGGTGGTAAGAAAAGGTGAAATGTGTAATTTCTGAACCACTAATGAAACCAAACAGAAAAGAGCGAAGTTCAAACATGTTAATTTGTTGGCTAACCCAGAAGGCTAATTCACCTTGGATTCCTATGGGTTTTTAAAATTGTGGTTCTGAGTAAATTAGGGGCATATTACTTGAAGAGACTTTGACATTTTGATCTACAACATAATCATTCTTCCTATTTAAAAAAAAAATAAAAAAAATAAAAAAATTAAAGGCAAGTTTCTGACAAGTTGCTACATAATGACAACCAAGTTTTTGTCTTGCTTTCTGAATGTTCAGACAGCATACATGTACTATACATTCAATTTACTAACAAATTTCACACCCACTTTAAATTTTTGTGATCTTATCTCATATAAACTGCAGAACCCTTTATTTTGAAAACCCTCCTTTATCTCCTCAGCGACGGTTCTGATAACATTGGCAGATGTCATCCACACACATGGTAAGGTGCGTCTCGTCTGTCGGGCCTCATGTTTTGGCTCGGGTTAGCAAGTATCTGTGTCCCTTCTCTGTGCTGTGCGGGGTTCAGGTATCACCCACACAATACACACAACAGAGCCATATATCAGCACAGAAAGACGAGAAGGTTGTTTGCCCTCTGCTCACCAGACCTTCCGACTGCCGTCTGGAAGATGCATTTGTAAAGAAACAAAAAAACTATTGACATTGAGAACCTGAAGAATTCCTAAAGTTGAAGTACTAGGCAATTTCTACATAGTAGAATTGCTTACTATCAGCACAAAGGAAACAAACACAGGATTTATGAACACTTCTCCACCTGCCATTGGTCAGTTGAAGCAAGGGCGTCATCCTAGCCTCATTCTGTCAGTTATACGTAACGTTATTCTAGTGTTGCTGGTTGTGAAGCTAAGTTGCGAACACAATGCTAGGGTCTTGTAAGTGGTTGTCAGGGCATTCCTATACGATTGTCAGAAGTATTCTGAGTAACTGCAGATGCCATTAAAAGCTCTGGTTCCTATAGAAACCTAAGACTTGCGCTTAGGTCTGCACTGTTCTAGCCTGCTGCTGCTGCTTTCTTTTTAACACTATTTGAGCATAAGAAATTAAATGTACGGGACAGTTTGTGTAAGACTTCAAATGTTATTTAATTGTGCAAGCAGTTTTTGAGATTTCAAGATTCTAGACCTTGTCTTGGATGCCTGAAATAGCTGCCTGGAGGCATTGCAAATATGGCTGCTGACTTTATGATACTGGCTAATGCAGTATATTAAATAAAGCAAATGTTGCAAAAACACAAGCATGCTAGTGTTTTTTTTTTCTTCTTCAAGACTCTGAGCTTTTTTTAGCGCAACTTGTTTCACGGGACTCAAAACAGGTTGTTCCGCAGCGCTGTAAATTAGAACATTTACTACACCAGAGAAGCTAATTACATGGAAATGGTTATGTGACACAAATCACACACTATGTTGAAAGTGTTTTCTGGCCGTAACATTGTACAGCGCAAGTAACTGTAGTGAATTGTAGATATAGGTACCGGTAAGTTTTGGAAAAATGAAGATTGAGGCATGTTTGTTCACTAAGTCCATGTCCGTAATACGAATAGTGTTTCTTGTCATAGTTAGCACCGCTAACCGTTCCAACCGATAATTGATGCTCTGTTTGCTTTGTGGTGTTTTTATGTCAGCTGCTTATGGCAGCTGTTCTAATATCAAATTCCACCTCTCTCCCCCCTCCCAAATATTCTGTCTGGTCTCTAGAGAGAAAGTGGGCTCCCATGTGTAAATGCATGTTATGTGTTAATTTAATTGCATGTGTAGTGTTCCATGTTTTTAGCGCCGTGAAGGTTACCCATCGACACCCCCCCTCCCTCGGTGCCTCCAGCAAGAATGCCGCTGAATGTGCCGGTGGGATTTGTGGGGCTATACATAGACTTTCAGGAAAGATTGTAGCTTGTTTGGCTCACTGTCGGTCTGGAAAATGATGGCCGCTGTTTTTGTTATCATGCTTCTGATGTGCTGCTTTTGTTTTCTGCCTCTTAAACAGAGCCGCTAAGGTTTAAATCTTAAGGAGATGGGACTTGGGCTCCTGCCCACTGGAGAACGATTCCAATTCGACCCCTATAGCTGTGACCGGTTTGCTGTGAGGCCCTGTACCTCCTTCTAATGGTGAGTTGTATTTCACTGGCTTTATGGGAAAATCAGGTTTTACAGCGAGGAATCCAGAATAAATACCAATGGTTTTTGTTTAGCTGCAGTCTTGCTGTTTGATTAGTTGAATAACTTCAACCAGGTTTTAGTGCATAAAGGAATTGCTTGACATTAATATTTCTGGTAAGTTACCAAGCTTAATGTTCTATCATTGCATGCTAACCTGTTATGGAAAGGACTTTTTTTAATATGCAGTTGATTGCAATGAGATTTCATTGTGGGTGAGGCTATCCAGTACGATTCCAAGATTTTGGGAACATATCCTACCTCTTGTCGCAGCTACTGATTAGGACAATAACTTTTATTGCTTTATTCCTTATTGCACAAAACCTTGTTAGGACAGTTGCACACTGAAAGTTAAGTCAAACCAAATAGTCTTGGAGAAACCGTTATATTTGAAAGGTTTTTTTGCATGGATGCGGTCTCAACATTTACCCTAAACACGGTGGTAATCTGCTGAAGCCATTTAAATTCACGTTCTCCACAATCCAAAGAATTTGTTCTGCATGTAGCCAATAAATAGTAACAGATCCTCTAACAGCAAATCTGGCAAAGACTAAAGTAGCTATCATTATTCCATATGTCACCGTTTTATAATCATTCTATGGTTTTACAATGCTTCCGTCTCAATGCCAAAAATTTTTCCCTGATGGTTTTCAGTTTGGTTGGTTTAAGTTTTTGTAGCCACTCTAACTTTCGAAGTAACACCCAAAGTTGTTATACTTCCTTGACATTTTTCGTATCCTCCATGACCTCTTAGTTTGCGAAAACGAGGCCTTGTTGTCTGTCCAAAAAGCATGTCGCTGCTGTGTCCGCTCGGGCCCCATCTAATTATCCTAGTGGCTGTCCATCCGTGAAATAGGCATTACGCTGTGAAACTGAGCCAGTGTAGCTTTCCGCTGAACAATCGTGATAGCTTAGCAACAATGCGGCAGCCTATAATGACCATAACAACAGCAAGGGCACACCAGAGGATTATGGGCCGATTATTACCTTTTGATCTGCTACAAAACAGAGAGTTGGGGGAGTTATTAGCAAAGAGGCAAGTTTAATCTTTTTCCTCCTTTAGACTTTGCTGGTAAGAGAAGATTGTTGTTTCTTAAAGCAAAGGAGGCAGAAAGAATGAAATGTAGAGATGAAAATCAAGGAGTCAGGAATGGGACGCAATGAACTCTGTGTTCAATATCCACCGAGTCATGTTTTATTAAATCTTATTTTCTCTTTGCAAGCAGCTGCAGTCGCAGCGGAGTCGAGTTCAAAGCATGACATGGTGTGGGTTGGTTTTAGGGATGGTAAGAAACTGACTTGGCACTTGTCTGGGTCATCAAATAAACCACACGTACTTAATACGTGTTTATGGGTGATTAATTGTTTTTGGTTAGAGCTCCAGGGTGTCAAAGACACAGTTCAAGGGCTCTTTAATGTCGTCGAATCCCAAATGAGCAATTTGAATCACACAGTCCCAGCGCTGGGATCACAATGTCACTCTTACACTTTCTGGCAAGAGCTTGCGCTGGACTATCAATCTGTTATTACCCGTCATTTTAATTGTAATGTTTTAATGAAGATAGCCTCTGTTTTTGTTCACATTTAAAAAAAAAAAATCCCCCCACAAACATAGTGGTTAGATTGTAGATTCATTGAAGAGAAAGTTGAACCGTGACTGTGGGCCGCTTTTCAGGTTCCATCACAAATGTCCAATAAATCGCAATAAACTTTGTGCTTTTGTTACTTTTGATAAGAATCAGTCTCTGCTTTCAAATTCTGTCCATTTGATCACAAAATGAAACTTTAAATACTGTTTAGGTGCTCTTTAATGTAGCATGAGGGATCACTGACTGAATATTACAGAATTAAATAAACATGAATTAACATCAGAAAATGTTGCACAAAGATACAGTTCAACTTACCAAAATCTGTATTATGTCTGTCATGTAATCGGTCTATCAGTTTCAACTGCAGAAAGATGTCAAATAAACGGCTAGTCAACAATAGCCGGGTTTCCGTTATAGATTTGCGCAAACGTTTGAAAAAAATAAATAAAAACATTTTAATTAGATATGGCAAAGCATTCCAAAAATCCTGCCATGGATGTTGATAGGTTTACATATATTGCAGCCCTTTATAATTGGGTATGGACACAAGTTTTAATATATGTCATATATTCTCCCTCATATCTGCTTTGACAGACAGACAGACCTATAGGACAGACAGACAGACCCGACAGACAGACCTATAGGACTGACAGAAGACCTATAGGATGGACAGACCTCGTCGGTCTGCCCGCCCTATAGGTCGTCGGTCTGCCCGCCCTATAGGTCGTCGGTCTGTCTGTCATTCTGTCTATTGTTTAATTGATCTATCAATTGTTCTGTCTGTCGTACCATGACCCAGACATACAATGCAGGTTTAAGGATTACTCTCATTCTAATTCAACGGGTATCTGACAAATGTAGATGCAAAACATTACAGGTAGAAACAGATGCTGTTGATGAAATAATCTCTGATTAAGTTTGGAGCAAACAAATGGTGCATAAGGGACATCCAAAACTGACATCAGTTTGAAAAAATTTCTTGTTTTTAACACTGGCCAATATGTAAATATCGAGTGGCTGGAGTTCTATCTGAAACTTGATGATTTGTAGATGCAGATATGTGTGCCATGTGTTCACTGTTGAAACAAACAGCATGGACCCTTTGAGATGTCTCATTTTTGTACACCCCATGTTGCTCCTGCTCATGCAAGACAATTACCACCTGTGATCTGATCTCGAAGACTTTTTTTTAAGGCAGGACATCTGTTTCAGCTGTCTGTTGCTACTCATTTATTTTTATCTTTGTTTTGATGTTGTGGAGATGATTTAGGCCTGTATATTTTGAATGGGTTGTTTTCACATATGTTCAAAAAGTCTGCAAACTAAATTAAGTTCAAACCTGTACTGCATCCTGCACAATATATGATTACGAGTAGGAGCAAAATATAGCACGGTTTAACTAGTATAGTCACGTTATCATTTCATAATGTCTGCACTTTTGGCAGTCCAAGAGAATTATTCTTCAGTCATTACAATGGAAATCCAATGCTGAAAACATATTTTACCATTGATGGCAGGTAATCCATGTGTTGTATGTATACAGAAAAGTTGCAAATTTTGGACATTTGTACAAAATTGTACATTTTGGGGTTTGCATACTGTAAGCTACAGTGTTAAGAGTATTACCTAGCCTTTATTTCACAGCAGAAAGCTTTAACCAATCATGTATTTATACTACTGTAAAAATGTGTTGTTCAAAGTTGTAAATAAAACCTGTCTCTACTTAACATTTAATTCCGTGTTACTTAGGGCCCTTCCACATGGAGACTCGTATAACTATATACGCATAATTATTTTTTTAATCGGATTGGCGTTTCGTCCACACGGATACGGTGTTTTGGGAAACTGAATCCGTGCTTTTTTTGAGACCAGTCCTAAAGTGGATACATCTGAATCCGACACCCTTGCGGTCTCGTATGTACAGCCAATCCGTATATTTTGTGAAACGATGATGTCATCACATCACGTGTCTGCTGCGTCAAAGTGCGTACTCTTATAAATGATGAAAAATGTAGTGCGATTTTATGCATTAAAAACCAGTCTAAATTTTATCAACCAGCCCAATGCATTTTTTCCCAGTCGGATGTGAACAAAAGGAGCCCAATTGGGCGAGAACCCGCCCAATCTGGCAACACTGAACAGCAACAACAATGCATGCTTAAAAAAAAGTGTTTTTCTCTGTGTATATCTGTGGCTGAATTACAGCGCCCCATACTGGTCTGGCATGTGTACTACACAGTTTTCAGTCGGTTTCAGTGGTTTCGTGTGTATGCTGATATTTCTTGAGACAACGCAGTGTTTGTGATCGGATAGGGAATGCACTATCACGGTGCATAATGCACGGTCTTCGTGTGGATGTGGCCTTACTGTTTCTTTGTAATGTTTGTGAACTTTACTAGCAAAGTCTGAGTGAAAATTGTTTCTACACCATTTTTCTTGTCAGTACACTAAAACAAGTATACGATTGAGTGATTTATCACCCTTTGCATAATGTCGCTTTTGTTTTTAACCATAACTATTGGAGGGGAAGTTCTCACATCCATTCTGTTTACAAAAGTTGCATTACAAAATCAGTATAACATTGAAGTTGATATCTATGGAGAATTTAGAGCGTTTCTTGCATTTATCATTCTGGGGATTCAGCCGCTGCTTTATCAGTGATGGTCGATTAGATGCAGCACGTTGAAGCCTCCATCTGTTTACCCAGAAGCACTCAGGCGTTGGAGTGTTGATTAGCTCGGGTTATTTGACATGGTTGCGACAGCTGTTGGACAAGGATCATCTTTGATCGACAGAAGCCCTCCATTTCTCTATGGTCTTATGTTTTATTCTGCTCTCTAGTATGGTATCATTTGTTTGATAGACCAGTAAGGCCCTTCTAGTGTAATAAAGAGCTGCCTGTTCCTGGGTGTCTTTATTTCCAGCTGTACTGTTGTCTCTGCCTCAGACTGCATTAAAAAAAAAGACTAAAAAAAACATCTAGACCAGGGGTGGGCAAACTACGGCCCGCGGGCCATATCCGGCCCGTTGGGCTTTTTAATCCGGCCCGCCGAACTTGCCGAACCTGTATTAAACCTCCTTCTTTTTACATTTCCCTGTAATGTCACTCTGTCGCGGCTGCAAGCGGCAGTGGCGCTGAAATCTGTGGTGGAGAATAGGCGTGTGTCGCAAACCCCTCTACACCCCCCTTTATGGTGTTAATTCCGTGCTAAAAGGGAACGAGCGCAAAACTCATGTTTACGCGCGCGTAAATTAAATCCGCGAGCGGAAAACAGAGCTACACGTAAATACGGGTACCCGCGAGCTCATTTTAATCACTCGCGTGCGCATCATAACTTCTAATCTGCGCGCGCGCGAACATTCACCTGCTCTCGACTGCTGTTTTTGCTCACGCGAGCACTTTTATTTTTTCCAAGTCGTGGGACGGGGCTTGCTCTTGGAATAGTAACATCAAACGTCATTGGTTAGTTCCCTTTTTTCCAGAGGTCAGTTGTGATTGGACGCCTGTTATTGTCAATCTAGAGCTGAGGCAAATATATGATTCAGTCACATTGCATATTATGGTTTTTCTGTCGATTAAATTGTATTAATATTGTTTTGTTGTAATGTCACGTGTCCCAGTCGAGTGATTTAAGACCAAACTATACTTTATACAGGTTTTCTAGGATTTCTTATAAGTAAATGCACAGGTACGACCTTCAACCCGGCCCCTCTGTCAATTTTAAGAAACCAATGTGACCCGCGAGACAAATAGTTTGCCCACCCCTGATCTAGACAAACAAACAAAAGAAAAAGTTATGCTTTATGTGTGTGTGTGTGTGTGTGTGTGTGTGTATATATTTAGATTTATTCATGTTTATATCAATGTGTTAGTACCATTCAAAATACAGTAAAAAAAGTTACATAATTTAAAATGATTTTTGTCTGGTTCAATATATTTAAAAATGTAATTCATTTCTGGTTACTTTTGATTAATTCTTGCTAGATATTTTTTATCAATTAATTCTTCAAACTTTTGAAGTGTGGGGAGCATCTAATCTCTCATCAATGCTTTAAAACACTGATGCTTGCTTCAGATGAGCACAGAAGGGAAGGAAGTATGTTCTCATGAATTTTGTCTGTAAACAGCAAACATTCAGCCATGTTGTTTACATTTAGGCAGATTTGTTTGGCCCCTCGTCAAAGCTACGGAGGAGTTCTGAGTGGTTGCCATCACCGTAGGGGCCTTAGTCACAATCCACGGCTTTTCTGATTCCCTCATTGCCATCTTCTCGGTAACGTCTCTACTGAAAAACCCATGATTAAAACTCACAAAGGCTTGCATTTTGACACAGACACAAGAAAAGCTTTTGACGCTTTTGATTGGAGTGCTTATAGAGTGTTTGCAGAACATAATACTTTGACTTGGACAAACTCTGAAGATTTCTGCAAGTCTTATTCTTGATAATTTGTGTGTGCTGGACCGTTACGGTTTCATTTAAAACGGCTGCGGGAATGAATGATTGCAGCCGTAATCCTGACATTCAGTTAGTCTCCTCTTGTCCGTCATCTGCCCTTGGTCAGGTGACTACGCCTGTAATGTTAAACTCTGCACACGCTCTGTCCTCTTTCAGAAACTGCTGTCTAGCTGTGGATGCCTGACGGAGCAGAGGAGGGGGGTGTTACTCCACAGGGACCATGCACACCCGCTTCATGGGTTATATTACCTTTCCTAAAATACCACGAGTGCCAGACGTGCACAGGACACGTGGAGGACATATTAGCGACAGTGTCAAACTCGGGTAACTGCGTAGATGATCAGCGTTCGTGCTGATGGGTTAATGTGAAGCACCATGTGATAATCAGCCTGATAAGCGTCACAGTTGTTCCTCCTTGCAACAACTGCGTCACTGTTGTTTTTTGTAAAGAATTTTACTGCTCTATTTTTTGTGCACTACCTAACAGAATTGTAATACAAACTAGAATGTACATTTCCTGAAGAAAATGTGAGTGCTGCTTGCAGTGGCACATTTCAGCTGTCGGTTACATTTTAGTTTGTTGTTAACATGAGTCATAACATGAACTAGCATGTTTGCTAGCAAGATTTTGACAAATAGTGTTTCAATTAAGTATCACACAGCCGTGTGTGGAATTTTTAGGAAATTTTAAAAGAACCTGTCTGTGTTTTGTTTGTGCTGCTTTTGTTTTTTGCTATTTCTAAATTTGTCAATCAGTTTTATTTGATTAAAAAAATATTTTTGTGGCTTTTATAAGAAACTTTAAATTATCATGAACTTGTAAGTCTAAGTGTTTCTCACAGATGTTTTCTCAAGCTAAAGAATGATCGGTGTTGAGTTAGAATGGCATAGTAACATGCATTTGACGTCATTGCAAATCTTGACCCTTAACCCTTTCGCACGTTCTAAATATTCTCTCTGACCCCACAGCGTGAGTTTTTTTCAAGCGACCGTTATTTTAGAATGTTTACCTTATTGTTCCCATGGCGACGCGTCATGCTTGTGACATTGACACACCGCAGCCTCAAAAGCGCTTTGACATGTGCATCACATTTATTTAGTGTGTCTTATTCAAAATATTCATATGGCTGTTATCAACTACCTGATATTTAGATTCTCAAATATGTGGAAATGAATGTTTTGTCGTTTAAAAACTTTTATAATGATCATATTAACTGATCTATGATGCGCGAAGGGCGCCGCCATGTTTGTTTGCGCCGCAGTTTGGAGAATCTGATCGGTCTGATTTATAACGCAAATTCAGTCGCTTCTCCCGAAAAACGTGAGCGAAGAATACAGTGAACTTTATAGTTACCTATGCAATGTGTATCGGATTTATCTGATCAATTTATAATTGAACGATTGCCATTTCTGCTTTTATGGATGTCAGTGTGTATTCATCTCTAGTTTGAAGTATACTAGATACGGTATACTAGATCGTACGCGCGAAAGGGTTAATGACTGACAAAGCGTATTAAATCTGTTTCAGTAGCCTGGATTTCTAGTCTGTCTGGACCACTAATGTGTTGATGGATAACAAGCACACGTCATTCCTCCTTTTTAAATATTTGATCTTTTGACCTTGACCTGAACTTTAACCCTTAATAATGTGACTTTCAGTGTCTTTACGCACCTGCAATTATCATTACAGAGATAGTTTAGTAAGATTTATGTCTCTCTCTCTCTGAGACACATTTACTTGGCTATCTTGTCATATTGCTTAATTCTGAGCACAGTTTTGTCCCCGAAATGTAAGTAAACCTTAAACCAAACACACACAAGTTGAAAACACAGACAAATAGGAGCCATCATTCTATTGAAAGTCTAATTTTTCTAATTAACTTGAAATGTTTCTATTCAGGGTTGGGGATGTTTTTTTTTTTAATTTACTTTAGGGAAAAAAAAATTCTGTTGAGATACAATAAAGTTTTTGATGAAGTAGATAATAACCCAAATGATTAAATATACTTTACGCCTGGCAGTACATTTTTAAAAGGTGTTGGTGTTTGATGTTAATTATCTGGTGATCTTGCACATCTGGATTTGTTCTGGATGTGGAACTCTGCAGCGATTGCCATGGTGACTTTAAGGTGTGAATTCATTCGCAGCTGACTCTACTACTGCTTGTTATTCCATTTCTTTGAAACGGTTTTTCCTTAATGAGGAAATTGTTAGACACATCATAACATGTATGGTGTGCGTCTTGCTGCTTAGGTTGACCTTTAACCTGGCTAATGAGCCTGTTTTTCATATTGAGAGGAAAACATTTAGTGTAAGCTATGTGGGCCTGCCCAAGTTGCCTCAGTGCAATGTTCGTTTCAAGGGAAAACGTCTAAAATGATGTTCTATTAGATTACTAGTACTTTGAATGTTAACTTGATTATTGCAAAGAGCCGTTTGTGACATCAGGCCAAGTATACACAGGCCTGGTCAATGTTTGCCATGATTGTTTTCCCCTCAAACCAGTTAAGTGTAAATCCTGCCCTACAGTCAGTTTCATTGGTTATGATTAGGGTGAAGGGTTGGGCAATCAGCGCTGGGATTTGTCATGACCCCATAAGACTTTAGAGTTGCGGGGCAGAGTTTGGACAGGACTGGTTTGAGGGGAAAATCACACCAGTGATTGCAGCGGCAAGGTGTTTTTTTTTTTTTTTGTATTTAAGAATGAACTGTGGTGGTGTGAGTGAGATGGGATATTCAATCAGAAAATGTAGAGTGGAACTTGTTTTTACTTATTGTAAATTAATTGAATGTTGATCAGTGGTCTATATCAGTGATTCCCAAACTGTGGTCCGCGGACCACTAGTGGTCCGTGAGGGTACTGCAGGTGGTCCGTGGAAAGGCAAAAAAAAAAATATTTTACCTTCATTTTACCAGGAAATTCCCATAAAAATTTTTTTAAGGAATATGTAGGCCTATATTGATATAACATTTACATTAAATTGTCAAGTTATTGTGCGATAACTAAAATAGGCCAGTGGTGTTCGGAAAATAATGTCGCTATGGAAATAAGCCTGTTGTTCAAATTAACCGGTGTTGGGTGCTGCCCTTTTAAGGATGCTAATACGGTTGCCAAGGTGATCAACGCACAACAAAACAAACCCACTGAGGGAAAGAAAGGTTGTCATGTTAAAACCACGCTAAACTTTTACTTCAATTACAGTTAAAAATTACAATTTAAACTTTATATTCCCAGCGTGGTGAGTAATTATTATGTTGTTTTAAGTAAATTAATAATTTCTGATGTGATACTGTATATAGATCGCTATTTGAAATTAGCGCCTAAACGTCTAATATTATACGCTTGTTTTTTATGTTTATGTAGCTATTTTCTGTGTTTTAAGTTGCTTGTTGAAATGTTAATGCAGTATATGTTACATTTAGCTGATAAACAAAGTTTAGTATGCGTTTGTGACACAGAGAATGTTTGATGATGTAAATAATACTAATTGTAGATTGTTTTTGTTTTTACAGTTTTGACCACACACATATGCACATAGCCACAGACATACACAAATACTCAACAAACTTTAACTACTACAACAACGACCGAATGTGTATATTGTTAGTTCTGCACAAGAGGAATAAAATACAACATCAAAATCCAACTTAATGTTATCATTTCATGGGTAACAACCTGATTATGCCCTCGGGCACATGAGTTAATAAATCAATTAAATATGTGGCAGCCATTGTCTGGAGTAAACTTTCTTTTAACAAGCCTGTTGTCAGGGTTCTGCCACATTCGGTCTAGTCATTTCTTGGTTTTGTGGCAGAGCTCTGACACTGCCGTTATGTCTTTAGTTGTGTGTGTGTGTGTGTGTGTGTGCGTGTGCGTGCGCGCGGCTTCGAGTACTCGAGTCGCGTGCGTCTGTGACGTCTTTTGTGCGAGTTATGATGTCCGGTCCCGATACTTTGGTCTGGTTCAGTTTCATTTTGAATCGGGATTCGGGCTTTTATAACTCGTGTGTTCGTCCTTGTAGTGAGACAAGTGTTTTGCTCATTCTCACGCGCTCTATGTTATGTGAGTGGGCGCGGTTTCAAGCACTGCTCGTTCGTGTTTACGTCGGCCACGTGCTTTCATGTTGTGTTTTTGCATCTTTGTTTAATGTGAACACGCTGCGATTCGCATTGGCTGTGTGTTTGTCTCGTCAATGTGTAACCCTCCCACCTTGTTTCCCTGCTTTAGTTTGATTTGTTCCCAGCTGTGTCCCATTCAATTACCGTTCCTCATGTGTGTACTTAATCCATCCGTGTCTGTTGTCTTGTGCTGGTTTCTTTTCATTTATGGTTGTGTGGTCCTGCCTCTTGTCAAGTTCTGTCAAGTCAAGTTTCTAGTCCAGTTCATGTTCAAGTCTAGTTCATGTTCTAGTCCGGTTTTATTTTTCTATTTTGTAACAATAAAATCCCCACTCATCTGCAACATTGAGTCCTCGTCACATCCCTTCACCCAACCTGACACCTGTTGCACACTGATGTGATGACTAGTTATAGTAGTGCTAATAAGCCTATTTAGAGGTGCGGATTAATTCAGGTAAGACTGTGTGTAGACATTGTATTATGTGTGTTATGAGGTGGTCCGCAAATTTTTTTGATTACAAATAGTGGTCCACACACACAAAAAGTTTGAAAACCACTGGTCTATATAATAGTTTAAGGTTTTAGACCTTAAATGGTATAGCTTGGTGATGTGATCTGAAAAGAACATTTGTTTCGGGGGCAGAGCAAGTTATTAGATTTTTGATTAAAAAAAATTAAGATAGATGTTTAAATAAGGTGGATTTTATGTTGACTATTAATCTTATTTTTATTTCCTTTTAAGCAAGTTTTATAAGACTTATTAATAATAAGGGGAAGTCTGTACAGGAAGTATGTATTTGTACAGGAAGTCTGAAGCTTTCTAAAGCTTTGGCACATTAGTCCATTGCTGTAGGTTCATCGACTGGTTGTTTTACAGATATTTTAAGCGCTTTCATACTTTAGTAGCTTGAGTATGGTTATTCCGGCTTTGACGACTATTAAAAATTCTCTGGACGCCTCCTGAGGCCTATATTATTCATGTAATTTTGTTTTTTATTTTCAAATGACCATTTCCTTAAATCTAAGTGTGTGTTTATGGGTTGAATTTATTATGGGTTGCATTTACTTGCATTTGTGGGTTGGTCCTGATCAAGACAATCTCCTAAACTCCAAACTGAATGTCAGAATGGGAAAGAAAGGTGATTTTAAGCAATTTTGATCACGGCATGGTTGTTGGTGCCAGACGGGTCGGTCTGAGTATCTGCTCAGTTACTGGGATTTTCACGCACAACCATTTTTAGGGTTTACAAAGAATGGTGTGAAAAGAAAAAAACATCCAGTATGCGGCAGTCCTGTGGGCGAAAATGCCTTGTTGATGCTAGAGGTCAGAGGAGAATGAGCCGACTGATTCAAGCTGATAGAAGAGCAACTTTGACTGAAATAACCACTCGTTACAACCGAGGTATGCAGCAAAGCATTTGTGAAGCCACAACACGCACAACCTTGAGGCTGATGGGCTACAACAGCAGAAGACCCCAGTGGGTGCCACTCATCTCCACTACAAATAGGAAAAAATGCTACAATTTGCACCAAAATTGGACAGTTGAGGACTGGAAAAACGTTGCCTGGTCTGAGTCTCGATTTCTGTTGAGACATTCAGATGGTAGAGTCAGAATTTGGCGTAAACATAATGAGAACATGGATCCATCATGCCTTGTTACCACTGTGCAGGCTGGTGGTGGTGGTGTAATGGTGTGGGGGATGTTTTCTTGGCACACTTTAGGCCCCCAATTGGGCATTGTTTAAATGCCATGGCCTACCTGAGCATTGTTCCTGACCATGTCCATCCCTTTATGACCACCATGTTCCCATCCTCTGATGCTACTTCCAGCAGGATAATGCACCATGTCTCTAAGCTTGAATCATTTCAAATTGTTTTCTTGAACATGACAATGAGTTCACTGTACACAAACTGCACCTTGTTGAATCAATGCCACGTAGAATTAAGGCAGTTCTGAAGGCGAAAGGGGTTCAGACACCGTATTAGTATGGTGTTCCTAATAATCCTTTAGGTGTGTGTTTGTATGCATGTATGTCTGTATGTAATCTTGATTCTTGTTTTTGTTTTTTTGTTTGTTGCAAAGAATGGTAGAATTTTATTTTTCTAATTATTATTAGAGAAATTTGATACCTTTTGATATATGTCTGGCTGATTCTTTCCACTGTTCTGTAGCAACTGAGCATTTAGTTTCCCATTATGTTGTTGCAGTTGATAAGGTCTGAATGAAGACTGAGTTCACCCTCATTGTTTATTTATCTGAATGGCTTCAGAGTTTAGTTTAGTCTTCTTTTCAGTTTAGTTTGTTTTCTAAAACGCAATCGGATCTTTGTCATCGGTCATGCTGCACTGGGAAATAAATAAATCGTCATCTATTGTTTATTTATATGTGAGTGTGCTGTAGGTCAATTGGAGAGTATACAGCACACTTGTGTACAGGTTTACAGCACACTCACACACGCACAAATGAAGATCTATTGCAAGAAAACGGCGGTTCTGACCAAACTGCAGTGGGCAACGTTAGACCCTTTGACAGAACCTGGTATGCTTGACGACTCGGTCCTTTTTAGGGTTGCATCTTGTGACATCACACCCTATTTTTGGATTGTTTAGATGTTTTGGTTTGTGTTGCATTCATATTTCATTTGAACCACATCAGAGTTTGCTTGGGTGTGGACTGAGACCCTCTGGAAAGGGTGTCTCTTGATCACTTGTTTGGTGCAGACCAGGTTTCGAATGGCAGTATTCACACTTATTCAAATGAGCTTTATTAACAGAGCAATTGCACCTGGGTTTGTAAATCGCACTCAGAGTATGTGTGTGTGAGAGAAAGTCAGTCAGCACCACAGGGGATTTGTTGACTTGTCTGATTGATTGACAACTCATGCCACCAAGAGGCCTCATGGGAGTGGAGGGCCACAGGGGGAATTTGTTTAACCCCGGGATTACACACGTTCAGGCCATAAAGGACCTCATATATATTCATTAAGCCGACACTCCTGTCACATTGACAAGGATTTGTGTTATTGTATGCGTCTTTGAGAAATGTTTCAATCAAAATGGGACGCTCTTTCCGTGCAGTAAATAGATGCACAACACAAAGATCATTTAAACAGCATTTCTACACTATGAGGATGAGAGTGTGATGAATGCAAATGGTTGTTAACATGACGTGTGTGTGTGTGTGTGTACATAGACGTATATCTATTTTATATACTGTCTGGGGCATGTTTTCTAGGTCCACAAATGAATATAATGAAAACAAATGTTAAAATATGTATGTGTATTGACATTATATATTATACCCATGGATAATATATTGGTTCGCTTGGATATGGGTTCAGTTCAACCTTTGGCCAGATTTCACTCAAGCAGGAAGAAACGGATAGCATTTCCCAAGGGTGACTGAAGGTCAGATTTTTCAGAAAATGCCGTTTTTTTTCTTCTGCCTTCCAGGTTTATTAGCTCTGATAAAAAATCAGTTTGATTGCTCTAATGATGCAGGATACGTTAGCTAAACTGCATGAATCGTATAATGTGACATTAAATATCCTGTATCGAGCACAGTAGAGCGAGGGGCTTACAACACCAAGGTCATGGGTTTGATTCCCAGGGTAAGCAAGAATGTAATGTTAGTCGCTTTGGATAAAAGCATCTGCCAAATGCATAATTGTTTTACATGTCACCATGTGATACCTGAATGCTTGCTTGCCTGATGCCACTCAAATCAGCACTGAAACCCCTTTCCGAAAAACGTAGTGGTGGTTCACCCGGTCACCCTGGAAACGCTAATCATGTCTTCCAGCTTGATTGTGACTTGAGTCTCGGAGTGTGGACCATCGATCTGGCAATCTGATTTAAATTAGAATTACTTATCGTCTGATGTCCTGGTGTACAGTCTGGTAGATTTTTTTGTGATTCAGTATAGCAGTATTTACATATTATATTCATCTGCTGCAATTGGAATTGGACAGTTTTTGCATTGTCATTTGTGTAGAAATGTTATGAAGTCTGTAAACAGGACGTTAACAGTAGGCATTAGAAAATGCTATACCATGCACAGAAAGCTCACTGCTAAATAATAAAGGAAGAAAAATGTAAATACATTTATATACAATTTGCTTGTAAGTCATTAATCATAATCGCTTTGTGACTAGTTCATTACTTTTAGTCACATACTTTTCAGCAGCCTTTTTATTTTGGAAGGATTCCCTCTAAAAAATGTTTTTCATTTTTATCAGGATTAAAAAAAAATTGAGACTGTGAACTATGCAGTCTATGATTTCATTAAAGAGAGTAGAGCATTGATGCTTGCAATGCCAAGGTCATGGGTTTGATTTCAAGGAACACATTGAATCAGTTCTTACTTTCCCTGGGATCAATGTAAGTCGTTTTGGATAAAAGTGTCTGCCAAATGCATAAATGCAAATGTAAAAAATTATGGTACAAATTTTAGATTTCATGAATCCAACTGTTAAATTTAAACTAGTTTTTTGAGAATTTAGAGACTTTTTTTTTTTCATTTTGTCAACATTGTGAAAAGTGATTCCTACAAAATTGTTTCTGTCATTGCTACATGACTTTAAAAAAAAATAACTTTTTAGAACTATCTTTCTCTCATGCCTTTTCTCTATCTCCTGCAGGATTGAGTATTCAAGTGTCACTCTTCTATGTGTTATTAAATTTTATTTTTGTACTTCATCTCAAACTTTTTTCAGTTATTTACCAAGGGTACATTTACAAATTAACAAGTTTTTATTTAACTTTAGCCATAAGCAACACTGACTTCACCAGAAAATGTGGCTTTTCAAATTTTCAAAACAAGTTTACATCATACTGATTTGTGGCTTTTACAGATACGTACATCATCTTCGAACAACTCGTATCTCAAAGCTCAAGTTTTGCAAGTTTATATGCAAGTTTGCAAGTTAATACGCAAGTCTGTTTCTCTGTGGAGAAAATGGATTGAGTTTTTCAATTCTCAGTACTCCCAGTAATTCAACAGCTTGTTCCAAAATAATAAGGAATGTTCAAAATGAAAAGAAATCAAAAAAATATCTATCCCTTTAATCCTGTTCTTTTATGTAATTCATGAAAGAAACTTAAATCACCACAAATCAAGTGTTATTGTTCTTTGGTTGTATACAATGAGCCAACAATAACATGACGGTATTACTTTCTTGCACTGTACATGGCATTGTTAGAAGACAAACGTCTTAAAAGACTAGATTTGGTTGCATTGCATCAACATAGTGTGACTGGATTCCAGCCCTAAGGTTTCACTCATCTTACTCATTTCCAAGATGTGATGGCATGAACAATCATAAATCATGCATTCAGCTTTGATTATGTTGGTGATGTATTTGGCCTTGACTGTACTTTTTCTGCCAGCACTTAACAATAACATTCATCTTGATGTAACTCTATCCTCTGTTGTGTTTACATAGCGTAGAGTAGCGAAACATTCTTGACCCGTTGCATCGGCACGCATCTCCTGCAGGTCTGTTCTCCGACTGCTTTAGCAGACCAAAATGAACAATCAGAGTTTGCGCGATATCTCCACACATCTTCTGCCTGTCTTCTTTCGAACCCCCCACTGGTGCTCCTCAGAGCCAAACGTCCATTGTTTAGTACTAAAGAGGCACGCCGATGTTATTGATGGCCGTTCTAAGTAGCACAAGGAGGAGGTGGACTGCTTGGATAGAGAATCTAGGTCAGTCTGGCCTGCTTGATTCATTGATTCTGATGTGTGTCCATTTACTGGTTTCTCCCTCTGTGTCTCTGTATTGTTAATTGCTGGGTGACTGATCGCCCTAAATCTTTCCTGCATCTCCGAGGCCGTCTGTCCGAGTGGATTTTTGCTAGGAACACCTGCCCTCGGGCGCACTTTTAAGTGGGTTGAGGCCTCAGCCTTTTATCAGTGCATTGTGGGAAGGATTGGAGGAAAAAGCTCAATAGGCTGGAAGTGGACAAACAATGAATCCACAAGAATGTTACTGAACTAGAACCAGGTCACTGTTTGGTTTTGATACACGCTACTGGCCAACAGTTGGGAACAATTACAATTATCATGCTGACATTTCAGCTTTGTCATCACAGGAATTAATCACAATTTAAAATGCAAAACACTCAAGTGTTCGAGTCGCGCGCACTCTTGTTTGTTATGTCTTGTTTGTGGGTTATGATGTCTGGTCCTGATACTTTGGTCTGGTTCTGTTTCGGTTTATGTCGGGATTCGGGCATTCATAACTCGTGTGTTCGTCTTTGTCCTGAGCACGCAAGGCTAGTGGTTGCTCGTTCTCGTGCACTCTATGTGAGTGGGTGCGGTTTCGGGCTTTGTGCGAGCCGGGTTCTCCTGTCTATGTGCATTGTTGAGCATGCGGTTCGTGTTTACTTCAGTCGTGTGTTTTCATGTTGTGTTTTCGTGTCGCACACAGTTTGGTTTTCACCAGCTGCGCGTCATCTTCGTCTAATGTGAACATGCGGCGATGCGCGTCCGCATTGGCTGCATGTTCATGTCTTGGCATTGTGTTCTCCTCCCACCTTGTTTCCTTGTCATTAGTTTGATTGGTCCCAGCTGTTTCCTGATTAATTACCCTTCATCCTGTGTGTACTTAAGTCCTTCATGTTTGCTGCCTGTCAGTTCATGTTGTTCCTGTTCTCCCAGTTAAGTCTAGTCTGTTTCGTCTGTTTAGTCAGTCTTGTTTTTTCCCCCACAGGGTTGTTTTGGTTTGGTTTGTATTTTGTTTTTTGTTCAATAAAAATATTATAGGACTGCAGTATTGACTCCTCGCTCTTCCCTCCACCCCCATACCTGACATAATGTTACTGGTTTTACCGTATTTTTGATCAAATAAATGGACTTATTTAAAAAAAAGAGAGAGAGAAAAAATGCGCAAAATGTAATTATTACATACGTTTATCTGCCTGCCAGCCATGCTTGCTTATTTCACTTTTTAATTTCACCAACTCTGATTGTGCTCAGTAGTTAAGTAAAGCCTAATCAGTTAATTGGGTTTTGGTTCAGATCTGTCTCTTGTCCACCCTTTTTTTCTATGTGTCTAAATCTGAAGCGTTATTAGGGAAATGAATGAGTACACAGACCCTTGACCGAAGGAGGAAATCCTGCCGTTGTGTGTCCGCTGCACTCTGAGATCTTACAGAAGACATAAAGAAAGACTGTAGGAGGGGATTGGGTATTTTTAATGTCTTGTCAGCTGCGCACATTCACATTGCTCTTTTAGACTGTGTTGGAGATGTTTACCCTTATAAGCTGATGTCTTTCTGGTCCATTTTTATTAATGATCTTATCACGATGGAATAGGTTTGAGTTGGTCTTGCATCAGTGTCGGAGAATCTCTGTGCTGTACTCCATCGTGAAGATAAGATATTGCCTTCACTTCTATTTCAGGGAGAAGAGGAATGCCTGATAATGATGCACTCAAAACCTTGTTGTTTTCCCTCTAAAAAAAAGTAGAGCAGCAACTTTATTCTTTTCAATCTGCTTTGTATTATTACAGTGTCGATACTATATGTAAATGAATAAAGTTTACTCATTCTCAGTGTTAACGCTTGGAATGAAACGTTCACATTTATTTGTCACCAAAAGTATGCTTTGTCTTTTGACGGCTCCAGGGCTTTTGTGAAAACTACGGATTATACTTCTGCACTTTACGTAATTATACTTTTTGTATCGCAGCCCACGGACAGTCGGATCGACAGAGGGTTATTAACAGAACTGTTATTGTAAGGGCATCACTGAAAATTGTATCATATGCTATGTATACTATAGAATAAAAGCCTGCATTAAGTCAAATAAAGCGATCGAGTTTCTTCAGAATATGTGGACTAAACCACTCAATTCATATGGATTAGTTTTACAATCTTTTCATGAACCTTTTGAAACATCAAAGTGGTAGTTGTGCAGACTGTGTGCCAATGTGACAAATCACTCAGATTTCTCTTTTAAGTGCATTAAATGGAAGTTTGATGGCGAAGTAAGGTTACTCTAAGGAATTTTTCTTTACAATGTACAATAATAGTGTTTTTCTTGTGTATTGTGTATTCTACGGTCCATAATTTCTTTTCTAAACTAAATGAGGAGGTTTTCTGAGCAGATACTGGCTGGTGATTACAGTTCCAAAGATAATTTAAGCACCAGTGTTTCTTAAAATAGCTATAAAGCTATTTCATCTCAACAGTGCATCAGTATCCCTTTGAGTCTGCTGATATCTGCCTGTCTCTGGATTATTCATGAGAAATCGAGTGCTGTACCTGATCACGTTATTTTTGCCCATCGCCCTGAAATCGGAACCCAAGGAAATAAAAAAAAAAAAAAAATTGCGGGTGTGTTCACAAGGAAGCCAGAAAGATATTTTAACCTCTAAAACTGCTTACCAAACAGAACCTTCTTCTCTTTGCTTCCCTTTACCTAATCCCAGGATTCAAAATGTCCTTGCGTTGTCACTCATTGTATAAATTTAGCACATTTTTGTGTATATTTCATTACTTTTAGTCACATACTTTTCAGCAGCCTTTTTATTTTGGGAGAAATGAGAAATTTTGGTGCTAAATGAGATTTAGCACTCTTAAAAAAATGTTGCGGGGTCAAATATAGACAAACCCAACTGCTAGGTTTCGAAATGAATTTTATAATGTCAAATAGCAAGTTTACAGAAGGGGAAGGTATCATTATAACAAGACTCCTCAGCGGTCAATTGGTCCCAGAGGACAAGTGTAAGCGTACTTTTTAAGAGACTTGAGCACAAAAGAGCTTCCCAATGTCACACATGAATGCATGTGAAGGTGATAATAGTACATGATGTGGATGAGCTAATGGTCCATCATCCCATTCTGGTTTCTAATCTGTCTGTTCATCCTGACCGAGCCCCTCAAACGTTCTCAGTCTTAACCCCACCACTTTCCACCGGCCTGATGATTCTACTGTTGCTATGCAACGTTCTGCTGTCGCTTAGTGAAGCATTAATTAGAGTGTTACATTTGAATACTGTCGTTATCGCCTCTCAGAATTGCCATGGCTGGCATATTTGCACTCAACTTTAAGATTTCACCACAGTGGATAAAATGGACTATTCAATCCTTACCCCCCATCTTTTATTGAGTCTATCCACCATACTGTGGCAGTTTTTACATTTTATCCATTTGGCAGACGCTTTTTATCCAAATCGACTTGCATTGCATTCAAGGAACACATTGACATTCTAATCCATTCTTGGACCAAAATTAATGTCAAGAAGCCAGTCCATTTAAATAATCCTTACAAAATTAGCAAAATAAAAAAAGGACTGATCATCTGTTTATAATTTTTATATTTTTTATATATATATATATATTATATCTATATTATATATTATATTTAACAATTTTCCCCGTCATCCATTGGCCAGCGTTTCATTATTGGACCCCTCTTATTCATGCAAATGTTCTTAAACCATTCAATTGCAATAAGACACAAAAGAGAACGCAGTGTAATACAAGTGCGCACGTCTGCGCATGTCGCATCATGTAAGGCAGTTCTTAAAGTGACAGGAGCTTAATAAACCTATTGCTGTCGATCATTAAAGAGCTAGTTCACCCAAAAATGAAACCTCTGTCGTCATTTACTCCCCCTCAAGATGTTCCAGACCTGAGTTTCTTTCTTCTGTTGAACACAAAAGATATTTTAAAGAATGTCAGTAGTCAAACAGTTGTTCAGTTTTGACCTTCCATAGTAGTACAAAAATTCAAAGGATGTCGATGGCTACCATCAGTTGTCTGGTTACCAACATTCTTCACAATATCTTCTTTTGTGGTCAACAGAAGAAAGACACTAATACAAGTTTGTAACAACTTGATGGTGAGTAAATCGGTGAACTATCTTTTTAAGGGTGATGAACTTTTTTAGCTTTTGACAGAATAACCTTTGTAACTTGAATGAGGAATAATTTGCATTTCATTTTTAACTTACTATGAAGACTGTGAAGTGTTTGATAACTTTATTCAGTTTCTTTATATATCCTGTTAGACCGACCTACCTAAAAATGGTAAAAACTACACAAAAAAAAAAAAAGGTATGAAATTGTCCCTCTAAGCAGTAAAACCCTCCTCTCGTCTCCTTCACGCCAGCAGTGATCCTACTCAAAGGTAAAGTGCGCGTTACAGTAAATTGTCAAGTACTTTTAGTTTAATTGTCAATTATTAATTAGTTTTTATGAGATCCTAATGCTTATAATTTTAACTGTAATTAATAGAATAAAACAATAAAAATATTTAAAATGGGCATTAATGGTCATGTAGAACGGATCGAGTGATTTTTATTGCATTCTTATGGGGAAAATTGTTTTGGTGTGTGAGAATTGAGTTACGAGCTCTTGGAATCAATTAAACTCGTAAACCGAGGTATTACTGTATATAGATATAAGTTGGTGTGTAAAACAGCAGGTGTTCCTCAGATTGACCCTGCATGGCATCACCTCTGAAGAGCTGCAATCGGCCTACTTTTTGATTTTCTTCCTGAAATGTTCTAAAGGTGTTGCCAGGATCCATCGTTTCCCTGACAGCTAGAGTGGGGAAGTGGGCTGCGTTCCCTCAAGGCAGCTGAGAGAGCAGACTGGAGCGCTGCCACTTGCAGGATGAGATTTCAGGACTAACCCGACTGGGATAGTAGGAACAGAATGAGCCCATCCTACCCAATTACATTAGTCTCCCCTCATCTTACCTCATGTATCTCCACTGCTTTGTCACCTAATGTGGGTGCTGCAGTCACAGCAGTCAGGTTCGAAAATGTTTTTATCCTTCTATGATTTGAAAACCACATTACATTAACCCTTTTATGAGGCGTATGGCATTAAACAACTCTGAACTGATCTAAAATCAGCATTCTGACTCTTGGCTGGGTAATTGTGACTAAGGGTTGATGCATTTAACTTTTTTTGTTCTATTCCCATCTGAGTGATCTTCCTCTCTGTATTTTCCAAATTGAACACAGGAAGCTGTGTCGCAGCAATGCCGTAAATTTCCCTTCCGTTGAGCAGCAACAGTTGGCACAATTTATAACCACTTCCATTCTCAAACCTAAGAACAGAGAGAAACATTGTCATTAGTCATTTTTTAAAAATATAATCTCTAGTGTAAGCAGATCTGTAGTAGTGGAGGTAGTACATTTTTTCGCATAACTGCTGATTAAATAAATTTTCTTTTATTAATTAGACTAATTCTTTCCTCTCTAGTATTGTTCATTTGGGAATCACACTTGTTCGTGGTCAAATTTCTATTTTCAGTTAAATCAATGCAATATATTTTTGCTAAAAAATGTTTTTTAATAGTTAATATTTATGCAATAGATATTTTTTCACATTAAGAGTAATACAAATAAATCTTTTTTTATTGATCAATTAAAGCTGTATTTCGTGTTAAAATGAAGACAAGGCCTCTTAAAAATGCAATTTTTGAAAGCAGATTAGTGTGATTTTTAAAAATAGAAAAACCCTCTCTATCTCTATATAGCTCAATTTTTCCATATTTTTAAGCTGGTCAGACCTGGTGTTTCTTTTTTTCTTTTTTTTAAGGATGTTGTCCGAGCAGCTCACAGGCGAAAGTTTTTTTTTTTTTTTCTTCACTCAGGAAAAATCGCTTGGAATTCGTTGACGCTTGTATATCGCAGCTCACAGTGTGTGAGAGGAATTACGAGATGGGCAGAGTCATGCCCTCATGCCACCCTCATGGAGTCGGTTTCTGACAGTTTGGACATCAATTGTACACCAATAGCCTGCTGAAGGTCATTTTGTAGGTCTCTGGCAGTGCTCGACTTAGCAGGACTATCTGTCCTGCAGCTGGTTTATCTTTTTACGTCCCTGTCTAGCTTTTCTTGTGTAACTACCTATCTCCAGGTGTCTTCTCCATGCTATTGAAACTGTGCTGGGAGACACACCGAACCTCCTTGAAAAACGACATGCATAGTACGCCCTGGACTAGCAGGATTGTCTGTGATACCTGACTGGGTTGCAGTTACTACAAGAACTCTTAACATTTGTCTATGGCCAACACCTGTAAAATCATTCCCTTTCTTGTTGTCTTGCTGTTGCCTCTCCAGTGCACCTGTTGTCACTTTCATTTCCAACAAAGCAGCTGGAACTGCTTCACTTATGCTTACTAACTGGACATCCATGAAGTTTAATTGACTTGTTATAATAGAGCAGTGTATGTATTAAGTCACATGGCCTCCCTTAGTTGCTTGCGTTCAGAAAGACCAACAAGCTTTATTTTACATGCGCTGAACTGTCAAAACTCACACAGAAACTTAAAGCCTTTCACATCAACGGTGAAAGGCGAGGAGACATTGGCCAATTATTTTGACTGTGTGAATCAAAGTAAGAAGTGAAGCAGGGAATTCTTTGAAAAGCAGGGAGAACAAACAGGCAGGGGCTCTTTTTGAAGATGTGTGGACTCTTTGATTTCAGGCTCTCCATTAAATCTGTTCAAGCCCTCGGCTGCGGGGACGGCAGATACAGCTGCGATGCCTGATGGCCCTCACATCACCACTGCTGGTTGACTGTTCTCCCTCTTTGTGGATTTCTGCTCAGATGAAACTGGTTTTGGAATTTGTTTTTAGATAAAGCTTCATGTTCTGATAATTATCGTTCTACAAAGTTACCTGTACGGCAAAGGTGCCATCGTAGACTTTACATTAGTGAGATTAGATGGGCAAAAAAAAGAACTGCATTCAATCAGACATTTTGACCTCTTGTATACTGATTAATTGCTATTACTTTAATAGACTTTCTACAGATTTCCATAGTGGTTTATGGTTGGTTGGTTGTGGATGAGCATAATTATGCTGTTAGCTGTTGAAACCGGTATTTCTGTCTGTTCAGTTGAGCTGTGTCACTATCAGACGCTTGATTTATTCCTGTGTTGTCTCCATTTAAACTGTTCCATAGCTGAACTGTGATGACATGCCAGGAGAATAATGCACACCATTCTGCTCTGTCTGAAACATGACGCACCTGCATGGCTCAGGTGATGTTCTGACTAATTGTCTCGAATGCTTGTTTACCCTGGGAGTCGTCATAGCCTTCATTGGGCTCCGCAAAATTTCTGCGTTTCAGAGAACACACGTTTATTTGGAAACAGAGTTGTTTACAAGTTCTCAAGCTGCTACAATATGCCCTTCTGAGATTGAGATGGAGCTAGTTGTTAAATTTGCCAAAAATGTTAATTCCCGAATGCTTCTGAAGCTCTTTGTCATTTTCTTTTAAATCTATTTTTAAGTAGAGTGGTGCAGGGATGATGCCAGAACCAGGAATATTAATCTGCCTGGTTTAAATGATTTGAGTTCTTGTGAGTAAACTAAGGGTTGTGGTAAATATAATTTGGCGAGACGTAAATTACACGCACTCATATCACAAACGGCAATTTTTAAGCCGTTTTGTTTAAGTATCTTTCTAATAAGTTACTAGAATAAAAACATTTGGGGTCTGAATGTGTGAAATTTGCATTGTAGTACAAAATAATCGTTGTTTTCCATATACCTTAAGGGCCAGTCACACAGCGGATCACGCACGAATCACTCACAAATCACACACAGATTGGGTTTGTGCGTGGTTGTGCCTCGAGAAATTGGCCAAAGTATTCCACGAACATTCGACGCACGCCCGACGCATGAATCACTGACGGAGCGCGTCCAAACACGCACGCTTCGCGAACGTTCCATGTACAAGCACTTTCAGAATCCACATTGTCAGTGGAATGAACGTGATACGTGTGCGGTTCATGCGTGATATGAAGGTGGGCCGTCAGTGGACGGACTTGGACGTGCGCGGTTTCGAACCAGTTCCGACGCATAAGCACTGACAGCCCGCATGTCCCGCGCATAGTCACGCATACTCGACGTATAAACTACGCATGCCGACTCATGAACAATGCACACAAAATTTTTTAACCGTTCAAAACTCAAAATCACGCACAAACCGCCTTCGACGCACATCCACTTACAATCACTGACGGTCCACGTTCGTTCCACCGATGAATTACACATGCAACGCACGCTCCGCGCAGAAACGGAAAACTAAAACAACAACAACAATTATTAAACAGTTAGGCACGATGTGTGTGACATATAGCATCTCCTTCCTGTCTAAATAGACAGATATTTTGTTGAATATATTATACAAATAGAATCAGTTTTCGTGTCACCCAGTCTCTATGCTCATTGTCCAAAATCTCTGTGGGTTCAATGCCCTCCAAACGTTCCTTATGCCATTAGATCAGGATCAGGAAGCATCAGTAGATGGAGTGTATATGTGTTTATAAACTACACAGAGGAGTTTGTTTGAGGGGCTTTTTCTCTTTTTGAGCCCAAGTTTCTGCAAACACTTTAGAGCGGCTGTGTTGTGTTTGGAAAGGAAGCGATACTGACAAAGGGAAGGCACTGCGTGTTTGCTTAGTCCTTTGTGTGTCCACATGTGTGCGGGGGGTTTAACTGCATTTCCTCCCTCCCTCACAAGGAAAGAAAAATCTGAGGTCAAACTTGCACGATTGTCTCCCTCTCGTAATTAAGCCTTTAGGTGTTTTTGCACAAATTTTAGCGAATAAACATAAATGACACCACTGTAATATCCTCTCACCCAAGTGTCTTTTTGAACGTGTTGTCCAATTCTAGGAATGGGCTGTATTCTTTCACATTCTTACCTATCTTCCATTCTTTGTTCTTCTTCTTCTGTATGTGTGTGTGTTTTGTCTCCTTGCACACGACCCAAACCCTGTAGTCACGAGACGGCACCCCTGTCACCCCCTCCCTTTCCCGGCATGCTCACCGTTCATTGGCTTTGTAGATCAGCAGAAAACAAACAGTGTGCGATTCCTGTAACACTGCGCTGTGGGAGGCATTAGTCACGGAGAGAGACTGTATAAAATATAAAGCTCTGCGGCTCTTGGCTTTTAGTCATTCACGCTCCTGTTGAAACCATCAACCTCAAAACGGTGGCTCAGGCCAGTGAGTTTTATATGCCCGCAGTAGCTCTCCTGTAACTGTGTGACATTTGGAAAAGTCATGTTCAGGGCTTGAGAAAAGATATTTAACTTAAACACTCTGATTGATCATTAAGGAAGGTCTTCTCTAACCTCTGACCCCAGACAGGGGCTAAGTGCATTTAAAAATTAGGCTGGGTGTGGGTAGTTGTTATATTTGGCTTATTATAATAAACACATTTATTTATTTTAGTTCTTATATGCTTATTCAAAAGGTTATGTATAAATAAAACATATTTTTATTTTATTTGAAATATTTTATTTCTTTGAAATGGGTTTGTTTAAAAATATTTTTGTATTTATTTTAAAATATTGTTGTCTTAAATAGATTTTTATTTATTTTAAATATTTGTCATAAATTATAGATTAAGTAATTATCTAGAATTTTACATTTATGACACAGGGAAATTGCTAATAATCAGATTTCTGTTTTTAGCATTTATTATTCACAATTTAATTTTAATACATTTTTAACAATATTATGTGGCATAGTATTCTTATGTTTCAGTATTTAATTGTGCATATTTTCAATAATTCTTATTCTATATACGTATCAGTGTTTTTATGTGAGAGATGAAAATCGATCAAATGCCAGTGTTTATGAAAACTATATGTAAACAATTGGGTTTAGTGCCACAAATGGAGAAATCGCTACTGCTATATGGAATAGCATGCAGTTAAATAGAAGAAAGCAAGCACTGTTTCAGTTAGCATTTTTGTTTGTTACAAACAAATCGTAGCAGCAATATTTTCAGCAATCTCCCTAGTGCAGTAAGAGAATGGCTGTCATTTATGAGCTGCAGCTCCCAGCCAGACTTCCATGTCTGCAACTAACATGACATCCCTCCTGCTGTGGCCCATCAGTCCGGAAGATTCAATCATTGTGATGCAGGCTGATAACTTGTGGCAGAATACCTTTAGACAGTCTCTGTTTAACAATGAATTAAAGAAGCCAGTATTTCTGCTTCAGGCTCCTTTGAGTCCAGTAACATGCGGACTGAGTTAAGAAAGTCTTCAGTTTGATGAGGAAGATTTTGTAGCTGTTAGATCAGGGGTGGGAAAACTGTTTGTCTCGCGGGCCACATTGGTTTCTTAAAATTGACAGAGGGGCCGGGTTGAAGGTCGTACCTGTGCATTTACTTATAAGAAATCCTATAAAACCTGTATAAAGTATAGTTTGGTCTTAAATCACTCGACTGGGACACGTGAAATTACAACAAAACAATAATAATACAATTTAATCAACAGAAATACCATAATATGCAATGTGACTGAATCATATATTTTCCTCAGCTCTAGATTGACAATCACAGGCGTCCAATCACAACTGACCTCTGGAAAAAAGGGAACTAACCAATGACATTTGATGTTACTATTACAAGAGCAAGCCCCGCCCCGTGACTGACAAAATAAAAGTCCTCGCGCAAACATTCACCCGCTCTTGACTGCTGTTTTTGCTCGCGAGTGATTAAAATGAGCTTGCGGTTACCCGTATTTACGTGTAGCTCTGTTTTCCGCTCGCGGATGTAATTTCCGCACGCGCAAACATCAGTTTTGCGCTCGTTCCTTTTTTGCACGGAATTAACGCTGTAAAGGGGGGTGTAGAGGGGTTTGCGACACACACCTACTCTCCACCACAGCTTCAGCGCCACTGCGGCTTGCAGCCGCGACAGAGTGACATTACAGGGAAATATAAAATGAAGGAGGTTTAATACAGGTTTAATACAAGTTCGGCGGGCCAGATTTAAAAAGCCCAACAGGCCGGATATGGCCCTCGGGCCGTAGCTTGCCCACCCCTGTGTTAGAGCATGGAAAGAGATTTTGATGCCATAAGCCTTTGCAGGTGTGTGTGTAAGAGATTTGGCTGATATGATTGCTAATGGCTTATTTGTTCATACTTCAGGTGTTTCAGAAATGTCTTGTTCTTTAGTTCAGTGAGTCACTACCTGATTTGCAATGCTGGGTCAGTTTGGTTTGTGTATATGACAGTAAACTGATGAATTCGAATGGTCATATTTTTGTCCTTTTAATTTTACAAATAATGCATGTCTATAATTATGGCGGTCTTGAATTCTGGTGTTCTCAGGTAAATGCCCATCCAGCTATGTGCACAGGTCCCACTACCGAACGTCAGGCCCTCATGAAGTCTGTTTCTGACAGTTTGGTCAGAAACATGCACACCAGAACCCTGCAGGAAGTCATTTTGTAAGGCTCTGGCAATGTTCCTCCTTGCACAAAGGAGCAGATCCCAGTCTCGCTACTGGGTTGTTGCCCTTCTATATCCCTGTTAGGGGATATTTTATATTTTGATATTTGCACCAAAGCAGGTGAAACTGATTCACAATCACTGATGCTGATTGTTTGAACAGATTGATATCCCTGAAGTTTAATTGACTTAATTTTTTTGAGCAGCGTATGTTTATATTAGTGTCCACTGACACGCATAATATTGCTCTGTTTATTCTATAAGCGTGTGTTGCAGTTTAGTCGTCCGCCACTTTAAATGCTCAAGCTCCTTAAAGCAGAATGTATTCTGATTGGCTATCAAAATATGCTGGAAAATATTTTGTGACAGTTATTCCACCGATATTGTTCTAGTTGTGGTGAGGACTCTGCTATTCTTTTAAAACTTACAATGATTTGTAAAACCATGTCTTTGTCCTTATAGTGTTGTCAGGGGCTTTAAGTGATTGTAGGAGAGAAGGGAGGAGTATGATTTAGCCGCGCTTTGCTTTATCTCCTTGATATTCGTATGAGAGCTAAACAATAGCAGTCAGACGAAAATGTGTGCCAGAAATCGGACACAGTCCCGGCACTCCAAAGCCAAATTTTCAGCTTTGTTGTGCGTGTGTGTGTGTGTGTGTCCGCTGTTAATCCCGGCTAGCTGAGGGGGGCCTCAGTGAGATTGTCCAACTGAATTACTAGTACAAGAAGGGCTAATAGCGCAGAGTGGGACAGACAAACTAAGAAAGATAAAAAATTGGTGGAAAAAAGACCCTCAGGGGAAAGAGTTCATACCAAGGTTACAGACAAACATTCATAAACTTAATAATTCATCTGTCAACTCAATGAAAAGCACTATGGTACAACCATGCTATTTTGGACACGACGTCACTATCATGGTAACTGATTTCTATCTAAATAGAAATCATTTTTGAATATGGTAATCACTAGGAAAAAAGGGTAGCTAGCATGAAAAGGAGTGACAGCAGTGTGACTATATTAAAGTTTATTATAAATTATAAAAGTAAAGATTTTGTTTTTACTATTATAAATGATCACTTATTTGTATAACAAGTTATAATAATCATAATAATGTTATTATTAATTCAATTTATATGACTGCTTATTGACACACATTTGCACAAAATTGGGGCTTAAAAGTGGTATTAAAAAAGAGCATCGACAGCCCCACAACTGACAAAAATAAAAGTCCTCGCGCAAGCAAAAACAGCAGTCAAGAGTGGGTAAATGTTCGCGCGCGCGAGTGATTAAAATGAGCTCGCGGTTACCTGTATTTAAGTGTAGCTCTGTTTTCCGCTCGCGGATGTAATTTACGCGTACGCAAACATCAGTTTTGCGCTCGTTCCTTTTTTGCACGGAATTAACGAAATTACAGTATATTGTTTACCTATTCTCTTCACAGATAGCACATGGGTTCCTCCTGGTCCATATTAACGCCCGGCCTCATGTGGATAGAGTTTGTAGGGAGTTTTTAGATGAAGGCATTGAAGCCATTGACTGGCCCTCATGTTCCCCAGACCTGAATCCAATTGAGATCTTCTGGGACATTATGTATCAGAGCATCCTTGTAGCACCACAGACTGTCCACGATCTCACTAATTCCCTGATCCAGGTCTGGGATGAGATCCACCATCTCATCAGGAGCCCAGACGTCGTAATGAGTGCACATGGGGGTCTTATACACTGCTGTGATGAACCTCATGCACGTTGGATTAGCCGGTTGCTTCAGTTTTTTTTTTTTATTGATTTTTGAATTCAGCCCTCAGCATGTTAATAGTTTTGGTTTCCATTGACTGTTCCATTTGACAATTTTTTTTTCTTAACAAACTATAGAATGTAGTTAAAGATTTTTATATTGAATATTTCATTCGGTATGATCCAATGTGTTATTCTAAGTGTTCCCTTTATTTGTTTGGCCAGTGTAAGCCAATCCTTACGCCTCAAACTGAAAACTAGTTCCAAACAGTTTTTGATTAGCAAATCTGCAATTCATTAATACTGACAATCTGTTTCAATTAATCTACTCAAATAACAGCCATGGAGTGACCAAGATTTTTCCTGTTTTGGCGTCACTTTCAAACGATGGTTTTTAGTTCTTTGTTCTTTGTTTGAACTTTGACAGGAATCATGTGGCTCGCCAGGTGCCATATAATAAAATCTAATAAAAAAAATTAGATTCATAATCAGAGGGAAAAAACTCCTAGAAAATGCAGCCAATTACTTTGAACATGCACTTTGGCCAGTACTTGAAATATATTCTTATTCTAAACATTTCATTTACTTTGGTAGGCAGTACAACAGTGCGGTTTATGAGTGTCACGACAGCAATCAATATAAAACCACTTATGTTTCTATGGTAATCTAGAGCTTCTACACTCCGATTCAAGCAGCTGAGTAGCTTGTGGTCTTAGATATGTATACATGGATACCACATTCAACCGTTCCAGACATGTTGGCGCGCCCGCCATCTTGGAGCGGCCAGCGTGTCGTCTCTCACGGTAAGAATGGGCAAATGGCCAGACAAAATGGGGTAACCTTTCTCAGGCGAGAATGTGTTAGTTTGTGTTATTATAGGTAACAGGTTTTTCTGCTATAGTAACTTTTTAATGTTAAGACCTTGTCTTGTTGCATTGTCTTAGTGTAGCCAAAAATATTTGCTGAAGTCTGTTGCAGATATAGATATTAATATATGCTCAGTCAACTCGCTCTCAAATGTTCACGGAGCGGCTTTGACTGTTCCAATATGGCGGACGGCTTTCATAAAGCTGCCTATATTTCGTGTGTAATATAGATTTGTGTTTAAATAACAATGATTTAAATGGCTCTTTTGATCAAAAAAGGTTCCTGACCCCTTAGTTAGTTTTAATTCTCATTTGTGTCATCCATGTTCAGTTATCGCATTGTGAAAAGAGTGACAGTAGTTTGAGTGGTTTTAATGGTAGCTTCAAACGGCATTTGTTTTGTGACTGATCTAAATTTTTGACCGCTGTCGTGGAAAGGAAGATTTCCAGCAACGGTTGCTGTCTTCAGCCATATTAAATGTTCTTCTACTGTTCTATTGCAGACACCATTTTTCACTTTCCCAACTTTCAATCCAAATCTCTCATTAGTTTGTCAGCTTTTCTACAGACATCAGGAGCTCATTAAAGCGTCTGTCCAAGTATGAGAGACTGCTTTGGGGAATAACGTTAGTCTTGTCATGCTTAGGCACGGTTCACTCGGCAAAAAGCAGAAAACCTCGGTACGCTGAGTTACGTCCTCTCTGTTCTTCATCAGCTGACAGAAGCACAGCCTCAGGATAAGGTCATCCTGTTCTTCCTCTTGCATCTTTATTCAGAAACTGTTGCACATCCCTCTTTGCTCTTGATCAGTCTTGTCTTGACTTTTTTCTGCCTTGTATGTCTGCACAGTTTAAAACTTGCGTGTGTGTGGAAGGGAAATTGATGGTTAAATTCCCCCACCCCAAACAGAGTCACTTTCACACACTATTTGCTTTCTCCCAAATGTGGCCTCGGCATATTAATAGTAAACATGCACCAATGCTGGCTCTGCAAATGGGTGCATGGAGTGCTAGAAAGGAAGGATATCTGCCCGTTGGTGCTGATTTCAAATCCATGTGTGCATATACACACAACCCCCCCCCAGTAGGACATGTGTTTCTCATTTGTGTGACCTCAACCAAGATCACTTCTGAAGGTGTGGAGGCCCAGATTAATACTGCAACACTGTGCCAGGAAGAAACAGAGTACATGATATACTTGTGCAGGGGATTCAAAGTTCATCCCTCTCTCTTTCTCCATCTATCTGTCAGTCTGTCTTTTTGTCTATTGTTCTATCTACTGTTTTGCTATTCTATTTGCCATTCTGTCTGTCTGTCTGTTCTGTTTTCTGTGTCTGTATGTGTGTGTATTTGTATATCTTTCTCTGTCTACCATTCTGTCCATTTATCTCTCTACATTTTACATTTATGCATTTGGCAGACGCTTTTATCCAGTGACTTGCATTCAAGATACACATTGACATTTGAATCAGTTCTTGCTTTCCCTACATATCTATCTGTCTGTGAAACCATGGGGCACCTTCACACGGGTGGAAAACATTTCTCTTTTCTGAGCTAACCAGCTGGTCTTTTTCTATGTGAATTTTTTTATATTTTTATAGATGATTGAGATCTACTAAAGTTTGACAACCTATTTGTTGTTTTTACATTATATACTGTATTTGTATTGTTTTAGAAAGTGGAATGGAAGTTATTTTTGTAAAATGTAACCGTTAAAAATTAATATTTTAAGTTTGCCGTAGGCGTCCAATTATTTGTTTTGTGGTCAACTGCTTTGCTAAACTACCTTTACTTGCGTAGTCTTTTGTGTTCTTTATAATGAGTTTGTTCCTTTAGGCAAACTGTTCAAATTTATGTAACCAGCATGGGTGCGGTATCTCATTTTGTCATAGAGTTTGAACTAAACACTAAATGTCTATTCCCAACATTCTATACTGTTCTATTTTATTCTATTCTGTTCTTCTGTTTTCAAACACACATGTGCTTCATACATGTGAATTCAGCTGCACAAACCCCCACCAATAAAAGTCATTTCATTAAAATCCACTAGCAACGTTACCTTCAGTAGCAGAACAGTGTGTCTCTATCTTGTGCTCTTTTACACACATAAATACACACACACACACACACACACACACACACACACACACACACACACAGGCACACACTTAGTTCATACATGAAGTGGTAATTAGCAGCATCAGAGTGTGATCCCTCCACAATGTGGGTGTTGAGTGAGACCTAAAATAATCCAGTGAAGAATGACGAATCCCACGAATGAAACTCATTATCAGCTGCAGTGTTCCAGCAGGCTGAAGTCTCTGTGTACCTGAAACATATAATCACAGGCTCCCAAAAATCCCCTCAATAACTCTTTGTCTAGACTTCAGAGCTGATGTGCTGCAAACATCCCCAGTCGAGCTGCATTTTTAAAGAGATCACACATTTTGGGAATCTGTGTAGATGGGCAAAGGAGCTGGGTGTTGTTACAAATCTTTTTTTTATAGATTCAACAGTTTTGTTTGTGTTTCTCAATGTGTGTGCAGCATCTTTTTTAATTAGTAGTTGAAATGATGTACTAAAATGGCCTATTAAGTAATTAAATTTTTTTTTTTAATGATAGTTACAGGGCAGGTTCATGGTGTTTTCATTAGTTCATTCAGGTCACTTGTTCCTTGTGTGCCTTAAAATGCTGTATTTTTCTCCTCTCTCTGCAGATTTCTCTATAGCCTGGTCCAGAACTGTGCAGTCATGTTCAGGAACAGTCTGAAGATGCTGCTCGGCGGCAAATCCAACCGCAAGAATCGAAATAGTGGTAGGTTGAGTTGGTTCTCCTTTTAAGATCGAAAACTTCCCTACAGTCAGATGCTAGGATGTGCCTTTAGCGTCATGTGAAGCAGGAGTGCAACTGTGTTAGAGTTTGTAGACGGGACGTTTTTGTTTTTTGGTTACAGCTGCACTATTCATTACATCATTCCAATACATCATATCTGTCAGATGGCTGTTGTATTTTCCTAGAAAATAAGTTGCACGACAGTTAGTCACACTGAGTCAACATTGTCAACAAAACAAACACACTGTCGCATTTTCACATTTTATTATTACATTCTGAAATGAGGTAAAATGCCTCATTAATAAATAAAACAACCTTCTACAATTGTTCTAAATAAATGTTGTATCAAAGCAAATGTACAGTTTTTTTTTTCAAGTAAATGTATTAAGTCATGCAAATGATTTAGCAGAAGATGAATTTATTGAACAACACTTTTGCCAAAATTGTGGCTTCAGATATTCTGAATATTAACCCTTTTTGGCTGATTTATGAAATTTGATTTTGATTTGTAGCTACACTCACATAAAGGATTATTAGGAAAACCTGTTCAATTAATGAAATTATCTAATCAACCAATCACATGGCAGTTGCTTCAATGCATTTATGGGTTGGTCCTGGTCAAAACAATCTCCTGAACTCCAAACTGAATGTCAGAATGGGAAAGAAAGGTGCTTTAAGCAATTTTGAGCGCAGTATGGTTGTTGGTGCCAGACGGGCTGGTCTGAGTATTTCACAATCTGCTCAGTTACAGGGATTTTCACGCACAACCATTTCTAGGGTTTACAAAGAATGTGAGTGTGAAAAGGGAAAAACATTCAGTTCTGTGGGAGAAAATGTCTTGTTGATGCTAGAGGTCAGAGGAGAATGAGCCGACTGATTCAAGCTGATAGAAGAGCAACTTTGACTCATATAACCACTCGTTACAACCGAGGTATGCAGCAAAGCATTTGTGAAGCCACAACACGCAGAACCTTGAGGCAGATGGGCTACAACAGCAGAAGACCCCACCGGGTGACACTCATCTCCACTACAAATTGGAAAAGGAGGCTACAATTTGCACAAGCTCACCAAAATTGAACAGTTGAAGACTGGAAAAATGTTGGCTGGTCTGATGAGCCTCGATTTCTGTTGAGACATTCAGATGATAGAGTCAGATTTTGGTGTAAACGGAACGAGAACATGGATCCATCATGTCTTGTTACCGCTGTGCAGGCTGGTGGTGGTGGTGGAATGGTTTAGGGTATGTTTTCTTGGTACACTTTAGGCCCCTTAGTGCCAATTGGGCATAGTTTACATGCCACGGCCTACCTGAGCATTGTTTCTGACCATGTCCATCACTTTATGACCACCATGTTCCACCATGTTATGACCACTCTGATTCTACTTCCAGCAGGATAATGCACCATGTCTCAAAGCTGGAATCATTTCAAATTGGTTTCTTGAACATGACAATGAGTTCACTGAACTAAAATGGCCCCACAGTCACCAGATCTCAACCCATTAGAGCATCTTTGGGATGTGGTGGAACGAGATCTTCGTTCCCTGGATGTGCATCCCACAAATCTCCATCAACTGCAAGATGCTCTCCAATCAATATGAGCCAACATTTCTAAAGAATGCTTTCAGCACCTTGTTGAATCAATGCCACGTAGAATTAAGGCAGTTCTGAAGGTGAAAGTGAGTCAAACACAGTATTAGTGTGGTGTTCCCAGTAATCCTTTAGGTGAGTGTAAATAAAATCTGAACATAAGTTTTTAAAATGAATAGATTTGTTTATATTTCTATTTGAAACATGTATATTTCCCTATTATTCACATATTCCCCAATTATTTCTCCTCAGCATGACAAAGTTAACAACTAACAGTGATCAAAATGCGTCAAGTTTATTATACAGGTTTTACCCTGTAAACAAACCATAGAAAAAGTGGCACAGCTTACCCCACCCATATCTACAATGTCAGATTTAGATTTAGAATCCACAAGTTGCTTTTATTGAAGAGCTTGGGGAGAAGCTAGCAAACGACAGCGTAACTAACAATGTCGAGCCTGTGCACTAACAAAACGCCTCGAGATCCCATTCTGTTTGCGCTCCGTCTAGTGTTTTTTGAGTATGGGAATGATGCGTTTCTGTATTTTTGTGTGTGTATTTTAGCTCTCAGAAAGATTATAGCCGTGTTAAGATTACAATACTCCGAAGCAACTGTTGGAATGAAATTAGGTTTCCGCAAGTGAACCGGACCCAGATGAGATTTAAATGGTGAATGGGAATAAATGGTGTTGCTCAGTGAATGAACACACATTTGCAGACCACCGCTGCATATTTGCTGGTAGCAGAAGTTTTGAAAAGAATATGCGTCATACAATCCACTATTTGCTTTTGCTTGACTATCTTTGTTCTCCTCTTTTTCAGGACTATTTTGCACCTTAGAACACTCATATTAACAAGTTACAGCATTGACACTGGCTGTGTAAGCAGTGTGGTACTGTATCTTGAATATTATTTTTCATTTGTTTATACTTAAAGCCAAAAAAGCAAAGTATTTGTATATTAAAAATACACTAACTTTCAAAAATTTGGGTTCTGTAAGATTTTTTTTATTCAATAAGGATTAAATTGATTTGAAAATGACAGTTTTCAAAGATTTCAAAGACTTGAACTTTCTATTAATCTATGAATCATCATGGTGTCCACAAATATATATAATGCAGAACAACGTTTACACTGAAGTAATGATGCTTAGAAAACTTAGCTGTGCTATTTTGTAATAAAATAAATCTATTGCGACTGTTATGGTTCACTTTTTTTAAATTACATAAATACAGCCTTGCAGTGCATTTGTGGCTTTTTACAATAACCCCAATTTTTTTTTTATCAGTAGTGTAAATTCTCTTAAAATAGGTCTTAATGTCTAATGCATTGTTTTGCTGCTCAAGCAAATGTATCTTGTTTAAAAGATGTTTTCATGTTTCAACTGGGGAATATAACGAAAATACTTTTAAGCAGCTTATCTGTACTCTTTTGAGTTTGGGATTCATTACAGACACATTACCATTTGGATGTAAATGTGACTCTCACTCTTCATGTTTCCAATAGTTGTTAACGGCCAGCCCCTGATTAACCTGCTATAATTTATGGACATTAATAAAATCCACACAGTAACCCAGAAATCCTTTCCTTTACACAGAAGCGCTGTCAGCGTGAAATCACGAGAACCTGCTGTTGCAGTCACGCTGCTGCTTCGCTTGCACGCTACCTGTGCATGTTGTGTGAAACGGGCCTAAGCGCTCATGTATGCCTGTGGGAGCCAGTTGTAGAGAAGTTACAGGGTTTTGGTGGAGTTGAGCAACACCGTTGTGCTGTGTGTGATGGATGAGAAGGGTTTGTTTGTCTGTCTGTCTGTGTGCTCTGTTTTCCTTTTTTTTTTCTGAAGTGTGGCTCTGCAACTGCAAGGACGTCGACGGATGCAAACTTTTGTTTATTACACAAACCTGTACATTCACTCAAACACACACTTTACTTTCCCTCATACGTCAGGTCTTTCTGAATCTCCCATAAAGATTTACTCAAACAAGTGGCAAGTCTGACTCTCCCAACAGACCAGCCATTCACCTCAGTGAGATGTGTATCAATGGGACCTCACACTTCCCAGAAAGACCTCCTGTCTTTAGTCCATGCTCTCAGACTGTGGTTGAAATTGCTACTTTGCTGACGACTCCAGTCATTTTCTCTTCAGGGACTCTAACTCCCCTATAAGCTTGAAGGGGCAAATTTAGTTTTGCTCCAGTGTATTGTAGCGTGTCATTACTGGTACAGGTTTAGATAAATGTACAGTTGAATGAACCCATTGAAAATAAAACTGACAGTACTACATAGAAATAGAAACTAGAAGCTGCATTGAGGGCCTCATTATGCCATTAGTAATATTTAATGTTACATGAGAGTAAGTAGTATTATGCAATATATTGAACCAAGTTGATGGTTCCAAGACGTTCAGACCAAAAATACTCACTTTGTTGTAATTGTTTAAAACTAACACTACATTGAACTTTTTGTTGTTTGTAAGGTTGTTTTATTTTAACTGAACTGTTAATTTAAATGGTTTTTAGTGAACTGAATCTAGAACTTTTTGAGCTTTTGATGTTGTTAGTTTTTTGCCTATTTTAAACGGTGGGTGTGTGTGTGTATGTATATGTATAGATGCATGTATGAATGCCTTTTCACGCATATAACCCGCAGATGCAGATAATCCGCACCCTCATATAGCCCGCGGGGGTTGGGAGTTTTGTGTAAAAATATTTACAGGTGTATATACAGCCTACAACAGCAAAAGTACCAAAACCACACCGACCAATTAAATTATGTAAATGTTTTTGGCCAAAAAATTACAGATAGCACATATGCTCTTTCTCCCACTCTCTGTCCTACTCAAACACACGTATAGTATGGACACACACACACTGTTACACTCACACAGAAACGTGTTGTCAGCGCTGCTCTGATTTTATCAGTAAAATAGTTTAACAACTTAAAAACTATGTGCCATTTCTCACTAGTGAGGTAGTGTTCCTGGAGCAGATAAACAACAAATACAGTTTCGCTATTAGTAGAGACTGTTGAAAGACACGCAGACTCGGGTAATTCACACACGCTTAAAATCTCAATCTCTCTTTTTTAAGGACAAAAACCTGACAAATGTCTTGAAATACATGCCAAGTCACCTTTATTTATATATCTCTTTTTACAATAGAGATTGTTTCAAAGCAGCTTTACAGAGATGACAGGAAAATAATGCAACAAAGTTTCTTTTGGCTGTACAGCAGCTCTAGAAGATTAGGCCAATCAAATATGATGAATATTAAGTGTTAAGTGTCCCCAACTAAGCAATCCAGAGGCGACAATGGCAAGAAACCCAAACTCCAGCAGGTGACAGAAAAGAGAAAGAGCGAGAAACCAGACCAAAAACCAAGTTAAGGGACCAGTTCAATCTGAACAATGTTTTGAGGTAGTGTAACTGTAGTAGAAGCGGCGTAATTGCGAAAAATAATTGCATTAAATATTCAAGTTTTGAATAACTTGACATGAAGGATTTACGTACATGCAGTGTCATTTTCTTTTTTTGAATTTGCATTTACACTTTGAAAATAAGCTTTTAGTTATTGGATTTTCTTCTTGAAGTTATTTTCTCTTTATTTTAAATTATTATTAAAATAAAAATTCATTCTAAACATTAAAATCAGCCGTTGAAGCTCCGGTGTTCAAAGTAAAAACCCATACAGTACCTCACACATCAGAGTGCCATTCCCGTATGTGATAACCCGAAAGGAATGAACCGGGTGCTGTAGATCTGGGATTTGGATATGCTCTGAGCCCCCTTTAAATTCATCATGTGACCAGACACTAATTCTCAATCTCTGCAGAAGATGTCGTGTTGTGGTTTGTATGTTTTATATTACAGCTGTATTGTTGTACTCATCTTTGATCTTGGCTTTAGACGGGAGGATTTCCACAAGGTTGTGTCATACAGTAATAACTCTCTTCACTCGACATGTAGCACTGCAGGATGCGAAGCGACATATGTGGAGTGCCTATGAAGTCAGTGGTGTCATTTTTTTTCCCGTTCCTTCCTGCCTTCTTTTTTCTGTTAGTATTCAGCTAGATGCAAATGCAGCTCTCTCGGCTGAATATATTCGCCATAAATTAGATCTGCACAGCCAGCAACTTACAGAGCACAGCAGAGGAACTGAGCTCCACAGTGCAGCAAAAAAACGCATGTCGCGGGGCGATTGATGGTTAGCCTCTAGACCCCTCAAACATCGTGAGCAGAATCCTAACAGTCTCAAACAGCTGCCGGCAGCAGTGACCCATGAGCCCTGTGTGGTTTGAATATGATGCAAGTGTGTATAAGAACCACAGGCAATATTTTGCCTGCGGTGTGTCATTTTGCTGGCAAATTTTGACAAGACGTGGTTGTGATTGATTTTGTGTAATTAGTTATATGGAGAGAACTTTATACAATACATGCTTGATGAATGCTGAGATTGGAGTATTTGGAAAATGTATGGGGAAATTATATCCATCACTTTAATTGGACAAGTTTGCTTCAGGATTGATGCCAAAAAACAATTTGAGCTGTGGAAGTCATTATTTATTATATATATATACTTTTACCTTTTGTTTGTTTGAGATGATTTTAAAACATGGTTGTGTGGATTTCCAAATTTAATTGAAAATGCATTTTAAAGTTGGGTAGCGAACAGAATGTAGAAACTGAAAGCAGGGAAGAATAATTGGAATATAGCTTTAATTGAAATTTAAAGAAATTGATTGTTTGGCATGACTAACCTTGTTGTTTTGATAAGTCTTGGTGTATTGATGGATAAATATAGATGGTTTGAATGGCAATTCATTCAAATTCTCTTATAATTCAAATTCCTGTGGGCTTTGGCCAATTCATACACCTTATTTTAATGGGAGACAGTTCTTGAATGCTGTATTTTGCTCAACACTGCTGTGGTATTTGAAGGCCAGACTGTGTTTGGGAAATCCGGTCAGGTTTAGCTAACAAGTTAACATTTTAGAGCATAGGTGTCAAACTCAAGGCCCGCGGGCCACATCCGGCCCGGCGTGTAATTATGTCCGGCCCGTGAGAGCATTTTATGTCCCGCGCTCTAGCTGGCCCGCCGAACACTTCCTGTATTAAACAGGAAGTGGCTAATGATGCTTCGCGCTCGCGCTAGTACCGCGCGATTGTTATTGTCAATTATCCATAACTGTTCAGGCTCGGTACACAGTGCTTGTGCGCGAAATTCAAGTGTTGATCATCAGACGAGAAGAGCCCGCCCTCATGGCAGAACGTCTTGCATGATTGACAGGTCAGACAGCATATCAGCGCCAGCTGTCAGAGTGATAGTGTAAGCGCCAGAAAGAAAATACAGCGCAAAAACAAAAACATTACGTCCTTAGGGACGTAACAAATATATTGAAATATTATTACGTGTAAAAAAAATTGTGATATAGTTTGTAAAATCTGCAATAACCCATGGGTTATATGCGGGAAAATACGGTATATGTTTACTGACATACTGCCGGTATACCCGTGTGTCTCATTTGCGGAGATAATGTGGCAGTAATTAAATAATTTAATAAGACGGCACTATAAGACAAATGACATAAGAGCAAATTCAACTGAATGATTTGATTTGTTATTGCTGAAAAGCAAAAATTTTATTTAGATTTCCAGGTTTTGTTATGCAGCATGTCCATATTTTGAATTTGTATAATTTTGACAGGATATATTTTTATGGAGAGCAAAATCTTTTATATATAAATCTTTTTAAGTTTTTATATAAAATGACATAAGAGTAAAGAAATTTGAATGTTTGTTCTTTTAACTTTTACTTACTTTTACTTAACTTGTTTACTTTATTTCGAACTAATTTAGACAGGATATATTTTATTTTTTTTAAAGTATTTTTTAAATATTTTTATATTTTTAAGTTATTTAAGGTATAAGTTGATTTATTCCAGAATAATATTTCTGTCTGTTTTTATTCACATCTAATTTAAAAAAAGGTAAGTTTTAAAAGTTTAGTTTTAGTGTTTTCAATAAATGTTTATCCTGTTCGGCCCGCGACCTAAAGTTTTTTGGGATTTTGGCCCCCTGTGCAATTGAGTTTGACACCCCTGTTTTAGAGAATGAAGCCCCCAAAGCTGTTGATATTTTGTAGCTATTGGATTTCAAAGATTGTCTTTAGTACTTCAGAGTCTTCTCTATATGCCAATAATGTAAAGCTACTCCATAGCCGCCTTTATTTTGGTCAAATTCTCTCTCATTATCTTTTCCTACCACCTTGCTGCTGCTCTGCACCTCTACACCAATGTCACTGTCCTTTCTTGCTGACAGAAACTGGCCTTCTGCCCAACGCATGGTGATCTTCCAGATGGGGTCTGTTAATGTGGACTTGAAGAACCAGTCTTCCTGAAAGAACAGTATTGAATCTAGCACATCGAAACTGTTGGTTCTCAAGTCACACCAAGAGCAATAACTAAAACAGTAACTATACTATTATAACTATTACGTTAATTTGGGTCTCCTGTTGCTTACATCCATGAGCACATCACTTCCAATTGGTCAATGGTTTTTTTGTCCATCAGCTTGAAAAATAAAAATCTGAAAGTGATACCCGTCGATATCTTTATGTGGACTATGCTCTTGTGGACTTTCTGTACTTTCATATTCAAGTTAATAGTTATTGTCTTCATTGCGAACCCTTCATATCCCTATACTGGTGCTCACTCGAACGTGGATTTTAGAACAAGTCCCACATTTCGAATCCAACATGTCTTTGTATTGTTGGGATTTAAAGGAACAAAGTGGTGATCTCACCAGCGTAGTTCAAATCTGGTAAGCAACAGACTTCAGCTCCTAGTCAGCTCTTAATGACCTTCCAATCCAGTTTCATTGTTATATTCTGGCAGATACATGAAACATGGTCCTACTGAAATAGTCCAGAATGGACAGGAATGTCCCTACACTTGCTATACTTTGGCTGCCCGTTTGCTGGTCCAGAAGATCCTGTTCTCATTCTTGTGCATTCTTATTTAAGAGAGTCTCCCTTAGATAAAATGGTTCCTGATTTTTAGGGAGGGGGGGATGGACCTCTTTGACGTTCTTATCCTTTGCTCTATTTTAAACCCTTGGATTAGGCACACATGTTTGGGCTGGAGATTGCAACACAGAGCCAGAAAATAAAGCTAAATATGCAGTGATACATTTGCTTCAGTTGCATCAACTTTCATTGTAAAATCATTTCCGTATGTCTCTTTAGGTCAAGTGAATCTGTATTTGATCTAGAAATACTTGGAATCTTTAAATTACAGGACAAACCGCTTTCACAGTAATACTATTCTGGATATTTGAATGATTGTAATTTCTTGTCTGTGAACATGAACGTACATGTTCACTTCCTATACGTTTATGTGCATGTTTGTCTGTTACCACTCTGTGTGTGTGTAGGATTGAATGTTTTCCACTGAAAGAAGGGGGTGTATATACTTTTGTTCATGTAGTTTATGCTGACAGTTTGAATATAAGGTATAATTTTCACCACACACGCGCGATATACACAAATGCATGTAGTCGCTTATGTAGATATTTAAGTGGGTTCATAACATTAACTTGCATTGTTATTAAGCAGCTAACTATGAATATTAGACATACCCAGTGCTTCCCCACTCTGTTCTTCAAGGCACACCAACAGTTTGATGTCTCGCTTATGTGATGTATCTATTGTACCCTAATGTAATCCAATGTGGCTACAGCATATTATATCAGTACAAATTCCTTTTTTTTTCCTCCAATTTATTAAATTGTTTCATTAAGATTTATACATAGTCTCCCTGACTGAGTTCAATAAAAAATATTTCGTCTCACTACTGAATTCACCAGTTTGCTACGTTTCTGATAATTATTAAACCATAAGCACAAACTATGCGAAAGCGGCAGCCTTTCCTGTGCACTCTGTGTCCAAATTCACTCCACTGTAGTATAGAGTATAGGCGGCGATTTCAGACACACACCTTGAGTCTTTACGAAACTTTACAATTTGAATCGGGTGTGTTTGATTAGGAAGCATTTATGGTTTTGTCTGATTTAGTTGATTTCTTTGGACAAATTTATAAGCTCCAGTATGCATCCATTGTGTTTAATGGAGTATGCACCGAAATTACGGCCACTGAAAATTATCATCTGAAATGACATTTTCAGTTTTTGGCTGAAAAGATGAGCTAAAATTTGCCGTTCAGCGCTCGGGTATTACTCTCACGCAGCATTTTTTTTGTAACTTGTGAGCTTCTCTGCTTCAATGCTGCTCTGGCCGAGCAGGAACGTCTGTACTGGCACCCAGTTTGATCTGCTCAATTTGCCATTTTGTGTGTGTGTGCGCAGTCACTCACGCCCTAAGCGAACGCTCCACTGTTACATCCACATGTACCGCTCACGCTCACCGGAAATAACATGCCCACATGAAACTTCTCTGTGGTAAAATGACTCCGCAACCTCTTTCACTGCTCTGCTCGCATGCTCTGGTATTAATAGCTTTGTAGGAACTTTATTTTTATAATTGTAGGTTTTCTTTTTAATAATTGGTCCTATTATGATAATTGGTTCTCTTAAATCTGATTCATTTTGATATTTAATATAATTTAAATATTTTCTGTCCAATTTTGGTGTTACTTTATTGGCTTAATTTAGACTCCGTAAAATGGTTTAAAATTAGAAATAGCTGATTGTTTAAAAAAAAGAAGTAATTTTCGGTTTTCACCCAAGTGCATGCAGAATTTTCGGGTTCAACCCAGAATTTTCATTTCTGTGTATGCGCTCATACACGGATCTGCTGTACACACACTGTAGTTAAGCAGTTTGTCCTGATCATTGGTGCAATGAAGTTGCAATTGGTGCAACTTCCGTCCACTTAGAGGAACCTGAACCTGAATAGATGGAATAAACCTCAGCAGTTTCAGCTGAATCTACTCACTATCTTTCAAATTCTAGCAAAGGTGTTTTATAAGCCACCAAGTTTTTATATCTGTTTTAGAAGTGTGTAATGTAGTAAAGGTCATTCTTGTATTATTCATTTAACGTTATTACACATTATGCATTACATTTTGTCACGTCTCTGAATGTAAAAAAAATTCTAAAAACAAGCTAAAACTTTTATTACAGATTTGATTGAGTTGCTATCTGAATATACAAAGCCTTTGTGTTCTGTACAAGAATGTAAAAAAAAAAGTGTGTAGAGACTCTTCAACACTATAGGCAGAACACACAAGAGAGGTTAAGAGAATTTGAACGGAGAGGAAAAAGTTTGAGGGATGCAGCTGAATAGCTGCTATCGAGTGGGAGAAAAAGAGAAAAGTGGAGGAGGGAGGGTGCGTCTGTCCGCCTCGCTGATGAGTGAACATTTGTGTGTGTGTGTATCGGGGGGGATGTATTATCTTGGCGCATGCGCCAGTACCTGGCAGTCGCCCTCAAGACTGCAGATAACTCTCTCTCTTCTCAGCATCACTCGTCTAAGCATTTTTCTTGACTTTTTCTCTTTTTTTCAAGATCTTTTTCATGAACCTGGACTCCTAGTTCTTCAGTTATTTACCATGCATCTTGATTTGACTGTGTTGGGATGTGGATTCTTTGAGCACACAGAGGTGAGCTACAAGGTCCTGAGGTTTTTGGCTCGTGCTGACAGATTTTGGGGTCTCGTCTGGGATAGGCGATCTGGAATAGACTCCTGATAAGCTCAAAGGAAATACCCCAGTAGATTCGGACAAGATTGAGAAATTTGAAGAGCCTGTAGGACTTGACTTCATGCCATCTTGGCTCCTTCGTTAAGGCAAAGGACAGCAGAAACTCTGGTGACAACGTGCCCCATCAGTCATTTCACGAGAGTCTCACTGATGTGTTTGGCTTTTTCATCTATGTGGCTTCCTTGACGGCACGTGAGTATGATTTCTGTGGTGATCTTTGCTAACTGATCACAGGATGAGCTTAATGAATTTTATTACATAAAAAATGAGAATACTGTAGGGAAATCAAAGCCAAATCTGATATGCACACACTAACACATTTAGTCACTTGATCACTGAAATTTTAACACCTACACAATTGTGGGCAAACAGACACACACAATCACACAGTCACCTACATGATCCCTCCCTATCAGTATTCCTCGCCCACTCAGTGGTGTCAGCAGAGCGAGAGGAACTCTGTGTGTGCGTGTATGTGCCTGTTTCTGTAATCTGCATTTCTCTGTGTGCGTTTAAAAGACGTCTCTAGTGCCTCGTCTCTTTCTTTGTGTGTGAGGGATGTGCAAATCCATTCTATACTGGGTTGAAGCACTCTTCTGTGTCCTTAAGGGCATTTTGGGAAGTACATTCTGGTGATGTGTTGGATGTTTTCAAGTGTAGGACGTAATTGGTGATTGGGATGGCACAGAACACTTTAAGGGGTGTGTTTATTGGCTAGTAACATTGCAATCAGGTGAATTTACATTTACGCATTTGGCAGACACTTTTATCCAAAGCGACTTACATTGCATTCAAGGAACACATTGAACCAGTTCTTGCTCTCCCTGGGATTGAACCCATGACCTTGGCGTTGCAAGCACCAATGCTCTACTGGTTGAGCTACAGGAAAGCTGCAGATGTGGCATCATAATCTGTATTAAACGTAAGTTCACAGTATGATTCCCAGTCTTAACTAGTCTTTTCTGAGTGATGTGGATGATACAGCAAACCACATTAATCCAGAATTGAGGAACGAAACTGCATTGCTACAGCGCATTTTCTGATGGACAGTTGTGTCACTGGTAGCAAAGTCAGTTTAATCGCACTTCTTAGTAGCAAGGTGTGTTGAGGCCTCAAAATATGATGTTCCCCCAATATAGTAAATTTGAAGAACTAACTGATCAGCCCGAAAAAAAAGAAGTTTGTTTGGAATTCGTTTTGGGAGTTTGAAACCTCTTGCCAAAGCGAACCTTCCAGAAAAGTTTGCTCTGACTGGTAAACACTAGGGATGAGCAAGTACAGCATTATCTGTATCTGTTAACCATATGAATTATCTGTATCTGTACTTGGACTGGGCGGGGCCTAGCCCATAAGTGGGCGGGATTTTTTTGTTGATTAGAAAACTATTTACATGACAGCATCAGCATTGAGCTTCAGATCAATGGTTTTGATCACGATAACAAACCAACTATATACAGAAGTTTTGCAACAATGAATACAACACATGCAGTTGCAATTATGAAGAAATCATAATTTTTTGCATGAAGTCAAAAAACTGGTTAGAGCCAGCAGACTGTTAAAAAAAAGGGAAAAAATCTCCGACAGGCAGAGACGCAACACTACCACTATCGCTTTCTACCAAGCTCCACGTCTGAACAAACCCCACGTTTACCAGAACTGGTTAATAAGTAGACTGAGTGAGTGACAGTGAAAGAGAGCTATTCTCTTCTCAGTGTTCTGTGTGTGAGTCATCAGAGCTGGACACAGCAAATCTACATGTGTAGGGGAGGGGTGCTATCGGGGAGCCTATCACAGAACGCAGACACAGTCAGCTACCCAATGAGGATTTTTATTCAATCCGAGCACAGAGATTGACTCGTATTACTCGTATGATACTCGTACTCTGCAAAAGTGCTTTATCCGTACCGGATACTCGTTTCAGCGAGTCTGATCGTTTCAACAGAGTATCCGGCTCAACTCTAGTAAACACCTTTGTACTACCATTGGTCCGTGGCGAAGAGAAACACTTTTTACTAGTTGAAATCTCGTAATTATATACTGAAGTAGCTTAGCTGACCACGTTGGTCACATGACAATGCAATCAAGTCAAATGTAATGCGAGATTTCATTCTACTATTTAGAATGTACTACATTTATAAAAGTTAGGTTTTCAACAAAGGTACTACCTACTCAGACAATATGTGAACAGACACTTGATCAAATTACAGCTACATTCTTAAAGGGTATCTTTATACTCAACTTGACTCATTTTTCTTTGGAGGATTTGGCTCATTGGCTTTTGTTCTCGGTAAAAAAAAAAAAAAACTCAGTTAACAGTTTTTTTTTGTGCTAAATGAAGATGAGACTGGAGACTTGGCATTCTCCTCTATTAAAGGCAATATTAGCAGTTCAGGCCTAAAGATGTACTGTATAACATTTCTACCACGAATCAGTTTTCCCACTGAGATAAGTGAGTTGGGTTAAGTGCGTAGGATTATGTGGTTGCCTACATGAATTTCACTCTCTTTTTCTTTCTCTCTGCCTCTCCTTCCACACTGTCTCACAGGGCTAGGTTAAGCTAGGTTGTGCTGACAAAGCGTATGTACAGGATTTATCACGCCACGGCTGTTGCTAGTCAGATCAGACAGAGTTGAGTCTTACCGTTAGTTCATCTATAAAATTTACTGAGATCTCTAAAGGGCTCTTTGCGTTGTAATTTAACGGTGTTATGAAACTGCCATTGGCTTCTATACGGTATTTAAGTAGTTAATTGTTTGGCATCTTTAGAGCTCTTTGTTATATTAGAGTGACATTATAGAGTTCGATCCTGCATATGAAGTGAGTGTCATATCCAACTGCCTTGAGTTGCCTTTATAGGTGTGGCATCTAACTTTGAATATAGTTAAAGTTTTGCGGAAAGCAGCGTTACTTCATCGTGATGCGAGAGAAACTGTTTCCCAGGATGCCAGACAGAGACTTTGTACACACCCACGACAAGACATGTGATTGTTTCCCGGCGCGAGATCGACGAATGAGGGCACGAGTGGATGTATCCCGTGAGCTGATTGGCTGATTCTACTTCACGGATTTTCACCTATCGTAGGGGGTTCCGGTCCACATTAACCGCAATTAACGAGGGATCACTGTAATCTTGCAATTCTTCTTTGCTAAAGTCAGACTGCCAAAAACATTAGTGTTTTAACATTTAAATTCCGTTTCAAAAATAATTGAAAATTAATTCAAGTTCATTTAGCTCAAAAAATATGTTTGCATTTGTGGCATTTTCAGATATTACTCATTTTGTTACTGTAGTTAAATATTGATATTTAATTATCTTTGTAATCCCTAAATAAATGGTATGTATGCATGTATATTAGATTTTTCTCATACATAAACTATATTTACTGAATTTTACTTATTACATTTACACATTTTCTATCTCATTGGCTAAAATGGCCATTTAAGTTCTCTTAACTGAATAAAATCACTCAGAGGGAGATATGATTTTTCTTCATCTCTATCTATTGACAGGACAAGGCAGGATGGTTTCTTGGCTGGTGGTGTTTTTTACAGATAGGTGGAGTTTGATGTGCCACGGGCAGCTGAGCCGGACTTATAACCGCTAGATAAGGGCTCAGTTTGGATGTAGACTGCTTCGAGTGAAATAAGAGAGTCAAAACTGAAAAAGAGAGGGATATATCCGACTGCTCCGATATCTTTTCTGAAAAAGTCTATGTATGGCCAGAAAAAAATACTAAATTATTCATCAGTGGCAGACTACACCCGAGGATCACATTTCTAGACGTGCCCACACTTACTTTAGCAGTGCATTTGCAAGTCCTCTGTGGATGCCTGAACTGATGCTCACTAATAGGCTCCCTTTTAATGGTGAGTGAACATCAACCAATCTAAGCAAGTGTGTCTGGTCAAGCATAGTGCAAATCTGGAGAGTTTTTTTTGTTTTTCTTCCAGTAAAAACCATTTGGTGTTTTGTCAAACTGAATGAAAAGTATGTTAGGAAATCAAGGCAAGGAGGGAGTATTTCTAAAGACTCATTTCAGCCTGCGTAATGCATAAAATAATTATGGTAATGCTTTCTCATGTGTTGAGTTAATGCATCAGCTAGCATGATCAATATATTTCCTACAGCATTTATCTTAATGTTGCTCGAGCCAAAATACTAGTCATTCATGTTTACAGCACGTTATCTAATCTTAATAGATTTTTTGATGTGAAAAATGTATTCATAAAGGTTGAAATTAACATTAAGATGAATAAATGACGTATTGGTGTTATTGACTTTAAGTTCATGTTAACTAATGTTGATAAATGGACTCTTATTTTAAAGTGTTACCAGAATTATTGACCACATCTTGTTAAAGCAGGTTTGCTGTCTGGCTAAATTTATTGAGGTGTTTTGTGGATCGGCAAATTTCAACTCAATGTTTTCTGAAGGAAATTATAGTACTTGACCTGCGCAAAGGTTTCTTCCATGATGTAACTGTGTCAATATTATGACCAAAGCTACATTTTCTATAATAATTTAGAAGTCAACATGCATGTCATTCTAATTTGACAATCTTGCTTCACAAGATTAATTTCTTATTATTCCTCAGTGTCGAAAATTGTGACGCTTAATACTTTTGTGTGAACCATGATACTTTTTTCCAGATGAATACAGGGTACAAAAGAATAGCATTTATTCAAAATAGACATCTTTTGTAGCATTATGAAAGTACAGTGGTACCTCGAGATACGAAATTAATCCGTTCCGAGGTGGCCTTCGTATATTGAGTTTTTCGTATCTTGGAACACATTTTACATGTAAAATGGCTAATCCGTTCCAAGCCCTCCAAAAACACCACATTAAATTTCATAATTAAGCTTAATTGACATATAAACAATGAAATAACGTAAAATGTCGATGTGGCAAGGGGGGCGTGTATATATACAGCCTGGAAGGGAAAGACGGAGAGAGAGATCTGGGTGAGACGCGAGTCGGCACGGAAGCGGTGAACGCGAGGCTCACGAGCGAAACGAAAGTGAAACCGAAACCGAGAGAGATTGCGAGTGACACGGAACTCAGAGGGAGAAGCGTGACTCAGCTGAGAGAAGTGGGACAGTGGGAGTGAAACGCACCTGCTTATGTTTTGTTTTGTGTTTTGATTTAAGACTCTAAAGATATAAAACCTCGTGAGTCTCAGTAAGCTGACCCTGCCTCCTTCCTTCTCCGTGACTAACGAACCTTACCACAGTCGAAGCTTACCTTTCGAGTGAGGCTATCTCCGAAAGTGGCGGCAGAGGAGGAGGAGGACAAACGGCAGATACCAGCTTCGTACTTCTTTATGATCTCCATCTTTGTCTCCATAGCTAAAGCACGCCAGCACGTACGTATAGAAGATGCATGATGGGAGGGATGCTGTCCAATTAGAGAGAAGGATCTCATGGCTTGGCTAGCATCAGGAACCAATGGGAGAGCAGGAGGATGGTGGCGAGTCTACTATAACTAAGATGGCGGCGTGCGGCGCGAGTTTCAAAATTGTTATGGGGCGAATCTCGGACTTTCAGAAACCTTTCGTATCTTGAAAACTTTTCTTATGTAGAGCAGTAAAAAATTTCTTCTTTGCTTTCGTAACTTAGATTTTTCGTAAGTTGAGCCTTTCGTATCTTGAGGTACTACTGTATTTGCTATCATTTTAATGCATCCTTGCTGAATTAATGGTTGAACAATCGTTTAAGTCTGGTCGCTTAAAGTAATACCACACATTTCCTCAAGAGAGAGGCATAGTAGTAGAGGCGTAGTTTACTCTCCCCAAGTATGAGCAATAGTGATGCTTCCCTTAGCATACAGCTGTAAAATGCAGGTAAAAGCTTTTGTGAGGTCTGTTCTAAATGGCAGACTCATTAGGAGAATCAAAGTGGGTAAGAAGTCTGATTCATAGAGGATGTGCGATGTCTGAAACGCTCATGTGAGGAGTGTTTGAAATGGATAATGTTGAATCTTGCCGGTTTATAGCCGCTCAGCTCTCTCTACTCTAATGCACATCGATCTTTTATACTTATTACCCATTTCATATATTATGTGACTTACAAAACATGTCTCAGTCAGATCTTCTCTGATTTCTCCAAGTCGCACAGCATGTGATGAGCACTAAGTGATGAAGTGAACAGCAAGTGGTAAATGAGAAATCTGCACAATTGAGCTCATGGATGGATGGAGGGAGTATCTGGAGGACGTGCCGAAGGTCTCTGACTATGCGGTACGTCCCTAGTGTTGCAGTGGAACTGGGCCACCATATGGAGCGATGGCTTACTGCCATCAAACCACAACACACAGCGGTCATCCACGGTTATGTGTGGGCGTACGGCGGCAGCTGGGTGGCCATGAGAACTTGCTTTCTATGTAGCATGTCAGTTCGGATCACCTGAAACCTTTGCTCTTGGGTCACAGGTCATTTTAAAACTTGAAAATGAATAAACGCGTTAATGCTAATGTGGCTAATGCTTTAGCAGGCTCAGAGAAATGCCTTATCACTCCATGACCTTCTTGATCTGATGCCAAGGACCTTGAGGTGGGATACATGCTGTGCATGGGCAAAACTTTGTAATGTTATCAAGGGAGTTGTCTGTTGTGTCTTTCCCATTAAATGCTTGGTGCGTGTGTTCATTTGTGTGATTTTTATCTATAGCTATACTGTTTTTGAGAGTACCTTACAGATCAAAAGTTTAGGGTTGCTATACCAGTGAATATTTATTAAAGGAGTCCTTTTATATTTTCAAAGGCTGCTTTTATTTGATAAAATATTGTGAAATATTATTGCCATTTAAAAATTTGTGTTAAATTGTAACTCTCTGAAAGTAGATTAGTAATTCAATAAATGATCACCCACATCAGCTCCCCTGTTCTGAACATGCAGATAAAAATGCTAGCAAAGGTCATAGTGAAAACACTAAAAGTTCTTGGCATGCGCTCTTGTCAAACCACATGTCATGTGATCTTAAAGTCATGGAATAAATCTGATGATATTCATTTCACTCTGCACAACAAAGGTCTCGGTGGGGATTTGTGGGAAATTATCCTGTTCTCTCGCTATATATCTCTGGTATTATTTCCAGGCTCTGTCAGTGTGTGGTTGGATGACGAGTGATGGTTCTGTTCCAGGCTCAAGGGCATTGGGCCGATCCAGGCTCCGATTTAGTGGGCTGTTTTGATTAGGCAAGCAGGTTCTCCTATCAGCCTACATAAATTAGAGAGCAGCTCTCTGAATCACACTCACGGCTCCCATTGGGCTCATATCAGCTCATAACGGATGTGTGTGTGTGCTGAGAGGCTGTAAAAATACTCATGTAATAAAGTAGAAGAGTATCTGAAGAATGCGTTGATTAGCTCCCAATCGGTGTTGTTCATTTACCCCTCAATGCGTGTTCTCTGATAAGCAGCTTTTATAGCAGTGTACGATTCAGGGTGTTGCTCTCACACAGGACAGATTTTCTTCTGTACGTCAGAGTCACCTTTCCATTTGCAGTTTGCAAATTTAACCAGAGGGTTTAAAGTTAATCTAGATGTCTCGAAAGCCTTTTTGAATGTAAAAAGTGCTTAATCTGACAGACAGGAAGCCACATCCACCATCCTTGGTTTCTACATAGGGAGCTGTCTTCTAAAGCCTATCTTTATTTAATGTGTCAGCAGAAGTGCAAGGGAGTCATAAATCAGTCATCATTTTAATAGTTAATACATTTTCAAATTGACAAAGAAATTTGTCTTTTTTTACAGTTTAGTTCTAAAATGTGCTTAAATGTATCAATAAAGGGATGATTTTAATATTTAATTCGAATTTTTATTACTAATTCAAATGAGTTTTTTGACACCCATAAAGTTCTCAATTTCACGAATATGAAATTTGCTTGCGTTTAAAATGATATAGATAATATAAAGAGTCATTTAGTTATGGATTTGCTACATTTCATTGGATTTTAGACAAGCAATTTTAGATATGGCTATTTATTTGATTTATTTATTTTATTGAGAATGTGTTTGTATACGTTCTATTTAAAATGTATTTATTGATGTTCTTGTTTATTTATAAGTGAGCCTTTTAAAATGACTATTTTATGTGTCAGGGTTTTTTTTTATTAGCCAGTTTATTAACAGTTTATTTTATTTAGTTTTAGTTCTATTTATTTGTATGACCTACAAATTTCATCATACCTTAGATTTTCATTCTTTTAATTCGTTTTAAATTGCTGTATACTGGTTGGATGCAAAGGATATACGAGTTTGAATTTATAATACACCTGCTACTTTTCTTAACAGTAATCCAGTCCTTCTCCACCCCCTGCCATCGTACCCTCTCAAACCATCAGTGAGGGATGAATTTAAGCTCCTGCACTTGGGTTGACCGATCTGGTTTGTGCCACCTCTCTCTCTTTTGCTTTCCCACCTTTAAGCCTGTTCCTCCTCTTCACCTCTCTCCCACTAAGCATTCTTTCATCTCCTCGAGGGAGCGGGCGGCACTGTAAATCCGCTTTTCTGATGTGTCCTCCGCTTGTGCCACTTTTTCTAATCGAAGGTGCAGTATTCCTCAGAGTGTTGTCACAGAGACACTTCATCCACCCCTCTGGCAGCTCCTGCGGCTGTCGTTGCATCGGACGTCATGTGACAAAAGTGATATAACATGTGAGATTGACCGCTGTAAGAGCAGGTGCCTTCTGATGAATCATTAATTAGCAACACTTTACAGTTAAATGGCCTTATTCAAAAAAATTTTTTTTACAACAGTAATCAGATATAATTGATATTATGAAATATCAAAAAATCTAAATTCCGCTGCTTGTGCTGAGGTGTGTGCCCACATTTCCACTTACTTGAACTGAACAATTAATTTTAATAATTTTTTACAAACATACACACACACACACACACACACACACAAAAAAAAATAAAAAAAAAATAAAAAAAAAATATATATATATGTGTATGTGTATGTGTATGTGTATGTGTATGTGTATGTGTATGTGTATGTGTATGTGTATGTGTATGTGTATGTGTATGTGTATGTGTATGTGTATGTGTATGTGTATGTGTATGTATATATGTATATATATATGTATATGTGTGTATGTGGCGATTTGTTTGAAGCAATCGGCATCTTATAAAAATATACATACACAGTATGTGTTTGCTAACAACAAAAGGCATATGTGCACCAACTAACAGCAATAAACAATAAAAGCAGATATTTACCAGTATACAATAAAAAACACCTTCGATTCTCGATACAAACCTTTAAGTATATTCTCCAACATTGCAAACACAATGATCGCTCACAGCGTAAACAGTCACAACACCAATATAAACAGTCATTTCGCTCTGACACAGTTCTGATAGTGTTGCACACACGGTTACTATGGTTTCTTTACAAAATCTAAAATGCTTTGTTGGTTTTTGCCTTTAACGGTCTGGTTAAAAAAAAAAACCCAAATGCGTCTATCAGTAACGACATCGATGTCAATGTAGTTTGGGAATTCCTGGACAGTGAAGGCAAACTTCTGCATCACCTCTTCCAAGATGGCAATGTAGAAAGCTTTATTTTTCCACCACTTCCACGAGTTCTTCTGCGGCCGTGTGGCCCTGTACATGCAATGCGAACTCAGCGCATGCACAGTGAATTAGTGAACGATCATTACTCACGCGATAACCATGTGAAGTGGCGAATTTGTCCCTCTTTTGTGCTCGAGATACTAGGGTTCGGAGATACCCCCTTTCGCCTTCAGAACTGCCTTAACTCTACGTGGCATTAATTAAACAAGGTGCTGAAAGCATTCTTTAGAAATGTTGGCCCATATTGATAGGAGAGCATCTTGCAGTTGATGGAGATTTGTGGGATACACATCCAGGGCACAAAAGATCCCGTTCCTCCACATCCCAAAGATGCTCTTTTGGGTTGAGATCTGGTGACTATGGGGCCATTTTAGTTCAGTGAACTCATTGTCATGTTCAAGAAACTCATTTGAAATGATTCGAGCTTTGACTTTGTGCATTATTCTGCTGGAAGTAGCATTAGAGGATGGGTACATGGTGGTCATAAAGGGATGAACATGGTCAGAAAGAATGCTCAGGTAGGCCATGGGATTTAAACGATGCCCAATTGGCATCACCTAAAGTGTGCCAAGAAAACATCCCCCACACCATTACACTACCACCACCAGCCTGCACAGTGGTAACAAGGCATGATGGTAACAAGACAATTTTGGTGAGCTCGTGCAAATTGTAGCCTCTTTTTCCTATTTGTAGTGGATATGAGTGTCACCCGGTGGGGTCTTCTGCTGTTGTAGCCCATCCGCCTCAAGGTTGTGCGTGTTGTGGCTTCACAAATGCTTTGCTGCATACCTCGGTTGTAACAAGTGGTTATTTCAGTCAAAGTTGCTCTTCTGCTTGAATCAGTCGACCCATTCTCTTCTGACCTCTAGCATCAACAAGGCATTTTCGCCCACAGAACTGAATGTTTTTCCCTTTTCACACTCACATTCTTTGTAAACCCTAGAAATGGTTGTGCGTGAAAATCTCAGTAACTGAGCAGATTGTGAAATACTCAAACTGGCCCGTCTGGCACCAACAACTATGTTGCGCTCAAAATTGCTTAAATCACCTTTCCTTCCCATTCTGACGTTCAATTTGGAGTTCAGGAGATTGTCTTGATCAGGACCAACCCATAAATGCATTGAAGCAACTGCCATGTGATTTGTTGATTAGATATTTGCATAAATGACAAATCTAACAGGTGTTCCTAATAATCCTTATAAGTGAGTGTGTGCGTGTGTGTGTATATATATATATATATATATATATATATATATATATATATATATATATATATATATATATATGTATATGTATATGTATATGTGTGTATATGTGTATATGTGTGTGTGTATGTTTTTTATATAAGTAATACAATAATTTCATATTTTTGCACTGCAAAACTATCTATCTAGTTTTTCATTTCTTATACCAGGCACCTTATATGACACCTGTATTTGCAACCTGTTGTTAGAATGTGTTTGTGAATTGGAGGAGCACAACTGAAGTGACTTGAAGAGTGTGTCTGTGTTTTTTGTATCTGTTATAACTAGCAGGCGGGTGCTTCATTCATCAGTCTTTCCTCTCCTTTCCTATCTTCCTGTCTGTGCCATCTGTCGCTGTGGCCAGACTGGGCGCAACATGGCCTCTTCCTGTCTGACGCCATCCTATGACGCAGCCTAGCTGCAGTGGACACACATTGCGAATTCAGACAGAACCTAAAATTCTTCAAAATATCTCATACAGAAACAAATGACATTGCATTTTTGGTTCTAATTTTGAGTCCGATTTGTTTGTTGTAGTCACTAGCCTTCATTCACACACAGACTATAGCTGATTCTGCGGCATTGAAGCGGATAGTGTCTGATGATTAACGCCTAAGGGTTCGGCTCAGCTCTGCTGTCTTGCCGTCTGCTTCTGAGAGCATTCCGCTTCAGTCCACGTTCTGCAATGCAGTAGCGTCGAATTCAGGAAGACACAATGCACTCTTCCACATTTGAAAGCTTGTCATGTCTCTAAAGGAGGATTTATCCTCTTCTATTGAGGCGAGAGTGAGTGTTTAGAGAGTCTCAAATAGTCTTGAACCACAAAAACTACCTCATTTGATGAGAGAGATTCTTGGGGTGTGGCTCTGATGTTTTAGATGCAAATCTAGTAAACTACCTGCCTAGACAGCGTTATGGGAGGTCATTTGGACGTTTGAATTTGGGTAGGATGGCTAACTGAATTCTAGGGAGCTCAAAACCTGCAGCTTTGTATTTTATTTATTCAAGCGTTATGCCAAAGTAGCTGAACTGCTGTGAGAGGGGAAATGAGAAAGAGGTGAGCCGCGGTCAGATATGAAATGCATGAGAGTGCATGATGAGGGTGTTGGGTGGGGCTGATGGATGGAGAAGAAAATGGGATAAAGAATCTGTAGTGGAATGGAGAGAGAGGAGGAAAAGAGATTGCTTGACATCAGCAGTCTAGACCCCACCCAGCCACAGCATGCGAAACGCACAGAGAGCGAGACACACACACACACACACACACACACACACACAGTAGATTTACTGAATGGTAAGCATAGAAAGTGTACTAAAGTGAGACCTCACTTTCTCACAACACTCTATTCTCATTGGTCTGATATGCGTCATATGTGAAGGACTAAATCATCTTTATAGAAAAATGTATATTGAAAAATATTAATACTTTCATTCAGCAAGTAGAGTATCCTGAAAGAAATGCATCAGTTTCCACAGAAATATTAACCCAGCACAACTGTTTTCAACACTGATAATAATCTCAAATATTTCTTGAGCATCAAATCATGATATTAGAATTATTTCTGAAGGATCATGTGATGCATAATGCTGAATATTCAGCTAGGTATCATTGGGAAAAAATGAAAAATAAATGTACTAAAAACAATAATTAAAATAATTTTTTAAACAATAATATTTTGATGTTATTTTACAATAGTCTTTTGAATTAAATGCAGTGTTGGTGATTATTATTATTATTAATTAAACCTTTAATCAAACAATTTTGAATCAGAAAAACAAAATCAGTGCTCAAAATTTGCTTTTTATCCATTTCCTGTAAATCTCCCCAGTTAAATTAATTTGAATTGTGAGTCCTTTGAATAATTTAGCTGATTGTTCAGTCATCAATCTGTCATTCTAGAATTTTCATGAGTCAGAATTTGTTGCTTGTCTGCATCATCAGTTTTTAGTTGATCTTTCAATTTCCTTCCCTGAAAAAAGCTAAATGAGTAGGGAAAAAAAGTAAAACACAAATGAATATACCCAGGCATCTGAATCTCTAATTATAGTCATCATTTTAATATCCGTTTCACTCTTGCCATGTTTGAGTCCGAACCTGAGTTCTGAAGTCTGATTTTCACATTGCACTTTATTCGAACAACAACTACACACTGTGCTAGTGTTGGCACAAATAATGGTTGCTTTTCTCTTTCAGGTCTCTTTCACTGGCATAGCGGAGTTCAGTTTGAACCAAATCTTGCTAAGCAAACTAGTGTTGAAATTGTAAAGGTGTATCAGTGTTTGTGTGTAAGGCATAATATATCCATTCACACAAACATGAGAGCTACAGCCCTTTGACAATATGTTCAATCTCTCCCGTTTCTAAATCTGGAGGTGTCGTCTTTTCAGGAACACTGGTGTTAATAAGCGCGACTGACTAGCTGCGTGAGTTTGTGCCTCTGACATGCACATGAGTATTTGCGTTGTATAGGCTCATTTGATTGGTCGCTTGATCGCATCTTGCCAATGTAAAAAGTGTTGTAATTCATTCTGGAATTGATTTGTGATCTCTGTCTCACTCTCCAGGCAGTGACTCTGTGGAGGGCGAGTGCATGTTCGAGGGGGATTACGCCATCCCTCCTCTCCCAGTGACTGAGGGCATGCAGCACATTCGGATCATGGAGGGTGTGTCTCGCTCTCTCCCCTCCTCTCCTCTGCTGTCCCACCAGGCCCTCAACATGCGTCTACAGCCGCTCAAGAGACTGCCAGGTAACGTTGCTTGTGCTTGTAAGCATGTGTATATGTGTGGCTTGGAGAACTACCTCATGTTTCCCATCTCAAACACTCCAGCTGAATGCCAGAACTCCCGCTGAGAGCACAAATGCCTTCACCTTACACACCGGGGAGAGTGTGAAGGAGTTTGTGTGTGTTTGAGGATATAGTGTAGTAGTTTTATGTCGTTTTTGGATTTAAGTTTAAATTACATTAAATTAACATGAACAAAACTTATGGGTCATTAAGATTTTTAATCTGTTTAATGAAATAAAAATAAATGTTTTTGAAGAGTCTCTCATCCGCACCATTTATTTGATCATAAATGCAGTTAGATAAAGTGAAATATTATTACCATTTAATAAATAATTTACACATGTAATTTATTCCTGTGATGGTGAAGCTACATTTTCAGAGTCATTTCAGTCTTCAGTGTCACACGATCCTTCAGAAATCGTTCTAATATGATTTGAAGCTCAAGAAAATTTTCAAGCAATCTTTTTTTTTTTTTGTGGACTCTTTGATGAACAGTTAGTTAAATAGAACAGCATTTATTTAAAAATATTATACATTACTCACTTTTGATTAGTTAAATGCATCCTTGCTCACTCTTTATCTTTCCTTAATATCAGTGGTCCCAGTTTCGAAACAGTAATGTATACATTTTATATATTACTTCTATATTTTGCATATTCAATATTTTGTAATAGTCTTAATCATAGACACTGCACTTCTGTAAACAGCCACAAGGGTGCACTAAATTGATTATTTTCCTCCTTCATTCCTCCTTTTTCTCTGTGAAGTAGTTCAACTGAAGGACAGTTAGTGCTATGTTAATATTTCAGAAATGCTAATCGCATCCTCTGAGAGTGTCGTGTTGTATAGCAATACTATATTCAAACAGGACTGTAAGCAGTTGCAGTTTTTTGTTGTCTTATAATGAGATAATAAAGGCTGGTAGAAATATAAAATGAGGTTAAATGTAAATACAGACAGCTATATATGCGTTTATGTACAAATACATTGAATTTGTCTTTTTTTTTTATTCAATTTTTACATATAAAAACATGCTATATATTTATATCTTTTTTTTATACTGCATTACATAATATTAAAATTTTCTCTCTCTCTCCTTCTATTGTTTCCTATCCTCCTGTTTCCTGCTCTATTGTAAAGTGATGAAAGATCAGAAATAGGAATTAATGTGTGTACCGAGTTCAAATTCGTGTTTGTATCCTCTCTTTAACCTCCCCGGCTGTTCCATCTCCCCTCGTGAGTTTGAACCGCTGCCAGTGGCTTTTCCATCCACGCATTGTTTTTCCTGCTTTTATCATTTCCTCGTTGTTCCACTGATCACGTCCAGTCCAGCTTGCCTGCGGAAGCTCCGTCCAAACACAATGACTTGTTTTCAGCCACACTCTCCCTGGAAGCAGGACAGCACGGAAAGTGTGATTTCCTTCTCTCTCCGTGTCCTGTATTGTTCCTCCTGCCCTCTGCTACACCGAACATTGGCTCACTGTTCATTTTCCTCCCACAATAATCTTCATGCAGTATTTGATTTAAGCCAGAAAACCTGCCTGCTAGATATACAATCTCTGCTTACAGATAGCTTGTGTTAATCCACCAAACAAATCCGCCAAATTTATTGAAATACTTCACCCAAAAATGTATCATTTTAACCCTAATGCTTTTCCAAGTTTTGAACAACGTACTGATTACTCTTTTCTTTTCTCAGTCAAAATAACAGGGAACCAGAGCTTTCAAAATTCAAAAAGAAGGCAAAAACATCATATTGTTTGGGTTATGCTATATTGCATTATTTTAGTTATCTAGAGTGATGCTATAGTGGTCTGTGCCGGGAAAAAAAGACTAGAACTGGATCCATCTGATTCATGAATGAATTATTAAAAGGATAGTTCCCTCAAACATGATTCCTCCTTCGATGGAACACAAAAGAAGATATTTGCTGAACATTGGAAACCAAAAAACACTGGTGAGCATTGACTCTCATTGAACGAACACGTCAATAACAATGAGATGTTTCTCAAAATAGTCTGTGCTCCACATAAAGAAAGTCATGCAGGTTTTAAAAAAAACTATGAGGGTGAGCAAATAGTGACTTTTCATTCTCTTTAAAACCAGTTTTGTGAACTGAAACAACTCCCTCATTGAAAAGATTGAACTCAAAAGAACAAATTGTTCATGAATCGGACATTGCAGATTCTCTAAGGAAAGTTAGGATGTATATCAACATTCAAAAATGACCCATGTTCTTCGGTCATTTTACAAACTGTACAATGACGCTTTTTTTTTATCGTGACCTCACCAGTCCCAGTTCATGTTTGTTATATTGAAAAAAAGTGACCAGGATATTTTTTTTAATCCATATATTGGAGCACACAGGTTTGGAATGACATGAGTAAATATCCCTTTTGGGGCAGATGGACAAAACAGAATTCTTCTCCATTCGATTTGTGCTGGTTATTAAAGGTTTGCTCAGTTTCATTGAGAATACTGATGAGTCAGTGTGTTTGCACAGCCGTTGTGATCTTACATATGCTTTCATTATTCACGCTCTCAAGTCTTCTCTTTTCCCACAAAGTACCCCATGCTTGTGCTGTACAGTTTAATTGGCTTAAGATAAAATCTAGTGTCTTTGTCTTGAACGACTTAAGCTGCAATTACTGACGGTCATGGAGCTGGAGGGAGACTTGGCTCACATGATCTCATGGCAGTCCAGATGGATAGTCTTGGTAACCCGCATTGGAGTCGTTCGCCAGTTGAAACATTTCAGGGTTTTTCGTCCCCCCCTCCCCACTTTTGGGTCATGAATGAGTTCCTGGAACTGGAGGCTACATTTCCACACTAATGATGGCAATCACTGCTGAGCAACTGCTTCCGTTCCACTGACTGAACAATGACCTTTGACCTCTCCAGCCATATTAACCAGTGCAATTACAGTAATCACAAGCTTTCTGAGAGTTTTTAATTGCACACAGGTAAACATGCACACACATACTTACTCTTCAAAGGCATCACATAATGCCTAAGGGACGGAACCTTTGCCCCGTCTTTAATATGTGTTGGTCCAATCTGTTTTTGCATTTGCCTAGTTCAGGGGTCTGCAACCTTCAAAATCAAAAGAGCCATTTTGGCCTCTTTACTACAGAATAAAATTCATGGGAGCCACAAAACCTATGTGATCCCTAAAATTAAAATAACACTGCATAGGAGGCCAGAGCATATTACAGTGCCTGACATCATACTTGCGAGTTCACATACCTCTTTAATCTTAATTTTAGTGATCTCCGACTGGCGGACATCATTAGCGGCGACGTGAATAACAATCTCCAATCTGGTTTATATCCAGTTTGCAATACATAAAATAACTAATGTGTAGCATTTATGAAATTACAGAACTACAAAAAAAACATGACATTTTATTGCTGTTTGTGACAATGGAAAACATCAAAATATTTATTAAAAAAATGATGTAACAAGATTGCGTCGATCTTGAAATTTAAGTGGTATACCATTGAAAAATAAATTATTAAAATATTTATTGATTCCCATATATATTTTTCAAAGCTACGGGAGGGATGCACAGGGATGAAAGAGCCGTATGTGGCTCTGGAGCCGCAGGTTGTAGAACCCTGGCCTAGTTCGTTCTAGCATAACTTTACGGAACCCCTTTAAGGGATATGGTGATGGATTCAATGCTTTTGTCTTTTTGTGTTCAAAATAGTTTTGCCTTCCCCTGAGAAATTGAATTCTCTTGCAAAAAGAGAACACAACTTTTACGAGTAAATGCCAAGTTTCCCAGGGGAAAGCAAACATTTTGCGAGCGAGCGCAAAGTTTCTCAAGTAACGCAAAACATTTGTGAGAGAACACAAGACATTGATGTGATTCTTGTCTTCCTTTTTCATATTAAGTGATATGTCGGTGGTCATGTTCTCTTCATTACACATTAAAATGATAAAAAAATGCCAGAAAAGACTTTTATAATATTGGATAACATTTCCGTTTCAAATAAATGCTGACTTTTTCAACTTTCAATTCGTAAAAGGAGCCTGAAAAAAGGACGACTTTCAAAAATCTTACCGACAGCCACCGCCAAAGCTACAGCGCCACAGCCGCTTGCAGCCGCTCACGGGACGGTCCGTGATTTCGCTCCGCGGCCTGGTGCCGGGGCGCGGACCAGGGGTTGGGGACCACTGGTTTAGATGGATGGATGGATGTATTAGTGGATTGGTAGATGTTTAAATGTGGATGAGTGTGTGAATGGATGACCAGAGTGGATGGATGTTTGCTGCATAAAAATTGTACCTGTAACTAGGACATATGGTAGTAAGAAGGGATGGAGTGTGACAGATAAAATATGCAGTGTCTATGCGCTGACTTTGACACTGTGCGTGTTAATAAATTCCGCACATCTGACGCTCTCATATTCAAATGAGCCTCTACGTCTCTTGAGCGGTTCTTATTAGCTGTCATGTGACTATTATGGTAATTGAGAAACTCTATCAATTCAGAGCAGCAGTGTATCTGTCCACAAACTGATCTCATGAGGTTCAAGGAATTCCCAAATATGACCATAATGTACAAAATGCGTATGGAGAATGTAGCATCTATATTATTTTTAGGATCTCATATGGTGTTGTCTTGACAACAGCGTCTATGAATGAGTGACGCATCTTCCTTTCAAGCACTGTTGTTCTCGTTACTCTCACTTGTTCTTTCCCACTCTCTCCCTCTTCTTGTGGCACCTCTCTTCTCCAGGCTGAAAATAGCTTGTGTTTTAGCGGACTGGGGGGCCGCAGATGTAGGTTATAATTGGAAGAGTGGCACCTCCTCATTTCCTGTCCCAGGTGACACAGTGACTTCCACATGCGCAATGATCTCCTCTCTCTCTTTCATACTGTATCTCTCCATCCCTATTACAGCCTACTCTTGCACCTCCTTCTCTCCCTCCCTCTGAAATTTCTCCTGTCACCTCTTCCCTCATCTTGAGTATAAATTTTTCAAGATCACTTGTGTAGATGCTTCAGATCAGCAGGAATTTGCTTCAAATTCAGAGAACATGATGACTTGGATTTTTCTTTTTGTAAGGAAGGAAAAGGAGGGATCTGTTTTTAGATGAAAATGGTGAGCACTTTGCCAATTTTCTTGTCTCTGATTATCGCTTGCACTTGTTTTTCACTTATATTGCTCATTCTTAATGTTTGAACAGACTCCTAATTTAATGCAAGTATTAAACGTTGGCGCTACAAACATGAATGACATCACACGTTTTAAGGCTTGTTTTGTGCAATTACTTTGCGATTTTCCTTGATAGAGACTTGCGATTTTTACCTGGAGGATGTTAAAACATATATCCCATTGATATTCCATGCACCCTTCTGAGTCAATATCATGGATCAGGGATTCCCAAATACTTTTGTCAGTCAAACCTTTTGAACTAAAATGGTTACTTTGGGGGGGAAAAACCCATACCGTATGTTTTCTTCAGATGTTTTACAGCCATAAAAAATAGATGCTGATAAATTATGACTGCATTTTCCTCATTGAAACGCATTGATACTGTCCAGATGTTGGCTGTAGTTGGGCTCACATCTATGGCAGTTCGCCCGAATCAGCATGTTGAATTGGGGTGTCCGTGAGCGAGATCACTCTGATTGGCTGTTCAGTTTTGCAACGAGTCCGTGCATGAGAATAAAAGTGAGCAAAGATGTCATTGACAGATGGCTGGTCTTTACCTGAGCATTCCAACGAAATGAGCCGTCCTAGTTTCGGTTTTTGAATGATGAATATAAACTAGGGATGAGCGAGTACAGCATTAAATGTATCTGTTAACCATATGAATTATCTGTACTCTGACTGAGTGGGGCATAACCCGGAAGTGGTCGGGTTGTCTTGAAATGGGCGGGGCTTTAACCGGTATGTTATTTTTAGTCATGCAGTTGATATGGGTTGATCAGAAATTGTTGTATTTAATGTTGATTAGAAAACTATTTATATGACAGCATCAGCATTGAGCTTCAGATCTATGGTTTTGATCACGATAACAAACCAACTATATACAGAACAAGTTTTGCAACAATGAATACAACACATGCGGTTGCAATTATGAAGAAAAATGTAATGAACAAGAGTTTCCATATAAACATAACTTTCTTTTTTTAACATAATTTTTTTTTTATGTGTTTTTTTTTCTTTATTTTTATTTTTATTATTTCCACACCAGGTATGTGTGTGTTTAGCTTATTAATTTGTAATAGTTTTTATACCATTACTTTATTTTTGCGTGAGGTCAAAAAACTGGTTAGAGCCAGCAGACGGTTAAAAAAAGAAAAACAAATCTCCGACAGGCAGAGATTCAAGTCGCATTCTACAAAGCACCACAAATGAACAAACCCCACGTTTACTGGTAAGTGAGTACTACAAACAAACTGAAATAAAAAACAAACCTGAAGCTGAAGAAGCCTTAAACGTTAATGCAAAAGACCCATACAGCTGAGTGACTGAGGGAGAGACAGAGAGAGAAAGAGAGCTATTCTCTTCTCCGTGTTCTGTGTGTGAGTCAGCAGAGCGGGACACAGCAAATCTGCATGTGTAGGGGAGGGGCGCCGATGAGGATTTTTATTCAATCCAAGCATAGATATTTGACTCGTATTACTCGTACGATAGTTGTACTCTGTAAAAGTGCTTTATCCGTACCGGATACTCGTTTCAGCAGAGTATCCAGCTCAACTCTAATTTAAACTGTTGATACCTGCTGATGTAGACTGTGATTTCCTTGCATGCAGGCGCAGTACGCATGTGCTAGTTGAAAGTCAGCTGTAGTCTTTGCAGTGTTCAAGTGCAGCTTTTTGTCACAGACAAAGCTGACATGAGGCAACAACACAGTCAGAAATCATCTCTGCTGGGTTTTTTTTTGATGCCGACTTTAGTTTAGGGTATCAGGAGGATATATATAGGGGTGTGTATTTATATGGTACATGAGTTTCATTCATTAATAGTGATTTCATTAGACGCAAACACTAGAGCGTGGCACTTGCAACACCAGGGTCATTGGTTTGATTCCCAGGGAAAGCAAGAACTGATTAGAATGAAAATGTGTTATGCAATGTAAGTTGCTTTAGATAAATGCAAAAATTTAAACGTGTCAGAAATGTGTGATTGCCATACAGAAACGCGTTGGACTTAAAACATCCACATAGGTACAAACTAATCACAGGAGCTGTGGACACAGTCTGAGATGCTTCGGTCTCCCGGGCAACGCTTTACATAACTTACCCGCATCATTTGAGGATGCCTGCCTTTTGCTCCCTTGTGCCATCTTATCACCGGGGACATAAATGAGCCATCACTCCTCATTAAAATAGAATCACTGCATACAAGTCGTGATGGATGAGTTCTGACGGGTGTCGCGTTGCGTTGACGACCAGCTGTTGTTTTTTTTGTATCAGAACAAAAACAAGAAGCTTCTACACAAGTGTGTGAGAGTGATGTTAAAAGGCATGGCATCCAGGTGTGAGGATCCACTTCTTGCTGTTTAATAGTTTTCTGAGTGAGTGGCTTTTATAATTATCCCTGCTGTGTGGGATGGGTTTTTTCTTTCGATTTAAGTAAAGAAATTATGTACAAGTTGTTTATGCTGAACATACTCTGATTGTTTTATTTATTTTTATTTGTATTGAGCGTATTAACTACAGGTGATGGTTCTTGGATATACATTTACGAATGTTACAAGAAAAATCAGTGAATGTGTGATTTTGACAGGTTTTCTGCAGAAGGTGGCTTTAAACCTCCTCAAAATAGAGCCTTAGGGAAACTGTCATTCAGAATTTAGTTCTCACAGCTCTAAAATAACAATCTGTCCCCACTATCCAACCCATGATGCTTCTGTTCGTTTCTTCAGCTCATTTTGTTTCACTCTATTTTTGAGACAGAAGAACTTTTAACCTCCTTTGAAAGGAAATATTTTCATGTTTACCAATTTTATTTAATTTTTTTCTATAGCTCAAACAGAAGAGTTTGAGATAAAAGCATCTTCCAATTACATTGAAGTAATATGTAATATAAATTCATATTTATTTCTATAGAAAAACACAATTTTGCTTTGTAAATTTTTGCAATTTTTTTATATTTAGAAATTGTAGAAGCTCATGTTTGTGAGCTACATCTAAACTAATCTGTAAATTTTTCAGCTTTTGCTTGACTGTGACAGTGTTTCAGTAGATGGATCTTGCAGTCAGTGGATTTTTAATTAAATCATTAACTAAAATAAATGCTAAATCTGTCAATGCAATTATATGACATGGTAGTACACATTTATTTTGGATGTGACGTGATAAATAGAAAGGAAAATGCAATTAAAATGTCATTAAAATAAAGAATATGCCTGAATTCCTCTGAATCCCCCTTTCCTACTCCCCAGTTTGTTCTTCTTGCCTCGGAAAATCAGTGTTTAATATATGAAGCCACTTTTGAGAACCAAGTAGGCGTCCGTCAGTGGCTCAACAGGAAATGTGTGCTTTTTGACTGTATTTGCTTAAGAGAGTCTGCAAAGCTCACTAGTCATGCACTGTGTCTATTTAAGGTGTATTCGACGTGCTACACCCCAATGTTTCGCTGTGGTAAAATAATGCTGTAGCTCAGAATCCTCTGTCTACACTGGGATCACCCTGTAAATGAGTGTTGGGCTTTCTGTACTAGCAGGTGTCCTGGCAGTTCTGATGCGGGAGAAAGAGAAACAGTATGACAGCGTGATAAGGACTGGAGAAGTGCTGTCATTACATTAGTAACAGATCGGTGAAGATCTGTCATCTTGAGACCTGTCCATGTAGGAGGCTGCCTGTTAATCGTAGGGATATCTTTAAAATACAACACTTGTCACGATCCCATGCTGCCACGAAATCCTTCACACCTTCGCTGACGTGGGTTCACATTTTATGTGCCAAGACACCCTATTCAGCCTCAAATAAACAAAAAAATAAATGTAGTATTCTCATGTGAGAGTTAATATTAGCACATTTGGCTATGTGATCACTTAAACAATTGGTGTATGTTCTTTCATTATCTTGTGTAAATCCAACAGATGGCACTGGACCTTTGAGGAAACCCTTTATTTTTTTTCTTCCTCACTCATCAGTTATTTCTAAATGTACTGGTGTCTATCTGAAGCAGATAGACACTCGTCTCAGCTACAAATAGGAAAAATAGGCTACAATTTGCACGAGCTCACCAAAATTGGACAGTTGAAGAAATTGTTGCCTGGTCTGAGTCTCGATTTCTGTTGAAACATTCAGATGGTAGTGTCAGAATTTGGCGTAAACAAAATGAGAACATGGATCCATCATGCCTTGTTACCACTGTGCAGGGTGCTGGTGGTGGTGTAATGGTGTGGGGAATGTTTTCTTGGCACACTTTAGGCCCCTTTGTGCCAATTGGGCATCATTTAAATGCCACGGCCTACCTGAGCATTGTTTCTGACCATGTCCATCCCTTTATGACCACCATGTACCCATCCTCTAATGCTACTTCCAGCAGGATAATGCACCATGTCACAAAGCTTGAATCATTTCAAATTGGTTTCTTGAACATGACAATGAGTTCACTGAATTAAAATGGCCCCACAGTCACCAGATCTCAACCCAATAGAGAATCTTTGGGATGTGGTGGAACGGGAGCTTCGTGCCCTGGATGTGCACAAATCTCCATCAACTGCAAGATGCTCTCCTATCAATATGGGCAACTTTTCTAAAGAATGCTTTCAGCACCTTGTTGAATCAATGCCTTGTTGAATCAATCGTAGAATTAAGGCAGTTCTGAAGGCGAAAGGGGGTCAAACACAGTATTAGTATGGTGTTCCTAATAATCCTTTAGGTGAGTGTATATTGCCATTGTTTATCCACAAACAACGTCTTTTTGTCCATAAAATGAAAGATCTGTCTGTCCGTCCATCCGTCCATCCACCCGACATGAAGTCTTACAGGTTTGGAATGATATGATGATGATCTATCAACAGGTGTTGCATGCTGTGAATTAACACATAAATAAATGAGACTAACAACATAACATAATGAAGTACATAACAATGACTTAGTGTGACTCTGAATCCAAGAATCCAAAAAAATTTTAACAACCAAGTGGTGTTTTTCTTCATTTTCGATACTCAAACATAATTTCTTGCATTCAATGTTATTTACACTCAAGTGCTACCCAACTAGCTCCCCACTGTCCAAAATCGCACTTAATTTGGCAAGATGGTTTCACAGAAGAATAGGGGAGCGTCACTGTTTTCATCATTTTTTGGGAAGTCTGCCTTTCTCTACCACATGTGGTCTCAGGTTTTCTGTGAGAGAAAGCCAGCAGGAAGTGTTATAGTTGTGTCATGTGGGTTAAGGAGTCAGTACTGTTTAAGTAGTTGAACTGATCGCACACTACTGTAGGCAAGCTGTTAGAACCTCACTCTGTTCATTCTCGAAAAAAGAGCAGTAGTATTTGTCTATAGTCTTTACGTTTGTTTCGTCTCTTTTTTTCTTTTCTTTTTTTTTGCTTAATATGCTTGCAATTCTTTTGAAGTGTTTCAAAGTCCAGGCTATGAGACGTGGCGGAGTATGAAACCTCATTTTAACCACATCAACACATGTCCACTTAAAACACACTGCATTGTTTTCATGTTGTGTCTGCATAGCATCTGGGTTTTTCCCCACAATATCATCCCCAGAATATAAATTTGGTCTTTCTACAAGCTCTATTTAACAATAGACTGGCTGACCCAGGCTAATTGTTTTTTTTTACACAATTGGTAGCAGTATGATTTAAAGCTTTGTTCACAAAACTATTTTTTGCATGGACTATTGTTTTTCTTTAAGAAAGTGTATTGATGAAGCTTCTATAAAGGTTCATATTTATTATCTTGAAAATTATATATATATTACTGACTATATAAATATATATATTGCTGACTATATACATTTTATTCAATGTTATATATTAAGAAAGCAAGTAAATATATATATATATATATATATATCATATTTTATTGTTATTTTGAATGTTATTTTATTATTTGTAAATTATTTATTAAATATTTAATTACTTTTTAAATAAATACTATTTTAAATAAATATTTATTTATGACACACACGTTGGATATTTTAATTTATCAACATTAGACCAAATTTGTCTCGAGAAGGTGTAAATCTTGTTTTAGAGTCCGTTGTGGTTATAGATGGAGTATCTGGCTGAATGGAGGCAGAAGTGATAGATTGAGTGTCTTGGGACTATAGTGAAACGTGACCTGCTAGGTCCAAACTCTCTCTTCACCATCTCTTGGGGCTGTAAGGGTCAGAGAGGAACAGCCCCCGGCCCCTTTAGATTAAGCATCCCCGTGCCTCTGACCAACAACAGCGTAATCCGACCCCCAGCTTTGCACACTTCGTTAAGCACTACCATCTGTTTTTCCTGTTTCGCTCCTGCCCGTCACTTTTTCTCATCTCTGTTTGTTTTGGGTCGTCCTGACCGTCTCTTATCTCTGGCTCTGAAAAAGTTAATGATGTTACAGTCTGTACATGCACTCTAGTGAAAGGGGGGATTTTTCCTTTAGAACCCAGAAGCTGGGCTTCCTCAAAGTTAGTCCTGGTTTGGCTGGGATTCTTGACCTGGATATGCTCTGGACTGGTAAGTCTGACCTCTTGTTCAGTTTTTCATTCTCCGTTTGTGCAGGCCTTGCATGTGTGTATGCGACACATGTCCTTCCAACATTTTTAACTGCGCTGAGCAGGGAGCACAGAGCGATGGTTTAGTGGTTTCTTGCTGCTCTCGCTCGCTCGCTCCCTCCTTTTGTGGTGTTTGGACTCCAGCTTTTCAGACTCCTCATGGTTCCTGTTAAAGCTTGAGCCAGCGGTTTCTCTGAAGCTCAGCAGAGCAACTAAACCGCCGTCGAAGTCCTCTCCTCCCCATTCACTGACAGCCGCAAACTGTTCTGAAAGAGAAAAGAGCAGGGTGCTCATTTTCTGCTCAGTCCTTGCGACTGCATGGACCCTAAAACTAACACATCGAACTCTCCCTTCTCTCTCTTCTCCTGTGGAGCTGAACACCAGCTGTAAGAAGGGAAAACCATTTGTTTTGATTATGGATTTCGCTTTGACGGTCAGGAAGGCGTGTGCCGGAACGAGGGCCAGATGCACGTGGCAGAGGAGGAAGCGGTCTCGTCCGTACGACCGCACAGGACGAACCAGCCTAGGGGTGCAACCGAGTCGGACCTCTTCGCTCCTCAGGCAATGGATGTCTCACCTATGCTGTACGTCTCGGGCCTGTACGTCCAGTCTGAGCCTGTCCGATCAGTCTCTGCTCCAGTCAGGATGCTGCACCAGTCCCAGAGGTGCACAAGGTATCGTTGGAGATGAACGAGATGGACAGAGAGAAGTGTATGGAGAGGAAGTTTGGGTGGAAGTTGAAGATGATGAGGAAGGTGAGGATGAAAACGAGGAAGAAGAACAAGATGATGAAGATGAAGAAGAGGAGGACAGTAAAGAAGAAAAAGGTGAGATGGCGGCAAAAGGTCGTTGAATGGAAGCGGACCAAGATGGTTCTGATGTTGCAAGAGAACTTCTCATTCCATCCAGCAATTACGTAGGTGTTGACTTCTAATCGTTGATGCATGGAAATGTTGTGCTCTCATGCAGGTCGATTAGAATGCAGACAGACTGGAGACCCACTTGTGGTGTAATGTGTCTTGATTAGATGAGATCAGAGTAGACGTATGCATGCATGGCTGTTGTGTGAATGGTTTGAGTTAGTGGAGATGATTGATTAACCACACTGTGACCTTCAGATGGCCATCATCATCAGTACCGCTCACCTTGTTGTTGTCACAAGTGTGGTCACTTCAGGGGCAATACATTTTTTTCAACTTTTCATCAGCTTAGGGCCCGTCCACACGGAGACATGCATCACTGTATACGTATACATTTTTTATCGTATTGGCATTTCGTCCACACGGATCCGGCGTTTTGGGAGACTGAAACTGCTATTTTTTTTAAACCTCAAGTGGATGAATCTGAAAACGACACCCTTGCGGTTTCGTGTGTACAGCCAATCCGTATATTTTGTGAAACTATGATGTCATCACATCACGTGCCGGCTGGGTCACTGCCTCACGGTCGTTATGCGCATGCTCAAAGTCTTCTTCTCTGTGTATAGTGTATATCTGTGGCAGAATTACAGCGCCCCATACTGGTCTGGCATATATACTACACCGTTTTCAGTCGGTTTTAGCGGTTTCGTGTGTACGCTGATATTTCTTGAGACAACGCTGTGTTTACAGAATTGTTTTTTAGAACGAGGGAAAAAAATTATCGGATGGGGAATGCACCGGCTTCGTGTGGACATGGCCTTAGACTACAGTCACTTGCTGCTAGCACATCCACATGGTTGATATTGCAACAACACAAACTTCCTGGTTCACCTTTAGTAGTGCCATACATTCTTTTGCAGTACACAATTCTGATTATATTAAGAAACGGGAAAGGGTGTTACTCTGCTAAAATCGTATTCACGGTGTTCCTTACATTTTGGTCTTCCATTGATGTATCTCAAACACTAGCAACACCAAGGTCATTGGTTCAATATCAGTTAATGAATGAGTTAATGAATTGTGTACCTGAATGCATTGCAAGTGTCTATGTATAAAGGTGTCTGCCAAATGTGTAAATGCAAATGTAATTTTCTCGTTAAATATTTAAACAATCCATTAGATAAATTTACTTGAAGCAACACTTTGTATGACTTGTCATATAATGTTCTTTTTCACTTTTAAAATGAGTATTTCACCAAAAAATGACATTTGTTACTTTCTCACCCTCATGACGTTCTATGCCAAACTTTATTTCTTTTGCGGGACACAAGAAAATATATTTTGAAGAATGGTTGTAACCAAACAGTTTTGGCTACTGTTTGGTGGGAACAAATTTGTCATGGTTTTGGAACAATATGAGGGTGAATAAATTATAAGTTAAAAACAAGTGAAAAATACACTAGCATTAAGAATACATTATCTGAAAACAAGTCTTAATGTATTATGCAGTGTTGCTTTTCAAGCAAATTTAACTTAAGTTTTTTTTTAAATATATTTTAATGGAAAAACAAGTCAAAGTGTAATTAAAAACTCATTAAGAAGTCTTGCTGTGCATAATAAATGTTTATTGCTCCTGTCACTGCGAGTACATTTAATGGCCATGAATAACAAATAACACAAAATATTATTGTGATGCATTTTATGAAAAATAATTGTAATCCGATTTGAAATAACTTGGAGATTTGTATCAGACTTGTATCATAACCTTGGCGTTGCAGGTGCTATGCTCTACAGTTTGATTTCCATCATCAAACATGGTTTGACTGACCAGGTAAAGGTAAACGTGTTAAGTCTTAATAGGCAATAGAGAGAAAATCTGATTGATCTCAATGCCACAGTAACACAAAATAACCTGTAACCAGTGTGGGTTAGCAGTCTCAACCGGCCACTTAAATTCTGTAAAGCAGACACAAGTGTTTCCACTGATTTGACGCTGCATTTTTCATGCTTAAAATGTCTTACAATGACAGACCAGCTTTTTCTCTAGCCTATTTATTTAGCCAAGAGTTTGTTTGCAAAACCCTTTGTTGTTCTTTTTTTTTTCTTTCTTGTGCCTTCTATTTCTAAACCGCCAGCACAGCCGGTCCGCAGCTTGGTGCTTGGCTTCTTAGTTGTGCCGCCCTGTTCAGACAGTTACCCTGTCATCGTGCAGCCGTCTTCTCCTCCCTGTGAGCCTTGGAGCTTTGCTTTGTTAACGCAAACCAGCTTTAGGATGTTATTTTCGGACATAGACTTTCTTGGAGCAGAATGGCTTGTGGGCAAATGTAATTCAGCCCATCCAATTGTGCTTGGTGTCTCATCTTTGTTTTTTTGTCCCTTTTTTAACCCACCAACTCTATGCATTGTACTTCTAACCCATTTGTGGTATAGAAATAAACCATACCTCAAAACTCTGTCTGTTAACTTCTACTTTCAACAGCTTATCAACTACCCAAAACACCTTGGCATTACAACATAGCTTTTTGCTCATACCACATTTTCTTCAAGCTAAATAAATAAATAAAATGTAGTTACAAAGTAATGTTGTGCAGGAGGATCTGTACAGAGAAAGAGCTCCAGTGTGTCCGACTGCAGTATTGTCAAGGTAGACCAAGTTTTGGCTTTCCTGCAGTTTAGCGGGATGGTATGCAGCCTTTTGCAAGTGTAGGAAACCCTGTGTCAGAGGCAATGGAATGATGTTTGAATTATTAGTTTAAAAGCGCCCTGCCTCACTAACTGCAACCCTGCTATTAGTAGTTCAACGATTTTATTTATTCCCCTTTTTTGCTGACTCTTAACATTCTCTGCTACTCAAGCATGTGGTTTTGTTGGAAGCCGTTTTATTGATTGCCTTTATACAGCTATGGTTTCTGTTCTGATTTTAAAAACTCAGCAGTGCATATCAAGGTTGCAAGTCATACGTTTGTCATTGGACCAATCGGCATGTTCATCCTTTAACCTTTGCTGCAGATCTATAGCTGTTACAGAAGGACATGACGAATGATGAGGTTTAAACCCCTGCAATGCTGATGGTTGTTTTTTTTTCTCGGCACACCTTCCTATTTTTGCTCCATATTTGTAATTCTATAATTTAATAGTTGCAACATTAGCTTTTTTGCAACAGTATAATTTTCATGTTGTTTTCATCAGACTTTTAGTTCAAAGCTGAATAGATTTGTGGAATAAGATCCCTATCTGATCCGAGCTACAGTATAACAAACCTGTTGGTCGTAAATCACCTTGTATTTGCTCCGCCCACCCACACACACGTCTCCAACCCCCTGCGGCCTGTCTGAGTATCAGATAGCTCATCATCACTTGTACAGAAGTGCACTGATGCGTGATGGCTGCCCTTTTTAGCTGTGAGATTGTCATGCATGAGTACGTGTTTATGATTGTTTTTGGTTATGCCTTCAGGTGTGCGTGTGGTCCACAAATACGTGAATGTTTTCTTGTGCTTGCGTCCTCATTCCTACGTGATTCGGACATTTTTGTGAATCATCAGTTTAGAATGTTCTTTTTTTTCATATATATAATTATTTTTGCAATCTGTGGACCAGAGAACTTTTGAAGAGGCACACCGCTTTCTTAAATAGATGGCATTGTGGGTTGAAAGAATAAAAAAGAGAGCTCAAGAAAAACAAACCGAACAGACTTTGAACAGAATTTTCCACGATTGTGCTATTCCGGCTCCTGCTGGTGTCATTAGTGGGTTTCTGAACTGTATTATATGCTGTCACAAGTGACATACATCCCACTGGAGGTACAGAGCAATGATGGAGGAAAAATGTAAAAGGAATGTTAGGTTGAAGAATGAATGAAGGCATAAATGCTTCAGCGCAATCTTTAGCAAATCCATTGTTGCCATGACAACTTTTTTGTGTTGTAACTGCACCACCGATTCCCACGTGTGGACTCCTGTATGATAAAGACACAATTTAGAGCAGGAAACCAATTTGTGGGCTTGATTATATTGTTTGGAAAGAGTATTGTTCTTTAAACGGTGGCTACGTAGACATTGGTGTGCAGAAATAAAATGCGCAAGTTGGCAAAAGAAAAAAATTATTGTGACAAGCGCTTGTTTTGTTGTAGCAATGAATGCATCACTTTTACTCCTGTATGATTTGTTCCTCCTTTGCGTCATTTGATTAGCTTTACTTGACTATGCACTTTGTTGTACGAATAGCACCTTAAAATGTTATTTAAAAAAAACTTTTAAAATGTTGAAATTGAACTAACTTAGAAAAAAAACATTTACTTCTATACTCAGTGTTTTTTTGGTATTATTTATATAAAATTATAGTATTATTAATCTTTAAAATCTACTTTTATATTTGCAACTTTAATATTAGTTTATTTTATTATTAGCAATTTTGTTGCTTTTTTCCCTAATTTATTTATTATTATATTTATATATAAAATGTGTATGTATGTATGTAGCTCAATCAGTAGAGCATTGGTGTTTTCAACGCCAAGGTCATGGGTTCGATCCCAGGGAAAGCAAGAACTGATTCAATGTGTATCTTGAATGCAATGCAAGTCGCTTTGGATAAAAGCATCTGCCAAATGCATGAATGTAAATGTATGTGTGTATGTGTGTGTGATTTTTAGTTCAGTTTTTGTCTTGATTTTGTTTTTCAGTTAGTACTTTTATTGCTCATTTCATTTATCAAAATTTCTCATTTTCGATTTTTATCTAATATTTGTAAAATAGCGAGTTATAGATATTTTATTTGTTTATTTCAATTAACAAAATTGTGTTTTTACTAGTTTCTGTTTTAGTTAATTATATTATTGGGTTATCATAGGTGCAATTGAACTTTCTGTAACACTACAAAAAGTGTTACTACGATAGTAACTATAGTAACTACTTTAGTTAACATGAACTAACAATGAGCTGCACTTTCACAGCGTTTATTAATCTTTGTAAATGTTCATTTCACCATTTACTAATACGTTATATTATTAAAATAAAAAGTTGTATTTGTTAACATAAACAAATGAACATACAGATTTATTAAAGGGCTCTTATGTCCTTTTACAAAGTATTGATTTTGTTTTTTAGGGTGTACTAGAATATACTTTCATGATTGATTGTTCAAAAAACACATTATTTTTCACATATTTTACATTATTAAAGCACCTCCACAGTCTTGCTGGAGCTCATCGTTCAGTTCCTGTTTCGCTTAAACTCCTCCTGAAATACGAAATGTGCTATGATTGGAAAGCTGGCCCAGTGTGTTATGATTGGTTCTGCCTAGCACGTTTCTTGGGAAATGTCACACCCCTTATCATGACCGCAAGATCTGGTACTCATAGATAAATGTTAAGGAGGGCATAACTATCAAACCTAATTCAGATTTAAGGTCAACAAAGCAGAGAATCATCCAGAACAGATTAAAGGACGTTTCAGAGAGCTTCTTTAAAAAAAAAATTTAATTTAGTATTTTAATCATAATTATATTTTAGATGGTGTTATAGACAATTTATTACTGTAAATCAATGATTTGTAATAAACTGTGGTAAAACGACTAGTAATCGATCACTAAGCCATGGTTAATTTTCCAAAGGCAAAAGCTACAGTAAACACTACATCAACCCTAATGTTGGCAAGCAGGCAAGTGGTGGCAAAGCTTTGTAACAGACTAACAAACACCGCAATAAATGTATTGCTCATGGTTATTTCATGTTAGTTAATGTAATGTTAACAAATAAGACGTTATTGTAAAATGCTGCCGAACTTTCGAATCAAAGAGTACAATGATTGATAGATAGATAGATAGATAGATAGATAGATAGATAGATAGATAGATAGATGCTGTGATTAGAGGTTTGGGAGCGATTGTAAAATAGCCTATATATGCTCCCAAATGTGCATATTGAAAGGTGTTCAGGTCTTTTAAAGGTTTTGAGGAATAGATGGCCATTTGTTATGCTTTGAACAGATTAGCATATTTAGCTATAGCATCTATTGTGTTGATTTTTCCTGTTCAGGATCAGGATTCATTTGGTACCTCTAATACTGAGATTTTTTTCTTCATTCAGATAGTTTGCATTTTTTAGGACGACTTATAAAAGCTAACCGTAGCTGTTGTGCAGAGCCGCGGCTGTCTGGGGCTTTGGTTTATCTGTGCCTCAGGGGTGAGGCGACTCGCCCAGTGTTCCTGGGAAAGACTGTTTGTTTTGCAGTCTGTATTCTTCAGCTCTGTTCTGATAGTGAGAGGTCAAAGGCATGGAAAAAAGCTAATCCTGAAAAAGCTCTACTCACTGTGGATTTAGCCACCGTGAGACACCTCTTTTGAAGTCTAGCGATCAGCTTTTGACTGTGATTGTGAACGCACAGGCTCAGGCGCTTCATCTGTGCCCGCGGTTCAAGAAACGCTCAACCTTTGGATGAGGATTGGTAGATAGTTTAGTGTGATGAGGTGTTTTACAGTCGTTTTGGCTTAGCTCATTGCTAATTCACCATAGTGAGTTTGGAAGTGTGGGATTCATGGAAGTGGAAAGGAAAGTGGAAAGGGTTCGAATGGGGCTGTTTGAGACTGAAAGTCGGATGAGCCGACAGGTACATGGCATCGAGTCTGGATTTGTTAGTGACTACCTAGTTGTAGTGAAGATTGGATGATGTGGAATTGCAAGAATCATAAGAATTCGATTAGTCGTATTCCACAAGTCGTGGAAAGCAATTTCTGTGATTGCCAGAATTACTTATTTGTACTGTCTTTACATTTCCTGCCAACATTACTGCAGTTTTGGTAGTACTAAATACATATCTAATTATTCCCTTGTGGCCACTGTAAAGATTATATTTCAAATAAATGTTTTCAAACTTTGTTTTTATCCAAGAATCCCGGAGAAAAACGTTTACACAAGTATTAAGCAGCACAACTGTATTCAACTTTTATATTAATAATAATAGTAAATGTTTCTTGAGCAGCAAATCAGTACAATCTAATGATTTCTGAAGGATCATGTGACACTGAAGACTGGACTAATTATGCTAAAAATTCAGCTTTGCATCCCAAGAATAAACTAGAGAGGATAAAGTTCGTTGAGACAAACTTTAGAAGTTGGCTGAGAACGTTGCACCGGAACCTTTAATTTTGCATGTTGGTAGCACAATTTAACATTATCTACGAAGTATGTTACGAAAAAAGAATTAACAGGTTGCTAGGGTGTTGCTAGGCAGTTTCTAGGGTATCCGGGGTGGTTGCTAGGGTGTTGCTAGCTGGCTGCAAGGGTAACCAGAGTGGTTGCTAGGGTGTTGCTAGGCGGTTGCTAGGGTAACCGGGTGGTTGCTAGGGTGTTGCTAGGTGGTTGCTAGGGTAACCGGGGTGGTTGCTAGGCGGTTGATAGGGTATCCTGGGTGGTTGCTAGGGTATCCTGGGTGGTTACTAGGCTGTTGCTAGGGTATTCAGGTTGGTTGCTAGGGTATTTTGGGTGGTTGCTAGGGTATCCTGGGTGGTTCCTAGGATGTTGCTAGGGTATTTTGGGTGGTTGCTAGGCAGTTGCTAGGGTATCCGGGGTCGTTGCTATGATGTTACTAGGTAGTTGTGAGGTCTTCTGGGTAGTTACTATGGCATTCCTAGCACAATTTAACACTTAGCTAACCACTATTAGCATGTAGCTATTCACTGCTAGCATATGTAGCATTTTGGAAGTCCTGTTTGCTAGCATGAGTCAATAGAGCCAACCCCCATGTCTCTACGACACTCAGAAGCAGAGATATAGGTCTGGCTAAATGGTTGCTAGGGTTCTCTGTTTGGTTGCTAAGGAGTGGCTTCACTGCTACAGTGATGTTACTCCAAAGGCTCCTTGTGAGTATGAACAATATAAACCAACCAGAATGCCTCTACGACATTCAGAACTGAAGATATCTCGCTTTGCATTTGGTTGCTAAGGTGCTCGATAATGGTTGCTAGGGCGTGGCTAGGAAGTGTTGAAGACATCGGTGATTGGCAGTTTGCTGCCCTGAGTCAAACGAGCCCACCCTCAAATTTCTAAGACTTTTCTATCCAGAGATAAGTCGATCTATTTGAATGGAAGTCTATGGGATCGGTTGCTAAGGTGCTCTAAATGGTTGCTAGGGCGTGGCTTAATAGCTTCACTGTGATCCTGAGACACTCATTGGTCGCCTGAGTAAAACGAGCCCTCCCCCTTGTCTCTGTGACGCTGTGATGCAGAGCTGTGTTCAATTCAAAATCCCTATGCAATTTGCCATAGTAGATGCTGTTTCATGGGACGGCCTTCCCCATTCATCTCTATGGGGCAAATTTGGGCAGCTCTAGCACCCCAGGGGTACAACTTTCACCCCATAGTGTGGTATGTTCTTACAGAGGCTGTCACCCTCTTCAAATGTGGCGAGTTTCATCTTTTTACAAATTCCTCACTCAGAGTTATTAATCGTCAAAGTTCGTCGCAATGTTAAGTCAATGGGATTTTTCGGCTGCTTTTTCGCCCCTGGGGCGGACACCGTACCCCCGACCCCTTAGAAAAGATATAGCAACTCGAGTCAGAACAGGACTGTGGCCTGTTCTGATTTTGGGGTCTATAGCACTAAAGCTGTAGGAGGAGATGCGTATAGAAATTTTAGTCTCAGAAAAATAATAACTAGAGAGGATAAAGTTCGTCGAGACAAACTTTAGAAGTTGGCTGAGAAAGTCGCACCGGAACCTTTAATTTTGCATGTTGGTAGCACAATTTAACATTAACTATGAAATACGTTACGAAACCAGAAATTAACAGGTTGCCAAGTTGTTCTGGGTGGTTGCTAGGGTGTTGCTAAGCAGTTGCTATGGTATCCTGGGTGGTTGCTAGGAGGTTGCTAGGGTAAGCAGAGTGGTTGCTAGGTGGTTGCTAGGGTAACCGGGGTGGTTGCTAGGGTAATCAGAGTAGTTGCTAGGGTGTTGCTAGGCGGTTGCTAGGGAAACCAGAGTGGTTGCTAGGCAGTTGCTAGGGTATTTTGGGTGGTTGCTAGGCAGTTGCTAGGGTAAACAGGGTGGTTGCCAAGGCGTTGCTAGGGTATTTTGGGTGGTTGCTAGGGTATCTGGGGCGGTTGCTAGGTGGTTGCTAGGGTAACTGGGGTGGTTGCTAGGCAGTTGCTAGTGTATCCAGGGTGGTTGCTAGGCAGTTGCTAGGGTAACCAGAGTGGTTGCTAGGGTGTTGCTAGGTGGTTGCTAGGGTAACCAGAGTGGTTGCTAGGGTGTTGCTAGGTGGTTGCTAGGGTAACCTGGGTGGTTGCTAGGGTGTTGCTAAGAAGTTGCTAGGGTAACCAGAGTGGTCGCTAGGTTGTTGCTAAGGTAACCGGGCGGTTGCTAGGCGGTTGCTAGGGTATTTTGGGTGGTTGCTAGGGTGTTGCTAGGGTATCCTGGGTGGTTGCTAGGGTGTTGCTAGGCAGTTGCTAGGGTATCTGGGGCGGTTGCTAGGTGGTTGCTAGGGTATCCTAAGTGGTTGCTAGGCAGTTGCTAGGGTATTTTGGGTGGTTGCTAGGCAGTGGCTAGGGTAAACAGGGTGGTTGCTAGGGCGTTGCTAGGCAGTTGCTAGGGTATTTTGGGTGGTTGCTAGGCAGTTGCTAGGGTATCCAGGGTGGTTGCTAGGATGTTACTAGGTAGTTGTGAGGTCTTCTGGGTGGTTACTATGGCATTCCTAGCACAATTTAACACTTAGCTAACCACTATTAGCATGTAGCTATTCACTGCTAGCATATGTAGCATGTTGGAAGTCCTGTTTGCTAGCATGAGTCAATAGACCCAACCCCCATGTCTCTACGACACTCAGAAGCAGAGATATAGGTCTGGCTAAATGGTTGCTAGGGTTCTCTGTTTGGTTGCTAAGGAGTGGCTAAGCCTCTGCCATTGATGTCTCTTCAAAGGCTGCTTGTCAGTATGAACAATATAAACCAACCACAATACCTCTACGACATTCAGAACTGAAGATATCTCGCTTTGCATTTGGTTGCTAAGGTGCTCGATAATGGTTGCTAGGGCGTGGCTAAGAAGTGTTGAAGATGTTGGTGATTGGCAGTTTGCTGTCCAGAGTCTTACGAGTCCGCTCTCAAATTTCTATGACTTTTCTATCCAGAGATAGAAGTCGATCTATTTGAATGGAAGTCTATGGGATGGGTTGCTAAGGTGCTCTAAATGGTTGCTAGGGCGTGGCTTAATAGCTTCACTGTGATCCTAAGACACTCATTGGTCGCATGAGTAAAATGAGCCCTCCCCCTTGTCTCTGTGACGCTGTGATGCAGAGCTATGTTCAATTCAAAATCCCTATGCAATTTGCCATAGTAGATGCTGTTTCATGGGACGGCCTTCCCCATTCATCTCTATGGGGCAAATTTGGGCAGCTCTATCACCCCAGGGGTACAACTTTCACCCCATAGTGTGGTATGTTCTTACAGAGGCTGTCACCCTCTTCAAATGTGGCGAGTTTCATCTTTTTACAAATTCCTCACTCAGAGTTATTAATCGTCAAAGTTCGTCGCAATGTTAAGTCAATGGGATTTTTCGGCTGCTTTTTCGCCCCTGGGGCGGACACCGTACCCCCGACCCCTTAGAAAAGATATAGCAACTCGATTTTGGGGCCGGTAACACTAAAGCTGTAGGACGAGATGCGTATAGAAATTCTAGTCTCAGAAAAATAATAATAAGATTAAGTCGAACAACAGTAAGTTGGCTGCTTCTCAGCCAACTTAATTACATTTTAGTGATTTATAATTTTGGAATAATGATTAAAAAAATCTTGCTTTTTTACTATATTTTTTATCAAATAAGTTCAGCCTTGATTGATGAAGTAAAGTTTTTTTGGATTACTACCTGTATTGAATTTCTGGCTGATATCAGATGATAACTAGAGAGGATAAAGTTTGTCGAGACAAACTTTAGAAGTTGGCTGAGAACGTCGCACCGGAAACGTTAATTTCGCTAGTTAACGTTAATTTATTAATATTAGCTATATAGACAATTTTTTTTATATAGCCAATGAGCATTTAAAAAAAAAAAAAAAATATATATATATATATATATATATATATATATATATATATATATATATATATATATATATATATATATATATATATATATATATAAAAATCTAAGTACTGATATGGTCAAATTGTGATCCTTAGCAGAGGGAACTATATTGACATAGAAATTGATCATTATTGTTTTGTCATAATCCTCTTACTGCTATTTTACATTAGCCTCACATTATGCCAACCGCCTTTAAATGGGTTCTTACTTTATAAACATAGTTTTACCTCTCTTTTTCTTTTACTCTTTTACAGGGGATGAAAACCAAGAACTGGGTCCTCCTCCATCTGTAGACGAGGCCGCCAACACACTCATGACGCGGCTGGGGTTCCTGCTTGGGGACAAAGTGAATGAAGGTCCTTGTGGTGCACAGTACGACATGGAGGAACAAGATGACCCCCAGGTTTGATGTCTGCATTTGATTTTCTGTCTATCTACTTTCTGTCTGACTGTTCTCTCGTTTATTTAAATGATTTTTTTGGCCCAGTGATGATGGGAGGTGCTTCTCTTCAGCTCAGCGTTTTGTCAGTGGGCGGCTCCCCACCTCAAAAACACAGATATTCTTGCTCTTTAAATCATGGCAGATGTCCCTGTGTTTTGGATGAACACCAGCAGTTTGTGCTGGTGAATTCGTACAATTCGTGTCTAACTAGGCATGTCTCAGACAGCAGCTGCTGAAACCCCTGCTGCTACTCTATTTACAGTCCATACTGATCTTACCCATGATTCTCTCTAGTAAACATCTGCTTTTGGGTTTTTAGGGCTTAGAAGCCTTTCAAGTCAGAAAATTTGTTTAATTCAGTGTTCAGTACAGTAACGTATTAATGATGTTACATGAAATTAAATCAAGGGCTGTTATGTAATTATATATATATTTTTAAATAAATGAATTGCTTAATATACGATTAAATGAATGTCGCTTCAAGAGGGAGATTAAAGATTAACAGTATTAAAAATAAAGCTGTGCATTGATGCATCATTTATGATGAATAACTGCACCGTTTCATAATTTTGTTCATTGGATTCTTAATGGTGACTTCAACATGCAGATCAGGGAACATTTATATATTTCTTTTACTATATATATATATATATATATATATATATATATATATTATTTGTATTTATTTTTTATTTATTTTACAGTATTTTTTACATGACTAATAACGTAAAATCATTTACAATCATTAATAAAACAATTTGAAAAATGAAATGCAATTTTTAAATTGTTATTTGCTGGTTAAAATCAGAAGCGTTTCATTTTCTCTTAATTGTTGGCAGTTCAGTTGACCTCATTGATCTGACTCATAGTTGAGTCCAGGAATGTGTCGCTCAACACACGGCTCCTGCCGTCCACAGCTGGGTAGAGCTATTTCAGAGTTTGGTCCCTGCCAAGCGAGCGTGGTCACCGAAAGGCCACAATTTCTCAAAACAGCAATTCAGAGCCAGTCTCTCCCACGCACCGAAGCCTGAACTGGACAAAAAGGTGTCGACTGAGCTATTTAGACATTTGGGAAGTTATTGAGTCCAAGATCTGGCTCAGCACTCACTGCTTGTTCATAGTGAAAAGTAGTATTATTTTCCAGGGGTTTTCAGATTTAGTAGACATTGCAGTGTTGCCAGTTTTAAAGTGTTCTCAATCAGTTGCACACAAAGAAACGAAGATTTCTGAGTAACAATGTTAACTGTTTGGTGTTGTATTCAAACCTTAGTTTGTGAAATCACCACAGACCCAGACTTGGACCACTTATTCTTTCCGGGTCTCTTCCCCTCTCTTTTCTAGTCCTCTACTTTTTTCATGAAACCCTTTCTTAAATTTATTATCTGTTGATGTTTTTCATTTTGTTTTTCACGCGCTCTCTCGCCCCATTGGGTAAAATGATCCACCATCCTGGTCGGTTTTTGTAGACCATGTCTTGTAGCCAACCGCAGCATGCCAAAACAACACACTCATTCCCCTGTTCTTTCCATTTGGTTAAGAGTTGAAAACTCTACTTTCTCTCAGGCACACACCATAAAGCGAATAACATTGTATTATATTACATAATATTGAGTCACAGTGGAAAAATGTTTTCGCCAGGCCATAAAAAGATATAATTCCACAGGAGTGTGCAGTCCTCAGCAGGAATATGGGACAGTACTGTATCATTAAATACCAGTCAGCAGATTTCCATTTCTGGGGGCATTTTTGTGTGTGGAAGTCATTCAGTTGTGCTACTTTTCTGGAAGAGGAATCTCACATATAAGCAGTGGTGCACTCATCCAGCAGAATCCTTCAATGTGCTATATTTCTGTAATGTAACAATGAGTGAAAGCTCTACATCTCATTTATGAAGCACAAGAGTTTCATGAATGAGGCCCAGTGATTGGTCATCTTCAACTTAGGCATGTTTATTAGTTTTGTTTACTAGAAAAGCATGATCTCAAGCCTCTGACAGAAACTTTTTGGTACGAAGCTTAGTAGGATTTTTAAACAATAAGATTTTATTGTGTGTGGGGCTAGTCAGGGCTGTGGAATAGATTATATGCTTGTGGCAAGTTTGGAGTTCTCTAACTTTCTGTTTCCTCTGATGTTCAGGGCATCTCCATGACCCAGAGGATCAGTCCATGCTCTAGCTTGGCTAGCAGCACAGCGTCACCCCCTCCTGGCAGCCCCTGCTCTACGTTGCCCGCTGGAGCCCCGGGTAACATGGGCACCCGAGACTGTGCTTACGGATCCATCACGAGTCCCACCTCCACACTGGAGAGCCGAGACAGTGGAATTATAGGTAATAGACATTCTGTGGCTTACTTTAGAATAAGAAATGAATGCTACGTAAACATAATGAGCGCTCAATGTCAGTTTTAAAAATCTCAATGCTTTCTTGCAGCAACGCTCACGAGTTACTCTGAGAACGCGGAGCATGGAGGTAAACACTGCGAAAGCTCACGGGGGAGCCTGAAACTCTGGCAGGCGCAGAAGTCAATGGGTGCAGACTCCTTTCTTTATCGGGTGGATGAAAACATGGCCGCCTCCACATACAGCCTCAACAAAATCCCAGAGAGGAGTCTGGAACATTCCATATCTCACTCCGCCCACTCCATCCCCCTCTACCTCATGCCCCGACCCAATTCTGTGGCTGGTAAGTTTCTGAACCTGTCAAATTTTGGCTTCTGCATGTTTAGAATAGTGTGCACACTAGTGCGTTGCTTACTGCGTACAGTGCAGTATATACATGTATGTAGTATATACATGCGGCCTCAGTGCATAGCGGAATATCGGCAGCCGTATTTCAGCGTTGTTTCATTGTGATGCGCGAGAAACTGTTTCACAGGATGCCAGACAAAGAGAGAAACTCTCTCAGGCTTTGTACACACACACGGGCACTCAGACAAGACATGTGATTAGTTACCGGCACGAGATCGACGAATGAGAACACGAGTGGATGTATCCCGTGAGTTGATTGGCTGATCCTACTTCGCGGATTTTCACCTATTGCGGGGGGTTCCGCATTATTAGCAATAAACAAGGGATCATGGTATAGCGATGGGGACACTATACTATAACAAGCACTGTCTTTCAGATGAGACTGTAAACTGAGGTCCTGACTCTGCGGTCATTAAAAATTCTATAGTGTTTGGGTGTAAACTCCCCGACAGTGTCCCGGCCAAAAAATTTGTTTATATACAATGGCCTCAAAATAATAATACCCATACTTTCAATTGGCTCTATCACTCTCTCTCTCATCTTGCACTGGCGCCACTACTGTTACTGCCGTTGCATCATACAAGTGGATGCTGCACACTGGTGGTGGTTGAGGAGAGACCCCTAATACAATTGTAAAGAGCTTTGGGTGTACAGTAGTACATGGTAAAGAGCTAAATAAATGCCTCATTCATCTAACAAAAAGCCACATGCCGTATTTTTCCGCATATAACCCGCAGACGCAGATAATCCGCACCCTCATATAGCCTGCAGGTTTTGGGGGTTTGTGTAAAAAAAAAAAGGGTTGACATAACCCGCACCTTTATATAACCTCCACCCATAGATTTATTAACTTTTTTTGTGCAAGTTCACATTAAGAATGTTGCTCGCATGACGTCAATTATCCATAACTGTTCAGGCGAAATTCACACAATAAGAAAACAAACACAAGTCAGAATCAGAACAAAAAGAGAAAGCAGTCTCTCCCGCTGTGCAGCAGCACGTTCCTTAAGAAGCGATTCTACAGGTGTTGATCATTGGATGAGATGAGAAGAGCCCGCCCTCATGGCAGCACAGCCAATCACGTCTTCTTACATGATCGACAGGTCAGACAGCCTATCGGCGTGATAGTACAAGGGCCAGAGACAACAACCCTCACAAGAAAGAGAAACTGAAAGAAAATACCGCAAAAAAACCTGTTACGTTGGGACGTAACAAATATATTTAAATATTATTGTGTGGAAAAGGTTTTTATATAGCCCGCACCCTTATATAACCCGCACCCCCTGTAGGGTTTGTAAAATCTGGTATAACCCGCGGGTTAAATGCGGGAAAATACGGTATATGCTATATTATTTAACATTTATTATAGCATTTATAGAAATAGTATTTCAATTATTTTACTGTAAAATGGCAGAAACATTGATGTTATACTGAGCTAGTCAAGATTCAGTCCAGCATTCAAATCCTGTTAGTCACAAACACTCATATTCATCTTTCACGACACATGAATATTTAGAGTCAGCTCTGTGTGCAGCTCATTCAGCTGAGGCTCTTTGAACACTTCTGTTCATGAATGGTGAACTGCAGAGACAGGAAATATCCCACGTAATCCAGACCCTAAAAGTCAACAGACACGTGTTTCCAATTCCCTCAAAATGTCAAGGTCAGTAAAAGCGCATAGTGATTACTGTGAGAGCTATAGAGCGATGCCCCTCTTTTCAGCTTTATGGGCCATTTGAGCTCAGGAGCGGCTCCTTGCTCCTGATGCTGGCCTGTTACAACAAAGTAAGGACATCTGTGTGAATCTCCTGCAGGTTTTATGAAGGATTTGATTTGGGCTGCTGGTTTTGGAGCCATATGTGAGAAGATAATGCCATATTCAGTTGCTCAGTTCCATTTAATGTCGATTGTTTTCTGTGGAACTTTGAAGATTTGCTAGAATTTCCCAGATACAGTCAACTGAATAGTTAGAAAATTTATCTAAAATCTGATTAAATAAGACAAACTTGATAATTAAAAATTATTTGACAAAAAAAGTTGAATTATATTACTTATCATTCTTTATAATAATCATCACGTGTTGCTGGCAAAGATGATAAATTAATATTATATTTATTAAAATTGAATAGGAATGTGATGTAGTATTAAATAGTGTTACTAAACTAAATGCTACGTCAAACAGTATAGCAGCTTTTTAGGCATAACAAATTATGGTCACTTTAATTCAGTTTTACTTTCATTCCATATGTATTTATTTGATTTCTTGTTCGTTTAAATGATTAATTTTATTTATCCCTTATTTTTTATCTTATAAAATACATTCTTTTATTATTGTTGATTTATTCATTTATCTTTGAATAAATGGCTATGGCTATTTACATTTCATTACATTCACCACACACTTTCACAACAAAACTTTGAATTGTTACAAAGTTTTTAATTTACATAATGTTAAATTGGCATATAAAAAGCACCATAAATACAGTAATACCTTGAGATACGAGCATAATCCGTTCCAGGACCGAGCTCGTATCTCAAATCATTTTTTTTCCCCATAAGAAATAACAAAAGAAAAATGAACCCGTCCCTGCGTTTTTTGTTTTGTTTGTTTTTTATAAAAAAATTAAAAAGTAGTAGTTTGAAGGCTCGTATTTCTGAATACTCGTATGTCGGGACGCTTGTATCTCAAGGTATGTCTGTAAAATGATGTATATAAGATTTGAGACTCTCCCAGCATGCATCTGAGTGAAGACGGCTGCAGAACTGGGTGAATGAAGTGCTCGGTTTGTTCATCCCTCTTCTCATCTGTCTGTTATTGTACTCGCCCACCTCACACCTCTCTTTTATCCCCCTGATTGTCTTTCTTACTCATGCATGCTCACCTCTAACACTTTTCATCTTTCTCATTCTCTTCTGTCACACTTTTGATTTCTTTCTCTCCTCATCCCACCCACTCATTCCCTCTCCTGCTCTCCATGTGTGTCTTAGTCCATCTTTCATCACATCTTCCCCTTTCAAAACCTGTTTAATCTCTGAGTTCAATATGCATTTGATTATTCTTTCAGGCAGAAAGACTTGTATGAGGTTTGACATGTGCTCCCGTGTCCACACATGCACACTCACATATGTACATAACATACACAATGCGAGGAGGATTAAAGAGATTAATGTACGGTACTGGTGTATTCGTATGGGTGGGTTGCCACAGTTCTGCTAGGGTGTTCTTGGTGGTTTCTTACCGGCACAAATTAAAATAACCCACTGCCAAGTCTTCAGAAATGGCTCAGGATTCTTCCCTTTTTTTAAGACTAACAGTGTGGACACACTTGAAATTTTCTGGCAAAAAGTCCATTGTTTATTGTCAATGGCGTATCAGCTCACACAGAAATCATCAGAAGCAGTGTTCTGTTGTGTGTTGAATCCATTGAGAAATCTGTGTGGGGCGCAAAATTCCTCATCATGTGCATTCCGATTGAAATGACATTTCAAATGTTTTTAAGGTGACAATTACAAGTCTTACCAATTTTTTCAGCATACATTACTTCCATACTAAAATTTTATGGGAGGACACGCAACAGATCTCCATGTTCAGTCAAAGTTTAGCGATACATTGATATGAACATGCTCAGATGTTTGGTGTTAAACGCATACGTGCTTTCTGGACCAGCGCCACGAGGGACTGTAAAACACCAGTTTATTGTTGGGAGCCAAAGTCATTGTGACTCAGTTCAAGCAGCCGTCGTTCCAGAAACACAATCATGCCAGCCAGACAGTCTGCAGTGCAGATGGAGGGAGTGGGCTTGGGCAAGACAATTACTGCTGTCTAAATGACAAATATATATTTACAATGGTATAATGATATTTTAGCCAAAATACAGTTAATGATACTGGCTAAATTGTCATGAAACCTAAGAAGCTTCTCAAACAGGAAAAAAAGTAGGCTGGGACTTGATTTTGTCCATTGAGAATAGATTGGATCATTGGATTGTTGTGGTTTGTGATTGCTGAATAGTCCATTTTGATTTCATGCTGCCATAAAAACCCCTTCAAGCGAAGAATGGTACTTGCACGTACAGTATAACAAATCTAAATTAGTGTCTACACCATTAGTGGAGGATAACATTTTGTTTATTGCAAGCATATGCTGCATTAATGTTGACAGCCACATTAAATGCCCTTTTAAAGTTGTGTGGATTCTGATTGGCTGTCAGTGTTTTTATTTTTAATCAGCTGTGGGAAAAATTCCAATGATATGATATTGTTCCTTCCCTGTCGTTATTGTCATAGCTGTGTTGTGGACTTCCCTATTCTTACAGAATTAAAAGGATGATTAAAACTATATTGTTATAGTTATCAGTGGTATGAACAGGCCTTTACGCTAATAGTAGCATCAACACGTACACCAACAGGAAGTTGTAATTTGTACATGTATGTACCATGAGATTATGGTTGCATTCTGAAATTTGTCTTTTAATTAAACATGTATTATAGGAGAACGAAAGGATGTTGCATCTGACACCTTACATGGCTGGTGGTCTGTCATCCTTAGCATCTGTGCTAACACTGCCACAGTAATGTTAGCTGTTGTTAAATGATTTCAAAAGTTCTCTGCAGATGCTTTGAGATGAGATCAATTATGTTGCCACCCACAGTGTTCTTAATATTCTCATGCATCAAGCCGTCATGAACTTTCCTCCTCATTAGCAATGGAAAAAAGGCTCAGAATTCATGCTAAGCAGCAAGCTAAGCAAACACAAGCACTCATACAGTTTGTCTACAGATAGAACCAGGGTATTACCATGTTTTTCATAGTGCTATGCAATACCACAGTATTCTTGGAAAATACTTTGGAGTATGATGTGCCTTCATTTGTAAGTCACCTTCATTTAAAAAAATATAAAAGCATGTGTTGAATAAATAAATCCAAATGCCGGTATTATGGTTTATTAATTCTGTAAAGGAAAGCCAGAACGGATTAGAATGTAATGAATGTGCACCTTGAATGCAATGTAAGTCGCTTTAGATTAAAGCATCTGCCAAATCCATAAATGTACTGGTAACCATTCACCACCATATAATATTTACATTTATGGATTTGGCAGACGCTCTTATCTAAAGTGACTTGCATTGCATTCAAGATACACATTGACGTTCTAATAATTTCTTGCTTTCCATGGGAATATTACATATCCAAGTACAATCTGAGGTCATTCTTTTACCACAGTAAATTATTTCTTAAATAAAAATGTTACGTTAATTTCATAGGGAAAGTTGATGCATATCGAATGAATTTAAATTAAATACAGGTAAAAACAATGAAAATGTATTCCAGCATTATGCTGGAAATCCTACAGACACCTGTTTGCTATAATATTTTTTATGTTTTTAAATAGCCTGAAATAGCCTTTTCTTCATTTATGTGGCTGCCAGAATGAGGAAATGCGTAATAAATGGCTTTTGTTTTGCACTGTTATTGTTGTGTATTCTCTCTCTGTTGAATATGTATGAGTTTAAAATAATCAATCTCTTTCTCTTTTTCTAAATGTCACATTTTTATTACAATGCAACATTTACCAAAAGTGATTATAAAAAATATTACTTTACAAATTGAATCATTTTAAGTAACTGATTTAAGCTAAATATTTTATATAAAGCTAATATTAAAGATGTATTATGATATATATGTATATGGGATTTATTTTATTTTTTGGTCTCTTTCTCAGCCACTAGTTCAGCTCACCTGGAGGATCTTGCTTATCTGGATGAGCAGAGACAGGCTCCACTGCGCACGTCTCTGCGTATGCCACGTCAGAACTCCGGTTCCAGCCGCTCCGGACAAGCGGACATGAGAGGTGTGTGTATATTCTTTCTCGATTATGTGACAACCATCAAATCAAAAACCAGTAAAAAGCGCCGAACCGGATGCAACAACAAACAACCACTTGCTTCCACCCATATCGCCTTTTGTTTTCTTTTCAAGACAAGCCATGATTATAATTAACACTAGAGATTGTTTTTGTTTGCAAGCCTCCATTTCACTCCTGCGTGTAAATGCAGCTCACAGTCACTGAAAGTGTCACCGATAGATGATGTAAAACTCGGAGTCTTCTTGCATGCGTCTGTTTTTAACACGTCTTGACTCCCGTACAGTCAGACATTCATGAGAACTGAGATGCACTTTGTGTCTGTCACATCCATGTCCCACTAAAACCCTCAACACACTCCGCAGTTCTTCTGTGGATCCCTCTCTCTCCACCCAATCATCCTGCTGTTCTTGGTTTCCCCTTTTGACTGCTGGGCCATAATCTGTCTCTTGTCCAGATCGAAGTATTGACTTCCTATTAACATTAGCGCTGGCTCATCTGTCAGAGCTCATCCTGCTGTCTAAAGCTCACAGTCAAGGCTCCACACATCCTAAATCAGCAGTGGAGGTCTGGGTTTCCTCTCGATTCGCTCAGAACTCCAATAGCTTGAGTCACAATTCACCAAACAGCCCGTTTTTTTCAGGATGACTGTACAGGTGTCGAAGTGGAGGTGAACTCATCCGTGTAGTTAGTAAATAGTGACCTGATGCTCAAACTGTATATCAGACATAAGGTATCAAAACTTAACTACTGTAGATAGTAATTCTAGCACACTGTACCTAATTACAGAAGCAGGTTCTTTTATGTATAACTACAGTACTCTCTCAGAAGACATTTAGAGCCATTTCCAACTGTAATAGTGATGTTTTCCACTATTAAGCATTCAAGCCACCCTAGCTGTGCCATGAAAGGAGATTTTAATGTGTGCCATTGAAATGCTATGTGTTAAATTTTCCCTTTTCATCTTTCATTCTTTATTTACAACCTTCCCAGCTCTAGTTCTTTATAGTCGTTTTACTGCTCTGCTGCCCTGGTTTCCGTCTCTCTCCTCCTTTTTCTCTCTTTCTATGTTTCCGATATTGCCTGCTTGCATCCAAGCTCATAATATGTGGTCAATAAGGTCACGGCACCCTGCGTAATCCCGCCCACTTCATTAAGCTAACGCACAGATCATTATTTCACATGTTATCTGGTTAATTAATAGTGCACATGCAAATGGAAGGGATAAATAACCTCATAATATGCTCCATCACACTTGTTACAGTATAAGCTTAAATGATCAGGAAGCGATATAGCCACATTTAATAATTTATGCTAATTGTGTTGATCCCTGTCCTGCTTTGAAACGACACTTCCCATTAGTATTGTTAGTAATTGGGATTAACGGTTTGTCTAGTTACGCTTGTATGTACGTTTATACAACTGAATGTGAATATTGTATAGATGAAGATTTTTTTTTTATTCATGTTAATTTATTGCAAGCATATATGGTGGATTGACATGATGATGCATAGTGGCAATGGATTTGACAATCTATGAACAAAAGCAACAATCATCCTGATGGCTCCCGCTATGCATGGCAACAGCTCAATAACGCTTCTGCCTCGATTCTTGATGCGTAAATGATTTTCTGCTATACATTAATGGGTCAAGGCACCCCTTCACTGACCACTGATTCATGGTGTTTCACACTGCAGCTCCGACTTGCGTAAGATCCTGGTTCTGGCCCTTTTCAGACAAAGCATCTCCCCCTGCTGGTTAAAAACAATTACTGCAATGTGAAGAGGTTTGAATTTGGAAATGAAGGCCTGGTTCCACAGACAGGGTTTAGATTAACACAGGATTAGACCATGGTTCAATTATGATATACATGTAGCTTTTATAAACGTTCCTTAAAACCTGACTGGTGTGCATCTCGAGAAAAAACAACAATGACAGTATCATATTTTGATATTTCATTGCAAATTGCTTTCAGTTAAAACAACTAAATGTGTAGTTTGGAACTAGATTTAAACCTAGTGATGATCCTAGAGATAGGATATTTGTTGGAAGGTTGTTGTTTCATTTAATATATGTCCTAATGTTTCCCATGATGCAGTGCGCTTTGCTCCATACCGGCCACCAGACATCGCCCTAAAGCCGCTTCTCTTCGAGGTGCCCAGTCTGATGCCCGATACGGTTTTCACTGGTCGAGAATGGCTGTTCCAGGAAGTTGATGTGTGTCTTCGCAGCAGCGAACCCACCGCCAATCAAGGTGTCGTTATTGTCGGTAATGTGGGCTTTGGCAAAACGGCCATCATCTCTCGCTTGGTGGCTTTGAGCTGCCACGGCATTCACATGAGACCGATCACCTCTGACAGTCCACACGCCTCACCTAAACGTGAGTGGATTCATTATAAAGAACACCTAATTGTCTCTAAAATGCTTAAAGGTCTTAAAGGAATATATCCTTCTTAAATAAACCTCTAAAGACAAGCTAGTTCAAGCATCAACAAAAAACTATTATCATAAGTTGTCATTATTTGCTGACCATTGTGTTGTGACCTCAAAACTGTGTGCTCTTAGTGAAGCGGAACACAAAAGGAGTTACTTCACAGCTCTTTTCCATCACAAAACAGCTGTCAAGCTGAAATAAATGTAAAAAATATATGTATAATGTTTCCCTATTTTTATAAAAAAAATGTTAACAAAATTATTTCTGAGTGCTTTGAAATTCTTTAATATTGAATATTAAAATCCTGCAAACCCTTAAATTTACTATGGCTGTTGAGAATTTGCATTTATGAACATTTAGGGGAAAATCTTTAGACTTTAATGTCAAAGCTGTTTTATCTCAGTTTCTGACAGTGTTCGCATCCCATGAATGTTATGTCTTTCTCTCAGATGGCGACACACTTCCCTTGAGCCAGCCTCAGTCCACTCACGGCACTCTGGTCGGTGGGAGCAGCTGTCCTGGAACGCCGGAGATGCGGAGACGCCAGGAGGAGACGCTCAGAAGGCTGGCTTCTCAGGTGCCAACTAATACCAACATAATGAAAAGGGCCCGGGCATATGACCAGTCTCCCTTTCAATCTTGCTTTTCTTCTGTCCTGTTCCTTTGTCTGCTTTTATTAATACCTCTCTCTCTCTCTCTCTCTCTCTCTCTCTCTCTCTCTCTCTCTCTCGCGCTGTCTTCTTTTAAGCACAAAGGTTTATTGCGGCTCTGTTGCCTTATCAAATATTTATATGCACAGAGCCTCCCAGCACAGCCATTAGATATACTCAGAGCTCTGCATTGCTAATGATGACAAGCTTTTGAAACACACAAAGAAATTTTGAAATACATACACAAAGTGAAGTGAATCGAATCCAGGGGAGCAGTACTGGAATAAGGCCATCAATGCACTCTAACTCTATAATGTTTTATGCATTATTAAAACTGAATCTTTCTCTAGAATTATATTCATTGAATTTTTGAGTTTAAAGCAGTTTCTGCACTGAATCGCACAGACTGGAAATATTTTGTGCTGTTGTGCGTCTGTCACAGAGTCTCTAGATATACTGATCACATGTTAAATGCATCACTGAGTTGTGTTTGGGGTCAGTAAGGTTTTTCAAAGCAGTCTCTTGTTCACCAAGGCTTCATGTAGTTGATGAAAAATACAGTGCAAACAGTAATATTCTGAAATACTATTACATTTTACATTTTTATTTAATAATTTAAAATTTCATTTATTCCTGTGATTCAAAACGGAGTATTTCATCATTATTACTCCACTCTTCAGTCACATGATCCTTCAGTTATCGTTGTGGAAACCATGATGCATTTTTACAGGATTCTTTGATGAATAGAAAAGTTAAAAGAAAAGCGTACTATCAATCTTTTGTATAAATTTTATTCAATGCTTACTTTTGATCCGTTTAATCACTTTTATTCTTGCTGAATGAAAGTATTTTTATTTAAGTCTTACTGACCCCAAAATTTCCTTTCAGATGCAATATTAAAATATTGAGCTTATTTGATTTTTGCTTCAATGAAAACGATGTTCCAAACGAAGCTGTATGAACCGTTGTGGGTCTCTGAGCAACAGTAGTGCTATTATGTTGGAACAACATTTGATCAATCAAATTCAGTGAGTGGAACTTAATGTTGCCAATCGAAGGTAAAATAAAGTTCTCAGCCCAAACTGTCTTGTGATTGTAAATGTATGCTTATATCTGCTCTCTCATGTGCTCTTTCCCTCTGCTGTAGGTGGTGGCATACCATTACTGTCAGGCCGACAACGCGTACACCTGCCTGGTGCCTGAGTTTGTGCATAATGTGGCAGCGCTGTTGTGCAGGGCTCCTCAGATGCAGGCCTACCGAGATCTTCTGCTCCGCCAGCCACACCTGCAGAGCACGCTCAGCCTGCGATCCTGCGTCCAGGATCCCTTCAATGCTTTTCGCAGGGGCCTTCTGGAACCGCTGGAGATCCTGCATCGAGGTATGTAAACATGTTCAAGTTTACTGTACGTACAATATTGCATGTGATATCTAACACATGCAATATTAACAGAGAGGAAGATTGCCTGTGAGGAGAACCTCATCATCTTGATCGACGGGTTGAATGAGGCAGAGTTCCATAAACCTGATTATGGAGAAACTATTGTTTCCTTCCTGTGCAAAACTATTGAGCGTTTCCCTCCTTGGCTCAAACTGGTGGCCACCGTCAGAACGACACTACAGGTCTGTAACCCATCCATCCACCACAGTCATTCTTTTTTATTTACTTTCTTTTTTATACTTATTTGCTATTTTTGCTCTCTATCGAAGGATGTGACTCGTCCATTGCCGTTCCACCGCATCTCTCTGGATCGTCTGGAGGAGAGTGATGCGATTGACTCGGACCTGCAGGGCTACATTTTGCACCGGCTGCACTCCAGCCAGGAGATCCAGAACAACGTCGCGCTCAACGGCAAGCTGGACAACGCAGCCTTCACCAAACTCAGCGCACATCTGAAGAGTCTGAGCCGGGGCTCCTACCTCTACCTGAAGCTCACACTGGACCTCATTGAGAAGGGTTACCTCGTGCTCAAAAGCTCCAGCTACAAGGTCAGGGGTCACACAGATGCCTCTTTTATTAGTCAGTGGAGAAAATGGCTCAGTTGTTTATTTATTATTATTATTTAAAAAAATATATATATTTCTTCAGGTGGTTCCAGTGAATTTGGCCGAGGTCTACCTATTGCAGCTGAACATGCGTTTCCCAACTCAGTCTTCATTCGAGCGCGTTCTTCCACTACTGAATGTGGCTGTGGCTTCTCTGCACCCATTAACTGATGAGCAGGCCTACGGCGCCGTGAATGCTAGCATGGTGCGTGGAGCGGCCCTGGACTGGGATGATTTCCAGCAGAGGTCTGAACTGCTGTCGCCTTTCCTGGTGAAAAGACGTGATGGAACGCGCATGTTCGTCCATCCCTCTTTCAGAGAGTGGCTCATCTGGAGAGAGGATGGAGAGAAGACCAAGTTCCTCTGCGATCCCAGGTGAGGAGCTCAAGGAGTCTTCTGAATCTTTCATCGAAATGTAATAACTTAGGTCCCACATTAACAGTCTTGTTGACTATTCTGTTGCACTCACTAATGTATCGCAGTACTGAAGTGAAATCTCTGGACTGTTTTCCCATGATTCTTTAGGAGTGGCCACACACTGCTTGCTTTTTGGTTTTCACGGCAAGATAGCAAGCTGAATCGACAACAGACCCTCGAACTTGGCCACCACATTCTCAAAGCTCACATCTTTAAGGTTAGGCTAATTATATCAAATACAACACTTCTGATGAGAATGATTTTAAACCAAATGTTCATATTTTATTTTTTTTATTATCTACAATGTCTCTTGGGCTCAGGGCCTGAGTAAGAAGGTTGGGGTTTCCTCTTCAGTGCTGCAGGGACTCTGGGTGTCCTACAGTACGGAAGGACTCTCTGCAGCTTTGGCTTCACTTAGAAACCTCTACACACCAAACATCAAGGTATAAAAAACAGTCAGTCACACAAAACCTGAATTTATTTTTTTTTAATTGTATTTTTTTTAAATGTATTTGCCAGGAAACATTAATGCTCTGATACACATTTCAGCTCTGTTTATCTTTTAATATACTCCCCCTTCTCTTCGTCTCTTTCTCTAGGTGTCCCGGCTGCTGATTCTGGGCGGAGCTAATGTGAACTATCGTACAGAGGTGTTGAATAACGCCCCCGTACTGTGTGTGCACGCTCACCTGGGCTACCTGGAGACTGTGGCTTTGCTGTTGGAGTTTGGGGCGGATGTGGAGGGTGTTTCAGAGAGTGGGCTCACTCCCCTCAGCTATGCGGCTGCTGCGGGTCACCTACCTATCGTCACTGCCCTCTGCAGCAAGAAAGCCAAGGTCAGCCGTGACACTGATAACCAATAGGCAGTGGCTGTTGTTTTTCAATTATTAAAGTTTCGTCTCTATTCTTCCTCTCTTTCTCTGTTTAGGTGGATCATCTGGATAAGAACGGTCAGTGTGCACTGGTCCACGCTGCCCTGCGGGGTCATCTAGAGGTGGTGAAGTATCTGGTGCAGTGCGAGTGGAACACAGATGGACAGCCGGTCGGATCCTTCAGCAAGAGCCATGCAGTTCAACAGGCCCTCATAGCAGCCGCCAGTATGGGCTATACAGAGGTAAGAGTTTTAGTGTTTTTTTTAACTGGCATTTTTAGGCATGAAACTGTTTAAATGTGACATACAATACATTTATAATGTTACAGATTAAAGATTAATGTTTTATATATATATATATATATATATATATATATATATATATATATATATATATATATATATATATATATACACTCCATACTGTACACATATATACTGTGTGTGTATATATATATATATATATATATATACACTCCATACTGTACACATATATACTGTGTGTTTATATATATATATATACACTCCATACTGTACACATATATACTGTGTGTGTATATATATGTATATATATATATATATATATATATATATTCTGTCCATACTTATTGCACTACCTTAAATCTACTGCTATACTGCTTACCTTAGCCTAACATACAGTTGTATACATCTATCTGTAAAATTCTGTTTACAGTAATAGACATCTGTATATTACATTATATTCATAGTACATATTCATCTGTAAATGCTGTTTATAGTAATAGACATCTGTATATTATATTCATTGTACACATTACCTGTAAATCCTGTTATAGTAATAACCATCTCTCTATATATATTCTGTTCATATCCATATCCTGCACTTATGCAACCATTGTATATATCCTGCACTTGCTGCTATTGCACTTCTGGTTAGACCTAAACTGCATTTCGTTGCCTTGTACCTGTACTCTGTAATGACAATAAAGTTGAATCTAATCTAATCTAATACTCATTTATAAACTCAGAAAGAATGCATCGTGTTTTCCACAAAAACAACTGTTTTCATCAGCAAATGATCATATCATAATGATTTCTGAAGGCACATGTGACACTGGAGACTCAAAACTTCAGCTTTGCATCAAAGAATAAGTTATATATTAAATTATTAACACTATTATTAAAACATTGACATTTTTATAAAAAAATTTGTCATGCAGTTTAAAAAATAGGTAACTGTATTAATTATTCTTAATTGATTTAGCAGTGTTACAGCATTAACCAGTTTTAAGCATCTCGGTTCACAAAATTTTTAAATCCCAGTGAAAAACTAATGAAAGCTAAATGAACAATAATACCTTACACGTATTTTGTATTTATTCACAGATTGTGTCTTACTTGCTTGACCTGCCTGAGAAAGACGAGGAAGAGGAGGAGAGAGCTCAGATAAACAACTTTGATACCCTATGGGGAGAAACGGGTACAACACCCCCAGACAACCCGTTTTGTATTTTGATTTGAATATAAACACAAACTGCTCACTTACGAGACTGTCTCTCTACCTCAGCACTGACAGCAGCAGCGGGTCGGGGGAAGCTGGACGTGTGCCGTCTCTTATTAGAACAGGGTGCCGCTGTGGCTCAGCCCAACCGCAGGGGCATCGTGCCACTCTTCAGCGCCGTGCGGCAGGGGCACTGGCAGGTGTGCACCTCCTAAAGTCACAAAAATTAATTTCATGCATATTTATTTTGTAGATGTTTTAGTCTGAGATCTCTGTGTTGGTTGTGCAGATAGTGGACCTGTTGCTAAATCATGGTGCTGATGTGAACATGGCTGACAAACAGGGCCGAACTCCTCTAATGATGGCTGCGTCCGAGGGACATCTGGGTACAGCGGAGTTCCTGCTGGCTCAAGGTACAGCTGTCCTTCTCATACACTAGATTTGTTGTTGCAGTTATACAATTTAGTACAATTAAGTCGCCATAAAATGGAAGTTGCAATGGTCTTTTACTTTCCTATTGTGATGTACAGTATGTTAAAGGAGACTAACTTATTCCACAGGTGCCTCATTGTCTCTGATGGACAAAGAAGGGCTAACAGCGCTGAGCTGGGCGTGTCTTAAAGGTCACCTCCCATTGGTCCGTGCTCTGGTTGAGAGGGGTGCGGCGACGGCCCATGCAGACAAGAGCGGCCGCACTCCGCTGGATCTTGCCGCTTTTTACGGAGACTCAGAAGTGGTTGGTTTTGTCTTTAAGTAGATTCCAAAATGGCATGTTAGTATTAGCTAATGGTTCTGGAGAGACGTTAGGTAACTTAGGAGCAAAAAGAAGATATACAGACAATAAACCATAGATCTGGTGTTTATGTGATTGCAGGTGCAATATCTGGTGGATCATGGGGCGATGATAGAGCATGTGGACTACAGCGGCATGCGTCCACTGGATCGTGCGGTCGGCTGCAGGAACACGTCGGTGGTGGTGGCGCTGCTCAAGAAGGGCGCCAAGATAGGTAACAAAAATTCATGCTAAACTACGCCCTTGTTTTAAATGTACAATCATTTGCTGCTCTGATAGTGTAGACACATGTAAAAGCGAAAAGTTGTTGGTCGATGTTTGAACACACCAGTTCACACAGTTCGTTTTACTGTAAAACATTTAAATCAAATATATATTTTAAAAAAATGTGGGGTTGTAATGCTGCGCTCCATTCTGCTTGTAAAGTCAGAATCATCAGCTTCCTCTTTGGAAAAATTCCAATAAAAAATCCTCTTCAAGTTAGACTTCCAAGTTGGAAAGTCTTGCTGAATTATTTTTGACTGAATAATTTGCTCCGTGAGAAAAGAAAACATGGTTTTCTGGTCACTCTAAAATGTCAGAGCCAAATTATTGCATAAAGCAACCATGAATTTAGTCCAAGAATTATTACTGCATAAACTGCAAGAAATTTATTATATTTAAAAATATTTAAAAAAAGAGCCATCTCGGCTTTCTCAGCAGCTACAATTTTCTCTTCCATTCCTATTTTGGGTCAGTATTATCCTCTTTAACACATGGGATGGTAATATTGATTTATTTGTAAAATACAATTTTTACCTGACATTACTCCAGCTTTCATTGTCACATAATTATTCTAGTGTGCTGATCTGTTTCTCAGGGTTTAAAAAAAATATTTAATGGTTTTTAAACTGTCAAGCTGCTTAAATATTTTGTGGAAACCGTGTTCAAATAAATATATAAAGCTATTGCCATATTATTAATGTCTTTACCCTATCTTTGATCAATTTAATGCATCCTATATTAAGTTTGTTACTGACAGCAAACTTTTCAATAGTATTGAATGTTAGTGTACGTCGTCGTCTGGTTGCACGTTTCACTAGAAATGTCATATTTGGATGAAACGCAGCATAAATTCCAAAGAAGCAGCGCATCATTTAATATCCCATTAGCTTCACATTTAGAAGTCTTTCTCCTCCATACCTCTCCCTGTGACGTCAGTCATCCTAATCTAACCCTGCTTCTCGTGTGCTCTTCACCGAACTGCAGAACTCCACTGATCTGCAGCTGATCAGGATGGGCTTGTTGCTTTTGCTAATGTTGCTGCTTGCCACGGCTTCTCACGGCTGATCTTCCTTGTTCTTCCTTTCACGTCACCCTTTCACCCTCAACCACTAACTATCAATCTCTCTCTCTTTCTATTGACTCTCTATCACGCTCTCCATTTCCTGTTTTCATAAACTTTTGCTCCCTGTCTGATACGGACTGCTCTAATAACCCGTCACCCTTTCACTCGTGACCCTTCCCTCCTCTCCTCGTAACCAGGATGTCAGACACTCCCCACCCGTGCTCGAGGTAAAATGCAGACCTTTGTCCCCATCTGCCATTTTTGACTTTGTCCCTCCATCTTGTTACTGTGTGGTCCTCTCTCCATTGATATCAGGTCTGATAGTGTTTCCCAAATGTGAACGCCATTTATTCTTCATATCACTATTTTTGGCTACATAAAGTGGAAAGAGCCATAAACATGGGTTGATTTGATGTAATCTTAAACTGCTGCAAAAGTCTGACGTTAGATGTGGGTTCCTTTCGTTCATTCCGTCTGCTTGCATGACTGCATGTCGAACGAAGGTTTCGTTTTGGCATGGTTTCGGGTATATAAACACAGAAGGCATTCTTGTACTGTTGTACTCTCACACTGTTTTCATGTATACATGCACTTGAAAGTCATATTTGATCAGTGTTTTGATGTTTTTTTAGTACGTTGTGCCATGAGCGTTGCATTTTTATGGTGCTGTATGAAGTTAAAAGCAGTTAAAAACATTCCTCTCGAGATACCTGCATTTTGTATTACGATGGACGTCTTTCAATGCTGCAATGCTTTTTCAGCATATCGCACCATTAGAGTTGCATCTCGATATGCTGTACTTTAATGCTTTTTGTTGTTTTGCAGCAACTTGTACCATTAAAAATTTGTCTCTGAATAATTATAATCCTTTGTGCTATTGTATTGTGATGATGTCTTTCAACGTTGTAGCGTTGCATTTAGTATTGACGGAATGGTTTTGGCCATTTTCAGCGTCTCGTTGTTTTAAAAAGCATGTTGTGATGTTCTGTTCTGATGGATGTCTTCGATTACATTGACACGTATATTTTTTTTCTGTATCTCCTGCCTTTAAGGGCCAGTCACATAGGCGATCACGCACGAATCACTCACAAATCGCGTACAGATTGGGTTTGTGATTCACGCCCGACGCATGAATCACTGACGGAGCGCGTCCAAACACGCACGCTTCACAAACGTTCCACGTACAAGCACTTTCAGAATCCACATTGTCAGTGGAATGAACGTGATACGTGTGCGGTTCATGAGTGATATGAAGGTGGGGCGTCAGTGGACGGACATGGACGTGCGCGGTTTCGAACCAGTTCCGACGCATAAGCACTGACGGCCGACGCATGTCCTGTGCATTGTCACGCATACTCGACGCATAAACTACGCACCCGACTCATGAACATTCTGACTCACAGTTGTGTGTCAGAAAATGTTTGAACCTTTCAAAACTCAAAATCACGCACAAACCGCCTTCGACACACATCCACTTACAATCACTGACGGCCCACGTTCATTCCACCGACGAATTATGCATACGACGCACGCTCCGCAAAAAAAAACGAAAATCTGTGCGTAATTCATGCGTGATTCATGCGTTTTCGCTGTGTGACTGGCCCTTCAGCTTCAAAGATGCAAAAAAACACGTCTCGAGAATTCGTTCCGTTTCTGTCGCGCTAATTTTGAAAGCAAGAATGCATTCTGTGTGAACAACACCTTTCTTTTCAAGCTATTGGCCAGTTTGGTAACTGATCCATTTGCCGATTAGTTTGTGCCCAACTGCGCCTTGCATGGAGTGGATTAAATCACTGCTTGCCTGCAACAGTGGCTCCTCATGGTGAAATCTACAGCTCTAATAGACCCCTATCAATCTCTTACTCCCACCCTCCCTCCGCTGTACAGTCAGTAGAAACACTTGACCTCGCTTCAGGCTGTCCACAGTGAGCTCAAACATGCTGACAGCAAGTTCAATAGCTGTTGGATTTAATGCTAGTATAAACCGATTTCAATTTCGGCAAGGTGTATACAGCCAAGCTGCTTGTGATTTTTCTTTCTATCTTTTTTGGCTGGCATGTTGCCATGGCAAGATATCCTGGCAGCCTGCTCGTTCCTTTGTGTCCCTCAGAGATTAGCAAGCTACTTTGTGCCCATATGGACTATCAGTCTGTGCTGACTCTTTGCTTTTCCTCTTTTTCATGCTCTATTGCACTTAGGTCCTGCAACATGGGCAATGGCCACATCCAAACCTGATATTATGATTGTGCTGCTGAGCAAACTGATAGAGGAAGGAGATGGATTCTACAAGGTGAGTGGCTTTTATTTGAATTGTTATCATACACAATAAATGGAATGGAATATTAAGCTCAAAAAATGTATTCTGTACATAAAGCATAAAATGTATGCTGCCAATAATAATAACAGTGTTGGGTGTAATGTATTACGAAGTAATTAATTACTGTGTTTTAATTACTATTTCCCTTGAAAAAGTAATGGTATTTAATTACAGTTTTAATTACAGCTAGTTTTAATTACTGTATTTAATTACAGTTACGTCTGATGTAATTGCATTAAATGCTATATGGACTATAGAATAATTCTAAATAAAATCTAATGTTAAAATGTTAAAAATTTATGTTTTTAATGTACCCTTCTCTCTTTAAATACTTTGGTCAGTTTAAGAATAATTTATGCAATTTTATATTATTTATTTAAAATAATTAAGAGTAGTTTCATGTCTATCCTTGTATTGTTCAACTGGTTGAGGTTGATATGGGATTTAGAAAGTAATAAGTAATTCAGTACTTTTTAGAGAAAGTAAATAGTACAGTAATCTAATTACTCGGTTGAAGATGTAATCAGTTGCTAGCAATTAAATACCGGTACTTTTTTTAAGAATGACTTGCCCAACATTGATAATAGACAGTCTTTTTATTTGTTATGGACTTGGAAAAATATTATAGCTTATTTAAGAGAGAAAAAACTAAATTGTGACACACCGAGGTCGGAGTAAATTTTATGCACAATAAATTTCTTACTTTTGTGTAGTGTACGTAATATTATTTTGAAATTGAGAAGTAAAAATGTCTTGCCAAACCAGAAAGGTAAGGTGAAAGAAGCCGCCCAACGCTACCAATACGCCCTAAAGAAGTTCCCACGAGAGGGTTTCACAGAGGACCTGAAGACCTTCCGCGAGCTCAAGGTCTCTCTGCTGCTCAACCTCTCCCGCTGCCGGAGGAAATTGAATGTGAGTCCAGAGCACTCTGTTTTTTAAAACTCTCTTCCTTCTGTCTCTCTTCACTCATAGCGACAATATTCGGAAGAATTTAAATTGCTCTGACTACATGAGACGTAAAATTAGGTATTCGGTCATTCCACCCAACTGATAATTTGTTTGTAGGTGTATTGATAGTCTGTTTAAAAAAAAAAGTTATTACAGAAAAAGGATTGCAGGGAAAATCCAAACTCAAGTATCCACTGATAACCGTCTCTGGCTGGCCATTCAGTGTATTAATCAAATGTTGTGTAATAATAATTAAAAAATATGTTTTAGTTGTATTTATTTTTTATTTCCTACCTTTAATTCAAATTATTTGCTACTGAATATGTTATATTAGACAATATTTGTGGTATACCTTATTCAGGGTAGACGGCATATTTAACTTGAATGAAAATTTAACGAAAGTCTAAAATTGAACTTTTAAAATTCCATCTGGAAAATATGGTGTAAATGGAACACCATTGGAATTTGGATGTTGGACCGTTGATTAATGGAACACCGGTGACATTTGGAAAAAATTCCAAATTCCATCTGGAAAAAACGTTGTGCTTTATTTGCTTTAAATTAAATATGGTGTCCACCCTAACTAAGGGCCATGATATACTGTACATTATGTATACATTGACTGTTTAAAAACTCATATCTGTTGACTAGTAGCTGCTAAAATACTGTTTACAAGCATCCATGCGATAGCAACAAACTGCATGTACTAGTTTTGTGTTCGGTATGTGTTCCTAATTGCTTTTGAAAACACTTAAGACCAAAGCAGTTACGGAACAACGCTTTTTTTAAAGACGGAATTGATGTATTAAGATATTTTGATCTTCCCATTTTTCCACTTTTATGGCTACATTATTTCTCATTTTGGATGATTATTTCTCATTTTCCTCTGAATGAAGAAATGCTCTCTATACTCTCAGCCCATGCTGTAGTTTTTCTTCCCATCATGATCTCATCCCTGTTTCAGTTTGGTTTGTTGGATCTTTGGGTGTTTCTGACATTTGATGGATTTGTTTAAGAGTTAGGTTTAGTACAGGAAGAGGCTTGAGCGGTCACATCTTCCCACTGTCCCTGTAGAGCAAATATTTGTGTGTCAGCGCATTTTATTAGTGTGTAAATGCATTTCCATAATTGTATGTCTGTTTATCATATTTGCACTAATGGTGCACAAAATATGTTGATTTTTGTAATAATCAGTGTTCACATCCTCATATAAATGTGACATTTCATGTCCGACATGAGTTTGTGTGCGTTAACGATGTAAGTGTGTGTGTGTGTGTGTGTGTGCGCGCGCGTGTGTGCATGCATCTCTGCATGCACTCAAGTGTGTGTGTGTGTGTGTGTGTGTGTGTCCTCCCTCTGACCTCATGTATGGCTCAGTGTATGACTGTTGGTCCTGTTGTTGCTTGCAGGACTTTGGGATGGCGGAGGAGTTTGCCTCCAAGGCACTAGAGTTGAAACCCAAATCCTATGAAGCCTATTACGCACGAGCCCGTGCCAAGCGCAGCAGCAGGTAACCGTAGCAACCAACAGGCAGGACAGCCTATAAAACACATTCTGTCTAGCACAGATAAAGTGCTGACAGATCATGACCCAAACTGGCCAGATGTGTTTCGATTGGTTGACATAGTGCTATGCTAGAGTTTCAAGATAGAAGTCAATTTAAGCCCCACGACTTCTGCCTCATTAGTTGAGGTCATCAGGATCAGGACCTGTTCTTCATACTTCATGTTGTGTTGAACAATCAGATTATTTTTCCTCAGAATGCTCATCAATCATATTTTCTTCTTTTTTTTTTTTTTTATCAACTTGGGTTGTTTTGTTTTTGTTTTTTTAGGTTGGGGTTGGGTGGAGTCTATGATTTTGACCGGTAAAATGACTAAAGGAATGTTCCCGGGTTCAATAAACAAAGTTCAAAGTTAAGCTTCACATTTACAATGAAAGTCTGTGGGCATCCCAGAAGAAGAAAAAAACTGAAATCTTAAGCTTGTGTTTTTTTCAAAGCACTTTAATTGCTTTTGTTAATTTTATTTTATTATATTTTGAGCCGTCTAAATCATTATTTTCGTGATTGCACTGCTGTATTGTGAAAGTTGTCAGGTTTTACAGACTTTACATGGTCTTGATAGGGTTTGTAAACCGTATCATCATTAGTCTCATGTTATAATTCTTGTTGGTGTATTTTTAACCAGAGCTTAAAAACAGGGGAAAAATCAATTCATTCACTTCAAACAGAATCAATATGTCTGTTCCTGGTTATTTCTGTAATATTAAAGACTTAATATTAATATTAAAGTAATATCCGAAAACTGTTTGATTAGAAAAATTACTAGTAAATAACAACAACAAAAAATGTTACCTGTACTTTATACCAGAGCTTGAGTAGAACCTTATACTAAATACCTTTATATGAGTTTGTGCCTAAATCTTGTAACTCCAGTGGATCCTCAAACTGTCAACAAACCTTATGCAGTAGCTCCACAATCCTCAATTAATAAGAATGAAGCGCTGCACATTTTTGGAGACGGTCTCTGCTTGTTTGCGGTACAAAGGTAAATAAAAATGGGTTCTTTGAATAATTACAGTATTTTTATATTTCAAAAAAGCACAATGTTTGTAAAAACTAATGTTTTATGTATTTGTAGAGCCAAGAAAAGTGTCAGTCTGGTATTTGCCCTCGAATCATAGCCAATACAGCCTGTGCATAACACAAGATTCTGGCCAAATGTATTAAACGACAGTAAAAACTAAGCGCCCACATAGCTAAACTTTGTAACTTGTAAGTTCATGAAAACTTTATGCATCCGTTAATAACTGACGAAACACAAGTCTCTGATATTCTCTGGTGAATAATCTCTTCTTTCTCTCTTCACTCATAGCGACGTTATGAGGAAGAAATTAGATTTCCTTGACTACAGTAATCTAATTTGGTCACCTCATGTAAAATGACTTTAACATTGAATTTTTTGGTCATTCCACCCAATTGAAAATGTCTTTTTAGATGTATTGATAGTCTATTTAAGGATATGGTATTACAGAAAAAGGATTTCAGGGCAAATCCAAAATAGAGTTGATCCTGTAGAGTTACGGCATGATCCCATCATACACTGATGACTGTCTTGTTGGCCTCCATTAGAATTCCATTTGAGCTTGATTTTGGGGGAAAATGTTGATAATATAATTACGTGCAAATATACTGTCACAATACTAACTTTGACACCATGGTGTTCTTCACTAACCTACAATTCTGCGGGTGCTGGATTCGATTCCTCACCATGCTGGATATTCATCATAATACTTTGATAACGGTTGGTGACTCAGAAAATCTCCTTAGAGCCAAAAACTACTTCTTGTTACTTACCTAGGATAACTTAACAGCTGAACGCAGGTATTTCACTGATGTTGGATGTGTCGACGTCACATTTGCATAGGCCGTACTATTTGAATTCTTGATTGGTCGACAGCCAAATTACAATATCAAACAGAATATTAAAATTGTTATTAAAAAGTTAAACTTGATTTTAGTTTTCCTTTGCTCCTGTTAAAATTTCATTCGTTTCATCAGGTTTCTTTAACCTGTTGAAAGTCGTTGACCCATAGACTTCCGCTGTAAGTGCATTACTGTAAGAGTGATTTTTTTTTTTTTTTTTACCAACTGAGGAATGGGTTATTCCATAATTATTCTGCCTGGTAATTGACAATGATTCATTTCAGATGCTTTTGATAAAGATTTACTTACATTGAACCCACAATATTCCTTTAGCAATAGTCATTTATCAGTCTTTAACCAGCATATTTCTTTCTTTCTCTCTTCCTACTAACATATTCATTCCTACCTTCATACACTCCCATTCTGTCTCCATTGCTGTAGGCAATTCCACGCAGCCCTGGAGGACCTGAGTGAAGCTGTGCGTCTGTGTCCCAATAACCGTGAGATCCAGCGCCTGCTGCAACGCGTGGAAGAAGAGTGTCGTCAGGTTGAAGAGCAACAGGAGCTGGATCTTCCTCCTTCCCCTCCCCACGATCAAGCCCCATCCATGATCCAGCCTCCACCAATGGAGCCCCATATTTCAGACATGGAGCCTGTCCAGGACTTGTTTGAGGAGGATGACGATTACCTTGAGCGGGATTTGGGTGGTTTACCACTGGGTGTTGCTGCCGAGCCTCACACTATTCCATCAGGACTTCCAGTCATTCAGAACATGCCTCCATCTCCGAGTCATCATGATTCACCTTACCTGAGCCAAGCATATGACCTTCGCCCCAGCCCCCCTTCAATGTCCTCCCCTACACGGCAAGGCTATCAATCCACCTCCCCGTCGCTCTCCCCAACGCACCAGAGCTCCCACTTCCGGCCCAGTCCCCCTCATCAGGCCTCCTACCACTTCAGCCCACCACCATCACCATTACGCCGTGGACCTCAGTATCGTGCCAGCCCCACCTCTGAGGGAGTGGCCATGTACCGTCCCCAGTCCGCCACTGCAGGACGCTACCAGCAGGACCAGCTTGCAGGACGACCCAAGTCCCCTCTGTCCAAGATGAGCAGCCAACGTTCATTCCAGTTTTCCCAACAGACTTCCCAGCCATCACAACAAAGCCAGTGGTTGCAGCCAGCTAAGGCACAGATCGTCCGCACCAACCAGCCCAGTGCCGCGGTACACTCCAGTGCTGTACTGGGTAGCAGTGCGTACAGTCAGATTGCTCACTCTATGAGTGCCCGCTGCCCAGGTGACATGGATGAACTTGGGGATGGAGGATACTCTTCCTCACTTCAACCTCAGGGCAGTCTGAGTGCTGGGGCTTTGTACCAGCGTGCCATCAGCATGGATCCTGGTCTTGTGGAGGATGAGCTCCCCCACAGGCCTTCCTCTGCTTACAGACCCAGTCCTGGAGGTGTTCGCTACAGCCAGACACCACAGATCAGCCGCAGTCAGTCAACCGCCTACTATCCGGTCTCACCTCACGAAATGGAGCGTCAGGCGACGCTAGGTTCACCTGAGAACATTCATGCACACCGACGTCCAGTCAGTGCCAATAACGTAGAACCCAAACAGCACCCGCCGGCTCCACGGCCCCTTATTCACTCCCACAGTACAGGTCTACGCTTCTCTCCTTCCAGCAACAGCTTGGTGGCAGGTTCTGCTGCTAACCTAGGCCCAGGGTTCAGGGCGTCCGCTTCCGCACAGCAAATGGAGATACCCCTACAGATTTCCTATGAAGGAAGCTATCATGACGACCTTTCTCCGATGTCGCCCCCACAAGGCACAGACTTCCGGGTAGTGGGTGGAACATATCCAGGAGAGGCCCTTCGCTCCCGCACCACGCCTTTCATGGGCATCATTGACAAGACTGCTCGGACTCAGCAGTACCTTCAGCAGCCACCTTCAATTGCACCGTCCTCCTCTGGTTCTCGACCCTGGGCTGTATCTTCTCTGGATACAGTGGTGAACAGTCCAGCCACTTCCCCTAGCAACATGGGCTACGGGCAGCAAACAACACCCCTCAGCCATATCGCCTACTACAACCGCACCAACAACGCTCACAACGGCCACCTAATGGAAGATGATTTCTACGCCAACCCTCCTGGTGTGACGCGGGACCGGGCGGACGCTATGGGCAGAGTTAGCCAGGTTCCGACATTCCCAGATGTGAAAGTGGCACGGACTCTACCAGTTTCCCAGGCCTACCAGGACAATGAGTATAGGCAGATGTCTCGAAATGAAAGGCAAGGCCCAACCTCACCCATTAAACCAAAGAGACCTTTTGTGGAGTCTAATGTATAAGAAAGTGTCAGTGTGTAAGATTTATTAGAACATTCTAGAAGAATATCTAATATGTTGACCATCTTATCTCTTAATTTTTTTTTGTCCCATATCTTGATGAAAATATAGACCTGTTGAAGTGAATTCCACTTATGTGAAGTGAATCTAGCATGCACAAATCAAGTGCATCTGTATTTGCTCTGGACACAAAAATGCAAGTATCAAGACCCATTGGAGTAAAAGTAGGCCTGTGTAACTGCTGTACGCCAACCTTCTACTTTTCTATATCTTCCGAGTGGGTGGCTATTCAATGCCAGCCATGGACATATTGCTGGGCATTGCCCTGGACCAGATGTCTCTGCTATTGTCCCCACTCAGACCAGTACTAATCCCTGAGAATCCTGCTGTGTCTTGAGTTGAAAATGTATCTGAAATATTCCAGATCAATATTGCTTAAGCAAAAAATTAATATTTAACGTTTTAACTTATGTTTGTAAAAATATATATGTATATCTAAATTTCAATGCAGATGTGTTTTTCAGTTTGCCTTTAGTTCCTACGTTGAGACGCTTTCAGCAATGTGAAATATTTTTAGACCTTTTTATGGCCATTTTTATTTTTTGTCAACAGGTTACAAAGGTCAACAGGATTGCTGCAAATGTGTAGTGTTTGGTTAATAATTTGCGCATGGGTAGTAGCATCCAGGGAGTCAGCCATTAATTTTTTAGTCACACCATTAAAACAGGAAATGTCTTTTGCAAAGAAAAGTTTCTTATGGGAAATAGACAAGGAGGAAAAGTTTTTTTTTTTTTTTTTTTTTTTTGCAGCCTCGGAATCTACAGTCTCATTTATCGTTTTGAGAGTTTGTTTGTGCACTGAAAGATTCACATAAGTTGTGAAACTGTTTGCCTCTCCATTGAACTAACATGATATTGTAGGGTCAGGCACTTTTTTTATGGATGTCTTGACGGTATTTTTTGGGAAGAGGACAGCAAGTCAGAATCGCTCACTTGATCTGGCTTTACTGTTCACTGTCAACTGCTGTTGAAAAAAGAGCAGGTCTTTTTGCAGCATTTTATTTTATTTTTTTCTCTTTTTAGAAAAATGTGGTGCACTCAGAGTTGACCTGGAATACTGCTTACTGTACAAGAGGCTTTGTATTTAACTATTTGTTTTCCTTTTGTATGACCAAAATGTACATGGCTGTAAATAATGTGCTGAACTAGAATGCATGCTCTCTGCTAATACACAAACCTGAGTGTGGTTTTATGTACGAGGGGAAAAGACTGTGGCACAATATATTTCCTTGTTTCCCTTACGAGACAAAAAAAGAACAGAAGTTTTGGTTTTGTATGTTTTAATATTTTGATTTTTTTTGTTTATAACTGGGCTTGCGAAGGAGGATTCAGTGTAAATTGTCTGTAAATGTGAGCTGTGATGTTTTGCTGGGAAGGAAAAATCTGACTTTTTATCCAGTTCCATGATTGTATACACTACAATCGTCTGTATGTATGAGGGAAATAATGAAATGATATTTAAAAAAGAACACTACTTTAAAGAAAATCAAGGTGAAATAACTTACCACTGAGTCAAAATTAATTCTCATGAATATATTTTGGTTAAAAACTTGGAATATAATACATTCTTAATGACAACTGAACTTCTAAATCAAGCATTATGATCAAATATAAAACAGTGAAAGAAATAGTGCCACTATACTTAAAACAGACATTCACACAATACAAACACAGCAATGAAAATACAGTACAAGATCATCTGTACATACTCTTACAGATGAAAAGACGAGTGTGTGTGTACGTACACAGTGTTGGGTGTAATGCATTACCTAGTAATCAAGGACTGTAATTTAATCACGTATCCCTTGAAAAAGTAAAACAAGGAATTAATCTGAATTTTTCTGTCATTTAGTTGGTTACTACTAATGTAATTTAAATACAGTTTAGACTATAGAGCAATTCTATATTAATAGTGGATTTAAAATCAAGGATTTAACAGCTAATGTTAAAATATGTTTATAATGTAACCTTTCTCTTGAACTACTTTTAAGAGTAATTTAAGCGATTTATAAATGTAATTATTTATTGGAAAGAATTAATAGTTTCATGTCTATCCTTGTATTGTTCAACAGGTTGAGGTGAGATATAGAAAGTAATAAGTAATTCATTAATTTGTAGAGAGAGAAAATAGTACAGTAATCTAATTAGATTAAAGATGTAATCAGTTGCTAGTAATTAAATACTTTTGAAGAGTAACTTACCCAACTGTGTGTGTGTGTGCGCGTGCGTGCGTGCGTGCGCGCGCGCGTGCGTGCGTGCGTGTGTGTGCGTGCGCGCGCACTGAGGATATATTTCTAACACTTCTCATCAAGACCGAATGTAGGGGAAGAGTAATCTAAGAAAAGTGCAACATAACAAACTAAAGTATTTTCCTGTCATTTATCGGGCAGAGATGTTAAATATTTTAAAATAAATTACAATTGTGATCAGCATTATTTTGGCAGCTCTTTGATCGTCCATCTACGATCAAAGATGGATTTAAAAGTAAACCTGCATTGTTTATCCTTTAAAAAAAGGGGCTGTAAAAGAATAGAAAGTGGTGGATTGAGTAAACATTATGAACAGTAAACATTAAAATAAACATGACATTGGCCATAATTCTTGGCACCCCTAGATTTTGTTTTTTAAATATCTCTTTAGTATATTCCTATTAATATTTAAAATGACTAGGAGCTTGAAATTGTCTCGCTATGACGTCCTCTCAATCATCTTCCCAAATTCCCTTAATCAGCCGTAAAATCATAAAAATGTGCAGCAAAAGATTAGGTTGAAAAAAATAGAAGGTGTTTGTGAGTAAATAGCTAAAGCTATTTCCCATTTCCACCAACTGAAAATAGTATTAATAATATTTAGTAATAATAATATTTCCACCATTCTGAAATAGTTCAGAAGTTTCAATCAACTTAAGATGTTACGAATCTGCCTGTAACCGGATGTGTGAAGAAAGAATTGCAATTCTTGCAAGTCTTGGGGTCAGAAAGCTTAATAAATTAAAATAAAACAACCCTAAATCAGCACATGCTGCTCGGGAGGGTTTTGAGGAAAAAACCTCCTCTCTCATCCAAAAACAAACTCCAGCATATTAATTTGTCAGACCCGAATTGAGCTTCAAAAGAGACGTGATTCTATGGTCAAATGAAACTAAAACAAATTGGTTTTCAGAGCCCAGCTGACGGTTTGTGCCAGAAATCATATAACGGGCCGTGGTTGGATCTTCAGGACCATGATTCAAAAACACAAACGTTTCACTGAGCACAAAAGGAAGCTTCTGCCATGAACAACACAGTCTCCGATCTCTTGGTCTCGTGTTCTCCAAACTCATCAGGCATTATAGGACAAAACTCAGATTTAATATCTTAACAAAATGTGGTTTATAAATGGGTGCCAACGTGTTTTCGGAGAAAATCATTTATTACATGATGTGATTTACCCCCCACTTTCAATTCTTTTACTTCAGTTTTTTAATGAGAGATCGAAAGGATAAACAGCCATGTGAAGACAGCCACTTTTGACCACAAATCTATGTAGTTAGAAGTAAAGTTAAACAAGCTTGCTGTGAAAAAAACATTTGCTGCTGTTTTTTTCTGTTTTTTTAGTAAAGGTCTGATGAAATCAATTCTAAGGCACAAGAAAGTACATCCTTATATTTTAAATAATCGAATCCATGTAAACACAATATATCAATATGTACACCTCTGATAGTTCTTTAAAGTTAATCTGGTTTGGCACAAATTAGAAATCACTCAAAAATAACAGTGACTAATAGGTTTTCTGTACCCTACATGGTGGTCATTTAATCCTCGATTTAATCCAGATACAAATAACATGGAGGCTGCAAATGAAAGAACCGGCTGACCGGCTCGCTAGGACACAGGTAGAAAGTGCAGAAAGGCAGTTGTTGGATTATGTTACGACATTAAGGCGAACTGGGGATTTCTCCTTCTGACAGCGTCTTAAAGTGCACGGATAGAGCCTCCTCCTCAGGATTCGGAGGTCGTCTGAAATCTTCTCTCGTCACCACGTAACCCACCACGACCCCAAAGCAAACCAGCAACAAGCCTAAAATATTTGCCAGGATCCCCTCAGCAGCAAACTTGGAGTAAGTTGGCCTGAGAACAGGAAATGTGCCATACATTTTTTATTGGTTAATGAATGGAAAAGCACTATTGTAGCTTGCAAATCTTAAATAACACCACCTCAACTGAAACACTTTCTTTATAAAGGATATTAGCTACAACGATAGCTATATTAGCATCAACGCAAGCGGATGACGCCATTCTGTTTATTCTAAGCAAGTGCTGCAGTTTTGTTGTCTGCCGCTTTCAATGGATTCTTATTGTCTGCTTTTATCATTCATCAGCTGGAAAAAAAATCATTCTGAAAGTGATTCCAATGAAATCGTTTCACTGTTCCATTATCGTTATCATTTTGGACTTATCGTTAGGACTAGCAATTTTGGAACTTTAAGTGCGTTTACACTGTGTACTAAATAAATACGGAAAAGTTCTTCCTTTGCACTTTTCACGTACAGACGACAACATTGACAAACTGATGGATATGTGAAAAATGCTAAAAACACTGTATTATTTATGTCTGGCATTTTAGTGGGCGATGATACTTTGTAAAGAAACACTATGCTCCTATAGACAGAACACGTAATGCGCATAACGTCAATTTGCATTTTTGTAATTTACGCAGACGATAATCGACTGTATCGTTTGTATCGTTTATACTACGGTAAGGCTTGCAATTCGAAAACCATTTTCAAACATTTGCATTTAAAGCCCCCGAGACGTTGTTATTGCATAAAATGTTTTCAGTTTTTCATTGAAGATGGTGTTGTGTAAACAGCCCATATATCTTTATCGTTATAGTTATCGTCCTTGGCTTCGAATAGGCCTTTACAAGTTATGTAAGTGTGTGGGACTTATTTCCAATACAGCGATCCCTCGTTTTTTGCGGTTAATGTGGACCTGAACCCCCCCGCGATAGGTGAAAATCTGCGAAGTAACCAATCAGCTCACGGGATACAGCCACTCGTGCTCTCATTGGTCGATCTCGCACAGGAACCAATCACGTGTCTTGTCTGAGTGCCGTGGGTGTACAAAGCCTCTGAGAGAGTTTCTCTCTTTGTCTGGCATCCTGGGAAACCGTTTCTCTCGCGCATCACGACGCTGCTTTCCGCAATATGGCTGCCGATATGGAGGTATTTGTGAATTTTGAATTTTCTATGAACATTTTTGAAAAATCTGTACTGAGGCCGCGAAACTTGAACCACAAAGTGTCGACGGATTACTGTATATTATTAAGATATTCTGAATGTCACCCAAATATGTGAAGTTAATAATAACATGTGAAGCACATTTTAATCTTTTAAAAGAATAAACAGTTATGCAGTAAATAGGTAATATCTTGAATAAAAACCAGCATTTCATGGTTTAATGTGAAAGATAGAGAAAAAGAAATTGCAAAACCCCTCCGAGCACTAAATTTACTAAGATTATTTGAAAATAATCCAAATATCATTAATAGTCATTGAAAGTCTCTTTCGACGGTGACTCATTCACACGGTGACTCATTTCTTTCCTCCAATTCATTTGTTTACTTCAGCTTAGTGACATCAATTGTTATTTTTAAAAATATAAATGTTGAATACATTCACAGACACTCACATGATACTGAAGAGCAGCTTCTCTGTGATTCCCAGCAGACAGGATCCCACGGACATGGCCAGCAGCAACAGACCGAAGAAGATGTGCAGAGGGAGATAGCAGCTCCTCAACGGAGCAGACGCCCAGGGGAAAAGGAAAAAGCCCAGTCCCAGTAACCACTGGAGGAAATGAGAGGAGCAAACAATTTTGATCCGTAAAAAAACGATAATAATAGAAATGTATATACTGTAATGGAATTATACACTAATGGCAATGTTCTGATATCAATAGTGATGTTAGCAGTGTAATGGATGCGACCGTCCACACGGGGGTTTATTCGTGCTTTCAAACCACAAACACTTTAGCAGAACAGTCATGACATCGTTCAGCTGCTCAAATAAGGAAGAAGAAAGACGTTTAGATGCAAACAGACCTTTGCACTGGTCGAAATGAAATAACTGCTAATTACCTGCAAGAAAAACAGCACAAAAGTGAGCATGCCACACCAGCTGTGCAGAGAATACATGTGAGAGATCTTGGCTGATGAATGGAAATCAAATGCGGCCACAAGACCTGAGGGGAAAGAGAGAGACAGAGATTAAAAACTAGATTCTTTTTACTTTTCAACAACAATTTTCTGCAATTAATTCAAATCAAATTTTAAGTAAACTTTAATATACTTGTGTGTTTTGCTATTCATAATCTAAAGGAAAATCACCAAAAAAATGAGATTGTTCTTTATTTCTTGAATATACTTGTTCATCTATACTTCCATTCAAAAGTCTCCTTTACTCACTTACATTTACATTTATGCATTTGGCAGACGCTTTTATTCAAAGTGACTTACATTGCATTCAAGAAACACATTGACATTCTAATCAGTTAATGCTTTTCTTGGGAATCGAACCCATGACCTCTACTGTTTGAGCTACAAGATACGCATTATAATTGTCTATATTTATTATATATTATAAATGTCTATATTTTAGGCCAAGTAGGATTCTTTTCGTTTGTGTCGAACAGAAAAGACTCTTTTGGCAAAAAAAGAGAACGTGATAGTCGTAATAAAATCAGAATTAACCGTGACTTTTCGGAGATGACGAGACCTGAGGGATTTAAAATGTTGTAAAAATGTTTACTCAATAGGGGAGTAAAGTATTTTATTTTATTGAACCGATAAATTGCCATATAGCTCTCTATCATAATTCATCATAAAGCATTATGTACTGTGAGATGATGCATGCAGTTTTGTTTGTTAACCCCTAGAGCAGGGGTGTCAAACTCATTTTGTCAAGGGGGGCCAGACCAGTGAACTCATAGCAAAATTACATAGAACTAACAATAAGTCCGCTTTTTTTTTTTGTATTAGTGCATTATATTATAAATTACATTAAATTATAAAAATCTTTAAATCAAATGAATGATTAATGAATGATTGTCCTTTTACAAAATATATTATGAACAACCTACGTAATATGTGCAATTTCAAAAACACCATTACTCAGTTTAACATTTATTTAAGTGCATTATGCATAAAAAAAAAAATTGTCAGTTATTTTACAATGATGATAAATCAAATAGCAATTATTTAAAATTCATTTTCCAACTCTGGGAAGCAATTCTGAACACATTGAACAAATTGACTTCACACACTTAAAATCTTAAGTGGCAGCTGTTTTTAAAAAAAAAAAAACATTTTTGTAAAATTTGCAAGTTTATACATATGTGTGGTTTATTTATGTAAACAAATTAACTATCAATTTGCGAAAACTGCCATCTGCTGTTAGTTCCGCCGAAAATAAAAATATTTTTTTCCATATTGCAGATTTATCTCCCGGGCCGGACTGAACCCCCTGGTGGGCCGGATCTGGCCCGCGGGCCGTACGTTTGACACCCCTGCCCTAGAGGGCCAAAAGTTACATAGTATCTTTAAAAAAAATTTAACAAAAAAAATCCCTGACCCCAAACTTAGTTTACACACACACACACACAAATAAATAAATATATATATATATATATATATTGTGAACGGAGCAGTTGAAATTGCAGCTAAAATCTGTGTCATTAAAAAATGATGCCCAGAAAAACAACAGAGCTGCCAAGCGAACATATAATCTACTTTTTCTTCTAGCCCGTTGGCACACGCATGTTGGACTTACCCACAATACTGATGATGAGGGCCATCATATGCAGCAGCGCGTGGAGAATTTTCACAGAACGTTTAGCCTCATTTCTAAAGACACGATAAACCAGAACCGCTGTGGTAGAGAAAGAATAACCTCTTTTAAAGGTTAACCAAGTCATTACAAGTAACAGATAGAAGTCTTAAAGGCAAAAACAGCCTGCATCAGGTTTGGAAATCTACAGGTGCAGTAAATTGTTAAATTACAGACTGAGGATGTATTCCCAGGTGTCTTTTTGGCCTTTGTTCAAGCAGAATGATCCCCTCTGGGCTATTTTTACTGGTGCTTTTTGGGACTGCTAAACCCCTAATAGGCCAATGACCTTTCAGCTATAATGTCCTAATTAAATTGCAATGACGAGAGCTTTGAATTAGAGGATCACTGCTAAAGACATTAGCTCAATTAGCATCCGTCTCTGTTGAGTGCTTTAAGTGTCCAGATGGAAGAACCATGAATTGACTGTGATTATGCATTATAAACTTTGATTAAGTCTGTTTATATGATCTCCTGTATTTTATATCAGATTATAGAGATCAAATTCAACCACTTCAAAGGTTCAAAATAATTTATCTTCTCTTACTGTAACCTTAAATACAGAAGTTACAGATTAATATAGAAAACCACAATCTTCAGCAGGGCTTGATCTCGGTTTGAAAACCAACCATGAAGTATTCGAGCCCGTATTGATTCATATATACACAAACTGAGGAAACAAATCAGATCTTAGCCCTAATAGTATTAGCTTGCCCTTCCTGTTCAGCATTGTGTGTGTTTTAATACAGGCTCAAAGCACACACACACCCTAAGGGCTGAGAGACAGAAGACAATAAGATTAGACTTTTATTAGACAATTACACTGAATCTCTTGGTCTTTGTAACCAGCTATTCTATATCACTGAAATACAGTTTTATAGAGAAATAGAGTCACGTTTGATATATATACATATTATTTATATATTATCTGGATTTATTAATCATACACCAATCATATTTACATACATGTATGTGTATACTACTGTTCAAAAGTTTGTTTGGGTAGGTCATACAAAAAAGTTTAAATTGTAATTTTTAACATTTTTAACCACAATTTATACTCAATAGTGTAGCTTAAAATACTGTTTGAGGGAATGAATAGGTTGATAAATAGCCCAAATAATGGCAGCATTTGTTCATGTTACCAACACAGCAGAGGAAAACTAGGTTAATCAGTAATTTTAAGGTATTAAAAATGATTCAATGGAAAAAGAAAGAAAAAGAAAAAGAAAAGGATTAATTTTCAAGGTAGTTGTAGCATTACATGCTCACCTGCTGGGCTACAGAAAAATAATAATATTCAAACTAGTCAAACTAGCATTTATACTATTTCCTGAAATGCAACTCTTCTATCATTTTAATTCTGCAAACATCAGTTTAGATATTGTTTAAAACGTGCATAATATATTTGTATCTTTACTTATAATTCATACCATCTCCATAGAGGAAGACCAGGCCGATGACCATGCAGAGAGGGTGGGCGTTAAACTCTTGTGCTGAGCCGTCCCAGGCATAGCCTCCACGATAATGTCCCATCCACACGCCTGTTATCACCACACATGCCACCCCCAGCACCTGAGAACAAACCACGTAGCACGGCAGTGTCCGCAAGCCGCCCATGCTCAACGGGATACCCTCCATTCCCTGGGACACAAAGATGAAATAAAGAGAGAAAGAGAAAAAAGCTTTAAGGCATGTACAAGGCTCCACCTCTTATGCCAATTAAATATTTAATGAATTATACAAATATGAAGAGTAAATATGCTTTCTTTAAACAAAATGTAATTGCAACTCAAACAAGAACCCAATCAAGATATAATGAGAGCCAAGTGAAATTATTTGTTTTATTAAATAATATGTGAATTCATGCTATACAGACATGAAAGCACAATGATTTAGCTCTAATAATTGCAATATTGTTTAATATCCGATGTGATCTTTTTATTGCCAGTGAAGAAGCTGCATGAATGTACAAAGTAATTGCAAAAAGTCTTCTGTTGTCTGGATAACCACGTGATTTCAGTCGTTTGCCTTATGAAACTTTTAGGAAACACGTTACGCAGATAAAGACCTTCAGTCTGGTGTGTTTTGAGTATCATGTGGTCATTGCCAGAAAGCACATCATCACCCTCGTGTAAAAACAGTGTGTTATATGACCGCATGATGATTAACAAGCTGAAACTCCTACTTAGCTGGAGCCAAAACATCATGTTTAGAGCAAACCGCGTCGTGATAATAACAGTTTTAAGATGAACCCTTGGATAACAGTGAGAAAACTCCTCATGACGTCATGCAAAACATAATCAAGCTATTTTAAACTGTATCTGACATTAAATTATGGTGCAGTAGCATCACGCGCGCGCTGTCAATCGTGTGAAAAAAAGCATCACTCACCTGCGCCACGTCTCCAGAAAGCCGGAGGAAAGGGCGTGTTTTTATTATCGTGTACTTAATACAAGAATCACACGCCTCTTAGTACTTGGAAGGGTTTTGCAACCTACTTTTAAAAATGTATATGATATTCTCTCTGTGTAGTTAGTTCGAAGTCTCTGCTGATATAGACGCCTGCCTGATGTTTAACATATTTACTTCTGGAGCTCACGACTTCTTGACGCGTTTGGAAGTTGACGTGCAGATGTTGGTCACGCCCCCACTCTATCGCTATTGGCTGCTGCTCGGGAGACGGGAGGGGGTTATTATGCAGAGGAGGATGCTTCTGTTGCCTTGGTAACCTGCATCCTTGAGTGATTGCTGGTGATTTAATCATATTGCTCAACCATGCTTCAGCCATATTATATTGCAGTACTTCCAATCATTTATCCTGCAGAAAGAATGCATATGCTCACATCTAAACAGTAGGCTAGTAAGCAAGGGATGATGTTCATGATGATGATAATAATAATAATAATAATAATAATAATAACTGATTTGTCAAATAAAGATGACTGGTTTTACTTATGAACATTACTACTCAAAAGTTTGGGATTGGTGAAAAAAAATGTATATAACTTTTGGGTAACTACTATATATATATATATATATATATATATATATGATTTTTTTCTAAGATTTTTGAAAAAGTAGCCTACCTCTTACAATAAAAAAGTTGTATTGTGAAATATGTTTTACAATTTCAAATTGAAAAAATAACTTTATTATTTTAAAATGTGTTAAAATGTAATTTATTCCTGTAAATGTTTCAGCATCATTACTCCAGTCTTCACAATCCTTCAGAAATCATTCTAATATTCAGATTTTCTGCTCAAGAAACATTTATTAGGCTATTATTGTTATCATAACTTTATCAATTAGAATTTTTATATTATTTATACATCAATTTATTTCAGTAAAAACTTACATAGTTCCTACATAGTCAAGAGGTTTGGAAAATGGAAGGATAGAAGTCAAAAACCTCCTAAATTTCACATAAATAAAACAAATACATTGATTTTAAATCATTTAAATAATAAAAAATGCATTGCATGGCCTGTTGTAACTCAAGTCTTTTTGGGGGAAGAGGGGAGTGCTTTTAAAATAAAATATTCAAATGTAATTTTCTAAGCTTCTTCATGAACTAAAAAGCTTTTGAACTGGATCGTGAAGTGTAAGTTTTATGTGTAATCATATGTTGTATTTATTAAGTACTGCCCTCAGTCGTCGATAATTCCAGGTAACAAGACATGGTATTAAAATTAAATGTAAACTGTTAAACTGGTTCATTTATTCAGTTTAGTTATTATTTTGTTGTGTGTAAACAAATGTGACGTGAAGCAGCTTATCAGGACAGTACTTCATAAAAAAAATACATGCACTCTTTACGGTTCCTCTTATTTTACAAAAATTATTAACATCTTGCATATTCTGCAAGTCTTATGTAAACCAGAACTGTATCTCTTGCCTTGTCAGGACAGAATTTGTTAATTTGCACACAGCATCATACCAACTGAAGCATTATGTCACATACTGACCACAAGAGGGATGCAATGAGCTGTGAATATAACCGCCATCCATCTGCAATATCTCCTGTCGTCATTGGTGACAATATTAGAGTTCACGCTGACATAATGTGTATGCATGATGTGTCATATTGACATTATCTTCAGCGCTATAATCCTGTTCTCCATCAATAACACCATTCTTCCCCTCACTTTCCCTGTCCTTTCATTTCCTGCCTTTCTCCAGGGGGTGGGAGTGAGTGATGAGAGATGACATTTCGAGTATGACTTCACAAAGCAATGACTAACAATTGATTCACTTTTTTGCCATTACAAATATATAAACTTTCTCTCCCTCCTTTGTTTCTCAAGCAAACTTCCTGTCAGGTGAGGAGATCCAGCTGAGGAGATTCAGTCTGAGTTTCCCTGAAAGCACACACTCATCTCAGAGACTTCTATTTGATGTGTGTGTGTGTGTTTACATCTTGGATTAGTGTTTGCTCATCTGCAATACGTCTCTAGGAGGTTTCCTGTCAGACAGTAAATGGACATTTAGAAAACGAGTAAGATTGTATGTGAAACTGACATCTTAAAAACGTCTCTCAGCAGATGCTTTCCAGATGAAACTCTTTAACAGACATCTTGCAGACATGTGTAATCTGGGTTGTCTCTGCATTTTAAAAATGTCCCCTGTGTAAGTGTCCACAGTGACTCTTACACAAGGATTGCTCACAGACCTGCATCTATATCGACGTCTGCCTGGTTTTTAACAAAGCAGTCATGAATATGTATGGGAATTGCATGGTCCCAAATTACAAATGTAATTTAGAATAATTTTCCACAGCTCATGTTGTCTGGAGGTTTTTTGGTCTCCTGAAAACGAAGATATTTATGCAGTGTTTTCGTTTGAAGAACAATCCAAAAACACTAAATAACAGTAGAATCCACTGAAGAGATGTGTGTCCATCCCTCACAGCTAGTTTCTTTCATTCCCACCAAAAAAATCTAAGATGGCGTTGATGTGAATAAGGTACTGAGGTCTCTTTTGCCTCTTGTCGACCTTAAAAGGACAAAAACGCCTGTTTCAGTGAGTACCATAAGCACAGTCTTAACTGAGGTAAAATAAAAAGTGTGAATGAATGAAAACGGATGTGTATCAGATCCATGCATTTGGTCTTAAAGTGACAGTAGCGTAATAAACCTACTGTTGTTTCGTGCCATTAATTTTAAAGAACAAAAAAAAGAGAGAAAACTCTTTTCAAACCTGCTCTAACTTTTGCTTTAATAAAGATTAATATATATTTAATTGATACATTATAGTATTTCGCACTTGAATAGCTTACTGTTAGGCCCACCTGAAATCAGTTTATTTCACTTTTATTTTTGTTCTATTGTATTTTTCATTGGTCCTATTGATTATAATTTGTTCAATCGTTCATATTTTATAGCTGACTGTTACTTGTCTTTCTTTAACATTATTTATTTAAAAAATGTGTGTGGCGGGGATATTTGGCAGGGCAAATAACCAGTAAACTTCTGTATCTGTGTGTGTGTGTCTGTATTTGTGTGTGTGTCTCTCTCTGTGACTGTGTGTGTGTGTGTGTGTGTGTGTGTGTGTCTATATGTGTGTGTGTGTGTGTGTGTTTGTGTGTCTGTATCTGTATCTGTATCTGTGTGTGTGTCTCTTTCTGTGAGTGTGTGTGTGTGTGTGTGTGTCTATATCTGTGTGTGTGTGTGTGTGTGTGTGTCTATATCTGTGTGTGTATGTCTGTGTCTGTGCCTATGTGTGTGTAGAATTGTGTACGTATGTGTCTTTATCTCTCTCTCTCTCTCTCTCTCCCTCTCCCTATCTCTATCCGTTTGTGTGTGTGTCTTTATCTGTGTGTTTCTCTCTATATATATCTGTTTGTGTGTGTGTGTGTGTGTCTCTCTCTCTCTCTCTCTCTCTCTCTGTGTGTTGCATCCCTTTGATTTGCTTCCAGGACACGCTAACCTGCTAACTAGAAACTTGCAGTAAGGCGACGTGTCGTGTCGCCATGACAACAGCCGGCTCTGTGCTCTGCTACTGCCTGTCGGCCTCCAACAGCAGCCAAGAACACAACGGAGAGAAAGACGACAGGGAAACAGCTAAAAATAAAATGCAAAAGAGCACATTTGAAAACAGACACAACTGGAGTCCAAATAACTTATTCCTCATTTAAATTCCTTTAGTGATATGAATAATATAACAATAGGGTAGTTCATGATGACATGATACAGCCTAGCTTATATATTAGAGGCCCTATGACAATCATGATGTTTTACAGTAAATACATAATTATTACCTCTTTCTCTGGACACAAGAGTCCAAGACACTTGTTTGCTTCTATAGTTTGTGTGAGGGTGGATGCATGCAAATGTGGGTTATGTAAGTAAGGTATAAGAAATGACGGGAAAGGAAATGCCTGGAAATGTGTGTGTATGTGAAAGAGTGCAATAACCTGTGCTTTCATTACAGTGAGAGAGACTGCTAAACAATGGATGATCGCAATCTTTGTGAGGAATAACGTCAGAGATGCTTCTGGGAGGACTATAACCACTGAGGTTTTCATGCTTTTATTTCATGCGCTAATGGTGAGTCATAACTGTTAGGACTGGAGATGCTTCTCCATGGAGACGTGATGCTGGAGCTCAGCTCTCTCCTAAAGATTAGCTTGGGCACTTCTACATTTTTAAGCAGTTTAAAGCTACTTTTATTCTAACATACTGTTTTTCATCTAGTATGCTTTATTTTAGTATTTGGTAACACTATTTTGCATTGTCCTTGCTACACAAATTACATGCCACTACTAGTAACTATAAATTGTGCATAATTACATGCAACTGACGCTAAAGAAAATCCCAACCCTATAGTAAGTGCATATAGTTAACTATTATTACTCCGTACAAGTGTATAATTACACTGTTACAAGGAAACCTTAAAATAAAGTATAACTCAGTATTTTTAGTAATAGTGATGGTTGTCAGCTGTTCTTTTTTTTAAGTCAATTTCATCAAATATTTTATGTTTATTTTGCGAACAGCAATGAACAAAAGTTAATCAAATTAACAATTTGAAATAATCAAACAAAGAATAAATAAATAAAATAATATGATTTGTAAATTCAATGTGATTAAAATACTAAAAATAACAATTATAATATCATTTAAAATGAACATTTTCACAATAGGATGAATGATAGATCCTTTTGTTGTTTATATTGCCATTTAAACACCTTTTCCACACTGTGCCCATTGGTGCCATCCAAACTGCTGTCATTATTTGTCATAATGTTGTTAAAGACTTTCTTTCTTCTGTGGAACGTACAAGTAGATATTTTGTGGTTTTTTGACAATATTTTTGTTTGTGTTCCACATAAGAAAGAAATTCATGCAGGTTTGAAAGAAGATTAGGGTGAGTAAATTAAGATAATTTTCATTGTTGGGTGAACTCTCTGCTTAAAGTTATGTGTCATTACCAGGCTAGATCAAGATCAAGATCCCATCCCAAGTCCCATTTTCCCCATTCAATTATCAAACTATAGGAGCAAAGATGCTTTTTTGAATGTATGCAATAACCTGCCACTTTTAAACAAACACACACACACACACACACACACACACACACACACACACACACACACACACACACACACACACACACACACACACACACACACACACACACACACACACACACACACACACACACACACACACACACACACACACACACACACATCTACTCTCATGCAGTGTGTTGTCTGTGTTACTGCTAAACAGAGGGTGCTGGTTTCGGTGACATTTCCTCAATCTTTGTTCTGCGTTCATCCTCCTCTTATCCTGTTTTCTCTGTGTTGTACCAGGAAGAGAACAAAAATGCATGTGTTTGTCCTTGCGGCTGTGAGGTGGTGGATGGTTTTTGCTGCGGATGGTTTATTTTTAGCTGCTTTTCTTATCTGTCAACATGTGAACATCGATCGCTCCACACCAACCTTCACATGAATGAGCCTTTGACGTAAAAGAGCAAACTATCTGCAGCTCGCTGGGAAGAGAGACACACACAGAGAGAGAAAGAGTGTGATCTGTTTCCCCCTTTGCTTGGAATTCCTGTCTGCTCTGATGCACTGCTTCACTCTCGACTAGTCTGAAGTCTAAGGGCAATGACTGTGTTTATGTGTGTAAGTGTATAGTGAATCTATGCAGACCTGCACAAGCGTATGTTTATGTTTAAGACATGGCTCTGCAGTGACCTGTGGACTAGAATGAGGCATGCAAGCAGGCAGTCTGATGCATCCATGGCAACCTGGTGAGTGTGCAGAGCAGAGTAAACAACCATGGACTGTGTGTGTGTGCATGTGCATATGAGAGAGAGACACTGCATTTAGGAGACCACCATGATAAGACGTGATTTAAGTGATATATAGGGTAGTTGTGCACTGGAGGACAGAATAGTGAACCACTTGAAATTAACTGTCAAGATGAACCGCCCACGGACAAAATGCCGTCGTTCCACCTCCTGAAACGCTAATTCGAAATGTCAAAAGCATTACCAATGCGAAAACTCATTTGAGAGTGTTGCAGCATTTGAATGAATACAATTTAAGCACAAAACAGGTGGGTGTGGGGTCAAGATGTCAAACAGGATGCAAAACTACGTGAAAATTCCCAGAACTCTGTATCCAGAAAGCATTGGCTGAGTACAGATAATTGGGTTGCTCAATAAAAAGTTTAGTTGTGGTTATTTTAAGGTGCTGTTTTAATGCTGCACATCAAATGTTTCTATAACTCTGAAATAGCGTTTTGTGATTATCATGTCTTTGTCACTGTTCATGAACCGGGTGCAAAATAATTGTTTCTTTGTTATCTATTTTTAATGCTTTTTTCTTTCTGTTTCAACACATGGTCAGTGAAAAGAGACGTGTAACCTTGTTGCTAAATGTTGCAAAAAAAAATCCTTGGAGTTTGCATTTATTGGTCTAATGTGATATAATAAAATATAAATAAATACAAAAATTGTATAGCCTAAATTTAAATTGAATTAATATATCTTTCTGCCATGACTCAGCTGGGGCCAAATGTTAAATTACGCTCATTACGGCTCTTTTCTTTCCTCAAAATTGTGTAAAACTTAAATTAGCAAAATTATAGATTGAACCTAGGCTAGCATAAGTTAGTCAAGCGTGTTAAATGGCATAAAGCAGGGGTTTGAGAGGACCAAAAGGGACTAGGGACTACGTTCGACAAAAGTATAAAGAAAAATTCTGTATGTTCCAAAATACTATTGTGGGCCAACACATTTTTTTAATATAATAATTTTCAAAATATACATTTTATATCGTGTCGCCAAAAGTATAAAGAAAAATTGTGTATGAATAAAGTAAGAATAAATTAATAATGAAAATAAGATTAAACTAATGAAATAAATTGAAAACAATAATAAAAGTGATTAAAATAAATATATTTAAATAAATAAACAATGCATCTAAATAAATAATGCATTAACAGTAAAGCACAGCAATAGAATAAATAGAAAAAACAATACATAAATATTTTCCAAATACTATTGTGGGCCAACACATTTTTTCATATAGTCATTTTCAAAATATACATTTTATATCGTGTCTTTAAACACAAAAATATATTTTTGACACCTGGAGGATCATATTAGGGGTCCATGGCGTCTAAAAGATTGAAACCCCCTGCCATTCAGCACCTTTAAGAAATGTTGTAAATGTTGTAACATCCTCGCTCGCCCACCACCCTCTCCCCACGCATCACATACTCTAACCTACCAAAAGGGGGCGCCCTCCTCTCTAAAACCAGTTTAGTTCCTGTTCAAGTATATATAGATATATTTAGAGGGAGATATATATATATATAGGCTATACATATGTAAAACATAGAAAACTCCTAGCAAAATTAGGCCATGCTTCTTAGCAAACGGAGACACGCGGAGCTCGTCGTCATAATTAACACTGGTCGTCGCAGCGAGCATCTTTGAGACCCGCGAGACCCGCTCTGCGGGTTGTAATCTGTCGTGTCGCGCGCTATTTTTAGAACCCACAGCCGCGGTCACGTGACCGTCGAGAGCACGTCATTAATGTTGTTGTTGGTGGAGAAGCTGCAAATATGGAGGAAAGAGAGTTGAGACAGGAAAAAAATGTACTTTTCATGAACAGGGGAGGAAAATAGCTTCTCAAAAGTGATAAAGTGGAACACGGGCGCTGAAATAAGACGGGCTGTGAGGGCGCGCGGAACGACAACAAGTATCAGGTAAAGTAGAAAAAGAAACATGTACATTATCTGATAGTGATGGTTTATATTCTGTCTTTTTCCTCCTGGATTTGACAAACACCGATAGGCAAGGGTTTTACCCGCAGGGAAACACATAATGTTCACAGCGGATGGGTTTTGTACTGCATTTAGACAGCTTTACACCTTTAGCGAATTCGCACACTGGACAGCCTTCAACAAACATCAGGAGTTTGTCTGATTTAGTCCGAGTCCCTTCAAACTATCGCCATTTCTCTGCCCGTGGGAATCGCTTGACGGGACGAGGTTGATGTTTTCCTGAGCATCAGTCTCCCAGGATCGGGTGTGAGTGTGTTGTACAGAGAGCTGAAGGCTGATGTATGTGAGCTGGAGGAGAAGCGGTTATATTTTATGTCCATCATGATCTTCTTTTATTGCGCAACGAAGTGTGAAAAGATTCCGAGTGTCGCGCGACCGATGTTATTCCGGCCAAACCGCAAGGTTATGATGACATTTCACATTGATCGGAATAAATGAGCCGTGTCTGAAGGATTTTGTTCTGTGATCAATGTACGCGGTGTTTTGGTTTTAACATGAGTTTTAGATGACGATCATTAACAAAATATACTGCTTTTATTCTCAGACAAAACTTCAACTGACGAATTTCATCAGAGAGAACATTCTGTACTTTGGTAGAAGAGTTCACTTCATTTAATATCTGTCTGTCTGTCTGTCTGTTTGTCTATCTCTTGTTCTGTCTGTCTGTCTGTCTGTCTATCTGTCTGTACCTTGTTCTATCTATCTATCTATCTATCTATCTATCTATCTATCTATCTGTCTGTCTGTCTGTCTGTCTGTCTGTCTGTCTGTACCTTGTTCTATCTATCTATCTATCTATCTATCTATCTATCTATCTATCTATCTATCTATCTATCTATCTATCTATCTGTCTCTTGTTCTATCTGTCTGTCTGTACCTTGTTCTATCTATCTATCTATCTATCTATCTATCTATCTATCTATCTATCTATCTATCTATCTATCTATCTATCTATCTATCTATCTGTCTCTTGTTCTATCTGTCTGTCTGTACCTTGTTCTATCTATCTGTCTGTACCTTGATCTCTGTCTCTTGTTCTATCTATCTATCTATCTATCTATCTATCTATCTATCTATCTCTATCTATCTATCTGTCTGTCTGTCTGTCTGTACCTTGTTCTATCTATCTATCTATCTATCTATCTATCTATCTATCTATCTATCTATCTATCTATCTATCTATCTATCTGTCTATCTATCTGTCTGTCTGTCTGTCTGTACCTTGTTCTATCTATCTATCTATCTATCTATCTATCTATCTATCTATCTATCTATCTATCTATCTATCTATCTATCTATCTATCTATCTATCTATCTGTCTCTTGTTCTATCTATCTGTCTGTACCTTGTTCTATCTATCTATCTATCTATCTATCTATCTATCTATCTATCTATCTATCTATCTATCTATCTGTCTCTTGTTCTATCTGTCTGTCTGTACCTTGTTCTATCTATCTATCTATCTATCTATCTATCTATCTATCTATCTATCTATCTGTCTGTCTGTCTGTCTGTACCTTGTTTTATCTATCTATACCTTTTTTATCTGTCTCTTGTTCTATCTATCTATCTATCTATCTATCTATCTATCTATCTATCTATCTATCTATCTATCTATCTATCTATCTGTCTGTCTGTCTGTACCTTGATCTATCTATCTATCTATCTATCTATCTATCTATCTATCTATCTATCTATCTATCTATCTATCTATCTATCTATCTATCTATCTATCTATCTATCTGTCTCTTGTTCTATCTATCTGTCTGTCTGTACCTTGTTCATTCTATCTATCTATCTATCTATCTATCTATCTATCTATCTATCTATCTATCTATCTATCTATCTATCTATCTATCTATCTATCTGTCTCTTGTTCTATCTATCTGTCTGTCTGTACCTTGTTCATTCTATCTATCTATCTATCTATCTATCTATCTATCTATCTATCTATCTATCTATCTATCTATCTATCTATCTATCTATCTATCTATCTATCTATCTATCTATCTATCTGTCTCTTGTTCTATCTGTCTGTCTGTACCTTGTTCTATCTATCTATCTATCTATCTATCTATCTATCTATCTATCTATCTATCTATCTATCTATCTATCTATCTATCTATCTGTCTGTCTGTCTGTCTGTCTGTCTGTCTGTCTGTACCTTGTTTTATCTATCTATACCTTTTTTTATCTGTCTCTTGTTCTATCTATCTATCTATCTATCTGTCTCTTGTTCTATCTGTCTGTCTGTACCTTGTTCTATCTATCTGTCTGTACCTTGATCTCTGTCTCTTGTTCTATCTATCTATCTATCTATCTATCTATCTATCTATCTATCTATCTATCTCTATCTATCTATCTGTCTGTCTGTCTGTCTGTACCTTGTTCTATCTATCTATCTATCTATCTATCTATCTATCTATCTATCTATCTATCTATCTATCTATCTATCTATCTATCTATCTATCTATCTATCTGTCTATCTATCTGTCTGTCTGTCTGTCTGTACCTTGTTCTATCTATCTATCTATCTATCTATCTATCTATCTATCTATCTATCTATCTATCTATCTATCTATCTATCTATCTATCTATCTGTCTCTTGTTCTATCTATCTGTCTGTACCTTGTTCTATCTATCTATCTATCTATCTATCTATCTATCTATCTATCTATCTATCTATCTATCTATCTATCTATCTATCTATCTATCTATCTGTCTCTTGTTCTATCTGTCTGTCTGTACCTTGTTCTATCTATCTATCTATCTATCTATCTATCTATCTATCTATCTATCTATCTATCTATCTGTCTGTCTGTCTGTCTGTACCTTGTTTTATCTATCTATACCTTTTTTATCTGTCTCTTGTTCTATCTATCTATCTATCTATCTATCTATCTATCTATCTATCTATCTATCTATCTATCTATCTATCTATCTATCTATCTATCTGTCTGTCTGTCTGTACCTTGATCTATCTATCTATCTATCTATCTATCTATCTATCTATCTATCTATCTATCTATCTATCTATCTATCTATCTATCTATCTATCTATCTATCTATCTATCTATCTATCTATCTGTCTCTTGTTCTATCTATCTGTCTGTCTGTACCTTGTTCATTCTATCTATCTATCTATCTATCTATCTATCTATCTATCTATCTATCTATCTATCTGTCTCTTGTTCTATCTATCTGTCTGTCTGTACCTTGTTCATTCTATCTATCTATCTATCTATCTATCTATCTATCTATCTATCTATCTATCTATCTATCTATCTATCTATCTATCTGTCTCTTGTTCTATCTGTCTGTCTGTACCTTGTTCTATCTATCTATCTATCTATCTATCTATCTATCTATCTATCTATCTATCTATCTATCTATCTATCTATCTATCTATCTGTCTGTCTGTCTGTACCTTGTTTTATCTATCTATACCTTTTTTATCTGTCTCTTGTTCTATCTATCTATCTATCTATCTATCTGTCTGTCTGTCTGTCTATCTATCTATCTATCTATCTATCTATCTATCTATCTATCTATCTATCTATCTATCTATCTATCTATCTATCTATCTATCTATCTATCTATCTATCTATCTATCTGTCTCTTGTTCTATCTATCTGTCTGTCTGTACCTTGTTCATTCTATCTATCTATCTATCTATCTATCTATCTATCTATCTATCTATCTATCTATCTATCTATCTATCTATCTATCTATCTATCTATCTATCTATCTGTCTCTTGTTCTATCTGTCTGTCTGTACCTTGTTCTATCTATCTATCTATCTATCTATCTATCTATCTATCTATCTATCTATCTATCTATCTATCTATCTATCTATCTATCTATCTGTCTCTTGTTCTATCTGTCTGTCTGTACCTTGTTCTATCTATCTGTCTGTACCTTGATCTCTGTCTCTTGTTCTATCTATCTATCTATCTATCTATCTATCTATCTATCTATCTATCTATCTATCTATCTATCTATCTATCTCTATCTATCTATCTATCTATCTGTCTGTCTGTCTGTCTGTCTGTACCTTGTTCTATCTATCTATCTATCTATCTATCTATCTATCTATCTATCTATCTATCTATCTGTCTATCTATCTGTCTGTCTGTCTGTCTGTCTGTACCTTGTTCTATCTATCTATCTATCTATCTATCTATCTATCTATCTATCTATCTATCTATCTATCTGTCTGTACCTTGTTCTATCTATCTATCTATCTATCTATCTATCTATCTATCTATCTATCTATCTATCTATCTATCTATCTATCTATCTATCTATCTATCTATCTGTCTCTTGTTCTATCTGTCTGTCTGTACCTTGTTCTATCTATCTATCTATCTATCTATCTATCTATCTATCTATCTATCTATCTATCTATCTATCTATCTATCTATCTATCTATCTATCTGTCTCTTGTTCTATCTGTCTGTCTGTACCTTGTTCTATCTATCTATCTATCTATCTATCTATCTATCTATCTATCTATCTATCTATCTATCTATCTATCTATCTATCTATCTGTCTGTCTGTCTGTCTGTCTGTCTGTACCTTGTTTTATCTATCTATACCTTTTTTATCTGTCTCTTGTTCTATCTATCTATCTATCTATCTATCTATCTATCTATCTATCTATCTATCTATCTGTCTGTCTGTCTGTCTGTACCTTGATCTATCTATCTATCTATCTATCTATCTATCTATCTATCTATCTATCTATCTATCTATCTATCTATCTATCTATCTATCTATCTATCTATCTATCTATCTATCTATCTATCTATCTGTCTCTTGTTCTATCTATCTGTCTGTCTGTACCTTGTTCATTCTATCTATCTATCTATCTATCTATCTATCTATCTATCTATCTATCTATCTATCTATCTATCTGTCTATCTGTCTGTCTGTCTGTCTGTACCTTGATCTATCTATCTATCTATCTATCTATCTATCTATCTATCTATCTATCTATCTATCTATCTATCTATCTATCTATCTATCTATCTATCTATCTATCTATCTGTCTCTTGTTCTATCTATCTGTCTGTCTGTACCTTGTTCATTCTATCTATCTATCTATCTATCTATCTATCTATCTATCTATCTATCTATCTATCTATCTATCTATCTATCTATCTATCTATCTATCTGTACCTTGTTTTATCTAGCTATACCTTTTTTTACCTCTTGTTCTATCTGTCTGTATGGATGGACGGATCCTGATATGTTCATGTTCCTCTTAAGTCTGTCTGCTGTTCAGTATCTTCACGTCTCTTGTAAAGTGTTTTGAGCGAGGACTCCAAGCGATCAAATCATTTCTCAGTCGTGTTTTTTCTCTCTTCTGATTAACTCCTCAAATGAAGTCATGACTTCAACTGTCCCAGGAAACAGGCGCATCACTCAAGCACCAAGATTGACATTTGTCCCTTGGCTGACGCAGGATGTGTCTCATTTGTCTTGATTTGTGTGAATGGAAGATGATGCCATGAGCATTATCATGAGTTCAAACGTGTGTAACAATGAACACATCACTGTAGGTTAGTGTTGCTTGCTCAGGTTCAATTATATAACATTAATTGGGCTGTGTGAACCACAACAAAAATAGTTTGTTGCACATTGTTGCGGTGATGAATCTTGAGAATCTCATGTAGTGATTTTTTTCTTACACGTAATTAGAAGATTATTGACTTAATGTGTGGTTTTTAAACCAACAATTAAAGAAGCTTAAAAAGCTGTGTTTGCTCTGTAGGATGTGAGAGTAGTTAACAGATGACCGTACAGACTCAAGCACAAACGTGCACTGTCACGTTTACTAGTGAGTTGAAGCCATTAGTTATTTTCAGGAAATATTTACTGAATATAACTTTCAAACCTTCGGTTCTGAGTGTTTACTGTGGTCTTGAATAGCACAGGGTTGATAATAATTCGATGAATGACGTGGAATCAACAAACTAGAAGCATAATAGAAGGAAAGTGGCAAGTTTGCATTAAAAATAATGACTGGTCCTGTCAGGTGTCAATACAGCAGTGGTCAATGAGCAGAGAAGAAATGAAGAACAAATGGTTTCTGAAGGAAAAGAGGTCCTTGTGTTCTCTTAAAAACATCAGCCTTGACTTGATTATACAATACAGATTCAAGATCATGTGCATAAAATTACATTAGAATTACTTTCCCGTTTATTTGTCCGATATATTTGCACCACAGATTAGTTAAAAAGTTGCAAAGCAGTTTTATTTTGGTGGTTTTATTCGCTCTTATCATACAGTATGTATAGTTTTGTCTATTTTTGTCTGTTTGCTCGTGGTTTGTTTTGATTGGCTCAATCTGAAAGGCTGTTGGACTTTGATCCACTCTTTCAGAGAAACCGAGTTGCACATTGCTTGTAGTAAATGCAAAGCAAATCGTGATTTATTGGTGCATAGATACTTAAAGTACTTTCTGTTTTTACTTTCTGTTTTTGTACTGGACAGCTGTAGTTTGTCCGATTTTGTCTGTGTGTAGAACTTGTTTCGCTTCTTTGTGCCTCACCTACACGTCCATGTTCACACCCTCATCTTTACGACACGGTTAGTCAGAGTGGAATGCAGAATTCTGGCCTGTTTTGTGTTCTGTATGAAGGGCTCGGTGAGTCCTAGTAATGAATAGATCCGGACCGCTGCACCACCCACAGCCACGCCAGGCTGTTCAGCCGCATAACAATATGAGCGTAACCTCTCTGAGCCAGGAGGTGAGTGTGGAATGTAGGAGTGTGAAAATCCGAAGATAGTTTGATGTGTTGAAAACAGATGTTGCTGTGGTTACACTACACGGATGACCTGTACCCTCAGAGGTGTCCAAAAACTCCCTTTCAGGGTTTCATCAGATTCTTGAATGTTTAAACATTAGTGTTTGGGGTGCGTTTTCGGGGGCTTCAACGTCGGGAAATTCTCTTCTCTTCCATAATCTATGAAGATGATTGATTGTTGTTTTTTTTGTAGATTGCTCTGGACATTACAGGCTCAAAAACGATTGATTCAAGTGACATGTAATCAATGTGTAATCTAGTGACTGTGTAATCAAGGTGTGTTTCAGATTGTGTGACTTCTAGTTCCAGGAAGAGTTTGTGTAATGAGCTTGTGAATATGGTAGTGATCAAACGGGGATGTAGCTGGATCTCATGCACTCTCTGCTATGAATGAAAAGTAAAAAAACAAGACAAGAGTAGCCATTTGTCTTGGGCTTTATATAGGAGCGTTTCAATGGCTGCACTATCCACAGCCAACTCTGCTTATATTTAAAGTGTTGTCATGTTATCCGATTTGTCATACACTACCAGTATTTTAATTTATTTTTGGAAAGGAATTTAATACTTTTAAACAAGGGCATATTAATTATGTGATCAAACAAGGAAAGACTTCCGTTACAAAATCTTTCTATTAATCAAAAATTATTCTGGTTTTCACAAACATATTGAAAGTGTTCATTCGGCAGATAGTTTATCTTTTAGTAAATGCGTCATTTGCTTTCTCACTATATTACTATTTCTATAGTACTATATTACTATTAACTATATATAAATAATTTCAAGTAGGTCTTATACACTCACCTAAAGGATTATTAGGAACACCTGTTCAATTTCTCATTAATGCAAATATCTAATCAACCAATCACATGGCAGTTGCTTCAATGCATTTATAGGTTGGTCCTGCTCAAAACAATCTCCTGAACTCCAAACTGAATGTCAGAATGGGAAAGAAAGGTGATTTAAGCAATTTTGAGCGTGGCATGGTTGTTGGTGCCAGACGGGCCGGTCTGAGTATTTCACAATCTGCTCAGTTACTGGGATTTTCATGCCCAACCATTTCTAGGGTTTACAAAGAATCGTGTGAAAAGGAAAAAAACACCCAGTATGCGGCAGTCCTGTGGGAGAAAATGTCTTGTTGATGCTAGAGGTCAGAGGAGAACGGGCCGACTGATTCAAGCTGATAGAAGAGCAACTTTGACTGAAATAACCACGCGTTACTACCGAGGTATGCAGCAAAGCATTTGTGAAGCCACAACACGCACAATCTTGAGGCTGATGGGCTACAACAGCAGAAGACCCCAGTGGGTACCACTCATCTTCACTACAAATAAGAAAAAAAGGCTACAATTTGCACCAAAATTGGACAGTTGAAGGTCTGATGAGTCTCGATTTCTGTTGAGACATTCAGATGGTAGAGTCAGAATTTGGCGTAAACAGAATGAGAACATGTTACCACTGTGCAGGCTGGTGGTGGTGGTGTAATGGTGTGGGAATGTTTTCTTGGCACACTTTAGGCCCCTTAGTGCCAATTGGGCATCGTTTAAATGCCACGGCCTACCTGAGCATTGTTTCTGACCATGTCCATCACTTTATGACCACCATGTTCCCATCCTCTGATGCTACTTCTAGCAGGATAATGCACCATGTCATAAAGCTCAAATCATTTCAAATTTGGTTTCTTGAACATGACAATGAGTTCACTGAACTAAAATGGCCCCACAGGCACCAGATCTCAACCCAATAGAGCATCTTTGGGATGTGGTGGAACGGGAGCTTCGTGCCCTGGATGTGCATCCCACAAATCTCCATCAACTGCAAGATGCTATCCTATCAATATGGTCAACTTTTCTAAAGAATGCATTCAGCACCTTGTTGAATCAATGTCATGTAGAATTAAGGCAGTTCTGAAGGTGAAAGGGGGTCAAACACAGTATTAGTACGGTGTTCCTAATAATCCTTTAGGTGAGTGTATAAGAATGTACCTTATATATTTAGGTTGTTTTTGAGTTCACCTGATACCCAGCACCTGATAGGGAGCTTTTATGTAAGATGTTTTTTGTGTGTGTATACATACCCAAGATGGAATAGATTGCTGTAGTCTCTGGTTATTTGTTTTTATTTAATTTTTTCCACTTGATGCACTGTCCTGAAAACATAACTCTCAAGACCTTGGTCTTAGAGCTGCACGATAAAAAACAACAAATTGCAATCTCAATTTAAACACCCACACGATCTCATCCCTGACAATGATGGCTATTGACCCAGAGAAAGCAGTGAGGGTATCTTGTTATCTTAAGGTCTATTCAACCACACTGTGTCGTTATTTCCGTGTTACAAATGCTCAAATTATCACAGAAGTACTCTGATAAAATACATTTTATAGATTATAGATATAAACACTGATGTATTGTCTACCTTAAAAAAGTATTTGTCATTGAATGGTTCATTCTAGAGGTTTATTTAGAAACATTGATTGAGTGAAATGAGAGTAATTAAATCATTCAATCGTTTTAGTGAGTGATTAACATTTTGTCAGAACCTCGAGTAAATTGTTATTTTGTTTAGTTTTCTGTTCAGAATCATGCTCTCTATTTTAAACAACAACAACAAAATTACTATTCTTAATTTATCCAGAATCGTGCAGTTCTACTTTAGTCTGAATGTGTATGGTTGTTGCGATGGAGATTAATGTAAATTTAGAGTATGATTGAATGCAAATGCACCGCATTATAATCAAATAGTCACTTGTTCATTTTAATTAGCTAGTTGCTTTCATTGTGGTCAGTGTGTTGAGATTGAGGAATTATCAGGTGATGTCAGGCAATTAGTCATTTTATTCACCTTTCTGAAACCTACACCACACACACACACACACGCTGGTCAGCCTCCCTCTGAACCTCTTTTGTGTGTTTGTCTCTATACGAGTTCTCGATGGTTCCTCTGACGTCTGATTTCTTAGTAATGCTCTGGATTGTGTGGAGTTGCTCAACAGAGCTCTGTGCGAATCTGAATATAATTCTTGTAGTGAACTATTGGGTTAGTGATTAGCAGTCTTTTTGTAAACTGTGTCACACAGCTTATTTTAGAGATCACTGTTTTAATTTATACTGGTCTATATTTCAGCAGAGTATTGAAAAGAATGGACCAAATTTCCCTGTAGACTTTTCCCTTAGACAGTTTTCTGGGTTTATGTTTTTAATGGGTCTCATTCAGGATGATTTGCGGTGAGTACCAACCCTTAACTCAGTGCTTCTCAATTATTTTCTGTCACGCCCCCCCCCCCCCAGGAAGAAGTAATGATTTTGCACCCCCCCCCCCATTTTGGAACTTTCGCCTTATTGTTTCCATGGAGACGCGTCATTCATGCTTGTCACGTGACATACCGCAGTCACAAAAAGCACTGTGTAATAGGTAGATCACATTTATTTAGTTTTCTTTATACAAAATAGTCACCAACTTGTTGGCTATGTTATCAACTACCTGATATTCAGATTCTCAGATATGTGGAAGTGAATGCGTTTTGTTGCTTAATTTTTATAATGATCATGTTCGTTGATCTGTGATGCCCGACGGGCGCCGCTGTGTTAGTTTGTGCCGCAGTTCAGAGAATCTGATCTGTCTGATTTACAACACGTCAATTCAGTCACTTCTTCTGAAATACGTGATGGTAAGTGGCCAGCGAAGTGGAAGAAGAACAGAGTGAAGTTTATAGTTACCAATACAATGTGTATCTGATATGAATAAAACACCTTGTTAGTTTATAATTGAATGGATTGCTATTTCCTCTTTTATAGACATCCGTGTGTATTTTTCAAAGTATAAATCTATTGTTTTGCCAGTACTTATGAGTATTGAAGTGTTTGAACCCTAAAAGAAATCTTATGTGGTTGAAAACACTGAATTGGTGTGATAAATGACAAGCTCTGAGCGCGTCTTTCGCTGGATCAGTGCCGGATATCGCATATGAACACCGGTGTGATCGTACACGTCAAAAGGTGAAGGGTTTGTTATCTGAACTTCAGATCTGCTCTTGTTCAGTGCAAGAAAACCTACTCCCTGGCAAAAAAAAGCATGTTCCCCAGGGTCACGCCTTGGCATGCCCCCCTGGCATCACTCCGCGCCCCCCACTATTTGAGAACCACTGCCTTAACTGCACAGCTTTATTGCTAATTTTGGGGGGACATGAAGCTAGATTCATTTTGGGAAATTCACTTCTACCTCCAGAATATGTATTGGTTCAGTTTTTGTTTTGGTTTTTGATCGTTCTGGATTTTACAGGTTCAAAAACAGTTGAGTAAAGTGGCATGTAATCAGTAAGTAATGTAGTGCTTACAGTTGCGTCTCAATCAGCTTCCTAGTTTAGTAGTCAGGGCTCTGATTTGAAGGGTCATTTTAAGGGCTGTCTCATTTGCAGAATCCTTCCAGGGCACTGAAATGTTCACTCCCTAAAAGTCCAACGTTCTCACTATTTTCCCTTAAAAGAATTTAAGGCGCAAAACTTAACTTAAATCATGTGTACCAACTCACTACACCTAACCCCACATGATAGATCTTTTAAAAAATACAACACATTATTTTTACATCATTATCATTAGTTAAACCTAGACAGGTTATGAACATAATCTAGTTAACATTTATAATTTATTTACGGCTGAACTATTGCACGTATATGTAACAAGCAAAGTATTTGTCATAATGTGCTATAAATAACATTACAATACTGTCAGAAAGACATCAACTCAGCTGCTATTTATAAATGCCAGTAGTGATGAAGACATTGTCACATCGCCGGGAAACGGCCCAATGTGTGTAGCGAGTCTGTTACTGTCCTTACCAGTTCCCGAATTCATGAACACATTATACTGATTCACGAGCTTGGAAGCTGATTGAGACTAATCCTACATCTAAGGTGTGATTCAAAACAAGATATTTTGAAGAATGTGGGTAATATAGAAAAAAATACTATGGAAGTTAATGACTACCATCATTCTTCAAAATATCTTCTTCTGTGTTAAGCTTTCCTGTTGCTCAAACAGTAGAATGTGGCACTTGCAACATCAAGGTCATGGGTTCGATTCCCTGGGAAAGCAAGAAATTATTAGAATGTCAATGTGTCACTTTGGATAAAAGCGTCTGCCAAATGCATAAATGTAATTGTAGACTGGGGACATATAGGGGATATATAGAAAAAATATGTTTTTCTATATTTGTTTCTGATTAATGAATTAATAATAATTTATTTTATTATTATTTATTATGTTAAAAAGTATATTATATAGTATAAATATATTAAAAGTGACAATTTGGCATTTTATTACTGTTTCATGGTCGGAGACTAAAAGATTAATCAAAATTCAATCAACCATCAGTTGTATGATTTTTTTATTTTATTTTATTTTTTTAGGTTTAAATGTCATTTATCAGAACTTGGTACATGATGTACTGAGAAGATAGTGTTAACTTAGTGCAGAACATATTTTACGGCATTTACATTTAATGTTTATTATTGGGCTTATACATAAATATATCGCGGCCGTCGTCTTTTGGAAGGGGTTCTCCAAAGTGATCATCAAAGTGGCATCAAAAAGACTGAAAAGACTAGATTAGTGGTTGAAGTGTGTCAAGCAGCTGCTGTTAAAGGGATAGAGAGATTCATTTGTCTTTGTGGATGTGAGCCATGCAGGATCCTGGAACGCAGCGGGCAGAGACTCGAGGTCTGATGGAGGACACCGCCACGCTCTTGGGCGCCTGCCACACCTGACATGCTCCATGCTGCATGCTAATGACCAATTCAGCTTTTGGTTTGACCGCTCTTAGCAGCAAGGACTCTGCAACCTTAGTTAACTGCTCACGCCTGCTACTAAAAGTTGAAATATTATAGACCTTCTATGTTGCAGAATGTTATTAACGTGTTAGTTGCATGATGACACATGATTGAACATCCGTATTTGTTTGAATGAGTTTTACTCTGCTGTTCATCTTTGAATTTGAAGGGTCTCCTTTAAAATCAAGTTGACCGAGGCTCCTGATCTCATCTTGGTTGAATGACGCCAGGGCTTTTTTCTCGTGCTGTCTCCTAGTTTAGCACTTCCTGGGTCACCAGGCAGCGTTCACCTGATTTCAAGTGGAAAGCTCACCCGTTGCGCTGCAATCGAACAGGCCGTTTATTCCCCACTGACCCGCCGCATCTGCATGTCCGTCCCAGGGGACGGGGGAGCGGTAGGGAGTGTGGCAGCACGCTAAATCTGTTGTACTATTTTAATCCTCACACGTCACTTGGATAATGCATCCGCAGTGCTCCAGCCAGCACTCAGAAGTGGTTAAATAATACAATTATTATTCTGACTGCTTTCTGCCGTAACTCCTTAGTTTTTGTGTCACTTAAGGCACCCACATGCTACAAGATCCCTTCCAACAATCCCATTTAAAGTCCTGAATGTCATGATGATTCTACAGATTTAGTTTTTCAGGTTTTCTTAAGGTAAACAGAGTTAAAGCTTGCCAATGAGAAATGTTCTACTCAAATCATCCTTGCGAAGAAGGTTTGGGTTGTATAATTAGCTCTCAAACAGTTGTAGCACTTCATGTCAAAAATGTGTCCAGTGCGAATTGGATGGGTGTATTATAAGCGAGACGCTCGCGGTCGCTCGAGACAGATTGTTAATCCACTCAATTACTTTCTCATGAAACAGCAACGCAGCTAAAAGTATAATTCCTAATATATTGGACCTTTTTTAAAGTAAGCCTACTTTTAACTGTTGAGACATTGTTTCCAAGCATCCGTAAGGTCTGTGATGTTTGAGTCAGGGGAGGCGCAATACGTGAAAGATGCATCTGGAAAAAAGTTTTTTTTTTTTACACTTTTTTTTTTTACTTTTTTTTTTTTTTAGTTCCTCTAAGTGCCCATAGTGCAGGGGTCGGCAACCCGCGGCTCTTTCACCCCTGTGCTGTGGCTCTTTCATCCCCTGCACGTAACTTGTAGCAGCGGTCCCGCTATCCGCGTTCGGTGCGCTATCGCTCCGCCCACGGAAGACGCGCTGCGCGCCGCATGAGTGCCGCTCCGCGCACCGCACCATACCACAACCCCCCCCCCCCCCCCCCCCCCCCCGGCAACAGTTCAGAATACATATATATATAACCTTAGATTGCGTCTCCGGACATATTTGATTTTTTTTTTTTGTTAAATATGGCTCTTTCAACATTAAAGGTTGCCGACCCCTGCCCTAGTGTCACCAGAAAAATACATACTTCACCAATAATTAATAATACCTCAGAAAAGCAGTGCCCTTACTATTGCTAAGCTAGAAAAACTAATTATAGGTAAGAGTACAGTAATCCCTCGCCACTTCGTGGTTCAAGTTTCACGGCCTTTTCGCAGATTTTTCAAAAAAAAAAAATAAAATTTCCCACCATATTGGCAGCCGTATTGCAGAAAGCAGTGTTGTTTTCTCGTGATGCGAGAGAGAAACTGTTTCCCAGGATGCCAGACAAAGAGAGAAACTCTTCTCATTCTGATTGGCTTCATCACTCGGTCTCCTCTCCACCAATAAGCTGGTGTGTGGTGAGTGTTCTGGTGCAATATGGCTGCCGTCGCATCATCCAGGCGGATTCTGCACTCTAGTGGCGGTTGAGTAGATTCCCCCCTTCCATGTAAGCGCTTTGAAAGACTTTGATAAAGCGCTATATAAATGTAATGAATTATTATTATTACTCTCTCAGAGGCTTTGTACACACCCACCGGCACTCAGACATCGCACATGATTGGTTCCCGGCGCGAGATCGACCAATGAGAGCACGAGTGGATGTATCCCGTGAGCTGATTGGCTGATCCTACTTCGCGGATTTTCACCTATCGCGTGGGTTTCCGGTCCACATTAACCGCAATAAACGAGGGATCACTATATTTTGCTAAATATTTGCACTTTGTTACAAATATCAGAATCGCAAGCATTGGTTCAAAATCGATCTGTGAAATTTATGTCAACCCAGCCCTATGAGATTATGTATTTAGGCCTCAAAAAGCGAAAACAGCGCTGCTTCAAAAACGATACAAGACTATGATAGATGACTCCCCAAAATGATACACAATATGAGTGTGATAGTTCAGTGTGTGAAATGAGTTGGAGCTGTGCTTTCAGTTGCTTGATTTTAAAAAGTCTGCACATGGAGTTTCTTTTTGTTTTTGATGCATAATAGGAAGTGTTTTTGTGCCTAAATATGGTTATCTTGAATCTAAAGATTTTGAACTGTCTCTTCATGTTTACTGATTAGTCTTCTGATAAAGTTTAGGGTTTGCCTCACCATTTTGTGACACAGATGGTGAAATCAGTGGACCATGGTGGTCTGGAAACCTTCATTCAGATAGACGCGGGAGGCTTTAACATCAAGCATGGACGTTAGTGAACGCTAATCAACACATCACCCCCACGCTATTCACACCCTTGTTGAGTGATTGATGCCTTCTCATATTTTCAGCCTCAAAGAAAGAGAGAGGAAGGAGGATTCTTTCAAGTGAGCCAGTGTTTAAACCCTCATCAAATGTCCCATCCTTTTTAAGAGCATTTAACGTTGATCAGCGCTCTGGCACGAAGCCTGATCATTTGTATGAGAGAGAGAGAAAGGAGTGACAAAGATTTGGACAGGAGGAGCTTTCAGCTCTTCAATTAAATCACTGACAGAGCTTTTAGAGACCAGCTTCAGCCTGCTCTTTAGTCAATACGGGGCTTTCCAGGAACTGTACCAGCATGTTAGCGCCCCATAAGGCCCTGGGACATGTCAGATCTGGCTGTGGCCAAAGAAAAATAAACAAGCCTTTCAGAATGACACGAGAAACAGTCCATGTAGGTCCATAGTTTTATTTGCAGACCATAGCAGAAAATACTCCGATATTCTGTATTTTCTTCTCTTGATTTCTATGAAAAGACATGAATGAATGAGTGTGAGAATGGGAGTAATGGGAGTGGAAAGATCTTCTGGTGATCTGTGATGTCAAAATCGGTCAAGACTTTTGTTTGGCTTGGGATGTCCCGATTTAAGCACTTTTTTAAACAGATTAACACTGTTTGTTTCAGTCCTTGATTCTGATTGGTCACCCATTGGTGAATCAATCATAGCCGGTTTTTATTCAATGCTGTATTCTTACACTCTTAGCAACATAAACACGTTTGTTCTCATTGCTGTTTTTCATTGACGCTTACTGTACTTTGCGAGTACTTTGTGAAAGACGCACTGATAGGATCAGGCCGATACTGATCAGTTAAGTAAGCAATACGGTACTTGAGGCTATTGCTGTGTCATGAATAAGTTACGGCTGGTTTATAGGCCTAATTACTTAATATATAATACTGTATAGGCCTATAAATATAATTATTGTAGTAATTGTTAGATTGGAAGCAGTTGCACATCCCTGTGTACATTAAATTGATTTTAAGATTTGAATGCGTATCAGATCGGGACTTGCTGTTAGCAGATACTCAATATGCAATGACTCTGATCGGGGGGTTATTTAAACGAATAATTTTAGTTTTTAGTAGTTTTATTTTTAAGTTAACTAGACAAAATTAAATAAGTAAAAGAAAGTATTTGTAGATTGAATACACACCTCCATGCAAAGCTGCAGCCTTTAATGATTGTGTTCTATTCTTTATATTATAATATTTATTTATATAATATTTATTTGCATTAAGTGTCCATCCTAACTGTTAATCACTTGATTCTCAGTCGTTGTTCACTTGATTTCTTTTCTTTCATTGGTGAGCATCAAACATGATTGCAGGTTGTTAAACTAGAGAAACACCCAGATCTAAGGATCAATCCTATAGACCTTCATCAAGTTGAGCCATATTCTTAAAGGCTCATGAATTGGGGATTTGCAGGTTGAGACTAACGGTTCGAGATTAGCAGTCGAAAGAAATCCAGCTACCATAAAGTCCTGGCCCAAGTTCAAATTACTTTATAAATGCGTCAAAGCAAAACAACAAGACTATTCCTGTTCACTCTTTTATCAGTCACTCATTGTGGTTTATTGGCTTTGAGCTGATAACACAGATGTGTTCAACTTCATACAGATATTGATACATTTAGATATGCAAGTAGGGGCCTGGAACACTGTTCACGCAATAATTCAAGAAAACCGACTGATAGCTTGCAAACAAAGGAAGAAGGAAGTGCGCTGTGGTCATACTGGGTCATTAGAGGAATCACACCGCCAGTCTGCACTTGCAGGATTCGACCAGCAGGTGAGGCTACCGTCCCAGTGTCGTCTTCTTCAGTTCTGCCAGTTTTACCAACGATTTAGTCTTTAATGCATGTAGTTCAGAAGTATCTGGCAGATTTGTCCAAAACGTCACACAGAAAAGTTGTTGACCTATTTTCCATTCGTATTAATATTTCATGTTGTTGTGTGGATTTGTGTAAAAATGTGTTTGAGAGTGTTTAAATCCCCAAACTCCTATGCATAACATTATCTACTTGAATACTGAACAGACCTAAGGCTCAGGAAGTGTGGGCCAGTGTTTTAATAATCACTAAAACTAGACGGTCGAAAACCTCTCTATTCTTTGCTTGGGGCAGGGCTCATGGTAGAATGAAAGGCAGCGTGGGTAATGTGCTACCCTGCTGCGTATCCAGTCGCTGCAAGGCAGCGTGGGTATTGTAGTGCGTCCCTACTGACTTGGAGGCAGGGTGAGTCATCCATTAACATCTAGAATGGATCTGTTTTGTAAGCAGCAAACATACAACTTTGTTACGATTGCAACATTCTGACACGGGCGCTAATGACTCTTACAAATCCTGTTAATATTCAGCTAGAGACTTTATTCACTCTTTAAAAACAAATGAGATTTTGTTTTTTGCTTTATATTGTAATTTGTTCATGTTTTTGCTTTTCAGACCAGTCACAGCGACGATCTACTGTCATTTTATTTGGCTTTCAGTTCCTTTAATGTCATTGTTTGTGTATGTTACAGTGAGGGCGTTCAGCCGGCACCAGCGGCCATCACAGCCCTCCCCGTGAGGTCTACGGTCATGGCTGACTCTGAAGACCCCCTTTAGAAGTCGCCGTCTTGCGGCACCTTGCCTCTGAAACCAGGCGAGCCAGAGGTTTATCCGTGAAGCATCTTGCCCTGCTACTTGGAGAACTTGGATCAGTGGTGTCATCCATGAATTCACCGAACACCCCGGGTAAGAGTTTTCATTCATTTATTCATGTTGCACTCTGAAACATTGAGGTTTGATAATAGAAGATTTTGTCTCAGTTGATAATACCTCCAGGTATCGGATGTTTTAAATGTCCAATTTATAGTGTGAAGAAATATTTAATTTCTATTATTACTTTGTTTCTATTTTCCCAAATGATTTACTCATTTCTTTGTTTTAATTCATTTTTTTTTCTTTTTCTTTATTCCTTTTTATGTTTTATTACACTGGTTTTCTCCATGGACCCCCTAGAACCCCTTTGTGACTTTGATTCCAACCAGTCGGAAGATATGAAAAATGGTCGGATATTTAGTTTTTTAGAACACATTGTATTCATGTGTCTCCTAGCAACGAGGCACACGCTTCTGTGTGATTTTATTGTGCGTAGAATGACTTCAAAGTTTTTTTTATTCTCAGCCATTTATTGTATTTTTGTCTGTTACGTATTAAAAAGTCAGTAAGTGTATAATTATGGTGTTTTAAAAATAAGTTTAGACTTGAAAAGTAATTGTATTGCATTCAGCCTTAATGCCATCAATTCCATTCAATTCATCCTGAATTACTTTCTGCTAAATTGTCATGAACATGAACGTTTGCATTATCTGATACTGGTTACAGTGCTCACCATTGGTAATTCATTTAGATGATTGACTATAACTAAAAAATGTTCCTAGTAGCAATATATTTTTTTCTATACTAAACATCAAGTAATTTATTACATTCAATAAAAGAGTCAAACTAGCTTGTATAGTGGGCTACAACTTCCATTACTGTTTTCATTCTCCTCCAGTTTCCCCGGAAATAATTATTTTGTTCTTTTGAAAACCTTATAGAACTACCACTTTATTTGCAAATTTTCTGTCAATATTATGTTTTTGTTTTTATTTTTTAGCATTGGATATAGTCGCTACTGTTTCAGTTGTGTGACGCTCTTTAAGCATCTATAAAGTCCCCTGCAGTAAATCATTTTATCCCTTAAAACAAAATTACATATTTAAACTTCATTTTCACCACAGGGGGTCTTTAATTAAACTAAAATTGTAAATTTCCTTGGTGATGTTTTAAAATCTGCTCTGTAATTGGTGATAAGGTGCGCTGTAAAACTAATGACTAACATAGCATTTGTTGTTGTTGTCATAGTAGAAGTACTAGTAGTAGTAATGCAACCTGACTCACAGCTGTAGCAATTACAGATCACGTTTCAAAGAAGATTTTTGGTCTGTCAGCGAGAGAGTAACCCATGGTTGTGATTGTGTGCGTAATTGTGTATAATTGTCTCATCTCAGGTGAAGCTTAGCCAGATTTGTTGCTCAGGCAAACAAAGCCTGTAGATTGTGTTCATCTTCCTTCATCTGTTGCTGTATTCTCATCCTCGCCCCTTTCTTTTCCCATCAGTCCCCTCTTAATGCGCCTTTAATTCATACCTTCGGCCCTGCGCCCGCCCCCGCTCTCTCCTCCCCAACCGTTCCTCGCCTGGCTCTCTCTGACTCTCCGCCGTTTATAATTAGAACCGGTAACAACCTCTATTAACCCTCTGTCCCCCTCATGACGTCTTTGAATGTCACTGGATGCCGTGGCAACCTCTACGCTTCGCCCCACTCCACATCAAACCTGCCCAGAGCGCTCTTTGCTGATTGGCCTGTTTGCTCACTGTGATTTTTACGTATGCTTTCTGTTTCTGATTGACAATTTATTGAGCGTGCTACTCCAACGAAACCTGTTGCTCTTAATACATAACTGCGGCTAGGGTGTTTTTTTATGTGTGTGTGTGCGCGTGCAAGGTTTTGTGGTTCTGTATTGATGTGATTAACCGGTTCATCTTGATAGCTATTCCGCTAGTAGGTATCAAGTCCTGTCCTTTAATTTTTGTCACGTTGAGGAGTTTTACCATCGTCTCTCTTTGAGGTCCCATTGGATTTGAAAAGCACTGTGAATAACAGTGGGATAATGGTCCAAATGTTTGAGTTTGAATTTTGAGAGTTCATACTGGCTCTACTTTCATCAGTTACAGTACAACATTTTATGTGGTGAACTCTTTTTATTGATTGCCTCTACAAACAGATTCACAGCTTAGAAGTATTTCCATGAAAAGATGTTGTTTAAAGATTACCGTATTTTCCCGCATATAACCTGCGGGTTATACCAGATTTTACTGATATGCTGTCTGACCTGTCAATCATGCAAGAAGACGTGATTGGCTGTGCTGCCATGAGGGTGTGCTCGTCTCATCTAAACCAATGATCAACACCTGTAGAATCGCTTCTTAAGGGACAGCGGGAGAGACTGCTTTCTCTTTTTGTTCTGATTCTGACTTGTGTTTGTTTTCTTATTGTTTGAATTTCGTGCACAAGCACTGAGTACCGAGCCTGAACAGTTATGGATAATTGACGTTATGCGAGCAACATTCGAAATTCGAAATGTGAAATTACACAAAAAATGTCATCAATCTAGAGGTGCGGGTTATATAAAGGTGCGGGTTATGCCAACGATTTTTTACACAAAACCCCAAAACCCGTGGGCTATTTGAGAGTGCAGATTATCTGTGTCTGCGACTTATATGCGGGAAAATACGGTATATTATTGTCATCGTGCTATAATGAGTGCAAGACAAAGGAATATCACTAATAAAGTCTTCAATTATAAATCAAACCAGGAACATGCAGAGGATAACAGGAACAATAATCATTCAAACATAACTACATTAACATTGAGGATACCGGACAAAGAAGCTAAATTAACAGAGGGATAATTAACGTAACCAGAAACATGCGCTTGACACAATCAAAAACCGTAGAGAAAAGCTAGCAAAGGCAAACAGGAACCGAAAACAAAACCAAAACTGAGCGTTCATGTTACAATTATATTGTTGCATTGTAGTAGATGTGCAGTTAGGAAAGGTGAATGAGAAAACTCTGAAGTATGGAGTCTGAGAAAAGTAATGAAACTAAGGTGGTTTATAATTCAGTTAATTTGTCCATCTTTAAAAAACACAAATAACTGAATCCGCACCTAACACTGTTAAATTAAATTTTTAGCAAATCTCTAATGGATTATCCATTTCTCATTCTGTGTATTATAATGTTGTGATGCCTAAATCAATTGAGGGAGCTTTTTTGAAAGCATAGAAAGTTGTTATAAACTATAACATTAATATAACTCTTGGTTATAGCATTGTTTCAGCATCGCATCCCGACTTGTATCGAATTAGTATTGTAATGACTTCACATAACATTCTGTTAAGTCACTGTAATGTTCCACATCTTTAGGCATATTGCTTTATTGTAGAGCTGTCTCTCATCATTTAACCTAGTGCTTCAATCTGAAATAATCAGCTATCAAGTTAATCATCTCTAGATGTTTTTCATGTTGTTCTGTATCAAAGGACCTTGCTTTGCTTGTCTGTGATGATGTCCAGTGAGCCTGGAGCTCCGTGTGATCCAGCACATCCAAAGCCATCAAGGAGAAACAAGTGTCAATCCATTCAACCATGCAGTGAGGCCTTTTGTTCTCTTGGGGACATGTTGTACAGTTCTGTTCCTCCAATAAAAGGCCATTTCATCTGCAGAAGCCCTTCACTGTAATGGGCTGCATGCTTTGCACCAGTCGGGTTCAGGGACAAATGTGTCAAACGTTGTGCACTGTCACTTTGTGCTTATATTCTTTAGGGGTCATGTGTCTTTTAAGATGTTTTTTGTTGTTTGTGAACTTTACAGCATGCCCATGTCTGGATTATGACCTGGTGAATTAAATCATTGGTTTGTGACTTAATAATGGTGTTTTTACTGAAGTTATCGCCAATAACACAAACGGATTGGTAACGACATTCAGAGAAGTTGTAGAGAACATACTTTTTGTTTAGTTTCTGATTAGATATTGTCTAATGTGTAACTTCTAAAGTTTCTCCGGCCCTCAAGGTCCACTTTCCTATAGTGTTTTACTCCAACCTTAATCAAACACACCTGAACAAGCTAATCAAAGTCTTCAGGATTACTAGAAAGTTAGTGATGAGTTTGATCAAGGTTGGAGTTGGATCCAAATGTGGATCTTGAGTTTATTTTGACATGTGATTGCGATTTTTTTTTTTCATGCAACATGAAAGCACGCGGCCGATGTAAACATGAAACGCGTGCTTGCAACACTGCACAAAGACCCACTTACAAGACGTAGAGCGCACGAGAACAACAAGGACGAACACACGGGTCATGAATGCCCGTACCCTGACACAAAACCGAAACTGAACAAGACCAGTCTGGGGATCGGACATCATAACCCGCACACAAGATGCTACACAGACAAGAGCAAAAGTCAAAACAAATGTCTTTTTAACTCTAGTGATTACTGAAAGCATTCTTGTATCATTTAGCAACACTTAACATAACCAAAAGTTCTAATAATTGCATTCTCCAGAAGAAAACGCACACATTAAATAAACATTGCGTTCTATGTGCATACGCTGTTCTCCATGCACAATTTTTTTTAAGCTCTATTTGCAGTTGCAGCTCAACTTGCATTATAATTGGACTAGTTTGTTATCAGAAAAGTGAGCAAGACACGGGTCAGAAAGCATTGCTTTAAATGAGTCAACCTGTTTGAAACATTGATTTCTCTGGGATACTGCAGGAGGCCTTCCTCCAACTCAGAGGGTCTTGTCATTATATGCATGTGTTAATATTTGAATCGGTGGAATAAATACACACTAGTGTGTGTGTGTATATGTGAATGTGTGCGTGTTCTCTGGCAGGGAGGAGCATTGCAGTTGGGGCTGTGCAGAGAATGAGTCATCGCAGCTTTCTATTTGAGGAGAAAGAATCTGTATGCATCCCCTGTGCCGTATGTGTGTGAATCCTCACTTTGGGTGTAAGTGCATCAGTCTATGCCTTGATATGAGTCATCAAATGATGATTCTAAAAAAGGCTGTTTTTCTTGCTGTAAATGTGTATCAGAATTTCACGGGCAATTTATTGATATGTTTGACTGCATTTGCTCATGTATGTGCACAGAAGGATTTTTTAGAAGGGGTGTGTGTGTGTGTGTGTGTGTGTGCATGTGCTCGCTCTTATCCTTTAGACCCCATTGCAGAGCAGAGCTGAAAGCTAATTCTCTTTACCTTTCCCTCACAGGAATGTCTGGCAGTCGCTTTTAAGAAACTGTTTTGCAAACTGGAGCTAATTTCTCATTCTTTCCATGTGATTCAGTTTAATTTCTTTTATTGGGTTTGTTTTTTGGACTTGACAGCACTTTAAAAATGGATTTTACACACCTGAGAAATTCTCTTTGCTCATAATAAAGACAGGTAACAAATTGCTCATTGATTGGGCGGTTGTTATTCAGGCGGTATCGACAGGCCATGGACTCGTCTGGGCTGTGTTGGATCGACTTGCAGTGAAATTATCACAGCACAAGCCAAGTTCTTGAGCAGCTTTGTCGGATTCAGGTACAGCGTTTTTATACAGATGTATTTTCTGACCTAAGTAAAGTATTTCCCATGTCAATTCAAGAATGTGGATTCAAGAGAAAAATAGCTGCATTTTGTAACACATTTAAAACATTTATATTTAATGGATGGAGACTGTAGCTTCCGACTCCACAGCTCTAGTTAGCAGTGCCATCTAGTGTCTGAGGGACACCTTTATCATCTCAGTCAGGGTCCATAATGAACACCCGCCAAGTACCGTATGGGAGTAGAAATCCGTGTTGGCGAGTATGCTGTGAAATCAACTCGCCAATTGGCTGATGGTGTACATTAGAAAATGCAACATGCTCCATCCATCTTCCCGAATTTGTAATGAGAATTATTTATAAATCTGTTTTCAGCAAAAAAGAAGCTTTAAGAAGCACCCTGTGGTTTTTCGTCAAAAAAGTTCAACATTTTTGTCATTTAAGCATACTTTAAAAAAAAAACATTCTCCTAACATGGCACTGGTCACAGGAGAATCCCTAGTAATAGAGTTGGTTATCTGTGTGAGAAACTGATGTGTTTTTCTTGGCTTTGTTTTAATTAATTCCTTCCAAACCCAAACTATTTTTGTGGGCTTGCAAGTGTGAGCTAATATAGTCCATGTTTTTTAGGGTTGGGAGAGAGAGTTCACATGCTCCTGAAGCTTCAACGCACATTTAGCCCATCTGTCTGCAGCCACAGTGAGGAACGGCCACATTTATTTACCATTCTTCTCCAGTGTCCAAGATTCCTTCAGAACCCGGTGGCAAAAGGTTACGGCTCGCTTTGGGTTGGCCTTAATTGGGTCAGGTCTGGCTAAAGGCGAGAGACTAGCTGTCAAACAAATTCTGCTGCCAAAGTCCTTGACATTACCAACATGAGTTCATCACTATTAAAAAAAAAAAGCTTAAAAAACAAGTGGTGCGCTCCCCCCACCTTCCCATGGCTAAATATAAGCCCAACTAACGTCAGTAAGCCTAAAAGGTACATCCACTTATAAATAACGGGGGTGGCTGGAAACTAAAACCAACAGACAAGACTGAAGTCAAAAAGACTGCGTTAAAATCTTCAACGTATGTGCAGCTGTGGGACAGATAGCAGTTTAGCATGCTCGTAACCCAAAGAGCAACAAGTGCAAAGTCTTAGCGATTTTCAAGATGCAAGCATGCGTTGCATACGTACACACCGATCATGCTGCATGCCTCGCAAAACTTGCTTCTTTTTACAGCCTCAGTTCAAATTATAAGTTGGCCCTGCTATGGGTGCCAAAACATTGAAAATCGACCATGCTTTTATTTCACCTGCGTGAACAGGCACACATGTGCGCAGCCTGTATTTGCCCTCTTAGATCCCGCCCCATGGCCAGGCAATGATAGGCGACACTGGGTAAGTGCACATCTGCTCCATGTTGTTTTTGAACATATCTGTTTTTCAAAGAAGTGCTTGACAAAGCTTCTCTTTGATTGTTGCCTGCTCTTGAGCCAAGTCCATTTTAACTCTCCAACACACTAGTGGTCATGGTGACAGACTGCTCTAAGAAAAGCACGTCAGAGGTCTAATTTAGGCGCTCTTACCCTTTAATATTGGTTTGCAACCAAGTTTCCTTGCATGAAACAAATGTTTAGCCATCATTGTAAGAAAACTGTGAAGCAGTGTGGTCTCGGATTTGTTTTACCTTTCATATTTAGTCTTGACATGTCTGTTCTGGAGCTTTGTGCATGTGAAACAGGTCAGTGTGCCTTGGATAATAAATACGATGAACTGTAGGCAGTAGGTCCCTAAACTGATGCAGAACGTAGATGCCCGATAACCTTGTCATATATCATTCAGGAGGGCATGAAATCAATGGTGCATTTCACAATAGATACATTCTGCTGTCCTCACACTTAATGTCAAAAAGATTTAGTGCATTACTGATTTAAATTCACCTCCACACATCATTCCGGTCTCTTTACACACTGAAAAGGTCATGTAGGTCACATTATCTATTGCAAAATGTGCATTTCAACGGCATGGGGGTCACACATTACTTTTGCTCTTTGTAAGTTGCTGTTGTTGATTTGAATGATAAATAGGGTGCCCTTGCAGCACCTGGCATGTCACCGGTTTGGTAATGCCGTATTGTCCACCCTAGTCTTTTGACCCACATGCACTTGTGAAACGGTGGCCCTTGTGTTCTCTGTGTCAATAGCGCTGACGTCAATTCCAGTGTAAGCAGCAAGCAGTTCTCAGTATGAAAAGCTTAAATTTAAACGCTTGTGTTTCAACTGCGTGCATTAGTTCCATTCATTATAGCATGCATTGGCACAAATTTAGCAGCGCTCGTGTTGTTTTGCATCATGTTTGCCTTCGTGTTGGCTTATATCATCAAGTTAAACTCTATTTGGTCTCACTCCTCCATTCCTGTCACGCTCTTGTGTCAGATTGTCTCCTTTTTTGGCTCCTTTATTTACGTGATAATCAATCGACCATCCCCTCTCTTCCATCTTTCGTCTCTCTCTCTTTCTCCAAGCAAGCGCTCAGCTCCCGACTCTATTTATAGCTCGGTCCCGCCCCTCCCCTGTCGCTCGGCAGCTATTTCCAGCAGCCTGAAGCAGCTCCAGTCTGTTTGTAAACTCCACGTCTCTACACCTCTGCGCTCCCTTTCGCCATGCACTGCTGGTGAAGCTGCAGAGGTTCGGCTTTAAACAAATACATAAAAGCAACACAGTCACACTGAACAGAACAGCGTCTGACGGCTCACTTTAAGCCCATTCATCAGGAGAGCGAGTATTACTGTGCTCTTGCAAGGACTGGCTGGCTGTACAGGGAGACGAGGGGAAGGAAGGAACAGAGGGACCGGCAGGCAAAAGTCTCCCAGTGATCTCTTTTGTGATCGTCTCTCGCTTTCATCTCATCTTTCCAAGCTCTGTTGCGTTTCGTCATGGGGAAGTCTCTCTTTTGGACTCTGCTGATACCACCACATGCATAACTTCAGATGATTGCAGGATACAGGCACGCTCAGACGAGGGCACTTGGATATGAGCCACACTCGGACTTGTCGCCGTGAATTAGCAGTTTTTTTCTGACATAAACGTTTTTGACAAGAAGGTGATGTGGTTTATGAATAGACTCATTTGTGTGTCGTACAACTGATGGTTCTGAGTGGGCAATTTAAGGATTTGTCTACGGCATTTCCTTCCACAGAGACCGGTGCTGTTTGCATTTTTTAATTCAGATTTTTTTAAACATGGAGCTAACGGGAAAACCGACTGACATTTTTTTGCATGCACGTGCCTTTTGATAAAAAAGGACACCCTGCTTTCCCCCCCCTTTCTTCAAATGTGTCTGCATTTCTATGGAGAGTGGGTTGCCATCTCCTTTTTCATGTTGATTTTGCTTTTTTTCTGCATTAACTGTGTGGCAGTATTTTGAGACTGGCATGCTTTTGAAGCCAACCGTACCGGGACTGTGCGCAATGTTGCAGACAATCTATGAGACAGAATCCTGCTTCTCTTCAGACAGCACGTCCAGCAGAGAGCGACCCGTGGAGCTGCTTCCTCAATCCAGAAGCACCAGCATGCCTAGCACTGGTGAGTTGGGGAGAGAGAGAGAGAGAGATAACGGGCTAGAGAAAAGCAGATTCACAAATGCAAGCATGCTTGAAGAGAAGTGTATTGTTTTGGGGAGGTAGAACCGTGCTGTTGCTCACAATCTGAGGTACTTTCAAGTCAAAGGTGTTGATGTTTCGTTGATAGCACAACAGTGGTGCTGTGGCTATGTCTTGACTTTGTTTTGTCTGGGTCAAGCTCTGTTTGGGTGAAACCACAAGGGTCATGGTGTAAACCTGGAATGGGCAAAGGTGGCTGCTTTTCCATTACACAGTACCATGACCGACGTCACTCTTTTGCACATTTTCTCATTGCATTCTCTTCTACCAAGTTAATCTGTTAAGGATGTTAGGGTAAGATTTAAGGTATTATAGTCAAGCATGTGGTTTCGAATACTACTGAACACATTTAACCCAGTATTAGATGCAAATGTGCTGTGGCGGATGCAAATGACCACTGACCACTTGCAGTGTAATAATAATATAATTTTGTTCCCCAGAGTTCAAAAGGCTCTTAGCCTTATATTGGCAGGACAAACTTGTCTCTCGTCCTTGTCAGAAGTGACGTCAACATTCCCGTCAGAGCTTTGCGAGGTTTGGCCATCTCTCACCTGCGCTTGAATCAACACAGAGGAATGACTATATAACAGTGTGTGGGTGTGCGAGCGCTTCTTTTGCCTCGCACTGGCCCTGTTTATCTGTCACCTATTCAAATAGACAGACAAGCCATTATTTTAGATCTATTCACCTCTTTATTTGTAGAAGGGATCCCTTCGTAAGTTTATTTAGGCATTTCTTTGTTCATTTACGGCAATAATTAAACTAGATGTACTACTGTAAAGGTTCAGTCTAGTGTTGACAATTCTACCCAGGATATTTTTTCTTTTAAATAACTAGTTTACATTTTTCATTATTATAAAGCGTTTGGAAGTGCATCCTTTGTTCATACTTTGCTTTATTTGAATTGCTATATTCCACGTGTCCTGACAAATCAAACAAAACGGTAACGCTTTACAAAAGGTCCTATTTGTTAACATTAATGCATTAGTTCATATGATCTAAATATGAGCAATATATACAGCATTTATTAATCATAATTAATACAAATGTTCATGTTTGTTCACAGATCATTAACTAATGTTGACGTATACAAATTTAGTTTTTGTAAATGTGGAAATTAAGCTTATTTGAAATTAATAAATGCTGTAAAGTGTTGTTCTTTGTTTAGTTCATAGTTCAACTAATGTACTTAAAGTTAACAAATGAAACCTAATATAGTGTGTATTGTGGATTTTTTTTAATCTTAAACCTAATGTACAAAACTTAAAACTTTCAAAGCTGTTACAGTATTGTAACGAATAACAATCGTCATTTATAAATTATCATTTACCAAAATGTATAAATGCAGTAAAAATGTTGTCTGTTGTTCATGTAACATTAAAGCATTAACTATTAATCAATTTAACTTTTTCTTAAAGTTACCATTATTTTGTGTTTTGTTTGAACATTCGCAGGATGCCTTTGTTTCAAAGTACGATGAGTAAAATCCAATACAATTCTATTTGATTTGTTTTTTCACTAGGACTAGACAAAAAAGGTCAAAGCAGCAGAACCTTCTCCTTTAACAAAAGATGCTAGATTGTTTTGCATGTGTCATAGTCGTTTACTCTTCAACTCTAGTGTAGAACAGAGTGCTGACATGTTTAATTGTCCTAAAGAGAACATGAGACTCATCCACATATGCTGTAACACATCATGTACAACATGTGCTCTGATTATGCAACGCAATGTATAGGTAGAGTCAGCGTTTGCACAATTATTGTACTCGTCTAGACATCTGTGCGTTCTGCACTGGTTACTGAGTTTGTTTATAAGTGGAATCGCTGCAAGACATTCTGTGAAATATTCAACCGGGAGGTGTCTGACTTGTGTTGATGTGTTTTGTTCCAGCAGATGTACAAATTTGCACAGTCTACAAAGAAATGTTCAAAAACTTGTTTGTGCACCTTTAAGTACTTTATGATTGAGGCCAAATGAGTTCCCTCAGCAGTGTTGGAACATTTTTCTGCAGATTTTGCAAGTTACGACAAATTTAGCGGATAAGCTTAGCTGATCTTCTAAACTGGCTGAACTGGGATTGAATCATTATAAGTCGATACTCCCTGAGGAGGTTTTTAATTAATTATACCTGCGTTATGTAATGGAAAAAGCCTTGCAACATCACTCTGAATCGTTATGGATTAGGTGGATTGCAGATTTGATGACCGACTGGTGGATGCCTGTCCAAGCTTTTATCTGACTGAAAACATGTGACTGTAAAAGAGAATAGAGAGAACATTTTTAAATGCACATTTAAACCGTTGACTTTGTGAAAAAGAAAACCCCTGTTAAGATTAAACGGGTTTGTTTGGAAAGAAATTCAGACAGTTGAACCTGCTTTGTTCTGCGATCTGTGTTTAATCTGCTTTGCAGAAATGTAGATCATAATAGCAGTTTGTGTTGTGTCAGTCGCTTCAAAACAACCAACATCTTTGAAATCGGCAACAGAAACTGTCAACGCCGAAGCCGAAACATTACATAAATGCATTGAATCGGGTGCTGATATAGAAATCAATGGCCTGACTTTGACATGTCCCTGTCCCCTCGGTTCACCTACACTCTTTAGATGTTTTAGATATGATCATTTATTTCATAAACCACTGATAAAGATTTATTTAATAAAGATCTCTGGCAGATTCCCTAAGCACCAAAGTAGCAATAAAAAAATAAATAAAATTAAAGTTCAAAGAGGACACAAAATGCTCCATCAATGATGACATATATGAATGGTAATTGGGTAGACGCGTGCCATCTTAAATGCCAAAAATAGCTAATGGGTTTAGCCAAACAGACTGGAATTTGTCATGCAGGTTCATGCTGCCATTTGGCATTGGAGAATGGAGCCAAAAGATGGTTATGCGAAAATGTGTTAAAATGAACGTGAAACACAAAGTACAATGGTAGCAACACATTGGACTTTTCTAATCTGTTGTATTTCTTGGGTATTATAGATTTACTTTTATCAATAGATTAAAACAATTTCTGCTGGCTTATCAGTAATTCAGAACTTTTCTTCTTTTATTTATTATTATTATTATTGAGAATTTTCACTGCCTACACCATAAAAGAAAGATATGATGAATATGATGAATTTAATATCTTTTTGCATCAAGTTGGACATGATACAGTCATAATGTAGGCAGAAATAAAACTCTTTTGCAGAAAGCAGATTTTATATTATGCAACTACAGTAGTACCTCAAGATACGAAAGGCTCAACTTACGAAAAATCCAAGTTATGAAAGCAAAGACGAAATATTTTACTGCTCTACATACGAAAAGTTTTCAAGATACGAAAGGTTTCTGAAAGTCCGAGATTCGCCCCATAACAATTTTGAAACTCTCGCCGCACGCCGCCATCTTAGTTATAGTAACTCGCCACCATCCTCCTGCTCTCCCATTGGTTCCTGATGCTAGCCAAGCCATGAGATCCTTCTCTCTAATTGGACAGCATCCCTCCCATCATGCATCTTCTATACGTACGTGCTGGCGTGCTTTAGCTCAGCCACTCCGCACCCAAAACTTACAATGTTTTATGTGTTTTCGTAAAGTTAAGTGTACGTACGTACGTTATCTGCCGTTTGTCCTCCTCCTCCTCTGCCGCCACTTTCGGAGATAGCCTCACTCGAAAGGTAAGCTTCGACATTTTACGTTATTTCATTGTTTATAGGTCAATTTAGCTTTATTATGAAATTTAATGGGGTGTTTTTGGAGGGCTTGGAACGGATTAGCCATTTTACATGCAAAATGTGTTCCAAGATACGAAAAACTCATTATACGAAGGCCGCCTCGGAACGGATTAATTTCGTATCTCGAGGTACCACTGTATGTGCTACTAGTAGTTACCGATTTCTTCATTAATGCTCAAGAATGGAACTGCGTGGTTGGTGGGAGGGGCTTAGAACTAAAAGAGACTGGTTATGTCAGATGACAAGAATTTTTGTTATTTGGGATGAATAATGCACAAGTTATGCAATGTGCATTAAAAATAAATGAACTTAAGGGCTTTTCAGTCTTAAACTATTATTTGCATACCAAGTGTGCTTTCTTCTTATAGTCACCAAATTTAAGAGCTCCTCTAAATTTAGGTGTAACGTTCCAACCATGGCCAGTCAACTCTCCCCCTAGTGATGTTCTGTGCTATAATAAGCATCACGCCTGTTTACAAGCCTATGGTCTCACCCTCATGTCTTGAATGACAACTGGAGCTTTTAGGGCACTATGGGAATGCGTTAACTCCACCCACTGTAACCTTTCAACACCTACTTTGAGGTCTATTCTCAAAGTGTCGTGCGCTTGGTGTCGTGGCTGACAGATGATCTGAACAAAACAAACATGAGTCAGTCAATCAGTGATTCAGTTGTTGATTCAGTGGATGATTCAAATGATCAGTTTTTATCTGTTGTTCTTTTTTCGTGTTGCTGTTATGAATTTTTATGTGTCTGTGTAGATGTTCCTTTGACACGTTATAAAAGTGCCTTGTTTACAGCAATGGGAGGATAACGCAAAAGAAATCACATTCAGACATTAAGGGAAACTTGACTGCATGTTGTTGACCGGTAACGCTTATTTTAGGTTTTACGTTTCAGTATCTGGAGATCATAGTGGACACTGAACATCCAGTTAGGATTGAGGACATTGTGCTGCAGTGTGGAAATAGTTGTTCTGTTTGGACCCTACACATGAGCTTATAATATCTCACTGGTCTCATTTTACCATCTACTGTCTATTATTGGGTTTTAGTATAGTATATTCCTATTATGGTGCTCTGGGATATATCTGGAGGCAAACTTGTATTGCAGACAACAATATGCATAAATTGGTGAGAGGTGAGACCTCTTTGATTTTGTGTACTGGTTACGTCTGCACTTGATTTCTTTTTGCTAGAGTTTTCTGAATGATTGACACGGGGTTCTCGCAGATCCTTAAAAAGTCTTTCATTTTAAAATGTAAGGCCGTAAAAAGAGTTCTTAGATTTTAGATGACACTTTGACTTAGACGTGACTAAGTACTAATTAGAGCAAATTAAAAATAATTAGCGTTCTATTTTTATTATTCTTTCTTTGTGGGTTTGCTTGTTCACGCTGTAGATGGATTATTATGGATTATTCCTGTCCACGAGAGGAAGAGAGAATGCACATTTCAAAGTTAATTGTTTATGAGCTTAGGTGTGTTTGAAATGTATAGTAAATGATGATATCGTAATTATGGTTTTCATCGAATTCGTCACTCATGATTTATGAAGTTTTATGCCCCCAAAATTCAAGAAGATTGATATTCAACAGGTTAATTTAAAAGGTTAGTTCACCCAAGAAGGTCAATTCTGTTATTAATTACTCACCCTCATGTCATTCCAAACCCGCAAGGCTTTCGTTCATCTTCGGGAAACAAAATTAAGATATTTTTAATGAATTCTGAGATTTTTCGGACTCCCCCATAACAGTAACGTCATTATTACTTTCAAGACCCATAAAAGTAGGAAAGACATCGTTAAAATAATCAACCTTAATGTTATGAAGCGACAAGAATACTTTTTGTAAAAAAAAAAAAAAAGTGTCTTCTAACAGATTGTAAGATACATTACAGCTCTGCAAACTGAAAATACTATTGCTTTTTACATTGATACATTTTAGTTTTACTTAGCCTAGGTTTTATTTAAGCCACAAACAACAAAAGAAACATATTAGAATAAAATATTTTGTATGTTCCTTTTTTTTTTTGGAATGATTGTGAAATGTTGGCTGCTCTGTTCTCCTCATCTTCTATTCTCTTCTAGTCTTAATAAGAAATAGCACCAAGTACGGTTGCTCAAACATAGACAGATCCATTTAGTTTTTTTCTTGCCAAATGACCCATGACTGTAAATTCCTGACATCTTTTAATATCCTTTACTGGAAATAGTTTTGTGAGATAAAGAATAACCTCTCTTCGACACATGCCATCCAAACCCCTCAGGAGATCTGTAGAGTAGAGGCTCACGCTCAAAGCAAAGATGTACTTCCCTCTCTGGCTTTCCCAATTGCTGGTCACCCAAATGTGAAAAGGGTTTGTAAGAATCAAAATTGTTGTGGGTGAAATTTTGGCAAGGGGATTGAAACCGCCTGTTGGTTTCCATCTGTTTCTCTGCTATTTAGACTGAATATTAATAATGTTAATAACTAATAATCTTAATATAAATTGCTACTTTTTAAGGCTCTAGTTCTGGAGGAGTTTTTTCCACATCCCATCCAAATGTTTGTAGAATAGTATTGGTGCAGTGAAAGTACTGCTAATAGTATTTGAAAATGAATCAATATTAACTTGAAAACCGTAACACCACCTTAATATATATTTCATGTCTTTTTTTGAAGGGGACATTTTTTTTCTCCGGCTGGAATACACCCTACGACCCCCTCTCTGCTTCTTTCTAAAAAGTGGTGTGAGATGAATTCCGCACCACACATTGAAGTTTACCCAGAAAACAACATTCCTCTCATGCAAGCGTTTGACGTCAATGCTGGTGCATTTATAGAACCTGTAAACAGTGGCCGGCACTCAGCCTGCTACTTAGCGATGACATTTCATCGTCTGAATGTTTATGCTTTGCATGCGGCTTCATCTTCTTCTCTGCTTTTTTTTCCTGCTCATGAAAGGTTGTCCCATTTGAACCAGAGCCCTAAGGAATGGTGGTTGGGCATACACCGCTCACGGTATGATTGGTAGAGGTTTTTGCTGTTGAATGGGACACTGTTTTGAGGTTGATTGGGAAGGAGGGGGGTGATGGGAAATGGAGTTGGTGGCTCAAGTTTAGTGCCATGTGATGCCTACAAAAGGCAATGGAGTCAGCTGTCGTTGGTAGGGACTAGTTCTGCCACTACCATTTCCAATTCTGGTACTAGGCAGATATTAAAATTCATTGTCAAAAATGAATTAAAAATATAATGCTAAAATCAATGATCATAGATGCTAAAAGTGAACCTATGCATCATAACATTAAAATGTGCAGTATAAAAGTTGTTTGGAGATTTGCTAAAGTTTACATTACGTAATTGCATAACTACAATTACATAATATGTATTTTTTAGTGGTAGTTTACAAAGGTTATCTAAATGTAGAAAAATGAGCCTACACAATTAAATATTCAAAACTGTCTGACCTATATACAGCATGCTGTATTTAATTGTGCATGCTCATTCCTGCCTGTTTTTACATAATTTAATAATTTAATAACATTTTAAAATGCAATCTTCAGCAGATCTCAAAATATCAATTTTCATACTGTACATTGCTACTATGTCTACATTAATTTGGAAACATTTTCTGTTTTCCAAAAGTTTCACATCCTCACTGAAACGGTGCAAAACGCTAAATTAACTTTATTGCTCATGTTTATTGTTGCTATTCTTCTAGCAAGATCATTTTGAGTAGCAAAATATTTTCCCGTTCACTTATGTTTCCAGATCGCACTCATTCACCATTTTATGTTTAATCTAAAACGCAACAGTCCTCATGTTTTACCGCAGTACAACAATTACATCCTTGCAGAACTGTGATATGAAGAATGTACAAAGACCCATTTCTTTAGGAACACTCAATAAGTGAGTAGCATAGGCACAATAGCTGTATAAAGATAAATAAAGATTGACCCTAGCGGATTGTGCATGTGCTCAAAATGACTTTTCTCTCAGCTGTCCTATATATAAGGACGTAAATAAATAAATAAGTCCAACAATAAAAATAAAAGCACTGTTCTCTCGCTAAAATCGAAATTGGCACCACTCAGCATGCGTGATGTGAACAAATCGACTCGCATTAGCCGATAATGCAATGTCATTATCCACTTTAATTGACGTCATCATCCGCATGTCTTATGGATCAAGAGTCATTATGAACTATCATAATGTGGTGCACAAGCCCTCTCTTTCCCTTTTTTACAGCTGTCTTTTATTGGGCTTCCACCAAAGAACCGCTGGTTTCTTGTTTTCCCAGAGCGCGGGGAGCTTACCCCTCCTTTAGGCCTGCCAAGGCATCGGAGTTTCCTGGGGCCCATAAATCACACTGGCTTTTTGTAACTCTCCCTTACCAGCTTCAAACCCCAAGTTTAAGCTGCCAAGAAGCCCTTCCAAAGGATGTAAATATCACCCAGCTTTCCTGCACCTCTTCTTTTCTTCCAGTTTAGTGTCGGCAAACCATTGGCTGGATCTGACCAACTCCGTTTGAATCTCTCTCTCCTAGTTCTCTCGCACTCGTTCATCTATGTGCCGTTAACAAGGAGAGGATGCAGAACCGATTTGACAGGGCAGCCTACCGCACGTCGCTGTGTGCTATTTCTGGAAAGCAATATTCATGCTTTTTTTCCTCGCTCTGCCTTTCCATCTCTCCCGCTCGTTTCTCTGAAGCGTAGCTGGTGTACCGTTGCTAAAGAAAATAACCATGACGTAAGCCGGGCTCTCTACAAAATAGACTTTAAAACAGGGGGATGGTAGAAAGCGCCCAAAGAGCTAAAATAATAAATGGTTCCTCCAGGGAGGCAAGAGCTTGTTTCAGTCACAAAAGCAGTAAAATCAATATGAAACCACAAACTATTTATATAAATGAAGCACATTTAAGGGAAAAGTAATCAGCCCTAATTTTTCTCAAAACCGCATCCTTGCACTAAATCCTAATTGATTAATTGCAACTTTTTCTTACAACGATTATTTGCTCATTGCCGTGTGGTTTCCACTGACAGATTTTACTTGAAGGCAAACCACCATGGACTTCTAATACATTTTGTTTTTTGTTTATTTTACATTCTGTCCTGAAGATTGTTGGTTTATAGTAAAAAAACGGATTGCGCTCTTACTGTGTTTTTTTTTTTGTACGTTCTCTTTTTTTAATATATATATATATATATCACAGGCCTGCACCTTCTCAGCCCCTAGTTTGTTTCTCTGCTGGGGAAACACATCCCATGATTCACTTCTGTGTCCCGAAGCTTACCAACAGAGACTCTTCTGCAGAACAGAGGGAAGTGTAGGCACATTTATTAATGACTGTCCTTGAGGTCCTACCTCTGTGTCCTTAGCTTCTCTCTTGCTCATTTTGTCTCCTTTCTCTATCTCTCTTGTTTGGATGTATGTGTGTGTGTGTGTGTTGCTGTAGTGCACTTGTAGGTTGTAGTGTTTTAAAACATGAGGTTGGTTTCTTCAAGCGTCTTGGAGACTTTGCCGCAGTCCTTCTGGATTTAGGCTGACTTAGTTTGTTCTGTTTCTTCATGCAATCACAGATGGACTTGATGGTGAGAACAGATCTCCATGTGGAGCAGACCAACTGTTGTCAGACTCCTTGTGCATACAAAATCTCACTGGATTATTATAATTCATGTAATCTGATATTTCCTATTGACACACTACAGCAAAAGATATAGACAACTAAACCATTTTTTGGGTTGGAAAATACTAATTGTAGCGAGCAGGAAGAGGATGAGAATCGAGAGAATGGCGTGAAGCCGGTGGCGTGATTGATAAATAAGCGTTACCTGTGCGCCGTACCGGCCTTGTATCTCACAGAGTAGCGGAAGCATAAAAGGTTGCCGTCTTCCTCTTCCCTGAACAACATCCGTGGCCACTATAGGGCTTAGGCAGTGCACAAATGAGCTCCTGTTGGGTTGTTACCCTTCTACCTCTCTGTCCAGCTCTTTTTATGTAATTGTCTGTCTCCTGGTATCTTCTGCATGCCATCCTGGATGAGCAGGACTGCCTGTGTAACCTGATTGGGTTACAGGTTCTGCCTCATGCTGCAGACAGTGACAAGAGCACTAACAAAACTCAAAACTAAAGACAAATCGGTCAGGAAGAATGAGGAGAGAAAAATTGTCTATGGCCACCACCTGCAAAATCATTCCCTTTTTGTGGGTTGTCTTGCTGTTGCCTCTCCAGTGCACCTGCTGTCACTTTCATTTGTTCCAAAGCAGGTGAAACTAATTCACAATCACTTATGCTTCCTAATTGAACAAATGTATATCCCCGAAGTTTTATTGACTTGGTGTTGCACTGTGAAGATTAAGTGTTAAGTACTCTTTTTTTCCTGCCAGATTCACAAAACATTACGTTTTAAGAAAATAGAAAAAATTTAATATTTTGTATTTCCAAAAATGTCTTAAATATGTCTTAAGAACAATCTGAAGTAAAAAGATAAGAAATATTCATATAACTGAACAGAATGTATGTAGAAAAATCACTTTAAATAACCTTTTAAAGTTGAAAGTAACCTTCAACCTGTGTTAAATTTCCAAAAGTAAGATTGGGTTGTTCTTGATTGTGATAAATTCAGTACTCAGCAGGCAGTGCAAGTAGACAGGCTTTGTATTCGCCTTTCAGTCAAAGAACACCGAAGCCTGACATTTTCTTCTTTGGAAACAATTAAGATATTCTCGAAATATTTGAGCAGCGATTAGATCTCTAAAGGATCATTTGATGCTGAAGAATAAAGTCTTTAACGTTGAAATAACTATGGTATTGGGGCTGTTTTTCAGGGTTTGGGCCAAGTCAAGGGAAATCTTAATGCTTTAGCATACAAAAGCATTTTGAACAATACTATGCTTTCAACTTTGTGGGAACAGTTTGTGGAAGGCTCCTTTCTATTCCAGCATGGCTGTCCCCAGTACACAAAGCAAGGTCCATAAATACATGGTTGGATGAGTTTGGTGTGGAAGAACTTGAACGGCCCACACAGAGCCCTGACCTCAACCTCATCAAACACCTTTGGGGGATAAACTGGAACGTAGATTGAGAGCCAACATCAGTGTCTGACCTCACAAATGCTCTACTGAATGAATGGGCAAAAATTCCCACAGAGACACTGCAAAATCTTGTGGAAAGCTTTCCCAGAATAATGGAATAGCTGCAAAGGGAGAACCAGCTCCATATTAATGTCTAATGATGTACAGTAATACCTCGGTTTACGAGTTTACAAGAGCGAGCTCGTAACTCAAAATTCTCGTACACCAAAACAATTTTCCCCATAAGAATGCAATAAAAATCACTCGATTCGTTCCACATGACCATAAATGCCCATTTTAAATATTTTTTGGTTTTACCCTATTAATTACAGTTAAAATTATAACCATTAAGATCTCAAATACTAATTAATAATTGAAAAACTCAAAAAAATACTTGACAGTTTACTGTAACGCGCACTTTATCTTTGAGTCGCGTCACTGCTGGTGTGAAGGAGACGAGAGGAGGGTTTTACTGCTTAGAGAGAGAATTTCGTACCTTCTTTCTTACTCATCTTGAGGTCATTGTTTATATGCTGTACTGTGCGAATATATTTCACTACGTGAACAATAGCGATCACAATTAATGTTAACAACACAAGGTAAAACCGCTGTAAATCACTTATAAAAGTATCACTGTGGTGAATGATGCAACCAAACCGAGTGACGCTGAGAGAATGAACGAGTGCAGGGGTGATAGGCTTTGTGAGAAGCTATTGTTAGGATATTTCCAGTAAAAATGCGCGCGAAGATGCTGAGCGTTAGGACTTTTCCACACAAAATATACGCGTGGGCGAGGAAATGTTTTTCTCGCACACCAATACAATGCTCGTACACCGATTTGCTCATATACTAAGTCACTCGTAAACCGAGGTATTACTGTATAATACTTTTTTTTAAGTTTCTCACGCATCTTGAATTAGTTTTTTTTACTTTTCAATATCAGATCTTCTCTCCTCTTTTTCCTTCTCTATATGTCTATTCCTCTTTGTCACCATCTCTCTTTGTCTCTACACAGTCGGGCTTTGGACTAAATGAAAGCAGGAAATGGTGTCAGCAAATTGTGTCAGCTATAAGTTTCTCTTTCAACTGAGCTCTGAAAACAAAAGGACAGCCCTTCGGGAGAGAGGAGAGGACAGCGTTAGGTTGTTGCTGCCATGAGGGACATCGTCCCTGTGGATATAGCAGTTAGATAAACACTTTTTTTCGATGGAAATGTATCCTTAAAAATGTTTCAGTGATTCAGCTAGATTCTGTAAATCATTGTCAGATTATTGTCTGGTTTAGATCACAGCGTATTGTTTACGTCTGTGGCTTGTCCTTGCTTGCAGTCCCTGGGTGGAGCTTTTATGACATTATTGACAGGCTAACGACATGCTTTTCATGGGAATCTTCCGCTTTCTGCAAAGAAACTACACGCTGCATTCATCACTGAGGTCTGTAATGCCGATCCAAGATGGGAGAGAGGAAACAGCGAGAGAGAAAAAGAGATGCACAGAGAGACGCCTGGAAATGTAGTGTCCTAAAATAGATTTGCGCACTTTTAAAAGCGCAGCGTGCCCCCCATCCCCCCCTCGCCCCCCTCCACTCCCCCCAGAGCATTATTAATCCAGGGCTATTTATAACTGCGCTTTTCGCAGGCAGACTGTGTTCTGTCGCTGCTTGTGTTTAATCTCTTCTGGGAGTGAAGGGGAGGACGGGGGCCAGGGAAGATGAGGAGGAGGCGAAGGTGTAGAGGAGAGAGGGAAGGAGTTTGAAGCCAGGAAAGACCCCCTGCCATGGTGGAAATGGGGCAGGTATTTTAATACCCAGATGAGGAGAAAAGGCAGCATGCTCTCTTTTTAACATTTCACTTTTCTTTTTTTTTGGACCAAAGAGAATTCCGTATTGTGATAAACGTCTTCCCATGGGCCAACTATTGCTAGCTTGGGTCTCTCTAGATTATTGTCTTCTGCGCTTGTGGAAGTACAGAGCTGTACATGAAGGTGCAGGAAAATGTTTAGAGGAATCAGGCAACTCAAAGTTGGAAATGAGTATGGATAGATTGAGAGAAAGTATTTGTTTTCAGAACCTTTCACCTGTTCAGATCCTCCATCATGAGATATGGTGAAAAAAAGAAGTGTATATGTGTGCGTGTGTGTGTGTATGTAACTTTTATTAATTTATTGTGGCTAAAAGAGGGGCAAGGTCATTCCAGCTTTAAAGAAAACAACAATAATAGTAATTATAATAATAATAATAATTATTATTAATAAATATAGGTAATACAAATTTAAAAGACCACTACTTCCGTTGATTTATAATCTAAACGATTTACTTTTGAGACATTATAATGTTCAAGTTCAGTCTAAGGCAGTGGTATTCAAATAGACCGCTGTCTCTTTCCGGTTCTTGGCTGGGATTCATCCGGACCGCGGGACAAGATTGCAATATTTTACTGTTCTACAGATCAAAGTGAGCAGCGTATCAAAACAAAACCATGTTGCGAGCTGCTTTCTAATAATCAGCATTCTTACAAACACTTTGAACAACTCAGAACGTCAGTGGAGAAAAGCGTTAAGTTCATCATAACATCATAATACACATAATTCACCCGCTGTATTTCTAAATGTGGCAGATTTTCATATCAAGAGACAAATATCGCGGGATCTCGTGACTCCCCTGCATCAGAACGGTCATAGTTAATGATATGTAAAGCCCGACTGCATGTTCACATGACTGGATACAAGGTAGTGTGTGACGCAAGAAACACCGGTGATTTCAAACTGTTGTCTTCAGATCACTGCAGTTTTCAAGAAAAAATAGCCTGCAATGGTGTTGACTTATGAATTTGCACATGGTTTGTGCTTATTAAAGCATATTAAAAACACCACACAGACGTATAAACAACATTAAAAAATTGATTTTCACCACAGGGGATCTTTAATAACAGTATCAGAAATACAGTGAGCAGCAAAATAGATGCTTTTGCTGAAACGGCAGAAAATGAGAACGGAATAAATACAATTATTTTAATCTGTCCCGCAAATAACTCCGATCATTTATCGTCAGTGTAATGTAGAGCGTTTTGTGATTTAACAGTGTTACAATTTGGAAACCTATACAGAGATGGCAAGGGAGAACAAAAAACTTTGAAATTGCTAGATCATTTTGTTTTGTGCTCATGTTGATTTATTATGTTGTTTGTTTTAGTAGTTTATTACTTTTGAGAAAAATATAAAAATGGTCCATACCTTTCTTAGGAGGTAAACCCTGCACCACCAGTATGTTTTCTCAGGCCCAAGGCTTTCTATATGCCATTAAAAGTAAAAAAAAAATAATAATAATAATAATAACAATAGCCTGATAAAACATCTGATCTTACCTTTTAATATTCATATCCAGTTTGGACAAATATTTACTTTTTTGGTAAATATTGCCAATATTGGTAAATCTTTTGACTGTTTAGGGTTTTTTCTTTACAAAGTACTACGGCTGCCCTGACGAATGTGTACTGGTAAGGAAATATTACCCCCTGGTCTAGGGTGTTACAATTGAATAACAATCTTATTGTCAAATTCAAACTTGACTGAGCTGGGAAGTGTAGATGAACACACGTACACACACGCACTGGCTCCATGCGCTAACACCAGTAACACTGAGTGAGAGGAAGCTATTTCTAGCCCTTCCACAAGGCGATTAGCATAATCCATGGAGTACGATTTAATCTGATGAAAGGTAAATCTGGCTACTCAAGCATTCTCTGGCCATCTTCCAAACACTCCATTGATTAGTCCTACTCGACTTTTTATCCGAATAACATCAGTTTTACTCTGTCTGTCGTCTCCCATTCCTTTCCCCTTCTCTCTCACCTATAGCTTATGCAACACCTTCTTTTATTTTTAATGAGGAGGTACTTCTCTCTCTCACTCTTCTATTTTCTTCCTGTCAGGTTACAATACTCTTACCTCGTTTTTAATGCATCGTAAGTGCCTCAACATAAATGTTTTTTGGCTTTAAAGTATTCCCCATAGGGACAAGATCACCATTTATACATCAGCTGGAAAAACTTTGAACAACATGGAAAGATGTGAAGGTGTACAAAACTTATTGGTACTGTAAAATATCGGTATCTAAAATTAACTTTTTTGTTATTGATTGTATTGGTCAATATTGTATATTTAATTGTACATGTTCATTTTACATTGTTTTCTTTCATCTAACTCTCAAAATAATACAATAAATGTAATATTATATTATTGTAATATTATCAAATCTCAAATTTAATATACGTTTCATACTGTACATTATGCTTCGATACCTAAATTCACTTATATTGCATTTTAAATCAACTCATTTTAGGAATTTTTATATCAGTCAGTTTTCGTTTGAAAATAATTCTTGACTTTTGTCTATTGCTATGGCCCAGATTTTTAATACTTGATGCTTTACAACACAAGTACTATATCTTAAATTGTTTATTTCCTCTTTTCCTTTTGAAAATGGCTTTATCGTTCAACAAGGGGCAAGAAGTCTCCGTAACTTTGTATAATTGTGCATCTTGAGTAACTTTATCTTTTTTAAGGACTAATTATATTGCCTTGTGGATTACACAGTATGCATGCTTTATTCTGTTTATATCAGTCTACAAGTCTGCACTATGTGTGGGCGCTACAGTAATCATTCGAGACTCCACTTTGGTCAGAGCTCTCCGAGGGAAATTGCCTGGAAACCCCCTCAGTCTGCCCAACCTCCTCACTGAGGACTTCCTCGAAGACTCCAGTCCCAGAGCACCTCCCCCTTTTCTATTTTTGTCCTTCATGCGTATTTCATCGCTTCCTTTCAACTTAAAAACAGGTCCTTGATGAGTAACTACCAATTTGGAGGCGGTTGATATTTCAAAAGAGTGAGAAGTTTGAGAAAGGATAGACATTAGCTGTGACGGAATTGCCGTTGTCTTTTGTTGGACAGGAAAGTGTTGATAGGAAGGCTGTCTTTTTAATAGTCCCTGTGCTTGCTAATTATCACCTCAAAGGAGTTTTCCATTGGGATGTGGGAGTCTGTCACATAGATGTTGTGTTTGGACAGTTTACTTATCTGCGGTGCTGCTGCGTACACGTTAGACTGTGAACAAACATGTTAACAAAACATTTAATGGCTGTAACCAAGTTTCAATTATAATAGAGCTTCATTTTAATTCCTTTTACATATTTACAAAGTCTTAAGGCACATACACAGTCATAGGTGCAGTTATATGTTCATTCTTCAGGATTCTTTATTTAGCTGGTATTCTACAATTACTTCTTTATACTCAGGAGCGATCAACAAAACATTACATGAAATCAATTTTAAAAGCAATATTTGCAGTGAGGAGACATTCAAATCTCTAAATTGTGAGTCTGTTGAGTGTGTGTGTGTGTGTGTGTATATATATATATATATATATATATATATATATATATATATATATATATATATACATACATACATACATACATACATACATACATACATACATACATACATACATACATACATACATACATACATACATACATACATACATACATACATACATACATACATACATACATACATACATACATACATACATACATACATACATACATACACATATATATATATATACACATACACATACATACACACACACACACACGCAATGTGCTTGCCTTGCATTGATTACAATGAACATTAACCCTAAGGATTCAGTCAATAGATTGATAAGCATTAACCAATTTAGATATTTATTATAATAAACTGAATCAATAAGCATAACAGAAATCCTCAAATAAATGCTAGCCAACAAAAGTCAACACATCAAGATATTGTTGTACCTCATAAGTTTATAACCAAGCTTAATTGTTATTTGTCAGTTTGATGTTGACTAGCAGGAGCAGTATTAATTAGTGGACTCGCACATTCCTGCTCATAACAGTCGTTCTTTTAAGACTCAGACTGTTTTTCTCACAATATGTTTGTTTTTGTATGCAGCCCAGGAAGACAACGCAATAGTCTATCTATTATTTATTGCCTTATTATTATTTCACAATTCCTAGTGGAGTTTTTTAAACATGGAATCTAGCCATAATCCCTTTCTGCACAGGCTGCTTCATTAACTAAAGTTTTGGGCCATTTGTTGTAGACTGCGCTGAACTTCATGCATGGGAATCATACCTGTTCTTTTATCCTGGAAGGCTAAAGGTATCTGGGGACGTCTATGCTAAGCTCATCTGGTCAGTAACAGTAGCAGTAGCCCTGGCGACCTCGACTGGTCATGCTCTGACGTCAAAGGCTTGACACAGTCGGCCTGAGGGCGCGAGGAAAGCTATATATAGCCCCTGACTGATGAAGAGGGAGTAATCTGATTTTCATGTAAGCCGAATGCTTCCGCCAGGCATCCAGTAAAGAAACCGGATCATTATCATGTTGGTAAACTTTAGCCGATGCTGGGAGGGCAACCCGGCCGAGAGTAGAGGCTGAGTGACATGTGAGTTAATGTGTTCTCAGCTGCGAGTGGCCCCCGCAAAGTGGTATCCTACCTCACACTTGAGGTCCCTGCAGACTCAAGGACACCACAAAGACACGATACCGTCATGCTACTACCTTTGATTAAGTGATGTGCCAATTTTGCCAAAACATTAAAAGCTAATAATTGGAAAATGAAATGTTTGGCCAAAGTACTGGTAGTAAGATTTAAATGAGCCCATCGCAAGTTATCAGCATAGTTTGATGAAAAAAGAATGCTATGCATGACCAGGTGACGTGCTATTTCTTGCGTGAAAATCGACCTTGAAAATAATGAATTATCCTAGATGCTAACTAGGGCTGTCCCATTGCATTTACATTTATTCATTTGTGAGATGCTTTTATCCCAAGTGGGTTAATTATTTAAAATTATTAAAAAAGAAAAGTATATTGTTATTCAGCAAGGATGCATTAATCAAAGGTGACCGTAAAGAAATGTTAAAGTAAGCTTCTATTTTAAATAGTAGATGCAGACTTTTTATTCATTAAAGAATCCTGAAAGAAATTGACTACACAATATTTGTAAATGCATTACTCAATATTACTCTTATATTATTTATGGAGTTATACTTTCATGTCTAGTATAGTTTGTAAATTGAGTTGCAGCCCATGAACTTTCCATACTCATAATCCAATCATAATATTCAATGGAAAACCTTAAATCTGGCCTTGAAAGGGCCAGTTCAATTCCTTTTGTTCCCCAATACCATTGAAGTTGAGTACTTTGGACTAATTCAGACTAATGTTTGGAAGCTGCTTTGACCTGGTCACCTTTAATTGGAGCGCTTTGTTTCCCTGACTGAATGCCTTTGTAGAGAGCTTAGGCTAACTTGCACAAGAGCCTGGAAACACGTCGCTATCCTCATGGCAGCTCGTTAATGCCACGTTACTGCTGTGAAAATAAAGAAAAACAATTACAATGCAAACAAAAGCAGGAATGTTGGGGTTTTCCTTTTTTTAGTGCATCAGTTGGACCAAAAACGTTTGTCGAGAAACTTTGGGAAGCTCAGCTACTATTGGAAATATCAGAGATAGAGAGAAAATGACTGCTTTTTAGAACAAGCCTCGGGGCATCACCTTGTTTTCCCCTCTAGGTTATATAACCACATGCTCTCTTTACCAGCACAGTCTCTACCATAAGGAAGGTCTTGGCTGTTACGTTTTCCTAATGACCTAAAAGGAAGCTGTTGCCCTTTTACATTGATTTGACAACTTTGGTATTTTCTGTGCTGCCCTTCCTGGATAAAACTGGTTGGATAAATTCCCAAAAGCTTGTGATACAAAAAAACGGCGATGTCAACTAGACTGCCGACATTTGAGCATGATTACACCTGATTACGGTAACATGGGCAGACACGGACAAATGTCAGCCCTACATTTACAGACCCATCATACATGAACCACAGAGTACCCTCTCACTTGCAAATACACCCCTGGCCTTTACGTATGTAACCATGTGCTCCAAACAAATTGTATGTTTGTGTATCAACATACTATTCTGAGTACCCAAAATTGAGCCATTATAAGATAAAAATGCAGCAGGTAGGTGAGTGTGAGTATAGTCAGTTTGGGTGACTCTTTAATTTACTGTACTGCTCTCTTTTTCCAGCCGTGGATGTGAAGTCTTTGTTACCATCTGGGATGCAGAGCCCGGTGGGGGGTGGAGGAGATCAGGGTGGAGGTAGCGGAGTGCCAGTGGACCTGCGTACAGACCCGCGTCTGAGTGCGCTAAGCACGGTGGACCCGGCGCTGAGAGAAAAACAGCTTCAGCACGAGCTGCTCTTACTCAAACAGCAGCAAGAGCTCCAGAAACAGCTGCTTTTTGCCGAGTTCCAGAAGCAGCATGAGGTTTTGACACGCCAACACGAAGTGCAGCTACAGGAACATCTTAAGGTATGACCTTTGCTGTCCTCTCTGTACACATCATCTCCTTGAACTCGGATTCTTGACTCGGATTTTCTTCCTGAACAGCAACAGCAGGAGATCCTTGCAGCAAAGCGTCAACAGGAGCTGGAGCAGAAGAGGAAGTTGGAACAGCAGCGTCATGAAGAGATGGAGAAGCAGCGACTGGAGCAACAGCTGCTCATGCTTCGGAACAAAGAGAAGGGCAAAGAGAGTAAGCGAGAGTAACTCATTTCATGGCACGGTCACCACTGATCATTCTGCTGCTAATGTCAGAAATGTGAATGGTTTGAATGCACTGTTCACCTTTTGGTTAAATGAGGAAACACCTTGGTGAGCAGTATGTAGCTTATGTTTATTGCTGTTTGCTGCTATAATTATGCATTGTCATGGATATTCCTTGAAGTACTTTAGGCACAGCAGGCACAAATTGCTCTATTATTTCTGTTTGGTTGTTTACCATTAAAATAACACAATGCAGCACTAGGATTTATTGAGCCACAAAATTAACATATTGGATCTGTTCCAAAACCTAGTGAGCTGCCTACATAGTATTAGACAAAAATTATGTGCAGCACCTATGGGACTTGATTTCAATCGAGTTTGATTAGCATGTTGCCAAGCTGAAGTGCAGAAATGTACTTTATTATCAATAAAAAATACTATTTACTATGATTTTGGTGTTGGATCTACATTACCATTCAAAAGGGAATGTATTATTTAGCAAGGGCACAATACATTGATCACAAGAGACAGTAAATACAATTAAAATGTTACAAAAGATTTATACTTATCAAAAAAAATGTTCTTTTCAACTTGCTATTCATCAAAATATTCCCCCAAAAATGGATCACGGGTTCCACAAAAGTGTGAAGCTGCACCGCTGTTTTATAGTTAACCTTGATAATAATAAGAAATGTGTTTTGAGTAACAAATCATCATATTAGATTGATTTATGAAGGATCATGTGACAGCTGAAAATTCAGCTTTACCATCACAGGAATAAATTACTTTTAAAATGTATTAAAATTAAAAAACATATTATTTAAACAGTTTTTACTGTAACCTTGATATTTTTCTTTCAAATATATTGGTAAAAATCTTTTTTTACATATTTTACATATTCATACACACATTTTCTTTTTTTTATATACAACTCCCCAACTTTAAGTGTTATTTGTCCTGTGCTGCAAACATAAAGTCATGCATTTTTTTTTTTTTTATGTACAATTTTCACCTAGCAGACAATAAAACTGTTTGAGAAAAGCCTATAAATCTGCACTGAAGGACTTTTGACTTAGGTTAGTTAGCAACCTTAGAACACCCTGGTAAATGCATAGCAACGCTCTAGCAACTAGCACCACTTACGAGGTGATTGAAACTTGCTTTTTATGTCAATAACTGACTCAGAATCATTCTTCTCCAATCCAATATTACTTGTGTCCTTTGACTCTTGACTTGTTCTTAGGTGCCATTGCCAGTACTGAGGTCAAACTGAAGCTACAGGAGTTCCTGTTGAGCAAAAAGGAACCCGGCCCCGGTGGACTCAACCATTCCTTCCCCCAGAAGTGCTGGTGAGAGGAACCTTTCTTGTCCATATCGCAAATTCAAAGGAACCTTACTAGTCCCAAATTCAAAGGGCTTTTTTTGTTGTTGTTGCTATTTTTTGAGCATCAAAATGAATGCATTGGAGCAGTTTTGAGCATGGGAAGTTTATGGGTCTCATTCATTCTCATTTTAATTGTGATGGATGGATCATTGTGTTTGTTTTCAGGGGGGCTCACCATGCGTCCCTGGAGCAGAGCTCGCCTCCACAGAGCAACACACCGGGCACACCGCCCTCCTACAAACTCCCCCCGCTGTTGGGGTCCTATGAGGGCAAGGATGACTTCCCTCTCCGTAAGACCGGTGAGTAGACTTCTTGCATATGTGTGTTTCGATAAAAAAGAACAAGAAAATAAAACGTATATTTCAAGAAATTACATTTATAATTATAAAAAATGGTTATTGAGCATCAAATCATCATATCAGAATGATTTGTGACAATGAAGACTGGAGTAAATGATGCTGAAAATTCAGCTTTACGTCACAGACATAAATTATATATTAATATTTATATTAACATAAAAAATTATTTCACACTATTACTGTTTGTATGATATTTTTGATCAAATAAATGCAGCCTTGGTGAGCATTAGAGACTTTATTTAAAAGCACAAAATCAATCGTACTGTATTAAGAACGGTACTGTACATTTAATGTTTAAAAAATCTCCCATCGACTTACGTTTTCAGAGTGTAATATCTAATGATGATTTCATACTAGCCCACTTGCTTCAGCTACTGACGTCAGCTGAGTCGCCTTTTCTTTGTCTCCCATTCATCTGCCTATCTTCACCTTTTCTGGATTATTATACCAATAAGCATTATCCTTTTACTCCCTTACAAGCCTTCATATTTCCTCAGGGAAATGCAAATGCAGTTGTTTTTGTCATTTTAATTCATTGTTTCAGTGAGTAATAGCTGTGACATTGACACTGCATTATGAAGCATTACTGTGTGTGTATGTAAATGTCAGATGATGATTTTCTTTCTGTCCATGAATGATGCTGTTGTAGAGTCACCAGTGTTTTTGTGTGGAGAAGTTAACTCTTCTTTGTGTGTAAACTCTTTAACATCACAGAAGATGCAAGGTGCGTGTGCGTGTGTGTGCAGAGTTGAAGACTCTTCAGTGAGGAGTTTGCAAGTGTGACTCATAATGAGTCATCAGAACAGTGGACTGACACACAAAAGCACACCTTAGAGCCCATATTAGTGACAAAATGGATTTCATACTAAAATAATGATATTCATTGGGTTTTCCTGTTGCTCAAACAGTAGAGCGTGGCGCTTTCAACGCAATGTCATAGGTTCGATCCACAGGGAAAGCAAAAACTGATTAGAATATCACTGTGTATCTTGAATGCAATGCAAGTCTCTTTGAATAAAAGCGTCTGCCAAACACATTAAATATAAAAATGTATTACTAACGCTCACACAACCTATTGACGTTATTGGATTTTAAGCAAAAAACAATTTGACCTGTTTTAAATACAGAGTGCCAACTTAGATGTCTTGAGTGTTGTTTGACTATATTTGTGAGGATGTTGTTTAAAGTATAACCTGAGTAGACGCACACATACCGGTCATCTGCTTTTCACTGTCATAGCCGCCAGTCATACTCCAAAACACCCACACAGATTCTGTGAATTTGTTCCCCCACACACACACGCGCTCTTTTTACACACAGCTATCTTTTAAACTGTCACACCTACGCTGCTTTATAAAGCTCTCTATAATAGAGCTGACACACATATACCATACAGAGGATAGTAGGACACTCACACACGCGCCCTCTAGCTTGGACTTCAGCACGCCGATAAAGTAATCGCAGACGGGTCTGTTACCGTGGGCGAAGCGCTTACTCCATATTACCACTGTTATGGCAACACCACAGCAATCTTCTTACATAACCTGCCCTCAGTTTGTGTGTGTGTGTGTCTTTCCATCACATCCCCTCCCCCTCGTCTCACACTTTTATTTTAAATCTAATTAAATCCATACTAAAGTCACTGATAGCATTAGGCGCTAAAGTCCTTTCTGCTCTATATGCCCGGTATGCTGTGACGCACAAACGGGTCCAGAAAAAACACAGAGCTCGATCAAGCCGCATTACACACGGCGTGTTTGGTTAATTGCCCCAATTTTTTTCTGTTTCAAATCCTTTTTACATCAATTAGTTTAATTTGGACCGTCATCTCCGGAATCAACAAGAGATAAAATCGGCACACCGTAAATATAACTTTTATCTACAGCTCTGCGAGTGCGTGTGTGTGTGAGAGAGAGAGAGAAACGGGGAGAGATGTGCGGCTGCTGTCCGTGGTCCTGACGCACAAAAGCGACAGATCTAAAGCCTCATTAGTAGTGCTCATTAAGGCAAACATCACTATTATAATAGCTCGTACATAGGGTTGGTGACTTTCAACAAGCTCCTAAGCGTAATTAGTGAACTTTGCTGTGCACTATTTGTGCTACTGACACATGATGCCTCAAATAAGGCTTTTATTTTTCAAAGTGATTGAATTTTTATTTTTTTTTCTCTCTCTCGTTCAGCCTCTGAGCCCAATCTGAAGGTACGTTCACGGTTAAAACAGAAGGTGGCTGAGAGGAGGAGCAGCCCGCTGCTTAGACGGAAAGACGGTACTGTGATCAGCACCTTCAAGAAAAGGGCAATTGAGATCTCAGGTAAACAATATGTGAGAGTACAGAACTGTTTGCATAACCTCATGGGTAATGGGACAGGAAGGCAAGGTTTTGCAACTTTTTTAAACTAAGGACTCTCCAAATATGATGATCTGTATCTGACAGATCCTCTATCTTAACATTTAAAGACCGCTATACATGTTTATAAAAAATAAAAAACATTTCTGTATTTATTTATTATTCATTCATTATTTTGTATACTATTTAGTTAGTTTACAGTTCAGATTTAGATGAAACATTATTATTAAGTTTAAAAAAATCAAAAGGTCTGGCATTTAGCTTCTCAAAACAGGGAGTTTTAACGAAAGATGCAATTCTCAGATTATATTAGCACCTGAGTTGTGTTCAAATGGCCTGTGAATAACAGGCTTCTGCTGTCAGATGACTGATGTTTGATTTTCAAACATAAATAATGAACACGTAGGTATTGTGTGATTTTTGTGCTGTTAACATAAAAGAGTTTGGAGGAAGGGAACAGTTTAACATCCTGCTGATACTTTAAAACAGGTTCAATCAGTCACAAAATATTGTGAAATCATCAGCTATTTTTCCTACTGATGCAGCTAAATTGTGATCGTTCAAATCTGTGTGTGTGTTTCAGTGTCCTCTATGTGCAGCAGTGCCCCTGGCTCGGGTCCCAGTTCTCCGAACAGCTCTAACTGTGCCATTGCTGAGAATGGCTCCAGCGGATCCGTCCCAAACATCCACGCTGAGGTGAGAGACTTATCCCCTACACGTTTGCCTCTCTTCTGCTCTTGCATTCCCCTTCACAATAGGTTAGGGATGAAAAAAGGCACAATAAATTGGCTTCACCTAGGTAATGACACTGTTTCTATGGAAACAATCTATCATATGGAGACGTGTGATGGCTTGGTATGCTAATCCTATAAAAAAAAACACACGTTCTGAAAGTCAGACTTGCAGTAAGTTGTGTCTGTAGGCTCTAGGATGGCCGCAGCTGCTCTGGATGGACAACAGGAAGCTGCCTGGGGTCAACCATGCATGCTAAGCAGCTAGCCTTGAGCATCACCTTAACCTTGAGAGTCAGAAAAATTGTGTGTGCACATGCCACAGAGGACTTGAAGCTGTAGGGGAAGAACACTGAATTTGAATGAGCTACTTTGTATTTGATTGTGGATGACCAGTATATTAAATGCAAAACAAAACACAAATTTTATACAAAAATATTACCATTTATAAACGTTTAACTACATTTATGAATGAATGAATATTTATGCTAAGTATTTTTGTAATTGTATTATGGACAAAAATAGATCAAGGTCAGACTTAATTTTTTTTCTTATAATAATTAATAAATGTAAATAACTGTATATTATTGAATAATTAAAACATATCCAATTAATCAAATTAAACATATCCATATAAAAAGTTACCATAAATTAGGTAATTATGGTATTAATATTTTTATATATAATATTAATAATATAAAATATACACATATGGTAATAATAATAATAATCACTTATATAGTATACTTAAATAGTACTTTATAATAATATTTTTTATTTTAATAATATGCATATTTTGAATTTTCAGCAATAAACGTACTGTTAACATGTATGTCATTACTTATAGTGTTATGTATAGTTTTAATTGTACTGCCTTTATCGCAGTCCATGTCTACATAAGTGGTATTTTGCATGTTTGCCAAAGAGGTTTGATCACATTCACGCTTTTACAAAATGGTTCTGCAAGTAGTACATATTTTGTTGCGTATTGACTATGATCTCTGTTAGAAAACATTTGATTTTAGCATCTCTTTGCATGTTATATTAATAAACTATTATGGTATATTAATATTTACATTTACTTTTATGCATTTGGCAGATGCTTTTATACAAAGCGACTTAAAATTGCATTCAGAGAACTCACTGACATTATAATCAGTTCTTGCTTTCCCTGGGAATCGAACCCATGACCTTAGCGTTGCAAGCACAACTCACTACTGTTTGAGCTACAGGAAAGCTGTAATATGTCACATCATGGCTATCAACCAGCAAAAAAGAAAATCCTTTCAAATAGGCTCTTGTGCAGATGACTTAAGAATCACCTCATTTTCTCGACCGGCATGTAAGCGCTGCTTACCACTCCCCAAAAATTTGATTGTTATTCCAGAGCCCCTGTAGCCGAGCAGTACAACCTTAGGAGAAGTGATGGATAAATGTGAAGGAGAATAGAATGCTGACATCATCGTAGCTGCAATGTCCGCTTTGTCTCTCTCTACCTCATTTTTTCTGAGTATAACCTTTGAGTCAGAGTGAGAATGACGTAGCTCAATAAACAACTTATAATCAAAGCCTTAAATTGCTTTTTGGGGGATGAATAAAACGTTGCCTTCTGAAGCAGATCCATTAGTTTTTGTTCTTTGGCTTTTAAAAATGGCTGCACTCCAAGTCTAGGGTCAGATGATGGGATTACCAGCACTCAGAAACACCTCCATGTTTCTCACTTAGCTCTCTTTTAGGTCATTTTTGTACTCGTTTGAAATTAGAAAATGAGACAATGCAAAACCCTTTTTAATGATCCTCATAACTGCTTAGCCCATTTCCTGAACATAACAACTATAACTGTTGTCTAGAACTGGATCTAACAATTATTATTGCAATTATCGATTACTTTTCTATTAATCAGTTAATATAATATAATTTTACATTAAATGTATATTTTTTATTATAGATTTATTTGAATCCATTATTTCAAATCCATTATTTCAAATAATGTTATTCCACATCCCGTTGTCTATAAAAGCCTATTAAAACAAATATTGTGCATGTATCTATGTTGGCTATACTGTACACTATAAGAAAAAAAGGGTTAAAGTACAAGCATTACATTCTAAACCTAAAATCAACTGATTGCTTACTAAAGCAGAAATTAAAGCAACTAAAATGATCAAAAACACAAAATATTAACTTGTATGAGATATAAAGAACACATACAATCACTCGGATGAACATCGTAGCCAAATTAGTCCTACAATAGTGCCTTACTGTTATTGCTCTCATAAATATGATTACTTGTGTTACATGTAGAATTTTAAACCTACAGTATTTAAGAAAAATGTGTATTTCAGGCAGAATTCTTGCGCTGTATTAGTTTGCATCCACCAGCGCTCATTCATTAAACATTGAATTTGTCTGAATATGCAAAATGGAAATACTAGTGGGACTTTCTAACATTTACAAATAAAGATATAACCATAAAAATGATGAAAAACACATGTCAGAGGCATTAAACAGCACACACATCTATCAAAGCATTACAGGGCAAGACGTATTAGATGCAAATGCTAAATATAAAGCATTCTCATTCTCAATTTGGATCATATAACGTTCCTGCAGCAGCTCACTCTGCATGTTTTGTCCTTAAAAGCGACACGAAATTTGTCGTCATTTATTTTCATTATCAATAATTTAATCGATTAGTTGTTGCAGCCTTACTGTTGTTTTCTTCGGGTGGTGCTCGCCCATTTTCCCACTTTCCCCATCAAAACATAGTTACTTTTTTTTTTTTTTTTTTTGAAACAAAGAAAGCTTTTAAGTGAAGTCATGCCAAGTCTTCTTGTCTGGGATTCCTTCCTGAGATAAAACGTCTTTTTTCCTTAAAGTTTTGTTGTTTGAAGTGTACATCCTGAAATATAGGTCTGGTTGTTTGTCCTGTGGGACTCATGTCTGTCTCTGTTTTCTTGGCAGCAATTGCGTTCTCTGCATCAGTCTTTGACTGGAGATGGGACACCAAGTCCCCTCAGCCTCTACACCTCTCCATCTCTGCCCAACATCTCTCTGGGACTGCCTGCCAACGCACACATCACGGTGAGTGTCCTCTGCTAAAGCCTGGTGGCTTTGTGATAGTTGAGGTGATTCAGAGTTAGCAAGTGGTGTAGGTTGAATCCTAGTGGGCTTGCTATGTTATTAGTGTGCTTTCACATTAGGGCTTTGGATTTAGGCTCAAGAGTTTGGTTGAAGTGAAAGTGATTTTCAGTTGTCACACCATCAAACCGCACCCTAGTCTTCTTGAAAATGTGATCTTGGATGCGGTTAATGAGTACTGTGGTTTCTGACCAAAAAGTATCCCAAAAGAAGTAAAAGTGGGAGCAGTTGGAATGGAATCAAACCTGTTCTGGTTTGGTCCAAGCAACGGAAACAGCCTTACGGGCTCTGGTACTTGTGTTGCAGGCAGCTTTATGGCAAGAAGCAGCTCAGCATTCCCAAGAAATGGCCAATTGAACGGGACCACTGTATAAACCAAAAACTGTGTGAAATTAACCTTGATAAAAGTTACATTTTTAGTTTCAACAGTCGCTGAGAACAGATCAAATATTCACAAATGCTAATTGGGTCATTCCAGAACCACACACAAGTTTTAATTTCATATTAAGATCTGCTGCTATGCTCCTCATGCTGGAGTTTTAGTATCTCTTAAACATATTTTATTAAAATACTCTAGTTTAAGTTCTATTGGAAAATTATACTACTCAGAAAACACTTTAACAGTCAATCCTTAGATCTAAAACCCAGTTTAAAAGCTTTATAGATGGGTTTATCAACCAACCAACACCATTCTCAAGTCTGCAGAGTAAATTCTCATTCTCTTCTCTAATTCAGGCCCCCCAGAAACTCAGTCCCCAGCAGGAGGCAGAGCGGCAGACAATCCAGAGTTTGCGTCAAGGTGGGGCACTGACAGGGAAGTTCATCAGCACATCGTCCCTGCCAACGTGCCTTCCCACCGGGGCACCCCATGACCCCGAACCCCCTTCCTCCTCTAATAGCCACAGTAGCCATTCCTCGCTGCTCCAGCACGTCCTACTCTTGGAGCAGGCTCGTCAACAGAGCGCACTTCTCGCAGGTACAAAAATAATTCTATAATATAGTCATCTTACCTTATTTTCTTTTTTGTAAAAACGTCATGCAAATACTCTTCGGGCAAGAACAAGTCTCAGTGTTCAAGGGGCGATAAATACTCTTCAAACTTCCAGGAGTTGCCAGTAGTGGACCATGGAAAGAGAAAATGTATATCGTTAGCCTCATAGCATAATTGCCTAAGTCATATTTCAATGTTTTTGGAAAACACGAAAAATCTCAAAACTGCCTAATTCAAAGAGATGACTAATTGATAGTGTTTTTGGATCCTAATAAGTGTTGTGATTGGCTAAGGATATTGGCTGAAAGACAGGATGATGCAGCAGTGGAAGGACAGTAAAAATAGGCAGAAATCACAATTTGGCCAAAAAATGACTTAGGCAATTATGCTATGAAGCTAACGATATGTACATATAAAATGGAGCTTGTGCAACAAGAACAGTCTATGTCTCTGTTCAAGTGCATACGCTTTCTGGTCTTTCTTTGTCATTTTGATGACTTGCTAATATGGCTAACATTATGGTTGATAATATTAATGGAGTTTTGTGTATACTGTGGGTTGCACAAGAAGGACTATGTGCGAAGTTAATGTCAAAAGTCACGGTACAGTGATCCCTCGTTTATCGTGGTTAATGTGGACCGGAACCCCCCACGATAGGTTAAAATCCACGAAATACAGCCAATCAGCTCACGGGATACATCCACTCATGCTCTCATTGGTCGATCTTGCGCCGGGAACCAATCACGTGTCTTGTCTGAGTGCCGTGGGTGTGTACAAAGCCTCTGAGAGAGTTTCTCTCTTTGTCAGGCATCCTGGGAAAACCGTTTATCTCGCGCATCACGATAAAACAATGCTGCGGTAAATGTTTTTGAAAAGTCCACGATGTACTGAGGCTGTGAAAGTTGAAGCGCGAAGTGACGAGGGATTACTGTACTTTGGTACCAAGTAACATTTAAAAAAAGTGAACATTTTCATTTTCTCTACAATATCCAAAGGCATTTAGCTACATTGTTTGCATCGCTTTGTAACCTTCCTGGAATGTCCAAACAAAGTTAATCTGGGAGTGTGTAATAGCTCACACTTTCTGTCTTTATTTCTTTATCTTTATCCCACAGTTCCCATGTATGGACAGTCTCCGCTGGTAACGGGTGAACGGGTGTCCAACAGCATGCGTACAGTGAATAAGCTGCCTAGGCACCGCCCGCTGAGCCGTACACAGTCAGCGCCCCTGCCGCAAACACCGCAGGCTCTGCAGCACCTTGTAATGCAACAGCAGCACCAGCACTTCCTTGAGAAACAGAAACACTACCAGCTTAATAAGGTAGAGGATGCTGAGATGGTATGTTTGATGTCTGGGCCGCAATTATTCAAGCAAAAAACTTTTTGGTTTATGTGGTTTGAATCCTTTAGTAAAAATTGCTAACGAGCCACACCTTTGTTCAGATCCTCTCCAAAGGGGCGGAGCTTCCCAGGCAGCCTCCCACTCACCCCGAGGAGACGGAGGAGGAGCTTACAGAAACCACAGAAATGCAAGATGAGCGAGGGGAGGGGGCTGATCATGTAAGGGAGGGGCTACAGAAAGAGAGCTCAGGTGAGACCACACCCCCTTCGGAACGTCTGGTCCCGTTGAAGGGAGAAAGCACAGAAAGTGAGTTGGAGGAAGATGATGACGATGATGAAGCAGCCATTGAACTGAGAGAATGTGATGAAGAGAGCGCCCCCTATGGACAGGTGAGAAATTACAGCTTGTTGCCTTTTTAATATTTAAAAAAAGTTTTTGTTTGAAAGTTAAAGGTGAAGAGTGTCATTTCTGCAGCACTAGTGTCACCAAAAGTAATTTTCAAAGTGAACGCCATCGTCTGCCATAGATAACACCATTGGTATTTTCTAACACATAACTTTTAATGTGATTTATTGGGCTGTCAACTTTTACCTTGCATGGTTTAGCTAGTTTCTAAAACTTTATAAGAATCTCTAATCTTCTAATACTGCTGTTAACCTTCGTCCACCATTCCACTAACAACTGATAAGGCCAGCTTTCTATACTTATCCTTGCTTTATTTATTGTTTTTGCCCATCCCCATTCTATTTTGCAATAATATGCAAAGCAATCAGAATTTATTTAAAAACTTCAACTTTAATGCTGGGCGAGTTTCAGTCATGAGCCAGTAACTATGCATGAGTCATCGTTCAAAATCTAAAAACTGTTTCCTGTTTCCCTTTTTATATTTTATTATTTTGTATTTATTAAATTAGTAGCAGCCGTGTTTTGAATTTGTGTGGATTTCATAGTGTCATTCGGGTTCTAAGATCCATCTGAACATCTTTCCAGTGCTTTTGTCACTGCACATTTTGAGAGCTTAAGTGCGTAGGCAAGTCGCTGATGAGTGTTGCGACGCACATGCGGGGGTTTGGTGACTGGAGATCGAGGGTATCCCTCTCAACCAGAGCGATTGCAGCTTTTTCGTCCCCTGAAAAGGAGGGATTAAAGAGGAAGATTGCTCTCTTCTCTTCCTCCCACCAGTGACTCAACACTGGAGGCTGAAGGGGAGCGGATGAGAAGAGGGAAAGAGAACATATAAATAATTGCTAGATGGGAAGACGCAATGAAATCAGCTTGGTGGAGGTTCCTCTGAGAGCAAAGGTTTATCGAGTTAGCGGTGCTTGCTTAGGTGTATTACTGTTGCTCATACTTAAGAGTTAGAGATTTAAACACTACTATACCAAATTATTCAACTTTGACAAGAAACTCAGGCATTTAGGAGCCAGAAAAGCCTTGAGGCAAGCTTATGCAAGAAACAGTTCTTAGCATTGTGGTGCCAGTAGTGTAAGCACGAAGGACCACTCACATTTTGTTCTGAAAGTGCAAAAATAAGCATTTGCCAAAGAGCTTATTTTCATAGAGCTGCACTTTATTCTTGTCTTGTAAAAACGTTTTTCCATCTGATACAATCACTGTACTATAGTACTTTTAAAAAGGCTGAGCTCTTAAAATGTTACTTAGCAGGTTTACTCTTATCTTACAAAATGTTTTAAGAATTTTGCATTTGGTACAATAGCTATAATGTTATTACCACATTATTCTATTTTTATGTACTTTGAACTATATGTATATATAATATATACATACACATACTGCTAGAGTATGGTTTTAAAAATTAAATCTAAAAAGTAATATTCAACTATATTTATATATTTGATTTCATTGACATCATTGCAAGTTGTTTTCAGTTAAAACAGCTCAAACATGCATTTTAGTCTGGGATTAGACTTAAGCATTGTTTGTGAAACTGTGCTTAAACTTCAGGGTCTAGGTAAATCTAATATTTATATTTTATTTTAAAATTTTGATGATAATTTTTTCTGGTCTTTACCATAAAATTTGCGTCATGCTATTTTTCAAAGTACTAACAGTACCATCTAATCTGATACCATCACTGTACTGAATCATCATTGTGCATTTCATAAGGATCTTTTATGCAGAATTTATGTCTATTTTTTAATGTGTAAATAACCTATTGATAAATGTGTATTATTTAACACAAATCTCATTAGGGCCCGAATACCAATTAGGTTAGGTTATTCATAATTTTGTTTCTGAGTATACACTGTGCCTCCTAAAAAAATGGAAAAGAAAATAATCCACATTACAAAAATAACACAACGCAAATATTACAAAATGTCATTTTAAAAAGATGCATTGGGAGGCCGCATCTCTCTTTCCTTCCCTGAGCCCATTGAGTTTTAACAGACCACTCATCATACTGTGATTGGATATGATTGGTTAAGATTGGATATGACTGGTTCATGCTATAAATCCAGCTTTTTGTATTCATGTGTTCATGAATTGGTCTGAATGAACAAAATGATGCCGTTAAGTGAACAACTCACTTACATGACCGCAATGTCATGTCAAAATCAAACTTGAAATTACCTGAAAACATGATTACTGTTGGGGGTTTTCGTGAAAAATCTGCTTGGAGAAATAGTTTTTTCTTTAACCAGGAAAATGTGTCAAAATTAAGTGTAACTGTCTGGAACATGAATTTCCATTTGATTTAGATTTTATTTTAAAAACTCCCTTTATCTGTCTATTTTAGAACACACTACTGAGATGGTGTTTTGTATTCCAGCCCATTCATTTGCATTTGTAGATTTGATCCTCCAAAAGACCTTAATTTTGATCTTTGAACATAGACCCCTGGTTGTGAGGGAGGGAGGAAGGAAACACAAATGAATGAGTGAGAGTGAATGAAAGGGAGAGAGAATTATTGAAAGAAGAGCAACACCCTCCTCCTCTCACTCTCTCTGCCTGCAATCATTGAGAAAAAATTTCAAAAGAGCACAGCATTAGAATTCAGACTGCATCCTCCTTGCGCAGCGGCAGACTCACACACACACACACATCTACACATATACTCCTCTGTGAATGGACCTTCTCTGACTCATCTCTCCTTGGTGATTCATCTCCTCCTCCGGACCCCGCCCGCCTTTGCTGCCCTGCACTTCACACCCAATCACAGCCCACCAGGGTGACGTGACACGCCGCAGTGTGTGTTTGTGTGTGTCTGTTATGCGGTGACATGCTGTCACCATTGAGGCAGCTATATACGAAACACTCCATGTCACTTTGGTCAGTCACAGCCCCTAGCTGGCCTTTCCTTCTCATTAAAACTCCCCCACCTACGTCCTTGTGTGTGTGTGTGTGTGTGTGTGTGTGTGTGTGTGTGTGAATGCCTCTGCTTGCTGAGTGTCTTGAATACAAATTGAGTCCCCATCACTTGTCATAGTGAGAGAGACGGTTGCTGCAAGGCTTTAGTTTCTCGGAAAAAGAGAGAGTTGGCATGAAGAAGGGAATTGTGGATACGCGTCGATGACATGCCTTCAACCTCAAGGTCTCATGCAAAAGAAAAAAAACACAAGTAGTAAGAATCCCATCTTCTCGCATGGGCTTCCAGTGCACGTTGCACTGCATCAGCGTCTGTCTCACGGCTCACGCACGTACTCAATCTGATATAGAGCAGACTCCAGGACTGTTTACTGCAGGAGTCTTGTCAGGAGGCTTCTGCAAATGTTCGCTGGGATTCTGTGGTGAGATGGTCCAGACCATGTAATTTGATTTATATTTAGACTGTTATGATCTTAACTTACTCTTTACACTCACACACTCAGTGTTATTTTATTATTATTTATATAGAGTTATAGTCTTTATTCATATTTTTCTGTAGCTTTAAATTGTATTAAAGTTTAAAGTAAAATTTTAGCACTAATTTTTTTTGATAAAGTTAGATTTCCCAAGGCAAGCTTTTGTAATAAAAATGTTTAAATTGTGTGTGTGTGTGTGTGTGTGTGTGTGTGTGTGTGTATGTATGTATGTATGTATGTATATATATATATATATATATATATAAACTGAAATATTTTTATATATATATATATTTTTTTTTCCGAAAATATAGTTTATCAAAATCAGTATTGGCAACTATCATTCAGAATAAGCGGCTATATATATATATGCAGAGTTTTGTATTTGCGTGTCTCTAACATTATACTTTGTGTATATTCATATTCATATATTTTTTCTAAATCTCCCAAACTCCCAAATAGGGGTTAATATGTGGGGTTAAAATGAACAACAGAGCTATTATATTGTACTTATATTTATTTTTAGATATAATAATTGCACACAAAAAAAAAATATTTGTATGCAACTACCACATACGGTAGTTCTCATAAAGACTTGTCTTCGTGACAGATTTATTCAAGCATACATATATAGTTACCAGTAAATATACTCCTCTCTAATCTTTTTTATTGCTAATGAAATGTGAACACTGGATAACTTTGATGTTTTATTCACTAAGTTCGGGGGGGCTTGTTGAGATAATCAACCTAATTAACACAGGAGGAGCACATTCAGTAATCAACTTAGTTAACAAGATAAGAGGTGTATATATACACAGCAGACTTACTTTTGTTCCTTGACAGTTACACCATCCCTCCACCACCCCATCTCCTCACTTCTAACTATTCCTATCCCAACCTGGGATAGGGGGGAGTACTCTGGGTTCAGGCCAAATTCCGAGCTCAGAGGCCTCCCCTTGGATAGCAACCCAAATACGCACAACCTTTACTCTATTTAGTATATGTAGGTGTGAACTCGTGAACCTGAGGTAATTGCAACGTTAAGTGGCACTTTGTTCACAACATGTTTTATTGACATTTGTCACGTTTGAAACACCGCTTGAAACCACAATACATTTCAGTAAGTTGTACTGTATCTTTAAACAATCCTTCTGATATTCATGAATGTTTTTTGAGATATCCCATAGTTGTATTAAAGTGTAAGGGAACATCCGCGCTACAGCAGTGTCAAATCTTTTATTAAGAGCGCTTTTAACCACTTTTATTGTTTGAATTTCATGATAAAATGGACAGAGTTTGAAAGCTGAGACTGTTTCTTTATCGCGAGTAACAAAGCACTAAGCTCTTTGTGTTTATTGGATGGGAGGCGAGCCACATATGTTTAGTGTTGGGACAAACTGCAGACTTGGCAATCCTGGCTTGATCTTGGCTTATTTTATTTTATTTCAATTTTAAGCAAAGATTATTTGTAGAAAAGTCTCTATCTGTCAATTTTGCTCATCAAGATGATTTAAGATTACATTCTATGCTGAATTAAATTAAATATTGTTTATAACCTATTGAAATGAACTTATTTAAAGTGTAATAAAAAAATGCAGAACTGAATTCAGTTGTACCTACCAGTAATGATTCAAAATGTACTGAACTAAATCAAACTCAGATGAACTGAACTGCTGAATTGCAATGAATTAATGATGATTGTGTGCTCTTTCCGCAGTATTTGGACCAGCAGCATGTGCAGCAATTGAATGTGTTCCAAGCCTCCCTATCCATAACGGGAATGCCCCACAGACCCCTGGGAAGGGCACAGTCATCCCCCGTCACTTCTAGTCTTAAAGCAGCACCCCTGAACGAGGTGCCGATTAAGCATCTCTTCACTACAGGTACACTGCACAATATCCTTAGTAGAATGAACTGAATTCATGTTTCAATGGTATTTTTACTTATAATGGGACATATATTGATAACTAGACTTTTATTTGTAATAATTTCTTCACTCTCTCTACAGGGCTGGTATATGACACCTTCATGCTAAAGCACCAGTGTATGTGTGGGAACACACACATCCATCCTGAACACGCTGGACGCATTCAGAGTGTTTGGTCTAGGCTGCAGGAAACGGGCCTGCTTGGTCGCTGTGAGGTGAGTGCACCACCTTCTGGAAGGGTGGCAGAATAACCAGAAACAATCAATGGGTGGCTTCATGTTAAAGCTCATACCTTTACGTTAAAAAACAACACCACTCATTTTGCTTAAGTCCAATTACATTCAAAAATGAATATTCAAAAAGTCTAATAAGATTTCACGATACAGTAATACCTCGGTTTACGAGTTTAATTCGTTCCAAGAACGAGCTCGTAACTCAAAATGCTCGTACACCAAAACAATTTTCCCCGTAAGAATGCAGTAAAAAATCACTTGATTCGTTCTTGATATTTTTTTGGTTTTACCCTATTAATTACAGTTAAAATTACAACCATAATTGACAATTAAACTCTAAAAATACTTGACAATTTACTGTAACGCGCACTTCACCTTTGAGTAGCGTGAAGGAGACGAGAGGAGGGTTTTACTACTTAGAGGGAGAATTTCGTACCTTCTTTCTTGCTCATCTTGAGGTCATTGTTTATATGCTGTACTGTACGAACATATTTCACCACGTGAACAATAGCGATCACCATTAATGTTAACAACATAAGTGATTTACAGCGGTTTTACCTCATAAAAGTATCACTGTGGTGAATGATGCAACCAAACCAAGCGACACTGAGAGAATGAACGAGTGCAGGGGTGATAGGCTTTGTGAGAGGCTGTTGTTAGGATATTTCCAGTAAAAATACGCATGAAGATGCTGAGCGTCAGGACTTTTGCACCAAAAAATGCACGTGGGTGAGGGAAAAATTCTCACACTCCGATACAATGCTCATACACCGATTTGCTCGTTTACAAAGTCACTCGTAAACCGAGGTATTACTGTATTACCGTTTTTATTGTAGTTTATTGTATGCACAGCACGGCCTAAGTGAGAATAAGAGACTTCTTCTTTTAAAAAACATGAAAACGATAGACTCAAACCTAGTGTAATCACATAACCATAACCATAAATGTTCTAAGCTGTTGATAAGTAAATATTTTTAAATATAACATAATTTTACCAGTCATTTAGTTGTAAAAATTACACATCTATTTTTTACAGTATAATTTAGGGTTGCATCAAGTCACTGGAAATCTGAAAATATTTTGAAGTTTTAAACAAAATTGTCTGAATAATATAAGGAATACAAATCTTTAATCACAGATAAATGTAAAATTCATGCCATTTAAAACCAGTGCAGCTCCTTGTACTGGTGTGGTAAATCATGGCTGCTGTCTAAATGGATTTTCTATGTTTGTTTGTGTGCAGAGGATCAGGGGAAGGAAGGCCACACTAGATGAGATCCAAACCGTTCATTCTGAGTACCACACGCTGCTCTATGGTACCAGTCCACTGAACCGACAGAAACTGGACAGCAAGAAACTTTTAGGTGTGTCTTAGAAGCTCTCTGTCGTGATACGTAAGGAGTTGCTGCTGTCTTGATTTTAGGACAACAAAACCGGATTTTCCTTCTAGTACACCATCCACAAAAAGCTTCCTTTCGTTGCTTCCAATTTGATGGGTTGCTTAAGCAAACATCATTTGACAGATGCCTAGGTTGTTTTTTTTTAGGTCCTAGACATTTGCCCACCCCCGCTTCTGAGTCACCAGCAAAGTGTGTGTGTGTCTGTGCATGTGAGTGTGTGTGTGAGACGGTTCAGCTGCGGACAGAGTTGCCATCACTCCACCACCTCCACTTTCATATGAGACTCACTTAAAGAAGTGCAGACTGTTTTGACCTTGAGTGTAGTTTGTTGAACAGTGAGACAGATGATAGTTGCGTCAGCGTCATCCAGCGAGCATCCTTGAGACTGAATAAGCATAGCCAATTATGTCATTACTTGAATAGATAATGTGTGAACAACAGATGTGGGCCTAAACATAACACTCCTTCAGATCAGCTTCTAATTTCCTTTTTTAATTTTCTAGGCCCAATAAGTCAGAAAATGTACGCTGTCCTACCGTGTGGAGGCATTGGGGTACGTTTTGTCAATTTTTCTGTCAATTCGTCACACTTTACTAAAGAATGAAGTGGCATTCACATTGCTTTTAACTGTATGTAATAGGAGGTATTTGTGAACAAAACAAAATACATATGGATTTGTTTGAATTGTGAAATGTTGGTATTATTGGATACATTTTTTTTCCTTGACAGTGCAACCTTACTTGCCTTTGGTTATGGTTAATAATACTATTTTTATTGTTATTAAAGGTACACTATGTAACTTTCGACCCTTTAGCAGTAAAAACAAAACGAACTGAATGCATTTTTCCGAAGAATGTTTTTTGGTTGTGCTTCGGCTCTGCGTGACTGTGTGAATAAATATAACCCTTCAAAAATATGATTTATGCTTTATCTGTTCAATAAAATACCTTACTCAACTGTTAAGTGATAAAACCTGCAGCTACACGTCGTTAACAAACATTTAAAATCCTTTTAAATCCTCGTCATCTCTGAAAAGCTAATGTTGATTCTGGTTTTATTACAAGCTCTGTCTCCCTTTCTTTTGCCTGTAGACTCTTCTTTGTTCTGCGTTTTCTTTTTCTTTTTTATAGGTTTCTTTTTTACGGGTGATTCCTGGAGGTTCGAGATGTAGCTGCTCCATTAGAACCTTTCTCGTTCTTTGTGACAACTAACCTATGACGCTCATATGTGTCAAAGTAGCCGCAGATATGTTTTCTCTATTTACAGTTATGATGAGATACGCACAAACAAATGACATAGGTACACAATTTCCTGCGAAAAACTTAATCCCACTAGGTCTAAAATATAAACAATTACAATAGGCTTACCATAACGAATCACGGTAAGACATATTCATATTTCCGGTTTTATTATTTTATACATTATTTTAAAAAAATATTTTTTTGAAAAATAAAACTTACATAGTGTACCTTTATCAATAATAATAAAATGTTCAAAAAGTATTTGTATCAATTATTATGATTATCATTATTATTGTTGATGTTGGTTATTAATTTCACACTAATGAATCGTCCAAAATTAAACCAATAGACATTTATTAAGGAAGTAAGTAGGATAAATTTTGAGTTCATTGTTTGTCACAGTAGGACAATATAACAATTTACAGTGATATGTAACATGATTGTACGTCCTTTAGGTGGACAGCGACACAGTGTGGAACGAAATGCACTCGTCAGGTGCGGTCCGTATGGCGGTGGGTTGCGTCATTGAGCTGGCCTTTAAAGTTGCTGCTGGGGAGCTGAAGGTTCATATTCGCTTTTCTTACCACGGATTCATGTATATTTGATGTTCTTTGCTTATATTACATCACGTTTACTTATGTCGTCTTTATCTTCCTTCTCTTCTATTTTTGTTTGATGGATAGAACGGTTTTGCAGTGGTGCGTCCTCCTGGTCATCATGCTGAAGAATCCACTGCCATGTAAGTAGTTTTAAAAGCCACCGTTTTGAGAGTCTGTATAAAGTGCTTTAATGTCATTTAAAGCTGTTTACTTATTCATGTTTATTCTACATGTCAAACATTGGATTGCTTTATGTCCTGCTGGGAGTTTTGTGTGGCCAGATGTTTGATATCTAGATTTATAAATCATTTATGTGCATAACTACGAGTCCCCTGCTCTGCGTGTATCTTGGCAGGGGTTTTTGTTTCTTCAACTCGGTGGCCATCACTGCCAAACTCCTGCAGCAGAAACTCGGGGTGGGCAAGATCCTAATCATAGATTGGGTGAGTTATTGGGAGATCCATGCAATACACAGCCGCCTGTGATGTTACAGTCCACATGTAAAAAGCTAAATTATTTTACTGATTCAGTTTAATTTTGATGAATAAGAAAATCAAAATCTTCTCTAAAAGATTACGATTCTTTTCATAGGATATTCACCATGGAAACGGGACCCAGCAGGCTTTCTATAATGATCCCAATGTGCTATACATTTCCCTGCACCGTTATGATGATGGCAACTTTTTCCCAGGCAGTGGCGCTCCTGAGGAGGTAACAGCATTTCACGGTGTAAAGCTGCTTAAAGAGAGTCACACAAAAATTTCACACAAAAATTAAAAATTCTGTCATCAATTACCCACGAAATTTACTCACCAATTGTTCCAAATCTGTATGAATTTCTTTCTTCTGCTGAACTCATAAGAAGATATGTTGGTGAATGTTGTAACCAGACAGGCTCAGAACTGCCTTAACTTGCTTATTAGTATGGGGAAAAAATAATATGGGCCCATTAACTGTTTGGTTACCTACCAGAATTTTAATTTCTGGGTGAGCTTTCCATTTAATTTGTGAATGGTGGCTTTCTGTATTCATATAACCAAAATGTTTTTTTTTTCTAACTGTTTTTCTCATGGCTTCTTTACAGGTGGGTGTAGGTCCAGGAGAGGGATTTAACGTCAACATTGCCTGGACGGGTGGAGTGGAGCCACCTATGGGTGATGTGGAGTATCTGACTGCCTTCAGGTGAGAGCTCCACTTCCTGTCTGTTAGAAGGAGAAATTTTTTTAAAGTATTTTTATATAATTTTATTATCATTAAAAAAATATATGTATATCATTTTATTATTATTTCAAAAAAAGTAAATTATATTTATATAATTATTGAATTTTATTTATATATATATATATATATATATATATATATAATTTAATGTTCATATAATTTTTATTTATTTAAAAATAATTTATACATTTATTAGGCAAGGCAAGTTTATTTGTATAGCACATTTCATACACAATGGTAATTCAAAGTGCTTTACATAAAGAAGAATGATAAAAATAAAATGATTAAAAGAATAAAAAGATAATGCGTATAAAATAAAATGCAAACAGTTCAGACATGGCACAGATATAATATTACTATATTGTATCTTCATATGACTGTACTCCAAAAGCTTAGTACACAATAGTAAAGAGTGTTTGATGTCCCACATTGTACATAATGTTTTTTAGAGGTGCGTCAAAGCACTCACTCTTTAAAATGTATCATGTGTGCTAGGTTAGTTTTGTTAACTTTTTGGAGTACACTCATGTGAAGGTGGCTGCGCAGATCATTTGTAATTCAAACACTTGCTGTCTGTTTGCTTGTAGAACGGTGGTTATGCCCATAGCCAATGAGTTCTCCCCGGATGTAGTGCTAGTGTCAGCTGGATTTGATGCTGTTGAGGGCCACCAGTCCCCCCTGGGTGGATACAACGTCACCGCCAAATGTGAGTCTGTTTCCAGTTCTATAATACATGTAAAAGACCATTTAATGTACATGGACTACCTCAGATCTTCTTTGTCAATAGATATTGCTGTCATACTGATAGTACCACCAGACAGTATTAACTTGATAGAATGATAATCCTTTTCACTTTTAACCTAGAGTTCTGTTAGAATTGGGGGTGTTAAGGTTTGCTAAAGGCTTTTGAGTTTGTTTATAGTTCATAAATTACCCAGCATGCTCCTGGCTCTCTGCGTAGGTTTCGGCCATCTCACTAAGCAGTTGATGAAGTTGGCTGGCGGCCGTGTGGTTTTGGCATTGGAAGGAGGTCACGACCTTACCGCCATCTGTGACGCATCCGAATCCTGCGTGGCTGCATTGCTTGGAGACGAGGTGCCCATCATTCATTCACACACACAATATGATTGTATAACTCGGCTATATGACTCAGTTCTATTTTAATCCTCATGTTCTGTTTTAGGGTCTCAGTGATAAAACAAAGGGTTAAATCTTAAATAATATCTACCTGCTGTTGGCATTTAATTAGTTCATTTCAAAATTACTATTACTACTTTGCACAAAAACAGAAAGGTCAATATCAGCAGAACATGAGCCTTTAATATTTAAAATTGCGTGCTCTTTGAGTTGTCTTCTTTTGAATAAGTATTAACCAGCATTAACAAGTATTAACCAGTACATTCTATATACCGTAGTATAATTGTGTAAGAGTATCTAGTGCAGTGTAAGAATGACATTATATTGTTAATATAGGCTACAGAGTATCTTTTTTTTTTGTACATTTTGGGTTGGTGGTGTGTCTTGTGAATTTTTTGTTTAATTTTTGTTTTGTTTTTAATGAAAAAATGTACCTTGAAAAAAAAGAATGAAAATCTAGTGTATAACCGTATTTTCTCGCATATAACTGGCAGACGCAAATAATCTGCACCCTCATATAGCCCGCAGGTTTTGGGGCGCTGCGCGAATTTTTTTTTTTTTGGTATAACCCGCACCTTTATATAACGCGCACCTATAGATTTATGAACTTTTTTGTGTAAGTTCACATTTCGAATTTCAAATGTTGCTCACATGACGTCAATTATCATAACTGTTCAGGCTCGTACACAGTGCTTGTGCACAAAATTCAAACAATAAGAAAACAAACACAAGTCAGAATCAGAAGAAAAAGAAAAAGCAGTCTCTCCCGCTGTGCAGCAGCGCGTCCCTTAAGAAGCGATTCTACAGGTGTTGATCATTGGATGAGAAGAGAAGTATGCCGCCCTCATGCAGCACAGCCAATCACGTCTTGCATGATTGACAGGTCAGACAGCCTATCAGCGCCAGCTGTCAGAATGAAAGTACAAGCACCAGAGACAACAACCCTCACAAGAATGAAAAACAGAAAGAAAATACCGCAAAAAAAAACCTTACGTCCTTAGGGATGAAACAAATACATTGAATATTATTACGTGTAAAAAACATGTTATATAGCCCGCACCTGTATATAACCCCCCCCCCCCCCATGCGGGGTTTGTAAAATCTGACATAACACATGACCCGCGGGTTATGTGTGGGAAAATAGGGTAAATACTGTGAATTCAGACATTTCACTGTTCACATACTGTTTTTCATTTTATATATTTTGTAGGGAAGTATGTGATTTTGGATGCAGCCATAGTGTTTCTATCGACAAAATAAACAAATTATTTTATTACTTGACCTATTAATTTTTTATGTGTTGCAGTTGGATCCTCTACCACTGACGGTGCTTCAACAGAAACCATGTCCAAAAGCCACAGCCTCTCTAGAGAGAGTCATTGAGATTCAGAGTAAGTGACAAACCGAAGGACACTTAAGAGTTACATTCATTCCCTCTTTATAGTACAAGAATGTGTAAAAAAATCAATATGGTTTTATTTCAAAATGTCTTTAATTGATTTTTTTTTTAATAGCTTACCAAGAAAAACTGATACATTTTAAATGTTTAAATTGAATGATCTTATGTAGTTTTTTCCCATTTACTTGTTCTGAAATAGCATAGAAAATGTTACATTTAACATTTAAAAATCAGTTTTGGGGTCTGGATGACTAATTGTTGATCGTTATTTATCTTCTCATGATCTGTAGTTAAACACTGGACGTCTCTGCAGAGGTTGGCTCCTACAGTGGGTCAATCTCTACTGGACGCTCAAAGACGAGAGAAGGATGAAGCGGACACTCTGACCGCCATGGCCTCTCTCACTGTGGACAATGATCAGCAAACGACTTCCACAGAAACCAGCAGGTACCGCAACGGGAGTCGAGTCTGTTGCTGTACACCTTATACCGAACGTTTAATACGGCATTTTAGCCTTCGTTAACCGTTAACCAATTATTCCTTCCTCAGATCAGCTGAGGAGCCGATGGAGGAGGAGCCCGTGTTGTAGAAGAGCGAGTAAAGTACATCACTGCTCCAACCTTCTTGTCCACGCGTGCTTGGCACTGGTCACCCTGACGTCACGCCTCATGTTCCTCCTCCCAGCTCGTTGATTGGTTCCCTCGGTCCTTCACTCATTTCCAGGTGCTTGACTGACACGTTCACAGCCCACGCACTTTTGCTTTTCTGAGGTAAAGCATTGCAAAATGTTGCCGAAAGGGGACGACAAATGCATGATGGGTAATTACAGGACCACTCAGTGAGGGTTGCGCAGCTGGATAAGCCGAACAATGGAGTACCCTTCATAGAAAGGCCTTCGATTTCAGTGTATTGTTGTGTTGGATTGGGGACATAAAGAAGACAATGCAAACAAAAGAAAAAAACAAGAAGAGAAGGAAGGGGAAATGAAAACGACAGCACATGGATGTTGTTCCTCGGAGGGCGGCGAAAAAAAGCTTTGTTTTCTGTACAAAGTATGAGAAATGTACAAAGTTCCACAAAAAAAAGCCAACAAGCAGCAAAAATACTTCAGCACAAAACACACATATACACTCATTCACAAACGAACATGGCTCCCAAAAGAGGAACCAGATGTTCGCATCGTGACGACACCTTTTGCCGACAAGTATACTCGTTTACACTGTATTGTGTCGATTATTTGGTACACTTGTTCATCTGTATAATAACCTGTTATGAAAAGCACACAAACATACAAGAAATATATATATATATATATATAAATATATATATATATACACATACATATATAAGCATATGTGTTTTGTGTGTGCCGTATACGCATTTGAACACAAAAAATATATAAATACTTTATATCCCCTTTATGAAACATTTTCTTATCAGCTGTGGTTGTACATACAGTAAAAGAGACTGCAGACTTTATCTGGAAGTGGAAGAATGACGGTTAGCCTTTTTTTCCCTGAGGAGCATTTCTTTTCTTTCAGAGAAAACAGTACTTTTTGTGGAATATACGGCTTTGCTATAACACGCTCGCATATAAACATAAATAACGGCAACCCATCCGTTTTACGACAAAGGTGTAAAATACGAAGAAAGGATTTTCAAAGCGTCCATCTCGACTTTCGTGGAAAACGAGGAGAGACGCGTTGTGGCAATGGCTGAAGAAAGACTTTTTTTTTTCTCCAAGAACTTGGTGCCTTTTATACTAAGGAAAACATTAACAACACCAATACTTAACAAATCGCAAATCCTCTGACTTAACTTTCATTGATTTGTTTGTTTTTCAAATTGCCTTAATTTTTTCAATGGAAACGAATTTTAGCCATGAACGACGGAGAGCACAAAACGATTATAATCCTCTTTCTGCCCCAGTTTCTTCATTGTTTTCTATTGTTTAGGATGTAAATGTTGTGTTCTTGATAAAAAGATTTTGATACTCTTTCTTTCTTTTTCTTATTTTACTGTCAACAAAAGACCGAACGAACGAAAGAAATTCAATGATTGTTTTACTTATCAGTCCTGTGCGATAAACTAGCACATGACGCGGTTCGTTTGGAAACGCTCGTGACCAACTTCCTGTTTGTTTTCTTAATTTTAAAGCCACCTTTCTTTGTACACATATTTGTTTGGCTCCCTTACACTCATTTATTTGAAACTTGCTTTATTTTTCTTTACTTCAATTGGCAAGAGAGTGTTAACGGTGACTTTTTTTATTATTAAAACATTTCCTTTTTTGTACAAAAAATGTAAATGGAAAAAAAAAAGAGTCTGTATCAGTGTTAATTTCATCATTTGATTCGAAGTATTCTCTGATAAGGAATGTACAGCGTGGTACATTATCAATGATGTTGATTTATGTCACTGTGCAGTGCATTTGGCATTGTCCTTTTTCAGGATTTAAGGATATTTTTTCCGGCAATAAGAGTGACTATCGCTTTTTTTGTTTAACACTAAAATACTACAAACATTTGGTTACATTTTCATCATCTTTTGATATAGCTCTTGTGCTATGGATATGGTTCTTTTTCACCAGATTAATTTGTATTGTTCATAACTGTTTGTTCACTTGCGCACTAGTGGATGAAATGCAATGGCTTGTTTGTGACCCTGAAGTAACGATCCTTTATTATATTTTCACTGTGTGACAACAGCTTTTTGGGGGCCAAATTGGATTGAATCTGCTGCGTTAATCTTTCTTTAATGTCACCCTCTTCCTTTAGCAAAGTCACAGAGGGAATCTTACTTGGTCTGAGAGGTTACAACGTGTCAAATGGCAAGTACTTTCAACGAGACTGAACCGGCTCTCAAGCATCTTGCACTAGTACTACATTGACTCTAATTCCGTTGTTTACTTTCGGCTCTCAGACGCAAATTACGAGGCATTAAAAGCAAAGTGAATTATCTCAGCAAATGCGTTTAATCGACATGCGAACTCTCTCGTCAGCGTTTTTTCTTTGTGTATGTTCATTGGTTCACTGACGAACTGTTGATGTTGAAACTACAGACATTTCAATGCGCCTTTCTTGACTCTGCTCTCATTTGATTTATTTATTTAGAGTCAGAAATGACTGCTGATAGTAAGTTGCATTGCTTCTGGATCATTGTAAATCGATGAAAATTGAAGTATCTACAGTTTGTCTCTTCTCTTCGACAGCCTCAGACCCTCCGGACAGTAAGTTTAACTTACGGTAACTTTAAAAAATGGCCAGTTTTTTTCGCAACAACAACAGTCCTCTACAAAGAGCCATGTCACCATTGGATAAAGTATTTCTACGCCTGAACTATCTTTGCTCTCTGTGTTGAAACACTAACGTCACCTACAGCTGTTCATTCTGTCTCTAACCGTCTGTTGTTATCAGCTTCGCACCAAGAGCGTTGACTTGGTTCGCGGTTAAATAGAAACAGGATACAAACACTTTGTGAGAAATCAGGCTGACACTAGCCTCTGTACTTAGATACTGTAATATACACTAAGAGAATTTCCCTCTTCTATGTGGCTGTCTGATTCAGGAACTACTGTGATCAGGTTTTGTAACGTTTGGATGTAGATCACCAACCATTTGTGCATAGTTTTGTATCTTCACCCTATATGGTGTCAAACAGTTTATTGACCGTGCAGTTGGTGGTGAAAGCTTTTTCCTCTATTCTTTTTTTGCTCCTCTTTTTAGTTTTAGGGATGAATCGGCTGACGAATTGGTCCCTTTTTGAGACCTAAACCTTCTCCTTAGGTGTGTTGGGTTGAGCAATACATAGAGAGGGGAAATAATCGATCAGATGTAATACAGTATGATTCTTGGCTTTCCTAAACAAGGCACTTTGAGGGAGGCTTTGTTTTTTTTTTGGATGGACGTTTACGCAATGATCTTTACACAAAGAAAACAACGTCCACAGCGTGAACATGGCCTTACGATGGACACCGGGAAACCTCTGTATGTGTAAAAGACATCGACATTCGCCATGGAAGATAGCTTTACTGTTTCTGCCACATATTTTGCTATTGGGTAAATATGTATATTTATTGATAATTCATATGTTGTGTATATGTAGTGGCCTATGATCGTCGAGGTTCAAAGAGTGCTTGTATATTTTTTGACTTTTTTTGAAAGAGAGGTTGTGTCTTCTTCACTGTCCCTTCATTTCTTTGGTGTTCTACATCACTTGTTGTGATTGGGTGTTTCAATTCGTGAGATCTTTTAACTTTACATTTTAAAGATCCTCTCTCTCTCTCTCTCTCTCTCTCTCTCTCTCTCTCTCATCTTCTCTCTTTTTTGTCTATCTTCTGGTCATATTGATATGCAGAAGTTATCTGAATTATCAAAGCACATTCCCTGGTTTATTGTGTTCTTTCAATGCTTTCATGTTGCAACAATACAAAGGTGTGTATACTAACTGCTACACACGTGTATATAGGGTGCATATATGTGTACACATGTGCAATACACGCTATTTCAGCAATCTATTACTGTGACTATTAATCATTAAAAATTGCTGTCCCTTTGAATCTTGCTGTTTGGGTGTTTTTGTCATTTCTTTAAATAACGTTGAACTGCTCAACATATATGGGGAAAACTTTGGGTCAGTGGTGTTACAGAGATCAGTGTACAAGACATTTAGATTGTGAAATTACCTTCCGTCTTATCTTAACATCTAGCTTTGTATGCTCTGCTTAGAGTCTTAAATGGGTTCAAATCGATGCATGTATACTTGGGACATATATTGAATTTTAAAGCTAAACTTATCTGGATACATTTGTTTTCCATTAGCCTAAGCTCGTCTTTATTCAAAAGTAATTTAAAATAATTAAATCACTGATAATTACCAATAAGGAATTATTACTGTTATTGTTTTTACATTTACATGTGTGCATTTGGCAGACACTTTTATCCAAAGCGACTTCCATTGCATTCAAGAAGCACATTGACCTTTTAATCAGTTCTTGCTTTACCGGGGGTTCGAACCCACGACATTAGTGTTGCAAGTGCCCCACTCTACTGGTATATATTTGTAATGCATATGAAAATATTTATATTGTTTGTTTTTTTACTATAGAAGAAAATCTCACAAAAAAAATTACACAAGAATAGATATTGTGAAAATGAGGAAATTGATGAGATGAGGCTTTTTTCTTTTTTGTCATGAAGGTTAGGTGTTTTCAAGCGGTAACCATTCTGTGAAAAAAATGTGTGTGTATATACAGTGGGTACGGAAAGTATTCAGACCCCCTTAAATTTTTCACTCTGTTATATTGCTGCCATTTGTTAAAATCATTTAAGTTCATTTTTTCCTCATTAATGTACACACAGCACCCCATATTGACAGAAAAACAAGAAGAACTGAAATATCTCTGGTCCTAAATATTCAGACCCTTTGCTCAGTATTTAGTAGAAGCACCTTTTGCTCTAATACCGCCATGAGTCTTTTTGGGAAAGATGCAACAAGTTTTTCACACCTGGATTTGGGGATCTTCTGCCATTCCTCCTTGCAGATCCTCTCCAGTTCTGTCAGGTTGGATGGTAAACGTTGGTGGACAGCCATTTTTAGGTCTCTCCAGAGATGCTCAATTGGGTTTAAGTCAGGGCTCTGGCTGGGCCATTCAAGAACAGTCACGGAGTTGTTGTGAAGCCACTTCTTCGTTATTTTAGCTGGTTGCAATCGAGGGACCGATGAATGGGGCCAAATACAGAGATATCCTGGATGAAAGCCTTCTCCAGAGTGCTCAGGACCTCAGACTGGGCCGAAGGTTTACCTTCCAACAAGACAATGACCCTAAGCACACAGCTTGCCCTGTCCCTGCAGCTGAAAAACACTCCCACAGCATGATGCTGCCACCACCATGTTTACTGTTGCTACTGTATTGGACAGGTGATGAGCAGTGTTTAGTTTTCTCCACACATACCGCTCAGTTGTTTTTTTTAGCAAACTCCATGCAGGCTTTCATGTGTCTTGCACTGAGGAGAGGCTTCCGTCGGGCCACTCTGTCATAAAGCCCCGACTGGTGGAGACTGCAGTGATGGTTGACTTTCTACAACTTTCTCCATCTCCCAACTGCATCTCTGGAGCTCAGCCACAGTGATCTTTGGGTTCTTCTTTACCTCTCTCACCAAGGCTCTTCCCCCCGATAGCTCAGTTTGACCGGACGGCCAGCTCTAGGAAGGGTTCTGGTCATGCCAAATGTCTTCCATTTAAGGATTACGGAGGCCACTGTGCTCTTAAGAACCTTAAGTGCAGCTGAAAAGTTTTTGTAACCTTGGCCAGATCTGTGCCTTGCCACTTGTCTCTGAGCTCTTCAGGCAGTTCCTTTCCATGATTCTCATTTGCTCTGACATGCACTGTGAGCTGTAAGGTCTTATATAGACAGGTGTGTGGCTTTTCTAATCAAGTCCAATCAGTATAATCAAACACAGCTGAACTCAAATGAAGGTGTAGAACCATCTCAAGGATGATCAGAAGAAACACCTGACAGCACCTGAGTTAAATATAACTCACTGCAAAGGGTTTGAATACTTAGGACCATGTGATATTTCTGTTTTTCTTTTTTAATAAATCTGCAAAAATGTCAACAATTCTGTGTTTTTCTGTCAATATGGGGTGCAGTGTGTACATTAGTGAGAAAAAATTTGACTTAAATGATTTTAACAAATTGCTGCAATATAACAGAGTGATACCCACTGTGTGTGTGTGTGTGTGTGTGTGTGTGCGTGTGTATGCATGTATGTGCATATACATACATATATATATATATATATATATATATATATATATATATATATATATATATATATATATATATACACACACATATATATATATACACACACATATATATATATATACACACACATATATATATATATATATACACACACAATGTTGTGGATAAATACAACTTAATCAGTTTAATTTTTACGCATTACTTTTAAATTTATAGCAAAATATGAGTCACTTTTTCTTTGTTTTCCATTTATAGACTGATGGCTTTCGTTTCCTCTCTTGTTTTGTTGGTGTTGTGTGCGCTGTGTAACTAGTGGTTATTGTAGTTACAGTCTAACTTCATCAAAACTTGCGGTGTCTTTAATGCTGACCAGGGGCGTCACTAAAGCCCCCCTAAACTTCTGCCCAGCCCCCCTAAAGAATATATTTGATTAATAAATTTTTGATCGCTTCAGTCCCCTTAAAAAAAAACTCATTTGAAACGGCGGCAAGCTGCGTCAAGTTTCGGCTCCTCCCCTTATCTGAGTCTGCTTGGTTTTAGCGCATTTTTCAATCTGCAGGGGCGCCGAGCAGAGTGAACATCAAGGTGTGTGCGTGCATTTATTGATAGATTGCTAATGCTATGATATTACACCTGCATCGGTGCAGTTCTTTGTCATAAATGCATTGCAGTTTACATAATGTAATGTTACTGGAGTATTGGGAGCACACGGGACGGCTCGGTTTCTCATCCAATACCAATACGTTTCGCTGCGTTCACCTTCAGCCCTTGGGTGATAGTTGTTTTTTATTACTACAAAAATGAAGTGATTAACACCCATGAAAACATACTTTAGATTCAGAAAACGATTATGATTTATTTTAATTTACTTTTTACAATTACAGACATTATATAGCATACCACCCTAATAGTCAAATATTATTTTTTTAATCATACCCTTATTGGGGGCTGAGCCCCCCTAAAATCAAAATCCTAGAATCGCCCCTGATGCTGACCTTTGATGATCCAGTACAAATAAGGAAAAATGACTTGAAACATCACATTTGTGTTTTGTTTTGTTGTTTTTACTGCTGAAATAATAAGTCGTGTTATTGTTCTTTAATATATATATATATTTGTCAGCAAGCCCAGCCCTGGTAACAAAAAGTAATGCAAAATTTACGTAGCGCATTACGTTCATTAAAAATTAACTATTTACTTCTAATTAGTTACTATTTCAAGGATTAACACATTACCTTTCACAGTACACACACACACACACATATGTATGCATGTATGTATATGTGTGTGTATATATACATGTACAGTATAAATAAAATGATGGTCCTCGATATTTGGGGTCTGGGGCATCAAGTTTGAAAACCTGATTTAGGTCACAGAAATTAACAACTGGCTCTCTATAATTCCAAAACAGTCCTGTGTATAAACTAGGGGGATGAGTGGGTGAGACGGAGGTGAATGAGGACATGTAGTGAGATATTCATGATCTACAACTCTATAGTAAAGTGGGCGCGGCTTCATTTGCAGCGCCAGCTTCGCGTCACTCCATTCATCCTCGCGCAACGCCCACTCGCGCTCGCGCCCGTGCTGATGCGACTGCGCGTGTTTACGTGAGGCGTCTGCTCCCGTTTCCTGGCGGAGAAGATGGCGGCTCCTGGACCAGGGGAGTATTTCAGCGTCGGGAGCCATGTCTCCTGCCTCACCTGCCTGGGGCAGCGCTTGCAAGGAGAGGTCGTCGCTTTTGACTACCCGTCCAAGATGCTGACTTTGAGTATCCTTTTATCGGCTCAGCTTGTCATTGAATCGTCGCGATCCGCAACTGCAAGAGGCCTGGTGTGCCAAAGGTATTTTCACCACGGTGAAGTCTGTCCACTCGGCCATCGCTTCCGTGTTTCGCGCACGCGGAGTCAGCTGATGTGCGTCTGGATCTCTGATTGGTCAATATATTTTACTCTCATGCTCTTTAGTTTTGTAGCGTGTGACCTGTCGATAACAAACACACATTTAGACTCGCACTAATTTTTTTTTAAGCAATGTCGTGTTTCAGACGACGAAGAATAATAATATATGTACTGCGTCCTCCTGTTCATTGAACACCTTGAAATGTCAGATGTTTTAAAAGTACCCTTTAATGTAAAAAATCCATATTGAATGTATAATTGTCTAGTTGTACAGATTTTGCGTTTGTGAAGCTAGAAACGTTCGCAACGCCGCGCTGATTGCAAGTCGTTTAGTTTTGGGGATTTTGATTCGTACAAGCGAGTCGAATCTTTTGAATCGGTTCACTGGCCGTTTCTGTACGTTACATTATTATGCCGGTTGAATTTTTGCTTTATGAGCAATTCAGATCATTTTTAGAAAATATAAAATTAATTTTAGTACCAAACTATGAAGATAGTGACAGAACAATCCAAAATTATATGGTTAATGGTTTCAATGAATTGTCCTTTGATGGTTATTTTTTGGCAATCATTTGATTATTGTCTTAATAGTTCTTTCACCATCCTAAATTTAAACTAAATGTGTTCTAAATAAATGGTGAATATATCTTAATTTACTTGTTTTGCATTTAGATGAATTTGAATCATTTGTTCACTTAAAAGACCGATTCTTTTGATTCAGACGAAGGGGTTGACAAATCGGTCTGAATGATTCATTATCCAGTATCTCAAACGACAGGAAAGGTCATATACACGTTATGCAAATTCAACTTTGAAAACGCTGATGTTTTTGAGTTGAACTGAAGAGTTTCGTTACGTTGAATTGCAGTATATCTTGAACTGCAGTCCCTAAGCCGTACTGGAAGTGACTGAGGGTGGACGGGCTGTCAACCACAGCAATGCTGCTCTGCCATAGAGCGAAATGCGCATGCGTACTTAGGGGGCGTAAGCTAGCTTGAAGGCTAACATCCCAGTCTCTGCCCTGGTACATAATGTTCACCCCAACACGCAACAACTGTGTTTGCATCTAAATTAAGCATTTCACTCCGTTTTCACACCGACTATATCATTTGCCCCATGCACCATGCCTCTGTTTTTATCATTGCAATTATTGGTTTTATCAGTGCAGAGTTCCCTGTGGTTTGCTTGCTAACCTTCTGATGTGCTGCCACTCATGTTCAGAATTCAAATAAGTCGCCGTGTGATCAAATACTTTAGTTTTAGACGGCCTTTAACCGCCTGTACTAAACAGGTAGGTTTCTGAAATGTAATATAACAGATTTTGTTGTCAGACCTCTTCAGATATTTAGCTCAGCCAGCATTAGTTTCCCATTAAATGATCCTGAAAAAAACATCACCAAAAGAAGCTCAGTTTGGTCCTTGGTCTGAAAAGCGTAGTAAGATAATTTGCATTAAAGGTTATTTAAATGAACCCCAATAATTTGGTTATTTAAAGTTACCATGAAGTCAACATTGGTAGCTTATGTATTGTTGAATCTTTTGGCATCACTATCTTACCTCTCCGTTTTTCATCCACAGACAACAGTTCCATTACATTTACATTTCTGCATTTGGCAGACGCTTTTATTCAAAGAAACACTGATATTCTAATCAGTTCTTGCTTTCCCTGGGATCAAACCCATGACCTTGGCGTTGCAAGCGCCAATCCTCTACTGATTGAGATAGTCAAATTGCGTTACTCTTTTCTTTTCTCGAGCAAGACAAAATAGCAGAGCAGGACTTGACTATTGCTGTGATGTCGTATGAGTGACATGTTTTCCCGTCCTCCTCGCTCCTGAGTTGAATGTGGCTCGTATCTGATTGCACTCTGTCATGCTAGTAAACGGCCTCCACCATGACACTCATCTCCTTAGTGACAGACGTTCATGTCATTTTATCCAGACTGTTAACATGAGAGGCTAAACATGAAGCTAGAGTGGAGAAATACACAATTCCCGTCTAGGGGGGCTTTTATCTCATACAAGGTTTTGCCAAACATCCACCTTGACTCGTGTTCTCAGAATGTGCCCCGTCCAGCGGTAATCCCAACCTCAGCGATGTGGTGCTTGTTAACTTGGCCTATGTGTCTGAAGTGGACATCATCAGTGACCGTGCTGAAACTCCTCCCCCTTTAGCATCTCTCAATTTTAGCAAGGTGAGACCAAACACTGTCCTGCTTTCTTTTGCTATACAGTTGTAATCTATGATTAAGAAATCTGTTTGATGACTTTATATTTCATGTCTTTTTATTTGGCCTTTGCTGTTTGCAGCTTGTGAATAGAGCACGGGCAGAAAAGGACGATAAGTTGTCGCAAGCTTATGCAATTAGTGCTGGTGTCTCTGTAGAGGGTCAACAGCTGTTCCAGACCATTCATAAAACGTAAGTGGGATTTGAATTCATATGCTCGCCTTCTATATACTAATCTGAATGCCTTGAACTGAATTAATCTTTCACGTTCTTCCTCTTCGTATTGATCCACAGCATCAAAGACTGCAAATGGCAGGAGAAAAACATCCTGGTGATGGATGATGTGGTCATCAGCCCGCCATACCAAGTGGACAACTGTAAAGGCAAAGAGGGCAGCGCTTTAAGCCACGTGCGGAAAATAGTAAGTCGTCTCAAGTCTGCTCTGTATTGTACACTAGTGTTAAAGAAATTAATACTTTTTAGCAAGGACACCTAAAATTGATTTCCTGTCAAAGTACCCTGAAAAAAAATAAGATTACAAAATAACCATTTAGCGAGATAACCAACATCCAATATGGCGATTTGTTTGATGAAGTGATCGGCATGCTATAAAAATGTACATACACTCTGTATGTTTGCTTACAACAAAAGGCAAATGTGCACCAACTAACAGCAGAGATTTACCAGCATACAATAAAAAACACCTTCGATTCTCGATACAAACCTTTAATTATATTCTCCAAAATTGCAAACAATTTCGCTCACAGCGTAAACAGTCATAACATATTCGTGAGGTCATCACGCTGTACTAGATTGCATACTTTCTTGCGTTCTGCCTGTCTAATGTGCTTTCTCAACAAATTCGGCTTCGTCCCGTCTTTTAACAACCGGGTTCTTCAATCCGCAGCGGTGCTGAGCAGAGGCACGTCAGAACAGAAGTGTGTGTGTGTGCTTATCTAAGCCTCATACTCATTGGTCGGTAATCACTTGTTATCGACCAATGTAAAAATATTTGAGAAAACCAATCAAATCAGAAGGCGGGCTTTATGTGCACACAGAAGCGGATGAGGCGAATGAAACGTGCTTTCACTTCAGAGAGTGCTGCGCGGCGCTGTGAGTAAAGCGTCACTGACAGAGCGATCTTATCGACGGCAAACCACGTGCAACACAAACTCGCCGCATGCGCAGTGAACTCGGTACTATATTCAATCACGAGATAACCTTGTGAAGTGGCGAATTTGTCCCTCTTTTGTGCTCGAGATATCAGGGTTCGGCGACATAAAAGAATCGACGTAACCGATAAGAAAATGCTAAGACAAATAGGGAGTTTGGCGGTTCCACTTCAAAAACGTCGACATAATAGGATTGACGAGTTAACCATGACTCGAGATAAGTGAACTCCACTATATTATGGTTTCCACAGAAGTATTAAGCATGACAAATGTTTTCAATACTGATAATAATCAGAAATGTTTCTTGAACAGCAAATCTACATTTACATTTATGCATTTTGGCAGATGCTTTTATCCAAAGCGACTTGCATTACATTCAAGATACACATTTAATCAAGTCTAATGATCTCTGAAGGTTCATTTGACACTGAAAATTAAGTTTTACATCACAGGTATACGTTACTTTTTAAAATGTCTTCAAATACAGAATTGTTACACAATAAATCGTATTATTACTTCACAATATTTGTGTTTTTACTACATTAATCAAATAAATGTAGCCTTGGTGAGACTTAAAGTCTCCCCCTGTAGTCAATATTTGTACCCCTTAATACTCATCTGTAATAATCAAAATCACATTTAAAATGTACTTATTTCCTGTGAAAAAGATTCCGTCATGCTTTAAAATGGCTTGAATGTAATAATTATGCTAATTAGTTCCCGCCTCCGCTCCGTTACAACAGCTCAGACTTTTTGATCTACTCTGTCAACACAATGGCAAGTGGAAATATTTGTTGCATTCAGCCATATATGTTTGAACCAGAAACTGATTCAGAAGAATTTTTCAGGCTTGCCAATGTTTTGAACATCATAGCAAGTCAGTGGAGAAAGGATATAGGTCGTCGTAACATTGTAATGTACATCATATGCTCAATTCACTTGCTAAGATGTTCTTGTGCTTAACTATGTTAAAACGGCAACAGAGCATGATCGCTAAAGTCCTGCCCCGCACATTGATGGGATCGGTTACTTGTTTGTGATGTTAGGGGTCTCAAAACCAGTTTGAAATCACTGGTGTTTCTTACGTCACAAACTACTTTGTATCCAGTCGTGTGAACATGCAGTCGGGCTTTACATATCATTAACTCTGAGTCACGAGATCCTGCAATATTTTTCTCTTGATATGAAAAATCCGGCACATTTAGAAATACAGCGGGTGAATTATGTGTATTATGATGTTATGATGAATTATATGCTTTTCTCCACTGACGTTCTGAGTTGTTCAAAGCGTTTGTAAGGATAATTATTAGAAGGCATCTGTCGAACTCTGAGAACGGGAACATTAGCATTTGTATTGTAACATTAGCAACATGTTATTAGCTGTTTGATAATGTGGTCAAGCAAAAGGCTAATCATATAAATTTTCGTTATGTGTCTGACATTGTAAAGAGCGATACCATTGTGAAGTGTTTAAAGTTAAGCGAGTGGATCTCTGAGCTGGTGTGAGTGACTGGAGGCGGGGCTGATTTGCATATTCTTACCAACCCCAAACTTTTAAACTGTAGTATACATGTTTCTTAAACCTGTTTCAGGCCAGTTTATTAGATTGTCGTTACAACGGAGTACGAGTATAACCCTAGAGGGGGTAAAAGGAAAAAAAAGGTATTTCGTAAGCTTTAGTCCATGTCAAGAATGTTTGAGTCTATAATGTTTAGATGGTGTACTCTTTTGTATTTTTTATATATACATATAATACAAAAGAGTATGTGTGTGTATATGTATATAAAATATGCGTATAGGATGTGGACAACTACAGGGAGTGCAGAATTATTAGGCAAGTTGTATTTTTGAGGATTAATTTTATTACTGAACAACAACCATGTTCTCACTGAACACAAACTCATTAATATCAAAGCTGAATATTTTTGTATCAATATTTTAAGTAGTTTTTAGTTTTAGCTATTTTAGGGGGATATCTGTGTGTGCAGGTGACTATTACTGTGCATAATTATTAGGCAACTTAACAAAAAACAAATTTATACCCATTTCAATAATTTATTTTTACCAGTGAAACCAATATAACATCTCAACATTCACAAATATACATTTCTGACATTCAAAAACAAATCAGTGACCAATATAGCCACCTTTCTTTGCAAGGACACTCAAAAGCCTGCCATCCATGGATTCTGTCAGTGTTTTGATCTGTTCACCATCAACATTGTGTGCAGCAGCAACCACAGCCTCCCAGACACTGTTCAGAGAGGTGTACTGTTTTCCCTCCTTGTAAATCGCACATTTGATGATGGACCACAGGTTCTCAATGGGGTTCAGATCAGGTGAACAAGGAGGCCATATCATTCGATTTTCTTCTTTTATACCCTTTCTTGCCAGCCACGCTGTGGAGTACTTGGACGCGTGTGATGGAGCATTGTCCTGCATGAAAATCATGTTTTTCTTGAAGGATGCAGACTTCTTTCTGTACCACTGCTTGAAGAAGGTGTCTTCCAGAAACTGGCAGTAGGACTGGGAGTTGAGCTTGACTCCATCCTCAACCCGAAAAGGCCCCACAAGCTCATCTTTGATGATACCAGCCCAAACCAGTACTCCACCTCCACCTTGCTGGCGTCTGAGTCGGACTGGAGCTCTCTGCCCTTTACCAATCCAGCCACGGGCCCATCCATCTGGCCCATCAAGACTCACTCTCATTTCATCAGTCCATAAAACCTTAGAAAAATCAGTCTTGAGATATTTCTTGGCCCAGTCTTGACGTTTCAGCTTGTGTGTCTTGTTCAGTGGTGGTCGACTTTCTGCCTTTCTTACCTTGGCCATGTCTCTGAGTATTGCACACCTTGTGCTTTTGGGCACTCCAGTGATGTTGCAGCTCTGAAATATGGCCAAACTGGTGGCAAGTGGCATCTTGGCAGCTGCACGCTTGACTTTTCTCAGTTCACGGGCAGTTATTTTGCGCCTTGGTTTTTCCGCACGCTTCTTGCGACCCTGTTGACTGTTTTGAATGAAACGCTTGATTGTTCGATGATCACGCTTCAGAAGCTTGGCTATTTTAAGACTGCTGCATCCCTCTGCAATATATCTCACTATTTTTGACTTTTCTGAGCCTGTCAAGTCCTTCTTTTGACCCATTTTGCCAAAGGAAAGGAAGTTGCCTAATAATTATGCACACCTGATATAGGGTGTTGATGTCATTAGACCACACCCCTTCTCATTACAGAGATGCACATCACCTAATATGCTTAATTGGTAGTAGGCTTTCCAGCCTATACAGCTTGGAGTAAGACAACATGCATAACGAGGATGATGTGGTCAAAATACTCATTTGCCTAATAATTCTGCACTCCCTGTAATTTCATAACTGTTTAAACAGATATTTTGCAACTGGCTGATCGGCTAGTTTAGCCTCGCCCCTCACTGACTGTGTGTGTGTGTGTGTCTATATATATGCACACACATACAGTAATCCCTCGCCACTTTGCGGTTCAAGTTTCGCGGCCTCAGTGGATTAAAATTTTTTTTTAATCAAAAATAAATATAAAAAAAATACCGCCATATCAGCAGCCGTATTGCGGAAAGCAGCTTCATCGTGATGTGAGAGAAACCGTTTCCCAGGATGCCAGACAAAGAGAGAAACTCTCTCAGGCTTTGTACACACCCACGGCACTCAGACAAGACACGTGATTGGTTACCGGGGTGAGATCGGCGAATGAGAGCACGAGTGGATGTATCCCGTGAGCTGATTGGCTGATCCTACTTTGCAGATTTTCACCTATCGCGTGGGGTTCCGGTCCACATTAACCGCAATAAACCAGGGATCACTGTATGTAAAATGTGATCGATTTGAAAGAAAACAATCTATGAATGGACAAATCTTACACTGAATACAATAGGTGAGATATGATGTGCTTGCCTTGCTTTATGATCCTAGTATTAAACTTGAGTGTTCGCTTAAGCATCGTTAGCCATTATAGACTTATTTATTCAAACCAGTCAATACACAAAACCAATAAGTTCTAACCTAATAGCCAATGATAAACCGATTTCCTCAAATAGAAGTTATTCCACATAAGTCAGCAGGTTAAGGTGTTATAGTTCGTTACCAGTGCAACCACTTGAGTTTGTGATATAGCAACTGTAAAAAGTAAGTTTTATTAATGATGTGTCTCCTTTAACCCAACACAAAGTCAAACAAGCTTAATTGTTATACTAATTTGACATGACATCAATGGAAAAGGAAAAGTTTTGTGCAAGCTTTCAAACATCAATTTCCTCCCTGACCTTGCTCATCATTGGACTTTCCACAGAGAAAACTCATGAAAAACTTGGTCAAATTAAATGATTGTATTAAAAGTGTGTGTCTGCAGCAAAACAATGTACAGTGATACCTCGGTTTACGAGCGACTTGGTATACGAGAAAATCGGTGTACGAGCATGGGGGGTCGAATCGGTGTACGAGCATTGTATCGGTGTACGAGAAAAAATTTACCCACACCCACGCGCAGTTTTGTGTGGAAGCTCAGCATGGTCTGCGCATTTTTACAGGAAATATCCTAATGACAGCCTCTCATAACACAGTCAGGCGTTCCAAACCCTTTATCACCCCTTAACTCACTCATTCTCTCAGCGTTGCTTGGTTTGGCTGCATCATTCACCACAGTGATACTTTTATAAGTGATTTACATCAGTTTTACCTCCTGTTGTAACATTAATTAATTGTGATCGCTATTGTTCACATAGTGAAATATACACGTACAGTACCTCTAAGCAGTAACTGTCACAGTTCATGAATTTATTGTCTAGTTCTGCCTGTGTGTGTGTGTGAGAGAGAGAGAGAGACACACACCTCGTTCTCATATCATCTGCCTATTTAGTTCACTTCTCTCCACTCTTCTCTTGTCCAGTCCTTCATTTGCAGCTCCAGCGCGCGTTCATTCGCTGCCGCGGCACCAGCATGCGTTCATTCGCTGTTGTTTGCGGCCGCGGCTCCCATGTGTGATACACCTCTGGATTATCACTTCGTTTGTTTTCTACACTATTATAATAAATTCACTCATTTGCACTTGAATCCTTGCTTTGCCTGCTCTCCTCCAAGCAGGCTGCTCAAACCTGAAGTGCATTGTCAAGTATTTTTTTCAAACCTAAATTGTCAAGTATTTTTATAGTTTAATCGTCAATTATTAATTAGTATTTATATGAGATCTTAATGGTTATAATTTTGACTGTAATATATTATATTATATTATTATAAATAAAAATATTTAAAATGGGCATTTATGGTCATGTGGAACGAATTAATTGATTTTTAGTGCATTCTTATGGGGAAACTTGTTTTGGTGTACGAGTATTTTGGTTTACGAGCTCGCTCTTGGAACGAATTAAACTCGTAAACCGAGGTATTACTGTATTAATTTCAAGGTGTTACATTAGCATGGCGGTAATTAAAAAAATTACATGGCGGTCTTTGTAAATCTATAAAGCAAAAAATTAAATGTGAAAAAAAAATGTTTAACTAGTCTCCCACATCCCTAAACTATCTCAATAGTTTTTTACTTTTGGTAGATAATGCTTTTCTCAAAAAATTGTCCACTGTGGACGTTTTTTATAATATACTTTATACCAATTAATCAGTTATTCTATTTGTTTGGACAAGCAGCAAATTTTTGGTTCATGGATATAATTTAAAAGGAAAGCCTATTGACAAAAAACAGAGCACATCAATAGGTTTTTGCTCATTTTCTTTTATAAATGCGTTTGCCCAGGACAGAAAACTTATTTTAAGGTTGAGTAAGTCAACTTTTAGACTCATTTGCATCAGAAATGTATAGTACAGACAAATGAGGTACCAGCATTAACTCCATTTAAATGGAAATTACAGATGGCTGAAACATTTACTACTAATATCCTGTAGATGTAATTTATATTTGTATTGAGGTTGTGGAGGCAAAATCTTTTATCAATTCTGAATAAGAGACTAATATCCCAATTTTAATTTATAAAGGTTTATTTTCTTGCAAGAAAAGGTCAACAGTCATACAGACATCCAAAGTTGCTCTGCAGAGTGTGAGACAGAAGGGAGGGCTGCTCCAGCATTTATATCTCTAGTCAAGGCTAAAGGCTCAGTTGTAATTTACCATTCCTTATCAGGAACACGTTACTCTCTCTATGCCTCAAACATATTTCTTCAGACTTATTATATATTACCTATTAGTTCTACAGAAGAGAAAATACAATTAATGTCACAATAATCAATAATGTCAAGAAATAAAATAATATATAAGAAGGGGGAAAAACATATCATTTATACAATTCCATCACAAGGTGTTTTACTGTTCTAAACGTTGTACTCTATCCACAGGTTGAGAAACATTTTCGGGATGCGGAGAGCCAAAAATCAGTGCCGCACTCACAGCAAGCTCAACAAACACAGAAGGACTCTGCTTTATCATCATGAGCCCAGGCTCAAAGAGAGGAAACAATATGCTGACAAAGGAAGTGTTGTTTGTTTTAAATTAATATTTTCTGATGTTTTTCTTTTGTTTTTTAACCAATTGCCTGACAAAGGTTGAGATAGCTGATACTCAGCGTTTTGAGCAGGGATGACAGTCCTAGACATCTGAAGAGAAAAAATGCTTCCACTGACAAAAGAGAGGGCAAAAATAGAGTGCTGTCTCATTTCATATAGAAAACATCCTTTCCAACATCACTTACCCTGCTGTATCTCTAGTCCCACCCCGTCCCGTTATCAAATAACCCACGTGCTCATCTCATCTCATGTGGTCAGCCACCCAAAAAAAACTTGTTCAAATCCATGATCTTCCTTTCTACCACTACAAAACAAAGTGTGAGGGTAGAAAAAAATTATTTTTCCTAAATGATAAAGCCCCTCAGACTGGAAAACTATTGATTATTTAAAGACCATTGAAGATTTCTTTAGCGGCACGTGCAAGGTTTATTTTATAGGTTGAATGAGAGCCGAAGGCGCAGTATGAAAAATTGAATTGCACTTAGCATCTACCCAAAATCTCATTTTTTTTATTTTTTTTTATATATATAAAACTCCATTTGTCACATTTTAAGTGATGGATGAAGGATAAACACTCTTGAGTGCTGTAAGCATCCTTTCAGTTTACTTGTAGAACATGGTCATGTCGTCTCTCTTCAGCTCCAGGTGCAGTTTGCCGAGAGAAATACTTGGCGGTATATTTTGTCATCATTTTCTTCCATATTGGTCCTGTACCTGCCATTTTGAAAATATCTTCCATAGTGGGACCATTTTCTATGATGCAATGTTTGTTTGTATTATTATTATTTCCAAACACATCCAAACTGGAAGGGTACATGCAGTGACCAATGAGAGACTCGCACCTCTTTTTGACTTCTTGCATTCCTTCGTTATTCCAGCGATGTCCATTTTGCTTTAGATGCGTGTCGGCATAAGACGGCTCCTATCTTGCTCATCTCTCTCAACAGGACTGATCTCTTTTTGAACGGGAATATTTGTAATCACCTTTTTGGGAAACGGAAACGTTAAAGTGATATCTTGCCATGTTAAGAGACTGGGAGAGGGGGGAGTGGGTGGTACTAGATGGAAGCCGAAATCCTCCCCGTCCCAGCCTCGTGAACCTCGTAGCCTGATGGAGGCTCAAGCAGTGGCGCCAAGCTGTGACGGGCATCCGCGTTGCATACCGGTTTATATCGCTGTGTGTTAACGAGGATGTTGTTCGCCTATAGGTTTCTTTCGCAGTATTTTATTTTTTATTTTTAAATAGTAATGGAAAAAATAAAAAGAGAAAAATCTCACTTGTCTTGTTTTTATCCATCTTTCGTAATTGTGTACAAATTTGATTCAAGTGTATATTTTTTTTCTTTTTACTGCTGATTAAGTAATTTAAACAAATGCTATTTTAATACATGCATTGTATATAAATTATATACTGTTAGCCTAAAATAATTGTCTTAACTGGTTGTCTGCAACAGTATCTTCAATAATAACCCCATCTTTTTATTCTAACCCCCTTCAAGTTGGTAGGCCATTATTTATTTATTTATTTTTTAATTTAGGGAAACTAGTGCCATAGTTTGAGTTTGAATTAATATTTACAGCCAAGACATGCAGTTGACAGAATGAATCATTTACTTTGAAGGTGTTTCCATTATTCATGTGCAAACGTATGCATTATTTACTCACACATGATCTTGTATTTCTGCTCCTGGACTCCATCGCAGGTTTGGGCCACTTTATTTTGCAGTCAAGTTTAGGATGTGAGCATAACCCCAGCTGTGAGGTTGGTACTTTCACCCAAATGCAGCAAGTGTTCAATTCAACCAGAGTGAATGAGGCATAGCTTCATTAATGCACAATTTTTTGTGTACCAAGGGGTGAGATCTCATATACTAGGCTACGGGTGTTTAATAATGTGGGTGTGGAAATATTGACTATTTTGGGGTTGTACTGCCTCTTTAAGTGAGCATATAAAGCTTTGTTATGCTTCACAATGAGATGGGAAAACAATGAAATCTTTGCGTAATCATCTTGCATCTTTATAAGTTCCAGGGATAGACTGCAGTAATTCTGTGTTGCATAATAAATCTCACAGCAGGCGCTGTCGACGTATTTCTAAATTTAAGCAGCATTTGTGCATAAATCACAATGGACCCTATAAAAATTCAATGTAAAGCCATTTTAAATAAAAAGTAGGCTCAGGTATATCAGGATAGCAGTGGTTGTAAACTGATCAGATGTGACTGCTGTCCTTCTGAGTCGAATCTTTTTGGCAAGTTGTTTGAAATGGATTAAATGTTACAAATATAGCTCTGGAATTTTTTTTTTTTTAAGTACGGTTTAATGCAAGTTACATTTGTACAATTCAACTTTTTTGAGCTGAATCATGTCTGCGATCAACTGAACTGGTCCATAATAATAGTCGGAAATGTAATTGCAGTGAACAGCAATATGTACATATACAGTACTGGGACGTTTAGGTCATGACGTAAAAAGAATCGCTGATCGTTTCTACACGGTTCTTTGAAACAACCGGTTCTTTTGAACATCGGTTCAAAAGAACCGATTCGCCGAAACGAGTATGTCATCCCATCTCCCATCATTGGTGATGGTGTGGCGCCGGAGAAACTGAGAAGGAACAAGCGCTTTTTTGTATATGTAGTGGAGGACATGACTAATAACAAGAACTGTTAAACCCATTATTTTAAGGCTACTACTAGTTGTACAGTTTTATTTTTGTTTAACTGTGTTTATTGCGTGCCTGACCGTGAGGAGGGGGAAGGAAACTGAGCCGCATATGGTTTTAAGGCGATTAAATCCTTTGGACAGACATCTCTGCTGCACTGCAGACTGCGAATATTCTGCTTATCTGTAAAAGTCTGTTTTGCTATTTCAAGGAAGAAACATTTATGGAAACTGTATTCCAGAGGTCTCGTTCCTCTTCTGTAGAAAGCTGAGGATCCCGTTATTCAAGATCCTGGTCAAACAATTCACTTTTCGGAGAGCTCCAGGTGGCTCTTTTCAATCTGTCATCACGTCATGTTGCCCTCCATCGCGATGCTTTTACTCTTCGTGTCTCTGTCGAGGAGCTCGAGACTGTGTAGTCACCTCTGCCAGTGCTATGAACACTCAGACCTGGTGGATTGTCATGCCAGAGGTTTTGAGGAAGTCCCACATGTACTTCCCCACGGAACTTGGCTCCTAGACCTGGGAGGAAACAAGCTTAAGGAGATCCGGAGTCGAGCTTTCGCAGGCCTTTGGTCTTTACGTATTTTAGTGCTCTCGGACAGCAACATCCAGGTTCTTCATTCGCAGGTGAGACCATTTATTCATTCCATATACACACTAAAATATAAAAGTTATTTATTGTCATTGATATTCCATGAAGAACTTTTCCATTGCATAGGTTCTAAGGTTCCAAAAGGGGGGCCACCATTTTTGGTTCCGCAAAGGACCTTTCGGTGAATGTTTCTTAAAAGAACCATTTTTTTGTCTTGTAAAGAACATTTAAAAAGAAATTTTCCTGTAGCTCAATCAGTAGAGCATGACAATGTCATGTGTTCGATTCCCAGGGAAAGCAAGAACTGATTAGAATATTAATGTGTTTCTTGAATGCAATGTAAGTCGCTTTGGATAAAAGCGTCTGCCAAATGCATAAATGTAAAAAAATCTGAAGAACCTTTTTCTACTCTAAAGAAACCTTTGTGAAATTGAAAGTTCCATGGGTTGTGCATTGAACTATTGATGCCAAAAAAATAACCTTTATTTAGTGGAAAAAGTTTCTACAGATTATTACTTTTTTCTTTGGTGATGCCAAAATGATTCTTAAATGGCTTCGCTTTCGAACCCCCCTTTCAGAACCTTTCTTTTGTACAGCGTTGCTTGGTTTTGTCAGCAGGTGTTGAGTTGATGCATTTACCCAAATTTCTGTTTCCCACAGGGTTTTTTCTCTCTGTCCTTTCTGGAGAAGCTGTACATGAGTCGTAACAACCTCACTAAGATCCCTCCTAATTTCTCTGAGAGCCTGTCTTCCCTGCGCGAGTTGCGTCTGGATCACAATGCACTGGTGCTGTTGAAATCTCCAGGCCTAGAACATCTGGAGAACCTTGAGAAGCTAGACCTCAGCCACAATCGGATCCAATCTATTGAACCCGGTGCGTTCCGTGGCCTGTCCCGCCTGCGCCAACTTTACCTCCAAGGGAATCGCCTGGGTGTTGTGCGAGACGGATCCTTCACCATGCTGCCCGGACTAGAAGTTCTGCTCCTGGGGAACAACAACATTTCTCGGATTGAGGTAAATGCACTGTCACCATTACACAGTCTTTCTCTGTTGGGTTTGGAGGGGAATCATCTGGAACACCTGAACTTCAAGACATTCCTGAGCTTGCATACGGCTGCTACGCACCTGCAGTTGGCTGGGAACCCTTGGAAGTGTGACTGCGACCTGCACCGTGTCTTCAGCAAGCTGCTTAGTGTGCGACACCTCCTTGTGGACGACTATCATAACGTAACTTGTCAGGAGCCCTGGCAGCTTGCCGGAGCTTCTTTGGCTTGGGTGGACAGCCAGTTGTGTGTGGCTGAGACCGTTACTGTGCTAGTCATCACTGCCACTGTGATTGTGACCGTATTTGGTGCCTTGGTCATGGCAGAGAGAAAACGCAAGAGAAAATACTGGGAACGGAATGAGGGGGAATCGCAAGACCAGTAAGGTGATTTATACAGGATATGTTTCTTGTCCTTCAATGGCCCTGCTTTGGCCTCTTTTCCCAACAAAGAGCAAATACACCGATTGAAGTGAGAAACTGGACTGATACCATGAGTTCTGAGTCGATGTGGTGATGGAAATTAAGACTTATAAAGCAAATCTTGAACAAAAGTATTGGTAACTGAAATCTGATGTAATTTGGGATGTTTTCAGATTAGAATCTGTGCTAGATAGTCAATTAGTTGTGTATGTGTTATGTACGATATAATATATGTATATTATTATATTATATTTAATGATATCAATTGTATTTAATATTATATTGTATATGTAATAATAATAATTAATATTACTGTACAGCGGCCTCTTACAGACATGTCTTTGACACTTGCAAACTCTATCATTACGTTTACATCAAATGGCAAGGTTGTTTTTTATTTTACATTTACTCATTTAGCAGACTCTTTTATCCAAAGCGACTTACAATTTTTAGTAAAATTGTTTTATTTATTTATTTTAGAATTACTTTAGTAGGAGTTTTGCCTCCTGTGATCAGTTTTTATTTGAAACATTTGATTTATTATTTCTCTCCCTTTTTCTCTGTCTTAATAATACATGTCTTTCTCTTAGTTGTACTCTTGATGTTTTAAACTGTTTCGATTGGTTATGTCAGGGGTCTGCAACCTCCAAAATCAAAAGAGCCATTTTGTCCTCTTTACTACCGAATAAAATTCACGGGAGCCACAAAACCTATGTGATCCCTAAAATTAAAATAACACTGCATATAAAGATTTATATCCAGTTTGCAATACATAAAATAACTAAAGTGTGTAGAATTTATGAAATTACAGAATAACAAAAATAAAACTAATGTCATTTTATTGCTGTTTGGGACAATGGAAAACATCAAAATATTTAAAAAAAAAATGTATGTAACAAGATTACTTCGATCTTGAAATTTAAGAGGTATACCATTGAAAAAATAAATTAATTAATAAAGTAGCTTATTTATTGATTCACATATATATTTTTCAATGCTAGGGGAGCCTCTGTTCAGGGATGAAAGAGCCGCAGGTTGCAGACCCCTGGGTTATGTCAATAAGTATGTTCCTTAATACAATAAAAACTAAATATATTAATACATTTAAATTGTATTTCCTAGCTCCTTCTGACAAAACTCGTCTGCTATGCCCAAAAGCTTATCAGGCAATGAATTCAGCGTTTGTGCATGAAGGTTCATCACAAAACGCGACACTTATAAAACTAAACAGAGAGAGCTTTGAAGATAACTAAGCAATATTTAACTACTACAATATTAATTTCTTGTGTAGAAAATGTTGGACAAAAACATATGTTTGCACATAAACTGAGCACCAAACGCAACTTTCAAATGCCATCTTTAGTTTTTAGCTCAACTATCATGGAAAGAACAGGATTGTGGGATATTAAAGGCAGTGAAGGATACATCTATGCGGCCTTTAGAAATCAGATGAAGATCTCAAGAGACAGGAAGTGAAGCTAGCAGTGGATTTGGACATGCCTTGATGCCTTCCTATCTTGGAACGCATCCATCCGAAGGCAGCCTTTTTAAGATTTCGGATACAGGCATCATGTCCTTGTATGCTCAAAATGGACTGTTAAATTATTTTCCTTCTATTTGTCTGTAAAGCCTCAAAGCTTAAATCTCTGCAACTGCTTTCAAAGGATTACACATCGATTAATGCGCATGGTTCCTCAAGAACCCTTATTGAACTTTCAGATCATAGTTTCATGATACAGATTTAGTGTCTTTGCACATGGGGAAGCCATGGTTATATTACTGATTTTTAAACAAGTAGAAAATATCCCAATTGTGTCCTCTGTTGCATTGCTGTGGCACAGCGCAGGCTGAGTTTTAAACCACTGGAGTTTAAACAGATTTGTGGACAGAAAGTGTAGAAATCCAGGTCAGTGAGTGTTTGGAGCCATATGGAGCAGCAGCAGCATCAGATTACCCTGCTGACAAACAGACTGACTATTCCTTTTTTGAGGAAAATACTAGCTTTTAAATTGAATTCATACGGCCTATACAAGACTCTTTATGCTCCTTTCTGTCTGACATATCCTGAGACCCATTACATTGGATGTTTAAGAATCAACTGACAAAAAAAGTGCTAATATATTATGACATATCCTTTGTAGAACACATCAGGACAGCTATGGGAATAATATTGTGAAAGATGTTTAGAAAATTAATATTTTGTATGCATAGTGCCTGCATTCAATATGCGTTTAGTATAAATCAGGTTTTTCAGGAGTTTCAGGACACGACAGCTCCAGGAAACTTCCACATGAACCAAACTACACATAATAATAACTTTACCCTTTACAGTGGACATGTGTGAAACTGATGCATGTCTCATAACAGAAATTCATATTCTGATTTGAACCCACACCGAAGCCTTAAGATATTGATTTATGACAAACAATTTGAAAATTGGTTAAACAATAATTACAATGTTATATTTCCCCAAAAAAATCACTGAATTTAGTCTTTCTGTCAGTGTCAAGGAGAGAGAATTTTCATGGCTAAACCTCCAAACATTTGTTATCTCTGGAAAACCCTGAATGTGTTTTTACAGGATATCCAGACTTAAAGCTCTGGCTTATATGGTCTCATGAGAATTTGCTAAAATATAATAATATAATATAAATATAAAATATAATGTCCTCTACAGATGAAGAAACTCTGTTTTGGGGTCTCCATATTGTTGAATGTTTTCCAATACTTGCTGCATAAAACACAATTAGCAAATGCAAAAAGTAGAATAATTTTAACTTCCTGTTATGTAATGTAACAACTTCCTGAAATTGAAAAACTATGTTATCATACTGTTGTTTTTGGGTGAATTTCCTGACATTTAAGCTAACTACACCCCACAATTTTCCGTACTGTAAATGCAAAAGTAGATACTGGTTAACACACTTTCAGTGGGCCAGTTTATATGCATTTAATATACATGAAGGAATGCAATTTTGATGAATTACCATATTACATGTTATAATGCAAATGTTTATAAAATTAATATTATACTATAATAATATAAATAGTTTTGTATAACTAATATATATGACCCTGTAGGGGAATTACAGTTGAGACCTGAGGACCAGATATGTTTGTGTTTGTAGACCGCTCTGCTTACATTTACATTGTTACATTAATTATACCTTACTCTAAGGTCACATTACTCCATTACTTAAAAGTTAGATGATTCTGATTGGTTAAGAAAATAGGCAGAAATTATTAATCTTCCACACAAAGACAAAACATCAGTAGCAAATCTTCATCCATTGACCTACTGATGTTTGGATTTAGGCACGAAATGACCTCCCCGATCATCACGAGGCCCCTGCAAGTCTCAATCAAAAATCTGCTTGTCCTGCACTCAGCTGTAGACCCTCACAGAAAGATTAACGCACACACACACACAAATATACAGTCTCTCTAAGGTTGAAGTTGGTGCTGGCCGACTTATCAACCGGAGACTTCCAAAAACATTCTGATAACACAGAAAAGTTTTGCATTAATGCATTTTGTATGTGTTTATTCACTTTGTGTGTATTGGAACAAAACAAAACAAAAAGGTGGAAAAAAGGCAAATTTAACATAATTTCTCACAAAAGTGGACAAAATTATTGCCACCCTTTCAAATAAGATTTTTTCAAGCATTTGAAGCTCCTTTAAATTCACCTGGGGGCAAGTAACAGGTGTGGACAATATAAAAACCACACTTGAAAGCAGATAAAAAGGAGAGAAGTTGACTTAGTCTTAGCATTGTGTGTCTGTGTGTGCCACACTAAGCATGGACAACAGAATGAGGAGAAGAGAACTGTCTGAGGACTTGAGAACCAAATTGCGGAAGAATATCAGCAATTTCAAGGTTACAAGTCCATCTCCTGAGATCTAGACTCCACAGTGGAACAAACGAACATCTAGATCTTTGTTTGTCCAAAAAATTATCAAGAAGTATGCAACCCATGGCACTGTAGCAAATCTCCCTGGACGTGGACGAAAGAGAAAAATTGATGAAAGGTTGTAACGCAGGATAGACCAAACGGTGGATAAGCAGCCCTAAACAAGTTCCAAAGGAATTCAATCTGTCCTGCAGGCTCAGGGTGCATCAGTGTCAGCGCGAACTATTCGTCAACATTTGAATGAAATGAAACGCTATGGCAGGAGACCCAAGGGGACCCCACTGCTGACACAGAGACATGAAAAAGCAAGACTACAGTTTGCTAAAATGTACTTGAGGAAGCCAAAATCCTTCTGGGAAAAATCCTTCTGGACAGATGAGACATAAAGAAAAGAAAACAGTACCCACAGTTAAATATGGTGGAGGTTAAAAGATTTGTTTGGGTTGTTTTGCTGCTTCTGGCACTGGGTGCCTTGACTGTGTGCAAGGCATCATGAAATTTTTAGGATTACCAAAGGATTTTGGGTCGCAATGTAAGGCCCAGTGTCAGAAAAAGTTCTGAAGTGGCCAGCAATGAGTCTAGATCTAAATACCATTGAACACCTGTGGAGAGATCTTAAAATTGCTGTTGGGAAAAGGCGCCCTTCCAATATGAGAGACCTGGAGCGGTTTGCAAAGAAAGATAGGTCTAAAATTCTGGGTGAGAGGGGTAAGAAGCTTATTGATGGTTAAATGAAGCAATTGATTGCAGTTATTTTTTCCAAAGGGTGTGCAACCAAATATTAAGTTAAGGGTGCAAATAATCTTTTTCAGCCCATTCTTGGAGTTTTGTGTGAAACTTGCTTTTGTTTCCTCTTTTTTTTTTTTTAAGTCAAGTTGAGCTTCATTGTTTTGTTTTGTTCCAATAAGTATGAAGGAAATAAACGTGTATATCAAACCATGTATTAATGCAATACTTTTCTGTGAGCAATACTTGATTTTCTGGAAAATATTCAGGGGTGCCAAAAATTTTGGCCATGACTGTATATAACTGGGTTTAATCAGAAGCCAAATTTGAATGTTTTATGTAAGGACAGATCTGAATACTCCTCTATTCTGCTGCTCAAATTGTGCTCGAGTGTACAGATCCTTTCTGTTGGTTTGTTGACACTGCAGACAATTGAAGCCTTTTCCTGTTTCTGGATCACTGGTCAAACAAAATGAACCTAATTGGGTAGACTGCTATACGCTGCAGATATCTGACCTCTTCAAAGTCTTAAAGTGACTCGATACTCTCAATGGTAAATTGCAGTTAACATCTGAAGCTGATTTTTATATTGTCCTCAGGTTGATCCATCATTGTTTGATAGCCGTCAGAGATTGTGACTGCTACCTCACTCTGTTCACGCACTCATTATTCCATTTCTGTTTTTTAAATAAAATTAGTTCAGTTTTGTTGTTGAATATTTTAACATTCATACAAATATTTACACATTAAGAAATGTTCTAGAAAAAAATAACAGCAATTTTTCTAATTTTATGCTATTATCCATTCATTCTAATGATGTAAAATGCTGAATATTTAAAGGGTATTCACTAACCAATTACTATTTATGTCAATACACATGTATATTGTAAATTGGTTTGCTTTGCAGCCAGTTCACAATATATAGTTTATTAAACTGTTCCATTACCTAAATAAATGTCTATAATTTTCAATGAAGAGTTGTTTAATAGGAGACCTCAGAAATCAGAAATGATTTTAGCTTCAATAGTGTAAAGTGAACACAAGGTGGAAGTGTTACGATTTCTACTTCGATTTCTATTTCTGGAAGGCATGCAGTATCAACATTAAAAAAAAGATAGGATTTATAGAACTATAATTTCATACAACATGTAATAATGTAAATGCTAAATATCTTGATTCCATTATTCTTTCTCTCAAATATAAAAGCGCACATAATCAATAAACATTTGAAATCATGTGCTAAAGAGTTACTACTTAAATACCGGTACATGCTTTGCTTTTTCAGGTGTTGGGTTTAGTGTCATTACCGGGAGATTTGACAGGCCTGAGTTCTGCGGGATGGCTGAGTGACGTGGAGAAAAGATGCATCAGTTCCATTGCAAAACTGCTCAACCTGCTGCCGGTCGAGAGCTCAGCCGTGCTCACCTCCGCTGACACCCTTCTTACTGAGCTCTTCAGCCATAAAGGTGAGATGATAAGAAAAAAAGAGAAAACACGCCTAAAAAGACAAATGATACTTATATTTACTCTTTTTCTTTAATAAAGATCAAAGGGCATGACTTTGAGACCTTCAGATACAGTAGCCTGAATGACATTGATATCGGCCGACTCTTGGCACTGATTAACTCGATTAACAGAACAATCAGGCCTCAATAAAAATATTTTACAACATGTTGTATCACCAAAGAAAATTATTCATTTACTCCTTGTAACAGGAAAGTTGAGAGGAAGTGATAAAAAAAGAAATAAAGCTGGGACAAAGTCTAATATTTAATCATCTTTAACACATGGAAGTAATATATGTAGTAGTCAGGACATTAACACTTGCCAAATGCAGTGTAACAGTCACTCCTAGTAGCAAAAAAATCTACATACATTGTACATGTTTGCTAACAACAAAAGGCATATGTGCACCAACTAACAGCAGAGATTTACCAGTATACAATAAAAAACATATTCGATTCTTAATACAAACCTTTAATTATATTCTCCAACATTGCGAACACCATTTCGCTCACAGCGTAAACAGAATTTTATGTTTAATGTTTGTGAGGTCATCATGCTGTACTAGATTGCATAGTTTCTTGCGTTCTGCCTGTCTAATGTGCTTTCTCAACAAATTCGGCTTTGTCCCAACTTTTAATAACCGAGTTCTTCAATCCGCAGCGGCGCTGAGCAGAGTGCACGTCATAACAGAAGCATGTGTGTGTGTGTTTATCTAAGCCTCATACTCATTGCTCGGTAATCACTTGTTATCGACCAATGTAAAAATATTTGAGAAAACCAATCAAATCAGTGAACTAGGTATGATCATTGATCACAAGATAACCATGTGAAGTGGAGAATTTGTCCCTCTTTTGTGCTCGAGATACTAGGGTTCGACAACATAAAATAATCGACATAACCGATAAGAAAATGCAAAGACAAATAGGGAGTTTGGCGGTACAACTTTAAAAACGTTGACATAATAGGGTTAGCGAGTTAACTGAGGTCGAGATAAGCGAACTCCACTGCATATATATATATGCAGTGGAGTTCGCTTATCTCGATCATCGGTTATCTCGATGCTTTTTTGCAACCCCCTAGGCCGTCGACATAACCGTATTCCACTGTGTATATATATATATATATATATATATATATATATATATATATATATATGTAGCTGTCAATATTTGGATGTGTGTGAGATGCGGAGACAGGACGAGGAAGCACAGGATCAAACTTAAATACTCTTTATTTAAACACAAGAAAACAAAAGACTGTAAACAAACTGAAACGGTACATAAGAGTGCAAAACCCACACAAAACGTTAACATTATCAACAACTGACAAAGACCAGGACACACAAGTGGGTATATATAGACATGGGTCTATATATACCCACTTGTGTGTCCTGGTCTTTGTCAGTTGTTGACATGAGACACACCTGTAGACACTGACGAGATAATTAATACAAGACAGGTGTGGAAGGATCTAGAAGGGCCCGGAAGTGAACAGGAAGTGATATCACGATAGACAGGGAGTGACAACAGGACAGGATTGGACATCCATGCCAATTGAGTGAAAAAGTGAGTTTATAAATCAAAATCCAAGTAAACAATAGTCCTGAGAGTGGCTGATCCAGGTGGCGCAGGGATGCAATGGGCAGTCAGATGTGTGATGAGTTCTGTGACAAATCCTCAGGATGGACAGAAACACAGGAAGCAGGCGGGACAGGACCATGGCACACAAGGCAACAATCTGACAACACAAGGGTGGTTAGCGGGACATGATATAGGCAGGTTGATGACGTGCAGCAGGTGATGAGTGAATGAGTTGGTGATCAGTAACCACGACTCACACATTCACCCCATACATCCACACACATGCAGACAGAGAAGCCAGTGAATTCATGAACCGTGACAGTTCTGGCTTGGCCTTTCAGACATCCGTGAGTCTTACAAGCTGGTGGAGTACGCCAAGAGCCTTCCTGACTCCTTCTGCTCTCACGCCTCAGCAGAGAGCAAAGTCCTTCAGCAACCCCAAAGCTCATAAAGTCAAAAACTTCTGTTCTCCTGTTTCAAACACTTTTGATTTCTTAAATCACAAATCTGTTTTAACAATCTGTTTTATTCAGGTTTAATGGTATAGAACGTGTAATAAATGCAATATTCAATATAAATATACAAAGTATGTCTGCAAAAGTTTTTTATTCATATAACATCTAATTTAAAGGAATTGATGCGATTTGATGTTGTGGACACATCTGGGGACCGGATGTTTCTGTATACTAAATGTATACAATTTATACATATACATGTACATATATATATATATATATAGACCGGCCAGCAAGTAAATGCATTTGTTCCTTTAAACAGAGCTTAAGAAAACGTCCATTGCGTCATATGTAATAAATGTTAATAGATAAGCGGCTTGCTGGCCTTTTGAGGTTTTCACACCCAGGACTTTATTCTAGACTTCCCAGTGAGGTGTGTAATGCAAGCCTTACAACAGGGTGAGGAGGAACTACCGGTACTTTAATTCCAAAGCTGTATTTCTGCTGTGGCTGCTCAATTTGAACAAACACTGATTCTAATTCTTTTGTCATCTCAAACAACATTTTGGGTAAGTTTGACTCACCACACACAATGGGAAAAGACATTTGCAACGTACAAATGGGTTGTCAGGAGGTTAGGATGAGTAATGGCGGACATGAATAGTAAGCATCATTTAGGGCTGGGAATTACATTCTTTACTATTAAATAGTAATAATACATTATTATTAAAATACAAAGGCTCTTGGTTAATCTTTTTGATGAAATGTAATAGATGTTTTTTGAATACATGCGTCATGTTTAAGAACATGTCGCTAAAATGTATAGACTAAATATCCTTTAATGAGATTGAAAATATAAGATACATTGATATTTTAATTTAATGCACAGATGTTAGCATTGTGCATTTGTACTTGAAAATATGAGCAATTTTGTGTTAAAGTTTTTTTTTAATTGAAATGTGTGTAAAATAATTAATTTGACATTATGGTGTATGTGCTGCTTCGTACTGAGCAGATTCTTTATAATAGAACTGTTGCAACTCATTTTGACAAGTACTGGAATGTTAAACATTAAACGTATCATTTTCATTTACAAGTTTTTAAAAATTGCAATTTAACCGAAAATGTTGAAGAACTGGCTAAGCTTTTTTATTATTATTAATAGGCTATGCCTAGATGAAGTGAGGAATAAGACTTGTCATTCACCCTGTAGCCTTGTGATGTAAATCATTTCAGCATTTTGTAGTTTCATTTCTGTGCTACTTCAGAGTGACTGGATTCTGCCTGTTCACCTGAAAGCTTCCTGGATCCGCCATTGCGCAACAAGGAAAACTGATTGTCTGACCGCAGCACGTTTGAGATGTGCCAATCTGTTTTACAGTGTCTGACTTGCATAAGCTTTCTGGAAACACATAATTCAATAAGCAAATTAACATATAAACAAATTCAACAAACCATAAAAATCTGAAATATTACTATAATAGGCAAGCCCAAATCCAGTAAGCCAGAAGAAATAGTTCGGCCCAGTTCCAGTTGCCAGACTCGTGTGAATCAAGGGAGTGAATGGCGTGCCAGAATCGGCCTGAGTGCTGCAGGTGCTGCATAAAATGTACAATTAGCTGGTACTGGGCCGCGTCTGGTTTCCAGAGGGAAATATGAAATGCATATGAAATCTATTCAACTAACTACAGTGGAGTTCACTTATCTCGAGTCAGCGGTTAACTTGCCAATACTATTATGTCGACGTTTTTGAAGTGGAACCACCAAACTCGCTATTTGTCATAGTATTTTCGATTCTTTAATGTCGATACGTTAATGTCGCCGAAATCTAATATCTCGAGCAGTGGCGTAGCCACTCATTCTACTCATTTTAAGCTGGGCCCCCTCAACAAACAAATTCTGTCTTCGCCCCTGCTCTTGAGCATAAAAAAATCGACAAATTTGCCACTTCACATGGTTATTTTGTGACTAATTTGCGTACCTAGTTCACGGCGCATGCGCTGAGTTTGCGTTGCACGTGGACTGCATCCGCTCAAGGTTCACTAACTGTGTTGATCTCGTCTGAGGATAACACGATGTAGTGAGGGTTGCTGTCTTTGGCGCTCTGACAGCTGGTGCTTCACTTCCACTATCACTCTGATAGGCTGTCTGACCTGTCAAGCATGCAAGAAGACGTGATTGGCTGTGCTGCCATGAGGGCGTGCTCTTCTCGTGTTGGATGAGATGCTTCTTAAAGGGAGAGAAGCGCACGCTCCCAGCGCAGAGGGAGAGACTGCTTTTCTGTTCTGATTCTGACTTGTTTGTTTTTTTATTGTTTGAATTTCGTGCACAAGCACTGTGTACCGAGCCTGAACAGTTATGGATAATTGACGTCATGCGAGCAACATTTGAAATTTGAAATGTGATCTTACACAAAAAAAGTTCATCAATCTATGGGTGTGGGTTATGCCAATGATTTTTTACACAAAACCTAAAACACGCTGGCTATATGAGCGTGCGGATTATCTGCATCTGCGGGTTATATGTGGGAAAATATATATATGGAGATGAGTATTAGGTTTTAAGATGGTCACATATCACTATCTTCCAGGACTCTTATTTTGTCGTTTTTCTCACAGGTTATTGTTTTGTTCCAGAACTTTCCGTCACTCATCAGTTGTCATAGTCACTAATCATCACAGGTGTTTGTCTTTAGGTTCATCACTGTTAGTATATTTAGTTCTCCTTGTGCACTCTTTAGTTGTCGGTCATAGTTAATGTGTTGCGTGTGTTTAGTCTTCTGTGTCTATTGCTTTAATAAAAGCCATTATGGATATTCATTCCTCGTCTTCGTGCCTTCATCGCACACGGACCCGTGACAGAATGACCGACCAAACAAACGGGATGATTGCGGCGAAAAGGAACGAGAAAAGCGCTACTATGGAAAGAAAGCAGGCGGAGGATCGTCTCCTGCGAATCGTTCAACAAGGAGGGCGGCCGATAGAGGATTATGTGGAGGAGTTTCTGGAGTTGGCCGAGTTGGTGAGCTGGGAAGACACCAAACCTAAAATGCGTTTCTGGGCTGGGCTGGATGACGAAGCATGTTATCAGTTAGACCCGGATGAGTGCAGGCAATCCTTCCAGAGCTTCGTAAACCATGTGCTCTATGTAAACGGTTCCACCTTCTACGTCGGGGAGGCTGACGTGTCAGTACCCGCGACTCGTCAACCCGCGTCAGCTCCCGCACCTCGACAGCCAGCGCCCACCACGCCTGCCGCTCGTCTGCCAGCGCCTGTTCCCGCGCCTTGCCGCCCAGCGCCTGTTCCCGCGCCTCGCCGCCCAGCGCCTGTTCCCGCGCCTGTTCCCGCGCCTCGCCGCCCAGCGCCTGTTCCCGCGCCAGAGCCAGAGATCCTCCCGCCAGAGCCAGAGATCCTCCCGCCAGAGCCAGAGATCCTCCCGCCAGAGCCAGAGATCCTCCCGCCAGCGCCAGAGCCAGAGATCCTCCCGCCAGCGCCAGAGCCAGAGATCCTCCCGCCAGCGCCAGAGATCCTCCCGCCAGCGCCAGAGCCAGAGATCCTCCCGCCAGCGCCAGAGATCCTCCCGCCAGCGCCAGAGCCTGAGATCCGCCAGCCAGAGCCAGAGCCGGATCTCCCGTGGCCTGAACCGCTGGCCCTGCCAGACCCTCCAGAGCTCCTCGCCCTGCCAGACCCTCCAGAGCTCCTCGCCCTGCCAGACCCTCCAGTGCTCCTCGACCTGCCGTCTTCTCCAGCTCACCTCGCCCTTCAACCGCTCAAGACTCCTCCCATCCACCATCTGGGGACTTGTCCTAAATATTTTTTTTGGGGGGGGGGGCCATAGTACCTGCGCGAGGGCGGGTGGGAAAGAGGAGGCGGAGCCTCCTGGGCAAACCTGGCTCCCTTATCCTCCAGCGCCGCCATGGAGGGCTGCGTCACCCGGGGCTCCTGAGCCACCAGCACCACCTTGGGTCCCTGATCCTCCGACGCCGCCCAGGAAGACGGCGTCACCCTGGGCTCCTGAGCCACCAGCTCCACCATGGAAGGCTGCGCTGCCACGAGTCCCTGATCCTCCTGCTCCGCCCTGGGGGGCTGCGCCACCCAGGGTCCCGGATCCTCGGATACCACCCTGGAGACCACCCTGACTCCCTGCACCCAGGTCTCCAGGGGTCGCGCCTTCCGCGGGGGGGGTGGGGGGTGGGGGGGAGTAATGTCACATATCACTATCTTCCAGGACTCTTATTTTGTCGTTTTGCTCACAAGTTATTGTTTTGTTCCAGAACTTTCCGTCACTCATCAGTTGTCATAGTCACTAATCATCACAGGTGTTTGTCTTTAGGTTCATCACTGTTAGTATATTTAGTTCTCCTTGTGCACTCTTTACTTGTCGGTCATCGTTAATGTGTTGCGTGTGTTTAGTCTTCTGTGTCTATTGCTTTAATAAAAGCCATTATGGATATTCATTCCTCGTCTTCGTGCCTTCATCGCACACGGACCCGTGACAAAGATAAGTAATGTAATTATTATTAATTGGATACCAAAAATTACTAACATTTATTATTGAAGACATATATAAACTTACTATGCAAATATTTTTCATTTCAGACATTGAACTGCAGAATGGAAGCTTTAAAAACACATTTTTAATTTCTATAGAGACATACACAAAATTATAGTATATAAAGATATATAAGGTCAGACGATACAGGCATGTTGCGACGGTGCCGCCGTGTGAGTTTGTGCAAAAGTTCAGAGAATCTAATCTGTCTGATTTGCAACACGTAAATTCAGTCACTTCTCCCAAAATACATGACAGTATGTGGCTGGTGAAGTAGGAGAAGAATAGAGTGAACTTTATAGTTACCTATGCAATGTGTATCTGATATGAATAAAACAACTAGTCAATTTATAATTGAGCGGATTGTTATTTCCGCTTTATATTCTTTGTGTATTTTCAAATGATAAATGTATTGTTTTGCGAGTACTTATGAGCATTTAAACATCTGAAACCTACAATAAAGGTACGTGGTTAAAAACACTGAGTAGTTGATATATGACCAGCTCTAAGCGCGTCCGTCTCTGGATCAGCACCAGCCAACACGCACTGAACGTTCTAATCACACCAGTGTCATCGTATGCTTCAAAAGGCAGCAATGTTACCCTGTAGCCTACGACTGGTTGCTCACGGAAGCTAAGCAGGGCTGAGTGTGGTCATTTTCCTGTATGCAAGAATTGATTGCTGCTGGAAGTGCAGCAGGGGGTGCTCACCCTCTGGTCAATGTGGGTCCTACCGCCCCAGTTTAGTGACAGGGACACTATACTGCAAAGCTGAGTGCATAACAAACTCAGTCATACAGTGAGCATGTTAGTACAAAGCCGCAGTGATGGAGAGCACAAAAGCACAAACTCATGCACAGTGTCAACAGAAAAAGCGATAACAAACTGTATTTTGAGAGAGTAGTAATATCTCAGGGTTAATTGATTCAATCACTCACCGAAAGCACTGTAGAAGCCAGAGATGGTTCATTCAGTTTGTAAAACCTGGTGAAGGTGTTCTGAGAAGACCAGCTGTAGTGTTCTCGTGCAGTGTGTAGAAACTCTGACTAAACACCAAGTTAAACCACAGCCAATGAAGACAAGGTCGTAGCAAGGTTAACCATTTACTTTCCCTTTATCTCTTTCATGTAGCATATGGTGAAAACTGTAATAAACAATACAACAACATTCAGTGTGCATGTCTTGGCTAAACATTCAATTATACACAACTGTAACAAACAATAAGTGCTATTCAAAATGTAGCGGTTAGCATCAATGCTAGCTTATCTATAATAACTCATAAAGATCGTTTTATAAAACAAATACATGTAAATATATAATCTTAACATGTCTAATGTCACCTCGATGAACTTACAGCATTGCCTCTATGACATTTTATAGTGTATGGACGAGATTGATGTGTCTGTTTTTGGTGTTTTCTAGCGGAACCAGAAAAGCACTAACCGGAAGTGAAATAACCGGAAATAATGTCGTTACATAGCGGATTATATTAATGTTAACATATGAGGAAGAAAAACAGAATAAAATAAGTAAAGAACTTCACATTCTTCCTGAGAACCAGTGCAATAAAAATAAAGCATTAGAAAATTCTGTTGTCCTTAAAGGACAACACACTCCCCGCCTGACCTATGTGAGGTCACTATGAATTTATGAGAGTGCTGAACCTTAACCTCTAGATCAGTCTTTGGGTAGAAGTAGGACAACTTCTGCAATTGGCCTTAGAAAGGTTTTTATATTGCCTTGGTCACTTGTCGTCACTTCAACCGTTCTTACATGTCCATCTTTTCCAGGGAATATAGTAGTGATTCTGGCCATGGGCCAGCAGTTGCGGGCAACCTGCTTGTCCCTGAGCAGAACTAGATCTCCGACTTGAAGATTTCTGCGAGGTACTGTCCACTTCTGTCTATGTTGTAAGCAAGGTAAGTATTCACGACGCCAGCGGGTCCAGAACTGGTTTGCAAGGGCCTGAACTTGTCTCCATTGCTTAGTGTACAGGTCCTTGACTGAGAAGTCTCCAGGAGGAGGTGGCACTCCTGACTTCTGTGTTAGGAGCATTGACGGTGAAAGTATGAAAGGTTGTTCCGGGTCTGTAGACACAGGTAAGAGTGGTCGTGCATTGATGATAGCAGTAACTTCTGCCATTAGTGTACAAAGAACTTCATGAGTTAAGCGAGTGTTCAATTGCAGAAACACTGAATCTAAGATTCTTCTGGCAATGCCAATCATGCGCTCCCATGAGCCTCCCATGTGAGAACTGTGTGGTGGGTTGAATTCCCAGCTACATCCTTGCTCGCTGAGGTACCTCTGCATCATTTTGTCCATTCCAAGCTCCTTGTACGCTCCAATGAAATTTGTACCGCAGTCGGAACGGAGCTGCTTTGCAGGTCCTCTGAGTGCAAAGAATCGTCTGAGAGCATTTATGCAGCTTGACGTGTCCATAGACTCAATGACCTCGACATGTACAGCTCTTGAACTCATACAGCAGAACATAATAGCCCATCGCTTGCTTTCTGCCTGTGCTCCCCTGGTGCGTCTGGTCATGACAGACCAGGGTCCAAATACATCAAGGCCCACATACGTAAAGGGAGGGCAGGTTTTGAGTCGTTCAGAAGGCAGGTCTGCCATGAGTTGCTCCTCCAGCTTTCCACGAAGCTTGCGACAGGTTATGCATTTTTGAATTACTGCATTGATTAACGTCTTGCCTCCCAAGATCCACAATCCCGCTGCCCTGATTGCTCCTTCCGTCAAGTGACGGCCTTGGTGTTTCACTTTCTCATGGTGATGACGGGTGAGCAGTAGGGAGACGTGACTATCTTTGGGAAGAATTATAGGGTTCTTTTCTCCAGTTGTAACCTCTGAGTATTTTAGTCGTCCTCCAACACAAATGAAATCATCTTCTATGATAGGACTGAGTTTCCATAAGCGGCTGCTTTTGGATACTGCTTGTTTAAGGTGGAGATCTGAAAGTTCTTTTGCAAAAGCAGCCTTTTGTGTTGCTTTAAGAATTACGTTCCTTGCTTGGTCCATTTCATCCGGAGTACGAGGTAAGTCACATCGGTGCCAACCTTTGCATTTACTTTTTTGGTCCGTGTGTTTGCAGGATTTTGCCATGTGAACTAGGAATGCTACTCCTCTTACTAAAGAGGTAAAGGTGGAGAACCGTTGGAAACGGTCAGAGGTAAGCTCTGGTTCTTCCAGGTTAGTAGCACACGTTTGTACTTGTGTTCGGATTTCTGAGTCCTTTTCAGGTTCAATTAGCTGAAATGTCTCATTCGATTGCATTTTCTCTGCAGGTGACTGACGCAGGGATGTAAAACGATTATCTGCTAGCTGTTTGTTGTTTGACAACAGCTGGCGTGGCTCTCTGAATGGTAGAGGAGCTACCCAGCTGTTAGCATCGTTTCTGTAAATATTTGTGTCCATTATTTTCAAGAAAGCTTTGTCTTCCACAGATAGAGCAGGTTTGGTGTCAGGTTCAGTTCTGATCAACACTGGCAGTCCTAATGTCTTCTCAGCTGTTTTGCCAGACATGTTACAGTTTTGCTGCATCTCCTTGATCTGCATAAAGCTTGTGCAGGGTTGAAAAATTGAATGGCGACCACTTTCCAGCACATTGGTCTTGAATGTGCTTACCGTTGGTTTTTGTACGTTACTTAGACACACTTCTCCTATTACTACCCAGCCCAGGTCCAGTCGTTGGGCAAAGGGAGCGTTGCTTGGTCCATTGACCTGCTGCCTGACCTTGTGTGCCCTAATTACATCTCTTCCAAGTAGCAGAAGTATTTCTGCATCTGGTTCCAATTCTGGAATGTGCTTGGCAATGTGTTGGAGATGAGGCTGGTGTAGAACTGAACTTGGCGTTGGAATTTCAGATCGATTATTCAAGATTTCATGACACTCAATGAGTGGGGGAAGAGAGATGAGGACTTTTCCATCTAGTGACTCGATTTGGAATCCTTCCGCTTTCTTGCCGGACGTTTCTACGATACCAGAGCAAGTTCTGAGATGGTATGAGAATGGCTTGCTCTCCACATTGAACAGCTCAAAGAACTCGGGTCTGGCTAATGAACGATTGCTTTGGTCATCCAGAATTACATAGGCTTTGATGGCCTTGTCCTTGGAACCCATGGGGTAAATCTTCACGAGACAGATTTTTGAGCATGAGCGGCTCCACTGATCTGGACCACAAACTTCTGTACAACTTGTACTGACAACAGCTGTGTTAGGATGATCTTCTCCCTCCCCGCCGTCCTCTTGCGACGGTGAAGGAGCCTTAACTGCTTGAGATGATGGGCCAGGGTGCATGGCTGCATCATGATTAGTGCTGCCACATTCAAAGCACTTCACATAAGCCTTGCATTCTTTGGCAAGGTGGGAAACCGAAGAACAGCATTTGAAACATATTCCTTTCTCTTTGAGGAAGACTTTTCTGTCATCGAGGAGTTTGTTTCGGAATGTTCTGCATCTTTTCAAGGGGTGTGGCTTATTGTGTAATGGACAGATTTTGTTGGGGTCGTCATTGGCAACACACACATCTGTTTTGTGTACTGAGATGGGTTTGTTGGTATGGAAACTCTTCACAATGGATCTGTCAAGCTTTGCGGGTGTTATAGCACTGCTTTGATACATAAAGCTTGGATCATTTCGTCTCTTTGCCTCAGAGCAAACAAACTTACAGAAAAACTCAAAAGGAGGAAATTGACCGTGATTTTCTTCTTTGTACCATGACCCAGAAGTCACCCACCTGTCCTGAAGCCCATATGGAAGCTTTTCTACGATAGGTCCAATACCACGTGAAGTGTCAAGGTATGACAGACCTGTAAGGTAACCGTCTTCTTTACTCCCTTGGATTTCCATGAGCAAATCCCCAAGTTCACGCAATTTGGTGTGGTCTTTAGCTGATATTCTAGGAAAACTGTCCAGCCGCTGAAACAGTGATCTTTCAATTATTTCTGGTGCAGCATAGCACTCACGTAGCCTTTCCCATGCTTTGTGTAAAGCAACATTAGGGTTGCTGACATGCACTGAGCGGATGCGTTTCACCTGTTCACCAGATTCCTTTCCCAGCCATTTAGTCATTAGGTCTAATTCTTGCGTTGCTGTGAGATGCACTTCACAGGCTGCACTGGTGAATGAAGAATACCATGACCGATAATTCTCTGGCTTATCATCGAATTGGTACAGTCCTGAACTGACAAGGTCTCGTCGTGCTAAATACTGTGCCAAAGGCTCTGTCTGAGGTGATGTGCTAGCTGGAGGAACATATCGAGGAACATATGGCTTAGCATGCTCGTTCATAATGAAGTTTCTGACTTCAGACTTATCAGGTAGGTTTGTTGCAAGTTCAGCTTTCTCAGATCTCGGTTTGTTAATAGACTGTGCATGTGAAATGTCTTTTCCAGGTGGACTCCATGTTATGAAGCTGTCATGTGATTTAGCATGGAGTGGAGGAGTGACAGGTAAGGTTGATAAGAGTGGAGGGGGAGAATGACTTTGGAGGTTGATTTGAGAATTGACATATTCACTGACACGTTCAATTTTAGCATTCTCTGATTCAGATCTTCCTCTTTCAACTGCTGCATGCATTGATAGTTCGGCATCTTCCAGCACTTGCGCTTCCACTGCAGCCGCATCAGCTTCTCTATGTAGAGTTAACACTTCTAACTCAGTGTCTATTCTTACTGTTTCCAGTTGATTTTGAGCATCTTTTGTAGCCTTTTCAATTTTCAGTTTAGCCTCTTGGCTAGCATATGATGCTCTCACTTTAGCAGCTTCAGCTCTGGCCCGGGCAAGGGCCGCACAGGATGATGATGTGGATGACTTGCCACTTCTAGCGCTGCACACAGACGACTTGCTGCTCGTTGCCATCTTAACCACTTCAAACGTCAAATGGTGCTTTTTCACTGTAGTGTTCTCGTGCAGTGTGTAGAAACTCTGACTAAACACCAAGTTAAACCACAGCCAATGAAGACAAGGTCGTAGCAAGGTTAACCATTTACTTTCCCTTTATCTCTTTCATGTAGCATATGGTGAAAACTGTAATAAACAATACAACAACATTCAGTGTGCATGTCTTGGCTAAACATTCAATTATACACAACTGTAACAAACAATAAGTGCTATTCAAAATGTAGCGGTTAGCATCAATGCTAGCTTATCTATAATAACTCATAAAGATCGTTTTATAAAACAAATACATGTAAATATATAATCTTAACATGTCTAATGTCACCTCGATGAACTTACAGCATTGCCTCTATGACATTTTATAGTGTATGGACGAGATTGATGTGTCTGTTTTTGGTGTTTTCTAGCGGAACCAGAAAAGCACTAACCGGAAGTGAAATAACCGGAAATAATGTCGTTACATAGCGGATTATATTAATGTTAACATATGAGGAAGAAAAACAGAATAAAATAAGTAAAGAACTTCACATTCTTCCTGAGAACCAGTGCAATAAAAATAAAGCATTAGAAAATTCTGTTGTCCTTAAAGGACAACACACCAGCCAACAGCAAAACAAATATCCCGCATTGACACACCTCTGGACCAGGCCTACGATGAAGCAATCGACCTCGTCCAATGAACTCTGACATTGAGAATGCATTCCTGTTCCTGGTTTGCATAAGCCAAAGCAATAGCATCCAATATCCAGTGAGAAAGTCTCTGCTTCGAGACAGTGCGTCACTTAGCACAGACACCATAGCACACAAATAGCTGGTTCAACTGTTGGAAAGTGGCGGAACGGTTAAAATATATCCACATAGCCCTAACAGGGCAGACAGCCCTCTGAGCCCCAATGTCATCTGAGGTTGATGGCTCTGAAGATAAAGATGGTGGAGAAATGACCTGCGCTTTAAAGGAAGTAGAAAGCGATTTTGGCATGAAGCCAGGTCTCGGATGGAGAGTAATACTGCAGTCTCTGGGCCCAAAGCAATTACAATCATTGTTTACAGAGAACACCCCCAATGCTCTTGGCCGAATCAAGTGCAAGAAGTTTTTAGGGAGAGTTCCTTAGCCTTGCACAGTGGCAGAGAAAGAGAGCTGATGTTAGTGTCTGCGAGAAGTAAAGCGTTCTCTTCTCCTCTCCTGAAGCAATCCCAGATAATTCACACCATCCGGGGTGAAACCTACACTCTCTGTGAGAAATCCCGTTCCTTAAAAGCATGTCCGAGTTTAGTATAACAGGGATGTGTTGATGGAGAGAAGATGTTTATCTGCCCACAGAAGTAGGCTCATAGCCTGTTCGAACAGGGCTTTGGAACACACGCCGCAATGGTGATTTATGTATGAAACCATGGGCGTGTTGTCAGTGTAAATGGCGATAAGCACATGCCGCTGTTCTAGCTACCGCAGCTGCGCATTGGCAAGGCTCTGATTCAGGGCTCTGAGTCAGGACAAGAAACACTGTATTGATAGAATGAGGACTTTTTGTGAACATGTATCTGTTTTTATTGTAAAACACACATGCTTCACAATGTAATCATACTAAGCATCTTGGATGCAGCGTCTTGTTCCCTCTACAGGGATCCAAGGTTACAGTCATGACTTACATTGGCATTACAGCAAATGCCACTGAAAACACTGCAAGTTTAATCCTCACAGCCTTACTTTCATATCTGTCATGGTGCTGCTGTGAACAATGTCTATTAAGCAGGTAATGTGTGGTGCTGAGGATAAACGTCAGTTTGCATAAAACTGGTGTTGGGTGGATGATGCTATTATTTATCTCTTACACAAATCACAAAGTCATTTAGAGACTTCGGATAACACAGAGAGAATTACTCTCTTTGATTTCTCTAGCGCATTTAATACTATACAGTACAGCCAACACTATTTAGAAGATGGAAAATGCTGGATTACAGAGTATGGCCAATTGGTATGTGAGGGTGCGGGACTGTGTCTCAAGTAGTGTAGCCCAGTGCTAGAGTCCCTCAGATAAAGGATTTAAAGGATTTTTGTTTACTTTTTGTACATCAGGCTTCCAGTTCAACTCTGAAACCTCCAGAAGTGTTCTGACGACTCAGCAATTGTTGGCTGTATAACAGACCGTGATGAGGGTGAATATAGGGAGCTATTAAAGAGTTTTGTGGACTAGTGTAAGATAAACGGTTTTAGGCTAAATGCTAGTAAGACTAAGGAAATTGTGCTTGATAAGTTGTACCAGTAAGTTGGGGGGGCCAGCGAGATTGTTGAGACGCCTTCTTGCCACAGGCACAGCGCCACAGCCGCTTGCAGCCGCTCTGTACCATTTCATCTACGGACCGGTCCGCGAGTTCGCTCCGCGGTCCGGTGCCACTGCGTCCGCGGACCGGGGGTTGGGGACCACTGTACTATATGATATGGCATGAACAGAAGATATATCTGTCAGTACAAAAAAAGTTACAATGTTATTAACCATTTTGTTTTGTTTTCAGGACAGCTGTAGTTTAAATTTTAAAAGTATTGCAATTCATATACAGTGGAACCCGGTTATGTCGGCGGCCTCGGGTTGCAAAAAAGCGTTGAGATAACCGAAGATCTAGAAAACCAAAAGCCAATATAGCAAATTGTTTGATGAAGCGATCGCCATGCTATAAAAATGTACATACACTGTATAAGTTTGCTAACAACAAAAGGCATGTGTGCACAAACTAACAGCAGAGATTGTAACGGCTACTTTGTTTAAGTTGGGAATATACCTTTAAGACGGTGTATGTAGTTCTGTGCGTGTTGTTCTGGTGTGAGCGCGCACGGGGAGGAGAGTGTTTCTGAGTGAGGAGAGAGATGGCCGCTCTACTGCTAACTGTTATATAGCATAATCTACTGTTTCTATTTTCCTTATTTTATTTGTGATGTTTGTCAGAGTGTTTTCTTTTTCCTGGTTTGTACTTACGCTCTTTACATGTTTGAGAAGAGTGTTGGTACGAAACCCATCTATAAAGCTTGTCATCTGGGCAGTCGTCAACCACTCTGACAGCCGGTGCAAGATTTACCAGTATGCGATTAAAAACCACCTTCGATTCTCGATATAAACCTTTAATCATATTCTCCAACATTGCAAACACAATTTCGCTCACAGCGTAAACACAGTCACAACACACAAACATATTTGCTCATAACACAGTCATTTCGCTCGGACACAGTTCTGAAAAGTATTGCACACGCGGTTACTATGGTTTCGCGACTGCACGGCACTGTGTCGCAAGAGTGAGTGAAGCACCATTAGAGTGAGCGACTATACAGACCATGATGCACGTGCAACGCGAACTTAGCGCATGCGCAGTGATCTCGGTACTACCATTAGTCACAGGGATCAACATAACTGATGTAAAGTGGCGACTTTGTCCCTCTTTTGTGCTCGAGATATCTGGGTTCGGCAAGATAATTGAGGTCGAGATAAGTGGGTTCCACTGTATTAGCGATCTAGTAATTGCACTTTTATCTTCCTTTCAGATAATCTCCAGAAATGAACTTTCTCCATAAGTTATTCCTGACTGGGCTCTGTATTACTGCATTGGTTGTTTACACTTTACAGTATGGGTTTTTGGATCTTAGAGATGTCACAAACAGACTGTTTACATCAAGGTATGACCCCACTACTGTGTCTCTGTAATATGTGTTTTTCTGTTTTTAATTTGGTTTTTCTTCCTCTTGTGGTATGGGAAATTGGAATTGAACCTTTTTGACTTTTTAGCAAAAGGCACCTCCAATATGCATCCTTTCATAAACAAAGGTCAGTGGTTGGCTATTTATTCATAATACTATACTCTCATGTCTTATCTGTGATATTTACCTTATTTTTTCAAATATGACCTCAGCATTGGACCATTTCCCAGTAAAAATCGCTCATCATGTTCCTGTAATGGATTTGCTATGCTTTCACAACATGTGCCAGTGAATGAACTGGAAGATGTACAGAGACGTCGGTTGGAGGAATACCAGAAATATCAGCTTAGGTCACAAACGCATTCCAGTTCCTACCACATCTGTTCTCTTTACTCTTAAATTCAGTTCTGCTAAATTCTAAAAGTTCTAGTTCTGTTTTTCTTAGAATGGGAACAAAGATGGAGTCAGTTATTCTTGCCCAAGCCAACTCGCCCCTCCAATATCCCTCCCATGGTTTTGTAGTGCCACCTCTTACAAAAAGAGTGATACCAGGTACAACTCTTTCCTTCATGTAATACATGTTTCAGATCTCAGATGTGTTTACTTCAAGACACTGCTTAGTTATCTCAAACTGTTTTGGGATGTTAGATGTTAAACATCATGTATTCAACAACAGAAGCCAACACAGGTTGAATACAGAAGCCAGGCAAGAATGCACCTTCAAAGAACTTTAGATCTAGTTTAGAAAAAAATGCCATTTGTCATTATTCACTCTTTAATGAAATATGAATTGCGAAACTTCTCGTTATCACAGGTTTGGCTCTGCATGCACAAAGAAGAAACGTATATAAGGTTTGTTTTTAAATTTGTCCTTTGGGATTCTCTGGTTTCATATTCTCAGTGAAGATGAAGGGTCTTTTCATTTGCAGTTTGCTTTGCAAGGGCAAACAGTCCAAATAAATATTTTCTGTGTTTTCAAAATGCAAACTCAAAACAGCTGGTTACTTTTTTTTTGCAATAGAAGAAAATGAATGAAGAATACACGCAAATCTATTCATCTACCATTTTTGTGCAACAGGTGGGTTTGAGTGTGAAGAGTGGAGTGCTCTCAGTGGAGGATGTTCTGGATGGACAGCAGGTGGATGGACAGGGTCAGAGTAAACTGAACATCTCATCCAGCAGCCTCACACAACTCAACGATCTGCTGTCCAGAGTGACCTACACCAGCACCATCTATCATATCAAGACTAAAGATCTGGGTAATGTCAGCAATGCCCTATTTGTCCATTAAGTTCAAAGAATGGATGTGAGCCATGATATTCAACCATTGTGCGGTCTAGTCTAGTTTGTTTTTTTAGTTTAGGATTTACATTCAACTTATCTTTCTTTTTTAATCCAAACCCACTTTTTCCTTTTTTCTTTAGGTCATTTTTCTTTTGAGGACCATGAGGCCATATTTCCCATTTTTATCAAGAGAGAATCAGTTCCTGTTTTGTATGACCCAGGGACAGGTAAGAAAAAAAAATCCACACATAAAACTTTATCATAATCTTTATTTGGTCTGGTCAATGACCCTCCACCTTCTTTATCAACTTAGATATTAACTCACAGGTAACCATAACAACCAAGACTTTCTTGAGATATGAAGAGCTGAAAATCCTCATCAATAGTATCCGGCAGCTTTATCCCAAAATCAAGATCATCGTAGCAGACGACAGCCTGACGCCAGTAAAGGTGACTGGCGACAACATAGAGCAGTACATCATGCCTCCTTTACAGGTAAATATGTTTTTAAGATCACATTGACATACAGTGGAATCCGGTTATGTCGACGGCCTCAGGGGTTGCAAAAAAGCATCGAGATAACCGATGATCGAGATAAGCAACAGCCAATATGCCGATTTATTTGATGAAGCTATCGGCATGCTATAAAAATTTACAAACACTGTATATGTGCACCACCTAACAGCAGAGATTTACCTCCTAGAAAACACCTTCGATTCTCGATATTTAATTATATTCTCCAACACTGCAAACACAATTTCGTTCACAGCATAAACAGTCACAACACACATAAACACATTCACTCATAACACAGTCATTTCGCTCGGACACAGTTCTGAAAATGTGTGTCACGTCATAGTAAACACGCGGTTACTATGGTTTCTTTACAAACTCTAAAATGCCCACATTTTCCGCCATTTCCGCGAATTCCGCCAAACTCCCTGTTTTAGGATTTTCTTGTCGGTTATGTCGATTCTTTTATGTCGTCGAACCCTGATATCTCGAGCACAAAAGAGGGACCAAGTCGGCACTTCACATGGTTATCTCGTGACTAATGATCGTACCTAGTTCACTGTGTATGCGCTGAGTTCGCATTGCACGTGCATTGCGGTCTGTATGGTAGCTGTATGTATGCCACTCTTGCGGCACAGTGCCGTAATTTGCCTTCACTGTCCAGGAATTCCCATATTACATTGACAACAACAAAGAGGTCGTTACTGATAGAAGCTTAGAAGCATTTGTTTTCAAGCAGATCGTCAAAGGCAAAAAAGGCATTTTAGACTTTGTAAAGAAACCGCAGTAACCACGTGTACAATACATTTCAGAGCGAAATGACTGTGTTATGAGTGAATGTGTTTGTGTGTTGGAGAATTGAACAATTTTGAGAGTTGAAAAGTTGTGTTGAAAAGTTGGAGAGTTGAAAAATTGTGTTTGCAGTGTTGGAGAATATAATGAAAGGTTTGTATCGAGAATTGAAGGTGGTTTTTATCGTATACTTGTAAATCTTGTAACGGCTGCCAGAGTGATTGACGACTGCCCAGATGCTAAATAGAAATGAAAGAAAACTCCAGGCGATTAAACTGGTCACACAAGCTTTATACTGTAGATGAGTTTCGTACGAGAACTCTTCTCAAACATGTAAAGAGCGTAAGTACAAACCAGGAACAAGAAAACACTCTGAAAAACATCCCAAATAAAAGAAGGAAAACAGAAATAGTAGATTATGCTATATAACAGTCAGCGGTAGAGCGGCCATCTCTCTCCTCACTCAAAAACACTCTCCTCCCCATGCGAGGTCACGCCAGAACAACGCATGCCATCTTAAAGGTATATTCCCAACTTAAACAAAGTAGCCATAATCGCTGCTGTTAATTTGTGCACATATGGCTTTTGTTGTTAGCAAACATATACAGTGTATGTACATTTTTATAGCATGCCAATCGCTTCATCAAACTAATCGCCATATTGGCTTTTGGTTTTCTCGATCATCGGTTATCTCAATGCTTTTTTACAAGCCCCAAGGCCATCGACATAACCGGGTTCCACTGTATATATATATTTTTAAAGCTGATGGGGCTGTAAACGCTTATATAATTTTTTTGTAAGCATCACATTTTGACTTTTAAATACACAAAAATTTGGCCTCATTCAATTTGTATAGATGCTTCACTGAAATCTTGATTTTTGGCTTCTTCAAGACAATGAGGGACAAAATTACTATGTTAATCAACATTATTCCATATAGTTGCTGTCTACTGAGCTAAACCCAAGATATTTCTTTATCTGTTTTCTTAGGGCTGGTTTGCGGGCAGGAATCTGGCTGTTTCTCAAGTCACCACTAAATACTTCCTGTGGGTTGATGATGACTACATATTCAATAACAATACAAGTATTGAAAGCTTTGTAGAGATAATGGAGAAAGTTCCAGAACTGGATGTGGTCAGTAAAGAGATTAGAGTAATGAACTTTATGTGTGATATCTGTTTACAAACTGTTTCACTTACAAATTATTATTCATCAACTTTATTTAAATTTACGAAAAAATGTATGAACTGAAACCACACTCACAAAATCACACTCTTGGTGGCCTTATAAATGTGTTGGGATTAAAGGGACTATGGGGTTGTGCTAGAATCCCTGGGTTTTATGCTAATTTTATGCAAACTGTGGGTACATTACAACGAGGTTAAAAACTCATTGCAACAGCTTAAACATGAATAATTCATAAAATCAATAGTGAATTAGACTGGATAATTTCAGGTGTAGGAACAGGTTTTCACTCACTTTCTCTTTCTAGGTTGGTGGTGCAGTGGGAAAAAATCAATTCTTTTTCCGTCTTCAGTATGAGGAAGGGAATGAAGAAGAGGGTGGTTGTATCAGACGTTTCCATAGGAAGAGCCATCAATCCGTCCCAGGCTTTAAGAACTGCTTCTTTGTAGACGGCGTCGTCAACTACTTCCTGGCACGGACGGATGCAGTGCGACGGGTTGGCTTTGATCCGTTTCTGAAGAGGATGGGTCACACTGGTAGGTGTCTCAGGTTTCAGATTAACATGCATGATTGTCAGTTGAGTTATTAAAAAGATTATTACCTTACCTTATGTTTGCACAGCGTTAAACTGGAGGTTTCAGATATACAGTGCACAGCATAAATGAGTACAACCCCTCTGAACAAATACAAAACATGTAGTTTCTTAATGATCATTCATACCATTCATGGAAAGATGGACAAATTTAAATGCATTAAACATATAATTAATAAAAACAGATAAATAAATATCTTTAATATCCATAATATAAAATAAGTAAATTGGCTAATTTTGTTTAAATGAAGGCTTTAGTATGTTAGTCATAATTTTATATATACTGCTGTGACCCTTCTTGGCACAGAATGTACAAGTTCAGATCCAATTGTCACATCTGTCCAGATTAACTCCTGGATGATGACCTCCTTAAATGCCCTGGGGCCTCATGTACTAAGACTTGTTGAATTCATACTAAAACATTACGAACGGACAAAGCTGTGAATGTGCGAACGCAAAAAAAAGGCAGTTTTTTTTTTTTTATTGAACATTATAATGAACAAAACAAACAGGCAGTCATTTCAAAAGCATTACAAACAAAGACCAAGCATACATTAAACTGTCAAATATCGAAATACAAAACACAACAAAAAAGAAAACAAGAAAAAAAGAAGGGGGGGGCGGTGTAGGGGAGCACCAGGTTTCCTTTCCCTTTAAGTTCTACAATCAAAATCTTCTAATAAGGCATATAAATATATAGCTTTGGGGCTTTTCATCACTCTCAATGAACATGAACAATGAATGGACAGTTCCAGTTGTCATCCCAACCTATCCAGTAAAGGGCCAGTCACACAGCCGATCACGCACAAAACACGCACAGATTGGGTTTGTGCGTGCTTGTGCGTCGAGAAATTGACCAAAGTATTCCACGAACATTCGACGCACGCCCGACGCATGAATCCCTGACGGAGCGCGTCCAAACAACGAACAAGCACTTTCAGAATTCACATTGTCAGTGGAATGAACGTGATACGTGCGCGGTTCATGTGTGGTTCATGAGTGATATGAAGGTGGGGCGTCAATGGACGTGCGCGATTTCTAACCAGTTCCGACGCATAAGCACTGACGGCCGACGCGTGTCCCGCGCATAGTCACGCATACTCGACGCATAAACTACGCACGCCGACTCATGTATAACGCAAAAATTTTGAACCGTTCAAAACTCAAAATCACGCACAAACCGCCTTCGACGCACATCCACTTACAATCACTGATGGTCCACCTTCGTTCCACTGACAAAATACACATACGACGCACGCTCCGCGCAGATGTGCGTAATTCGTGCGTGATTCATGCGTTTTCGCTGTGTGACTGGCCCTTAAGCGGTTGAGTGGTCCAGCTCACCCAAGACCTACGATCCAGTCAGCTCCAGTGAGGCCATCCCTCCTAGGTGGTGTAATCCAGACCCTTCTACCACCCTCATCTGTTGTACTATCCACGGCATGAGGCTGTGCCCTTTTGGGAGGGGGCATACTTTACTCTACTCTCTCTCTCTCTATACACATTATACATTATATATAAATATGATATAAATATATAAATAACGTATGGAGAGAGAGAGAGAGACACACATACATACTCTCATACACAAAACTCAGCAAGAGTCACTGTAGACTCTAGACTTTTTGAGTATAATTTTATGATTGCTCATCTTCTTTCTCTCTGACAAAAACCCCACAGAGTTTTTTATTGACAGTCTTGGAGATTTGCTGGTTGCCTCTTGTAAAGGACTTACAGTCGGCCACCAGAAGAAACGCAGACAACGCAATTACAGACGCTACAGGTTTCCAGGACGAAGTGATGGGAAAAAAAAGTTGGCCCATCATTACTTCAAGAATCATCTGAAATGCATAAAATACTGAGGGACTTTTGAAGAGAAAGGTGACCATTCTCCCACAACAGTCATTCAGCCAGTGGAATCAGGCTGGAATCCACGCTTGTATTTTGACTGGTTATCAAATTTTTGTTTTGTTTTTTTGTTAACTTAATTTTTACCTTTTGTATTGACTGGTGTTGTTCTAGGTTGGTTCCATTTCCATTTTATATAGGAATATTACTATAAGAGTATAAATATATTTAATCTGGGTTACAGTAATTAAATATGGTAATAGGAGGTAAATTATTATAAAGTTGGGAGACGCACAACCGGTCTAAACCGGTACTCTGCTCTATAAAAGTTTAAGGGCAGGGATGTTACATATACATATATATTTTAAAATTCAACCTGCCAGAGTGACTGTTTTACGCACCAACACATTTGGCAAGTGTTAATGACAAGTCCTGACTACTACATATTACTTCCATGTGTTAAAGATAATTATTAAATATTATACCTTGTCCCGGCTAAATTCCTTATTTCCCTCCCTTTTTTCCCAATGATTCAATTTCAACAACTTTTATTTGTAGATCATTTTCTTTCATATTTCTTTGCCGATACAGTATGTTGTAAATATATTTTAATTGAGGCCTGATGTGAAGAAATTCTTAGCCTTCAGACAGGTAAATAGAATGCAGTTTGCCCTTAATCTTCTCTCAGGTTCCTCTCCAAAAACTTGAATCAGTCCCAAGAGACGGCCAATATCAATGTCATCCAGGCTGCTGTATCTGTGAAGAGGGAAGATCCTCACATGACATACACTGGTAAAAGAATGATTAAAGCTGATATTTGTTCCGTTGAACACCAAAAGAGACAGTTTGAAGAACATTTTACTCAGGTTGTTTCCATACAACTATAGTTTAATCTTTTGTCAGGTTTGACGTCATTCACATCAGATGACACAAAGGGAACACAACATCTTAAATATTTGTCTCTAAAGGACAATAGTCTAATCGTGCAGCACTTCTGACTAAGTACTTAACGTCTTCCTTCGTCAAAACTTTTGCAAAACAGATGCCAGCTTATTTACACACGAAGACGCCTTGGTTCTCTTCCATACTTTATCACACACCAGAGGTGAAGAGAATGATCACCTCTCTCGGACGACTGGTCTCCTTGCTTCTCACCCCATGCACAATATCCACTGCCTCACCAATGGTAGAAGCAAGTTTAGGCTACAGCTTTCCTTTAGCTCAATCAGTAGAGCATTGGTGTTTTAAACGCCAAAGTCATGGGTTTGATCCCAGGGAAAGCAAGACCTGATTCTATGTGTTCCTTGAATGCAACGCAAGTCGCTTTGGATAAAAGTGCCTGCCAAATGCACAAAAATGTAAATGTGGCAAGGAGAAGATGTCTGTAAGAAGCCACTGTACAGTAATATAATTCATAACACAACTAATTGGTTATCTAGCACAGATTTTAATCTGAAAACATCCCAGTCTTTACAGTAATACATGTCTTTCTCTAGGTTGTACTCTTGATGTTTTATACTGTTTCGATAGGTTATGCCATGAATTATGTTCCTTAGTACAATAAAAACAAAATATATTCATACATTTCAATTGTATTTCCTAGCTCCTTCTGACAAAACTCGAAAAGCTCCAAAACTCCAAAAGCTTAGGCAATGACTACTCAGTTTAACTACTAGAAATGACATCAAAAGTAGAAAACAGTGGTCAAAAATGTTTATTTGCTCACAAACTGAGCAAGACATGCAACTTTCAGATGCCGTCTTTAGTTTTTAGCTCAACTGTCATGAAAAGCACAGGATTTTGGGATATTAAAGGTAGTGAAGGATACATCTATTCAGCCCTCAGAAATTAATAAAATGAAGATCTCAGGAGACAGGAGGTGAAGCTAGGACTGGATTTGGACATGCCTTGATGCCTTCCTACTTTGGAACACATCCTCCAAAGGCAGCCTTTTTTGAGATATCAAACACCGCTATCAAGGACTGTTAAATTATTTTCCTTCTGTTTGTCTGTAAAGCCTCAAAGCTTAAATCTCTGCAACTGCTTTCAAAAGATTACACACCGATTAATGCGCATGGTTCCTCAAGAACCCTTATTGAACTTTCAGATCATAGTTTCATGATACAGATTTAGTGTCTTTGCACACGGGGAAGCCATGGTAATTATATTGATCTGTTTTAAAACAAGTAGAAAATATCCCAATTGTGTCCTCTGTTGCATTGCTGTGGCACAGCGGAGGCTGGGTTTTAAACCACTGGAGTTTAAACAGATTTGTGGACAGAGAAAGTGAAGAAATCCAGGTTAGTGAGTGTTTGGAGCCATATGGAGCAGCAGCAGCATCAGATTACCCTGCTGACAAACAGACTTTTTATAATTACATTGTTTTGAGTATAAGAAACAATGTCCTATGTAGGGAGGCAGTTAATAAGAAAATGAAAACAAGACAGTAAGTTGTTTTTTTTGTTATTCATTATTCAAGTCAATTTTTTTCTATAACTTGTCACCTGTAAAACAGATATGAGAATAATGTGGGAAAAGATGTTTAGAAAATGTTTGTATTGTGTATGCATAGTGCCTGCATTTAATATGTGTTTAATGTAAATCAGGGTTTTCAAGACTTCGACAGCTCCAGGAAACTTCTACATAAACCAAACTACTTGATTTGTACAAAGATTCACAATGGTAGGATTTGATCATCTATTTTACTTTACACAATATACAGTACTTTACAGAATCTGTGTAAACATGGACAAAAAATGGGGTTCCCATTATATGCAATTTACCAGTTCATTGTCTTTAAATTTGCATAATAATGTGTTCTTTGGGAATGAAAAAAAGTAGTAATAATAATGAGAGTAATAACTCATTTTCATAATACCTCATATTTTCCGATAAATATTGATATATAATTTCTTCCCACTTATTATGTGAATGCATGATAAGCATGCTGTATTTCTTGTTGTCCTTTACAGTGGACATGTGTGAAACTGATGCATGTCTCATAACAGAAATTCATATTCTGATTTGAACCCACACTGATGCCTTAAGCTATTAATTTATGACAAACAATTTGAAAATTGATTAAACTATAATTGCAAAATGTTACATTTCCAAAAAAGCACTGAATTTGGTCTTTCTGTCAGTGTCAAGGAGAGAGAATTTTCATGGCTAAACCTCCAAACATTTGCTATCTCTGAAAAACCCTGAATGTGTTTTTACAGACTTAAAGCTCTGGCTTATATGCGCTCATAAGAAATTGCTAAAATCTAATAATATAATATACGTATTATAATTTTCTCTTCAGATGAATAAACTCCATTGTTGGGACTCCGTGTTCTTGAATATTTGTCAATACTTGCTACATAAAACATAATTAGCAAGTGCAGAGAGTAGAATCATACAGAACAGATGTCAGATGTGTTTTTGCAGTATTTGGCTTAATCTCCTGTTATCTAATGCAAAAGAACCTCCTGAAACTGAAAAACTATGGGATTAGACTTTCCTAGGGCATTAAATTCAAATGCATTGGGTTGTTTTGCTGTCACTATAATCTATGTATTGGTTTTATTTCGGAGTGAATTTCCTAACATTTAAGCAAACTTTAGCCCGCAATTTTCCTTGCTGTAAACGTAAAAGTCCCCAGCCCTTGTTTTAATGTAAAACACATCATTCTCAAAAATAAAGATATTTTATTATCATTGCATATGTTGCACTGATTTTAACTTAATTGGTTCTCTATTGCATACCACGGGAGCCCCTTGGAAACGGGCTCCTGACAGCTGATTCAGCCACGTGGCCCCGACTGGACCATATCACCCTGTGGTCAGCTGAAGGCAAAGCTTTCAGGCGCCATTAGATTCCTCTGCACAATGGTCAAAGTCAACAGCGGTTCATCTGGTTGCAGGGCCATGGTCATGGCTGGCCAGTTTTGGACAAAACCATCAGCCCTGAGTCAGAGGAGCCATCATCATCATCAGCGGAGACTAGTCACAGTGAACCAGCGCATGAAGTTCACGGGACACGGGAGTAAAACCCCAGTGTGGACCCAACAGGAGCTCCTAAAAGGAGCCTCCCTGAGTGAGTTCAACGTCTGGCCCAATCGGACGCTGATCTACAGAGATGTCAAGGCTTTTCTCAGTCAAATTGGAGGTGATCCACGAGAGGCTAGATACTGGTTAACACACTTTCAGCGGGCCAGTTTATCTCCAGCGTTTGCGGTTCTGCAGGTGCGTGAGACTATACATAAACTAATGCAGTTTTGATTAATTCATCAAATATGTATTATAATAATGTAAATAGTTTATTACATTAGTTTATAATGTAATAGTTTAATACATATTACCCTATATTATTTTGTACATGTACATTTCAACGCATTTAAAATATTAAACATTTAAATATACAAATTACACATTTTTCATCCTAATTTATCCATCCTAATACTTTATTTTTAATAGCTTACAAAATTACAATTGAAGTCTATAGGCTGTAATTTTATACTACTGCTAGTTAGTACTGCAACTCTTCAGACAGCTATATTAATATATTTTGTTCATTGATGAAATGTGGCTGGTATAGTTAAGCAATAAAATGAAAGGGATTGAACTTAAAGATGTTATGAGAAGCAATAACTTGTATCAATATATTAATTGGAAAATCTGAGTCTACTTGCATATCAAGTATAAAATATAAAGATATGCTTAAATCAGTGAGAGTTAAGCTACAAAATTAATTAAATTTCTCTAGTATTATTCAATGCAAGTAATTTGATAATTGAATACACTTTAAATATATATATAAATATGTATAGCTACATAAGCCTATTTCATTATTAATCAATTATTTAAAAATCTATATCTTAATCTATATATAGATTAAATGTCACATATAATTGGGTTTAATCAGAAGCCAAATTTGAATGTTTTATGCGAAGACTGATCTGAATACTCATCTATTCTGCTGCTCAAATTGTGCTCGAGTGTACAGATCCTTTCTGTTGGTTTGTTGACACTGCAGACAATTGAAGCCTTTTCCTGTTTCTGGATCACTGGTCAAACAAAATGAACCTAATTGGGTAGACTGCTATACGCTGCAGATATCTGACCTCTTCAAAGTCTTAAAGTGACTCGATACGCTCAATGATAAATTGCAGTTAACATCTGAAGCTGATTTTTATATTGTCCTCAGGTTGATCCATCAGTGTTTGATAGCCGTGAGATGGTTCAGAGCCTGGCCTTCGGGCTCTCCTTCCTTCAGCGGATGGATATGAAGCTTGTGGTGGTGATAGGATTGCCTCCTGAGATGGAGGAAGAGAGCAACAGTAAGACTGGGACTAATTCCTCCCTCACCAGGACTGTGATGGTGAAACATTGCCAGGCTTTAACAGAAGCTCTTCAGCACAACTCAGCCAATGTGATGCCCTTCTTTAGTTCAGAGGTCTTGTTACAACTGCGGGACCCTCGGGATCAGAGCAGGTTTAGCAGCCATTTTCACACCAAGAATGATAACTATAAATGATAACTTAATTAACGTCCACACCAGCGCACAATAATGCTCTGTTTATTATAAATCTGTTGCTTTAAATTCTTGTGCACATCAATATTTTAATCATTTATCAGCCAAGAAAAAGTGTTCTGAAGTGATTCCAACAAAATTGCTGTTATTGTTACATTTGTGGACTATTCTTTTAAATGTAGAAGTTTTAAAATTAGGTCTATACTGTTATCGCTATAATTATTATCCTTAGTGTAAATGGGCCGTGGTGTCATATAATGGAATCCTTTTAGTTCTCTCTCTCGCTCACACACACACACACTTTGTCACTTTTTTGTCCCAGTATCAGCAGTGGTCCGTCGGTTGTTGTGGACGCCGCTCTTTTGCAGTGGAATCTGGACCGTAGAGTCATTCCGCTGGTCTGTCCAGTGGGCCGTGATGCAGATGGTCGTTCGTCTGTTTTCAGCTCGATCCAAGTTACAGCAGCCATCTCGCAGTCCCTGCAGCCTCTGAAAGTCATATTCCTGAACAGCTCAGGGGGCCTCCGGAACCAAAACCACAAGGTAAAATGTGAATCTCACTAACAGAAATCGTTATAATACTTAATTTTATCAAAGGACTTAATCTGCACAGCTAAACCATCAGGATACTTTATTTTAAAGATAATTTTGTAAACTCCAAATAAAATTTACAGACTTTTATTGTAAAGTGTTTAAACTGTTTATCGTGCTTGTTCAGTAAACCATACACAACTTTAACACATGCATCCATGGAACAGTCATAAAGACACTTAAACGTCATAGTCATATTAACTCAGGACAGTAATGAGACCATTCTACTGACTCTGAAAAACACCAGGAGAAAAATACCAAGGGTCCTGTTCTCTTGTGTGAACAAGCCGTAGACCAACTGCAGGAGGTGTGATTACTGCAGATGTAAACGGAGCAATAATCTGCAATGTCTGACGTGAGACGCTTAATACAGAGCTCCAGGGACAGGATGGACAGCTGATTATAGTAATTGTAGTGTTAAACCACATGCAACCAGATGTGTTTGAGAACTAGCAAGTGTCTTGGTGGAAGAGTGGAGAAACATCTCACAGCAAGAACTGGCGAATCTGGCTCGGTCCATGAAGAAGAGATGCTCTGCAGAACTTAAAGCAGCTGGAGGACACACCAGATTCTGACTGATACTTTTGATATCGACCACACTCTGTTCATGGACTCATTATTCCATTTCTGTTTGTTAAATAGCTGTAAAATTAGTTCAGTTTATGTCTGTTGTTGAGGCTTTTTATGTCTGTATATTTAGACGTTAAGAGATTTTCTAGAAAAGAATGTTTTCTTCTTTCTTTTTACTATTGTTGCTCTTATATAATATGCTATTTAGCCATTCATTCTACGTTATGGCATAAAATGCAAAAGAATATTTGAAGGTTGTGCACTAACCAATTATGTATGTCAATACTCATGCCTATGTTAAACAAGATTGCTTTGCAGCCAACTCACAATATATAGTTTATTAAACCGTTCCATTACCTAAATAAATGTCTAAATTTTTCAATAAATACTAGTGGTTTAATAGGAGACCTCAGAAATCAGAAATGATTGTAGATTCAATAGTGTGAAGTGAACACAAGGTGGTAGTGTTACGATTTCTACATTTCTGGAAGGTATGCAGTAGCTATTCTCTTGGTTTAATTACCAACTGTTAAATTTTATTTTATTTTAAAAAGGATAGGATTTAGACAGCTATAATTTCATAAAACATAATAATGTTGATGTTAAATATTTTGATTCCATTTAATTATTATTTCTCTCAAATATAAATGCGTGCATAATTAATAAACATTTGAAATCATGTGCTAAAGAGTTACTTCTTAAATACCGGTACATGCTTTGCTTTTTCAGGTGTTGGGTTTAGTGTCATTACCGGGAGATTTGACAGGCCTGAGTTCTGCGGGATGGCTGAGTGACTTGGAGAAAAGATGCATCAGTTCCATTGCAAAACTGCTCAACCTGCTGCCGGTCGAGAGCTCAGCCGTGCTCACCTCCGCTGACACCCTTCTTACTGAGCTCTTCAGCCATAAAGGTGAGATGATATGAGAAAACACGCCTACAAAGACAAATTATACTTATTTTTACTATTTTTCTTTAATAAAAAATCAAAAGGCATGAGTTTGTGATCTCCCATGCACAAACTGGCAATGAGCATATTTTTGAGTTGTTAACACTACTATGCTGAGTGTGGGGGATTTTACTTGGTTGATTTATAACGGTTAAAGAGTTTGATTCAAGATGATAATATCTTGGACCTGTATAAATGTCACAGTTGATGTGGTGATGATGAAGCACGGATAAACTCAAAATGACTTTAATATGGAAACTTAAAGAAAAAACACTTTTAAACAACCAAAACTTGGACATCTGTGCATAAATATACTTACGGACTTAAACGGGACATGCCAAAGATGAGATCAGACAAGGGCTGGAGAAAACACAGGAAAGAAATACACAGGGGGAGATTAGGGGATTGGACCCAGCTGCCAAAACGAACGAGGTGATTGATGATGAGACAGGAGAGTGGAAAAACACTGGGAGAATATGTTGGGAATCTGGAAGTAAACAGATGACAGGACAGACAAGTACTAAATAGCAAAGTTTCTACCGTTTATATTTCTTGAACCCACAACGTGAAATGTCTGTATTGTTTCATCCACCTTTCAGGCTCAGGCACCCTGTTTAAAAATGGAGATCCCATCCACAGGTATGAGGATTTCTTTGCTATTCATTTCTTTTATTTTTTTCCTTTTTGAGATTTCTTTAATCCAAATTTTCTGTGGTCCCACCATATTTCTATTAGCTGCATAAATGTCTGTTTACACCCATTTCACAATCAACTTTTCCTTTGTTGAGTTTTTAGGCTGTCATTAAATAATGAAGAACAAACATTGAGAAATATTCTTCAAACTGTCTTTTTTGGTGTTCAACGGAACAAATACCAGCATTAATCATTCTTTTACGAGTGTATGCCATGTGAGGATCTTCCCTCTTCACAGATACAGCAGGCTGGATGACATTGATATGGGCCGTCTCTTAGCACTGATTAACAAGTCTTTTGAGAGGAACCTGAGAGAAGATTACATAGCACATCTCAAGGACAGACTGCATTCTATTTACCTGTCTGAAGGGTAAGAACAATCAGGCCTCAATCAAAATATTTTACAACATACTGCATTGCCAAAGAAATATAAAAGAAAATGATCCACAGACACAGGTTGCTCCCTGTAATGGGAAAGTTGAATCAGTGGGAAAAAATAAATAGGAATTTAGCCAGGACAAGGCTTAATATTTAATCATCTTAATCTTAATCATCAACACATGGAAGAAGTTAGGACTTGTCATTAACACTTGCCAAATGCGATGGAGTGTAAAACGGTTACTAATATTAGCGACTTTGGCAGGTTGATTTTTATAATATGTAAGTAGCACCCCTGGCCTTAATTTTATAGAGCAGAGTACTGGTTTAGATAGTGTCTCCCCCAACTTTATAAATAATTTACCTCCTATTGCCATATTTAATTACTGTAACCCATATTAAATATATTTATACTCTTATAGTAATATTCCTATATAAAGTGGAAATGAAACCAACTGAGAACAACATCAGTCAATACAAAAGGTAAAAATGAAGTAGTTAACAATAAGAGAAATAAAAGTAAATAATTGCATAATATGGATAAAGACTTGATGGAAATATCAAATTGTTTCAGGTGTGTAGTACTTTTGATAAATCCTTATACTTGTACTTTACTGTCTCAGCAAAATTACATGAAACCCAAATGAATGAACTTCAATGTACATAACCAATGCTTCTATTACTTGTTTCTTCTTCTTCTGCTGTCTGTTGATCAAGAGATTCATGCTCCTAGTTTTATAGTTCTAGAATATGAGCTTACTGAGTCTTTTGTGTATTTTATTTTAGCTACAGTGCGGCTGCTATTATCACCACAGAGCCTGTGAACAGCGGCACTCAATACCTGGATAAATTTGTGGTCAGCAGCAGTAAACAAGGGCAAGGAACTGGACAGATCTTATGGGAATGTATTCGTCAGGACTTGGACAAGCTCTTCTGGAGATCCCGTGCCACTAACCCCATCAATCCCTGGTTTGGCCCATCCTCCACATTGCATTGTTGTGATTCCCAGTCTTTGCCTATCCATTATTTATCTCTCATTCTGCTTTCAAATCCTCAGGTATTTCAAGCACTGTGACGGCAGTTTTGTAAATGGTCACTGGATTGTATTCTGGCTTGGCCTTTCAGACATCCGTGAGTCTTATGAGCTGGTGGAGTACGCCAAGCGTCTTCCTGACTCCTTCTGCTCTCACGCCTCAGCAGAAGCGAAACCCCTTCAGCAACCCCAAGGGTCATAAAGCCATACTCTTCTCATGTCCTGTGAGGTCACTGCATCGAGCAGAGCTTTATATCTTCACATTTTCATAGATTGTTAGTTGAGTAGCTTAAAGGAACAAATCGAATGTGGTCCCAAACCAAAATGACATACTTTCTTGAACACAAAAAAAGAGTTTTGCATCAACTGCAAGTTTTCTTATTGTGAAGAACAATATTACAATCTGAAGAATGTTTTTTTATGAAATCAGGGATGCCAATGAAGAGCCTTTATTTATTATGATATATTTGAATTACTAAATCGTCTTTTATGTTATACCTGACCGAAGACTGGCATGATTGAATTGCATTAGTAGTGTGTTGAAACTCGCCATTATGGTAAGATTGTGACATTTACATTACACGCTTAAAGTGGCTGACCAATCGCAACACACTGGTCCAGCAAATCAGAGCACATTTTGCTTTTCAAAGAAAGGGGGCTTCTTTACTGACAGACTAGGAAGAGAATTTCTGCAAACATTCATTCTACATTGTATAAACTGTATAATAATGATGTGACGTTTGACACCGAGGCTTCGAAGCTTCGAAGCAAAAAACGAAACATCTCACAGTGAAGCTGAAAAGAAATAGACTTAGCCCCCGCACTGTTGAACAAGTTCTGTTACTTAATAAAAATCTTTAATTTCTTCAATTTCCCACATAATAAAAACTCCCCAGTTCACAAGCACTTCACCATTCCACAGTTCTTTTATTTTATTTTGATTGTATATGCCTACATGAGCCTTGCCTTTGAATTCATAGGTTTAGGACTAAGGCTAAAGTGTATGGAAATAAGGCTGCATGTGTTGATCAAAGCAGATTCATAAAAATAGTTTCTATACACATTAATTTGTCCCATTTATTATTTTGTTTCATAAATTCATTAATAGGCTAATTTGTTCACATGTTGTAAGTAGCCTATCAAATTAACAAATGACAAAAAAAACATTTTTATGTTTAGCATTTTGCTTTTATGGATTTCTCAAAGTGAATTGTTACACGAAACAGTCCAAAAAAAATGAATGGGTCCTCTGGCACAAGCTGCTCTTCAAACTTTGACCACAAGATGTCGATAGTGTGCGCCGTGTTGAAAAGCTTCGAGTAATGAACCTTTTTACGATACAGTTGAGGGGAAAGCTTCGGTGCTTCACAAAGCTTCATTTCGCCATCACTACTGTATAAACCTCATTTAACTGGGCCTCGTGCAAAAAACAGTAGACAGCTCGTGTTGGGGACGCTCACAAGCCAATAAATGACTATCATACAGTGATTAAAAACACATATTAAACTTACCGCTCAACCAAACGCTCCTTCTCTCTCCGCATTTGGCTGATGGCGACTCGCATACTGTATCGCCACCTATGGGTTGCTGAATGTTATTTTCCTTTATTATATATTTTTTCTAATCCTCTTTCAGGCACTCCAAACTCAGCACAACTGTTAAATACTTTTAATTTATTGATTAAAAATAAAAAAAATTAAATAAACAATAAACCTGAGTCACGTGACATCTGGGTATAAATAATCTGGAATCACGTCACTGAGGTCATACGGAGATCTGGATCGTTGAGAAACATTCGGATCGTTCTGTTAAGGTAAAATATATTTTTTTTTATACCAATTTATGTCAATTCCCTTTTTTTAAAGTGTGAGTATGAGTCCTACTACAAATGTAAATGACATTTAAGACTTTGAAGAAAGTAAATCGAATTATCCCATGTTACCCAGCTTCATGACGAAATATATGTTGTCACATAATTCTCATATGAACCTGTTAAATTGTCAGAAAATTGATTCTGTTTCTTTTCCTGTTAATTTACGGGTCATATAAACAATGTTTTTCCGTTTTTTTTCCGACATATCTTGCCGTGGATTAAAGGGCCGTTAAGTGCGTGCGACGTCATCTGGGATAATAGCGCAAATCGCTTTTCCGAGTCTGTTTGTCGTCCAAACTTTACTTAAAATATATTAATTAGAAAATTATTAAAAACAACATCTTCACATTTTGTGGAAAATAGTGTTTTTTCACCGTTTTGGCCACAAGCGCGTGCACGAGAGTTACTTTTAAAGAACAACATACCAGTCATTGAGACACTGACCGTTGATCGTTGAAAGTTGGAGATTTAAAGAACAACATGCTATGCAAGACAGATATACTTTTAAATGTATACTTGTATATACACTGAAATGTATACTTGTATGTTCATTTAAATGTATACTTGTATGTACCTTTAAATGTATAAGCTATGTTAATGTATCAATGAGACAAGAACCTTTCTTAACCTTACCACGAAAATGATTATGCTGTTTTCTCTTTCAGCATCACTTGTCGTCTGATTATTGTAAGTCATCCTGATTAGTCAAAATCCATTCATGAAAATTAATTACATTCATTTTGTAGTCATGTTTCTACTTTCTCTCTCCTTCTCGTCAACAGCAGCCAACAACAACTGCTACTAAACAACAACTACTACAACACAAAGGCTCTTCTAAGAGCCCCTCAACTGAGAGTCTCTGACTTTGTAAGTATGTATTTTCTATGTAAATAACAATTATTATTATTATAATTATTAATAAGTGTTAATAACAGTTAATATAATAATTAGTCTTAGTAGTAACAGAATTAATAATAACTTTATATATATATATATTTATAAATTATTGTAATTGTTAATTATTAATAGTGGTAATAATATTAATAACTATTATTATTATTGCTGTTGTTATTATGTTTTTTTTTTACAATTAAAAATGACGATAATAAACTAAATTTATAATATATAAAAAAAATTGTATTATCAGTAATATTAATACTAATAATTCAAATAAAATGATGTTTCTACCTTCTTTTGTCAACAGCAGCTAACAACAACACAAAGGCTCTTCTAAGAGCCCCACAACTGAGAGTCTCTGACTTTGTAAGTATGTATTTTCTATGTAAATAACAATTATTAATATTATAATTATTAATAAGTATTAATAACAGTTAATATAATAATTAGTCTTAGTAGTAATATAATTAATAATAACGTTTTATATATATATATATATATATATATACATATACACCTACATAATTATTGATTATTTTAATTGTTAATTATTAATAGTGGTAATAATATTAATAACTATTATTATTTCTGTTGTTATTATGTTTTTTTACTATTAAAACTGATGATAATAAACTAAATTAATAATATATAAAATAAATTGTATGATCAGTAATAATAATATTAATATTTAAAATAAAATTATGTTTCTACCTTCTCTTGTCAACAGCAGCTAACAACAACACAAAGGCTCTTCTAAGAGCCCCTCAACTGAGAGTCTCTGACTTTGTAAGTATGTATTTTCTATGTAAATAACAAGTATTATTATTATAATTATTAATAAGTGTTAATAACAGTTAATATAATAATTAGTCTTAGTAGTAATATAATTAATAATAACTTATATATATATATATATACACACACACACACACACATATATAATTATTTTAATTGTTAATTATCAATAGTGGTAATAATATTAATAACTATTATTATTGCTGTTGTTATTATGTTTTTTTACTATTAAAAATTATGATAATAAACTAAATTAATAATATATAAAATAAATTGTATTATCAGTAATATTAATACTAATAATTAAAATGATGTTTCTACCTTCTCTTGTCAACAGCAGCTAACAACAACACAAAGGCTCTTTTAAGAGCCTCACCACTGAGAGTTTTGACTTCGTAAGTATGTTTTCAATGCTTGTCATTTACCTTCTCAGTGTTTAAAAATTTAAAAGTTGTGCTGGCGACTGATATAGAATTCGTAATTCAAATTGATTCACAAGCTCTCAAAGTTTTTGATTTCGATTCATGATACCAATGGCAGCCATTTACCCGACTAAAACAGTCCGATCCTAAATCGTGTCAAAGTAGAATGATGTGGTTTCTGATCCCCCCCCCCCCCCCCACCCTGATAGTTCTACTGTTTGTCCCATAATTCCCTGTGTGAACGAGACACGTTCATAACCATTCATATATAAACAGACTTCCAGCCGTTGACTCTGTGATATTTTCCAGCGACTCTGGCTGACATTGTAGGACCAAAATCCATCAAGTCTGTATTTCTACATCCATTGCTGTGATGCATTTCAGAGTATCAGCTTCAGTTTTTTATATTTTAGACCCATGTCTAGTGATAATGGGTATTATTTATAAGTGTTACCACAGTGCTACTTTTGGATAAAAATAGAAAGAAAGAAAAAATGTTACATTTCTGGATATTCATGTCTTTTTTTCTTCTCCTTTCACAGGCTGTTGGTCTGTTTTCATGATGTGTACCACACTGTGTGACGTGACCAGCAGGGTAAAACAGCTCTGCGTTAGACTGGAGCAGAACACATATCCTTTATTAGCTGCTGCTCACAGGTCATGAATAGAGTGTGATTTCTAACACTGGCTTTCACACATGGGCTGACGTGGAGGAAAGACATCTAACTGACACAGTAGCAATTGATTTCTTGTTTTTTTTTTTTTCCTTTTTGTGTATTTCTGTCATCTAGCTGTTGCTGCCTTTAGGACTCGGATTCCTTTGTAAAGTGTCTTAAATTGAATTTCACATCTCTGCGTTGGTTTGACTGACACTAATGCACAGCTGGCTCATCATTCACCAGCATTGAGATTTTAAAGTTGTTTGCATGACTTGTTTATGGATCAGCTAAATGATTCAGTGGCTCACTCAAGTGTTTTGATTTAAAAACTGTCTGTTTTTTAAAAACAGACTTATCATTTTATTTTTCCATCATATTTCTATATTCAAAATGTTATTTTTAAAACATTAATCATTGTACCAATTCAAGTACAACTTCTTTGCCACCAATGCAACACAAAGATACATTTTATGGTTAGTGATTGGATTAGTATCAGCTCCATATAGTGTCTTGCCATTCTAATTGTAATTATTTTTTTTAAAGAAGAGACATTTCCAAGTGATAAAGGGCAGAAATTATCACTCCAAAGGTGCCCTCACTCACTGTAAAATTAGTCATGCAGCGTCCACAATGGAAGAACCCTCTCGCAATGATGACCAGACATGTTTTAGAAACACACAATCAGATGGATAACAACTTACTTAACACCCTGCAGTGGCCAAAACACGCTTGCGTGGAGCTCCTGTGCTTTCCTTATCCTTCCTTCTATCGAATGGAATGGATATTGACCAAACATAAGAAAATCGTTGTCCCTGCATTTGTTTATCTGCTAATAGGTCTGTCTGAGAACTGTTGTATTAACAGTCATTAACCAGTAACATAAACTGTACTTTGCATGAAGATGAAGTGAAAAGTTTGCATTTATACTGATTTAAGTCCTAACATCTGTACCATTTTAGGATGGTCTTCTTTCATAAAGGATACATGTGAAGCTGTTTTTGGCTAAAACTAGCGTCTTAGGAGGTATATGAATTAAATGACCCACAGTATGTTTTTAAGCAGCCTTCACAAGTATGGTGACTTAAAATTCTGCTTCTGTAGAGCAGTTGCAATTTTAGAGGGAAAATGTGATGGACAGAACTGTTTTTGTAGATGAATTAGCTCATGCACAAGGCCGGGTTGTCATACCTGCGGCCTGCTTGTATGAAAACACTTACAGCATGTGCTTTCACCGTTGACTCACTCTGCATCTGTTTGGGATGCTTCTGCAGAACACGGCAGGTTGTTTAAATCTGAATTTGTTCAGCATTGTAAGCCTAGCGTCCTGTCCTGATTACTATACTCCCCGGGGAAGCAGAATATCCCAATATGGGTCCCTTTCTCCTCATCAACTGCCTCTCATTTCCTTTGCTCACTGTCTCTAGCCCTCGTATTGACAGTAACTCCCTAACCCCCCCTGTTTTTGCTGAGTAAACATGAATCTTACTGTCTTTTTAACAGTACTAAACGTTCGAGCATATGGTAGCAATTTTCCACCGGCAAACACCTTATTCAGAAATAAAGTCTTCTTTTGTGTATTGTTGCATTTACGTGTCCGCTGATAAACATTAGCCTTAACATATGCTTCCCCACATGGTTCGAGTGGGTCAGCCTCTTTATGGTCGTGATGAACTGCGTGACCTTGGGGATGCACCAGCCGGCTGACGTCGACTGCACTTCAGAGAACTGTAAAGCTCTACTGGTCAGTATGGACACATAGAGGCCTACACACAGACCAGCTCTTTTCCTGAACCTAGCGATCAAACTGCTGAGTCAGCATTGTAAATTGTCATCATATTCCCCAACCCTAGAACATCGTTGATTAATTCCTATCTCTTAAAAGCAGTAGCCACCATTAATTTACATTGGAATCACAATTTGCAGAAACAATATATCACATTTTGTCTGCCGCTTGCTGATTCGGACACACTTGTACAAGCCATTGCTTTCCAGTTGCCACGGTTCACTTTGCAATTCATCCATTAAGTGAAATAACTAATCTAATCAAGTTTTTTGTTATCTTTGTTTTTTTTTATGTCAATATTTTTATTTGTTATTTTTTATCACTACCATTAAGAATTGATTTAGAGAGCTAATTTATCTTATCTTAATGTACCCTAGGAGTACCCTATAGGCCACAAACTCAAAGCTACAAAACCTGTCAAAATATACAAGTTATTTATTGATCTCTCTTTCTCTATCTTTTAGGTGTGTAATGGACTCACCTGTATCTTCTTCATACTGGAGATGTTCATGAAGATGTTTGCTCTTGGTCTCTGTGGGAAATCCAGATATTTTGACTGCTGGACAAACCGATTTGACTTCATAGTTGTCCTGGCAGGGTAAGGGGACCTGAGTTTTCTTTCCAACTTCTGTGACATACCATCCATGTAGCTGCAGGGGAATCAGGGGCTATAGTGACTCCGAGTGAGTTTATTTTATCCAAGTAGAGACATCTGCATTCTGTGAACTGTATTAATGGACATTTCAATGAATTTGCTCTGAGAAAATGGCTCAAGTTTATATTGTTTCAGGTTTATATTGTGAAGTTCACCTCTAAAATACTTTTTCTTCATGTTTACCTGCATATGGCCCTTGTTGGGCTTTTTATTTGTTCTATAGCCTTCAGCTATAGTCCTTCAGATCTCACGTATGTGGATTACAAGCATCCCACATGTTATTTTGATGCGCTTTTAAAAACACTTAATCATCACAGTATAACATCAAGCCAAATTCAACTTCAGGGATGTCACTCTGTCAAAGTAGAAAGCATAAGTGATTGTGAATCAGTTTTACCCATTCTCTTCGTGGACTCTTCTCTGTCTTGACTTGCTTTTTAATGAGCTGGTCTCAGCTACAAAATTGTCAGAAACAACACTTATTCTGTATACAATATGACAGATGTTCCTATATGTTTGTATTTCTCAGGATCGTGGAATTCTCCCTTGACCTCGCGGGCATCAATTGGACCGCCATCAGATGCCTGTGTGCCATAAAACCTCTGAGGATCATCAACAGAGTTCCCAGTGAGTAAAAACACACACATACTTTCTCTCAAAAATCTGTGATCTGCAAACCTCAGGTCTTAAAAATGCAGATTTGTTGGTGTTAATGCCAAGCCTCAAAAGCACCCTGTGTCAGCGTCAACCCCTGCTTTATCAAAGCCTGGATAGGGTGAAATTGAAAAAATAATAATAATTCATGGAAATTTCTAAAATGATTAAACTCTATCGTTCAAAAGTCTGAGGTCCGTAAGAGATTTATTTTATACCTTTACAGTTTCCACAAAAACATGAACATGTGAAAGCCAAGTAATTTTAACCCATACTTAAAAAATAAATTATAACCCATAATTTTTCCTCTGCATGTAACTCCAAGTTAGAGCACACACATTAGGAGGAGTCAGTAGCAAACACTCACACACTCAGCAAACATGGACACACACCCTTTATTCAATCCCTGCAGTGCTTCACTATCATGCATGAAAACACACACACTTACACAAGCAATACCATTGTTGCAAAAGCAAACACACAACATTTTATGATGGCAAACTCTCAAGAGTCACAACTGGGTGGATGTTCATGGTTACATAAATTGTTATATGCAAATAAAAGGTACAAATGACTGAATTATGAGATTTTCATTCATTTAGTTGATTTTATGAAAATATTTCCAAGTAATATAAGACAGAAGCAGAAAAGGTTATTGCATTTTATGAAAGAATGCAAAACTAAACCTTTTCTAGAATAATGAAGGCTTATTATTCTTTTGTTTCATAATAATATTTCTGTGTTTGTGTAGAAATGCAGATCCTGGTGAACATGTTGATCGAAGCTGTGCCGATGCTGCAGCACGTGCTACTGCTCTTCGGCTTTGTCTTTTTTATCTTTGGTGTCATTGGTGTGGAGCTGTGGGGTGGACTTTTAGAAAACCGGTGTACCCCAGAGGAGAACTTCACCCTGTGAGTACCAAAAGAGGAGGAGTGGTGGGCTTAAGGGAGTAAGACAGAGGACTCAATGTACAGAAGACCTGCTTAAAAGAAAAGATTTTTGTGGGGTTTGAAAGAAAAAATAGTAAAGTATTTGAGTTTTAACGTATTATATATGGAATGTCTTTATATAAGGAATTTCTTTAGCTTTTGCAGATGTTCACTACAAATGTTAGCTCAAAAGAACACTTAATGTAACTCGTAATGTACTAGAGGTCTACACAGGCTTTAAACTGAAGCCCCAACCTGGCCCGTACCCAAGATCGCTTGATCTGGCCTGACTGTACCCAGTACTGGTACTGTTAAATCCGATGTTGTAGAGATCTACCGTGACCCTGGGCAACATGCTTTTTTTGCCAGGTAGTAGGTTTTCTTGTACTGAACAGTAGCACCAAATATGAAGTTCAGATAACAAACCCTTCACCCTTTGACGTGTACGATCATACGTTCATGTGTCACGTGATCAACCGCTAAATTCACACGTGTTTTCATGCGATATCGCAGAATTTTTACCTCTTCCTTGGGGGGAGTGACAGAAAATAATTGAGAATCACTGACTTAGCGTGCTGTTTTTTTAAACATTTAAATACCTGCACATATCAAATAGTAGAAAATGTGTACGAATGGAGTTTTAGTTGTTAGCAGCCTACGTTTGACAAAGCTGATTACTGAGAGGTGCAAGAGAGATATAGCTACTTGATTTATGAATTCGCTGTGCTCATTTAATTCATAGAGTTTATCTCATAGAGATGTTCTTGAAACATTAACCCGAACCCGAGTTCGTCGGGACCCATCAGGCTTGGTTCTGGTAGCAGACCTCTAAACCATATCAACAGTTAGTTGCTGGAGCGCTCTCTGTTTATCAGAACTTGCATATTATAATTTATTTCTTCGTAGTTTAACATATATCAAAGAAACGTCTTTAAAGGTGCTATATGCAATTTCAGCTATTCCCTCTTAGCTGAAACATTCCCTCTTATCAAGCCTGAAGATAAGGCAGTTGCCTGCATTTGCTTGCAAACTAGTTTGTAAGAATGCTTTGCTAGCTTGCCTTACACCTTTATTATATTATTATTGCATTTGAATTACTAGTTTATGCCAATGTACCTTCAGATGTGACACTTTTGTTCTCTTGAAGACATAAAAATCTGTTTTCGTGTAGATGTAAATCTACATATTAAATTTGCTTTAGAACTGAAAGGTGTGATTCCTCATGGCACCTATTTCAGTAATTTCATGGACTTAGTTGCTGATAGAACCTACGAATGAATCGGAAGTAGGGACGAGTCTTCTGTATTGACGTACATCCGAGTGTAAAATTTAATATAAAAAGAAATGCTGTAATAGAACTTAGTTCTATTTGGTTATTCACTGGTTTTGACATGTTGCACTCAGGAAATAAATGTGAGCTGGTATTTGGTTTGTGGTGGGGTGAGGAGAGGTTTAAGCGAATAGAGAAGTTTGAAAGTAAGTCTTTAAGTGCCTTCCTCCACACGAGCATAACAGCTACAGCCACTGTAATTTCTTGAGCAAGAATATGTGAACATCAAAAAATATACTTTTATTTTGAAATCTCGATGAGCAGTTTGCATATTTGTAAACATATAGGGCTCAACAGTCCTTTCAAATTCTTCCTTATTTCAGAATAAGCGTGTGTTCAAAAATGTAAAGAAATGCTCATATTACTTCACTGGCCAAGGGAGCAAACAACCACCGTGACGTCACACGATGTTTGTATTGCAAAACGGCGACACCCTTGCTCTAAAACAAAACATCCTTTTTTCTTTGAAATGGTTCCATTAATTGTTTTTGTTATATATTTTTTGGAAAGTGGAAATGGAAATCAGTTTACTAAATGTACACTTTTCCGTTTTAACACTGTATTTCCAAAGTCCATGACCTCTCTTGTCTTTTCCTCAGCACATCTGGAATCACCCTCCCCTCCCCATATTATCGGACTAGGCAGGATGACGAACGACCTTTCATCTGCTCTCTGGCAGATGAGGTTAATGGCACCAGGTCCTGCAGCAATCTGCCTGCTTGGAGAGAGGGAGGACCGGAATGCCTGGGTCCCATTGACAAACTGATCAATGGCACCGCTTCTACAATGGGTCAATGTGTGGACTGGAGCAAATATTACACCCGTTGTAGTCCAGGACACACTAACCCACATAAAGGAGCGGTCAATTTTGACAACATTTTGTACGCGTGGCTCGCCATATTTCAGGTTTGAGACTGGGCCAAGTACCATTGTTCACACTTTGTTCCCCTAATCCAGTCACTCAAACAGTTTCCGGATGAAGTCTGACACATCACTTTTGTAGTGTTAAAAAATGCTAATCCATCTTGATCTTGATCACTGTTTTGGGCAAAAATGACATCAGATATTAAGTGCTGTCAAGACATATTTTACACTCTTAACAACTCTTAAATGCATATACATTTTATGTACAGATTTCTCCCTCGAAATCCGATCATAAATCGTAGACCCATCTTCATCGTGAACAGCAGATTGTCTCAACTAATGACTTGTGATTGGTCATCCGAGACTAATTTTACCAGGTGTATAAAGAGCCTGAATGTGGTCTGATCTGGTTTGTGCAGGTGATGACGCTAGAGAATTGGACTGAGATCTTGCACTACGTCATGGACGCTGATTCCAACTACGCCGTCATCTACTTTATATCGCTTGTCATCGTAAGTTTTTATATGTTGGCATGCATGCGTTCAGGAATGAAGCCTTGTGTCCTAATTATTGAGAACTTGTAGTCTGTGGTTTTATGAGGCATATGTAGTCTGCAAGGACCTGAAGTTTGGTGACCTTTAAAAGGGCCAGAGGGTGACCTGGATGAACAAAAAGGTGTCTGTGTCATGTAATGGCTGTTAACCGATAAACGGCGGATAGTAAAATTCTATACTATTTAGTCTAAATAAATAAAAATAAAAGATTATAACACTGAAATCAACTATTTTATATGTAAATTCAGAGTAAAATTAAGTAGACAACATTAATGTACAGTATCAAAAATGTATATGAATTTTGAAATGTTAAAGAAAAAGGGAAAAATCTCTCAAATCTACTATGGCAACAATATATTGTGCATCCGTCTTGAAGCCAGCTCTCGTACCGTGGCAGCCCTCTTGGTTGAATGATAGGAACAGCAGTGAGTGAAATCCTTGTGAGATGTGCTTCAGATAATCTCTCCTCCCAAGATTAAAGATGAGAGAGAGCAGAAAAATATGCCCCCGAGGATGAAGAGCGAAAGGGTCTGAAGCTGAAATATGGCAGGAGACTAAAGGAATATTTCCGCCAAATGTGTCTTAGACAACTGACTCTACTGAAATCCACTTTAGCCTTACAAATGACAAGTATAGGAAAATGTGGGAGTGTGTCTGGAGCTAATGACAGGGCCTAATCCTGTGTAGGTCAGCAGAGTGAAAGCGCTAGAAGTTAACTGGAGCCCATCAGTTCCGCTCACTTCCCCTCCCACGGCCTCATGGGATAATAAAGTGTCCATCACATGCGCACTTCAGAATCTCAGTGGAAGTAGCAGGTTACTTTTCAAAAACTATGCATTCGGACCTATTACTTTTGCCGTACTATTTTTCCCAAACTAAATAGAAGGGAAGTATTTGATTTGAATACAGCATGTGCTTCATACTCGCCCTTATGATAATTTATTAAGTATGTTAAGTATGTTGAAACTGTGGATACTGTTATAAAAGCATGCATGTTGTAAAAATCTTCAAATAATCACAACTACCCAAAGTATATACAGTGGAATCCAGTTATCTATATAACCGATGATCGAGATAACCAATGATATGGCAAATACAAATTTTTTAAAATTTTTTTTGATGAAGCGATAGGCATGTTATAAAAATGTACATACACTGTATATGTTTGCTAACAACAACAAACACCTTCAATTCTCGATACAAAGCTTAATTATATTCTCCAACATTGCAAACACAATTTCTCTCACAGCGTAAACAGTCCTAACATATTTGTGAGGTCATCACGCTATACTAGATTGCATACTTTCTTGCGTTCTGAAAATGTACTTTCTCAACAAAATCGGCTTCGTCCCGTCTTTTAACAACCCCGGGTTCTTCAATCCGCAGCGGTGCTGAGCAGAGCGCGCGTCAGAACAAAAGGTGTGTGTGTGTTTATCTAAGCCTCATACTCATTGGTTGGTAATCGCTCGTTGAGAAAACCAATCAAATCAGAGAAGGCGGGCTTTATGTGCAAACAGAAGCAAATGAGGCTTTGGGATGTGGGTGGGAGAGAAGTGTCACTGACAGAGCGACGTGCAATGCAAACTCAGCACATGCGCAAAGTAGTAGGTACGCTCATTAGTCACGAGATAGCCATGTGAAGAGGCGAATTTGTCCCTCTTTTGTGCTCGACAACATAAAAGAATCGACATTACCGAAAAGAAAATGCTAAGACAAATAGGGATTTTGGCGGTTCCACTTCAAAAACGTCGACATAATAGGATTGACGAGTTAACCGTGAGTTGAGATAAGTGAACTCCACTGTGTATATATATATATATATATATATATATATATATATAAATAATGGAAGAAAACATACCAGCAAAAATTGATTAGGAAGAGTCCAGTCACAAATCAAAATCTCAAATCAGGACAGCAGATGTGAAGGCAGGGTGCATGTGCACAACTCCTAATTTCTCAACCTTCTCTGTCCTCCTCATAACTCACCCGTCCTCTCTGATCCCTACTTCACATGAGCTGGAGCCAGACTGTACTTTCATTAAGGTGTGCAAGATCTGTTTGCGTGTTGACAAATGCCAGCAATATGAACGGGGAATGATATAAGAGCAGGCTCTCTGTCCTGATGAGATTGGAACTGGTTCGCTCTCAGTCTTTAAAATGCTTTGGCTCCTGATTGTATATAGGGATATAGCCCTTCTCTGTGAGGACTAGGAGGTATTTGGAGGTTTTGCTGCTATGAAAGAGCCTGATAATAATAGCATATCAAAGAGTGGTTTAGGCACGCACAAAAAAAAACATACTTTAAGGTGTGGTCACATTGGTTACATTTTCGTAAGTAAAAATGGTCTATTGTCAATAGTGTAGCGATTTATTAATCACAGAAAAGTCACTTTCAGATCAAGACATATTCTTTTGTTTAACACAGTAAAATTGCATGACCAACGTAACCTTATTGTTGCTGGATTTTGGCTGTTAAAATTAGCTGGACAACGGTAAATGTGACTGCACCTTTAAGGGTGTAGAACAATGCTGATAATGTTCATTATTTTCAAGATCTCCTTCTTCTTCTTCCTGTTCCAGATTGGACCCATCTTCATGATGAATCTGTTCATGGTGGTCATTACCAGTAAGTTTTCGGCAGATCAGCAAAAGAACCAGCGGATGAAAGAGAAATCTGCTCGCTACCTGTCCTCCGACACAGTGGCTTCGACCATTGTGTCCGGAGAATGGTATGAGGAGCTCTTCGAGGCTGTCTGCCACAAACTATGTCTATGTAAAGACTACATGAAGAGTAAGTAGTGAGTGAGTGAGTGAGTAAGGAGAGAGTTGGAGGCAGAGAAATGACAGTGAATAGCAAAGCTATGATTAACAGTATTTGTAGATAACTAAAATTCACATTAGCCCTGATAAGATTTTTGCCCATAAGATTTTTTCATGAAATAAAACAAACTAATTAGGCTATAATTTTTTGGTAGCAATGCAAAAACAACAACTTGATTTTCACTTTTAAACTGTCATCTCTCATTCATATGTAGCATTACAAATTTTGATTCATTCTAGTGAAGTGGATCATTAGGGCAGTTCAAAAGAACAATCAAAAAAATAAATCACTGCAAAGCATTTTAATGTGAATAAAAAATAATAATTTTAGTTAAAAATTAATTAATTGCTTTTTTTATTCAATTACGTACAGTTCCTGCGTAACTTTTTGGTGTCTTATATGTACGAAGGGCGTTTTGCCAGTCGGGAGAGAGAGGAGACTGCAATGGAGATGACCGACATGACCAACAGGAATGAGAACAATTCGGAAGAGACGGGGGACGAGCTTTCGGAAGCACACACCTGTTTCTGGAAATGTAAACAGGCCTGCAATCAAACGAGTGTGAAGCTTGTCGAAAGCAAGTTCTTCGACTGCTGGATTATAATCCTCATTGTCGTCAATGCAATCAGCATGGCCTGCGAGAAGCATAATCAGGTAATTTCACCTGTGGTACAGTCAGTTCACATAATGAATCTGGTCTGAAGATGTGTTCAACCTCATCATGTCACATATTACTGTAATAGCCGGCTCTTTCTGCAGTGCTGATAGAGTCTTCACATTGCGACTCAAAGTAATGAGAGCACGTGGAACGGCTTTTGGAGTCTTGTTGGATTGTTTTCTTGCCATGAAAGTGCAGTTTTGATATATTTCTCTCTCTCTCTCTCTCTCTCTCTCTCTCTCTCTCTATATATATATATATATATATATATATAAATCCTCTATTCTCCAGGCTTGTACTGCTTGTATGTGTAATGTTTGAAACTTTGTATTGTGAGCACTCTTGTGTACTTTTGCATCTTCAGGATTAATCGCTTTCTGTTTTCCTCAAATTGTAAGTGGTTTTGGATAAAAGCGTCTGCTAAATGAATAAATGTGCAGTTAATTATCACAGTCCACAACCTCTCTTGAACAGCAAAGCAGTGATCTGAAATGACCTCTCCACATTTACCTCCCCTTTTATCCATTCCAGCCTCTCACTTGTCCTCTCTCTCTTTCTACAGTCTGCTGAACTTGAGCGGGCCCTGGAGGGTTGTAACATAGGGTTCACCGTTATATTCTTCTTGGAGATGATCCTTAAGGTTACTGCCTTTGGCCTGTATAAGTATATGAGCCAGCTCCACAACATCTTAGATTGCATTATTGTGATCTCCAGGTAAATAGATTTACATTTGTTTATATATGTTTATATACATTTACATTTATAGTTTGTTGAATGTCTGAATAAGTCACAAGGTAAGTATTGGTAAGTATAATGGTGATACTATTATATGACGGGTGTTTCTTCAACTGTGGACATTTAGAAAGTAAACTGTTGACACATTTTCACACTGACTAGTTCATTTAATTTTTTGACTATATATATATATTTCAACTTGGCTTAAAATTATATTTACCCATTTCCTTTTTCTTTTTGCACATTTTATCTTAAACATGATTACTGACATAGCTGTGTCCTTGGTAACCAAGTTCACTTTAGCAAAAACTTTATTTGGAGCAAAGCATTTTGGTATAGTTAGATTGACACTACAATAGACAGTTATTTTATGGGAGAAATTATATTACAGTGGAACCCGGTTATGTCGCCGGCCTAAGGGTTTGCCAAAAAGCGTCGACATAACTGATAAGAAAATGCCAAGACGACGAGGAAATTTGGCGGTTCCACTTTAAAAAACAAAAAGTCGACTTAATAGGGTTGGCGAGTTAACCGAGGTCGAGATAAGTGGGTTCCATAAGTGGGTTAACTTTCACACATTTTCAATGAAAATCCATCAAAGAATATGATTACAATAATCTATTATTAAGATTGAGTCTGGGGCAAGGGCAAAATCAAGTCAATAAATTAGGAATTGATCACAAAAATTTCACCTTGCAGATTTCTCAATGAATTTCATTGCATTGATCAACGGAAAACTGAATTGAAAATAACTAATGTGTTATATCACTACATTACTAACAAAAGACAATGAACAATAAGCAAACTTTCAGGAACACCCTTACATGATTGTTACCTACCCTACATTAATTGACACTTTATTTGTGAATGTGTATAGTGCATTGGAGATCATTGTGCAGTCCGACGCGGGTCTGTCCATCCTGAGGGTGTTCAGAATCTTCAAGTTCTACAAGGTGATGCGATTCTTCCCATCTCTGCACAAAGAGATCAAGGTCATCGGGAAGTCCGTGGCCAATATGGCATACTTCTTCATGCTACTAGTGCTGCTCATCTTCATTTTCAGGTGGGTTGGTCTTTGTAATTGCGTGCATACATGACTGTGTTGTTCTGAATATGAGATGATGTTTTTTTTTCTTAGAAATACATCTGAAAAAAATGAGATAATCTTATGCTCAGGGTCTAGACTTTTACATGTCAGTAATACACCTGCAATAATAGGTGGCGGCAAATATGCGTAAAACAACTGTGCCAAGAAGTATGGTGTGTCGGTGGGTAATGTTAGGAGATTGCGAGCCTAAAAAGACGCAAGAAAAGCTTACCGTCTAAGAGCTGCTTGACTTGTCATGTGTGCGTCCCTCTCTGACTGGATCAATCTTCACCTGTACGTGATTTTAAATTGTAAGACGTTAACCCAGATTTCACTTCTGCTGTTAATTTCTGTATATCAACTTCTGCTATTTCGATAATTTCAATATATCATGGAGCCCTAAAACAGACTGGAGCTTAGGTAAGGTTCATTTTGGCCATACCTGTGAGTTCCAGGGTAAAGCAGATCCACCGCTACTCTGAGGCAGCATCAGGGTTATTATAGTTTACTAAAAGAAATAAAAAAATATGGTAAAAAAAAATAAAAACAACTTTAATTTCAGCTTTTTGCTAAGGAAATATTTCATGTTTTTAATTAGTTTAACTTCACGTACTAAAATAACACATAAGCTCACATGAATATAAGCTCACATTGACATTGTCAAAGAACAACAAAACAAAAACTTTAAAATGAAAAAGAGCAGAAAATAAAATCATTCAAAATATGACTAAAAGCTGTAATAACATGTTACCAAAATAACACTGGGCAGCATTGTCCACTATTCAGCTTTATTTTGGCTTATGAGAATTATTTTAAACTGTAAATGTGACAATCAGGAATGATTACCTCGAAAAGCATATCCGTATGCAAGTGCAAGTCTTTATTTAAAGTATGTTGCTGAACCCTGCTCTAGATCTACAACAGTACTCACACATACTGCATCTCCTACAGTTGAATGAGAGGTGTTCCATATGTCTCCTCACATAGCACTGCTGTCATTCTTATAGGCTCCTCACCTCTGAGACTCTTTTATCTCACTCATTTTCTGAGACTCATTTATCTCACATCCCGGAAACATACGGTATGAGAATATCTAAATGTGAGAAAGTAACATTCAAAGCTTGTTTGTCTGTTTGTTTTTGCAGTCTTATTGGAATGCACATATTTGGAAACCAGTTTAGCCTGAAGACGGATAGGACAAACTTTGACAGTCTGCTTTCAGCTTCTGTCACAGTTTTTCAGGTGCATAAATATTCTTGTATTTAATATATTTTCTCTCAAATTTAATCTAAAGTTAAACAGTATTTGATGACATTTGTCTATATGTGTGTGTGTGTGTGTGTCTGCAGATCATATCGCTAGACGACTGGAATATAGTTATGAGTAAGGCCATGGCCTATACCTCCCCCATGGCAGCCCTGTATTTCATCTTTCTCATAATTATTGGGGTCTTCATTCTGTTCAATTTGCTCTTGAGCTTCCTGGTCGAGGCATTTTTGACTGAGGTAAGGTACACACATCTGGGTAATTGGCTTTTTTTGTTGATGCATAAAACAATCCTAAACATAACAGGGCCAATAACTTTCAGGTTTCTGAAAATGAAATTTCACGCTCATCCTGAAAAGCATGTGTTGGCTGTGATGCTTTTCGTAACAAGGTCATATTTGTGCAGGTGTTTAGCAACAAAATGATAGCAAGACCATGTCGAATGGCTCTAATATGTCTAATATGCTGTCCTGGGGCATTTTTCCAAAGGCTTTTGTTGTTCTTGCCAGTGAATATATTTTCGATGTGGATGCTTGTATATATAGCATTTCACGAACAGGTCTGCAGGAGTAAGTTATCTCATCTCTCCAGGGTTATGGTCTAGATCTGAAGCACAATGTGAGGTTGAGTGGGGAACTAGAGCAAATGTGACTGACTTTCAGAGAGAGAGCAAACAAGATGACATATCTTTTAAAAATGCTCATGGCTGTTTGTTCTAAGAAAATATGTGTTGTTTTCTTTGTTCTGATCTTGTGACCCTTCTCTCTTTTTTTGCCTGACTGGAACAGTCAAATGCCAAACTTTCTTCCTCGAGCTCCTGCAGCAGCAGCAACAGCAACATGGTCAGGGCTATCCAATTGCTTCCGTCACCGGTGAGCTATTATGCATGCTGCAGTCTATTTATTATACTATTTATTATAGTATATTGATATTTGGGAACGGCCCACACAACCCAGTCACAGGTTGAGTTGGAACAGTTTAGGTCGATCCTCTAGATGCTTAGGGATGGGGGGGCAGAGGTTGTTTACGGGTTATTAACCCTTACTCTATATTACCAATACTCTGTATTACTAATACTAAAATGGTATTAGTTTCCATCGATCATCATCATAATAATAATAGTAATACAGGTGCCTGGACCTGGACTTTTTGTGTCTGTGGACCACTATTTGTAATCAAAAAAATTTGCGGACCACCTCATAACACACATAATAAAATGTCTACACACAGTCTTACCTGAATTAATCCGCACCTCTAAATAGGCTTACTAGCACTACTATAACTTAATTAATAACAATTTAATGCAAATGTTATATCAATATAGGCCTACATATTCTTTTTTTTAAAAATTATGGGAATTTCCTGGTAAAATGAAGGTAAAATATTATTTTATTTTGCCTTTCCACGGACACCTGCAGTACCCTCAGAGACCACAGTTTGGGAATGACTGCTCTAGACACTTCAACGGGGGCAGTGCCCAACAGAATCTCTTCGTTGGATCTCAGGATTTGGAATCTTTACCCAACACCAGGGACTCAAATGAAAGGCTTGCCTCGGGCTCCCGCAGCAGCAGCGTGGGCAGCTCTCTGATCAGGGCTGTCCCGGAGCAGGCAAAGCTGGTGAGCCATTATGCATGCTGCAGTCAACTTGCCATTCATTGCCATTAAAGGTGTTACTCACCGAGGGGACAAAGGCTATATCATACCATTCCAGCAATCCAAAACACAATAATTATCCACCACCTCTGCATGTATTAGCATTTAGCAAACCAGTAAAAATATGTTTTATTTAGCACTTAGTCGTCTGTACTCGTCTAGCTTGCATTATATTAGCTTACATATAGAGGGGTCATTGGGCGTGCGCTCGAACTGAGGGCAACTTATAAACTGTGTACCGTATTTTCCTGCATATAACTCCCAGATGCAGATAATCCGACCCTCCTATAGCCCGCAGGGTTTGGGGTGTTGTGTAAAAAAAATCGTTGGCATAACCCGCACCTTTATATAACCCGCACCTATAGATTTATGAACTTTTTTTTGTGTAATTTCACATTTAGAATTTCAAATGTTGCTCGCATGACGTCAATTATCCATAACTGTTCAGGCTCAGTACACAGTGCACAGTGCACGAAATTCAAACAATAAGAAAACAAACACAAGTCAGAATCAGAACAAAAAGCAAAAGTCTCCCGCTGTGCAGCAGCACGTCCCTTAAGAAGCGATTCTACAGGTGTTGATCATCAGATTTGATAATATATCAGATTGATAGTAAAAGCACCAGAGACAACAACCCTCACAAGAAAGAAAATACCGCAAAAAAAACCCCATATGTCCTTAGGGACGTAACAAATAAAATGAAATATTATTACGTGTAAAAACTTGTGACATAGCCCACACCCTTATTTAACCCGGTGTTCAATGAGTTGAAAGGATGGTATATTTGTCTGCTGTTTTAGCCAGATTCTAAAAGGTATTAGTTTCCATCGATCATAATAATAATAATAATACAGGTGCCTGGACCAGTGCTGACCTCTGAGCAGACATCCCAGCAGGCTACTCTACTGTCTCCACCGCCTCCTTGGTATCGGTTCTCCAGACATTTCAACGGGGGCAGTGCCCAACAGAATCTCTTTGTTGGATCTCCAGAGCTGCCACAGGTGCCTGAACCAGCACTAGAATTCCATTGTTATCCCTGTTTTACAGTGGAAAGTGTGGTTATGCTTACACTCTTAGATTATAAACCTGAATAAAACATTATAGATTCAATAAACAACCTCAATTTAAAAGTGAACCAGTACCGGTATTTGCTTTGTAACTCAGCCGTATTATTGTTCTTGTGGTACTTTGACCTTGTCCCTTTTTTTTCTCCTGTCTGGAACAGCGCGATGCTAAAATTCCTTCCTTGGATGATGACAGATTCTCTTCTCAAATAAAGGATTCTGTCCAGCTGACAAGTCACGGTTACAATGACGGACACTGCACTAAGGCCGGTTACAATGGTGTGAAAAAGAGTTTGCCCCCATACTTTTCCCCTTTTTTTCATGTTTGTCACACATAAATGTTATAGATCATCAAACAAATGTAACTACAAGTCAAAGATAACACGAGTAAACACAAAATGGGTTTTTAAACGAAGGTTGTTATTATTAAGGGAAAACAAAATCCAAACCTACATGGCCCTCTCCCCCTGTTAAAACATAACTTAACTGTGTTTTTATCACTCCTGAGTTCAGTTTCTCAATCCACATCCAGGTCTGATTACTTCCACAACTGTTCTTTATGAAGAAATCACTTAAATAGGACCTGAAGCTGAATTGTAGCGTTGCCAGTCAAAATGAAAAGATTCATGATTTGTTATTCATTTATGTTTGAATCTATCACTTTGGTACATTGCACAGGCAATAATATAAAATAATAAGTCCAGGACACTGAAGCTCTACACAGGCTCCCATCAGTGTGGGCAGGGGTGGGCAAACTATTTGTCTCGTGGGCCACATTGGTATCTTAAAATTGACAGAGGGGCCGGGGGTGAGCGTGATTGTTGGGGGGGGGGGTTTGGGGTGCACGCTGTGATTGTTGACGGTGCGCGCATACTCTCCACCAAAGCTTCAGCACCACTGCCGCTTGCAGCCGCAACAATGATGTCACAGGGAAATATAAAATGAAGAAGGTTTAATACAAGTTTGGCGAGTTCGGCGGGACGGATTAAAAAGCCCAATGGGCCGGATGTGGCCCGTGGGCCGTAGTTTGCCCACCCCTGGTTTAGAAAAAACAGAATTCATGAAAGCTTGAAACTTTAAAAGGCTTGGTGCCTTACAATAATTAGCGTGTTTTTTTCTTTCTAATGTCTTTGTGATCTATTCTAATCAATCTTGGCATGTGTATTTGTGCAGGTCCCAAGATTTCCCCTTTGACCCCTGTGGAGGTTCCGGATTTGGAATCTTTACCCAACACCAGGGACTCACGTGAAAGGCTTGCCTCGGGCTCCTGCAGCAGCAGCGTGGGCAGCTCTCTGATCAGGGCTGTCCCGGAGCAGGCAAAGCTGGTGAGCCATTATGCATGCTGCAGTCAACTTGCCATTCATTGCCATTAAAGGTGTTACTCACCGAAAAGGGACAAAAGCTATATCATACCATTCCAGCAATCCAAAACCCCTTTAATAATTATCCACCACCTCTGCATGTATTAGCATTTAGCAAACCATTAATAAGACGCTTTACTCAGCACTTAGTCGTCTGTACTCGTCTAGCTTGCATTATATTAGCTTACATATAGAGGGGTCATTGGGTGTGTGCTCGAACTGAGAGCAACTTATAAACTACATACCGTATTTCCCCGCATATAACTCGGAGATGCAGATAATTTGCACCCTCATAGCCCGCAGGTTTTGGGGCGTTGTCTAAAAAAAATGTTGGCATAACCCGCACCTTTATATAACCCACACCTATAGATTTATGAACTTTTTTGTGTAATTTCACATTTCGAATTTTGAATGTTGCTCGCATGACGTCAATTATCCATAACTGTTCAGGCTCGTACACAGTGCACAGTGCACGAAATTCAAACAATAAGAAAACAAACAAGTCAGAATCAGAGCAAAAAGCAAAAGCACTCTCCCACTGTGAAAATCTGGGATGACCTGCAGATTATATGCGGGAAAATACGGTAATTATTTTTACAGGGGTTTAAATAATAACAGCTTTTGTGAGGAGGTTGGCATTTTATGAGGGCTCTAGACGGGTGATGGGGGGGAATTAACTAAAAATGAGTTGAAAGCATGGTATATTTGTCTGCTGTTTTAGCCAGATTCTAAAAGGTATTAGTTTCCATCGATCATAATAATAATAATAATAATAATACAGGTGCCTGGACCAGTGCTGACCTCTGAGCAGACATCCCAGCAGGCTACTCTACTGTCTCCACCGCCTCCTTGGTATCGGTTCTCCAGACATTTCAACGGGGGCAGTGCCCAACAGAATCTCTTTGTTGGATCTCCAGAGCTGCCACAGGTGCCTGAACCAGCACTAGAATTCCATTGTTATCCCTGTTTTACAGTGGAAAGTGTGGTTATGCTTACACTCTTAGATTATAAACCTGAATAAAACATTATAGATTCAATAAACAACCTCAATTTAAAAGTGAACCGGTACCAGTATTTGCTTTGTAACTCAACCGTATTATTGTTCTTGTGGTACTTTGACCTTGTCCCTTTTTTTTCTCCTGTCTGGAACAGCGCGATGCTAAAATTCCTTCCTTGGATGATGACAGATTCTCTTCTCAAATAAAGGATTCTGTCCAGCTGACAAGTCACGGTTACAATGACGGACACTGCACTAAGGCCGGTTACAATGGTGTGAAAAAGAGTTTGCCCCCATACTTTTCCCCTTTTTTTCATGTTTGTCACACATAAATGTTATAGATCATCAAACAAATGTAACTACAAGTCAAAGATAACACGAGTAAACACAAAATGGAGTTTTTAAACGAAGGTTGTTATTATTAAGGGAAAACAAAATCCAAACCTACATGGCCCTCTCCCCCTGTTAAAACATAACTTAACTGTGTTTTTATCACTCCTGAGTTCAGTTTCTCAATCCACATCCAGGTCTGATTACTTCCACAACTGTTCTTTATGAAGAAATCACTTAAATAGGACCTGAAGCTGAATTGTAGTGTTGCCAGTCAAAATGAAAAGATTCATGATTTATTATTCATTTATGTTTGAATCTATCACTTTGGTACATTGCACAGGCAATAATATAAAATAATAAGTCCAGGACACTGAAGCTCTACACAGGCAGAAGACAAACTTACATGCTCCCATCAGTGTCACCTACCATGAGAGGAGGGCTTAGAGAAACCAGAATTTATGAAAGCTTGAAACTTCATTAGGCTTGGTGCCTTGCAATAAGCTACTGTGTTTTTTCCCCCTAATGTCTTTGTGATCTATTCTAATCAGTCTTGGCATGTGTATTTGTGCAGGTCCCAAGATTTCCCCTTTGACCCCTGTGGAGGTTCCGGATTTGGAATCTTTACCCAACACCAGGGACTCAAATGAAAGGCTTGCCTCTGGCTCCTTCAGCATCAGCGTGGGCGACTCTCTGAACAGGGCTGTCTCGGAGCAGGCAACACTGGGAAGCCATTATGCATGCTGCAGTCAACTTGCCAGTCATTGCAAGGTGTTACTCACCGAGGGGACAAAAGCTATATCATACCATTCCAGCAATCCAAAACCCCTTTAATAATTATCCACCGCCTCTGCATGTATTAGCATTTAGCAAACCATTAATAAGCTTTACTTTAAACTTTACTCAGCACTTAGTCGTCTGTACTCGTCTAGCTTGCATTATATTAGCTTACATATAGAGGGGTCATTGGGCGTGTGCTCGAACTGAGAGCAACTTAAACTACATAATTATTTTTTACAGGGGTTTAAAATAGTAACAGCCCTTGTGAGGAGGTTGGCTTTTTATGAGGGCTCTAGACGGGTGATGGGGGGGGTATTAACTAAAAATGATTTGAAAGCATAGAAATTATTCCATTTCAAATAAATACTGTTCTTTTGAACTTTGTTCTTCAAAGAATCCTTAAAGTATTTGTTTCCATTGATCATAATAATAGTAATCCATTAATTAATGTTTATTTAGCAGCAATCAGTATATTAATATGATTTCTGAAGGCATCGCAAGAAGAATCCTGCCGAATTAATCTCATTTTTGCCAACAAATCTTCAACTAAATGCATTTTCTTTTGGCAGAATGCATATTTCAAGATCAAGGAGATGATGGAACTGTACAGACCAGCCTGGTGTGAGACTAGAGAGGACTGGTCCGTCTTTCTCTTCTCTCCAGAAAACAAGTCAGTCCTTTTCCTGTCTTCTCTCTTTTAAAACATAAAAGTCATGAGCACTCTTCATGAGAGCTGAGGGAAACTGTATATAAGTTATTAAAAATAACATTGGTCAAATAAATAAATATTTTAGGTCAAAAAGGTATGGCTGTATTTTGGGAATCCCAAAAGAATTTTGGGAATACAGTAATACCTCGGTTTACGAGTGACTTAGTATACGAGCAAATCGGTGTACGAGCATTGTATTGGTGTGCGAGAAAAATATTCCCTCGCCCACGCGCATTTTTGTGTGGAAGAGTCCTAACGCTCAGCATCGTCGTGCGCATTTTTACTGGAAATGACAGCCTCTTATAAAAGTCACGCGGTTCCAACCCCTTTATCACCCCTTAACTCGTTCATTCTCTCAATGTCGCTCGGTTTAGTTGCGTCATTCACCACAGTGCATTATTTTAGAAGTTGTTGTTCATTCCGTTAATCATCACAACGACTGTTACAGGTGAATATGATGAAACTTTATTAACGGAGCATGTTACCAGCACGACACATTGCATACTAATGAGGCTCACGTGTGTTCTCAATACAACGCACCCAGGGGGTAATGACGTTGCATCTGGAATTAGTTTTTTATTATTTGAGCCTGACCTCATAATAACACAAAACAGATTAGCAGTTGGTCCAAAGACTAGAGCAGTTTGAAACTAAGCAGATAAAGGGAAGCTTGTGTCACAGGTTGTTTCCTATAGTGCCACAGATCTGATCTCTTGAGTAATACAGAGGGGAATTTATTTCACTATAATTATTATCATTATTTTTTAAAGAAATTGATACTTTTGTTCAGCAAGGATTAGGAGTGTAATGATTCCAGATACTGAACTCAAGATACTATCACAATATTTTATGCCAACATAAAGTAGAGTTTTTTAATTATTATTATCAGGAACCACACATATTCCCCCACTGCATTATTCAACATTATATATTGTAGTTTAATATAGTAATGTCACTGAAACTCTCTTACACAGACTCTCCCAGTGCTCGCTATGCCCCACCTCTCCTTAATTCACTATACATATTAGAATAAAGCTAAAATGCTTTAATCATACTACTAAAATGAAATGTGAAATGGTGATTTAAATTGTGTTTACACTTTTACTTTGAGGAGTGCCATTCTGGCTCCATGGCAATGAGTCGATAACACAATAGCAGTCCAACAAGCAAACAAGTCCAAAGGATAATCCAAAAACAGAGATAAGAATAAACAGGCAGTAAATCAGAATAAAGGTAAACACTTGGTAAGGCAGTGTAACTGGCAGTACTTCGCAAAGTCCGTTAGCTCACCCCCGCTTAATAGGGTTGCTAGACAGGAAGTAGATGCAGACTGAGCGGTACTAGTCAGAACTCGTTTGAGGGCTCCTTCTACTTTTTGATTGATGGAAAATTCTAATGTATAATTAACTCTTTCCCTGCCATTGACCGAATTTTCTGGCAATCCGTGTTTGTATTTTTATACGGTAGGGTCACATGTATCTTCTGAAAGAATATTTCTGCCACACATAATATTATTTTGTAATACGAGACATGTAATTTAAACAATATAGTTTTTGACTAATGTCATAAAGATGCCTTCCTGTATCAGTGGCAGATTGGGGATTGCTGGTATTTATTTATGTACAGTTCATCATCGACACTTCTATGATCTAAATCAGTGGTTCTTTTTGGGGCCTTGGAAGGTAGACAAATTTCCAAGGACCCCTCATAATTAGCTTATGATTTAATGCCTGTAATTTCGCCAAAGTTAATGTGGGTTGATGTAATGATCACTATCATTTTTTTGATTGACGTAAATGGTATCTCCATTTCTAAATTTGCACTTTTTAATAATAATGCACAATTTTCAGTTGCATCTGAGTATGTTGGTCAGACTTAAATTGTCGAGAGAAAGAAATGGAAGGATGGAATACAAACAGCATACCACTGTCATAGTTAAACAGGCAGGACACAGACATAAGCAGTACAGATTTATTGAAATAAGCAGGCAGAGCAAACCGTTGCTAGCAGGCTAATCCGGTGACAGGCAGGCAACGTAACACAACACAGGAGAGCACACTAGGGACAGGAGGGCACAGAAGGAGAAAATAACAAGAATCCTTGTCTAGGAGAATCTTGACCAGAGTCATGGCACGTTAGATGAGACCAGACGCTGAGTGCAGGGTGAGGACTGGTGATATAGTGTTTGGTGATTGCAGGCAGGTGTTCAGAATTCTGGTGATTGTGAGCGTGTGAATGAGTCTGTGAGTGGGTGTGGCTGACTCCGTGACAACCACGTTACACAGCATTAGAATTAGACAAGCAGTGGACGGTTCTATCGTCAAGTCACAAGTCATTTATAATATTACAAAATATTTTAATTTCAAAGGCTGTTCTTCAAAATTTCTGTTCCTCAAAGAATCTAGAATAAACATTAACTATTAAACTTATAAACTATTTTAATCTTTTTTTATAAAAAGCAACATTGAAGAGCAGCATCAGCAAATTCAGAATACTAGAATGATTTGTAAAGGGTCATGTTACACTGAATACTGGAGCAATGTTGCTGATATTTCAGTTTCCAACACAGTTAAAAAGGTAATATAATTATAGAATAAACTAAATGGGCAGCTCTCTATGTTTTGGTACAATGTTGGTTTGTCTCTATATATCTCTTTTCCTGACTTCAAAACTTACTCTTCAGATTCAGATTGTTGTGCCGGTCCATCATAGCCCATAGGATGTTTGACTGTGTGGTTATGATCTCCGTCGTTTTAAACATGGTCACTCTATCTCTGGAGAGATCAAAGATTTTCCAGGATAGTGCGGTAAGTCTGAGCCCACAGACCTTTGATTTTGATTTGTTTATCCTCGAGCAGATATTCTCACAGCATTGACAATTTTCCATTTCTTTTCCTTCCCTTATTACTCCCTTATTATTTCTTTTGTTTTCCTCTTTCTGTCTCTCTCTCTCTCCTTTTTTTCTGCAGGAGAGCCTTGTGTTTAGCGTAACTAGTGCCATTTTCACTGCCATATTTGTGGGGGAGATGATGCTGAAGGTAAATATTTACATTCACTTTAATTTCAATTTTGCCATATTTAGATTTTCATTATTTTCACTGCAGTTGCAGATGCTGTGACTAAAGAGCGTGTTTATTGTAGGTGGTGTCTCACGGACTGTGTTTGGACGAGCAGGGATACCTCCGCAGCGGTGGGAACGTTGGCAATGGTTTCCTTGCGTTTATCGACTTGATTAACATTGTGTTAATCATGGGTGGGTCTAAGAACCTGTTTCTTAGACTTTTTCTCTCACTGCGCCCCCTCAGGTACAGCAAGCAATTGCAAGCATTTTGTGGCATTGTCCAATGTACCCTTGGTTTATAACTGCAGGTGCTCAATAGTATTTTTTCCCAAATCTGACAGGCTTTTCTATCGAGTTCCTGAGATCAAACAAATGGTCCAGTCACTGATTGCTTCTCTGAAGCCTTTGGCAAACCTTGGTGTAATAGTGGGTGCCTGTATTTTCACCTTTGCTATCATGGGTGTCCAGGTAAAGAACAAGCGCTTTCTCTGAAACATCATGCTCATTCGGTGTGCTACCTGAGATGTTTTGTGAATACATACACATTACAGTTCAAATTCAGCAATGGTGCATTAAATTGATCAAAAGTGAAAAGTGAGTTTTAACAATGTAAAAGTCTTTATTTTCTTAAATAAATGCTGTTTAGAACTTTCTATTCATTAAAGAATGCATCACAGTTTCCGCAAAAATATGAAATGTATTCAACATTGGTAATTTTTAAAAATGTAGCAAATCAGCATATTAGAATGGTTTCTGAAGGATTATGTCACACTGAAGACTTTTTACTGTTTTTTTGGTTAGTAAAAGGGAAAAAACAAATTTCAGTATTTGTTATTATCTTGTTCTTTCCTTCATAGATCATTTTTTCATACTTTCTCTTGGTCTTCTTTTATAACACTCTCTTTCTTTCAAATATCCCACAGTGCTCTGGCAGTTTTATTAAAGAGATGTCCAAGACATCTGTGGCATTGAGTGACATGAAGTATGTGCCATTTCTTTTCTCTCAACAGTTTTTCAATGGCAAGTTTTTCTACTGCCTGGGCCCGGATGTACAAAACGTCAACAATAAGTCGGACTGCCTTTTGGCCAATTACAAGTGGGTCAATCGTGACTATAACTTTGACGACTTCTTGCAGGTTCGTTTGTTCTCTGACTGGGCCCATTAGATTTCATGACATATTTCTGAGCAACTTAATGTGTTGCTTTTTTTGATCCAACTTTACGGATGCATGTTTATCAGATTTATCTGTCATCTTTTTTTTGCATCGCATGTGGTTCTCTATCTGTGCTTGCACCTTATTTGCCTGTTCAACCCCCATCTGTCTTTGCTCGTTTCGCTTGTCTTTTCTTCCATCCTCATACTTCCATTTGTCATATGTGCCCATATGAATGTGGGTTTATGTTTTTACAGGCTCTGCTGTCCCTGTTTGTGTTGTCATCGAAGGATGGATGGGTCAGTATCATGTATCATGGTTTGGATGCAGTGGGAGTGGACCAGCAGGTAATGTTTGTCTCACAATGTTGTATGGTCTTTGTAAGTTATTCTATAGCTAAGATGCTGCAATAACAATTTTCAGAATAAGGTAATTTCAAATTAAGTATTAAAAGATCTCTGAACCAAACAAAAGTCACTTTCTTTCAACTAAACTAAAGTGCTTTAAGGAATAAGCACTCAACAGTGAATATTTAATCCTGAATACACACAATCAGCTTCATGAATACTAACAGGCTTTTGGCTCTGAAGCTGAAAAGCAATGATTTTCAAGAGTCCTTGATTAAAAAAGCAGTAAGGGACCAGCACAGAATGATTACGTGTAGGCCTGTAGCCAGACTTTCTCCCACTAGAAGAGTCAAAGAACTCTAGGTAGTCAAACACAGGGCAGGTTTTAAAAAACTTCATGGATTAAATGGCATGGATGCAGGATGTAATTATGTGTGGAAGCAGATGGAAATGTGCAATTACTGTACGTGTTCCCATGTTTCAGAATGAGCCAATTTAGATTTTGGCATCTTTGTTTTTCATACCATACCAAATTTCTAGCAACAAATACCAAAATGTATTGCAACATTCTGTTGACCAACTTGAACACCAATGGAAAAGCATAACTCTCTTTAGTGACCACGACAAATCCCTATCGACCACCTAGAAATCAAGCAGCATACACATTTTCTTTAAAAAAATCCAGTTTATGTCTGGTCTACCTCTTTCATTCACTGCTCTTTCTGTCTCTTCATTTAATAGCCCAGAACCAATAACAACCTCTGGATGCTGGCGTACTTCATCCTCTACCTCCTGGGTATAGTTTTCATAGTTTTGAGCTTGCTTGTTGGGGTATTGGTAGAAACCTACACCAAGTGCAAACAGTCCCAGGAGGAAGACAACGAGAGAAGAGAGAAGAAGAAGCAGAAACTCTGGAATAAAATGAGACTGGGTAGGGAGAAAAAGAAAGCCAAAATGTTTTGAATAATAACCTCCTTTTCACTTTAATATTGTCTTCAGTTTGGGGATATATATATATATTTAATTTTCTCCAAACTGAAGACAATATTGAATTGAACATATGTGTGTGTGTGTGTGTGTGTGTGTGTGTGTGTGTATACTGAAGGGCCTCAACACGAACTGGCCATATGGGATCCATAGACAGGATGATGAGGCACATAGTACACAAGGCACATAGTAACTGTAAATGAAAAGAGATGACAATGCTGAACGTTTAATTCCCCAGACATCTCATAATAGCGTTAGCCAGATGGAGAGACCATGTGCTCTGTGATGCATCTTTGCTTTGTAGAAAACAAAGCTAGTTTATGGACCATAAAACTTAAAAAATAAAATAAAATTATCCTTCCCATTACATTACAACATTACATTACAACATTAATGGTACAGGTTTGGGGGCGGGACTATATGTTTGGCTGAGCAGTGACAGACAAAAGAGTGTTAATGATATTTTTTGTCATTTGTTCAGTTTACACACTTCAAATTTTGATCTTTGCTGTCAAAAGTTGTGCCTACTGTACTCATTTTAAATTATTCTAATTGTTTCTTTCAGAGGACGTTCTTTCGAGGGACGATTCTTTCAGAGGTCGTATGCAGAAGAAGTGCAGAAGTCCCTTCCTGGAATACATCATCAACTTTATCATCTTTGTGAATATGCTGACCATACTTTTGAATCACTATGACCAGGCTGATGTAAGAAACACACCAATCAAACTGATGTATTATCTTTATTATTTAGACTTTTACCGTTATAGCCATATCACTTGCGTTGTTATTCTTTTCAGTGAGGCATTTTTGTTCACAATTCAGAAATGTACCACAGTCCCCTTGGGGATTTGAGACTGACACCCTGGAAGTCCATGCATTTGAGAACAAATAAGTTCTTTAACAGATACAGTGCCATTGCATAAATGCATCTGACTTTTTGTCTCAATTAATTTGTCAATTCATATGTTCTATAGCTAATGTAAAAATGACTGGTACTGCTGACTTTATTTGAATCTGGGCCGAAAGTCTTTTAATCATTCACACCTCACTTGTTCTCTTCCTCTTTCTCTCTGGCGTCCTCTCCATCTGTATGTTTCCTTCCCCCCAGTCTTGGACGATTGCTCTCAAGGGGTGCAATTATTTCTTCACCAGCACCTTTGTGCTGGAGGCTGTCCTGAAGCTCATCGGGTTTGGCTTCCGGGGTTTCATCACAAACAGGTATCCAGTTAATTCCCCTCCTCACATCTCATCACATTTTCTCTCCTATGATCGCTAATTGATTTAATTAATTAATTAGATGTCAATTCCACCTGATAGAATCCTCTTAGTTTGTTCTCTGGAGTCACTGAATGGTGTGTTATTGGCAAAATGTTGCTTTTGCTGTTGCATTTATGACGCAGATAGAATTGAGATTAGCCCTGCATGGTGTTAATAGAACAAAGCACATCTGTCTACGGTGAGAGTGAACATGGTTATTTGTCTCGAGTTTAATGAAATCTCTCTCCTGCGTTTGTTCACCTAATAGAACTGCTATTTATCATTAGGTGGACTACAAGAGTGCTTCCCCTGGCTTGTCATAAACTCATCCTGACATGTACCGAGGTGCAACGAGAAAGTGCAGGGTTTAAACATTGCGGCATTTTGTAGCTTTATTAGAATATATGGTATTGACCTGTTTAAAAGAGGAAAAAACAGGCTCCTTGTGCAACACACTTTTTCTTTTTTATTCATACATATTGAAATCTTTGAACAAGCCATTATTTATTGTCGTAGCTCTTTGTGCCTCTTAACTAGCTCAAAATTACAAGCTAGATGAAAGGGGTGTGTGGATTCAGAGTTCTTGAATTTTTGCATAACTAAGCAAATCTATCCCTGTGTATGTTTGCAGGTGGAACCAGCTGGATGTGGCTGTTCTCCTGCTGTCAATCGTGGGCATCACGCTGGAGGAGATTAAGAGCAGATCACTTCTGCAAATCAACCCCAACATCATAAGAACTATGAGAGTACTACGCCTCGCACGATGTTAGTCACACATACACAGACGCTAAACACTGGCTAACACCACTCATCATAACTTTTCAGCCCCCTTAAATGTCAATAAGCACAGATCCCTTAAAGTCTGTGATGCTTGCTAAATACAGAAGCTTTTTCTTCCAATCGGAATTCCCTTACCAGCAAGGATGGGTCATGATGCTTCACCCATCCAGCCACTCACTAGTTGATTAGTGAGGTCCATCTCTAGTTTTTCCTTTCTATAGCCTGTACTTAAAAATATGTATGTATGCTTGTGTAAAATCTATGTATGTGTGTGTGTGTGTATGTACATCAGTTTTTCTTTTGTTTAAATATCAATGTGGCAAGTGTAAAATCAGAACCTCTTGCACTTAAAGAAAGAAATATTCCCACAATAAACTTACATCAGTTGGTGTTCAGATAAAACTGAAATTCTAGAATCGCTCCTGCCACACATCCATTCAATCTTAATCTCCGCAAGTGTTTATTGTCACACACCACGGCCTTTATTCTCATGAGTTTTATCTGTCTTTCAATTGTTTTTAACCCTTTATCACTTTTATAGTGGCAAACAGCAGGTGGTGTTATTTTGGTGGCTACCTGTCATCCGAGGGCGGAAGTAGCGGAGCGATCAAACCATATGCAGCCATCAAAAGAGCCATAGATTCCCGGCCCTTGGTCTATAGTTTTGTGTTTTGTTAGGGTCTTGCAGTACCTGCAACTTAATTAGGTCTGCTCCTCCAGGGTGGCACATCAACACATGCTGTCACAGAGGGTTTAATTCTTCTGAAATGATCAACACCTTGTAGACATTCACACGCACTGAGCTGCCTAGTTGAACCGTCTGTGACTTTCTCTCTTTCTCTTTGTTTCTTTCTCTCTTTCTGACAGTATTGAAGTTGATAAAGAGGGCCGGGGGAATGCGACTGCTGGTGGATACTCTAGTCCGATTCATGCAACAGGTGATGAAGCATTGCATTGTTACCCCACCGTACCTTCTTTTGCACACACACACACACACGCACTCATCTTGTTCATAGCTTTTTCATCTCTAATACATCAATAATAAGCTTCATTTTATCTCAAAGCTTTAAAGCGCAACATAAATTCACATGAAAGAGGAACGAGTCAAATAAAAGTTGAGAGTCTGGATAGAAAGATCCATTTCCCATAGACCATAAATGAGTTTGAGGAATATTTAAAAGATACAAGTTTGCATATTTGCATATGATGATTTCAATCAGTATTGCAATTTAAAAGTCCATCTTTGCCATGAAAATTAACTTATTCCAAAAAGACATTTCCACTGCATTTCAGCCCTGCCACAAAAGAACCAGCTGACTTGTGTTAGTGATTCTGTCGTTAGCACAGGTGAGAGTGTTGATGCTGGTTTCAGTCTTGATTGGTGTGTTTCAGGCGTTTCACCTTGCCCTCCTCTTCATCTTGCTGTTTTTCATATATGGTTCCCTGGCAGTGGACATGTTTGGAGACCTGGGTAAATACATACTACACCTCTTTGACTAAGGTTTTAGGTGTAAACAAACATTCATAGTATGCAGCAGTACAAACTCTCTCAAGTCTCTGTCTGTTACCTTCAGAGTGCAACGAGGTCAAACCATGTGAGGGCATACATCGTTACACCAATTTTAAGACCCTATACATGGCGTACCTCACCCTCTTTCAGGTTACTACTGGTGATAATTGGACCTCCATATTGAAGGTACAGTAGAACAAAGACCATGAGCATCACTTTGTTATATAAAAAAAGAGATGGGGAAAGTGAAAAATCTTTGATGAATAGAGAGTAAAAAAAACTGTATTTATTTGATATAGAACTATTTTGTAACAAATGTTAACTGTAATTTTTTTTATCAGTTTAATATTGTAACGCGCGTGAATGACGAGAGTGAGGAAGGCAGGGATCGACGTAAAACGATATTTATTCAATAAAAACCAAAGTCAAATGGCACAAGGAAACTTGGAACTAGGAAACAGGAACGTCATGCTAACGTTAATAATCGACAAAGACAAGGGAGAACATGAGGGTTTAAATAAGAGGCAACAGGAAGTGGCGAGACACGACATGACTGTGACAAATATGTCTTTGCCTTTTAAAAGCATTCATTTCTCTCCCCAAACTTTTGAACAGAAGTGTAGGTACACAAAGCAGAAATTGCTAATACTTAGTTCATTAGTACTAATTAATGTATGAATAATTTTAAATAATGAATAAACGGTCTATGTGAGAATTTATTTGAAGAATTTTTTTTTTTACATTTTGTGCATTTGGCAGGAGATATGCTTTTAACATCAAGCTAAATGTCAGTAGCAAGTTCAGTGGCCATTTATTTACTATTATTTATTATTTCATTTACAATTATTCAAGCATTCAAATGAGCTGATATTTAATTTGATATCTTCAGCCGCGCCGTCCTCTTCTCTCTTGTGCTTTCTGTCTTTCTCATCACTAATACACTTTAGTTTTTATCTGCCTGTAAAGAGAACACGCTGCCGTTTATTTGACGTAGGAACTAGCTTATTCAGCGCAGTAGTAAAGCGTACCCGAATAAATGAGAACACATTATAAGATATTGTATTTTATATTAGAATAGCTTTCAGACATGGTCATGAATTAAGTTTGTTTTTATCCTATTGGAGGATAAACATTTTCAGTTTAAACACTACTTGGATTTATGATTTCAAAAGAGAGAGAGAGAGAGAGAGATACAATGCCAAATTCATTTAATCGGTATTTTTGTCTTGTTTTTCTGCATAAAATAAAATAAACAGTGTGGTAAAAAAATGTTATTGTAATAATTATCACAGTGCAGCTCATTTACTCTAAAAGCAGGAAATCTGATGCGGTGAACCTGATTTCTCCAGTCAAATGAACATAACTAACTGTTGTATGTGTTTAACTCTCTCTTCACTCCTGCAGGACACTCGTAAAGGGGGCGCTGCGAGTGGAACCGTTTCAGAGTTCTTCACTGCGCTCTTCTTTATGAGCTTTGTCCTCTTGGCCCAGTATATGCTATTGAGTCTGGTCCCTGCGATGTGCATGAGAAGCTGGCAAGACTCGATGAAAGAAGTTGAGGAGGATGAAGAGTTAGAGAAAGAGGTGGAGATGGAGCGGGCCCAGGAAGAACCCCTCTTCGTCTTTATGCAGCTGAGCATAGCGGAACGTTGGGCGGAGTCCAGGAGGAGACGGGTGAGAGAATAAATAAACATTGATGGAGGAATGCATTCATGTAAAAACAATGGTTTGATGTTTTTTTGCTGTTTCATGAAATGTTTTGTACTTCGTAGTTCATTGTTTAACATCTACGGTACATTAGGCCATAAAATATGTGACAACACATTATAATCACACGATGCACTATTGGGAACCGCATCTTCTCTTTAATTCTTTAATTGACATTATTCACTAAACAGACGCTTTAATTCAAAGTGACTTACATCTGTCTTGTCGTTGTTTACTTCCTGGTTCACCATGTGCTCTTCCAATTTATTTATTATTTTTATTATCAATGTTGAAAAGAGTTGTGCTGCGTCATATTTTTGTGGAAACTACGATACATATCAGGTTCAAAAGAGCAGCATTTATTTTAAATAGAAATCTTTTGTACATTATAACTGTTTTTACTTTCACTTTTGATCCATTTAATGCATCCTCTCTGGATGAAAATATACATATTTCTCAAACTGAACCCAGAGGTGTACGTATTTGATAAAAGATTCATTTCATGTTTAGCCTTTATATTTCCTGTTGTGAGTTTCCCATCTTTACCACTCTTCTTGGCAGGATGAGGAAGAGGCTTTAGAACTTGAGTCCGTGTGACACAGACCTTCTGCTGGGATGCTGTGGACGAGACGACCTTCCTTTGAACACAGGATAAGCGCACACACACCAGGGGCATAGCCAGAATATTTTTTTGGGCGTGGGCCCAGCTTAAAATGAGGGGGCCAAACTGTGCGTGATTGTTGATGGGCGAGGGGGGGTGAGTGCGATTGTTGACGGGCGAGGGGGGGGTGAGCACGAATGTTGACCGGAGGGGGGGTGCGTTGCGATCGTCTTGTGCAACGGGCGATAATGTGCTTTTGCTTTCACAGTCACCATTTTAACCAATTGAAAATCTGAGGGGGCCGGACATGTAAATGAGGGCCTTGTGGCTATGCCACTGACACACACACACACAAATACACATATTTAATTACATGGCCTACAAACTTTTAATGTATTCAATATTTAATCTGTATTTATTTGTGTAATGTCCACTTTTGGTGATATTGATCGCTCATGTTCTTTTATTTTTTTCTAGTTTACTTCAGTTCTGAGCAACAAGGGCTGTCTCTACTGGCGGTTTAAAAACCCACTGCCAGCCCCAACACCAGACAGCACCCTAGGCAGGAGCTGGGTACCTCTGGCATCGGTGGAGCAGCCCAGATAGCGCTCCAGGCCACCGGAAGCGCCTGAGAGTTCCTCTGGCATCGAAGGACCACTAACCACGCCGGATAGGAAGTGATCGCTGGACTGCATAACTGATGTTAGATATATTAGAACTGTGTAATGTGATTAGAACTGTGTAATGTAAACCATTCCCTCCACAAAATTAGTTTAAAAAGGAGTTGAGGATCTTTTACTTCTCTCTAGCCAAGAAAGAGGGAAGATGTTTGGTCTCAACTCCTCCAGAGTGTGTCATTATGGGAAGGCCATTTTTATATGGTTGTGACTGCTTTTAAGTCACAGTTTTAGTGTAATCAAAGTGGCCGACCTATGGTGACATGCTTTGGGAAGAGCGCCAAAGGGGGATTTTGATAAAGTTTTGCGCTCTTGATGTGTTACTGTAATTAACAGATTTATCACCCTTTCTTTTTGTAAAGTATTACGGTTCACAACATAATGATGTCATATATTTTTATTCCACTGTTTTTGGGAATAAATTGGTGTTAAATCATAAAACAGATTTCAGAAAAATTAAAATCAACAACACAGTTTTTCTGAAAAAAATAAAACGCTTTTCAAAGTGCAATATAATTGTTCAACTTTAATAAAATTTTTCATTTTGTCAATACAGTTGAAAACATATTTTGTGATGAATAAAAATTCATAAAAACAATTTATGAATTTTTTTTTTTTTACAATTTTTTCCAGAAAAAATAAAAACAGAACTGGAAAACTGAATTTGTGTCTTTATGCTTATTACAGGATCTTGGCAAAATGCACTTTTCTTTTGGGCCAAACTCTGCATTGCATGTAATATGCATTTTCAGGGAAAGCTGTCCCAGAATGCATTAATACAATATGTTTTTTTTAGCTTGGCGACATGCTTCTGTCAAACCCTGCTGAATTACATGGTCAGTCGAGTCACACATGTACTGTGTTCCAGTCCTCTACTGCACTATACAGACAGCAGACTAGTTTACTAGGGCTTGACATGGAGCAGAACTGACCACATCTCATTTTCTTGGTTTTTCAAACCTTTAACAACACTTAACCTGTAAATCTCACCAAACCTGATGGAAATATCTATGGCTCATATTTCCCCATGGAAAACATGGGAGGTTATTTTTCCTCTCAGTTCATCTTTTGTTTCCTCCACTGTTTTTCTGTAGCGTCTCCGCTTATCACAGCGCAGTTATGCAACTTATTGTTATTAATCGACTCATGTCAGTGTTTATTTTACATAAAGGGCTGCACTCTGTTGAAATCATCATTATTATTTTTTCTTTTCTGTTTTTTATTTTTCAAGCATTTTCATGCTGAATTTTGAAGAAATTTGTATCATTTTTAAGTAGTTAAAATTAGTTCACCTCGAAAAAAAAATCATTTACATTGTTTTATATTTTTACAGTAGCTTTAGTTTTAATGGGAAAAAAATTCGTACAACTTTGGAACCACGTGAAGGCGAGTATTGGGAATAATTCATTTTCATTTTTAGATCAATTTATATGTATGAATTTGCTAGACGCTTTTCTCCAAAGTGACTTACATTGCATTCAAGGAACACATTGACATTCTGATCAGTTCTTGTTTTCACTGTGAATCGAACCCATGACCTTGGCGTTGCAAGCGCCACACTACTGTTATAGCAACAGGAAAGTTCATTTTTTATTTTAAAACGATATACAGTCTGAGTGCTGTAATCTCTTCTGGCGCCAGCAGTCGAACACAGTAGCAAATGATGCTCCTTATTTTGCCCTTGTTTTTATTTGTATCTCAATTATAAGAGCTGACCTGCTGTTTATTAGCATAGAGAGGAAAAATAAACAACATCACATGAACATTTGTAAAGTAACGGTAAACAGCTGAAAAGTTTAGGACATCTTGTTAAATAATGAATTGGGAGAACCGACAGAAAAGTCAAGGTCCTATTTTGAGATTCACTAAATTGAAGTTCCAGAAATGTGCAGATTTGCATTTTTAATCCACACAGAAACAAAAGATGGATGGATCTTTTTTCACCAGCAGAGTGCAGCACAATCAGGCGCTTGACTCTATTTGTGGGTTGTGACCCGAAATGTTCTCAAATCCATATTATTTATTTATATCTTATGAGAAGTTGCACATGAGACGCTGTTCTAAACGACAGTACTTTCTCTCTTCTGGCCTTTCATCTCTTCTCCGTTCATGTGTTGATGAGTTATTAATCCCTTACAATTATTATCGGATTGTTATTTATTATTGATTATGAACTATAAGGTTGTGACCCAATAATAAAGTCTTTAATTAACAGGAAGTCTGTGAAAGTGTAAATGTGTCATTTGAATTGTGCATTTTTAAGTGATGGAGACAGCGTCTGATCACTGCCCCCTCCTGGACAGAGACAGGAGCTGGTTTTATCAGGAGCGCCCCAGATTCCCCAGTAGCCGTGACTGGACTAACACCTGCAGTGCTGCTGGTCACGCCGGTCACGCTTCCCTCCACATCGGCCTCGTCCTCCGCGTAGCTCATCATGAGGGTTCGCCGTCGGTCTGTCAACATCCTGGACGGAAGACAAATGGAAGCACCTGTAAGTTCAACAGTGATGTATTACACCCACTTTTCGTCTCACCTGGGGATCTTGATCTTGACGTGGACGGAGTGGTCGCCGTATCCTCTAGTCGGTCTGGATCTAGAAGAACTCACGGATTGCAGAAGAATATTGTGCTCATGTTGACATCAAGCTGTCCCACCGAGAGATTGACGGTCTCGTTCGTCAGCGCCGTCTCTCCCTAATATCGGACTCCTGTGGATCTGAGTGCATCCACACGGATAATTAGCGGGATCTGGGATTACACATGAGGTCCATTCAGTGGAAACGGAGACTTAAGTCTTCAGATCACTCGGATGGGTAAATGCTATGATAGATGATGCATGATAGTGTCATTTTCATAACCATCATCAGTCAAATCAGTAAATAAAAGTGTAACCTTAAATTTGTGAAGTTAATTTATTTCATTTATTTATTTTATTTAAATGCTTATATTTTCTTTCCCCCCAAAATAGAATATGTTGGTGATCATCTACTTTATTGATAATATACTTTTAAAATGTTTTCATACATTTTCATTTGTCTTAGGCAAATGTATTATATTAGTGAGAAGTTTGTTTTGTGCTGCTCGCTGGGTAAAAATAAGTGTGGAAGAGAAGAGAGTTGCACCGAGGCAGGCGGTTGTTCATGCGGTTATTAAAGTAACGTGAGTCAGCGCCATTGTGACCGGTGTTTCATTCATGGGACCCAGGGAAAGAAACATGGCATCAAGAAATAAGGGATACAAAAGCTTAAAGTGATCCAACAGTGAACACTTTCATCTCGGAAGCGTTAAACACTTTTCTACTGTAAATGATAAATGTTTGGATAGATTTGGTACCACGTGAAATTGCGTGAGCTTGAGTTTTAATGCGTTTAAAATGCGCCCAAACAGTAAATTGATAACACCAGTTATCAGTAAAACCTAAAAAAGAATAATCAAAGTGTATTAAAATATTAATAAGTTAATGATTATAATTCAATACAGTTACATATATTAAAAGGATCAAATGTTTTTATCATTTGCATCAATTGATAAAATAAATTGCATAATGATGGATATCTCAGCCGAAAGTGCTGCACAATTAGATGGTCCTTCAGAGACAAATATGTAAGATGTTATGTTCCCTGTGTGTCAGCCGATGTGAATGATATCAAACCTGACAAAGATTAACAGTGACATCTTTTTTTCTGGTCTGTTCTTTACAAGGAAGCTGTTGTAATAATACAGAAGACTTCAGACTCATTCAAACTGTCTTATAACTATAGTTGTATGGAAACAAATAAAATATTCTTCAACTGTCTCTTTTGGTGTTCAACAGAACAAATATCAGCTTTAATCACTCTTTTATGAGTTTATGTCATGTGAGGATCTTCCCTCTTCACAGACACAGCAGACTGGATGACATTGTGTAACACTTGTTCCTGTCTGTCTGGGTCTTCTTTTTCACTTCCTGTCAGTCTTGTTATTGTTTCACTTCCTACACACTGTCATTCGTCTCACCAGCTGTTCTTCATCTCGTGTCTCCCTTTATATTCCCTCCTGTTTTCTTTCGTGTTTGTTGGTTGTTGAATTTTGTTTGCGGATGCCAGCTTGTCTCCGTGGTCCCGAGGGGCTAGTGGTTTGTTTAAGCTAAGTTTTTGCACAAGTGTGCTCATTTGTTTTGTTAATTAAAGTGTTGTAGTTTAATAAAAGTGCTTGCAGTAAGACTGCTTCTGCCTCGTTCTCCCACATCGCATACCAGTGTACAAAAAAAAGTTTAATAACATTTTGGTTATGAACGTCATCAAAACCTTATTTTATTTTGTGTTCCGAGTGTTAATATGCAAAATTTTAGTGGGAACCATTAATGCAGGAAATTGTCATACATGGGGCACATATCAATGACGCACATATACCTGGTTCAAAGCGCATTTTCCGGATGTGCTTTATCTCGCTCTTGTAATGAGAGTTGGTGAGGACTTTTCGTTAAGTATAAGCTTTTTATCTACAAAAAGACAAAAAGCTTCTTGACCCCTGCGGTATGGGCTTCTCTGAGAGCTCTACCACTGAGCTTTGGCATCTGTAAGCTGCTCGTATCTCAAATATTTACTTGTATCTCAAAGCAAAAGTATCTTCAAATGACTGCTCATATCTCGGAATACTCGTATGTCGGGACGCTCATATCTCAAGGTATTACTGTAATTGCTAAAAAACAGAAACTTGAAACCTTTTATCAACACCCGTCATGCCACACCAGTCACTGATTGATGTTCTTGCTTGTTGTCTGACATAATCGAGCTCTTCTTCATTCCACAATGTAAGACCCTGATTAAGTGATTAATTGTGCTCAACAGTAATGGACAGTAACAGATGGTTAGCTTCTCTCTCTGTAGTGTGAGACGGAACTACAAGAAGCTGTTAGACGGCTGTCGATCAGTGAAGACAAAGGTGGCTGTGCTGAAGAAAGAGCTGGAGGAGTTTCACATACTGATAAGAGAAAAGATAATAGGAGAATTCTCAGTTTAATCAAAGTACAACACTTTGAAAACAAAAAAGTATGTGTCAGGGTCGTAGTTAAGATATCTAGGGCCCCAGTGGGTGTTGCTGTTAACCCCTCGGTTGAAGTTGCGTTCCTTTCTAGGTTTTAAAAACATCAGGAGATGGATGATAAGATAACATGATTTGCAAGAGCAATTTTCAATATATGATTAATGTTACTTATAATACAGCAATTGTTCATCTTTAAACACAAAGTAACATCAACTAATCATATGTTGACAATTGACAGCACAAAGGTTGAGTATCCATGTTGTTTTATTCTATATACATAATGATTTTCATATTGTACAAACTGTATATATATATATATATATATATATTTTTTTTTAAAGAATTAAAACAGTTTTGGACAAATAGAGTGCTTCAGTGATCATATATTTTTGCGGTTAACAATATCTTTACCATTTTGGCATTTTACCATCATTCAGTTGCAGTATCCAAATTATCCACTGGAAGGCACTATATGATTGTTTTTAACTAAATAAAGGCCCGATGGACAATTGTCTCAAAAAAGGTAAGCCTATTTAGTGAAGTTCTAGAAATACTTTACATAAAGGAATAGTAAAAATTGAGAGATTTGAACAAAAATCTGTCATTATTTAGGCTATTTTCCGTCAGCCAACACCTTTTCTTTCTTTGAAAGACAAATGGAAAAATGAACTAAACTATAGTCAGCAAATATAATGTCACACTTTTAACAGATAAAGTTAAAAGAAAAAAGAATTTGTGTACATGCATGCATAAAAGGAAATCATATAACAGTATCACAATGAAACATGCTTTTCAAATTAAATTTAAACATGCCATTCATTATGTGCTGCACTGAGGTAACACTTTATTCAGTTCTGTTGGGAACCCAAATCATTATTATTGTTCAGTGCTTTTCTGTTGCAAACTGCTGTACAGTGAATATACACTTACCTAAAGAATTAATAGGATCACCATACTAATACTGTGTTTGACCCTTTCACCTTCTTTGTAGCATTGGTTCAACAAGGAGCTGAAAGCATTCTTTAGAAATGTTGGCCCATATTGATAGGATAGCATCTTGCAGTTGATGGAGATTTGTGGGATGCACATCCAGGACACGAAGCTCCTGTTCCTCCACATCCCAAATATGCTCTATTGGGTTGAGATCTGGTGACTATGGGGCCATTTTAGTTCAGTGAACTCATTGTCATGTTCAAGAAACCAATTTGAAATGATTCAAGCTTTATGACATGGTGCATTATCCTGTGGGAAGTAGCCATAAGAGGATGGGTACATGGTGGTCATAAAGGGATGGACATGGTCAGAAACAATGCTCAGGTAGGCCGTGGCATTTAAACAATGCACAATTGGCACTAAGAGGCCTAAAGTGTGCCAAGAAAACATTCCCACACCATTACACCACCACCACCAGCCTGCACAGTGGTAACAAGGAATGATGGATCCATGTTCTCATTCTGTTTACGTCAAATTCTGACTCTACCATCTGAATGTCTCAACAGAAATCGAGACTCATCAGACCAGACAACATTTTTCCAGTCTTCAACTGTTCAATTTTGGTGAGCTTGTGCAAATTGTAGCCTCTTTTTTTCTATTTGTAGTGGATATGAGTGGTACCCGGTGGGGTCTTCTGTTGTTGCAGCCCATCTGCCTCAAGGTTGTGCAGGTTGTGGCTTTACAAATGCTTTGCTGCATACCTCAGTTGCTTAAATCCCCTTTCTTTCCCATTCTGGCATTCAGTTTGGAGTTCAGGAGATTGTCTTGATCAGGACCAACCCCTAAATGCATTGAAGCAACTGCCATGTGATTGGTTGATTTGATAATTGCATTATTGAGAAATTGAACAGGTGTTCCTAATAATCCTTTAGTGAGTGTAGAGTGCACTGCTGTGCATTGTCTCAAATATGCATGTCAAAGGCTGAAATTTCTGATATCCATTGCTAAAAGAAAGAAAGAATGCTGTGGTCAAAGGTAAGAGGAATCAGATGTGTGGCAGCACTTGCTTTCTGGTGTCCATGATTTAATTTCACACATGAAAAAAGGAGAATTAGTCAATCAGCTGATTCTAAGTTCAACAAGAATAATAGCAACATGTTAAAACAAATGTTTTGTGTGAATTATTCACACATTAATATTATTCTTGTTGTATTAGTAGTTTATTTTCAACCATTTTCTTTAAAGGTGAAAATGCTTTTATTTTTTTTCTAAATGAATGCAGTTTATATTTAATATAAAAAGGGATTAAAATATGAACACTGTTTTCTTTTGCTTTACTGAGAACAATACTGCATGAACAGAATTTGTGTAAAACATGATAATCTTGTTCTCCAGAGTGATAAGATGATCAAAAGAGAATCTTGAGAGTCTAATTGAACAATTTCAATTCGTATTTCACATGACAAAGATCACATAGGTTTTACATTATTTCTCATCATAATGTTTGATTGTGATTTTTCTCTAAGATGTTCTTTTTATTTCTAGGTTTAAATTAGCAGACTTTTAGGTCCACCTTATTTTTTATTTAAGGACAAGTTCACCCATTTCTAATTTGAATGTGTCTGGCTTCTGGTCTCATCCGTTTCAGGCTATTTTTAACTGTACTAAACAACTTGTTATTCTGCTTGATATTGCAAATGTTTATTTCTTACCATATTATTTTAGTGCATTGTCGTAATTTTAAACACACTGGGTTTTACTGCACTGATTCTGAAGTCTCACACATTCACAGAAAATAGCTTACTTCTTTATAAAATTAAGTGAATAAAGAGGGAAGAGTGAATACACTCTTGAAAATAAAATTTCCAAAATGCTTCCCCCCCCCCCCCCCCATTGATGGTATAGAAAAAACATACTTGTTAAAAGCATGCTATAAAATATGCTAAAAACAGTTTACATTAGACACATCATTCAAAACTAATAGCTCTTGTGTTTCATTTAGAAAACATTGCCATTCAAATGCCACAATCACTTCCAAATACCAACACCCAATCATCATGTGTGAAAACACTTATACCTAATTTGATCACTTAGAAATAAAAAATGAAGGTTTGTTGTTTATTTACATTTGTTTTTATAAATATTTACTGAATATGCATTCAAGTCAAGTCACATTTATAGCTCTTTACACAATACAGATTGTTCCAAAGCTTCACAATAGTAACAAATTCAAGTTATGCTGTAAAGCAGCTCTAACAAGTCAATACAGTACAAATTTGCATACATGCTGTGTATTTGTGCACATACATGTATGGTATATTTAAGTATGACAAAATCCTATTCAATGCACTGCACACTGAACAAGCAAAGTACACAAAGTAATGTTTTAAAGTTTTCTCATTTGTGAGTTGCTTAACGTATATATGGGTAATCAATTGATGTTGCTGTGTAGAGTTACTACACAAAAACAATTTTTGGAAGAGTTAAAATAGTTTTGTACAGTGTTTGTTTTTGCAAGAGATGTAATGTTTTGCATTGTGTTTTGTGGGTTTGTGTGTAGAGTTTTGATAAATGGAGCCATGGTTTCAGAAGTGGTAAGTAATTAAAAAAAACTGCAATATTCTGAAGGAAAATAATCTCCAATCCAGCTCCTGGAGAGCCACTGACCTGCAGAGTTAAGCTTCAACCCCAGTTAAGCACACCTGAACCAGCTAAACAAGGTCTATGAAGGCATACTTGTAATTTGACCTCTGCATTTAAGTTAGTGCACACATATTAGGAGTAATGAGTAGTGAACACACAATGCAAACCATGACACACAACACAGACTCTAATTTCCTGCCTGTACTGAGAATCAAACCAACAATCTTTGATTACCAGTCAGAGTCTCTAACCATTAGGCCTTGATTGTAGGTGTCCATTGTTGAATCAGTAAGTACTTCAATTGCAGCAAACTTTTGGAAGCACAAGAGTTTTAATGAAAGTGCTGCATATTCCCTTCAGTGTGCTCCCACTCTCCTGTTCTCTCACTCATTTCAATGCTCCTCTCCCACAACGATCACACCCACCCCACAGTAACAGCTGAAACACTGTAATTAATCAAGACGCGTGCCGTAATCAGGAGGATGAGCGGCTATTTTTAAAAACCCTGTCACTGCGGGCGCATTGAGAAACAAGAAGAGAGAAAAGACAAGACTGATTCTTTTATTATGAGTGCATTTGGCTTTGAGATATCAAGTGAAACATTTAGCTCGATGTCTTCCTTCTGAGCTTCTTGCATGTTCACACCAACTCCATTAAATCTCTTCAAGTCTGGATGAAAAAAAAAATCGAAGAAAGGTGGTGGTAAGAGGAATTTAGATACATGAGCCTTCTGCTTCTAAAAGAGTCCATTCTTCCTCTATGTCTCTCTCTTTATCTAATTTCATGATATTCTATATTGACAATCTTCACTCTTTCACAAGTTCAATTGCCTCAAGACTAAAATCGGTGGTTTTTAGGGAGTTTAGCAGTGGAATCCTGCAATATGAGCCATTTCTTCTCTTGATCTACACCTTTTTATCCTGATGTATTTTGATGATTTGAGTGTCCTGAGGAATTCTGAGCCATTCCTCTTCCAGAACAGGGGCCAGTTCACTATGTGATGCTGGTGCGCGAAAACATTTTCTTACTTGCTCCTCCAAAATATCCCAGATCCAGTGATTGTGTAGAACATGGGAGATGTTCAACGTCACTTTCATGTTCATCAAACCATTCTGTCACGAGTCTTGCTGTGTGTATTGATGCATTATCTTGCTGATACACGACACCCCTTCCAGGGTACAGTATTTGAACCATTAGGTTCATATTGAACTCCAGAATGGTTCATAAGTCCTAGACAGTGTTGAACCCATCAAGCACAGTATGGAATGCTATGATATTGCAGCCCAAACTGGTTTACATTTCCCATTGTCCACAGCCCAAGGCACTGTTAGCACCAAAGAAACCAACATTTGGCATTTGCAAAAGTGGCCAAAGGTTTGGCTATAGCAGCCATGAATAATGACTCTTGATGAAGTTTTGGTGGAAACAGGAGACTTGAGGTACGCATTTAATTCTGAAGTGAGTTGGGTAACAGTGGTTTTGTTTTTTGGATCCAATCTGCGTTAGTACCCTTTCAGTCTGTAGCTCTCTCTGGCCAGTGTTTCAGTTTCATTATCCAACCCCTGTTGCATTTTAAGAGTTTCACACATTCAACAAACATGTGGGTCATAGTTGTTTCTGTATTCATACTAAATGTAATCTCTACCCCGTACATTTCTTTCACTTTGCATAGTTTTGTTCTTGTTTTTTAAGGATGAGAGCATGACATGCAACCTGCCCAAGTAAACAAATTTGTGCTATAAAACTATAGTGTTTGATTGCAAACATAACCTTTGACATACACAACAAAAGATCCCAGCAGGATCTTAATCCGTAAAACACTGTGCTGGTATTTAATGTCAGTCTGTTTGAGTCTCTGTAACATTAGACTGTGTATTCTGATAAATCAATACAAGTCAATGACAGTAAATGGTGCTATAGTTCATTTATGGTGGTACTGTTTATTAAGCTATGGTTTCATGTCCAAATGTTAACTAATTATTATATGAATGTGATCCTTTTCTTTATCAGAATGTGCGAATTAAATACCAATAAATTGACTTAATAACATAATATTCACACTTCAGTGAATCCAAAATTCAGATCTTTCAGCCCAGGCTGAAGTCTAAACTGGTTGATGTATTATAACAGAAGATGACTAGCTATCATCCACTTATTGTCAGTGACTTTTTGACACAGACATCTCTCTCTCTTACACACACAGCCTGCAGCATGTGCCCAACTATATGGCCATTATCTCCTTTGGTTGCTATGGAAACCCTAACCAACGATCGCAGGCTTTAGGTGGTGATGACACTGTGTGTGCGCACTTATAAGGGATGTTGGTATCAGAATAGTGATTTCATTTGCAGTTACTATTTTTAAAAGAAATGATGTCACTTGTGTGCGTTCAAACAGAGACAACCCACCCACTTTGCATGTATAAACATACAAATCCACACACATAATCCACACTCATAATGTCAGTTTCATCCAGTACAAAATGCTGTTAGTGAATGTGCCATTTTCACTTGAACACACACTTTCTAAAGCTTTCATTTTTGTTCTGTTTTAAATACTAATATTTTGCAGATGTGGTCAGTGTTGGTGGATTTATTAGGAGTAAGGATTAATGAGAAATGAATACATCTATAACTGTACCTGACCTTCTTTCATACCCCATCATCTCCATCTGAGTTTTGTGGTCTAAGTTGGCAAGCTACTGTAAATCCTCTAAGGGTCTTTGTGGCTGGTCACTTCACATTTTGTTCTGCCGAATCGATGTTGGCCTTTGGTTTTTCTTCCTAACACATCAGGTCCCAGTAAGGTACCCTTTTTGAAGTCTGGGACAATCAAACACTACATGTGTACTTCCCGTTGCTCAAATAGTAGTGTGGTGCTTGCTACAACAAGGTCATGGGTTCCATTCCCAGGGAAAGCAAGAATTGATTAGAATGTCCAAGTTTGCCTTGAATGTAATGTAAATTGCTTTGGATAAAAGCATTTGCCAAAAATGCATAAATATAATTGATTTTCTGTGAAATCTGCAGACTGGCTGTGACTTTCAACAGCTAGTGTCAACTTTTTCAGAATGTAAATCCGAGCAAAAGTCATGAAGTGATTCTAGCTTTTAGAGAGATTTTACTGTGCCTGACAGAGAGTATTCAGAGCACTCAAATGGTGGAGTTATTGCCAGTGACTGGCTTTCAGTGGTGAAAGTGGTTTAGATAAAAAATCGTATCACTTTTGGATGGACTAAAGGGACCTTTATGGATTTGGATATGCCCACAGTGCCCTTACAGCTCATGCTGGAAGCCATAACCAACGGATTACTGAAACACTATGGCTCAATTACATAAAATGGCTAAAGTTAAGTAATTTTATGATTGTTTCAAGTAAAATTCTTGAGGTTAAGCAATTTCAGGTTCACTTAACCATCACTAGGCAGAAATGATGAACTGATTTAAGGCTCTGTCTGACTAAATTGCTCCACTATCTTCAAGGAACCCATTAGTCCTGATTTGTTGAGAAGTAAAATGAGACCTGGAAACCTGTATAAGTCTTGACGCTAGTTTAATCCAACCCAGATGAGAATGAACACCTTATCATTTTTAAAACATTGCAGCTCTTTTTGCATAAAATTGTACTAGCAGGAGGACTAAAAGCACTGGCAAATAGTTTAGTAATTAGATAAAATTCCTCTTGTTGGTCAAATGATTTGATGCTGAAGAAACAGAAATGACTCTGTGCTTGGAAATAAAATATATGTCTAACATACAGAGTCAATTTAGTAAAATTAATGGAGGCAAGAGGGTTTTTCAGGACAACACACCAAAGAGATATCCAATCATCAACTCGTATCATTGATTTACCGGTAATATAATTTGGTTTACTTTCCACTTTCCATTTTCCATAATTTCCATGAAAATAATTAAGATAAATTTAAACTTAAATCTGAACCATGTTGACTGGAAAATGTATTTGTTTAAATTCCAAATTGGGGCAAATTATCATAGGTTTTATTATTATTAATTATTCTATTTTGTGTTGTTATTTAAATAATTTTGTGTTTAGAATATATATATATATATATATATATATATATAACTTTATATTTTATTAATATTATTTTACATTTTCTTTTTTCAGTGTTTTTTATTCTAAAAAATGTCTGAGTACATATTTTTTCTGTACAAAGTGGAAATGTTCAATAGCTTTCTTTTCAACAAAATCCTAATTTTACAGTTTCCACAAAAATAATGAAGTAGCAGAATATCAAGAACAAGTTTTTAACATTGACAATAATAAATGTTTCTTGAGCATCAAGTCACCATATTAGAAGGATTTCTGAAGAATTAGATGGATTTCTGAATCATGTCTGAAGACTGGAGTAATGATGCTGAAATTTCAGCTTTATCATCACAGGAATACATTACATTTTAAAATATATTAAAATAGAAGGCACTTGTAAATTGTAATAATTATTCGCAATTTTAATGTTTCTATTGTGTTATTGATCAAATAAATACAGCCTTGGTGAGCATAAGAAATGCCTTTCAAAAACAAATAGCTTTACTGACCCCAGATTTTGAACAGTATGACAACTAGTCCCGATCTATCCTATTATGAATTCATTATCCAGCCTATTTCTGGCTGAATCATATTTCTATTTTAAACTTTCAGACCCAACAGCCCCTATTGTGAGATAACAATAATTCCCTTATGAAGGAAAGAGGTTGGGAGAAATAATGTATTTTTCTTTTTTTTTTTTAAAGGTAGACCAGCCTGATTTGATCAATGCTAAAGACACCACAGATACCACTGGGCCCAATGACTCTGTCACCCCATCCCTTCTGTGTCTCTCAGTTTTTTTCTCTCCCCCACTCTGGCCTGTTGCTTAGTTACTGCTTAGTGTGCTGGAATTGTGGGTTTGTGTTTGAGATAGACAGGTAGAGTGATAAGCCACAGTACACAGGCTTGATCTGCGCCATTGTGTGTGTGCAGGTGTTTGCGTTTCCGTTCTCTTGACAATACTTCCTCAATAATCTCACCTGTGACTCCACTTTCATTCATGCACTTTGTGTTTAGAAAGAAATACCTAATAGATCAACCCGATCTGGGGGTCATCATGGGCTAATAAAACGTAATGCGTGTTTGGATTGAGCTCTGCTGGAGAAACTGATCTTTGACCACATAAAGTGAGTGTGTGATGTGTACTCCCAGAAGAAGGATGAAAGGTGACAAAAAAGAAGCAGGAACAATTAACGCAGAAGGTAGATATCTGTGTGTGCGTGTGTGCAGAGCAAGTCTGAGCTCTGCAGTAAGAAGATCTCCTCAGAGTTAGTCCTTCTTAATTAAAGCATCATGGTCTCACTGATATGCATTGTGTTCCTAAACTAAACAAAGTAATATAAATTCCTTGTGTATTTTATATATTTATCGATATAGATATACATACATACATACATACATACAGTTGTGACCAAAAGGGATGTTGATACGGGTCGGTGTATCAAGAAGGCTGGAAAACATTGGAATAAGGAACATTATTACTTTATTTTAACAAAACTCAGGAGAACAGGATATACACTGATACACGATTAAAGAGAATGGACCAAGACTGGAAGAAACACAGGGAAGATATACACAGGAGAAGATGAGATGATGGGACACAGCAGACAAGCCCCGGGAGAGCACATGAGAAACCAGAAAGTAAACCGAAGACAGGACAGGCACATAACAGATATTTCCCCTCCCAAAACCTTGTGCCGTGGTTGGAACAATGGAGGAGGGAGAAAGGGAGGGGGTACAAGAGGAGGACAAGGAGGACAAGACAGAAGCAGAATAAAATCACTAAACATGGGAGGTGGGTGGGAACCCTGGAGCCCCGGCATTAGGGATCATTCAAGGGGGCCTCCAGGGTAGTGCCGTGTATTAAGGGAAACAAGCAGGCGGCGGGAGATCAGGGAGTTAGGGTGGTCTGGTGGTACGGCTTTACCCCCTTCAGCCACCAAAATATTTTTGACGAAGCTTCCAGGTTGTTAGATTTAAGAACTGTACTGTCAGTTTGCTAATCTGAGCTGCTTAGGGTTTGTTGGTGTTGTATCCTTGTTTGTCTGAACCACATGGTTATTGTGTTGTCATGCCATGTGGTTTATTGTTACTCCTCCCTCTTGTACTTTATGTCTAGTGGCTGGAACACCTGTTTTTGTCCATTTGTCACCCTTTATATTTCCCTCAAGTTTTCTGACCTTCCCTGAAAATCCCTCTTTTGCAGATTTTCCTGGCTCTTATCTGTGTTCACTACTTATCTTAATCTAGTTCTTAGCATAGATTTAGTCTAAGTCTTCCTGCTTTTCTGAGCATTTTCTGTCTTGATTATTTCTTTGTTTACTTCTCTAGTTATCCTAGCCTTTTTTGTTCTTGTCTGACTAATTTAGACTTCTGCATTGTGTCAGACACTTTTATCCAAAGCGACTTACCATTCGAGGTATACATTGACATTCAAATCAGTTCTTACTTTTTGGCTTTTGTTTTTCTCCCTTTTCTTTTTGGCCCCCAGCACTCCTGTCTGCTCTGGCTGCCAGTTCCTGTGCTCTGTTTCACTTCTGCCATTGGGACATTGCGTCACCTGACGTTCATCTTCAAGTTCACCATCCCCCTGCCCTTGGACTGTACCCAGTTTCTTACCCTGTCATAAAGAATTCCTGCTACTCTACTATCTTGACTTTGGACTGTGACCTCACTAGGCCTCCTTGTGTTCCTGTTCTTGTGTGGACTTCTATTTAAATAAACATTATTATTCCTACAACTGATTCCTTCTTTTATCAACCCTAACAGTTCGATCTGGCCAGCATGGAATCAGCCGACTCTGACCAGATCTGGACACCAGTTGTCCAGCTGGGAGTGATGCTCGGTCAACATGCCGGTCAACATGGCACACGGCTCATTGATACTTCCAGGGAAATAGAAGCAATGTCCTCTCAAGTTACCAAATACATCCCCCAGGTCAGGGAATTGATGCAAGACCATGACAGCATTCGCTCTGTGGCAGCTGTCTCTGCTCCTGTTCTTCCCCGAATGACTCCTGAACCCAGAGTGCCAACACCACCTCCTTATGATGGGGCCCCTTAGTCATGTTGTCCATTCCTCTACCTGTGTGCTATCATGTTCGCATACAGCCTACCACCTTTGCCCTTTGATATATATATTTTTTTCCCCCCTTTTTGCAGGTACACACTCAGCATGTCCATCATGTGCTGCAGCAGAAAACCAGCTTTGTGAAGGCAGAGACGTGCATATCCCATGCTTACTCTGTTCAACAGAGAACAGATTATCTAGGCGGAAGGGGTCAAGGTAGATTTTGCTAAGGTGAGGGCCATATCTGAGTGACCAGTCCTCAACTCTCGCAGAGCATTGCAGTGGATCCTGGTCAGATTACTGCCCCCTTAACTGCTCTAACCTCCACTCGAGTCAGTTGGTCTGAGCGGTCTCTCACTACCTGAACCCAGAACAACAGAATTATGATGTTGGTAACCTGGAACGGCTGGCTTTTGGTGAGTGTCGACACTGGGTGGAGGGGGCAGTGGAAACCTTCTTGGTCTGGAAGGACCGCAAGAATCTTGAGTACATCCATTTGGACTCTCGAAAGGCCAGGTGGCCCTCTTCTTTGGTTGGTTCCGTTTTACCATTTCATACAGACCTGGGTCCAAGAATATCAAGCCAGACGCTCTGTCCCATCTCTTTGCCAGTCCAGGGGATGAAGCACTGGCCAACACCATATTACCCAAGGATGTCATGGTGGCGGCTATAACTGGGTTGTGGAGATGGGTCAGGGAGGCTTTGGTCTTTTCTTTGTGCCAGAGCCGTTGCGTCCTTCGGTGCTTGAGTGGAGTCACTCCTCTAGGCCGGCCTGCCATCCAGGTGTGTGGAGAATGTTGGCTTCTGGCCGCCAGTGTTTTTTGTTGGCCTTTGCTAACCCAAGATGTCAGACAGTTTGCGGCAACTTGCACAGTTTGCACCCAGAACAAGATTAACACGTCTCCCGTTGGTCTCTTCCAGCCTCTGCCCATACCCACCTGTCCCTGGTCCCATATTGCTCTGGATTTTGTCACTGGCCTCCCTTAATTCAAGAGCAATACTGATTCTGACAGTTGTGGATGTTTTTCTTACCTTTCCGAAGTTGCCCTCTGCTAAGGAAACTGCTTTGGTGGTAGTTGATCACATCTTTAGGATTCATGGTCTCCCCAAGTATGTAGTCTCTGACAGGGGGCCCCAGTTTGTTTTCCATTTTTGAAAGGAGTTCCGCTGTCAGTTCAGCGCAAAGCGCTTCTGTGAGTCTGACTTCAGTATTCCACTCGCAGACCAACGAGCAGTCCGAGTGGCCTAACCAAGGGATGCCAGAAGCTCCTAACCATTTGGAGCTTCTGGCATCCCATAATCCTGCCTCCTGGAGCCAACAGCTCACCTGGGCAGAATATGCACACAACACACTTCCTGTGGAAGTGTCTCCTTTTCAACGTTTGTTGGTTATCAGCTTTCTCTTTGCTTCGCAGGATCCTGATACCGCTGTTTGAACTGCTTAGGGTTTGCCTTTGTCTTTGTTTGTCTGGATCACAAGGTTATTGTGTTGTCATGCCATGTGGTTTGTTACTCAACCCTCTAGTTACCTTGTTATGTCTAATGGCTCCCACCTGTTTTCGTTTGTTTGTCACTCTTTATATTTCCTCATAATTCTCTGTAGTTTTCTGTCTTGTGCCAAATCGAATCTCTGTTTTGTAGAACTCCCTGGCTCTTGTCTGTGTTGACTACTTATCTTTGTCTTTTTTAGCTCCTGTCTGACTAATTTAGCTTTTGTTTTGTTTTTCACCTTTTCTTTTTGTTCTCCTGTCTGCTCTGGCTGCCAGTTCCTGTGCTCGGTTCCACTCCTGCCATTGGGACGTTGCGTCACCTGACATTCACCTTCAAGTTCACTATCCCCCTGCACTTGGACTGTAACCAGTTTCTTCCTGTCATAATTAATTCCTGCTACCACCACCAGGTTTCTGCCTCTGCTCTCCAGGTTCCCTCTCCCTCCCCCACCAATCTGACGCCACCAGGTTCAAGTTCAAGTTTATTTGTATAGCACATTTAAAAAAAGCCACAAGGCGGACCAAAGTGTTTTACATTTAAGTAGCTAAAATAGTTAAAAGAAAACAGACAAGAAAACAAAACAAGACATTATAAAATATTAAAAGCCAATGAAAAGAGATGAGTTTTGAGGCTGGATTTGAATGTGGAGAGAGTAGAAGCTGCTCTTATGTTGTTGGGAAGGCTGTTCCATAAGGTCGGACCAGCCACAGAAAACGCTCTATCACCACGACTCTTCAGCCGGGTTCTAGGGATTTCCAGCAGGTTTTGAACTCCAGACCTTAGGCAGCATTCGACTATCTTGATCTTGGACAAATTTTCCTAGATTTGCGGTTGGGGCTAACACTCTGGGGCTTTTGTCTGCTAAGAAATTTGGTTAAAGTTTTGGCAAATGGTATGTGAACAGAAACATGACATGATTTTTAACTTCTGTTACTTTTTCACTTCAGCAATTTTTTCAGCACTTTGTAACTTTAGCAGTAATCTGCTGAGTGTCTTCGTTTAGAAAAAAGAGGTCAAACGTAAATCTGTGCTGCAAAGCATTTGAGATTTACGACAGTTTAAATCTTCTTTTGATATGAAATTTGATTTTCAGGTCTATGCTCAAAAAGTGCTTAACAGGTAATAAATGGATCATAACTATTGCATAAATTTAATTTGTACTATAAACGTCCCTAAAAATACAATATATTAAATACAAACATTATCAAACTAAAATATACCTTAATTTATTGGGTGAAAAGGTCATTTTTTTTGTAATGCTACAATAAAAAAAAAGTGTAATATAATTTATTTTTTGTTGTTGCTATAAACCAACATGCACAGCTGAATGCCAACCTATAATGGATGGAGAATCTAATATATATATAATAAATGAAGTTGATGAAGTGATGCTGAGTCTCTCACACAAACTCAAATAAGTCAGAAACAGATGTGAGTGCACACAGCACCATGCTGCGAGACCTCTCTGGGTCTTCTGGTTAGTGCTAGACTGCAAATGCACTCTCTGGGCACTCTCAGCAAAGTGCCAGATAGAGAGAGGAGGTTTGAACCCCCCACATACAACAAACATTTGTAATATATTGCAAAGGAAGGTGAAAACTTGTGAATTGGGTTCTTCCTGTTTTCTTCAAAGTCAGAGAACAAACAGTAAACACTGTGTCCTATGCAACTGTTCATATTTGTGTGTGAGCATGTTTGTGTACGTACATTTTTTTTGTGTGTGTCTCATTGTTGAAGTTCACCGCTGTAGTTTCTGTGCGCAAGTGTCTGTGCAGTAGGATCAGGGATGAAACCTGCTTGGTTGCTAGGGGACATCTTTGCTTAAATTTTGTTGCTAGGCTGCCAATTCCCTCAGTTAAGTGGAAACCTCTCCCCAGTTTTCTGACCGCTCACCCTGCAACCCTCCTCTGTCTCTATTCATGCATCTCATTCCTTTCCTCCATCTAGTTTTCCAACTAAAATAACCAGCCATCTGTCACTATGCATAAAGGTTTCCTGTTGCTAAGAAGTGTAGAGATCCGTCAGTATCTAAATTTGCAAAATACGCAGTATTTCAGATACATGCTGGACTCATAGGAATAGTAATATAAGTCTATGGGCCAGGAAATGCAGAAGAAAACACAAAGTAATGTGTGATGTCCTGAAACTGTGTGGGAGATATGCAGTCTGAATGTGTTTACACGCTTAAGCTCCTTTCAAATTAATAAATGATGAAAAGCACAAGGCGAGTACACAAAGAAGAGTTCAAAAACATGACACTACAGTCTTATTTATAGCAAGAGCTGGACTAATTGCATTCTAAACAAGAACCGAATTTGACCACATCATTTTGCTGAAGGGTTTGGTGATTTATAGCCTGTTTTGCACAAATTAAGCACTTTTGCTAAACCAGTAAATCATTCTTACAGGCTTGTTGTCTGTCAAAATAGATATTTGCTTGGAAGTAGAATAATCCTATAATACTGTTATTACAATTCAGTGCGTCAATTAATTAAAATAAGCTTTTTTCCTCTTTTTATTGGCATCGAAAGTGAAGAATTAATAGTGAGAGCAGAACATTTTGAATTTCACAGAAAAGTTTGCTCTGGTTTTATCGACACTTCATGTTTCATTTCTTAATTTATCCTCGTCTCTTCTCTCCCACGGTTTTCTCTGTCAGTATGACATTTGCAAGCCACCGCACACCCGTCCGCCTGCGCGCTCTCAACACACTCGCCTGGCAGCAACTCTCGCACTATCCTCACTTTTTCAAATTATTGTCACAGCTTCACTGGAGAATACTGTACTCTGTGTAAATCAATCAAAGAGACTTTGTTTGTTTCATATTTCTTGTGACATTTGGATCTGCATTGCTTGGTCTCTTGGGAAACCAGATGTCATTTTACCCTGTTCAGACTGTCTATGCTTTAATTTCAGTATAAATGCAGACATAAATTATATTATTTAAAACATTGCTTGTCCATGCAATAAAAGTCAATTGGGTTCAAGGTTGTGTTGGGGCCCCATTGACATTTATTGTATGGACAACACGCATACACATGACAGAAAAAAAAAATCATACAGGTTTTGAACATGAGAATGAGTAAATAATACATATTTGGGTGAACTATCTCTACTCAATATTTTAGTAAATATTTTCTGCAACATTCAATCATATTTGACCTGGTCAAACATTCAACATATGGTTTAAATGATCAACATGTTCAACATTTTGCTGAAAAACCTGTTGTACACAATCTTCTGTCCTCTGGTTGATAGTTTATACTACCTTTTTTATCAAGTAAAAGGCTTTTTAGCATACTTTTAAAAATGTCCAGCATAATACATTTTCTTTACTCTGAAATATTTAATGTTTTTTATGTAAGAATACATTTTATATTGTTAATAATACTTCAAAATGATAGCTTGCTGGACTGAAGCATATTTATTTGATAATCCGTACATCATTTTTAGAAAAATCATGTTAAAGAATGAGCATTTGTACATCTCTGGGTTATCATTGTCTTACATTGCATTATGTTTGCATTAAAACTTCAGAGCTATGATCATAAAACTAAGCACTGAAATATCATCTTATATTTTTTGAAGATATAGAGTTATATAATTTTTTATAGTAGTCTGCTATACAGTTCTAAAGACCTGTTTTATTTACATTACAAGGTATCAGAATTTCATCTTACTTTCTGGCAATATAAATATCAGCAGCTGCACCAATATGCAATTTATTTTTGATCAGTTTGATGTTGTTTTTTACCTCTTTGAGTATGAGCATCATATTCTCTTGCCATAAAAGCCTGATGAATCAAACATGATACTCGACAAAAAACAAACATTCAACCTTTCTTTGAAATGTGTGTGTGTGTGTGTGTGTATATATATATATATATATATATATATATATATATATATATATATATATATATATATATATATATATATATATATATATATATATAGTGTAAATGTTGAATAAATTGCTCAGTTTCAAAAAATATAGAAATATTGTGTTTTTCTATTATTTCGTACATTTCACTACATGTTTAAAAAAAATCTTGTCATGCATGATTTCCACAGATTCTCTTTTTAAAAAGTTCCATTGGCCCCACTCCAAAAAAGTGATGTCCACTGGGATAAACGCAGGGTCTGAATAAGTCAAGATGCCATGGAATTTAAAAAAATATATCATAGAGTTGGCGCGCAGTTCGAGGCGTTGGCTTCTTGTGATTTTCCAGACCAATCAAAATATGACATTTTGACCACTGAATCAAATCCCATTGATTAGAGCAGGGTTTCTCAACCTTTTGCCTATTGCGACCCACTTTTTTTTTGTATGACAGTCCTACGACCCACTAAGGCTAGAAATAAATAAATAAAAATAGTAAATAATAAGTAATGAAAAATAATGAAATAATTTGTTAGACCTATACTGTGTGTGCTCATAATTAAATTCACAAAACACTTTTTCAAAAATTAGGCAGACTATGAAACGAACTGATTAATTTATTTTCACTCACGTTCACACACGTTAATGTGACATTTGAGACTGCCGCTCTGAAACGATGATATCCAGACGCGGTGAAATTGGGGAAAGGGCCACTCGTAGTGTCGCACTCAAACTAGAAGTTGTCAGTCTATTCCTGCCTTTTGTTTTCGTTGCAGTCACCGTCGAAAATCCCGACTCGCAAAGATGGGTAGTGCTAAATGGCAGAAGAAACTTCGTTGCACGATCTGCGCGTTCGAGCTGTCGTGAGCGACACAATACTGCTTTGCTGTCTTTTAAGTACATCGCGCTTTCGCACAAAGTAATCCACAGGTTTACCGACACATGTTTGATGTTTAGTCTGAAGGTGACGTTCAAGTTTTGATGGCTGCTAAGACCTCACCACACTCAACGCATTGTGGTTTTTCGTCCGACGTAGTAAATCCATATTTAATATACAGTGAGCCCTCGCTACTTCGCGGTTCGACCATCGCGGATTCACGACTTCGCGGACTTTTTTCATTACGCATACATATTATAAAAGAAATATATCGCTGATTTTCCGGAAATTTCGAAAATAGACGCGATAAATGAACATTAGAACGGCTTGCCTGGGTGGGCCTGGGCCCCCTCATTTACATGTTCGGCCCCCTCAGATTTTCAATTGTTTAAAATCGCAACTGTGAAAACGGAATTAAAAGCACATATCGCCGCTGTACAAAACGATCGCAACGCACCCACAAAGTCAAGATTGGCGCGCTGCGCGTTGTATCATAACTAGTTCTGGCAGAGTAGGCAAGGCGCTAGACTAGAAATCCATTTCTCGCCCACCACCCCTGGTAACAATCTCGCGCAGTTTTGCCCCTCATTTTAAGCTGGGCCCCCTCAAAAAAAAAAAAAAAATCTGGCTACTCCCCTGGAACACAGTAAAACTCTCGCGACCCCCTCTCCAACTCTGACACAGTATGGTCTCCCTGGCGACGTCCAGGCTGATAGCGCGCGCACTCTCTTCCCCGGCCCCCCACCCCTTCCACATGGACCACACGCGCACGCAGGCAGGTCTCAGCTGAGATGCATTGGCTTTGCATGTGCCTTGGGCGTTGATCGTGCTTATAAAGACTACTTATTGCCAGCCAAGTGTGAGAACGCAACAGTACCGGGGAACTTTTTATCCAGTTTGTGCGTACACCGATGGCACGAACCCTCCCAAATGATTTTGGAAGATACTTTTTTTACTTTTTCTCCTCATAAAACTTGTCCGAATCAACAGGCAGTTGCAGAAAGTGAGTTGGTGCCATAAGAGGCTCGACTGTCTTCAGCGTCGGTGTTCTGCGTCTCCGCTCAGGATGAACGGAACGTTTTTCAACCACACTATTTTTACGCACGGGGATCTGCTTAACCGCAGTCAAGAGCTCGCGGGGACACTGGTTGATTGCTGCACGGGTAACGGGAGCGAGGTGACCGCCAACGACGGCGGCGGGTCTTTAGTTCTCGCTCACGACGAGCGCAAGATGTTCGTTACGCGCGTGGTGCAGATCGCGGTGTTATGCGTTCTTTCACTCACGGTGATGTTCGGGATCTTCTTTCTCGGCTGCAACCTCATGATCAAGTCCGAAAGTATGATTAACTTTCTGGTCAAGGATCGGAGACCATCAAAAGACGTCGAGGCGGTGATGATCGGACTGAGCTAGTCACGGGTGTCACCTGTACCCGCCCTGAGATTGTTCTCAGATTGGGAGGCTGGAAGATATGCAACTTATGCGTTCACTCCCTTTGTGTTCTGGGAAGAAAAAGGCGACGTGGATGAACGGTTCCTGGAGGAGAGATGACAGAGATGTGGCTGCACGTTTACAAAATAAGAATGTACTTATTCATGTTTACGTAGCTTTTTGTATTTGAGGTCATTTTGATTGTGATTTTATACAGTAATTGTTTACACGGTTTTACCTCATAAAAAGCAGAATATGTATTACTGCATCATGTTTGTAAAAGTAGTGCTGTGCGAATTATACAATGACTTTAGCAGGGGGTCGTCGTGCCATACGCAACTATTCTAAAAGTCTGTTATCTAGAAAAGAGTTTAAATATGTTTCAGTCATAACAAAGTGATACAGGAAAACTTTTTATGATTTACTGATGCACCTGCACAAAATTAGTCATATTGGTATGTTCAACGTGTTGTCATGGTTACTTCCTTGCTGCGAGATTTAGCGACATGTAAAAAAACGAATCAGTCTAACTTTTATTATCACACACACACACACAAAAAAAACACTCTTTGAAGCTTACATATACCTGTATTTAAAAAAAAAAAAAGTACATTTACTAAGCACTTCCAAATATTGTGTTTTGACTACCTTTAGGGGTGGTGGTTCGAGCCTTACCACTAACCCACCACCCTGGTTTGTACTAGACAATCACTTCCAAAAGCATGTTGTTTTGTGACCTTTACACCTTGAATTGCAGGTGTTTTGATTTTGAAGATGTCAAAATGTATTTTTCCTGAGTTTAACTTGTGGCCGAGAGCACGTGAGAGGGGGAGATGCTCGTCTGGTGGGGCACATGCACGTTTTCTAATGACTTCTTCTTCCCTCTGCATGCGCGATGCTCGATGTGCCAAGCGCTTTCTAAGTAGCCTAAGACCTCAATGCTGCATGAAGTATTTTGTAATATCGACTTTCCGACTTGAAGATGTGCAGCATGCTTTGAATAAAGGTGTTTAAAATGTTGCATTGAATTTGTTTATTTCTTTTCAGTGGTCATCCGTGCAGAACAGTGTATAATAACTGGCCAATTTCGTCACATTAAAAACACATCTTCAGTAAGTTATTGCCATAGATAATTCAGTGATGCATGTTAAATTCTGTGACTGCATTTTGAACTTTGAATTGAATAAATCTGAATTAAGAAATCTGATTTTGGAAAGGAAAAGCCTCCAAAATGAAAAAATCACTTTATTTTACCGGTCAGAGAAAATAAAGTATGATTCCCCAAGTTCCCCAAGCTACTTTTGGTCATAGAATCACAGAATTATAGGCTATATGTAACTGACAAACTGTTGATTAATTTTGCTATACTTTTAGCACCTGTACACATGTGCATACTTGCAGATACAAGTATTGTGATGGGGAAACATGATGGTTATTGTAGTTCTAGATATAATGTAAGCAGGCATTTGCTCATTTCACTTGGGCAAAAACAGATGCAGTATTTCTCAAAATAAATAAAAGCAGAAAAATGAAAACTATGAAGCAGGTGTGAAATCAGTAAGGTTTAACACAAAATGTTTTAAATATATAATTTATGTTTTTAATTGCACTTTATTAGCCAGTGTCTTTGCTGCTGACCTTAAATTATCTAATTCAACCATACCAAGCCAAAATGACTTTAGTTAAACCACATTTATGTATAATTTCCTTTTGTTTTTATTATAGAGTGAACTTTCTTCTCCAATAGCATTTCACCTTTGGTGCGAAGGGGCCTTTTAAATTTGCAAAAAATATAACTTTTTTTATGTTCAGCCTATAGGTGAGAAGAAATAAAGCATAAACACAATACTTTCCATAAAAACTAACCAATAAATGCAATTAGTAACTTTTTTGACAAGTAACACAACACTATAACGCTTTATAAAAGTAACTTTCCCCAACACTGCCTACATTAGTCAAATTGCTTAGTTGGGTTCAAAAGCAATTTGCATGTGTATTAAATTGTGATTCAGACCACAGAAATATAAAAAATAACAGTGACTCTCACACAGTGAAACATAACATTACACATTGCAAGCATAATCTACTGTTTAACAAGCAAAAGAGACAGATTGATAACAGGACAGGGGAAGTATGAACCACCTAGGAGGAAAAGATTTTCAAAAGGGAGGCATACAGCCTTGTATTTCTGTGAAGGAGGTCTGAGTACTGTTTCAGCCTTCGGTCTCATGCTCAGCATGGAGATTTTTCTCCAGCATGCATTAAATCCTTTCCTCCATTCTCATTTCCTGTAATGGATTGTAAAAATGAAAGTAAGTTAAGAGTAAGCTGAGAACTGCAAAGAGAGAGATTCACAGAGTTAACCAGTTTCATAAAGTATCGGTGCCGGATGATTGTAAATGCATTCAGCCAAATAAAAATGCTGGAACATGCACAAATAAATCAGTGCACCAATAATTTTTTTGTCTTATTCTCTCTTTATATATTTATTAACAATTTATGGTTTTCTCTTTTTTTATAGGAATTACATTTTTTCCATTACAGCCAATTCAAAAATGCCTTGTTATGTGTGTATATATATACACACACACACATATATAATATTTTATATATTTTATATATAAAAGAGGCAACAATTTGCACGAGTTCACCAAAATTGGACAGCTGAAGACTGGAAAAATGTTGCGTGGTCTGATGAGTCTCGATTTCGGTTGAAACATTCAGATGGTAGAGTCAGAATTTGGCATAAACAGAATGAGAACATCGATCCATCATGCCTTGTTACCACTGTGCAGGCTGGTGGTGGTGGTGTAATGGTGTGGGGTATGTTTTCTTGGCACACTTTAGGCCCCTTAGTGCCAACTGGGCATCGTTTAAATGCCACGGCCTACCCGAGCATTGTTTCTGAACATGTCCATCCCTTCATGATATATATTCACTGTTCGATTTACCTCATCATGTATAGTAACAGTAGGCAGTTTTAATTCATATACTGCTTAATGTTGATGATCAGGTTATTTTGCATCTTTTGCTATCGCTTGTTTCTGTTTTTTTGCCTGTGTTTTGATGTGGGGATTCTGCACTCTTTCAGAAGATATGTCACAGCGCCCTCTACCGTATAACAATGAAAACACGGAAATGCCAGAATTTTAGTTAAATCCTCCCATAAAGTGCATAAATTGCCTTGAAACATGCAGTGAACGCGTTCAACACAGTTGAGGTTCTTGTCTGCAACATTAATCTGGGCACTAGATGGAAGCAAACACCTGGTTCAACTTTGTGTCTAAGAATGTTGAAGGTTGTTATTATACGCCTTTATTATTTTTTTCTCTGAAAAAGCGTCTTAACTATAAATGCAACAAATAGATCAAATGTAGGATGTTCTTAAAAGTTTTCTTTGTTTTAGATGATTGTATTATAAGGTGATGACTTAATAGAGGAAGCTGTTGGAACTTGAATTGAATTCCATACATGTGAATGAATATTGCCCAAAGCTGTCAGTGCTCATTTCACTGTAAATACTTACTTCATTTGTCTTTTCAATGTTTTTGCATCCATCTTCTTTTAAAAGCACATTTCACAGGAGCCCAGAGAATCATTTTAAAGTGTTGCTGTCTTAACTTGCCTGTGGTTATACATTTCCTTGCGTCTCGATGAATCAATTTACATTTGCGAAATGCTGAAACACATAGGTCATCTGTCCTTACATGTCTGGGTACACTCCCAGTTTATACATCAGAGAATCAGTTGAAACGGAGCTGCTACAGCAAGAGACCTTCAGTAGTTTGGTTCTTTTAAAATGGGACTAAATTTGATGGAAGTTTGGATACCAGTTTTACTTCTAGTTTCCTCCGCTGCAAGTAAGTTTGTCTTTTGTTATTGGTTGTTTAGTAAATGACAAAGAATGAGAACAATTGGCATTTTTATGATTTCCTGTGTTTGATTACTCTTTCACTTCTTTGACTTAAAACTGAACCTGAAAGAAGATATTTCTACTGACAGAAACCATTTAAAGCATGCATATGAGATTAATACTAGTCTTGTTTCTCTAGGCTCTAACATTTGCACTTCCAGAGGAGCGAGCACCTGTAAAGAATGTCTGTCGATCCATCCAACATGTGCCTGGTGCACTCAGGAGGTAATAAACACAATCTCATCAATTCGCACAAACAAAAACACTGGGATAGACACACAAATGGCTGCTTGAAATGTCACACTCTGGTTGTTATCAGTATGTGTCTGTGTGTCTGTTAGATCTTTGGAAAGGGAGGATCAGGTTTGTCCCGGTGTGATCTCAAAGGCAATCTCGTTCAGTCTGGTTGCGGAGTGAAGTTTATTGAGTTTCCAGTTAGCAGCATGAGGATCCTAGAGGACGTACCCCTGAGTAACAAGGCAGGGGGATCAGCCAGCGACATCGTTCAGATCCAACCACAAAAAATCCACATGACCCTCAGGCCTGGTATGCTATTTCAACAAAACAAACATAATATGCCTTGATTACAGATACATACTCCCTGGAAATATTAACTCATATTTCCCACTGCAATCCAATTACATATTTCTCATTGCATAATTTTGTGGTAAATTCTCTTCTCGTTTTTTTCTTGCTTCTCTTCTCTTCTCTTGGTGTGTCTTTGGTGTGCCAGAGGTGGTAATTTTTTGTTGTTTTCTTATTGTTTAAAAAAAAAAATAGTAATAAAAAATATAGTCATTATTATTTTAGTCATCAAATTCGTTTTAGATTACTGTAACCAAATTAAACCCACTACTCCAATATTATATTTATCCTCATATTTTAAAGCATGCGTTGCAGATTTCAAGATCTTTTTCTGAACAAATCTTGAATGAGTAGAACAAATCATGAAGTTAAAACCTGATATTTAAATATTAAGTATGTTTCTTGAGCTAGTAAAAGGGTCTTATTGGTCTCTCAGGCACCAAACAGATCATGTTCTCAAGAAATTCATGACCATTATAAAAAAGAAGTCAAAAAGATGAGTTTTGTCTTCAAAGATAGTTCTAATCCTTTCTACCCTCTCATTTCTTTAAGACGATTCAAAGCAATTCACTGTCCGTGTGAAGCAAGTGTCTGATTATCCAGTTGACCTGTACTACCTGATGGACATGACCAATACCATGAGGGACGACCTGCAGAAGCTTTATGCTCTTGGCAATGATCTGGCCAGAGCCTTACGTGGTGTCACCAGTAATCTGCACATGGGATTTGGGGCTTTTGTAGACAAAACGCTCTCACCTTATATGTACATATACTCTAAAGAAGTCATCATAAACCCTTGCCATAGGTAAACTCAAATTCATCGCACATTGTCCTGTAGAAAGGCAAATGACATTTTGAGCGAGTGACTAAGTTGAGTGATTTCTGTCCCGCTGGTGTGTTCTAATTGGCATAGGTTTCCTGAACCTTGCCCACCGCAATTCGGCTATCGTAATGTACTGTCTCTGACGGAGCAAGTAGAGCGGTTCACAGAGGAAGTGAGGAAACAGAGAGTGTCCAGAAACCGAGATGGCCCTGAGGGTGGATTTGATGCTGTCATACAAGCAGTAGTATGCAAGGTAACAAAAAATTCACCTAACCCTAACACAAAATGCATACACAAGGATACAACTGACAACACTCATCCTTTACACAGTAAAAACACTAGTGGAAAAAATCTGTAAAAATAAATGTGAGTAAAGCTGTTGTAAAGCCCAAAGCCTAAAGAAAATGTACATTTTGAACTACATTTTAATTATTTACGTATTAGGCAAAAAAGGATGTAGAACATAAATCCTACAGAAATATACATGATTGAAGATGCATATCCTGTGATTTGGTTTGGTCTACAAATTAAACAACTCTATGATATAACTGTACTCACTAATTTTCTCTTAGTTTGTGTCTTGTTCATGTCATCTTTATCATTCTGTATGATCTCCTTTGTCTTTCTTCCAGGAGAAGATTGGATGGAGGCCTGATGCATCTCATTTGTTGGTCTTCACAAGTGATGACAGAAGTCATTTGGCTCTGGATGCCAAGTTGGCTGGAATCGTCCAGCCCCATGATGGAGAGTGCTATATCAATGACAACAATGAATATGACAAGTCCACTATACTGGTCAGCCAACACCCATTGGGCAAATCTCTCACTCTCTTTCTCTCTAAAAAAATAAGTGTAATGTTTTTCCACAAAGTATTAAGTCTTATTAAGCCAACTTTGATAATAATAAGAAATGTTTCTTGATTTTTGAAGGATCACACGACACTGATGTAGTAATAATGCTGAACATTCAGCTTTGCATCATAAAAATAAATCATATACTTTAAAAAATTAAATGGAAAGCAGTTAACTTAAATGGTAGTAATATTTACCGTAATAATGTTACTGTTTTTACTGTATTTTTGACCAAAAATATGCAAGCTCAAAAATCTTACTGTCCAGATAGATAGATTATATATTATTTTGTTTTGTATGTGTATTCGTAGGACTATCCTTCTCTTGGGATGATCACAGACAAGATATCTGAGAACAACATCAACCTCATCTTTGCTGTAACCAGCAAAATGGAGCCACTATATCGTGTGAGTTTCTATATAATTTTTCAAACGCATGCATACAACACGTATGTGCATAACATGCACACATTTACACACTTTAATGGTATGTTTTCATGTTTCCTGCATTCTCACAGAATTACAGTGAGCTGATTCCTGGCTCTGCAGTTGGAACGCTCTCTCAAGACTCTGGAAATGTTGTGCAACTCATTCTGGATGCATATGCGGTAAGTGACTTTGGCATAAATTAATACAGCCTCTCAGTTGTGTTACGGCTGATGTTGTGTGGATACTGGCACAGAGATGAGAAATAATTGAAATTGTCTTTAATGACAGGAAATTATAACACCAAAACTTTAGCAAGACTGTTTACAAAGACAACAATGGACCAAGATTGAGGGAAAACATAGGGATTATATGCATTGGGGATGATGAGGGAAAGAGACAAAGAGAGGATTTTTGGCAATGCAAATACAGTGGAATCCGTTTATGTCAACGGCCTTGGGGGTTGCAAAAAAGCGTTGAGATAACCGATCATCGAGATAACCAACAGCCAATATGGCGATTTGTTTGATGAAGCGATCGGAATGCTATAAAAACACATTCGCTCATAACACAGTCATTTCGCTCTGACACAGTTCTGAAAGTATTGCACACGCGGTTACTATGGTTTCTTTACAAAGTCTAAAATGCTTTGTTGCTTTTTGCCTTTAACGGTTTGCTTGAAAACAAATGCTTCTAAGCTTCTATCAGTAACGACGTCTTTGTCGATGTCAATGTAATCTGGGAACTCCTGCGCCTCTGTAGGTGTGTAATCAGAGTTGTGTAATCTCGAAATCATTCTTGAACACCAGCATTCGTCCCATCAAAATGTCATTTATTGGATCATTGGAGTAACAAATAGAGCAGCAATACATGACACGCTGGACGAAAAGACCAAAAATGGTCATGGCATGCACGTGCACCGCGAACTCGGCGCATGCGCAGTGAACCAGGTACGATGTTTAGTCACGGGATCGAGATAACCCATGTTAAGTGGTGAATTTGTCCCTCTTTTGTGCTCAAGATATTAGGGCTCGGTGACATAAAAGAATTGACATAACTGATAAGAAAATGCTAAGAAAAATAGGGAGTTTGGCGGTTCCACTTCAAAAACATCGACATAATAGGGTTGGCGAGTTAACTGAGATCAAGATAAGTGGATTCCACTGTACTTAAAATGTCCTGAGTCCGTGTTCTCCGTTTGTATTACAAAATACAACATATATGTGCATAAAGTATATATACTTTCGTTTCAACTGTAGTAGGTGGTATGTCACTCTGAACAGTCTTATACTTTAGCATTACAAGCCAGGCTTAAACTCAAATAAAGGGAGAAGTCTATGAAATATATGTGCGATTTGTCTTTGCAGAAGATCAGGTCTAAAGTTGAGCTGGAGGTGTTGGGTGTGCCAGATGAGCTATCTCTGTTCATCAACGCAACATGCCTGGGTGGAGAGGTCATTGCTGGTGTCCGGTCCTGCGACGGACTCAAAATCGGAGATATGGTCAGCATCCGATGCACTCAATTAGAAAGATACCAATTACTGTATATGGCTTGTGTACCTGTCAGTATAAATAAAAATCACTCTGTGAGGTTTACACACTGTTCATTTTGTAAAACAAGGAATGTATTTGACAGATGCTTTTATCAGAAGCGACTAACATTACATTCAAGCCATACATTTTACCGGCTCATGCATTCTCTGGGAATCACCTGAGCATTGCTAGAGCCCTGTTCGACAGCTACTGATCTTACTCTCCCATAGGTTTCCTTTAACATTGAGGCGAAACTTCACGGCTGTCCCAAAGAGAAGAGTCGGACCTTCACTGTGAAGCCAGTGGGCTTTAAAGACAGCCTTCAGGTCACTGTGGACTTTGCTTGTGAATGTAACTGTCAACAGTCTTCCATACCCGCCAGCCCGTCCTGTCACCACGGCAACGGAACACTGGAGTGTGGCGTTTGCCTGTGCGATCCAGGCCGATTGGGCTCTCAATGCGAGTGCTCCGAAGGCGAATATAAACCCAGCCAACAAGACAGTTGTAGCCCCAACCCAGAAACACCTGCCTGTAACGGACGTGGAGATTGTGTGTGCGGCCAGTGTGCCTGCCGCTCAAGTGATTATGGGAAGATTTGGGGGCCTTACTGTGAATGTGACGACTTCAGCTGCCAACGTTCCAGAGGACAGATATGTTCAGGTAAGGTTGGATACAATGGTCTTGACTCATTGTATGTGAAAATAAATTCCATGTTTGTAAAGGGTTAACAGGATTTTGTTCTTGCCTCATCACAGAGACAGTGTTTCACCATATTAGGTCATCTGATCCACATTTAAGACCAAACAGCGGCTAGATTTATTAGATATCATGGAAGGATGATCTTTAATTTTGCATGTCTGTGCACATTACCTGCTTAGAGTGCCAGTAGCCTGAAGCATGTCATGTGATTTAGGTTGCTCACATCATATTCTCTCTTCAGTTAAACTTTGAGTTAAATGCATGAAATGTATTGGTTTGAAAAGGGAGAATTTCAGTAGCATGTGTGATGTTTTGGTTTGTGGGTGTTTAAACTACATGAAGATTTAGTCAGCAAGTATATAGCCACTGGGCATAAATAACTGAAAACTCACACGCACGCAAAAACTCACACATGCATGCACGCAAAGACGCAGACACACACACACAGTGGGTTTTCATGTTTTATAGGGACTTTCCTAACATATCCGCTAACCTGATCTCTATAGGCTATATATCACCCTATGTTTATAAACACAACCATTCACAGAAAACACTGTGCACTGTTAAATTTTCAAAAGATATGTCACTTAATATGAAGCTGTTGCTCATGGGGACTAAAAAATGTCCCCACAACTTGAGGATTACCAGGAACACACACACACACACCAGCACAATGAACAAAACAGAGAACAAACCTGTGGTTAGTTGCATAAAATTAGTAGACTAGTCTCATAAGTTAGTCATCTATTTTTTAAAGACATTTAAGTTGTTAAACAATTGCTCTAATTTGAATCTGAAAAGTAAGACTGATTACTCTTTGGCTAACTGCTGGTGGGTCAGGCTAGTTCTTAAGTCATCTTAACATATGTAGTGACTGTGTTTATGCATTAGTATGTTGAAATGAGCATGTTGGATTGGGAAATGATTGATGTCTTAGTTTAATGCTTTGTTGCTACAATAACAAACACTATATCGGTATTACGAGACACCATGACAAATTTCATCAAAATTATTTCATAATTCATTAAGATTTCAAAACCTTTCAGTAAATATGGCATGAATTGATCAAATTTGACGTGGAGAGACATGTATAATCTTATAAAAAACATTATTTCAAATAAATTAACTTTCTATTCATCAAAGGATCCTTAAAATCTGTTTGTTTCCACAAAAATAATTAAGCAACCCAACTATTTTTAACATTGACAATAATAAGAAATTTATTTTTTGTCATTTATTTTTTATCATCATATTAGAATTATTTCTTAAGGATCATGTGACACTGAAGACTGGAGTAAATGCTTGAAATGCTTAAGTTCAGCTTCACCATCACAGGGATATTTAAAAATATCTAGAAAATAGTTGTTTTAGATTGTAATAATAATTCACAATATTACTATTTTTACTCTGCATTTGATCAAATAAATGAAGCCTTGGTGAACATATGAGACTTTTTAAATCTTATTGACCCCAAACTTGAACATTAATGCATGTTTACTCATCTTCTTGTGATGCTTAAATTTACATATGAATAAAAAGTTAAAAGCGATAAATGAATTGACAAGAACTGGCAGATAAAATCATAGTGACTACATTTATTATACTTTGGAGTTTTGCATCTGTAGTCCCTTTGAGCTGCTTGTAGATTCTTCATAAGTTCAGAATTTCAATTCTGGGTGAAGTGCTCTTTTCAGGATATACCTCATGATCTCCTTCAGCAATGCCCTGAGACTATTTTCCAATAAAGTCATAAACAGCCATTGATATATTTCTTGTCTCCATTAGGCAATGGTGAGTGCAACTGTGGGTCCTGTCACTGTAGTCCTGGATGGTCCGGAGAGAGCTGTGACTGTTCGACCCGCACAGACACCTGTATGGGGAGTGGAGGAATGCTCTGCAGTGGCCGTGGCCACTGTGTGTGTGGTGTCTGTGAATGCACCCAGCCAGGAGCTTACGGATCAACCTGTGAGAAGTGCCCCACCTGCCCAGATGCCTGCAGCATCAAAAAGTGAGTCTGTGTCGGAAGGCTTTTCTATCTTGGTGAGGATGAAGTACAATTTTGGATTGCAGAACGTTCTGAAACTATTTTGGAGTGAAATCTCATAAATATTGTGACTTGAAGGGTGAGTGAAAGGTTAAAATATTTATATAAAACTCAATAGACCATGTCAGACCATAATCTTTGTGTGTGGACATTGTTAAGGTAATTTTTTTTCTTTGTCTTAACTGTTCAAATCTGTTTAAAGTGGATTTATGTGTTAATCTGCAGGGAGTGTGTGGAGTGTAAACACTATAAGAGAGGGGATCTGTTTGAGAAGAACTGCAATCACGTCTGCAGAGATGAGATTGTGCTGGTGGATAAGCTGGGTAACCTCTACCTCCAACCAATCCACAATATTGGTTCCTCCCATGCGCAGTAGCCTATATAAATCCCTTTTGGGATATTTTTTTCCTCAATAAGTCTGCATTTATTGATCAAAAATACAGACAAAGTGTATAAATCTAATCTTTAGATTACAACTGCAGTATTTTGATTTCTGTTAATAATCCCATTATTTACATGGGCTTCATTTGACCATATGTGACTTACCATTGAGTTTTTAAAGCAGTTCAGTTTTGTTCAGTTGTTCTTCTTCTCTTTAGTCTTTCAGGAGAAGAATGCAGTGAACTGCAGCTACAAGGATGAGGATGACTGTGTTCAGAACTTCCAGTATTATGAAGATGCCAGTGGAAAATCCTTTCTCTATCTTGTTCAAGAACCAGGTGAGAGGAGAGAAACAATATGTGACAATATGTGACTTTCAAACATTACTCATGGTAATAAACTCCCCTTGTCTCTGTGAGAGACGGGTAAATACGGGTAAATCATCTACTATTAAAGACTCTCTCACTGCGTCTGAAATTGAATACTTCCCTAGTATAGTCAAGTATGTGAAAAGAGTAGCATGTCTGAATAGCTGTAGGTGAAAAGTTCCTGGATGGTCTACTACTTCCTCCAAGATTCTGAAGTCTGCATTTGATGGACAATTTATATTTATTTATACAATTTTTTTCAATTCCCTTTGTATCCTGTGTATCCTCTGTTGTCATACTTACTGATTTGATTTTCCTGGGTAGTCTCCTGCTTATTATTAAGGCACTTTGGGCAATTGAACACAGCCTCAGTGGGAGTGGATGAGTGAAGTGTAGGATATCAAAGGGATATACTGAGGTTCATCTCATTTGAGTGCATTTACAACGCAATATGCTACACTTGTTTGGTTCCTCCTTTAACCTTCTGTATGTATAGCTCTCAGTTTCAGTTCTGTTGTGTCTGTTCTTATTGTATTATCATGTGATTTTCTGTTTCTCCAGAATTCTCCTGAATGTTTTGTTTCTTTTATTAAATCTAAATTGCTGCAATTAGATCCTCATCTCCTTTCCATGTTTAACCACACCGTGACATTTGATATACTGAAGAGATCAGTTCAAATGGCAGCTGAATATGATTTTTAAGTTTATTTATACATCTTTTGTCATTGTTTTTTTATTTATTTTTTTTAACAGAGTGTCCAAATGGTCCTGATGTCTTGGTGGTTGCTCTATCGGTTGCTGCTGCGGTCCTGCTGTTAGGATTGGCTGTGATTTTAGTGTGGAAACTCCTGATCACCATTCACGACCGTCATGAATTTGCCAAGTTTGAGGAAGAGAAGGCCAGGGCCAAGTGGGAAGCGGTGAGATAATTCTCTGTATGGTATAAAACCATCCATATCCTATCAAGTGTTATCAGCACTTATTTCTCGGATCTTCCAGCATGCTCACAGTCAAGGAATGTCAGACAAAATAATACTGTCAACCTAAGAAAGGTTTCTGTATAAAACCTTTTAGATGTTGCTATCAGGGGATCATTTTATGACTTTGGTTTTAACAAATCAATTTTGTTTTGATTTTTTTTTGTTCATGTATTAACTAACAATGAGCAATACATATGCTCGCACAGTGTTTATCTTTAATAATGTTTGTTGGTTATTAGTCACTGATTGTCACTGTTATTTCATGTTAGCTCAGGTCCATTAAATATTAGTAGATCACTTTAGATTTTGTTATGTTAATATTGATATTTATATTGATATTGATATTTATGTTTTTAAGAATTTAACATTAAGATTAGTCAATTATTTCATTGTTATTTAATGTGAACTAATGCAGTTAACTAATGTCAACAAATGTAAAGTATTATTTTTGTGACCATTCAGGAAAGCTAACACAAGCTAACACAACATTCAACACAATTCTCGACATCTAGTGGTCAAAGTGGGAAGTACAGATGTGCAGGCAGTTCATCTGGCAGCACTGCTCATTTTGAAACTCTCTTTTGTTTTTAAGGCTAATAATCCACTCTACAAAGGAGCCACCAGCACCTTCCAAAATGTGGCATATCGTGGCAGTTAAGATAGACACCACATCTGCTTCTGCCAAGAACAACTACTGATCGACTCTAGGACACATCTCAGCTGGTTTCACCCGGGCTTAGACTGTTTAGAACTGGGGGGGTTGGGGAGGGATAATGCAGAATGTACCAAAAAATGTTTTTAGCGGTTAGATAATTACAATTGTACCATTCAAAAGTTTGTGATCAGTATGATATTGTATGATATGCGTATGTACAGTATGATATAAGGATGCCTTTTAGGCTTTCAATGTAAAAATAAAATGTATCTTGGTTAAAAAAAAAATTAAACATCCGACACTGATAATACAACTGATAATAATAACACTATAATAACACTGATAATAATCTCTTGAGAGACTTACTCCTGAGCAGCAAATCAACATATCATAATTTCTAATGAATCTTGTGGCATTGAAAACTAGAGTAATGATGCTGAAACAATCATTTTAATTTTTCACTATATTCCTGTGTTTTTGATCAAACAATTGGAGACTTGGTGAGCAGAACAGAAAAAAATCTTTGACATTTACATTTATTGATTTAGCAGAAGCTTCTTTTTTTAATCCAAAGCAACTTACAATTTTGAGGAATACAGAAAGTGTTTCACCACGAAGATACAAAAGTACATAAGAGTGCTTACAATACAAAGTTTCAAACGTTACACATACTTTTTGCGACCCTAAACTTTTTAACAGTAGTGTATATTTTGACATTTTTCCTCCATTGCAATGTAAATATTTTGATAAGAAGATGCTTTAATCTTATATGAATGGTTCTGTGTATATAGAACAGGATTATGCACTAGGATTAAGCACTCGCGTGTGAGCATGATGAGTGTAACCTCAATTACAAATCTGAATAATTCAACAGACCAACATGTGTTTTTTTTAATGCTTACACACAAAAGATGGTACTTGAGGCCAACTTGGTGAGACCATTCACTCATATACACAATCTTCATTAAAGTCTGCAAAACTACAAGCATATTATCTGCTTTTCATGTGTATAAAGTTACAATGCAAAAACAATTTTTAGAGGAGTTACAATAGTTCTAAAGAAAGTGTTTTTCTTTTGCAAGAGATATGTGACACTTTGACAAGTCAAGTCACCTTTTTTATACAGCGCTTTTTACAATACAGATTGTTTCAAAGCAGCTTTACAGAGATAACAAGATGATGCAACAAAGTTTGTTTACGCTGTATATTAGCTCTAAGAGCAGGTCAATCAATAATATTGATGAATATTAATCGTCCCTGACTAAGCAAGCCGGAGGCGACAGTGGAAAGGAACCCAAATTCCATCAGATGACAGAATGAAGAAAAGGGAAAAAGAAAACCTTGGGAGAAACCAGGCTCAGTTGGGGGACCAGTTCTCCTCTGACCAACAAACAAACAGTGCATGATTATGATATAGACAATATTTCAGGTCAGCTGTCAGTTTAAGATTGGGACATTCAAAATATTTTATCTAGTTCCATCTGGTTGAAGATCGAAATCATAACGCTGCTATGGAGGTAGTTTTTGTTGAGGATCTGTGCCAATGGCTGTTTAACAATTTTTTAAAAATATTATTTTAATGATAAAAATGTATAAAGTATTAGTATTGAAGAGATGTGTTTTTTTACAGAGTGTGTCTGCTTCCTGAAAGACTGTTCCAGAGTTTAGGTGCTAAATAGGAAAAGGATCTACCGCCAGCAGTTGACTTTGACATTCTAGGTTTTATCAACTGGCCGAGATAACAATAGACGTGCTGACTATAATGTGTTAAGAGGTCGCTCAAGTACTGGGGAGCTAAACCATTTAGTGCTTTAGGTAAATAGCAAGATTTTAAAATGTCCATGATTGCTTTGCATCTTGAGTGTGTGATTTGTGTTTTTTGTGTAGTGTTTTGAGAAATGGAGTCATAGTTTCTGTAATTTCTAAAGAAACACAAGGAACCTATTGTTACAATGGAATTTAGTGGTGTGTTAGTTTCCTTCTGTTTTTGGGTCACTGTCTGTGTTGTTCCTTCTGTCTCCCCATGTGCTCCTTCTGTTTCCATGGTTACTAATTAAGTTAATCCTGTTCAGGTGCGTCTTGTCAGTTAGTCTCATTAGTTCTTGAGTTTGTTCTGTATTTAAGCCCTGTGTTCAGCCCTGTCAGTGCTGTCTACTATGGTTGTTCAGTTTGTTGGAGGGTTAGTTTTGAGTATTTGGTTGTAAGCTTGGTTCGCAAATAATGGTTCACTTAGAGCCTGCCTTGCCTTAAACTGTGTGAGTAACACCTATAGACTGAACATGTAATTTGTAGTGATGGTGAAATGAAGCTTTGTGAAGTACCGAGGCTTTCCCCTCAACTGTATCGTAAAAAGGTTCATTACCCGAAGCTTTTCAACACGGTGCACACTAACGACATCTTGTGGTCAAAGTTTGAAGAGCAGCTTGAGCCAGAGGACCCATTCATTTTTTTTGACTGTTTCATGTAACAATTCACTTTGAGAAATCCACAAAAGCAATGAAAAAAGTTTATTTTTTCCATTTTTTTAATTTAGTATGCTACCTGCAACATGTGAACAAATGAGTTATTTTGTGGGAAATTTAAGAAATCAAAGATTTTTATTAAGGAACCGAACTTGTTCAACAGTATGGGGGATTAGTCTATTTTTGTTTTTGTTTACTTTTCCTGCCTTTGAAAATATTCTCTCACATGGGACTGAGGAGGCAAGAGTGCATAAAAATTCCAGGGCAAAATGAAGATGTGGATAGACAAAGTATTAGTAAAGTACGTTAAAGTATTTATGTAAATATTTATTCATGTTACTATTAGCTTAATTTATAATTAATTATTATTTTATATTTAAAATATTTATAAAATCGTTTTATTTTAATAATAATAACAACAACAATTAGCTCACTTTATTTGTTACAACCTGAAAATGCTGCCAGACTTCCGAACGGCCTCTTTTCTTGGCTGGTTCCATGCTCAAAATTCAAAAGAGCTTGAGAGTTTCGTGTCAGTTCGTTCATGGCAAAACGAATCAAGCTCCAAACAATTAAGATACTTGTTAGTCTCATTATTGTCATCTTCTGAATATTAGTTCCAGTATATTCCAAAACTGAGATGTTCTGTTTGTTTGTCAGGTTTAGGTACAGTTTACTTTAGTGTTAACGCATTAAGGTGAATGTGATTTTACCATTTCATTTTTGTTGATCCTGGAACAACATTCCAAACAATCAGATTTGAGGGATGAATTTACAGTTTGTCAGGATTAAGTTTATAACCAGCTTTAGGGGATTCTACATCAGTGTTATTTACCATAATTTCCCTCTGATTTTTGGAATAAGTTAGGATTAGTTTTAAGGGTAGGGAAAAGGTTATGACAATGTTTTCAGACGGTAATGTTGTTCCAGAACCAACAAAATATGTTGATCCAAGAACACGTCTGTCTTGGCAAAATCGCAAGTGTAACAGAGACCAGACGTTCTATTTGACACACCATAATTTCAGAGAGCTGGACTGGTTTGCTATTTCTTGTTCTGTTTCTAACAACCAGTTTTCAAGTAAATCCCATTTCATGATATGTGAAATTCTGGAAAGCATATGGCTCATCAGACATAATTTATCTCTGTAGAAATGGCAACAGATTCTATGTCCAGTTTGTTTATCTGTTTCTTTGCACGTTTGCATATTTCTAAAAGAGTGAGTGACTAAAGACATTCAATCAATCTGACCTGTGTCTGATTCCTACATTAGATCGGATGGATCTCCATTTCCAGAAATATGAAATGCATCAGATCCGATCCTGGATGCCGAATCCCTAATAAAAGATTGTGTTCTATCAGCCAGAGAGTTTGCCAGGAAAGAGCTGAAACAGAAGACAAAGTGATGATAATGAAGAGATAATTCAAATTTATAGATTGAATAATGTTAGTTATGTATGTTTCAATGCTCAGACTTTATCTGAATGTCTCAATATTCAGACTTAGTCTGGATGTGTCCGTGCTAAGACTTCGTATGACCAGTATAAACCCATCAAGTGTTATTATATCACAGAAAAACAATGGAAAACAATTGCTTCACAACATTGTCCTGTGACGGCAAAAAACATGATCTTGTCTCCTACAAACCCTTCAAACCACACAATCATAGGATTAAACAAGAGCAAGCATTGCAAGGAAATAAGTAAATCAAGGCATAGAATAACCTAAAATGACAAATCAATAATAATAAAATTATGAATAATTTAATAATCATAAATATATAAATCCAATAATAATATGAATATATGGTTACATTATAAAAAATGAAAACTACATAAATGAATAATGAAAATAAATTATTGTAAAATGAAATATGTAAAAGCAGGAAATAAAACAGCACAGATGTATGGTGGCTCTCTTAAAATAACAAACACACAAGCTGCTCTTGAGAATCTTTAGATTCTTCACACAGGCGGCAATAAAAGCAGTTTCATCCTCATACACAAACAAACACACCTGCAAATGATTCACAGGAAATATTCTTGTGTAAGACATTGCTGTGTTTGAACACCAAAATTGCTTTAGACACAGTGTTACTATTCACATACTTCAGTCGGCTTCACTTTATTTGCACTCTTTCTATTTATTTGTTTAATTTTAAACTACTTTTCATATGATGATTTATCTATCTTTTTTGCAAGAAGGCATCTATAATTTCTGTTTGTCTATTATCTCAAATTTTACAGCACATAATAACTGAAATACCCCAAACAATCTGAATGTAATCATTTCAGAATGTGTTACTGTCTATAAAACAGCAGCAGGAAATATTTATCAGCCTGACAGATTTTACAACAAGATACAGAAGTACAGAAATTGAGAAAAAAGTCTGCATGTTCTTTGTGAACATATTGGGAATAAGATCCTGTAGATCCTCAAGATGGGAGTAACTATGTATTCATGAGGCAACAACTTCCTCTGTGACTTGTACAATTAGGTGGTGAGAACAAGCATTTCAAAAATGAAACACAAATTACATCTTGTGCAACTCAAACCACCAGCTCCTAATTATAGGGAGGATGGTTTCTTTGAGGAATCATACCGATTCCTACATGGATGGAAATCTCAATTGTACTGTGAAAACTCTAATTTGAATGGATAGTTCACCCAAAATGAGAATTCTGTAATGAATTAATCACCCTCATGTTGTTCCAAACCCATTAGGCATTAGTTCATCTTTGAGACACAAAAGATCTTTTTGATTAAATCTGAGAGTTTTCTGTTCTGTGCAACTACTACTGTCAAGGTAAAGACATCATAAAAGTAATCCATGTGACTCCAGTGGTTTAACCTCAACCTTTTTGAAGCAACAAAAAACAACAACATAATTTCCCCATAATTTCCCCCTTTATTTACTAAATATTAACATGACAAAGTGTGCTCTTGTCAATATGCATGCAGCAGAGATTAATTTGTGTTCTGAATATAAACTAATACCTTGCCGGTTTGGAATGACATGAGGATGAACTAACCCTTTACCACTACTTATACAACACTGAATTACAAAAACATTACAAAATTACATAATTATGGAGTGATAAGAGAAGTAAAAACCTTAGATTCTAATATGTCAACAAAATGAAACAAGAATTCTTAACCTGGCTTTATCTGATGTTTTGTTCTAGACGTGTATGCAAATGAGAATATTTAATTAGATAATACCTCATTTGCGTATTTAAACATAACCTTTTCGAAAACTTGTAATACACATTTTTTGGTTGCAATTCTTAATGTAATCAACTATGGAAGTATGGAGATATATTTATTATAGTTATAGACAGTTATTTTTTTATATTGAACTGGGATGTTTTGCCTTACCTCTTTCATGTTGAGGCTTTCATTCAGATTTGGAAAAACATAATGATTACATGCTTAATTTATGGGGTTATCATGGATTCAGCCAACACACCATCAGCACCAGGTCTTTCAGAGTTTTTATTGAAAATCCATATGCTGTGAAAGACCCAGGATGTGGGTGAGAGAGAAGCTGGTTGTGTGGCTTGTCAAAAAAAAATTCAGAGACACTCTGTACATAATCTTTCATTCTTACTTCTTATGAACCAAACTGTTATATACATCCCACTCTGTCATTTCTGGTCTATTTTTTTCCCCAAAGGTCCTGATGTCATGGTGATGTGGTGTGGAGTCGTGTGGACTGTCATATCCCAGTCAGGCAAAAATAACGATCATGTCAACAACATTCCATGTCCCTATCAATCACAGGCAAGTTCATTAATGTGAAAACTGTCAAAGCCCACTTAGAAGAGGTTTTTTTTTTTTTTTAAGAGATTTGTAAAATATGAACGCTCTTCAGTTTGATATGAATGTAAGCGAGGACTGCAGTCTTATGATAATGATGTCCTAAGTGTCAGAATGACGTAAAATAATGTAAACACATTTACATTGCTTCCAGGCTTAGTTTGACACATTCTTTCATTTACACTGCTGCGCCTCTGAAACTTTTGTTGCCATAGATACAAGACATGCACTTGCTGGTGGAGTTTCACCGAACTCTTCTGGAACTGTTGTTTCCATGGCAGCAGTTGCATTAGAGGCTCTCTGGGTATGTATTAAATGTTATTATTAGCGCTCTATGGATTTTTTTTATTTATTTTTTTACAGTGATACAATAATTAAAATAATAATTAACTAACTAGAAATGAGGTCAACCACAAAACATTATCTCACGGAAACATATTCTGATTGAAACATTTAAGAAAGGAGATGGAAAAACACCTGCAATATATATGAAATAAGTTGCCTGTTATTAGATGTCACATTCAACCACTGAAATCTGAACTATGATGTTACTTTAATTTCTAGATTGTGGTGACAGAAAGTCGACGGTGCCTGTGCGCAATGCCTCATGATGATCGGTAGATGGCGATGTTTCCTGGAGAGCAGCAGAACTGGGCGGAGACACACTGACCCTCGACCATGTGCATCCGGTTCGTGTGATCATGGCGGCTTCTGCCGTGCCTGCAGATTTTCACTCCGCAGACAGCATGCCAGAAACTGCTAATGGACACACGGAGGATTCCGCTGATGCCCCGAAACGACCGCAGTTCGGCACTCGCTTCCTCACAGACCCGCGACACGTGTTTCAGCACAACGCGTGGTATAGAAGACTTTCTTTCTCTCTGACATAGACACAACATATGTATACTTTATATTATTTTATATTCTATATGTAGGAGGACAAAATGAGGCATTGAATACCTGTCATTTATGTATTTAACATAGAACTGTATGTTGCTATAGTTAATCAACATATAATGTGATTAGTATATGTATGTGTACGTCGTTTTAATATACACCTGTTCTGTTTTCTCTCTCACAATGATGGTGTTTCATCTCTTGTAGGGATAATGTGGAGTGGTCAGCAGAACAGGAGGAGGCCGCCCAGAAAAAAGTGCTGGAAAACTGTCAACCTCTCCCAGCAGAAAAACAAGGTATCAAAGACTTCACATCTGTCTAAGCTCAAACAGGAAATGCCACGGTCATGGGTTCGATTCCCATGGAAAACAAGAACTGATTAGAAAGTAAATGTGTATCTTGAGTGCACTCTACACTCACCTAAAGGATTATTAGAAACATCTGTTCAATTTCTCATTAATGCAATTATCTAATCAGCGAATCAAGTGGCAGTTGCTTCAATGCATTTAGGGTTGTGGTCCTGATCAAGACAATCTCCTGAACTCCAAACTGAATGTCAGAATGGGAAAGAAAGGTGATTTAAGCAATTTTGAGTGTGGCATGGTTGTTGGTGCCAGACGGGTCGGTCTGAGTATTTCACAATCTGCTCAGTTACTGGGATTTTCACGCACAACCATTTCTAGGGTTTACAAAGAATGGTGTGAAAAGGGAAAAACCGAGGTATGCAGCAAAGAATTTGTGAAGCCACAACACGCACAACCTTGAGGCGGATGGGCTACAACAGCAAAAGACCTTGTCATGCCTTGTTACCACTGTGCAGGCTGCTGGTGGTGGTGTAATGGTGTGGGGGATGTTTTCTTGGCACACTTTAGGCCCCTTAGTGCCAATTGGGCATAGTTTAAATCCCACGGCCTACCTGAGCATTGTTTCTGACCATGTCCATCCCTTTATGACCACCATGTACCCATCCTCTGATGGCTACTTCCCACAGGATAATGCACCGTGTCACAAAGCTGGAATCATTTCAAATTGGTTTCTTGAACATGACAATGAGTTCACTGAACTAAAATGGCCCCATAGTCACCAGATCTCAACCCAATAGAGCATCTTTGGGATGTGGTGGAACGGGAGCTTCGTGCCCTGGATGTGCATCCCACAAATCTCCATCAACTGCAAGATGCTCTCCTATCAAAATGAGCCAACATTTCTAAAGAATGCTTTCAGCACCTTGTTGAATCAATGCCACGTAGAATTAAAGCAGTTCTGAAGGCGAAAGGGGGCTAAACAGTATTAGTATGGTTTTCCTAATAATCCTTTAGGTGAGTGTAAGTCATTTTAGATAAAAGCATCTGCCAAATGCGTAAATGTAAATCACCCACCTTTGTTTGTAAACTATAATAATAATTTTAAAGAGAGAAAAATACAGGTCAATTTAAAATTGACATTTTTTTGAATACGCTTTTATTTTTATTTTCTGTTTTAATTTTAAATGCTTTTGTTACTTTCAGTAAAATTGTTACTTTCAAAAATGTCTTTATTAATTTTGGTATTTTAACTAAAACTTAAGGAAAAATATTTAGTTTCTTTAATTTCAGGTTTTGTCTCATTTTATTTCAGTTATATTAGTTACCTAAAACAATATTTTTTTTAAATTTACAATAACAGCACTGTCTGTATTAGCTGTTTTTTTTTTTTATGAGCCTTGTTTTTGTTTTTTGCTAAATTTTTGATTTGTTGATCTTTCTTTCAGAGGAGTTTGACAGCAGGGCTAATGAGTACTGGAACGATTTCTACACCATTCATGAGAACCGCTTCTTTAAGGATCGCCACTGGCTGTTTACAGAGTTCCCTGAGCTGGCGCCTCAACAAAAGGCTCCAAAGGACACTGAGGAGATTGGAACTGCAGTTCAGCATCAGTTAAATGGTGAAGGTGTTCCCTCGTCACACACAGACGCTACATTTCCTGGAGCCTCTGCATCCTATCGCATCATGGAGGTGAGTTTTGTAATGCAGTAAATAATTTTACCTTAATAACTTTTAACCAAATTAGCCATTCACCCAAATAACCTTTAACATCACATCATTGACTTTCATTATATCACATAAAGGCCCATTCGCACCAAGAACGATAATTATAAAAAATAATGTTGACTATTAGATTGTGGTATATACTATTATACTAATAATATTAGACTAATGTGGATTCTGCATATATTTGAAACACTTTTAAAAAATAAAGTTAACCATATCTTTATGGTTAACATAATACTGTATTTTCCGCACCATAAGGCGCAGTCTCAATTATGGGGTCTATTTCTGTACTTCATACATAAGGCATATTATAAGGTGCACGCTAAAACATACTTAGTTGAATTATTATTCTACTGTTTTAAAAATACATTCACATTGTTATAATCAATCCATCAAAGTCATCATCTTCTGTGTCTGAATTGAACAGCTGGGCAATTTCGCAATCAAACATGCTATACATTTGCTATTGGATTGTCAGCGTATGCTGTGTTAGCGGGAAATGATCCGACAATGAAGTGGAGAGCTTACCAAAGTCTTACAACAACATTTTTACAGATTTTGAAACATAGTGCACACATAAAGCACACCAGATTATTAGGCACATGGCTGACTTTTGAGAAAATGTAAGGCTTTTAGGTGCGCCTTATAGTGCAGAAAATACGGTACTTATCATCCTTGGTTTGAATGGGCTTTAAAAGTGAGTAAATTATGACATTTTTGTTTTTGAGTAAAATGTTCCATAAAAGTCATAGACTAGCTTACATTCTCCTTTTGTGTACATGTTTGTGTGTGTTTGGGGTGACTTTAGGTAGGCTGTGGAGTAGGCAATACAGTCTTTCCCATCTTAAAAACCAACAAGTGAGTCCAGAGATAAACTAACCAGACCTGTACAGAGTGTTTGTTACATCTGCAGATGAAATAATTTCTCTTCTATTTGTTTTAGTGACCCAGGACTTTTTGTTTATGGTTGTGATTTCTCCAGCACAGCTGTTGACCTTGTCAAAGTAAGCAACGGGAAGCTTCTTGATATATTTTCATTAAGATTTTATAGCAGATTTTTGTTGTTGATGTAAATCTTTTTTTTTTTTTTTGGCAGTTAAATCCTGAGTATGACTCGTCGCGCTGTCACGCATTCGTCCATGATATGAGTGATGCGTCTGCAGAATATCCAATGCCAGACAGCAGTCTGGATGTCATTGTTCTCATATTTGTGCTGTCTGCCCTGCATCCACAGAAGTGAGTGTTAATGACACCGTGGGTGAGTTTTAAATTAAGGCAGATGTACTTTTCTGTTGTTATATCCCCCCTAAAAAGGTATTATTATTTTATTTTTTTCATTACTAAATACATTTTATATATTTTATTATTCTTTAAAAAAATGTAATGCACAAAAATGCTAAAAGGATCCAGTGTTCATTTAAGTTGAGCAGGGTGATTTTGTTTGTTCGCATTGAAGCCGATGGAATGATGTGCAGGTCTGAACATTTTTTTGGAAAGGTCTTGAAAATGGTATTAAAAAGGATTCATTAGAATGGCTAATACGTCTAGATACCCTGCAAATGATTTGTTTACATCAAGCATGTAAGCTTTAAAACAGTGGTTCTCAACCAATCAAGTGATGCTTACATTTTTTAAATTTTCATTATATTAAGTTAAGGCCCAAGCAACAGGTTTTCTACATGGTTGTGATAGTTTCATGTCTCTCGTATTACTTTTTCCACAAACCGATTTTTATCTCAAGCCAATATTTCATGTCTTTATTTGAAATGCAACATATGATAAGTGTGCTATTGTAAATCAGCTGACAGCAGGACCAATGCCTTTATCACACAATAAGCATAACGGAGTGATCTGTCGTCCGTCTTTGTTTGACTACTAGCAGAGTATTAACTTAATCCATCTGTTTCAGGATGCAGAACTCCATTAATAGATTAGCACAATTGCTGAAACCAGGAGGAGTGTTATTATTGAGAGACTATGGTCGCTACGACATGGCACAGCTTCGTTTCAAAAAAGGTAGATGTTACATCCTTGTGAGAAGTTCGCGTTTTCTAAATCATTTCTGAAATATTTTCGGATTGCATTGTCGTCTTGTATCACATTCAAAACACTTGCACAAATGCAGCAACTAGGCCTGTGAAGGGAGAAGAACTGTTTTGTGTATTTGTCATTACATTTTTATTAAATGTTTCTTTTAATTGACTGCATTTGCCAAGAAACAGCCTGTGAAGCTGATATTGCAGTAAACTACATCAGTACAACAACAGACCTATTTGCTTGTCCTTTACCCAATCAGGGAGGTGCTTGTCGGAAAATTTCTATGTTAGAGGGGATGGAACACGCGTCTACTTTTTCATGCAAGGTAAATGCATATTTATACACATAAGAACCTCTACTAGTTGGATAAGCTTTGGTCAAAATAAGTGTAACCAATACAGTTTTATATATATATATATATATATATGATTAATCTTTAATAAAGTAACATTTTCTGTTAGATGAGCTGCATGATCTGTTCTCCAGTGCCGGCTTGGAGAAGGTTCAGAACTTGGTTGACCGACGCTTACAGGTGAACAGAGGAAAGCAACTGACGATGTACAGAGTCTGGATACAGTGCAAGTATCGCAAGGTCCTGGCGCCTCCTTAGAATCAAGGATGCGAGATTGAGAACATGAAAATGTTGTGACATGGTCATGCTTAAAAGCATGACATGGTCATGCTTTAAGATGATGAACAGATTGCAACAGCTGACATTTCAGTGTGCACACATGCCATTGTGTGGAATGGAGACTCAATCTTATGCAGCCTACTTGGAAATATTGGAGGACATGTTTTCCCATGATACACCTGAGGACCTTAAATTGTTTGTTCATCACGCTTAGGGGGTTTTTAAGGACTTTTTTTAATCTTATGAATAAACTTTATTATGGTATTAAATATATGACTCTGTTTTTTTTCTGTTTTTTTTTTTTAAATCCTTTACTAGACGATGTTAAATGTGGACTGATTTAATGGGCTTTTTTAATACAATTATTAATGGTGTTCATAAAACAGGATTCCCACATTCATGGAAAACCTGGAAATATTAGAGATATTTAAAATGCTGCTGTCATAGAAATTGATGTGTAATTTCTTTTAGGCTTTCTTTTTCGGTTTTTGTTCTTCTGTAAATATTTAATACGCTAAAGATTGCTCTTTGTAAGTGCAAAAAATATTTTCCAGTAACTGCAAAATAGAAAAAAGTAAAGGTTCACATTTGAATGTTAATTTAGTGGACTATTCTATTGAAAAACTCTTGAAAAATAAAACTCTTTTATTTGCATTCAAGAAGTGTAATATAATACCAATAGGAGTCAGCACCATGTCTGTCATTTCATCTAACAATCACTGTAACACAGGACCATTTGTTAACAATATAACACTGTCCAACAAGTTGTAAGTTTTCCATTTCACGTTTTTTATTCATTATTTTATACGGTTTGACTGTAAAAGCTGGGTAAAAACATGTCCACGGTGAAGTTGACTTAATATTTCTTTAATGATGCTGCATGTGCACAGCTCGAACCCATTTAATAAAAACACAGGAAAACCCATTTCATTGATCAGCGTTTGCTAGTGTAAATGGGCGTGGTTGAAAGGTAGAAATGTGTTGCACAATCTCACGAGAAAATATGAGATTTACCGATTATTGTTTACATTGCAAAAAATGAGATCCGAATCGATTCTGATTTCGCGAATCTGATTGGGAAAGGGATTTTTTTTGTCCACATCACCTAAACTTTCTGAAAGGAGATGTTTAGTAGGAACGGAATTTAAAGAGCCAATTTATCATTCCAGGACTTGATCCCGGTTCGGTCCTGACCCAGAGCAGCGAAGACTAACACGAGAAACAGAACATCTGACAAGAACATCACGATTAACTAACTTCGAAGCGAATCGAGTCATTTTGGATGTTAAATCATTAGGTGTGGATCTGTAACGAGGTACCGAATGCCTCAGATCTGGTAGAAAATACAAATCGCAGGAGGCCAGCAGAGAAAGGCGGGTTCGGAAGATCAAGGCCCCGGAGGTCTCGCAGTCCTCGGACTACGGTAGGACGCGGAGCTGGCGTCCCCTAGCGACACAGCAGGCACCGAGCGCAGGCGAGGGTCGGGGTTTCGGCTGAGGCCTAGCGCTGAGATGTCTGGCTGAGACGGGAAGGGCGAGACGGGAGACCAGAGGAGGAGAACGGTCGAAGAAAAGACATCTAATTAAACGGGAAGAGGGATTAAATCCCCCAATAAAACAGGTACTAAGACAAATGTGGTGGTTTAAGGAGGCTAGTGGAAGAATTCACAGGGCAATATAGAAACAATAGAAGCAAAACCAAGGAGTAAAGAAATACTGAGACGGTATTTAGATATTGTTCTTTTGTTTTGGTGCTTTGTGTACCTTTTTGTACTTTAAAACGTTATTTATTTTTAACTACTTGAAGTTGTCGGCTATTTCAGTCATTCGCTCACATGTAACGATCGAGAGCTAGAATAACTTATTAACCATACATTCCTCAAATACTGTAAGATGTGCTAAAATAAAATGACAAATTCAAGGGAATCCTGTCAAACTGAATCTTTAAATCATATTAGACGTACAACGGATGACATTTAACTGAAATATAAATCGCTCAAACGTTGTAAATAGTTTAGTTGATTAGTTAGGAAGTATATAGAGTTGTTCAAGGTTCATTGTGTGTATAAACACACTATATATGTATTTCACTTATATATGTATATTAATGTATCCTCATTCGTCTTCTCGAATAATATTAATTATACTGTATGATTTTGCACCGATTGCATTTGTTTTTTGTTCGCGAACAAGTCTGACTGATTAAAAAAAAAACGTTTCTTTGTTAAATGCACTGCTGGTTACGTGTTGCATGTGGTCAGACGTGAATGGATCTATCTTGAGATCTTGCATGATCATGGTGGTTGCCTGTAGGATACATGGCTTTAGGTTGGAGTGAGTCATGAATTCCAGAATGCTCTCGAAAATATGTATTGGGGACACATGACTCAACATGTCATGCAGATCACTGTCCCATCAATCTGTCAGCATCACTATGTGGGAGTAAATGCATAATGCTATGCACACTCTCTTCCTCTCTCTCCAGCCATGATGGAGGAATTGCACAGCTTGGATCCTCGCAGACAGGAGCTGCTGGAGGCCCGTTTCACAGGAGTCGGAGTTGCCAAGGTCTGTCCCGTCTCAAACTGATATATTTCTACCCCCCATCCCTGTCTATGATCATCAGTAATTCCTGCACATACCTCCCCTCTCACACCTCATCAAGACCTCATCTTCTTTACTCATTCGTGTGTTTGTCTACTCTGTCTGAGTAGAATAAAATTTCCCACAAAAGCTTAATGCATGTCTTTAGTATTAGTCCAAGAAGGGCAACGTTTTGGACCAAACATATATTTGATTTTTGAGTTAAGGTAGCGCCTTGGGTTGCGGCTAATAATAATAATTTTCTTTGATTAATTTGGATACGACTAATACTACTTAATACTTTACTATCAGAAATTAAAGTGACAAAATGTAAAGTAATTAATTAAAAAACTTGTACGAGGCATGAAGACCACAAACATTCACAATTTGTTTGTACGAATGTAGCAATTATATTATATTAATGAGCCATTGCAAGAGAAACGGCTTCTCAAACCGGATAAAAAGAATGTAGGGTGGGAATTGATTAGATGGTTGTGGTTTGCTGTGATCTCATTTAAGCGACAGTTCGCCTTCATGTCATCAGGGAAGTTATTTTGATTAAATACAAGGGCAAAATAATTCTTAAATGATATGCCAAGTAAATCATTTATAATAAATTCTGATTCAGTACAGTGATCCCTCGTTTATGGCGGTTAATGTGGACCACAACCCCCCGCGATAGGTGAAAAAACACGATGTAGGATTGGCCCCACTAGGAATTTCTGTATATTTGTGTGTAGGTACCAGAATGTTTAAAATATGTATATTTATACTTAAAATATATTTTAATTAAATCTATTTAATTATAAAACCTTAATATTATGCATTTACTCTCTCTCTCATACGATACGTATTATGGTGCTCTACACTCAATGACAGTAGTATCTTGAGACTCCAGTAATGACGACGACGACAGACCTGTGCGGTTCGATGAATGTGATGATGATGGTGTTACTGCACTGGTATAATGAGACCTTTAAATCAGTTCGGGAAGTGTCTCATCGTCAGATATCGGCGCTGGATTATAAACATTTGCTTCTGAGAGAGGCGAAGAGGCTCCCACTCCACTCGTGCTCTCATTCACCGATCTCGCGCCGGGAACCAATCACGTGTCTTGTCTGAGTGCTGTGGGTGTGTACAAAGCCTCTGAGAGCTTCTCTCTGTGTCTGGCATCCTGGGAAACCGTTTCTCTCGCATCACGATGAAGCAACGCTGCTTTCCGCAATACGACTGCCGATATATTTTTCAATGAATATTTTAGAAAAGGCTGCGACACTTGAACCGCGAAATTGGGAGGGATTACTGTATTGCGTAAAAAAACAAACAATTGTTGATTTTGATTTCATGGTGACTTTAAATTGGGATTACTGAGTAACATAATTCTGTGTTAGTTTCTCAGATGTTAAAGTAAATCAGTTGTATTAAAGTTCTGTGGCAACAGGCCTTCCCCTCAATATTTCGCCTGAACTTCATTTATTTATTTTTTACTTTTTAAATTATTGCATAATTTTTGATCACAGTAAAGTGCATCCACACTGCTGACATGCTTACCCATATTGTGGTTACAAAATGTCAGAGAAGCGCTCATTAAAGGTCCACTCACAAATACTCATTTTTGCTGAAATCTCTCTCTCTCTCTGAGGTATTTTAGTCAAAGTTGAATGTACCTAGATACCACACGTACATCTCCAAAATGTCTGTTAAAGAGCAATTCATTTAGAAAGTGTCCTTTGTTTACAGACATCAGATTGTAAGGGTTAAAAATAATGAAAGATATTTGCTTTACTGTTTCAACCCCCACTTTCTCGCCACAAGGGCCATTTTGAATTCCTAAAGAGAAATGTGTTAATAGAGCTCAAGACCTGTAGGTCAAGGTGTGTGTACATCGGGGGTCTACGAATTGTCACACCTTTAGTACAGTGGGGGAAGTTGTAATCAGTTTGGTCAGTCTGAATGTCCCACTTTGGGTTTCAGTCACATGGTCAAGAAAGGGATAAAAGCAGACTGAACTCTTGCTCTTGGCTCTTCTTTTCGCTGGCTCGTCTTTCATCTGGGTCCCTTTCTTGAGGCCTCCTTTTTTCTTTTTCTTCTTTCTACACTTTATCTTTAGGCTTTCCTGTAGCTCAATCAGTAGGTCATGGGATCGATCCCAGGGAAAGCAAGAACTGATTCAATGTGTTTCTTAAATGCAATGTAAGTCGCTTTGGATAAAAGCGTTTGCCAAATGCACAAAATGTAAAAATGTAAATCTCTTTTTACCTCTGATAACATTCTACAAATATGTTGGGTAAACTTAATGATATAAGTTACTCGTACATCTATTTTGAATGCAACCATAACCAGATTTCATCATTAAACCCTTTCACTTGCAAATGATCTGCTAACTAGTTTTTATTTGGCATTTACATTTAGATGCTACCTATTGCAATACAATATCGTCACACTTATTTTATAGCAGTGGGTGGTAATAGACAAGAAACATACAGTTTTCTGCCATCTTGTTGATAATGTTTCTTTAGTCATTCGGCAATCCTGCAGCTGAACACTGTAGGCAAATCACCCTTACAAGGTAGACATCTTTTTGGAAAAGATGTCTCTGTTTTCCTGTTGGATTTAGTCAATTTGGTGTTTGGGAACAACAGAACTTTGGATATAGATCTGCTTTTGCAATATGGAATAGATTTGGATCAGTTCTGAGCAGGAGAATAGATGAGTTAGTTGTTCATTGGTCACTGCCTTGGCTGTGAGGGTCCTCCTCACCGACTGGCCAAAACCGGATGTTGACGGAGAGTTAGGATGAACGTTTTCTCTGCATCTGTTAGGATGGTGTTAGAATATTCATCAAGTGAATGATTAAGAGTAGTCAGTAGGTGTGCAGCTCGGGGCGTTTATCACATTATAATTGGATTGTGAAGGGTTTTACCTTACCTGAACATAATGACCAGCATCTGTCCCTCTTTCTCTCTGTATCTCATTGTATGTTTAGCTCAGAGCAGAGCAGGAAGGCTTAATTTATACAACAGTAATTGATTTAGACTCATATAAAACTAAGATAAAGATTTAAAAACTCATATGCAACTTTATCACTGAACTACAACTACACTTTTTGGACTTAAAAAATAAAATAAAAAATTCTCCACCCAAAACATAAAACTCTTTTCAGTTTTAGGCAATTTACCTCTTGGTCAACATACAAGGACAACAGATGAGAAGAGATAATTAGAGGCAGATTTAAGATTGTTTAAACACACCTCCTCACCACCAAAGCTGCAGCGTTACAGCCGCTCGCAGCCGCTCGATTCGAATTCGATCCGCGGCCCGGTACCATTTGATCCACGGACCGGTGGACCGGGGGTTGGGGACCACTGTCTCAGAGAACCAAGGTTACAAGAGTAACCAGAGAGGTTATCCCACTATATTTTTCTGTTGATTAAAAAAATCAGGTACATTTAGCAAAATAGTGGGGGAATTATGGATATTATCATGATATGATTTAATCATATGCCTTTTTCCCCACTGATGTTCTGTGATTTTCAAAGCCTTTCAAGGATACTGATTTGTAGAAAGCAGATGGAGACAAATCAGATGCACACTGTTCACCAAGGTGGTTTTAAATTGCTTGATATGACTAGAATGCCTTTGAAAAGGAAGACACAGTTCACTGCAACGTGCATCACAGCTACATATAAGCTACATAAAATTACGAGAACACGAGAATTTTTTTTCTGAATTATTTTTGCATCCGTGTTTTAGCTTAATGTTGTGGAAAGAGCGTGTCCATTGAGTCATACGCACTTCGCTCGTGCGTTTGCAGCCTTTTGTGTCATTTGTAAGTTGTAATATTATGGGAGCTGTTATATGCGTCACTTTATAATGAAAACATTATTATGTTTTTAAAAAGTTGCAAATTCATTGGGTTTAGTTTCAGCATGTTCTTACAGGAAGAGCGAGTTTACAACAGGAGTTACATGTTTTGATTGGTGCGTGAGTTAGTTCAAGTTCATCTGTGCATTTGCATCATTTTGTGCAGATATGTCGTAATATTAAGTTTATGTGGCATAAATGTCTGATTACTCTCATATTAGATACATTTAGTTGAGTTAATAACCCACAGTGCTGCTTTGTTACTGGTGACCATCTTAAGCTTCAGTGCACGATTAAACAGCAATTCAAAACGTTAATAACTATGATTTGGGTTGTAATATGCATGACATTATAATTGTGTACAATATTGTAATAAAACGTTGTGAATTCTTAGGATTTAGTTGCTGTGTTTCAGTGTGTTACGGGAAGAGCGCATCTACAACAGAAGTAACACCTACCTAATATAGTTCAAGTTTGTCTGTGTAATATGTTTAGTTTGAAAAAAGTCTTAATTATCTTATACAGGATCTTGAGTTAATTTACCTTTTATCAAAGCACTTCAGTTTACTTGTGTTAACTATCTCTTGTATTGTTCTCAAATGATTTTCATCAACATGATTTGATTAAAATCATTTCCTTTTTGTCTGTGAGGAGGCGTTTTTTTTTCTTCCACTTTTCAGTAAGGTCTCATTTGTTAACGCATTGACATGAACTAACAGAGAGCAATAAACTTTTGTTAACTTATGTGTTCATGTTAGTTCACAGTGCATCAAGTAATTAATGTTAACGGATACAACTTTAGATCTTAAAAATGTCATAAATGTTGATATTAAGATTAAGCATTTTTCATTCATTGTTGGTTCATGTTAGTTTATGCTAACAAAATGAAACCTTTTTGTAAAGTGTTACCATTTGTTTTATTATAAACATAAAATTATAAAGTTCCCCATAGGAGTGTAAATTTGATTTTAAAACATGGCATTCCTGTAGTTCAAACAGTAGAGTGTGGTGCTTGCAACGGCAATGTCGTGGGTTCGATTCCTGTGGAAAGCAAGAACTGATTAGAATGCATTCAAGAAACACATTGACCATGTAAGTTGATTTGATAAAACCGTCTGCCAAATGCATTAAAAAAAAAGTTAAGGAATCTTACACCGTTTCAAAGTAGACTATGTATGTGTTTTGAATAAGACATATAATAAAATTTGGATTTAGATTTATGGAGTAATATATCGGTTATCAGCTTTCAAATATAAAGACTTATCCATGCATCCCTAACTGGTACCAGTCCAAATGGCTTTGTTTTGTTTGTGCATCAACGTGAGATGCACACTTGTGGATTGTTTCATTATAACTAACAAAGTGTAAACATAATGTAAATAAGAAATGCATTGTTCAGTTAAGACTTTTGAGATCAATTAAGACCATTCTTCTTCTAACAGGAGTTTTTGAGAGGGCAGAATTCATTGATTGTTTAGAGATTGACAGCACTGGTGATCATAAAGGGCTATTCTCTTTCTGTTTTTTTCACCATTTGCAATCTGAATACAAATGTATGCTTTCATAAGTACACAGCTAACTTTCTGGACTGACAACCGTATTTAAGTGTGTGATTGAATCAGAAACCGTTTTGATTGACAGTGATATAACCAATGGTTGGGCCTCCTTTTTTTATTTTAAGTACTTGATTCAGCAGTTTTTGCTTTGGTATGAAAATTGGTACCTGGAAACCACAAAATTGTACGGCTGTTGGAACCAATTACTGACATTTTGTTACTGTGACAACCCTAGATTTAAGACTAATTTGAAAAAAGGTTTATTTGGAAAAATTCACCAGTGAATAGTTCATCTGTCATATGTGTTTATTGCATATTATCTATCTGTTTACAGTGTAATTGCGCAACTTACAAAAGTGTAATGACAAACAGCTTTTATGCATTTCAACTTCATTTTCACAGATTTAAAGACTTTTTTTTCCTGCCTTACAAGAACCAAATTTTCCTTTTCAGAAGTTCTAATCCAGTTATTCGTTGTCTTCCTCTCTGCAGGGTTCCGGACCCAACGAGTCATCTAACCAGAGCTTGTGTAGCGTGGGCTCCCTCAGTGATAAAGAGCTGGAGGTTAGTACACATTTGGAGCTCATGATGTGAGACAGTCATTGAGTCTATTGAAGTATTTCTGCTTTAGTCTATAGTAAGTGATGCAATTGTCAGCTAACACGTTTCATGTTGACAGTCAGGGAGGTCCAGCTTGGTGTTAAGATCACCCAGGGCATGCAGTTTAGAAGACTTTGTTTCTTGACTCTTGTATGAAGTTTAAGTGTGTGAATTTTTTACCTTGTCTGCCATTGATCAGGACGTCATTTTAATGTAGAGAAAAATGAACAATGAATTTCAGAATGCATGTTCTTTCAAAGAACTGACTCATGATATAACTTTAAAATGGACAAGCAAGTCTAAAATTCCATTCGCACCAAGAACAGTAACCGTAAAGGTATCTAGAATAGTGGTTCAGATGATAAAATCGTTTTTTAGTAAGCGTGCTGCAGTTTTATGTCTGGTGCTTTAAATATTTGTGCTTCTTGGATTCTGATTGGCTCTTAGTGATCAGCTAGAAAAAATGCTTTAAATGATTGCATATAAAGTAATACCTCGGTTTACGAGTGACTTAGTATACAAGCAAATTGGTGTACGAACATTGAATTGGTGTGCGAGAAAATCATTTCCTCGCCCACGTGCATTTCTGTGTGGAAAAGTCCTAACGCTCAGCGTCTTCGTGCAAATTTTTACTGGAAATATCCTAACGACAGCCTCTCACAAAACTTAGCCTCTCACCCCTTCACTCGTTCATTCTCTCAGCGTTGCTCTGTTTGGTTGCGTCATTGACAAACAGTGCATGCTTTTACAAGTGATTTACAGCGGTTTTACCTCGTGTTGTTAACATTAATTGTGATAGCTATTGTTCACGTAGTGAAATATATACGCACAGTACAGCATATAAACAATGACCTCAAGATGAGTAAGAAAGAAGGTACGAAATCCTCCCTGTAAGCAGTAAAACCCTCCTCTCGTCTCCATCACTCTAGCAGCGACGCTACGCAAAGCTAAGTTACAGTAAGTGCGCGTTACAGTAAATTGTCAAGTATTTTTAGAGTTTAACCAGCGCTTCCACTAAGATTTTTTTTTGGGAAGTCCAGACTTCCAGATGTTAGTTTTTGGAAGTCCCATGTATTATTTTTGGAAGTCCCTGTTACAGTACTACTACGTCGTAAAGCACAATAATTTTATGCCTGTTACATATAAAATACTAGAAAAGATACTAGAGGGTTAAAGTAACAAATACTTATGAGTTTTGTGCAGAAATATTTATTTAACAGGAACAACACATACATGAAAAACACACTGTCATACAATTTCACATAAATTTAAGTTGGTGGTAATCACAAATGTAAAACACATCTCCCTTCCCTAGTATGAAATATCCCTATATGTTAGACCTGTGACTTGCATATAAACTAGTATGTACATGCATAACGAGTAAGTGAAACGCGCAGCTGCTGCAGTCTACTGAAACACAATCATTTTATTTGCCCTGGAACACAACTTTTTTAATATACATCACACAAGTATGACCTAACTGTCTAACAAGTTTCATATCAGAAATTCAGACACATTTCTCCAGCTGGGAGAAATATACGGTAGTAGATGAAGGATCCGTAGTGGTAGATAATTATTAACATATCCACAAATTTCACGGAGGCGGAGCATTCCGTATCATGCACAGATAACCAGGCTATTTTGGGGAGTTTCGGGAAAGTTCCGTCAATATAACACATCTCTCACAGTTTCGCGATCCCCGCACGTTTGTGCATAGTTATCAATTAGTTTATGGCCATAGCTCTCGCTGTTGGCTTTCGCGATCCCCGCAGTAGGCGGAGTTTCAGTAGTTCGCGGGAATTACCATAGTTACATCACTAGTGTACATCTTGACAGGAGTTGTATGGCGAAAGAGATTAAGTGACCTGCTGTGTCCTTATCAATGGAGTCGCTTAGCATACACGCCTACGGCGCATGTGGTGATTTACAATGCATTTGGTCACTTTGCAATGCACATGTACGTCGAGCGCTCTGTGATCTGGCGTAAAACCATTAAAAAGGACGTCCCGCGGACTTCCTGAACTTAAAATTTCGGCGTACGCTGGCGATTTTCGGACGTAAATTACGCCCGGACGCCCATTAACGGAGGCGCTGGTTTAACTGTCAATTATTAATTAGTAAAGTAATACTTCTACATACGAGCATAATCCGTTCCAGGGCGGAGCTCGTAACTCGAATTGCTCGTATCTAGAATCATATTTTCCCATAAGAAATAATATTCATCTGTTCCAGACCCGTAACAATGGAAAAAACGTGTTTTTATTGGTTTAGACACGCACACAATTACAGTACATGTAAACAGTATAAGGATGTGATATCAAATAAAATGTGTAGCTTACGTATTTTTTTTTTTTTTACTTTTCTATTTTATAGTATTGTTTCTGCTTTTTTTCGATCAGTTTTCATACCTTTCTTACCTTTTTTCATACCTTTCTTACCTTTTTTTCGCCTGACCACCCGCACTTTCACTTTCACGTGGCATAGTCCTGTTAACAAAATACCAATCGAGGGAGATTGGTTTCTGCCTCCCTTTAAAAACCTTCCGCCACATAGCCATCACTTCCTTAATTTCAGTTGTAGAAATGTTTTCCTCCGGTTCCTCCTCCTCGCCACTGCTGAGTTCTTGCAACACTGGAGTATGATCCATGTCTGCAGCTCGATCAGCGATCGACAGTTCTTCCTGATGTTCCTGCTGCTCAATTACTCACGCGAGCACACGCTCATATTCATCCACCATTTCATGCTTCATTTCCATGTTCATCATGCGTTTCTTCTCACTACCATCCTTACCACTCACTTTCTTAGGAATCGTCGCTATTATGAAGAATAATGCACAGAATAGAGAGAAAATCACCTACTTGCGGACGACGCGTACAAGTCAGTGAACACTGAAGTGTAATTAATAGGGTAAAGCTTTTTTTTTTTTTTTTTAAATGAGCATTTATGGTCGTGTGGAACGAATCGAGTTTTTTTTATTTAAGTCTTATGGGTTATTTATTTTTTTGGTGTACGAGAATTTTGAGTTACGAGCTCGCTCTTGAAATGAATTTAACTCGTTAACCGAGGTATTACTGTAATTAATCTGTGGCGTTATAGTTGTGGTCTGGTCTTAGAATTAAAAAGTAAATCTTTTTATGAATGAAAGTATAATCTGTAGTTTTTCACGAAAGCCCTTGGGCTGTCAAATTCTGCAGACAAATAAAGATTAATTTCTCATCCAGGTAACTAGTCAACGTTGTTCATTTGCATATACTACCAACAAGAGAACCAGTTTAAAAACTGTGACGTTACACTTTCACCATTTTATTCAAAAACAGCCTTCCTGGTTGTTGTACACTAAAATGGATGCAATTTAACGGGCAGATATGTGGAGCTTTGTTTTGTCTCTGTAGTCTTTGGATGTTAAAGTCCAGTCTTTCAGGTTGTGTGAGCTGGCAGCCTCTTGGAAACTTGGAATGAATGGGGTTGTGGAATGAAGTGATGTCATGGGTTCTTGCTTTCGCCTGGCAGCTTACAATGTCTGTCTCTCTCCGTCTCATTCACTCTCTCTCCCGACTCAGACCCCAGAGAAGAAATCCAATGACCAGAGAACACGTAAAAGGAAAGGAGACCCTTTTGACAACCAGGGTGAGATTGGATATTGCTGTTGATGTGATTGTTTGTCTCATGCACTGGTTCTCATAGGTGGTTGATGTTACGTCTTTTAGAGTGTTGTTCATCTTAATGACCATTGCTCTTTCTCCCACCCAGGCAAAGGAGGAGGGAGAGGACACAAAATTAGTGATTATTTTGAGGTAGGTGCATTCAGTCATTCTGTCTTTGCTATCCATTCGAACCCCATTCTGTGTTGACTTGTATTTCCCTGCTCTTTTGCACGTGTGACCCCCGGGGAACATGCTTTTTTTGCACCGAACAAGAGCACACAGCAGGAGATATGAAGTGCAGAAAACAAACCCTTAAGACACACCATGGAAAAATATTTAGCAGGGATGAAAATAAAGGTGGAGAGAGACTTGAGATAATGAGACAAACGTTTGTCTCCCAAAAGCTAAGACAGGGAAATATGATGAAGCGTATGTAGCACTTGGCTTCACTGTGACTTTACGGTGTCTAAAAATGTTGGCAGTGGACGGCATGAAGCCATCACTTAAAGACATTACACCATAATCACGCTGATAAGCTGCTTGAGTTTTTTCGGCGAAAACTTGCAGAATATTGCCAACAATCGTCCCGCTATGTGAATGCTACTTCAGTAAACCACTGTTAGCATCATATATGGTGGCGTAGCAAATTGCTCAGTGCAAAAAACTTTAATGTTAATAAGGATACAATGTTAGGCAGAGGTCTACTTCTAACAATTGATACTATTTACAATCGCGGCGGAGAGTTGGGGGTGCAACATTTTTACTTCTTCCTTGGGGGGGATGTAAGAGAAAGTAATTGAGAAGCACTGCTCTAAGTCAAGTGTTTCTGTGTAGTTTGCAGGGGGTAGTGGTACTGGTACCAGTCCAGCACGTGGCATTCCTCCGGTGGCGCGGTCCTCTCCTCAGCACTCTCTCTCCAACCCTCCTGCTGCCGTGAGTCTCGTTTTGTCTAACAGACCCCTTTATCCATTCATGTAGGGATTTGATATAACTGTTAAAGGGACCGCAAAATGGGACCCATTTATTCATGCTCATGTTGTTCTAAACCTGCTGTAAGGTTTGTAACGCCAGTAACGCCAACTGCCCCAGCTAGCCTACCTGAGAGGTTTTGTTCCTCCATTTTAAAGTCCTGGTAACCAAATGATTTTGGATATTTTTTTCTGATTATGGAGTTGCAGTGCAGAGGACTGGCAAGTGCAAAGTGGCACTTTTTTTTTTTTTAATCGAAGACCCTGGTTGCTTTTTGTGTTGATGGACATAAATTGTTGGATTTGATTGACAGGTGCAGCAAGGAAGCCCCTCCTCCGTCGGCTCAATAACCACAGACCACTCCCACTCCTCCTGTTCCCACAAGCCAGCCTCTACACAAACTCAGCACCGAGCCACACAGGTAACGCAACCTTCCAACACACTCACACATACACTTTCAGATGTTCATGCTAACCCCGTTAACTCATTCTTTCATAGTCTGAGTTGACAATGGAGAAGTTAGCAGCACTGGAGAACAGTAAGAGTTCAGATCTGGAGAAGAAAGAGGGACGTATTGACGACCTGCTCCGGGTACGACTTTGTTCACATACAGTGTAATTTTGAAAATCTTTGATGTATTTTGCAGTCCCTTTTTTAGCATGTAGAAACGTTGCTATTCAATCTACAATACTGTTAGAATGCAATACAATAGTATTTTAATTCAACTAGAACACATTAAAGTACGGAGCTCCCATGTGGACATTGTGGTGGGGGAAAAAATGAGAGGGAGGAAAAATAATGTCACTACTTTTGCGCTTCCTTGCAAAAAGTTTTGAACACAAAACATTTGTGAGAGAACACAAGAGCAGTGCCAAATAATTTTTCTTACCATCGTATTTATTTATTTTCTTCACCATGTCTCTGTAAGGGCTCTATATTCAAGTGACCATGAAGACATTCATAATGTTACAAAACATTTCTTTCAAATAAATGCTGTTCTTTTGATCCTTCTAATCATCAATAAATCCTGAAAGAAATGTTTTTTTCAAAAATATTAAGCCATACAACTGTTTTCAGCATTTATGATGATTTATGATGATAAGAAATGTTTCTATGTGTAGCAAATCATCATATCAGAACGATTTATGAAATAATGATGCTGAAAATTCAGCTTTGCAATCAAAGGATTAAGTAGCATTTAAAAAGGAAATCATATAGGAAAGTTATTTTAAATTTGTTATATATAATAATTATATATATAATTAATATATTATTAATATAATATTAATATATATATATATTAATTTATAAGTGTGTGTGTGTGTATATATATATATATATATATATATATATATATATATATATATATATAAATATAAATAAATGCTTTTACTGTATTTTGTATCAAATACATGTAGCCTTGAGTATCAAAGGCTGCTTTCATGAAGCTATAAAAACTGACACCAAACTTTTAATCAAAAGTGTGCACAAAGGCATGAATGACACTTTACTCACTCAAATGTTTTACATTAATGAAATCTGGCATATATCAGGTTTTATAGTCCACTGCTGATGTGTTCATGTTGGTGCATTTGTGTGCTGCAGGTGAACTGTGATCTGCGCAGACAGATCGATGAGCAGCAGAAGATGCTGGAACGATGTAAAGAACGACTCAATAAATGTGTGACAATGAGTAAGAAACTGCTTATTGAAAAGGTAAAAGTCTGCTCAGAGAAGACACAATGATTAATGTGTTAAGTGTTCTGTATATTACAATGATACAATTTCTAAATTGGAAGTATATTTTCAGTCCAAACAGGAGAAAATTGCATGCAGAGAAAAGAGCATGCAGGACCGGCTACGTCTGGGCCATTTCACCACCGTACGGCACGGAGCCTCATTTACTGAGCAGTGGACAGATGGCTATGCCTTTCAGAATCTAGTCAAGTATGCGAGTTGCATATGCACACACCCCAAACACTTTTTTTTTTGTTTTTGTATATTTGTGTGAATCTTTGTAGAAGTCTGAATTAACACCATTAAAGGGTTGGTTCACCCAAAAATGAAAAGGATCCCATAATTTATGGTGAATGTTTTGTTTTTGTTTTTCTCCCAAAAAGTGCACCCATCCATCACAAAAGTAATCAATATGGCTCCAGGGTGATAATTAAAGGCCTTCTGAAGCCATGCGTTTTTGTAAGAAAAATATCCATATTTGAACTGGCTGTTTAAATATTGAAGTGCAAGACTTCACAAAAGAATTAATTTCGGTACTGTGCAAACATCTAAAGCCAGTAAAAAAAAAAAATCCTAAGCATTGAGCCCTGGTGAAGCAGCTCTAAATATTAAGTGAAATATGATCGAGCAATAGAATGAACAGTGAAGGTAACAGAAGCTCATACAATGCATTTTAAGGGGATGATTCACCCTAAAATTAAAGTTGTCATTATTTACTCCAAACCTATATAGTCTTTTTTTTCTTCTTTTGAACACAGATGATGTTTTCAAGAATGTTGGTAATCAAACAGTTAATGGTAACCATTGAATTATAACCATTGAACCATTGTATTTTCTTTTTCCTACTATGGAAGTGAATGGTTACCATTAACTGTTTGATTATCAACATTCTTGAAAATATTTTTTTTTTTTCTGGAAGAAATAAATTAATGCAGGTTTGGAACAACTTGAGAGTTAGTAAATGATGACACAATTTTCATTTTTGAGTTAACAATTCCTTTAACACACGTAGTTAAGCATGACAACTGTAAGAAATATCAATTCGCTAAATTAAGTCAATTAATGATTCATATTTGCTTGGTTTCTCTACCCAAAATAATTTTTATTTTATTTTTTACAAATGCAATGAAATAAAATTATCTGTATTGGTATCGGACTGAAATGAATGCATTCAGTGGTATCAATGGTATCGATGAAGAAAATGTTTTATATTAGCCAAAGTTTTTAAGAAACAAACATGCAATGGGTGGAGGGTGTGTAGAACTTTATGATACTTTGAAATTATATGGAAAGAAAAGCTAAGAAAACTGTTCTGTAAAACAAAAACGACTTGATTTTATTGCCCGAAACTGTTGATCAGACTTTACTTTCTTACGTTTGTGGGTATAGACAACAGGAGAGAGTCAATGGGCAGAGAGAGGACATCGAGAGGCAGAGGAAACTTCTGATGAAGAGGAAACCACCCAATGCCAGTCAGACACCTCCCCCCAACCTAGAACCCAACAAACGCAAGAGCAAGAGCAACGGTGCCGAGAACGAGATGTGAGTCCTATTTCTTCCATCATGTTAGGCTTTGAGTAGTTGATCGATTCAACTTAATTGGCTTTTGTCCTAATTTGTTTCTGTCCTCACAGGTTATCTTTAGCAGAATACCATGAGCAAGAAGAAATTTTTAAACTGAGACTCGGACACCTGAAGAAGGTATTCATCTACCAAGTGTGATTAAATTTGTGTTGGCATGGAAATGGGCTTTTGTGTCTTTATTGCTGTGTGTGTGTCAGGAGGAAGCAGAGATCCAAGTGGAGCTAGAACGGTTGGAGCGTGTGCGTAATCTTCACATCCGAGAGCTCAAGAGAATTCACAATGAAGATAACTCCCAGTATGCACTTTCAAAGTTTATTTCCATACTTTCGCGTGCTTGGTTTCAGTACAGTTTTGGGTTTTTAAATGGGGCTTTTGAAGATTTTTGGTGGTGGATTTATCAATTATGTCATTGTCCAACGGTTTCTTCGACTCTCAGGTTTAAAGATCATCCCACACTAAATGACCGTTACCTGCTCTTGCATCTGCTGGGCAGAGGAGGCTTCAGTGAGGTCTACAAGGTAAGCAGATCTGTTATGGGAAATGTGAATGTGTTTCTGGGTTTTATGGATGTACAAATCTACAGATCTTCATAATCAACTAGTCAGTGGGTTAACTGGATGACTTGTGCATCTTTAAATAAATAAGAAAATGGACCATTCACATAAAACACATTCTTTGTTTCAAAAACAGGGAGCACAATAGAATGAAAAAGTAGATAAATTAGGTCAATGTTAATGCTGCTGTTTAAGTCTGACTGTCTTTTTCTGTTCTTTTCTCTTTCTCCAGGCCTTTGATTTGACTGAGCAGAGGTACGTGGCTGTGAAGATTCATCAGCTTAATAAGAACTGGAGAGATGAGAAGAAAGAGAACTATCACAAGTGAGTACAAACATATTTTTGGTTCAGCATTAAGTGTGCTTGTCCCAGAATGCATTTCTCTTTCTGAACCAGACTGAAATTCTGATGCCTCTCTTATAAAAATATAAAATCATGTCTAAAATTGGTTTACTTGTATACCAATATCATTATTCTCATAATGTTTAAAGATTCAGATATGTTTATTCAACACTGCTAATTAATTAAAATGGATTGTCATAAATTGTTTTTAGGCATGCCTGTCGAGAATATAGAATCCATAAGGAACTAGACCATCCCAGAATAGTAAAACTGTATGACTACTTCTCCCTGGATACTGACTCGTGAGTAAACTTGCTCTTGTCTTATTGAAATAGGAATTATCTCTTGAAGCCTTCATTTTCACTAGTTTTAGGTAATCAACACATTTGATTGCAGTTTTGTTTTCCATTGTTTCACTCCTTAAAGTGGAGAGATGAAATGGGTCTTGTTTTATGTGGTATTGTTTCTAGATTCTGCACTGTTCTGGAATACTGTGAGGGGAATGATCTGGATTTCTATCTGAAGCAGCACAAGCTAATGTCAGAGAAAGAGGCCCGATCCATCATAATGCAGGTTGTCAATGCCCTCAAGTATCTAAATGAGATCCGCCCACCAATCATCCATTACGACCTCAAACCAGGTATGTCGTGTTATAACGCCTGCAGGTCATTGATGATCTATACTGGGCCAAGAATAGGAACTGCACCATTTTGATGGAGAAGATCTTTAACGCTGATGCTTGTGTTCGTCTAGGTAACATCTTGCTGGTGAATGGCACTGCATGCGGAGAGATAAAAATCACAGACTTCGGGCTGTCCAAGATCATGGATGACGACAACTATGGGGTGGACGGCATGGAGCTGACGTCACAGGGGGCGGGGACGTACTGGTGAGTGGTCTGCAATGACCAGGATTTGTGAAGTTCTCTGAAATCTCCCTCAACACTAAGTTGACCCGTTTTATTTTTAAGGTAGTGTTAAGTCATTTATGGTCTGACCGTTTGGATAAGCAGCTGAGCTCAAACTGGAAACTCAAAACTCTTGCTTTATTCTGCTCTAGGTATCTTCCCCCAGAATGCTTTGTGGTTGGAAAAGAGCCACCTAAAATCTCTAACAAAGTGGATGTTTGGTCTGTTGGAGTCATCTTTTACCAGTGCCTCTATGGGAAAAAGGTGAAAGAAACGCATTCATTTTCTAATACTGACTGCGTGGTCTCTGCTCACTCTCTTCCAGGTATTAATACCTTTCTCATTTTCATTCTTTCTTCACCACACAGCCGTTCGGTCATAATCAATCCCAGCAAGACATCCTCCAGGAGAACACTATTCTCAAAGCCACAGAGGTGCAGTTTCCTCCCAAACCAGGAGTCTCACCTGAAGCTAAGGTAACTTGAAATCAGGTGAAATATAGATGGTTCATTGTCTCTGTCTTTTCTTTCATGGTCAAGTCACCATTATTTATAAACGGGAAAGTATTGGTCAGTTGTGGAAACGTAATTAATTTCTGCTGTAAACCAGCTCTAAAAAGATCATGGTGTAATTATTCAGCTGAAGTCAGGTCTGTGTTTATTCAGTTTGGTTCAATAACTATATCGTTATAACTGTAACCTTGAGAAACCAGACTAAGAAGGGGGGCCAGTTCTCCTCGGAAAAACGAGCCAACATGGTGTGAATATGATTTCAGGCTCCATCACAAGTCAGATTGTGGATCGATATCACTCAGAATATTTTAAACAACTCCTCCTGCTTGAAGATCGGTATACATCATGCCAGCATCTGTTGGGAGGATGAGATTCTGGCCATGTTGTGATCCAAGAGCAGAGAAGTTTCAAGAAAAAAAGTTTGCGGGTTTCCTATTGAAATTGGATTTGTTTTTTTAACAGGTCGCCATATTCATTGGAATGGTGACCTTTTTTTATTTTTTATTTTCTTCTTTTTTTTTGTTACACTTCAATGGAAAAGTTTGGGGTCAAATAAAATATATAAAAATACTTTTATTTGACAAGGATGCTTTGAATTGATCATATGTGAACGTAAAGACTAAAAATCTTTTAAATAAATTATGTATATATATTTTTAAAACTGATATTATTACCAGATTGGCACATACAGTATTTGCTCATGTCTCAGGAGGTAGTTGTTTATTGTTTGCTTCCTTTTTACATGATTTTTAGGTTGATAGCACAAACTTGTCTAACCCCCCCCCCATTCACACACACATACCTATTGTTACCCACACACACACACACACACACACACACACACACACACACACACACAGGACTATTAAATAAAATGTAGGCTAACCTACAACTACTTCCATACATTGGTTTTCTGCTTAAACGTGCTGTTATAAATGTTTATTTTTTTAATGAGCATGAATTCCTTGTCTACTTCAGGCCTTCATTCGTAGATGTTTGGTGTACCGTAAGGAGGATCGTATTGATGTTCATCAGCTGGCCAGTGATCCCTACCTCCTCCCACACATACGCAAGTCAGTGGCTGCCACCGGTAACAACAGCATGGCTGTCGCCTCCACCTCCAGCTCCTCCAACAGCAGCGCCTCAAATTGAGAGCCCCATCCATCCTCGCTTGTTTTGATCGGAGCAGAGGGTGTGGGGCATTTGCATTTTGCCCCACCCCACTCTGCAGTGAACTGGAAGGGGTCTTGAACCGCTTACCTGCCAAGTGAGGGAGCAGGAGGAAGGGGTAAGAGAGGGATGGAGACGAGACGCATCCCCCTCCACCCTTCTTCCTCTCCCAGGCATCTGGAGGGTTGTTTTATTTTAATTTTTTGGGGTGCGAGGGACTGAAAAGCACCCCCCTAGAGTGAGCCAGAGCAAGAAGAATTCAAAACGAGGGTGTATTACATGTGAGAAGGAATGAACTGCAAAGGCTCAGACTGATGGAAGAGACTGGTATATGCCCTGCACCCCACAACACACAAATACATGCCTTCACATGTATAGACACACATTTATATGAGGTCAGCTTGATTTTTCTTACATGGCAACACCGTTGTTGGGACAAGCCCACTCATTTTAATGCGCATTCAAGTGTACAATATTCCTAAAGAATCTGGAGACGCTCCCTGCTGACACAAAGCCCGTCCCGGCCCATTTTCCTCACTCACTCTCACTCATTCTTTTTTGCCTCTGGAACAGATCTATGAACTTTTGGAAGCAATACTGTCAGTGGGTTCATTTTCAACAATAGTTAACCCTAGTTTAAACGCCTTTCTGATCTCAGATCACATAATAAATGCTGAGGTCAAATCAGCATCAGGACCTCTAGGTTTGCTGATTGTCTATGCTGGGAATCAGATGTTGTGTGAGCAATGTAATGGACAGGTCTAGCCCAGTTGTTTGTCCTGCTCACCCCTATTCTATGACCAAAGCTGAGCTCTACCAGTAGGTGGTGCTGTTTGACTTGAGTGTTTTTCTCTTTCACCCCTCCTTTTTTCCTTTTTTTTTCTCTCCCTTTTTCTTTTTTGCTTTATGCAGTTATGAAATGTCATTGTAGGAAGCATATTCTTTTAGATTTAGCGACACTAACTGATCCCTTTCCCCCCTCCCTCCCCCCAAGTACGTTCTTGTTTCTTATTGTGTCTTTGGACAGAATCTAATGTTGGAAAATGAGATAAAGTTAGATTTTATTTTTCATTGATTAAAAGTGTTGTGCCTCATATAGAAACATACAGAAACATACATGCATTCAAAAATTACACACAGTCATATGTTTAGGTCTGGTGATACGGCTATTTTCCTGATCCTGTTTTACTGTTTTTGGGAAAGAACTCTCTAGCAGGGGCAGAGCTAGTTCAGGGGTACAGGGCAGAACTCGGAGCGATCATTAAATACTATTGGTTATTAATATACTGTGTTGTCTGCTTTATTTGTCTTCTAATTACAGATACTGTGTACAATTCTGCCAGAATCAGTGTTGTACTAGTACTGTATTTTTCCGCATATATATTTCCACACGCTTTGTGTAAAAAATCATTGCCATAACCCGCACCCTTATATAACCTGCACCCATCGATTTATGAACTTTTTTATGAAGTTCACATTTCGAATGTTGCTCGCATGACGTCAATTATCCATAACTGTTCAGGCTCGGTACACAGTGCTTGTGCGTGAAATACAAACAAGTCAGAATCAGAACAAAAAGAAAAAGCAGTCTCTCCCGCTGTGCAGCAGCACGTCCCTTAAGAACCGTATTCTACTGGTGTTGATCATCGGATGAGATGAGAAGAGCCCACCCTCATGGCAGCACAGCCAATCACGTCTTCTTACATGATTGACAGGTCAGACAGCCAATCAGTGCCACCTGTCAGAGTGATCGTACAAGCGCCAGAGACAACAACCCTCGCAAGAAAGAAAGACAGAAAATAATGCAAAAAATCCCTTACGTCCTTAGGGACGTAACATATTTAAATATTATTGTGTGTAAAAAAATGTTGTGATATATAACCCCGCGGGTTATATATGAGAAAATATGGTAATAGTTAAAGGTATAGTTCACCCAAATCATTGTTCTAATACTGCATGAGTTTCTTCTGTTGATTACAGAAGAAGATATTTTAAAGAATGTTGGTAACAGTGGACGGTAACCATTGACTTCCATAGAAGTAAATAAAATACTATGCAAGTCCCATCAACTGTTTGGTTACTGATATTCTTCAAAATATCTCTTCTACCGATGAAAAAAAAAAAAAAACTCAAACTTACTCAAGTTGTTCCAAGTTTGTTTTCATTTTTAAGAAATTTAATTTATTACTCATTTGTGTGAACAGCTTTTAACGAAACTTGAAAATCAAAACGAATGTGACATTTACACGCATCAGTCTCTCAGGAGCTCATGAATTTAATGCTTATGCTGTGGATAATGCTGAAAGAGCTGTTCAGTATTGTCAAAAGGGATTAAATATAATAATCCCTGTTTTATATATATATATATATATATATATATATCACACACATACAGTGTATATATATATATATATATATATATATAAAAGTCTCAAAAACTGTATATACTTTTATAATCAAACAGTCATAACCTTGTAATTTTAATGTCTTCACCTGTCAACATGATTCTGACGCAGAGCTGGTTCAAACATGTATATGTATTTTTTAAAAAAGTATTTTTTCCATAGCTGTGTATTTTATTTTAATTGGTCTACTTGGTTGGAACAGTGCTTTTTCTGTTATCGGTCACGCATTCGTTCAGTGGGTGGGATGTAACCGTATACATGACTGCATCTCATCTCAGGGTATTTGTGTCTGTGAAGTTTTTTTTCTTCTTCCAGCTCATCAGCATTTGCAGTATCTATCAGTTGAATGCCAAGATGTGCAACTGTTCCAAGTGCATGACCTTTGCAGAGTGACTGCGTTGAAGTCAAATTCAGTGTGAAAGCTGCTGGAATAATGTTCAGGAGGTAAGGCATAGCCTGTGGATTTCGATGGCTGAGAAAGCGTGTGTATTTGTTATAATGTGGTGCATGGGAATGGGTTGTGAAATATCTGAAACCCTGTAATTTCCCATTCAATCAGAAACCGTTTGGATGGGTGCTGGATGAATCACTGACCTATTCAGTCTGAAGCCGTGCCAAATGCGTTTGGATCGTTCAACCCTTTTTAACAGCTGTTCAACTTCATGGTTAAAACCCAATTACAAGGATTATGATTATTTTGAACCTGAACAGTCAGTAAATAGTCTCATGCATTCTGTAAACATCATAGTAATAGGCATTGATTTTGTTTTGTACACATATATAATTATTATTTGTTTCTTCTTTTTACAAAACCAAAAGAGGCCTCCCCACAGCTTAAGCAGACTTCCAGTCTCTGTGACGTGCCAGTTGGGGATTGTTTGGACAAACATTTAGGCAAGCAGACACTAGAACCTGTAGATTACTTTACCAAACCAGGCCTGTCTAACTATTCCAACCAAACTACTCCACCCAGTTATTTACTCTGGCCTAGTGATCTCATGCACGATTACATTATAGAACCTGTCCTGGATTGCCAAACGGCACAAGGAGTGTCAAGAACATCAGCTTGAATTAAAGTATTTTGCTCTCACCTCAACATATTCTCACAAAGATTGTCCAACTAAATCGTATTTATTCTGAAAATAAATAATAGAATAGATAGAAAATAGAAATATAGAAAATGCCAACATAGCACATTAGTTTAAAGTGATTCCTTCAAAATGTGCTTCCTGTTTGAATCGCCTTTCTGCAAGCTTTCGGAAGTATAACGCCCATAGAAATTTTTTATCCTCTTTCTGTTCCTGTAATTCGATTATTTGAAATAACATTTGAGATAAAAAAAAATTCCTGGAAATTTTCTGGAACCATAACAACAGTACAAAATTGTGAGATCAGTGTTTCTGCTGTTACTTGTTTAATAACGTTTCAATGAACTGTTATTATTTTAAACCGTTATCTAACATTAGCACAGAATGATAATTGTTAAATTAACATAAATTTAAATGAAATGTTGCATTTCTTCCCCTTGTATCAATAAAAATGGTCTTGAGCCGCTTGACTGAAATAACACAGGATAATCTATTGAACTGATGTTCAGTTTATTGAACTTTTTTTTTAATTAGCTAGTTTTAGAGACAAAGATGTAATATTTTGATGATTGTTTTGTTTGTTATATCATTTTTAATATGTAAAGTGTAGTTTGCACTCTTTTTTCTTGTCTGTAATGGTGTTTAACACTTTCTAAACGATCCGATTTTGACAACAGGGTTGCAAAATTACAAGAAAATAAAATTATAATTTAGTTCGACCTCCTGTGGTTAAACACTTCCTTCCGTTGGCCATTTGAGGTTCAGGCCCCATGTCTTTCCCTATTTATGGAGTGTGTCCTGTATCTTTGCATATTAATTATTATTTGAATGCATATGAATACTTTTGGTCATAGTTAAATCCGTGTGCAGAAAGTTGGTTGCACGTTTCCTTGCTTTTGTCAGACTTCCAATAACTCCTTTTCTTTCCCCAACAGAGTCTAGTGTTGCATGTGAGCAAATCCCAAAGAATGAACAATGTCCTGAATAGGTTTGCCAGAGAGCAAAGTGTTGCGAACTTTGCTACATTCTCAGTTCTGGACACTTATCCCGGGTGTCGGGTAGTCATTCAAACTTATTTCTCCGCCTCTTCCACTTCATTTTCTTGGGACGTGTGAGTGTGTGCGTGTGCAGTGAAAGTGAACGGTCTGCCCCGCTCATTCACTCCGAGCTCATCACAGTCCACGCACACAGCGACACTGACACTCTCAACGCCCGTCTGTCCTTCACAACTCCTGCTTCTGTTTCAACTGGAAGGGGGAAGCCAGTCGTTTTTCTCTCCGCTTCACCTTTCCGCGGGTATGCATCAGCACGGTGGCGGCGGGCACCGGGAGGGCTGCTGGAGTCGCGCGTGGATAAATGTTTGCAGATGCACTTTATATTTATTTCTAGTATTAAGCCTGGAGCGAAGCACCGCCGTGCACTCAGGTAGGAAACATTCACGCTTCATTATCACTTTTTTCTTTATACCTTTGCCTCCCCCCCCCCCCGCCTCCCCGAGTTCTTTGTTTTCAAGTGTTTTGTGAACCAGAAATAATACTAATGACAAGGCTTGGTTTTATTTGGGGTGCTGTTGTGTTATGTTGGCTCCGGGTGCACTGATGTGAAGGAATGCCACGAAAGTCCAAACTCTGAGTGGAACCAGATGTGAGAAGAGGAAGAGAGAACAGGGGGAGGGGAGAGCGAGCGCTGCTGGTGTGGATATTGATTCATTCCAGTTATTCGAATCATTTGAATCGATTCACTAAGTGGTTCGTTTATTGACACTTTTTGTAGTTTGCGTGGTTACGCCAGTAGGTGGCGACAAGCTAATGTCCTTTTGAGTTGTTTGTGAGTCGCTCAATTGTTTACTCAACTGATTCGTAATAAACTGTTTTTTCATGAATTTTGTTAAAAAATTACTTTGGGAAACACTGTAAATTACATTTAAGCATCATAGCATTTTTTCAAGAATTTTTCTAAAATTCACAACAAACAATGGCTTCATTTAATCAACTGCTTGGCATAACTTATGTAAGACTTGTTTCGGTTCTGAACGACATGCCTCATCCTCATAAAGCTGTTTTTGTGTCGTTAATGGAGTCAAAATAAGTGCAATATTTGACTCATTCAGTCAGTCCGATAAAGCATATGTTCCTTAAGAGGATGAAATCTTATGCGGTTTGTTCATACTATATTCAGTAATTAAGGGCAGAAAATAACTGGTTTCAAAACGGCGATTCTCTGAACGAGTCAGTGCCTGACAACAACGATTCGATTCTTTGACGGAAAAGATTTGTTCAGAAAAATGATTCGTTCACAGACGCAACACCATTAGGCACTGCTTTTATGTTTTAGCGCAGGTTTAGTGGGCGAAAGGACATTCTGAGTTATAAAAGGACTCGTCATTATACTTGTTCCTGATTTCTCACTGCTCTGTTAACCTGTATTCTCAAGCGCTTGATTTTCACCCTGTAAGCAGATGCGCCCTAAATATCTGGTTACACAATAACGAGCCGCAGCTGAGGGCTGTTGTCTGTGTCTCAGGGGTCTTATATACTTTTTTGTTTTTTTACTTCACAGTACAGCAGATACTGGATAAGTTTTTGCACCTCTGTGTCAGGGACTGTCACACCTCTATTAAATAATACATAAATAAAAAGTGAAGAACAGAGCAGTGTTGTTAAACGGGTTAAAATTTGAATTATTATTATTTTTAACAGTGTCTGGGGTTAAATAGCTCACCAAAGACCCGACAGAGCAAGATGCTGTAGGAGTTGCTGGGTTACAGATGGAATTAAGAATTATTGATGGGGAAGCATAAGAACCTGAAAGTTTTCTTAAATTGGTTATTTTGGCCCATGTCACCTCTGGTCTTGAGCTTTTTGACTAATCACACAATAATCCACACATACTCCATTGATTTTTTTCATTTATTTTTTTGACACCAATTTTTTTAGTGAATTATCTTTTGATTCAGTGGTTTTATTGATCAATTTTAATATTTTAGTCCTTAAATGCATCAAAAAAATGTAAATACATTTTTTATTTTAAATTAAAATGATTATTGTTTTATAGACATTTTGGTAATAGAGGTTACCAAATAGAAAATAAATTCTACCACTGAACATGTGATGCTTCAGATTCATATTAGTTTGTGAGAGCTGCTTTAACTAAGATTTATTATCCATTATTGTCATTTTTAAAATGTAAATATGTATATGATGCATACTTTTTAATGCTTCTAGTATAAAAATATAATGATTATAATATGTGATTGTTTTTATTATATGCGGCATATTTAAAAAAAAATACTTTTTTTTAGTGGCAATGCATGTTTAAAAAAAAAAAAAAAAACTAACACTCTTATATTACACTTGTTTCTGCTTCGCCTGGGGTTTGGTCTCAGGTCAGACCTCTGACTAGTTTGAGGGCTCAGTAACGGGAGCTGAGAAACAAATACCGGCCGGAATTTCCTGTGTGTTGGTCAGTCTCCGTGTTTACAGAATAAAATTATCATCTATACAAAACCCTGACCTCTTTCTGCACCCTTCCTTTTGCTCCCTCACTTCTTTTTTTCCCTCCCAGCTGGCTTACCTTCCTTCCCCCAACTCCATCTCTCTCTCTCTCTCTCTCTCTCTCTCTCTCTCATATTATATTCCTCACTCATTGCCCTCCTCTAAAAAGGGGAAGGGAGAAACAAAAATACATCTGTCATAATAATAAAGAAAGTTTAGCTTTGGTAGCTAGAATCAGGGTTCCGGAAAACCAAGCTCACACTCAAACTTTAGTACCCCCCAATGAGTGCCCGTTTCTTCTGCCTTTTCCATTTTGTGGTCTCCTTTGTATTTTGTCATGGGCATTACACTCTAGATTCAGAAGGTGTTGACTAGTTTCTAATATGCTTCCAATAGAAGTATATTAAAGTATACACTTTTGAATTAAATTTTTTTTTTAATTTTTCTGAAAAATCTACAATTATTTTAAATTATTCTGAATTCTGATTCTGTAAATATTAAGTAAAATAAGTCCATTGCATTTGGACAATTTTGTGTTCATCAAATTTTTAATTAATACATTATATTGAATTATATGTTTTTATTGTTGTTATTATTATCAGTCACCCTGAACATTAGAAAGCCAATATTGCTCAGACACTAATCAGATCATGGCTAATATCGACAATATCTATATTCTTCCTCAGGCAATCGATTAGTTGACTAAAGTGGAAAATCATAAGTGTCTCCTGTGTTATTTAGCCTTCAAGTAAGAATTGGTGAGCTGGTGTTTGTGAGGTATAACTGTTTAAGATGGAAAGTCTTGCATCAGATCTGTTAAACCAACTTTAAACCTTAAGAAGACAATTAATCGGAAACATTCCCATTGACCGTGACGGAGAGACAATTTTTGCAAACACTAGTCATATCGATGTCATCATCAGCATTATGCAATGGGTGATCGCAAAAACAATTTATTTAGCTGTGCAGCATCATCCGTGCCATGATATGTTCTCATCTCTACCATCTGGAAGAATGTGGTTTTATGGAGCATTCATGCCAAAACCACAGGCTGAAAAAAGAGTTTCTTCCTGTAAGCCTACTCAATAACTGACTTTAAACCAAATAATGCATATTATTCTGTCTCTCAGTGCTCTAACTCTACTTAATTTGATTCACTTTCTTTTTTATGAATTTGCTATTTTAAGCGCCATTATTAATACTATTATGCTTTTTATTTTTATTAATTTTTATTTGGCTCTCATGAGAAAAATGAATGTAAACATTCTTCTTCTTAATGTTTTTATTTATCTGAGAAAAATTAGAGCATTATTATTATTATCATTATTATAAATGAATTTATTGATGCGAAAAATAGCATTATTGGTAGTATTAATGTTTACATGTATTTTTTATTAGTAGTAGTATTCTGCATTAAGAAGAAAACAATAAACCAGAGTTTATCATTTAATTATCTATTTAATTTCAGACAAACCTAAAATTGTATTCGTGACCTGATCATCAAAAGGTGGAAATTTGTTATTTTAATATTTTTTTGTGATCATAAACATTGACATTCGTATTTGCTCCATTTATTCAAAAGCTCGTAATTACTCATCTCAGTAAAGCCCTGGTTCATTGCAAAGACATTTAGAGGATTCTCGAGAAATGTCAGAGCCTGCTTTGCCCTTTATCTGTCAGAAGTGAAGAGAAACGCTTTGCAGTTTGTGTGAGCCCGGATGACTTTACCTTCCTTACTCCTGAAGTATGTCTCCCCAAGGTCTTACCTCCACCAATTATGTGACTTGCTCAAATCACATGATGTCCTCAAATTCTTCTGCTGTTCTGCAGGAAGATGGAAAGACTTGTTTTAATCTCTGTTTGTCACGGATTGCATGTCATTAATAAGTGGAAACAGGACCTCATAGTTGGATTTGTTCACATTTTCAACTCGTTATTTTACATCATACTTGATGCAGGATCTAGGATTTTTCCATTGGTGATTTGTTGCCAGGTCCTGGTAAAAACTGTCAAAATACTTTTTTTGAGGCCCGCTGTATACATATCTCTTAAAAACACACGCAAAAAACATGAATTATCTATATTTTACATTGTTGCAGAACTTGTTAAAAAAATTACTTATGGAAACAAATGTCTGAGAGCATTGCTTAATGATATTCGGAAAGTCTCCCAGGGTCTCTGTTAACGTTTTTGTCTCTGTTTTTTTAGTGTGGTCCCATTTCCCATTCCCCTGCTTTTGAACTACTGTGTTTGGAAACACAGCTGTTTCTCTCGGGTTTCTCTTAAGGCTCTCTTTCTTTTGCTCTGATTTTCTTTCTCTCTGACATTGTGTTTGTAACCTTGCATTCCCCCTTGCAAGAATGAAAGGGTACAAGAGAGAGAGAGACAGATAAAGAGAGAGAAATGCAGAATGGAAGTATAAAAAGAAACCAGACTGGCTTTTGGGCATTCTGCCTTCTACTTGACTCTCCTCCTTGCCATCTCTTTTCCTTTTCCTTCTCTTGTTAAACAACGCATATATAGTAAAATACTGATGTTTTTGGTTATTCTTAGTGCAATGTGAGTATCCGGGACAACAGCTCTGTAATGAATGACATGCAGGCACATTTTTCCAGGGAGGCAAGAAAAGGAAGTTCCTCCTCTAAAGTTTAGATTTAGAAAATGATCGACAATACTAAAGGAAAACAAATATTGTGAAATATGAGATTAAACTCATTGACCAATAAATAGAGGCTGACAGCAGTAAGTGCTTGTCAACAGGATAATGCCACGTTTGCAACTGGTCAAAAGTACATGATCTGTGAGTAGTTGCTACTTGCCGTGTCATTAGAGTAATTTTTAAACAATTGTAATAATGATATGATAAAAATTTGATATGCATTTAATATATTTTAGTATAAAGTTAATACGTCTTAGTATGTTTAATACTTAAAAAATACGCTACTTTTCAAAAGTTTGGGGCCAGTGAATTTTATTTTTAAAGAAATTCATACTTTTATTCCGCGAGGATGCAATAAATGAAATTAAAACAGCAATAAATTGACAGTAAAGAGTAATTATTTTAATTTCATTTATTGCATCCTTGCTGAATAAATTGACAGTTAAAAGTAAACATTTTTTTTAAATTATACTATTTGTTAAATAATTCTGCTAAAATGTATAGCAATTTATATTTTTTTTTTTAACAATTTGTGATGTATCATATTAGAATGATTTCTCAAGGTTCATGTGACATTGAAGACTGGAGTAATAATGCTGAAAATTCTGATTTGACATCACAGGGATAAATTAAATTAAGATATATTCAAATACAGTTATTTATCATTTTAATAATATTTCCTAATGTTAATGTATTTTTGAGCAAGTAAATGCAGCTGTGGTGAGCACTAACTTTTGATTTGTATATGCATCTTTTTGGACAAAAAAATCTAAACACAGAGAGGTTGTTTTGCCTCTCTTGTTTTCATTTTAGAAAACCACGAACCACTGATTCTCAGTTACGATGATGCTGGGATAAATGTGTGTGTTCACACAAAAGAGGAATATTGCCAATGTCTTCGTTCTCTCAGGGCAGTTTCGTTTCTGTTGATGTTAATTGCTATCTATTTGCAGTCAGAGTTATGATGTTCCAAAACGGACTGTAACCTGAAACCCTTCAAACAATTATTTTTCTCCTGTAATTAAGTCAGTGTTTTACAATCGAGGCCAGTTGAAACAGAAAAAAACCTTCTGTTGGATTTGAGCAGGATTTGTGCTTTGCTTGTGTTGGCTGTGAACTACTTTTTTTTTTTTTGTGAACATTTGAGTGGGTGAAAGTGAATCAAAATGGCTTTGCTTATCCTACAGCAGTAATAATATACTGTGAAAAGATCCGTGAGATGGAAAAAAGTTTGGGTCATGTGACATTGAGAGTTTGATGGAACTTGTTTCTGACAGAGAGATCTTTTGACTTAATGCTAGGTAAAGTCATACAAAAAAAACTGTAAATGTCTATGCTTGGCATAAAAACGTTAATGATCTTTCCATATTTACAATTACAAGGTTATCAGATGTATCTTCTACAATATGTCAGGCTAATAACTCTTCCCTTCCTCTTTCTGCAACAGCACATACAGATGAATCGGACACTTTTGCATTTTTCCACGGAGGAGCGCTAGGCTGCTTGGGGGTACGAGATCACATGCTCTACCTCTCCTCTTCCTGCAAGGGTGACGCCCAGCTTTGGAAGTGGGTGACCAGGGGGCGGCTCTTCAACATTGGCTCCTCCCTCTGCTTGGGCATCACCACGGGCAATGTGAGCACATTTGGCAACAAGTCACCGCTGGGTGTGTTTCGTTGTGACTACGAGCCGCCGCGAGTGCGCTGGACCTGGAGCTGCAGCAAGTTCTTGGAGACACTTGAAACTTACTTGCCCTCCCCTAAATTACTCCCCAACACCGGCAATGTCTCGGTCGCAACTGCCCCGCCTCCAAAAACCCCCTCCCAGAAGTTCCTGTGGCGAGTCTATGATGACAATCAAGACCTTTGCACCAAGTCATACCGAGGTCAGCACATTATTAAAAGTTTGTTGTTTCTTTTCTCTCTTTCTCACAGTTAAACAATATCCTAACAAGTAATTTGTCGGTCCACACTGAAGCAAATCACAAGCAATTAGAACATATTTGATGTTTAATATAAACTACTACTCAAAAGTTTGGGGTTGGAAATATGTTTTTTATGTTTTTCAAAAGGCTGTATTTATTTGATTTAAAAAAACAGTAATATTGTGAAATATTATTACAATTTGGAATCGTAAAATGTAATTTATTCCTGTGATGTTGAATTCTCAGCATCTTTATTCCAGTCTTCAGTGTCACATAATCCTTCAGAAATCATTCTAATGTAATGATTTGATGCTCATGATCATTATTTTTTTTCATGATTCTTTGAAAAACACTTTTCATCAACTCACCTTGCTGAGTAAAAATATTAATTTCTTTAAATACATTTTTTTTACTTCTCACTGACCCCTAGCTTTTGAACAGTGATATACAGCTATGTGGAGTTTGGACCAAAGATATTGCATATTGCAAGATATTGCAACCAAACATGACAAATAAACCAAGCAATCAACAAAATGTCCCGCCTTGTCACGGATGGTTTAAACAAAAACTCAGATTAACATGACTTTTTTTAACATGACGGTCACACACATTTAGGATGTTGTGTTTTAGAAAATTTTGATATGAAAGGTTGTGGAAAAAAGGGTAAGGGAAGGTAGTCTGGACAGAGGAAAGGACACTTAAACAAGACCACATGTCTTTTGTACCTCAGTGATATTTTGAGTAGGATTTTCTCCATGCGTGTAGACTTTTTGCCTACGGAAACTCCAAATTTGGATCGACTACTCACCCAAAATTAAGCCAATTAAAAAGTCTGGCCTGTGTTTGTATACAGTGCTGAGGCCTAGTCGTCTCTCAGTCTGAGTCTCATCAGACAATCTGTCTCACAGAGACTAATTTACATCTTAAATCACTGTCATCCATTACCCCACAGTAGTTTCTTGTATGAATTTTTTTAGGTCATAACATTACTTATTGGTTTTATGGTAGGCTAAAGAGCCATTACATGTTTTTTTATTTCATGATATCTGGTTTTGTTAACGTTTAAGCGTCTACTTTCTTGAGTTTTGATGCTACTGAATCTAGAGCACCGCGACTAAAGCAAATTATGTTTCAGCTCAGTTGTGAGATTGCAGTTGTAATTGAATGGGATGAGGGAGAGTGCCACAAAATAATACAAAAAACAACAGCAATAATAACACAGTCAATAGACATATCTTTCTATAGCGTTGTTCTTGATAGTTGACCAGGTTAGGCTCTGATTTATGAACAAATGACTCTTATGAGCAATTCTTTTGAATGAATCATTCTCCACCTCATGAGTTATCATTGTATGTGTACGTCATACCTTTGTAACTAACATCGTTACAGAACATACTGCAATACTTTATTCAAAAAATATTATTATTGAAATTTTACCGAAAATGATTTTAGTTAAGTGTGTATATGTATTTATTTGTGGGCTTTAATAGAATTGTTTAAGAACCAGAATCATTAAGTGGAATGACAACTTCTAAAAGTCCTTCAAAAGTAGACACTTCACACACAGCAGATTCTTCTTCTCTTTCCTCTCACCTCTGTGTTTCTTGGTCTCAGTGCTGTGGCTGGCCATTCCTGACAGGAAGGTGCCACTGACATACGCCAACAAAGAGCTGTTTTTGTGCTTGTGTGTGTTTGTGTGTTTGCGTATACAAGAATGAAACTGCGTAAGTTCTGAGAGTGAAGTTTTTTGAAGGGAATATCTGTTTTTATTGAGAGTCCTACTTTTCCACATCTCTGAACTACAGCCGCGGTAGAACTGTCACACAACTAAACACTCTCTCTTCAGTCTGACATATGTTTGACTCTGACTTTGTGTCTGTTTTTCCTATGAAGTTATCTTCATTTTGTCTTAGTAACTCATCTCTCTTACTTCCTTCACATCTCCCCCTCTCTTTCTCTCTTTGTTGACAGAGCTAATCTGTACAGTCAGACAGAATGCCCAGGGGTTTCTATAGTAACAGCTGCATTCCAAGAGAGGGGCAACTGAGAGGAAGAAAGTGTGAAAATGCAAAGAGGGAGAGAGGGGTGGGTTAAGAGTTCAGGAAGGGAGGCAGAAGTTTCACATAGACATGAACTGACTATTAAGTATCATATATTTGATCTATCTATCTGTATATCTGTCTGTCTGTCGTTCTGTCTGTCCCTTGTTCAATCTGTCTGTCTGTCTGTCTGTCTGTCTGTAGTTCTGTCTGTCCCTTGTTCTATCTGTCTTTCTGTCTGTCTGTCGTTCTGTTTGTCCCTTGTTCTGTCTGTCGTTCTGTCTGTCCCTTGTTCAATCTCTCTGTCTGTCTGTAGTTCTGTCTGTCCCTTGTTCTATCTGTGTGTCTGTCTGTTGTTCTATCTGTCCCTTGTTCTATCTGTCTGTTTGTCTGTCTGTAGTTCTGTCTGTCCCTTGTTCTATCTGTCTTTCTGTCTGTCCCTTGTTCTTTCTGTCTGTCTGTCGTTCTGTTTGTCCCTTGTTCTGTCTGTCTGTCGTTCTGTCTGTCCCTTGTTCTATCTGTCTGTTTGTCTGTCTGTAGTTCTGTCTGTCCCTTGTTCTATCTGTCTTTCTGTCTGTCTGTCTGTCCCTTGTTCTTTCTGTCTGTCTGTCGTTCTGTTTGTCCCTTGTTCTGTCTGTCCCTTGTTCTATCTGTCTGTCGTTCTGTTTGTCCCTTGTTCTGTCTGTCCCTTGTTCTGTCTGTCTGTCGTTCTGTCTGTCCCTTGTTCTATCTGTCTGTCTGTCAGTCAGTCAGTCAGTCAAATATTGTGTCCATTCCTCAGGATATCTGTATATTTCATTATTGTGCATAACATTATGAACATAGTTATGTCTAAAGAAAAGCATTTTTCACCCATGACTGCCAGGTAACATTAACTTAGTGGAAAGTTACTTGTGGGATAACTACTGTATGGTGGAATGGATTGTTGATTCTAAAACTTGCATAAAACCAGTAATAAAATTATGTTCTTCATGATAGAAGGATAAATATTCCCTCTCCTCTTTTACATTTTCGTTTATGTATTTGTCTGATATTTGTATCCATATTTAAGCTTCATATTTAAAATGGTCTGTCTTTCCTGGCAATCAGGAGTGCTTTCTGGAGTTAGCGTTTCCATGTTTTTCTGTCTCTTCTCCATAGAAATCTACACCATCCAAGGAAACTCTCATGGCAGCCCTTGTTACTTCCCCTTCCTGTATGATGGCCAGTGGTTCCACAACTGCACCAGTGTGGGCAGGGAAGATGGTTTTCACTGGTGTGCCACTACCCATGATTATGGAAAGGACCAGCGTTGGGGCTTCTGCCCAGTAAAGAGTGAGAGAATTCAGCTGAATCCCGTTCACGTCATTAAACAGACCTGACCTGTTAAATTCTGGAAATTCTTTCACTGTTTTAGTCTGGCAGCGGGAATGTGAGACTACAGTACATCATAGAGCACACATTCCTGCTCACTAAAATGCATCCCTCTCTCTTTCCAAAGGTGCCGACTGTGAGACATTTTGGGACATAAACCCTTTGATGGATAACTGTTACCAGTTTAACTTTCAGGCCACGCTGTCTTGGAGTGAAGCACGAACCAGTTGCCAACAGCAGGGAGCAGACCTGCTCAGCATCATTAAAGTAGAGGAACAAATCTATATCAATGGTGAGAGGAACAAGCTAAATTAATTTAATTCAATTATTTGGTTTGGATTTTGGTAAATGCAGAAAAACAAGACCAAAATTGCTACTCATACTTTAGTTTAAAACACTGGGGAATCTGTTAATAACGTGTGTGGCTACCATAGGTTTGCTAACTGGGTATAGCGCCACCCTGTGGATGGGTCTAAATGATTTGGATCTCAATGGTGGCTGGCAGTGGGCTGACTCTGCCCCTCTCAAATACCTAAACTGGGAAGCTGGTAAGGTCACACACCTTACAGTCACACACATATTTAACCACACCCACCCTGACATGGAAATAGTAGAACTTTAGCTATTGAAAATATTAGCAACTTTTAATTTATTATACGACTCTCTGGAATATGTGAATCTGGAGAATTGACGCAAGTTTTATGTATCTACTACACCGTTCATTTAGCTACATCTAGTTTCTGTGGTAGTTTCATGTCATTTGTAGCACTTTACGGTTTCTTCTCACATACAGTAACAGAAATAATGATCATAAAGTAAAAATATGAAACAATATTGTACTTTAACCATTGCTGTCTTTAGAGTTCTTGGTAGTTTTAATTTTATTTAGAAAAGCAGATATGCAAGAGCTCATTTGCGTTTCTATTAGGAAGGATGTGTTTCCTGCAGATCAGACAGTATTGTTTTTGGCGTGGTTCGATTCCCAGAACTAATTACAATGTCACTGTATGGTTAGAATGCAATGTAAGTTGCTTTGGATAAAAGTGTTTGCCAAATGCATACATGTAAATGTTATCTCATGTATGTTTGTGTGTGTGTTGTAGAAATGCCAAGCTATGACGAGGAAGAAAACTGTGGCGTGATCAGCACTGATGCTCAGGGTCGCTGGCACAACCGGGACTGTTCAGTTGCTCTGCCTTACATTTGCAAGAAACGACCAAACGCCACACTCGACCCCTTCACCACAGGTATGTGTGCAGTGTGTCGGTGCACATTTATGGCTTGTGGTTTACAAATAAATGAACAGAGAAATGTTACCACTGCTTACATTCATACTTGACATGATTAAATATGATTTGATTTATTTCAGAGATAAACCTTGTTTGGCCCAGCGATTTAATTTGAGAATCTTGACCCAAGATTAAGATTGCATGTTTTTTGTGTATTTGGATTAAGCTGAAAGTTTGCTTTGTGTGTCAAACAGACTCTTGGGCAGATGACGGGCGTTACCAGTGTGATGTAGGTTGGCAGAACTTTCAGGCGGGCTGCTATAGGTTGAACTCAGACAACCTGGACTGGAGCTCTGCCCACAAAATGTGTCAGAAGATGGAGGCTAATCTCGTTAGCATTCATACGCTCCCAGAGCTCGAATTTATCACTAAGCATATGAAGAAAGGTATAAATGTGCTAATGCCCATTTCTAAATCTACATATAACATTTTCTTTATCTTTATTTTAGTTTTTTTAGTAAAAACAAGAAAATGTTTTTTGTTTTTGTTCAGCATAAATGTCACCATGTTGTTGATTTTAAAATAATACATAATTTATATATATAAATAAATAATGCAAAAAGCAAAAAATAATAAATTCATATTTAATATAATCTGGCACTATCTCCATGATGTTTCAGACTCTCTCTCTTCCTGTCTCTTAGACATAGAGGAGTTGTGGATTGGTCTACATGATACAGCTATGCAGATGAACTTTGAATGGACGGATCGCACTCCGGTCATCTTCACTTACTGGCATCCGTTTGAACCTAACAATTTCAGAAGCGTTAACGAGGATTGTGTCACCATCTGGGGTCCTGTGAGTATATATTACTCATATGTGTGTATATGTTTGTGTGTATATATATATATATATATATAATACATACACACAAACTATACAGTTCAAAGATTTTAGATTGATATATTTGAATGTAAAAGTAGTCTGCTCACCAAGGCTGCAATTTATTTGATCCAAAATACAGCAAAAATAATATTGTGAAATATTTTTATGTAATTGTAAATGTACTTTATTACTGTGATGACAAAGCTGAAAATTCAGCATCATTTCAGTATCACTTGATCCTTAAGAAATCATTCTGATATGATGCTCATCATTATCAGTGTTGTAAATAGTTGTGCATTTTTATTCCAGGATACTTTAATGAATAGAAAGTTCAAAGGAGCAGCATTTATCTGAAAAAGAATGCTTTTGTAACACAATACACTACCTTTCAAAAGTTTGGCATCAGGGAAAAAAAATTTTTTTGGAAAGAAATTAGTACTTTTATTCAACAGAGAGGCATTAAATTAATTCAAAGTGACAGTAAAAACATGTATAATGTTACAAAAGTATATAATGTACAGTAATCTTTCACCACTTTGCGGTTCAAGTTTCGCGGCCACAAGGATTTAAAAAAATATTCATTGAAAAATAAAAGTAAAAAAATACCACCATATCGACAGCTGTATTGAGGAAAGCAGGGTTGTTTTATCGGGATGGGCAAGAGAAACGGTTTCCCAGGATGCCAGACAAAGAGAGAAACTCTCTCAGAGGCTTTTTACACAACCACGGGGCACTCAGACAAGACGCGTGATTGGTTCCCGACGAATTGGTTGGAGATTGATGAATGAGAGCACGAGTGGATGTATCCCGTGAGCTGATTGGCTGATCCTACTTCGCAGATTTTCTCCTCGCGGGGGGTTCTGGTCCACATTAACCGCAATAAACGAGCGAATAAAGTATATTTGAATAAATAATAAATTATTAGAATAAAGTATAATGTTCTATTTCTGATAAATGGTATTCTTTTGAACTTTCTATTCATCAAAAAAATCCTGAAAACAATTGTATACAGCAGTCTATATATATATATATATATATATATATATATATATATATATATATATATATATATATATATTGTTTTACACACTGATAATAATAAAGTTTATCTGTTATCTAATTTAGCAAATCAGCATATCAGAATGATTTAAGCCTTCAGATTACTTTCAAAAGCATAAAAAATGTGTGTATGTATGTGTATATATATTTGTGTATTTTTATATATATATGTGTATTTTTATATATATATATATATCCTTTTAGAACTGTCTGACTGATGTTAAAGGATATGAATCTGTTTTTCTTTAAACTCATGATTAAGACAGTGATCCTAAAAGGCTGAATTTACAGCAGCTTCAGAACGATAACCCCTCATTATACAGTATGTGTGTGTTTGTAGGAAGGCCGCTGGAACGATAGCCCATGTAATTACTCCCTGCCCTCCATCTGTAAGAAAACAGCTCAGAAGGCTGACGACCGGATAGAGGACCACGGCTGCAAACGGGTAAATCACTCCGTTTGCCTTTTTCTTCCGTCTCCCATTCATCCTTGTCATTCTTCCTTTTTCATTTGTTTTAACCATATAATTATACTTGTTTTGTTCTCTGCAGTCTTCTGTTTGTTACTTCTGTTTAACCGGACCCCCCCTCCCCCCCTCCCACACACATACACACACATACTTTCTGTCGCCCTCTTTCTCTCTGCATAAAGCCTCTATTCACAGTCTCTGCTATGTCATGCTGTTAAAACTCCAGATGTGGTCAGTAGACCCAGACCTGCCACAAGCATACAATAAACAGAGAAATCTGACTCACACAAGAAGTCTTCATAACTCATAAATGTTTTCAAAAGGTTTGAGGTCATGGACCAAGTTATACTCTCACAGACTCAAAATATGCATACATCAGCTAAATTTCATTCTCATTGCCCACATGTCACCCCTCCACCCATTTCATTCAGGTCTCTCTAGATGAAATCACTTTTTTTTAATGAATGTGTGCATGTATGCACTGTTGCAGTTACTTTGCTGTAACCCTGGTAAAACGCATCTGTTAAATAAGAGCTGTGACCATGGATGCCATCTGCTAGGTCAGAGTTCAGAGGTTATATGTGGACACCCTAAAGCTTTAAAACAGACTGTTTGACTAAGTTACTTCTTTCCCTGAAGAAAACAGCTCTTGCATATGGGAAACCAGAGTGTTGTTCTTTGGTTGTAAAAGCGTTCTGATTCTGGGTGGTTGCACTGTGATGACTCAGATCCCTCCTTTAATGTAGGTCTGTTGAACTTTTTTCACCCGTTTATCATCCACCAGCCAAAAACTGTCCTATAATACTTGCAGAAATAATAGAACACATTTCTGCAGCATGCCTCACAATTTGAGATATCATTCATATCCCTGGTTATGCTTATGTTATGCTTATGTAATGTTATGGTTATGCTTTCCAATTAAATATTTAGGGTTAGGAGTTTTAATCACAAACGATAGCAGTAGCAAAAGTGATGTGTGCCTTGTGAACTTCATCTAATTACAGTGCTTTCCAATATTTTACTCCATTTACATTGCCTCCTTTTTTATTTTTAAGTTTGAAGTTTATTCTGTAGATCATTTCAGCAATTTTTGACATGTCTTTCACTAATAGAACGATGAGTCATTAAAATCTAACTCTCAGCAATTCCATTAATATTACAGTATATTAATAATATTCCATCAATATTTGCATACTGAATATTGATTGGTTTATTTTGATTGATTGAGTTGCACTACCATTCAAAGATTTTTTTTAAATACTTGTAAGTTAATACCTTTATTCAGCAAGTATGGAGTACATTTCTCAATGGGAACCGTAAAGACATTTACAGTATAATATTACGAAACTCTCAAATAAATGCTCTTCTTTCAAACTTTCTATTAATCAAATAATAATAATAAAAATGATCTTGATTTCCACAGAACTATGAAACAGCACAGCTGATTTCAACAGATGTGCCATCACAGGAATACATTTTAATTTAAAATATATTCGTCATGGGTTGGTTCTTACTTTATTGAACTAAATAAAACAAAACACTCTGGCACAGAACAACACATGAGTAACATAAAATAAGCTTAAGATAGACAACACCAGACAATTAATCTCTATCCCACTTTCTTGCTGTATTTAGCTTTTCAAATTGCAATAATTGAATAAGACAATAAAACTAAGCAAGCACTTTCTGCAATGAAAATCTAGTTTTAAGAATGAAATGTTTAATAAAGTCACTGTGAGTTTGTCATTGCCAGACAATAAGAGATCATAGCAGTGATGTCTTAAACAGTAAAGCAGACAGGTTGGGTTACCTCCTTTTGCCAAGAGCTGAGGCTGACATATCATTTAGACACATTCCTTAAAACGCGCGTGTGTGTGTGTGTGTGTGTGTGTGTGTGTGTGTGTGTGTGTGTGTGTGTGTGTGTGTGTGTGTGTGTGTGTGTGTGTGTGTGTGTGTGTGCAGATTTGCCTTTTGTATTCGCGAAGACCATATTTTCTCACTTATATAGTGAAATATTATGACAACCAACGAGTAAAGACATTTGAATGGTTTTCACTAGTTAAAAAGGCTTCTAAATTGGCCAAAACATGTTTCTATATGAATCTAGTGTTTTGCACTTTTTTTCTGTGATGGGTAGGTTTAAGAGTAGGGGGAGGGCGATCAGAAATATCATTAAGCCTGATATAAAAACAATGGAAGTCTATGCAATGTCTTTATTAATTCACTTTCTGACAAAACTAGTTTAGGACCAGTATGGATTCATTGCTATTCCAGAGTTGTTTGCTCTAGTTTGTGCTGGTGGACATGCATTTAATTAGAAACAATAAATGCAAAAGATTAAAATCCTTTTCAAGCTAATTTCCAGATTATGCCCCCACAAAAGGTTTTCTTTCAGCCGTATCGATGCATAAAATATTTCATATTTAGAAATCTCTAGTTAAAAAACATGTTTAATATGTGTATTGTCTACCAGTGTATAATTTTCCAAGCAAGAATAATAATGCATTATAACAACGCTAATTTCTTTCTCTTTTCCTCTGGTGAATCTCCTCAGGGTTGGAGATGGCACAGTCCTTCCTGTTTCAAGGTTGGAGAAGAGTCTCTAACCTTTAATGATGCAAAAGGAATGTGCGCTAGCAACAATGCTACACTCGCCATTATTAATAATAGGTACTGGACACAAGCTTATAAACGTAGACTGGATTTATATTGAACGTGTGTGCTTTTTCATGAGATCTCTAAATCATGAAGTAACTTATGAGGTGCACGTGTGTGTGTTTCCAGATTTGAGCAGGCTTTTGTGAGTAGCCTGGTGTTTGGACGGTCTGACGATCAGTTCTGGCTCGGCTTGTATAATGAGAACAGCACCGGCCCCTTCCAATGGATAACGGGAGACGAGCTCACATACACCAACTGGAACAGAGACGAACCAGGTACAGACACACACACACTATACATTATTTATGTTATGAGCAACTGTGCAACTGAATAGCTTGTGTCTGTTCATCATTCCTTTTATCATTTGGTACTAGACCATAAAAATGCTAATCATGAACCTGCTTGATGTGCAGCACGGAGGAAGGGAGGCTGTGTGGTGATGGTGGCAGGTCAGGCCATGGGTCTGTGGGAGGTGAAGGACTGTGCCAGCGTCCGCTCCAAATACATTTGCAAACAGAATCAGGTCACTCCTTTCATCCCCAGCCCTCCTGCTCCTCAGCCTACGCCCTCCCTGACAGGATCATGCCCATCAGGATGGAAAAGCACCAATACATTCCACCACTGCTACAAGGTGTGTCTGTCACAGCTGTGTGCAGTACTTTGGAATTGAAAATTCACCTTGTAAATTCCAATTTAAACTGGATTTGTGTTCGGATGCAGAATTATGTTTATTTAAATGTGATTAATGTTGCTAAATGTGAATCGTATTATTGCAGAGATGTGTATACAGTAGAACCCCGACGTACGAAATTAATCCGTTCCGAGGTTGGCTTCGTAAGTCGATCTTTTCGTATGTCGGTCAAGCTTTTACATGTTAATTGCCTTACAAAAACACCACATTTAGCATGGGATGAAGCGCATCCCAACTCCAAACTTCTCAATTATCTCTTTTTTCAACGCAATGTAAAGCATCCTCTTCTTCCTTTTCACTTCAGCAACAATCTTCACATCCATGGTGAGTGATTAGAAAAAAGTTTGTTAACTAGGCAGGATTGTAAAAAGTGTTCCCCTTCTTACATGGACTATTCCAGCCATCCCTGTCATTCAGTGCGAAATGGACTATTCCAAAACTTTCCATCTGAGAGAGCTGACGGATGATTAAGGTAAAAGAGATCAACTGAAGATTGTATATATATATATATATATATATATATAGTTTATTGAGTGAAATACAGGGAATTAGTGCCAATTGTTGAAGTTTTATCGATCTATGCACCTTTAATAAATACCAGTTTTGGATTATTCCAAAATAGTGAGACATCATTGTTCTGACCGGACAAACTGTAGCCTTCATTCAACACGAACCAAAATCAGCGCGAATTTCAAAACAAAACTCGGAAATGTTTTTTTCGCATCTCGATCATTTTGTCGTTATTCGGGCGAAAAAAAAACCAAAACCTTTTATCGTATGTTGAATTTTTCGTACGTAGAGCGTTTCGTAAGTCGGGGTTCTACTGTATATAAACTTGGAGATATCCAACTTTATCCACACACATACAGTTCACTTGCAAATCAAACTGAATTGCAAAATGTAACTATATTATCATCTACCTCTTTTAAAGTAGGATATACAGCTCTGGAAAATTGAGACCACTACCATTTTTTCTTAAATCAGCATCTCTACAAGTATGGAAGCCATTCAAATCCAATGTCTGTTGAATTCCAACACAGGCACACCTCAATCTACTGAATGAGGTGCCGATTAGGTGATTACCTGACCTGATTACCAAATCTTATTTAATAAGGAAAAGTATAAGAAAACATCACTATCCTCTTGTAGTAGGACCAGCTGGATGGCAAAAACATTGCTAGTGGTACCTCAAAAGTAACTGGAATCAAGAAATATCTATTGACCATGCCAAAAAAGTTGAAAAGAAATTTTTTGCATAAGGAAAATAAGGGTTCAATTCTGCCTTTACTGTCAGAGGGATACAGTGAAATTTTAAGGATGGAAGCAACCCGACGCTCAAACACAGCGGTTCATAAGAACAAGGTGAAGCAGCAGACATTGGGGACAACAAAGCTACAGACCGGCAGAGGGCGAAAACGACTCCACTGACCGGAATGACCGCCAACTCATTCGAATGTCACTCAACAACTGTAGGATGACATCAAGTGACTTACAAAAAGAATGGCAAAAGGCAGCTGGGGTGAAGTGCACGGCGAGGACGGTTTGAAACAGGCTCCTAGGGGCAGGGCTGAAGTCGTGCAAAGCTAGAAAAGCCCTTCATCAATGAGAAGCAAAGAAGAGCCAGGCTGACTGGAGTACGGTCATCCTCTTTGATGAGTCCAACACCTGGTCGTCTAATGGATAGACAGAGGCCTGGAGAGGCCTACAAGCCACAGTCTCTCGCACCCACTGTGAAATTTGGTGGAGGATCGGTGATGATCTGGGTGGTGCTTCAGCAAAGCTGGATTCGGGCAGATTTGTCTTTATGAAAGACGTATGAATCAAACCACGTACAAGGTTGTCCTTGAAGAAAACTTGCTTCCTTCTGCTCTGACAATGTTCCCCAACTCTGAGGACTGGTTTTTCCAGCAGGACAATGCTCCATGCCACACAGCCAGGTCAATCAAGGTGTGGATGGAGGGCCACCAGATCAAGACCCTGTCATGGCCAGCCCAATCTCCAGACCCTAACCCCATTGAAAACCTCTGGAATGCGATCAAGAGGAAGATGGAAGGTCACAAGCCATCAAACAAATCCGAGCTGCGTGAATTTTTGTACCAGGAGAGGCATAAAGTCACCCAACATCAATTTGAAAGACTGGTGGAGAGCATGCCAAGACGCATGAAAGCTGTGATTCAAAATCAGGGTTATTCCACCAAATATTGATTTCTGAACTCTCTCTAAGTTAAAACACTAGTATTGTGTTGTTTAAAAATAAATATGAACTTATTTTCTTTCCATTATTCGAGGTCTGACAACACTGCATCTTTTTTGTTGTTTTGACCAGTTGTTGCTTTCGGCAAAGAAATGCTCTAAATTACAATATTTTTATTTGGAATTTGGGAACAATGTTATCAGTAGTTCATAGAATAAAACAAAAATGTTAATTTTACCCAAACACATGCCTATAAAAAGTAAAACCAGAGAAATGTATAATTTTGCAGTGGTCTCTTAATTTTTTTCCAGAGCTGTATATAAGTATGCCCAACTTTATTCGCATAGGGTGATATATACTAGCAAATCTCAACTGTTTGATTATTTGCATCATTGCAAAGTTTAAACTGTATTATCACCCAGCTCTAATTTGCTAAATGCAACTACAGGGCATGAAGAAATTTATTTATTTATTTATTTTTTATTTATTTATTTTATTAACATTATCATTTTCTGTGACGCGGCTTTGAAACAAAGTGTATTGAGAAAAGTACAAATAGAAATTTGACTTATTTCTATTAGTATTGGGGTTTTTTTAAATAAAAAAATTTCTGTCCTGAGAAATTCAATTTTATATTTAACAATTTAAATATTTATTTTCCCAAATTGTTCTGATTTAACCTCAAGTCTTTACAATGTTTCAAAACCATGAAGTGGACATTTCATGATGCTAAAAATTAAAATCTCTTTTTGACAGACATTATTACACAATTTTTTTGACAGTAAGGACATTGTTTAGAAATAAGTTTAACAAGTTTTACCTAAATGTCACAATTAATAATCAGAAATCTTTTGAGATGAATTACAATCCAGTAAATTCCAGTTCCTCCTGTTAGTGTGGCTGTTCAATTACAACAAAAAAAGAAGCATCATATTCTTAAATTCTTGTCCAACCTGGTGTCAGTGATACTTGTTACCTCATCGCTGTGCTTTTGTAGGTCTTTCATCCAGGTGCACTGGAGAAGAGATTGACTTGGATTCAAGCTCACAAATTCTGCCAGAAACATGGAGCTCAGCTCGCCAGCTTCAGCACACCAGTGGAAGAGGCCTTTGTCTTCCAGATCCTCCATGAGGCCTTCGGGTAGGTGTGTGTGATGAAGGGTTCAGGTCTAAAATCCACCCCTTAAGCAACACTGTGTGTTTGTAATATATGAGGGTATGATTTGTGTGAGAATTAATGTTTTTGTAAAGTTTCCTTTATTCACCCATTTTTATAATCAAATACCTCTAAAATAGAATTTCTTTAAGTTTGTTATTTGTAAGGTAAGTTATTATCTCAGGCAATAAGTGTGTTCGAATTAAACTATACTAGGCTTCCACCGATGGGTGAGATCTGCCAGGAAGGAGTTGAAAACAGTCTGACATTTTCTGCTTCCTGTAGTGACGCTTGCGAGGTGTTTGCATACTTTATCACAAATGGATTAGATCAATATTCAATATTTGTCAAATACAAAAATGTTTTAATGAAATGACAGTAAAAAACGAGCTGAATGCGTCAGAATAAACTCAAAACTGTCTTCAGTGATCGTGAAAACGGCTTATTTGGGGCGGTTTTGAACAAAATTTAGAACCAGAATGCATTGCATTCGGTCTGCCCGGTGCCTCATTTTATAATGTATCATGTGTAAACTGCCTATTAACCAGTGTCTAACAGTTCTGCCTTCTGATTGGCTGTGTGGGCAGGGAGGCGGAGGATCATGAGCAGCACTGGCTGTGGATCGGGATTTCACGCCGAAATAGTGACAGTTGGACATGGAGTGACGGATCAGCTGTGAGTTTCTTAAAATACTGTGAATTCTTCAATGCATTTTATTGTATTACAGCAGTGTGTATATGGACTATTTTAATCATATTAATGAATTTAGCACTTTTGTCCAATTTTAAATAATTTGAAGTAACTTTGGAAGCAAAAAAGATCCTTAACAATAACTACTACCATTGTATTCTTTGAAGTACCACGGCAAACATCAATGTACTGTGGTATTGTGATCTGCTACAGGGGTTCCTTGGAATTCTAACATCTAAAGTCTATCTTTTTTTCTCTTTTAGGTGGCCTATCAGAACTTTGGCAGAGGGAATTATGGTTCTGCTGAGTGTGGAGCAGCTAACATGGCTGACACCAACTGGCTGGTATCACATTGCGAGTCTGAGCTAGACTGGATCTGCAAAATACCGAAAGGGAAGGTAGAAGAGGAGCCCGAGAGCCATGAAGGTTACCATGTTAAGGCCCAGTCACACAGCGAAAACGCATGAAGAACGCACGAATTACGCACAGATTTTCGTTTCTGCGCAGCGTGTGCGTCATATGCGTAATTAGTCGGTGGAACGAACGAGGACCGTCAGTGATTGTAAGTGGATGTGCGTCGAAGGTGGTTTGTGCGTGATTTTGAGTTTTGAACGGTTCAAAAATTTTCTGACGCACAGATGTGCGTCGGTGTGCGTTATTTATGAGTCGGCGTGCGTAGTTTATGCGTTGAGTATGCGTGACAAGCGTGGGACACGCGTCGGCCGTCAGTGCTTATGCGTCGGAACTGGTTCGAAAGCGCGCACGTTCACTGACGCCCCACCTTCATATCACCCATGAACCGCGCACCGCGGCGCGCATATCACGTTCATTCCACTGACAATGTGGATTCTGAAAGTGCTTGTTCGTGGAACGTTCGCGAAGCGCGCGTGTTTGGACGCGCTCCGGCAGTGATTCATGCTTCGGGTGTTCGTGGAATACTTTGGTCAATTTCTCGACGCACAAGCACGCACAAACCCAATCTATGCGTGATTTGTGAGTAATTCATGCGCGATCGGCTGTGTGACTGGCCCTTTATCTTCTCTCTCTTTTTGCCTTTAGAAATATAGGATTGTAATATAATCAAAACAAGCTGTTTTGTGAGCTGAATATGATTTTGAGTATTGAGTAATGTAAGATGACTAAGAGTGTGTGTCTTTGTGTAGACACTGGTTTAGAGTGGGTTGACTTTGAGGAGGCCCAGTATAAAATGTTTGAACATCGCGCCACGTGGGACCAAGCTCAGAGGATCTGCTCCTGGTCCAAAGCCTCCCTGGTCTCCATGCACTCTCCTAAGGAGAATCTGTTTTTGGTTAACACTTTACGCAAGGTATGCAGACACACACACACACACACACACACACACACACACACACACACACACACTCACTCACTCTCTCTCTCTCCCTCTTTCTCTCTCTAAGATTTAACCTTTTATGACAGTTCATGTGGTCTGGCATCAAACTAGCATAGTAGCCTTAAAAGAATAATTCAACAAGAAATGAAAATACTGTCAGCATTTTTTTCAAGTCATTCCAACCTCACATTATTTTCAAAATGAAATCTTAGAAAGAATGGCATAGACTGGAAACAGTGATTTGTATTGTGAATGTCCTATAAAAGTATATTTTTAAGTATAAGGCTTTCCTGTAGCTCAATCAGTAAAGCATTGGTGTTTACAATGCCAATGTCATGGGTTCAATCCCCAGGGAAAGCAAGAACTGATTCAATTTATTCCTTGAATGTAATGTAAGTTGCTTCGGATAAAAGCGTCTGCCAAATGCATGAATTCCCATAAAATAGTTGTCAATCAGTTTCAACTGCTTTATTGTAAATGAAAGTGAATGTATAGAAAACATATATTTTCAAATTGAATATTTCAGTCATTGATATCCAGTATGTGATTTAAATGTTCCCTTTGAAGTACTAACCAAGATTTGTGTATTTTGCTGTGTCTAGATGTCCCGCAAAGAAAATGATCTGTGGTGGGTTGGATTACACACATTTAAGAACGATGGGAGATTAAGGTGGTCTGATCATTCGGTGCTCAACTATGTGTCCTGGGGACTAGGACAGCCTCGGCCAATCAGCAAAGAGCCCAAATGTGTTCAAATCTCCGCCTCAAAAGGTTTGTCCACTTTTACACACTCACATAGAAACTCACATACACTGGTCTTGACTGCATATTTTAAAGCATTCATAATTTAAAGTAGTCCACAGGCTTAATGTTCAACATTTGTGAATGTCTATGTCCAGGTTATTTGGGGGAATAATATGTGATTCAACAGCAGAGAGTTTAGTGAATTACTTTAATATTTTCCCAGGTGACTGGTCAGACCAGAAGTGTCACGTCGATCTTCCGTACGTGTGTAAGAGGGTAAACGTGACGGGTACCATCCCTCCTACACCCGCTCCTCCTCTCGTCCCAGCCGGCTGCGCTGAGGGCTGGAGTCCTTTTCTACACAAGGTGAGAACATCACTCTCATAACCTGTCTGCTTTTACACTCGCAAGGCTTCGCATTCACTCCCTAGATTCGCATTCAAATGTTTTTTTGCTGATTATATCAGCATTTTGGTTTTATGCCTATTCTGGTATTAGGTCAATCTATTTTCATAGTACCGTATATAAACTTTACACTTTTTAAGAAATGTATGATTTGACTTAACTGCAACGGCTCAGGAATTAATTAGATCAAAAGTGGTAAAAATATGGGGGTAAAATTCTGGGATAAAGGAATACATTTTCGTTTCACTGTTGATGCAAGATGTTACATTTTGATTATATATATATTCTTATAGAGTGTAAGGAAATACAGGTCTGGCCTTTTTCACTGGAATAATCACATTTCACATTTTTTCAAAATCTCTGAATTAAGTTTTTTCTCCTCATTCCCACAGTGTTATAAGGTGTTTGGAGAGGAGCTGTCGAGTCGTAGCACTTGGGAGGCTGCCTCTAAGACGTGTCTGACACACAGAGCTACACTAGTGACAGTGCCAAACCACAGAGTTCAGGGTAAATCAAACCCACACACACTACAGAAGAGAAGCCTAAGATGAAGTCTAAGATTCATAGATAACTATTAATAATACTGAGACTGACATGCCCCAATGTCTGTGGTGCTTAGGGCCCTGCTTTCAGTTTGTCTTGTGTGAATGGAAATAGGCTAACCTCTGCATTCTCTCTCTTCAGCGTTTCTTGTGACTCTGTTACCCAACAGCAGTTTCCATGTGTGGGTGGGGCTCACTTCAGAATCTCAGGCTCAGTTCAGGTGGTCTGAACCCAGGTTGCTTAGCTACACTAACTGGGCCCCTGGAGAGCCAGTGGACAACAGACAAATGAAAAGCCCGGTACTGAATTATTCTGTCTGTCCGTCTCTCTGTCTACAATATCTATCATTTATTTATTGTGTATTTAGGACTCTCTCAATCATTGGTGAATTGATTGCAGCCGCTACTAGACTATTGATGGTATGAGAAAGATAGAACCAACCTGATTTTAGCATCCCTTCAGTGGTTACCTGGCAGATTTTAGATCGATTTCAAGGCCCTACTAATAATTAGTAAAAATTGAAATGGTCTCGCTCACTTTTATCTGTCGGCCAGTAAAGAATCTGTGATATTGTGAGAAACCTGACAATCTGAGAAATCATTGCTCCTGACTTAATTGGTCCTAGGTTATGGAACAACTTACTGGTTGCTGGCTGGCTTTGAGGAAGCACTTTTAAATCTTGGTGTTTGACCCTGACCCATGAGAGAATTAAAAATTAACTTTGTTGTTGTGTTTGTATTCTCTTTATTTGATTTTCAGCACTTTGTTCTGCACTTGAGGAAGTACAAATGTGCTTTATGTAAACAAAACTATTTTTAAATTCAAAATGTACCCATCAATATTCATATCTGTGTCCCATTAGGGTAACTGCGTGGTGCTCCTCCATGGTAGTCCTCATCGGATGATGGGCATGTGGGCGTCTCGCAAGTGCGACGCAGAGAAACATGGCTTCATATGCATGAAGGATAAAGGTACAGGAACATCTCAAATTCACAGGCAGACACATGTATGCATTGTATATATATACGCTGTGTTATATATCCCGTGCGCATGTGTTTCCAGATCCTGGCTTGCCCCCTGGCCTGGACCCTCTTCCCCCATCATTAAATGGTTCATTAGAATTTGATGGCATGCAGTACCGGATCTTGCAGAAGCGTCTGGACTGGCATGCAGCTCTGCAGGTGTGCGAATCCATTAATGGAACGCTTGCTGCAGTACGGGACCCACGGCAACATGCCTACCTCACCCTCCTCCTCAGCACCCTCCACAAACCGGCCTGGATTGCACTACAGAATGACGGGGTGAGTGACGTGTGCATGTTGTACGTCTCTTCTTCTGATGTGTCAGAGCTTCAGCAAAAGCTTCTTGTATTTCCAGGGGCGAAGCTACAAGTGGTTGGGTGAAGAGGAGATCACTTTTAGTGACTGGCAGGATGAAGAACCCAGTCATATGTACGGATGTGGTCACATGACCACTGAGGGCCAATGGACTGTGGCTGCTTGTAATACAAAATTAAATGCAGCCATCTGTGAAATTAATATGGGTAAGAAAATGTTTCTGTGTTTCAATGTTACACTATGTTTCAGAATGGCATTCTACTGTGCCATACTATTAATGCTGTTTCTGTTTTGGTGAACAGTATGTACATTTTGTTGCATCCAAAGTATGCATCCAAAGTTGACTCACTTTTTGATTGGGATAAAGTTAGATTTTTTTATTATAGCAGGCAATATTCAGTGTATAAAAGAGTTACTTTAGTATTATTTATGTACTATTATATAATTTTCAGTCAGTTTTATTTTAAGGTTTATTCATTTGTTTTTGATATTTTTCTATTTCTATGAAGAAGAAAAAAAGTACACCCTTTTTTAAATTTTATGGTTTTTCACAAAAAAGCTTCTGGTCCTTGGTAGGTCTTAAAATTAGGTAACTATAACTTCAGATGAACAGCAACACGTGACATATTACACCGTGTCATTATTTACAGTATTTAACAAGAACTAGGCCAAAATGGAGAAAAATGACAAACTAACTACACCATATTCACGCTTAGACAAATGTCAACAAACCCAAACAAGTGGTAAATTACTGTCACGTTCACACTGCCCCAACAGACACCGATAAACACTGATTGAATACATTCAGTCAGGTGAAAACAAACTCCAAACAACGCCGACAGATCCAGCAAAACCCAACAAAAGTGTTTCTTACCGTTTGTCTATGTGGTGTGAGTTTAGGAATTGAGAGGGTAAGTAACAGTCAGGCACTACTAATCAAATGCCTTTAATTAATTAATCATCAGTAAGCATCACCAACTCTATAAAAGCAGATGTTTTGGTAGTTTGCTGGTCTAGAGCATTCAGGTGTGTGTATTAACACAATGCCAAGCAGGAAAGACATCAGCAATGATCCTAGAGAAGCAATTGTTACCGCCATCAAATTATTTGGAAATGACCATATAACCCTTCCCAGATCCAAGTTCATACGTTCCATGGTACACCTCAGACTCTACTGGCTTCAGTTAGCATGTTAAATGTTAAAGTTCATGGCAGTACAACTAGAAAAAGACGGAACAAGTATGACTTGCTTAGAATGGTTGCCAGGAGAAAGCTACTCAGAAAATGGCAGCACAGCTTCAATTTGTAAAGTGGCATCTGATCAAACCACTAGACTTCTGGAACAATGTGCTTTGGACAGACGAACCCAAAGTGGAGAAGTTTGGCCATAATGCACGGCGCCACCTTTAACACAGCATTTCAGCACAAACACCTCATACCAACTGTCAACCATGCTGATTGAGATTTGATGATTTTTGGCCTAGTTTGCAGCCACAGGACCTGGGCATTTTGAAGTCATTAAGTCGACCATGAACTCCCACAGCTTTCTAGAGTCAAATAGGCCATCTGTCCAAAAGCTAAAGCTTGGCTGAAACTGGGTCATGCAACAGGACAATGATCCCAAGAACACCAGCAAACATACACCAGAATGGCTGAAAAAGAAAAGTATCAAGGTGTTGCACTGGCCCAGTCATACACAAACCTCAGTGAACTGAAGTCAGGTCAAGTAACCTTTATTTATACAGCTCTTTATTCAGAAATCACTGCTAGTTCAATGTTGATTCAGTTCTGTTAGAAACTGGTCATTTCGTCTATAGGGCAGTTCTGCAAAAATCATGTCATCGTCCAGCTCAGTTCAGTTCTCATACAACAGCGTCAGCACAGTGAGATCAATAATATTGTTGAATATTAAGTGTCCCCAACTAAGCAACCCAATCTCCCATTAGGTGACGGGAGAACAAAAACCCTTGGGAGAATCCAGGCTCAGTCAGGGGGTCAGTTCTCTTCTGTCCAACGAATGAACACAGTGTCATTAACTGAAGCAACGTTGTAAAAATGTGCGGCCCAAAATTCTTCCAGAACGATGCAAGAGACCGATACTGTCATACAGAAAACAATTCCTTCAAGTTATTTTTGGTAAAGGTGGTTATACAAGCAATTAAATCGCAAGGTGTACATAGTTTGTCACACATGACTTCTCTATTTTGGCTTTATTTTTATTGAATAAATACTGACAAGGTGTAATATGTGATATGTTTTTGTTTGAGTTCATCTGAGGTTGAATTTACCTCATTTTAAGACCTGCTAAAGGCCAAATGATTTTTTAAAAATATGTCCTGATACCAATGATTTTCACATGACTGTATCATTATTTCCTTTTATTTCAGTTTTAGCATAAACTTATTTCAGGTAGTTGCTAAGGCAACATCTCTGATTTTTTCATCTAATAGCAAAAAAAAACATTTTTGATAATGTAACAACACTGGTGTATGCTGGCATTCCATTCTGTCTGTCTGTGGTGTTATTTGTGCACAAAATATTTCTGGTGTGTTCTAATAGCATTTTGCTTGTTCTGTTTCTGTGTCAGAGCGAAGGATAGACCACAGGTGGATGTATCCAGGTTTTTGCCCACAGCCTGTTGGTAATTGGTCCTGGGTTCCTTTCAGAAATCACTGCTACTCGTTCATCCTGTACGAGCTACAGTTTAAACACGAGGCCATACGCACATGTAGCAAAGGTAATGTTCACACGCAGGAAAACCAAAAAGAACGGCACAGGAACAGATTACACACAATAAACTTCAGTAATCTTGTTTTTTTATTTCTCAGTGGGAGCTAAGCTGTTGTCAATATTAGATGAAAACGAGAACGGTTTTGTTTGGGAGCACATTCAAAGTTTTCAACAACAGGCCCACGGCGCTTGGCTTGGAATGATTTTTAACTCCAAAGGCAAGATGGTTAATAAACGCTTCTTTTACTGAACTGCATTTTGGATTTCCTTTATCTAGACCTCCGTGTATGTGTTTGATTCTACAGAAGGCAGTCTGGAGTGGTCCGACAGTGAAGTAGTGGACTACAGTAACTGGGAGCAGCAGGACGCTAATCTGAGCATGCTGTCGGCCAACAGCTGTTTCTGGGTTCAGAGCAACACGGGCCTCTGGAGGCCTGGGTCCTGTAAAAACCGCACACATGGAGTCATCTGTAAACGACCACGAGGTATGGACTGTTTCATATACATGGAAACGTATGATATATCTGCATATAAAAAAAAGCTGCACAAAGTTATTTAAACATTCCTTTGTCTAATCACAGTATCATCCAGAGTTTGCTAAGAGGTTGTTATTAAAGGATAGGGCAGCAAAAACTAATCCATAAATCATGTGTAAGAGCAGCTAAGCATTTTTGCTCTTTTATATCCAAAAGTATGTGTACATAGAAGTCTTAAATGGTTAGTTCACCCAAAAATTCTGTCATCAATTACTAACCCTCATGCTGTTCCAAACGTGTAAGACTCATTCATCTTCTGAACACAGTTTAAGATCTTTTTAATGAAATCTGAGCAATTTCTTTCCCTCCGTTAATAGCCTACGCCACTACAATTTTCAAGCCTCTGAAAAGTAGTAAAGACATCATTTGTGTTGCTTTATAAAATTGAGGTAAACCACTGGAGTCACATAGCTCACTTTTATGATGTCTTTACTACCTTTTCTGGGGCTTAAAAGTGGTAGTTGCGTAAACAAAACATGATAAATGATCCTGTTCGTAAGTAATAAGTCATTTATGTTCAAAAGTTTGAGGTCAGAAATATTGTTTTGAAACTATGCATTAAAGGATGCATTGAAATGCTTAAATCTGATAGTAAATAAATTTACGATATTGTAAAAACGGTTCTTTTGAACTCTTTATTCATCAAAGAATCCTGAAAAATGTTTCCAAAAAGCAGCACAACTGTATTCAACATTGATAATAAGAAATGTTTCTTGAGCAGCAAAGCAGCACATTATAATATTTCCACAGTAGATTGAACCCACAAACTTAACTATTTTTCCTTGACTAAAATTGCTTTTTAAAACAATAAAATGCTTTATTGTAATATTGAATTACTGTTTTTATTTACAAATTAATGCAACCTCGTTGAACATAAGACTTACAAAACAGTACAATATCTTACCAACCCAAAATGGTAGTATATAACAAGAAATAAAAAAAGTGTTGACCAAGGGAAAAAAATATATATCTAAGGATATATAAATGGAAGAAATGCTAATACTGTACATTAATTCAATTTTTTTTAACTCAATTTTCCTTTTTTTTGTTTTGTTTAGGAGCTACAACAGATCCTGTATTTCACAGTAAGTGATAATCATATTTAAACCTCACATTTACCTAAAATATATAAATGATTAAATGTATAAATTTATATTTATAAATTAATAAATATATTGAATGAATAATCATGATGTGTGTGATGAGTGTCATGAGTTGTGTCATGAGTTGTCATTTTCTTGTTTGAATACTGAAATAAAATAAAAAAAATTCTCTCTTTTTTTTTCCAGCTGAGGTTCACCATCTCCATGTATTAATTCAGGTCCTGGTGGCAGCGCTTGTTCTGATTGCTCTGGTGGTGGGTGGCATTTTACTGTATCGTAGGCGGAGCTTTGGCTCCACAGGTGCCTATGAGAGCGCTCGGTACAGCCGCACTAACTCCACCCCCTCCGAAGAAGCAGAAAAAAACATTCTCGTTTCAGACATGGAGTTGAACGAACAAGGCGAATAATGCTGGATCTGTTCAAACTGATTCGAAGAACCAAGGAAAACAATTCTGCTAATGCAGCAACTGACTGAGAGAATTTACGTTTATGAAAAAGAGTTGCAGTTTTTTTTTTTTTTAAAGAGACTGAGAGAGCTGTGTAGATCGCAGCAGATGATCAACCAAAATTAACAGAGGTGAAACTTTTTTCCTAAGGACCATCCATCAAAATCTGTCAGCCAATCAAATCCTGCCACCTCAGAGGAGCTGTTTGGATTGGCTTGTGTGGAAAATAGCTTTTTTGTTTTTGTTTCTTTATCCGGATATGGAAATACAGTTTGTATGCTTTTTTTTTTGTCATAGTTATCCATAGTGCCAAAAGGGAACAAAGTCCCCCCAAAAAAATCACATTGACTGGAAACTTCAAACTATAAGAGCACACAATCACACAAACTACAAAGTAACACCACAACAGTATTTCTTTTTCAGACTGTGACTTTTGAAGTTAGGCTATCTGTTGTGACACCTTTTGTTACATTTTTAAAAATGTGTTTAGCTGAATTTGATGCTCTCGGAGTTGGAATCCGGGTCCTTCGTTGATTCTTCTACAAATAATAATCATAATAATTACACATCAAATGAAACGATGGTATGTTTGAAGTACAGTGGTGCAGAACCCCCAAAAAAGAACTGCGGACATAAATAGACAGATGAAAGTGCATGAGAATGAGCCCGTCACAAGCACCGCAGTATCTCTCTCTCTAATCACATGCTGAACGCAGAGCTGCCCAACAGGAAGTCTGACCTCACTGTAACGGTTTGCCTTGATCTCAGCCGGTGTGATGAGCTCATGTAGAAGCTGAATCCAAACAGTACATGGAATGAAAAACTTCAACTTTAAACTTCTTTCTTTACGTTCTCTAATTCTTCTTTTAAGTTCTTAACTTCTTCCTATTTTCTTGCCTCCCCCCCCACCCCTCGACTCTTGGCAAGGCCTTGAGGTGAAATGGTGCTGTGGCCAGCTGTGGAATGAAGGCAGGAGAGAGAGAGAGAGAGAATAGTGAAGGTTTGAATGGGTTTTTCATATAGGGTTAAGGGAGGAGAAGATGGAGAGGAGGAGACAGTAAGAGGTGCGGCTTCAAGAGAAAGGGAGTTTAGGTGAGCAGGAGATCTGGGAAGTGCTGGCGACTGTAAGGGGACTTGCATTACTGCTCCCTGCTGGATATTTGCACAAATAGCGTATCTTAGAGTGTTTTAGTGCTGTGGATAAGTTTGCCAAGGAAATCAAGTCAAATTATTATAACAAATGGGTAAAGATGTATAGATTGTTATTACGCTGCAAAAAGCTTTCTGTTTTCCCGTATAAATATCTAAAAAGTCTTAAATACTTGCCCCAACATCTCTTACCCCAACAGGCTAAGAAAAATAATTTCCCCTTTGAATTAAGTTTCAATTTTCTTACCCTATTGGCAGAGATCTTGTTTTAAGTATAAACTCACTTAATTTTTTTAACAAAACTTAATATCTTGACATTTTGCTTCTTGAGAAAATGTTTAGATGTTTGTACTGGAAAAACTAGACAAAAACACAGTAATAAAAAAAATAATTTCCATGGACATTCTGTAAAGTACATGTATTTCTCATGGTTTTGATAAGCAATATACAGTCTGCAGTTTGATGGCCTTTCGACTTGATTAACAAGGAATAAAAAAAAAAGTCTACATTGTCTTTAAAAAGTGAGTAGTGCTTGTCAGGATGTGTGGTTACTAAGGGTTTTTTAGTGCACTGCTATATAGTTGCTTACTCAAAAGAGCCCATCTACAAGTTAGGTTGATAGTCTGGTCTTTAGGATGTTTAGATATAGTTTTTTGTTGTTGAGATGACCACGAGTATGAGGCGTAATAATAGTAATTCTTGCTTTAACAAACACCACTAATAATCCGTAACCAGTGCTTCCATATATCCGTACTAACTTTACTTGCAGTCGCAAGGCTTTGTTTATAGAGAGATAGGTGGCTCCATTTCAGCATTTATAGACTACTCTTTACACTTCAAACTTTCTTGCTCCCTGTTAAAACATCATATTTGCTTAGTATTTCAGTTATAACTATGAAATAAGATTTGTATGGGAATGGCCAGCAGAAGTAAAGCATTATGTCGCATGTGGCCTGAAACTGCAGTACAACAGGCAGTTGTTTCGTGTGTTTCAAATTACATATTTCATTTTGACAATATATATATATCATACAGAGCATAAGATTATGTTACTTTACCGCATACATGGCCTATGATGTCACACACGCCGTTATGACATTGCACATGCAATTATGCAAGAATGATTCTCAGCCTTTTTGAAACCGTTTGTGTGAGACTGATTTAGCCCAGAACAAATCGAAGTCGGATTACCTGAAACATTTCTCTCTTTTTTGACTGAATGATGCAAAGAATTAATCTTCAGTCCCTGTGAAGACAATGAAAAATGTTACATTTTATTTTTGATTGTTTTGAACATTTTGTTTTTGAATTTGAATAAAGAATATGTTTGCTACGTGACTGCTATAAAACAAATGTCTGTCTTAACCGTAATCTAGTTATACATTTCGGTTTGAGGGGGTTTAAAAATGCTCTTTGAAAATTTTACATGAATGCTTGTGAAACTGATCTTTTTAAACAGTTGCACTAAACAGTATGTGTCGCTAGGAGGCAGAGTTTGCTTTCAAATATTCTTATGAATGATGAAAATCGGGATAAAAATGCATTCTTTAGTTTTTGTCAGGATTTATGATTATTGTTGAAAAGGAACCCGTAAAAGAAAATGTGTAATCTCTCTCTATATATAAAAACGCTCTCACTTTAGTGTTTTTTAATCTGTTTGTCAGATGTCACTATGGTCTACTGAAGTATTATTACATTTCATGAGTGTCAAAGTCTTTTATTGAAAATTACATTAAGATTATACAAAGAGTCAATATTTGGAGTGTTCTTTTTCGAGACCGCTGCAATTCACACTGGCATGCTGTCAATCAACTTCTGAGCCACATCCTGACTGATGGCAGCCCATTCTTGCATTATCAGTGCTTAGAGTTTGTTAGAACTCTTGAAGATTGACCACAATTGTTCAATGGGATTAAGTTTCCTGGCCATACACCCAAAATGTCAATGTTTTGTTCCTCGAGCCACTTGGCTATCACTTTTGCCTTATGGCAAGGTACTCCATCATGTTGGAAAATGTATTGTCCGTCATCAAACTGTTTTTGGATGGTTGTGGGAAGTTGCTTTTGGAGTTTTTTTTTTAACCATCTTTATTCATGGCTGTGTTCTTTAGGCAAAATTGTGAGTGAGCCCACTCTCTTGGCTGAGAAGCAACCCCACACATGAATCGTCTCATGATGCTTTACTGTTGACATGACACATGACATGACTGATGGTAACAGTCACCTTTTCTTCTCCGAACAAGCTTTTTTTTTCCAAGAAAAGGACTTTACCCCTGTACGTTTTAGAGCTATCCTTCAACTTCTCCTTACTGTGCGTGCAGATGCACTCATACCTGCCTGCTGTCATTCCTGAGCTGCACTGGTGGTTTCCACGATCCCGCAGCTGAATCAACTTTAGGAGATTGTCTTGGCGCTTACTGCATTTTCTTAAGCACCCTGAATCCTTCTTCACAACAATTAAACCTTGAAGTTCTTGATGATCCGATAAATGGTTTATTTAGGTGCAATATTACAAGCAGCAGTATCCTTGCTTGTGAATCACTTTTTGTGCAAAGCAATGTTGACTGCATGTGTTTCCCTGCATGTAACCATGATTAACAGAGGAAGAACAATGATTTAAAGCTCCCTTTTAAAGCTTCCAGTTATTCTAACTCAGAGGTTTTCAAAGTCTGAGACAAAGTCTGAGACAGTGAGCCTCCCTTTTGACACAACTCACCCAATGCCGCCCCCCCTCCCAAAAAAACGCGGGGGTGTAATGTAAAATGAAGGAGGTTTAATACAAGTTTGGCGAGTTATTATTAGACTATCAATTTTTTTACAACTCTCCGTGCAACTCTCCCCTGGGGGGCGCGCCCCACACTTTGAAAACCCCGGTTTTAACTCAATCAGCATGACAGAGTTATCTCCAGCCTTCTCCTCATCAACACTCTCACTGATGCTTTTGTGGCAGGGCTGAAATGTATTTTTGGGATTAAGTTCATTTCTATATTTCAAAAATATAAACTTTCAGATTTTAATTCATGGGATTGAACTAAAAATATAATTTGAAATGTTTAGCAATTGCAAACATATTTATACATAGTCCCCACTATTTTCAGGGGCTCAAATGTAATTGGAGCGATTTATTTATATATATATATATTTAAAATCATAAATAAGATTAAAATTTTTAATATTTTGTTAAGAATACGTTATGGGTTAAGTCTGGAACCCATACACGTCACCGAAGGTTGTCCTTTCCTTTGTGATGCTCTGCCAGGCCTATATTGCAGCTGTCTTTAGTTGTTGAATCTTTATTGTTACTTATTCAGCAGCACAACTGTTTTTAACATTGATAATGAGAAATTTTTCTTGAGCACCAAATCATCATATCAGAATGATTTCTGAAGGAGCATGATGTTGAAAAGTCAGCTTTAAAACATTAAAGTCCTTCATTTATATTAAGTCATTTTAATTTGTTTTTATTTTAATTTAGATGCTTCAGTAAACATGTTGTGTGTTTGACAGTAAGATACATCGTTTCACCTGAGTGACAGTTAATTTCAGATTTCTCTGTGTGTGTGTGTGTGTGTGTGTGTGTGTGTGTGTGTGTGTGTGTGTGTGTGTGTGTGTGTGTGTGTGTGTGTGTGTGTGTGTGTGTGTATTCCCAAATCTCAAAACCATTCAAACAGAACTGCCTGTTTCAGCACTGTGTAGGGTTCCAGAAAAAGCACTGAGATTCCATTATTCCAGAGCATCATACAATACCCAGAGAGCAGTGGCAATATCAGCAGAGCTTTTCTCAAGGACACAGTATTGCCGACAGAAGGAGGGGTCTCACTTCATGGGTCGCACCTAAACCTGAGACCTTTGATTGAGCTAGATGTTGATACGAGCTTTTCAGTGGCCTATGCATGCAGGTCTTTTTACAATGCGCTCTGATTGGTCAGCTATACCCGTGTGTTGTGATTGGTCAACCACTTTGAGAGCATTTCAGAAATGTCACGCTCCTTGCCCTTTTTATGAGTATGCTTTGGGCAGAAATTATTCAAATGAGGAGTATTGTGACGTGTTCTCGGAAGAAAACTCAAGCCTACAATAGAGTTTCAGGGAGATCAGAAACTACTGATGTAGAGAATAACACCCATTGGAGTTACTTTGTGCTTTTTCAGACCTTGTTCATGCTTGTTCAACAACAACATTACCACTAAAGAAAGTTGATGTGTAAAATAGCATAACAGGTTATCTTTAAGTATTTTAAGTATGATATCTACCAGTAAGGGCCACACTAACCATCCAAACCTTGACCTTTTGGTGTAGCAGGCAAAGTTATAACTGGATATTCTCAACTTAACAAAATAGCAATGACTCCGTTGGTCTGGCTTACATGTCCATGATCTATCACACGTCACTGCTGCTTTTCCGCCAGTTTAGTTAAAGTTTCATATCTGATTGTTCTTTGTGAAACAGGACTGTGTGAATGTGGGTGTTTTACAGTCATGGTGTCGGGGGTTAGAGTTCATTTACTGCAAACAAAGAGGAGAGTGTCAACGTGAATAGGATAGATTATGTTAATTTCACTCTTCCCGGTGGCGACCCCTGAGGCGCTGTGTGTGTGTGTGTGTGTGTGTGTGTTCCATGATATGCTGTGTGTTGTCTGTGCTCCAGTAAGCTCATTAGCAGTCTGTATAGATATGATTACAAACATAAAATGTACCACACATATCCACAAAGACTCGGACAATGAATGGCGAACAAGAGAGATAGAATGAGGAGATGTAACTGTTGAATACAAGTGAATAGAATTCATCAAGTGAAATGGTGAATAACAGCCCAGCTGAGGGGTTGTGAGTGTAAATAGAGATTGTGTTGAGAGAGAGAGAAAGAGCTCTTGTGTCTTTCTGTTGCCAAACATATTCTTTTAGCTCATCTTTAACATTAGTATTCATTTTTACCTTCATTTTTATTGCTGTTCTCTAAAGTTGAAAAGTAATTTCCTTATACCACTAGTGGCACCGAGCAGAATTGCATTTTGTTTGTTTGAGACATAAAACCTGTAGCATTTTGACATCTTGCTCTGTAGCTGCTGTAGTTTGCCCCTGCTGATGCATATATATTTAAATATTATAAAAATATAATATATGCTACATATTAATATCCATTTATTTTAAACTGTTGCTCATTGCTCAAATGCTCATATAGGTTTGGCTATGGTTTTCTGCATACATGAAACCTTTTGTTCTTCTGCGTGCCTCATATGAATGGAAACTGTAATAAGTGAGAGTGTATTACAATAGATTAAATGCTCTGTCAACATAAGCTGCCTTACCAGACCACTGCATTTCACTGACAACATCTCCTGTGTATCAGCAAAGACTGAGAGTGGGGGTTGGGAAACAGGAAAAAGAATTGTTCAGCTTTCTCACATTGGTATCAATTTTTTCTTGTCCCAAGGCAGATAAATGTACATTTGTGTCGTAGTATCCGCGGCCCACTGACTGCAGTTGTGGTTGTTAACTCAACCCTAAATCCCTGCCGCACAAAACCACACACTGTATGTGTCTCCTTCTCTTTGTCTCAAGGGTGTAATCCAAGGCAAACTGAAATGAGGCAGAGTGATTGAATTAGAGGCTTGCGCAGGATAAATCTGATTGTGTGTGCAGGTTTGAAGGAGAAGGTGTGTGTGTGTGTGTTTAGAAAGACAGTGATATGAGTGATGATTTAGGTTTTGTTCAAGCATAAGGTGTGAAGGCTGACTGATTTGCTTTAATTTCCCTAGTGTTTTGCCACGCTATAAGATTTACAGGCAAATGTGTGCATATGTGTGCAGAGAGAAAAAAAGAGGTGAGAAAACAGCACAGAGTGAACATAAAATGAGAGGAAGGTCTGATGTGTGAATGAGTGTTGTTTTTCTTGTGCTCTCAGAGGAACATGACAACATATTGTAAAGCAGCAGGTGTCAGCCGATATGGGACTGCGCCTGCACTCCTGATGCATCAATCACTTAGCAGGTGGAATCTGATTGGCAGAAAGCCATAATGGGTGGGGTACTATGGCTAATTATATTCAATCTGTCTCATTCTCACGCAAAACCAATTCACCTAAAATGACTTAACATGGCTATACTAGAGGAACACTTGTATTAACTTCTTACCCAATAATGAGAATTAAAGAAGTGTACTTAAGTACAGTTCAAGTGTAAGTATACTTTATGAAGTATACTCATTTCGATGTACAGTAATACCTCGGTTTACGAGCGACTTAGTATACGAGCAAATCGGTGTACGAGGATGGAGGGTCAAATCGGTGTACAGTCATCGGTGTGCGAGAATTTTTTTTTCACCCACGCGCATTTTTGTGTGGCAAAGTCCTAATGACAGCCTCTCATAACACAGTCACGCGGTTCCAACCCCTTTATCAGCCCTTAACTCATTCATTCTCTCAACGTCGCTTGGTTTGGCTGCATCATTCACCACAGTGATACTTTTATAAGTGATTTACAGCGGTTTTACCTCATGTTGTTAACATTAATTATGATCGCTATTGTTCATGTAGTGAAATATACACGTACAGTACCTCTAAGCAGTAACTGTCACGGTTCATAAATTCATTGTCTCCTAGTTCTGTGTGTGTGTGTGTGTTTGTGTGTATGTGTGTGAAAGGGGCTAAAGTATTTTTAGAGTTTAATTTTCAATTATTAATTATTTATATGAGATCTTAATGGTTATAATTTTAACTGCAATTAATAGGGTAAAACCCAAAAAATATTTAAAATGGGCATTTGTGGTCATGTGGAACGAATTAATTGATTTTTAGTGCATTCTTATGGGGAAAATTGTTTTGGTGTACGAGCATTTTGGTTTATGAGCTCACTCTTGGAACGATTTAAACTCGTAAACCGAGGTATTACTGTACTTCTAGTAAACTTGTAAGTATACTATTTCAAAACAGTTTGAGACTAAATTTACACACTTTTTAGTATATAAACTAAAATTGTAAAAGTATACTAGGTGTGTTACAGTAGTAAACTGTGTTTCTTATCTGAACTACAAGTGAACATTTAAGTGTACTGCTAGTTTATACTGTTAAGTATCTTAATACTTAGCAGTATTTTTTGTTTTAGTTTATGAAAGTACACTTTGAAGTGTAGACTCAGTAAACTACTACTTTAGTAGTCTTATACTGCAAGCATACCTGAACATCATACTTATAGTTTAGTATTTATATATTATTTTTGCACTTTAACTATATAACTATGTCCCTATTTGGGTATTAATGTTTAATGAAATATACTTTTAACTGTACTTCAACTCTTTCTATTTTATTTTATAAATTTTATTCAAGCTTCATGCATCTTTTTTTAACAACATTTGAATGTGGGTAAGTTTTATTAAAACAAAAGCAACAGTTTAAACAATCAGTTGAGACAATCCAATTTTTGTAAAAAAAAAAAAAAAAAAAAAAAAATGACCAGAGAGGATTCAGAATGATGATCAAAACATGGAGTAGATCAAGTCCATCAACACCCCCAAAGGTTCGAAATTTCATGTTTGGTAAGCTGTTTAATGATTTATTATCGCAAAATTTAAAATGCTACTGTATGACAGTGAAAACATGGACATTTGGAAAATTCTTTAAAAAATAAAAAATAAAAATATATATATATATGTGTGTGTGTGTGTGTAATAAGAAAATTAATTTAAAAGATTAAAAAAGCCAAGCATACATATAATAGTTTAAAGTATATACTTTTAAGTACATCTCGATCGAAAAATATACTTTCTGTCAGTATATTTCTGAGAAGAACAAAAAAAGCTAGTGTATTTTCTTATTTTTAGTGTAAAATAAGTATTCTAATAAAACAATTTTAATCTTTTTTGCAAGGGTTATCCACTCTTATTTTGTTCCAAATCTTGATTACTTTTTCAGTATTTCTATTCCTAACATGTCAGCAAAAGCAAACGATGGCAGCAATTAAATACAAAATTTTAATTATTACTAGCATCAACCCCCAATAATTATACAGTCAACAATGTGCTCAGTTATTTTTGTTGATGTTTTGTGTGTGTGTGTGTGTGTGTGTGTGTGTGTGTGTGTTTGTTTGTCTTGCCTCATTTCTGTGCCATTAACAGACTGTATGAGGAGGAAAAGACAGACCACTCATGGTAAGCTTTTCAATTAAAAGAGCCTTTTAAAGAGAGTGGCCTATTCATCTATTTTTGTGGGATTTTTTTCTTTCACTGGACTTTTTTTTTTGTTTACTCTCAACTGAGCTAAAGAGCAATACACTGAATAATAATATTGTCAGATATGAATTACATAATGAAACCGTGTTGATTAGTAAGAGATTTAGTTATTTCTGTTCCAAGTAGGCAGGATGTGCATTCTTGCAAGCCCTTTGCTTAGAATATATTTTATTGATCGTATTCTAAAATATTTACCATGTGTATGTTTGAATTTATTTAGTTTTTACCTCGTAATGTTTAATCAAAATGTCATATCTCGATCTTCCGCTGAAATGACAGACTTCTTTCTGGTGACATATGCTGGACTACATGTAAACCTCACTCCTTCCTTATAATCAACTGCAAGCTCACATTCAGGTCTGCCTCTATCCAATCAAAAACAAAAGCATTCTTTTTCTTTTTAGATATAAATTACATTATGGAAGAAAATATTTGTGCTTCATCAAGGGTGAAAGTTTCTCTGGTTATCATTGGCAGTTAGTTGTGAGTTTAGTAGTTATGTGATCAGAAACCATCCTTTGATATTTAGTAGTACCACATCATCAACTTTGGAGCAATTAGTCACTCAAAATAAAAAACTGCTTTCAGAACTGAGCCCCTATGAGCAAATATGGCATATTTTCTCTATTTGAATCACTGCCATTGAAATGAATGGGAATGCTAAAAGATAGGTCAGACAAGCTCAAACAGAACATTTTAACCCTTGACTAATTTCTGACCTGTCTCAGGAGTCAGACAGACCGGTGACAGATTAGACTGAATCGCACTGAGCCTTCACCTTTAACTGCTCATGCCACAGAGATAGAGAGAGCAAGAGCATCTGTGCGAACCAATCATAGCCACTGCTGAGAGCGAGAGCACATCTAAATATTTGCTTGAGAATGTTTGCGCGTGTTGACAGTGTTTGTGCATGTCAAGTGTGCATGTCACTCTTCAAAGACTTCATTTTTATCTCTCTCCCTCTCTTGTGTCTCTTTTTCTCCTTCTGTTCTGTTATTTTCCACACCAGGTTTGGCCTCTTGCCTGGGCAGCGGCAATAAACTGCATACTTAAAAAGCAGAAGCAGCAAAGTACATCTGGAAATTACATCAACATTCTCATCCTTTATTCAGCTTCTGAACTCCAATGTCAAGATACACTCATATAAGTTTCCTAGGCAACACCAAAGCAAGTGTTTCATCAGTATTTGCTAAGATGTTTGTGTATTTGTGGACACATGCAGAGAGAAAAGTGCACTTTGAATCTCAGTGTCAACGAAGCTTAATCTGACCAGTGAGTGTTTCATAATATCTGTGTTTATGTGTCAATCAACCAAAACACACACAACATCAGTCACAAAATCACATTTACAAACACTACTGAACAGCTTAGATCAGCCTACAGTGGTTATAGCTTGTCTGTTTTGAAGGAGTTGAAGGGGGGGTGGGGGTGGTACCCAGCTGGTCTCCAAGACTGACCAGCTGGATACCAGTTAAATACCAGCTTGATCATGGAGCTAAACCACCTAAGAATAGCAAGCCGTTTTAGGGTGTGTTTTTTTATACAGTACACTGAGCCTTACACTTCATGCTAGTGATTTTCTAACACCATTAGGACATTTTCAAAAAGGATCATTGTCTATTGTAGCAATGTTTGAAGCACAGCTCACACAGAAGTCCCTTTCAAACCAAGCAATTTTCTTTTGGGCAATGTGTCGAATCTATGCGACCAATTTGAACCCATTATGGGGAAGTCTTTCATCCTCATGCAGAATTCAAGATCACATTGATCCTCATTGAAATTACTGGTTTCGCCCACGTTGATACATTTACAACACGTTTACATTGATAACTTGTTACATTTCAAATGTGACACCAAACGTATGTGAACAAAATCAGTTCATTTTTTTTAAATAACCAATCAGTTAGCATTCATTCATTCATTTCATATTCATATCAATGGAAAACCCTCAACCTAGTCTCTACCAGTACTTTTTAGGGTTTTGGTGAAAGCATTCCAGTGCAGCCTGGGACTCTGGATGGTATCTCCTAACTCTTTTAACAATTGACAACTTTTAAATTTAGGCAACCAGAACGTTGAGCAGAACTTAACTATTTTCTTCAATACTGCCCGGGCTTTAAGAGTATGGAGCGGAACGGTTTCTGGAAACTGAGTTTCAGAAAAGCCATTTTAGCACTACACAAATCAAAAACGGAACAGCAGCTTCAAAACAGGGTGCTAGAGATTGGTCAGACCTTTTAAATGTTCTCTATCAAATTTCAGAGCTGCTCATTCTTCACTGACTCATTAGAAGCCAATCATAGTTTGATAGAATTCACGAATCATTCATGAATTCATGAATCATCACGAATCATTCATGAATTCATTGAATCCAGATCATCTTTTTTTCAGGAATGATTTAGCAAAATTCACATTCTCTTCCCACTTCTGTGCCTGCGCATGAGTTACTCCACAATTAGTAAATATGGAAGGGAAATAAACAGCAACATCACAATCAGGAGAGATATCTGGTGTTTGGAGAGGGGGATACCTTACCACCTTCCAAGTCAATCTGCAAGATAAGGCTTACCCCATCAGGCTTGAGATGAACCACATGCATTGGTTCTCAATTCCACATACCAACACGTCTGTATCAGAGTACATTTTGTCCGAGAAGGCATCTGCCAAAATAAACGTCTGTGCTGCACCAGTGTCCCTCAGAACTGAGGGGGTCTTACAGAGTGAGTTAACACAAAGGCAAACAGAGTCAGTAAAGATAATGGGTTTAAACCTGGTACTCTTTAGCAGTACGGAACAGCCTGAGCAAAAGCCACACTTTTAGATTTTCCAGCAGCATTTCTTTGTTTCCACGCTCTATAATCAGAAATCAGGTGGCCTGGATCCAAACAGTAGAAATAAACATGCTTGCTACTAGACCATTTCTCAACAGTTTTACGGCTCTTATCTGCCATTTCCCTTGAAACAATGGAAATTTTAAAGAAATTACATTTGGACTGATGTGAAGAAGGGATACTTTGTCATCCTGGAGTACATTTATATTTTACATGTATGCAATTGGCTGACAGTTTTATCCAAAGCAACTTACATTTCATTCAAGGAACACATTATCATTCTAATTAGTTCTTGCTTTCCCTTCAAACCCATCAAAAATCAAACCCATGACCTTGGCATTGCAAGCGTCCCTCTCTACTGTTTGAGCTACACATTCATCTGCTGTCACAGCAGCCTTAGAGAGTACTGCATGTGACAAACAAAAAATTATATGTGGCTTTTAATAAATTCAATTCATTTTGATACATTTCACAGATTGAACTCTACTTCCCACATGGGAAGAGTAAGACAATGAAAAGATAAACAAAACTCTGATTTGTGCATGGCTGGCAAATCAGAGCACTTAATCATTCTATTTGAAGAGTACAGCATTTCATTTGAAGAGTTCTCCTTGCTTTGACATATAGAGTTGCATGATTCTGCATAAATTGAGAACCACAAATGTTTGTGTTTTTGTATTAAGCAGATCCTGATTCGTAAAATGAAAGGTACTAGAGGTACTATTTACATTTTTTATTGAATCTGAATGAATTATTAAATAACTCACTCATAAATACTTCGGTTGTGTTTAAAACCGCATACTTCCCTACTATATAGTAGGAGAAAACAGAATGTGAAAAGAGTAGGGTGTCCAAATCCTCAGTATTCATAAAATAGTAGGTGAGAAATCCCAGGATGGCCTATTGCTTCCGCCCAGATTCTGTAGCGCTCATTGATGGATACCTTTTTAAATGTAAGTATTAGAGACCAAAAACATGGTTCCTTCCGTTAAAATAATAAAATAAAATAAAAACTACTGTGGAGTAAACTTTTGAATTGTTGAAGGTGCAAACTGGATAGACTTTGGATAGTATAGTATATTTGTGATTTTGCTGTAAAAACACATTTTATTATTTATAGCCAACAGGGGAGCTCCAGACAGGAAGCAAACGTACGTCTCCAAAGTGGATTTAGACAAATTCTAAACCATATCCATCTGAAAGCTGTATCTGACAGGAAAATCCTCGATACGTTCTGCAGATGAGAACATCATAGCATAAAAAAGATACCTGAGAGATGCATGCGTGCTATTATGTAGAATTCACTGCTTTCAGCATTCCTCATGAGATCATTTACATTTATGCATTTGGCTGACAGTTTTATCCAAAGCGACTTACATTGCATTCAAGGAACGCATTGAATCAGGTCTTGCTTTCCTCAGGAACCCATGATCTTGGCGTTGTAAACACCAATGCTCTGCCGATTGAGCTATAGAAAAGCTCAATTCAAGTAATGTAAATAAACAAATTTAAATAAAGTAACTAAGCATAAGTTATCTATTGTATTTGTGCTTTAGTACTGTTGATAAATTGAGTAACATTGAGCTACTTTTTTTTTTAACATCAGCAACTACCTCAACATTTAAATCTAGTAATGAGCACATAAATCACAGAGATAACATAAATCTTGTTTGGATGTTACTGGGACAGAGGAGCACATGTTTGCTTCTCCAGTGGAGAGTGACTAATGAAGTGGAATGCTGCCATCAAAGGCTTTGAGTGAGTATACTACAGAAATGAATCAAATAAAAAATCTCAAGTTGTAATTTATTTTAATTATTGTAATTTCAAACAAAGTAATTACAGCTTTTCTGATTCTTGATTTCTGTGCATTTGCTACAGAGTTTTTGTGGTGGAGCAATGCCTGCAAGGTAGGGTGATGCTAGAATTTATGAAGAAAAAGTAAAATCATTTTGTTACTTCTAATGCAAGAGTCCACGACTGATGTGAGCACTGAGGATGGGGAGCCCACAGCAGCACCCTGGAAATAGTATAGTGCCATGGAAGAGGCAATTAATGGCAGACCCTCCAACACTCCACTTGCCAGGTAGGGTTCACCACTGTTCCATAGTTTCACCATTTGTGGATAATGGTTCTCTCTGTGGTTTTCTGGAGTCCCAAAGCTTTAGAAATGGCTTCATAACCTTTTCCAGACTAATAGATCTCAATTACTTTCTTTCTAACTTGTTCTTGAATTTCTTTGGATCTCGGCATGATGTCTAGCTTTGGAAGATCGTTTGGTCTACTTCGCTTTGTCAGGCAGGTCCTATTTAAGTGATTTCTTGATTGAGTACATGTGTGGCAGTAATCAGGCCTGGGTGTGGCTAGAGAAATTGAACTCAGGTGTGATAAACCACAGTTATCTTATGTTTTAACAGGGCCATGTTTTTTCACACAGGGCCATGTAGGTTTGGATTTAGTTTTCCCTTAATAATAACAAGCTTCATTCAAAAACTGCATTTTGTGTTTACTTCTGTTTTCTTTGACTAATACATCAATTAGTTTGATAATCTGAAACATTTAAGAGTGACAAACATGCAAAAAACTTTTTTTCACACCACTGTATAGATAGATACACATGTAAAGCAAACATCTGACTTTAGAAGCTTTTAAAGCATCATCAAATAATGTCACAAAGCTTCTGAAAGTCAGGCTCCTTTCACTAATATTGTATGAACAGAAACTAGCAAGACACCTTTAGAAGTAACCAGCTTTATTGAGCGTTTGTGCCTAAGATAAAAATCACATTTACATTTATGCATTTGGCAGAAGCTTTTATCTAAAGCAACTTACACTGTACTTATTACAGCGACAATTCCCCTGGAGCAGCCTGGAGTTAAGTGCCTTGCTCAAGGACACACTGGTGATGGCGTCTGTGGAGATCAAACCATCAACTTTTTGCTTACCAGTTCAGTGGTTTAGCTCACTACACCACAAGCGTAATAAAACTATAATTAGCATTTAATTGTAAATGTATCAAATTTGGCAAAAAATTATAATTTTTGAATACTGACCATATGCTTTGTAAAACCTTTTTATCTGTATAAATGTTTTACAGGTCAGGTAGTCATGCTCATTGAGATCAGACAAACAAATGTTTGAAACAGACACAGCGACAGCCAGTTTGTCCCGCACATATTCTCCCACTCAAGCTTTAAAGTTGTGGAATTCAGGGTGTCCAACGACATGGTCTTCCTCATCCTCTGTCTCAACGATGTCCCCAATGACAAGTGCTAGATTGTGAAGCTGGAAGCTGGTTTAATTTGGATATGACAGCAGTCTATTGCACCAACTGCTCTGCTGAAAGTTGGCGAACCAGCCAGCTGTGCAAATCCTGCTCCCACTGCCTCCAGGTCATCTCTGGTTGGAAAACAAATCACCCTCCTCAAAATCCCCTTGATTACCTTACTCACTCTGAGCACAATATCACGCACAGAGGATGTCGTAGGTGTGTGACACCACCCTGAAGGAGGCTGCATGGGCAAGCCAGAAGCGATGGCACAGTTGTGTTGAGATGGCAGTAGGATATGAAGATAAATGCCTGATAATTTGTTAAAACAGTACATTTGAATGAAGCTTTGTTTTTGATAAAGTTTCGTTTTTTAATTGTATATGTATTTATTTATTGTGATTGCTATTTTTATTTATTGGTTTACCAATTTTGATTCCTAATGTTCCCTATTGTTGTAAGTAAATACAATATAATCATCTCATTAATTCATTGCTTGACTGAAAATGTGTGTATTCATATTGGCTGCATTTGTCTAGTGTGCATTCATGCATAGCTATGTCATATAAAACTTGATAGATACAACACTTGATCATCCTATTTGAATTGTGAATTATTTTAAGACTGTATGCATTTACATGCTACTTTTTAGTTCATCATTCCTGTTTTGCCAGTAAATTAGCAATTAATTCAATTAAATTGTGTTTTGTATGTAAGTATTGGAGTGGGCTAGCAATGCGATTCATTCTGAGGTAATCGTCATTTTTAAGTTGTGATACTTACATTTTTCAGGTATGAAATCAAGTCTTTTCCAGAGGATGAGATCTTCGAACAGCTGCCCAACGTCTCCTTTGTGCAAACATTGCAAACGCTTAGAAGAGCTTAAAAGGTGGTCGATTACTGATACAATCACATGTAAGTGCATAACTTTTAATTTTTTTGTGTTTGTTATTATGTCATAGGTCACATGACAACTTCAACATGGCAGATGATGTCCGGATCGTATTCATCCTACACAATGTGTCCCCTTTTTGTGCTCACCAAGTAAGTACTCTTTATTACGTACATACTCACTTTTCCTATAAGCACCACCCACTTACTACAAGTCCGGCTTGTCTTAGCTAGTCTTGCATAGATATTGGCATACATTATAATTTTGTAATATAACATTTTTTTTACACCTTATGTGCCACTGATGCTGTGGAAATACAAACCGGATACAGAACACAATGATCGCAGCTGTGAAAAGGGGCGGGGCTACATCAGTCGCATAGGATATTTGGGACAAAAATAATATTAGTAGTATAGGCCTGTTTTAATCAGCAAATCACTTTACAGACATTTTTTTGTAACTAGTACAAGAATGTTTAGTCAACTCTAAACATTTGGTGGTAAAACTGATGCACATACACGTGCTCATAGACAATCAGAGAGCGAGAGTTGAACGGAAACATCACCTTGTGGCAGATATTTCATATTTAGCTCTGTTTGTTTCGCCTTTTGTTGCACATGTGAACTCTCAATTGAAATAGTGATTTTAAGGCTGGAATACTAATGCGAATGCTAATTCACCCCTGTTGTCTGTTCATCTGGTTACTCACAGACGAAAGGGCATTTTGCCATTCAACAAGATCTGCCAGCCACACACTCACAGGTTTGTTTTTGTGTCATAGTATGGTCTCTCCTTTTACTTCTGCTGTTTTATGTTGAACTAATAATATTTTATATCCCCTTTTACCTATTTGCATTGTTATTTTGTCAGTAACTTTGTCAGTAATTATTTAATATGTTTCATTAAGTGGTTTTCCTCATAACATTGGTTGGCTGATTCTCACGAAACCATTAAAACACCATGGCATTTTGGATTTAAAATATAAAACCTTATTTAGTTAAATAAAAAAGCATCACAATAAAGACCATACTGTCTACCTTGAACAATGTATAATTTTAACATGGGAATTAATAATTTTTATATTTTACAGCATTTTCTACTAAAATTCTCATTACCACAATGTGTCCAACTATGACTGAACGTGTGTTATGTTGTAATAAAAAAAAAATTAAACAAAAAATATTCAGAAAAAAATTCAGATAATAGAAAATGTATTTACTGAATATTCATGTATAAAACTAATAATAAAAATAGTAGGAAAATTGTGTGTCCATTTTAAGGACTGTTAAAAGACATATAGAATTTAAATAAATTTTGATTTTGAATGAAGGAGAACTTCAAGGTCAGTTCTTTCAAGATGGCTACCAGTTAAGAAGATATCTTTATAGTTCTCCAATAAAAGTAAAATATTCTCTTGTTAAAACCTGTACACGACATTTTGATTATCATTACCAAAACAGGTAGCTATATTTACATTTCGAAAATTGTAGGATTTACAATTTTTTATCCAAATGTACTCCATTAATGTCTAATAATATACATAGAGTCAAAATTAGCAAAACACACATAGTTTCTCTATTGTTAGCAAAACAATCTAAGCTACCTCATCCTCCGCAACACCATTCTCATACACCGCAACCATTTAAGACCAGTTGCGGCAGAGATAACGTCTGTTTCAGGAATGAGATTCAATCATTGCTTTTCAATCATTCATAACTTTTACAATTTATGAATTTAATATAAATGAAAATATTTACCTATTTTATTATTTCTTTTATATTAAAGTTCAGGGAAAACTTGTACAGCGACCCATAACTTCTCGAGGAGTACAGAAAGAAGGAGAGAGAGAGGGGTTAGGTTTGGTGATGTTACAGCAGGTGTAATTAGCATACATAAAAAACACCCTACAGAAACATACATGAGTATACACACACTCTCACAAACTTTAGCTATTAACAGGCCTTTAAAGCTGGATTGCGAGTATTGTGCATAGTTTGGGAAATTCATGCCACTAAGGCATGAAAGTTGAATGAGTCAAAGTGACAGTAACCTAATAAGTCTACAGCAGTCTGTCATTGCTTCAAAACTTCAATAGTTTTAATTGTATAAATTAAACGTATTACAAAATTATGAACAATGAAGAATTTGGTTACTTAAGTTTGGTAGTATTCATGTTCCTGAAACTACCGTTAGATCTACCTGAAAAACATGAAGGACTCTTTATTTCTTTTAACTTTATTCTATTGTTTTTACTACTTCTGCTTCTGTGTGTAATATGTAATATTTTATGTATTTTTGCACTACAAAATTAAACATATTTAAACTTGAATCAATGACTATGTTCTACATTAAATTGTATGATTTTAACAAAACCTTAGATGCTTATTATCATTACTGAAACAGTTCTATACATTTTAATTTAATTAAAAGAAGAATTGTAGTTTTCTCTACACATTATATTCCTTCAGATTTGTCACATAATTTAAGAAATTGGTCCGGTTTCATTGAAATATTCTAAAACAAATAGGTTGTAAATTGTGGAAGGTATTGCGATAATGAGAAAAAGCATTCAAAATAAAAATCCTGTTAATTTAAAAAATAAACTTTATTTCAAAATTTCAAATTACTGTGTATGACTGTTAATAAAGTATTAGCTTTTCTAACAACATTGATGTTTTCAGACTGTTGCAGTAATGAGAATTTTTAGGACTTTAATGTCTTAAACTGTAAGTTAATGTTTTAAAATAATGTACACAAATAATTCTGACTTTGTTTCAAATGTCTGAAATCATTTTTTGTTAATTCAAGCATTTTTTAAATTTTCATGTTTGACATTTTTAAACCATGTTTTCGTGAGAATCACCCGGTTACTTATTTCAGGATTTGCTATCCTCATGGGGACATTTGGTCCTGATAATGCAGCCAAAACTTGATAGAGACACACTGGATCATCGTATTTGAGTTGTGAATTATTTCAAACCGGTGTGAATTTACATGCTACTTTTTATTTCATCATTCCTGTTTTGCCAGCAAATTAGCAATTTCACATTCCAGAGTAAAAACAGTGGTTAGGACTTTGAAGGGAAGAATGTGTCTTTGAATATTCAGAGAGCATATGATGACTAACTGTCATCACACACACACACACACACACACATATTGACTAATCCTCTTACACTGCAGCCTGAGCTGTATGGCTCGGCTGGTCATGACTGTTGCTGGCAGCCTCGGGTACCTGCTGCTGTCAGAAGCTCATCATGCCACATGTTCCTCTCTCTCTCTCTCTCTCTCTCTCTCTCTCTCTCTCTGTGTGTGTGTGTGTGTGTGTGTGTGTCTGAGGCATGAGGCAGTAAGTGAACGTGCTTGTAAGCAATGTTCACTAATACTGAACATGTAAAACAAGTGTTTAAACTCAAACGTGACTAATTCTAACTCGTCTGTCATTCTGGGTTGTATGCATGACCCCTGTTTGTATGTGTATGGATAAATCTTAAAATTTATTTCTCAGTTTGTTCAAATTGATAGACTTCTTCTTAGAGCCTCCAGAAACCACGGCAACAGCATTCCCCTCATGCTAGACTCTGTTGTGATGTCACAAAGGGCTGTACACAGTTGCCTTGGCAATGACTGGATTTCTCTGATATGAAGCCCTAGTGGTTTTTTCGTGCATCTAACTGGCTCCAAGAGAATTTGCATACAGAAATAACCACTGTTTGCTGTATCCAAAACATTGTAATGCTGCACAAAGCCGGATTTCTTGAGTTGCTTTTCTTTGAAGTTGGATTATGGTTTTATTCCAAATTGGAATAGACGTATAAAGCACAAAATTCCCTATTCTCCTATAATTAATACATTGAAACAAAATTATACTTTTTACCATACACTTTCTGTAAAGCCAGAAACGAGCTTTTTTTATCGATTCATTATTTGGAATCACTTACAATGGAAATCCATGCCGCAAGGCATCATAAGAGTTTAGACATGAGACATCATAAGACAATTTCAGTTGGTAAAAGCAAAAAGCATTTGTGTTAATCATACTGAAAAGTTTTTAGATTTTATACTGTTTTTGAAAAGTCTATTATCAATGAAAACAGTTGCGCTGCTTAATATTTTTGTGGAAGTCATGATGCATCTTTGATGAATATAAAGTTCAAATAATAAGCACAACTTTGTAGCTTTATGAATGAATTTACTTTACCTTTGTAGCTTTATGAATGAATTAAATGTATTTAATACATTATATATACTGTATTTGAGTGTGTTACACTTACTTTATACACTTTAAATGCAGTATGTGCTATTATACTATTTCTTGTATGGACATGGAACTAAAATGAATTACACAGTCATTTAATCTCTATAGTATTTTGAAAGTGTGTGTATTATAACATTTTTGCCAGTGCAGTACTTTGACCTAGTGAACTTTCAATGCAAATGCATTGCTCAAAATGAGTAAACAGTATTGTTAAGAGTTTCTTTGCAAACTTAATGACTATTTAAAGTTATTTTCTAATTTAATCAGCAGTTTAAATGGGTGGTTTACCCCAAAATGAAAATTGCTCACCCTCATGTCATTCCAAACATTTATTCTTTTGTCTATACAATGAAAATCATGTAGGTTTGGAACGACTTGAGGGTGAGTAAAATGACATAATTTAAACTTTAGACTTTATGTAATGTTATATTTATGTAACCTAGAAAACTCAACTCATCTTCTAAGTTCCCACATGAACTATTGAAATTCCAGCTCGCAAAAACTTTACCATATATCCTTCGACAGGATTTGCGTTGGTGTTTCAGTATAGTGTGAGTGAAGTCTTTGTGATGGCATGACTGATGGTGCTGTCACACATGTAGAGGAGCGAACAGCAGAAGTCACAGACGTCTTTGTTCTGCTAATGCTAATGCTAATGAAAGATTCTTAGAACTCCAGAATTCCTGGGATTTAGTTCCACACAAATGAACTCGCTACAGATCTGCAGTCTCTAGAGAAGTGTTTCCCAAGATATAATATAAAAGAATATTATTTATAATATTAAAGAATGACACTAAAAAAAAATGGTTTGTGGTAGGGCAATATTAAAGCTGTCCACACATAAAATTCCAAACCCTCATCTTTTATTTTTTTATTCTTTTTGCAATTGCTTTACACACTTTGTGACACTTAGTTCTACTAAATCATACAACAATGATAAAAAATAAAAGCAAACTTGAAGTTAATAAATAGAACTCCTCTGTATAATGTATTCACACAACTGTACAGTCCCACGGGCCATATATTGGACGATATGACCCTCAGAGTCCCATAAATACAGATATTCTGTCCCTTTTCTGCACATCTTTTCATCCACACACACTGCTGTGACTGTATGCATGTACAGATGCATTAGTCTACATGATTGTGCAACTTTTGGCTCTGTCCTCCCTGAGGGTCGGGGTGGGTTCAAGAGACGTGGCTTGCGAGCTGACCGGCAGCAGAGGCTGATTCGATATGCGCTTGAGAGCGTGGCGCGAGGAGCTTCTCTTGAGGCTTGGGGCGGGCTCACGTCTGACGGACACGAGAGTGGTGATGTGAAAGACGTCTCTTACACTGTTCACACACGTTCGGGATGAACATTCCACGTATGCAACGGCGCCCAGCTCCCGTGCTCGTAAACTCCCCTGATAGACAGAGAGAAAGAAGTTGTACTGTGTCAGGAACATTTATTTATCATTTCTCTATCAAAAACACATCACACTTTTCTTGTCACTCTTTTGTGCTGCTTAATGGAACCACTTTTTGGTGTTTGTATTAATTACAGCAAACGCTGAACCATTTTCAAAAGCAAAAATAAACATAGTCTATCGTTCCTTCAACAGTTTTGTCTTCACATCCTTTCTCGCTCCTTTTGTTCAGGTCAGCTAATGTGTTTTTTATGGTACTTTCTTCTAATAGAGTGCAAAAATAATACCTGAAACTCTTCAACAATGTCAGTTTTTCTTTTAGAATAAAATGTCAGGTGAAAGTACATGATCATATGTAATAGGCCTCACAACAAAAACATGCCATTTCTGCACATAATGCTTTAAAAATAAAAGTAGTGGCAAAGCGAATTGTACCATTTTCATATAAAGTGCCATTTATTTCCCTCATTACAGAGTGGAATTATAGAGAGAACTAGGTGTTTCATAATGAAATGTTGCTACAGCGAGTTGACCCGATCAGAGCATTGACGTAATAGAGAGAACATTTTCTACTGCTCTCTCTGTACTTCTGTTTCTATGTGTAATTATAGAGCTTTCTTTTAGTGTCTGTGAGTGTTTCAATGGTTTCAAACACAATATAAGTGTGGTTGACATATTTCAAGCTGTGACATCAGGGTACTGTAGTGCAATATTCTATACTTTTCTATTATTTTAAACAATACATTGATCCCTAGTTTATCGCGGTTAATGTGGACCAGAACCCCCGCCATAGGTGAAAATCCACAAAGTAGGATTGGTCCCCCAAGGAATTACCGTATATGTGTTGTGTTTGTAAGTACCAGAATGTTTAAAATATGTATATTTATACTTTAAATATATTTTAATTAAGTCTATTTAATTATAAGACCTTAATATTATACATTTACTCTCTCTCTCATACGATCCGTACTATGGTGCTCAATGACAGTAGTATCTTGAGACTCCAGTAATGACGACGATGACAGACCTGTGCGGTTCAATGAATGTGATGATGATGATGATGATGATGATGGTGTTAATAATTAATTAATTATTTGCAAATAATTATTTCTGAATATATTGAGAATTCTTTATATGCACAATATATGTTGGCTATAGCTTGGATAACTACATGAACTCATATAGCACGATACAACACTTCGGTGGCTGCCTTCGCTTTTGAAATTAGCTGTGAGAAAAATGACTGCTGTTCGAACATCTGAGATTTTAGTCCACCTCCCACTCTGTATGAAAGTGATACGTTTTTGACTTCTTGCTATCTAGGCTGACGTCTACTTTGTTAATTACCTTTGCAATCAACGTATTGGGCACCCCTGTCCTAGAGGAAGATCAACATATTTGGCTTACATAAAAGAAGTGAGTATATCTCTCTCAGTGAAATATTTATATATATTTTTTGAATTCATACTAATTTAGACACTATTAACGTTTTTTACTGTTAGCTTGCTAGCAAACTTCCGACTTTGTCTTAGTTTTGTGTGTGTGTGTGTGTGTGTGTGTGTGTGTGTGTGTGTGTGTGTGTGTGTGTACGCTCACCTGTTCATGAGTGACAGGTATGAGTCTCTGTTTGGACAGTTCTCGTAAGGTACTGACATCTGTTCTCATATCCAACTTACAGCCAACCAACACCAACTTTGCATTAGGACAATACTCCTGAGCCTCCACCTGCCACTGAAAGAACGAAAGAAAGAATCTGTCACTTTACATGAAAACATCTATCTACCCATTGATCTACATTACGAGTTAAATGTCAGAAGAACAGACAGTAAAGATTTTACATTGTTACAAAAGATTTCTATTTGAAATAAAAGCTGTTCTTTTAAACTTTATAATTTATCACAGAATGTTTAAAAAATATTAAAAAGCACAACTGGTTTCAAAATTATCAGTCAGTCTCTCTCTCTCTCTCTCTCTCTCTCTCGTTCTCTCTCCTGCCATTGGGAACAATGTTTTATCATTATATTTTGTTTTCTAGACAAAATTTGCAATAGTTGTTTATACTATAATACAGTGAGCTTGTGATACACAGTTTTTCTCCCTTTCTGTCATTTACGTGTGCATAATGAGTGAGAGAAGAGAATTGAGAGAGAGAATTTTAGGAAGCAAAAATACAGCTATCGTCTGATCACTTACTAACACTCACACTTATCCAAATGGAATCAGGCAATATTTACACCAGTTTTTCCCAGCAGCAGCTTCAAATCTCCTTTTACACCAGTGTAGCTTGAAATAACCCAGACAAGGCCTTTTTCAGGAACATTCCTGCTAATGCAGACCCATCCAGAGCCAGTTATTTAGACAGCTTATGTGTGAGCTTGCATGGTGCATGTGTGTGTGTGTGTGTGTGTGTGTGTAATTCACCAGCAAAGGTTCAGCAATCTCAGCTATGGCACCATTTCACAGGTTCTGAATGTGTTCAACCATCCATCAAACAGCACTGTGATCTTTAACCTTAAATGCCACTGTTAACTGGCCAATCGGAGGTCACCGCCTGCCTCTCAACATTCCACAACAGCTTTAGCTCCGCCCCTGTGGTCTCAGAGGTGAGATGCTGAAGTCATTGCTTTAAAAGCATTCTGAATGTCTGGTGTGGCAGTTGAAAAATTAAAGGCGTTTTGAGGAATTGTGGGATACTTACATAGGATTAAATCATTTGATTAAAAAATTTATTTACACTAATGATTCATTGATGATGACGCTTCTGTCTTTGAGAGAAGTCTCTTATGCTCTCTAAAGCGGCATTTGTTTGATCAAAATTGTAAAATATTATTACAATTTAAAAGAACTGTTCTCTATTTTAATATATTTTCAAAATATTTTATTAATTATTTATTTATTTATATTTCAGCAGTCCTCCGTATAACATGATCATGTTGATTTGCTGCTCAGTGAACATTTCTTATTATTATCAGATTTAAATATTTTTTGTGGAAACCATGACACATTTTTTCTTTTTGGTAAATTGAAAAACATAATTTCTTTGAAATGAAACTGCAAAATTATAAATGTCTTGATAACTGTCACTTTCAATCAACTGAATGTGTCCTTCCTGAGTAAAAGTATTAATCTCTTATCATTCAAACTTTTGAATGTTAGTGTTTACCAGTGCTGTGATATAAATATGTGTGATAATTGCCCACTCCTCTTCCTACATCATCCGAATATCTTTTTCTCACCAGGCGTATATATAGACTTAAACTTGAAAAACACATTTAAACCTTCCAGTGCTAGGCTCACACCCTCATCACCACATAATTGCTGGCATCTGTGTTTAGGTAAAGCTTGTATTTTTGTGTAAATCCACAGTGCCGTCATCCTCCAACTGCGAAACACCCACAAACAAAAACTTCTCTTAGTCGACAATTACATTGTGTTTTGACAGCGAGAGACTAATGCTGCAAGTATGTGCGTGTTTACAACTACAACTACTAATGTCCTTCCAAAACGCACTTTTGCCATTATATACTTATTGTTTCTGTTTAAGATTAGAGAAAAGAAGAAAGGAAAGGAAAGGAGACTCTGACCTTCTTAGGGATGCTGTCCAGCGTCTCCGGTCTGCTAATATCAAAACAAATGAGCACGGCATCACAGTCTGGATACGCCAGGGGCCGTACATTATCATAATACGATGACCCTGCAGAACACAAGCACAGTGAGGGGTTAAGAGAAAAACGCTTTATTATGATAAAGCTGATGCTTAAATCAAAGAGCAAAATTCTGCTAATGGTGCAAGCGAACGCTGTGGCACATTCAAATTAAGTACAGTGGGTCATACAGCAGGGCAGATTATATAAAAGTGTGATGTTTCTCCAGTGGTGAGTGCCTGAGCAGGAAGACAGAAAGGTCAGTTTAATTCCAGCATTGGTCTTTGGCTATATTTTGAATAATATTTGAACATTAGCATCCATACTGTTCATAATATGTGCGTACACTGTGCACATTATGTGAATTTTTAATCCTCCCCTTGTCAAAGGGCTCTGGGCAACGTACCTGATTTACCCGTTGTTTCCCACAATGCAATGAGTGTATCTTGACTCTATTTTCAGTGTAATGACTGAACCAAAAGTTAAAAACATAAAAAAAAAAAATACACTAAATACAAATGCTAAATACTAAACACCACTAATGCAATGTGAGTGAGGTCATTAGCAGTGCTATTTTATTATCATTGAAATACTTATTTTGTAAAACTAAAATATTTAGTATTGTTTTCCCAATATTTTCCCAATTTATATTAATTTTAGTTTAGCTTTCCTATTTTCACCCTTTTAGTACATTAAGTTAACAAAATAAAATGAGTTGATTTTTATTTTGTAACAAGTAAAAAGATAATAACCCTTTTCCATGAACTCTCTCCATGGCTTTTGTCTCTGAATGGAGTTCGTACTCAATGGAATACTGACATACTGCTTACCGTCCAGTATGTACTGCTTTCTATTTGCAACATTAGTATTAGTGTGTGTTTAATTTAGTGGTGTCCAGTTATAACTTCCCTGTAGCTCTAAGAGTAGAGCATGGTGCTTGCAACACCAAGGTCATGGGTTCAATTCCCAGGGAAAACAAGAACTGATTAGAATTTCAATGCATATCTTGAAGTCTCTTTAGATAAAAGCGTATGTTAAATGTTATAATCAATGAAATAAAAACAATTCTAAACTTTTAATGTAATACTGGCTAATTTATCAAGAAATAGATTTTTTTTTAAATTCATTGCTTCCAGACCATTTGTTATGTTGTAAATAGAAGATAGGCAAATTCATAACATTGTAGGTTACATATAGAAAATATGCATTTTATTATTTATTTATTATTTGTTATTCTGCTAAGTATACATACTCTGAATGTGGTGAACTGTCACTGTCTACAACTGCTATACTCTCTGTCTTTCCTGATCTCATTTCTCGAACTTTGCATTCATCTCTCACTCTCCTGTCCTTCCCTCGAGTGAGGACACAAATCCAGACATAGAGAGTGAGAGATAGGGAGGGAAAGAGAGAGGACGTGTGAGAGTGACAATGAGCGTTTGAAGCACTGATCAAAGCTATCAGTTATTATGGGCTGGCCTCATGAGCCACCCTATGTCCCACAATTCCTTGAGGCAGGTCTGTCAACCACAGCCACGGAAAGATGGTTGAATCTAGTTTCTTAGATGAGAATGCAAATAAAGATAAGAAGAAACTAATAAAAGTGTACAGATAGAGAGAGAGAGAGAGAGAGAGAGAGAGAGAAACTGGAATGGAAGGAAAAGCTGATACTGTTGTCATATTGCTCGTTTTTTATTTGTCACCAAGTTGAGTGTACCAGTCCACAGGGACACTTTCTTCCAACAACAGCTTCTAAAATACACTTGCTTACTTAGCTTTAATTAGCTTAGATTTAAATGGGGACACATATTGTTTACTAAAGCCTATAATAATCACCCAAATCCTAACACTGCTTCTAGACGAAAACTAGATAACTACCTTATTTAACCTTAAATACAGCATTTATTTAGTTATTGTTAATTTCCACATTTACTAATACATTATTTAAACCCAAACTTGCATCTGTTAACATTAGATAATGCACTGTGAACTAACATTATCATTAACTAACATTAACAAAGGTCTCATTAGTTAACATTAATTCATTTAAACTAACAATGATGGAAAGAACTTTCCATCATTGTTAGTTTAAATGAATTGTTAACTAATGAGACCTTATTGTAAAGTGTCGTGGTAATAATTCTTTATGGCTTCATACAAAAATATTATATTACACATAATTACTGTTGTAATAATAATGAAAATTAATAACATCTAAAATTGATAACAATAATAATGTTACCTTTCATAAAAATTAAGATAATTAATGTATTTATTACTATTATAAATAATGTTATATATTATTATTTTCCCATTTTTCTTGTTATCTTAATAATAATATTTAATAGAAGGTAAATGATTTATGATTTATTATTGTTGATGACTATTGTTGTTGTTGTTATTAAGAATAATAATAAGAATAATAACATTTATTTTAATAATTTTCTTAAACTAAATATGAATAGAATATCCCTTAAAAGGGGACGTCTGTCTGATTTTTTCATTAGATTTAGCTAAGTTCTTAGAACAAAGTTTTCCCCAAAGTATGGCTCAGTAAAACCAAACACACACTCACACACACACACACACACACACACACACACAGAGAGAGTGTTTGTTGTACAGCTGCGCCATATCACAGCGTCTGTGATGGTGTGTGTAATCTCATTTCTTAGCAATCCTGTTGTCTGTATCTGTTTTACAGTAATGTTTAACAACTTAATGACCTTCTCATTTATGGTTACTCTTAACTTTCAATGCAATAACATTCACATCATGATAAAAATATACATTTTCTGTCTTGTTTGCAGTGGGTTAAATATCACCACACCACAAAATCTCTGCCAGATTTTTCCCCTCCGAGACGTTATTATTGTGATTATGTCAATAGTGCTAGACATAATTTGTATCTTGTATTTTTATATCTTGCATGTCATATGTGTCCACATGAAATGCTGACCTGAATGTTTGCCAGCAAATATTCTTCTCTTCCAGTCCCTAGATTCACCTCTTGCCAGCTGTGCAGCTCTGTCTGTGTGTGTGTGTGTGTGTGTGTGTGAGACTGAAGCAGAACTCTATGGGATGTCATTACAGATTGTTGAAGATGTAGCCGTAAGCAGTGGAGTGTCAGTTAGCTCAGGAGCAGCACACATATGCTCACACACACATCCACAGACACCCCATTAAGAGCATCAGAGACACAGCATGATGCATGATTAACTGTGTGAATCTGTGTTTATGTTTGAATTTTTGTAGATCAAAACAGGCTTAAGGGTAATACACAAATAGGTTAAGCAGAATTCAAATGTTCTAAATTCAAAAATCTAGAAATTTGGATTACTTACAGTAAACTTACTGTTTTTGCCCATACAATGCCAGTCTGTAAGGAGTAAAACAACATAATCCAACTAAATATATGTGTGTGTGTGTGTGTGTGTGTGTGTGTGTGTGTGTGTGTGTGTGTGTGTGTGTGTGTGTGTGTGTGTGTGTGTGTGTGTGTGTGTGTGTGTGTGTGTGTGTGTGTGTGTGTGTGTGTGTGTGTGTGTGTGTGTGTGTGTGTGTGTGTGTGTGTGTGTGTGTGTGTGTGTGTGTGTGTGTGTGTGTGTGTGTGTGTGTGTGTGTGTGTGTGTGTGTGTGTGTGTGTGTGTGTGTGTGTGTTCGTTTGAATACCACGAAAGCAAAGTCATATGGCTTTGGAACGACACATTTTTCACTTTCCCTTTAAGCTCAATGAACAACATCTGTCTATGCTGTTGATTACCATTTTCAACTCGTTTTTTAAAATATCAAACAAAAATTGCATTGACAGATATGCAATTACAATGGAAGTCTTAAACATACAACTACAGCCCCCATAGACTTCCTTATAAGTAGATTTCAGTCAACACGTTGTTTTTTGGTTTTAGCAACTGAGGAATGACTCCAAATAACTAAATATACAAAGGAACATGCTTAAGGAAAGCAAACGCAACACATAACAATCAAAACAAATCACACACTGTGAAACAAAGGGAGCCTCTCGTTACCATTCAGCATTCTCATTACTCACTTCTCATTAGTCATCAAATCATTAGTTGCCCCAAATCTCCAGATGGTCGGGCCAATACTTTCACCCAGCTCTAGATTTTACAACTGCAAATTCACTTTTCGCACATATTCCTTATAAATAGCGACATTGTGACAAATTAAGATTTATCCATATGATTACATAATCGAGTAGCACTTAAAGCTAATCCTTTCATGTCAAAATACTTCCTTTAATCCCACACTCTCAGAACAAAATGGTACAAAAGGGCAGTTCCCTTTCAAAAAGTACACATTTCTACTTTTTTAGTACTAAATAATGCATAAAAGGTACATATTGTTAACTAAACCATACAAGCCTCCTCAGTTCACGTGTGTCCAGTTAGGTTTTCCTTTTGTTTGCTTTGGCTATTTAAGCTCTCAGTTTCAGTTAGTTCCTTGTTCTGCATTGTTTGTCTTGAAAGTTAAGAACGTTATTCCTTTCTCCTGTGTATCCCTGTGATTTTATGGTTAAAGATCCAGTTTCAAAGATACCTTGGCTTCGTGATATATCTACTACAGCCAATCTGTGACAATATAAAGTTTAGTTTTTCTTTCTTTAGTTTTTTTTTTTTATTAAAGGGGCATTCTGTTACATTTAAAAAAGATCACATTTAGCTCTCTTCTGGTGACAGACTTCTTCATATGGTTGCATAATTTTGTAGCACTTAAATCTAATTCGGCACAAAATGTCAAAATACTTTACTTTAAACCAGCTTACTATGTTTGGAAATAAAAATGCTTTTCCTTTATTTATTTATTTAAATCTTAGTAACATTTGTCAAGAAAAAGATTTTGTTGCTGATTCTACTTCTGGAACATTGATCACACTGGAGATGGAAGGTCAAGTGCATTGCATTGTGGGATACAGTATTTCATGCATTTTGCTCTGTTGCATGCTGCACATTTTCCCATATGTCATCTTAGTTTTCTATGCATACAAAAAGATTGCATGCTGTATACATGCTTCAGAATAAAAGAATAAACATACTGTGTCAGAGTAGTATGCATTTCCAAAAATTGCCATTGTTTTTGCGATGCATTCGGGGCCACAAGTGATGCAGAAAGCACCTTTAATGGATTTGGGAAATATTCATTGGGAAATGACTTAGTTTAGTTTAGTTTTGCCTTAAATTCTGTTACACCATCATACAGAGTGTCCCACAAAGCATATCTAAATATACACATACTTTTGCACACATGCCTGGTTACTGACACCATTTTTAAACAGACCAACCAGTTGAACTTCATTATGCTGAAACATTGACTCTTGAGTCCCAGACTGTGTATGAGAGCACTTACAGTAAAGAGAGGATTTACTCTTGACAAGGTTACAGTCTGACCCTGGCACAACCCAACAGACCAACAACAACAGTGGGAGAGCAAAACATTCCCATAGGAACTTAAAAAAGAAGTTCCCATAAAGGACTTTTATAGCAGGGTGGGGAAACATGCAGAGGCCTAGAGCGGGGGATTTATGGGTCATGCTTGCTGAGAACCCCCTGAAGTGTGTGTCAGGACGAGTGTTTGTCAGCAGTAGTGTAGCTTAACACCAAGTGTGCTACAATCCACACAGCGCTGTCCAAACACACATTCACAGCCCTGAACATATTACGGTAATTGAGTTCTGGCTAACTTGATAACTTGTTTTATAGAAGAGAAACTAGAATCCAGACAAAGACATTTATATTCCAGATTTCACCCACAGATACAGTCCAGAACTCAGGAGCAATATAACAGGAGCATATCCTACTCTAAATTCATAAACCCTGTATTGTCTATTGTGTATTGTCAAAGCAGTGAGAGTTCTGCTACCCGACCCCTTGTAGTTCAGCCATCACATAGCACAATTTGAATCAATTTCAGTCACTCTCATATACAAAAACACAAGGGGTCGGCTAGATCATGGGAGCGGTCAGCAGGGACAGGAATGAGCCGCGTCCATGCACAGACTAGACTGGCACCAGGAACTGTTACAGTAGAATGTTTGCTATTGCGTCTATCTGTTTATCCATGAGGAGGTTTCAAAATTTACGCTCCCAGGCCGTCCTAATCAGTCTGACGCCACCAGAGAGCACAATGTGTAAGACACAGTAGATCGCTGGCTGGTTTGGAGTGGAATACTACCTATTGAATACAGCCTAATAAACCGTAATATGGATTTTAATGCATAAATGTATTATATAGACAATATATTTTTTATTATATAGAGAATGTAGAACAGTGTACGTCCTCATTATAGTTCACTATATTAAAAGCATGTTGTTTTCAGTGAGCAGTGTGAAATTATCATGAATATATATATATTTTTTTTTTTTTTTTTTTTTTTTTAAAGAGTCAAAAACATATAAAACTATATTAGTTCTGGCCAAGCCACTTTAAGGCAAGTCTACAAGATTAGCAAAAAATAGCATTATGCTGCAGTACGCAGGGAAAGAGACCAAAGCCATTTTTTTAATAGATGACAATGGAGAAGAGGCTTCACACCGCTCAATAAATTACTTTAGTGGGAAAACGACTTATCATTTAATGAATCAACAGCCTCTTGGCTAATCTTCAACACGTTTGCTCTTAAACATTCATTTTAGATTGATCTATTTTTAGGCTGAACACAGAGAAAACAATGGTGTTTTATAAGAGAAGTCATGGACAATTGTGCGACAGGTAGAATTCAGTTTATGGCTTTTCTCATTCATTTTATGGTATACACAAACAGTGATTGACTGTCGCACAACTGTGATCAAAATTCAATGACGCTAAGGTTGTAATGTGTTTGGTTGTCAAATCACACATGATCCAAGATTTTCCAATGTTAGAACTATGAACCATCATATCTCCCAATAATAAGATCATTCCTGCTTCTGGATCAGGCCAAGTGCAGTGCATTGTGGGATCAGTGGCATAGCCACGAGGGAGCCCGGGTGGGCCTTGGCCCTCTCATTTACAGTCCGGATTTCCAATTGGTTTTATATATATATATATATATATATATATATATATATATATAGAGAGAGAGAGAGAGAGAGAGAGAGAGAGTATAAAAAATGAGTTGCCCCCTCATTTTAAGCTGGGACCCCCCAAAAATAAAATTCTGGCTACGCCCCTGTGTGGGATACTGTACTACTTTTAATATTAGAGATATGTATTTTAATACCGTAACCATAATCACACTGGCTTGTAGCAAAGATTATTTTACCATTTGCAGCATTTTGTTTTACTTCTAGTTGTTTCCTTCTGCAGACTCACAGAGAATAGCTTACTTCTGTGTTAATAAATATGGTGGACAAAAACTGCAGAATGTTACGTATAGCATAGGGTTTATTTGTTGCCCTGCCAGATCTTACCTGATGTATCCCACATGTTCAGCTCGATGCGGTGCTTATCGATCTCAAAACTCGCAGTGTAGTTCTCAAACACCGTGGGCACATAATTCTGCAATGAAAAATCATATTACTGGTTCATAAAATCATATTACTCCTATGACAGTACATCAACTGTTTAAACACAAGTAGTGATAGTCTTTTCTCCCCTATTGTGATGAGTGAAACGGCTTTTCAGGCAAACATTGACATTGTCCAGCGGGTATTGATTGGATAGTTGTGGTTTGCTATTGCTGCTATATCATGTGAGTGAAAGGTAGTCCCACCCTAACAGGGAGGGGAATTTATTTTGATTGAAGCTCATGAGTGCAGACATGATTTTTATTTGTATTCTTAAATAATAATGCACACTCACAAATCATTTATAATAAATACTGCTGCGATACTCCTCCAAAAAATATAGGAAGAGTCTATTTTGATTTCACGGTGACTTTAAAATAGCTTACTTTTTTAATAAAGTTTTGTGTAATCAACTTGCGATAATACTGCATAATAAAGCAATAAATAATGTTTTATTCCGTACGAAACCTACCTCGCGGAGTTACTCGTTTATTTTTTCTTCTTTTTTTAACAAAATAAGATGCATTGGTTTAATTTGAGAAGTAAAAAATAAGATTGATTATCCCGAGTTGGTCAGACAAGTTCTTAAAACATAATTTCTGTGTTCATGCATCTGGCCCTAACTTGCGATACAACTTTTATAGTTTAACAGTGAAATGTTATATGAAAAGAGCATCGTTTACCCGCAGTCTTACCCTTCAGCACGTTACTCTCTATCCATTTGCGCTCCAGTGTGACGCACGGGATTTCATGCAATATATTGAACTAATAACTCCAATCTCATAATTAAATCAACTTTCAATGCAACCTACAGATGTTAATTGGTTTAAAACAGACGTACTATTAGGCTACTCGGACTGTTGTCATCACTCCATTCGTCAAATTGAGTAACTTATGTTCCGTGTTTATAGTGCTGCGTTATTAATGCTCGCTTCACCTCTGGGTAGCTGTCCTTGGCGAACACATACAGCAGCGCCGTCTTTCCACACTGAGTGTCTCCGACCACCACGATCTTACAGCGACTGCACTGTCCTTCCATCATCATCATTATCAGCTCCGTCCAAGCGCTTAACCAACACCATCCGCTGCCTGATAACGGTCCTTTCTAACGCCGAATTAATGATTGAGAGTGAGTCTGTCTGAGTGGACGGGTGTGTGCTGGATAGAGAGAGTCCCCTCCCCGTCCTCCTGTCAGTCTCCTGGTTCCCACGGTGACTCCACGCGCCTCTCTCTCTCTCTCTCGATGTGATCCACCCTTCTTGCTGTGGTTTGGGTATGGTGTAAATTAAACGACCCCTCTGGCTCGTGTGTGGAAATTGTTTTAACGATGTGATTTAACGCACCACTGAATCCCCCATCCAGGGCTTCCAATATGTCAAATGTTATGTCAAACATTAGTGGAACTTTTAGCCTATACCTTGATAACTAAAAATGTGATTTCTTGAAGAGTAGTTGTCTGAAATTCAGAGTATTTTATTTGTATTTTTTATCTATCTTTCATTAATTTAATTGCTTTTTCCAGCCACGCTTTTGATCTCTGGGTATCTTCCTGGAACACAACAACAAAAAATGTAGAGATGTATAAAGCTGTTACATTTTACAGGACATGGAGTGGTTCAAGGTTTGATTTTTAAATGTATTTTTTGTGTTGAGTTTAATAACGTCCGCATAAGTTTTCTTAGTTCTTTGAAAATTAGTTAAGTTTAGAAGAGCATTTCTGTTTTATTCATTAGTAAATATTACATTTTAAAATTAATTGGCTAGTTTTATTTTCGCTTCCATTGATTTTAAAGTTTTCATAGCCTTAATTTTAAAGTTGTGTTTCTGACAAAGTTTGCAGGTTTGTGCATACAATAGTTCATCTCGCATTTCTTGTTAGCAATGCCGTCATCTTCTGTTTATTGAGGGAATTGCAGGTTTTTCTGTTGAGTGTTGTAGTCATGTGCTGTTGTGACTTTGGGTGCGAAATAGCAGCTGTTAAAACCTGATTGCATGTGTGTTTGCTCAGTTTACTTCATTGCCAGATTCGTGCAAGAGTGCAATAATATATATATATATATATATATATATATATATATATATATATATATATATATATATATATATATATATATATATATATATATATATATATATATATATATATAATTTTTATTTATTTTTTGCTTCACATTTATGTGTTTCTCAGAAGCGGAGTTGGGTAAACTTCTATTTAAACAACTTCTCTCTGAACGAGAAACTACATTAAATATATATTTACATCCCATACATCATAGTCTGTGAAAAATCATGTCGTTGTGAGTTCTTTAAAAGTAATGTTCTGTTCGTAAACCTCCTTTTATATTGTATTAAATTAGCAGTGAGCTTATAGTAAGATCTCATTTAGTTGTGGTTATGAACTGAAGACATGTCAAATGATTTTTCAATACTTCTGTAATTTTATTCACGACTTAAACCTATTTATGCTTGACAATCTTCACCCAGAGTTTAGTTACATTAGGGCAGCCACACCCAGTCAGCGCTGTCCCGCTTTCACCAACAGGGGGAGACAAATACCACAAAACCACGAACCTGTATTACGAGAGCACACATTAGTCAAGCGGTTTTGTGGTTTTATTTAACATTGAGCTGTTGTCACCGAAAGAACACTTAGGCCTAATTATGTTATTTCGTTTTCACAATAAGTTTTAGAAACTAGAAGGAGTGATCTATCTCTAACCACAGTGTGTTAGCCAACCACATTCCTGCTGTCCGTGAATGTTTACATTTACACAATGAGTTTATGACCTGAACGATGTTACTGCATTTCACAGTCATATTCACTTTTTTTTGTCTTTCAGCGTCATTTCTTGTACAGTCAGCTTGTTTGTTTTTTTGTAAGGCCAGTTGCACTTTGTGATGTCCTGGTTCCTGATATGGTTGAGTAATTCATTGCGACGGATTCATTTGAAATGTTTTCATTTTGTGTAAACTAACACTACATGCACATTGCATACATTTAGATTCTTCAAATGCATCAAAGATTTTCAGTTGTTTTTTAAAAGAAAGATTTGAGATTTTAAGAATCTTTTTAAAATGTTAATCCACTTAAGCTCTCATTCCCATCTAGATTACTGTAATGCCTTTAGTCACAGTCTCATGAAAGTTTATCACCATGTTTTGTTTACTATAATGGTCCTGTTAGATGTTAAATTGTTCATTGTTGAACACATGGTGGTATACATATGATGGTAAACAGTTGCTAAGGTGTTTAAAACATTTCTACTACATGTGATTACTTGTGTTTTGAGTGATTGTTAAGTGAGTCCTAATTAGTTTCAACATATAGTTTTACCATATAATAAAATGTGTAGCATGCAACTGTCATTGTTTGAAATGTAATTTCATGAATTGAAATGAGAAAAACTTCATTTTTTGAACTGAACTGAACTGAACTGAATGAGTGTGCAGTGGACCTGGTTACATAAAGAACTGTCTACCTAAATATATTCTTGTTGGCTGGTCTGTTGATCAGAGAGAGAGCATTCGTTTAGTGTCTTAGGCCCTTATAAACAGTGCCACCATCCACTTTTTGTTGTGTATGTAAATCTGGCATAAGTCTGAGCGAGTTTAAACATGTAGCCCACTTAATTTACAGCTGAAGTGTATGTGTTTGAATGTACTTCACGCCTCCTGATCTCAAGGGGCCAAAGAAAGCTCATTTTTATCCAGCGCTCCAGCCTCATTCACTCTGTCTTGCTGTGTGCATAACCTATATCAGGCCAGGAATGCATCAGTTGCATTGCTGTATTCACAGCGTAACCCACTTACAGCTTAACCAGACTGAAGAGGGAGCTTATTCACAGTAAGGACCCAGTGTCACAGTCTTGTCGAGTCGCTTCACACTTCCTGTTTCCTTCTGTGTGCTTCTTGTGTCATTTCCTTCACCTGTCTTGTCAATCACTCATCTCGTTAGTCTCGTCACCTCTTCCCAATCTCCTTTTGTATTTAAACCCTCATGTAGTCTTTGTCAATTATTAGTAATGTTTTGTGTGTGTATGTGTGTGTGTTCCAGTGTACTCCAAGAGAGAGTTTTCGGTTTGAACCCTGCTCTCCGTGCCTTTCATCATCCCGCATCACACACGCTACACCGGAGTTAACTATGGCCAGGATCTCTTTCTATCTCTTCCCTTACAGTCTACTCTATATCACTTTACAAATGCCCTTGTAAACTTTTATTACCCCTTATATGTCATCCAAGATGAAGCCAATGTTCTAATTACCAGAAGGTTACACCAAGAGGAAAATGCTATTGCACTTTCATAGCGCATGAGATTTAAAGCCCTTTGTCATGTTTTATTTGAGAAAAAACGTTGTCTCAGATGTTTAGCCTAACATTTCAGGGACACAGATGAGACCATCATTGACACAATAGATAAAGAGGAAATTATGAGATATGTGATACAATTGTTTTGCATAGATCGATAGATATGGACAAAATAAGCATTATAAAATTACTTTTGTTTGTATTAATGATTAAAACAATGATAATAATTATCATAAAAGAATGAAATCCAGTATGCAATGTCCATTTACTCAATGTTTATATTTAAAGTGCTCAAAGCAATCGAGTTTCATATAATTTGGCACACAGGTTTTGCTTGCCAGCAGGACTTTGCCCAACTCTTTAGCCATTAGAGGATTTATGTCACCATTGATGGGCACAGTAAGACTGGCACACAAACACCAGACGTTATTTGCAAAGATTTAAGACCAGAGCTCAAGCAACTAAGCCGCAGTTAACAAGACATTGGGTGGTTTCCAAGATCACTACAATTTTTAGATTTCGAAAGCAATTTATTTTTTGTCATTGTTTCTAAAATTCCGGTGACCTGATAAAAGGAAATAGATTTCTGCGTTTATAATCTTTTTCCTGGCGTGATCTGCCTAGCTTCTAAACTCAGTCAGCCCCATGCCCCACAGTTCACTTCCTGTTTCTCTCAAAGCACTTCCTTTGCACTTGTTGAATGAGTCAAGAGTGCAGTTTCACTGACCTTTACTATTGCAGTGGGTGGCTGTATGTATGTTGGTATAAATGTGTTGGGGTGTGGTGTGTGATTTAGCGTACAAAAGCATGCCGACTTTGGCCGGAGTTGTTGCTATCATTAATTTTATGTCAGAGGACTCACAAACACATGGACGCAATGCACCTCCTTCAAGAGTTAACAATGGTTTGTGAATTTACTGTGATTTCCACATCAGTCTTGGAGAATAGAAGGAATAAATAGACATTTCCTCTTGGCCTTCTGGTTGCACACAAACATGCACACAATCATGCCTCCACAGCCACACGAAGGACGCACAGACCTTTACACACATGCAGACATCCGTTCCACTACAAACAAAAACAACACTTAAAGCCCAGTGACAGTGTAGCTGCTATGAACTGCGGTTTTAACATGCACATCTCTTGCTCATACAGGCATTGTGCACCATTTTGATTTCCTATATCACATTGAGAAAAATATGAGTGTGTGATTTTTCTCAGCAGGTAACCAGTAAAAAAACTAAAATGCACCCAAAACGAGTTTGCACTTAAATGGTTCGTGGGAAAATATCAAGCAAAATTATTATCTATTGGCCCCATTTCACAGGCTCAGATTAAGCCTGGATTAGGCTTTAGTTCAATTAGGACATTTAAGAAGCTTTTATAAACATACTTTAGAAAAAAATTAGACAAAACAATCCACTGACATATTTTAAGATAAGTCAGAGCTCGTTGCTTTCAGTTAAAACAGCTCAAACATGCATTTTAGTCTAGGACTCAATTTAAGCTTTGTCTGTGAAACCAGGGGATTGTGTAGTGTCTTAAAATACACTTCAAATACGAGTATACAACAGTTTATTTAGTGTAGTGGAGCTTGCATAGTGATTACAGAATGCTTTGAGCTGTGTACACTGCAGTTTGTGTGTAGCTTGGTGACATGATCAAATGATTTGTCTTCTGTCTGAACCATTTATATTGACTCAATATGAACCTATGTGGCCTTGTGCCTATGGCAGAATCACAGCCAGAATCAACAGCATTCAGTATGATAATTGCTTAAAATCAATAAGAAAACCAGACCTTGTTGTCTGAAGCGACATGACTATAGGATGTTTGCAGATTTTCAAAATTATTTTCTAACAAAATTAAGTTTTTTATTTGTTGACAGAGTTTTACGACAAAATATGCAAGTATAAGTTGAACCAAATCAACATACAATTCAAACGACAGATAAAAAAATCCTGTTTGCATTTCAACTCTACACATTGCTAAAGAAAAGAAAAAAGATTAATCTGTGAATGTGTATTTAACACTCAGACAGAATTCCTCTCATTCCCTTGTCTGAATTTCAGCTGAGTACTAAAAACAGCTTTACCGCATTTACTAAATTGAAGTCAGCACAGCTGCTTGTCAGCACACAAACTCCCTCATTGGACTCTTCAATCCATTATTCCTCCCCTCAAATCCATTTCTCCGGGCTTTGCATCTCACCACGCCTCGCCTCGTTTTTTCTCAATAGTTGTCAGAGCGTCGGGTCACTCACTAGTCGTCGTGAGGCATCTTCCACTCCCTTTCTTTCTCTCTCTCTGTCTCCCTGTCCTCCACCTTCTCAGGCTCCAGCATCCTTTTTTGTGTGTGCAAAGGCTGAGAAAACCGCGGACCGCGAAGCCGTTCGAATATTTGAGGTTGTTTGAGCTCTTTATTAATTTGCCTGAGTGAGGCAGGAAAACAAACGCGAGTCTTTTCTCCTCAAAAGTTCTCTACCCAAACTCCGACCATGTCCGGCGAAGACGCACCTGCCCAGCAGCAAAACGCCGAGGAGCAGAAGCAGCAGGAGACCAAGACGCCCGCCGAGTCCCCAAAAACCGAGAGCAAACCAGACCCCCCGCCTACCAGCGCGTCCACCGAGGCCGCCGCCGCCGCTGCCGCCACCGACACCCCAGCGCCCGCCGCCGCTGCCGAGAAAGTCCCCGAGGAGGACACGTTCAGCTACAGGGCTCTGGTGCTCACCGGTTACGGCGGGTATGACAAGGTGAAGCTCCAGGTGAAGAAGGGGAAACCGGCGCTCAAAAGCGGCGAGGTGATGGTGCGCGTGAAGATGTGCGGGCTGAACTTCGCCGACCTGATGGCGAGACAGGGACTGTACGACCGACTCCCGTCCCCTCCGGTGTCTCCGGGCATGGAGTGCTCCGGGATCATCGAGGCTGTCGGGGAAGATGTGACTGACAGAAAAGTGAGTAAACTTAGTTTGTGCATGCAGACATTTATCGGCATTAATATTCGTTCTGCGGAGCTCATTTTATTTCATGCAACGTGTTTATTCAACTCAAAGCGCACCCTGAAATCTTGTTCATAATTATAATGCTTAAACGCTGTGCAAAACATAATGTCGGTCATTCAAAGAGACAACTCCTCAAAGTCCGCCACCGGAGACAAAAGAGGAGCGGGAGGGGCGCCGGTAGCCTCGTTTCAGACGCACCGGAGCGCTTGTGGGTCGGAGCGTTGCTTGCGCGCGCGGCTTAACAAACTTTACGTGCAGAGCTAAACAAGAACGCTCCTATTATAAATAGCGAGAAGCTGTGATGATGAATGTAGGGAGTGTCGTTTATTATGATGGAAGCGTTTAGTTTTCTGGGGTTTCGTGAAACTGTAACCACCGCCCTCTTTCTCTGACGGGTTTGTCTCACCTGGGACGCGCAGCATCTGCACGCGCGAGCCGGCTCTTTAGTCGCAGACGTAGCGAAACGACGCTTTGGACATCGTTAATTGACTTTGTGCGGGTGTATTGTGGAGGAGTCTCTCTCCCCACGCGCAGGGAAAAAGGGCGAGGCTCGCGAGGGGAGAAAATGCTAATCGCACGCGCCCTTTGTCATCTGCCTCGCGCATTGTGACACTGACATACACTCTGACACCATTCATCATACGTGCCAGATTTTCTTCATCTTTCTTTTTAGCCTCTTTAAACAATAATTAAAGTTAATCCCTTTGGGCCTATATAAACGTCAACGCCTATTTCTGTAGGCATCCCTCCAATGAAATACAATTTCTTAGCGTTACCATTTTTGATCTAGTTGTTCAGCGGTTCTCTTTGTGACTTAAAATGCTGTACATAAACCTAATGTTACCGTTTCGGCCCTATTGGTCTGCAGAAAACCTAGCAGAGTCTTGGTATGACGTGGACTAATTGACTTTCTATGCGCTCCATATGAACAAATCGATGAGTCATGCCTGATGGTCGCCGCTGGTCTCCATGGCAACGTATCATGGCAACGCCGTGCACCAGCGCTGTCTCTCTGTGTGTTGAAGGGCTTTGATATTTGTTACTAAGAAGAATAAACGTATGTAATGAGAACCAGTCGAGATAATGTTCAAGAATTGTGTGAAATGCAGATTAAAACCCGAGTCTTTGTTAATATGAGTAAAAGAGAGAGGGAGCAAGGAAAAGCAAGCACTAGGCGTTGGCTGGTGGGTGATGCGGAGGAGGAAGATAATGGTTCAGCCCTTCCTCAGCCTTGTCTGTCAACAATATTGAATTTAAAAGGTCATGGTTCTCTCTCTCGCGCTCTCTCTCTCTCTCTCTCTCTCTCTCTCTCTCTCTCTCTCTCTCTGAATTCAATGCATTTCAACTGAGCTTTGTTGGCATTACTGTGAAATATCCAAATATTGCCAATGCAATAGACGCATACAGACATATAGATGAATAAAAGTGGGTAAAACATGTCCATATTATACATAAATATATCACAATTGACAAAAACCTAGTACATTAATACAGAGAGCAGTTCTAAAGGAAAAATAGATCTCTCTCTCTTTCTGTGTATTGGTTTGTATCGTCATGTCAGCAAGCAAACAATTGCTTCATCTCACATTTGGTGACCCGATATTGTTTGGAAAAGCTGACATTGTTTGGTGAGCATGTGAGTTGAGGAATCTGCTGATTGTGATATCCAGAAAGTGACTCTTTCTTAGAGGGAAATTCTGTCTCTGCATTATACGCATCTCCTTTAACACACTCTTGAGAGTTGTAGAGGTGAATGCTAAAGGCCATGACATCCTCTCACATGACCTGACAAATGTTATGCCTAAACTGCTCTCTTGTGCCCACTCTTAGTCTATATTAGCATTTTATTCATGAATAATGCATACAACTTGTTGCTTATGCACACAATATTTATCAGAGTTCTGCTGCGAGGATCAGATACATCTGTTCACAATTATCTTCCTCTGGACCACATTGTCAGCCTGGAATTTCCTCTCTCTCGCTCTCTTTCCCTCCCTCTGTTTGTGTGTGTGTGATTTGACAGGTCGATGATAAACAGCAATGCAGTGAATATCAGTGAGTGAACAGCAGGGACACGTGCCTTTTTAGCTGAATCTGATGGTGCTGTGTAACATTTCTCATAGAGAGAGAGTTTTAACTATGCAGTTTTTTTTTACATGGAATTCTGACGTCTTTTAAAGTAGTTATGTAGTACTGTTATGGTTTTACGAGTTCTTGGCCAAAATCTGTTCACTTAGTATTAACATCACTGTAAGAGTGATCAATCTATTAGAGCCGTGTCATTGTGGAATAATAATTTTAAAAAGTTTTACACGCAGTAAATGTCACAGTTAGAGAGAGAGAGAGGTACTGGTGCTATAAGGGAAGTGTGACATAATTTGACACTTATAGGGATTAAACGATGTGTATATGTATATACTGTATATAAATCTAAGCCCCGTTTCCACATAAAATAAGCAAAAAGAATGGATGGAGTTTAAGAAGTCAAACTCTGACCGCAGGAACTTGCAGTGCATGTTAAGTACGCTGCTCAAAAAATTAAGGTAACACTTAAATCACACATTGGATCTCAATGAATTAAATGTTCAATTTGAAAGTCTTTGAAAGTGTTTGTTTACATTCTACAACTTGATAAGACCAATATTGTCACAACAGTCAATGGAAATCGAAGTCATCAACACACTTTCAAAGTCATACCAATAATCAATATAAAAAACTGAAGTTACAGGCTGATCCATCACAGCAACTCATAATGTAAGTCAGTGGTGTGTATGACCTCCACATACCTGTATGCTCTCTATGCATGCTCCTAATGATATGGTGGATGGTGTCCTGAGGGATCTCCTCCCAAACCTGGATCAGTGCATCAGTGAGATCCTGGACAGTCTGTGGTGCTACCTGGTCCGCTTTAGATGCTCTAATACATAATATCTCAGAGGTTCTCAATTCAGGGCCAGGCAATGGCATCAAATCCTTCATCTAAAAACTGCCACATTGCCGCATTGGGGCATTATCGTGCACTAGGAGGAACCCAGGGCCACTGCACCAGTATTGGATTTAATTTTGGTATCTAACAGCAGGAAGGGAACCATTGGCTAGCATGTGGAGGTCTGTTTGTCCCTCCAAGGAGATTCCTCCCCGGACCATTACTGACCCACTGCTAAACCGGTCATGCTGGTTGATGTTGCACGCAGCATAACTTTCCCCATCTCCACACCCTTTCACGTCTGTCACGTACTTGTGAGAACCTTCTCTCGTCAGTGAAGAGACTGGGCATCAGTGGCAGACTTGAATTCTGGCAAATGTCAATTGATCTACACTGTTCTGAGCTGTTAGCACAGGTCCCAGTAGAGTACGTTGGGCCCTCATTCCACCCCCATAAAGTCTGTTCCTGACCGTTTGGTCCGAAAAGTGCACACTAGTAACCTGCTGGAGGTCATTTTGTTGGGCTCTGGCAGTGCGCTGATACCGGTCCTGCTGTTGGGATGTTGCCCATACATCCCTGTCCAGCTGTCCTCATGTAACGGCCTAACTTCCAGTATTTCCTTCATGTTCGGCATATATGGATGTGCCATTGTGGAGGATCAGGAGAGCCTGATTTGGTCTCTTGCTACAGACAGTGTCAAGGACCCTAACAAACATAAAACTAAAGCCAAATCAGTCAGGAAGAATAAGGAGAGAACATTTATGTATGGCCACCACAGATTGCAGAATCATTCCCTTTTAGGAGGTTGTTTTGCTGTTGCCTCTCCAGTGCACCTGTTGTCACTTTAATTTGCATCAAAGTTGTTGAAACTGATTCACAATCACTTATGCTTCCTAATTGGACCGACTGATATCCCTGAAGTTTAGCGGACTTGGTGTTGCACTGTGTTTAAGTGTTCCCTTAATGCTTTTGAGCAGCGCATTTTAACTTTGCATCTAATACTTTTTGTTATTACATGTAGTCTGGTTAAAAAAAATAAAGACACAAAAAAGACAAACTTCCACAGGACTTAAGTACTCTGCTCAAAAGTTTAAGGGAACACTTAAATCACACATTGGATCTCAATTAATTAAATGCATGCATGTCTGTGTGAAATATATGGAAACATTTCTGCCAAATGGTAAGTTGTTTTATATTATATATTAACAAAAAAAAATGTTTACATGGTATAGAAAAGGGATATTGTATATCTTAGATCTAGTGCTGGTCATTTCTATAAAGTCTTTTGCCTTTTCTGCAGAATTTAAAATGAGAATGAGGGGAAAAAATCATGTAATATCTTAATATGAGATAATTAAGCTGCATGCATAATAATATTAGTAATAATAATAAAAAGTGAAATATAGCAAAACTTGTCTTTTTAATTAGTTCCTGCCTAATTAGCTACTTCATAGACGCAACATTGTATTTTTGCATGGATTGTGCTCCCCGGATCAGTGATGGGGTTAAGGCTCTTAAAGGCACAGTGGTGATAAAACAGGATTGTGATCTTAATATCTCTCTACCTCACATGGGATTCTGAGTGGCCGTCCTTTGTGTTTGCAGGCTGGAGCCTTAACCGCAGGGATACTGCCATCACGTACAAAACAAACAAACAGATAAAATAGACTAAATCAGTGCTTGGAGACACTAAAGCTTTATGGAGCAGAATCCTGCTCATTTCCACAGCAACAAGATTACAAGTTTGCCGACAGATGTATTTCATGAACCTAATGCATTAGAGAGCCACTTTACTCTTCAAAGTCAGTGTGTGTGTGTGTGTGTGTACATGCATGCTTACAGGAGAGACTTGTGCAGCCAGTGACAGACATCTTACAAGCCCTTCAGCTGGCCTTGATCTTTGCAAACTCAGCTGAAAAGCTTCTTTTTTTTGTGTGTGTGTGTGCAAGCACAGAATACAAAGTATAAGTTTGTGACACAAGTGTGACTGTTTTGCAAGTCTGACAAATAGAGATAGCGAAAAAGAGTGAGTACAGTGAGTCATGATCACGATTTCTGGCAGAGACTTGAATGCCCATTGATCTGTGATGTGCAATTAAAGGAGGAAGAGGAATGGCAGAAAGCAAGACTGAGACGTGGAAGACGAGATGAGAGAGACAGGGAGGAGAAATGAAATGGGGCACAGACGTATCGGTCTGGGACTAGCCCAGCGCTCTAATTGGACGGTATAGACAAAGATGCCCATGTGTCCCTTGGGCCTATTAGACTTGTGTGTGTGTGTTTTCCTGTCTGTGAGGGAAGCACTGTATGTATTAGTGTTTGTGGTTTTTCTTTGAGGAAAAGCTTCTGTGTGTGTGTGGTTCCTGAAGCTCTGTTGATCATTTGTGCCAAGTTTGTGTGTCCTCCGCAAGAGAAATAAAGAGAGAGGTGCTTTTCTGTGTGTGTGTTGTCTTCTCTCAAGCTCATTGAGGCTGAAGGATCTGCCTGCCCCCTGATGAGAGGAACTGATCTTAGAAATAAAGAAAGACTGAGCATGATAGAGGGGGAGATGAGAGATGAAAAGAAGTGATAGACAGAGAAAGAGTGGTGGAGGAAGTGGGATGTTTATGATACTAATGATTAAGAAAATGCACAAGTGGAGGACAGGACATAAGTGTTGAGTGCTTTTTGTGCACAATACAAAGGTCTGATCAGTCAGTGTCACTGCCTTTGTGACTTTTGAACAGCTCTTAAAGGTGAAGTGTGCCATTTGTTGGCGCTAGCGACACCAAACAGAATTGCAATCTGTTTGTTTGAGCAGCTTGACCAGGTCTGATATAACAGCACTGGGTCAACCAATGAGAATTACACTATGCAATTGCTTGAGTTTATTAGTGGTACTACTTGTGCTACTGTATTTAAAGGGAAAGTTCACCCAAAAATGGAAAAACAAATTCTGAATGCAGTTTTGTAGTCGATTGTTGGAAGGGGGTTTAAGTGGTGTAAATTATTAAAGATGCCTATAATACTATATGTCAACAAAGAGAAGTCTGACGTTTACTGGAAGATCGACATTTTGTTTAAAAGTTGTGCTTACGTTTTAATTTTTTTAAGAAAATGCATGGATAAGCCATTCACAATAAGATGCCTTTAGAAAATGGATGTGGTGAACCGTGCCAACTTCAGACGGACTAGTTTGCTTCGTGGTTGTGTGTGAAAGGCGTCCAATGTGTGTTTATCCTTAAAATATTTGATTCGATGCGTTCTATATACTTGAACGGATAGATGGAGACTGCAGATCAACTATGCAACAAAATGTTGGACCTTGATTTTGAACTGCATATGTAAATGTACTTACGGAGGCTCGGAGGTCTGTGCTACGTGTGAGTGAGACTTTTTGCATTCCTTGTATCTCCTCCTTCCAAAGGAAGTAGTGGAAGTCTGCTGAGTTTTCCAGTTTTTCCTTTATCTGTGTGTATGGGTCTCCAAGGTAATTAAAGGATTTTCAGTTACAACAGATATTATCAAATGACTCTAAATGGAGCACATTTATCTGCTCCAAGATAAAGTTTAGCCAAACAGTCCAGATGGCCAACAGTACAGGATCAAATATTTCGTGGAAGTATGCTAAATGTTTTGAAGGGTAATGACAACTAAATAGACAAAAGATCCCCCAGATTTCTGCAGCTGTGGGAATTTTTGGTAAACTGCACTACATAACGCAGCAAACGAGCAAATCACTTTACAGATCCAATGAGGATCGTCACATCTTCTCAAATACTTTCGTAATTTTTTTTTTATGTACGCGGCATTGTTGCAGCTCCACTCTGTTTATTCTGTGGCGTAAATCAGTGAAAGGCATATTGTGCAGGGCTGTTGTCTAAGTCTTCCTTGAACACTTCTCTCTTTCCCTGTCTGTAGGTGGGTGATAAGGTTCTGGTTCTGAATCGCTGTGGTCTATGGCAGGAAGTAGTAGTGGTGGCGACCACACACACCTTCCTGATGCCCGAGGGCATGACCTTTGAGGAGGCGGCAGCACTTCCTGTCAACTACATCACTGCCTACATGATGCTCTTCGACTTTGGGCACCTGCGTCCCAACCAGAGCGTGCTCATCCATATGGCCGCAGGTGAGTGAAAGTGTGTATGCTTGGAGATTATGTAAATGTATTTTGGGCTTCATAACCGGGATTACACGCAACATAATGCAATTTATATTTTCGTGATCCACAACACAAAGGATGTATCTATCAAATGCAGGTGTGTGTGTGTATGGCCCGTGCAGCTGGCTAAAAGGAGCCTTGGGGTTTTTTTACATCTGCGAGAGCAGTGGTTTATATTTACTTACTTGCTCCCACTATCATTTGTGTGAGTGGAACAGCTAGTCCCTTGTGTTAATTAACTATTTGTCGTCCCTAAGGGCTCTTTCACTCTGTGCAGGTGTACGTATGTGCGGGGGTGTGTTGGGAATCTGTGCTCTCTAAATGATGAACTTTGGGAGACACTGAGTGCAGGTGCAGGTTTGAATAGCAACTATTCCCATATGTGTCAAACAAATCTCTTATCGATAAATTCATGCAAGCTAATCCCTTAGCAGCCGTTTAGTTTATAAATGTTTAGACCGTATAGACTGTTCTGTGGTTGTATTGGAAAACACTGACTGATTTTTGGAATGAGAGTTATTTGGTTTAAATGTGATTTACACAGTTGTTCAATTAATTATGTAACGTTTCATGTGAACTGTTCTAACTTGAAAACACAGCAGTGTGTATGAATGTGCGCTTATCAATAATTTAGTCGCAATTTCTTGTCGGCTACCAGAATTGCTAGTGTGTGTTGCAGTGTTAGGTTAATGAAAATAGGTTCATTTTTATTCATAAGGGTTTTTTTTGTTATTTATAAGGGTCTTTTTGTTTTGTTTTTTGTCAGGGTTAATAACCTAAGTAAGAAATTCTAACGGGCTAAGGAGCAAATTTTTGTTGTATTCACCGTATTTTGGCTGGTTTTCAATGTTATTTTTTAGCTGTACAAAACTGCTTATACTGCTTCATATGTAAACTGGGATTATTTTCATGTGTTGTCTTAACTATAAATGTGCTAGTTTGTAGCGCAAACAGTTTTACGGTTTACTGCACTTTGATGTATTCTCGTTATTTCCTTATAGCGGCTAATAAAATGGAAGTCTTGCACATTCACAGAAAATACCTGTTGAAAAATGAGGATAAATATAAAACAAACCAGTGTTTTGATTAATTCTAGGTGAAATTGCATTTGCTTACGAGAGGGATTGTCTGGAAAACAAGTGCAATAGCTGGAATCAAACTGAGGGTACTAGCTAAATCTGTTTAAAATGTGATTAAGATCAGGAAACTAGAGAACAAGTTACTCTTGTATGAAACAACCTCCACATACCTAAGAAATACCAGCATTAAAAATGGCAACGTCATGATGAAAAGCACCAAACAGCCTCCTGCCTGAGAAACTGCTTAGAAATAATACATCTAATTTAAAAAAATAGAAAACTGTTCAAAATTAAATATTTGACGTGCAATTGTTTGCGCTTTATAGTATGTGCGTGAGTGTTTTTAATGCATAGCTTACAAAAATAGTTAATGTAAGAAGATGCACTACAAAGCTATTTGACAATTGTTAAAGGCATTGATTGCAAGTGTGGTTCATACCAAGCACCCAGGGTCACATACTGGTTCATTTTTATTTATTTTAGCTTATAACTTCTGGCTTAAAGTCACCAAGAATGGATTCTTATTGTTATTGAATATTTCCAGGCAAAGTCTTATAAGATGGCATCAAACGGCAAGAATAGCAAACCACAGCATTCCAATCCAAGATTATCTCCGTGTCCGTTTTATACTGACTTTAACGTTAGGTGCAGATTCATTGGGTCAGTCCAACCCATACACTGTGCCACCTAGTGTTCGCTTTTATTATCAAGAAATATTGTACTAATCAAATGGATTTTCATGCTTTAGTGTCCTGACTCTATTTTTACTATTTGGCAACTAACAACTGACAAAACTGTTTTTGCAGCTGTATTTCTTGCTAGAAGGTGTCTTGTGAAATGGTGAAAAATAATTTTAAGAATTATTCTGACTCCTGAGCCTCGTTCTGTTGAACAAGTTAGTATTTCGAAAGCCTCCCCACACATTTCAATTTCAAAGTGATGATATAGCCCAGTGGAGGCATTTCAGTGTTTTGTACACAGCACTTTTGCATTAGCTGATTAACTTATTCTGAGAAGTGCCTGATGGATTTCTGCATCTCAGGCATACTGTTTAAAAAGAAAATGAGATTGTTTCCATCTTGCATTCGTTTCCGTGTGTTTGTGAGGGGGAAAAAACACTTTTTAGAGTAATGATTTTTTTTTTTTGTCTAATAATTGATCTCTTGAAATACTCATCCAGAATGTGTTAAGATACCTTTTTAAATGCAGTGAGCACAAATAAAACATGGAAGAAATTTGTGTAAATTGTACATTAAACTATTCTTGGAAAACTACCTTCAGTGGGATGATTTTACTCTGGAATCAATTGTGTATCATGAATGAGGTCTGATGAGCAGAATGAAATCTTCTCATATTCCCTCTCTGGGGTCTGATATGTGTCTGAAATCCCCTGTTGCTGTGGATGCTGGTGGACATATGCATCAGTGTGGGTGTGGACGAAGCTTTGGCTCGGGGTGGAAGGAAGCGCTCTCATCCAACTGGAGTGTTGCAGAAACCAGAAATCTCAAACAATCTCCAAAGTGTCGTCTTAAACCACCACACCCTAACAGTGAAGGAGGGAGTTTTTATGAAAAAAAAAACCTTAGTAGTTACAGATATTTGCAGGGGAATCAAAACAAAATCCCCATAATAAATAAAGATCTCTTGTCTGTCATCTCTGGAGTGGAGGCGTCAGTCACAGATGAGTAGTCTGTAGTTATATGGCACATCATGTTTATCTTAATTATAACCATCTTTATTTGTTTCAGCTCGTATGTTTTCTTGTTCTTGAGATTGTTCGTGTGTGTATGAATGCTTGAGTGTGTGTGTGTGTGCACACTCAGGAAGCCCTTGGTATCTCAGGGCACAGGATGTTTTTTGAATTCGCTGTAAAACTGGAAATGTGTTTCCTCTTGCGTGAAGAATGACACTGTGCGTTTCAGGCAAATACTGATGTGTTTTCTTTGGGGGAAGAATGAAAATTGTTATTATTTACTCAATCTTATTTTGATCCAAGCCCATATGACTATTTCTTTTGTGAACACAAAAGAAGACATTTTGATGGCTGTCATTCTGAAGCTGTCTGGCTTCAAAAAGGGTACTAAGGCACCCTAAAAGTATCCGATCACAAACAGGCGTACAGGTTTAAACTGGATCCAAAATGTTTTGTGATCAGATTTGTGGAAGGTAGTTGAAAGCGCATGTCAACACACATTTGTAGTGTAAACTCTAATCCGTCCTGACGCTTCCCGCACAGCTGTGAAGAACCGCTTGCTTGTTATAATAGGTTGTTGTATTTGGACAACCTTAAAGGAAAGACGTGGATCTCAGTGGGCGCTGCGTTTGTAAAATAAAACAAACATTACACTCGCACCAAAAACAGCATTCCAGGATTACGAAGTCCAGGAAGAGTGTTGACCATCAGCTATGGATTTTTTTGGAGTCCATATCTCCTGTTATTCTTTAAAATTTTCTTTCATACAAAAATATATGTACTCACCCTCGTGTCGTTTCACCCTTGTATATGAATTCTGTTAACTCTGTGGAAAAAGAGGTTTTAAAAGTGACTTGTGTGCTACATTCAAAGTCTTCGAAAGCAATGCAATAGCTTTTTGTGAGGAAAAGACTGGAACTTTATTAGGTTGAAAAATCCTCCTCACTACCACAGCTGCAGTGTTATTTTATATTATTTGTATGCTATTATAGTATTTATTTATATTTTGAATTAGACTATAAAATTTTTTTTATTTTTTTACATTTTTTTGCACGTCTTATTTGCACTTAAACATTTTTGGAGGATTTCTTCCCCCGAGTGACACAAACAGTAAAGGCTTATTACAAAAAATTATCACATTTTTAATTGAGCTGCATCTGAATAAAATTGTGGCGATGGCCTAAAGTAATCAAAAGTTACAGCATTTGGAACAGATTTTCTTTTAGCCTTTGACAATATGTTAATTATGGGGGGGGGTGTTTTTAAGGAATATTTTGTGATCAACTCAATGGATTGTTCATTTTGGACTCTTTTTAATCAAGAATCTGCTGTAAATAATGATGTGCCATCTAACCACACTCTGCGAAAATGCAGAAAATGACCAATGCAGCTTCCATATATTGTTTACTTATGAATCTTGCTGGGCTTCCTGTATTAGTAACTTGCTCACGCTTAGTCAAAGTCCAAACAATTATGCTTGACGTTTTTGGCCCATTGCAGTACATGGTACAAAAAAGTATTTGATATATTCTGAAAACATTTTTAAAATGTATTAGCAAATAACGCACTACTTTGTCATTAATAAAATTGGCTATATTTGTTGTAAAGTTCAAACTAAGGTTTTGACTTTTTTTATTTCATTTATAAATCAATACAGTAATTTTAAAACTAATTAGATTATTAGTTTTGAGTAGAATTCTTGAGATGTAACATACAAGGTACAGAAATATTTCAGTTTCTTTTTGTTCACTTGCCTATAGGACATTATAATGTGATATGGTAGACTTCTATTGATTTGTATAAACTGCCAGAGCAAGCGCGAGCAGTGCACAGCCTATTCATTGTGACAGCACCTCATGCCAAATGCTACACCATTATCTGTCTGATTGGTAGGTGACTCACTTGAATTTGATTGACCAGTCACTAGCTATTTATTTTGTTTGCTGGAACCTTTGCTCTGATTTGAGAAGTTTTAAAGAAAGCAAGAAGAAGAGTCAGATAAAAAACTTTTTATAAATTGGCACAATTTTCAACCTCCACTTTGAGTCCTGTTAAATAACTAGCAATGAAACAAGTCCCGCTGTCTCTCCCTGTCCTCTATTTGCACTGAGGGTGTGGGCTGAGCGCTCGTATGTTGGGAATCTGCAGAATTCCTCTGTGTTTTGGGGGAAAATTCCCTCTCACTATAGAGCAGGGTAATATTGTCGTGTCCGAGATTGTTGGCCGCCAAGTGTGAATGTGTGGATGGAGGGAAACATAAAGAGTTCACTGTGTGCGTGTCACCCTCGTACGCCCTTGTGTAAAACAGCTTAATTAGATGAACATTCTGCTTAATTTTCTTAAATAAAAAAATAAAAAGCCACACAATCCTGAGCACAACAAATTGAATTAAACGGGAGAATCTGCTTATGGAGCAACAGATTATTTACGTTTTTTACGAGTCAGTTTGGTCAGTGCATACATTTATTTTATTCAAAAACACTTTGTATGGATTACTTTTGATTTACATTGTTGGCAAAGCAGTTAGACATTTGGCTAAACGGCATATGGTCTGTAGCTTATTCTGGCCAAGAACTGCTCACTTGGACAGAAAAGAGACCTTATGAAGTGACTAACTACAATTTTTGTTTTCCGTGCAGTTTAGAAGCAGGTTTATCTAAAATGTATCACAATAAAATACCGGTATGGACAAAGGTATTTCAAATATAGATGCTCCCTTACAGTTACATTTACTGTTGGGGAAAATTAAAAAAAAAATTTAAGAATTAAAACAAATTTAAGTTGCAATTTTTCATTTAAGTCTTCCTTGGGTCCGAGATAATTTCCCATGCCAGAAGCCACTCTTACATATGGGGGATTTAGTGAAATTCACGCAAAAGACTTAGCGAACACGTGAGTTGAGCAAGGGAGAATAATGTGCTCATTTTTTTTTGAGATTACTACATATGAGCACAAATGAAAGAGGTTCATTTTGTGTGTGTGTGTGTGTGTGTGTGTGTGAAGGAGAGGTTAAGGGGTCTCTTGGCAGTTCTACCGTAGGTCTTGTGATTGGAGCTCAGTGGTCATGTGGCAGGCTGGCACTGCACCCCCCCCCCATGAGGTCCAGGAGACAAGTCAAGGGGGACAGCAGGTTAAAAAGCATGATGTGAAAGAGACGTGTGTTCTCATGCATTGTGAGCTCTCTGACACAGAAAATGGCGGTCCTGCTGCTTTCAGAGAAACCAACTCCTCTCGAGTCGCCATGGCAACACAAACTTCATTCACTGGCGAGTGAATGAGAGGGAGGAAAAGAGGGCCATTTAATGAAGTGATGGGACAGAAGATACTGTTTATGAGCTTGTTTCAGTGTCCGTGCTCACTGAACTCCGATCCAGTGAAAGTTGATTTACTGGCAGACTGCGGATGTGGATTTTATTTAGCTATATGTTAGAGACGAACTAAGTAACATGATTTGGACCCTTTCTACAGCATAGTAGGAAGAGAAGACAAAATAGGGAATTATAAGTTTGAGAAATATAAATGATTTGGTTGAAAAAAAAACTAAGCAAACTCTACTAAGTTATAGATTTTTATTTTTTTTATCTGCAAATTTTGTAAGCTGGCTACCCTCTTTTCCCATATTTGTATAAATTTTGTCTCTCGATTGATCTAGCATAGGCTATCTTTGCAAACCGTTACTCATTCTGACATGGGTTTTATTTGATTCTATTTTTATTAATTTAAATAATATACAGTGGAGTTCGGTTATATCGACGGCCTCTGGGGTTGCAAAAAAGCATCGAGAACCCATATAACATATTACCGATTTTTCCACATGTAACCCACAGAAGCAGATAATCTGAACGCTCATATAGCCAGCGGGTTTTGGGTTTTGTGTAAAAAATCCATAGATTGAACTTTTTTGTGTAATTTCACATTTAGAATTTCAAATGTTGCTCGCATGACGTCAATTATCCATAACTGTTCAGGCTTGGTACACATTGCGCGAAATTCACACAATAAGAAAACCAACACAAGTCAGAATCAAAAGAAATAGAAAAAGCAGTCTCTCCCACTGTGCAACAGCTCGTCCCTTAAGAAGCGAGTTGTTCGTGAGTTGAGATAAGTGAACTGTATCTAACTCCAGTGTAACTCCACTGTATTTAAAATAAACTTTTCAAAGATGGTTGGGCTCTAGTTTTGCATCATATTTATGAATTTTGATTAGGTTTTATCTCTTCTCTAGGCTATTTTGTTTTCTCCATGCTGTTATTTACTTAAGTGAAATGTAAACTTCTCTAAACTGCACTAAATTTATCCTATTAATGAAAAGTGCCAGCAAAAGTGTGTGTGTTAGTGTTAGCAAGGGTTGTTCCTTACAACCCAAAGCCTAGAGCACTTGATCACATTTTATGAATATCACTATGTATGTGTGCTCTATTAACTTTGTCATTAGATAAGCTTTACCCTTTATAGGTTCATGCACTAGTGACCTTTTAAGACACTGCACAGCCGCTTCCCTTAGAAACACGCATGCAAGGCATGCCGTTAAAATTGAGATTAAATGGATCTGCTCGCAATCTCTGCCTGATGTAAATGGCATCTTTACGACATTAGAGCCCAGACAGATCTTGTGATTAATCACCTGCTGTCCTGGAGCCTTGACTCTCAGTCTTTAGGTTAAAGCTTGTAACGAAACATACTAACTTTTGAAATGTTTGCTGTTGCTTTTTTTATGTAGGTATGGTAGCAGATTGTTTATACAAATATGCCATTTTCGTAAAACTTTTGACATAAACCACCACGTCTAAATCTTAAGCTTTTAGATTTTCTTGATTCTGAGATTCTTTGATCAATTCTTGTTTCTCCAGGACAAATAATAATGCATTAGACTAGAAAAGGGTTAGATCCATTTAAAAATGGGTCATAGTTGTCTGTCCTTGAATCCACAAGTTTGAATCGGGCTAATGGGATTGGTAGAATGATCCTAATGTTTGTATATGTGTGGGCGTTCATTTTTAAGGTCAAATGGCTGCATTGAGTTTTGTCCTCTTGTAACCCTTTGCTTACTTTTGTTTTGAGATGGAAAATGCTGAAAATACTTTGTTCTTGTTTTGTTCCTTCTCTAGGTGGAGTAGGCATTGCTGCCACTCAGTTGTGTAAAACGGTGAACGATGTCACAGTGTTTGGCACCGCCTCTGCCAGCAAGCACGAGGTCATCAGCCAGGGCGGAGTCACGCACCCTATCGACTACAGGACACGTGATTACGTAGAGGAGATCCGTAAAATAAGCCCCAAAGGTGAGCGCAGACACCACAAACCAGTTTTTAAAGATGTACTTCACCATGCAAAAGTACTGCCATGCGGACAGTAAAAAAATAAATAATACTAGCAAGGACTTAGAAACTTAACAAAGTAAATGTCTTTACTTTTGAGCATTTTAATATGTTAAATAAAGTCTGTCCTTTTGAACTTTCTATTCATCAAAGAATTTGGAAAAAATAAGGCAGCACAACTGTTTCAACACGGACAAAAATAAAATGTTTCTGGAGCAGCAAATCATCATATTAGAATTATTTCTGAAGGGTCATGTGACACTGAAGACTGCAGTAAAGATGCAGAAAAGACCAATTGGACATAATCTTAAAAGCAACATATTCACTCACTGACTAATCAAAACAAATAAATCTATGAAAATGATTTCAATTTGTTCTGCTTTCTCTGTGTGCATATAGCATAGCAACTTTTCTGCAGTTAAAGACAGAATGGAAAGCTAACATGAAAAGCGTAAAGCCTTTTCTAAGAAGTTTATAATGAATCTTTCTGCTTTGAATTGGTTAACAGACCGCTTTTGTCTTCCACCATTTGAGTTTTTGGTTGTGTATGTATGTTTAGTCAGGTGTAACTTTTAACACACAGCCTGATAAAATGTTGTTTACTCTTATCTCATCACAGAAATGTACAAAGCAAATTCCTTTTTGTTTAACTCTGACTGAACGTTTTATTTAATGTACTCCTTTGACCATAAACGTCTTAGAAATGTAGAAACATTATCACTTTGAATACATTCCCCTCCGGTCAAGATTAGAGCAAAAGAATTTCACTGATTTGCTAAACTTGAAATAAGACATGACCATCTGTAGTATAAGATAGCGATTCTGAAAAGGCTGTGGAAGCACGCATCTGAAAAAGAAAATAACCTAAACAAGATACAATGCAGAAAGTGTGCTGTTCTCTTTTTGTTTAAAGATTTTTAGATTGTTACAAAAGATATCGGTTTTAAATGAATGCGGCTCTTTTGAACTGCATTCATTTAAAACCAATATCTTCTGTAACAAAGTAAAAACCTTCAGTGGCTTTTGATCAATCGAATGTATCCTTGCTTAAGAAAATTATGAACTTTCAAAAATTCTTACTGTTTTATAGATGCAGTATATATTAAATGGGTAATTCAGCATCGGTCTTTCTGCCTGTGTGTTTCAGGGTTGGATATTGTTCTGGATCCTCTGGGAGGCTCTGACACCCATAAGGGCTACAACCTACTGAAGCCAATGGGGAAGCTCATCAGCTACGGTGAGCCACAAGGGACACTCTGAATATCAGCTTCCATGCATTTCACTTGTTTTTAAGTTTTAATATCACTTTGACCAAATACTACAGTTTTAAAGCAATGTCCAATATGTGGTTTTACTGCTTAAGTTGCACTAACTAACCCAAGTAGACTCATCTGAATGGCCTGATGGGCTGGCTGATCCAAGCATGGGAAGGGGTGGGTTGTGCCCACCCAATCAGAATTTGGGCACAGATGGCGTTAATCTGCTTTTTACTATTTGGACATTTGATTAAATACAATCTGAGACAGGCTGTTTGATGAAGTGCTGTAGAATGCCCAACCAATCCAAAAAATAACCCCAGAAAATTGCAGTTAAAAAAAAGAGAAGTATTTGTCTTTTAAATTTCATTAACTGAAAGTAAGCGCGTGGTGCATTATATGTTCACAAAGCGCTTTCAGTCTGTAGTGGAAAGCAGAGGTTGACAATCACACAAGTGAAATCTAGCAGACATGTTTGTGTGATATCTAGATGAGAATAATGGGGAGTTGAATTTATTTTCATGAATATGTCTTTATATTAACTTTTTCACTGACTGATTTTAAAAGCATCATTTGGTCAGCACTAAAATCGGTCATACTTTGAGATGTGCTAGAAAACCTTGCTCTTTTAAGATTGTGTATTTATTACATGGATGGAGCAAGAACATAATGCAAGTGTATAATGCATAGTAGCCTGCATTAGGGAGCGCCTACTCTCCACCAAAGCTTCAGCACCTCTGCCGCTTGCAGCCGCGACAGAATGACGTCACAGGGAAATGTAAAATGAAGGAGGTTTAATACAAGTTCGGCTGGCCGGATTAAAAAGCCCAACGAGCTGGATGTGACCAGGGATGTGATCCGTAGTTTGTCCACCCCTGATGTATACCAATAAAAAACTGTTACGGATCTGGAACAGGATTCATTTGTTTTCTATTATTTCTTATGGGAAAACATGATTCGAGATACAAACAATTCGAGTTACAAGCTCTGCCCTGGAACGGATTATGCTCGTATCTAGAGGTGTTATTGTATATGAGCTGTTTATCTTTCATTCAGTTAGGGGCCTTTCACACCGAAGATGATTTTGCTGTTAAAAAACCATGAGACGCATGTCAGTGCAGGTCTAGAGATGCGTTTTTTAAATTACGTTGAACTTATTTTAACTGGATTAATTGCATTTTAGAACCCCACACATGGGATTCTGCAAAAAAAAATGTTTGTGAGATGAAAGCACACGCCTGTCTAGCGCATTTACAAAAAAAAATAATAATGAAGTAGTGCAGTGGAATTTAAGAACTGGTTCTGTGTGACCCGGCACTTAAAGTTGTGCATGTTCATTTAGCGACAGTAGACTTCTGTGGTGTTTTCTTTTTTTCGAATTGTCCCTGGACAGTAGAAAAATGAAAATAAATAATTTAAGTAAGATGGAATAAAAATCTATCCATCTAGCAATTACACACAAGATATCCCACCCAGGATATCTGCTCGCCCACCCTTTTATAGCTGCCAAGAGACAGGCCTGCTTGACAGTGACGTATTACAGTAAATCAGCTTCAGAAACACAATACCCGGAACAAGACCCCTTAAACATGGCGCCCTGTAGTCCAACCCAACTGTCTTTGTCCCTCCATCTCTTTTTCTCGCTTACTCCCTTTCTCTATCCTGCCTTATCAGAACAATGGCTCCTCTATCCGTCACAGAACCCAGAATGTGTCCGAATGTAACAGACTGGGTCAGGTCCAAATCACAGGCCAACTCAGAGCTCGCTTTGTGTGAATGTGTGTGAGAAAGCGAGGCATAGGGACAAAAAGAGAGGGTTGTCATTGTTTTGTGTACATTTCCCCTTCTCTAATGGTACTATAGAGTGTAATTTACTCTGCTATTCTGTGTCTTCCCAATGTGTGGCATACTTATCTTATTTCATGCTAATAAGACACATTTTGAAGTGAACAGAAATGGTTATTTTATTATTATTCTATTAGAAAAGGAAAGGGAGAACATGGGAGGGAGTGACTGACATGGGAAGCGACGTGAGAGGATGTGCGGACAGTGAGCGAATGAAGACGGGTCAAAGAGTGCAGTGTTGGAAAAGGGAGGAAAAAGAGCGAAAGAAGGATGGCTAGAGAGGCATGTCATTCCTCTGTAAATGAAGAACGCTCACTGTGGGAGCCATTAAGCAGTAATTCACCCATTGGTCAACCACACACACATTTTACATGCAGAAAGCTCACACAAATACCTATTCATGCTTGGGGAACATACTTCAAACGCCTTGCACACGCAAAGACATTTTTGCATGCTAGGGCATTGGGGTGGGTGGTATTATGGTAGAGATTTTGTGAAACGGTTTATAATTACTTTATGTTTGACTGTTTTACATTTTATTTTTCCTTTTATACTTAAACAAGGAACATGTTTGTAATGAATAATATTCTGTCAGGACCAATAACGTCAAAGATAATTGTCAATTAGCATACAGTTTGAAATGTCGGTGTGGTTCTGTTCCGAGCAAGAACTCTCGGCACAGCCTAGCATGGCTAAGAAGCAGGGAGAGCAACAACAATGAAAGCCGAATTTTCAGTTATCCTACAGAAATCATTCAGATTCAAGTTTATTTATCATTACACATGTACAAGTACAGTATAACAAAATGTAGTTTGCGCAAGCCTCCGTGCCGCAGCCATTTCAGGCGCCGCCACACGCTCTCCAGGAGTGAGATACAATATTGTATTCTAATATGAAACATTTCTTTTATTTATCATTGTTAACTTTTTTTCACCAGTTAGAAATCATTTTATAGCGTTATAAATTGTGTTCCTTGAATGCAATGTTAGTCGCTTTGGATAAAAGCATCTGCCAAATGCATAAATGTAAATGTATTTTTAAAGTCACTTTTGATCAATTTAATGCATCCTTGCTGAATAAAAGTATTTATTTTTTTGACACATTTTTGAGTGACTGTGTGTATTGTGATATTTTCTGTTACCATCATACAAAGTGCTGTCAAAACAGTGTGGTTGTGCTGCCCATCCACTAAGTCAGTAATATCTTGCCAAAATCATATTGTGTGTGTGTGTTTGGACCCTGCAGGTGCCGCTAACATGTTGGCGGGCCAGAAGAAGAACCTGTTTGCGGTGGCTAAGACCTGGTATCAGCAGTTCACCGTACATACCCTGAGTCTGATCCAAGGGAACCGCTCTGTGTGCGGGTTTCACCTGGGCTACCTGGACTCTGAGAGTGAGCTCATCGCTCAGGCCATGGCGGTCATTATGGACCTGTACAAACAGGGCAAGATCAAGCCCCGGATTGACTCCACCTACCACCTAGAACAGGTGACTGACTTTGCCTGATGGGGGTATAAAAAAAAAATATATATATATATAATAGAACAGAACCCCGATTTATAAAAATAATCCGTTCCGAGGTTGGCTTCGTAATCGATCTTTTCGTGAGTCGGTCAGGCTTTTACATGTAAATTGCTTAATCCGTTCCAAGCCCTACGAAAACACCATATTTAATTTTATAATAAAACTAAAACACTCACCATATTGTCTTCCCTTTCACTTCATGAATACATAAAGCAACAATCTTCACATCCATGGCTAGTGATTAGAAAAAAGTTTGTTAACTGGGCACAAAATAATGGCGATGCAGTACGATGAAAATAAAACTTGTATGCGAATGCGCGGACAAACTTTAGCGTTAGCGTAGCACAGATGAAATGGGAGAGGAACGCCACTACGCAGAGGCTGGTGGGAGTGATGCTGACCAATAGGAGAGTAAGATGCTGCAGCGAAAGCTAGCGTCCGAGCCGGGAGACAGCCAATGGGAGAGCGGGACGATTGGTTCGAGTTTACGGGTCAGTGGCGCGCAAATTTCAAAACAAAACTCGGAAATAGTCGCCTCAGCCGAGATTTCGTTTTTCGCATCTCGATCATTTTGTCTTTACTCAGGTGAAACCCCACCCCCCCGAAATCTTTTATTGTGCGTCGAACCTTTCGTACATGGTGTGTTTCGTAAGTCGGGGTTCTACTTTATATATAAAATGTGAGTGCCTGAATGGGTGTTCTTTCATTAACTTCACATCATCCACCATCCAAGACTTGTACTCCTTCCACCCTTTGATCAAGCGTATTTGCTTTGTCCCTCACTCATACTTTCATCCATCTTTTCCTATTATGTCTTCTCCTTTCTTATCTCCCCTGTTGCTATGGAGACGTGTCTTGCTGCTTACAGTAAGTGACTGCGAATGTGAGCTGATGCTTTAACGATCTGGACTTTTATCAGCCTCATCAGACATTAGTGTTATTGGAAAAAGAAGGAAAAAAAGAGACATGCTTTCACATTCCAGTGAAACACATATTTCACAAAACTTCAGATGGGTGAGAGAAGTGCTGTTTTAAGCTCTGCGTGCTTGTTGGTAACTCATTCTCCCTGTCCTTCGCTCTCATTTCCTGTCTCATTCTCTGTCCTAGTCAATCGTCAGGGCCAGGTTGCTTTTTCTCGTTGCTAGGAGATGGCTCGCTGTTGCCGTGGCGCTAGTTTTTAGGTAGTGGTGAAGGAGAGGTGACCAGGGTGGAAAAACCAAGAGGGAGACAGGTGGACTGACAAGAGAATAGCTGGAAGGAAACAAATGAGTTTTCAGTTGTACTTTATCAACATTTCTGTAAACTGAGATATTCTCCTTTATTGGGCTATTTTGAAATTACAATTGTAGAAGCTTGGCTGAATAGCAGTGATTTTCATTTTTCATCTGTGAATGACAAGGGAATTTTTTGTCTTAAACTCTAATATAAGTGTGTGTGTAATATATGCACAATGATTTTACTTAAAGCCACACGGCTATCTAGATTTCACTACTGGCAATGGAAAAAACAATATCAGCTGGTATTTGGTCATTTTCAGATTACTGCCATTAGTTGTTAAATGTGCCTGATTAGCAAATTGAAATAATTCCAGTAAATATAGTCCATAAAATCAATATTGGCGTTTTGCAATAATAAAATGCTCTTTCCGAATGAAAGTGCCAGCAAAGCAGTTGACACTGGTGTAAAACTAAAGGCTTGTCTATTGGTCATCAGCCACCTGACTCGCTGGAGTAATAGAGTGAGCTACTAATACATTGAAGACATAAAATCTCATAAATAGTGTTTGTGTGTGCGTGAAGTTCAGTATTAGATCAACTGTCAACAGCTTGTTAGATATTCTTATCACAGCAGATGGCCAGTCAAGCTGCTCTCTCTGCCGTTCCTCATCCGCACCCTCACCAGTCTGTGTGTGTGTGTCTCTCTCTCTCTCTCTCCTGCTCAGGTCGGTGATGCCATGCGTAGGATGCAAGAGAGGCACAACATTGGTAAAATCATCCTCACCACTGAGCCCATGAAGGAAGAGGAGAAGAAAGAGGAGGCCAAAAAAGACGAGGAGAAAAAGAAAGATGACAAGAAAAAGGACGACAAGAAGAAAGATGACAAGAAGAAGGATGAGGCCAAGAAGGAGGAGAAAAAGGAGGAGAAGAAGAAGGAAGAGCCCAAGAAGGATGACAAGAAAGCAGAAGAAAAGAAGGAAGAAGCCAAGAAAGAGGAGAACTGAGTGGAGAGAAACATTGTGGATGTGATTTTGTGTCTGTGTCAGCGGTTTGGGAGTGGTCTGAGTATGTGCGTATTATGTATGTTTGTGTGTGTGTGTGTGTGTGTGTATGGAGGGGTGTATAGTATTATTAGCTTAAGCCCAGGTGATTCTTGACATTTAGATCTGCATTTCTGCAATCATTCAATCAAAAGAATTCACACACCACTTATACATGCACACGCACGGACACACTCACATTATACATCAAGAGAACGCATCACTTTGTTGTTCTGTTGTAGCCTGGTAGCTTTTATTCTCATTTTGCTGCATCCTTTCTAACTCTTTCGTATGACTGCACGCCACCAAGGCGTGTTAGGGCAGTATTATCCTTTTTATAAATATCACCACAGTGTTTACTCAACCAATGTCTTTAATTGTATAACAAAATAACCTTATTCTTCACCCTTAAAAGTTGTACTACCATATCCTCTAACGTTATTCCTGCCAAACTAATGCACTATAAAATTATTGTATTACACCGAAATGTTAACCAAAAATCACCTTGTTTGCTCTCTACACCCCTCCGTGTGTTTGTGTATCTGCCGTGAGACTTGGTTTTTGGTTCCCCTATCGTTTCTCTTCTGAAGTGGGTGCGTTTGTTTGATTTGTCGTACATCAATTGTGATTATTTTTTTATTTCTTTTTCCCCTGCCCACCTTGGCACACAAGACAAGAGCACCCACCTACACTCCTATTGTTTGTTGTTTTGCCACCATTGGACCAGACTCGCTGACATGCACTCAAGCCCCACCCCCTGGAGGAGTCAGGGTAGTTTCTGATTGGCTGAGAGGGACAACAAGCTTCTTTCATGCACACGCATGTGTACTAAATTCACAAACACCCCGCCAACGTTACCCCAAAAACTAACAAGGGTGTCTTAGGCTTCAGCTGATCAATGTGCCATGTCATTAAAACGGGGAAAGTGCCAGGCTTTTAATGAGTCTAGCTTGGCAAGCAGGACCAATTATAGAGAACATTTTCCCATCGTTTCTCCTTGTATCAGATGTGGACTCATAAAGACAGGAGTGGCCTTTCATTCCAGAACCTCCTCCAGGATTCCTCAGGATCCTGCCGCTTTCTACCCCTCCTTCACGTGACCGCTTGCCACGCGATCTCTCTGACCTGCACCACGCATTTAAATATGATCTCCACTCTGGCTCTTCTAACTACGCTTTCTCTCTCCCCGTTCTCTTACCCTTTTTGGTTGGCATAGCAACAGCAGTTAGGCTAGTTAGAGATGACAGTTAGGTCTCACCCCCACATCCCAGACGGACGCAAACATGTAACCACTCACATCTCCACAGCAGCTTTATTTTATACAATAAACATCAGTGGTTTTATTTTAATGCATTTAGGAATGTGGCAACTCCCTCTCTTAGACATGTCAATCAAACCATCTGGCTCCGCCTCTCCCCTGTTTCTCAGAAAGCAGGACTCTACTGCCTCTGCTGGTGATTTATATGCATTGCAGTGCTATCAGTCTAGTACTCAAAACACCTCCTGAACACTTCCTTTTCACACTATGAGTCTGGTTCACTTCAGTAATTTTCTTTCTTTTTTTGTGTGTGTGATTCAAAACGAGACCCCCTGTTTTATATGTGCGTTTGTTGTGTGCGAGTATTTGCTTTTCTGTATTTGACTGTCTGTCCTTTGGTTTGTTGTCGGATTTAGATTCAGATGTTCTTTCTTTCTGTCTCTCTACCTCCCTCATACTACCTTATGCTACCGTCTGACATTTTAACAGTCTCTTTTTCTCCTCCTCTGTCAGTTTCTAACTCTCACCATCACACTTGATTATTCCGGCCCCCGTGAAAGACCTGCATTGGTTTGCTATCATTTGCACTCAGCTTGCACTTATAGAGAATGGCGGTTCCACTCCCGATCCTCCGTATGTCTGGTTCCCGTCTGGGTCTTCACTTAGACCTTCCGTCTCAGTCACATTCTCGTTCTCACTCTTCATACACCTCTAAAACCCAGAACATGCATGGAGATACTCAGAAGGTTGCATTGTTTGATGCATGCTCGTGTTTACATAATCATATGAGTGCAGATAACCGTTCAGGCCCAGAATGCACTGGGATGGGCTTGGAACTGCCATACTTGTCTGAAGAGTTACCATATTCCGACTTAATCCCGATCCGGTTTTTAATTCCGGATCTGAGGGGTTGAGTTTCAGTTTCTTGTTGTGTTCTGCTGGTTCTCTTCCTGTATTTCTGTGGATGGTGACTCCAAGTGACCCTAACTAACACTTCAGTGAAAATTATTCGTCCTCTTTGTATTTTTTGGGTTTTTGTTTTTTTTTTGTATTTGTTTCTTTTTGTGGTCTGCATTTCAGTAGTTTGAGTTCAAAAGGCTTTGCTGCAGTTCCTCTAAAATGTGATGAATCATGTGATTTTGTTGGTCCTGACCGAGTGTGCCAAACTTTTTTGTGAAGGTGTGACCTTCGCTATAACTGTGCTTACTGTACTGAAGAAAAAAAACAAACAAACAAAGAATGAAAGATAAAGAAGAAAAAACTAAATGTTTGTGGTTATTGTCGAAATGACCATGCAGTAAAAGATCTTGAAATTCTGAATTCGCTCCTGTCGTGTGTGGTCGACTACGCCCTGAGTATTATTGGTGCTGACTGATTTCTGTTTTCCGCTAACTTTCGAATCCATGCAAAACCTCTCGTTCTCACTGTGCCTCAGTCGTAGACCAACACCAGATTGCCTCCACGCATGTTTACACGTGAATGCATGTACACACACACATAGACACTAGTTCATCCTCAGCTCTGCTGTCCCTGAAGGGCTGGTATATTATTCCCACTGATCTGAGAGTCCCCCACCACCACCAGATCAAGTGTAATGTTTACGGGTGTAGTTTGTGTGTCGTGGGTGTTCATAGATAAAGTCATATGATGACCTATGACCGGAGGTAACCCAACAAAAAGATCCAGCAGCAGTCAGAACAAACTAATGGTTAACGTCGGTGTAGTTTTCTAAACCGCTTCAGGCCGCAAGCGTTTGCTGGCTATCCTTTTGTTTTTGCTTTCTGGTTTCTCAAAGAATGTGATTTTTAAAGAGGTAGGTCATCCAAAACTGTAATTATCACTTAATTACTCACCCTCATATAGTTTTAAACCGATGTGTTTGGTGGCAAATATTCTTGTTTTGTGCTCCATCATCGTGTTTGGAACAACATGAGTGTGAGTAAAAACTATATTAATTTTATTCACTCTTCCTTTAAGATAATGGTCCCGCAGCCCCATTCACAAGCAGATCCCACTGCGTTTTCATTTCCAGATCTAGCAGCGACATTCCGGTTCTGGAATTGATCTCGGGCTGCTTATGACATCAGAGCGGCTGTTGATTTGGTTCTGTCTGCGTTGGCTATCGTCAAGCGCCGCTGGGTCCGTTCAGAGAGCGCTCGGCGCTTACACGCCCAACAACAAGGACATCTGGGTTAGGAATGCTCGCTTTAAATCTCTCAAGGCTTGGACATTGTTATAGGTTGATGGTTTGGAGAATGATTCCTCTTCCTTTTCTTTGGAGCGCACACAGCTCCACAATGAGCTCAGCTGCAGGTGTGAGTGTCTCTCGTGGATATGGAATTGTGCGACTGGGAGCCAGAGAGAGGCTCGGATTGAGCCAAGCTACTTCCTTTCTCGGTCTCTCAATCCAATAGATTTTCCAGAACAGGAAACACCCCTCAGGTTTACAGAGTGCAGAATTCCTGCTACAAATGCAGCCTTAACCAGCGCTGAATCGTATCGCGTCTAGCCGTTATTTACAGTAGTAGATATTCATATGTAGTGCAGTTTTGGTGTGCCTACAATTAAGTGTATTCACTTATGCATTTATAAAATTGCTAATGAAATGAAGCTTTGAAACTCTTTTGGGTCTAAATTTGTATAGCAGATGTATTTGCCTTCTCTTTTTCTGGCACATACAAGAAACAGTGAGTCAATGTGGACTGTTTCCCACACATGCTCAGCGTAACAGATCTATCTTTGTCTTGCACATGTACGCTGCACACATCGCAATGTCTTGATGCTCTTTTTATGTATGTTTGTATGCATATTTGCGCGAACAAAGTGGCATGGAGACTTTTCAGAAAGATCTTGAATAACAAAGCTGTTTTACAGTTCCAACTTTCCTGCTTGGCCTTTTTGACTAAAGAGCCAATCAGAGGCACCTGCTTACATTCCTGAACATTGGTTCTAAATTCAAGCCCCGCCCCTAACCGTCAGCATTAAGGCTCCTCCCCTCCACACACGTCAGAGAAGCACCACGGGTTGTTTGTGTTGTTGTTTGTTTCTTGAAATCAGAACTTTTTCCATTTAATTGAGAATCTGAAGTGCTGCTGTTTCTGTGCTCGACTCTGGGTTGGTTTGGACTGTGTGTGGTCATGAGGACCGTAGAGTTCATAACGCTTCTGTGTGTGATGTGACCATTTTGCCTTACATGTTTTCCAGGACTAATTAAAGCGCATAACTAAAAGAGGTGTTCAGAGTCATTATTGAACATGCTGCAGCCATAAATACATGCAAATAGACGAGCAATACACATTAATGGAATGAGATGTAGAAAGATTTTACTGTAGTTTGATCTGATGTGGTTTTTTTTGTGTTTTTTGTTTTTTTACCCAGTGTTCTAGCATTCACTAAACATCATGTTCTTATTAGGTAGTTTTATACTTGCATTTCAGTTTTCCAGTATGACAATATTATATGACTGATTTAGAGCGGGATGGGAGGGGGACATTTGCTTTTCAATATAAATATCTAAACATTCTTAAAACAAGACACATTTGAAGCTTTGTTTAAAGCTAAAAAATAAACAATTTGCCTGTTTGCTGATGAAGACACTTAATTTTACTGTAAAATTAGTTTATTTTTCTCCCTTTTCCACATTTTTTATTTGTAGGGTAATGTTTGTTTTGAAACCAACCACAGTACTTTTATTTATTTATTTTTATTTCTCTTTAACCAAGAATAAATATCATATCTGTTACTTTCCTTCTCATGTCAATAGATTTAAAGGATGGTGCGTGTAAATGTGTCATGCTGTAAAAAGACAAAGAAATTGATTATAGCAAACAGTGTTTCATTCAGAAATTCCACAAAACATGGACGACAAATACAGTAATCCCTCGCCTCGTCGCGGTTTGAGTTTCGTGGCATATTCAATTTTGTTAAATTGTCATGTTCAATTTTCGTGGCATAATCAATTCATCGAAAAATAAAACTTCAAAAATACCGCCATATCGGCAGCCTTATTGCAGAAAGCAACGTTGCTTCATCGTGATGCGAGAGAAACGGTTTCCCAGGATTGAAGACAAAGAGAGAAACTCTCTCAGAGGCTTTGTACACACCCACGGGCACTCAGACAAGACATGTGATTGGTTACCGGCGTGAGATTGACCATTGAGAGCACGAGTGAAGTGGGAGCTTTGCCTCTCTCAGAAGCAAATGTTGACGATCCAGCATTGGTTGGACGATCCAGGTTGACGCTTCCTGAACTGATTTAAAGGCCTCATTATACCAGTGCAGTAACACCATCATCATCACATTCATGGAACCGCACAGGTCTGTCATCGTCGTCATTACTGGAGTCTCAAGATACTACTGTCATTGATGAGTGTAGAGCACCATAATATGTATCGTATGAGAGAGAGAGTAAATGTATAATATTAAGGCTTTATAAATAGATTTAATTAAAATATTTTTAAAGTATAAATATACATATTTTAAACATTCTGGTACCTACAAACACAACACATATACAGAAATTCTTCAGGGGGGGGAATTCTACTTCGCGGATTTTCACCTATCGCGGGGGGTTCAGGTCCCCATTAACCTCTATAAACGAGGGATCACTGTATATAAAGAAATGTTTCAAATTTAGATTTTCAGGCCAGGAAATGTAATGAGTAATTTGTAAATATTTGGCTTTAAATTTATTTTTATTATTATTAGCAATAATAACGAATTTGATACAACATTCAGGAAACTTCTTGATTCATCAAACTTCAAGTTTGATGAAATGATATCTAACTCTACAAGTTATTTTAGGTATTGTTAGGATTCCATTTATTCACATTTATGCATTTGGCAGATGCTTTTATCTAAAGTGACTTACATTGCATTCAAGAAACACATTGACATTCTAATCAATTCTTGCTTTCCCTGGGAATCAAACCCATGACCTTGGTAAACTCCAATGCTCTACGGTAGGTTGAGCTACAGGAAAACTATCAGTAAACAATCACTAATTATTCAGTTAAGTATAGAAGGAAGATTAAATGTCCCCAGAAATGGATTACCGTCTCTAAAAAGAAATGTGACACTTGAGGTTTCAGTTGAGGTCGGAATCTAGTAGAAGCAACATTCCTCTAGAAAACAAGGCATCTGCAACACTTGGGTCAAACTCAAGGTTCAAAGTGCTCTGATGTGATCCGCAGTGGTTTTTCTAGTGCCAATTTCCGTCATGACCATGATTCCCAGTCTTTTCTTTCCGTGTCCGGCACCATGAATGTGCCCCTGTGGATTACCTCTGTGTCCTCTACTTTTAAGTCTGTGTGTTTCATGCCCTCTTTTAGCATGCGAGGTCCGAGTATGTCCGCTCTGATGCTTATGTCTATGCTCAGTGCCATGAGCCCTCTTATTAGATGGCCTCCTACCATGTCCAGTTGGTTTATGTTTACTCCTGAGCTCACGTTCCACCAGAGTCGTCCTGCGCTCCAGCGTTTTTGTCTTCTCAGGTACCACTGAAAAAGTTGTATGTCCTTGATGGACTTCATCAAAATGCAGGGGGCAGATCAACTGTTGGTCTCCTGATGGTCTGTTGTGCGATGAGCAAAAAGCTTTAGGTTCCCCGCTTACAACAATCACTGTGTGCTTTTCTCTGGGATATTCATTGCCGCGATATCTCAGGTGGATCTTGCATGAATCCTCACTTTCCAGACACATCTTCAAAGGTTTGGGATTTTTTGCTATGCCGATTTCTCTTTCTGTGTGTCCAGGTCCATCATAATGTGTGGGTGGAGAATCCTGAAGGCATGTGTTTTTAAACCGCTCCACCACTTCTGCAAACATGGTGTTTTTGTTGAGAACAGGCCGAGGTGAGAAGTTCTTCCTGCACTGAGGGCAACTGTAACCAACGTCTTTGCCACCATTTTTATCCCAGTAGTCTTTTATGCAGTCCATGCAGTAGTTGTGTCCGCAAGGAATCGTCGCTGGATCTTGAAGTGCTTCCAGACAGATGGAACAGTTGAATGGATCAAGGCTTTTGAAACACTCCGCTGCCATTGCATACGCTTATCTGAACAAATAATTGACAGCTTTAAATTCGGTGTTTGCTCTCTCTACATATCATGTTCCGTACTGAGCATGTGACCGCAAAAGAAAGAAAAAGTTTAGAGTACAGTAACCTGTTGGACCGGTGGAGTGTCTCAGCCCTGTCAGCAAAATATTTTTTCATTGCTTTTCCTCTAGAAAATAACTAATTAACTAACTTGCCAAAAGTATAGTAGGCGTGTCTATACTTTTGGCAAGTTAGTTAATATAGTTACTATATGGCTCCTCATAATGGTTCTTTGTAGTACCAATTGGTGCTTTAAAGCACTAAAAATGGTTCCCCTATGATTACGAGCCAAAGAACCACTTTTAGTGCTATATAGCACCATTTTTTTTAGAGTGAAGAGTGTATAATTCATGTACGTTTTTAGTTTAAAAAAACACAAAACCAAAACTATCTTATATTTGAGCTATATTTGAGCACATTGCAGCTCAACCAACTTCATGCATTTTTTTTAAATGAGTAAAAAAAAGATATGAAAAGAAAACTTCAAAAATGTTGAGCATAAGCCTTTATATCCATTGTGAGAAACTTTTCCATTAAGAAGTTTATATGTAATGTTTATGAAAGAATATCTCTGATGCTTCTCAAAGCTGCATTTATTTGATCACAACCTGTAGTGTTATGAAATATTATTAGAATTAAAATAACTGTTATCTATTTGAATATATTTTACAATGTACCGTAATGTATTCCTGTGATGTCAAAGCTGAATTTTCAGCATCATTACATCAGTCTTCAGAGTCACATGATCCTTCAGAAATTATTCTAAATATGCTGATTTGATACTCAAGAAACATTTATTATTATTGTCAATGTTGAAAACAGTTGTGCTTCTTAATATAATATTCAATAATTTTCTGAAAACATCCATATTATTGGCAAAAGGCATTTTCAAAAGGCATCTTGAAAATAAGCCACTGCATAACCATCTGCAACTACGGGCCTTGGTGAAAGTTCTTGCTTTGTAATCCCAGCAGCTGCTGATGCAGTCCATGCAGAAACTCTGTCTGTGGGGAATCAGTGCAGGACCGCTGAGTTGCTCTTGGAGCAGCAGATCTCTGTGCTCAGCCATTTTAATGAAGACAATGCGGTGGAGAGACCGAGGATATTGCCAAAGGCAGTGAAAGCCGAGGACTCTGTGCTGGCTGGGTGTCTGAACAGATGCAGGGAAAATAATTTCCCTGATCATGTTCACTGATCATGTTCAATATGTTGTGACAGGATAGCAAATGTTTGTTTCAAACAAATGCTAAACGTTTATGTACTTGGAAAGTTATAATTTGCTTTAATTAAAATAATTAACAAGAAATCATATTCTGATTTGTCAAATAAAAAAAGTTGAATCAAGTCGGCGTTAAATTATGCATGTTTAATCTGTTAAATCAAACTTGCTAAATGACTTTATGATTAGATTAATAAAAACTCTGTAAAATGAGCTGTGTGTTCAGTTCTCAGTGGGATGATCATCTCCTTGTAAAATCTATTCCTCCACCATTTCACAGATGAAAGCTCAATATGAGTCTGAAATAGTTCAATTCAATTATTTTTTTTTCTGTCATAGCTCTCCATATCCCACATTTAGAGATTGTTTTTGTGACTTTATATCTTACTTTTTTCATAATTGCAACTTTATATTTCCCAACTTTTATTTTTTACTTTGTGTCTGAGACATACTTGCACACCAGCTACGGTGGAAAGGGTGATGTATGCAAATAACAATTTCAGCCAAATTCCAGATGTCATGATGAGACGTTACATTCAACATAATATTTGATGTTTATTTGTAACCCGTCTCTTGAAACTTCCTGGTACCAATCACAGTGTTTTGCTTGAGAACAGGTCGTTTCTTGTTGCTAATGCAGCCTGTATAGTTTATGTGTTCATGCTGGAGAAGGTCCAGACGGTCTGCAGAACTGATCTGCTTCAGAGTCATTCTCCAGCCTCTGTTATAATACTAAGGACAGATTCAAAGAAAAGGAGAGAGAAAGGGAATACGACCCTGTTGACGTGTTAGGAAAACGTGCAGGAATGTTGCAGTGGAAAAAAGTAACAAGGAAAATATGAATGCGTTTTTTTTTGTAGGGTACAGTAAAAACTCATGTTACTGAAATAAGTTGCATTCAGCCTACAGACATTAAATATACAATACTAAGTACTTTAATTAAAGATAAATATAAAAAGCTACATTTCAGATCAGATTTTAGAGTAGGACATATAGGTAAACACCCCATAACCGAATAACCTTAAAATCCTACCTTATGATTTTAAAACAAATTCATACACCAATTCAACAATGCAGAGATTTAGCCTTAGACAAGGAACAAGATCACTGTTTTATTAAAAAGCATGTTCAATGATTCAGAATATACAGAGCATTATGTTGAGAATTACTGATACGGTACAATGATACTCTAAAATGATTACAAAAAGTACAAAAACACAAATGTTTCTGTTAGCAGAAACACTTTGAAATGATTAAGTCAATGGTCATACTTTTTATTATTATTTACATTTCTAGGAAAGAAATATGAAATTAAGTAATATACAATTTAGTAATTATTTGTGGTCTTCTGATTTGTGTTATTCTCACAAATTAGTCAGGATTTGGCTTGATCTTGATTGATTGCAGCTGCTCCTTCAATCCCGTGAGCCACCAGTGCATCAGACAAGAGATTAAGGTATGTAGAGTCTGGATATCCATTGCTGCACATAAACAAACAAAAGCTAGAATGCCAAAGTAATGCTTTCTGGGAAATAAAGTGTTCTTCCACTGATCCACAAAAGTTAATCCATTTGATGAATAGTGATAAATATAAACTAGATAAAGGCTTTTAAAACATTTTTCAAAACTTTCCTTGAAGCTACCTGTTCACTACCTTACCATAATTTAAATTCAAAAATGTAACTGGATTTTTAAAAGCATTCAAAGCTCAATTCTGAATGATGCACAAACTGATGTAGTGATCAAACATTAATGAAACATGATCTCAGGAAATAAAGCACTCTCACTCTGCAATAGTGTGAAAAGGAAACTTGATCAACTCAACTGGCAATGTCTGGATTTAAGGATGCCACCATGGATATCCTGCCGCAGTCATGTAGTGCATTTGTGATGCATACTAGCAGATTATTACCCAAAACGAGATACTGTGTCCAACTTACCTCAGTCCGTCCCCTCCTTACTGAACGTGAGAGACAGTGAAAGTATAGAGCGAGCACGTATTCGAAAGCTATTACAAACATGTGAATTGTTCTTTCTCCACTACAAACGCAAAGCTGAACCAACATTTACCCCTCCCCCACCAGCAGTGATTCCCAAAAATTCCCAAAATAACACATCAACATGTCCATGCTACCAGCCATGGCATAAGTGTCCACACAAGCTCAGCTTAGCATTTTAGCTTAGCATCTGTACTCACCTAGACTTCCCTCCCTCCATCTTGGTCTTGTGAGGGATTTTGCCCCAGCTCACTTTTGCATCTCCGCCACAGGCATTCTTGCTTGACCTAATAGTAAAAATTAGCCCTTGATTAAATGCCTTTTTCAGGTAGGGCAATAAACTCCGTCCTTTTGGGTCGAGTGGCAGATAAGCCTCAAATTTACCACCTTGGAATGGTGACCCAGGACAGGGATCATTATCCTAGAAGAGATGTGTAAAGCATAGACGTTACAAGGTGATATATTTTATTATAATATAGTGATGCTTTGTTTGATAAATAATATATATGCTAATACCCCTTGTATACCATCGGGTATGCAGTACGTGATCTTGGCTGTTGTGTGTTTTGTGTAGCCTGAAAGACTTAAAGGCATCTCTGCACATGTCATTGTTCCTTGGATGCCCTTGTGTTCTTTGCGGTTCTCTTGTTCTGAATGCTGCTCTTGAGCCGGATATTCCTGCCGTATATCATTTGAGACATAACTCTGCACTGGATCCCCCAGCACCTTCTTCTTCTCTTTTTCACACACTCGGCAGTGTAAATGAAATGCTAGGCAGTCAAAGCAAAGAACGACACCACAGGTGGTCCGTTTCATATTTGTACTAATCGCTCCACACATACATTTCTCTGAAGGGGTATGGGACAGCAGGTTGGTCTGTTTCGGAGTCATTGTGGTATCTTGTTTTTTATGTGCTTCAAGTGGTAAACAAGTTGACCCATTCATTTTTGGTCCTGTTGTGTCTTCTCTGGCATTAGCTAATAGGCTTAGTGAGTTTGTCTTGCTTAATTCATCCATCATAGAACTAGGGTTCTCCAACGTTTCCGATTTCTGTTTGGTTGATTTACCTCTACTCTTGCGACTGCCATTAGACTGAACTGCTTGACTTGTATCCTGAAAATAACACAGCTTTACACTTTGATCAGATTTAGAGTGATCAGCTTTTGTTGATTGTATGCTCAAAGATGCCTTGGTTGTTCCTTCATCTACAAAATCCTGGAAGGTCTGTGATAAGGAATAAGACTTTTGCCCAGCATATACAAGCTTAAATATATCACTGGCTTGAGAGCAAAGCGATTTTGGGCCGAGAAAGAAAATACTGCTCCTTGTGGTGTGCAAGGTGACCTTGCGAAAACGTGATCGTACATTCAAGCAGCAGGTTTCAAACAGTTTATCTTTTTCAACCACACCAAGCTCTGCCAAACGTAGCTCCTGAGAGCAAAAGTCACTGGCCACAACAGCCACTAGATTCTGAAGCTGCCGATGACTTTCTCCAACCTTCAACGAATCTGCACCCTTCAGTGTCACGCTCATCTCACTTTTGCTTGATTGTTTCTCAAACATTTGCAAGTCAGATGTCATGCTGTCCAGTTGGTTGCGGTAGGCCTCCTTTATGTAGGCCCACATTAGAAAAGACACAGTAAGTTCTGCTTCCACTATAGAAATCGGACAATCTTCACTAGGTCTTCCACTACTGATGCTATTGGATCTTGCTCTTTGATGAACATGTGCGTTAATCATCGGCTCAGCTGTAATCTGGTTATTTTGCACTTGCTCTCTTAGGTACGGCCGACCAGAGAAACTATTGGCCCTCCTTAAAGGGGATTTTGAAGTGGATATTGATGTTGAGGAGGGAGCAGCTGTCTTCACTTCGGTATTACTGGCTGATAGGGAATTCACACTTGTATTTGCTGATGCTTTGACTCCTGTGGTAACTGCTGAAGTGAGTCCAGCAGGAGTAGTTGTTTTGGCCGTGGATGTGCTGAAGGTGGCTCCACCAAATGTATTCCCAGATAGCTGGTCTTGGTTTTTAAACAGGACATCCTCTGCTGTACAGCTTGGACTTGTCATCCTGAATGTTTCAGTTCCTTCCCCTGTCACATCATTACTGAGTACGCCTGTGGTGCAAAGTGAAGATTTAGTGGTTGGTGCTGACTTAAAGTTTAGGTCGGACATTCGCATGTCCAAGCTCTTAAACCGAGCTGCCAGTTTGTATTCTTTTGCATTCCCAACCTCCCCTTTTCGTTCAGTGCTAGAACCAATAAGTTTAGGGGCCACTGCAGTATGTACTTCACTTTTTCTTTTAACCTGTTGCTCTCTCTCTAAAGATTCAGGGGATGCTGAAGCAGAACTGGAAGAGGATGGTAGAATTTCTGTCAAGCTCCCCATCATGCTTTTCTCCACTCCAAGCATTAGCAATTGTTTTGCCTGAGATACTTCACTTTTTTCTCCAACTATATAAATGCTGTCCTGGTCATAGCTAAACAGAACATTGGGCAGTACTAACTGCACCTTTTTTAACGCTACGGTCAGTCCATCTGGCATGTAAAGAGCACTCTTTTGAACCTGATCTTTCCTCAGACAACCCTCTTGCTGTTGATAAAGCTGCCTCAGCTCCTTATGGGCTTGCCTCATGTTCTGTTTGACCTCTGATCCGGTTGGGGCATCTGATTGCAGGTACAGGGTGGTGATTCCCTCGGATGTAACGTGAACCACTTGCACTCCATGATGATGCAGTATATACTTGTACTCCTTAATGCTCTGCAGGTATGCAAATACATCCGCTTCCATGATAATTGAAAGATCTTCCAAATCAGCTTCATCTATCCTGCACTCTGCTCCCTCCTCCTTTTTGCTTTTCTTAGTCTGAGTACTGCGTTCAGTGAGAGCTTCATTGGCATCTTCCAGTCCGTAGTGCTCTTGTCTGAAACCCAACGTGGATACGGTGCTGAGGTCTCCTGTATGAAGGCCTGCAAAGCTGGCCTGTTTCTTTACACTCGCACGGTCTTCCTTTGTCTTTGGACCTTGACCAGCATACTCGCTAAAATTAGGATTCTTGGGTCTTAAATGGTGATGAAAAAATAGCATCTGTATATGAGGAAAAGCGCCTTGAAAATCTGAATAGTTGCCTTGCAAGGTGCACGTATTCTGTACTAAGCCACGTTGCATACGTAGACCTGGAAACTCACTGCGCAGTACATTGAGAGTGTCTGTACCCCGAGGAAGCTGACTGCAATCTATAGTCACAGCCATATCAAGAATCACCTAAAGGAGTAAAAGAACATCAGCTTAGTGTCAAAATATAATGAATGCTTGCCTATATAGGTTTGGGAAATGGAAGTTTCATTTTTAAAAAGCACTGTCTAATCTTGGTCTGTCAGCAAACCTTATTCAGACTCAGAGGCTCTTGGCATGGGAGACCCAGGGAGAGTTCATATTTTATGCCGTCCAGTTGTAAAATGTGAGGATGATGACGAAGTACACTCTGGACCACTAAATAAAACCAGAAAGAAAGGATCGATCTCATTTGATACGAAAAAACTGGCTCAGCAGTTTTCACACACAGATGGAAGTTAATTTTTCATGTCTGGTTTATAAACGTATCAACTCTCATTTTCTCAACAAATACACTGATATTCACTTATCTGACTCTGCTGCAAGACGCACATATAAGCACATTGAAAATTCACCGCCTTTAATCAGGCTTAACAGGACCTAAAGAATACCCCCTCAGAACTTGCCCTCCCCCCACACATACACTTTATCTGCAAACTGACAACACAACTAAAATGTTGCCTAAGCCTTGGCAGAACAATCAGCTAGCAAGAGCCAGAAACTTCATTAAGCATATGCCAGTCGTCTGGCTGTCAATCAGTGCATTTTGGATTTTTTCCAAAGACCTACTCTGGCAAAAACATATATACAAAATATCAAAGTAAATTTTCTACCTGGCAGTTAAAATGAGTATTATGTCAAACGAGTATTATGTGCAAACATATCCAGATTTCAAAATATAAATTATACAAATGTCGTAAATTTCCAGTGTATTAAAAAACATTTAAACAAATTTTTAGTTAAGAATAGCCATGAATTATTAACGTCAGTATTTTCCCAAAATAGTAGCTGAGTGGTAAATTGAAAAGAATGAAACTTGAAAAGGGTTTAAACTCGAAATTCATCTTTTGTGTCAGGATTGTGAAATTCAAGGATTGTGTCACAGTTCTGTTGTGTCTCCACCCTCCTCCTGTTTCCTCCCGTGATTTTCCCAGTGTTATTCTCTTCACCTGTCACGTCAATCAGTAACCTCGTTAGTCTTGTCACCTGTGTCCCATCATACCATGTGTACATATTCCCTCTGTCTTTCGCCATCCTTGATAATGTTTGGACGTATAATGGTGTGTTTCTCCCCATATTTATCCCATTGGACTTAATTTCATGTTTTTGCACAAAGTGTCCCTTTGTTTTATATTTGAAGTGTATATTTTGAGTTTGATTATTAAATCCAGGTTTCAGTTATTCCTTCATCCTCCCTCACCTCACGTCTAACAGATTTCCCCTTTATCTAAATTGTGCCAGATATAACCCTTAATATTTTCATTATATTGTAATATTAATTTTATTGCTTATATAAATCAGTTGTTTTGTCCAATAATTTAAGGATTTTTTAATGCTTAATCAACACTGCCAGTGTTTGTGGATTACAACATTTTTGATGAAAAAAAAATTTCATTCATTTTTGGACTTAACATAAATAGTAAAAAATGTAAAAGTGCAAATGATTCCACTTAACAGCTTTTTTCCCTTCATATTGTCCATATGGTAAAGACTTTCCCTCACACATGAAACAGTGACACACTAGCTGTTTTGATCAATATCCATTCATGTATTTACACTATTTACAGTGATGTTTAACAGAAGTCATAATAACCATGTTGTAAACGATCTCTCTGACCTCTACTCTCCTCAAATGTGACGAGGGCACGCAGAGGTGTCCGACCGATGATAGTGACCGACGTGACCTCTCCTCCTCCGTTCCTCTCGCGTAGGAAGTGAATCAGGAGTTTGTCCCGTAGACGTTCATGATCCACGTCTGTTGGCAAACCGTAAACGCACAGCGCACGGCCTTCCTCTGCCATCCTTCAGGGTCGCCACCTATAAACACTGATTTTAAGTAAACACAAGTGATTAAGTGCGGGATGCTCATGCGTCACCAGACGAGCTATTTGAGCAGATGGATAGCCATACCGAAATATACTTTCCAGCTAAGTCGGTCACTATACCTTCCTCATTATAATAAGCAAAAGTGGGGAAATAAGTCGTTGTGTCCAGCGTTTGTGTACGTCGCGGCTCTAGCGCACAGGAAGTGTAACTAACAACAACGTAGAAGACAAATGTCGTTTTAGCAAACCAGTATGGATACTATTGCTTTATCACCTATGAAACTCGATATCAACACTTCGTCGCTCTATTCATCTTTTGTGAGAATGATTTAACTTTTTCTAATTTCGTGCGCGATGTCGTTTTCACGAAAAATAAAAGTGAAAGTAAAAAGGCAGAAGACCAGAAATGTTTCCCCCCCTTCAATGGATTTATGACTTGCGCCTCGTGGAAACTATCTTGAGTAAAAGTTGCTCAGCTAATTTAATATATTTTTATTGATCATATTTTATTTATTTAATATGTTTGTTATAAATAATTTATTTTACTCATCTCAACTCAACCTTTATTTATAAAGCACTTTCAACACCACAATGTGGAAACCAAAGTGCTGAACAGAAGTAAAAAAAATAATCAATTAAAAGAGACATAGAACAAATAAACAACAAACAGTAGATTACAAAATGCTTTCAAATGCTATTAAAGACCTCAGAAGAATCTAGTAGTTAGCTTAAATTATTAAAAAAGGTTTATGGCTAGATGAATTGTACAACCAACTACGAACTCATGACAAAATTATATATATATATATATATATATATATAATTTAAATATAAACTAATAAAATAATATAAAATTATCGAATATAAACGAATATTTAATTATATTATTAAATAATATTTAATAATATTAAATTGAATAATTGAATAAAAAAAGTATAATTATTTAAATGATCATAATTAATACATTGAATAATTATAAATTAAATAGATTTTTATTTAAATATAAACTAATAAAATAAAATTAGATTACTAAAATATTGTACGTGTACTAATAATACTTGTACTAATAATATTAAATTTAATAATTAATACATATATAAATAATCATAATTAATACATTGAATAATTATAAATTATATATAATTTTATTTAAATATAAAATAATAAAATAATTTAATATAAACTAATAAAAAAATCAAGATCAGCATTAGCATTTAGCGATTAGCATTTCAGGGCACTCATCTTTTCCCCAAGCAAACTCCACAAGCGCAATCAAATGTTAATCTAGTAACATAAGTAGGCTATTACTATTGTAAATTCACAAAACATTTTTGCAGTGATTAAGTATTGAATTTTCAAAAAACTCCCCATTTAAGTGATGTTTTGTTTTGAATATTGAAAGTGACATGCTTTGAAGCGCCATCTACAGGCCATGTCCTGCTAGTGCAGGAACATATTTGCTCACATTCTGGTCTATTAATACCCAGAGCTCCACCGTGTGTCAGGTCAACAATATCTTGTGACAGGCAGCTTCGTTCTTGAAGGGACGTGCGGTTGTTTCATTAAGTGAAATAGCAAATATTATAAGCATAGTCTATTCCATAATAAACCAATGTTTTAAGTGAGTTTACCATTGAAGTGCAGTTACCATTGTAGATTACTGAAGTGCACTGGAGACTATAAGGTAGGAAGACCTTACTATGCACACTGTTCTCAGCTGTTCAATATGCAATGTGCAATATCTAAGCCTGTTTCTTAAATACAGAAATAAAATCACTTTTGTAACTTGCTAGGTATTGTTCATAGTAGTTTCTTTTGGTACAAGGCTACAATCTCTTTTGTTCCAGGGGTACTACTCTGGGACAATTCTAAGCAGTTGTTGCGATGTCCCGGGACACCTTTGCCTTCAGTTCTGCTTCTCTGCGCTCCTTAAGGCTGGACCAGGAGCTTCAAGACTGGGAGGATGCCAGGCGGGCACTGGCACACAGGAGGGCTATGACGAGACGTCCACTGCCTGCTGCCCCCAGGCTCCGACATGGAAACGAGAAGATCCAGACGGTCCGTGCTCCCCCACCCCAAATACAGTGCAGAGACCCAGCCATCCACAATACTTTCATGTGTGGAGATATGAAGAGAGTATACGCTGTCCTCAGAGAGCCAGGCATGGTGAATGCACTCATGGAGACCGTACATGAGGAGATGGCATGGGCCCCGGAGATGGGTAGGACCGTATACGCAGCCACAACACACACAAACACAAACACAAACATTCAGGTGTATTTTTAATTCACTCTCATTCTGTTTTAGGAATGTGGACTCTCATCTCCAAAATAAAGCAGACGTCTGCACTGCGTCTGGCTGCCAGCAGGGGGCACTCTGGCTGTGTCGAGGAGCTGCTGTTTAGGGGAGCAGAGGTGGATGCAGACCCAGGGGGTCGTACAGCTTTACATGATGCCTGTGCAGGAGGTCATCATGTCTGTGTGCGCCTGCTCTTAGATCACGGGGCTGACCCAGACCTGCTCGATGTCGATGGCAATGCCCCGCTGCACCTCTGCAATGCAGCGGAAACCTATCAGTGAGTACGCCTGAATATAGCCAGAGGGGTAGAGTTGAAGATATAACAAGAAATTAATGAATACGAAATTAATAACTATAAAAACTAAATGAATACATAAAAAATATAGTGCTAACGTCTCAGAAGCAAAGTCAAAATCTTGTGAAGTACACTACCATTTAAAGGTTTGGGGTGAGTAGTAAAAAAACATAAACACATTTATTCAGAAAGGACACATTAAATTGATAAAAGTGATAATTTAGTATTTTTTATGTTAAAAATGAATTCTACTTCATGTATCTTATATCTATTTATATTCATCAAGGTTTCCATGAAACACACAATGATTCAAAAGTTGTTGTTTTTTTCCACCAAGGATGCATTCAATTTAATAAAAAATTACAGGAAGACAACTATAATATATCAAAAGATTTTTATTAGTGCTGTCAAATCGATTAATCGTATCTAACATAAAAGTTTGCAAATATATAATGTAATGCACACACACACACACACACACAAAGATATTTAGCAGCACAATCGTTTTCAACATTGATAATGTTAAGAAATGTTTCTTGAGCAGCAAATCGTCATATTAGAATGATTTCTAAAGGATCATGTGACACTGAAGACTGGAGTAATGATGATAAGAAATAAAAAAAAAATTACAAATAAAATAAGAATACAAAAATAGTTCTTTTAAAATGTTATACTATTTCACAATATCTCATTTTTGTACAGTATTTTTTATGAAAGAAATGCAGTCTTGGAGAGCATAAGAGACTTTCAAAAACTTGAAAAAATCTCACAGACCCCAAACTTTTAAATAGTACTGCATAATTCAACCAAAAATGACTGTATTATTGTTTTTCTTTTGAAAAACACAAAAGGAGATCTTAGGCAGGATGTCAGAGCTTTTGTTTTCCATACAACAAAAGGTGATTTCTACTGCATACCGTCATTCCGTGCTGGAATGAAATGGACCTTTTTCTTATTTCATCTCTGGATCACAACTATAAAGCCTCCAATCACACTCTTATTTGCCCTGCAGGTGTGCTGAGCACTTGGTGACCAGTGGTGCGTTGGTGAACGTAGCCCAGCGTGACTCATGTCTCACCCCCCTTCATGTGGCCTGCAGGAGAGGTCTAGAGGACCACGTGGAGCTCTTCCTGTCCTATGGAGGGGACGTGACGGCCGAGACCCAAGAGGGTGAGACACCCTTGAATGCAGCCTGCGCTGGGGTGGAGAGGCCTGCAGATGCAGGACGATTTTTGCGGATTGTCCAGAAGCTTCTAGTAGCCGGGGCCGACGCACAGACTGCTGGGAAGAAAAAGCATACGGCTCTGCATAATGCCTGCGGAAACTGTTGTCCCCGCATTGTTAAACTGCTGCTGGAACATGGGGCTCGCGCGGACATAGCTAACTGTGCCGGATACACACCCATGGACTGCCTGCTGCAGGTAGGATGATGGTGGAGTAGAGGGTTTAGACTTCTGCAAGATCCAATTTTTATTTTCAGATGTTGATTTTCACAGAGACATCATAAAAATATCAAGAGCACTTTATATTCTAAGAGTTTGGCCCCAAACTGGAATTTGTGAAGGAAGGGGATTTCTGATAATTAAAGTTCATGTTGATCTCTTCTCTTACTGTTTTGCCAGGTAGTAGAGGATTACCCAGAACAGCAGCCAGAGGTTGTGGCCCAATCTCTTCTTAACTATGGAGCACAGCCGCCCTCCCCTAGAGTAACTGCAGATTGTTGTGTGTCCTATCTTTACCCTGCTCTTTGGTATGAATCCTTATTTTATATGTCTCTGTGTAAATCTCAGATGCTGAAGCTCTGCCTCCTCTCCCCTGCCACTTTGGAGGTAATGCTGAACTGCTACGTGGTCATCCCAGCATGTGAGGAGTGGTTAGAGGACATACCAGAGGAACTACTGAAGGTCTCTCTGAATGCAGAGAAAATAAGTCACATTCCAGAAATGTTATGCTACATAGATCAGGAGAATTAATAAGTTCTCAGTCAGGTTTCATAGATGGATCAATGTCTAATGCGAATTAAAAGCAGAGACAAATGTGCTTGGCACAATTTGTTACCAATAAGAATAAATGTGTGTGTGTGTGTGTGTGCGTGTGTGCGTGTGTGCGTGCGTGTGTGCGTGCGTGTGTGCGTGTGTGTGTGTGCGTGCACGTGTCTTCAGAGTCACACGATACTTCAGAAATCATTCTAATATGATGATTTGATACTCTAACATTATTTTATATTATTAAATACTATTACAATTACTAATATGATTCTTTGATGAATCGAAAGTTTAAAAGAACAGCATTTGTATGACATTGAACTTTTGAAACCATGTAAATGTCTTTATGGTCTTTTTTAATCTTTTTAATGTGTCCTCGCAGAATAAAACTATTAAATTATTTTTCTTTCTTTTCTTATTACTGACCCCAAACTTTTGAATGGTTGTGGTGTTTGTTTGTGTGTGACTAACATTCAGAAACTAAAATCCTAATGAAAAAACATGTATTGTACTGTCAGGAGCATCAGTCTTTCTTCGATGCGGTCAGGCGGATGAGTGGTCAGCCTCGCTCTCTTCAGCACCTCTGCCGCTGCGCACTCCGTCGTCACCTGGGGTCACTGTGTCACTATGCAATAGTCCAGCTCAACATTCCCAGCGCTTTAAAAGATTATCTTCTGCTGCTTAATGATGGACAACTATGTTGAGCTCCACTCTTAGAGAATCAAAAACATAGCTGACTGGAAACAGTGGGATGAACTTTTCTTCTTCTTCTTTTTTTTTGACATACTGTATCATCTGTGATAAATCAATATATTGTTATAAATATATATTTCTGTCTGATGGTTTCAGATCTCTGGACATCTCTTAACGATAGAAGCACTGTCGAGTATGGATTATGGCCCTGACCAAATGGACCAGTGCCCTGGGGTGTTTGGCTGTCAAACTGAGAACCTGAGAGACAGAAATAAAGCACTGCAAATCGAATTAATCCAATTAATAGTGAAATGAATTGATGGATCGTGCATGAATATGTTCCAATGGCTGTCCTCACAATGTAAAATAAACAAAGAAATGAGAATAAAATTAGCATTAACTGAATGTGTTATTGCAGCTTTGATTGCGTATTCAAATCTATGCTGTTATCACCGTTAGGTTGTCATTTTTTTATTTCTCACAGTTGCCATTTTATTTCTTGTTTTTCTGAGATAATTGCAAATATATTGTTATTTGATACTGATGTTGAAATTAAGATACTGATATTACATTACTACATATTGCATATTACATGATTACTAATATTAATAGATGCATATTACTGATGTGATATTACAGACCTAGATTTTTTTGTAAACCACCTCATCTGCACAATATATATATATATTTATTTATTTATTTATTTATATATATACGGTAATTATATTTTGCAGATGTAGTTGTTTATAATTATATAATAAAAAAGAGGCTGGTATTACAAAATGTAAGTAGTTTGTCAGGTGTAATTATATAAATGTGTCCAAAATTCAGGGGCCTTGTACCACATTTTCTTTCTTTGATTAGTTTTATATCTGTAAATACTATATTTCTTGTACATGCTTTACAATGAATAAGCAGCAACATCTGTCATTGTGTGACTCCTGACAAAGAACTGCCACTATCAAGAATGAATAGTACAAACATATTTTAAAAACAAAAACAAAATGTATCTGACCCAGAATTTGCATGCAAGTTAAATGACATACGAAGGCCAAGAACCCATGTGCAAATCTCGAAACCTTATGATTACTCCCATTGCAATTATTTTATGAACTTATTGTTTGTTTCTGTGTTTATTTGAGGTAGAAGTGAGATATTAAGCATTGCATTATTTTCGCCAAAGACTTCGCTTTGGTTTTTCTCAATCACTGAATGTTTTGGCAACCACGTGATCTCCCCGCTCTCATCGAGCGTCAGCTGTTTGCGTGCGCGTGCGCGTGAGATCGTACGTGTGTTTATTTATTTCTAGGCGAAGTGGTCTTTCATCTGGCGTAGGGATTAAAACAGCGTCGATCCAGAATGATCTGAAGTAAGAGAAGGTAAATGTGCTGTGATACATGTTCAGAGGACGTATGTTTTGTTAAAACTCGCGAATCAAGGTCGTCCTATATCACCGCTACATGATTAGCTGCCTTCCCTTCCAGACAAACAAAACAAAGCATTACTAAACATCCTTTCTGCTCGTGTTTCTTCTCATTTGTGTTTAACTTCTACTGTAACGCTGTTTTATGCCCTGTGGGCGACATTAAATGTCAAACTAAAGGTTTGTTTGAAGGTTTCATGGCTTTAGCGTAAACCGCTAGCGAATCTCTACAAACTGTCTGACAACTGTGAGATCATATATAACATAACAGAGGGGCATTACAGCTTTAATGCAGGTCCACGTTTGTGTTTACTTGCGAAAAAAAGTACCGTATATGACACTCAGTGCTTTGTGCAATCGGGCTTATTGTCTAAAGCAGTTAAGAAGTGTGTCACTTAATGTTAGGTAACAGAGTTAAGGATGTAGGTGCTGGAAATGTTTCTATCAGTGTAATTAAACACCATTAAAGTCGAATAATGACAAGAATTGCCTATCGTAAAAAGTAGTTCACCAAGACTAAGATGTCTTATTTAAAGTCAACATGAAATTATATTTGACCCTCTTTCTTGGTATTATATTTATAACTTCCCGAGGAAAATATTTGTCTCATTACAGTATTATCTCTGATACTGCCTTCCTTTTAGGATTACATCACTGATAGCTGTTATCTGCAAATGTATTCTGTTTTACTTATAAATGCGTCACATGACAGTAAAAATGACTTGTGGATGCGTTTTACGTTGGCAGGTAGAGAGGGGCTGGGATGGCGGTGTGTGCTCTGACTGTGCTTGACGGACTCGGGGATGAGGCTACGGCTTTGGGTGGCGTGGTCGTCCTGTTCCTGGCTGTGATCCTTGCCTGGCTGTCAACCCACGTGGCTGACCGTGGAGATCACATTCTGGGGACCATTCTTACCGTAGGTGCCCACGCCTCCCTCATTGGCCTTGGGGGTCACGACAGTTATGCAAGCTCCCCTCCCAGCTCAGAGCCCAGCGAGCAGCCGGATGAGGAGCCAGCAGAGGAGGAAAAACAGGAAGAAAGCGAGGGCCGGACAGATGGGGGAGAGGACGTGGCTGGAGAAGAGCTGCTGGATATTCAGGGTGGGAGGAAGAAAGTGAGCTATGTTCAAGGTGATGAAAATGAAGTAGGGGTGGAAGAGGAGTCAGAGGATGAGGCCAACAGCATCACGGTGAGACTGAAGTTTCTGAATGACACAGAGGAGCTGGCAGTGCTCCGACCGCAGGATACTGTTGGAGTGCTGAAGAGGTGAGTCAAACACACGGGAAGAAATGAAAAAATATCTTGGTCATGATCTTGCTTATGTGTGGGAGAATTTGTAGTGCTCATACTTTCAGCTGTAAGGAAGGAAGCCCAATGTTTCGATTTAAAAGAAAGAAGCAAAGACATGATTTGAGCGTACGTTTATGTTAATTAATATAGGTTGCATTCCATTATAATGTAATGAAATTTAATGAAAAATAAGTACAGTGGAGTTCGGTTATGTTGACGGCCTCTGGGGTTGCAAAAAAGCATTGAGATAACCCATATAACATATATTACAGATTTTTCCACATGTAACCCACAGAAGCAGATAATCTGAACGCTCATATAGCCAGCGGGTTTTGGGTTTTGTTTAAAAAATCCATAGATTGAACTTTTTTGTGTAATTTCACATTTAGAATTTCAAATGTTGCTCGCATGACTTCGGCACGTCCACACGATCCCGGTGCATTCCCTATCCGATCATAAACACGGCGTCGGCGCAAGAAGTATCGGCGTACACACGAGACCACTAAAACTGACTGATAGCGGTGTAGTATATATGCCAGACCAGTATGGGGCGCTGTAATTCTGCCACAGATATACACTATACACAGAGAAGAAGACTTTGAGCATGCGCATTGTTGTTGCTGTTCAGTGTTGCCAGATTACTAGTTACATTTTGTTCACGTCCGATCGGGAAAAAATGCATTGGGCTGGTTGATCAAATTTGGGATGGTTTTTGATGCATAAAATCTCTCAACATTTTTCATTATTTATAAGAGTACGCACTTTGGGCTGGTATTTTTTTAAATGGGAGGGTTTTAAGTTGTAGTTGGGCTGGAAATCTTCGGTCCAATCTGGCAACACTGTTGCTGTTACTGTGACGCAGCCGACACGTGATGTGATGACATCATCGGTAAACAAAAAATATACGGATTGGCCGTCCACACGAGTCCGCAAGGGTGTCGGATTCAGATCTATCCACTTTAGGACCCGGTATCAAAAGAGAGCGGATTCAGTCTCCCAAACCGCCGGATCCGTGTGGACGGAACGCCGATCCGATAAGAAATGTATGCGGATGCAGTGATCCGCGTCTCCGTGTGGACGGGCCCTTCAATTATCCATAACTGTTCTGGCTCGGTACACAGTGCTTGTGCGAGAAATTCACACAATAAGAAAACCAACACAAGTCAGAATCAGAAGAAAAACAAAAAGCAGTCTCTCCCGCTCCAGCAGCAAGTCCCTTTAAGAAGTGTTTTGTGTTGATCATCAGATGAGATGAGAAGAGCCCGCCCTCATGGCAGCACAGCCAATCACGTCGTCTTGCATGATTGACAGGTCAGACAGCCAATCAGCACCAGCTTTCAGAGTGATAGTACAAGCGCCAAAGACAGACAGACTTCTCATACATTTTCTTTATCATGTCGGCCTTCTTTTTCCATCCTGAAATGGTGTTTGCTGGAATGCCATGCTGACGACTAAGTTCTGCCGGTTTTGTTCCTTTTAATATCTGCAGTACGATTTCATACTGTTTCTCTGTTGATTGATTGTACAGTTTTCTCTTAACACCTCCAGACATTTTTAGAAGAGAAAAAAATAGAATAGCTACAGCGTGTTATCCCTCAGACGAGATCAACGACAGTGAATGAACTGTCATTGAAGTGAGCGAACCGCGATCCACGTGCAACGCAAGCTCTGCGCATGCGCAGTGAACTAGGTACGCAAATTAGTCACGAGATAGCAATGTGAAGTGGTGAATTTGTACCTCTTTTGTGCTCGAGATATTAGATTTCGGTGACACAACCCACAAGAAAATCCTAAGACAAATAGGGAGTTCGGCGGTTCCACTTCGACATAATAAGATTGGCGTCGACATAAAAACGTCGACGTAATAGGATTGGCGAGTTAACCGTGACTCGAAGTGAACTGAAGGTTGAAGGTTAACACTCTCTCATATGCATGAAGATGTGCATTTTTACAGAACTTGGACTTTCCAAAAAAAACATTAAAACTGTATTTCATCTTTTTACGATATTCAATATATACCTTGATTTTTATGTATTTCTTCTGAAATGAAAGAAAAGCCATAGTTTCAACCTAACAGACATGGTCCAGATAAAATGATGATGGAATTTGGAGTTGATTGATTGAGATTGTATGGACTGATTCAATCTCACCATAAACTCAAGGCCATTTTTGGTGAAGGTTTTTCTTTAATTATAAGTTGATCAATAACTACAAACCAACATTTGATCCTAAACTGTCTAGCTATTAACGAGTAATTAAAATCTTTTTGAAAGCTGTTTTTTAACCAAGGTTACACGTATTTGCTCACAGAAACAGTAAAAAAAGAAGTAATATTGTAAATATTACTGCAATTTAAAATAAATTATTTCTTTGTAATTATAATTTATTCATGCGATGTAAAGCTGTATTCAGCATCATTACTTCATTCTTCAGTGTCACATGATCCTTCAGAAATCATTCTGATATGATGATTATCCGCTCAAGGAACGTTTCTTCTTTTTCTTCTTTTCATGATCAATGTTGAAAACGTTGCACTGCTTACCTTACCTCCATTTATTTCAGGATTACTTGATGAATAGAAAGTAAAATAACAGCATTTATTTAAAATGAACGTTAGCATCTTTTGATCTTACTGACCTAAAACCTTTGAACAGTTGTGTAATTTTATATGTTAACATTTTTTCTGTTTAACATTTATTACTAGAAAAGATGATTTATTTATCATGGTGTTTTGCACCAGTCAGCTCACTCTGCTGTGTTAAAGCTTCTGCTACTGAAGTGTAAATCAGAGAGACATCAACATGTCTGTTGTTACACTCTTGCAAGTCACAATACAGTGTGAGATTGCAAAATTAATAAACATAACGGCCAAAAAGCCAAGCATTAAAATCATTGCTTATTCAGTGTTTCTCAATTACACAAGCATGTTGTTTCTCCTCTTTCTCTCAGTAAGTACTTCTCTGGCCGTGAGCATCAGATTAAGCTCATCTACCAGGGCCAGCTGTTGCAGGACCCCCAGCGCTCTCTCCTGTCCCTCAACATCACCCATAACAGCGTGCTGCACTGTCACGTCTCTCAAGCCCAGGCGCTGCGTGAGGCGGCCGCAGAGGAGAACCCTCGAGTCGGAAGAGGCTCCATGCTCAGCGGGGGCCTTCGCTCGGCCGGCCTGGCTCTCAGCACAGGAAGCTTGGTGATCCCCGTGTTTGTGGTGCTGCTCGCCGTCGTCTGGTACTTCCGAATCAACTACCGTCAGCTGTTCACCGCCCCGGCCACCATCTCTTTGGTTGGGGTCACGGTCTTCTTCAGCTTCCTCATCTTCGGCATGCACAGTCGATGAGAAGACGAGTTAAGATGCCAATGTTAGGGAGAACAGAACTATAGGATGTGAAAATAAGCAGTCAGTGGTAGCCGAGAAAGTTCTCAGGGAGCCCACGGGGGTTCTGGTGCCATTTAGACGACTGAAGTCGTGTGTGGGGTGAGAGTGTGTGCTAGTGCTTTCAGCTTTGCGAGCAGCAACACTGCTGTATAATTTAGCTACTTGGGGGAAAAATAGCTTTATAATTATTTAATCTCTGTGTAAAGACAAGTCAGGATCCCATGTCTGAGAGGACTTTTATTTGAGAGGAATTGCAGGATGGTTTTTATCATTGTCTCATTATCACCACTATCATCTGTAGTAGATTTAAAAAACAAGAGTCATATGTTGTTAGTCTAATTGCAGAAATAACCAGAGATGTAATGTACCAGTTAGCAGATGTTGTGAGACATCAAATCTTCTTTTTCCAAGTTACTCATCTGATTTTTGATGTTTATGATTTTTGTTTTGCCAGTTAAACCGACATCTGTATTTATTTCGGTGGTTCAGCTTGTCTGCTGCTAGTTACAACTCAGTATCAATTAGGAGTTTCATACTTGAAGATTTTACTTGCGAGCAACACAGATGCGTCTGGACCGATATAGTCTAAAGAGACTATAGAAATCTCACTGCATTAATAGGCGATTCATACGTGACTGAAAACTAAGAAAATCATCAATTTCTTCTGTGTAAAATCTGTATATAAGCAATGTATTTACTGTAGATAAATCATGAGGTTTGTGGAGAAACCTTAAATTTCTCTGACAATATGAAGGTTCTTGTATGAATGGGTCACGCCTTTTCTCAGTATTGTCAGAAATAGGGGAAACCCTAAAATGGTTTAGGGGGAAAACTGGCCGATATATTCTCACCTTTGCTTTAACAGACAACCAGCACCTCTTTCATTAAAATGCTTTTTGATTTTGCTTTGATGCAGTAATTCAGAATAAAGTAGCTCATCTTTGAAAAGCAGTTGTTGTGCTTATCCACACACACCTGTATGCACTGTTTTCTTCAGTAGAACATGAAAAATGCTGAAAACCAAACAATATTTTTGATTTATATCTTCATATTCCATAGATGAGAGTCATTCGACGTTTAGCTACATGATGTAACAGAATCGCTTAATGAATGAGTTCACTTTGTGAGAACAAAGGAAGTCAAATTGTGAATCCTGAGACATATTTATTTAAACTTTTACAGAGATATTACAGTCCATTGAGAAAGCAATAACTCAGCATCATCGAAGAAACATACACCCACAGGAATGGTAAATCTGGTGTAAGTATACCACGTTTTGTTTTTTCCCTCCATCATGCAAACATTTCCACTCGCACTCAGAGAAAGCTCTCAGGTTATTTAAACTTCAAGCAACAAAAATCACAAATAGCTTAATGACAAAAAAGTTTTACTGAAAAGACAATAAGGCGTCTATATGGGCTGGATTTGATCCATTTTAAGTGCATCTTCACTTACTATTTGCATTTCTGACATACTTTTTTTTAAACCCAAACATTTCATACGTAAGCTAACATCCAACATAAGTGCTCGAAGGCTCACTAAACTCTTCAGCCAGTTACACTTTGTAACCTGAAAAAGTGCATACGTTCAGCCAGATATTAAAGATTAAGGAATCAAACAGCCATGATTATAAACAATTACAAACATTCACAGGGCAGACTAAATAAATAGAGTATGAGGTGAGAATATTTGCCATGACAAAAAGAGAAATATTAACTTCAAACGAAACACAAAAGGCAAAAGATTGTGTATCCACAGATTTGGCAGGAAGCTGTCGCAGTACTATGCAAGTCCATTATTTAGCAAGACATTGTCAAGAGAGTATGAGTAGTGGCGTTGCTTTGTAGGAAGCAGCTGAGAGTAACAGGTTGCAGTAATATTAGCAAGACAATATGATGAAAAGACCAGTAGGGGACATTGCACAGATTAACCGACTGTATTACATGAGCCACCAGGGACAAAATATTTGCAACAACCCACTCATTCATGCACGCCATGGCACATTTTCATGTGCCACTGTAAACGCAAATCTCATGTATACATACAGACAACAGTATGCAATAACACAATGACAGTGAACTGCATAGCAAAATTAAAACAAATTCTCACTCCAACTCACATCCACATTCAAAAATCACATTTAGTCACAAAAACACTCACTTTTCACTGTGCAACACTGCTGTAACAAATGTTCTCATATGCCCAAGAAATGAATGTCTGAAATGCCGCCCAGATCTTTCCTCTCTTACACACACGTTCAGTTTTTCTTTCCTCGTTCGTGTACCTTGAAATGGGGAAAACCGGAGATCATATGAGGACTTAAATCAGTCATGATCTTAAAATATGTGTGCAAGTTTCATTAGTTCAGGTCATCGTAGATGCTGGGGGCTGGAGGAACTGGCAGTTTTGGTCGCTTTTTACGACTGGACAAGCCCAGTGCATTCTGGGAGCTGCTGCTAGCGCTACTGCTCCCGCCGCCAGCTACTCTCTCTCCTCGATCTCGTTCCTGCCCTTTGTCCCTCTCTCCTCCACCTCCAGCAGGAGTCAGAGACAGCGTACTAGGCTTCTTCTTTTTAGGTCTCTTAGATTCAGAGTTATTGGTGCCTGAGAATGAGACAGCAAATAAGTGTAAAAACGTAACATTTTAAGAATGTGTTTTTAAAAGCATTCTTGAAAAACTCACTGGCTTTTGAAGATGCAGAGTCGGATGGGGAGATATCAGAGGAACCGTCCCATTGGAGACGGGACATGATGAGTTGGCCATCAGGGGCATCATAGCTATCGTTTTCCAGCATTGTATCGGAGTCGGGTAGTGTTGACCTGTCAAACAGGAAACAGGATTTGAATACACAATGGAATGCTAAATAAGGACATGGTTTACCAAGAACCCCAGTTCAAAGAAACAACCACCAAATCTGAAAACGAAGAGACATTGGTTGATGATCTGACAGTTTCCATTGTAACCCATTTTTCTACAGGTTAAAACCGCACATTGAATAATATAAATAACTTTCTAATGGGAAGTAAATTATGTAAATGAGTCTACAAAACCTTGAAGGATGGAAATATTATGCTGAGTTAATGAATGAAAGGAGTTAAAAAAAATTAATAATACTACATTTTATTTAAAGTGCGCCATTCACTCAAATGGCAAAAAAAAACATAAGAAAAATACACAACAACAAAATTACCAATTAAAACTTGACTAAAAAGATGTTGACTTGTGGAATTCGTTATCTCTTTGAATTGTTCAACACTGTAGGAAAAGGCCCTCCTGCCCATGGATTTTAGTTTACAACCGGGCTTCTTTATGAAAATTGAAGACAAAGGTTGAGCAGGTAATCATTTAAACTGAACATAACTAACATAAAATCATTGTGGTGGTAGCACTTTAAGTCTCATTTGTTATCATTAGCGAATGCATTAGCTAACATGGCTAAAATATCAAATAACAATGAGCAGTACATTTTAGTTTTTTTATTACAGAATGTATTAACCTTTGTTAATATTAGTAAATAAAACTAGCTAAAGTTCAGGCTGGAATACACTATATTTAATAACAGATTTGACATTAAAAATGTCAACTGGTGTCAAAACGGATACATGGAACAACTGGGCATCATACACGAAACTTTGTTAGTGTGTGATTGTGGCGAGCGGGGCCGGCCAATTATCTCACGTTCCTCGGCTCCGCCTTGCTCGACAGTCATCCTCAGTCATTTAAATTAATTCTGAACAAAGCAAACTCACACAGACCCATATGCTTTGTTGCAAGGAGTCGCATATCAAATGAAAACAATGTTTTCTAAAATCGGCTCAAAATATCAAACATGATAAATATCTTCCAACTACGTAGTGTTAAGCTAGAAAATAAAAAATCTGTCTGTATCCATCATACAGAATTGTGAAAATCCTTGGAAGTTTTATAGTGTAGTCCAGTCTTTAGTTCACAATGCATTAACTAATGTTGAAAGATATAACTTTTGATTTTACAATAAGTATTAGTAAATGCTGAAATTAACAATAACTAACAAATGCTTCAATTATTCATTACGAGTTGATATTAACTACTGTTAACAACTAACATAACTAATGTTAACAAATAAAACCTCATTGTAAAAGTTTACCAATCATAGCAGTCTAAGCTGGTGTGCCTCAGGTTTAAATACTAGGACCGATTAGTTTTTCACTATTTTGTTTGGACAGCTGCTTAAAAATGATCACAAGCTTGATGAAAAATAGGTGTAGTGAGAAAGGGAAGGAAAGGAAAGCGGGTGATTCTTTTCTGTCAGGGTGAGGTCAGGGTTTGGGTAAAGGGGTGAAACTCACGCGGACGGCCCAAGGAGGAAGACCCTGACTGCCCTCCTCTGTTCGTCCGTGTGCTGGGGACACCGCTGGGACCTGCCAGGACACAACGTGGCATTATGCACTGCACAAGAGACAATGACGGGGCGAGAGACTAGGTGAACACCGCCAACAGGATTCGAAAGGGGTTAGATATTAGCAATTAGGGAAAGGGAATTCAGTGCTGGCTGATGTTCAAATAATCTCTTGCTTCGTAAAACAGGCAGTGCTTTGAAACAACCTATGACGGTCCAATTGGGAAATGCTATATTCTTATGTCCAAATGGACGGAATATTTCAATAATACGTTTTAAAATAAGAGGCCAAATCAAAAGACACAGGAAAGAAAACTAAAAAGTGGACACCAATCAAAAAATTGTGTTTTATATGGAGTTGCCAGTTGTGTTCCTTAAAATCAGTCCCAACATAACATGATCATTTCCATTTTACAAATGAAAAAGATCATGCGTTCACACATCACATGCAGAATCAATCTAAAGCAGCAAACATACACACTAATACGGTACATACACATTCTCAACACTAGTGAAAAACTATGTCCCCCTGACTGTACCTGTTCAATGTTCTTCTGATCTTATCATACATGCTTCACTAGAGGAACGGTTCACTCGAAAATGATTTCATTTTATTAATTTATTCATAAGTTAAAGAAGCAAAGCGTTCTCCATCTAAATGTTGCTTAATCCAAGGTTAAAAGCAGCCTTTACTCAGAGTTTAAAAAGATGTTAGCCCAGTTTTAAACTTGTGCAAGCCCTTAAATCTCCTAGATTGGTTTCACAGATTTTTCGGCCTCCAGGTATACGTTTTTATTCGTCATAAAACACGCCTGCTGTGGAAAAAATACTTACTTTTTCTGCTAGCCAAGGAAAGACAAACTTGGTGAATGCTCTTTCACAGTCAATAAGGTCATGGAAAGAAGCTCTAAATGTCAGGAGACTGAGTGCTCCACAGCATGCATTTGTAATAAATCACAGATGTTTATTTTTATGTTTTCCTACTAGTTCACGAATACGGATTGAATTCTTACCGAGTACACATCTTCTTTGTGTGTTCTGACACAACCCCACATTGCTGAGGAAAGAGAAGGCCTGTTAGCATGAGGGAAACTCCAGCGGTGGCTGATAGATAATATAATGAATACAATAATACTTTTCTATAATGATAGCAGGCAAGACAGCTGAACTGACACTGAATACTTATTTCACACAATATTTACAAAACTAAATAAAAAGCACTGAAATCATGAACTTTCATGGTGAGAATCAAACCCATAACCTTGGCGTAGAAAATGCCACACTATTGTTTGAGCTACAGGAAAGCAATAACTGTGAATGGTTAATCAGTTGATTGCCCTTTTGATGTTTCTTATTGGTCTAAACTAGTGAAATGTTTGATTACACTTTATATTACTTTACCAGTGAATCCATATAAAATAATTAGGGTTGACAATTAATAATAATAATTAATAATACCACAATATAAGTATTTTAGTCGGGGGTACAAATTCTTAAAACAAAATCATTTTAAATTTCCCTGCATTTTAATCTTAAACACAGATAAATGTTAACAAATATAAAAGTTTTTAACTTATTTATAAAAATTAAATTGAATACATTTTGAAGATTATTTTTTTATTTCTACTGTAATTAATAATTAAGGGATTTGTTTATTATAAGACTTATTTGTAAGGTTAAACAATGTAAAATCCACTTTGGAATTTTTGTTAGTATTTATTTTTATCTTGGAAGTAAAACAATATTATATGGTAAATGGCCTATGAATGTGCTGCTTACCGTAGTCAGTATGGATCGCAACTCCTCAGGTCCCAAAGTCTCATAACTGATGCCAGAGCTGTAGTTATACTATATGAGTGAGAAAGTGAGACAATATTGCTGTAATACTACAATTATTAATGCAAAAGTGAAAGTGACAACTGAAGTTATATGTTAAATACTAATCATCTCACCTTATACAGGTCTGGATTTACACTACCACTGAGCTCTCCTGCAGTGAGACAAAAAGACACTCATAGCATGTCCAAGTGAAGCCTGACATCTGTCAAATCTAAAATATCAGTTCAATTAGAATAAAAACCCACCATTCTTGTGCTTTAGGGATTTGGATCTCCTGGGAGAGTTTGGATTCTAAAACATATGAAGACTTATTTTAGTATCGCTTCCAAATTTTTTTACGTTTACAAAATTTAAACTAAATTTGCAAACAAAATGAATGTATAACTTAGAATATATGGCTTGCATTTTTAACAAAAAAGTATACCTTTTCTGACTTTCTCTTCTTGGCTGTGAAATAAGCAGTTAAACTGTTATTCATGATTCAAGGCTTCATTAAATAAAATAAAACAATTGGGGCACATTTGGAGGCAAACATTGGTGTGTGTGTGTGTGTGTGTGTGTGTGTGACTGAATGAGCTCACCTTTCTTTTCTGAACCATAGGACCAGTCGTTATCATTGATATCGTCATTGTCTTCCTGGTCACTTTCTGACTTGCTTGTGTTGTTGCTGCTGGCTATTCTGTAAAAAAAAAAAAAAGAGCAGAACAACAGCTTTCACTGCTTCACTAGAATCAGGATCAATAAAATCTCTTAATCCATGTGTTATCTTTGTGGTATAATGGTTAGAAATGTGTCCACCCACCACCCACTTTTAAAATATTCCCACCAGTGCATCTCAACAGAGCAAAATCACAAAGAAATAATAAACAACAAAGAAAAAGAATATTCCTTTAAACCTTTCCCTTTATTTCATATGAGAGAAAGGCTGAACTCATTTGAAATATTTAAAAGAAACACTTAGGTGTTACAATAAGTTCTCTCTTGTTAACATTTCTTGCATTATTAACTAACAATGAGCTACATACTTTAAACCCTTGTTAGTGTTAGTTAATACAAATGTTCATGTAAGATGCACAAGTGAGCTCAATAGTGTGACTTCATTGTCCATTGACCTGCGATTGGCTATTCGGCTGCTGTTGCGGCCCATCCCGAGACACTTCTCCAGATGAGGAGCAAAGCGAGAGGCTGCGATACTCCGGCTGCAGTTGGGACACACGCACTCCTTATTCTTCCACTGGTTGTACACCTGCCCGAAGATGTCTACACCTGGCTGGTCCACTATTTCTACATCAGAGAGAGCACGCAGTAGAGACAAATCTAGTAACACTGTAGTGACATGCATCCCAGGTTTTAGGAATAATGAATTTGTGTATTTTCGTGTGAATGAATGTGACTGACTCACCAAAATCCTTCATGCTTTCTTGGTCCGTATCGTCCAGGAAGAAATAGCCCTGTTTGACCGCCCTGTGCACCTCAAAGCACAGCCCTAAACAGGCATCTTCCACTAAGTCAGAGTAAACGTCATGAGCCAAGGCCTACAAAAAAAAAAAAAGAATAAAAACCAGAGAAGTTAAACTGATCATATAAAATCATATGGTACAGGCTACTTTTGGGCCTGGGTTAAAGTGAGGCCACACATTAAAAATAATTGTCTAAGCCCATGCAGATTTTAGTGGCGATCCTGCATAAATGTAAAAAGATGCATTCAGATGAATAATTTTTATTTTTAGAACAATAAAAAAGGTATATATTCTTCTGGACGTTTCATAAACGAGACCCTGTGGTCCGTAATCCTTTACCTCTAGCTTGGTGTTATCCAGGCCTGACAGAGACATATCCTCCATTTTCATTTGCAACAACTATTGTAGGGGATCTCTCATCGTCAGCAACAGAGAATGGGGTGGGAAACACTGAAAAACACAAAGCCCATCAATTGCATCACAGTCAAAATATGATATCTATAGTATAATCATCCAACTACCAACATCTGAAATAAGAACATATCAAAACATCATTTGCGCATATTGTAAATGGTTTACTATACATACAATGCAAATGCTATAGTGTTCTCTAACGTCCATTTCATAACATGCTTATATTTATAAATTATTTGTAGCGGGAATCCGGTGAACATGGGCGGGAACTGCAATTATTCAGCAAAACAACAGGCTAGTATGATAAACGAGGGCCAGTCATTAATAACTGCGCATTTAAAGCTAATAAAACTGATAAACACACTGTCATGGTAAACAGTTGACAGGCACTGCCCTGCCTTCTCCATCATATGATTTACCATATAGGCAGGTTTTGACAACATTGTTTCAACCCCACAGGAAAATGTGGTACAAAGTAGTAACCGAAGCCGCGTGCGGCAAAGCATATTTGTCGCGCTACTTGTTTAAATTGTCTTTCTACTTACCAGGACTGAACGGGCCGGTTCTTGTGCCATTCACGGACCCGCTGTTAGACGACATAGAACAAACATGCTCAAAACGAACGTACTTATGAAGGTAATGGAATTGTTATGTTGTTATAAAGGAATAGACGCCAGGTTGATTAAATCTCTCGTCTCGAGGATAAATGATGTTTGAAAATAAAACAACGCTGCCATTTTGGCTCCAGCTAGGCATCACTAGTCTACTACCGATCTAAGGTGACACATCGATTCTGCTGCCTTGAATTCGTTCCTATATTCGACGCAGATCTCTCTCACACACGGGAGAGAGAAAAAAAACAGAAACCGAAGAACTGTTTAAGAGAAGGTTTATTTGCTCAAATTGTAAATTGCAGGGATATAACATCTCTTGCTATAGAAAACGTCCAAATGTTTCAAATCTGTAGTACAAATTTAAGCTTTTTCTCTTTTTTTTTGCCATTTCTACAAAGAAATATGGGGTGGGGTAAAAAAAAACAAAAAAACTAAAACTTAACAAAACTAAAAACATGTCCCCAACTGACAAACTCAATTTGACTTCAGCAGTATATTGCTTAGCCAACTGAAAATACAAACGTTATAATGTTCACTCAATACAAAGGGAAAATAAAATGAAAGCTATATGTACAAATACCTTACAACAACACTGAACCCAAACCAAGTCTATTTGCAAGTCTCAAAATCCTATAAAATATCAAGAAATCTTGAAAGGTCCACTGGGTTTCTTATCCTGGCCCATCATTCAAATGATCTATAACCAAATTATGCTTTTCAATCTGAGCCAAGAACCTTATGCAGGATAAGATCATTTTGGGCAAACTATTTTTTTTTTTGCACAGCAGTCCCCCCCCCAAAAAGTAATATTCTTCACTTGTCTTTTTATGCAAATCACCAGGGTTCAACATTTTGATAGGAAAAATTCATTTACATTGCCTCTATCAATTTGAGGGTTGCCTAAAAAATACAGAGTAAAAGGTCGTAGCTCAGTGCAGAAAGCTGTTGTTGGTTACACATTAATTTAGTTGCCATTTTAGGCCAGGGCATTGGAATGAGAGAATATACCCTCACCCTCAAAACGGTTCATATATACAAACACAACAAATAACGATACCCCTCTCTTAAATAAAACCTATCCATTACATTCCTTGAGCTGGTGCGTGAAAGACCTGTGAAGTGGTTAACAATATGGGCTGATGGGTGAAATGAAGAAAGAGAAATACTGAAAGGATGCTGGGCTTTTAAGAATTATATCATAAGTGCACTGAATTGTGGGGGGGTAACTCGCATCCATCATATTTAAAACAATCACGTTTTAAAAAGAAATTCTTTGGAGCACCAAAATGAAACCGTGGTTGGAAAGAAAAGAAAAAAATAGAGAAAAAAAGTTCAGCTTCAAACAATACATAACAATTACTAACAAACAGCAAAAAAACACGTTGGTGCCCAATCTGCAAAAACAAAACCAATTCTCTGAAAGAATATTGCTTGTGCTGCAGAACAATTCACTGATAAACTAGTCCTCATGTAACATCAGTCGTTTTTATTATCTGAATGAACAACGAACGCAAACCCATTTGCTGCGGCTTCATCACATCCATATCGCAAAACTGCTACGGGCAGCATTCCTATAACAGGACAAAAATAAATAGTCCATTTTCACCTTTAACCTCGCATCAGGAGCAGATAAGGGCAACGCACCAATGCCTCGTGAACCAGCACTGAGTGCGAGACCAGAGCGGTCCGTGCAGCGACATTCAAAATGGCTTCAATGTTCCTGAAAATACCACATTTGATTTGAAACGAGGAAGCGAAAAAGCAAAAATGGAGGGAGCGGGAAGAGAAGTGGAACACAACTAGGAAGAGCAGGAGATACAGACCGAGGAAAAGAAAGCAGACATTCTTCAGAGTGCAATTATTTGGTCCCCTGTACCTCCCGAAATAATCTGCAAACTAAGAGACTCTTTGGCTCATTTACAGAAAAGAAAATGGCACCTGGTGCTCTCTATGTCTTTCTACCTTTAAAGTATAAACACGGGGCATCCTAATAACACCTCAGGACGACTACAAGTCAATAGCACAGCACTAAACCTGTGATTGGCGACGTCAGGAGGAATTTAGCCTTTACATCATTGTGCGCGTAGCCTAAAATGCCTTAAAATCATTGAGGGAGGAACGAATAAAAGCAAAAATGCAGGGGAGAACTGAACAGAACAGAAGCGGAAGAGAAGACGGTGTGAGGTGGTGCAGATGTGTGACAGCGGGGTGAGCCCCCTCCTGTGGTGGGAAGAGCGCAGTGCAGAGCAGGCTCAGACCCCCGGCTCATGGCTCAGTTCACAGCGTTTCTGGCAGTCTGTGGGCTCAGCCTGACTCGGCTCTGGCTCAGTCCGAGTCGGAAGCCGACGAATCAGAGCTGGAAGCACTGCTGCTGCTTTCTGATTTGTTCTCCTTATCCTCCACCTCTTCATCCTCTATGTCATTCTGAAAGCCAATTTGGAAAACACATATTTGAGATTAACAAATGCATCTGTATTGGTAATTACAGTAGGCGGAATAACATACACTCTGGCATTATCATCCTTTAAAGTTAGAGATTTTGCTATAGTATTGATGTTTATGTATCCACAAAGTACAGTGCTAATTAAAGTTACTGACACATTAGAGTGACAAAGAAACATGCATGAATAAAAGCAATCTATGCATGACATAAATAGAGCATATTGTTTGTAATGCGCTTCTCTATTCTTATTTTAAATTAAATATCAAAATTAACTATTTAATAAAATTTATCATTATTGGGAAACAAGATTTTGGTCATTTGGACACCCTAATCATAATTTAATTTCAATGTTCCCATAAAAAAAGGCTGATTCTTTATCAGCAACTTTTAAAATGGATGATTTGAATGGGAAAAACAATTGTGACCAGTATGGTATAAATCTTACATCATCTTCATCATCGTCATCATCATCATCATCACTGTCATCATCAGAGGATGATCCGTCATCAGATTCCTTTTCATCATCATCGTCGTCATCATCTTCCTCCTCCTCCTCTTCCTCATCCTTTGGACGATGACAGAATAATTAGCACATGCTGCTAAAAACTTACATAATGGCCAACAGGCAACACAAGACTATAAGACCAAACTCACCGATCTTTTGGCCTTGGGTTTCACTTTAGCAGGCGTGCCACCAGGTTTTGATATGCTCCTCCGTTTCTGAAGAAAAAAGAAAGAAAGAAACAAATTAGAGGCAGAACTGCAAGCAGAAAGGTGTATGTATATCTCAAATGGAACACACTGAAATACTGAATACATTTATGACTCACCAGAGAGTTATATTCTTTATATACAGATCTCTCTTGTGATGTTAAACTCTGTGAGGGAGAAAATTATTTTATTATACTTTAATTCAACATTCGAAACATAGGATTTCAAAATGATACATCAATATCTAAATATATCTTCATATCAAGCTGTTTGTGTTGCTCCAGTGTATAAAAATATAGGTGTACCATAAGCCACTGCTCCAGAAGCACTTTGTACTGCCTCTGTTTCTCCTCTGCCATTCTTTTGTAACGGTCCTTCTCTTTCTGAGGGAGTCGCTGCCAGCGGCCTCCGATTTCACCCATGCGCTCTTTCATGGGCAGATGGTTCAGCTCACCATTCGACAGCATCTCTTGAGAGAACTTCTGATAACCGTTCCTGTAGCCACAGGTGAAGAGAACATGATTATAATGAGTAGGACGGTTAGACAAGCGAGTTGCCTCAAACACACCATCACTCAGACACACTGAATGAACTTACGAGGGCGGTTTCTTAGGTTCCCCATCAAATTTCATTTTCTTCCCAGGGATGAAGACTGGGGCAGGTGATCGCATCTCACTCAGCTCTCTCTGCATAAAACAGAAGAATTAAAAAAGGCCATGATGCTTCCACACAAGAAGCCCTGATTTAAGAAAAACATGTAGGCAGTGGACATGTGGTACTCTGCTAAAGGTAGGTTGGCTATCACAAAGTATCGTTTAAAATAATGGTTTGGATTTGTCTGGACTCACTTCATATCTCTTCTGGTCCTCTGCAGCCTTCTTGATCCACATAATCTTCTCTTTCTTCTCCATAGTGTTCCAGGTAGCCTCCATGGCTTTCTGAGCTTTCACTCGATCATTCTGACATTTAAAGAGGGACAGATCAGTGGAAAAACTAAAGCAAATAGAGAAGTTTCTATGGAAGATAGTATTTGCAGAGCCATTAGTGCTCAGGACTGCTTCAAGACAAAACTCAGTTATTAAGACTTAGGCATAGAGTCCAATTTAAAATTGAGGGGTTTTAAAAGAAATTAATGCTTCAATTCAGCGAGTTAAAGAGATTAAATTGACCAAAAGGGACAGATTACAATGCTTCAAAAAAGTTCTATTATAAACATATGCTGTGTGTGTATATGCATGCTTTTGGTTTTAATTTTTATTAAATCAAAGGGTCATGGAATGTTACTTGAGAAACAAATCAAAATATTGGAATGATTTCTGAAAGATCATTTGACATTGACGACTGGAGATGCTGAAAATGTCATTTTAAAATATGAAAGAAAAAAAAAGTGTATACTACATATACACATCAAAAACTATTTGAAATTGTAATTGATGAAATAAAATGTAGCCTTGGTGAGCATACTAGACTAAAAAAAGAAATCTTACTCCAAACTCTTGAATACATGGTAGTGTAGGTACTTTTTCCAATTTAACTTGCAAGTATAGTTTCATACCTTGAATCGGGCGAGATAGTCACCAATGACGCTCTGTTGCCAGATTTCCTGAGCCGTTTTGGGTGTTTCTGGTAATTTCCCTTTGTCCTCTTTGCTCTGCTTTTCAGATTCTGCCTTCAGTGTCATCTCCAGAGTTTTATACTTCTCCTAATTACAATGATTAAACATTCAAGTTGTAAACAATTTAGTAGGCCAGTGATAGAAGGATCTTTACATATCTGGATCACTAATAAGTCTTGATTACCTTCTTCTTGTCAGATAGCTCATTCCACATGCGGGCTAGTAGTCTGGTGAGCTCCATGTCAGAAAGATCAGGCCTTTCCTGATGAAGCTTCGGGCGTTTCTCCTCTGAGAAAATGAACATTGCAGATACAGGTGGCTTGGGCTTCTCTGCAGACTGTTGGAATTAACAAAGAAAAGGAAGTGAAGTTCTAGTTACAGTAAGCTAATGTACCAAAGTATCAAGTACCAAATGATTGACAGGTCAACTTACTTTTGCTGTAGCACTCTTCTTTTTGGAAGCGGGGCTGCTGCCACCACCTCCCCTTTTAAAGCTGCCCATCTTCTGTTCTGACAGTATTCTCTGTTGTTCCTCCTCTGAGATACTCTGGGACACACAGGCAACATGTTTAAAATGCAAACCAAGTAGCAATTTAGTGCAAACCCTTCAGTTATCTTAAACATATACTTACTAATAAGTAGCGATTCATCTCAACTTCATATTCTTTCTTTTTCTGTGTAGAGAAAAAAAGATATTACAACTGACGTAAAATCTTCCCAATGCATCCATTTTGACCCGTTTATATTAATATATAATTTATATATTGAGCAACAGATAAAAGTTCGATACAGACCTGTTCACAGCGCTTCTGGTAAGCATCTTTCTCACTCTGTTTGAGGACTTTCCAGCGCTGGCTGCACATAACCATACGCTCTGTACTGGGAACGTCTTTCATGCTGGACATCAGCTCAGCACAGAACATTGAGTAACCATTACTGAGAGGAGGAGAAAAACAAAAAAACAGTATGAGTCACACACACACAAAAAAAAACAATTCTCTTCAAACCAACTGTACCAAAATTCATACAAGAAACAGTGATCATTAAATAAAACTATTAAAAACCACTTTCCATGAAATAAGTCTGCAAACATTAAAAATACTAACAAAGAGTTTAATAGAAAAATAAAAAAGGACAAAAGCAAATAACAAAATTACTGTAAAATACTAAAATAATAAGGACAAGACCGAAAGGTAAAAAACAGGCATGGCATATCTACGGCACATTTCACCACTATTATATTTTGCTATTATCAGGAAAACTTACGAAGGTGGTTTGTCGGGCCGGCCATCAAACTTGTCCTTAAGCTGTCTCTCTGCTTTGGTCAGAGTGGATTTGACAATATCCTCCTGTGTGATGTTCAGCTCTGGGTGCTGCTTGATAAACTCATGCATGGTCTCCTAAAGAAAGAAGTGGGAGATCAAACATTACAGAGAAGCTTGCTACTTGCTGGTCAAGAGGATGTGAAAAACGAAAGCATCTTTACCTCATACAGTTTGTGCTGCTCCAGAGACTTCATGATCCACTTCATCTTCTTCTTGTCTGACAGCTGTGGCCACTGCTTTCCAAGACTATCCTTGATATCTTTGGTGGTCGCCTGGAGAGGTATAAACAGCAGTGTTTTACAGCATTCATGTGTATGAACAGCAGCAATTTCTAGTGTAATAGAGCTTACATCTGGGTGAGCTTTGAGAAAGGCCTTCTTCTCATGGTTGTACCACAGTTGCTGGGGTGTCTTGGGCTTCTCTGGAACATTGGACTTCTTGTTAACGTTCTCTAGAAGGTCAGGATGATCCTGCCTGATAAAGCACACAAACACTTTCTTAGAGAAAAGTGATGATTTAGATGTGTATTTGAGATGGTAAAGTGTCAATGAGTCACTTACCTAAACTTCATCATGTTGAGCACAAAAGACTCCTTTTCTCTGAGAAAGTCTTTCACGTATTTGTCCTGTTGATGAAAGGTTCAGTCAGAACAGGTCAGACAAAACAATGCATGCTTTGTTGACTGATCTAGAAAGGTACTACTGAAAACAATAGCTGATCCAGACTAAATAGAAAATATTTTCATCTTTTCAAGGGGACAACAGAGAGCAACAACAGATTCGAAATCCACTGAACACCAGACTCTTTTTTTAATGCACCATGACAATTTCTCATTTAAAAAAATGCATATAGTTTCCCCTTTTCTAGAAGTTCTCGAAAAATGTTTGCAGGCGACTGGTCTCATTCACCAAGCAGGCGTGCGCAAACATTTTCACGAACAAATCCTGATTTATCAATAACTTTTGATATAAAACATTCTAAATTTACAGAAAATGTACGAACAAATGAAACCACTCGTACACAAAAAAAAAAAAAAAAAACACATTATTGTATATACATCCTCAAACATATGCCATCTTGAAAACAAGTAACAAAAACTAAACTATAAAAATCATAAATTTGTAACTTGTTTTGATGATGGCACACTTAGCATAAACCGAGGACCTTACTGCGCATGTTTGCTAAGTTTTATGCAACTTACCTTGGGCACAGTCGATCACTTAGAATACACCAAATCCATCAACATTAGAACGTTATTCATTAAGAACATGCATGTGCATACATACGTACATGTTGTGAACGAGATGGAACGTTTTCCCAAGAAGTTCAAATGTGCTTATAAATACAAATAATGCACGTAATTATTAGTGAATGACATCCATTTTCGTTGCACTCACTTTTTTACGCTCCGGGAGCTCCTTGTATTTTTTGGACAGGATCTTTGTAAGATCTAGGTTACTCATCTCTGGATGTAGTTTAGCATACTTGGCTCGCTTCTCCATAAAGAAACGGAAATATGGTGTTAATGGCTTTTTGGGGAAGTCTGGGTGTTTCTGCAGAAGACAAATACACAAAACGTTAGCATTTACTGATGCGCTAAATAACACACTGGAAAAACTCTGTCATTCTTAATCCAAGCTTCCAGGACTGAACCATTAGATTTTCTACCTTCAGCTTCTTTCCTTTGTATGGATTTTTGACGTAGTCCTGCGCATCCAAGATCAGCTCAGAGAGGGTGCGGAATTTACGTATCTGAGTGAAGAACAAATCTTAATGTGACAACTGCATTTAAAATCTACAATAAAAAATTTTTTTTTTTTTTTTTTTTGAAGTACTAGCATACATTAGTACTTCAAATATTTGATTTAAAATGCATACATTGTAAATTTTTTCGACACATTTGTGATGCATGTTTCTCTAGTCCTTATAACACAAGTGAAACCCATTGGTCAGCGACTAGCGTACCTCACGTGAAACTTCCAGCCATTTCTGTTTGCACATCTCTCCAGAGTATGAGTTGAAAGCAATTTTCTCCCAGTCCAAATGGGACTCGGACGTCTTGTACTTGGACAGATCCTTATCTGGTAGGTTCACCTTCATGGCATCCAACAGCTTCAACAGGTCATCCTGCTCCCAAACTGTATCGATAACACATGATAGAGCAAAAACATGAGTACCAATACGAAACATCCCCTCACAAAGACTAAGGAAATATCATTTAACACAAATTGGTGATTTTTCTTTTTTGTTTCTTTTTAAATACAGTTTGACCTACAGAAGGAATAAACAGTGGGTTCTTTTTTTGCAAGAGAGCAAATTTCAGAGAGCATAAATGTTCAAGGTCTACATTTTATAAGACTACGCATTCCCTGGGAATCAAAACTCACAGACAAGGCTTAAGTCTAGTCCCAGTCTAAAATGCACGTTTGAGCCGTTTTAACGGAAAGCAACATGCACTGACTTATCTTAAAATATGTCAGTGCCATTTGTCTCAAGATGCACACCAGTAATATTTGTTCTTCCTAAGACACTTTTATAAGTGTCCCTAATTGAACTAAGGCCTAATCCTGGCTTAAGTTAAGCTCGGTTTGTGAAACCAGGCTATTGTCTTGGCATTACCAGTGCCATACTCTATTGTTTGAACCATCAATATTTCAAGAGACAATTAGAAAACTGTAAAAGAACATTTTGGTTTCCCATTAAGGTACATTTACTACTTTTCATGGTCATACATATAAATGTTTAATAATATTCATAAACAGTTAAGCAGCATAATTTGAATGATTTATGTGTCTTACCGATCTCTTTAGCAGAGGAGTCCATCTCTCCATTCATTGTCAGGATTCACTCTAGAAAAAAAAAAGTTAATATAAGTTAGGGATTACAAATGTTGAAGTAAAAAGTTTGAAACTCTGGCTTTGACACTATATAGTTCAAATGTATTAATAGTTATAGCTTATAGTTGCTTGCCTAGCAGATGTAAAGGCCTGAATGTCCCTAAACTTTCTCTACCTTAATGAAACAAAAACTGAAATTATCATTTTTGAATCTTCAGAAGCTACTAGCCAACTCGTGTTTAAATTTCAGACATGAAATTTCTTTCATGCCTAAAACCCCTAGTGAAGAATTTGAGCGTGGTATTTGATACTGCCCTCAAATTTGACAAGCAGATTAACACAGTAGTCAACACCAGCTTTTCCATCGTTGGGACCTAGCTAAAGTAAAATAATTTTGTTTGTCAAAGGACCTGGAAAGGGTGATTTATGCTTTTATTTCAACTAGGCTTGACTACTGTAACTCCCTTTATATCAGTATTAACCAATCATCTTTGAACCGTCTGCAAATGGTACAAAATGCAGCAGCTCGGCTCCTCAGCGATGTGCGTAAACGAAAGCATGGGTGTTGAAATCCCTTCATTGGGTACCAATTCGCAATAGAATAAATTTTAAAGTACTATTTTTAAATGGATTAGATCCAGCATATATGTCCAATCTTTTATCTGTCCATAATCCTGGAAGGTCTCTTGGGTCATCCAATCAAAGACTGTTAAATGTTCCTCGGGCAAGATTAAAATCAAGAGAAGATTGTGCCTTTTCCGTTACTGCACCAAAACTTTAGAACAGCCTACCAGTTATTACAACTGCCTCTACACTACAGGAGTTTAAAGCTAATCTCAAAATTTATCTTTTTTGTTTGGTTTTTAATTGTATCTGATATGTGCTGTGTCTGTTCTGTGGTGTAAAACTGTTGTACATAATGTAAAGTGTTGACTGTACTTGATGCAATGTACAACACCTTGGCCAACAACTGTTGTGTTTAATGGTGCTATATAAATAAAGTTGAGTTGAGAATTTATTTCCACTTTTCAATCATTTTACACCAAAATATCCAACAACAAAAATAATTGAATCACTCATTTTGGGATTTAATTCCAAGAATAAGATTCATGAGTGCTTAATAGGCGACTCTCTTGAAAACAGGAATCGTTGTTTGAAGAGTGAAATTAAAATCCAGCCCGACACATAATGGTTGATGTTCATTACACCGCCCCTAAGCGTTTACGCTCCATCGTGAGACAGAGCCCATAGCTTGTGACGGTTTCAAATCTCAAATAACTTTGCAGTCGGCACCAGCAAGAGCAGCCAATCCGTCTAATCTTCCATTTTGTCTACCGAACTAAGACTTGAAACGACTCTGCGCTTTTCGGGGCGAGCGTTTCGAGTAGTAGCTCGACATTGGAGCATATTTTCGGCGGACGAGTGGATACTGGGAGGTACTACAGGAGGAGGAAGCAGCGTTTCGGGCGATAGGCAGGCAGCTGCCTGTACACGGACCAGCTGACCACGTATCGGGATCTGCTTTCGGTCTCCGTCGAGAGGGGGAAACACAGCCAGGGATCATCATGAGTGACTTGTAGCACCAGAGTCTGCCTCCAAACCAACAGGGCGCGGGGCTCCGCTTCCGCAACGGACGCATTCTGGGTCGCCCCCCTCTTTTAATCACAGCGACTGTATTAAAATGTTGAATGTGGAGGGCTAGTCATGATCTGATGTCGATTCGCAAATATGTGCGCCGACTGAATTAGTCACAAAATGGCACGAGCGTTGTTCCAGGGCGAGGCTGCGCTGAATGTGTAATGGCGGCGCGCGAGCCCGCAGAGTCCAGCTTTAAAATAGACCCTGGATGAAGGGCATTTACATCACCCTGACACGCTCTGAAACCGTGGATAATCAGACCCTGCCTCGACAGAATCGACCTTTACTACCACTGAAATACTCCGAACGAAAAAAACATTCGTAGATTTCAATCGTTTTTGGGCGTTTTTAAACAAAAGCTTTGTAGCGGGGCTCTAGATTCAAGGCGAAATACGTCGATGTTTAAGTATTTATAAGGGTACGTGTAAAAAATTAATGCTTAATTTTAACAAGGTTTTGACATGGAAATGTGCCTAAATGATACACTTTGGTGCTGATTAAAGCTTAAAATTGAGTTATTACTGATTTACCCAACTTAATTATAATTTATTTACTCTCAAAAATAGCTTTGATCGTGTATTGCGTGCGTGTGGAACTGCTGCAAATGATACCTTACAAAATATCTAAATTCAATAAAATGTAACAATGTTAACCCGACCTATGCCTTGACCTACACCGGATAGGCCGGCTATGACTAGCATTGAATCCCCCTCCAGCCCTGGTGAGAGATCATCCAACCGTCGTCAAAAATAACCTAAATAATGCCGCTAAACCCTCGTTACATGCTGGTATGTAAAAAGAACTGTAGCCGATGTCCAAATGGCCCCCTTACCGTAAAGAAATCTGGTTGTTTACCCCGACTTTCGAGTGACGAGGAATGCGGGGTGGAAGCGCGATGTGTGCGGCCGTATGGCAGCAGAGGCTCTTCAAAGGCTTAAAACACAGAAAATGAGAAAAATATACGGTTAGGTTCACTCAGTACGCGGCGATTGAAGTACAATCATAACAAGCGAGATCAACCCAGTCAGAAACGAATCAATCCTTTGTGTAAGCGTAACATTTAGTTCCTAAATCACAATGGAAACGCGTAAGAGCCGAGAAGAGAGGACGCTTCCCTGGCGTGACGACTGTTCTCGAGCCGCCATGCTCCTCCACGCGCTGCGAGCACAATTCACCTCCAGAGAGGGGCGAAACGCGGCTGGACTCACCCGCTTTGATCCTCAAACACCGATAACCGATTAAATGTCAAATGCGATGGTGAACTTTGCTTGCACAACAGCGAGCGCGAGCCCACACGGTGAGATCAGCAGCTCCGTGATGGCGAACCAGAGGCGGCTGGTTCTTCCCTCCACGAGCCTCATGGAGTCCTGACTCGGAAATGAAGACGACCGACAGGGCAACAAACACGAGCGAGGTGTCCTTATCGCGCTTATTACAAAAAACAAATAAGTTAGTGGCTAGAAAGATATTCAGAAACACGGAGAAAGGTTGTGGTTTATAGACGGAGGGTGTTTTTCCCCGAGTCACAGGACGGGAAATTCGGGTAAAGCGACCTCGGAATGTACCGAGCTTTGCACCAAGTCAACGCGAATTTAAACGAGGCGGCTTACAAAAACAAAATCCTCAAACGAAATAAAGTCAAAATATTTGTTACTTTTTTTTTGGGTTGCTTCATCTAAAAAAAATATTTTTTCAAGGTTTGTTTACCAAACGGTTGGTAGGCTGAGGCGCTGGTTAGCTCTTACCTGTCGCTGCTTGTGTGTGGAAGTGGTGCTGGAACAAGGGGAGGGTTGACTGTTAGCCAGCACTGCGCCGCCGGTCCAGGGCACGGGCGCTCCAGTCCCCGCAGAGCTCAGAGAGACTTCCCCCCGCCTCCATCTCTCTCGCTCTCCTTCCACTCAGCGCGCAGCTCTCTCGATCCGCTCATTTCTCTTTCCAGAGAGACATCCGCATTTTCAATCTCTCCCCTGCTCGCCGCTCTCATCACGGATGGCTCGCCCGGGTTTCGCTTCCATTTGGATTATTAACCGGGAGCTGCTGCTGTCACGAGCTCGGGGAGCCACCGAGGCGCCATCAAACCTGCACGCGCGTCTATAGGCTTTCCAGCTTGCTTTAACGCATTTGTTTAATCGTGATGATCATGTAAAGTTTTAATAAAATAAGTGCATTTTGATGCAATGTGCCCGTGTTATTTATTAAAGCATAAAATGATAAAAACGTAAAAGTAAAGCAGTGTTCCTGCGTTTTTGGTCGGATAAACTCCCAAAGTGCATGCATTATGTAAAGAGTGAACTGTTGTGTACTTTTAACATCTTTTCTGTATTTTCAGTCTGACAGCTACATCTTTTTGTCACGTTAAATAATTAAACTCCACCTTGTCTGTTTATGGGCGTCACCTGCGATGTCCAATCAAGACGTTGTGATTTGGAGAAAACATGATTTTCCAATGAGCGCGCTGGTTCGTTAAACATCAGAGCGGTGACGTGCGCATTTCTCTGGAATGTGTGGAGCAATCCTGCCTCCGGGACAATGGATATAGACCGGTGCTTCCCGAGTTTTTCCTCTCTTTTATACCCCCTCCACAGTCCTATCAACGAGACTTGCAATAGGCTACTAGTACAGCTGCACTGACACCAGTCGGGAAATGTGCGCTTTTAAACTCACGTTATACTGGAAATTATCTATCATTATCAATACAGTGGATTATTAAGATTGTGAACAGAATATACTGTGGCTGGATCTGTTGAAGTAGCATCATCTTTCAGTAAGCCACACCTGATCTGTACAAGTTTCCACAGTTCTAAAAGCACTTTCACTGAGAAATATCTAATAAGGAATACGTTTAAACATGGAATGCAAAAATAATTACAGTAATGCCTCGGTTTACGAGCGACTTGGTATACGAGAAAATCGGTGTACGAGCAAGGAGGGTCGAATTGGTGTACGAGCATTGTATCGGTGTACGAGAAAAAAATTCCCTCACCCATGCGCAGTTCTGTGTGGAAAAAGTCCTAATGCTCAGCATCCTTGTGCGCATTTTTACATGAAATATCCTAATTACAGCCTCTCATAACACAGTCAGGAGGTTCCAACCCCTTTTATAACCCCTTAACTCTATCATTATCAGTGATATTTTTAAAAATGATTTAAAGAAGTTTTTACCTCATATTCTAAACATTAATTAATTGTGATCACTATTGTTCACGTAGTGAAATATACACGGTTTTAGCCAAATAATAAACAAAGTAATAGGGTTAGACAAACCATATTTTTATATAAACAACATATAAGCATCTCCTACAAATGAGCACTGTTTTCATGTTCGTCGGACTGCCGTTTCTCTGCAGTATCGGCAAAAGCGCAAGGAGTAAAATGTGACTTCTTACCCCGTGAGCGGGGCTCGTTTTAACAGACGCTGTCTGTTAGTTGTAACACCATGTTATCCAATGCAAGTTCATTCACGTATTTTTATTTGTTTAAAAAAGTTGCGTCTTGATGATCATAAGCATAACTTTTTTCCTTTATTTTTTTTACATTTGTTGTGTTTTGAACAATGTAATGACATGAAAAACGTTTTAATAGGTTAATACAATGCAAAATATATGATTATTGATGCAACTTGTTCAATGCGGCTTAGTGTTACAACTAACCCCGTGCTGTCTTGTTTACTTCAGGACCGGATAGCCACTATGTGTTTTTCACGTCTTTCAAAATGGTACCATCTTTTAGCCAAGAAGATGGTAATCATAACAATATAAGATTAGACTAACACTCTTTCACACATTCTTTAAAAATCGAAAAACAACTTGGCTACTATAACAAAAAATATTTACATGCTGCGAAAAGAGTTTTTCCTGTGGTTCTCATCCAAACTTCTATGAAATTTCTCGAAAAATGGCCAGAAGACGTGTCGCTGTTACTATTTACCCCGCCGCGCTCCCCTAGTTCTCTCACGGCTTCCGCAAATTCGTTCGTTCGCGGCTCCCGCGAATTCGTTCGTTCGCGGCTCCCGCGAATTCGTTCGTTCGAGGCTCCAGCGAATTCGTTTGTTCGAGGCTCCCGCGAATTCGTTCGTTCGCGGGTCCCGCAAATTCGTTTGCGGCTCCCATATTCCACGACTTTAACTCTGGATTATCACTTGTTTGTTTTCTGCACTATTATAATAAATTCACTAATTTGCTTTCATCCTTGCTTTCCCCGCTCCCCTCTCCTCCCTCCTCTCTCTCCTCCAAGCAGGCTGCTCAAACCTGACGTGCATTACAGTAAATTGTCAAGTATTTGTAGAGTTTAATTGTCAATTATTAATTAGTATTTATATGAGATCTTAATGGTTACAATTTTAACTGCAATTAATAGGGTAAAACCAAAAGAATATTTAAAATGGGCATTTGTGGTCATGTGGAACGAATTAATTGATTTTTAGTGCATTCTTATGGGGACATTTGTTTTGGTGTACGAGCATTTTGGTTTACGAGTTCGCTCTTGGAACGAATTAAACTCGTAAACCGAGGTATTACTGTACTTTTGTTTAGCAATGATAAAACTTTCAGTTGACATTCACACACTCACACACACACACACACACACACACACACACACATATATATATATATATATTTTTTTTTTATTTTTTTTTTTTCAAAATAAATGCTGCCTTTTTGAACTTTAAAAATATTTATCATGTTTCCATAGAAATATTAAGCAGCACAGCCATTTTCAACATTGATAATAATAAGAAATATTTGAGCATCAAATCAGCATATTAGAATGATTTCTGAAGGATTATGTGACTCTGAAAACTTGAGTAATGATACTGAAAACTTTGACATCACATGAATAAATTACATTTTAAAATATTAGATAAGTTATTTTAAATAGTAATCATATTCAACTGCATTTATTTTATTTTTATTTTTTAACTGTCATTTGTACTATATTTTTAATTGAATATTTATTTTAATGCAATCTGGGTGAATATAAAAGACTTACAAATCTTACCAACCTCATACGGTTATATGGTTCACTGACAATATGACAATAGTCAAAAATTATGGGGTTATTTTAACCAAAAGACAGCACTACATTTTAAACCCTTATTTTGTATTCAGGTCATTTTGACCTGGAGAAGATTGTCTTTTCCCTGAAAATGTTAGTTAATGTTATCATATTGGATTAAAACATGCTGACTTCGCTCACACAGGATAAAACAACTTCACCAATTTTTGAGGGGGATAATTTTTGTACTTTTTTGGATTTTTTCCACCTTGTTAAATGGTGTTTCCATACAAAAATGACCAGCATAAAAAAGCTTATAAATCTCTCACTGTGCTATATTATTGCCAAATTAGGCCAGGATTTGATTATTTTTAACTGAATCCAATATTTGGTGATAATATAGCATAACCTGCTAATTTTCAGATTGCAAGTAGGTCCAACTCATAACATGTAAACTAGGTCAGAGGTCTCTCAGAACGAGCTGGACTCTTGGATTAGTTGGAAGGTGTTTGCTTGCCAGGGTGGGCCAGGCTCATGATTGGGTGGGCCAAGCCCACACAGACCTCCTGTGAAGCCGGGTCAACTAGAGATATGGATGTGTTTGCAAGTGCCCTGACTATGGTAGGACAGGAGTGTAAGGCTTGCTTACTAAGGATTATTGTGAATGTTTTAATTTTTTTATTTTAATCATTAAACAAAGTCTCACACCATAACAGACCAAGCATACATAAACTCAACTATTAATTTATACTCAAATGTATCAAATCTTTGTAATAGTAACCTATATAACTAACATTCTGTATTTGTAAGCCTATTATATTTACAGGTAGGAAGTCCTTGATACATTAAAATTCTCAAAAGAAGTAAAAAAAGGCACATTTTGCATAGGTATCATCTGTTAAATCAGGATGGGATTTACATTCAAGCTGGTGTGTGGTTGACATGAGATTTTTTGCATGAAACCCTGAATACATTAAATAAATAGACACCAGGACGATAAATCCCAAATGGAAAAAAAAGAGAAGAAAAAAAAGTCTTACGAAGCACACAAACACACAAAAGTAATGAAAATAAAGCAGAATGTTCTATGAAACAGCAAATAAATGTATGGAAAAAGAATGTGATAAACAACTATGGAATGTATTTGAACAGTTTATGATTTTTATGCGTGCATTAACTGCATTCTAAAACTATAATATTTGTTGTTTGTTAAGCTAAAATTTGAATGTACAACAGTTAAAAAATAAGCAAAAGACTAATGCACACAGTAAGACAAATTCATAGTGGCTTGGATTCAAGAATCAAGTCATCCAAGTATGTTTTGGGGTTACTTTAGTCATCTTCATCATCAAATTTCACGTTTGCATCATCAGCATCCAGCTGCAAAAAGATGACATATGCAATCATAAATAGACAGGAAAATGAATGAAACCATGGTAATATTCCTGTGATACATTTTAAAATATTTCTGTCAATCTATTAGTAATGCAATTAAGAATATAATAATGATAAATATCAGTATATTAAAAGATACGATTTGGAAACCCATTCCCGCTTGTATATATATTTTTTCTTTTATTTTTCTTATTTGTACCTACATTCTTTTCTTTGTCTTATTTTTCATATGTTCTTTTCCTTTTTCTTATTTGAATGATTTGTAAAGAGTGATTTATGATCAAGTTAGGGATTTTTATTAGTTAAATCCTTTCTTTACTTTTCTGTATTTTTCCATCGAGTAAGGATGAATATTGTCTGCACGTCTCACCAGATAGAACATTTTATCAGAGTGTTTTGAGAAGTCTTTCTGTTGATAGTTGGAGCCTGAGCCGAATTCAGCCTTGGAGAAGCTGTGTATCTGTGTGTGTGTTAATATGGTCTGTATTGGTGTGATTAACTGGCACCATAAGGAGACGGAATGACTTGTTGTTCTCGACAAGCCACGTCACGAACCCGTCAACCATGTGATCAACGAAGATATGCTTCAGACCGTCTGCTCTTGTGTGGTTTTGTTTATCTTTCTTTCTTTCTTTGCCAATCAGAATCATTTAACCGTCATCATTGACGTAGTTAGCACCCTCTGTTAGAGTATAATTGCTGTAACAATGTTATTGTATGTGAGGCGGCCTACGAACTCTGAAGCTGAAGTGAAGCTGGCTTCTGCTGATGAAACTGCAAACTAAACTTCACTAAAATTTCTTCTATTGACTGCACTTCTGACTCCTGGTCTTCATTCTACATATATGGTCTTCGGGTCTTAACTGTAAATCCCCTACAATATTATATGTACAACATGAAGGGTTCATATAGCATATTGCTGCTGTATACAAAGAGTGGCTTTGTTTTCTATTAAGATATGGTGGGTGAAAAGTGCAATCATGTGCATTTCTTGTGCCTCAGGGCTATAAAAGAGATACTTACACATTTCATTTCCATGACAGTGAAGACGTGACCGGTCATGAACATTCTCAGAGGGATTGTGAGGATCAGGACAAAGGGCAGTGCAAGTGAAAATGTACTAGACTTTACTGCCCACAGAATCGCCAAACACATCACTTGGATGAAAGTGTACAGGTGCATACGCATAGTCGGCACCTGTAGAGAAATAGAGAGAGTGTACTTAGATCTATCTATCTGTACTTAGATAGATGGTTGGATCACTAGGTAGACAGAATGACTACATGGTCAAAAGAATGTGGGCACTCTCTTCAATTATTGTGAATTATTTATTCTCTTATGCTCACCAAGGCTGCATTTATTTGATCAAAATACAGTATACTTTTTTATATTTGGATAAAGTGTAATTTTTTTTCTTGTGATGGCAAAGCTGAATTGTCAACATCATTGCTACATTGTTCGGTGTCACATAATCCTTAAGAAATCATTCTATCATGCTGATTTGATGCTCAAGAAACATTTTATTATCAATGTTGAAAGCTGCTTAATAATTTTGTTGATTCTTTGATGAATAGAAAGTTCAAAAGAACTGCATTTATTTAAAATATAAATAATTTGTAAAACTTTACTGTCACTTTTGATCAATTTAATGCATCCATGCAGACTAAAAGCATTAATTTCTTTCTTTTTTTACTGTAGTGTCCATATAGTGTACTTACACGGGTGACAAATGGTACAGGTGGATGATGCTTTTTCGGCATAATAAGCAGAAGCATACGGTCCCAAAGTTGGATGCCACTCAGGGAAGTGATACCCATATAGAGGAAGATCCCGAACAGAGCCGTCATAGGTATCATCTTCAGGATGGGCTCCATGAGAATCGAGACTCCTGTGGGTGAGGAAATATTATTATGTGTATTGTTCAATAACATTTTTTTTAAGTATTATACTTTAAATAAAATAATAATAATATGGCATTAAAAGCAAATTACTTTTACTTAAACATTTATTTTAGTGTCATTGTATCAGCTTAAGGGCTTTGAACTCACCAACCATCACAGCTACCAAAATACCACTGACTCTTTGTTCTAGCACACGCTCAATCTGCGGTCTGGGACCTTTGGTCATGACAGTCAGGGCGTTGGCGTGGGTGACAGATCTCACGGTTGCAGCACTGAGCCAGGGGACCCCAAAGATAGAGCCAACTCCTCCCAAGAACACCAAAAGCAGGAGGTCCAGATGGAAACCAGAGCCTTTGACCATTTTCCTCTCAGGTTTACTCACAATCAGCCTGGATGGTAAGGAAAAGTTGGGAGGTCAAGGCAGTGTAACAACACTAAAATCTAATACATCTTCTTGCTGTTGATTTTATTTGTCTTCACCCAGTACTACTGCTGAATTGAAATGTGTTCTATTCTATGAGGGAGGCACTCACGTGGTGATCTGAGACTCGAGGAAAATAAGGATGAAGACCAACAGGGCAGGAACAACACATGCAAACATCATCCAGATAGGGAATGGCTTCCTTTCACCAAATGGGTTGATGATCCAGCCTCTGGCAGACGAGTTGGATACGGTCAGCCCTTTTGGCACCACCAGTTTCTGAAGTAGGAAGTAAATAAAACGTGAGGCACGTTAATGCAACCATCTGTAAAGATGGTCAAAATACCAGACAGTCTAAAACAAGTGGTTTCATTTATGTTTGTGTCCAGATTGCAACATTTCATGGTATGTATGTATTGTTTGTCTTCATTAGCTTATTTCACTATAGGGACTTTTACAGTTTTCCATAATTACCGTTGCTCAATACAAAAGATTGAAAAAGATTTTTCTCAAATCTCTGAAAAACATGTTTCTTGCTCACACCAGATTTGACTTTTAAAAAAATATTTTAAGCAAATTGTAGTGTTGGATTGTTACAAAATGATAAGCATAACTGTCTGCAGAATAATTTATATTAATATAATAATAACAAAACATTTTGAGCAGTATACCTCACATGATGGCACTTTTATTTTGATGGCATTGGCCATTTTGCAGACTCCTTTATTAGGCTTATAAGTATTAACTAAATTATGTAGGTGACTAAGTAATGTTGTGATATTCCATAAACAGTTGTGATAATTGCACTGTAATAGCAAAATACGTCTCTAAACAATGCAACAGAGAGTGTTAGGCTAACCTGTGTGTAGGCATCGCTAATGCTGATATCCACAGCGATCATGAAGAAGATGGCGATGGGGACACCAAAATCTCCAATCATTCTTCGGATCTGGTGGTGTACAGTGTTTTAGTAACATGAACTGATATATTAGCTTTTCCTATTACATTTTGTTCCAACCTTCCTCAGAAACACTTCTATAATAGTTAATGCATTAAAATTAAACAAAATGTGGAGAATTAAATCAAATTTAAATACATTATATTTAGTCGGATTGTACAATCTATCTGCTAAAAATTGCTCTTTTTAAAATCTACCTGTTTTTGTCTAAGCAATATCAGAGAGTAAACTAGTTATACTTACGGGGCCAGGAAGGTAGGTACTAGTTTTAAATCCACGGAGATACATTGCAATGAAAAAACATCCAAACATAAGGCACATGGACAGCAGTGCAGTGTTGGGGTATGCTCTCTCTATTATCTCGTGATGTTCGGTAATATTGACACCATCAAGCTTTGTTATGTTAACCTTTATGACAGGGTGAAAAGGATCTTCCAAGGTATCATTCAAGTGTTCGTAGTTCAAAATTAAAGGGTGCGCTTTGAAAATCTGTGTAGAGAGAAAAAAAGTTTATTTAAGGACAATTAATATGTTGTGAATTAATCAAATCAAGTGTGTGCGCATTTGAAAGCCTGTACATACCTTGATAAGCTTGGAAAAGGTCTCGTAGATGAAAATGAGAGAGATCAAGATGGAGAAGATCTCCTGGGTGAAGCGCGAGATGAAACGAACAAGGAAGCTCCCCTCCACTGCCATAATCACCACCACTATGACGATCAACCACATGCCCACCCAGACACGACCCACAATGTACTCAAAGCCATGAGTCTTGCAGAACTGAATGGGAAAGTGTTTAGATGGATGAGAAAATTCATACAGGTGGTGATAATCTACCTCCTTAAACAACAATTTTCACTGATAAAATCACCACCTGAAAGAATGCCTCCTCGAACACCATCAATGGACCAGTAAACCCAATGATGAGAACTGGTTGAGCCGCAAACAGACAAAAGATTACACCCTGCACGCAGGTAGAGACCATCATTTCAGAGACCCCCATCATGTGCTCCGTCTTATCCGCTAAAACAGAGAAATGGAGAGATGTTAGTTAAAAGAAATACTCCACCCAACAATTAAAATTCTCAAATCAAATTTAGTAACCCTCATACAGTCCGATGCATAACATTTATTTTTTTCAGATGAGCATAAATCAAGATTTTTAGAAAAATAATGAATCTCTGTGGGTCCATTTGCAGCAAGTGTACGGAACATCCAAAGTTGACTCTTCAAAAACCACATAAACATACAACAGTAGTTCACAAGACCACAGCTCATGAATCAATTTCTTCTGAAGCTAAATGTTAGGTGCATGTAAGAAAAATATGAATATTTTTAATATTGATATATTTTTAACCATAAACCATTGCTTCTGGCCAACTTGTCATACGCAAGTTCATGCTTGATGAATTGTGAAACTTCCTCTGTGCTTCCGCGCCACTTCTTGAATAAGCTTCTAAACTTTTTCATGAACCCTCATGTGACAGCTGGCTGAAGGCAATGGTTCATGAAAGTTTAAAATATTAGTATTTTTCTTACACAGCTATCATTTTGCTTCAGAAGGCTTTACCCTTATGTCGCTTTGTATGTAGCTCTTTGTTTTTAAGCATTCTCTTTAAGGGTTCCCTACACTTGCATTTTGTGGACTCAAATCTTTCTTTAAACCTTTTTTTGTGTTCATCTGAAGGAAGAAAGAAATATGTCTGGGACGGCATGGCGGTAAAAAATGGTACGGAAATGTATTTTTTTGGGGGTGGCAATTCTTGGCCAGGATAAGATGAAATGTGGACTAGGACCAATGGCTCAATGAGACTGATTCAGATCTTTCCCGGTGGTGTGATAAGTCAGGGCTTGCAGTGAATGTACTCACCAAGAAGTCCTCCGAAGGTAATGGCAGGAGATAGGGCAGCGAAGTAGATGAAGATGACAGCAGACAGCACCTGAGGGTCCAGTCCATCGGTGAAGTCACTAAGATAATTCTTGTAGCGGCGTTTTATGTCTTTGATCATACCCCCAAAAGGATAGCCGGTACGAGCCAAGGGATCCTCCCGTGGCTTCTCAGGTCCAGTTGGGGCTAAACCAACAATTAAACACAATTAATTTGATGTAATTCCAGATTTAAGACTTTGTTGGTCTAGAGATAATGAAAGAGGAGGACTGTTCCATTGATTAAACCACATATTGATACAAATTTAGTAATTAAATCCTTCATGTACAGAGAAAACAGAAATGGGACATGTAAAGAGAGCTGAAAGCATGAAAGATGTATATGATTGCATCTTAGTAACAAAACGAACCATTGCTAAATTACTAAATGTAAATGTGAGCATCCAAGACTAAAAGAAAAAGAATTCTGCACTCATTTTTAGGGCAATCGGAAGAATACTGCAGAATGGATTTACGCATTGTAAATTGTGTAAAATGGAGCTGAAAGTACTATACTCATATTGGTATTTTAAAGCATTACCATATTTCTTGATAAACATCAGATTATTCAGAATTGTTTAATAAAAAAAAAACACGCAAGGGGAGCAAAGGATGTGTATAGCTTTAGATTTGAAATATCAACCCTGACCTTTGCCCCCAACCATGAGTCGGGTGTCATTTGGGCGGACCCTATCACGTAGCATCTTCTTCTGGAAGTTGATGATTGGCTTCAGCATGCTCTCGTCTTGAATTTCTGTAGGTGGGATCACAATGCTGCAGTCCATGAAGTCTGCCATGGCTCTGGTCAGATCCCTCTCGTTTGTGGCCAAGTAAGCCTCCAGAGTGAACACCTGTTTGCAGGTACAGGATGAAGAAGAGACATTAGAAAGCTTTTATCTATATATATATTTATTTAATAACATACCAGTGCCCAGCCTAAAGTTCCTCCTCACCCAGTCAGCCATCAGTGCTGCCATGGCCCGGCCACTCTCATGATAGTCCATCCCACTGTGACTGGGGCCCACCAGGAAGAAGACAAAACGAACTGGAACCGGAGCTTCCAGAACCCCTTCCATCACCACTGAATCCCGCAGACGTGCAAACGCTACCACTGGTTTCTGGAGGTTTTCCACCACACCTTGAGAGTGAAGAAACAAGAGCATGCAATGTGCTGGATAATAAATAAAAATATTTTTTATAGAATAAAAAATGAATGCTCACTCACCTGATAAAACCACAGAGGCCTCCACACGATCAACCATGTCTCGCTGAGGAGGAACAGAACAGTGTAAAAGTCAGTAGTTGAAACTGGCAGAACAACATACTAGCGTAGAATAAAGGCAAAATAGTTTGACAAGATCGTTCACAATGGGTCAAGAAATTTTACTAAAAATGTTATTTTTTTTGTTAATTTGGAGGCAGGTTTAGTGTTTAATAGTTTGAATTCAGAGAAACTGAAAAGCATTTAAAGTTTAAAACTGAAGAACTGAAGTTTAAATCTTCTCTTCACTCTAACTGTTAACTAGCCTAAAATCTAGCCTAAAATCAAAATCATTATAAGCTGATTAGATGTACAAGCTCTTAAGTTCAGTCCTACCCATTTCTATAAAATCTGATTGGTTGATGGGAGGGATGCTTGAGGGATACAGCACAGAAAATATATGGATGGATCTGATTGATTGATAGATATAGATAGATAGATAGATAGATAGATAGATAGATAGATAGATAGATAGATAGATAGATAGATAGATAGATAGATAGATAGATAGATACCTGTTTGGCGACTGAGAAAGTCTGCAGCTCTATGTCTACTCCACCGGGGGTTGAAGCAGGCTCTAATTGACTGTAAAGCAGAAAAAACATATATAAATCATAGTTTATATCCATAGACATATTCATGTAGATTGGTAATTTAAATACCAATTAGGATGGATTTTTAAAACAATAATAACATTCCAACAAAAACACTCAAGCACAAAGCTGCACAGATAATGAGGAGCCTCACGTGCGCTTGCGTTGGAGTATGGCCACAAGAGTGTCACGGTCTGTGGGCCGGATCTCATTTTTGACCAAAAGCTGTTCCACCATCTTCTGACCAATGCTTGATAAACTGCTGTCATCAACATCAAGCAACACCGCCCCTGGTTATAGTCACCGTAAACATAAACAACAATAAAAAACAACATAGAATATTCAATATTCGTGAATCGAGATATATTCATTGATCATCACACAGCAGTTCCAGGGTCCACTTGGGGCCCCATGCAAATTTCATCAAGATAACAAAAAACATGCTTTAAAATAAGTTCAAACAACTAACAAAATTTATTTATTTCTTACTTCAATTCAATGACAAACTTTTGAAATTGTGAAATTAAATTATTTATCTAGAAATGTATTTTCATCTGTGAATGTACATTTAAAAAAGAAGTGTGTTTGTATGAAGGGGGGGGGGGGGGGGTCCTTTAAGAATTGTTGGGGATATCATTTCCGTTTTATATTCTGAAATAGCTTACATTATTTTCATTATGTGATGATATGTGATTCCAATATAAAAACCTTGACAGAGAGCTTTGATTAGCTTGAAGTGTTTTTCTTCATTCACTCACTGAATTAGCATGAGATATGGGCCTTTGTTAGAAGTATATTTAGCTGTTTATGCTGGCACCACAGGTTATGGATTCCCTGCAGAGTTTAGCTCCAACCCTAATTAAACACACCTGATCCAGCTAATCTAGGTCTTCAGGATTACTAGAAACCTCCAGGCAGGTGAGTTGGAGCTGGTTGGAGCTAGACCATGCAGGAACTGAGCTTGAGACCACCGGTCTAAAGGCTAAAGGAAACATGTCACTTGGTGTCTCACCTGTGCTCATGACCTTGCGGAGTTGAATGAGGCTTTTGAAGGTAAGATAGGAAATGTGAGCCTGGCTCCATTGTCCCGTGGCAGGGCTTAAGTTCTCCTCATAACCCACCCAACGTCCCATTTCCTGCCACACATCTCCACGAAGCTCGTTTAGCTCAACGTATGCCTGACGTGGAAAATAATAATGTTTTATTAAGGGGTTTTAGAAAAATAAGTAAAAGATAGTCTAACATGTTTTTGAGTGAATCACCTCTGCATCTCCTCTCTTGATGGCATTGGTGTTGGTATTTCGAGCGGCTGAAAGGGAAATAGAAAAAATGAAGGAACCAAGAAAGTTTGCGTTTTTATACATGAATGTGTAAGGCAAACACACCCTCTAAGTCTCGAGAGAAGGTGAAGGTCTGATGCTGCACTTCTTCCTGCTGCCTCGTCTGCTCCAAGTCATAGCTGCCTTTGTGTGCCGCAGGTGTCCTATAGAGGGCGAAAGAGAGCACAAACTACAACACACACCAGGGCAAAGACACAGCTGCCACAGCTCCACACACTCACCAGATCTTATGCACCATAGGCCAGACTGAACTCCATCGTCTTATAAAGTGACTCAAGCCATCCCTGACACAAGAAACATAAACCTCACTCTGTCTACCCCTCGCACTGCCCTGGTCGGCCACAAGGGCGCGACATTTTACAACTTTACTCTCTGCAGTCCTAACGTTTAACATGTAGTCATTATTTAGAGACAGGGCACAACTGTGCCACCCACATTTATCACCACCCATTAAATTCAATATGAAAGTCTATCATATAATCAGAGATTTTAAGATAGTTTTTCAGATGTCTGATTCTCAAAAATAAACAACTATATACAGTATATAAATACAAGAACTGACTGATAATTAATTTAAAACGTTGACATAATTTTGTAAATTGTAAATATATCTATATATCTATATGGCATATCACCCCTAAATGAATATAACGTTTTTTCCTGTATTTGCATAATTCTTATAATGTGAAAAACCTAATTCTCATAATTGCATTTGCAATTGCAAAGTATTTATATATCCTGTTGCACTTTCTTTAAAATATATGTTCATTTAATTATAAAAAAATAATAAAATTAATACAAATAATAAACAAAGCTAGTTACACTATTTTGGAGATGTTAATCAACTTAAAACAAACCTTAATGGTCCTAAAATCAGGCTTCATTTTATTTGTGTAAACTATTTTTTATAATCTTTTTAAGATGTAACTTGACCAGGACAGGATTCGAGACACAAATACAGTGAAGCAAATGCAGCTATTTTTGCATTTATATCAATGTGTTTTACGTGTGTCCATATTATACTCACAAAGTCAATGGAGATGGTGGAGGTGACTCACTGTCCTCATAGGACATGTCATTGTCCTAGAGAGAGAGAGAGAGAGAGAGAGAGAGAGAGAGACTTAGTGCTTTACAATACTGCATGTCATGTATAAATGTAATAATCAATTGTACTATCAACCACATAGTGCGCTATGATATTTTATCCTCACCCCTTCAAACGATACGGTTTCCATCATTCTTTCTGTCCCAGAACTTTCAGAAAGTCTCACACATAACCTTCATTCAGACAGAGAATCAAAATAACACAGTCAGACTGTAAGACCTGCACACCTGCTACAAGCAGTGGTTATCGCTCATTCATGTATTCCCCTTTATTAAAGCTTTACTATAGACAACGTAAGAAATCTATTTCAACATACTGCTCTTGAGAACTTTTACCAGTAAACTCAAGCCTCATACTCACTTAACTTCACATGAGCTGCATGAAATATTTACAGTTCATTTACAGAATATATGAATATAATTTATCAATAGAATTACATAGTTTTAATGTTTTATATGTCTTTGACTAGTTGTTTTAAAAGCAAGGACACAGCTTAGAAGCACTGGCTCACCCCTAACTAGCACAAGGGCGTGTGAGAGCCACAAGTAGACAAATATCTGAAGACTGAACTTCTATCGTGTGATAAGGAGTGTTCTGTTCCTTGTGGACAGAGGCAGATAGAGCGCAGCAGAGGGGTTTTGTGAAGTCTTTGTACTTCAAAACCATCTCAACTTCTCCAAAAGAATAAAAAAGATTGCACAAATGCATTTATTCCCAATTTAAAAATAAAAATGTATTATGTTATCAACATTTTCTAGAACCTCCTGGGATTTGTGTTAAAAACTGTGAGTGATGATAAACCTTGTAGAGGGAGAAGAGAACATGTTTCTTTAAAATAAATGTCAGAGTATTGCAGCTAATTAGTTAAAAATGCCAATGTAAGTCACCAAGACATATATAACAAATACATTCATATACAGAATTATAATGCACCAATTTTAAAGATGAATGACAAGCATTTTTTAATGCTCATACATATTTTATTATCTTTAGATTAACATACACAGTTTTAGCAACTCTTTTATATATTTAGCCTGGAAGAATTAGTTAAATTCAGTCATAAAACAATATTGTACATCCGTCATACATCAACAGTCTGCAGCTTTAAGAAACCAAGAACGCTTATTTTCAGGTTCAGTCTTTTGACATAGAATAAATAAATAAATATGCAAAATTACTGCTGCAAGTTACAATGAGGTCTGCATTACCTTTAGCAGGTGTCCCCTGTCTGCAAGTGACCTGCAAGTCTTATTCTAGCATACTTTTTTCATTTTCTCCCACTCAGACCTTCTCAAAAACATTTAATTTAATTGTTTAACAGAGCACAACACACCCTTACCTGAGCCCAGGTGGTCCTGGAGGGTCTGTGCTGGGTTTTCGCGTCTACACTTTGAGCGCCCAACTCAAGACTGACTTCGGACCAATTCAAAAGGCATGGGTGGGGATGGAGGGGTAATGGAAAAAGAGAGAAAGATGTAAAGTCACGTAATGCGTGGCAACCCGAAAAACGACAGCATGCGTAGAGCACCCAGGGGTGGGAAGGAGTGATAAGACCGCCAAGATCAGAAAAATAGCCTTATCGTTGGGGCCACCTTACAGGAGGAATACCCCAACCCTAATACCACTCCCAAAAACAGTCACTCTCGACCCGGTTAATGTTGAGAGACAGAGCGAGAGTTTGTGGCCTATAGTTCAACAAGCATTGAATGGATTCAGATACCTCTCCTAATTAATTCTGCATCCAAATTTGACTGATTCAAACTCCATTCACTTTATTGCTGCTAATGTAAGATATTATCTGGAAAAAAAAAAAACATAACTCTACGGTCTATGTGGAGCTCATAACAAGCAATGCACATTAATCATCAAAAAATCATCTTGCCTTCTGACCTCAAGCTGTTTAGAAGTTAGGGATTCCCTTCACATCACATCAGATAATGGAAGACACCCCTCCAAAGGTGGTTGGGGGGGGGGGGGTGCTTGAAGGGGTTTCCCCCTCCACGGCGCTCACATCAGTTTGATATGTCACCTTTTTTCCGCTGAGTCACGGAAACACTGCTGTCCCTTGAGCCAATGAGAGCTTGTTTAAGCACTGGAAATAAGTGAAATAAAGCAATAATTTGGGGTGGGACGTTTGCTGATTAACCTTTCTTCTAGAGTGATGATTCTGTGAACAGGACCCCATTCATTTCGAGTCTTTTGTGTTCCTGTGTCTTACTAATGTAATTAGCAGGACACTGAACCTGGTCACATCATCTTATCATTTGTGAGGGCATCATAAATGTTTTTGATCACATTGTTTAAACAGACTTTGGTTACAATAACATGCTCCTCATCAAGATTAATATTTCAAAATCACAGTGATCCATAGTTTCATAGTTACTCATTGTTTTGGTTTGTGTGATTAATGAATGAAAACACCTACATTTACTGATGTATTTTTAAATTACATGAATTTGAAATCTACAATGACAGAATTGAAATAATGTGGCCACTTGTTTAGGATTGTGGGGAAATCTCGGAATTGGAGGAACCACACACTATGTTCACAGCGATTATAGCCCTGCTACATTGGGCTTGAGGTGAACACAGTTGGAAAAATGATTTCTCAAAAGAAGTAATAACCCCAACTGAAATGTAAAAAAACTGCCATCGTTTGCGGAAAATGACTCAACATCCACAAAACGCTTTCAGACAGAAACATGCAATTTATATACAACACATATGAACAACTAAAATTCATTTTCAGTACTTAAAGACAAAACACTAACTTATGTGACTGACTGTGATGCATTACCTGAAGCATAGAGATAGCGGTTGCCCAGTAGTCAAGGGTCTTGGGCTGCCATTAGAACATTTGAAATATCAATCCCGGGTGGCACAGACTGAGAAAACAGAGCACTTCTGGCATCTTCTCGGATCATTAGCATTGTGCTCTAACACACCAATCCAGCTCCTGGAAAGAGACACCTTCTTGCAGAGTTTAACTCTAACCCTAATTAAACACATCTCAACCAGCTAATAAAGGCCTTCAAGATGGCTTGAAACTTCCAGGCAGGTTGGAGCAGAACTCTGCAGAAAGGTGGCTCTTTGTGAGCAGGATTGGACAGGTCTGTCCATGCAATTATGGATCCAGAAAAGTCCACGGTGAGGAATACACACCTTTATGACAGGTGGTTTTGAGCAATTTTTCACTGGGGACGTCAGGCAACGATTACAAGCCACTGACAACACTTAAATGATGTCAGCGTGCATGTGGCTAGAGACCTTTCTGCATGAGTAATTAATGCTCAGTCCTGCAGATATGAGACCTATTAAGGGATGGAATAAATATCTCCAGAGAAGAGGATCACATGACCTGTGAACAACAGTAACTGAAGTCAAGCGCCCTGTTGCATGATGACCGAGCCAGATTACTCGTCCGTTACTGAATAAAGCTGTTGAGTAGGATTATGAATATTTGCTCTACCAAACTTGCATTGGAATACATGATTTGATTAGATTCGTTTACATTATTTTGGTACAATTCAGTTATTTATAACACAAATGTAAGTCGAGAGACAATTTAACCAATAAAATATTACCATTTTCTAAAATCTTGACAATAATCATACTGTTTTACATAAACATTCTTAACATTTGCCTTTTGAATGAGTGATGTATGCAAAGAGTGATTATAATTATGAATGAAATTCTGTAATTATTAATTTTTACACTTTACATTTTTCAGTATTCTTGCTCTTGAGAGCATCTCTGCTCTTCACAATAACACCAATGAGCTTGTATGATATTGTTCCCCGTCGTTCATGTTATATTGCACATATTATAATGTACGTGTATGTGTAGGTGTGTCTCTTCTGCAGTCTCTGGCGTTTTATGATAAAACACACTAGCTCGACTGTTCTGTGATAACCGTACACACAAACTTTAAGGGCGTTTACAGAATTTTCATTTTGAAAATTACAGTGCAGTGTTGGAAACTCCCCTCTCTGAATTTTCCTCATATTAACTTTACCTTAATAAGCATGTACGCACTATTTCATTTGTCACTTTGGTTTAATGAAATGTTGGTGTGAGGGCCCTTGTGTTTTATCGTACCAAAGCAGAGATGTGTTATATTGACTCTGAACTTAATTTTTTTTTTATTACTATTGCTTCTATCACTATTTTCATAGCACACTACACACCCGACTCTTGTACTCAGTACTCAGCTACAAATGATTGTTGGTAAAAGAAAAAAATCTGTTAATTGTTAAATCTTCTCCATTATAAATGGCTCCATTTAAACAGCCTAGCTACATTTTGTTAACGCATTAAAAAATAATAATTTGAAAGCAGATATACTGAACAACAACATTTGCAATGAGAAACGCCCTCTACTGCTGGTGAAAAATGTTTACAACCTGAAGGATTTCCATGAAAAAATTCACTGCTTCCTTAAAAAGTCTAATGCACCTTAATATAATACACAATCAGTGTTTACATTTATGAAATATATTAGCCTGAAGAAAAGTGGTTTAACAAGAGTTATATTTTAGGTAGCCTATGTGACAAAAGTTAACTCGTCTCAAAAACAATCTGCATATATTTTCAGAAGCTATTTATTTATTTATACATTACATGGAACAAAGAAATCATTTTATAAATCTAAAATGAAGACTCAATTACCTTTGAGCCACACTGCTTTTTGATGTTTGTAAACTAAACTTCATTTCATGAATAAAAATATTACTCTGGCTAAAATAACTAGCTAACACAAGCTAGTGTGTTAAATGGAAAGAAAAAGTTTTGGAAACTCTTCACCATCTTCTTTATTACTCTACTTCAGTTTATAGTTTTCTGGACTGAAGCCTCATACCATAACTTTTGAACTTTGAGCTACGGCATTCATTTATGTCCAAAAAACTATTGAGCCATAAAGGAAACAAGTGAAGATTTTCAAAACAAATAAACCATTTTCTGCAATAGACCAATAAGATGCTCGCGTGGATCAGAGAGAGGGTTGAAGCTCATCTCTGCTGAGGATCAGAGGTCAAAGCTTTAGAGGATGATGCACTCTTTATGGTTTCTGGTGATCTTTTCAGGCTTTCCATCCTTAGCTTTAACGATGGCCTCCATAACCTGCAGGAATTAGACAATTAGAAATGAGAAGAATTAAAAGAACACAAGACTTAAATTTGTAGACTAGTTGACCGAGTTTGCTTTTCATGATCTCAAAATCATTTAATGCAATAGCGCACATCGAGTCTAAACAAGCGTGCAACATGTCAAAGGGAAACTTCTCTCAAATCTTAATCATAAAAATGAGAAAGTTACTTTTTCGTATTAGCCTTGATTTTTTTTCCCTTAAATTTTTAGGATGCACTGTGCTTTACAAGCCATTACGCCGTACACATTACAAACAAACACACAAACAAAGTAAAATTTCCTAATGCTTACATCCTCATCATAAGGGAAACCCCCTGTTTCTAACTTTGAGAAGACCAGGTGTTCATTGATCTCGATCTCAAAACTTCCTACAGGGAAATGGAAAGAGAGCACATATTAATATACTGGCCACAGACACATTAACTCAATAAACTGTCATCTATTATTCATGGAGACTTTAAAGATTTTTAAAGGGATAGTTCACCCCCAAATTTAAATTCTATCATTTTCTCACCCTCATGATGTCCCATACCTGTATGAATTTCTTTCTTTTGCAGAACACAAAAGAGGATATTTTGAAAAATATGGGTAACAAAAAGTGGATGGGATGCCATGGGAAAAAAAAAATGACTATGGAAGCCGATTGAATCCCGTCCAATGTTTGCTACCCATATTCTTCAATATTTCTTCTTTTTTAGGTGAGTAAATGATGATCGAATTTTATTTTTTGGGTGAAATATCTCTAACCTCAAAGTAAGCTAAAAGTGGCTTAAAAGAGAATTGGAGTTGAAAACAAGTTTTTATAAACACATAGACTAATGGCAAGTATGAGTGGGATATATCTGGAGAGTGAGAAGGACAGAAGGACACAGTGTGCTGTACCTCTCCTGCCCACGAAGCCAGACACCTCCACATCAGGAAACTTGGCGCTGATGTCTCGCTTCAGCTCCTGGAAGCGAGGTGCGTAGCCTCATGCACCGCTGGAGGGGTAGAGAACAGTATTTTAATTGAAATTTAAATGCGCAGTCATTCCTGCATGTGTAACAGGCTTTTTCAGTTGCCATATGACCGCCTCAACCGGTTTCTCAACCTGGTTGCAAAAGGGGGCGGGACTAACTCTGATTGGATCGGTCATCTTTCACATGCGAACTGACAGAAGTACAAATGTTGTACAAATCTATATTGTCCTGTCCTCTAAAATGAGCTAAGACCCGGGGGTAATATACTTTCAGATTAACTGTGCGCATAATAATTCATAATAATGTCAGACCGAGCTCTAAGGTCTGTCTTTTAGCACTCTCTTTCGGAGTAATATTTTACTAGTGTTTCTGTACTTTAATTTAAGTACAGGATTGGTTTGTGTAGGCTATAAAGTCCAACACGAGTAAACATTATTCATAATTCATTTCTCTTGCCATTGCAGGATGTAAGGTGATATTGTATTGTCTGTGGACACAGTGAAAACAACTCCGAACACATCTCCTATGACGTTTCCTATGATGAGGGATGATCGAGCCAATCAGAGTAAGTAAGGGGTGGAGCCAGACGTGAAGCCACAACCCTTGTCCTTCTCGTTTCTCCACATCGTACGAGAACAACAGTGGAATATATCCACAAAACGATTCATTGTAATGATGTAAATTCATTTTCAGCGTCATTTAAATACAAATTATAGTTGAATATATTGTATACATTCATATATATTTTAGGTTTGAACTGTTTTCATGATTTATGGCTGCGACAAATTGAACTTGGACACAGGAACAATATAACCAAGATAAAAAAATATTGAAGTAAGAAAACAAAATGTATGACTTTAAACGAAAATGTTACATGTTAACATGTAAAGAATACAAACAACGCAGGGACCACTCGATGAGGTAAACAACCGCTGTCTCTGAACCGATTCTTTAAACAAACTGTTCAAAAGAACCGATTCGCTGTAAATACTCGTACAGAATTGCGATCGGGGTAAGCCACATCTGCTTCAAAATGAGTGCTTGATGACCAAGAATGCGGAATAGATCTTTGAGACATGCCCAAAATTTGTCCAACACATACCAATGTATTCGCATTGAAAGAAGCTGATTCGGATTTTACAATAAAGAACAACAGTACTTTAAAGACAAGTAACTGCAAATAGTGTAAATGAACTTACCAGTATTCGACTTTTATCTTCACCACCATGATTCTTGTTTTTAGATTCGTACCTGTGAAGGTTAATGACAGGTATCTGGTTGTTCGAGGAGACCAAAAACAACAAATGCACTCTTCCCCACTGGAGACACCTGTGACCTGATTCAGGACGGCTACACCCTGCTCACCTGTGACACGCCTACAGTTTCCAAAGGCCAGGAACTGCTCATCACAATGACAATGAAACACAAACATTACAAAAGAAATGTCTACAGGTGCATAAAATAATAATTTTTAGAGTACACTAGAACACAGCCTAAATACTACTAAAACCTCCCATCTCAAACCACACTAACCAGGTTCACAGACAGCGAAACTAGTTTTTGTAACTACCGTTCTGATGGTTTGTTGGTTGCAAAGCCTGACCAGAAAACCATTTTAGTTATATTTAAATTTAACATACATATACAAATAGCTGTCGTTAAATTAGAACAACCAGACAAAATGTTTACTTTATCTTCAGATTTAAAAACCAAACTTAAAATCAGAATGCACAAAAAGTTGAACAATCCTTGAGTTTTATTTAATGTCAACAAACCAAGTTAAACAAGCAGCCAAACATCACCGTCCTCTCAGACTAAAAACTCCCACCATTGCACAATTAGATTTGATCTTCCATCTTAAAGACAAAAAAACTACAGATTCATGATTGTAAATTCATATTGCAGTTTATTGACGTTAACAATATCACCCCTATCATTTAAAGTCTTTGAAAGAAATGCGGAATGCATAATGAATATTACTCTAAAAAAAAAAAAAAAAGGTACAGGCACAAATAATTTATTCTAAATAATTTCACACAATTTCCAATGTTGCCCTGTACAGAATTTATAGTGCAAGTATAACAACCATCAAACAAGTGGGATCCAAATCTGAATAAGAGCAGATTACTTTATTAACCAACCGTACACGTGTGCTGTATCTTAAATATGGTGTTCAGTAGCTTAAAAAAAAAAAAAAAGTCATCAGTGTCTACAAGTCAAATGCTTTTAAACTAGTTATTTGGACTAATTTAAAGAATGAATTCTATAATACTACATCAATTATAAAAACAACAATTAATGCACTAAATGCAATCACCTGAGCTTCCACAGAAAGAAAGGTTGGACTAATCTACGCTCTACAGTACTTCGTGCATGGCAATATTAAACTCATTTATTCTAACTCTTGTCATGCTGATATGGGATGGACATTTACAAAATGACAAGTTATGTACTGTAACACCCAACTCTAACCCGAGCTTGAGGGATTCCCTTCTTACAGCAATGGTTTTAGTACATTAGTATATGGTCACACATTTTTAATCCCCTACTCCCTAATCCACCCCCTCCTTGGAAAAAAAAAAAAGCAGATGAATAGTGACTCCATTAGGCAATGTGGCTTTACTGAATTTTATTTATATATGCATTAAGGGTTAGTTCGCCCAAAAATGAAGTTTGTATTATTTTTCCTAATCTCTTTAGGTTTCTTCCTGCGAGCATTGGTGCTCAGCAACTGTTTGATTACCCATGTTCTTCAAAATATCTTTATATTCAACAGAAACTCATTCAGGTTTAGAAAAAACATGAGGGACAACAAAATACAATTTTAATTTTTGGGTGAACTACCCATTTAACCCCTCCATTGGCCTCCTCCTCAGAGTCCCCCTAGTCACACTCCTCCTGCTTAAAAGATGCACAGACTACAGGCCTCATACCGAAACTTCTCACTTTAGAGTTACGATAATCATTTACGTCCAGCAACCAGACAGGAGGAGTGAAGAGAAGGGGACATTTAAGGATTCTCCACCAAAACGCTCTCTAGATGTTCATACTTTGTTTTTAAAACAGAACCGTTCAAATTCTTGTAATTTGCAACTTCTCCAAGAGTGATGCAGAGGTCTTGAGAACCAAAAGTGAAGGGTTAAGAGGTGAAACTTTAGAGAATGACACACGGAGGCTGGCTCTTGGTGATCTTCTCCACCGACTGGCCATCGTAGGCTCTTTGGATAGCATGCATAATCTTGTGGATGAGAAAAAAGGAGAGGCAAACGCACATGGACAAAGTTAACTTTTTACAGGTGAAAATATGGCCAGCCTGTCCAGAGATGAGGGGTTTACTCACATCATCCTCATAGGGGAAGCCACTAGTTTCCAGCTTTGAGAAAATCAGTTTTCCATTGATCTCAATCTCAAAGGTCCCTGCAAAAAAAGAAACAAAAGGGGTTTGCTGACAATCATATTTTTGCATGAACGGAAAATGCGTGGTCATAAGATGTATTATACCTTGGCGGCCGACGAAGCCACTCACATCCGCATCAGTGAACTCAGCGGTGACGACCCGCTTGAGCTCCTGAAAGCGGGGCTCGTACCCTCATCCACCACTGCAACACAAGAGTTAAGATGAGACGTAATCTGACTGCCTTTCTGACGCAATAACTAGTGTAAGAGTTTGTAACAATTAATTAACTGACAATGAACAAAAAAGTATTGAAATAAATTACCATGAAATATCATTGGAGATGGTAAATGATTTTACTAGAAGGTTGCAGATAACTTTCTTCAGAGTTCAGTTATTATATGTCATATCTCTGTTGTAAACCACATAAAAGGTACATCCAAAACTAGATTTTTTGCACGGTACAGTAATAATCTTATGCAATTTAGACAATGTTTGCCCAAATCAATAGTTAAACGTTACTGAGAAAATATAGTACTGAAATATAGGCTGAAATCATATTTCATAAGCGGTTAAATTAATATAGAACTGCAGTCTTTCTGCGAAACTCCCATAGAACATGAAATATCTCAAACCACTTCTCTAACAAATTATCAATATATTACCATTTACAAGATGAGGATTTTGGAGAATGTGATGTCAAAACATGACGCACGATAAAATAGAGCATAACATTTAGCTATAAACACATAAAAGGAGACAGAGATCGCGAAGAGTGTTGTGATAACATGCAAAGCTGGTTAATCTACCACATTTCTGAAGACATTTCACCCAAGCATCGAAAATGGTTTTGTATAAACCTATAAATACATCTGTTGCGAAATCACTCACCAGTATTCAACCTTTATTTGCACCGCCATCTCTACAAAATAAGCGTCACTGCTCGCTTACGCTATTGTTGTTCCGCGTCTGTGGTCGAGCTTATATCAGACTGGAGCTCTAGCGCCCCCTATCCGCCGAAGGACAGACGCGGAACAACAGCCTTCAGAAACTTGTCGTTGAAAAGCCACACGATGGCAGCAGGCATTAACCCATTTAATCCCAAACTCTTATGTGAGTGAGCCCATGTTTTTTTTTTTTTGCTTCTCGCTAGCCTAAAAATCCTTGAAAAAATCTGTATCATGATAGAAAATCAGTTTGTTGTCAAAATATAATTTTACTTAACGTCATAATATAATGTAACACTTCAATGATGTGGATCAATAACAGTTACTTGTTATTTATTATCATTTACTGGTGGGTTTAAGGGAGTGAACTAAAAACTACATTATACTGAAATCCTAAACTAAATTTCCCATGACCTTATTAGTGACACTTAAATTATAGCAATAGGCAATTTGAATTTAATTGTTAAATTACATGTATAATTATTTTTTTCCGTGTTTAATTATGACACGACAGCACATTTACACACACTGAAGCCTTACCAGGCTTACTGAAGGCCCATCTTGAATAAATTCGGACCCAAATCCTGTGGATTTAAACAACGGCAATTATTATAATACATACATAATGGAGGACATTCAAAATGCCCTTGATGGCAAAAACATCAAAAGAACTCATGATAGCATGCAATCTCAAAAATACACCAAGCATTTGCCTGTGTAAAAAAACATAACAGGCCAAAGCTTTTTTAAATTGAGCCCTGATTGTTGTTAAGATTGAACATGGCTCACTTTTACTGATGACTCACTGAAGTCATTTTCACAGAATAGTGCACTGATTTGCTGTGTCATGTGTCATTAAGGGCCAGGTGGGTTTGAAATAAGACACGGTGATTTGAAGCCGCATTACACCATTATGGGCTCATTATGATGATGTCATACAGGACTCACGAATGATACCACACCGCAATGGTTTTGACTGGGCAAGTGAAAAGTTAGAGAGAGAGAGAGAGAGAGAAAGAGAGAGAGAGGTCTATGTTGAGTGTTGATATGGAACTCATCACAAGCAGTGCACATTAATCATTAAAAAAGCATTTTGCCTTCTGTCATCAAGCTGTGTAGAAGTTATGGATAGAAGCACAGATGCATCATATTTCAATCGTCATTTATTTCTAGCTTCTAGCTTTCCCCCTACATTTATAGATAAAAAGGACAGATAATGGTCCTGTATCTCCAAACAATAATATCATAACAAGAAATGATGATAAAATGAGAAATAAAGAAGCAAGTAGGAAATCTACACTCACAGAAAAAGTTTCCCATTTACACTCCATAGTGTACTACATGGGGTACTACAACTTGTCACTGGGGCATTATCATAAAAGAGACAATTTTTTACCTTATTTACCCCTAAAAGTTCTAGGTCTATTTTTGTGTCAGCTGAACTCCTAGAGGTAAAATATTTTCTTGAAATTCCCCCTGACATTTGCATCCATGGCATCGGTTAATGGTCACATGACATGCAAGTAAACTAACTTTTTTAATGTTGTGTTATACACATTTAATTTAACCCTATTGTACATAGAATATAGATAGGCCTATATTACTGTTGGAAATTACAATTTTCCTGTAAAATAAACAATATACCAATATACAATATACCACCATATAGGCCTAATAATTATTTTATTTTCTACCACAAATTACAATACAGTAATCTCTCGCCACTTCGTGGTTCAAGTTTCACGGCCTCAGTGCATCGCGGATTTTTCAAAAATATTCATTGAAAAAAAAAAAAATTACCGCCATATCGGCAGCCGTATTGCGGAAAGCAGTGTTGCTTCATCGTGATGTGAGAGAAACGGTTTTCAGACAAAGAGAGAAACTCTCTCAGAGGCTTTGTACACACGGCACTCAGACAAGACACGTGATTGGTTCCCGGCGCAAGATTGATGAATGAGAGCACGAGTGGAGTGGGAGCTTCGCCTCTCTCAGAAGCAAATATTGACAATGTATCGATATCTGACGATGAGGCGCTTCCTGAACTGATTTAAAGGCTTCATTAAACAGAAATTCCTAGGGGGGCCAATCCTACTTTGCAGATTTTCACCTATTGCGGGGGGGTTCCGGTCCCCATTAACCACGATAAATGAGGGATCACTGTACTAATATTTAACTTTTAAATTCATAACAAAAGCAATTCATCAAGGAGCAAACAATATTTTTAATCCACAGTGGTTTATTTGACATCTAGATTAGAAGGGAGGAGACAATGGATAAGTGCATTGGTTTAGGGGTGTGGGGTAGTAGTGGTAAGTGACTGCGGAAGAGATGTATCTTCAGCTGCTTCTTGAAAGATCTCAGCGGTCTCAGTGGTTCAGGTGGAGGTTGGAAGCTCTTTGCACCAGAGAAATACAGAGAAAGTGACTTTTTGTCTCCTTGTAAAGGAACAACGATGTGTGACTCATTCAGTGACCTTAGCTAACAAGAGGAAGCGTACACTTTTAGTAGTGAATTTGGTGGTGGGGAAATGGGTGCTGTTCCAGTGGCAGCCCAGAAAGCCATCAAAACCTCAAACTTGATTCTGGCCGTCACTAGGAGCCATTGAAATCAGAAGGAGTGTGCCATGGGTAGTTTTTGGCTGATTGAAGACTAGATGTGCTTCTGCTTTCTGGATCAGTTATACTGGCTGGAAGGCACTGCACTGCAGTATGAAAAGAGCTTTGACAAGAAGTTGTGCTGCGCTTTCTGACAGGAATGGTCTGATTTTCCTGATGTTGTGAAGCACAAACTTGCATGACTGGGCCATTGTTGAAATATGTGTGAAAAAGTTGGTTGTCAAACACAAAGGTCCTTGGTGTCCTGGTTGGCGTTAGTATCAGTTGCACAGTGATTCTGAGGTCAAATGACAGGTTTGTAGGAATTACAAGGACCTCCATCCTTACATTTACATTTATCCATTTGGCAGATGCTTTTATCCAAAGCGACTTACATTGCATTCAAGATACACATTAACATTCTTATCAGTTCTTGCTTTACCTGGGAATCAGACCCATGACCTTTGGCATTGCAAGCGTCACGCTGTTTTACCTTCTTCCATCTTCGCAAGGTTGAGCTATAAATGACATCTATGCAGAGATGTCTGAAAAGGAAAGCATGATCTGAGACAGCAGAATTTTCAGGCTGAAATGACAGAGAGCTGCATATCATCTGCATATCATGGGAAGACAAAGCCACGTGCCCTTATTATCATTATCATTGAACCTTGAGGCACATTAGTGACACCCCTCCTCTCCACACTGTAAAACTTACTTTTGAGTTAACACCACTATTAACTCTTGACTTATGGTAACTTTAAACCATTTAAAAATTAATATTTATGTATACTGTGAAGTTGTTTCATTTAAGTCCAAATAAAGAGAATAATTCTTAATATTAAACTATAACTATACTATACTTATTTTGTGTAGCCAAAACTTAATTAAATTGAATAAAACTACCCATATCTAAATCAGTCAATTAAGTCTCTCTTACAATTAATGGCAATAGCACAATTACACCAGCATGTTCTAACCTAATTAGCAAGAAGACAATCACTGTGCTGCGGAGTGCAAACAGCCATTGTTTTCTTTAAATAAAGCAACATATAAAGTAGTCTTAATGTTATTTTGGCACCCCAAACCTTATAAATATAAAACTATTTTAAATTCAAACATTACACTCTAATAGACCAATCCATTTATTAAATTTGAGCAAAAACACATTAAATAACTTAATTTTAACATTTATTCTCCTTTAGCAGTTGGAAGCAAAGCATGCTGGGGACTAAAAAAATCAGAACTAAAAACTCTGCTTGTTCTGCTTGTCATCAGTTGTTGTCACATAACATTTTCTATTAAGTACATTTAACTAAAAGGAGCTCATTTCATTTCCTAAATTTGACTGTTATGATTTACAGTGAAACCTTGAAACATCTACCTGTGAGGTAAGGTTGAAGTCAACGATGTACTGTACCTGTGATGCCAAGGCTGGTGGTGTGCATGGATGTATGAAGACTTATGAGTGTGTGTGATGGGAGATCACTCTGAGCACACAGCTTCCCATCCACCCTTCATTTCTCACATTCATACACTAACCCTCATGGCTAATCACAGTAGATATTCTCTCACTCTCTTATAGTCTCTCCATCCAGGAGAGAAGAGGGAAGATGATTCCAGCCGCATCTATCTCCATTAGCGTAATGGTGCAAAGCAGCTTAGACAACTACAGCCCTCTGCAGCCTACCCTTCTGTCAGGATCACATTTCTCTTACCACTGTTTTTCCAGGTGGAGGGAGAGAAGGAGGGAGGGTAGAGAGAACGAAGGATGATTTAGACCCTAGCGAAAAAGAGTCATCCATCTTCAGCTTCCTGTCTACGTTCCTGTGCCGCAACACACAAGGGAGGCACGCCTCAAAGGCCGACTTCACTTAGACCTACTGAAATAGCATGTTTGCATCTCCTGTCCCATTTAAGTACCTCTAAACCAGCCGGTTGGGCCTCTGGAGGGGCTTCACCGGCTTAGACCCTTACTTTCCCCATCATCAGGAACCTTCTCTGCACATAAAATAAGCCACCTGCAATCTGCATTTTCCCAGCAGGGTTTCCAGTGCACTTATATCTCACCCCATTAAACCTATCTTAGCCTAGGAGACTCGTTTTAGCCCCTAAGGGTCCCCCTTCCAGATCCCCAACTGGATAACCCTGGGGAACTAGAACAGGACGTAATGGGTCAAAGTCAGGCTGTCAGGGTCAGGATGCAATTATGGGTGGTTAGAGGTGGTGCGATGGCCTAGACCGGATTTGAGTGGCTCGGCGTGAAGGGTGGATCACTGTTAGGGCGATCTATTATCCTGCCAGCAGCATTTCGATTAAGCCTCACCCCTTTGACCTCCAGTCAGTGATTTATAAATCAGAAAAATCAGCGAGTTAGTTTAATTGCATGTTATATTTGTGATTCAGAAGGGCAAATGTCAAATATGAGTAATGCTAGTTGTGTTTAATTTCCCCATCTGTATTGTTTGACAAGAGTGTTAGAGAATCACTGTTTTTCACTCATTTTGATGCAGATATTTTGAACTTTATTGATGGAAAACCCCTCTCCAGGGGGGAAATGTGAATGTCTTTCTCATTACAAGAGAATTCGTATGAAACTGATTATGAAATAGTTCAGATTGAATAAAAACAGATTTAATAAAACATAAAACTGTGAGTTCCATAACCAATAAAGACTGTAACTAGTCCTCACACAAGAATAATCTTGAAAACCTTTGAGGTCAGTGAACTGACATTTTATTCATAACCTTCAATAGAGACAAAGCAAGAAGATGAATCCATGTATTTGAACTACATGGTTTTTATGCATAATTTGTTGCTCCAAATTGCAAAGATACTAGTTTCAAACATTCCCCCAGTTTTCTATTGTAGTGTTGTTATGTACGGTCTAGACAGGCAAACAAACAAACAGCTTTCACTCACTATTTTGTGTACAACATAAACCTCATCTTCCTGTGGCTGTGTTATGATCATGTTTATTGCTGGCTGTTGTAAATCTGAAGCACAGAGGAATTACAGTCAGCAAATCTATTCCCAGTACAAATTTTCACCAGTACAGTGTGTATAGATTAATATTTACATTACCGTTCAAATATTTTATGCTTTTGAAAGCTTTATACTCACCAAGGCTGCATTTATTTGATAAAAATACAGTAAAACAGTAATATTGTGAAATATATGACTACAATTTAGAATAACTGCTTTTTATATGAATATATTTTATAATGCAAATTATTCCTCTGAATATGTAACTGTGACTTTGGATGAATATAATGTATTTCACATGAATTTACAAAAAAAAAATTTCATTCAGAACAGGTCTATGTCATGCACTTCTATTCCTCCCATCAGTCCCATCTTTTCATAACTGGGTTTGACTATAAATCCGATTACAGAGCATTTTCAAGACAAGATTTCCATTCCAAGACAACATTTCCATTGCAAGATAAACATGAAGGACTGAGAGAATGAGATAAACCATTGAAGCATTTCGATATAATCTGGATAGATATGGTAGTTCAGACATCAGACAGGAGGCTAGAACACAGAGGATTTCCAGAGCATTTGCATCCACTAGAGCATAATGGCTGAGTGGAATTGGTGTGCTCCCTAAAGGTTACATTAGCTTTGATGAGCATCAGTGAAGCGGGCAGTACTTTTAGACAACCAACTCTTCACTTGGAAACGTCTGAAACATCCATAAATTTAATCTATTGATCTCGTAAGCTCGCTACAGTATGTTTTATCCAGTTCATGTGTCTGAATGCTGTGTTCAGAAGTCAGATAAAGCACAAAAACGTAGCTTGAAAGGGGACCTTTCGTAGCTTGAAACTCAAGTATATTATATCTATACGTTATGTAGTAAGTAAACTAATATTAATATACTACTTGGAAACTTGTAAGTGTACTAGTTAAATACTACTTTAGACTAAATTTGCCAACTTTTTAGTATATAAATGTTTACATGTAAGTATACTTTTAAGTGTAACAGTAGTAAATGTTAAGTGCACAACTACATTTCTCATTTGTACTGCATCCGTACTACAAGTGAGCTCATAAGTATACTAGTAGTTTACTATTTTAATAATTTTTCTGTACTCTCAGTAAACTAAGTGTAAGTTATCTTGAAATAATACCATGCTTGTAGTTTACTATTTATTAGGGATGGGTAGCTCGACACCCTGTGTCGACACACGTCTCGAGTTTTCGACAAACTAGTGCTTCGAAACACTGTTTCGGAGCATCGCTTTGAAATGGGGCTGTCACGTGACTTGTGTGAACGAAGCTTCGTTACCTCAATAACACGTCACGACGGACCCACAGAGCCCATAGATTGAGCCGTCCCGTAGTGCACGGATGTTTGAGTACACAAATTAATACATAGAAAATGAAATAATGTGTATAAAGGATGCAAAAAACATGTCAGATGGATTGCACCAGCAAAACTGTTGATTTCACATTGAAATCGGAGTCAAATTTCACCTGCATGTTTGATGGCGAAATTGCCCAGCTGTTCAACTCAGACGCGGAAGATGAGGACTTATCTTCTGCGTCTGAATTGAAATCTGATGGATTGATTAAAACTTAATGTGAGTGTAGCCTATAGTTAAATAGTAGAATAAAGTTCAACTAAACTCACTGTTTTGCTTCCGTTACCTTTTTTTGTAGACCGTATGTTTTAGCATGCACCTTATGTATGGGTTAAGTACAGAAATAGACCCCGTAATTGAGACTGCGCCTTATAATCCTTTTGCCTTATGGTGCGGAAAATACGCTAAATGCATTTGTAATTGTGCATTTGTTTTTTAGTTTGTTTTAAAACAACATGCATGTTTGTGTTGTTTTGTAAGGAATAGCCTACACACAGACAAAAAAAGGTTGAACAATACAATTAAACTTATTAAATATACAAATAAACCTTCCCAATGAACAAAACTTCAGAATGACACAGTTGGTGTAGGAATGTTTATTGAGTACTAGATGGCAGAGTAGAGCACTGTGTCAAAAGCTTCGAAGCACCGACACAGTTTCATGTAAAAGCTTCACTGCTTCAGAAGCTTCGTTTGGCACATCCCTACTATTTATGTTATTTTTGCAATTTAAATATACTACTATGTTCCTATTTAGGTATGCATTTTTTCCCCTTAAACTCTTTCCATTTTGAATTTTTTTTAATTCCAGCTTCATGCATCCTTTTTATCAACATCTGAATGTGGGCAAGTTGAATAAAACAGTAACATTTTAATCAAAAATCCAAGACGACATCTGGATAGGATTCAGAACAATGATCAATACATGGAGTGGACCGATTCCATCAACATCCTCTAAGAGTCACAGTCGTTTCCTCTTCATGGGATCAACATTTCATTCAGCAACGGTAGGCAGTTACAATTACATGCTGTTTAATGTTTGATGATCACGTTATTTTACATTTGCTTAAGCAATCTGCTTGTTTCTGCTTCTTCTTCACCTGTGTTTTTACTGGAGATTCTGCACTGGAAGATGTGTAATAGCGCCCCCTATTGTATAACAGTGAAAACATGGGTATCTGGAAAATTCTGTCAGTGGCAGGGAAACTGTAATGTAGATTTGATGTAATAAAAAAAAGTTGTAATCTGACTGTATATACAATAAAAAAAGCCAATACATATACTTAGAATACTTAATTATACTTTTAAGTATATCTTGATCAACAAATATTGAGTAGTCCAGATATACAATCAGTATTCAAATTCTTAAATGCAATTTTAAGAATATTTCTGTGTATATATCCAAGTACATAAAAAGTAGACTGAAATTATACTTTCTTATTTTATTATGTTTAAAAGAAGTATATAATTAGCAGACATGAATAAACTTCATTAATTATTATTATTATTTATTTTACTGTGTAAACAGTAACCTTCATGAATACGTCCATTAAAAGAGGTTGATTTGGACTAATTGGTCTTTTGATGTTTAGACAGTGCATTAACACAGAAGTTTGTTTGACTAATGGTTTGATTACAGACATGAACTCTCTAGAGACTGACTTACAGGAGTAATTTATCTAGAGAAGGCAACCCTATCGAAGCATCTGATACCAGCTTCTCCAAGCTGCAATGTTCACTCTTTGTTGGAATGGAAAGAGAAGGACAAGGAGGAATGATGAGATCGGGTGTTATTGGGGGACGGAAGGAAGGAAGAGGCAAGGAAAAGAACAGTGTCAGATGAGCTCTGAAGGATATTTGATATGTTACGCTTGCGACCACCACATTAGCCCTGATACCATGTGCTTTCTGTGGCCTCTGATTGACCTCAACATCAGTATCTTCACAACCTGAGAGTTTGATTTCCTCAATGAGGAATCAGAAAAAAAGGTCTTGACTTAGCTGTCCAGAAGTTCTAATTGTCTTCATGAGGACAGAGAAATGTTGTACGATTAAACACCACACAGTACCATTGACACTTTAAATTAAACACTAACATTATTTAAATCACTATAAGACTTACGGCCATATAAAACAAAAGAGTCACATTGTGTTTTCCCATTAAGAGGATTAAAAAATATTGAGCTTGGCAGACCTAACATAAGTGCAAACATGTTTATTATTTAATTATATAATAATATTCAGATATGATACGCACACACACATGTACATATAGTTATATATTTTGTATGCACGTTGTGAAGTTGTGCCTGGAAGTGAAGTCTAACATGTGTCCCATGTTTCAGTTGTATTATTACAATTTCAGCCAAGTGGTTATATCAATCTTGCACTCATTATTCCTAGCCTATAATTCAATACATCACTATGTGGCAGGTATAAGCTATAAATAGATGTTATTTTGTTGGGTTTAGTGACAATGGCCAGATGGAAGGAGATGTTCCCTGCAACCAAGGTTGAAATGACTAAATCTGGAAAATTAGTTTTAGATAATTCTCATGTGCAGGATGTGAATGTTCACAATGTCCAGTCCACAGACTTCTCTCAAAGCACATCAGCAAGACCACTACCATGCAGAACGCAAAGTACTGTGACTGGTCTGGAAGATTAGTGAGCATTTTGACAGGAGGATGAAAATCACGGGTGGTCATCAGTTTGAGGTGGTCTGAATGTGGGACCACATCAAAACGGTTTTTACCAACCTGGATTACACCTACACCCTCCTATTTCATCTTGAACTATATGCCAGTGGTTAGAAAAGGGTGGATTGAGAGGTTGTGTTGCAGTAAAGAACCCTATTATTAGTTTTATCTATTGCAAACAACACCTTTGCATCTGACGAAGAATTTAAGGATTAGAGTATAGAAGATTGTAGCAGCACTCTTGCATTGAACGTTGTCAGGTGTGTTCATAGGAGATTACTGGAGTGTTTTAATACCGAATGGACGCGTGACACCACTAAGCATGGCCAGGGAAACACATTAAGGTATTATGGATGAAACTATTCTATAATTTTAAAAAATGAATACCAATTAAACTTATTGAAAAATGATATATATAATGAAATTAAACTACAAAACATTCAGCATTAGTTTTTTTCCTCCTTGTAATTACTGTATATTAGTAGTAAGACACAAATATGGAGCCCTGGATCACATTATAGGTATTGCACAACACAGTTTTGTTGTGCTGTGCTTTGGAATAATCTGTTCTAGACATGTGACAGATTGTGTGTGGTGTGTAATGGTGTGTGTAACTTTGGCAGAAAGGGTATGAGTTCTGTTCCACCAGCAGGGGGTATGGAGACCACAGGCACGAACACACACACTAGCTGAGACCACACACACATGCATATTTGCACAGATAAACAAACACACATGCACATAGGCTAAGAAAATGACATAAAGAAAAGTCAGTCACTCATTTACAATAAATAAATAAAATGAGGTTCACAAATAAACCTGAAGTAAAAAAAAAAAGAAGAAGAAAATTATATAAAAGAATGATATAGTGCATGTGAGTTGATGAGCGTGACCTTTGGCTCTAACAACTTCTCACTTCATCTCCCACTACACCTGAACTCTCAGCTTTCATGTTACATGTGTCACAGGGGCCATGAGGTTTCTAAAGACACATTTCCCTTTGACACTCACACTCATACACAAACAGAAACACACAGCAGGTCATTAGTTTGCTTTATAAATTGATTTGATAATGATAACCTTTTCCCTGATAATATCCATTCTGTTTTTTTTTCTCTGTGTGAATGTGTGAGATATAACAGATACAAACAGCTGACCTTTCCTGTCCATAAACACAGTCAGATACACACACCTTCCACAGATGGAAAACAGAATACCATCTTGTATATTATCCCGACATATTTGAGTTATAGGTTCACAGTGCTCATTCTCTGTAAAAATAATCATAAATAATGCAGTTGAAAAGTTTATGCTCCATTGTAAAGGGGTCAACCAGTTTGATGTTGCATCTCAATGCGTGTCTGGTTGCAATAGAAATTGATGACTGCAAAATACATACATATATATATATATATATATATATATATATATATATGTGTGTGTGTGTGTGTGTGTATTCTCCTTATGGCTCAGATTGGGTATAAATGGTCCGGAACACAATAGAAGTGAACGATTTGAAGACTTACTAGACTACATGTCATGCATGAACTTTCAGAAATAAGATATCATGAGCTCAGTAATAAAAACCTTTATCCAGTCATCAAACAGAGACTGAATAATGGATGATGTATTGTAGCAATGGATTGTATACGGATCAGAAATAACCCTAGAAAAGCCAGTATAACCATTTGCCTGACTGAGACTCAAAAGCTCTACTATCTGTTACTAATATTTATGACTGTTATCTTCTCTTACAGAGGTTCTCAAATGGTTTTTACACTGGATATCAAGTAGTGACCCAACACAACACCAAACATGACTGTATTAACATAGTGCCATAGAGGTAATACTGGGACCATTTGCTGTATTAGCATTTTATTTAAAGGGGTCCTATTAGGCCTTTTTATGAAGTCTTGATTATTATTATATTTTTTTTTTGTGGGGGGGGGGGGTACTAGAATATGTTTTTCACATATTTTACATTATAACAGAACCTCTCTCCCCGGTCGGTCTCAAACACATCATTTCGATGAAGCCCCTCCTTCCGAAATACGAAATGTACTGTGATTGGTTAGCTGGCTCAGTGTGTTGTGATTGGCAGCACTTTTTAGGAAATGCACTATAACAGTTTTGCTCTGGTGCAAACAATTAAGGATGGTGTCAAATTCAAAGCAATTTGAACCCAATTCAGAATGTGACAATGTTAATGAACAAAAGGGATTGTGCAGAATGGATTAAATTAGATTTTTTGTAATAATGATTTTATAGATATGATATTATCCCCCATTTAATCATATTTATTGAAAAACTATGGTTATACAAATGGTATACAAATTCGATCACAGAACCATGGATGATATTCCCTTAGGGGCAGTGGATAGTCTTGGAAAGGTAAGAGATTACAACAGCTACAGTAAACACTATATCAACACTAATGTTAGCTAGAAGGCTAGTGGAGGAAAAGCTTTGCCCTTTGTTTACATAATAGAAACTACCTAACTTATAATTGGAACTGTTAATAGAAAACAGAAATATAAATAATAAGACATACTTAGAAGTTGTGATCCTAAAACAACAGATTGTCCTGACAATATGGGAACAGCTACCTCTTTAAGGAGAAGCTTTTGTGCATTGTACTCTTTCAGTTTCTGGAAGCTGTTCTCCGTAAAATGTGCAGCGCACAAACAAACGTGTGTGTATTAAAGCGTTAAAAAGACATTTTAACCACTCTAAGTTTGTCCGGAATGAACTTTTTCTAGGGTGGAAAAAACAGCGACAATATTCTTTATCTTCTCTAGACTATTTAAACGAACTATTTAAACGAATAACATTATGACTTTACAAGAGCCGCAAAAAATATGTTGTAGTTCAAAAGAAACCCTTCATTGTAGTTCTTGAAAAGTGGATTCTGTTAAATAAAAAATTCTCTCTTTGAAGTGGAATTTGAACTCAAAATCTGCAATTTTGTAATATTTTTAATAATTCAAACAGCAACATTACACACTAACTAAAGTCAAAAATTGAAAAAGCATAATATGAACCCTTTAATAAAACTAAGTTACACCAAAATGCCAAGTTTATGCGTCTTCAAACAACTTTTACATTGCATCAGCAATAACTAATAAGAATATTTCACATCAACACTGTTTGGTTGCTATTATTGTTAATATTCACTTTTTGTTTGGTCATTAGGCATCAAAACGTTACACTGACGGTCGCAGAAAGGAGGGGTGCAGCTTTATTTTATTTGTTAAACACGTTTTACTAACAGATCATTTTGTGTTTCATGTCATTTAAAGATTATTGTATTTCAGACAATTATTTTCATCAACCAATCACAGCAGTGAGACTTTCGCCTGTATTCTGCCATTACCCTCCTCACACCAGAATGAGAATACCAAGAATCTCTGATCTGAGGTGGCCAAAAATGTGTCTTCATCAGCATAAATAAGAGCAAACCACATGTATAGCTAAAAATACCACTGTTGCACTGATTTTCATTATTGTACCATCTGTATTTTGCATGGCAAAGCACACAGGATTTCATCAGACTGCATGTAATCAGCTGCAGTGACTGGATGAACTTGTGTTTGTGTTTCTGTGAGAGAGAGAACTCTCAAAGTGAGGCATAAAGACAGGACAGTTGTAAAGATTTAGACATGCTGAAGAACACAGAAAAGCAATGAAGAGACTTTGATGGGTTCATTACTTACCAAATGCCTCCTCTTTACCTTTCAATATCTCTTTTCCTTCTGTCCTCCTCTTTTTCAGATATGGTATACGAGGGAGCCTAGAAAATGACAGTTAAAATAAAAGAGATTGTAATGCATGTGCTTTTAAGATACTCTCTCACTCTCCTACAGCTTGGCTGGACTCCACTCAGACACACGCAAATAGTTTGTGAAAGAGAACATATTCATCAAGTTTAAATCCTTTTCTTTTCCAGTAACCAATCGCAGGTGAGGCTCTCTCTTGTGGTGGGTATAAACGCTCACATGCACATTTTTCTCTCTCTTCAACTAAAAGCAACACTCCTCTTGCACACATAAGCATTCACATTAAATACATTTGCATGCACAGATATAATTAAGTTTTGCCATGCCATTTACCCACTCATGATTTATAAACAAATGAGATTTGGAAAATTCTGGTGACATTGAAAATGCAACAAAGCTTGTTAAAAAATCTGCAAATGAGTATTGATGTGGGCAACAGCATCCAATAGAAATGGAGACTGTGATCGGCCCTCTAAGAGAGTTAGTAAGTGCAGCGGAGTAGGAATGTCTATGAACAACCAACAGCACAAGCACCGGTGATTTACTCAATGTCAGAGAATGCACTCATTCATTGCATTGGCACTGAGCCATAATGCAAGATGGGATACAGCCACTATATTTTGCTGCTGGTGACCCCTTTATGTTGCAGGTTTGCAATAACTGACAAAGCGAATGGCATCATGGAGTCGGCATGCTTTAGATCCGTCTGTCATATGGATGGAATCAAAGAGGCATAGCTTTCCGGGTAAGAAAACTCCACATCTGTAGTGTGGATTATTTGTAACAGGCAGCAATGGGAACATTGGATGCATTTTTGTCCAGACTGGATAGTTCTCATCTTTATCTTTTTGAGTGTTAAACATTAGGAAATTCTGTTATACATATAGCAGTAACAGTCTTAATGTTGCTTATAGAGAGTGTCAGCTGATTGTTTAATATAACCTGCTCCTTCCCCGTCTAAATATAGCAACGCTAGAGAACGCTCAGTAGATTCAATGGGCTTGACTTGTGGGACTTTTATGAACCGATGAAGAGCAAGTACAATGCACTTGCAATGTACAATGTACATTCAGATGACACCACAAGTTCTCTTACAACCCAGAGCTGCCTGCTCTTGGCACTGGCAATGCTCCCATATTCACAACATTTTTGTCTTTTGATACTTTAAATGTTTGTACGCGATCCATATCTGTCATCAGAACAGACTGCCGGCCTGAAAAGACCTGCGTGAACCCATTTAAAAAATCAATATGTGCATAACAACAATGAAAAACGTCTTCTTATATTTACAGGACAGTCCATCAAGTAATTGCCAATTTACTAACACTCCTAAAGTTTTCTTGAGTTCTCTCCAGAAATGACAATTAAAATCTGCTTTATTGCTTCTGCTGTCAATTAACTCTGTGCTTCCAGCATGAAACAATGACAGTTTGAATAAAATTAATAAATGTATCATTTAAAATCTGCTTTTTCACACTGCGGGTGTATATTACTTGGTGGATCATCCACAATCCAATTTTTTATGCAAGAGTTAACACACATATATTGGATAAATGAGTTGCAAATGTAGCTTTTTTTTTTTTTTGGCTGACTCATGATAAAGCAGGTAAATTGATACTGGAGCCATGACAAACTGCTGACTCTTATATTCTTACTTGTAGATATATATATTCTAATATATATGTCACCATTTATCTATATTTACCGACAGAGATCAAATGTAACGACCGTGTATTATTTTCAGTTTAGGCATGCAGTGCATGTAATCTGCCGTAATGAGAGTAATAGGTTTCCATCTGGACATACTTGTCCTTTCTCAGGGGAGAGAGTTTTTTTTTTTTAAAGATATGAGACAGCAATGGAGGGCATTCGTAGATAATAGCTACATCATTAAATATAAAGCAGGATAATACTATAAAATAAATTTTGTCTATTCTGATTGCGGTAATATAGACACATTTAACCTGTGTGCTATTGTTAAAACAGAATAGATAAAAGAGTCAGATGACACCAAGACAATTACAATCAATAAAAACTGTTCTAATAAAAACTGTGCATTACCAGTATTACATTGTTAATTTATGTCTCTGACTCAAAGGAACATCAATATATCCTGGCAGATTTAATTTTATCCTGACTAGATTAATTAGCCAGGCTGAATTAATTCCACTGGCAGAAAGAAAGAGGCTGATCTTGCTGTCTTTCCTGACTGCTCGCTTGTTATTCATCGATCACGAAGCTCTTTCTGTGATGTCTTAATTTCAGAGAGTGAGTTAACTCAGGTGTGTGGGGCTAAAGGGTGGTCGCCCTCGACTATATATAGGATGTGGATTTATTGATAAATTAACAGATCAATTAAGTACTGCTTCCTATACTTGCTACATGATCTCAGTGAAATCAGATCTAGTGTAACTTACACTTAAGACTTCAAAACATCAACTGTCACTCTATCCAGACTGGAAAAGGGAGGATGATGTTGGACTGGAATTCAAGCTGTTTTGCTAAAGACTGTCATTGTCACATGCAATTATATTTTGCATAGCCTCACTGGTTGTAACTGACAGTTGTCCATTTTAGTTGAGTAACTAACCAAAAGTGAAAGTATTTAAAGATGAACCAATGCAATTATAATAATTTTGTGTTCATTATCTGTTCAATAATAATTCAACAATCCAATTTATGAAGTTAATGCAAACTCCTAATTTTATTACTGTTTCTTTATGTTTAGTTACATAAACTATATCATTAGTTTATAATGTAATATAAAATAATATATTTATTAGATTTATATAAACTGATCATGGGTAAATATACTGAATAATGAATATATGCTACATTATGCTACCCTAATTGAGATCTTCATTGTTTTTTTGCTTGAAAAACTGGAAAAACTCCAATTACTGGCGGTGATAAACAGATATTTTGAGTCCTCTGTAACAACTGCTCAACAGTAAAATAGATGGTCAGATCCTGAACACCCATCCCAGTGTCATTTGATCTTAAGATGTCCATTGATGCCAGTCAGCAGTCTCTGTGTGAGTCTGACTATTGGAAGACCACTTTAAGAAAAGTCCTGCTCGGCTTTAATGGACTGGTCAGCTGATGTTACAGGACTAGGTTACCTTTAAATCTTATATCAGCACAAAAGATCATCTCTCCTCATTCACAGCACTTTTAGCCAGGGGGGAAGAAATGACAAACTAACATTATTTATGCATAGATATTTTCAAAGACCAGAATGACATAGGTCTTAGAGAAAGAATTAGAGAGCAGGAACAGGTTTGATAATTTGGGGTTAAATTAGGTCATATTACACAGTAGGAAAATCTGCATTTTATGAATGAGTAGAAACTTCTCCAATAAATTTACTTCAGGGGTAAACTTACAATATTGTCCCCCCCCCCCCCCCCCCCCCCTTAAAAATATATCTTGAATTAAGTTTATTGTGGCAAATTGTTTGATCTCGTTTCAAGCAGAAATGTAACAAGATTTTTGAAAGGTTTTCTGAAGATTTTTTTAAAATCAATTTCAAAATATAAAGAAGTCTTATTACTATTACATAATTTAAAAGAAGAAGAAGATTGGCTAAAGTAGAAACATGATTTGCACCAAAAAACTGCTTCTATAAAAGCACTCAGTCACATACACACCCGCATTTCAAAACCATATTTACAGCACATGCATTTTCTCATAAACATCGAACAGGTGGAAAAAAATCTCGGTAGAGTGGAGGTGAAAAGGAAAAAATCGTAAAAACCTCTCATCCCCGGCACTTAACCGTCTATGGCCTCATCACGCCTCATCTGTCACATCGGTGACTCACTGGCTGCAGTCGCCCTCCTGTGGCGTCCGTCTGATTACACCCGTCCCGTGACGTCACACCCCTCACTCCAAGGACTCCTTTTCTTTTAAATGTTATATTTAAAGAGCTCGGTTTGATAATACAATACGATTCACTATTTCAAGCAGTAGTTAATAATTGAAATTCAGTGCGCGTGGAACTGTGGCAGCGCGCAGAGAGAGACATTACGTACGTGGGGATAAGTGATTTATGCAGCTTAGATGCACATGCACGTATGCGATGTGTAAATATAATGAGACTAAATGCAATCAGATCAAAGGTGCATATGCGTTACTGTTCGAGATAAAGTGGGGGCTACTAGAGAGAGAGAGAGGGTGCTGATGTAGTGGTGGTGCTGAGGGGGGGAGTTGGCAAGCACTCGTGCCCCCCTTATTTCTGCGTGCACGACTCTCTCCTCCGCAGTGCACTGCTGGACAGCGCTGAGTGCGGAGTACAAGACAGGACAGGATAGTTAGCGCGCATCAGCGAGGGCACGCGCTTCTGTACAGTCCTGAAGTCCCAAACACCATCCACGCACGAGAGCAGCAGCCACATGGAGCTAAAATGAACTGTCGGAGGGCTGATCTTCACTTCACGACTCACACTTACAGATTTACAGTTTGAGAGGGAAGGGACATATCAGACATGGACACCTTGGTGTGGATCTTGATTTGCGGAGCGGTAAGTGTCCGCATTAGTTTCGGTCAGACCGCGCAATGATCTGCACTCGTGTGAATATGTAGGTTAATTGGCATCAGGTGAGCAGCTTCTGCTCGCGTGATGCTCCGCTCATCGCGATGCGACTCGGCCGAACTTGTTTGCGGTGTGTGGTAGTGCTGTTTACTAAGCTCAGCAGCCCGGTTTCTGGAGAACAGGTGTCAGCCTCTCTTTTCTTCTTCTAAAATAAATCTGCATGTAAATATGTTTACTAGGTGCCAGAAAAACTGGCTCCAATCAGAGCACCGAAGAAATGCGCCCAACTGTAAACAAACTTTCATGCCAAGTTGCCTGAGTTAAATGAGTCTGACCAATAATTTATTTAATATTTAATAACGAATGTAGTAGTCTTTTTTAAGGAGTTTTTGTATGCATTAGTATTTACAATGTGTGTTTTGTAATTACTTTTAGGGGGCTCAACATAAATAAAAAATAAAAAAACTGAATTTTGGGCACTAGGCAAACGCCTTGAAGAGTTTTTGAAATATGTAGGTTTTTGTGTGATATTTTCAGTGATTAAATCTGTAATAAATGATGTCGTTGTTTATGTTTCGTAAAATCTTCTGTATGATAACGATCGGGAATTGCCGCAGTTGCCGTGGTTACATCCTCAGGGAAAACCGTTTCTGTTCGCGAGCGCCAGGTGAAAGAGTCCATTCATGTCTAACTTATTCAACTTTCGGTAACATAAATACAGTTTACAGTTTATCGTATATGTACTTAAAAAGAGGATAACAATATTTATTTATTAATCTATATAATTTTTCTGAAGACCCCCCCCCCCCCCCCATTTGCTTGTTGCCCATATGATGTTTAGATATCACATGGACAGCAAAATGCAAATAAAACAATCTCGTACAAATAAAAATGATCAATGTAACCATAGCTTAAACCAAATCATCAATGTAAGAACTTTTCAAAATCATCAAAAAATTTTATACGCTGATGGTGCTGGCAAATATACCAACCTGTGATATTTTTGGCTTGAACTTAATTTGGTACATTTTTGTAAGGGATATGCCTTATGCTCAGGGTGAAAACTCAAAGTGCGCAAGCATATGACCCTCGCGGTCCCCTACTGAGTGCCCTACGTGACCCTCGCCACCTCCAGTCTCGTGTAACACAGTCCAAATCAATTTAAACATGCACACGCTCTTGACTAAACACAATTACACCGTGACCTCTTTTCAGTGATCTGATTTGCAAAATGGCAAACGGAGCCGGCAATTGAGTTTGATCCAGGTGCACAGAGTCAGTGAAGAATCTCCACCGACACATGAGCCAGCGGCGCTCCGTCTGGAGTGCCATCTTACAGCTGTGTGAAGGCACTATGCTCCTAGTGCACTTTACAAGAGATCTGACAGGGACAGAAACCGCCTAACTGGTGGTGAATAAGGCAATGGCTTGTCAAGGCTTGATGTTTCAAAGTGTTGAAGCTCAGTGGCGTTTCCTGGCTGGTGCATAGCAGTGCTTCACTGCACAGTAATTATAGGCCCTTGCTAACACACATTTACTTAGCTACGGCATGTAAAAATAAGGGCTAAATAAAATAATTTAGTTTTCCAGTTGAGAACACTATTGGTTTTGACCAGGGACATTTTATTTGATTTAGCAGATCAATTTAGTCCCCAAACTATAGTAAACTAAGTAAAGCCGCATACTCTTTCGTCAGATGTGTTAAGCGTTGGGCATGCTCATTCTGGGGAGTCCATTAAAGCCTGCCAAGTTAACTCATCGGCACGCTTACTCAAGCGAATGCAAATTAAGAGAAAAAAGAAAGGAAGACAGCCAGGGTTTGACGAGAGCGAGAGAGAGAGAGAGAGAGAGAGAGAGAGTAAATGAGGGGGTGAGTTGGCTGCTGTACCGGTGCATCTGTTTCTGAATGAGAGCGAGAGAGGATGTGGATAAGGGGAGGAGGAGGAGGGTGGAAAGGGGAGTCTTAAAGGGCAAAGAGACTGTGAGAGAGTGGCTAGGAAGGTAGATAAGATTAGGAACAAAAGATGATGTTTTAATGAAAATGTGCAGAATATCAGAGAGGTTTTCCCTGTTAACTTTGAATGTGGGGGTCTAGATGATGTTGACATGTCTAAATTGTGTGTAATTATTACAACTCGTAATGTGCTATGCTTTCTATTAAGTAATGTTTGTGTGTGCGTGAGAGAGAGAGAGAGAGTATGCTAATTCAATAAGGAATGCAAGGAGAAAAATGTGCCTTAAAAGTTTAATTACCCTGTGTATGTGTTTGTGCACATGCTTGTTTGTGAGTGTGTCTTTGAAACACTCTGGAATCCACAGGTTAATGAATGAATCTGTGTTTCTTTTCACAGTTATATTAGAGAGAAATGCTTCAACAAGGCCCGCTTATTCCTCAATAGAGCACAACGGTGGGGTTCCAGAAGCAAAAATGCCAGTCATTTATACCACAGAGAATTTTTTTTTTTAGTGATATTGCATAAACCCTTTCAAAACAAAGCTACCTGAGCTCAGAGATTGTTAAGATATATGTCTCAACAGCAGTCACAAATCTTCACTACCCATGCCGTGGGTAGCAAAAAAAAATATATATAAATGACACTTTTCATGATTTGGAATATGATTAATTTCTGGTTGGTGTGGTTCATAACTTAGGACACTTTACTGAAGAAATTAAAGAATTCCTTTGGAGAAAATGAATGGGAAAAACACTTCTGGAATCGAGGCTGGGCGGTCACCGCTGCACTCTATACACACTATACACATGAAACACATCACTGAGCATGATCACATGACCTGACTGAACCTATTGAGAGAGGAAGAGCGAAGCGCCGCAGTAGTAAATTAATTCAAAGTGAAGTCTGTGACTCACTAATGAGCCTCCAAGTCCTCTTAAACACACCGCACACACACATCTGTTGTCTGAGACAAAACGAGCCCATAAACACCTCTCGCAGTGCCTGCATGTACAGATTTTTACAACCCTTTGGGTTATTGACAATACTCAACAAACAGATCAGGACGTGTGAAAGAGGAAGTGCATATGGGAAGGGTAGGGCTAATAGATGTCTTGTGTAGAGAGGGTCTGCGGACCCTGATCTGTGAGACCTCAATGTGTAAATTATGTGTAATCGTACCCGTGACAATATGAGAGAAACAGCTGGACATGTATTAGACATATGTATAACTCCAACTGACGGTCTCATCTTGCTCAACACACCCCAGCCTTTGGACACAGAAATGCAACCAGCACAAAATGCTGTGATGCAGCTGTTACCAAACATATGCAGCAAATATGACAATGTGAGTTTATGGACAATGAGAAGGATTAACTGGAAGGATTTACTATAAATTAGAAATACCACAAACACACGAATCACTGTTGTCACAACACTTGTCAGCTGTCACAATTTAATAATCAATGTGCAATATTCTAACAAAATCAATAGATCTTTAAACCTTAATTAACTTTATATAAAAGTAACCACAACCAAATTCAACGTTAAAATAAATAAGGGTGAAATTTTTTTAAAACATTAAAGGAAATGGCACTTGAGGAATATCTATATGATTTTATTGCCTTGCAAATACCTTAAAGTATTAACATCAAAATATCTCAAGGGTTTATGTGTAATTGGAGACAAGGAACCTGTGGAGCCCTGGAGAGATGGAATATTAATGTAATTTCTGTCTTTCTGTAGCTGGGGCTGGTGTTTGGCTCTAAGCTGGAGCGAGCCGTAGACGAGGAGTGTGAGTCGGAGAGTTACACTCTCAGCGGGGAGTGCTGTTTGCAGTGTCCTCCAGGAGAGGGAGTGGTCAAGGAGTGTGGTGCCACCCAAACCGAGTGCAGTCAATGCTTAGACAGTGAGTACTTCTCATATACACATACAGAACTCATATGATAACTCACACACTTACATGCATGTAGTCCAAGATATACAGAATTGTTTATGCACGTGCATGTACTCATAATCTTCACAAATTTTTCACACCACCACAAACGCTTACTTCCATGCACATACATTTATTAACACATAATTAGTCTCTCACATGTATACGTGTGTACTTATTAACACATTATTATCCTCTGTCTCTCTCTACCTTACACACATGTACATATATACTCAAAGAACAGACTGAGAGTAATTATGCAATTAGCTGGTTACGGTATATGAGCTGCGTTTGTGTGTGTGTGTTTGATGCTTTAATTTAGGCTAAATGTTTAGCTTCAATCAGAAAGAGGAAAACCGGTTCTTAAAGTGAGAAATCTGGGGTGCCAATTGATTCAATATTTTCTGAACATGATAGTTGTCAGGTATTGGAGAGGGAGGACTCAATATGCTGGGTGGGAAGCGTGAACAACGACCACGCGACACAGGACAGCAAACACAAAGGGATTAAATAGACACAGGAGGGAGTGTAATTGAACCAGAACCTGCTGGATTAAATCAAACTAACAAGGGAACAAGATGGGCGGGGTTACACAGTGACAAGACATGAACACGCAGCCAATGCGGACGTGCATCGTTGCGTGTTCACAAGAAACAGGACGAGACAGCGCGCAGCTGGTGAAAACACAAACTGCGCACAACACGAGACACAACATGAAAGCACGCGGCCGATGTAAACACGAACTGTGTGCTCCAACAATGCACTCACATGATGTAGAGCGCAGGAGGACAAGCAAACACTAGTCTTGTGCGCTCACGACAAGGACAAACACATGGGTCATGAATGTCTGAACCCGGACACAAAACCAAAACTGAACAAGACCAGTCTCGGGATCGGACGTCATAACCCGCACATAAGATGCCACACAGACAAGAGAGCACCCACAAAACACGAGACATTATGGTAGTGTCAGAGCTCTGCCACAACACCAAGAAATGACTAGATCGTAAACAAAGTAAACTTTTTAGCAAAATCTTTAGTTGTGTAGAAGTATATATCATTCAAAAGTTTCGGGGTAGCTACATTCAGTGTGAAGATATTTTAAAATGATTCTTGTAATGACAAAGGAGTATTTTCAGCATCATTACTTCAGTGTCACATAATCCTCAGAAATTATTTGAATACGATGATTTGATACTCAAAAAACATTTATTTTATATTATCAATGTTTAAAATTATTTGTGGGGAAAACATGATTTTTCTGAATTCTTTGATGAATAGAAAGTTCAAAAGAACAGCATTAGTTTGATACATAAATCTTTACCATAAATGTCTTTGTCTCTTTTGATTGACTAAAATGGTCCTTGTTGAATAAAAGTTGTGAATAAAACCTAAACCTAGAATAAAAAGAATAAAACCTAACCTAATGGTAGTGTGTATATTGCCTTTTGTTGTTGTCACATGTTTTCTGTTCTAGAACTCTCCGTCACCCATCAGTTGTCATAGCCACTAATCATCACAGGTGTTTGTCTTTAGGTTCATCACTGTTAGTATATTTAGTTCTCCTTGTGCACTCTTTAGTTGTCGGTCATCGTTAATGTGTTGCGTGTGATATATTTCTTCAGTGTCGTTTGTTTAAATAAAGCCTTATGGATTATTCTTCATCGTCTACGTGCCTTCATCACACACGGACCCGTGACAGTATATATATTCCTCCCATTCACATAAATATTTAGAAAAGGCATTGGCACATTTGGAAATGACAAGACACATTTTTCACCTGTTTTAGAGCAGGTCTCATTCTTTTGTTGTAAATGTTTCCTAAAGGGGCTCCATCCTGGTTTCTGCTCTCAGTAAGAGAACGGTCCTCTGTGAGAGCTGAGAAGCACTTATGACAACAGGCCTGAAATAGAGGAGGTCTTATGTTTCAGGACAGGACACTTTACATCCATAACCCAACTGGGTGCTTTTTGTTTTTTTCAGTCTGTGTGGGATATAAATAAAGACGGGGAATGTTGTTTTGGAAAAGCATCTGCATTAAATTTTAGTGTAACAAAACAAGCTTCCTGTTTACTGATAGACAAAAACACATCTTGTGACCTTTGCATTAGTCTCCTGTCCCTTTTCTCCCAGTGTTGGCAAAGACACACAAACACACACAACTCTTTCATGCATCTTCGCCCCCTCATCCCCTACCTAGTCTAGACACAAGCACACATCAGCAACTACTGAAATATTTAGCTGTCCATTTTCTCTCTTCCCCCTCCCTCACATGATTGACAAAACCCCCCATCGCAGCTACTGTCTCAGCCGCCATTTCATCACAAATCAGGCCAACATGTTTGACTCACACACAGATCATTGCAGATTGATATTACTTTCTATTGATTACTTTGATTTATTAATACAGTTAAAAATGATTTTGTTGCTCATCTGGTAGAGCTTGACACTAACAACAACAAGGTCATTGGTTTGATAATTAAATCTGTAATATAATGATACCTAATGTCGTTATTTATGTTTTGTAAATGTTTGTTATGATAATGGTCGGAAATTGCCCCAGTTGCCCCACAAAATCATTGGTTTGATTCATGTGGGTGAATCTCACAAATCATATTTCACCACATAATCAAAAGAATTGCATATTTTGCTTTAAAAAACTAGCTTATTTTAGTACAATTAAGCAACTTATCTTCAAATTCTCATGACTGATATATATATATTTCAGTTATTTCAGTCATATTATTTATATTTATGTTATGATAGTATCTATTGTGCCAATGTAAATAAAAATAAAAAGATTTTACTGTAATATAATAAACAGTGTCTAATGAGAATCTGCTGTACCGGTGCATCATACAAATAAAAATGATAAAATTATTTGATTTATCATGAAAATAATGTGATTTAGATTTTCCCGTGAATGTTTTCATGACATTTTTTTCAACATTTTTCTACAATTAATATTTTAAATGGACTTAAATGTGAACGTCTGTAATATATACTATTTGTTATAGGTACAGTAGTGTAGGAGGAGTGCTGAACTGGAATCAGTCAGTGTATCAATTCAGAGAGAGCCAAATAACGACTGATGGGGATTTGGGAAATAACAATATAAGATAATGTTGCATTTAAGCACATGCAACATCATATGCACTAACCCATTCAGACTGAGACTAATACTGCCCTTATTCACCTGAGAGAGAGAGAGAGAGACAGAGAGAGGTTAATGCTACTGAACATTTAAGCAGAACTCCACAGGACTGGAGCCATCGCTATTTTTATTGGCCTGTGCAGCCGCTCTACTGTTCCACACAGCTTTGATTTATTACTTCAACTGTATTATAAAAGATACAGTCATAATAATAAAGGAACAACTGAATTGTGAAAACAGAGCAAGAGAGGAAAAAAAAAAGTTCGTTCTGATAAACCAATATGGTTTTGATTATAGATCAGAATACGCTGTATTACGCAATGGATGTCTTTTCTTGGTCCGTTCAGTATTACCGTAAGCTATGTTACAAAATCTTTTAAAATGTGCCAGCAAAATATTGGCCAACATCTTTAGTTACAGTTCTCTTCCAGCAAATGACAGCCAAGCAGAAAACCAGCTCTGAAAGAAAAGCGTAAAAAGATCTCCTGCACCTGGCTGATTTGTCTGTAATTGTAAAGGGATAAAACCAGCCAGACTTCAGTAGATGACGTTACAGGAAGACACGTCGCATGAGGCAGCACAAGTCTTTTTCCGTTTGCCCTCCTGAGAGAAACGATTGTGTGTGATGAAGCCATTTATTATGCGTGTAAACAGTCATCAGCAGAGCATATGTGTGTCTGTGGGTGGGCGTTCTATTGTTTTTGTTAGTTTTGTGATTTGTGTTTATAATCAGTGCAGGGACGGTTGCGTTCAGGTGTATCCCGGCGAACACGCGGCTGGTGCTCTGTTAATCTGTTCTTGGTTGTATGCACACGCTCCCCAGGAATGCCACAATAGTCTTTACTCAGTATAAAGATGATATGTTTACAGTAAACTCAGACAAGAATGAAGAAGTAAACAATAACGTCAAAGTACAGAAGTAATGAAAGTAAGATGGAGATCAGGCAACATGTGGACCATGCCATGTATCCTCTCTCAAGGGCAGCGACATTACAATACATACATAACAAACAAACTACAGTGGAGTTCGGTTATGTCGACGGCCTCAGGGGTTGCAAAAAAGCATCGAGATAACCGTTTTGCGAGATAACCCATATTACATATATTTTCCACATGTAACCCGCAGATGCAGATAATCCCCACGCTCATATAGCCAGCGGGTTTTGGGTTTTTTGTAAAAAATCGTTGGCATAATCTGCACCCATAGATTGATGAACTTTTTTGTGTAAGATCACATTTCGAATTTCAAATGTTGCTCGCATGACTTAAATTATCCATAACTGTTCAGGTTCGGTACACAGTGCTTGTGTGCGAAATTCACACAATAAAAAAATTAAATAATAACAATAAAAAAAGTCAGAATTAGAAGAAAAAGACAAGGCAGTCTCTCCTCTCTGCGCAGCAGCTGCTCGCCCCTTTAAGATGCGTCGGATGAGAGCCCGCCCTCATGGCAGCACAGCCAATCACGTCTTCTTGCATGATTGCCAGGTCAGACAGCCTATCAGCTCCAGCTGTCAGAGTGATAGTGGAAGCGCAGCCAGCTGTCAGCTGTCAGAACGCCAAAGATAACAACCCTTGCAAGAAAGAAAAATGAACATTTATTGATGTACATGATGTGAGTTATTAAATTAGAATGTACATGCTCGTGTTTTTGGTGTCTTTTTACACAACAGTGTTACCGCGATTTGTTTGATGAAGCGATCGGCATTCATCTAAAATTTTTTACATACACTGTACTGTGTTTGCTAACAACAAAAGGCATTTGCAAAACCACCACAATAAAAACACCTTTGACTCTTGATACAAACCTTTAATTATATTCTCCAACAATGCAAACACAAAGATTGCCGCAGCGTGTTATCCCTCAGACGAGATCAACGACAGGGAGTGAACGGTGAGCGGACCGCGCGATCGCGATCCACGTGCAAGGCAAACTCAGGGCATGCACAGTGAACTAGGTACGCAATTAGTCACAAAATAACCATGTGAAGTGGCGACTTTGTCCCTGTTTCGTGCTCGAGATATGAGATTTTGGCGACATTAACGAATCGACATTAAGTTTGGCGATTCCACTTCAAAAACATCGACATAATAGGATTGGCGAGCTAACCGAGCTTAAGATAAGTGAACTCCACTGTATATATATATATATATATATATATATATATATATATATATATATATATATATTTAGTAATACCTCGGTTTACGAGTGACTTTGTATATGATCAAATCGGTGTACAGGTTTTAGTGCATTCTTATGGGGAAAATTGTTTTGGTGTACGAGAATTTTGAGTTACGAGCTCTTGGAACAAATTAAACTTGTAAACTGAGGAATTACTGCATATATATATATATATATATATATATATATACAGTATATGATAGATAGATAGATAGATAGATAGATAGATAACTTAGCCAATTTGCTGGGCGACAAATGGACAGATCTTTGAATTCTCCACTGCAGAACGAGGTCATATCTGTCCATTAATAATTAATGAAGGAGAAACGAAAGAGAGAGCAAGAGAACAAACAGATGGGCTGAAAGGCTTGTCCAGCTGAATCGCCACTTTCAGAGCTCACCATGGCCTGCATCACATGACCCATATGTTTACCCATCATCCCCTCTCCACCCATAGAGCACTGGAGAGCAGTCTGCTAATTGCTCTTAGAAAGAACATTATTAACTGAGTGTGGGAGTAAAGGAGGGTGTTGCGTGGTGATGTAGAGAATACTTTTTCTGTGAAGCATTTAGGACTTACGTTTCTGCATAACTACAACATCAAAATGTAATTAACGAAGATTAAGAATAATTTACCATCCTATAATCTGGGAATTAATTAAGATAATCATGTTTAAATGAAACATAATAATGTCCATAATGTCCACTGCATCAGCAATTTGCCAGTACGACATGTTTTAGCAGCTGTTTTTCCGTGTCTTGGATGCCGAGTCATTACCCTTAACATAACCTGCACAACAAGAGAAAACATGACAAGAACAGCACATCAAATGTTTTAAGGAAATATTCCATCCAAAGTTTGGCAGAGAGGTGAACACCTCACCCTCAGGCCAACCTTTGGCAGGAACACATCTGCCTGCCCGGAATCAAATATTTCCAGCTTCAAACAGACCTGAACTGTTGATAAAACAAGCATCGAAAGTCTGCAGTGATGAAGATTTTTCTTCTTAAAGATTAAATGGAAAGACTGCTCATATTTTTCTCACTAGAAAATGGTATCGTCATCTTGCATGCTTCAAGAGATCTTATCTTTATCCCCCACACTGTACTCTTAAAAATAAAGACAAAATATGGTTCCACGAAGAACCTCAATACATTCAAAAAAGCTGGTTTTCACAGTGATGCCATGGAATAACCATTTTTGGTAAGAGCTCAGCTGTAAAATCACTTAATAGCATAGCCTAGAATTTGTTCTTAAAAGCATTTGCTGTAAAATTCTCTTTTAGTACCTTTGTTTTTGAGAGTGTGTACTCATCAATCTGCAATCTAAACTCAGGGATTTCAGTATGAACTAAGAGATTTCAGAAGGAACGTTTCTCATTAAATTCTTCCAAAAGCAAATTATCCAGGCTATGCAATCAATTGATATTACAGCTGTGCTCTTACTGTGTCAACAATTGTCCGAAACAAAGGACAGACATCTCAAAGTTAACACTAAAGCAACAGTTCAAATCAAAGCAATAGCTATTAACTCAGATGTTGAGTGTAACATCATACCGATTCTTTTCTGAAAATAATTTATGCAAAAATAACAATTTATTTACTGATCCAGATCTCTGATCTGAGTTTAACAGTCAACTGCAGGGGGGGAAAGAGTTGAAACAACATGAGGGAAAATTACAGAATTTTTAAGTTTCCAAAGCTATGAAAGAGCTTCATCTGAGCAATAAAATATTCCTCTAGATCAGTGTGGAAAACAGCTGTGTGACTGTTTTTGTTTCATGTTTGTGGTGTTTGATGAAAATCTGTCCTGTGTTCCAAGAATACAAGAGCATTTCCTGCAGAGATCTATCTGTATGTTTTTCTGCCTATCTGTGTTTGTTTGTTTGTTCATTTAGCACCATGAGAATGAAACAACAGGAACACACACAGATGAGAGACATACACAATTTAAAATCCACGTGAATACATCACCTTGATAATATCTTAACTTTACTGCATGTTGAACCAGTCTAAAGAAAAAAAAAAGCCATTTGGACAACCGTCAAAATAGCACGGTTGGGAATGTGCGGATGTGTATCTGCTGCTCGATGTTTTAAAGTGCACTTCTAAGGTTTTCTTTATGAATTATTATCTTCCTTCTAAGACAAATACGGCTGGTTTATTTGGTGTTAATGGTTCTAGCTTGCAGACTCCACCTTTAAATGTTTATATAGATGTAAGAAGAGTTTCATTCTTGCTGTACTGAAACAAAAATTATGTTTTTGCTTTTTCATCCTGTTCATATTATGTTCACATTCCTTTGCTTTCTGTTGTAAGGTCTTGGCTGTAATATAAAAGAGGAGCTGATTGTCCAATATAATAGTTCAGATTTATCTGTCAGATCCTTTTATGGTAATGACAGATTATCTAACATAAATTGGTCTGAACAGGTTTCAAATTTTATGGCTGTGTAACATGGGAAATGAATACTTGACCTTCTGTTTGCACAAGATAGCCCAGAGGAAAATGTTTTTGCTTAGAAAGGCTTGACAGTTGTTTCACTTAATTATCAACTTTGTCTTAGATGTTTTCTCCTAGATTTCCTTAGGAGAAGATGATATGGTTTAGGAAATGGAATGAGAAATGTTCATTTGACTTTGATTACACACTATATTAGTGAATCTAAGCTCACAGTCACAATCTCAATTTAATTTGATTATACTGTCAAGCAGAAACACGAGTTAAAGAGTCTGTTAAGAGAATATTAAAGAGAGAGAAAGTTGGTTTTGGCGTGTGGAAAGAGACCCCCATATACGCAAGCAAGCGCTGTCATGGCCGTGACCAGGCATTTAAAACAACCTGCTTTATAAAGAACATCAAGATGAACTGATTTCTCTTTCCTGTACAAACAAAACCAAACAAACAGATTCTTAAGGCCTGTTCACACCAAGAACGATAACTGTAAAGATAACTATCTTAATAATAATAACGTTCTGTTTTGCTGTTTGCCACTTTAAATGCTTGAGCTCGTTACAGCAGGATGGATTCTCATTGGCTGTCAATGTTTTTTTTTATTCATAAGCTGTATAAAATCATTTTGAATATGATTCCAACTATATTGTTTCTCTGTACTGTTATTATAGCTGTGGTTTGAACTCTGCTGCTCTTTAATATTGAGAATGATTTAAGAACTGTATAGTTATCGTCATTGGTGTGAACAGGCTATTATTGTCCTCTCATCCTTGCTCTCACCTCTCCTGTTATCAGAGTGACACAAGATCTAGGGAAAGATATTTAAATCCTACATTTGCTGGGTTTAAATTACAAACCCTTCAAACGTCACGTCATCTAAAATGCCTGTATCACATTTTTTGTCCTACTGTAAACCCGATTTCACTCGAAGCTTCACCACACACAAACCCTTTGAATAATTTATGGCTTTCGCATTAATTTTCCATCTCCATGTTTTATTTTCATATGGAATATCAAACTCTTACATAGGGGAAAATATTTGGAGAAAAGCTGTTATAGAGTTTAAAAAAAGTAAGCGTAACAAGGTAATGCATTTTTAGGCACTACTAAAGGTGTTGAGGAAGTCCTTGGAATGATGGAAAAGAAAACATGTGGTGCATCCAAATTTGCATACTATCCGTCTTAAATAGTATTCTATGAATCTATGCCACAAAGAATTTTGGTAGTTTGGTAGGGCAAACGCGGGTCCAACTCACTACTAGCAAGATACACCTAATGCAACACCTAATGCAATAACATCAAAGATTATATCCAATCCTCAGAAATTCTTATACGCAATCTGCGATGGTTTAGCCACGTAAAAAGAAGTGGAAACAGTGCTATACTGTCTATTTTAGATCTTGCAGTCCCTGGCACTCGTCCAAAAGGTCGCCCAAAAAAGACTTGGGCGCAAACGATCCAACAGGACCTCAAAGCGCTGAATCTTAACGAATTGGACGCAACCAACCATCTACTATGGCGTCAAAAGTTGGCGACAAAGAAGCACCGTCCTACCCCGGAACCGGGAAAACGGAACCCATGACCTTGGTGTTGTAAGCACCAATGCTCTACTGATTGAGTGAATGATGTACTGAATCACTCTGACTGGCTCCTGTCACTACAAGAATCCATACAGTCCCAAATCCTTCACTAGTGACTGCATCATGAGCTGCGACTGTCACCGGGAAAACATTTATAATATAATGAAATATAATAGAAATTATATTTTGTTTGCAGACGACAGAAAATAGCTACTTTGAATGACCTTTAAAGGAAAAAAAAATTGCCCCCTGCCAGCCAATATTTGTGTAGTTACGACACAACCGGACAAACCTTGGTCTCAACGTTGGTTCTGAAGTCTGAAAGATTTTGTTTAATGTGAGAGCAGTTTAAACTAAATTCAGATGCATACAGTAATGCCACGTAGACTTGTGTTTTGACTGCAAATTGAAATAAATAGAACTGAACACACACAATCTCTATAACACAATGCAGCACATTGTTCCATTCCTTGATTAGCAATTTTTTTTCTCTTAGTCTATTTTCACGGGCCTTGTCTCCTCATCATTGTTCCTTGCCTGTAGTGTCCTATTATTATTATTATTATAATCACTGATTAATTATAATTAAAGCACTAAGGACGTAAGGGTTTAACCTGAGGGGTCATTATTAAGAGTACAAAGGCAGATTATCCTGTAATTATCTTGTCATTCTGATTATTTCTCTCTTTTTCTCTCTCCAGGTGAGACATTCTCTGAAAGTTTTAGTCACACAGAGAGATGTCAGACGTGTAGAGAGTGCACAGGTCTCATGCGGATGCAGACCCCCTGCACCGACTCGAACGACGCGGCGTGTGTGTGCAACTACGGCTACTTTATGAGTGAGCTGACAGGCCAGTGCGAGCCCTGCACCGTGTGTCCTTACGGTCAGGGTGTGCTGCTACGCTGTGAGCACTCTCACGACACTCTCTGTGAGGAGTGTCTGGACGACACCTACTCTGATCGGGAGAGCTCGCTGGACCCCTGCTTGCCGTGCACCATCTGCGAGGAGGGGATAGAGACTCTCATCAGGAACTGCACACCCTATGAAGATGCATTTTGTCATGGTGAGAGGATAATACACTCAAGATTATTATATGTAAACAATCCAAATTGAAATAAAATAATGAAAATATTAAAATAATTAATAATCTTTTTAGAGACAGTTTATGATAGTTTGTTACAAACATGAGAAAAATAGTTAAAGAAAGACCGCCCCCATGTTTGTCAAACTAGTTCTGCTTCATTTTTCAGTTTATTTACTTTTTCCTGCATATTTGAGTTGCACAGAAAGAGAAAACCAATGCATACTCGTAGCCTGTGGTCAGTCACTTAGGGGAACTGCATAAGATGTGATTGTGCCTAATTTCTCTCACTCTCTTTCTCTCAGCTTCAGTCATAATGTTTGCTTGCCTCCTAGTGTTTAAGGATCAATCTGGGTCATTTCTGCATATGTCTGCTTTTGGACTTGCAGTTGAAAAGGTCAAAATCCAGATATTCTGTGCAAAGCCCTGTAGTTAAAGAGGTCACAACAGTCCAAAAGGTCAAACCTAGTTACACAGTTTTGGGTTTGCAAGACGTATAAAAGCAAACATGTGCATCTCAGTGATTTAAAAACCTCTTTAATAGGGGAAAACATCACTGTAAAAAAGTGACTGTGTTCAAATAGACTGCAATTCTGTGTGGTGCCACTAGTGGAGCTAAATATCAGACTTTGCCTTTAAAATTATGAATAATAGTACAGTGATCTCTCGTTTATTGCAGTTAATGTGGACCGGAACCCCCGCGATAGGTGAAAATCCGCGAAGTAGGAACAGCCAATCAGTTCACAGAATACATCCACTCGTGCTCTGATTCGTCGATCTCGCGCCGGGAACCAATCACGTGCTTGTCTGAGTGCCCGGGGGTGTGTACAAAGCCTCTGAGAGAGTTTCTCTCTATGTCTGGCATCCTGGGAAACCGTTTCTCTCGCATCACGATAAAACAACGCTGCTTTCCGCAATACGTCTGCCGCTATGGCTTTTTTTTGAGTTTTTATTTTTCGATAAATATTTTTGAAAAATCCACGATGCACTGAGGCTGCGAAACTTGTACCGCGAAGTGGCGAGGGATTACTGTACTTATTTAATATTATTATAGTATAATATAATATTATACAGTGTAATATAATATTAGTTTCAAATAAACTTTTATACCCATTTAGTTTACAGTGTGTAAGTGTAAACAGTCCTCAATATTCCACAAGCAAACTAAACAAATACCCAGGTGAATGTTTGTTTCTCTTAGGACTTAGTTAACAGTTCAACCCGACCCATGGTTCCCTAAGAAACACTGTGGCCAACAAGTGAAGTGATGGCCAGTTTCCTACCTCTTTAACCAAACACACAGAGAAAGCTCAGTTTCTATGGCTTGTAATGTGGCGTGTCATTGCATTAGTGTGCTAGCGCTTGGTCGGTGAGACCTTCATCTGATGTCTGAAGCCTGGGGCTGAATGTGTGTGAGGATCATTATGGATTCTGCTAGATGTGTTCATTTGGGGTTTGGTGTTAGCCGTAGCTCTTTGGTGTGTGTTACACCCAGTATTAACATCTGTCTCAGGTAATCTGATCACAAACAGACAATGCTAAAGACAGGTAAATGGGGTCCGAACTGCTTTGTGATTGGATCGCTCAAACCACATTTGGAGGTAGCTGAAAAATGGATGTGATCACATGGAATTTATTGTGTAAACGCAAATGTGCTCTGATACATCATATGCAACAGCAAAAAAGGTGAAGTGTGACCTTTCTCCAGCCTTAGTGGCACCAAATGAATTTCCCACAGGTAAACAGATTATAAACCATTATAAACCATTATAAACTCATACTTTGTGCAGTTTAGTTCCACGACACTATCCTCCTCAATAAACAGCAATGTTTGGAAAGAACTACAGCCACAGAGTTTTAAGTCTTCAGAATTAATATTGAAAAATGACACACTGTTAGCTGATTTACCAGGGTGAATGTTTGCTAAAACAGTCTTTTAGATGCGTGACTTGAAGTACTTTGCTTTGTGTGTGTGTGTGTGCTGTAGTGTAGCATAAGGAGATGAGAGATATCTCTGCAGATGGAACCTGTAAATCATAAATCTGCAAGTGCTGTCTGTTACACTCACACACATATGTTCAGCTTCACTGGCATCAGTTGCTGTCTCATGTGCCTCTCATCAGGAGAAGAGAAACATACAGAGGAAAAAAATTCAAGAAATCTCAAATGCAATGGTTTGTTTTGTACTTTCGTTAGCAGTGCTGGGGAACTTTGCACTCACAGGAATTAATTATTAAAAAAATATTAAACAGTGTAATAATATTTCACAATATTAGCTATTTTTATTGTACTTTTAATTAAATAAATGCAGCCTTGGTGAGCATAACCCAAACCTTTGAATGGAAGTATATTTAAAAATACTTACCGGTAACTATGTTTAAGGTTTCAAATGTCTAGGTTACTAATGTTCCCTGAAGAAGGGAATGGAGATGTTACATCGGAATGACGTCACTGGGTCAGACTGACGTTACGTAACATCAAACGTGACTGACTGAATGGAACTCATTTTTCTTATTAACATGTACCAGTAGTTTAGAAATCTAAGCTACTTTTTCAAAAGCACAACATTAAACTACTTTATTATTAGCTTGAGTCTCTGGAAGCTACAGTTTCAAAATATCTCTCCCAACACTGTCCTGACAATAATGTGATGATCCTTTGTGTGTTTAGTTACACCACAGAGCAGCCTTGTTCTACCATATCTCACACACACAGTCATAGAGGTCTATGTGTAGCATGTACAGATGACCACCCTCTGCGAGTGCCACATTATCTTCCTTAAAATGACCTTTTACGTGACCTTTACTGGCTCTCTCTATCCATTTTGTTTTCTGTCTGTGTATCTCTGACCCTTTCATGTCTATTTCTCTGGTGGGTCAGTCAATTATGTGGCCTTTGATGAGGGTGGCGTATTAAAAACAAGCTCTTTCGTGAGAGTCAAAGGCACAGATGCCTGAATGACCAGTCTCTCTCTACGCTGGTGGTCTATGATGTATGGTGATTCACTTCCTGCAGCTCATACGGACTTAAGTGGCATGTGTCTGTGTGTGTGTGTATGTGACAGAGAGATGGAGGAAGATGTGCTGAGCTCTTTCCTTTGTTGGATCGATAAGGCCGTTGGACTTTCTTACACTCGGGTTTCAATCTGTGACCTCTACCGCAGCTGCTGCATCACACACACACACACATACACACACTCACACACACGCACACACACACACACACGCACACACACACACACACACACGCACGCGCGCACACACACACTCTCACCCACATACAGATACATGTCAGGGTATGTGAATGGATTGGAGCGACAGCAACTTCCCCTCCCTTCCAAAGCGTTCTGTAACTGGTCTGTTTCAACTCCTCATTTCTCAACTCCTCGGGTTTCATTTCTCACTTGAAGCGTTCTAGTTTTGTCCCATCATCACTCGCTTGTTCAGATTTGCAGTGACAAAGAACATGCGTTAATTCTCATTTGTCTTTGCTATGAGGCATTATGTGCATTAAAATACACCAGTGTTATTTTAGTGTTATGCATATATTATGTTTATTAATGTTGAATTGGCTTTCATTTTTATATTTTTATATTTCATCTGTTTTTAATTTTTTCTCTCTAATATTTTATCATAGCTACTTTCTACAATATATATTTCTATTTATTTTTGTTTAAATTGTAGTCATTTAATATTTATATTTTATTGTATACCAGCATTACTTCAATTATTGAAAACATTTTCATCGGCGTCATGACTGCTAGACTGGGACTAATATAAAAACTAATATTTCTTTAAATAACAAATCCTTGTTTAAGACAGATTAATAAGTCTCTGTGTGTATGTGTGAGTGTAATTACTGCAGCTAATCAGAGCACTTAACAGCAAAGCTTCTGTTCATTTAGCCATCCATTTGTTCTCACACCCACATACACACACACACCCAGCAGGCTCTTATCGCTCTCCCTCCTGTCTATCACTATCTCTCTCTCTCTCTCTCTCTCTCTCTCTCTCTCTCTCTCTCTCTCACACACACACACACACACAGAGAAAAAGGGTTGTATTTCAAGAGTGTTTTCTGTTAGATAAGGAGAACCATTGTAACAAACTTAAAAAGGGTTGCCAGATAAGCATTAAAATTCCTTAAAAAAACAGAAATGTGTGAGGATGAGAATAAAGAAGGTGCCTCATTAAAGAAGGTGCCCAGCTGAAGGTTAACAAGCACTTCACACTTGGCACCTCGTCCCAAAAACTCCCAGTTAAGAAGGAAAATCATTCAAATAAAAAGAGAATTATTTGAAATTGTGAACCTTTGGCTTTGCTGAGTTTTACTGCCTCAGTCTAATAAAAGCGATGACTTGTTTTCACTCAGGTTTCAAGCTCAGTCAGGGTGAAAACACAGCCACATATCGTCATTTCACACACCCTTTTTTCAATCAGTGAGACAGAGAAAGAAAAAGAGAGCTTTTAGAAATCGTTTAACTTTTAGTGCATACTCAGTCAGAAAACGAATGAATGTTTCCTTCGTGTAAGAGGGAGGAGACGGTCTCTGACAGCTACTGAGGGAGAGACAGCAAGTGAAAGAGACTGATAAAGAAAACAAAGAAGGCTGCCTGCACAAGTCTTCAGATGCACACAAGTTTGAAAGGTGTGCTGAAGATAAGAAGACTGTGCGTGTGTGTGTATGTGTGTGTGTTTGTCTAGAAAACAATGTTCTTTAATTAATTGTTAAACAGCTAATGCCTAAGTCACTTTCATTATGGTTTGAATATTCAGACATGACACATATTTTACAGACACGTCATAGTCTAAAAACAGAAGCAAAAGAAATGAGCCATCAGCTGTGTTTAGGAACAGAGTAGCTGGTTTCTGTCTGGTCATTGCCACTTGGCTTTTAGGCGAGTATCTACAGAACTTTTCAAAACTTAAAAGTCAAGTCAAGAGTACTTTAAAAAAACAAAAAACAATATAGATCCTTCATTAGCTGTCGCTTGTTATAAATCAAACCAGTTCTTTCATGAAAGGTTCTCAGTTTCAGCATTGCTCAATCAGTCACTCATATGGCCGCTCTGGAATAGTTCAGATGAGAATGTGAATATTCTAAAGAGTAATGTTAAGACCTCCTGTTGAGCCAGATGGAACTCTGTCACCTCCAATTTTACAGCCATGAAAGATATGAACCATAACAATCTTCACTCGATTCTGGAATCTTTTCTTGAGAAAGAGTGAAGAGTTCAACAGCAAAACAAGTGAAAGTTGTGTGTGTGAAGTGCAACAGTTGGGTTCCATAATGCTCCTAATTTCCTTTTCTCCATGCTGAAATTGATTTTGTTTTGTATTAAAACACACGCAATAAATGTATGACTTAAAGTCAATAGCTTTATATTGCATCATTATTTGCAAAGCCTGATTCAATGAGTCATTTATTATTAATAGTTACAACCGAACATTTGTAATGTGATTAAACTCAAAACTGGTACAGTTGGCCTATGTTTTTAATGTTTTTATTTTTTAAATTTGGTATTTTTGTTATTCCTTATTTGGATAATGAAAAAGGCTTCCCATTCAAAGGCTTGTGAAAAAATGGGCAGCCACTGTTGAGCTCAATTGGGAGCTGGAAAGAGTTTATGGGGGGGTTGCCTTTCTATAAATTATGCATCAAATCAATATAGAGAGGAAGACAGATAAAAAGACAAATAGTGCCTTTAGTGGGAGAAAAAGGCTATATATCATATAACACCATCCAGACAGCCATTGGTCAATTTCACAGCTTCCACTAACGGTCTCAGGAGGTTCAGTTCAATATCCCATTTGCATTATTGCATTGCATTATTCCAAATTATATAAATAACAGTTCTGTTTAAATACAACAGACTGCAGTAGTTTTCACCATCAGTTTACAGGTAGGTTGCCAGTCATTCTCAGATTGTACTTAACGTGTGTGTGACTGTCTTTCTTTCTATCCTAGATCCGTTGAATCCCACCTATCTCGCTTCCACTAGTGATTCTGGTTCATTTGTCACCGATCCGAATCGTTTGTGGAGCCCCAGCCCCGGAGACGATGACACCACACCCAAACCCAGATCTCCTCACTTCATTAGTAAAAGGCTAAACGAGAACCTGATTCCCATCTACTGCTCCATCCTGGCAGCGGTTGTGGTCGGCCTCCTGGCTTACATCATCTTCAAAAGGTGAGCAAAAGACATAGAGAGAAAAATCCTTAAAACAGAGAAAGTCATAAGAACAGATGGAAAATGATTGAGGACAGTGAGGTGGTGAAACATTCTGGCCTTATTTCAATTAGGACATATCATAGGTGTTTATTGCTTTTGGAGCTACAATACTGTTCAAACATTCTCTTATGTTCACAAAGGCTGCATTTATTTGCACTTGCTGCTCGTTGAGAAGTGAGTCTACACTTCAGAGAGTCTCTAATAACTCCAGATAAATGTGGTCTGAATACTCGCTAAATATAGCGACAAAGGCGCTAAGTTGGCAACACTGTCAGCAAGTTCTTCTGCAGCTGCACGGCACCACTGGAGATTCAAGTGCGATTCACGTGCAACGCGAACTCAGCGCATGCGCAGTGAACCAGATACGGTCTTAAGTCACAAGTTAACCATATGAAGTGGGGAATATGTCGCTCTTTTTTGCTCGAGATTCTAGGATTCGACGACATTACAAAATCGACGTAACCATTGAGGAAATACTTTGGAATTTGGCGGTTCCACTTCAAAAACGTGGACATAATAGTATTGGCGAGTTAACCGTGACTCGAGATAAGTGAACTCCACTGTATATAAATATATATATAAATATCCTGACCCCATACTTTTCAATGATTGTGTTAGTATGATTATCCACTACCCTTATACAAAAATAATTACATTATGTATATAATTATATTATATTTTATGGAATTATTTATATTAACTAAGAAAAAAGTAAAAAAAAAAAAAATTATAATTAGGTAAATGCTTATCTTGTTTTGAAATGTTATAATATCGCTTATTATAATATATAATATAACATGTAATATAATATTGTTGTAATATAGAATTATATTATAATATCTCTATAGGCTCTAAAACCATGAATAAGGTTATATAAAAACTTTAGAAAATAGCAATGTATAGTAAAGGTGTATAAACAAATTTAGGCATGTTTAGAAAAAACAAAAACCATCAGTATGCAAACATAACTCTTTGTCTGCCAATGCTTTTCTCCCATTCATCATTTGTACTCTACATGTGCATCTGTTTGTTCCAGGTGGAACAGCTGCAAGCAGAATAAACAGGCAGCTAATAATCGCGCAGCCACAGCCAATCAGACACCGTCTCCAGAGGGAGAGAAGCTGCACAGTGACAGCGGCATCTCAGTGGACAGCCAGAGTCTGCAGGAGCAGCAAGCGCAGACGCAGACGCAGACTCAGACACAGATCGGTAAGATCATAGAATACTGACACAGAGAGGATTATTGGTATTTCTGCATTAGTAATAGCACAGTCTAAATAACACAGTCTTCCCCCTTTTGCCACTGCCTCAGAACTTACACTATTGTTTGAGCGAACATCGCGATATAGTGTAGTATTTTACAAAAATGCTCCCATACTTGTCATTCCTCTTGTGTTTATCTTTAGTATCTCTCTCCATGTCCCATCTCTCTCATAACGTCCTTTTACTCTCTATATACTCTTGGCATTTCCATGTAAGGCTGAGTGTTGATGACATAGCTGACTGGCATGTTTATCATTCATTCAGATCTTAAAAGGAACACACAAGTTGAAATCTGCACACATAAACCCTGTAAATGAATCAAAGAAGTGCTTTCATACTTTACAGAGAAATCTCGAAATCGCTTGTGTGCTGGTTCAATAATATTTAAAAGACCATGAGATGGCGGTGATTACAGTCTGGTAGTACCCTCGCACGGGGCGGGACCGACGCCATGGGGATGAGACAGGAAAGGATTAAAACTCAACAATAAAATGGCCATGTTGATTCAACCTGCCGCAATGTGCAGGGATGGATGTCAAATGTCTTCACTGGGACAAAGAGTCTTGGGTTGAAGGGCATTAAATATATGCATGTTACTAATGCAATCGATTCAGCAAAGAAAATGGATTTAAAGGTGCAGTGTAACTTTTGCACGACTAGTAGATCCAAACTGAACTACAGATACAAATTGTTTCTCACTACCTTTCTCTAGTGATTGTACATTGTTTGGACAAATGGACAGTGCTGACACAAATTCATATGGGATTGCTTAAAATGAAACAACCACACAAAACAATTTCAATATCATTTGGTGCAGAAGTTACATATTTCACCTTTGAAATGTAAAACTGAATATGCAGCAATGCAAGGCCTATATAGAGAACTTTCTTTTATAGTCTAAAACTGTTTAAACAGACACTCACACACAAAAATAAACCAGGATTTTGAGGAAAAGCTAATTACTGTTTTTTTTTGTGTGCCAGTTTTATTACTGTGATGACGGCCTACAAATATCACAGAACAGAGAAATGAAAGCTCACAAGTCTGTTTGCAAAGAGAGGTTATTATATAGAACATATTACATATGTCTATGTAAGAGAGTGAGTGCTAAATTGAGTGAATCACTTCAGATAAAAGCCCCATCTTAATGAATAAATAAATAGCAGCATTTTCATTTGCATTTATTGTAAATGGTTCTGTGAGCCAACAGCATTATGTTAACCTCACTGTCATACATACAATACATCAGTCAGAGAGAAGGAAAGAAAGGAAGAAACTCACAGCAATAAACAAATCAGCCTACTGGCTTTTATGAAAGAGATGGTCAGACAACTGAATTTAGCCCCGATTTAGACGAGGGAGAACAAAAGACAGTCTTGGGTTTTAGAGATGAGTCTTGAGAGGGGGGTCGCAGCAGTGCATTACGGAAGCGGAGTTGTGAATAGTGAAGGGTTTGAGGGTTTGAGACTCAACTTTTGCAAAGAAACAGAAAACAAAAACAAGAGTGTTAGGAATGTGAAGCAGACCCTTGACACAACATTATCATAGAGGCCCAGGATATACCAAAACACTTTATGGTTTTAGTTGACTATAATAACCCTGTTTTTGTGTAACTCATCCACATGCCCTGTCTCTTTTTTGTTCTGTCTTAGTCCATTTCAATGCAATTTATCTTCTCATCAGCATTTGCTTGCTCTCCTCTAGCCTCCCCTTCAATTCTCTGTCTACCGTGAGTCCCACAGGACCACAGTGGCAGATGCTGTCAGTACAAACTGTATCTTCTATCTCCTAATCCAACCCATCACAGGAAACCATTAAAAACATAGAAAAAAAACATAATTTTGGATGATTTTATAAGCTATTTGTTTTTAGTATTTTGTCCCCATAATGTAGGGAATATTGGAAGCACACATATATTTTCACAACCATAATGCAACAATGTCAGCCAGAACAGGTGTGATTGTTCCATCAGGTCTTTCTGGCAGTGGCTTCCCTCTTTTATTTCTCATACATGGCTACTGTAAACACACAGGCGCCAGTTGTAAACGCATTAGTGCCAAGGGTCTTTCTGTCTATAACTTCAATGCCTGCAATCGTTGTGCTTTAGTCTTCTATTACAGAATCTGTCTCCTAATAAAGTAATACAAATTTAATTGCCGTAAACAATATTGTCTGTAATGTCTTTTTAATTGATGGATCAGTACACTTTGAATAAAATGAACTACGGGATTGAAAATAACCAAATTTAAAAGCCTTTTAAAAGGTCTAAAAACCACTGCTTCTTTAGCTAATGAAATATCATTGTCGATTTCACTTTGTATAGTCAGTGCCCAACTGAAAGAGTTTGTGTGAACAACAACAAACACCTATTACAATTTGTGCGATTTCTTATGTGTTTATGCGTAATCTAAAGTAGTCAAAACAGCTGGACCTTCAATAGAAGCCAGTCAATCAGATTTAAACTGCTGATTTTCGGATAGTGCTTGCCAGTTTTGTGTACAGTACACTTTAGATGGTCAGTGCACATGGGCGGTCTGTTTAAGGCTAGAGAAACATGTACTGGACTGACAGTCTGACAGTAAAACTTGCTCATTAGCAGCTGTTTTATGACAAATCGCAGGCTGACTTTGGACCTACTGGTGCGTCAATGGCTGCTTTTTTTGATCTACCAACAAGCTGCTAATAAGCATCAGCTACAAATGTTTGCCGCTGCTTCTGCAGAATCATTAAAATGTTCAGACAACCCACACTGCGTGTTCAGAAGTGTGTGTATGTGTTTTTTACTTGTTAAAGCACCCAAGAGACGAGTGAATATGCTGTAGAATCAGCAGTTCCTGACTGTACATATTTCTTCATTTTACTCTTAGCTAGTGACTCTGTTGTATGTTGCTGTCAATTAGGAGTGAAAAATAGCTTGATTAGCTGGTGTAACGGTGTTGTGTTGGTAGTTCAGGAGGAGTTACCTACAAACAGTCAGCAGTTAGTGCTAGAATACCATCATTTTTTTTCCCCTCTCTCTCTCTCCGTCTCTCTCTTGCAGCTCTCAATACCAAAGCTTTCACTAGACTCTTGGGAATGAACGGATGGATGAGTGGATATCAGAGGAGGGGATGAAGGTGAAAGGGTATTTAAATTTTTAAAGGAATTCAGTCTTTTTCGCTTCTGGCACTTGTGATCTGATGGATCCACACTTTGCTCAATATAAAGAGCAGTCAGGTCGTCTTCGAAGGTCTGAGTGGCTGATCAGAAGGGTCAGGACAGTTCCCGTCGGGCCATGCATCTGGTTGGAGGCTAGCAGTATGGCATGAACCTTAGCAAATTTCAGCAATCAGCTATCTTTCTGTTACCACTTGCTCTATGCTCTTCCTTTCTATTCTTAAAAGGCACAAACTTAAGATATTTTTAGATTAAAATATCGAAAAACCACTAGAACAGTGTTATATACATTCTTGACTTGTGTACTTGCATTATACCAATTGTTTCCAACAATGATTACCGTATTTTCCCACATATAACCCGCAGATGCAGATAATCAACACCCCCATATAGCCCGAGGGAAAAACCTTGGTATAACCCGCACCCTCACATAACCCGCACCCATGATGAACTTTTTTGTGCAAGTTCACGATTCGAATGTTGCTTGCATGATGTCAGTTATCCATGACTGTTCAGGCTCCGTACACAGTGCTTGTGCGCAAAATCCACACAATAAGAAAACAAACACAAGTCAGAATCAGAACAAAAAGAAAGAGCAGTCTCTCCCACTGGAAGCGTTGATCGGATGAGATGAGAAGAACATGCCCTCATGGCAGCACAGCCAATCACGTCTTGCATGATTGACAGGTCAGACAGCCTATCAGTGCCAGCTGTAAGTGCTAGAACAAGCGCCAGAGACAACAACCCCCGCAAGAAAGAAAAACAGAAAGAAAATACCGCAAAAAAAAACTTAACAAATATATTGAAATATTATTATGCGTAAAACGTTTGTGATATAGCCCGCACCCTTATATAACCCGCACCCCCTGCGGGGTTTGTAAAATCTGGTATAACCCGCGGGTTATATGCGAGAAAATGTGGTAAATATAAAGAAATCAGCAATTTTATCCAGGACATGGACCATACCATGGACCTGTCAATGACATCATATCTGCGTTACCCTCAATTTCCAGTTTTACTTTTGTAGATACTAAAGACAAAGACATATTTAATATATTATGCGTTTTAGAGGTGTCACACTCTCTCTTAGTTTGGACCTTGTTTCCAGTTTGCTCCATTTCCATAGTTGAGTTTGTTGTCATGTTTCAGATTAGTTTAGGTGTGTCATTAATTATCCTTGTTTGCACGCGTACTGAAGTTCCACTGTTTCTGTTCATTGCTGTTAGGCCTCATCTGTGTCTTGTTGTGTTGGAACATCTGGAACTTCTGTCTTAAAGGGACAGTTCACTCAAAAATGAAAATGTGTATCATTTACTTACCCTCACTTAATTCCAAACCAGTGACCAAAACAAAAGATATTATGACAAATTTGTTTGCCAAAAAATGAAAGTCAATAGGGTGCACAGCAACATTGGATCCCAATTGACAGAATTTGCATTTTAGAGTGAACCATCCCCTTTTCTACTTGCATTTGGTATGATTAAATATTTTCCTTTTGGGAGTTTCTTCATTACAAAAATAGTCAAAAGCCCAGACAGTACATTGTCTGTTGTAAATGCACATTGGAATATAGTGGGCATATTATTAAAACCATATTTAACTGTGACCAGCAGACACATTGAAAAAATATGTTTACTATTTGCCTACGCACATTTTCTCACACTCTCTCAGAGCTCTTAGAGTTGCTCTTGAGCATAACGTTTGGTCAGAACTACCCTCGGTAGGCCAAGAGAATGTGATTTCAAAATACTGCATCCCCCATTGAGGACACTTAAAATGTAGGACACCCCTCAAGGGACAAAGACTCCAAAGTAATCCAAAAGTATTTCCAGGTTTTGACAGAAAGCGTGCACAGAATATAATAAGAAATCTCTAGTTTGATAAACTTGTTTTTGGGTTAGGTTGCATTTAATAAATGTGGCTTCATTGAGAGCTTGCTAGAACAAGCACTTCTTATACTTATCCCAATAGTGTAAGAATACAGAGTTTACTTAATTTGGATGGAGTCCCAGATTTTCTATTGACTCGTTCTGGCTCTTCTCACCTCTACAAACAAATATGCCAAATTGTGACCTAAAATTTGTACTTTAATTATGCAGTACACTTTTGTTTTCTTCAATGGGTGGGTGTGGATACATTAGTCTCTGTAGACTGCTATGATGTCATAGACAAGAAAGGAAAAAAGTTTTTTTTTGTGTTTTTTTGTATTGCACAAATGGCTCAGCTCTGAATTGGTCCAGACACAAAACGGGACCTCAGAACTAAAAGCCTACTTGCAGCATTCCGGAACTGTTTCCATGGCACCGCACAATTGACAACAGATTGAAGGGTTAGTGGGAAAATGAGGCATTTGTGTCTCAGGCTGAATGTAGTAGTGATTGCAGTTAAATGGTTAGGGCAGGCAGAGGGGAATGGGATGCTCAGAGCTCCAGGGGGATCGCTCGGCACTCTACTCAAACCGGCTAAAAATGGAACCTGCTTGTTATTTAGTGAAAAAAACTTTCCTTTTTGTTCCAAGTTATGTGAGGCAATACATAATGTTTTATCTTCTATAAGACTTTTTGCAAGAGTCTACTCATGCACAAATAATAATTTTACATATCAACTGAAAGCATATCTAAAATTATGTGATCCACGACTGGTCGACATACACCCTAAGTATCAAATAGTGGTAGAAATAATTGTCAGCCTCTAGTGTAATGTGACTAACCCTTCACTTTTGGAAAAGTTACTCTGACATTGCTTAGCTACAAGTTTTTTACAAAAATATTAAGGAGCACAACATTTTTCATTTTGAAAAGAATAATAACCGTTTCTTGAGCAACAAATCATCATGTGACACTGAAGACTGGAGTAATGGATGCTGAAAAAAAATCAAAAGATATTTAAAAGAAAATTTTAATAATTTAAACTTTTTCATTTAAATTATATTTCACAATAATGCAGAATATAATAAGTAAATGCAGTCTTGGTTAGTATAAGAAACATCTTTCTAAAACAGTATGTACACACACACAAACACACACACACTAGGGGTTGACAGACCTCAGATTTTTTTGAAGTTGAATTGTTGGTGCTTGAAGTCATTAATAAAAGCATAAGAGATGGGAACTCTTAGAAAGTGTGTGTGTGCGTTATCAGTGCATCACTTTAGTTTAGAAAGACTATTAACTTGCCTTAATTAACTCTTTCCCTGCCAGTATTTGTAAAAAAAATAAAAAAATTAAAATTGCCAACAACTACCAGCATTTTTGATCCTTTTCACACACAACAAATAAAAAAAATATATATATTATAGCTTCATGCATTATTTATCAACACTTGAATGTGGGTAAGTTTGAGAAAAAAGCTACATTTTGAGCAAAAAGCTGAGAAAATCACACTTTTGTCAAAGACTACATCCAGAACAAAGATAGATGAAAAAAAAAAATAGTTAGAGAAGATCGAGTCCATCAACATCCCCAAAGCTTGAACAGTCCTATGGCCCGTCCTGGGTTAACATTTCATTCATTAACATTAGGCAGTTTTTATTTATATGCTGTTTAATGTTGATGATTGTGTTATTTTACATATACATATGATTACATAAGGTATCCCTTGTTTCTGAGTCTTCTTCACATGTGTTTTGATCAGGAGATGCAGTGCTCTTTCAGAAGATGTCTAATAGTGCCCCCTTCAGTATAACAATGAAAACACGGTGCATTCACCCATTCAAAATTGTGTATCCAGATTGTATAAACAAACATAACTTGTGGAGCAATCTCCTAGTATGCATTTTTAAAATAATTTTAACTGATGCAAATGGAGCGTTACTGTGGTTTTCAAAGATTTCTAATCCTCTGGCCCTCCCCTATAAGACAGCTTGAGTATTATAACAGGGTGTAAATCTTTTTTGGGAGTTTTGATCGTAATTTATTCAAAAATATTAGCTCTGATTAATTAGAAATGATATAACACACTAAGGACCAGATTTAATACCCGGTTGCGCCAGTACAAACCCTCTTTTGTGTTAAAGAAAAACTACTGTCAGGATTTACTAAAGAAACACACTGAAAAATTTGCACTGAAAAGGCGTGGACAGAGTTATTGTCGCAGATGACCTTATTGCATATGCATTTGTTGGAGTTTCCCTTCCAGACTCAAAATATATAGGAGGAGAGTATTTAAATAAACCATGCAACGGCAAGCTTAAAACGTCATGGCAAAACTTTAAAGTCGACACAACAACTAATCTGTGCAGCCCTAACACAAACACACACACATTTATATTTTATATATATGTATTCAAATCAGCAGTATTTGACTAAAAATACAGCTCCAGAATCAAATGTTGATTCAAATAAACAGTGTGTTGATTCTGATGAATAAGTGAATCATCATTTTATCCAGATCATTAAAATGAATCCAACTCATTAAAATAAATCAGTCTGGTCAAAGCCAAAGCGAATGAAAAATGTATTTAAATTAGCATAGTCGCTAACTCCCAACATACTGCTTGAAGAATTTAACCATGAACTACTAATGTTTTCTTTCTCTTTATTCCTCTAGTGGTGAGAGTGGATGGGGGAGGCTCAGCCTGACTCCTCCTAACTTCAGGCCTAACTAGTGAAGAAGAAGAAGTCACGTTATCAATATAACAAAGAGGGGATGAGAGATTGGAGAAGGAAACATGGATGGATAATGGAGGAGTGAAGCCATGACAGCCATCCAGCAAGGGACACCAATACTTAAGTGATCAGACCTTTGATCCTTTTTTTAATCCAGCACAGACGCTACGTTGATGAGCTGGTTCAACAGCACCGCATCAACAATCAGACTCACCGGCCTAAAGTAGCTACTTCTAAAAAAACACAAGCCTATTTCCCTCAAGGAAATTCACCATAATTTTGATGAATGTTTAAAATATACTGGATTTCTCAGATGTATTAATGTGACCTTGTGACACAAACTCTGGATGTCTTTGGTTTTACTAGAGAACGTAAAGAGATGGCCATCACAGGCTTCACGGATATTACACAATTTAGCAGCCACACCATGGTTCTTCTAGTTGGAACCTTCTGCCTGATCTAATAAGGATTTTGTTTTTGACTTCTCTTTGAAGTATTAATAGATTTTGTCTAGAACGTCAAGGCCCTTTATTTAATCAAAATTGTACCCATTTTCATTCAGCCGTTTCCAGGTGTGTATTAAAACTCTGGGAGGTTGTATGCAGTTAGGGCATACCAGTCACCGTCTGATCGCAGGTCAGCGTTTATGGGCAACAACTCACGACTGTGACATTTGTTGACCTTTACTAATGTAATGACTCAGATCTATACTTAGCTCACCTTCCCTTTTCTCTCTTTCACACCCTGTGACAACCTTTTCTCTATAAAACACACACATAGAGTGTCATATTCCCAGCCTTCCTCTAGTCTTTGCAGTTTAGGTTTCATTGCCTAGATGTTCTCATCTTTCCTCCTTGGAAATCTGAGTCACAATGCAAACAGAAACCAGAATTAAAAGAGCCACAGAACTATTTTCAAGCTATAATGCACTCTTAGAAATAGCCACCGTGTTTATGTCCTTATTTCAACCATTATGTCCTACAATTATTAAAGGTTTGATAGGAATGTCTGGAAATTTATGTCTGATTCAGCTTCAACAGTCCATTAATAACAATAGTACTGTTGAGGAAACATAATCCACTCCCTCAATAATTTGTCTTAAATATTTACTAAACGAGACATATTTTGCTAATATACTTTAAAGTTGCTTTAAATTGAATACTCCAAATATGTATCTTTACATATTGTCATATGAATAACCAGTCAGTAACAACACTGACTTAAAACTCACAAGCCTTAAATAAGCAAGCCAATATTACTGTGTTACTTTAAAAGGTTGTTCTTTGACAATTTAAATACAATCAAGAGATAAATATTTTATGTCGGGCCAATACTAGGATTCCCCCATCATATTTTCAACTTTAAAGTTTATAAAATCTTTCTTGCTCAGACTCCACAGTCGTTGATGCTTTACTGTAACTCTTGATGACTCATATTTGTCACTACATTTCTCGCTCTTTCTTCCCCACTCTGTTTTGGCTACATGATGTATTCCATGAATGCTAATGCAGATTCAGATGCCATAATGTGGTTTGAGTCAAACAACCATCTCAACAGTCATATGCTGGAAGCAGTCATGACTAAAGGGAATTAAAAACGGACTTTAACATTTTTGAATCACCTTTAAAGTGAAAAGGAATGGTCTAAACAAGTTAACAATCAACCAAAAATAGATCTATGCTTCCTGATTTCTACTCATCCAATGGGTTATTGTACTAGTAAACAGATGTTAGGGATCTAATACAGATATTCCACAGCACGCACACATACAATATCTAATGGATTGTCTTTCTTTGCATTTCTAATGCACTCACCGTCAAGCTCTGGAATAAACATGAGACATTCCTGTCAGGCAGGTCGTAATTACCCCTGAAGCTTTTCGTTTCTCTTCCCCACAGTCAGTTCACTCTCCTGAGGCTCTGTTCAGCTCAGCTTCCCTTCCCTGAAGCTCTGCCTCACCATCCAAATGTTCTGTTCTCTTAATAGTACATCAATGATAAATCTACAGGAAATCACTTTTCCCAAAAAAGAATCCCCAAAAATCCAACTTCTTTATTGTGGACCATTTCAGCTCATCTAAGCTGGTCAATAGCTGGTTGACCTGCCACTATTGTTTAAAGGCCAACTTGACCAGCTAAAACTGGTATGATTATCTGGTAGTTCATTATTTGGTGGTCTGCCAGCTACCAGTTTATGCTGGATTTTCCAGCCGGGCCATTATTCTTGTACTCTCGGTTTGAACTATTACACTCTAATTTAGTTCCTACTTGAAGTCATGCATTACCTTAAAGTTTTATATACGAGTCAGTGGAACATCTCTGCCTCCTTCTTTTTGGCAGGCAGGTTGTCTGCTCCATCAGCTTTTATACGGTTTTAGTAGCGTGCATCTCCCCTGGCACTGTACTTTCCATTAAATCAGGCAGCGAAGCATATCATTGGCTTTTGGAGTTGCTTGCCTACTAGTGTTTAATGCACATCAGGGGGTTTAACGCTCACCGATGTTTGTTCTGATATTAGCCTACTTGAGTGAATCTGATGAGATCAAGATAAGATGAGATCGTCTGTCTGTGGGAATGCGCTGGGAACAGAATGGGTTGTGTTTGTCCCATGCTTTGCTTCTTCACATAGAGCAGAGAAGTTAGCAGACATCAAATAGCGAGAGTTACGATGACAATACAAAAGAGATCCGGGCGATTGATGCATCTCAGGGGGATGGTGGTGTAACTTATTATATATTGAAAATGGCTATATTTTCATAGATTGTGAAAGTGATTTGTTGTTCTAATGCGAGGGAGAGCCATTTACCATGTGTTCAACATATAACCCAGGCGACTTGTGATTGGCATCTACAGGCAGTCTATGCATCAATCAGTCCATAAGTAAGCGTTTAAAACAACTGAAGTAAACAAGCGGATTGATTCTTGATTCAGTTCCCTGGAATGTGCCAAAGTTGCCATAAATAAAACATATCCACTTAAATGGTTATAAATTATAAAATCCATTTGTCAGCCAGAAAGTGTATCAGAGGAAAACACAACTCTTATTTGCCATATATTCAAATGCTTAATAAATTCCATGCATATTCATCCTTTCCTCATCTCTACTTCAGTAACTTTTTTTTTTTTTATATATAAAACCTTTTTCTTTTCTTTTTTCCCCCCTAATAGATGTATTCTTTGAGAAAAGTATTTTATAGAGGCAGTTTACTTTCGTAGCACTTACCGTAAAACAGATTGAATTTGAACACTCGAAGAGTGTCCTTCACCAGAAAGTGCCTGTGGACTCTGTCAGGTGTCTTCAAGCAATGTTCAACAAGCTTGAGTTCATGTATTATGTCTGTGTATCGATTTTGCTTGTGTGTTCTGTGTTAATTGTATGTGATAGTTTTTTGTGCCTTTTTTCCCTTTAGTTCTAAGAAAATGTTGATGAAGATTACAAAACAGTACATCATTATCCAGCTAAACTACAGTACATCCAGGTGAATTTGATCTATTATTCTAATAGGTGATGTTTCCAAGCATAATGAAAGTCTCATATAAATGTCACTGTTAATTTACACCAGACCACTCTATGCACTCAACTCAGCGCAACCTATTTTTTCAAAACGTTTAGCTCTTCACCCGTAAGCCTAAAACATGGCAATATTTGATACATTTGTGTTTCGTAAAAATGTTAATATGAAAAGGGATTGTACATTAACTATTAGATCAAATAGAGACTATTTACACATTTAAGAGACTCAACTTAGGATGTTAGGAAGAACCTCCACATAATGCTTTAGAAAACCAATTCCCCTGTTCGGCCTATCCTTCCAGTAGAGCTGAATGTTCTCTGTATGTAATCCATGCTCTACAATGCATTGTGTAAATTGTTTCCTGGAGTTATGATGGTACACTTATGTAAACAAGAAACGAAAGCATTAGAATTCTATTAAATAAAAAACAAATATGACTACAACACGGTCTGTTTCTATCATTTAGACATGACTTTCCCAAATACAGAATTAAAAAATCCTTTTGAAGGTATTACACACATATCATGAACAATGTTTTCTATAAAACATCAAGCACTGACACTTCTATCTAAATGATAATGGCTCTTGGGGGTCAAATAAGTGAGTCTTAACCTTATAACTCAAGACTGTCTTAAAATATAAAATATCCATAATTACATTTTTAGACACCCTGTTTTGATTTGTCATGTGAATACCCTGGGAAACTCAAACTCGAGATCCATGATTGAGGTTATTCAGTGGGCCAACCTCTATATGGCCCTTAGAGGCTTGACAACTAATATAAGCTCCAAATCCAGACCTCTCCAAGATACATTAACCAAAACAAAGCCCCTAAGATCTGCAACCCAGCAACAACATGGGCAGAGCTTCAGATTCCTTCTGTACAACTAGTTAAAATGTGCTGTGCTGGGAATTTAAGCAAACATGAATTACGGTGCCCAACTTTATTGGTCTTTTAGCAAGATATATAAAGTTCATTTTCTCTTTCAGTGTGAAGGCAAAAAATAAACTGAAAGAGACTAAATAAATTTTCACTTTTTCTTAAAGAAACTTTTTGACAAAAAAAGTTTCCCATGCCACTTCACCTCTATGGGACGTAAGAACTGTTTTAAATTCTGTCAAAAAAGTTTAAAAGTGGGCAGAAAAGCACAGACCACAAAATATATTTGCACCAAGTGATTGCTAAACCACAGCGTAAAGCACATCCATATGCTTCATTAGAGCCAGTCTGTGAGTCGCTGCAACTGCTTGCATTCACGCTGAAACCTAAAGAAACCAACGCTTTATTATGAGGAATTTCAAAATAACTCATGTTTGTATGCATTTACCCAAAGTTTATGAAATAGTTTCATAAACTGGGTGTCCACACACATGGTTGTTGACACATCAAAAGTTTGGATATGCATTATTCACAGTAACAGTAGTAACGTTATTTTTAATATTATTATTATATAAATTTACTAATGGAGAGTGGAGGGTGCGATTTGTGACGAAGGGGGGGGGGGGGGTGTGAGTAGAAAAAACAATTCATGAGAACAGATCACGAACCACAGTGGGCATTTAGTACAAACTTTTATACTTATGATTAACTATTAAATATGAACTATATTGGAATATTTTAATCCATTTTCACAAATTTTTTTTTCGAGTGAGATTTTCAATGTACAATGTATTTTCAGTGTACTTCTCATTCATATGGATTACATAATTTCGATTTGAATTGGTTAATTTAAATTTCACATTTCAAGCTCTCTATAGATATGAATCTTATCGTGATTGAGGCATATATACACTACGTTTCAGTTCATATTTCATCCAAAATAATCACAAAACGCAGTAGTAAAACCTGCTGTGAACATAAAAAATAGACTATATGCCTCAAATGGCTTGAGTCAGAATGAGCAGGTAATTCACTTGCTTCCTGCTGGCTCCTGTAGTCTATTCCCAGTTGTAATATTTCTAGGATTTGTTTGTGAGGGTCCTGTAAAATACAGATACTCTGATAAATAAAGATACTCTGAATCATTTTCTCTTTCTTAAACTTGGCTAGCTGTAGTTTTGTGTGATATTATGGAATAAAGCCGCTGGAACTGGAATCGTAACTTAAATGCACAATTTAATTCATTCATAACAATAAAGAAATACAATTAATTAATACATTTAATAATATTTATTAATAAATAAATAAACTGCTCCAGGTCATGAAGAAAATGTATAATATATAAATATTAGTTTTGCACAAAATAATTATTGTCTTCAAAACAAATCTGAAGCTTTCAAGTAGCATAAGCCATTAGATCAAAAAGTTTGTGAGAAAGAAATTCAGTCAAGTGTGTCATAAACTGTATGTTAGCGCTCATACACCTACTACACACCCACATAAGCACTGTGTACAAAAACCGCTTGAAAGAACAATGCTTACACAAGAACCAGCGCTTTACAAAGCCTGTACATCAGAGCCTTTACCGGCTGATGGTTGTCAGCAGGCATGTAGACAGCGATGAACAGCAGGGTGTAAGAGATAAGCTCCACTGTCACCGCATTCACTTTCAATTAGATTAGCCCGACAAACCAACTACCACAGCAAAATGTAGTCACTAATCGAATAATTCATTCATTTTTTTGTCCTTAACCCTCATATACTTAAAATGGACCATGAGTCAGCTAAAACTTGAGATTAAAAGATTAAAAGTTGTCATAAAAAGGGGCATTACTGCTGGTGAATTACATTCATTTTGACAAGCAAAGACTTAGAAAGTGAAGAATGACGTCACTGCATCTGCCCATAAAAAATATTTATGTCAGAGTCAAGGACACATATAAACTACTGCTATTCTCACTGAAAAGAGAAAGAGAGAAAGTGACAGAGATGGAGACAGACAGAGTGTAAAACAAATGGAGAGAGGTGAATGCGTTTTACAGATTTGTCAATGATTATTTCTCTTTCAGTCCAGTCACAGCTGTGAGCTCTGTGAGATCATCGCTGTGAGGTCATTGTTCTGTGAGGTCACATGTCCAATGATTCCTTGTCACATTGTAAAGAGGCTAAACTTTGTTTTCAGATCCTAGCTCTGTGATGCCATAATAGCTCCATAAATTATTTACTGTCCAATTTTTATATAACTGGAAATATACTAATTCATAGTATATGCTGAATGTACAGCCATAGCTTTCTCCAGTATTATGGGAAATGAATAAATAATTTAATTTAATGGATACAATATACACTACTGTTGGTATATTTGTTTTAAGAAAGACATTTTTATGTTTATTCAGCAAGCATGCATTAAATTGTTCAAAATGTAACAATGACATTTATAATCTTACAAAATATTTATATTTGAGATAAATGCTTAAGGATCATGTGACACTGAAGACTGGAGTAATGAAGCTGAAAATTCAACAGGATTAATATATATATATATATATTAGAATTATTTAATTTTATTTGAATGTTATTTTAGATCAAATATATGTAGTCTTTGTGAACATTTCAAATACACGTACAAACCTTTTGAATGGTAGTTAACTTATAATGTTAGTAATTGTGTGTGTGTGTGTTTCATACTTTATTCATTGATGCCCATTCCACCTTTCAGATGCTTAAATTGTTTCTTCTACTGATGAGCCTTTAAGATGTTTATTTAAACAGCATCTTCACATGTGAAATAAGCCGTCTTGTTACTGGCGAGTCCAGTATAATTTTAAAGTGGATCCATCCTTCTTCCATTCTTTGCATAACATTGATACATTCACAAAACAAGTCATTTTCAAATTTGTATCATTGTTCCAATAATGGGTTTATTTTAACTATTTTGATTTCAAGAGGTTTAAATGGTTTCATGACAATATTTACTATATTTTTCCTCTTATCCCAAGTTATTTAGGACAGAGGAAAGACATCCAACTCACCACAACCATTAACACATCTACAAATCAATACCATCCATCACACACACATATGTAGACCCCACACCACATACCACCTGCTGCCCCTCAAGAGAAATGAGGCAGGACCACCAACAGAAGAAAGGAGAGTGGAATAAGAGACAGAATTAGGACAGAGACAGAGAGAGTGACAAAAAGAGAAGGATGAACTGAAGGTTGGATTAAGAAAGTGCATCACTGTTCCTCTATCTGTAAAACACTTGTGCACAATATTAGCAGTCAGAAACAGACATGAATCCCTGTACACTAACACTGTCTTTGCCCACCCACGCGAAGATGACCAACCACACACGCGCACGCACGCACGCACACACACACACAGCAGGCCATTACACTGTCATTTTCTCAATCAGAGCATTCCATTGGCACACTTTAAACAGTGACTGCTGTGACACCATCTGTTCATGTGGAAACAACACCCAACAAATAATGAACACACGCAAGCACAGATTCTCTTCCTGTCTGCATAGACATTGAAAAATGTGTACGTTCATTTTATCGAAATGAATTGTTAATCGATCAACAGATCTTAAGTGTAAATACAGAACATTCAGATTCAGAAATATCTGTAAATGTAGATATAATTATGGATCTTTTTGAAGTTCAACCAGTATTTTTACCAATAGTAATATCAATATTTGTTTCAATATGAAAGAAATTAGTATTTTTATTTTCAAAGTATTTTCAAAGATGCATAAAATACATCAAAAGTGACAGTAAATATTATAAATGCTTTCTATTTATCAAAGAATCCTGAAAAAAAACATCACATTTTCCACAAACATATTAAGCAAACGGTTTTCAACATTGACATTAAACGTCACCTGAGTAGCAAATCATCATATTAGAATTATTTCTGTAGGATCATGTGACACTGAAGGCTGGAGTAATGGCTGATAGTTTTTTTTAATTAATTGTAATAATATTTCACGATATTATGTTTTTACAGTGTTTTTGATCAAATAAATGCAGCCTTGTTGAGTATAAGAGGCATCAGTATATTCTAAGAAAACACACATGAATCTACTGTTGTGGAGAAAAGTCATCTCTTTCTTGCAAAAGAAGCTCAAGAGGCAGAGTTGCAGATGTCAAAATAGGACTTTACTGAGCAAAAGCAAAAAATCTGAGATGACAGCTGCTGTATCTCTGGCTAGGGCACTATTATTCTACCTATTTCTTATCTGTTATTGCGCAATAACCAAGCAACTTAATTTTCTGGTAAGATTGTGTAACGGAAGGACTCACGGGCAGGGATCCAATGGAGTGTCTTTAATAAGAGTGGTCGTACAGGCGGATAGTCAGGGCAAGCAGAGAACATACATAAACGGTAATCCAGGTAAAGGTCGAGGCAGGCAGACAGAATCAGAATAGTAGTACAGGCGGGGAAGTCAGGACAGGCAGGTAACAATCACGAGCGATAATCCAGGCAAAGGTCGGGGCAGGCAGACAGAATCAATAACGGGTAACAGGTAAACGAGACAGGAACATAAACGCTCAGAATGATCGCAACAGCAAATCAAGACTTCGCGATGACAGTGCATGTGTGTGAGTCTTTTATAGTCCGGGTGATGGTTCGCTGCTGGTGCGATAATCAGTCCAATGAATGGCATCATGGGAAATGTAGTGTGTGTGTGTGTGTGTGTCAGTATACGTGTGAGAGTTCCCTCCGTTGGCCAGAGGGGGGAAGCACGGAGCATAACAGATTGACTCCTGTTTCACACAATTACATTTTTCTTCTCTTCTTTCTCTCTAATTGTGGAAACCTGCCAATTGAAGGTCAACCAATCAAGATATAACTCCTTCCCAAAGACGAGAAACTTTCAAGTGACATTTATTTTGTCTTTTTTTATGAATTTATTTTCACAACCACTTGTTGCTTAATGAAAAAAAAACACAACATGGCAAAAAAACTGCTGGGTGGGCCACAAGACTTTCTCAGATACATTTGATCTTTGTAATAATTGTTTCTCACAGTCTTGTAGGGCATAAGGCCTTCATAACACATCTGGCTTTTATAGTTTTCAAACTATTTCTGTCATTGTTTTCTATAGGATAAATAAAATATTTCATCACTAAAGGTCATTTTGTATGAGTACATTGTGCATGTATGTGCGTGTACACTGCAGTATTCCTATTGGCTACATCCCACATGAATACCAAAACACTATAGCCTGGTCCCCCTGTATGAGAGACTAACAGCAGATGGAGAAAAACTGCAGAGGCATTTCTCTCCCCACTGATAATGTCTGGCCTCTACGGACCTGTTCTGCATTACACTCATTGCGTATGGCCAGCCTTGCTTAAACCATTCTATTCAGATAGAGTTAATCTAGGCATCATCCATGCTGACATAATCAATATGTATATGAGATATGGAAATTTATGGAAAGTTATTATTCATCTCATTATATTTTTAGTTGTGCCCATCATTGGCTGCAGCTGCGTGAGGAAGAGCCTCACTGAAGTGAAACGGAAGAAAATAGAAGGGTGCAAATCATCTGTTCTTAAGCTTTATTTGTTTGTTTGATTTTAACGGATTTAGGAATTCCATTCACTCCCATTTTGATGAATAGCTTTGGCTGGAGAAATGGAACAACAGATGTTGAATTCATCTCCTCATTCAGGGATAGGCATGCACGCTCATGCACATGCACACACACACACGCATTTTTTTTTCATGTGAAAATTTCAAGACATTTTCAAAGTGTCACTAAAAGGATGTTAAGTTTTATCCAAACAGAATCTGGTAATGATGTACAAAATATGTAGATATTGTGGTAGTTTGTAAATGAAATGTCCAGTGAGCGGCACTAAAAGATTAATGAAAATAATGTACCACCTTCATTGAACCTAACCAATAGAATTAACAAATGCTAACATGATATAAAAACACATTTGCTGAAGAATTCATGCATGTTTTGAGCCGTTTCATCATTCGGAATCGGATTTCACAGGACTCATATCTGTGCACTTTCCATCACAAACGCAATACTGTACCAGGTGAGCAATTGGGCAAGTTTACTAGGTCAGAAAAGCCATACATATGTGATGCAAATATCAAATTGCATTATGTTAAAAGTGTTTTGACAATGCATTTCACCAATTGAAATGTAAGTCATAAATTAGCATTTGGTAATTTGGTAACTGGAAAAAACAACAGGAGGGAAATGCATATTATAAAAAGTAAAAATGTAAGTGAATGGGACATTTTAAAGGTTTAAACTTGAGTAAAAAAAGTCTATAAAATCTAAAAATACATAGCATAGCACATCTAAAGCTAAAATTATGAACAAAACATTTGTAAAAGTGACAGGATTTATTTTGAGTCAATAGCAAAGCCCTCTCAGTATCTCCTGAGTACTGGTGTTTTTGGAGATGAGAGCTCATTTCATATGCAGGAGAGCACGGGGAACACAACCACAGCCGCAGCTGAAATTAAAATAATGGAATACTTATGATGATGCACCTTCATTTAAATGTCCACATTATTTATAGATGACATTTAAGAAAAAAATGAGACACAAACAATAAACACAAAGTACCCATCTGATTCAGCCTCTTTAGAGTGAGGCCACGACCCTGTGAGTGCTATCGAAGTCTATTAAGTGCTTTCTAATTGCCATGGGCTCGGCGTGTATTGTTTTATGAATAGTTAAAAAGGAGCTCCCTCAGGTCCTTGAGCTCTCACAGAAGACAAAAACATCTACTCCAATGTCTATGATACAAGGCTCATAACAAGAGATGTGACATTAAACAAATGTAAAACTCCATAAGACAGCATACTGAGCCCAAATTGGTGGCACATCATATGAGCCATAAGGACAGATGAATATCATTATGGGGGTTTGGAATAAAGTGCATTAGATTTTTCAGTAAATACCAGGATCAGATTCAGGAACAAAACATGATTGCATGTGTTACAGTTTCATGCTACCATTTTAGTTTATTTCCCCTCATCTCCTCTCATAATATTTTATTTATTTATATTATCATAATGCTTTAACGCAGGACAATGAAAAGAGGTAGGAAATTATTCAGTAGAGAAAGGGGAAAATAAGAAAATATGACACAGTCCATGGCTCCAACACAACAATATGGCATCAACATGCTTCAACATTCTTTGATTTTCCCCCCTCTAAAAACAACAAAGCAAAGCTCAATGGAAGTTCTTTCAGACTGTTATTTTTTTCTCCGTGTGACACTATAGGTAAGATATCTATTTAGATCTATATCTGAAGATATCTACCCTAAAAATGCTGTTTTTTGCAACACTTTATCATAAGGTTAAATGTGTTAGCATTTGTTAATGCATTAAGTATAATAAAATTATGAAAAATATTTGTATAACCTTTATTAATATAAATTAAATGTTAATTTACATATTCTAATACATTTTTAACATTTCAAGTTGTATAAATTAACATTAACCAGTCGGAGAAACGTTTGCCAGCGGAGAGAAAACCAATAAGTCTTTGTTTGCATAGTTTGTTTTGTTCGTTTTGTGCATCACAGTAGTTATTAGCAAGGAGAAATCTTTGGTAACTCTGCTGTTATTGTTTTTGTACCGCGTTGTGACTTGGCGCGCTAGTTTCGATCAACATAGTTTTTGCCTCGTATGTTTTCGCGTTTTATTGCACTTTAAGCGTGCCGCGTGAAGTTGGCAGTTGGCGACCGTAAACAGATGTAAACACGTCAGGCATATAAACCAGTATATATAAATATTAAATAGATTACTTTATAACTATACTTAGAGTTTTTTTTTTAACTAATCGCATATTACCTGAAATCCTTGAAGACTAATTTTGATCCTAATTAGTTAATCACCCAACATAGTTTAATGAAACATCACAGTCAACGGTCTTTTCTAATAGCTATCATTGAGTCGGCTCAGCTCGGCTCAGTCTGCTGCTAATTAAACCCACATATGTTTACTGCAGAAGTCTGCCTATAGCCGAGAATCACACTCCAACCACAACAAGCTTGTATTGTTAAAAAAAAAAAGACAATCTGTAAAGCAACAATTTCACAAGATGTTGTCTCATTAACAAGTTGTGATATAAAAGAAATGTAGTTTTGTTTAGGATAACTTTAAATTTTAATCCAAGTCACTCTGTCTACTCTTTATATTTACATTTCAGAATACAAGCCAGGGCAAATACAACCACCACACTAGTTCAACCATTCGACTTGAAAATAATTTGACAGATGATACAAAATGAGTGTTTTTTTTTTATAGGTAGAATGCTGATAAAGTCCAACCTAAGACTTCAGATAAAGAGAAAACATCCTGTGCTCTTTGGCAAAGTTCACAGAACCTTTGGGCTTTTAACATAAAGTCTGGTCAACATTATTGCCTAATCTGGTCAATTACCGGCAAGGCAACAGCCAACTTGACTTTTTCCTTTATGCATTTGGCAAATGCTTTTATGCAAAGCAACTTACAGTACATTCAATGCCATGTTTTTTTCAGTTTGTGTATTCCCTGGGATTTTAACCCTTGAGGCTTCTTGCACCATGCTGTAATTATGAGCAGACCAAAACGCAAAATGACCAATCACAGTTTCTTTTGTTTTTATGTGCCATTTCAGGGTTCTTATTAATACTGAAAAAGGTTATTTACTCAGTAAGTTAACAAGGCTTTTAAACGAGGGGAAAGGTCAAAAGATACAGTTAGTTCCTGTTTACATTAGTGCGTTTTAGTTTTAAAACTGTGTTCAACATGATATTACTTGTTGTTGTTGAGGCGGATTTGTTGCAGTGTCATTGAGAGAACTGTCTCTGGGCTGCATTTCACAAAAGAATTGCAATACAATAGCCACCAACCGTCTCTACGATCAACTTATGCTCACGATGCTTTTGGGAAAGGCAGCCCTGGGGTCTCATTTATAAAGCGTGCGTACGTACAAAACGGGGCTGGAAACGTACGTACGCCAGTTTCCACGCAAAGGTTGTGATCAATAAAAAACAAACTTGATGGGAGAATGTGCAGACCTTAAAGCAAACTTTGAGCTGTGCATTCGCACATTCTGGAGACAGAGGGAATTAGCGACACAGATGGTTAATTTTAGTTTATTTTTTGGTGTATGCCATTTTTTACTTTTAAGCGTACGTAAACTTTTAGTAGGGATCCTACGCACAGTTTTATAAATGAGACCCCTGGTCTGTTATTGTTGTGTTCTGGTAGCGTAATGTGGGCAGCCATGCCTTTGTTTTCAAAAGTCTCTGTTTTGGTCTGTTTACATTGAAATGCAACCCCGAAGTTTTAAAACTAAAATGGGGTCTGCAGAGATTTCAAAGAGGATCGAAAATGTCAGAGCAGTGTGGACAACAGGCATAACCATAGAAAAAGTTATGTGTTTTAAAACACAAACATACAAGTATAAACAGAGTCTTAGATGCTCTATAACTGTACTTGGCTGTATACTGTACTCTGTGATGGTACACACAACCTGCACACCACATGTGCCATGCTTGTATGTGTGGGAGAAAGGGAAAAACTATAAGGAAAGACAGGTGTTAGGAAATGGAGTATGGTGGGAAATTATTATCTTGGACACAATAAGACCCATTCAAATACTGCAAACAGATTAAGTGGACTTGTAATCTTCTTTATACAGATATAATAAACTCTAATTGTTTAAATGAAGAGTTACATTTCAAAAATCTGTCTGTCTTCAAAAAGACTGTTTTACTGTAAGGGAATTTACATTTATGCATTTGGCAGATGCTTTTATCCAAAGATTTCAAGGAACACACTGATATTCTGATCAGTTATTGCTTTCCCTGGGATCGAACCCCTGACCTTGGTGCTTTAAGCACCAATGCTCTACTGATGGAGCTACAGGAAAGTAGAATGAATGTCTTATTTAAAGAATAAGAAGATTAAAGAAAATTGTATCATTACTAACTTTCTTACAAAAGGTAATTGTCAGGATCCTGCCCTGACAGTCTTGTCTGTTTGTCTTTGTTTAAAGTTTGTCTTTGTTCGTGTTTGCCATGTGGTCCTCTTGTCCCGCCAGTTACCACGTCCCCTTGTTTAGTCCACGTTTGCTTGTGTTCACCTGTCCCTCATGTGCTCTGCTCCCTTTATATTATGCTTGTTTCACTCATGTCTTTGCTGGTTCGTTTTGTGTGAGTTGGTAGCTTGAAAGTATTGTTAGACGAAAAATAGCTTTAGTTTTAAACTAAACTAGCTTATATTATTAGTGTTTATCACCTCTTTTTGCTAGTTTATTTTGGAAACCATTTATTTAGTGTACTTCTCTAATTACGCTCATAGTTTGCTTTTTTTCTCTAGTCATAGTTTTGTCATTTTTATTTGCTCTTGTTTAGTTTATCTCTTGTCTTGAATGTCTTGTCTTTTGTTTGTTCCTACCCTTCCTCCGGTTTTACCCTGGCTGTTGACACTCCTGGCCTGGCGGCTAGTCTGGTGCTACATCGCATACCTAAGTGTCAAGCCTCTGGTTTCCTCCATCGGCCTGAGCGTCTCTTCTGTCTCAAGTCCTGACCAGCCAGCTGACTACTGTCCTGTAAATTAATCACTCATCTCTGCATTTGGGTCCTCTCTTTTTCAGAAGTCGTAACAGTAATTTGACTCAAATGTGCTAACTAGATTTACAATCATGTTTTATGGGGAGTTTCCATAAACACAGTATCTTTTTAAATGTTTAACCTTTATAATGTTTAACCTGTATAATATATCTCCTAATCCTACCCCTACCCACAAACCTACCAAGCACACATCTTTATTATTATTAATTTTCCTTTTCAAAAAACTTAAAACGATTTAGAAGCTGTTTTCCTTCTAAAATATTATTTAATATCATACAGTGACTGGGGGTAGTACAGGAGGAACAGGAGGTAAAGATAAGGGAAAGACGCCTTCTAGGACAGGGAGAAGTGGGACCTGTCCAAAAGACCTACAAGGGAGGAAAAGTTTCAAAACTTCACGCAGTGTGTGTCACATTAATTCCCTAATGAGATTATCAATCATCGCCAGTCTAGGTGGGGGTCTGACAGCTAGTAGGTGTGAGAAAGAGCAAGAGAATGAAAGGTAATCTGTATTAACATGTTTGCTATTTCCAACATCCTATGTTTGGTTGCCATACTTTTGCTTTTCTTTGATTTTATCTCTATCTCTTTATATTATGTTTCTCTCCTGACTCCATCCACTGGTTTTAACACCACCTTCTTGTTATCGCTTTCTCCCCCCTCTCTGTCTGTCTTAAGCGAGACGTTTCCCCTTTGGCTTGCTATCCTCACATCTGTCTGTGAGAGTTACAGGTCTCATCTATTTCCAGCTGCTGTTTGGCTAACATGTTACTGGAGCTTAGCAAGTCCAGCCGTGTTCCCCCTGGACTGCTCCTACAACACAGGCCTGTGAAACTAAAGAGCCCCAGCTGGACATAACGTCAGACCTGCTCTTCAACTGTTGACCAAACCCATGCATTTATGAACTACATTAACGAAGCGAGAAAGTTAATGAACTGTTAATATGTTAACAAGGCTCGACAGGGCGGCCAAGAGGTGATGTTCTTAAAGCAGCCCATGTACTGCAGTAAAATGTGCTAATCTCCGTGTATTTTAAATGACCCTGCAACCTAGTAAGTTGCCTTGCTTTCTGCTGCATATATAGGCAACTTTCGTTTCGTAGCTCAAATGGAAGCTCTTAGGTGATCTGGAAAATCTAAGATTTCTGAAAAACAACATTACTTTGCTTCTTGTGCATTTTGCAAAACTTTCAAACTGACTTCCAAACATACCCGAGCACTCTGCATCAGTTTTGCACCAGGGGAGCAACCGAGCAAGTTTACTGCATCAGAAAAGCGATACATATGGCGCTGGTTATGCAAAATGTTTACAAAAAGTGTATTATGGTAAAAGTGTAGATCATTGTGACAAATGATCTGTACAGAGTTGTAACTGTGTATGGCCCTTTAAGAACATTAGCCCGAGTATGTTGTACAGAGTACACACGTGAGTTTTGTCACTTGTATCTAAGATGTCGTGCTGGCAGCACACTCTCCGTTAATAAAGTTTAATCACACGTAATGGTCGTCATGATTATTAACAGAATCAACAACATGGTGTCAGAAGACATACGAACTCGCCTGTGAGTAAACTAATTAGTAGAAGAAGAAAAGACTGAACAGCTCGTGAAAGTTTTTCTCGTGACCGCGCAGTGAACGACAATGGCGGACTGTTTTCGAAGACCAGACCCGCTCACTTTTGATGGAAATATCGCCGACAATTGGCGAATTTTCGAGCAAGAGTATGACATTTTCATCGCCGCCGCGCACTATGATAAACCTGCAAAGACCTTGGCATACATCCTCCTCAATCTCGCAGGGCCAGAAGCCATTGAACGGGAGCGTTCATTTGTCTATGTAGCGGAGGTGCGTGCGCCGGGCGAGAACGGCGCGATCTTAACTCCCGCGGAATCCAGGGAAGATCCAGAGTGCTTGAAGAGGAAATTTCGTGAAATATGCAATCCTCAACAAAACAAGACGTTGGAAAGGCATAAATTCCACTCAAGAAACCAGAAACAAGGTGAAACTATCGAGGCATTCATCAGTGATCTCAGAATCAAAGCTAAAAGTTGTCATTTTGGAGAATTAACAGACGAGCTGATCTGCGATAGAATTGTATGTGGCATCAACAATGAAAGCTTGAGGAAAGCACTATTAAAAGACAGTGACTTAACTCTAACCAAAGCCATATCACTTTGTCGCATACATGAAATGACTGAAGAGAATAACAAAATGTTGGCTGCACAAAAGACTGCAACTAACGTTGACGCAATACAGCCATTTTCCGGCAGGAGGCGCCAACACACAGTGCATAAACAAAGAACAGAACATGATTCACCAGCCATAACCAATTGCAGAAATTGTGGAAGTAATCATGCAGCAAAGAAAGAGAAGTGCCCAGCATTCGGACAACAGTGTCATAACTGCAAGAAAATGAATCACTACAAGAAATGTTGTAAAGCACGTGGTCAGTTTGGTCAGAAAAAATTTAACCACAGGAAAGTGGTGCACGAACTTGAAATATGCAAATCCTCTGACAATGACGACACCTTTTATGTTGATGGCATTGAATTTGATATGTGCGTCAACACTGTAAACCCTCACAAAGCAGAATTAGAGGAGGGATTTGTCAATTTACACATAAATAAATCTCCAATTGAGTTGAAAGTCGACACTGGGGCAAAGTGTAACGTAATGTCACAAAAGACTTTTGAAAAAATTGCCAAGAATGAGCAGCCATCAATTCAATCAAAGACACCCAACCTGGTTGCTTATGGTGGAAGTAAAATTAAAACAAAGGGCTTAGTCACACTGCAGTGTGTCCTAAAAGGGCAAAATCACTCAATCGCATTCTTTTTGGTGGATCAAGACGTCCAACCATTGTTAGGATTTCGTGCATGCCTCGACATGGGGATTGTTACAATCAGCCCGGATGTGCATCATGTCAATATGGAGAGCAGCACTGAAGACATTTTCTCTGAGTTTAAAGATCTGTTTACCGATGAGCTCGGAGAACTTCCAGTTACATATTCCATGACGGTGGACCCTAACATACAGCCAGTGGTTCGCCCCGCCCATCGCATTCCTCTGGCAATGCAAAGCAGTGTTAAAGCGGAGCTGGACCGCATGCAGAGCCTCGGAGTTATAACTGCAGTTTCAGAGCCGACAGATTGGGTCTCATCCATGGTGGTCACACATAAGAAGGACAGACAAGAAATCAGGCTGTGCATCAACCCAAAAGATCTAAACACCGCCCTAAAGAGACCTCATCACCCTATGCGCAGCGTAGAGGAAGTAGCATCCCAGATGTCAGGAGCAACTGTATTTTCTGTGCTGGATGCAAAGAACTCTTTCTGGCAGATTCGTCTCGACCACAAGTCCTCCATGATGACTACATTCAGTACTGTATTTGGGCGTTATAGATTCCTTCGTATGCCCTTTGGTATAAATTCCGCAAGCGAAGTGTTCCAGCGCTCAATGGAGCAGCTCTTCTCCGGATACCCCTGTGCAATTATCGTCGATGACATTATCATTGGAGGCCGCAACGTTACTGAACATGACATTAACCTGAAAAGGGTGTTGAACAGAGCACGCGAGATCAAGCTCAAGCTAAACCCGGTCAAATGCAAATTTCGCCTGGACCAAGTCAGCTATGTGGGCCATATTTTCACAAGTGAGGGCCTAAAGGCCGATCCTTCCAAAACAAAAGCAATCTCTGAGATGCCAGCACCCAAGGATGTCCCCGCCTTACAGCGTTTCCTTGGAATGACAAACTATTTGGGGAAATTCATTCCGAACTTCAGCGACATAGCTGCGCCCCTCAGAAAGCTGACACACAAAGAGACAGTGTGGTGTTGGTACCAACAGCACCAACAAGCATTTGACACCCTCAAATCATGTTTGTCCACCCCACCTGTCTTATCATACTATGATGTAAAGAAGCCAGTCACTCTAACCTGTGATGCGTCATGCTTTGGGCTTGGTGCTGCATGCATGCAGGAGGGCAAACCAATTGCCTATGCGTCTCGCACACTTACGGATACAGAGACACGGTACGCTCAGATAGAGAAAGAGCTGTTAGCTGTGGTATTTGCCTGTACGAAGTTCAGAGACTATGTGTATGGGAAACCTACACTCGTTGAGACGGACCATCAGCCCCTTGTTTCCATTTTAAAGAAACCAATCCACACAGCTCCTGCACGACTACAGAGGATGATGCTCAGATTACAGTGCTACGACATCACTCTGGTATACAAGAAAGGCAAGCACATGTATCTCGCAGACACCCTATCTCGAGCTCCAAACACTGAAGTCCCCCCAGAAACTGAGAATGACACATTTGAAGTAATGTCCATTAATTACATCTCTACTGTTCGATTGGAGGAACTCAGAAAGCATACAGCGGAGGACGAGGTGTTGCAGGCTCTCAGCACTACGATTCAACAAGGTTGGCCAATTAAAGAACACAGTGTGTTGCCTGTGTTGCGTCCGTACTTTCCCTACAGGGATGAGCTAGCTGTGGAAGATGGAATAGTGATGAAAGGTCTCAAGACAGTCATTCCTCGCTCTTTGCAGAAAGAATACACTGCAATAGTCCACAGAGGACACCCCGGTCTGGACGCTACCAAACACAGAGCAAGAAGTATAATTTTCTGGCCAACGATGACGGCTGATATTACAGCAGAACTCCTCTCATGCTCAGTCTGCAACAGTACAAAGCCACATCAACAGAAAGAACCACTAAAACCATACCCGGTCCCAAATCTCCCTTGGTCTACTGTGGCAACAGATATGTTTGAGTGGCGCAGGCAAAATTATCTAGTGCTTGTGGACTCATATTCAGGATGGTATGAGATTGACCTTCTTCGTGATACAACGTCTTCGGCTGTAATCACAAAACTAAAGAGACATTTCTCTGTGCACGGGACACCGCACACACTCATTTCTGACAACGCTAGACAGTACACGAGCCAGCAATTCAGAGACTTCGCCAAACAGTGGGACTTCACTCATGTCACCAGTAGTCCAGAGTTCCCACAGTCAAATGGCCTAGCAGAGAGAGCGGTTCGTAGTGCAAAGCAGCTGATGGAGAAATCTCACAGAGATGGCACGGATGTATTCCTCAACCTCCTAAACCTGAGGAACATTCCTCGTGATTCAACACTGGGTTCCCCTGCGCAACGCCTATTGTCACGACAGACAAGGTCAGCTATCCCTGTTAATTCTAGACTGTTGGAACCAGCCCCCAAACACGCCCAGCAGGTCTCCACACAGCTTCATAACAAGAGGATGATCCAAAAGCGATACTACGACACATCAAGTCGTCCACTGCAGCCACTGGTAGAGGGACAAGTCGTCAGAATGCAGACCCCGAAAGGATACGGGCACCTTGGCACGGTAAAAGAGGTGAACAAGGAGCCTCGCTCATACACTATCCAATGTAATGGAGGAACATACAGGAGGAACCGACGCCATATCCTTCCTGTTGCTGAGCCCCCTCCATCACAGCACACCCACGAGAACATTGACTCTCAAAATACCACTACACACACAGAGGACTTTACTCCCCCTAAACTACACTCATCACAAACACACATTCCACAACCAGAATCCACATCTACTGACATGTCAAAGCACACATCACAGTCTCCAATTGAGGACAGTAATGCACCTTACAGAACACGTTCTGGTCGCATATGCAAACCGAATCCAAAGTACAAGCAGTGAATTCCATTAATGGAAGATTCAATGACACTTTGATTCTTATTTTGAATATCTGCTAAATGCATCTATTATGTTAATTTCCATATCGTCATTTTATGTTGGTTGATATTTCTTCATGCATACAGAGAATATTTTGAGATGTGCATCTGTTATTATTCAGTTGTTTACTGTAATGCATACATTGTTAAAATGTAAGTCATTCATAATTTTTGGTTGTGATAAATTTAACCTTGGTACTAACCACTGTTCAATATGTTCACTTCGGGAAGTTTCAGCTAAAGGAAGGGGATGTAGATCATTGTGACAAATGATCTGTACAGAGTTGTAACTGTGTATGGCCCTTTAAGAACATTAGCCCGAGTATGTTGTACAGAGTACACACGTGAGTTTTGTCACTTGTATCTAAGATGTCGTGCTGGCAGCACACTCTCCGTTAATAAAGTTTAATCACACGTAATGGTCGTCATGATTATTAACAGAATCAACAACAAAAAGGGTTTTGAGGTCATAAAATAATGTTTTAGTCACTGGTGTTCCATTCAGTGAATCGGATGTACTGTATATGTACGTTTTTGGAATTTTGCAAAAAATGAAGGCATTTTCAAATGAGCCTTATTCTACATTGGCAGTGGCATACATTTAGTTCTCTCGGTACAAAGCATAATTTCAAAATTTACCTGTTGCTAATCTAATACTGCTAGACTAAGCATATAAACATACTGTACACATACAATACAGTCAATTTTACTTGTCTTTAATTGTTATTCATTCCTTTTTTTCCATGATTGAGTGTTTGGATAAGTAAAAAGAATCCCTTGACATACAACTAAACACTAAAATGGGACAAAATTGCACAAACATGCATTGCTTCAACTGGTATGGTAAAACAGAATAGTGAAAGTTGAGCTTAAGTCAGGTAGGAACACAATAAGGTTATATAGGTAACTATGATGTTTGTTGATGATGATAAAATAACACATTTACATATTGACAGTGTCAGGAAACCTTGTATTTTTTCAACAGTTCAACAACATGGCGTCAAAGTTGGTATTGTGTCTTTGGTCAGACACTTGCATGTGACATTATAATGTTAACATTTTATGAAATGCCAGCTCAAATGGAGTTACAAGGTTTTTAACCAGCCAGTATGTCGCATTACATTTTCACCAACTTACAAGATATAAAGTTTATTCTAGTTATATGGACACTCAGTTTTTCTTGTTTTTGAATACATTTGGCTAAAATATCATGATATAATAGATTAAATGCTATCCACAAGATATTTAAAATAGTAGGCTATATTTGCTTCAACTAAACGGCAAATACCTAAAACTCTTCTCTGCTCTTTAAATACAAAACATTAGTCTTTATAGACAGTTTTTCTTGAGTAAAGAAAACGCTACAGAAAGAAACACTGTTCTGAATTAATCCTTTAGCAAAACTAATACATCTAATCAGTTATGTTTTGAATCAGCCTTAAAATGCCAACAAATACAGCTCACAAATTGAACTGGAAAGTGCAGACTGGATGTGGTTACAATAGAAACTGAATCATACTAAAAACATTACTCTAAAACGTAATATTTCACATGAGTAATCAAAGATTAGAATAGTGGTTTTCCTTAAGGATCAAATCTTATACCTACAGCCTGACGAGCTGTCTAGCCTTCCCAAACCGTTCTGTTCCACCTTAATAAAATCACGTTTGCATATTGGCTGGTGAAAACTGTAGAATAAGACGTCTGGCAAATCCACTAAGCCACAAGATAAGCATCTATTCAACTCAGGTCAGCTTTCCACCCAAACCTCACTGTAATCTTCAGAGTGTATTGTGCTAACTAATCATTAACCTACAGCTTGCTCATAAACATTTAGGTAATTTACCATCCCTTCCTTCTGCAAGCTGATGATAACAAGAGCAGGACATTATTGAATTATTACAGAAGGAGAGCGAGAAAGAGAGGCAGAGAGAGAGATGGAGAGTTCTTACGTGAGTAACTGTCTGTTGCTAAAAGATACTTTTTATGTATTTATTTTAAATTGTTGCATTGAAAAACAATTTTATTTCTTTTATAAGCTTTCATCATTTGTTTTCACTCTAATATCCATATTAGCCAAATATTCTTAACCATGACAGCAATTTCCACAAGAACCAAAGATTCTTAAAACCATATATAATATTCCAGTTACAGAACACTTGCAATGTTAAACCTTTTTTGCTTTCAAAACTTACTAACTCAGCATTTTATGCCATATGCTCATGAGTCATAATCAGATTCAAACAATTCAGAGATTGTTAGCGTGAAGAAAGTAATTCTGAAGAAGTGTTGTTGGAGTGTTGAAGAAGAGTTGAAGGAAGACAATAGAAATAGAAAAAGAGGCAATGATTGAGAATGAGGTCGAAGAAGAAAATATGAATGAGTAGGGAATTGCAGAATTTTCTATACCTTTTTCTTATTCAGTTTGCTAGAGTATTTGTAAACCTATAATGGTAAAAAAGGAAAGATTAGCTGCAACTGTAGCTCAATCAGTAGAGCATTGTCGTTTACAACACCAAGGTCATGGGTTCGAATCCCAGGGAACGCAATAACTGATTCAATGTGCATCTTGAATGCAATGTAAGTTGCTTTGGATAAAAGCGTCTGCCAAATGCATAAATGTAATATGTAGCACCATGTTCTCTGTAGGTCTTTATTGATGGGTGACTGAAAAGATCTTCCTTTGAAAGTCTAAATTGAATTTTCAGATAAAAGAGAAATCATAAACTGTGATGCAGATCACTGGATATTACGACAAGACAGAGGCATAGAGAGAAACATATGACAAATGAGTGACATTTGTATATTTATAAGGGGAAAAGTTTGAAAGACTAAAAGCTTACCCTGTACAGTAGACCAGTTTGTCTGTGTTGAATTACTGAGAATCAGAACCAGGTTTCTGAAAGAAAAACCCTCAGTCTAGCACTAATAACAACCTCTTAAATCCAGACACACACGCACACAAAACACTGTTAACACTCCACACATCACTGTCACTCACATGAATATATTTTACAACATACACCAAACATCATTAAGGTAGCATTGCATACACACTCACTCTCACTCTCTCTCTCTCTCTCACGATGGTAATGACAAAGTGATTTTGATTTATTCTCCTTTACCATAAACGATGCCAGTATAAAAACCACAACCATCGCAAATGTATGTGTGAGTATAAGAGTTTGTGTGTATTTGTGGCATAATAAGGGTCTCCAGAGTTTTAAAAGTAACACTAATCTGAACATTTCCAAACCAAGAAAATGAACCACAGTTCCATTAAAGACCACAAGGCAATCAGGAGTAAATACCCAGATGACCTCTTCATCTTTCAGATGAGTGGAACAACAACGAAACTTCTTCATTTATACTGTAGACCTTTATACTTTCGATTCAAGATTGTTGCTTAAAGTGCTGTACAAGGGAAAAGGTACAGAGGCCCTAAAGGGACATGGTAAAGGGGGAAAAAATGAGATGGAGGAAAAATTATTTGTCAATGCTTTTACATTCTCTCACAAAGAGCATAAAAGGTTTTGCGAGCGAATGCAAAGTTTCTTGGCTTATCTTTCCTCCCATCTCATCCCATGTAAAAAGGTGCTTAAAAGAATTAAAATTAAAAAGTAAAAATTTTTTTTTGTTAATTAAAGATAATCAAATAAATAAATGTGAATAAAATAGTAAGATGATTTGAAAAGCTGTATTAAAAATAAGTTAAATAAAAAAAAGTGAGCTTGACCGTCTATAAAATACAGCAATGGATCCAAAGTTTTGTATTGAGGCTCAGCGCTGACAGCCTCTGAGCTTTTGGTGGTTTTTCAGTATTTCTGCTCCATACATTTTATGTCTGCTTTAAATGTTTTCCTCATAAAACATTCTACTGCCTGAACTAAAGCCTTCTGGTGACTTTTCAGATCCAAGTGAAGTTCAACATCATTTAAACATATACTGAGGCAGAGCTTTCGGTGATTTTGCCAGATAGTGAATGGGATTTGTGGTCTATCATTTCCCTTTGATTTCAAGGGCTGTTAATGGTTAGGGTCCAGTAATATTGGATTCAAGGAGGTCTGTGAGGTCGTATTGTAAGTGCAACTTGGACAGAAACCGAGAACATGTATAAGAAACAAAGAAACGAGTATCAAAATCTGAAGGCACAAACACAATACAAAACACATTATTCCATTATGGGGGGTTCGGGATACTCTTAAAGACAACTAAATATATACTTCCCTTATATAAAAGAGAGTTGTACCATAGCCTAGTCTGAGCCTGAATAAATATGATGAGAAACTTGCCTCACTGCAGTCACAAGGCAACAAGGAAACAGAGAAAAACTGCCTCTCAGAAGACATCATTTGATACAATCACGACCAAAACAGTAGATGAAGCAAGTAAATGCCCAGAGAATAAAACTGTTCAGTATAATTTTCTATGGACCTCCTTCCCCGATGGAGAAAGAAAATCCCTGTTCTTCTGTAATGTTAGACTTAAAGGAGGAGGAGGAGGCAGTGAGGATTTAAGTCAAAATTCAAGACTCCCCAAAATACATCCAGACAAGTGCAAGCAAAGAACAAAGCAAACAAGAGGATTTGAAATACATGAGTATAACGGATTTAACGAGACTAATTAATGGGACACACACATGGAAAAAATAAACAATACCAACAGAAATCTACATTCAGGAAAAGATGCCTCCATAATTTAAAACACGAACAAATGGACTTGAAAGCAGCAACCCTCAATTCAACCCAATTTCATTGGCTGTTGGATATTGGGTACAAACCTGAAAACGAAAAAATTCCACTGAACTCTATTGATAATAATGGAACTAGCAAACATAGTTGGTTTTCAGAAACGCACCTTGGATTTCAAATAAATTTGAAAATGATTGTGTTTGTGACAAGTCAGTGTGTCTCGAAAGTTTGCAAATTAGGGGCTAACATGATAAAAGAGAGTAAAAATACTAAATACAAAATGTCCTATTTTAAAGCTGAACTGAAAAGTTGTTTTTGAATAAAATATAAAAACAGTGAAGAGAGCTTGACTGTTATTTCATCAATTTAATTGAAATGTGTTGAGCTTGAGCCTTACACTGCACCAGGTTTAACAATACCTGCTTGTTACTGCAAAGCAAATTTGATCCATTTATCCAATGCGATATGGTTCCCCACTCTCATCCTATTTAATATCTGTTTGTTTCACTTTAGACTCTAGATCTTATAAAGTAATCGTTTTATTTCAAAGTCAAGTCGAACAGTGTAATCATTTGTTGTTTCATTGAGTCTGTGTTCTACTTTCAGGCCTCCTTGGGTGCGTTTTTTCAATGCTAAGCTTCAAAGCTTACTTCCTGTAAACATCTGTCCAACCCAATTACATAAGACAATCATCAGATATGCAGTAAATATTTACAATGCATTGCCCTAGCGTTGACCTCAAGAGACAGGAGTAAACGGATCAACAGTAAACGAATTGACAACAAAGCAGAACATCGATTCATTTGCCCAATCAGAGAGTTTGCATTGACTGTTCTAGTCCGAAGTGGCTTGTGGAACTGCTGAGCCTAATAGACTATTGGAGGCTGTTTCTCATAATGTCAGCTCCCTCAATACAGTTTTTAATTGGATCAAGGGGAATTATCCCTTCTTCAAGGAACATAATATGTCCTTATTGCCTAGCTACAATTTATCCAAGAATCAACAAACTTTGAAGGTAATATAAGTCTTAATATAAACCTTAAAAGGATGAAAATGTATTTCCCTATTCAAAATGAGATGTTGTGCTCTGATGATTGAGAATTAAGCCCCATGTTTCTGTAATTGCTCTAATTAGGACATGAAATGCAAAAATGGATCCAAGACCTGTATTGAGAGGCATTGTTCACACAGAGGAAATCAATAGTCACTTCAAGCAGATGTTGCATACTCTATATGTAGGTCACAAACACCTCACAGGAAACAACATAAGTATTCCAGCAGTGATAGATTTTTTGTAATTTATGTAACATTAAGTCAGTGATGGCAAGTTCCTATGTATGGGTTCTTAAAATGCAGTTGTGATATGATTTGCATTCAAGTAGTTTTAGCTGAAGACTGGTGAAATATTATACCTCTTTTTTCCCCCTCCTTTTTTAGCACTATTGCTAAAGAAGAATGTGCGAAAAGAAGAAGAAATAAAACAAAACGAAAGTTAATTAAATATTACAATTCTAATAAATAAATAAAAATTTGTTCCCTCGTTTTGATTTAGCTGAAACAAGGGAATTATTTATTGCAATCGGTCCACAATTTAGTAAATCAAGGGAACAAATGATTATATCTTGCACACAATTCACTTCAAATTAGTAAAACATGCTAATACAGTGGAGTTCACTTATCTCGAGTCACGGTTAACTCGCCAATCCTATTATGTCGACGTTTTTGAAGTGGAACCGCCAAGCTCCCTATTTGTCTAAGTATTTTCTCATCGGTTACGTCAATTCTTTAATGTCGCCGAATCCTAGTATCTCGAGCAAAAAATAGGGACATATTCGCCACTTCACATGGTTCACCCGTGACTAAGATTGTACCTAGTTTACTGCGCATGCGCTGAGTTCGCGTTGCACGTGGATCGCATGTGAATCTCCAGTGGTGCCGCGCAGCCGCAGAAGAACTTGCTGACAGTGTTGCCAACTTAGCAGCTTTGTCGCTATATTTAGTGAGTATTCAGACCACTTTTTCAAAAAGCGACTAGCGACAAATCTAACGACTTTATCTGGAGTTATTGGAGACTTTTGGAGACTCTCTGAAGTGAAAGCACATATCATTCTTACGCTTCTTAACGAGCAGCGAGTGCTGCCGTGGGTCCATCCCCCATCCCAAAGCACTCACAGCTGTGTGCACATAAAGCCCGCTTTCTCTGATTTGATTGGTTTTCTCAAATATTTTGACATTGGTCGGATCCCAAGCGGTTACTGACCAATGAGTATGAGGCTTCGATAAACACACACACAAACTCTGCTTCAGTTCTGACGTGAGCTCTGCTCAGATTGAAGAAGCCGGTTGTTAAAAGACGGGACGAAGCCGAATTTGTTGCGAAAGCACATTAGGCAGGCAGAACAAAAGAAAGTATGCAATCTAGTACAGCGTGATGACCTCACAAATATGTTATGAGCGAATGTGTGTACACACGTGTGCGACTGTGTTTATGCTGTGAGCGATCATTGTGTTTGCAGTGTTGGTGAATATAATTAAAGGTTTGTATGGAGAATCGAAGGTGTTTTTTATTGTATACTGGTAAATCTCTGCTGTTAGTTGGTGCACATATGCCTTTTGTTGTTAGCAAACATATACAGTGTATGTACATTTTTATAGCATGCCGATCGCTTCATCTAATAAATCGCCATATTGGGTGTTGGTTATCTCGCTAAACGGTAATGTCAACGCCTTTTTGCAACCATACAATACAAGTATAATACATTTAATAAAAGCAACTTCTTTTGCCGCAATGTAAATGCACAAAATAGCAACAACAAAAAAATTTAACTGATGCTTTATTGCTGTGTTATTAAAGTGCTGCCACTTAATTGCATGGGAAATGTCATTTTTACACAAATCTATCCACATATTTTTACATTTTTTAAATCGACACGCCAGCAAACCACAAGGGTGCCAATAATAGTGACAGCCTTAAACTTGAATAGATACATTCTCACTAAATGCAACTTTACAACTAGAAACACTATAATTTCTATAACAAACTATTGCAAACAAACACAGTGATGAACAGCAGCATTACCGTAATATTTTATGTACTGCAGGGAATTTTGTGCATGTATGAATCACATGAATTGGTGGATAGTTATGAATTTATTGATTTATAGGAACAACACATACCAGAGTGAGAACATTCTCCAAAATAATATTTTCTTGCTTGACTATAAACTGTGACATAAAAAACCGCACTGCTCTTCCCAAAACTAGAATCGTTTGCCATCAGCTCAGCGTTATTTTCTAAGTTGACCCCAATACTAAAATGCAATACAGTAACTTAATTATCGCAACACTTTACTCAACATAATGGCGACTGTGTGTCAAATAACCAGTTCGACCCTTTTTTTGGCCCCAGGGACCTTTAGCTTCTCTTTATCTTTTGCTGACCAGCCTGAGAGTTATTTTGAAGTGTCCTGTGGTCTATTCTGAAATCCCACACCTCACAGAGAGCACATTTCACTCTTGTTTTCTCGTTCAGCTCTTTCATACACCACATAAAGCAGTAGTCCTCCGTCTATAACTTAATGCACCAGATGGGCCTTGATAGTTAAAAAACCCCCAAAGCATAAAGCTTGCCTGGTTGTCCAGATAAGTGCCTGACCTAATTATCAAACACAAAGGCCTCCATCTAAGGCCACAGGAGCACTTAAACTTATGCCAGGCAGAATTATTACAATATGTACTGTATATAGAAATGTGCATTAAGAGTTAGGATAGTATATGATGTATTGCACTGCAGCTAAAAGCAGTGCAGTATTTTTTTAGAAAGATTGATTCTACTATTGTATTTCTTTTTCATGCAGACAAGCACATCTATACTATCTGTTCATTTTGCAATGGTATCATGATTATCTGTTGCAAATGAGTTATAACTCTAAACAGCTTTGCAGGTCTTTTTTTTAGTACACATATTAATTTTGCCAGCTGAATTACGGCTGAATCCTTAATCGAACCGTTTGCGACCCTGTGTGGAAAGAGGTGATGCTGCAATGTGAATTATGAGAAAAATAAAGTCTTCTCTTTTGAGTGGACCTCAATGCCGCATCATGGTTTGATACTATGGGAACACCTCAAATGAGCTGGTGTCTGAAACACATTTTATATATGCCAACCAGTGATTAGCTGAGTGTGATGACACAGCGTAGTTCATCACCAAAACTATAGATAGCTTCTTTGCCTTCAAAATCTGAAAGGAGTCAGCACTATCCACCAGGCGATCCAGGCGAAGAACAGAAAGTCAGTATGGTGGCCCAAGATCTTCCTTTCGGCCAAGCTCTATCCATACACACATTCATAAAGTGCATGTATGCTGCTCTGGTTCCCTTGCGACTCCAGGGCATATGTGGACTCAACTCCACAGACGGTTGGCTGATACTGGTTCCAGATACTGGTTGTCCAGAATAAGTGCCTGACCTAATTATCACAAACAAAGGCCTCCATCTAAGTCCACAGGAGCACTTAAACTTATGCGAGGCTGAATTATTAAATTATGTATTTAGAAAAATGCATTAAGAGATAGGATAGCATATGATATATAGCAGTGCAGCTAAATACAGTGCAATGTTTTTGAAAAACATTTGTTTTTCAAACCCAGAACATCAGGATAATCAGTAGCTAATTACTGTAGAGGTGGGAAGGGTTACAAATGACTTTAAATGGCGTAGCTGGTCATTTTCAGAAGAAATGTTTCAGTTTTGCACAGATAGAGAAATTCAAGTCATAGAGATAAGTTCAGATAGAGAAATTCAAGTCATAAAAAGCAGTTTACATAATAGCTCTGTTCCTGGGGGTTCTAGGAAGGGTTTCCCAGGACTGAGTCCACCTTTTCTAAGTAGTTTCGTTGTGACATGATGTTTCTCCTGGATGGTATTCCCTGGGAGATTCCTGTTCGGAAAGATCTTCTGCCTCAAGTGCAAGGGACATCTACAAGCCCAAACCAGAGATCTGTAAACTTTGAGTCTGGTCTCTAAGGGGTCCCAGTTCATGGATTATGGTCTCTCAACTGAGGTTGTTGAGACAATTCTGAAATCTAGAGTCCCTTCAACTAGGAATCTTTATGTCCTAAAATGGTGACTCTTTGTGTCATGGTAAAAGCAGCATCAGAACTGCCTAGTTTCTTCAAGAACGTTTGTCAAAGGGGCTGACCCTTGTCACTCTAAAGGTCCATGTTGCTGCATTTCAGCTAGTCACCTACCTTTAGAAGAGGTTTCTGTTAGGAGACATCTTCTGGCCTATCTGCAGGATGCGAGTTGCATCCTTGGACCTAGCTTTGATTCTGGGTATGTTAGAAAAAGCTCAATTTGAGCCTTTCGGGATTGTCTCAGCCAATTGCTGAGATGTGAAATATTTCCATAGTGTCAAGCCATGATGCTGTGTTGAGTTACCCTCTCAGGGAACCAGGTTACGTACATAACCTGAGATGTGTTTTGACCTCAGATGCAAGTAAACTTATTGTAGGAGAATTCATTAACAACAAAAAAACCCAGAAACCTAAAAAACGTGAGCTATTTTAGCATATTAGGGGCACAGCAACGGAGAAAAATTCTGAATCCAGAATTCAAATCATAAAACACAACCCTAGTCTTAAAATATGTCAACGAGAATGTATTTCTCAGTATTATTCTACATAGTGGTGTCCAGTTGTAATTTTGTATAACTAAAAAACAAACTTAATTTTATTGTTGCATTTTTAATCAATTAAAAAACTAGACATTTATTTATGCATTTATTTGGCAGTCTAAATAATACGTTCAAAACCACATTTATTTTCACTAGAAACTAAAGGTTGAATGAAGCACAGCTCAAAAAAGTGAGTGCCAATTATGCAAACATGGCAGATTTGAGATCACATATTTCCGGTGGGTTGTGCACCGGCTGAGCATGTGCCAGGGGGATGAATGCTAACGCATAGCTTTCTCCTGGTTTTATAGACCTCTTTGACTGCAAAAACATAAAGGTAAAAACTTCTCTAAACTGGTCAACAATGAGGGTTAAAAACTTTACCTTATATTTAGGCTACAAAAATTATCTAAAAGGGCACCAAACAGCCAGCTACAGCAGCAACTGCCATGATTTCATTAAGGTTGCTTTATAACCCACTCCATCTGTTCTCCTTCTTACCCGAAAACAACACAGAGCTCAGGCCAAGGGGAAATGTCAAAGCTTTTATTCACCAGTTATAACAGTCACAAGCCTGTTATAGGGTCGTGCAGTGTCGAGCTGTTCTCTTCCTCACCATTTTGGAGGACATCTCAAAATTTCCTTTATGTCACGAAAGCTCTTCCACCCATCATTTGACTATCATCTTATACGGATCTTCCATGAACTCACTGAGTTCTAGCAGGCTGGAGGACATAATGGACTTCCATCACATGTTGTTCCAGAATCAACAAAAATGTTGATCCAGGAACATGTTGTACTTCATGAAATCCCATTCACCCTGCTAAGTGCTAGTACTAAGCAGTGAGTGATGAATTACGGTGAACGTGATTTTACCAAAGCACAACATGTTCCTAAATCAACATTTGGATCCAATCAACCAATCAGAACTTAGAGACAAGTTTACAGTTTAAGTCATGGGTTAGGTGCTTCTACATCAGTGTTATTCACCATCTTTCCCCTCTGATTTTAGGGATAACTCATGGATAGGCTTAAGTTTAAGGGTAGGGATAGGACTAGGACTACATTTTTTGACAGGAATGTTGTTCCAGGATCAACAAAGTATGTTGATCCAGAACATGTCTTACTTGGCAAAATCTCGGTGAACCACTAAGCAGAGGGTGGTTTTGATATGAATAAGTTGCATGAAAGGTGGAAAGGAAATAATCTGTGCTATGCTTTGCTTGAATATCTTTCTAAATATAAGTTGCCAATATTTTGCATTCATTGAAGGTCACTTATGCTTTGTTAAAAGAACTTTTGTATGGCAGTAGTTTTCTTTTTATAAATAAGTTGTATGACTGTCTGTCTGTCCACCCTTTTTATCCAGCGAAGACTCCTATGCCACAGTAGTCTCCTAAACAGAGAGTGTCTCTCTTCAATGAAAATGCCCTGTAATTAGTAAGGTCAGGAGCAAAGGAACGAAACAAAGATGAGAATGAACAAAAGAGAGCCTGATTAGGAGGAAGGAGTTTAACGTCATAACACATGACTAACAGCTCAGAGCTATTTGTTGAGCCCACATGGTAAAGAGAGAGAAAAGATAGTAAGAGAAACATGAGGTAGGGGGCTGATAGTGTAGGGAGAAGAAAAAAAACTGTTAAAGAGAACACACATACACCCCTTATCCCCTTTGGGCCAGTGTAAATCTAACAGAGATTTTTATGGCCCCCAAGCCTGTGGCTGATGTCGGCCCTTAAAAAGACTGATGATTTTGTGTAATATTCCTCTTAGAGCAGGACAGAGCTATTATGACCGGCACTTCACACATAATCAATGCAGGCAGGAGGATGTATAGTGCTAAGTGCAGCCAACAAACACACCCGTTTCTCTTTTTCTGTTCCTGTTCGTCACATAGACTTCTATCCTGTCTTTACAGGCCTGAGTGAAAATGTCTTTGCACAAATTTCCTGTGATCAAAACCCCTAAATTTTTTAATTTTTGGAGTTAAACACCAAGCTCAGATGGATGGAAAGTTCTGCAAAATGTTTTGTTGTTGTTGTTTAAAACATGTTAAATTAATCTGAGAGTACAATCCTTTTATGGGAAAGAACAATCAAAACCATGTTACATTCCTTTATCTTGTACAAGCTCATAGTCACACATAAAGAGTTATTTCACCACAAAAAAAAAAACATTTATCCAATTTTTTTACTCACCCTCAAGCCATCATTTGCCAGCAGCCATATCACACTGTAGCCCAAGACTGGTTGCCCACTGAAGCTAGGCAGGATTTAGCCTGGCCAGTACCTGGATAGGAGACCTCCTGGCACAACTAGATTTCTGCTACAAGAGGTGTTAGTGAGGACAGTAGGGGGTGTTCACCCTGTGGACTTTGTGGTGTCTATTGGGGACACTGTACTGTCAAAAATGTACTGTGTGGTTATTAAAAATTATGCCCACTGGCCTCTGTCCTTTATCCTCATATAAATACTGATTGGCTTCATCGCTATGTTTCCTCTCCACCAGTAAGGTGCGTGGTGGGTGTTCTGCCACAATATGGCTGCCGTTGCATCATCCAAGTGGATGCTGTACATTGGTGGTGGTTGAAAGATTCCCCTCTTCCATGTAAAGCACTTTGAGTGCAGAGAAATGCGCTATATAAATGTGAGACTATATTATTGTTATAGTTGTCTATGGCATAGGTGTCAAACTCAAGGCCCGCGGGCCACATCCGGCCCGGCGTGTAATTATGTCCGGCCCGCGAGAGCATTTTATTAATGGCCCGCGAGATGTCCCGCGCTCCAGCTGGCCCGCCGAACACTTCCTGTATTAAACAGGAAGTGGCTAATGATGCTTCGCGCTCGCGCTAGTACCGCGCGATTGTTATTGTCAATTATTCATAACTGTTCAGGCTCGGTACACAGTGCTTGTGCGCGAAATTCAGGTGTTGATCTTCGGATGAGAAGAGCCCGCCCTCATGACAGAACGTCTTCTTGCATGATTGACAGGTCAGACTGCATATCAGCGCCAGCTGTTAGAGTGATAGTGCAAGCGCCAGAAAGAAAATACAGCGCAAAAAAAACGTCCTTAGGGACGTAACAAATATATTGAAATATTATTACGTGTAAAAAAATTTGTGATATAGTTTGTAAAATCTGCTATAACCCATGGGTTATATGCGGGAAAATACAGTATATGTTTACTGACATACTGCCGGTATACCCGTGTGTCTCATTTGCGGAGCTAATGTGGCAGTAATTAAATAATTTAATAAGACGGCACTATAAGACAAATGACATAAGAGCAAATTCAACTGAATGATTTGATTTGTTATTGCTGAAAAGCAAAAATTGTATTTAGATTTCCAGGTTTTGTTATGCAGCATGTCCATATTTTGAATTTGTATAATTTTGACAGGATATATTTTTATGGAGAGCAAAATCTTTTATATATAAATCTTTTTAAGTTTTATATAAAATGACATAAGAGTAAAGAAATTTGAATGTTTGTTCTTTTAACTTTTACTTACTTTTACTTTACTTACTTGTTTACTTTATTTCTAACTTGTATAATTTAGACAGGATATATTTTAATTTTTTAAGTATTTTTTAAATATTTTTATATTTTTAAGTTATTTAAGGTATAAGTTGATTTATTCCAGAATAATATTTCTGTCTGTTTTTATTCACATCTAATTTTAAAAAAGGTAAGTTTTAAAAGTTTAGTTTTAGTGTTTTCAATAAATGTTTATCCTGTTCGGCCCGTGACCTAATTTTTTTGGGGGATTTTGGCCCCCTGTGCAATTGAGTTTGACACCCCTGGTCTATGGCTTTCTTCTTTCAGCCAAACACAATCTTTAATATTAACTGTTAAGTTAATATTGACTGACTTACTGTAACAGTTGGGGAGGGATGCATGTGCGATGCAGAGCAAGGAGCACGAGGAGCAACAAGTTCCAAACGGAAACTCACTTTATTTAAACTCAAAAAGAAACAAAACATTAAATAGAACATAAACGACACGTGATGGGAGAACTAAGAACACTAGGAATATTGTATCCACCAATTTGACGCCAACTACTGATGGTTTCAGTTTTATACAGTAATACCTTGAGATACGAGCGTCCCGACATACGAGTATCCCGACATACGGGCAAGCCTTCGAGCAAATTTTTGCTTTGAGATATTTTTGAGATATAAATATTTGAGATACGAGCACGATTCCAAATACTGACGCTAGGTGTTCGAGCACTCGGAGCAGCTCAAGCCGCCTCATTTGTGGGGTAATGGCATATGAACTCTACTAGAGGGCCACCTTGGTTTTACAGCGGGGGTTACCATGGGCGACGAGTGATTCATGAGTATTAAGCTGGAAGCAGCACGAGTTATGTGTGTTCAATAATAATAAATATGAAGCCGCTACGCATTAGCCACTACTGTATCTGTCTCGAAGGCAAGAACTCATAATTAAAACCACGTTGTTATATATCACAGGAATCCTTATATACTATAATTTTTGTGGGTGTGTATGTCTCTATAGCAATTAAAAACATGTTTTTTCCATTGTTATTAGCACTAATAAGGGAGTTTTTTAGATGTCCTGTTATTTCTTATGGAAAACAATTATTTGAGATATGAACAATTTGAGTTATGAGCTCTCTCCTGGAACGGATTATATCTTGTATCTCAAAGTATTACTGTATTTAAAAGTAGGCCTGTCATTAAATTTTTTTCATCATATTTCTATATTCAAAATGTTATTTTTAAAACATGATTCTGAAGATTATTTATGCAAGTGTGATTGTACCAATGCAACTTCTGTACCACCTCTGAAACACAAGGTTGCCTTTTATTGTTGGTGAATTGATTGGTAACAGTTCTACATAGTCTTATTATTCTAATTCTATTTATTGATTAAATATGAGACATTTCTTAGGCAGCAGATATGGATCTTTTAGAGGATTTTGAGAAATGCTGGTCTGGTCTTGGTCTCACCCTGACTTGGATTTGGTCTTAACCCCACAAAGTCTTGATAACTTGTCTTGGTCTCGTTTTAGGTGGTCTTTAATGCAACACTACTCTGATCGGACATATGACATAGGATGTAGGAGTAATGTAAGCTCAGTGTAGCTTAATATAAAACAATGTAATACTTATTTTTTTGCATTGTAGTAAAAAAGTTAAGGAATCTTAGCATTTAATATATAATATAAATATTTGTAACAAATGAAATCAAATAAAAAGGGCACTGTTTTTAAGAAAATATTCTTATTTTATTTTATCCTTATTTTAAAGATGTATAAAATGTATCAATCAAGTGCTTTTGAGTCCTGTATAAAATCTAAAACAGTATAAACTCTGGTTCTGAGAGAAGTTTGGCTTCATCTAGTTTGTCTAGTAAGTTCTTTAGTTGTGGTTTGAGAAGGTCTCATCTGGTTCGGATTACAGCATGTAGTCCAGGGGAACCAAACTCTGGTCCATTTTGATGTGAGTGTAAATAGAGCATGGCTGAATTGAGCTGAAGAAGAGAAGGTGAGAAACTTGACAAACATAAAGAGACACTCTCAACACATCTGCACATCAGCAGCCACATCTCATAACTTATACATGCACATACACACTCTACACCAACACCTGCCACCCTGCAAGAAGATCAAGGGTTCCTTCATTGTTCAGAGAAAAAGACCAAGACAAAAGATCAGAGGTCAAAGACAGATGGTGGATGAGTTCCTCTTCAATCTGTGCATTGTATAGAGTCACATCTGTTATTCACATACACTCACACCCACACACAAAGAAAAACATCACAGTCATCAAGTGACAGGTGCAAGACTTGACCCCTGACAGACACACACCAATGCAGTCCATAATTGCAATTTGTAGTAAAAATGTGCATAAAAATAAGTAAAAACTGTAGATATAACCACAATTACAATACAGTGCAGCTTGAGTGCCTAATTGCTTTCACAAAATGATTACTGAATAATTTAGGTCCTTAATATTTGTATTTTCATTAAAACATTATTTTATCAGGAAAACTCATTAAGTGTTACCCTTTTGCTGAACCAGACTGACTTAAATATTGTGTATAATAACTAGAACGATTTTGAAGTTAAAATACATAATTGGCATCATTCGAGTGCCAGATTCTCATTAGTGGACAGCCAAGGGCTCAATTTCATGTCAACCAGTTTCTTTTTGTTGGTTCTGAAAGATTTTTTTCCTATTCATATTCTCCATAGGCATTTCCAAACTTTCCTCAATGGAGTTCTAAACCTGACTTTAGCATCCCTCTATGAGAATAATCAAAACTTTACAGCATTTGATCCAAAGCCAAACATATTTTAAATAGACCTTAAAATAAATCATTTCATATTTGTATGGCATAATACTTTAACAGCTAGCAAGCTAGGGAACTTAGCTAACATTACATACTGTAGACTTAGCTTGTTTGTAAAAACACAGTAAAACAGTGCTTTCTTTCCATGGTAACATCAGTGCCTCTGATATGTAGATCTCACTTTAGGATTTTGAGTAGTTTTGTACATCATTAGGAAATCAACAGTTAAAAGTGAATTTTAAAAATGAATGAAGACTTAGACTATATAAGCATATACCACAGCACAACGTTGGACCTCATGATAAACCACTCTTACATTACCAGTAAAACGTATTTATTTCCCCCTGAAACTCTACTACTGAAGTCTATTCATTTGCCAGAGATGTTCAACAAAAGAGTTCCCGGGCTGCAGCATGCCATGATTGGCAAGCATTAAATTCAAACAGACTACATAAAAAGTTCAGTTTCTACGTGAAGCTGTGGCAGCTGCTCTTAAACCAAACCATTGTGTCCCGTTAAACTTATCTCCTCCTCTCCATCTACCCCAAACACTGGCTGGACTGTAAATGTTTACAGCTCTGTGGAATGCCATGTCCGGACAGGAATTTGAAATAACTTATTAGGGAACGCTTAATGAAACCTGAGAGGTGTGTTTAGTCTATGACAACTGCGTTAACGTCTTTCAGTGAGCCAGCAGGTGCGTCTTTTCATCACAACACAGAGACACCTCAGTCAGAATATTAATTAAAATCAAGATATTCAAAATGGTGCCCCATAACTTCCATTTTGTTTGCACATTCTTCCAAGGTAAAAAAAAAAGAGCATGTTTTGATCTCTTGAACTCAGACTGTAAATCAGGAATATAATTAACTACAATACCCATGTGGCCGTGGGGTCATTAAATTGGAGTGCATCTGAGGTCTGTCCTGCCTTACTCATTCAATCTACAGCAATAAAGAGGAGGGAGGCATCTTTAATCAGCTAACTGCTTGATGAGAGAGAGAGAGAGAGAGAGAGAGAGAGAGAGAGAGTGTCAGGGGGTGTCTTACAAACGCTCAAGCTTTCACATCTCACTTTTTTTCATCACATACTGAATAAATGTCAAAAATAGTTTTTTTTTTAAATGATTATATTAATTTTCAGATCACAGCTGAATTATATGTGATTATCATAGACATGTATACACAGGGTTTTAAAAACTCACGGTCAGATTTTTTTTTCAAAAGTAGTAACTGTAAAAGTGTAGAACGTTTTCTTTTAGGGTTAGGGATAGAATATACAGTTTGTACAGTAAAATATAAAACAAATAAAAATCATTATGTCTATAGAAAGTCCTCACAAAACTTTAAAACCTAACATAAATATAAGTGTGTGCATACATATACGATTTTGGCATAAAACCATTATTATTATGGGCCCATAATAGTAGTTTCTTTGATATGATAGTGGATACACCACTGATAGATATGAATATTCAAATGTGAAACCAAAATGGCACTTTTTCTGGAATATAGTCCACATCTTAAGTGAGAACACTGAACAAATATTTTGACATCATTCATATTATTATTGCTTTATTTCTGGAATTAAAATGCGTTTCCTCCCTCTATAACCACCTGTCTCTGACTAGCTATAGCAAGCATCCAATCATTATTTAATACCTGTGACATATACTAAATTAAAAATAGTCTTGCCTCAAATTTCTGTATTTTATTTTTCAACAGGAAAAACCCAAAACCGATGTTTAATCCATTACAGTACAATCAAAAGACTTCTGATGCTGAGGCATTAGCAAACAAGCAACTTGTATAATTGTATAAAGAATGTTTTGATGATGGTTTATGTTATATATACAACAAACATGGTTTGATCTGCTTATTAGCTTAAAAACTTTATTAGCTAACAGGAAGCTCAAACCACATTTGTTACTTTATATCCACAAGGGCAAACGGGAACAAAGCTAAACTGGAAACTAGTTATATGAACTCATAAGCCTTATCCCCTCCTTCCCTGTCTGCTTTATCAATATGTTAAATCATCTGAAAATGAGAGCCATATATCACAGCTCTCATTTCTCCCTCCTCTACAAACTCCGGGAAGCCTCTGCAAAGCAGTGTGTGATGCCACTTTGCCAACTGCTAACAGCATTAGCGGTGGAAAAAAACAAACGCTGGATACGATCATAACTACATTAAAGAAAACTCAATCCACCTCCTAAAGGCACTCAAAGGCACTCACAGTTACATACTCCGTGGTTATCTAGTACGAGCGAGTGGTGGGGAGGAGTGGGAGGAGTGTGAGATGGACTTACACAGAGGCTAGCTGGGCAATCTTAACGTTTGACATGAGTGATGAGGAGAAGGAGAGAGTCCAGGTCGCTCTTCATAATGAGGGTGAAATTTATGGCAACACTTAAAGGGATGGGATCAATAGGCCATACTTCTGCAGAAACACGAGCAACGTGGAAGAAAGGAGTAGAGGAGAGGAAGGGGAGAAAAGAAAAGAGATGTCTGCACATCAGGGTCAATACAAGTCAGGGCGGATCAGGTTGCAGGACTGTCTGAATGCACAGTTGCCTCCGAGAGAGAAAAGAAGAGTACAAGAGAAGCAAATTCGGGTCAATAACTGCAGTGCGCTATTATATCATGGCTTAGATCCATTACTGAGACTAAATATATACGTTTTGTGCCTCTGCCAGATGTCTTTGTTACATGTGTGGCAGATCCAGTAGCGGCGATGCCAACTCTCTGCACTGTGAGAGCCATTCTCTGTCCTTCAGCCTGAGGAGGACATCAGGTAATGATACACAACCGTAATGTTTCACAGGAAAAAAGTCAAGGCCTCTAAAGGGAAAGACAACACCAAATGTACAGGATCATTAAAGAGAGACTTCACCCAGAAATTAAAATTATGTCATTACTTGCTCAACGTCATGCTCTAAATGTTCTCATGTTGTATGACTGACTTTCTTTATGTGAAGCGCAAAAGTTGAGAACTTGAGAACAGAAAAAAATTAGAACTTGGGTGTCAAGCACCAAAAAGAAAAAAAAAGAAAAAAAAGAACCATATAAATAGCATAAAAGTAGCTTTATGACTTGCACACTGTATCATTTGATAGCTTTGTCTGAGGAACAAACTCAAATTTAAGTTAACTTTCAGATAAAGCTATTGTATGGCCTCGGAACAACTGGAATATAAGTCATATGGGATACTTTAATAATTCTTTTATGGTGATTTTCCCTCCCTTCTTTGACAACTCATTGCAATGGCATGGAAAATAAATACCCGTTCAAAAATGGTCCTTTTTTGTTCCATGGCAGAAAGAAACTAGACCTGGATTTCCCATTTAATTTATTTAACAAACATGATTCCATCTCTTTTCTTCATCCTTCAGCTATTTGAGGTGTTTCAACAGTATTTTATGGACAATATATATATAAATGTATATGCCCCTTCATAGGCATCTGAAATTAACTGTAAAACAAAACAAAAAATACTATGAAATATGACTTTAAAATACAACAATAATGAAAAAAAGAAATATTATTAAAAAAACTATTTATAATGTATGAAAAACGTGTTAATTGTATCATGCAATATAAACCAATCACATAATAAATATTCATGAGCAAAGCTGATATGGTTTATTGTCAGGGATTACAAGAGAGCGAGGACTCACGATGCAGGTGGGAAGGGACTTTATTGAAAAATGAAACAAAACTCAAACACAAACCTCCCCGAGGGGGAAAACCATAACAAGACTGACTCAAGACAAGATGCAATACACGACTGACGACTAGAAATGACAACGAAGCGACACAGGACGGCAAACACGAGGGGAATAAATAGGCACATGAGGAAGGGTAATTGAACGGGAAACAGCTGGGACAAATAAAACTAATGACAATGAAACAAGACGGGCGGGATAACAGTGACAAGACAGGAACACGCAGCCAACGCGAACGCGCATCGCCGCGTGTTCACATTAAACAAAGACGGCGCGCAACTGGTGACAACCAAACTGCACGCGACATGAAAGCACGCGGCCGATGAAAACATGAACCGCGTGCTTACAATGATGCACACAGACACGAGGGGACGCGGAATCAAGCTCACAAAACATAGAGCGCGCGAGAACAATCAAACACCTGTCCCCAAACCGAAAATAGACAAGACCAGTCTCGGGATCGGACATCATAACCCGCACATAAGACCTTAAACAGACAAGCGTGCACACACACAAAACACAAGACATTACGGTAGTGTCAGAGCTCTGCCACAACAACAAGAATTTACTAGACCGAATGTGGCAGAACCCTGACAGTTTATAACCTCCCTCACTTTTTAGGGAATTCTCTTCAACTTAATATGTGCCTTACATCTGGAAACCAACATGGAATGCAATTTACATAGGACCCCAAAAAACAAAAAAGCAGAGACGGGACTTTGCTATTTCATCTCAGATGTCGACCACGTGCTGCTGCATTGTACATATTACAAAGAACAAATTTAGTGACGACCAGTTTTCACATTCACAGTACACATATAAGAGTTCAGACCACACTAAGCAGTATAAGCTTGCTCATAGCCAGGATCGCAACAAGACAAGTCTATTCTGACCATAATTTGTAATAATTCTCCACTTCCTTAATAGAATAAAATAGCTTCCTCAATCTATTATTTGTTTTTTTGATAGCTTAATACATCTGATCTGAAACCAGTTGAGCCCTAAAGGGATAGTAATGCATAGGAAGAAAAAGACAGAAAGAAACAAAGCTGGAGAGAGAGAGGATGAGAGACATTAAGAGAACAAATCGAAATTGTCCCCACGAAAGGGAGTGTCCCTCAGGCGAAAATGCCAATCACATGAGTCTTTCACTTTTTAATTTGTTTGAATTTAAACTAAAAGGCCCCTATCGTTGGCCCCATCAAGCTCTGCACTGTCCACTAATGCAGTCTGAAGAGAGCCAAGTCTCAGCAAAATGAAATGTTGAATGACATTTCGCCTCCGGCGTGCATGACTCAGTTGTGACAGAGATATCTGAGGTTTGACAGCTTGTAGTCACTCTAATAATAGTCCATCTCCTTCCCTCCATTTTACTCATCAAGGCCACAGTGGCCCACAAGAGTGAAGTGGATTCTGGTAGCAGAATGGCCCTTGTTGTAATAAATCGTTTGAGCTCCTCTGATTAAACATCTATAGTGTGTAGGCCATGACTCTCATCTGAAGTATACAGTAGAGCTGTTGTGCTAGTGTTCAAAGGGGTCACATCATGAGGAATCAAACCGTGCTTAATCATTTGAGATAGAAGATTAATTGTAATATGAAAATACATTGTGATACAAAAACATACTCCCATTTATCGAGCATTGAAATGATAGCCATTGTGTGTGCAACAGCAGTAAATAATGTTGGAAATCCAGTGAAACCCTGTGCCGTTCCTTGCAGTCTGGCACCTGCTGCTTTGTAAATCCTTCTGAAGGATCCCTACGTTTAAAAGATTGTTAATCATCATTTCAGTCTGATTTCAGTTTAAGTGGAACATTTCAGCAGGGACTGTTTTATGAATCTGTCACAATGCAATGTGAACTTGGCAAAGAATCTGTTATCGAAGAATGTAGTTTAAAACAAATAGAGCAGACAGCACACCTGCAGTTCATCTCAATGCACATAGGAAAAGCAGCTGACTAAGAATGGGTATAACTACATCACTTCAAAATCGACAAGTTTTTATTGTACAGCAGTGTACAGTTGCTTGAATGACAAGCTGAGCACATGTATATTAATATGTATTATGGAAACCCTTTAAAATCAAATAGTCTTGGGACTCACCTGATAATGTCAAGTCAAGTCAAGTCACCTTTATTTATATAGCGCTTTTTACAATGTAGATTGTTTCAAAGCAGCTTTACAGGAAAAAGAATATAAACAAAGTTTGTTTGGCTGAACAGAAGCCCCAAAAGAGCAGGTGAATCAATACAATTGATGAATTTTAAGTGTTAAGTTTCCCCAACTGAGCAAGCCATAGGCGACAGCGGCAAGGAACCAAAACTCCGGCAGGTGACGTAACGAATGAAGAATAGAATGGAGAAAAAACCTTGGGAGAAACCAGGCTCAGTCGGGGAACCAGTTCTCCTCTGGCCAACAGCCAAATAGTGCATGATTATTTTGGGATCGCAATAGACGTGAAGGACTATAATGTGTTAAGAGATCGCTCAAGTACTGTGGAGCTAAACCATTTAATGCTTTGTAAGTCATTAGCAAGATTTTAAAATGTATTCGGTGTTTAATAGGAAGCCAGTGCAGGTTTGACAGAACTGGGCTAATATGCTCATACTTCCTGGTTCTAGTAAGAACTCGAGCTGCTGCATTTTGGACCAGCTGGAATTTGTTTATTAAGCGTGCAGGGCAACCACCTAGTAGAGCATTACAATAATCTAGCCTTGAACTCATGAACGCATGAACTAACTTTTCCGCATTTGTCTTAGAGAGCATATGTCGCAATTTAGATATATTTTTAAGATGGAAGAATGCCGTTTTACAGATGCTAGAAACATGGCTTTCAGATGAAATATTGGTATCAAAGAGCACACCCAAGTTTCTAACTGACGACGAGGACTTGACAGAGCAGCCATCGAGTGTTAGACAGTAGTCTAGATTTTTATGTGCTGAACTTTTTGGTCTAATAATTAGAATCTCTGTTTTTTCAGAATGTCATTCAAAAAATTTAAGGTCAGTAATTTATTTTGTTTTAAAAAAAAAGAAATGAATACTTTTATTCAGAAAGGGCTCAGCAAATTTTGTAGTGCCAGTCCTAGACTTCTTGGGCCCCTAAGAAAAACTGTGTTGGGGGCCCTTGCCAGTGTGTTCATAATTATAAACAGTTATAATTGAAACATTCAGTAATATAATAAATACAACAGAAAATAATAGCCTAGAAACTAGAGCAGTGGGTTTCTTAGGCTGCTGTCACCTTAAGACCAAATGCACAGTCAAGCATTCAATTACTTTCCCGGCTTTATGTTCACTGAAGACATTACTGAACGCATTTAAGTTAAAAAGTTCCCAAGACAGATATTTTGACATTTTTGTCTAATTCAACCAAATCCAAAAGTAGTCTGTTCCATAAGCGTCACAGAGAAGGCCCTATAATCACTTGACTTTTTTATTTAGTTTTAGGAACATGAAGAATCATCTGACTCATAATGCTATAAACCAACAGTTATTCTCAGTTATTTTCTACAAATACTTTGAGACAGTTCCACATGTAATACTTATTTAATGTGCAAAGATGTTAGCCAATCATGCCAGTGGGTGTTTACACTCTAGTCTCATGGCAAACACAGCCCTACCAACAGAGGCTACAATCAGGGTAGAAAATGACCATTTTTTATTTTAAAATCATACTAACATAATAAATTACAAAACAATGAAAAATGCAGTTAATGACCCTTTTAAAAACACAAATTTCAATGCAACGATTGTGGCAAGGTGCAATAATAAAATAATAAATAATAAAACTTTCAGCATGCTCCCAGTCTGTCAATGTTGAGAAAACTTCAAGGTTGTATGGACACTGTCATGTCTGACACTATAGTTTCCGCTATGGTAAGTTAGTTAGAATGCATTTGTTTCTTCAGCTGTTTGATCATACATATTTTAACATAATCAAGCAGCTACTTTACACTTGTAAGCAATTTCTGATGTAAATCCCAAAGAGTGAGTGTGAATGCGGCCACAGAAAACGCCTTTCCTAATAGTCCCATACACCATATGTTTTTGTGAGAAAAATGTTTTTGTCAGGTAAAGGTTTAAAGATTAGTTGCGGTTATTATCTATTTGTATATTATTGGTTATTGGATTATTTATTATGTAGTTCATTGGTAAACTGACCAAATTATTAATCAATTAGTCCGAAAATAAAAATGATAGATTAAGCGATAGATTAAAACCCTGTTAGTTCCAGGCCAAATGGCTATACTAAATTTAAAGAAACCAGGTAAAATGCTAACTAAAATGATAAAAAAATGTGAATACATAATATAAAAATTATTTGTATAAATAAATACATGCTTATATTAAATATTATTAAATTGTACATTTAATTAGAAAAAAAAATCAAATCTAGACTGCTTTAGGGAGATTGTTCATTTAAGAAGTATTATGCTTTTCACAGGTCAAAAAAAAAGATGGAAAGATGTTGGAAAGCAGCTGTTAAACTACAAAGAGACCAAACGGTCACACTACAGGTCACTGCTATTCATTTCCTTTGAGTAAAAGGCAATAAAAACCCTCATTTAATCCCATTTCCATTGCTTTGTTAACATAGCACTAAGTCTATGCACATGCAACGTCAACCACACGCCACCCGCGTGAAATATGCTGATCTCATGTTGAAATAAAATCCCAGCAGGGAATGTGGTGTTGGAAACTAGTTCAAATCTCTAACCCCTTTTTTTCTCTTTTCAAACACATACACACACACACACCACTGTCTGCTGTAATTAGCGTAAAACATTTGAGAAGATCAAGGTGAATAAACTCCTTATGGTGGGAAATATGTGCTCCAGATCACCCACAGAACCATGATGTTAACTTTATCCAAATATCTCCAGAATCTTTTACATCAACCACAACTGAATTTAAGGGGCACATGTTTGAGTACTTCCAGGACACAACTCCCAGCACAACACAAACTCAAACGAATGCGAGACAGTGTTTGTTTCCATTTGTTGGTGAGGAAGCAGACACCAGTCCGGTTGGATCCAGTTGCAAGAGCACAATTGGAGCACAAACCCTGTTCTATGAATTAGCCTTTGTATTATCATTAAGTATTCCCCATTAAATTTGCAGTCTGAGATCTAATTCAGTTTATAAAAACACTATTTCTAAGCTGAACAGTGTCAGTATGTACTAAACGGTGACTTTTCCATTATACTAATCTGCCCTCAGACGGACAAATAGGTCAGAGTAAGGCTCTCCGAATGGATGAAAAGCTCCTTCCTCAAGGACACAATGGCAGATGTTTTAAAAGAATGGTACCATCTGACATCCATGAATCCAGAAATAATAACTGAAGTGTCAACCCTTAAGACTGTGGCCCAGTTCTCTAACAGAGAGAAGACCTCCACCCAAACAGGGACATATGATACACACTCTCTTCTGAAGATGTGTGTGCCTCCACAACATCTATCAAATATAAGCTCCTTTACTTTTCTCTTTTGGCCCATCCATCAAAATTTCTCTTGCTCCCTCAGTCTGCAATGGTGTCCTTTTCCAAAGTCTGACTGATGGACTCTATGGGGAAAGCAGTGGGTCAAGGAGACAAAGAACATAAGCACAAATCAGCTTTGTTATTGATCGATAGTAATTAGATTTGCTTTCATTGCATTTTGCTCATCAGTATGAACAGTTAAAGACATGTCAGCAACAAGAAAATTTCCCTGAGACCAAATGAGAAAGAAGAAAGAAATGCATGTGTCTCTTAAAATTGTCTCTTTTAGAGTACAAAGAGGGTCATAATAGCTGTTATGTATATAGTTTGGACCATTTGAGTTTACATGCACATATCTTACTGGCCTTGCAGAGTCAAGTGTGCTCACGTAAGAAGTTTTCAACATTGATAATAATCAGAAATGTTTCTTGAGCAGCAAATCCTCGTATTAGAATGATCTTTTAAGGATCTTGGGACACTGAAGACGAGTAATGATGCTGAAAATACAGCTTTGATCACAGGAATAAATTATACATTTTCTATATACTCAACAGCTTTTTAAAATTGTAATACTATTTCACAATATTACTGTTTTTACTGTATTTTTGATTAAATACAATCTTGATGAGCAGAAGAGGCCTCTTTCAAAATGATTAAATAGGCTGTCAATTAGCACTGCATTATTCACTAAAACACAAAAAATATAGTGTTAGAGTCGTGTGTTTATTGTCTCCACGTTTTGACAGGTAGTGTATATTTTCTGCCTTATTCTGTGATCATTTTGTTTGCATTGTTTATAATCCATGATGATTTAATGCACAGGGTTTGTAGTGTATAAACCAATCATAAAACTTTCATAAAATACAGGAAAAATGATAGAGATGAATAGTTATTGTTCAGCAGTGTATGTGATTTCTTACCAAATTAAAAGCAAGACATGAGAAAAAAAAATCACATCTGTCAATTAGAAAAAGGTCAGATAAAAACAGGTATTACACTTGGCATTTATGTCCCCCTTTCTTCTGAAATGATGACTACACCCCAGGTTCAGTCTGAGTTTCTTTACATTAGTGCTGTTTTGGACTGATTGTTTAAATGAATTTGCTTAATGGATCATTGGAGATTAGCAACTTAAAATGATCTGATTGCAAACAGTGAAGTGAATTTGGGTTAAAAGATTAGAAGAATATAAATGTCCCCCTACAAGGGTGCATCATGCACCAGAGATCATCTAATTGTGTGACATAAATTACATTTATGATGCAATTTCGTGTACTATAGTGGTCAGGGGTTGTGGTAGATAAAAGGGCACGAAGACGAAGTCGATCCAATGGAATATAATCTTTTTTTAACAAAACTCAGGAGTGGGTATGGCACATCTAAGTACTGACATGGACAGACAAAGACTGAATGAAAACACCGGGTAGATAGGTGAGTGGAAAACACTGGGAGAGCACATGGGGAACCAGGAAGTAAACAATAACAAGGCAAACACGTAACAATAGTATTTACATACAATTACAATTAATCTACAAATTAATTTTAAGAACAGCATAAAGACAGCATATTTTAAATTCTTGTTTAATGGCATCTATTGTCTACCAGTTTCCCTGTATCTGTTTTGCCTGTGTTCCTGGTACTCAATAGTTCCTCACCTGTTCTTAGTTCTGTTGATTACTCTGCCTGTATATTTAAACCTTCTTGAAGACAGAAGCTGCCAACTGTTTGGCATGGCATCACTCGCCTCTGACATCCTTTCTGTAACAGAAGGACTCACAGGCAGGGATCCAAACGCAATGTCTTTATTAAGAGTGGTCAAAAACAGGCAGGAATCACAAAGGCGGGCAAACAGGATGGGAATCGTGGTACAGGCGGTGGTCAAGGCAGGCAGCTATCAATCGTAAACGTAAATCCAGGCACAGGTCGGGGCAGGCAGAACAGGATCAAAAACAGGCAGACAGGCAAAAACAGCAACAGGCAAACAGGACAGGAATAACCGCTCAGAAATGATAGCTACGGCAAATCAAGACTTCGCTCTGAGTTGTGGGGTAACCAGGTTTAAATAGTCACTAGTGAATGTGTAACAGCTGGCATGAACAAACAGAAATCATTGTGTTCAGCTGATGGGTGTAATCAGTCCAGTGTACTGCATGATGGGAAATGTAGTGTGTAGTGTAGTGTCAGTATATGTGTGAGCTCCATCTGGTGGCCAAGGAGGGGAGCGCAGAGCTCATAATCATAACACTTTCACACGACTGGTTTGATTACACTTGTGCTTCATGACACAATCATGAAGAAGCGTTTCCTTGTTCCATGTTATTTATTTTTTATACAGTGGTGATGCTTGTTTCCTATGAATATTTGAGTATTTGTAATTAAAGATAGTTCTAGTTGAATTCTCCATCATTGTATGCTTCATTTCAGCCAAAACTGAAAGTTTCAAATTCAGAAACATTTAGTATTAAATTAGATGATTGTTTATCTAACATATCTAAATGTGAAAAAAAAGCAAAACAAAAAATGTCTTAAAGCACATTGTATCATATTTATGAAAAGTACCTTCAGGAGCAAGCTGGATCTAAAGCGTGAGTTCTTCAGATAAAAAGAGAATGTGTTTTATAAGAGATGACCTCTACCTCATTTCTCATCATCACAGGGGGGCCATAACATTCCCTCAAAACCACACAGCTCTCTTCAGTCTGTGAAGATGTGATGACAACCGTAACCCATCAGTGACCACAAGACTGAGATTACTGAAAGAGGGATCCCTTTTGAAAGTCCATTAGGATGAGTTAGGGTGCTTTCTGGAATAAGGCCATTAAAGAAATGGATCCGAAACTTTTAAATCGTTGGAAATAATATCTATTTTAAAGACAAATTGTGTGTTGTAGTAAAGAAAAAGTCTATGTCCATATTTCTACGGCAACATTTATGCCAATAAGCATGTATGTACTGAGATACAGTATTTATGACAGTAACTAGCCCTGATATACCCTTTTTAGGAGATGAGCAGAGCTTTGACAGAAAACTAAGTCAACAGTCCTGATTTGGCCACGAAGAACAGTTGATTGCACAAGGTTGAAATGAAACAGAACTTTAATTTGGTCTGTAGGGTCATTAAGGACTCTCTGCTATGGGCTGGTAAGCTCGACCTGGATCTTTATTGGACATTTTCCCACCAGTGGGCACTTGTTTTTTAAACGTAAAATCAAATGTGGTTTTGCCATTTTATAGACCTTTGTTACAACACTGAATCTAATAGGATCTAATACAGTTGATATGCTATAGCCAGGAGTAACTACCTCTCAACAAACAGGCAGGATATTATTGTACTTTGTGTATATAGGTGGATAAGAACTTACACGCTTTAACCCTATAAAAACAAATAGGTTTTAACTTACATGTGTATTTTGTAGAGTCAGCGTGTCTCTGGTAAAATCATTAGTAGGTGTTTTTGAGAGATGCCAGCAATAAAGTTCAGTAAAATGGAGGGAGAGAAAGATGCAGAGGTAATAAATCTACATATGAGGAACTGATTAACTTCTTTAACCTCATTTTTTTTCCAGACATGAAAAATTAGATTTTTTCTTTCAAGTTTATAAGTCATGTATAAAATTTTGGATTATGGTATACATAACTCATATACATGTCACAGGATTATATATCTATCATAAAACATTTCAGGGCTCAAAGGATGGTGCTGCGTTATCACCACATAATGTTTGTTGGCCATGTACATGTTTGTTATAGCATGCAAACTTAAAAGTTTGGTTTGCAATATTTAGATACATACATTTTAAGAAAAGAAAGAAGAAAAGACGTTCAATGAAATTAGTCTATAAAAAGTAAATCATTTTAATTACATCTTTTATAAATCTAAATACTGGCCCAGTCAGAACAGCAGAAAATCTTTATTGTTAAGCCCTACATAAAAAGCTAATATTATGTTAAGGTTCATTGGCTTCACTCTTCTAGCAAGGATTTATTTGAAAAGAGCTTGAGTTATTAAGATACATTAAAACAGCAGAATTATATAACCACACCGCTGATCTCTTTGCATGAAATGGTACAATGGTACATTCCTTCCTCTCCTTCCATCTGCACGATTCAACCCACATAATACAGATGATTAGTGCTGTTACTGAGTTACATCACAGCATGTTTTGAAAAATGACATTTTGAAATGAGTTAATGTTCACATGCCCGATTCCCATTTGTATTGATGACGTTCGTTTAAAACGAACACCCAATCCTCTACAATAGCTCGTTGCATTTCTTTCCCTGCCCTCTCATGCTGAAATAAAAACCTTTCTGGTCACCAGCACATGTTGTTTTGATGCTGGTTTTCTTCAATACTGGCTAAATGAAAAAAATATCTTGAAGTCACCCTAAACTACATAAAGCAGCATAGAAATTTACGCTAGTCTATGCAGGTTGACCTTGCTGAAATGTCAAAGTGGAAGTATCTTGTGACCATTAATCTTTTAAAGACTGAAAATGATCTCATCTTAATGCCAACCAGGAACAGGCCCTTTAAAATTGTAGATCAAATAAACAACTTTGTGTAGGGTTTGGATCATTTGTTACAGCACACTGTGCCATTGTGTGATCTGTCTTACAGTAGTAGAACCGTTTGCTTGTTTTAATCAAGCCTCTATATTCAACAAACAAGGTCTTCCCAAGATCTAATCTCATCACAGATGTTGCTGGAGAAAATAGCCTGAAGGGTGGCCTAGCAATAATTTGTTTAGGTGACCCTACAACTAGCTGATTGATGTCTAGATTGATGGACTACGGAGCTAATTATTTGATTGTTGAGAGTGGAACATTTAAGCGTAACACAAACAAACCACTTTCCATCAGATCCTTTTCAGAAGGAGCCTTCAAAATCAAATTCAGGTGAAGAGTCACTACTATCTGCTTCCGCCTAAAGACTTACATTCTGAACTTACTTTCTGATTACTTTCTGATGTGCTTGATAACCACCCTAAACCAACCTCATTGACCTCTGAGAGTAAACAGACACTCTCGTTCAAATTCGTTTGAGGGATTTGGGGAAAATAGTCAGAAACAGAATGAAGAATGTGAGACATAGAAGAATAATCCCATATGCCAAAAACCCTGGATAATGTTGGACTACTGTGTACTTCCTTGAGGCAGGATAGCACTAACTGTCTAGCCATCTAAGAAAAGATTAAAACCAGAGAAGGTACTTTAGGGGTTTCTGATATCACTACACATACTGATTTTAGATGGATGGACAGTTCAGTTATGTCGTTTCCAATCATACACACATCATTAAGGCTGCGGGACACAATATCAGCATATCCACATTTCCCTTTCAAATCATACGGAAGTAGTTTTATGCTCTCATGCCTCCCAGGAATGGCAAGGGCATAAGGCCAAGTTTAAAAAAATATATATACATATGGAATAGTTTTTTTTAAAGCCTAGATTACAAAATTGAACCAGAACAAAATTTAAATCTCAGGTGACCGAGTGGAGACAATATTTTCTTAAAAAATAAAAGTACCAAAGACTGTATTATCACTAAAAACCGCGACTTGAAATATGTGGGCTGATGTAGCAAAGTCAAATTTTAGATGCAACATGAGATGCAACACAATCTATCATTGCACCACCACAAAATATAAATAAATGCAATGTTTGTTGCTTTATATATATTAAACATTGTCTGTACATACACGTAAAACAAAACCCTCTTCAGTTACTATGTATAATGTAGTTTTCAAACTTTTGTAAGGGACCCTTAGTAAAATATAAAGCAAGATATATTTACACCAATTCATACTATGTGATATTAAAAAACTTGTTGTTTCCCAAATTAAATATTTGACTTTTCTCACAGTAGTATACTTAAGTTCTTGAAATATTATCTAGAAAATGTCTATATCTATAGGAAAAATTCTAAACATAAAATAGATATAATATAAAAATAATGGAGAATTTAGAGAAATGAAAAAGCACATCGGCACATGTTAAACATGTCCTCCAATCACATGACGTGTCCAATAACCATAAAGAAAGTGGAGTTACATTCCTTGATTGGTTTGGTGGTGGTGTGTCAAATCATTTCCTGCATGTATTTCTGCTTATGTTCACATGTTCATGGGATGCCCAATAAGTAATATCATGTATATATGTACAGTCTAAATAAGAGTTATCAATGGTTTTTTTGAGACATTGACACAGACCCAGACTGCTAACATCAATTTTTTAAAACTATTGTATTTTAATTAAATGTAGACTCTTAGGAAATTTATTTTAGTTTAGTTTCAGTTTTCAAAGTTGTATTAATTAATTTTTTTTCACTAAGTGAAAAAGTTTTCCTTACCTTAAATTTTCATCATTTGTTAGATACGTTCACGGCATTGACGGAAATTTCCGACTTTTTCAAAATGTTTTCACTGTTATAAGGTAGGGGGTGCTATTGCACATCTTCTCAAAGAACAATGAATCAAATCACATGCAGAGGATGCAGAAACAAATGATATCATATGTAAAATAACCTGATCATCAACATTAAACAGCATTTTGAATAAAAACGTTATTGAACGTTTTGAACCAAATGTTACTGAATGAAATGATGACCCAGGAAGAGCTGTAGGACTGTTAAAGCTTTTGGGAATTGATGGACTCGATCTACTCCATCTATGTTTTGATCATCATCCTGAATTCGATCTGGGTCTAGTCTTGCGTTTTTCTCAGCTTTTTGCTCAAAAACGTAGCTATAAAAACTTATTAAACTTATCCTCATTAAACTGTTGATAAAAAAGAAAGCATGAAGCTAGAATAAAATGTATTTTTGCTTTTTGTTTATAGATATTCATACAATAAAATATTCTAGGGGCCATGAAAAGTTTTTGAAAATGATCAAAAAATCTGGCAGACACACGCATTTACGTTTTTGTTTTGTTTTTGCTGGTAAACCAGACCACAAATATTGATGAATCAGGCTGGATACATTTGTACTGTTACTGTTGGGTTCACCTTCCATAAATTGTACCAGTGGATTTCATGCAACATTAAACGTAAGCTTTGATGACTGTAGTTTTACATGAGTGGACATGGCTGAGCTCGCTATGGAAACACCTCAGTTGGTAATTGCTGGTTGTGTTTGGAAGCTTGACTCTCTTGTGCTTTAGGGAAATTCAGTACATATGGTTTCCTCTTAGCTGCTCTAACCCAATCAGACACGCTCCATTTGAATCATTTAGGCAGCCAAACTCAAGTGCAGAACAAAGCTGATTTCACACACCAGCCAATAACAGATGGAGGCGACTTTGAGGCCACAGGAAGTGGCATAAGGTGAGGTGAGCCAAATTAGATGATCCAGAGAGTGATAATTGATTGAATAATTGTGATTGAAAGAGTATGTTGATTGCAGGTATATAAATGATGATACACAAATCTGGTCTGTTAAGGTAAGAAAATCCACAATTTTAGCATTAGCTTTTGATATATTACAAAACATTTATGTAAAAACAAAAACTTTAATATCCTGTCTGCATTAAACATAAATATGAAATTGGTAATGTAACACTGCTAAATATTGCGCTGAACCTACAATGATAGAGACAAACCTAAACTTAGCTACAATTAAAATAAAGCTTAATTTATATCTTCATGTCTACCAAACAAAAAAGTGTTATATATAACCACAGTGTAGATTTTTAAAGTTCCAGCATTAATCCATATGTCAGGTCATATCTGCGTTCAGTCCATCTGTCTATAGGTGCGGTTCTTTATCAGCCTTTAAATCTCCTCACTCAAGCATCTGTGAACATTTATGTCCAAGAATCGTAACATTTATAGCTACCCCCTTGTGTCAGGCCACCTCCGTTTAAACCTTCCGCAATGACTCAAGATAACGAACAAATTTAAACCAATATCAAATAAACAATGTAAGACTTGTTTTCTATTATTTTTTTGATAGAAACTGTTTATTGTTGGAGTGCACACCACAATCTTCTAAGACCAATAACTGTATACACATTGCTCTTCTAAGCGCAATATATATTTGAACTTCAGGCCACACACTATGAGAATCTTAGTTAATGACAGTAACTACAGAGACTGATGTAAGAAATGAGGTTTAAAGCAGCACATGCATCACACCAAGTAGCCTAAAGTTATTTTAAAGTAAAAAAAAAAAAAAACTTGTTACAAAGTAATATTATCTATGTGTAGTTGTAGTTACTACAGGGCTTTGGTTAGGTTTTGGTTTAAAGACAGTTGCATGTATTGGTAATTAGGCATAATTTGTATTTCTTACTAAAGTAATTACATGTAACGAAGACACTGTAAAATAAAGTGCTACTTTTAAATCTCTTTCAAAAACCCACCTTTTTTCCTTGGCTTTTATCACTTGAAGTTGACATTTTGTGACTTTTTATTTCTATTTTATGTATTAGTATTAGATTTTTATTTTTTCCTTCCTGTACAGCACTTTGGTCTACTTCGGTAGTTTTAAAGTGCTTTATAAATAAAGTTTGTTGTTGTTGTTGTATTTAATTAGATCATCTCTCGTTACCTGCAGACCTCTAACCGAGGATGTAAAGGGGAAGGAGAGAAGCATTGTATCATTAGGTGCTTGAGAGACCTCAGAAACATGAACACAAATGGTTACATACAGTTGAGTAAAAGAACAGCAAGAGACTCTGAATTGCTCCTGTAATAGAGATGGATTGAGAGAAACAGATCCACAGATCAATAGATCTAAATAACTGCTCTTAGTGTCCGTTTTCTCTTCTTCACCAAGCACAGACACATTTATATTTCTCATCATAAACTTGTTCCAACACACTCAGACACTGTACGAGTCATGCATATTGTAGAATGGTTGTGAATATGTGTTTGTGGGTGTGTGTGTGGGGGGGAATTACAGGAAACCACCCATCCCTCCTCCCCCCAAATACCATTAATCACTCACAGGCACCCATGCCTTAACCTGTAGCCTCCCAGTTGCGAGGCTGGACCAGTGTTCTTTTAAAAGCCTTTTATTAAAAATCTACTTTTATGAAATTACCGCTTGGATACAGTGATGGGAACAGCTATGAACTTGACAAACCTCATTGTGTGTGTGTGTGTGTGTGTGTGTGTGTGTGTGAAAGCCATTAGGGCCTCCATCACAGGCACCCTGGCCTCAGAGCGCAGGGGGGAAGATAATGGCCAGGTGTGGTTAGTGGCCACCACAGCAGAGTCATCAGTGTAGAGTTGCTCTCTGATGGATTCCCACTCTCATGAACCAATGATTCGCTGTAAACGACTACAGTATGAGAGATCTTGATACATTACAAGCCTTCATGCTATTTTTATAGCGTTTTCTTTTCTTACTTTTTTTTTTAAAGAAAATAATTCATTACGTTACCCTCTCCTCACCTCTCTTTCAGTCACTGTAAAATAGCTGGTCACGACTGCATTTGTTGGTCCCCACCAGGCTTTTTAACTAGCTTAACCAGCAAGTATTCCTTGCTGAACCAGTCTCAGCAGAAATAACATACTATTTTTAACCAAAACTGACCACTTCCTAATTAATTAAACATAGTGCAGAATAGGTTTACTTCAATGCATTACTTTCAGTTTCTTTGAAATTATTTGTGACAATTTATGAGTGAAAACTGTTTTTCTACACTTTTTAGAGTAGTGTTAGCCTCTTTATACCATATCGCTATGAAATATGAGGATCTCTATCTTAAAAAAGTTTACATCTTAGTATGCAAATATCAAAATAATATTATTTCTATAGGTCCTGTTGCTATAGTTACAAGTGCAACTATCATCTGTCTAACTGATGACAGGTAAATAAAAAAATAAATAAATATAAAATACACTCTCTGATTTCAATGTTGCTTCATTTTCTTATTACCTAACTTTACTATCACAATTATTGAAACTGGTATTTACACCTTCATTTAAAATAGGGATGCATTGATATAACCCCAGTATCTGATTGATATAGATGATAATTATTTGGTTTTTAATTTTAATTCAATTTTGACTAAATTAAATAAAATGCGCACGCACGCACACACAAAATGAAATGCTACAATTGAATTTAGGTATCGAAAAATTATAATGTACAGTATGCATATTTACAAAAGCATATTTATTTTACAATTTGCAAAAGATACATTTAACAGTGTTACTAAATTGAGTGTTTTAAACTTCCGGATTCCAAATCATCATTAATCGCCACATTAGTATTGTCAGCTGTGTCTTGTTCCCTCAGTGATTCCCCTATCGTATATCTACCCTATTTTCCCTCCAGTCTTTGTCGAATCTTGTTAGTGTGATGTTGTTTTGTTTTCTCCTGAGTTTTATTCAATGAAACGTCTGATCCTGTGAAACGTTTTAACTCTCTGTTAAAACCTTCTTTCACTGCGTCTTGGTATTTGTATGATTGTTTCAAAATTAAGGTTGTATAGTGAATGACTAAACGCATCTGTTTCATCTTAACGAGTGTGTGAAGAATACTTTTTTAAATGATATTTTCTGAAAGACAACCACCCCTCCTTTCCACTCATTAAGAGTTGTGAGACTGAACACAACTGCCTCTGTCACTCTGTTTACATCAGTTCCACTCAACATGCCATTAAATTATCATTAAATTCAGCCTGTGCTGGCAATTACTGGCAGAATTACAGAGGTGTTTTTGTTTGTACGAGGACATCTGTCCTAACTCACAAACAATTAAACAAATTAAAAAAATATTTTTCCTTCACATTTGTGCTAAAACATCTGTCTTGTTCTGACATATCACAAAAATGTATGGATCATAAAAGACCAGAATGAGACAAATTATATGGTTATATAACTAAACACATGGTCATGTAAAAACTACACAGTTTACTTAGTTGTTTAATAGAGGGCATATAAACTACTGTTCAAAATTGAGGTCGGTAAGACTTTTGACAAAAACTGAATTTTCAGCATTATTATTCTAGTCTTCAGTTTCACATGATCCTTCAGAAATCATTTTGAAATTTTCACGGATTGGCCAGGCTCTCTCACCACATCACAATAGCAAATACTACTCACGCCATCACCAGCCTATTGAAGCAAACACCTCTCTCCAGCTCACTGTCCGACTTACACTATGCACACAGAACTGCTCTCCTTGCTACTCCAACCAGCTTAGAAAGTGTTATCTCCAATCAAGTTCTCTTTCATCTTCTCCCTCATCGTCACAGTCCAAGATCAAAGTCACTTACAGTCATGGCCAAAATTGTTGGCACCTCTGACATTTTTCCAGAAAATCAAGTATTGCTCACAGAAAAGTATTGCATTAATACATGTTTTGTTATACACGTTTATTCCCTTTATGGGTATTGGAACAAATCAAAAACAAGGAGGGGAAAAAAGCTAATTTCACATAATTTCACCCAAAATTGGGCTGGAAAAAATTATTGGGCTGGAAAAAATTATTGGCCTTAAAATTTTTTGGATAAATAAGATCCTTTCAAGCATGCGATGCTCCTTTAAACTCACCTGGAGCAAGTGACAGGTGTGAGCAATGTAAAAAAATCACACCTGAAAGCAGATAAAAAGGTGAGAAGTTGACTTTGCATTGTGTGTCTGTATTTGATACACTGGGCACGTATAACAGAAAGAGAACTGTCTGAGGACTTTTGAACTAAAATTGTGGAAAAATATTAACAATCTCAAGGTTATAAGTCCATCTCCAGTGATCTAGATGTTCCTTTGTTCACAGTGCTCAACATCATCAAGAAGTTTGTAACCCATGGCACTGTAGCTGATCTCCCTGGATGTGGACTAAAAGAGAAGAATTGATGAAAGGTTGCAACGCAGGACAGTCAGGATGGTGGAAAAGCAGTCCTAAACAAATTCTAAAGAAATTCAAGCTGTCCTGCATGCTCAGGGTGCATCAGTGTGAGCGCGAACTATCCCTCGACATTTGAATGAAATAAAACGCTATGCCAGAAGACCCAGGAGGACCCACTGCTGACACAGAGACAAAAAAGCCAGACAACAGTTTGCCAAAATGTATTTGATTAAGCAAAAATCCTTCTGGGAAACGTCTTGTGGACAGATGAGAACAAGATAGAGCTTTTTGGCAAAGCACATCATTCTTCTGTTTACCGAAAACAGAATGAGGCCTACAAAGAAAAGAACACTACAGTCAAATATTGTGGAGGTTCAAAGATGTTTTGGGGTTGTTTTGCTGCCTCTGGCACTGAGTGCCTTGACTCTGTGCAAGGCGTCATGAAATCTGAGGATTACCAATGGATTTGGGGTCGCAATGTAGGGCCCAGTTTCAGAAAGCTGGATTTATGTCCGAGATCTTTCAGCAGGACAATGACCCCAAACATCAAAAAGCACGCAGAAATGGATGTCAACAAAGCACTGGAGAATTCTGAAGTGGCCAGAAATTACTCCAGATCTAAATCCCATTGAACACCTGTGGAGAGATCTTAAAATTGCTGTTGGGAAAAGGCTCCCTTCCAATATGAGAGTCCTGGAGCAGTTTGCAAAGGAAGAGAGGTCCAAAATTCCAGGTGAGAGGTGTAAGAAGCTTATTGATGGGTATAGGAAGCAATTAATTTCAGTTTTTTTTTTCCTCCAAAATATCAAGGTAAAGGGTGCCAATTTTGTCCAGCCCATTTTTGGAGTTCTGTGTGAAATTGTCAAATTAGCTTTTTTTGGTTTTGTTCCAATACACACAATGGGAAGAAACATGTGTGGCGAAACATGTTAATGCAATACTTTGCTGTGAGCAAAAATCTTCACCAGTGATCTTCCAGTCACTACCCGTTCACCTGTCACTGCACAGTGCTTCCCCATTCCAGTCACTCTCCATCGTCACATTATCATGTAAGCCTATTCCCATCAAGAACATCCTTCAGCTCTCAAAATCAATCCAGTTTGCTTGAACTCATTGATCATAAAAAATTAGCTAGCACTAACCATCTTGTGTCTGTCCATAACCAATATGCTGATTTAAAAAAAAAGTCTTATCAATACGGAAAACAATTGTGCTGCTTAATATTTTTGTGGAAACCTTAAATTTCCCAGGATTTTCCAGGATTTGTTAATGAACAGAACAGCATCTATTGTTTAAAAAAAATTTATAAATGTTTTTACTTTCACTTTTGATTAATTGAATGTGTCCTTGCTGATTAAGGGCTGGTTTCACAAACAGGGCTTCGATTAATCCACGATTAGGCCTTTGTTCAATTATGAAATTTAAGTAGCTTTTTTACAACATGCCATTTTTTAAGATAAATCAATGCAACTTGATTTCAGTTTAAACAGCTCAAACATGACTTTTAGTTTGGAAAATAGACTTGAGTCTGAAACCAGGGGGTTAAAATATTTGTTCCTTTCAATTTGTTTTTACTGATCTCAAATCTTTGACCTGGAAGTCAAAAGATTTACATTGTTATTTTATTGCTGTACAGTATAAATCAACGAGGACTGAGTCTCTTATCTACAGCATTCTGTGTGCATTATCCCTTTAAGTACACACAAGCGGTAGCACTCATAACAAGTTACAGAACCCATACAAGATCACACACATACCAGCTAATGCACACTGATGTTGCATTACGGCTGTTATTATGAAAAAGCAGCTGAGCCTGGGTGAGCTCACACCACTGTTGCCGTCGGTAACTGGCCATGTGCCTACATCTCTGTCATGTGGTGATGAAGAGGAACCGGTGCCCGCTGTCACAGGGTGCCAGCAGCAATATATGACTCATCCCATATTCTGAGACTGGCGCTGTGCCAGCAGCCACCCACCCCTCAATAAGCAAGCATCCTCTAGACATTGAGAAGATGTGAGTCAGAGAGAGTGAGAGAGAGAGAGGGAGAGGGAGATTGGATGGGTTTGTATTGTAACCAAATAAGCAAGATGAGAGCACAGCTATAAGAGGAGAAAAAAACAGTGAAAAAAGAAACAAAGCATGAAAAGTTAGACGGTATAAAGCCACATAAGAAATAAGATAAATCAGGGGGAAAAAATGAAAGAATGTCTGAGAATGAAAGAAAAAGAAGAGGAGGAGAAGTATATATTTTATAACAGAACACTTTCTCCAACCCCTCAAGGTCAGATTTGTCCTTTTGAGGCAGGATCTGATCTCATTTAGAGTTTTTTAATCTCCACCAAGGAATGAGGGATTTTTGTTGTTGCTGACAGGTGTGTCCCCCAGCTATATGTCAGTTATTTCAAACACATCAGAGGTAGGAACAGATCAACACTTGAAGAGGAAGAGAGAGATTATGAGCAGCCATGAATATTTAACTTCCATAAGGCTTTGAGACAGAGGGGTCAGTAACTAATGTGAAACACCTGTGTCCTCTGACCAAAAAATCTGACTAAACCTGCTACAAAAAAGATCTCACACTTTCCTGTCAAACTTTTATGTGAAACGACACACTGTGTGGTTTTTTCATTACAGACGTGTGGTTTGATATACAGTTATGTTGCTCAATATATGACTGGAAGGTGACATATGGATCCACTTAGATTTTACAAAGTTTTGCACTAATTGTGAAGGCAATCCACTAAATTCAGTGCAATGGGCAGTTCTCTGCTTGTTAAGTATGTCGGTAACTTTAACCAATAAAAAACAAACAAAAAACAGTAAAAAAAAAACAAAAACAAAAAAAAAACTATTATTTGGTTGACTTAAAGCTACCGTATAATATAATGAAATAACAAAAATAGTTGCTAGCATATTAAACTGATTTTTGAAGTACAGTGGAACCCACTTATCTTGACCTCGGTTAACTCGCCAACCCTATTATGTCGACGTTTTTGAAGTGGAACCGCCAAACTCCCTATTTGTCTTTGCATTTTCTTTTCCGTTATGTCGATTCTTTTATGTCGTCGAACCCAAATATCTCGAGCACAAAAGAGGGACAAATTCACCACTTCACATGGTTATCTCGTGACTAATGATCATATCTAGTTCACTGCGCATGAGCTGAGTTCGCATTGCACGTGCATCGTGGTCCATATGGTCGCTCACTATGAGTGACGCTTGACGCTCACAGTGCCGCGCAGCCGCAGAAGAACTTGCAGCTGCAATGCTATCTTGGAAGAGAAGGCGCCGGAGTTAGCATCACTGGAATTCCAGGAATACCAGGAATTCCCAGATTACATTGACGTCGACAAAGACGTCGTTACTGATAAAAGCATTTGTTTTCAAGCAGACCGTTAAAGGCAAAAAGCAACAAAGCATTATAGAGTTTGTAAAGAAACCATAGTAACCGCGTGTGCAATACTATCAGAACTGTGTCCGAGCGAAATGACTGTGTTTACGGTGTGAGCGATCATTCTGTTTGCAATGTTGGAGAATATAATTAAAGGTTTATATCGAGAATCAAAGGTGTTTTTTATTGTATTCTGGTGAATCTCTGCTGTTAGTTGGTGCACATATACCTTTTGTTGTAAGCAAACATATGCAGTGTATGTACATTTTTATAGCATGCTGATCGCTTCATCAAATAAATCGCCATATTGGCTGTTGGTTATCTCGATCCTCGGTTATCTCAACGCTTTTTTGCAATTCCTGAGGCCGTCGACATAACCGGATTCCACTGTATATGGTGGATACAGTGATGGTGAATATTTTACTGTAAAATACTAATGTAAGTACAAGTATAAATTATCTTATAATTTAAAATGAAACATACACACTTGAGTTATATAAAAACTTACACATTTTCTTTCACTTCGTTCATCTTTGACGGATCTTTTCTATGAGTTCATCACAGTGCATTATGGGATTGCCTTTCCACAAAGGATACATGTGATGCTTACGCAACAATGCATTAAAATGCTGCTTCCCTAAGCAGCCCACTAGGTTTTGGAAGAGAACAGTTGATTTCCCTCTTCAACCCAGGTCTCAGCCTCTCTTCCACCTCCAGTAAAAATAAAATAACACTAAATCACCAAACTGCTCTTCCTTTTTCCTTGCAACCTCACACAGTGTGAAGCCTCACCATTATTCAGCCACAATGTCTCTGATGTCGAGGCCCTGATATAATGACGGGCCTGTTTTATGATTCATGCATCAGAGATAACCGACAACACAGAAGTGGATGATGAGAACAGAAAAAGACACAAAGGCAAGAAAATAGTTGAGGAATTTATTGCATTAGCAGAACCTGTATGCATGTTCTACATAAATGACCCTTTGAGAAAGTCTTCTAAAAACAGCTCATCAATTGCAGTAGGAGAAGCCACTCTGCCCTCATGCAGGTCAACTTTATGTCTTCATAATGCACATGACCTTGAGCCACACCAGGGTCTAGGAGAATTCCCAGGTACAAATATTGAGACGTCATCCTAGTAGTCTGGGTTGCAGCGACATGATCTTACTAAAGTAATCCCATACTTAAGTATACTTCAGCACATTAGGAGTTGTGAGAGTGTGTATGGGTGGTTTGAAGATTTATGTAAGAGCGAGGAAGGAAAGTGAGAGTCGACATTGAAAGTGTAGAGAAGAGAGAGAAACTAAAGGAAAGGTTTTAGCAGCTAGACTGTTGTGATCAATCCACTTCAGCCTTATATCCCTAAAGCCAAACCTCAAACATATGGAACCAATCAACAGCTGAAAATCATATTACCACAGTTTTTTCTCTCTGCCTGTCTGTGTTTAATAAAACCATAACATGAGGGTCACGTATGATTGGCTCTCCTTTCAATCTCACTAGTCTACAGAGGGAGTGTGGGTTATTCTAAGCAGCCAATAAGAATACACATTCAGCCCAAAGGTCGGCCAATTGTGTCACAGCTTTCTTGGGTCAGTTACCTTGTACAAAGAAGGTCAGGCAAAATGGTGTCAAGCACATAAAGCACCAAACCATTAAAACAGAATAGCAAAAATCTTTTTAGAAGGTGAAAGAAAGGCCACATCATAAAGCTATAGACATTTATGAGTAATTGTATTATTATATGAGAAGAGAAGGCAAACATGCTTTTTAAATGGGTATGTTCTGTTGCCTTACAATGGGTGAAATCTCTATCTTCTTTTATAATCTGGTCCTCTACATACCAGCTCAATTAAACTACATAAACATTAATTCTAGTTCAGAGCTCCAATGAAGACTAAGGTCCAGTGAGAGGTCAGGGGATTTTCAGTGTGGTATTAACTATAAAATTAATGTTTTTGTTGCCTAACTTAATCTTAATTAGATCCAATTCACTATGAGGCCATACTCTAAACTCTTTCCATTGGATTCATGACACTGAATTGTGTGTGTTTTATTATTATTGTACTGAAATGGAGAGTGTGAACATCCTGTAAAGGGATGTACATCTTGGGTGGTTTCAATCTTTTTTTTTCTCGTTTCTTGCATTTACATGTGCGCGCACACACACACACACACAGATGTGTGGGCCAATTTCCTGAGGGAGACCATGTTTTTACACTTTTTATTGTGTAAAAAAATGTTAATGAAGACATAGAATTCTGCTGAATTCTCAGAGTCCCTCTTAGATCAAGACTTCTGTACCGGTTGTTTCTGGTTTCCAAAAACACCCAAAATTTGGCCCCAATGGGCCACCCTCTGATTTTCTTTGTCTTTCTCTCTCTCTCTTATTTCTAATATCAACCCAGCTGTGTAGGTGTCATTTGAGCTTTGGACATGTCCCACATCCCACCAACTCTACAAAAAAAGAAAAAAAAGAAGAAGAAACAAAAATAACTTACATACATGTTTTAGCCAACCTTAAACACATTACAAATAAGTCAGAAGATTTTTACAGTCACAGAGTGGTGTGCAATATGCGTTTCCATATGAATGGACTAACTTGTAAACAGAAGTCAACCTTGAATTTTTTTATTTCAATTACATTTGAGAAGTCTGATTGCTAATATTTCATGTAGAAGGTGTGTAATTGAAAGAGAATGTTTCACATTAAACTATTTCCAAAACATTTTAGTGTTCTGGATATTGTGCCTAATTGACTCATTCTCAATCTTATTAATGTTGATATTTGCTTGTAAAACAAATATGTCATTTTTGTTATTACAAAGTATAACAATATTGTGGCGAGCAGGGCAGGGTCGAGGGACCGTGAGAGCGTCACGAGAGCCGGTGGCGTGATTGGGAATGAGTGCTACCTGTGAGTCACCGGTCTTGAGTCTCACGGAGGAGCGGAGACATAAAAGGAGGAGCGACGACAGTGAAAGACGAGAGAGGACCATGCCTGGAGTTTATGATGAGTTTTGTGTGGGTGGGCGGCAGTTGTCCGTGAGGGACTGCCGCCATTATGTTTATTTTGTATTTATATTTTATTTTGCACATTAAAGTCTGTTAAAACGTTCGCTGTTTCCCGCCTCCTTCCTCCCTGAACATTGAACATTGTTACAAATATAAACAACGAAATTAGAAGAAATTAATACTTTTATTCAGCAAGTATGCGTTGAAATTATTCAGATGTGACAGTAAAGACATTTATAATGTTACAACAGATTTCTATTTTTAACAAATGCAGTATTTGCATTTGTTCTATTCAATAGTTCTGAAAACATATCCACAAAAGTATCCACAAATATGTTAAGCAACTATTTTCAACATTGATATAAGAAATGATAGCACACAGAATGATTTTTGGATCATGTGACAGTAAAGACTAAAGAACGATGTGGAAAAAATTAAGCTTTACCATCGCAGAAATAAATTACACTTTAAAAAATGTTAAAATGTTAAATTGTAATATTACTATTTTTTACTATATTTTATACAGTAAAATAAATGCAGCCTTAGTGAGCATAAGACACCTCTTTCAAAAACATGAAATTTGTAAAGGGTCAGTCACACAGCGAATACGCATGAATCACGCACGAATTATCAGATTTTCGTTTCTGCGCGGAGCGTGCATCGTATGCGTAATTCGTCGGTGGAACGAATGTGGACCGTCAGTGATTTTAAGTGGATGTGCGTCGAAGGCGGTTTGTGTGTGATTTTGAGTTTTGAACGGTTCAAAAATTTTGCATTATTCATGAGGCGGCGTGCATAGTTTATGTGCCGAGTATGCGTGACTATGCGCGGGACACGCGTCGGCCGTCAGTGTTTATGCATCGGAACTGGTTCGAAACCGCTCACGTCCACGTGACCGCGCACGTATCACGTATGTCATAAAGGCCGCGCACGTATCACGTTCATTCTACTGACATCCACTGACAATGTGGATTCTGAACGTGATTGTACGTGGAACGTTTGCGATATATACAAAGCAGATGGCTTTAGGATAATATTCAGAGGATTTTTTTCAACATTCATCAAAAACATTATTTTCTCAGTTTCTCTAAACACAAATGCTTCCTCCTATATTATCATACCCTGCTCTCTCTCTCTCTCCTCCCTTGGGATGGATAGATTAGTGTGGGGTGATGGGCGATGCTGGTATCATGTGTCAGTGCAGTTCAGATCAAACACAGAAATACTGATGATCTCTGTCCTGCTATAGGGTGCCTTTTTCCCCCTTCTCAAAGAAATCTGGGCCCCTAGAGACCTCAAGTATCAGTGAGGGGATTGATGGGACTCCTCTATCACAGAGCCACAGTCGGAAACAGGGACCACAAATAGGGTAAAGATGGGGATGAAGATCTACGGGATAAACTAAAAATAAACTCTGAGGCTGAGTTTTTAACATATCAAGCACAGTCCAAATCCGTCCTTTTAAAGGGCAGAAAGGTAATGCAGTACTTGTTTGTCATATATTGCAATATGACACTTCCCTCCCTTTCATCATCCCAAGGAGCACAATTATTCAATGTAAACATGTTTAAAATGCTCCGGCTTCATCTCAGTGCTGCTCTTAGTGGCCTTGTTCTAGGTAGGTTAATCACTGGGGCCTCCTGGTCTGGAAATTCCAACCATAAAGGCTTAAATTTAGTTATTAGTAAGGGAGATTCTCTACTTCAGCTAATCAATCAGCGTTAGATGGTGAAATAGACAGAAAAGAGGGAGGGGACTGACTCCTTTATTGCTCTCCTAGGCCACTCAAGCGATCAATACGTTACTTTGATCATAATTAGATGATCAGTTGTTCTTATTTTTTGCACTTTAGAGCTGAAATGACTAATGGTCCTCTGTCTAGAGAGTTCACTCATGCATATGCACTGCTGTCATAAAGGCCACTTCTGTTATAGACCTTCCAAAACAACATGACATAATTTATTGAGTTCTCCTCTCCTTCCTCAAACCAAGTCATTAATCAATTCTGATGCCTTAAGGGTCAATAAGGAAGAAATGGTGTGCAGTGACCCCATGATTACAATAATGATGAAAATGGAAGACACAATATTTTATGCAAAGGCATCAGAATATCCTTAATACTAGTTACGAATAACTAGTACAGTACCTTAGTACAGTTACGAATTATGCAATCAAGTGTAAAAATCTGTAAAATAGGGGATGTATTGATATGATAAAATCACAATACTGAGAAAAAGTATTTGTAAAAATTCAGAATTGAAGCTTTCCTGTAGCTTAATCAGTAGAGCATTGGTGCTTGCAATGCTAATCTCATGGGTTCGATCCCAGGGAAAGCAAGAACTGATTCAATGTGTTCCTTTGGATAAAAGTGCCTGCCAAATGCATAAATGTAAAAATTCAAACATTCTGAAGATATTTCTCTTCTTGTAATTCAATTTCCTACTTAAGCCACTTGCCAACCATTTAAGTTTGTTTGGAGTACAGTCAGTCTTTTCATAAAAATTCAGAGACAAAATGAGTTTGAATTGTTATTTGGATCTAGTTGGATCCTTTTTATTTCCTGTTTTCCCTCTAGATATATAAGTAAATGCAATGTAAGTAAATTCCTACTTGATCTTTCATCCTCCCCTGAAATGGATTCCTGGCTCAGGCTGAAGGGTGAATATTTGTGGTGTTTATTTGATACGTCTTATCACTATTAATGGCTCAAAAAAGTAAAATGTCACGGACAGCCACTAATGCAGCTGTAATTCTCTGCCTTTTTAAATTAAAAGGCTGAGGTCTAAGACTCACTAACCAATTTAAACAAGCCGTCATCGTGAAACGAGACACCCACATCCTCAGCTTGCCACAAACTTCAGGAAATATGTGACTTTGGCATTCAAATACAGCACAGGTCCATTAAGGTTAATTAAGGTTAATTAAATGCCAATAAAAAATATTGTGTGAAACTGATGGAAATACTTAACATTTCTAGACTCCAATAATTATATGTTTCGCACTTCAGTCACTGGGCCGTTACAATTCACAATAGGTTATCTGATCAAAAACGCGGTTTATAACGTCTCCGTTTCAACTTCTCTAAATTACTTCAAGGTCTGCGACATCCAATCCAAACCATCACTGGTAAACACAGATTATAAAAGAAAATATACAGAGCTGCTTGTGCTGATTGGTGTCACTGTAAATGTTTTATAAATAACAAATGTTATTTGTGTTAATAGCTAACCCAGGCTAAATTTACAGATTAACAGTTTGTCTTTCAGTCTCATAAAGCACAAAAGGTATGCTGGGGGTAATGAGAGGCATGTTCACATTCTGACCTAAAACGTAACAGTTTTAGCAAAGCAAAATTTTATTTGGGGCATTCTGTGTCAAATCAATCAAATTTCTGAAACTTCCCCGGCTCAAACTGTTTATTTTTATGAAGAATGACATGAACATGTGATGAAAGCCTGGATATTAAATGTCTTCTATTATTACATATCTTCCTCTTTAATACTATAGTATGGGGGGTAAGGTTGACCACCACGTTATCTTAAGGAAATACACTGTATTTTAATATTGTTTTTAATCCTGTTCTCAACTAAACTAAGAGACTAAGAGAGAGTCAGAGAACCTTTAAAGAACTATATAGGATATATAGCACCTAAACCACACCAAAAGAACTGCTGAAGAACCACTGAAGAACCATACAGGGATTAACAGGTTCTTTATATTGTAACAGTGCCATACAGCACCTTAACCAACCCAAAGAACCGCTGAAGAACCAATTGTGTGTGTGTGTAGCTACAGAATAAACATGAATGAATGAACATCTAAAGTTACGTTTAAAGATACAGTACAATTACTGAAACGAGTCATATCTTGTGTAATCACTCTATAAGTGTTTCAGTAAAACAGCTTGTAAACAATATTGTCACATAGCATTTACTTCAGGCAAGTCAACTCTTTAGCTAAATATATGTACTATATTAGCCTGTATATTCATTATATTTCACTTAGCCTGTTAGTCATGTCTTGATTATTTAATGTAATGTTTAAATAAATCTGTTGTAAAATAATAACCACTGTGTGAATGATTATATTTATTATACAACAACTAATCTGAGTAAAAACAATCGAGTCATTTTATAACTCGATTTGGAGGTTAATGCAAACCTGCCTTATGTTCAGTTTACTGCATTTAGACTAATAGTTTGGGCTCTTTTGTTAACCTTTATATTAAAGGTTATATTAAATTATCGTAAAGGTCTACCTAAATAGTTAACAGCGTAAGCAGAGATTTTTTTTATTCTTAATTATAATTGGATTCATTTAAAGACAGAGACAGAATTTGTTCAGTAAACCACTGTTTAATAATAAAAAATGTAATGTTTGGTTTCCTCCCCCCGGTGTACCAAACCATACCAAATCAAACTGTGACTTCAAGAACGAGGTATGTACCGAACTGTCATTTTTTTGTACTGTTACTTCCATAATATATATGTACATATGCTGTAGTTTAGGTAACATTCACAGTTAATTTGGCTCCAAAGATTCTGAAGAGGCATTCGCAATTAATGTTTCTGATGTGTGAGTGTGTGTCTGACATGTCTTTTAAACCTTAGAGGAGCAGAAGTATAGGTAACAAGGGATTGAAGGTCAAACACAATGTCTAAGACAGGTGTCTCATTTTTTCTGCAGAGCAAAAACCAAGACTGTGAGAAAGCTAGAAGATAGAACCATTTTTAAATTGTTCCTGATCAAAACCAGATGGTCAGCATCTATAGGTTCTGATTATGCATGGCTAACAAATACATAGAGACTAAACCTTCACAGCCCCTCTGCTTTTAACAACTCGACCGAGAGAATTTAAAGGTGACAGGTCAGAAAAGGGTGTCTGTGTATGTTTGAAATACTAACATTTCACACGGATAGACAGACAGAAATAGATTTCAGAAGGATAAGTTGATGGGATCACAGCTTGACTTAAGAGACCACACAGTCTTAAGCTACCAAAAGCTGGCTTTAAAAGGTTAGATAGCTATGACCTTTTCCTTCCTAAAGTCAAACGCTGTTCAGATAAGTGCCATCCGAGGGTTTTAAAGTCAATAAGCTTCACAAAAGCATTTAAACCACATTGCTGTTGACATTCAAATAGTCACGACTGACATAAGCAATAATCAGAACTAACGGGAACCTTCTGCCTTGATTGTGACTAAACAAAAAAGGCAGAATTAAAGACAGTAAAATGTATGAAAAAGAGCTGAGACTACTATACTCTTATTGGTAGCTGAGATCAAAACAAAATTAATGAGTGAACACAACAGTGAATATTTAGGATTTTTTTGAATAATGAGAGGTCCAGCTTTCTGTGATTTGTTAAAGATTTAATTTCATTAGAACTGTTTCCCCCCCCAATGTTTTTCATTGTTGAAAAATGTAACTAAAATGAAATCAAATTTTACCCTGTTCCTGTTGTAAATCCACTAGTATTAGAGTAAAAAAAGATTAATTAATGCATACCACAATTATTTGATTCCAAAAATGCTCCCTGTGATTCCTACGGCCAGTCCAGACCCTCAGTTAGACAGAAAGAATGAGAGATATATAGGTCAGACATATTATGGTGTAATTAACTTTCATCATCATCAAAGCAACATCTGGCATTGAACAAAACTGTGTCACCATCGGAAATGTGCAGGTGAAAAGGGTCTGTGTTTTTTAGCCCTTCTAAGGAAAGAGAATATGAAAGGAGGGGAGACACAGTATGTGTCGGTTATACAGAGAGTACAGTAGAGATGAGATGATTACACAGAGAATAGGGACCTGATCTGAGCCTCAGGAAAGATGATTACAGTCATTACAGAAAGAAAGAAAGAAAGAAAAGAAAGAAAGAAAGAAAGAAAGAAAGAAAGAAAGAAAGAAAGAAAGAAAGAAAGAAAGAAAGAAAGAAAGAAAGAAAGAAAGAAAGAAAGAAAGAAAAAGGTTCCTATTGGGTCCTGAAAAAAATGACAAACCAAAGTTTCTCACAAAGAAAAAAGTATATGAAATAGTGTCTCAATAGAAAATGTGTAAATACACTACGGCTCAAAGGTTTGGGACTCATCATGTTTTTGAAAGAAGCCTCTTATGCTCACCAAGGTTTTATGTTTTTATTTTTTTTTAAACAGTAAAAAAAGAGTAACATTGTGAAATATTGTTACAATTTTAAATCACTGTTTTTCATTTCAATTGATTACTGGGGCGTCAACCAATTACTCCAGTCTTCATGATCCTTCAGAAATCCTTCTAATATGCTGGTTTGCTGCTCAGTAAACATTTATTATCAATGTTATATTTTTGGAAGAACAGAATTTGGAAGAACAGACATTATTTTGATACATTTTATGCATCATTGCTGAATAAAAGTGTTCTAATGAGGATTATGTTTAAGAGATGAAAAATGTAAGTAATTCGACATAAAACCAAAAAAAGTCAATGAATGTGTTTACAAGCACGATCTTAGACCAATTAGACTTAATAACCCACCCACAAAAAGTCCTTTAAATTAAATGCACTTAGATTTTTTTTATGTGATTTTATTTAGTCAGCTTGTTCATTGTATATCTATTTTAAAATCTTATGAAAACAATGTTTGTTTCCCTTTATTTGGTTGTTATAAGGCGATTTTTGTCAGTATTTTGTTGTACATGTAAACACACTTAACAGAAAGTGCCCACTGAAATAGAAAAACAAACAAAAATGTGTGTGTTTGGTAACTCATGCTTGCTGAAAAGTCTCTTGATTTCAGCTTAGTTGAGCAGGCAAAAGAACAGCTGAATCTAATGGTTGCTTTACACAATGAGACAATAAAGAAAGTTTAGGGTGGTCGTGTAGAAGACGTCTGTGTATGCATGTACTATATGGTCAGTGTAGCTGTAATCTGGACTAATCAAATTTTACCTAATCTAGAAAGCACACTCTTGAACATGAACAAAAGGCAAAGTAAAGAGGGCCCCCACATCACTAAAACCACCGCATATCATGCTAAAAAAATAGACATCGTCTTACTGTCACACACACCAAATGACCAACATATGCTGTAACAAACTTCATGTGTAATATGAAAGAACGGAGCCGGAGGAAACAAGACGTTGTTTTTCATATCAATGTTTAGACTTGATATGCTATTTAGCTCTTAACAAAGAATAGTTTATGAAAGATGATAACTCTGTTCTTAACTTATCCATGAGCTGCATCTCATCATTGCCAGAGTTTGAAACTCTCACAGTGCAATTCTACCCCGATCAAGATTTAATAGACACAGCAAACTCAATGGTAATATTGAATATATATTGAATATTTTTTTGTTATTACAGAATTAATATTTTCTCGTTTTATTTGTCTTATCTCATTAGTTCTGTGTATAGAATGAGTAAGATATGTCTAATTAATTTTTAATTACTGTATTTAATTTTGTATTACTGTAGCTTTATTACATTCTCCCGCGATTTGCGAATCTCAAAGTATCACGGCACGTGAGTGGACGCTCTTCTCGTTCTGTTTTACGCGTTGAATAAACAAAATGGACATTCGTCGTTTTTTTAATAAATCCACTACTAAAAGTGTTAAATCTATCAGAGGAGAAGACAGTGGACATCTACGCATCTCGGAAAAAGAGGCGGCTTCTTCTGCATTAGGTAAGATATTGTAATGTCTGAAGTAGTTCTATGACAGGTCAAGGGAGGCTCTGTTTATGAACTTTAATCGGAATGAAGAAGAGCACACTGTAACAAGCGCACCCGTCTAACACACTCGCTTTTTTTCGCCGCACTTCTGAACTCCCCGTGTTAACCCTATCACTGCCGATGCAAAACAAAACAGCAGCTATAAAGAGTCTGTTCTATTCGCTATTCTTTGTATAAAGCAGTGGTTCTCAAATAGGGGGGCGCGGAGCGATGCCGGGGGGGGCGCGTTACCCTGGGGTACATGCTTTTTTGCCAGGGAGTAGTTTTCTTGCACTGAACAAGAGCAGCAGATATGAAGTTCAGATAACCATCCCCTCATCCTTTGACGTGTACGATACCTCTTCATTGGGGGCCGTGACAGAAAATAATTGAGAAGCACTGGTATGAAGTCATTGTTCATTGTAAATGTATTTTATATGTAGAATGAATGATATATAAATATGATATTAAAAAAATCCCCCCAAGCACAAAAGTGAAAATCCGCCTATGGATAAAGGATATGTAAGAATAATTTAGTGTTATTCTATTGTTAAAGTATTTTTCTAAAATAATTAGACTATTTATTTGTCAAAAATATTGTAATATTATCAAGTTATTAGTTAAATTATAAAAAAGAATCCAATGTAAAGCTGATGTTGAAGGAATAGTTCACCCAAAAATGAATGTTCTAATCCTGCGCACACACACACATATTCTATTTTGAAGAACAATAATGTCCCAACATAGGCCCTAATTGGCTTTCATTGCAAGGACAAAGAAAACAAACACATAGACATTAAATAAATAACACTGAACAGCATAGGATGTTTATATTCCAACCTAACACTGGATGTATTTACAAATCTTACACTGATTACGCTTTTAACACTAACCAAACACTGTGCAAGGTCACTTAAATATGTAAATGCCCTTAAAATACAATCCTTAAATACATTATTGCAAAAGGTTATAAGCAATCTGGGAAAAACCTGATCAAACCCCTACACATCTGTCCCATTTCAGTCTAAATGTAAACTGTTTATTTGATGTCTATGTCTTGTGTACATATCAGTTTACATTTTCATATAACAATTGGAATTGGGAAACAAATACATGTAAAAAATATTATTGCATTGCCTTGTTGTAATAATAAGCAGAATATTTATCAACATATTATTGTGCTTGTAGACATACTCAATTTCATCAGGCTGATGCTATAACTAGAACATAACCAGCACAGCCACAAATCAACATTTCCTTTAACATATTAGCTGTTGAGTCTTCCACAGAGAGGGTGACTAAGTTCAGAGTTACAGCTTATGTTGTTCATTATCCGGTGTCTGCTCGGACACCAGCGGCAGGATTTGATTGGCTCTGCCTAGTCTCGGAGAGCCAACACAGATCTGACTTTAAACTGAAGCAGAGGCTGATAATAAAATTTCCCCCACACAGGGATGAGATTAACTCGTACGAGTCCTCCTGGATAGAGAATGTTCTCTTTTTCTACCTCCCCGCATCTGCTCATTTAAAATGAGCTGCTGACAGGAGGATTTCCACACTTTTTTGAACTGTGGATGCTCCACTCGTATGTGTGAGTGCATGTCTCTCAAGTCAAGTGCCAGTTTTAAGTGAAAATTTATACTGTTTGGCTACAACAACAACAAAAAATCGACACTCTGCACTACTATTGTTAAATTGTGTTTGTGAAATGTCAAACAGGAAACTATCTGTTTACTAACTTAAATCATTGGGTGGCTTAAAGTTCTGCTTTTACAATGGCACTTCACTTTTATACCACCACAGTCCATCTTTTAGGTCTCACTGCTTTAAGGCGCTTAACTCAGTAGTCTGAAAGTGTCCAGATAATCTGCAATGTCCAAATTCTACATAAAGACACAAAATGCATCCTTACATTTTAATACACATAAATCACAATCGCACACAAATAATGGCATAAACACGTGTTTTTGAGGTATACAGTGGCCGCCAAAAATATTGGACATTAAAATGAATGAATGTCTTTGCATTAGACAGCAAAATATCAAACCATGTGCAATTTATTTCAAAGAAATAAACCATGAACAAGTTTCTTCAAGTTTAGTACTCAGTGTTGGGGAAAGTTTCTTTTAAAAGAATTGTGACAATATTGCGGTACTCCCTAAATTTAGGGGTGAATTCAGGGTGATTGAGACACTTTTTGCCATTGACCAAAACTAATCGCTTTAGCTACTTTTTATGGAAAGCAGTGTGTTACATCATTTTATATTACTTTTTCTCAACCGGACTGGGCTTGCTAGTTCTATTTTTGGCAAATGTAAAGTGATATGAATAAGCCTCACACGCCTGTACAGTAGAGGACACAGCTTAAACAAACCATTCAGATGTGCTTCCATTCCAGATTGTTGGAGAATAGGACACAGGAGAAGATAGTTCAATACTCTCTCCTGCCCTATGTTGAGGGAATCAGGAGTAATGCACAGAGGTGTTGTGTAGGCTGTGTGAACATGATGCTTATTGCAGTTCTAGACTAAATGCGAGCTTGCATTGCATTGAGGCTTAGCAATGCATGTCAGTCAAGAAATGTGAAAAAGTATCATATGTTACTTATTTGGAAAATTTGAAAGTTATCTGACTATGTAACTTGCATTACATGTATTTAGGAATGTCTCAAGCCGATCTCAAGCATTTTTTTTTACTGAGCAGTATTGGTTATCCTAAACCTGATCCTTTATTTTACGTCGGCTGTCACAGGAAGTTGTATAGTAGGTGGCAGTATGCATCTTTAAGTGGGTTCGCCAACTGCCATTTGAAGAAAAAGAAGCTCAACTGTGGGTGCGTGACATGAAAGTGGCAATGAGATCTGATCTAGCACGCCACACACACATTCAAGCTTCCTTGTCTAGTGCACTTTTGTAGCGAATCCCTCGAAAGTCATTTATTTACTGTTTACTTATATGTGCCTTCAGACTATCTGAGACGTTGTTGCCACAGATTGCGTCTTGCTTTGGACTTGACTGAGACATTGTCAGTCTCTCACTGTTTTTCTCACATTTATTTTGCTCATTGTACAAACACAAACAGTCCCATATTCATAATTGTGTCCACATAGTTGGTTTACAATGCAATATAATACATATATTACTTCAAATTCAGACACATGGTTTTTTGGCTGTTTTATAGTTATCAATAGGTGGTTGTCCGTGTCAATTTTATGTACTGAACTACACCTGTAGATATTCTACTAAAAATATATCTACTAAAAATAGCCCTGCGACCTGTTTTGTACAGAAGGTTCTAGCATTTTTTTTTTGCAAATGCAACATGGTTTGATAGTGTGATACCAATGCAATGGAATTTATACCTTTCCAAGCACAATTGTGAATCTGCTTATGCATTGTGTGTGTGAGAGACCATCGAAATCCATGCTAATGGTTGTCTATTGCTACTGTCCATTATATTGTCAGTATCCTTAGATACTTTCTAACTGAATCCTGTGAGCCTCTACAGATTACTACAGATACGATTTTCCATGAGAGCGCATATCTGGAGATCATCAAGAGACAGCACAATACCCACAACAATACCAGAAGCAAAGTTAGCACAGTAACTACACAAAATTAGGTCTTAGCACTTCAACAACGGTAGGAAAATACACCTCTTTACTTTCTTTAAACATAACTCACTTGATGTCCTGCACCTCTGAAGCCTCCCAGGCCACCCAGCCTCAGCAGCACCATATCAATCTTCACCAGCATGTTTCTCTATTGGTTTTTCTCTTAATTTCTCTTCCGACTGAGCAGACACCAACTCTGGAGTCAAGGTCTTTTGTTCCCTCCATTTCACGTGCCATAAAAACAAACAGAACTCAAGATGGCTGCCATTGCGATAAAGCAGTAAAATAAACAAATGCATGAGCGTTACCTGCTGGCTCAAGAATCTGTGAGTGGTTTAGATGTTTAATGTTCAGTGCAAGTTGCTTTATTTTACTTTAAAATGACATGACCATGTCTTTGAAGCCAGTGAAGGAAATAATGTAATCAGCCGAAGCCAACAGTGTATGGCTTAGTGCTTGTGTGTATATCCAATTATGTGATGATTTTATGATGATTCCAATGCAATCAAAAGTAACAGATTTCTTTACATTCACTATTATGGTGTTTGATAGCAGCTGCTAGATCAGATGTTGAGGGATTCCTGTCAGTATGTAAAAAAAAAAAACATCACTGGCTTACAGAAAAGCATTTTGGGTTACGAGTTCGCTCTTGGAACAAATTAAACTCGTAAACCGAGATATTACTGTATACATATATTTATATATATATACAGTATATATATATATATATATATATATATATATATATATATATATATATATATATATATATATATATATATATAAAAATACTACTACTACTACTAATAATAATAATAATAATAGTTACTGGACACCTAAACTTAAAAAAAAGTCTTTTGGTATCTTTCACAGAAAATAAATATAGGTTGATCTATACTTGTAGGCCTTTAATCAAAGGGTAAATACTGAAACTGACAGGAGGGATTTGTTGTAGGTAATACATCAGAGGTGAAATGATGAAAAAACTGCATCTATCTCTCTTGAGGGCAAAGGTTGAGAAAGCTTGACCCTCTATTGACACAGGGGTGGCAACTAAGTTCAAATCCCAGGTGGATCAAGTCAAAAGTGGGGTGCAGTAAGGTGAGGACACTTTCTCAGATCAGTCTCTCAGATAGACACCCGGAAGCTTTCAGTGGACAACACTAAGAGAAGGTTACTGATTGTTTAAAGTTTATTTTTATTCTCACATGTATGTGCATTGTACAGTATAAGGAATGGAAGGACTGGAGACATGCTTTTTAATAACCTTTGGTCACATGAAAATCTTTAGGGGAAAATAAATCCATCTTATTAAGTTGGCTGAGAAGCAGCCAACTTACTGATGTTGTTATAAACTTATTATTATTATTATTCTTCTGGCTTTGGTGCTACAGACCCCAAAATCAGAACAGGCCGCAGGAAATAGTGTGCTATATCTTTTCTAAGGGATCGGACCTACGGTTTTCCTAAAAATGGCGAAAAAAGCCCCCAAAAAAGTCCCATTGACTTTGCATTGCGGAATGTTCAGATATTTCAAAATCCAACTGTCTCCAAATTCAAATCTAAACACTGCAGCTGCTGAGAGTCAGTGAAGGGGCGGTTCTATCAACTGTTTCTCATCCAATCAGAATCAGTGATGCTGCCATTCTACCTAATATGGCAAATGACAGGAAACAGGAAGTGCTTGCACTTCCTGTTTCCTGTTTCATTCCCTTCATGTTTCATGGTAACTTGCACAGGGATTTTGTATTGAACATAACTCTGTATCACAGTATCGTACACTCAAGGGGGAGGGCTCTTTTTAATCAGGTAACCAATGACTGTCTCAGGATCATTATGAAGCCACTCCCTAACAACCAAACAGAGTACCCTAGCAACCGTTTAGCCAGACCTATATCTCTGGATCCGAGCATCGTAGAGACATGGGGGTTGGGTCTATTGACTCATGCTGGCAAACAGGACTTCCAACATGCTACATATGCTAGCAGTGAATAGCTACATGCTAATAGTGGTTAGCTAAGTGTTAAATTGTGCTAGGAATGCCATAGTAACTACCCAGAAGACCTCACAACTACCTAGTAACATCCTAGCAACCACCCTGGATACCCTAGAAACTGCCTAGCAACCACCCAAAATACCCTAGCAACGCCTTAGCAACCACCCTGTTTACCCTAGCAACTGCCTAGCAACCACCCAAAATACCCTAGCATCTGCCTAGCAACCACTCAGGATACCCTAGCAACCACCTAGCAACACCCTAGCAACCACCCCAGATACCCTAGCAACTGCCTAGCAACACCCTAGCAACCACCCAGGATACCCTAGCAACCACCTAGCAACACCCTAGCAACCACCCAAAATACCCTAGCAACCGCCCCGGTTACCTTAGCAACACCCTAGCAACCACTCTGGTTACCTTAGCAACTCCTTAGCAACACCCTAGCAACCTTCCTGGTTACCCTAGCAACCACCTAGAAACACCCTAGCAACAACACTGGTTACCCTAGCAACCACCTAGCAACACCCTAGCAACCACCCAAAATACCCTAGCAACCGCCTAGCAACCAGGAATGCCATAGTAACTACCCAGAAGACCTCACAACTACCTAGTAACATCCTAGCAACCACCCTGGATACCCTAGCAACTGCCTAGCAACCACCCCAGTTACCCTAGCAACCACCTAGCAACACCCTAGCAACCGCCCCAGATACCCTAGCAACTGCCTAGCAACCACACAAAATACCCTAGCAACTGTCTAGCAATGCCCTAACAACCACCCTGTTTACCCTAGCAACCGCCTAGCAACACCCTAGCAACCACCCAGGATACCCTAGCAACCGCCTAGCAACCACTCTGGTTACCCTAGCAACCGCCTAGCAACACCCTAGCAACGAACCAAAATACCCTAGCAACCGCCTAGCAACCACCCCAGTTACCCTAGCAACTGCCTAGCAACCACTCAGGATACCCTAGCAACCACCTAGCAACACCCTAGCAACCGCCCCAGATACCCTAGCAACTGCCTAGCAACCAGCCTGTTTACCCTAGCAACCGCTTAGCAACACCCTAGCAACCACCCAAAAATACCCTAGCAACTACCTACCAACACCCTAAGCAACCTGTTAATTTCTGATATCGTAACGTACTTTGTATTTAATGTTAAATTGTGCTACCAACATGCAAAATTAACGTTTCCGGTGCAACGTTCTCAGCCAACTTCTAAAGTTTGTCTCGACGAACTTTATCCTCTCTAGTTATACAGTGCAAGACAAAGTTTTTCTTCATTTCTAATTTTGCACAATGCCAAAGGCTTAAAAAGCCCTCTAATTATAATAAATGCTACCAAACTGAGAAAATGTCTCCCATTACTTGCCACAGGGAACGCTGGGTTGGCGGGATGCTTATGTTTATGTGTTCAAGTTGAACTTCAGTTCCCATGATTCAACTAAGTTGGACATGCCTCCACTTCCTCAGTGTCTGTCACCAATCTGTCACGAAGGAAATAAGTGGCAATCAATGTAATTCTGGTCGGCTAAAGTGCGACTGTGAGGGTGGCACAAGCCTGTATTCAATCATGGGAAACAAAATTGTGGCCTGCTTTCTATCAAAAAGATATTTGCTTAATTCTGTTTTTCTTCTCTTTTTTTCCTACTTCCCTCTATATTGGATATTTGATACAAAGAAAAGGCAGAGGAGGGCAGCTGAGGGAAGAAGGGCTGGATAAATGAAGAAAAATGCCAAGAATTAAAAAGAAAACCTTGAGGCTTAGCAAACTGAAAAGTCTGAACTGTCAAGGAATATAGGGAAGGGCTACATAATGGTCCAAGACTACAAAGCTGATCATTTTTCATTATTACAAAAATCAAATTACATCCTCTAATGGTGGAATAAATTAGTGTAATCATGCATGAATGGGTTGTTCATCATCTGCCCCCTGGGGGATTTTCTGATTAATAGAGGACTGGCAGTCATCACTGACATTTTACATGCACGTCACACCTTTTAAAGCTGATACCTAAAGCCTAATTTACCAAGCCCACAAGCATCAGATGAAGATGGAATTGTCTGGAAGTACTAAAAGTGCTCATCAGTCTTCGTCAGAACATGATGTGAGGAGATTGGAGGTTGTAATATAATTGGTTAGACAATTTTAGGGGGTGTGGTGAAATCTTCCAAATACAGTAGAAAGAAATTATGATATTGTAAATACATTTAAAAATAACAATATCTGGATATCTTCAAAGCACTTTCTGTTAAAAAGTTTACATCTCAGAAACTCACATATGTGCATTCTTCAAAGAAGTTAGAGGAGAAAATGTTTGCTGCACATGTTAGAATATGTCGAGTAATCTGACTGTTACTTTTTTTGATCGATTATGACCCAAAATAAATAATAAAATAAACATTCTAAAGTAACTGCACGAAAAAATAAAGCAACAAGTGTATATTCATAACTAAGTAACTCATGGCAAGAGATCTAATAGAAAGTCAATATAATAATTAGTCCATCTCATATCCTGCAGAGGATCAACTGTAGACATGGATCAGAAATTCAGCTTTGGAAGCAAAGTCGTTCTCAATAAAACTTCTGCTAGACGACCTTGGTTATGGTGGGCTTAGTCAAGCACACTTCTTTAATACTTTGTACTTCTGCCAACATTACTCACGTGCTCCCAGACATGTGGGATGCATGAGAGTTAAGCTCTGAACATGCAGAATACTTGTGAAAAAATATATCTGAATAATATTTATATATCAATTACGCTTATAATGATATACAGTGTCAATAAAAATGCACTGTATCAGAATATGGAAAAGTGGATGCTGCACATTAGTGGGGGTTGAGGAGATTCCTCCTTTGCATATGTAAAGTGATGTGGGTACCAAGAAAAGCTATATATAAGCTCTATGAATATAACTTCTTCTTCTAGATGGAAGAGGTTAAACTTAACAAGCTTACTTAAAGGTGTTTTAAGGACTGTGAGATTGAGAATGGGTCTTGCACATGAATAAAACTCATTACTGTATTACATTAGAGCTGTTTTTAAGTGCAGCTCAAGGGTGTTCAGAGCAAGCAAAACAGAAAAAGCACGAGATGAATGAGTCACGTTGTCACAGATCATGTCTGTTCATAAGACATAAAAGAGAAAACCAAAGGCAAACTCAATGGCAAAGATGGACACACAGTCAGACTTTTAGTGCACATTACATGCACCTTAATAAGACGCTGAACTGAAACCTCCAAACTTCCACATGCACACTATCTATAGCTCAGAAAGTTTAGTATGGCCACCGTTAAGTATTAAAACATTGAAGCCCTCAGAATTGCAACATTGATAGAAGACTGATCTGTTACAAACCATGCAGATTTGAACCCTGCATTCTGTCCACTGCATTTTTCCAAAACCTAGTGAGATGCCTATCACACACACACACACACACACACACGGTTTAAGGGTTTAAAAACAAAAGGTTCAGTGGAGTTCGATATACAACTTTAAATTTTATGACAAAAAGGTTCTAAATAAGAAGAAATGTATCTAATGGTTGCATAAAGTATGTTTACAAGCTGTTTAATTCACTAACTTTAATTATAAAAAAGATTTTTAGTTAAGAGCTCACATGCTTGATCATTCTGAGTTTGTTTTTATCATTAAATTACTTATTATTTTGAACTTCTCTGATTCTTTGTCATTGTTGGAACTTTCTAGTCATCATCTTTGTAACAAATGAATTAAAGCTAAATCCATAAAATTATTCATGATTGAACTCCTAAAAAATAGGGATAGGGAACCATTTTTACATTTTTGGTAAATGCATTTTTCCAAAAGAGCAACAGTAAAAAATGTATTTAAAAAAAATTCAATAGTAGTAACTTTATACAAGGTTCATAGACAACTAAGAACAAACAAATGCAAAATACAATAAAAAAACAGATTGCAATGTGGAATTAATATGGTTAATTGTGCAGGGCTGAGGAGCTTAAATCCTCTTCTTGTGTGTGAGTGAATGAGTGATGTTCCAGTGCTTATTTCTATGTTCACATTAATTCTTGACATCTTAGCATTTTACATATTTCTGTGAGTATTTGGACGCGTTTCACTCGGAGAGCGCGCACAGAAAGCATCCTGAAAAATACTGGATTCAGTTCTCTTTCAAGACTTCAAGCACTTTTAATATAGTAATGATTTATTTACTTAATAGGCTGCTGATAATACACAACACGACTTCAAAGTATGTGGTTTTATTTAAAAGAAAGAACAACCAGGACAGGCTAAACACAATCTAGAAAGCATTATAACTACAGAATCATTAAATAGTGGCACTTCAAACTCATTTAAAACCTCAACCTCATGTGAGATGGTTCCATGTTCCCTAAACCCTCTGGGTTTCAGTTTTGCTGCTGTTCTAAAAACTGTTTTTGCCATTTCTACAAACAAGCACTGTAGCTGCTTGAATTTGAGCGCAGAAGCTCTATATTACACAGAAAGAAGTGGTTTGCAGTTGATTGCTGCCGCAACACACACTTTGGCCGGTACAACTTATTATTATCATTAACTTTTCATTAATTTCAGTAGGCTGTACAACAAAACAATTGTAATTGGCTGCTTTTTTTTCTGCAGAAGGCGGATCTCTTTTGATTTGTCTAATTTTTGTATAGCTCATTTGTTGGTAGAGGGTGAGAGATGGATATATCCCAGTGCTTCCCTAAAAGGTTCTATGAAGCACCTGCAAGAACCATTTAAAGGTCCACAGAAGTGCCTTGAAACAAACAGCATTATTCAATGTGTTGACGTAATTTCCACTGAAACAGGAAGACAGGGCGGGACATATCGAACAGCCCCTCCCCTTTTATAAAACAGCCAGTAGCATTTTGTTTATATCATAGCTCGGCCAGAGTCGTTTAAGCTCGGTAAAGGTGCAGTTTCCTCATAATCTCCTCCATATCGCTTTAAAATATAACATTCTTTGCAGGATTCAAATGGTTTCGATACGTTTTTTGGTATGTGCTGACACCTGCAAATGATCCGCTCTGTGCCATCATGCCTCTGGCAAACTGTGTGTGCGGTTCAGCTTCTCATCAGATTTTCTTGATTGGAAAGAAAATATGATGAGAAGCCGAAGTGCAGTGTGATGTCATCAAAATCATTGATACATACTAGCAGACTTGAGAGGCTGTACGTTTTTGAACGCTTATATCTTCTAAAAGCGAATTTTGTCATTGTTTTGGAGCACACTAGCTTTTAGATAACAGTAAGACTAACACATTTGTACTAAAAACTAAAAAAACCTTTTTTGATTTCATGGCGTTTTTAAGGTTCTATATAGAACCTTTCCTTCTAAAACTGTATGGAAGCAGCATTTTAAGTTAAGATGTTCCAAAAGGTAAGTAACTTAAGACAACTTTAAGATATTAATTCAAGCCAAATTATAAACAATCCCAGAATCCCAGTGTAAAACAAAAATGGCACTCTCATTTCACATGCACCATATTAACTCTATTGGAAAATATAATGTATTGACACACCTTCAGACTCTTTTACTCACTTTCTCCCTCAGTCTCTCTTTAACTATTGTTTTAGTTGTCCTCAGTGTATTTTACATAAAGTTCATACAGTTTGAGCAGTCAAAATCATATAACAACTACATTAATAAATAGCTCCACTGGAACCAAAAACAAAATAATTACACAGATCCTAAGAGTCTAACCCCCTCTTCCTGAACATGAGGACCCCCTAAGGACCCCATGCCAGGTATTCCACACAGTGCCTGGAGAGAAAGACCAAAGTGCAAAGCTGGCTTAGTTTTTAGTTTTAAATCTTTCTTTTCTCTTCACGTCTGTGTGTGGAAGGTTAACCGTTTCGACACATAGAAAACAGCCAGTCATCAGTCAATTCAGTTTTCATAAAAATGTAATCTGACAGTGGATCACTAGACCCCTGAGTTGTCAGCAGACTGCCCTGAAGGGGTCTTTGTCCATAATTTCAGCCCTAACCGCCCAGGGGAGTCTTACCTTTCCCATGTCCTCCTAAACTCTACATAAACCCTTCTCCCTTACAGCATGTGGTGCTGGAGCATGCTGGGCTAGCTGAGGTGCTCAAGATGTGTTTTTCATGTTATGAAAATGTTGTGCACGTTTGGAGAACGTTTGGAAACCTGTAAAGTGCTAGTAAAATACTGCGAAATATGGCCTGAAATATGGCAGTTTGTCCCCCATGTGTGACCTCTGACCTGGGTCACTGAAAAAAATCTTTGTTTTCATTTTACAGTAGGTAGAATGTGTGAAACTGTGTGTGTTTGTACGTGTGTGTCATGCTCATCTGGAAGAAATGAAAAGTCTTTTTGAATGTTTTGACAGCTTGGGTGAGTTAGAGCGTCTGCTAATCATAACCACACTTGGTTATAATATTCACTTGATACCTCTTGAATAAACAAGCCTATGCATACATATACACATGTGCACAACAGGCCATGTAATATCTCAAATTACGCATTATGGATAGATTATAACCATTGCTATAGCTACATCAAGATAAGAATACAAATAATTAAAAATGTAAGATAATTTTTTTTTTTTTCACTATCGTTCAAAGGTTTGTGGTCAGTAAAATGTTTTATTTTTTGTTGTTTAATGTTCTTATGCTCACCAGGTCTGTATTTATCTGGTTTTAAAAAATACAATAAAAAGAGAAATACTGTGAAATATTATTACAATTTAGAATAACTGGTTTCTATTCTAGTATATATTAGACTGTAATTTATCCCAGTGATGGCAAGCTGAATTTTCAGCATTACTCCATTCTTCAGTGTCACATGATCCTTCAGAAAACAGTAATATACTACTGATATACTAATAAACTAAATATTTATATTATTATCATCACTTACCGAGATACATTTTCAGGATTCTTTGATGAAGAGAAAGTTGAAAATTAGAGCATTTATTTGAAATCTAAAAGATTTTACGGTCACTTTTTTATTTTTTTTGAATGTCCATCCTTGCCAACAGATTTTTGAAATATATTATTTCCACTAAGAAAGGCCACTATAGAAAACTCAAGGTGTACTAGCATTTTCTTTCCTGCATTCTGTGGCCATTGCTGCTTTTTTTTCTGCTAGTTTATTCTGTTCATGCTCTTGTGTTTCACTTTCTACACATTATATTTCTAGAAGCAAAAACGTACTTAATGCAAATTAAGCACATTGAGGAATAAGCGAAAACAAATGTGGAAGAAAAAACAGATATTCCAGCACATAATATAATAACGGTTTACAGATGAGTTTACAGTTTACAGCATCCAAAGAGGACAGGCCAAGCAGAGGTGCTCCTGACATTGCTGAGATGAGAAAGCCAACAGATTTCTTTGGATTGACAGAACATTTATGCTATGTGTGTGAACAACTTAAACGTGTATGTGTTCCAACTATTAAGGAGTCAAAGAGTTTGAGCTAAAGTCACAATTCTGAAGAAGATTAAAGAAAACAAACTTCCTTCACATTGTTTACTTGTAAGTCTGTAAGTCTATGTGGTGAGGGCACTGAAAATCAGTTATCTTGACTTAGTGTAAGATGGTGTCCCACTAGTCTACTCAAAACATCATCTGATGACTGTTATTGCTGAAATCGCGCTCGCTTCTGCCAGAGGTCTGTCACACATGCACCAATTAAGAATAAAAGAGGGATGACAGATTAAACGACTGCCTCTGACATTTCTCTCTGAAATTCATCATGTATAGACCCATTTTGGCGTGCAAATTAATAATATAATACGTTGCTTGTTAGCAGCTGTACATAAATTATACATGTTAGCTAGATTATTTTCATTATTTGCCGTATTTTTATGCTAAAATATAACTAAATAATGGTTTGTATTTAAAAAGACCTTTTGCGTGTCATTATGTGTAATGGGTTTGATAGAGACGAGCAACCATGTGATCAACGAAGTTATGCTTCAGACTTTCTGCTCTTGTATGGAAAATCACTAGTTTTGTTTATCTTTCTTTCTTTCTTAGCCAATCAGAATCATTTAACCGTCATCATTGACGTAGTTAGTAGCCTCTGTTAGACTTTAATTGCCTTAATGTTATTGAAAGTGAGGCGGCCTACGAACTCCTTGTGAGACTTGAAGCTGGCTTCTGCTGATGAAAATGCAAACTAAACCACTAAAATGTCTTCTATTGACTGCACTTCTGACTCTTCATTCAACATCTGGTCCTCGGGTCTTAACTGTAATTCCCCTACAAGTTGTTTAGCTGCAGAACTTCTGTTAAGGCAGTGGTTCTCAAATAGTGGGGCCAGGGGGGGCGCGCGTGACCCTGGGGTACATGCTTTTTTTTTTTTGCCAGGGAGTAGGTTTTCTTGCACTGAACACGAGCAGCAGATATGAAGTTCAGATAACCGTCCCCTCATCCTTTGACGTGTACGATCACACTGGTGTTCATGTGTGTCACGTGATCAACCACTAAATTCACACGTGTTTTCACGCGATATCTGGCACTGATCCAAAAAAAGACGTGCTCAGAGCTTGTCATTTAATCACAACAATTCAGTGTTTTCAACCACATAAGATTTCTTTTAGGTTTCAACAAGTTGAGTAAACAAGTTGGTGACTATTTTGAATTATTTATTTTACACCGCTTTTTGTGAATGCGGTATGTCACGTGAAAAGCATGACGCGTTCCCATGGAAACAATAAGGCGGAAGTTCCAAAATGGGGGGAAGGGGGGAGCACAAAATTTTTACCTCTTCCTAGGGGGGCGTGACAGAAAATAATTGAGAAGCACTGTGTTGAGGGAACATAGTGAGTATTGATGCTCCTTGGTTTTCACAGTGATTTTGGGGAGCGAACATTTCAGTTCACTGGTATGACTTTGTAATTGAGACACCCCTTCAAAACAGCGGACTTCTTATTCAGTGCCCTGACCACTGAACTAGGGAGCTGACTGATATGGACCCCTTGATTAGCTTGTTCATATGCGTTTGGTTAGATTTGGAGCTAAACACCGCAGGAAAGTGAACCTCGAGGGTCAGAAACCCTGATTTAATTTTTGCAAACTTTAGGACATAAGCCTAGCTTTTTTTAATTAAAATGTTTTAGTGCATCATATTTCAATATCATCCTTGGCAACAATGTTTGTAAAAAATCGATACTTATGCCCTACTTAAAAGGGGAAAGACCAAAACAATTCTGTTTCAATAAAATATTTCAAATCAGCATGAAAATCTGACAACAAACACCTTTTATCTTAACATGGAATTAAGCTGCTAGGGCCGTTAATGCAAATATCACTGCTACTGTTTGCTGACTACCTCCTGATTCTCTAATGATTTTGCAAATGAAGCTTACAGCTGAAAATTGGATGGAAAATTACATAGTGAAACTTAGCCAAGTCACTGGACACATGCTTAAACTATGAATTCTTCTTCAAATAAACAGCACCTCTTCATTAGTCATCTAATATATTTCTGGTTAATGACATCCAGGAGTTATAACAAACTCTATTACCGGTAGAAAAATAGTAGGTTCATGTAGACATATAAGGAGTGGAAACCTGTTCCTGCATGTATGTGTTACCTTTCACTGGGAAAGGTTAACTTGGCAATTTTACTTCTGAACCTGAAAGTTTAAATTAGTTGTAAAAGCTTCAAGCTTGAAAAGTTTTGAGAGTTTTTCGCTAACAAGATTTATTTGGAGATTACTGATGATTCAGTTGGTCAGTGAGTGGTTTTGTTTCCCACACACAGAAGTAAGCAGCATTTTCTACAGTTATATTTGCAATCTTTGATATGTTTGCCAGTATTTCATAGTTGGTATGTAAAATAGAGAGATTTAACTTACTAATTAAAGTAAAAAATCGATTGTAGACCTGCAAATCTTTTTTCAGGATTTAAAAAAATGCATATCCATTGCAATGGACATTGGGTTCCAATGACTGCTACTCAATGCACATGCTGATTGAAATTTATTATATATCCTCTTGAGTCCCACAAGTTTGCCTGATGTGCATTTTATAATTTTTCTTGCTATTTGAGATATGTAGGACCTAATAAATACAAAACCCCCCCAAAAATGTGTACAGGTATTGTACAGATGTCTTCATGTGGTATCATAATGCTATTTGCTGTTATGGCCAGTAGGGTAATAATTAGTCAAAATTCAAATCTCATTCTAAAATATGTCAAATTTTAATCCCAGTATTGTACATAAATACACTTGTTTCGTTCATATAATTTGAATATTTTATTCGAGGGAATACCTTGAATAGATTTTTTACCTGGGTCAATTTTCTTTCAGGATCTGGGGTTTCAGATCTAAAAGTTTTTACTGAAATGTATATATATATTGAAAATATTTTTTTCATAATGACAGGGGTGTAATGTTGTGATGTCACCACAAGATGGGGTGGACACTCTATCCAAAAGTGGCCAACAGCGCAAATATTGACAGAATTGACTATTATTGTGTCAAGACGCAAATATGTAATGTTCTCATATGAGATAAATACTACAGTTATCACAGTAATAATACATTTTTGAGAAAATGTCATATGCAGAATATACAATTATTTATTTAATGTGATTAGTGCAAAGTGCACTACTGCTCTGTGCCACTGGGGAATACCTTGAAAGATACACACAGGAAATGTGTGTGTGTGTGTAAAGTGACTGCACTGACTCTCTAATGCATTTTCTATTAGAGGTTTATTTTATTAAATGTGCAATTTGTAAAACAAAAACCTCAAAATTAAAGTTGAAATGTTATATTGTTCAAGTTCTTGACCTTGGGATTTTTGTATGTTTATTTATTTTTTTTTTATATTGGTTTATATTAGTTTGATATTCACAGCTGTTAAGTCCAAATGTCCACTGCAATTGACAACAAAAATTGCTATGAAGGAGTTATGAATTTTTTTTCTTACTCATTAATAGATGCCTAATTTAATGGGATATTAATTTTTTTTTTTTTTTTCAGAAACCTGGAACCTAATTCTGGTCTGAAGGAGATATATGTATATATAAAGTGTTTCTTCCTGTGAAATAAAATAACTTAAATATTAGTATTTTTTAAATCATTCCTGCCAAGTACAATGGGGAAAGTAATGCAGTTTTTTCTAATCTCAAGCAGTTTTCAGATTGAATCGATCTGCCATGTCAGACTTCAGTTCAACACGGCAATTATAGCAGATAAAGGAATCAACGCAATGTAATATTTACTCAGGCATAAGTTATAAATAAACTTAGGCGCTTTGACGGTTTGGCGCTTTGACGGCAAGTGCGCGGGGACGCGCGTTTGAAGTTCATTGAGAGTCGCCGTTCCCATAGTAATCTGCTCAGCGGGGGAAATGCCTTCACCGAGTAAACACGAATGAGAGTCAGATTTCGGCCATATAAGTACATAAAACTTCCAGCAAACACGCTGCAGCGGTTACTTGATAATCGGAAACAATTTCCGTTTGATCATAAACTCTCTCACATAAATCTATTTTAGGAGATTATGATCTCTGTCTCTCCAGCAGTAATGGCGGCTCTATCAGTTTCTGGCAGAGACTAACAGCGCTCTGATTCGTTCAATCTTCAGTGATGGACGCTCCTTCTAGAGCTCTGACTAGTTTGAAGCCTTAAGGCGGGCTCAGTAATCTAAGCCCTCTGATTGGTGAATTTTAGTTCAATGTAAAGTCTATGGAACTTTTTATGATTTTAATCTTCAATTTTATCAAAAATCATAAGTCTGATCAGTCTGAAATGATATAGCAACTCAAGTCAGAACAGGTCTGAAGTCTGAGCAGAGTTTAGTGGTTGTAGCTTTAAAGCTGTACGAGGAGATTCTTTTAGAATTTTAGGTAAGAAGAAAAATAATAATAAAAAAAATAATAATAAGTTTAGATACAATATCACTAAGTTGGCTTTCTCAAGCCAACTTAACAAGACTATGGTTAACACACTCCAAAATGCATCTGTCCATGACACATCTGCATAGATTTGCCAGTCGTCCTTTAAAATATGAGACTGTCCCATTTTTAAAGGTAAACGATGCATCTTTGTTTCCCTAGCAACAGAGATCAAGCTTTCTATTTATATAATAAAATATATCTATTAATATAATATTATTTATTATTTATGAATATTAAAATCATGGATTTAATATTTTGATTCTTATGTGTTCAATTGTCATATCAATGACATTATGTTTTCAGTTGCATGTATAAAAGGCAGTTTAATTAATCTGTAATAACATTTCGCTCTGTTGTGCGCAAACTCATTTTGAAAGATTAAAAAATGTTAAACAAGGCTTCACTTTAAAATGTTAAAATGAATAGCATTTCTATAATCATTTAACTATTATTTATCATATAATATTTATTTTGTATTTTGTTTGCCGTGGGACATAAAAGGTGTTTTCTCAGTAAAGGTCTATGCTGTGACTGACAATAGAAACATATATACACCAAAAACGCAATAAATTCACAGAAGTAATACATTTTATGAATGTGCTGTAATGCAAATCTTTAGAAAATATACATTTGTGAGAAAGAAACTCATATTTAAGCCTTACTTCAGCAGTCTTAATGTCTATTCTCCTCAGCGACATCAAGTGTCAAAATCTTGGCACTCGTTATAAATAAAAAATTCTTTAAAAAGTAGCTTTATGGCACGTTTTACAGCAGTGATATCAAATGCTCATTGGCTCTCGCCTGCTTCATCACAGACAGCAACAAGTCAAAAAAGACTTTATATATATGAAGATGATGCACTTGGCGTGACAAAGGTAAATAGAGCCCATTATAGCCAGTGATGCTGTCAACACTCAATGCGGACAACAAATTCCAGTCAGTACACTGATCCCCCATTCTATTTTTGACATACTTCAATCACTTAAGCTACTTCTGACACGAAGAACAAATTGATTTGCAATGGTCACATTGTCGCATCCAGTGTAGACAGCCTCAAGCTGTTGCGACTTGGCATGACGTTACAACTGTTGCGTCCAGTGTAAACAATATAGTAATATATAATCTATATAGTAAGCTTGGTGACAATGTGACAGCTTTGGAGAATTTGATATTTGATGTTTCCTCATTACAAAAGATAGAAGCTGTCCTTGCATGTATGAAATAGCTGATTAAGAGTGGTTTCAAAGATTCATACAAATATCTGATATAAAGATTTGTAAAAAAAAAAAAAAAGAAAAAAAAGAGGTTTCTTTAGCTGTAAATATGTAATGTTTATGTTTAAATCGATACAACTATAGTGTAAGGGATAATCTGGGTTTGCCATGTGTTTTTAGTTCTGTTTCTATGGGTTTTCATGGTTTGATAAATTTGCACACCTGTTATTCATTGTGTTGATTGGTATGTCTGTGTATTTAAGCTCTGCTTTCTTTCTGTTCATCATTTGTTCTTGTCGTGTTTTAATCAGTTGTTCTGTTTTCTAGTCTTCTGGGGTTTTTTGTTTGTTGCGGTTTAATAAATCTGCAAATAGATCCTGCACATCTCATCCTTGTTGCAGCCATTCATGTCACACAGAAAACTACAAACATTTTATAGCTAACGTAATCAGTTATTCAAAATACTGAATTAGCCCTGCATATAACCAGTGCTTGGGTTCTTATATGCAGTGCCTGGAGTGAGTGAGTGTGTGTGTGAAACGGCTTTGCCCTGATCATTCAACCTCAGTGGTCCATCCTGCACTAAAAGCTTTTTTAATTATGAATGCCATTAGTCTTTCTATCTCTCTCTCTTTCCTCAGCTTCTACACCCCATCACGAAAGATGGATAAACCTAAACCCAACAGAGCACAATAACCAATTTGAAACACACAATTATACAAATATACAAAGAATAAACAAATAAAATATAAAAAACAAACAAACCAAAATGCTTCTTAATAACAAAGAAGCCATATGTCAATGAAGATGCTCCTTTCCAAAGTATTCATCTTTAAATAAACAAACAAACTGCATCATTAGAGATAACATCAGAATAGGCTCCATAGCCCTTAACGGCATGAGTCACATCAGATGGAGATAAGTAGCTGGGATTATTGATTTTTATATGAAGTGTATTCACTCGCCTTTAACCAAAGTCTCTTAAAGCCATTTATCCTCATCGACAGACATTAAACATGCATCACTGCTGTATTAATGAGGACTTGTCTGGATCCACATCTTTGACAGTATAACAGAGTCAGAAAATGAAGAACAGCGATGACCTTCATGTTTAAAGGATCTTAGTAAAAGTTCTAGAGAAAATGACTGGGATCTGGACTTGTGTTTGAACATATACACAACCAAACTATCGCAAGCACCCTGGTTTCTGCTTTCTCAGACATATGAAAACACTAATTCAATTAGGTTGTGTCTAACCCTTTTTAGAAGGTCATGGCTACTTCCTGTTTTGACCTGATCATGGCAAAAGGGGGATGTGGGAGCAATACACACAAACACACATACACAGAGATCTCTCAAATTACACTAACACAGAGGCCCCCCATTGCATATGTCAATATGTCATACGTCAGAACTGATTCAATAGGTTTCCCATTCACCTTTATCAAAGGATTCTCATCCTTTTTCAACAGAGCAAAGCAAATGTAAAGGCTACTCTGCATGAATGCATCTCTGTCAGCATAGTAAAATACCTGTGATGCTCCTCTCCCTAGATAATCTATCAGTTTTGTTAAAAATGCTAGCGAATAGTTTCAACTTCAAGGGATAGCGCACCTAAAACCGACAATTCTCATAAAAATTATTTACTCACCCTCATGTTGTTCCAAACCCATATGACTTACGTTCTTCTGTAAAACATAAAACGAGAACATTACCATGCAATTACAATGAATGGGGACTAAAGCTTTTAGGCATAAAAAAAGGACATAAAGGTGCTCCATACTATTTTGTCTATATTTTTTATGCTGAAGGGGTGTTAAAATGATATAAAAGGCCTACCTGTCCTCTCCTTTCCAATATCAAGAACAAAGTTCATTTGAGGAGGGGAGAGGAGGACAGATGACAGGCATCATTGTTAGAAAACTCAAAGGCTATTCAAACAAGCAGATACCTAAACAAAGAGAATGCATTTGAACAGGCAGGCAAGCATTTGAGCCTGCATGCTGTCAGGCTGCAAATAAGATGGTATAGTCTTTAATTAGCTTGCATGAATTATTATCTTTACTTATGAACTGTATAATAAACAAAGCTGCAAGAGAAAGAGAATAAGAGACAGACAGACCAAAATGAAATAACTATGGCGACGATACAGTTGTATCTCAATGTTTTTATGTCTTCCCTGGGCATCTGTGCTTATATTTAGTATGCTGATGCAGTTTAATGGAGTCAATTTAAGGCTCGGATCAATAGAGGCCATGGACAGAGGACAGTCCTACCTGCCCCTCAAGCCCCAACCCATCATCTAGACCACAGTTGGATTCAGACTCAACCAACATAATACATGCTGGAGGCTAATGGCTCATTGTCATATTGATTAAGATGTTTGGTGTTCTTTAAATGAAATTTGCCAGAGAAACTAATTGGAGGTTTTGAAGAAGAGACAGCAAAAGAGCAAGAGAGAGAGAGGGAGGGAGAGAGATGCAGTGGAAGTGAAAGAGTAAAGACGATGCTGAAGCCACTACTGAGTTGTGGGCTTGGCTTTGACAAAGTCTGGAAACAATTTCTTCAAAATGAGAGAAAAGGACAAAGTACACCCCCATTTCATGTTGCTCCCCCATAGCCATCACTGGTTAATCTGACCAGGCTTCTGATATTCTGTATGTATTAAAAGAAAAATAAATATAAGTGCATGCAACAAAGGCTACATTATATGTACAAACAAAGTAATTCTGAGATATAAAATATTTCAGACAGTTGTGAACTGTCATACAGAGGGAGTTTTTGGGAAACCTAACGATGCAGAAATATTCAGTGGCGTTTATGTTAAACACAAAGGCCATTACTAAAAATCTGTAAAATCCAATGATGCCAGACAAGATGATTTGCTGCTCAAGAAACATTTTCTCAATACATTATATTATTGTAGAAACCTTGATCATTTTAAACACAAAATCTAATGCAACCTTGCTGTTATTATTATTATTATTATTATTTTACAGTGGAATCCACTTATCTCAACCTCGGTTAACTCAGCAACCCAGTTATGTCGATGTTTTTGAAGTGGAACCGCCAAACTCCTCATTGTCTAAGCATTTTCTTATTTGTTATGTCGATTCTTTTATGTCGCTGAACCCTAATATCTCGAACACAAAAGAGGGACAAATTCGCCACTTCACATGGGTTATCTCGATCCCGTGACCAAAGATCCCGTACCAAGTTCACTGCGCATCGCTGCTTTAGTTTGTGTGGTCATGTCATAAGGGCCGTATTTTGTATAATTGTGACCTCAAGCACTTTTGTGATATACACAATGTTTCTTCTTTATGTTAATCTTCTCTTTCTTTCACAGCTGTCTGACAATTATCCCTCTCACACCTACATCTGTAATGAGCCTGTCTATTAAAAGCAGACAAATGGATCAAACTCAGTGGAACTATTTGCAAAATATAAGAAAAAACTGGAAGCTTGCATATCTTTTCATTATGTGCCATCCTTCAGAAAAGGGGCAGCAGATGAAACAAAGAAAAAAAGGATGAATGAGGTACTGATGATGCCTGAACTCGACCTCTGCATGCCAGCTCTCTAGTACCTTCTTCCCTGCTCTCCTTTTACTGAAACGGCAGCTCTTTCATCCTTCGTCTACACATTAATCTCACATCTTTCATGCGGGATTTGCTTTGCTGAGGGTTTGCTTATGTTTCTTTTTTTGGTCCCATCTGTCCCCTGCTTGATGTTGTCTTATTCATCCCGGATTCTTCTGAAGTCTTAAGTGTAATTTTTGACATTTTACAAAAGCTGAGTAGAGTTGGGGGATTTTATTGTATGTTTTGGCACAATTCGTCACAGCTCAAAACAAACACCAATCATTTGCAATTTTTTTTCCTCACTGATTATGTTTACATTTGTGACCTACATTTTTTCCCTCCTCATCTTCCATTGTTTACATTCATAATGAGTGTGTATCACTGTAGTTTTAGTGATGTTAAATTGAACTCGCCTAAACGTTAAGAGGCAGCTGTGATTGTGTTTCTGGCACTGATGATGGTTCAACCACCCCGATTCTCCCATACAGGTTGCCTTTCTCATTTATATCCTGTTTCTCTGTGCTTTGGTCCCTCGTTCCTTTGCTCTCTTAATCTCTCCCCCTGGAAGAAAAGAAAAGACAGCTATGAGGGGACACATCAGTGGGAGTGAAATCAAATCATTCATAATTCTCTGGTGAGGATAATTTGAGCTGGAATAACCGAGTGAGTGTCACTTACAGTTTGATGTCAAACCAACTTTTAAAAAGCCCAACTAATGAGAACAGAATTATAGAAAATGATCAAGTCACTTACATGGTACACAGAGTAGAGCATGCTGGTGTATTTTCCTTAAAGCAATGGTGCCCTCTTCAGTTGCTATAGGCTAAACACAGCTTCAGATTCAAAGAGGTGGGATCTTTTTCTGCTGAAATAAAACCAGGACAGGAGAAATGCACGTTATGGTATGTAAATATACAAATAAATCAGATCACTTTACTAAACCTCATAAAGAAAAACTGTTTTCCCTTTCCAGGAAGTGTATCGAAAAAGGAAGACATCAAGTCACATCTAAATGTAATGTTCTCATAGAGGTATTCTGCCTGATGTCCCATTCAAGAATGGTTGATTGAAACAATAAAAATTGAAAGTAGTCAATTAATTATGATTTCTATAAATATATAAGCATAGTGTTCATGAAATATTTATCAGTCTGATCTCTAAATCTCACTTAAATTTGTTAGACATTACAGACATGCCTGTAATTGGAAGTCAGTCTTAAAACATTAACAGTGCTGAGCGAGAGCAAGACAGATGTTAGTCATTTCAAACACAGCCTTTACATTTTTACATTTACGTATTTGGCAGACGCTTTTATGCAAAGCGACTTTCATTGCAATCAAGATATGCATTGACATTCTAACCAGTTCTTGCTTTCCCTGTGGATCGAACCCATGACTATGGCGTTGCAAGCACTACGCTCTACTGTTTGAGCTACAGGAAAGCCTTTGACAATCAACTGGACAATTTTCTCCAGCATGGCTGTAGTACTGACATATGAAACACAAGATGGAGCTAAAGACCGTTTTATTGTACATAACTGGCAGGCACAGTGGTTCCTCATTGGATTACCCACTGTCTCCAACTCAGCACACTCAAATGACATTAACGTTGTGAAACAAGATAAAGCCACTAACACCCTCAGTCCTAATCCCAACAGTAATGCAGGCTCACAGATATACACAAACAGAGACACTATCGCTTTCAAACACAGATACACACAATCTGCATGGCTTGTAACATCATCCATATGCATAATTGTTTCTGAATACTGCAGAAGAAATTTAATTGAAAAGAAACAAAAACATGTCTACTTCATATTTCCGTACACAATCTGTATATATAGATATATAATATGTTAAATGTATATAGTGCATAACAGCATTGAAACCTGTCTTATGACCAATAAGGTTTATTGAAAATTTGACATTTTATAATATTGTAATACGATTTTTATAGTAAAGCAGGTCAAAAACTGAGCCGTGAGTCTGAGACCATCACTGATTTAGGTTCCTAATGACATTCATTTACATTAAAACAAGTAACTAATTAGATGTTTCAGGGATCCTCCTGCAGATTAACAAATTATATTTTCCCCATCAAATTCTCATTACAGTAATGCATTTGGATGTTTGACGCTTACATTTGTAGTAATTACCATTATTTGCATTAGTCTGAATGTAAAACAGTGTTATTATTTAAAGGAACATAAAAGCAAATACATCAAATATCATGATGTGAATAATTACCTAATTTACTTAGTTTGTTGATTTTGGGTTGAAATATAACCTGGACATGTTCTTGACAGGATTCATGAGAGTCGCCCAAATGTATCTCACCATGAATAGTAATACACACATTTTCACAGTTTCTGTGTGTTTTATCACTCTTTATTAAAAGTTATATTTGTGGAAACAGCTGATTTAGAGAAGAAATAGCTTAATCAGTCTGTTCCTTTGATCTTCTGCGTGTGTGTGTTTTTTTTCTTCTTTTTTTCTGTGGTTCATTGCTTTTCCATCTTTACATTTTGTGTCTCAATCTCCAGGGTTTCAATCAGAGAATTTGACCCTTTGCCCTCTCGCCATTCCATCACCAAGCCAACGCAGACTTGCACTTAATCATACACGCACACTGCTTTAATATCCAATATTAATATTTGACAGGAGATGTACAGTGCAGTGACCTTAGCTGGTCAAAGGTCACATTTTTAAGTGTGTGCACTGTGCACTCAGAGGGAGGCAAAAAGAAATAACGTTTAAAAAGAGGGAAATTATCGCCCCTGAGTGCCTAAAATAGATAGACAAGAAAATAAATGTTGGCTTATAGCAAAAGTGTGGTAATCAAGAGTGCTCTCGGTTGGCTCTATTCAAGTGATCTAATTTCACATTAGACTCACATAAGGCAGAGGATACCGGGTTGTTTCAAATCAATAAGGCTACACAAATCGCATCTCAATACACACAGTAGGCCTCTCACAGGGCCAATTACCAGTTAGGTGGAGGGGAGAGTATCTTGGATGATAAAAAAGAGCCAAATAACCCAAAAACAGATAACAGAGCTATACTGATGCAGGCTAACCAATAAGAATCGCCTGTATCTTGTGGCGATGTACCGCTGACATAAGTTTAATAGCATGTGACGCACCTGCCGTCCGCACAATGTGAGAAGGACACGTTACTAGACAAACATGTATATTAGTTACTTAATTATAGATTATCGAAAAACCATACTAGTTTTCTTTTTCAGAGGGAAAAAAAACGATATTAGGCAGAATGAAAACATCATTGAAAGTCACCATTGACTTTCACTGCATGGGAAAAAAATAGTGACGTGGGTGAAAAAGTTTGAAATTAGTTGAAGGTAATTAAATGGCAAAATCTTCCTTTTTGGGTGAAATATCCTTTTAACCTTAACATTAATGAGAAATGATCAGTTAATAGAAATGTTGCTTCAGGAAGAACAAAGAATTCATACTTATTGATAAATTTACCAAGCAATGCATCATTGTGGATTTCTGTCATATGAAAGACTGAAGTCAATTGTTGTGATTTAGGTTTAGGAAAGAGAATGTATATAAGGGGTTGACAGAGTGAAGGGAGGAAAGAAGGAAGGAAATAGAAAAGTAGGAGGGGGGGGGGGGAGAGAAAGAATGTATGGGGAGAAGATGAAGAGAAAGAGTGAAAAAGGATGATTGGGGCTCTGACGAGGGAGAGAGAAAGAGAGAGGGGGGTTTAAAACGTCAGCGTATGTAGGATCCCTGCTGCCAGTCTGCATGTACTGATATGCGCGACGCTCGAGGAGTTTGCGCTCGGGTCAGGCTCGCGCACTGGGATCCTAGCCGTCACCAACACATAAAAGTGCGGATAACGGAGATGATTCACTTCACACAGCAACACGAAACTGAGCAAAGTGTGCGCAGATGGCAGCGATGAAGTGTCCTGTCAGTTTCAACACACCTTTGGATGTGACGAGCTCCAAGTAGCGGGAGTTTACCGTGACAGACAGCAGGTGGGTTTCCACTCAGAGGAGAGCTCGCGCTTGACTTTTTGTTGGACATGGGACCGGGTCTCGCCTGTTTTGGATACGGTACCGGAGGAACCGCGTCTTCTTGAACGAAGGAAGAGCTGTCGACAGCAGGACAACGACGAGATGCGCTCCGACCACGGATTCATCCTGCTGCTCCTCAACGGGACAGCGTGCTTGGTGAGCGGCCAGGGGAGGTGATGGGTTGAGGTCTAAAGGGTTATATTAAGTTTCTGTGTTGTGTGTATTGAACCGAACGGGGTCTCTGTCAACGGTTGAGTGTTAGGCTTCACGTGCCGTCACCTGTGCGTCAAGGGGTGACCATTACCGTATTCCCGCCGTGCGCTCGAGCTTCACATTTAAGGGCGTGAGTTTAGGGCGCGAGCTCTGGATGGACCCGCTCGAGCGCATATTGACGCGTTCTTGAACGTCACGGTTCGCTTCGCGTGCAAGGAGTCCCATGCCTACTCTGTGTGCTTTGTGTGTGTGTGTGTGGAGGTATAAGAAAGGAGAAAGGAGAGATACAGTGGGGAAAATTCAGGGGCGCCATGATCCTAATTTTTCCAGGGGACACCAGTGACACTATACAGGTTCACATGGAGCCCGATTTAGATGCATGACCAAATATATAGAAATAAAAGAAGAACAAAATAAAGAGAGAGAGAGAGAGAGAAGGAGGAAAAGAAAAACACAATGTAACGATGCTAAAGAAATGTGATCAAGTGCTGAATCATTCACGCAATTGTGCGCCTAAGTGTGAATCGTTTTATAAATAATGCATATTCATAAGTCATTTGAGTTTCAGAAGCCAAGGCGGACTAGACCAAAATATGCCAGTTCTTCCTGAACAATGAAAATATTTCCAAAAGAAATATTTTTTAGTTTCTTTTGGAAAGAAATTTAGTCACCTTGAAATAAAAATTGACAATTTTGTGTGTTTTGTGTGTGTGTGTGTGTGTGTGTGTGTGTGTGTGTGTGTGTGTGTGTGTGTGTGTGTGTGTGTGTGTGTGTGTGTGTGTAAAATTGCAGTATGTATTATAAGTTATTTATCAGTGCACATCTTTTTTGTTGTCGTTGTTGTTCATGTGTGCTGTAATCTTTCATCAACATAACTTCTCCCACTTGCACACATTTCTTCTATTATACTCTTGTTTCCTGGCACAAGGGCGGGACACCCTGTCACTCACAGGAGATCACAGCAATAGCATCTAACAATCCAGTCAATAACCGATGGCTCTGCGTTTGTTCTTGTCGAGAAGGTGTTTCACTCAGATATACAACACGATAGGAATCGCTAAGCAAAGCACAGTCCGAAAGCCGGTATGGAATATTCCACCCCGTGCTTTCCATTTTGCCGTTTCATGAAGCGAGTGAAAACAACAATGTTCTGACACATAAAAACTTCGCTGTGCACCACTAGTAATGTGTTACAAACGGATATAAACTGAAAGTTAAAAAGAGGAGAACATCTATATAGTGGCAGTTCGACAAGGCATCACCAATAGTGGCAGTTCGAAGAGGCTAAGTTTCAAATTCCTAACCTACCATTTTAAAAACATTTGGACATTTAAATACATTTGCTACAATTTATTTCATTAGAAACAAGTTTTGTTACATGAGAGTTAATAATGGTTTATTATTATTATTTAGGTGGACTAAGGTAGACGATTTGTGAAAGGTGCGACTGGGTTGATCTAAAATTGTTTTCTATAACAGATTATTTAGACATTTTTTCCGACATGATTTGTGAAACTGCTACACATTTTTTATGTGTAGTATTTTTCTACTATTTATTATCATTATTATTCCTATTATTATTATTCAGCACTCAAAATTCACTTTGTTCAATCTGAGGGTGCATGTGCCTCCTTTGGATAGGTAGAACACTTCTGAGAATAAGATATATGATACTTTACCAATCCTACAGATAAGGTTTCAATAATTTCACAACTCCACAGCACACATTTCAACGAAAAATCCCTGTATCGGGGTTGGACCTCAGTGGTCAGAGTCAGTTGTCGTCTTGGCACACTTTATAGAATCTTATACTGCTCTAGGTGAACCTATGACTGATATCAATGAGTAAAATATCCATATTTTAACTTTAGAGCAAAGGTTGTGTATGGCTGCCTGTTTTTTATGCACCTGCTGCGAGGGTGTTATAGCTTAACACCCGCAGTCTAAATTTAATCCCCCTCTAGCAGTCTCTGTGTTACAATTATCTGCTGTGTAGCTGGAATAATTCATGACTTCTTCTTTGACACATTTTAATCCTCTTGTATTCTGCAGGGATACAAAATGATGTCATTAAAAAGGAAAAAAGAGAAGCATATCAGAATTAGGAATCTAAACAACACACAAGCATTGCTTTATTTGTAGAGTTTAATTATGCCACATACAGGGTCTTTTGGTAGGATGTTGCATTAGTACAAATCCAGCTTCCTGCTGTAAAGCCTCCCATTTAGCTACTTACATTTGTCTATTCGGAAGGGGGTGGACTAATAACCATGACAAATCTTCCCTAGAATAATTACAAAACACCTACGTGTAATTAACTGAGAGGGGCTGCCAATGAGAGGAAATTTATAAGGTCACATCCCCTAAAATCTTTAACCCGAGTTTGGATTTGATGGGGATCAGTGCTGGGAGAAATACACAGAATACATACCAAGGCATCACCAATCTTCTGGGCTTCAAATGGTTCAAAACGAAGGAGATATTTTTACTCTGTAATATATAATAAAAATATTGACAAGGAGAGACAGATGAGAGCACACTCATAAAATTACAGGTGAAGGTCATAAGGAATTTAATTAAAATACCATACACGGTTGTCCTCGTGTGGCCTGCAGAATGCTGTCAGTGAATACCTCCACAGATATAGCCATACTTTACGTCAGGAAGACACTAATAATGTAATTATCCAATTTAGCTTACGGCATTAGGTCATTTATCTGCCATATTACTTAATACATGAGCAAGAGTCAGACGCTAGAAAATGGCTTATGTGTTCGCACACCTAAATTGGGCATCATGGGTAATTCATTTGCAGTGTGACAGTGATAAATTACAGAGCAATCCGTGAATTATCCCTTATTAAACACTATTATGCCATTATTATTAATAGACATGTAGAGGACATTAATAATCAACCTTAATTTTCAGCGGCTTTATTGAAACTAAAGGGTCTGCTTTAATAAATCTGTTAAGCTTTTGCCTATTTAAACTCGGGAGCTTTCATTAAATCGGTGTCCTTTAACATGAGCTGACTGAATTTAGCAACTAAGAAAATCAACTTGTAAACTTATGCTTTTGAGGTTAGAAGCATCGAAAACCTGGCCACGTGTACATTACAAGTTATGGGAGCAAATCCACTAAATTATCATTTTGTGGCTGTACTGAATACATAAGTCACTCTCAAAATTGTGTTAGAGGTCATATACTGTAGCAATGTTTCATCATTTTTACCTGTCTGATGCGCTCTACTTTTTTAACTACAGTAGTTGTTCAGGATCTGTACTGGTTTTGTAAACACTACATAGACTTAAAGTTGAAATTGAATAGAAATTCACTCTATCTATTATTTTCTAAATGCATCTTATTCATATTTTTGAGAATGATCCATCCATCCATGTTATATTTATTTATTTATTTATCTATCTATGTTTTGATGAAAACTGGACTTCTGAATGGAAGCATATGTGTAGTGAAGTCCCACTACGTTAAAGATTTTATCTGGTTGAGGCGGCCAAATATGGATCAGATTCCGGTCAGAGAATCAGGAATGGAGAAGTGATCCTTTTGTTATGAAGCATTTATTTGTAATCCAGATGCAGGTATATAACTGTGAGATTATATGGGTGTGCGTATGCGTGGTCTACATAGGAAATAAAGAGAAATGATTTTACAACATTAGTGTCATTGAACTGTATACACAAATGAGTAATAAACATAGTAAACGAATACACTGTACAAATGTCAGCTATAATAATCATAATAAAGTCGACAGAGATACAGTATCACACTAAATAATACACTGCCATAATCAATAACATAAACAAACACTCGCGCTGTAACGCGCGCCGTATCGGGGCAACACCAACGCGTCTAGTGATGACTCAGCAGATTAGTTCGGCAAATTACGGCCGAATAAACGGTAAAACACGAACGATATAAACATCGGAGATTACTAATGATCTTCACGGCATCTACTCGCAAATATATAACATACATATGTACTTACAGGTAGTGCATGAACGCACGCATGACACGGAACACAGTCAGCAACATAAAGATGAACAGTCATCGACTACCGGTGTGCGTCACTAATACCGGGACCCCAACAACAACAACAAAATATTCGTTCCTAGGACAGGCTTTCTGACACAGCCGCCCCCAATTATCTGATAAGATAATTGAAATCTCTAGGAAAGTCTGTCTGAAGTGTCCATATTATCATCCTCAAGGTGAGGAAGTGGAATCAGCCGAACAACTGGACGTGTGTAAGTTTTATCTTTAACCTTGACTCTTGTAATACGAACTCTACCATCCGTTCCAGCCAGGGTCTCCATCACTGTGCCGACAGGCCAGAGTGCCCGTGGAAGTTGGGGATCGACAATGAGCACTACTTGGCCTACTGTCAGTTCTTTGACATCCGTCCTCCACTTATGACGACCTTGCATGCCTGGAAGGTAGTGGCGTATGAAGGAAGTCCAGAAATGGTCAGCAAGCACCTGACTATGTCTCCATCTCCGTCTACCAAGCAAATTGTTAGAATCATACAGAACCTGTGGTAAAGAGGCATCATGGCGACCCATGAGAAGTAAGTTCGGAGTCACTGGATCCAAGTCGGCGACATCCGAGGATACATAGCCAAGTGGCTTGGCGTTCAAGATACTCTCTACTTCCACTAGAAGGGTTTGCAGTACTGGTTCTGGGACTGACTGCTCTCGCAGGATCACACGTAGTGCTGTCTTAACTGATTTCACCTCACGCTCCCATGTGCCTCCGAAGTGAGGGGCACTTGGTGGATTATGACGAAATCGGATCTTCTGTCCAGCTAGCAGCTCCTGAAGCTTTGGTGCCATGGCATTGAAGGTCTGTTGTAGTTCCCGATTACCTCCAACGAAATTAGTGCCATTATCGCAAATTAGTTCCATGGGCTTGCCTCGTCGTGCTATGAATCGACGCAGAGAAAGCAGGAATGCATCAGTGTCCAGGTTCTCTAATAAATCTAGATGCACACAGCGTGTTGTCATACATTTGTAGATAATCCCCCATCTTTTCTCTTGACGGCGACCAAGCTTGACTGCAAATGGACCGAAGCAATCTACACCAGTAGAATGGAAAGGTGGCTTATACAAGTTTAACCGGCAGGGTGGTAGATCGGCCAATCGTGGGGTCTGAGGCTTGGCACGCCACCGCTGACAGTCTCGGCATGTGCGTTGCTGTTTACGAATTGCTTCTCTGCCTCGAAGCACCCAATACTGGCGCCGAAGTTCCGCTAGAACTCTTTCTGAGCCAGGGTGAAGAAGTCGTTGATCGGTATCTTTAATTAGCAGAAGGGTGATATGATGTCTTGGATCTAACACAATGGGGTGCACAGATTCCAGGTCAAGGTCACAAGCACGACGTAACCGCCCACCCACACGGATAAGTCCAGTGGTCCCATCATACTCTGGGGCGAGAGAGATCAAACGACTATCAGCTGGGACTGACTGTCCAGCCTTTAAAGCCTTGACTTCAAGCGGGAAGGAGTCACTTTGCGCCTGCAGCAGGAGGAGTCTCTCTGCTTCAATGTATTCAGAAGCCGTTGCGGGAGAGTCAGTATTTATTTCAGCCGCCCCATGCAGGGATCTAACAGTGGATTGGACAAGTTCTTGCCATGTGGAGAACTGGCTGTGATCAGGTATGGAACTATTAAGCATGGAAACAGTTCCGATGAAGGCAGCTTTCTTTAATTCGCTGAGGTCTGGCTCTTTATCAGTCTTGAGAGTAGATGGCCACTGGTCGATTGGCTGGCTTAGGAATGCTGGTCCGGAGCTCCACTGATGAGGGCCTGCCAGCTCAGTTAGTGAAAGACCTCGTGTGATGTGGTCAGCAGAGTTGCGAGCCGACTCAACATACCTCCATTCAGCCATATCGGTGAGGGTCTGTATTTCTGCTACACGTGTTCCTACAAACACCTTGTAGCGACAGGACTCTGATGTCAGCCAGTATAATACAGTGGTAGAGTCAGTCCAGAAAGTAACCTTGTGAATAGGAATAGTCAACTCTGTTTGGATCACCTTGGCCAACTGGGCCCCAGTCAGTGCTGCACTCAGCTCCAAGCGAGGCATGGACAGACATTTCCTCGGTGCTACTCTTGACCTGGCCAGCACAAAGGTGACAGTAACCTGTCCTTGACTATCTGTGGTACGCAAGTAGGCCACTGAACCATAAGCTCTTTCTGATGCATCACTAAAGACATGAATCTCTCGCATGACTGAAGTGTTGTCATTAAAGGCTGAGGTGTATGTTCGAGGGAACTGCAACTGAAGGAGAGTAGGTAGTTCTCTCACCCAGGTAAGCCACTGTTCTCTCAAATGCAGAGGTTCAATGGGGTCATCCCAACCGAGGTTATGCTTCCAGAGGTCTTGGATAAGTACCTTGGCCCTGGTAGTGAATGGGACGATGAACCCCAAAGGGTCATACTGACTTGCCAGCGTCCTATACATGTTCCTCATGGTAGGCTCAGCAGGCTCTGTAGAGCGCAAATTATAACCCAGGGTGTCATTGATACAATTCCATCGCAGCCCAAGAGTGGGTTCTTGGAGGTCTTTGCTTAGTTGTGTCAACCAACGTTCACTACTAGCAGACTTTGCATCGGTGGGAAGGTGCTGGATCACAGATGGTACATTGCTTGCCCATTGTCTTATTTCAAAGCCTCCATCAGAGAGTGTTTGGCGCAGTCCATCAACTATTTCTTTGGCTTCATTTACGGTTGGTGTACTGTGAAGGCAATTATCAACATAGAATGAATGTTCCAGTATGTTGACTAGATCAGGCATGTCTTTGTGTCCTTGGGCGTGGTGTTGGAGGGCATAGATGGCACAGCATGGGCTGCATGTAGTGCCAAACGGGAGTACCTGCCACTCATATACATCAGGTTCCACCTCCCTGCGCATGTCCCTCCAAAGGAACCGCAGCACTGACTTGTCGGCTGGCAGTAGGCGTACCTGATGGAACATCCCTTTGATGTCCCCACTGATAGCAACAGGGTGTTGGCGGAATCGAAGGAGGACACCCAGTAATGTAGGTCCCAATGTAGGCCCAGGCAGCAGTTGATCATTTAAAGATTGTCCCTGATGTTTAAAGGAACAGTTAAAGACTATCCTGTCTTTACCATTGTGATGCACCATATGGTGTGGGATGTACCAAGACTCTGCACTCTTGTCAATCTCCTCTAGAGTCAGTTTGGCAACATAACCTGCCGCCTCCAACTTCTGGATCTCAGTACAGTAGGCTTTAGCCCTCTCAGGATCCCGTGCCAGCCTACGCTCGGTGCTACGTAAACTGGGGAGCACAGTCTCTTTATCTGCCTGGAGTAAACTCCCAGATGTTCTTCTCAATAAGGGTGTGGCATAACGCTGAACACCGTCCACATTCACCCGGATGGTGGAATTTTGGAGTAGGGTGTAAGCCTCTCGATCCTGCTTGGACCTGGTGACCATTTTCTCAGTGTAAGGGAGAGTATCAACTTGCCAGAGCCTTTCTACATGCTGGATGAGATCATCACGAGCTGGGCCTGTCGTGATGTGAAGACATTGCTGACTCCCTCGTGAAGGTTGTATTGGACTCATCGGGCCCTGCAGAGACCATCCAAGATGTGTGCAGACAGCAATGGGTCCTCCTATTGGGCCTTTGCTTATGGGCTGGATTGGTGTCAGGAGGTGTGGATTATCTGACCCAATGAGGAGCAGTGGTTTTACCCTATCGACAGGAGGCAATGGTAGATCCTTCAGGTGCCGATAGGCATTCTGGAGGGCAGTCACTGGGTAGTTGTGCTCTGCTAGACACAGACCGGTTGCAGTGAAAGCATGACGTATAGTGAACTTCGTCATGGGTTTGGAGACTGAGGACACCTCAAAAGAGACGGATGACCCATCAAGTTCAGCGTGACACTGTTGAATTGTCTGTAGGGAAAGCAATTCAGGAGTACTGGTTAACTGGAGCTGCTGAACTACTGGCTGTAGCACAATTGTTCTCTCTGATCCATCATCCAGGACTGCATGGGTTTCCATAGTGTGACGACCATGGTGGAGGAGGACTTTAACCACTTTCAACATGACCTTGGGAGATCGGTTAGGTCTGTCAAGGTAGACCCTGGTAGGTGGTAAGCTCACCATGAGTACTGCTCTGGAAGTGTCATTAATGGAGTCATGTAGAACTGTGAGATGAATCTCTTTACAGATATTACAAGGGCGTTTGAGGTTGCAAGCATCTACTGCATGTGTCCGACCACATCTCCAGCAGCGTTTTCCCTCTTTAATCCAAGTGACGATTTGAGAAGGACTTAACTTCTTGAACTGTTCACAAGAATTGAGGTAATGGTCCCGGTTATCACAGTGGGGACAATATGGCTTTGGCTTTGAGATGTGTTTTGGATCTGTAGGTTTAGTGTGTCTTATGGTGCTTTCATTGGACATGAAAACTGGTGTTGGTCGCTCCTTTGGACGAGTGAATGGCATGGGTTTACCATAGGACTTGGATGAGTCACTCTGGTACAAGGATACGGCTCGGCTGGAAATGCGTTTTGCTTGAGACTTGATCTCTAACCAGTTGGCCAAATCAGGGAGTGTATAGGTCTTGTCAGTACCTGTCTGAAGAATACCCCTGCTTAGACAGTATTCAACAAAGCCGTCACGGTAGGCAGGTGGTAATTTACTTAACAGACGATCCACGTGAGAGCCACACAGGAGTTCGTAACCGTTCTGGCCCTCAAGAGTCCTTAGCATGCCCACCAATGATTGAACAGATAATGCGAATGAGTCAAACGCGTTGGCATCACCCATTCTGATTGGTGAAGTGTTCATGATGGCTCCCAACTCTGACTGCACAAGCTGTCTTGGCTGGCCATACTTGTCTTGAAGAGCTTGCAGTGCGGATGAATAGGGACGTGGATGGTACATATAAGCTTTAGCCAGCTGCTGAGCACTGGGAAGTGTCAAATGGCTTAGCAATACGTGATATTTGTACTGCTCACTGAGATGGCTGTGATTGCTCAACAAATTGTCCAATGCCAACTTTAATAAGGCAAAATCACTCTCATTACCACTTTCAAACACCGGCAACTTGAGTGGGGGAATACCATAAGCTGATGCAAACTGTTGCTCTGTACTAGGGTATGCTGGATGACCATAATGCGTAAAGGGTACACCTGAAAGTGGTGGAGCATGTCTAGGGCCAGTAGGGGGCTGCAGCAGATGTGTTGTCACAGGAGGGATTCCTGTTTGCAGTATCGCATATGGCCTTGTAGGTGGCAATAGTGTTGTTCTGGTAGGGTGCTGTGGCATAGATGGCGTACTTGTACTGATTGGATGTGCAGCAGTAGACATGACTGTGGCTCCTGAGTGAGATTGGGGAACCACATTCGATACCACAGTACGATCTGGTGCAATTATGGGGTTTGCCAGAGGTACATTAAAGACAGGTGATGAGACTGTTTGTGGTAAAGGCTGGATACCTGCAGGCGGTCTAAGTGATGACTGAGACACCCAAGAACCATCAGGAATGATCTGTTCGGCTGGATGAATCTGCATAGTGGAGGTAATAACTGGTGACTGAGTAGAGGGGTGCGGGAGAGAGTCTGATGGACGAGGTGGACTCATATGTTCAAGCTGAGGTTGTGGCGAAAGGCTGTCAGGTGAGCCTGGAGGCACAGGAGTTGTTGAACCAGAGTCTTTAATAAGCATGCAGGACACAAGCTTCGCTACCTCGAGTTCAGTCTCTGCTTGTTGCAGCTTACGCTGTCTTTCAAGATGCTTGGATAAAGCCTCCTTTGCTGTGAGGGCTTCCTCTTGCATACGCTGGGCTTCTTTAGCTTGAGCCTGTAGCCGCTGGTATTCCACGTCGGCCAGTGAGTCCTCCTCGACCTGCTGCCGAAGACTGTCTAACTGCCTCTGTTTAATCTTCTCCTCCAAAATAGCAGTCTGGACACTAGAGAGTTCTGTTGGAAGATAAACACCAGTGGAGGTAATAGAGCGCCTACTTGACCTGGAGTGAGAGCTTGCGCCGCTGTGAGACGTTTTCCTCGAGCTGCTTCTTGGGCGACTGGTACAGTGGGAAGAAGCTTTAGGAGGGGGGTCCTTAGCGGGTCGGTAGCCAACCTCATAATCATCAAGGTGAGAGGGCAAATTAGTCCTGCGGCGGGGTCTATCCATTGTCTCTGTTGTGTCACTTTCTGCTGGATCCATATTGGTTTGATCTTGCTCTCAATCCGGCTCGAAGGACCATAAATGTAGTGAAGTCCCACTACGTTAAAGATTTTATCTGGTTGAGGCGGCCAAATATGGATCAGATTCCGGTCAGAGAATCAGGAATGGAGAAGTGATCCTTTTGTTATGAAGCATTTATTTGTAATCCAGATGCAGGTATATAACTGTGAGATTATATGGGTGTGCGTATGCGTGGTCTACATAGGAAATAAAGAGAAATGATTTTACAACATTAGTGTCATTGAACTGTATACACAAATGAGTAATAAACATAGTAAACGAATACACTGTACAAATGTCAGCTATAATAATCATAATAAAGTCGACAGAGATACAGTATCACACTAAATAATACACTGCCATAATCAATAACATAAACAAACACTCGCGCTGTAACGCGCGCCGTATCGGGGCAACACCAACGCGTCTAGTGATGACTCAGCAGATTAGTTCGGCAAATTACGGCCGAATAAACGGTAAAACACGAACGATATAAACATCGGAGATTACTAATGATCTTCACGGCATCTACTCGCAAATATATAACATACATATGTACTTACAGGTAGTGCATGAACGCACGCATGACACGGAACACAGTCAGCAACATAAAGATGAACAGTCATCGACTACCGGTGTGCGTCACTAATACCGGGACCCCAACAACAACAACAAAATATTCGTTCCTAGGACAGGCTTTCTGACAATATGCCATTTAGTTTCCTCAAACTCTGCCTTTTTTCTTATAAACAACTGCAAGCTCGCTTTCAGATCTGCCTTGAACCAATCAACAACCGCTAGAGTCCACCCTACTTTTTTTCATTAATCCATTTCTCTCAGGTATACTTTACAATGTGGAAGGAAGACCTGCTGCTACTTCCATCACATTGTGACTTTAATTCAAATGTGTTGTCACTTTAAACCTGAATTATTCCGGAGTGAATTCAATTGTAGAATGAGGTTGTCACTACCATATATCACCAAACCGAAATAGGCATTCGGAAGTGACAACAATATTCTGCTGCATTGTGAACGTACACGGAACAGATCTATCCTGCACACATCTCACGTACCACACCCAAATACATACACAACAAAAACATTATAAAATAATAATACACAACCATATAAAATAAGGCAAAAACATTATATAATATCAATATAAAATAAATACAAAAGCCATATACTTGCAGATTAAGGCAGCCAACTCCTTTATGTTCTTTAAATATTCAGAGAATCAACAGTCATCCTTTTCAGCCTCTTTCACTCCTGATTGCGATCATTTAAGGGATTTCTCCATAGAACAATGTCATGCAGACAAGAGCTTATTGCAGGCAATCACTGTGTTAAACGTGTCTATGCTGATGATATTGGCCTAGCATCATTCTCATTATGAGCTCATTAAATTAATACAGTTACAAGATGTAATTTTTCAGAGCCGGCAGTCCACTTTCTACACAGTCATGAGGGAAAATAAACGAAATACTGACATTCAAATCAGACAACTCCAGTCCATCTGTCTGGGTGCGCAGTAAGCTTTGGTTTTTGGCATACACAGAAAAGATTAAAAAAGAGTGTGTTTGTTAAAGTGTGTGTGTGTGTTTGTTTGTGTGTGTGCACAATACATTAATTCACTCCCCATTTGTCAAATGCAAGTGATCAATATGAGTGAAAGCTGTTTGTGTTTTCAGACCCATTCAGTTTAGAGGGACATTTCTTATTGGACCAGCAACTAAATCACTGAAAATAGCCAGGACACAATAGACTTGAAGCCATTCAGGAGAGAGTGTTTCAAGTCTGGCTGTCCAAATCGAATGCTGCTTAAACAGAGTCGTTCTTAAAAAATCTGTTTGCGTTCCATAAATTGTCAGATATTCCATGACTCACTTTTTCAGCAAGGCCTCTCTTGTCCATCACGCTCTGCTGCCTTGTCTGGACAGATTCACTGTACAAGAAAATGTCTGTCTCCTATATCGCCCACAGTTCATCTTGAGACAGTAAGAGGGCAAGTTAGTCATTAGACAAACAAACAGACAAGGCACAGACGCAAAGGTACTGTGAGATACACATTGTTTCATTAAACACTGCTTTCTACCAGTGTGCGGTGTGTTAAACTGCGTGTTAAACACTGTTTAGGATTTTTAAGCATTAGCACAGACTGACTGACCTCTGGTGGAGCCTAAGTAGGTATCCCATTGAGAGATGTGCCAATGATGCACATCTCTGGGAAGAACACAGAGATGTGTATCATTGGCATGGCTCTCCCTTTTGAAGCTAGAGAAATGCACAGAACAGTTAAAATGCCACAACTTATTTATCTAGATTATTAAGCCCTAATGTCAACGTCCAAATATCTCAGTTAAAAGCTGCTGTATAAATATTGAAGCACTGCTTAATTGAAACTAACGCTATGGTAGACACCATGTTTACATTACTACAAAATAGTGTAGTCATGTAATTGTCTTTAGGGCCATTTTTTTAAAACCAGAAACACTATGCAAACACAGACACAATCCGTTGTAAGTGCTTGTGCTCTAGGTAAAAAAACAAAAAACCTCAGTACTCAAGGGGGCGACAGAGTTACCTTTGTCATGTCATGTGTGTGACATTAACCCCGATGTGTTGTTGTTCAGACAAACAGCTAGATCATAACTTTTGCTAAAATGATTGGTCAAATGTATGTCAGGGCAGTAAAAGGACGTTCAGTTAGTATAACTGTATTAAATATACAATTTAACATCAACTAAAATTCATAAATGCTATACAAGTATTGTTCATTGCACTTGACAGAGTTTATAGTTATGTGTCTGTTTTTGCATTTACATACATTGCATTATTAGGAAGATAATTAATACAGCTGAGTCTATTCATCGTTATTGCAAATCAAAAACTTTATGATTTCATACTTTCAGATTTACCTGCACTGTGGATTTTAATCAATACATAGAACAATCTTCACTGAATTTTCTCCATAAGCTGCTGGACCAATTATGAGTTGGAAAGCAGGATGTATTTGTTTATGTCTGAGGAGGTTTTGGACTTCAAATAGACTTGTAGAGAGGTGCAAAGATGAGTTTCTTCATGGACGCAGCGCTACATCCAGTTTATTTGAAGCATGGACATCTGTCACCATCTGTGAACGTTGACAGATGGTTATTGTACCACCAGAACATTGCAGTGACCTCATCAGGGTGTGACAAAGGCATCTGCTGACATCATTAGGGTGTGACACAGGCATCTGTTGGCAAAACCTTCAAGGCTGGATGAAAACAGTTATATTGCTCCCCCATGGCATCCACTTCATTTTTAATTCTTTGCTTTTTAAAATCTTTAATTACAAGCGGATTGTCAATTCAAAGATTACCTCTGAGACTTGTAACAAATACTATATGAAAAAATTAAGATTAGGATGTGTTTTTTAAGGGCTGACGTCTAAAGAGCAGTGAATACTGACGGCTGAAATAATGCCAATATGTAAAATGTAAATAATATTCAACAAAATATTCAAAAAATAGCTCATTTGAACTGACGTTCTGTAGTGGAGAAATAAAGAGTTTAAATTTAGCCTTGATTTTTGCTATTGAATGTGGAGCACATCCCATTCAGACTTAAATGGGGCTATTACTGATCCTCAGACTTTACCTGGATGATTTAAAACATTGAAATGACAGAACTAATCAATCATGTTCATGATACTTTTCCTTTGAAATGTTATCACACCAAGAGTCATCCCTTAATAACAGACATTACTTTTTTTACTAGAGAATTTATCAGAGGAGTGCGTGATTTCTTTCCCCAACCTTCTGTTTCTCCTGCTCTCTGCATCTCTCTCCCGCTCTGATTCTCAGTGTGTTCCATGAATGATCCTAACAAGTGCAAATGGGGTCAAATAGATGAGATCTAAACTGCCTGTTAGAGCCTATCCTATAGTGCTGTGGAGAATCCCATTACCCTGTGCATCAGCTGTGCTCTCGGCCGTGGAGGAAGGGAGAGAGAACAGATGTAGTTTAGGATGGTGTATGTGTCGATGACAGAATCAAGCCTCTTCCATTAGATTGTCTTGCACCACTGCCACACTTGTGTCACCCTTATCACCCTACATCACTCACAGATGCATCACTAAAATTCACAGGGCCCAGGACAACATGTTTATGGCTACAGTGAACAATGGTTCTCAACTGGCTTTGAAGATTTTTCTAAATTTTCTTTTTTTGTTTGTTTTTTTGTCATGGATTTCTAAAGATGTCACACAACATGTTTGAGTTTAATTGGATGCACAGCCTTTGGCATTAAGAACAAAAGATATGGAAAGCATTTCCCCCTCCCTTTTAAGTTAATTATACACTACAGTTCAAAAGTTTGGGGTTCTTTAAGAAGTTCTTTATGCTCACCATGCCTACATTTACTTGATTTAAAATACAGTAAAAACAGTAATATTGTGAAACATTGATATGATTAAAAAATGTTTTCTGTTTGAGTATATTTTAAATACACACACACATACATACATTATATATATGTGTGTGTGTGTGTGTGTGTGTGTGTGTGTGTGTGTGTGTGTGTGTGTGTGTGTGTGTGTGTGTTAAAGCTGAATTTTCGGCGTCATTACATTCCTTCAGTGTTGCATGATCTGTCAGATATCATTCTGATATATATATAATTTTTTTATGCTTACTAATTTTGTGGGAACTGTCACAGTTTTTTTCAGCATGTTTTGATGAATAAAACATTTGAAAGAACAGCATTTATTTGAAATAGATTTGTTTAAATCACATCATGCATGTACTGCTGAATAAGAGTATTACCGTAATTTAAAAAAACAAAAACGTTTTGATCCTTTGGATTCCTTCATGGAACAGTATTCCAATTTTGGCAGACGCTTTTATCCAAAGAGACATACATTACATTCGAGGAACACATTGACATTCTTGCTCTCTCTCTCTCTCTATCTATCTATATCCAGACCATCTCACTGTTCCCATCCTGTCTACAGTGCCTCACCTTTTGCACCCAAATGCACATTCTTTCTGTCAATATAGCATAATGCAAATATTTGACAGCCAAATCAGGCACCACCATCTTACTATGAATACTGAATTAGCTTTGGGTCCAATGATCATCACTGAACTGAACCCATCCAAATAATTTCAGATGGTCAGTTCAAGTGGGATGGGCCATGTGAAAAGGGGCACAGAGACAGAGGTGAGGAGGAGGAAGGAAGAGACTGGTGTTTGTTGAGTTTCTGCAGCTGAGGTCATAGGTGGGTGTAAGGGTCTGCTTATTGGCTTTTGTGACCCCCTTGAAGCCGGCATAAATTATTCATTAAGAGTCAAACTGCTTGTTTCTTGTGAAATTACCTTTCTCCCCCCCTTTGTGTTCTTTCTCTCCCTTGCGCCTCTTGTCTTGGTGTGGAATAATTAGTTCTAAGGGCAGAGCCGTTTGCAGATTTTAATCATGTAACAGAAGGAGAAATCTCCCAGCGTGAGCGGATGAGGTCTGTTGCAAAGAGTGAGAGAAATAAATGTGTCGGTGAACACACAGAAATCTGAGTGGGATCTGGGGCCTTTAATTAAAAATTGATGTCATATTAGAGATGGAGATTTCAATCCAACAGCCTGAGGAAACACAGGAGCACACGGATCTTATTGAAAGACAGAGAGACAGAGAGTGAGTGAGAGAGTGAGAGAGAGAGAGAGAGAGAGAGAGGGAGAGAGGGAGGTAGCTTTCATTGCACCCTGTCTAGTTCCCATCCTCCCCCTCAATTATATGGAGTGATTTAGAAAATGAAAATCTCATCTCATACATATTGTTTTCTGTATAATATTCAAGCTTAATTTGACACTCAGGTTAACAGCTCGGTGTCTTTCTGCTGGGACATGATACAGTGTCTGTTGTCTGTGTGCAGTAGCTTGAGTACTCAGAGGCTCAGAAGAGGTTATCATACCACCAAATTAAAGACATATTGTCCGACTTATTGACATACTTGTCAGTTACCTTAATTCATTTTCTACTTTCCTCTTTGGCGATCTGAAAAGATCGTGAGTCTAGCTTCTTTCGTGAATTCATAGGCAGTGGCTGGTGTTACTTACTCTTAACCCTTAAGTCCTTAACTTCCTAAGCTCAGCCCATTGTGGTGGAAATGCACTGTAATAGGGACCTATATTTTTTTAACCGTAAATAATTTTGTTAGAAAGAGGGCATCTAGGAAAATTTTTCCAAATGTAATATTACTATTATTACTGCATTGTATTAACTATAACTAACATCACTGTCAACTAGAAGTTATTAGAATAGATCTCTGCTTATTACTGCTAACACTTTATTTTGATTGTCCCCCATAAGACATTCTACTGACTATAAATTACTTTTCAAGTGCATATCAACTTGTACTAACCCTAACGATCTACTAATACTCTAATAAACATTAGTTGGCATGTAATGCCAATTTATGAGTTTACTGACATGCAGTTGCAAAGTTACTTATAGTTAGTAGAATTTCTGAATTGGACTATCAGAATGAAGTATAACCAATATTTCTATTAAAAACCTTTTAAAAATCTTACTGACTTACTCCTTTCAATGGTATGTTCATTTGTACTGGTATTTGTTCATATGTGATAAGGAGGTTGCTGATTTTTTGACTGATTAATGAACAACGTAAACAAACATTGAAAAATGTATTTAAGCTAAAAGAGAAAATCAAGTATTAAACTTTTCCATTTGTGGGGAGTAAATAAAAGTAAATTACTTGTGTTATTACATTTATTACATTTTGATTTCAAAGATTGCGATATTTTTTCTCTTAAGAAAAACATGGTCCGACATACTGTAGAAATCTTATAGTCCACAGTCAATTTCGATTTATGTTGCTGTTTAAGTTTGAAAAAGGGAATATAACAAAAATTGTGAAGCTGCTCTTTTATAAGATATTGGAACAAACTGCCGTATTCTTTGTTTCAGAAAGAAATTTGAGTAAGTGGACAGCGGCTCTCCCCTTCAGGAAGTTTTACATTAACTGCAGAGCTTGTTTCTTTAAACGACTAGGCAGAAACATGTACCTCTTTCTCCAGTGCTATCAGTCTGAAACTGTGTAATAGTGTATCTGTCTGTTCTACTATTGCCAGGGGAGATGTGATTCAAAGGGCCAGAGCCGGCTACACACTCTCACAGACTCGTTATGGAATATTCAGCCCTCTGAGGCCATAAGGTTGCTGTTTTAAAAGGTTACCCACAGCAGCCTGCAATCCTACCTCTGATAGGAGCTTAATTTAAATCCATATTGAAAAATGTACTTCAAAGACTACAAGTTATTATATGCAAGGTTTTGTTTCCACGAACAAAGTTTTTTCATGACAACATGAAAATAAGCATACATATTTAATTTTCAGTTGCTTGAGTATTGAAAATGCATGCAGTATTGAGAAAATTATACCCTAAAACATTAATAATATTATTATTAATATCAGGGGAAATTAAAAAGAGCGTGCATAAATTTTTTCTAGAAGTTAATATTAATGCAAGTATGGTGTTAACCAGAATCCCAAAGTTGTTTGTGAGACCTTAGTTTGTGACAATATATATTCAATTATAAAACTACAATACACCTTATCACTCAATTGTAAAACGATTATGAAAGTCGTTATTCAGCGTTTTTCAGACAAGAGCCCATGGAATAAAGATCTTCATGGCACTGAGAACAGTCACAGACTCTCATACGGATAAATCAGCAGAATATTCCCAGATGCAGTTGCTTGAGCACTGCTGAGTAAAATGCTGCTGTCGTCTCTTTAATTGGCCTCGGTAGAGCACTGTAGCTGTACCTTTAAGAGACTCAGGTAGAATGTTGTGCCAGTCTGTTTTTAATTGGCTGCAGTGAAACTGTGTATCTGTCTCTTTAAATGCCTGTTTATGGCCTCTGGAGCTGACAGACCCACACCGGTCATCTCCCTACTCTTCTCTAAACTTCCTGCACTCTCTTATCTACCACTTTCTCTTCTAGCCTTCTCTGTCTCATTCTGGCTTTGAATGTCATCTGCCTGCTCTCCAGATGCCTTCTTCATTACTGGAGATGCTGTTCCTCCAGCTCATCCCACCTTCTCTCCACTTTTTCTCTCCTTCTGGCTATGTTCGAAAGCCACATTGTTGCCAATGTTTTTGCAGTATGTGTACAGTATACAAATTTGCTGATGTGCAAACTGTGCAGTGTAAAACTAGAGTAAACTAGTGTTTTTATGCCAATTTTGCATTTACTGCACAGTTATTATTTTAACAGGTCATCCACTTTTAATCAGAGACACAGGGAATTAAAGGTAGACAGGTGATGAGAAGAGCTCTGAAAATTACTTGACTGGGACTCTTATTATTTTATTATAATTATTAGAAATGTATTCTTTTATTCAGCAACTTTTTTCAACATTGATAATAACAAAATAAGAATTAATAAAAAATTAAGCAGCAAATCATCATATTAGATTGATTTCTGAAGGATCATGTGACACTGAAGACTGGAGTAATTGTGCTAAAAGTTCAGCTTTACGATCACAAGAATAAATTACATTTTAAAAAATACTAACAGTTATTTAGTGTAAGCTTCCCAAGCTTCTCAACACTAGTGTACATGCATAGTACTGTAGGGTGCAGTACTATAGTACTAGTATTCTCTTTGTCATCTCATCATCCATTTTAGCTTCTTTACATCTCTCCATCATGAAAATCATCTTCTCTTTCTGTCGCCTGGAGAAGCACCTAAGGCTTGTTGTCAATAACTCTAAATGAGTCATAAGTACCACAATGACAATTACCCCCCCACCCCACCCCCATTGCATTCTCACTGACTCACACGATACACACCAGACTGCAAAAACACAACACAGTTTCAGACAAATGGCAGGAAAAAAAAAAAAAAAAAAAATTATATATATATATATATATATATATACACACACAGTGGAGTTCATTTATCTCGAGTCACGGTTAACTCGCCAATACTATTATGTCGATGATTTTGAAGTGCTAGATGTCGCCGAAATCTAGCATCTCGAGCATAAAATGAGACACAAATTATCCACTTCACATGGCTATTTCGTGACTCATGAGCATACCTAGTTCACTGCGCATGCTGAGTTTGCGTTGCACATGGATCGCGTGCTCACTTCTATGACAGTTCACTCACGTTGATTCTGAGGGATAACACACTGCGGGTATTCGGTTCTTTTTTTCCGATCACTTCATCAAACAAATCGCGGCAACACTGTTGTGTAAAAGGACACCAAAACCACGAGCATGTACATTCTCATTTAATAACTCACATCATGTACATCAATAAATTTTCATTTTTCTTTTTTGCGAGGTTGTTGTCTTTGGCTCTCTGACAGCTGGCTGCGCTTCCACCACTACTCTGCTGCGATGATAGGCTGTCTGACCTGTCAATCATGCAAGAAGACGTGATTGGCTGTGCTGCCATGAGGGCGGGCTCTTCTCTTAAAGGGATGAGCACAGCGCAGCGCCGAGAGGGAGAGACTAATTTTTCTTTTTGTTCTGATTCTGACTCGTGTTTTTTTTCTTATTGAGTGAATTTCGCGCACAAACACTGTGAACGGATTATCTGCATCTGAGGGTTATATGTGGGGAAATTGGTAATACATTATATGGGTTGTATGTTAATGTATGTAATATATGATATATGGGTTATCTAGCAAAACGGTTATCTTGATGCTTTTTTCCCGACCCCTGACGCCGTCGACATAACCGAACTCTACTGTGTGTGTGTATATATATATATACAGTAGGAAAACAAAAATATTGAGCAATTTTACGGGGCCTTTAACTGTACATGCTATATATATATATAGCATGTACAGTTAAAGGCCCCCGTAAAATTGCTCAATGTTTTTGTTTTTTACTGATTTTTTTCTATTGAAACAGAAAGTTTGGATTGGACAAATGTATTATTTTACAGTAGTTTATGGCCTGTTTCATTCACTCATCTTGATCGGGTCTTGTGTATCTTACATTTTTTTATTCTTCATTCCTGTTATCTGAGAGTTAAAAATTAAAGTACTTTTGATAAGTCATCATCGTATTCATGCTCAAAGTTTCTGATAGAAGCCCACATGGACTCACCCCCAAATAAGCTTTTGCATTCACTCACTACTTCTCTTTCCCTCTCGCCCATGCCTCTTCATGCAACCTTTAGCTCTGTGACTCAGTTGCTCAGCTCTTTCTTTAGTTATTTTTTTCTTCTTCTGCTCAGCTATTTACCATCTGCAGTGCTCTTGTCCTTTTTTGTTTTATCACTTTGCTAATCATCAATTAGGTCTCTTTAAACAAACCAACCGGCCAGACTCTTACATTGCTAACGGCACAAAAGGAAAGAAAACACTCTACGTGTGTAGACATAATGTACCCTACTGACCAGCTGAACCCTGATCCCCTGGTTAACACACACACACACACTCACTCACACACTTGCTCTTAGTGCATTTCATTTGTGCATTATAATCATTCAGCTTGATTAAAATGCATTTTTTTCTGCGTCAAAGCTAAATGTGTTAAAACACAAAAAGTTGAAAATCCACCCCAACCCATCATTTCCTCACCATTGAGTCATTCCAATCTCATATGCCTTTCCTTCTTTCTCCTGTAGAACACACACACACACATATATATTTTGAATTATGTTCCAGCTGCTTAAGTCCACATGTAAAGGTAAAATTAATCCAAGAAAGCTACATTTTGTATGATAAACAGATCAAGGTGTATGCGTATTTTCACATTGACGCATGTGCACTAAATGCATGGTTCAAGCTATTCTGTTTGAACCATTTACAATTCCTGGCATCAGTGCTCATTATATGTTAACATTTGTTTTGGTGTTTAAATGTTTATGATTTTTGTCCTACAGTAGAGGTTTTGAATTCTTGGAAAACTAGTTTTGCAACTTAAAGCAAGTATCATCGCCATACTCATTAAAGTCCAGATTTATTTGGGATCCCATAAACAAGTCACTGGTGGGTAAAGACTTCAAACAAATTAATACTCAATGAATAAGTGGAATTTACTGTGTTCAACCCAGTGTGCTTTTACCACACATAGTTATATTATAAAGAATCTATCTCTCCTAATTGAGCCTGCACTGCAGAGCTATTTTCCTGTTTATTACATCCAGCCTTTTCGTTCTTTCTCAGCCCACCGTAATCCACAGCTGAGTGTAGGATTAGAGAGCTGGTCAGTCTAGACAGCCGTTCACTTCCCAGTACCAACGCTTCCAGCCGCGTTTCTCCCCTCCCTTGAGTGTTTCATCTGGCAAAAAACATATTGTGTTATTCCACCCGCAGTGTTTAGCATGCTGCGCTGTCTTGCACTGCTCACTTTAGAAGGAAGCGAATGAAGTCAATACCGCATCAAGTCTGTGGGGGGATGAAGTGGTTGATTTAGTTACAGATCTTATTAATAAAAGGTGGAGGAACATCCCTGTCAAGATGTGCAGAAAATTACAGTGATATTGGATGAATCATGTCCTTAATTTCTCGTGGAGGGCAAAAAAAGTTATAAAATTCAATTCATCTAATGCAGAGATGCTTCATTTTTGTCACTTGATTTGTTGTGTGGATTATAATATCCTGTCAATTCCCAGCAGTTCCCTCCACTAAACAGTAACCTACTAATCTAGTCTTCTGAATCTGACATTGTGTACTGCAAATAGTGTGGCTCTTATTGTGGCTATAAATGCTAAAATGTTGACTAAAATAAGTAAATATATCAGCAAGAGTTGCAGCTTTTAAAACAAGGAAAGTGTATGAAAGTGCATGAAGTGATATATCATCAAGTAATAACCATTAAGTAATTAATTGTTTTACTTTAACAAACATTTTGTGACATTTCTAAAAACTTAACCTTTCTGCATTGCACAGCTTTCTCACTTTCTCTTAATGAGGTCAAGGCTTGTAAGCCTGTTGGAGAAAACTGGCCACAGATCAATGTGCAAAATCAACTTTTTCCCAACATATTGAAAGTAAAGGAGGGAGAGATTAGCGAGAAAGAGAGAGAGAGCGTGTGTGTGTGTGCGCGTGCATATGTGTGTGTGTGAGATGATGACTGAAATTGAGATCAGGTTATAGGAACGGGGGTAATGGTGCGATTTGTGCTTCACATTCATCCTCTCTTCTGTGAGAAAAAGAGAAAGAAAATGAGAGTGAAGTCTGAATAGATTAAAATCAATAAGTCTACCTGCTTTTTATTTTTGCTCATTATTAATCTGGGGCTGAGACGCTTCTCAAGGGAGAAATGGGAGAAATGGGATTTACTTGCAGGGCCTCCTGTGTGCCATTTCTGAAGGTGGTTTGAGCAGCACAAGTGAAAGCACTGAAAAACAAAAGGATGCAAATAGATGAAGTTTTGTGACATTCCAAGATTTCAACTTTTCTTAAAAAAAGGACATGATTCAGTGATTAATTGATCCTACAGGACATTACAGAATTACTTCTGACTCATGGAAGAAAGTGGCATCACTCGAATCAGAATAGTGTATCCAGATTGGAGTGTTTACTCCTCATCCCAGAAGGATGGGATGAAGAACAAAGCTTTAGCACAGGAACACAGCAAAGAGTGCATGTGTTTGACTGTATATGTGTAACACTTATAAGAAGTAGTGTTTGTCTGTTGTTTTTAACCAAATATGTATAATTCTACATCAATCGAAATTTGTATTTTAAGAAAATCTTACATACTGATCTGAGATGAACAGCAGAACATAAAACAGACTGTAATATAAATCATTATGGAAACGCAATCCACAATCAATGCCATATTGCCCTTTTAGACAGAGTAACAACATCGGATAATGTACAGTACAGTCAGCTGTGCAACATCACAAAATAAACCCTGACAGAGTGATTAGGATGCACTGAAATAAAATGTATTTAAATAAATTTCATATGCGAGAAAAACTGTTCACAATGTGGTGCAAGAGAGTTAACTGTATAACGGATTTATAGTTTAGTGGTTATTATGCAAAAATATTGGGATAATATATAACACGCCTGATAAAACTTACATAAAGTTTAAGCAGAATTAGACAATTCTCAGCACACACCGTCTCATAGTCATTAATATGCGCATGGAATACAAAGGCTCGTCAAAACAAGTGTTTCTCTGCAGAATATTGCAATTTAATATTTATACCTCCAATTAGCCATCATAACATTGACGCAAGACAGCAGGTCTGTCTGCATAGCTGCGGAGCAGATTAGCAGATCTGCAATGGAGCTAATGTAGAATTATTCAGTCTGTAGAAGTGTTACACGCTCGTCAAGGCCAGTTATTAATCCACACGTATAACAGAGACCTCTTTTATAGAGCACAAAGAAGTCCACGGAAGATCCAAGCAAAGTGACAGAGCCTGAAGAAAAACAGGCACGACTACAGAAGACTGAATTAGCCAGAGCGTGTTGTGCTAATCCGTACTGTATAAAATGGAGTCTGTCTTATCTAGATTGGAGATAGGCACTTAGAGTAAAGTAAAATGAGCATCAAGCATGAGTAAGCCTGATTAAGCTGGAATAAGCCTGCATAAGACGAGATGAGATGGGCATGAAGCATCAGAGTAGGCTGAAGGATCAGGGTTGAGACAGGGCAGCATGCATTATGGAAGAGAGAGATCCTTAAGCTCAGTGGATCAGGCCTGCCCTGTCAGTGAGAACAGACTCATATATATATATACGTATATACACACACAGCAGACACTGTCTGAATATACATGCTTATATAGTCTGGCAGCGGGATCTGTCTCACACACACGAAGATAGGCAGAATCCTCAAATACTGACTATGACTGGATACATTTACTGTGAGGCTGGACTGGCATATATTCTGGCTGGGATATACTAAGCCCAACCCGCGGAGAAATAAAGGTGGGTTTCAAATAAGGTTTCTAAAGGCACTGTTATTTATTTCCTTCCATGGTTTTCCTTTTTACACTTTTTTTCTTTTTGTTTTCTTGACAAGAATAAACAGAGCATTTTTTTTTGTCCTGAGAAAAATACCTCAGTAACTTTATAATCACAACAGTGTCTCAATCTGAGCTCAGATTTGCTGAAAGATTGCAATTAAAGTCACAGATTTCAGTACGAACCCAAACGTTTCACATCAAAGTATTCCCAAATCCAGATCATCTGAGATATGCTATCCCTAACACTTTTATAGCTCTACATTTTTACTATACATCAAATGTCTCATTCATGTCTGTTCATCACGCCTGGCTTGTCTACCTGGACATTGTCTGATAGGTTTAAGCAAATTTCCTTTAACCATAAACACAAAACAATGCGTGATTTAAAATATGGGCTAAAAACCTATGAAAAAAAAATACAGTGAACCCTCGATTATCGCAGTTAATGGGGACCGGAACACACCGCGATAGGTGAAAATCCATGAATAAGGGTTTAAAATATGTATATTTATACTTTAAATATATTTTAATTAAATCTATTTAATTATAAAACCTTGATATTATACATTTACGCTCTCTCTCTCTCATAAGATACGTATGGTGCTCTACACTCATCAATGATAGTCATATCTTGAGTTAAATGTTGGAACCAAACAAAATCATAATCTATTAAAACAATCTATTAAACTTATTCAGAATCGTAAATGCTAACATTTAACAATTGTAAGTGTTTATTTCACAAAAAAATGAGCAATCAATCAATATAATTTTTTTCATAAAGGAGTACTCTGAAATACACCACCCAAATACACAGTTGGGCTCCTACAATGAATCAAACTTTATACAACAAAGGACTTGGGGAATCAACAAAAAACTAAACTGTATCCTCTCTTTGAACCTAACTTAGGTTCAGAGACACTTTGCACTCCAGAATCCAGAAACAAGTCTCAGTTCTATTTTTAATGCCTTGAAACATATGGAGGTGAATACAAGAGGTCACATGATTATACGTAGTGTGAGAAGACATCAGTTGACTTGGAGACCATTGGAAATTGGAATTAATTTTCTTGGTTGCAGTCCATGCTGCCACAACTCACAAGGTCTTTGCCATCCATAAACCTGGAAGTGAGATTTGTATCTGGTGAGAACTTCTGTGCAGCATGAGACTTTTTCCTAGAAATGAATGTGTCTTTTGGGGGAGTTTTCACTTTGAACCTGACCATACGGATACAATGCAGCTCAGGCCCATGGCTCAGAAACAGACCAAACAGAATTTAGAGCTCATCAGATAATAAACAATACATCAAAGCATCATTGTTCTCTGGCACTCCACAACACACACACACACACACTTGTGAAGTGTCACATCCAACTGTTTGATCAAAGGTATGAGAGCTCTTGTTGGATTATCTGTTTATAAGGCGTTTCAAATAGATCATTACCATCCCATAATTACCAGTCATACCCACTCTGGGGCTCTTCATCCATCCTTGAGCCCACATAAAGAGGCATCTCTTCCACCTCCACAACTCTCTATATACAGTACAAACACTGAGATGCACGCACACACATACTCACACACACACACACACACACACACACACACACACACACACACACACACACACACACACACACACACACACACACACACACACACACACACACACACACACACACACACACACACACACACACACAACAGACATTTTAACATCCTACTCTCCTCTTGGACTACTTCCATCCAACCCCAGACCTCTCCAGTCTCTCTGCTGATTTTTGTTCATGGCTTTGCTTAATAAATGAAATGTTAAAATATATTTAAATTCATTTCACAATTAATTTTAATTTCAATAAAAATTTAGGTTCGCCCTCTCTCCAACACGGTTTCTTGAGGATGGAAGAGTTAAAATCTAATGATCTAATCTAATCTCTCTCCCTCTCTCTCTTAGACAAATTAGCTCTGGGAATCCTAGAGATTTCCTGTAAAAACAGATAAGCCATAAAGGGATCAAATCATTCCCACGCAATATCTAAAGCAATTTAGTGAACCAGTGAGTGTAGGGGACAGGTCAGATCGCAGAGATTAATTCCTGTTGACGAGAGTCTATAATGTGGCCAGGACATTTGTCTGAGGTGTCAGTGACGCTTTGCTGTGGGTGAATGTTGATTAAAGCGCTAATGATGATTCCCTTTTAACAGTTTCCCTTTTTACTCCTTTCAATTCAGTCATTCAAATCCTGCTATGTTGCAAGGGAAGCACTGCATTAAAATTCCTATTCTTTTTATGACGATAAAAAGTGTTTACAAGGCAGCCTTGTACTGATGTTACTCAAACATTTTATTATTCTTAATCTTCTTGACAACTATCTACAATCAGTTCAGCGTGAACAGATCAACACACATTCAAAGTATATTTAGCAGATTTCAGCTTTAGGTGTGCAACCTATTTTGGCTTTTCTAAACTTATAACATTATTTTAGAAAATTATTTTTTGCAGAAACAAAGTTTAAACGCCAAGCATACATGAACTTTCAAACACCATTATTTCCTTTGGGAAATGCAAATCTACTATCTGTGTGTTAATCATCTCCATTAAACTTTCACTCACTGGCTCACTCTTGTTCCTGTTTTCTTTCTTCCAGCTGACTCTAGGACAGGAAGATACCCACTCGTCATCTTCTTCCTTTCCCTCATCTATGTCAAAGACCTCTTCCCCAGCAGACTCTTCTAAATCTCTGGGGGTTCTGGGATCTCAGGGTTCGATTTCACCCCTGAGCCGCTGGGTGATGCACAGCCGTGGCCGAGCTGCCAACACATCCACAATGGAGCTACCCTATCGTTCTCCAGTGCCCTTTTCCAAACAGGAATTTTGGGAAATGTTGGGTAGTGACTTCCTCAAGACAGACACAGACCCATCAGGGAACTCCCGTGTCAAGCGCCGCCCCCCAATCGTCAAAACAGGCAAATTTAAAAAGATGTTCGGCTGGGGGGACTTCTACTCTAACATCAAGACGGTACGCCTCAACCTGCTCATCACGGGTAAGATCGTGGATCATGGGAATGGTACCTTCAGTGTCTACTTTCGTCACAATTCCACTGGCCAGGGGAACATCTCAGTCAGCCTGGTACCTCCAGTGAAGGCTGTGGAGTTCGACTTGGAGCGCCAGAGCGTGGTCTACCCTAAAGACTCAAAGATCTTTAACTGCCGTATAGACTATGAGAAAGTAGACCGCAGCAAACGCACCTCACTCTGTAACTACGACCCCTCCAAGACCTGCTTCCAGGAGCAGACACAAAGCCACGTGTCCTGGATCTGCTCCAAACCCTTTAAGGTCATTTGTATCTACATTTCATTCTACAGCACGGACTACCGACTGGTGCAGAAGGTCTGTCCAGATTATAACTACCACAACGAGATGCCCTACCTACCCTCAGGGTAGAGCTGTGGGGAGCAGTTGACTCAAAGGACGAGGAGGGCTGGATGGGGGAAGGAGTTAGCGTATGAGAGATTGGTTCTATTACGGATGTGAAGATGAATGCAAAATGCTAATTTGGGATGGGGGTTTTAAAGGACACAGAGGTCTTCAGTTAAAGACTCTTCAGAAACTTATCATTGAGCCGTTATGGAACACACCCTCATGACCTGAACATCATAGGTGGTTCAAAAGGTGAATGTACAGTATTTAATGTGCTGCAGTTGATGTCTTGAAGAACCTCTTATGCAACCTGGCAAATGTGACCTGCAAAAACACATATGCAAAACCAAATGGTCAGGCCCAGGTGCTCAGTGTGGGAGAGTCCGCTATATCAGTCTGAGTCCCTGACTGGCTGCGCTAATCAGTGCCCAGTGTTACGGTCTTCAAATTAATCCCTAGGATCAAGAAATCATACTGGTCACCACAGGCTGCTATACAGAGGTGGAAGAGTTTACTAATTTGGTGTACGCTCTTACAAATAGCGGTTCTTTTTTAGCAGCTATGGCTCTCTAACATCCATGGAACCATTGGACAAAAGGTTGTTTAAAATGGAAAGATGTTCTTCACACGAAGAAAAAAAATTATTTAAGTTTTTTTATGGAACCAAAAATGGCGTAAACCTAATTTTGAATCTTTGTTTTTTAAGAGTGTACACAACCAACACAAGACTTTTTCCACCTCTGTATAAAAAAGAAAAAAACAGTAAAGAATGACAGGGAGAAAAAAAGTTAGTGCTGTAAGTGTTGAACGCATTGTAACAATTAAAAGAGCGAAATGACCAGATTTAACTAAATTATAAAATCTTCCCCCTTATTATCAATGAAAAAGAACAAAAGCTGGACAAGAAAGCACTGTAATTAAAAACACAGCACTGAAAAAGAGATGTTGAGTCTGTATTGAGTCCAATCGCTCTATTGTTCTGATGGAAGAGCAGAAAAGGGGTTTTGTTTGGTCAGGATTCCTGACTTTGTGCTGTGATAACTGTTCTGCTGAACGCACGATTGCTTCGTCCTTGTCTGAACATTCCCTCACAGTCAGCTGGTTTATCGTTGAGGGGGAAAAAATAGTTAATTTTGCATAATTTAATCGCATTGCTAAATGGGAGAGCTTGCAGTACATTTTGAGATTTATCTGGCCAATGTCTTGAACATTGACATATTAGATGAACAGAATTCAAGCTGACCTTCAATGAACACCCTGTTTATTGATGCATTATTGTGAAAGAACATCATTAATATAAAATTTAAGTGGCAGGGCAAGACCTTTTACGTTACCGCCCAAATCAAAATCAGATGAAAACAGGCCAGGTGAACTGAACTCATCCGGAGAGAAATGAGGGGAGAGTAAAAACAAACAGGAAGGATGGAAGGTACAGCAGTGGGTGTTATGACATCTGTAATGACGAGCAGGTGTACTTGAGAGAGTGAAGAGGAGAAAAAGAGGATATGAAAGGGGGGAAAAAGGTGTTCAAGGTGCACAACATGTGCAAACTAACTGGGAACAAACAGATGAGGAAGGGACGGAATTGAATATAAGAGGAGGGGAAGAAGAGAGAATCAGAGTGAAAAACAAACTCAGGATGCTAAATAGAGTAACATAAAAGCACAATATGGAACATCAAAGTGTCGTCTCACCGAGAGAGTTGGGGGGAAGAAGCTTTTTATGAGCCCACGAAGGAGAAAAAAAACCTCTTTGCCTGAAGTTAAATTCAGTATGGTGAATATATCCCTGTAGGTTTCCACACAATTTAGAGAGTTACGAAGACGGAAATATCCTGCTGGATAGATCAGTTTAACAATGTTTTAAAACGACATACTATTTATCTCCCTCTATTCTAAAAAGTATTGTTTCACATACAAGCAAAGCAGTAAACACATTGTGTGAGGGGTCCTCACTAAGGGTCACAAGTGCTTAGGGTCTAAATTACCTGACATCACCACCATCAGGTCATCGGGAAACTTGAAGCATCATTTACAAGCTGGAAAAATTATTAAAAAAAATAAATAAATAAAAAACACACATGAAGTTGAACAAAAACTTTAGACCATGCTGCGATTTTTGTACAGTGTAATTGCTAAAGCAGGTAGAAGGAGAGTCACCTGTGACTCCTCTAACAGTTCTGTCTGATCTGTGTAATTGAACATTTAATCCAGACTGTGATGCTTTGATCTGTCTTTGTTGCTTCTGAAATATGCAACAATGTCGAAATGTTTGGCCAGTCTGGTCATATCAAATTTGCCTCAGTCTAATTTTCAGAACAGACACGTGAAAATAAAACACCTCTGTCGGAGCTCCAGGCTTTGCCCAGTGCGGCATGTCTCGCCTGCCCTGCTGGTGAACTGAGCGCTGAAGCTCTCTCTTCTCCCTCAGGCGCTGGTCTGGTCTGAGCTTCCTAATCTCCTGCAGCTTAACTACACTACCGCCTGCACAGAAGTGCACACGTGCACGCACGCACACACACGCGCACACACACACACATACAGACAGAGAGAGAGAGAGTGTAATGGCATAATTGGAAACTTTCATTTATTTTTTAATCATTCAACTTATTTATTGTCATTCCTTACAGTCTTAATCTTACTTTCAGTTGTTTATTCTCATTTCTTTTTCATTCATTCTTTTATTTATTGGTTCTCTTTCAATCCTTCGACTTTTAGTTTGCTTCATTCATTTTTTTTCCCTCTCTAAATTAGTTAATTCTTTCAGTCATTCTTTTTCTCTTGTTTGCGCTTTGATGTTTGCCTTCACATTCATTTGATATCTTTTGTTCGTTCTTTTCTTTGTTACAGTAGTTTTCCACGTTCACTTATTTTCATTAGAATTCTTACATCCTTTTCTATTTTGCTTCTTGTATACGTTTCTCTCTTTCAGTTTTTTTGTTCACTTATTTTCATTTGTTTGCTTTCTTTTTCATTCATTCTTTCTTTGTTATCCATCCTTTTATCACTTCCTTACATTCAATCTTTCTTCTGTATTTCCTACTCTCTCTCTCTGAAGAAACATCTTCAGCAAACCCCTAGTGGTTCCCTTCACTCTTCTCATGGTCACAGGATGCTTTAGATCACTTCTTTATACTAGACTCACACTTTGCTATCAACAAAACATTAAGTGTTCCCCTGGTGCGCTCGTATGGGATTTCACTGACTATTGTGTGTCTATATTAAACCGCTGAACATGAGCACAGCAGTGCTGCACAAAAACGTACAGTTTAGAAATAATTTTTTAATTTGCTCCTAATTGCTTTCAGGTAATAGTCCCACTCTGAATTCTACTTAACCACAAAGCTGACTGCAAATGTGTTTATACCCATATATCTAACGCAGTCCCCTACAGGCATAGATACCATTATATCCAAGGGCAATGCCTCCAAAACAACTCAGAATCTCCCTCTGACTGCAGAAGAGGGATAAGAAGACTACACTGTCACGCACTGCTGGGCGTTGCCAAGGCAAGGATAAAAGTTGAAGTGGAGGAACTCTTCAGTTGTCATAGCGACAGGCTCCTCGGCTGGCCTGTTGGGCTTGGACGGAGCATCGGACACCTGGTCAATTCGTAGAACCAGAACTGAGCTAAGAGCCTCTTTAAGCAAGAAATTGTATAATTAAATGTGGTACAGAATGTACTGGACAGACATTATACTGCACATAAATATATATATATAAATGAATATTTATAAATATATTATAAATATATATATATATAATATGTGAAAAAATATATATATATGAATTCATATATATACAATAATCTAGCTCCCGGGGACTGGATGAAGCTGTATTACATGTCAGACAGTGGACTTCTCTGGTTCATTTGAGGTTTACCATTTATTTCTCTATTTTTACATTGTTTATTTTACATGTGTGTCATGTTGATATAGTGTATGGATGACAATGGTGCCATTTATTGTGGTTTTCTGACATCTGAAAAAAAGAAGATAAAAACTGAATAAATTAGAAGGAGAGCACTGAGTTTGGCTCATGAGCTCAGAGGGCTAAAGTGACTGTCGTCTCAGGTCTCATCTTGTTTTGACTGCTGATTGACAGAGGGGATGACATGAGCACGACATTAAAGTCTATGTTATCACTCTATTTGCATACTTGTATTCAATGCCCATGGCAAGAAGTGGGAAAACAGGAGGCAATATTCCACAGGGACACAGAGAAAGAGATGGAATGAGAGAAAGAGGTGACAGAATTACTGAAAATGTGTAAATATACAATAAATTGAACTTAAATAGCATCACTGTGAACTCAAAACGTCTACTTTTCACTATCGTTCTTTCCTTTCTCTTTGTGAAACTGTGGACATAATTGGCATTAAATCTGTCCAGAATCATAATTAAACCTGACATTCCATAACATGCAAATGAGATAAAATTATGTGGTCATAAAGCACATTGATTACAACGTCACATCTGACAGCAACTTCCGCTCCCGTTTTGTTCTCTTTGTCTTTATATATATTATTTCATGTCCCTAACAACTCTCCGCTCTCTTCTCTGTTTCTCTCTTTCCTCTCATCTCCCAATCCGGCCTCTTGCACAGCCTGCCTGAGGATAACCTTGGAGAGAGTGATGAAACCGCTCTAATTTGGGCTGTGAGCTCCCACTCAACCCAACGTTAATAACATAATTCAAAACAAACCAGCAGTGGCGCCCCACAGCATATCAGACAGCAAGGGAAAACATAACAGAGACAAAAGCATAAAGACAATGACAAAGAGAGTGAAAGATACAAGGGCAAATAAACATGTTAAAGAGGGCCGGAGTACAACATCCAAGAGGGCAAAAAAAGTAAGGAATAAAAGAAGAGCTATTGAACATAGTTGAATTATTTCTGAAATTGTACATAATGAATAATAACAGAATATCATACCACCAGTTTTGGTTATTCCCTTATGCATAGTCTAGTAGGATCATGTCACGGCCTATGGTCACTTAAAAGCTGGCCTGCGTTAATGCAATCTGATGATAGAAGAGCAACTTTATGAGTGATCAACCTAATGCATTACAGATTTGTTTCGGTTAAATTCCTATATAATAACACGTATTGATCAACTTTCTTCAATGAAATTTTAAGTTCAAAAACAGATCTCAGCAAAAACTTGTTCTTGCGAATGCTGTTCAACCTAAAGCTGTTATTCTTCACAACCTTGTTGTATCTTGTTCTGGAGGTCACAAAAGCCAGTGCAATATAAAAGCTGCTCTTATGTCTGACAATTGACAATTATGATATGTGGTCCGTTTTACTGCCAATCAACAAGAAACTGAGACGTAGTTTGCGACACACCAGACACATTGGGAGGAAATCACAAAAAAAAAGTGTGAAAATGATTTTTTTAAATGCAAAAATATTAATAATAATGCATGGCATCTTAGGGCTTCCATTAACTGTATACACATATTTGGGTAAAAAAAAAAAAAAAAGATTTTTTCCACATATAAAGCAAATACTGTGTATTTCATCACACAATTAATATTCTTGAGCAAACAAGAATATTTTTTATATTTATTTTTTAAGCTGACTTATTTGATTTTGAAGTTTTGAAGTTAACTAGAAACTTTGGGGAAAAAAATGACATTTACATAAATTATAAAACCATACCATAAAACCTGTCCAAGCAGCATGAAGCCAAACACTAACCCTTCTTTTGAGAGTTGTAATAAACATGCGCTGAGGTGTGAAATCAGGAATAACACTACAGCCTCAGGAGCTCAACAAGAAGAAGACCACAACAACAATTACAGACAGGCCTTGTTTAGCATACACGGCATGTGTTGAGATGCAGTTTCAGACGTTCAAAACAAAGATGCTCAGTAAGCTGAATAATTACTACAGATTATTATGCGCAAATTTGTTGGAAGGGACTATGGGTTAAGAACGGCACACAGAGGATGAAAATGGATGGTATATGCCCACTGCCTAAAGATATCTTCCAGGTCAAAAGCTCTACTGACAGCATTTGTGGCATAATGCAGTAGAAAAAAAGTATTGTTCCTTAAATAAATACATTTAATAGATTAAATAAATGAATGAATGACTGCGCATAAATGACTTGCAAAATAACAAGGTGCTGTAGGGGAATTACAGTTAAGACCCGAGAACCAGATATGTTGAATGAAGACCAGGAGTCAGAAGTGCAGTCAATAGAAGAAATTTTAGTGAAGTTTAGTTTGCATTTTCATCAGCAGAAGCCAGCTTCAAGTCTCACAAGGAGTTCGTAGGCCGCCTCACTTTCAATAACATTGTTAAGGTAATTATACTCTAACAGAGGCTACGAACTACGTCAATGATGACGTTTAAATGATTCTGATTGGCTAAGAAAGAAAGATAAACAAAACTAGTAATTTTCCAGACAAGAGCAGGCAGTCTGAAGCATATCTTCGTTGATCACATGGTTGACGGGTTAGTGACCTTCCACGTGGCTTGTCGGGAACAAGTCATTCCGTCTCCTTATGGTGCCAGTTAATCACCTCACCAATACAGACCATATTAACACACACACAGATACACAGCTTCTCCAAGGCTGAACTCGGCTAAGCCACCAACTATCAACAGAAAGACTTCAACAAAAAAATAAATTATATATATATATATATATATATATATATATACACACATACACACACACACACACACACATTATTACAAGCGGCTATGGGTTTCCAAATCGTCCCTACAGTGCACACTAAATAAAATAGCTTAACATAAAAACATACTAAATAAATACATTAAAATACACTGTTTGAAAAGTAAATCAAAAGATCAATATTATACATGTTGGCATGAGACAGAGTCACTTACTGACCTTGAATGAGTAGAGTTTTACTTTACAAATTGGCATTTGGTAACAAATAACAAGAATTTTCATCCACCTACATAACTGAAAAGTGCTGCCAACTGAAAAAGTTTGACTTAATAATGAAAAACTTAATTCAAATAATAAAATGTTTTTTAATGAATAATTCATTGATGCTTGTACAAGCTTCACATTTCTGCTTTCAATCCTTCCATAATAAGAATCTTACGGTTTGGATGGATGCGTCTCCAATCTAGGAGATTATTTCCTGTGGTAATAGACATTATGTCACAAATGCCGTCTTGTTTATGAACTGTGATGTGATGGAATAGATTGACAAATCTGGGAATAACAGCACTGTTGGGCTGAGCGCTATTCTTCCTTTGCCATGAGCTGTTGGCCTGATTTTCATAACGAATCATCAATATTGATGTGCTCTCTCTCTAGTTGATGATCCAACCTGAAGGATCCACAAAAAGGTTCTCGAGTACTCAAAGAAAAAAAGGCATCAAACGAAAAGCAGTCCAATGCAGGAGAAAAAGACAGAGGGTGAACAAGAAAGGGGAAGAGCATAGCATGGCGAAGACCTCCATGTCTGTGAAAACCAATTAGGAGAGCAGTTACCTGGAAACCAAAAGAGTCCAGAGGCTAGTCATTAACATAGCTCTGCTCATCAAATTCAAATGTGTGTGAATATATATTTTTTTCTGTCTTGTTCTTTCGGTAACAATATTTTGCCTCAGAACTGTGAGTAGACACAGAAATCTTGCAAACAAACAGTGGAAGTGTTTCATGTGTAGGCATTTTAATACCATTTCCAAATTGCAGAAGGGGTCGAGGCAGGGATAGGTGACTGTGACGTCAACCACAGAGATTAGCCCAGCCTGGGTTTACAAAGATAAAGTCACTGGTACACAATCCAACAGCTACACCAAACCCTTCCGCAACACTCAATATTTACTCAAACACATACTGGAAGAAGGAGAAAGAGGGAGAGAAAGCAAAAGGCTGAGTTTTAGTTGGCCAGAAAGCGCAATGGAAGGAGAGGAAAATCAAAGACGTGATGAAAAAATATGAGAGAGCGTGAGACAGAGATCTTGTGTAAAAAACAAAAACTAAATGAAAGAGCATCTGTGAGGCTGATAAGAGAAGAAAAACAGCCCCAGGGGCCAGAATAAGATGACATGAATAAACTAATCATTCTAATTTAATTAGAATAATCTCCCACAGACCTTGCAAATTAAATTAATGACTGGATTATACAGAGAGAGTACAATATACCATTGCTCTGAAAACTCAACCTCACAAAAGGATTTAATAACATGAATCAAATTGTGATGAAGATTTTAATTTTTGCTGTCAAAAGAGCCGAAACCACATTAAACATCTCTTGATGAAATAGAATTCGTTTCTTTTGAAATCTTAATTGATCATTTCTATTTTTAAATACTTTTTAGTGAACTTTGAGGAAATAATGTGTACAATAATAAGAATTTCATTTGACTCTCTTATGTATTTATTACTATTTTATTGGTCATAATATCTAAATGTCTACATACATTGGACAAAAAGAAACTTATAATATTAAAAACAAGATTATATAGCTCATTTGAGAGATGCCTGACTTACTCGTCAAAGGTTTCATCCTCTTTTTTTTCTTTTCTTACAACAAATGTGTGTTTGTCTCCACAGTGTTACAAACCTTTCACCTTGAATCAATGACTTGGTCTGTTTTTAATGATCTGGCTTGACAAAATCTCCCTCAGAGACTACAGAGGAAGCCAACCAAACACATAACAAAGCCTTGAACAATTCCTGTATGTAACTCAGAAACTATAAAATAACCAAGGGCTGGTTTTGGTCTCCATCCAGATGCTGAAAAGACATCAATTGACAATCATCAGATACTTAAGATACTTAAATGAAAAAAATTAATAATAATAATAATCAATGAGACACTACACACAGATTAAAGTGATTTTGCAACAGGTAAAGGTTATTTCTTGGGCATGACTCACATTGGAGTGCTTTGAGCCCCCTTTGAAACTGATAAAATACACTCACCTACAGGATTATTAGGAACACCATACTAATACTGTGTTTGACCCCCTTTCGCCTTCAGAACTGCCTTAATTCTACGTGGCATTGATTCAACAAGGTGCTGAAAGCATTCTTTAGAAATGTTGGCCCATATTGATAGGATCGCATCTTGCAGTTGATGGAGATTTGTGGGATGCACATCCAGGACACGAAGCTCCCGTTCCACCACATCCCAAAGATGCTCTATTGGGTTGAGATCTGGTGACTGTGGGACCATTTTAGTTCAGTGAACTCATTGCCATGTTCAAGAAACCAATTTGAAATGATTCAGGCTTTGTGACATGGTGCATTATCCTGCTGGAAGTAGAATCAATGCTCAGGTAGGCTGTGGCATTTAAACAATGCCCAATTGGCACTAAGGGGCCTAAAGTGTGCCAAGAAAACATCCTCCACACCATTACACCACCACCACCAGCCTGCACAGTGTTAACAAGGCATGATGGATCCATTTTCTCATTCTGTTTACGCCAAATTCTGACTCTACCAGAGTCTCATCAGACCAGCCAACATTTTTTTTCCAATCTTCAACTGTCCAATTTTGGTGAGCTCATGCATTAATGAGAAATTTAACAGGTGTTCCTAATAATCCTTTGGGTGAGTGTAAATGTAACTCACAGAATCTCATGGAATACTTATTATAGAAGCCCAGCAATGCATTTCCCCACTACATAATATAATTCATTAGCATAACTGTAGGCTCTTTATGGCTGCTAAGTAACAACTTGCCAATTTAATCTAAAATGTGTGATCATGGGTTAGAATTTAGGGTTGGAATAATCCACTTTGAACAGTGTTTCCTGATGCTAAAACTCCCTGTTTTAAAAGCAATCCACCTTTATCAGCACCAGAGCAAGTAAAACGTTAGAGCCTATGATGGCACACCTAAATACCTCCAGACAGACAAAGCTATAAGAGGCATCACAAGACTATCGTTGTGACAGCAGAAGAGATCTCTTTCTCTTGCTCTCTGGCTTTCTCTGTGGGGCAGCTGTAAAGGACATCTCCACTTCAGAGTGAGGTGCCGTGAATCAGAGGAAGTGATTTAAATTCACTGACGGGACTTTAAATACCAGCCAGGGATCATAGCTGTGCCCTTTGGCAAAGTAATTATTCACTCGACTAAAAGAAGCCTAGGTGTGTGCGTGCGTGCAAAGAGACATACTATGAATTTTGCATCTGAGTGATGGGATTTCTATTGAGTATGTGCTCATTTATAGGTGTAGTTTATATAGGACTCTACAATCAATGAATGTTTGCAAGTAAGTGAATCACTTTGTAGTGTGTGGTGTCTCTGATGTACACAGTATATTGTACTACGTGCTTCACTAGACTGAAGAATGGCAGGCAGAGAAAAATTGTCTAGGGTTCAAAAGTTTGGGATTGGGACCATTTTTATAACGTTTTTGAAGGAAGTCTCTTATTCTCACCAATGCTGCTTTTATTTGATCAATATTCTAACAACAGTGATACTGTGTATTATATTATGTATATGAGAGTTATGATTATAATTTAAAATAACTTTTTCATTTAAGCATTTTTCTATGTCATATGATCCTTCATAAATCCTTCTAATTTGCTGAATAGTTGCGTAACATTTCATAGTCACAGCTTAACGTTTTTTGTTAAATCTGTGATTTTCCAGGATTTGTTGATGAATAGAAAGTTCAAAAGATCAATTAAATGATTCCATGATGAATACAACTATTGATATTTTTTAAACCCGTAATATCTTTTAGTAGCTTCTAAATAGTAGTGTTCCACTGCAAACAGTAGATATGAAGAAAGAAAGACAAAGAGAGAGAAATTAAACAGAATGAATAATAGGATTTCAGAGAGCAAAAATGGTCAGAAATAAAGAACAAACAAATGGATGAAATGAAAATATTGAATGAAATAAAGAACAAAAATTACGGATGAAAGGGGGGGGGGGAAGACAGTACAAAGAGAGGGAAGAAAGGAAGGAAGTCAAAAACAGGAAAGACAAGTCATTCATTAGATTGAAAAAGAAGGAAATAATCACGAAGAGGAAAAAGGCAGAAAACAGAAAGTCGTACTATGTCCAATCCATCCATCTCTCCATCCTGTAAGCAACGTCTTTTTGAATAAATCTCTGTTGAAAGACTACAAATTCACAGTGACCCTTCTTTCTTTTTCTCATCCTCTTCTATCTGTCAGAACAGTTCTTTCTTCTTTGCTATCCCCCCCCCCCCCCCCCCAACCCACCTCAGGACACCTCGTTTTTATGTTCCTTTCTCTCTACCTCTCTTTTATGAAATAAAGCAGCATAGTATGGTTAATAATGCTCACTGATTAAAAAATAAAGTTAAAACGGAAATGTTCTGAAATATTATTACAATTTAAAATAATCAGTGTCACATGATCCTTCAGAAATCTTATCATTATTGATGTTGAAAACTGTTGTACTGCTTAATGCTTTTGAGGACATCTTTATTATAATGATTATTATTATTAAATAGAAATCCTTTTTGATATTAGAAATGACTTTACAATCACTTTGAATCAATTTAAAGTATCCCTCCTGAATAAAAGCATTAGAAAAAAATTGTACTGCCCTCAAACCTTTGACTAGTAATATATATGTGCATTCACTAATGTAGGATGACCAGAGTTAATAATCTTAGGTATTCATGCTAAGCATTCATCTTATGTTTGCACAGACACTGAAAAGTACATTATTAGCGTGTTGACAGCATCTTTTCAGAGCATATGGCTGGTCACAAAGAGCACGATGAAGGAGATACTCAACATAAACTTTAATTATAAATACCACTAAGGAAACAACTTTGAAGAACAAAATTGCACACCATCACATGGACGAGACAAGACGATGAACTGAACAGAACAGAACAGTGAGAACTTATATTAGAACTAAATGAGAGAACTAATGAGTTAATTAACAAAGGGTTAATTTACGGTTATTTAAGGTTAATTTACTTATCATACTCTGATAAGTAGTCAAGTCAAGTCAAGTCACCTTTATTTATATAGCGCTTTTTACAATGTAGATTGTTTCAAAGCAGCTTTACAGGAAAAACAATATAAACAAAGTTTGTTTGGCTGAACAGAAGCCCCAAAAGAGCAGGCGAATCAATACAATTGATGAATTTTAAGTGTTAAGTTTCCCCAACTGAGCAAGCCATAGGCGACAGCGGCAAGGAACCAAAACTCCGGCAGGTGACGTAACGAATGAAGAATAGAATGGAGAAAAAACCTTGGGAGAAACCAGGCTCAGTTGGGGGACCAGTTCTCCTCTGGCCAACAGCCAAACCGTGCATGATTATTATACAACAATTCAAGTCCAATATGAAGTCCAATTTGGTCCGGTTAGAGATGGGTTCATGATCGTCACAGGGGAGGGTCCAGTAGAGTCACGGTCTCCGCAGACACCCCAGGGCAGTGCTGTGCTCGTGTCCAGGTCCTTCATCTGATCTGGATACGGCCCGGATCCAGCTGACCACGGTAACCTCGGAATAAACAGAGACCAATATCAGCGTAGATGCCATTCTTCTTCTGATGTATCGAGTACATCAGGTGTTATGGGAATGTTCCCGGTTCCGGCTTATCTAAATTATGCAGCCTAACAATCATTTTACATGATTTGGATTAAAAATGTATGTATAATGTGTTATGTGTATGCCAGGTTGAAAAGATGTGTTTTTAGTCTACATTTAAACTGACAGAGTGTGTCTGCTTCCCGAACTGTAATAGGAAGACTGTTCCAGAGTTTAGGAGCTAAATAGGAAAAGGATCGCCCGCCAGCAGTTGACTTTGATATTCTAGGTATTATAAGCTGGTCAGTATTTTGGGATCGCAATAGACGTGAAGGACTATAATGTGTTAAGAGATCGCTCAAGTACTGTGGAGCTAAACCATTTAATGCTTTGTAAGTAATTAGCAAGATTTTAAAATGTATTCAAGTAAAACATTACAAATTTATGACATTTTCTATATTGTTGAGAAGTTGTTACCTTCAGGGTCAGTGTGCTGTTAAGGGCTCACAAACATCTATATGACAGTAAAATGTAACTATATCATGCAACTTAATCTAAATATATTGATTGCACTTTACTTAACAGTATGTGCACTTTTACGGTAAAAACAGTGTACCAGAAGGTAATTATATGGGTTAAGATCTGGTTTAGAAGTAGATTGAGAGCTATACCAAGTTATAGCTAGTGGTGTAGTGTTCTGACCTAGATCTACAGTATATTACTTTATCGTTTTTCTTTCTTTTTTTCTTAATCTTACTAATTTAAACGTTCTTTCTATTCTTGTGTATGCATGTATGCATGTGAACCCACAGCTCATGATAACCACAACATATTCCTTTGTTTGCGCACACTTGGCGAATAAAGCTCCTTCTGATTAGCATTCTAATTAAACAGGATGTAAAATAAAATGGTACGATTATATTTATAATACATGTAAAAACAAAATATGTTCACAATCCAAAAGCCACTAATACATCCATGTTGTACGTTGTCAGGTTATGTGTAAATATATTAAAATGTATGCATAAATGTTGAGTGCAAAAACTAATGAAATGGACAGACAGGCTCTGTTCCAAAAGTCAGTAAGCTGCCTTGCTGCCTACACAGGTAGCACCCTATCCTCATTCAATAAGCGCCTGACTTGGAACACACTGCAACTCAGCACAAACAGCGAGGAACACCAGAGACTCGACTCATAATTGATTTCAAAAGAGTTTGACATTAGCACGTTGCTAAGCTATCGGCACAATACTCTAATAAGCATAAAATATATTACACACATATTGCATAAAATAATCAATTTTTAATTACACTGAACTGTTTGTTCTTCAATACTTTTAAGAATCGAATGAAATGCAAGTTAATTTATAATCGACATTTCTCTTGCCTCATCTGTCATTTTGGACTTATTTTTTGTGTGCACCGTGCGTAATGGGATTTCTTTCTCTTCAAAGGATGCATGCAATGCTGAGTTGGAATTTGGTTCAAATGAAGTGTCTTAGAAAGCAGGATAATTAAGTTGCTTACCTTGTCGCCGTCACATTGGGAGCATGGCCATGATAAATGCTGCCTCTGTAGTTCAGGAACAGAACAAAAAAGTCAGGACAAAACAAAAGACAATAGAAAAGAATGGATAAAGAAATGAAAAAGTGTCTTTTTGTGATTTTTTATGACTTAAGCAAACTTTCTGCGCTTATTTTATTACTTACACACACAGTAGGGCCCTCAATTATTTCCCTCATAGCGTCTTCAAAATGCAGACTCAGCTTCCACCCTGTCTTTCTCTGCCCTCCTCCTCCTACTACATCCCTCAATCAATCTTCATTTTCTCTCACTCTGCACATTCTGTCCTCCCTCACCATTTTTCCCCCTCTTTAATGGGCGACCGTCAAAATCCCTCAAGCAAAACACTCCTTGTCTTATCTCTCCCGTCTTTGCCCATTAATTCCCTCTGTTGGTCCTCCTTCCTAATTTCACATGGTGCCTTGGAATCCAGGTCCGGCTCCATCTTAATAAACACAATGCTGTGCGAGAAGGAGAACGAAAGAATGATTTGAAGATGCATACAAAATATGTACTGTAAAGTCATGACAAGTGTAATGCACCTCTGTAACTTCTAATGAAGCTGTTAGAAAACACTAATGTGTTTGTCTACACAAATCTTTCTCCACCACCTGTGACAGTCACAGAAAACTGCAGCACATGCTGAGCTGTGTGATATGTCAACAAGTATCAGGATGTCTTGACAATCTCTCAAAGTGACATGACTCATTTTGAGAATAAGGTGAGCTGTCATTGGCTTCATGTGAAGGTGTGAAGTCACATGGATGAGGAGATATATGTGCGAAAGAGAGAACATTTAGGACAGAAAGACAGAGGGAAATAATCAAAGAGCACATTAAATGTGTTTTCACAAGCGCTTCCTTAGAGGTCTGATTAAACGTGGCAAGAAATGTAGTTTAAGTGTTAAGCGATAAGTGTTAAGTGCTTCAAATTAACCTTTTAGCATACTTTTTAGCATGCAGACATTATTAAAGTATTAGATGTTGTAACGGCCACTTTGTTAAACATTCATGATGGGAATGTGATGTGCTTCTGCAGCATACGTTGCTGTGTGCACGCTTTTCTGGTGCGAAGTTTGTTTTTGAGTGAAGAGAGACGTGGCCGCTTTACCGCTGACTTGTTATACTATACTAACTCATTTCCATTTTGATTTGTAGTGTTTATCAGAGTGCTTTCCTTTCCCGTTTTGTACTTCGCTCTTTTAAGAAGAATGTTTTCATATAAGCACAATCTATAAAGGCTTGTGGGACTACTAGTTCAAATCGCCTCAGGTTCTCTTTTCTTTTTTGGCTTCTGTTTCTATTTTCATCTGGACAGACTTCAACCACTCTGACGGATGTTACTGTGTGGAGTATCACATCCAACATGGAGGATCGAGTAAAATAGATCCATAGACATATAAAGATAGTAGAGATTTAATAATTTTGCAACTACATGTCAACTATGGTTGTTATTACCAGCCATTAGAGTATTAGTTGACTGTCTGGTCAATATCTGCACACACTTTACTTTGATGGTCACTGTGGTATTTGTTAGGAGTTATTAAACAATGAAGCAGCACACAAGACAAGAGTAGAGCACTTCAGCCATTCTCAGCTTTTCCTGATGTTCTTTGCGCACTTGCAATAAGGAACACAACGAAAAAGGAACACCCCATCGCGAGTAATAAAGGCTGTGAGGACACGACTGTCCTAATGCAGCAGCACTGGGTAGTAAGCATTAGTCAGGTCGATGATAGAGAAAACAGTAGAGCCTTTTAGAGTAGAGTGTAGTTAATGGAAAAGAATCCACGATTACGGTTTTATTTGGTTCTCAAGGGTCAACACACATCATAGTTTCACCTTAATTATTCTGCATAACAACAATTGGTGACACCCATGCAGAGTGAATTTAATTCAAGGATTCCTCTGACACACCACTGTGAACAGATAGAGTAATTTTGTCCAGCCTGCTTTTGGAGTTTTGTGTGAAATTGTCAAATTTGTTTTTTTTCCCTCTTTTTTTCCTTTCATACACACACACAAAGGGAATAGACATGTGTATAGCAAAACATGTGTTAATGCAATACTTTTCAGTGAGCAATACTTGAGCAGTGAGCAATTTCATGGGTGCCAACAATTTTGGCCATGACTATAAGTAACTATATGTTAACTTGTCCACCTAACCCTAACGGCTGCAAAATTTATTCAAAACACAAACAAACATAAGGGAACAGGGAGCAGGAACAAAGTGTAAAACAAGGAATGGGATTAGATACAATCAGTTACAAAACACAACCGTTTAACAAACATGCAAAGACAGTGACAGTCAACAGAATACTGAGACATGGGCTAACAAGGGACAGGTGCAGGTAATTAATAACTATAGCAACAAACAAGTAACTATGGAAACAAACAAGGTAGCTAAGGAAGTAAAACACATGAATAATGGGAATTGAAAACAGATATCAAAATAAGACAGAACTGTAACACTACTGATACTGATAAAAATTTGTTGACATGCAGTTGCAAATTATTGAGAGTTAGTTGATATGTAGCAGACGATCAAAATAAAGTGCAACCGATTTAAAAACCAAAACGAACTAAAGGTAACTAAAGACATTAGAGAGAAAGGCAACAAGGACAGAAAGACAAAGTGGAGAGGACGAGGCTGGGAAAAGAGAAAGAGGTGAAGGGTTGCGTGTAATCATATTCACAATGTTATGAAGCATACGCCCATTTAGGCTCCACACACACGCACACATACACAGCAGCACTCAAGCATTGTAAATCCTTTATTCACTCAAAGACTGGTGATCTGAAACAGAAACACTCCAGTTTGAAGGATTAATAGTGAGATCACTGATTCACATCAAATAATACACTCCTCCACACACACAGCTTTTTACAGCACACACCTTCCATGTATTTTGCATTACTCCGTCACTTTTGCACACAAATCTTCTTTGATATAAGTTTTGAAAGTTGAAAATCTGAAATAAAAACTGTAGACCCATTAGAAATTTCAGAGGATGCTGCGGACAGTCAATGTAAGGAAGCATGTAAGCCTTACACTTCTCATTCTCACTTAAGAGATTCCCACTGCATGCCTGCAAATATGTGTCAGCTCATGAAAGTAACCTTTTGTCGTTTGGTTTTGGCTGATTTAATAAAGTGATGCAACCTGGAGAAAGCCTGAGGCATTTTTACTGGTATATTAAAAAGAATATGAACATTGACAATGTATTAAACATACAGTAATACCTTGAGATATGAGTGTCCTGACATACAAGTATTTCAAGATACGAGCAAGCATTCAAGCAAATTTTTGCTTTGGAATAAGAGTAAAGATTTGAGATACGAGCATACGACGCCGATGGTGACTCACGAGTATTAAGCTGGGAGCTGCACAAGTTAAGTGTGTTCAATATTATAAATATGAAATATAGGGACAATTTTAGACAGGCTCTGTCTCAGAGTATGGTATTCCCTGACATTGTTACACTGATCAAATGAAATAGTCGGATGTTCTTGCTTTCATTGAATTTCAAGATGCTCTTTAGATCATCAGCAGGTTTTTCTTCTTAAACTGGGTCAAATGTTTCAATTAGAAGAATTTCAAAACACAAACTTTGGAGTAAATTGAAGCATGTTCTCTAGAAGTTTCAGACAGTATTTCTACACACAATGACAATCAATATCATCTGCACTGCACACAGAGACTCAAACGTCAGTGTGAATAGAGGAACAGGCAAACGAGCATGAGAGATGAGGAGAAACAGACAAGGAGAAATTGAGAAAACAAGTTATGGTGGGATGCAAGGAGCGGGTTAAAGGATGGAGAGCGTTGGGGGAGGCCAAGCACGTTTTATGAGGCCCTTAACATTTAGCTGCCCATGCCTATCTATTACAGCCAGAATATCCTCCTACACACAGATCATCCATCAAATAATAAAGAGAGAGAGAGAGCTGGGGAAGGGAATGACGGTGGCGGAGAGAGGGACAGAAGAGTCCTGCACAAAACAGAAGAAACTGACTATAATAAAAGGACAAGTGGGAATGAATAGTTCAAGAACAAGAGGCAGGAGGAGAAATAACAAAAGTGTGTTCGCTTGTGTTTTTCAGCTTGTCAAAAACATTGGTGTGTTTGCAGACAAACTTGTTTTGTATAATTGCAGCCTGGCTACACATGCATCCCATAAAAGTGAATAACCAAAGGTCACCCGAAACACTTTCTAAACAAGGAGAAGCTTGCGCCACAAAGACTGAAAAAAGTCAAAGACTGACAACAGCAATCTGCTATCCAGAATGGAAAAATACAGATGGGTAGAGGTATGTTAGTGTGGAATATGAAAGGATGGAAATATTTTTGTTAACTGCCATTGTGGATTTGGACTGAGAGATGCACTAAGGTCCAAGACATGCACTACTAACATGAACTCAGACACACTATTGTTTTGTTTTCAGAATGATTGTACTGTATATACAGTGGAGTTCGGTTATGTCGACGACCTCAGGGGTTGCAAAAAGCCGTCGGGATGACCGTTTAGCGAGATAACAGAGTGATAACAGAGTGATAACCAACAACCAATATGGCGATTTGTTTGAAGCGATCGGCATGCTATAAAAATGTACATACACTGTAAATGTTTGCTAACAACTAAAGGCATTTGCACCAACTAACATTCTTGATACAAACCTTTAATTACATTCTCCAACATTGCAAACACAATGATTGCTCACAGTGTAAACACAGGCACAACACACGTGTAAACACATTCACTCATAACACAGTCATTTCGCTCAGACACAGTTCTGATAGTATTGCACACGCGGTTAATATGGTTTATTTACAAACAGTCTGCTTGAAAACAAATGTCATTAACGACGTCTTTGTCGATGTCAATGTAATCTGGGAATTCTTGGACAATGATGCTTCACTGAACACACACTCACAGCAGACGCGCTCGACTCACTGAACACACACTCACAGCAGACGCGCTCGACTCACTGAACACGCACTCACAGCAGACGCGCTCGACTCACTGAACACGCACTCACTGCAGACTCGCTCGACTCACTGAACACGCACTCACTGCAGACGCGCTCGACTCACTGAACACGCACTCACTGCAGACGCGCTCGACTCACTGAACACGCACTCACTGCAGACGCGCTCGACTCACTGAACACGCACTCACTGCAGACGCGCTCGACTCACTGAACACGCACTCACTGCAGACGCGCTCGACTCACTGAACACGCACTCACTGCAGACGCGCTCGACTCACTGAACACGCACTCACTGCAGACGCGCTCGACTCACTGAACACGCACTCACTGCAGACGCGCTCGACTCACTGAACACGCACTCACTGCAGACGCGCTCGACTCACTGAACACGCACTCACTGCAGACGCGCTCGACTCACTGAACACGCACTCACTGCAGACGCGCTCGACTCACTGAACACGCACTCACTGCAGACGCGCTCGACTCACTGAACACGCACTCACTGCAGACGCGCTCGACTCACTGAACACGCACTCACTGCAGACGCGCTCGACTCACTGAACACGCACTCACTGCAGACGCGCTCGACTCACTGAACACGCACTCACTGCAGACGCGCTCGACTCACTGAACACGCACTCACTGCAGACGCGCTCGACTCACTGAACACGCACTCACTGCAGACGCGCTCGACTCACTGAACACGCACTCACTGCAGACGCGCTCGACTCACTGAACACGCACTCACTGCAGACGCGCTCGACTCACTGAACACGCACTCACTGCAGACGCGCTCGACTCACTGAACACGCACTCACTGCAGACGCGCTCGACTCACTGAACACGCACTCACTGCAGACGCGCTCGACTCACTGAACACGCACTCACTGCAGACGCGTTCGAATCACTAAACTCACAGACGCGCTTGACTCAGCTCAACTCCTGCGCCTCCTCTTCCAAGATAGCATCTAGAAGGCTTTAGACCTCTGCGAGTCTTAGACACCCGTCACTTCCGCGAGTTCTTTCACTGTGAGTGAAGCACGTGCAACATGAACTCAGCGCATGCACAGTGAACTACGTACGCTCATGACTCATGAGATAACCATGTGAAGTGACGACTTTGTCCCTCTTTTTTGCTCGAAATATTAGTTTTCGGCGACATAAAAGAATCGACATTAAAGAATCAAAAATACTAAGACGAATAGGGAGTTTGGCGGTTCCACTTCAAAAACGTCGACATAATAGGATTGGCGAGTTAACCATGACTCGAGATAAGTGAACTCCACTGTATGTATATATATATATATATATTATTATTTTTTTTTTCACTTTGATTTATTGAAGGTTTAAAAAATAATGACCACTTTCAAACAATGCTCCACCTGTTTGCCATTAGTTGAGCCACTGTTGATATGCCCCAGATGGCAATTTGTTTGTTGATGAAAGTTACAAAATTACACACACTTTAGTTACACACCTTTTAGCACTTAAAGTTTTTTAGGCAATAATGACAAATCAACCAAGTGTCACATGACCACAAAATGCTGTGCATTTTTTGTACAATCATATAGTGTCTATAACTTTCAACCAAATAAAAGCAAATATACTATGTTTTTAGCCAAGGAATTCAAATGTTATAACTCAACTCAGCATAAACATCAGCAGCAAAATGCAGTACTATGCCTTCTGTCACAACAACAAGATGATAAAGCAAAAAACAGACCATTACTGGGAAAATATCCGCAGGAAGACAGAGAGACATAATAGCAGACACACTGAATGAGGCAGGTTTCCAAGCAAATGATGCTTGAATCTGTCAACTTTTACAATAGTCACAAATGTAACTTTATAAGTACATTTTGTTGTGTTTATCATTCTCACACACACTCCTCTTGTTAATTGTGTTGTGAATGTTGTTTTATCGATAACCACACATATAAATCTATAATGAAATGCATTGAAAAAGACTCAATGAGCAAGAGACGGAGAGAGGGAGAAAGAGAGAGAGAGGTTGTGAATAAGTAACCTTGTGTTCTCTTTAGCAGCGAGTCCCTCTGCTGCATCCCTCTACCCCCAGCAATTAATCATCTGATAGTGAGCTTACTCAAGTGTGCCTCTGCCCCCTATTCTAATTAACCAGAGAGAGGGAGAGAGAGGATGGACAGATTGTCAGTGAAAGACGGAAGGAGATGTGCAGGCTGGGGAGTAAGTGATTCGATGGAGAGATGCAACTGAAAGAGAGAGAGAAATATGACAGGAGCAACAGTGGATGGGAAGATTTAGAGGAGCTGCCACCCTCCGCTGGTCTCACAGGAACAAGACACTGCGATGCCACCATTGGCACACTATCAAGCATACTAAACAGAGAGAGTGTGTGCACACTTTACAGAAATGCTGATGGTGTCTAAGGGAGTAAATATGCAAGCGTTAATGAAAAATGAAGATGCCTGAGATGGCAACAAGGTAAAGTCTTTTTAAAAATGTACATTTCATTCATACTGAAAAACAGCATTCAGATTTAATGTCTAAAAATGTATATATGTGTATATATGAGCATATATATATATAAAACGGTCAACCCATTCATGAGGGTCTATGAGTGTTGATGTTCTACGATATTTAAATCCATCAATTCAATAGTGTAATCATAGGCACAAACAATATATCAAAATCAAACTTTCACACAGACAAAATTTATTTACAAAATTTAAGCCGTATTTATGGCTTAGAAGAAGCTTTTCTACAGACTGGTAACAATCCATACAACACAAAACCTTCACCTGTTAAACTCTTGTCTGCTAAGACATGAAAAAGGATGTAGAAAGGAGTGATGGCCATCAGGGTGTGAAACTGCCACATCGACACCCTCTCCTCATAAACCTCCATCTTATGTCTCTCCTTCATTTACAAGACGAGAGGTAATTTATAGCTTTATTTACGAGGGGGTTCGGTGGACAGATTTAATATTTTAATTCTGTTTTATTGCCTGAGCACTGAGGAAACCCAACGATGTTTATCACCACCCATCGCCACAGCGGCACGCTGACGGACAGGCCAGGGTGAGACTGCCAAGAGTAGGAATGAGGCTTGGAGTGAGGGATAAGAGAGAGGAGCGTACGTGAACAGAATCATCCATTCCACCTCTAGACGACCTGCCAAAATATTCAACGCTTCATACCTTTCTCTCCTGCTCTCTGTCATGTCCTATAACTCTTGCCTTGGCTTACTTGGACGAGAAGGTTTTGGCCCTGAGGCAGCCACTCGAGCTCTTACTCAAGGCAGATTCATGGTTCATGCAATTGACACGCGGACAAGCAGAGAGTTGATCCACGGCTTAAAACCATTGTCTCAGGGCTAATATCAGGATCGAATTGTCTAGACTTGATACAGAAGTTGATTCATGGTTTAGTCAGTTAAATCAGAGTGATTTTCTAAAAGGAAACTGCAGACATGTTCAAAATGTTAGACTTAGAGTATTAGTATAAATAAAATCCCATTCACTTTTCAAGCAAGCAGAACATAAGATTTAGTAGTTTTGTTCTAGATCGAACAGAGGAACTGGAAAATGCTGACAGTAACTGTTCTGTTTTGTCGTTCAGTGCATAAAGTCACTTAATTTTGAATAAGCCATCTACAGTAAAACAAAAAAAGTAATGCTGTTTACATGTGACAAAAAATCGTAATTTTTTTTGTTCCTCTTTTTATACTTTGCTAATTTTTCAAACTCACAGGTACAGATGAAATGTGAATCTTCAGCAATAAAATATCCTTTTTTTAAATAAATGAATACTTTTATTTTGGAAGGATGCATTTCCCTGACTTCTAAATGATTTCCATTTCAAATAAATGCTGTTCTTTTAAACTTTTTCTAAAAAATTCCTGAAAAATGCATCACGTTCTACACAAAACTATGCAGCTGCTTTGACCATTGATGATACCGATGATAATAGTAACAGTAGCACCAAATCAGCATAATAGAATGATTTCTGAAAGCTCATGTGACACTGAAGATGGAGTAATGATGCAGAAAATACAGCTGTGCGTCACAGGGTTTAATGACACCTTTAAAACATGAATAAATGTGAAAACCGTTATTAAACCTTAAAAATATAAAACATACCAACCCCTCACTTTTGAATGGAAGTGTACATGTACTAAAAATCCATAAAACTCCTTTGATTTCATGGGATCTTTAAAATCACCTTTTTTCTAGTAAACCAAACGAATACGGAGAAAATGATCATATTCAAATTAAGAAACATCATGGTTTTAAGGATATTAAGCCTATATACATACACAGCACATCACTCTCACCATTTCTCAAAACAGCAAATCTCATCAAAATCAAAAGAAAAAAGATAGAAGTGCCAATAAGAGAAATTAAACAATTTTTCACCTTGCAGACATTCCCTCGCTCACGTATCAGACATCATGGGATGTTTGATTGCATTCTTAATGGAAATCAATAGAAGGTTTTCAGCATTCTGCAAGTGACTTTTCTTCCAATCTACAAAATGTCATTACTTTTTGAGGCCTACAATTTCAGCAAGCCCCCCAAAAAAAGAAAGAAAAAAAATCTGCAACAAGTAACTGAAAATGTGCAGGAGCAGGGATGTTAGACCACTACACTCTCTCTCTCTCTCTCTCTCTCTTTCGCTCACATTTTATCACCTAGTCATTCAGGTGAGAACAAAGTTGGACAGAAAAGCGAAAGTAAAACAAACCAGTGTGAATTAAAGTAGTGAGAAGTCAGGTGACCCATGTAAATGGACAGAAATAAGATCAGACGCTCCTGTGGTGGTTTATCGATTAGTTTGCGGGCACATCAGGGGGTTTTGTTCAATCGATGAGTCTCTAACAGCCACCCTTCCCTCCAGTCCCAGGGGTTTATGGGAATATTAAGAATGGCAGTTCTGTTAGAAATCTGGGTTCCCCAGAGATCCAATAACATTGCCCCCTCCCCCCCTCAAACGTACACACACAGACCTAACAATTCACCCGAAAACATTCGCACCTCCTGGGGAGTGTCACGGACTGGTTATTATCCCTGCAAGAGTCGGACACACTGCACGGGAATGTTCAACGGCGGGTGTTTGGGGTGTGATCACTGTGCCTGAAGAATTCTGCCCATTGCACTGCAAAAAAAAAAAAAAGAAAAAGAAAAAAAAAAAGAGTGCACCAGTGCCTTTTTTTCCAAGTCTGTGTATCTAAGAGCTGTAATGAGAGAAAGAAATACAATCCCATTAATCTTTGTGAATGACACCATCAAAACAAAAATGGAGAAATATAAAATGCGGATGGATGGAGTCACTATATTTTACATTTACATCAAAAGAGGTATATTGTGCTTAGAAATATTTAAGAAATGTAAGGGCATGAGGATAATTTGCAGTGCTTCGTTGGAGTGGAGTTATTTTGGTGCGACTTACAATTTTCTGACTAGTGGAGATTACTTAGTTTTGTATAAATATTTATTCAAAATCAATATTAGTCAAATTAGTTATAAATTGCAAGGACCATTAAGCTTACAGCTGAAATGAACACTGTAATACAAGTCAAAGTGGAAAAACAAAAAGATGTTCCAGGATCAGATAAACAGGAAAAGGGTAGGCAGACCCAGAAAAGATGTGCTCTCTTCCCCTGGGTCACTTGAATAATTAACCAACGATTAATTAAATCTGTTTACAAAGAAAGGACAGTGACAACAAGATGAAGTAAGAAAGGAAATGAGAAAGAGACCCAAACTTATCACAAATGGAAAAATCAGAAACCGCAAGGGACACACTTGTTTAAGCTGACCTTTACATCTCCCGTCGACTCCACATGAAGCGTGTGTGTGACTCTGAGCTCTGGACTCTCTGATTAACAACAACTGTCTCTTTAAAAGTTAAACAGAACATAATATCTGTAGACAAGGCACAGAATTCAATAAGGGCAAAAAGTAACAAAAAGACACCAGTGTGGATGTTATTTATTAGATGAGTCAGCAAAACATAGGCTTAGATTAGCTTTCTGCTCTAAATGTTGCCTGCCTTCTGGAAACGCACACGTACTGAAGCCTACAGGGGCCACAGAGAAATGTAAACACATAGTTTACATTGAAACAATATGTCAAAGAACTGTGTAATGTCACAGCAGGGGGTAAAACAAAGGACAAGCTGACCAAATTAAAGATCCTTCGCAGCATGAGGATTTCATTCCTATGCATGAATGCTCTATTTATCAAATGCCGTCACTGCATGCTATTCTGAAGAAGAGAGAAAAAAAGAATTGTTTTCATAATCCTTAATCCAAATGTAATGACTTTCTCCTTCTCGAAAGGACTTTTCCTTTTTTGTTGATGTAACCAAGGCTGTAAGCGTGGAGAAAAATAATATGAACTAATAATATCATAGCCTCAATGTTGAACACGAATGCCAATTTTTCTTGATAAAATCAAGGATGGGTTTCAAATCAAGTCTCACCCTCGATTATTTCCAGTTTAATACTGCTTCATGTCACATTACAGCAGATTTGTAAAAAGCTTTTTCAAGTTGTATTTAAAAGGAATACTTCCTGTTCCACATAATAAATCAATTTCAACTCCAAAAGAACAAAACAACAGCAAAAAACACCCCAAAAATGACAATGAATAATGTTACAAAATATTTCTAGTCATCAAAGAATACTGAAAATAACAGATGTTTCTCAATAAAAAAAACTGTTCTCTACATGATAAAAATAAGAAATGTTTTTGAGCAGCAAATCAACATATTCTAAAGGATCACGTGACACTGGAGACTAATGATAGTAAAAATTCAGCTTTAACATCACAGAAATAAATTATATTTCAAATAGCCAGACCAAAAGGCACATTTAAAGGGATAGTTCAACCAAAATTAATTTAATCGCCCTCATGTTGATCTAAACCTGTATTCTGATCTTTCTGTATTTATTGTAAAGAATGTTGGTGGCAGCCAATGACTTGTATAGCATTTTCTACTGTGGAAGTCAATTGTGACTGTCAACAGTTTGATTACCAATATTCTTTAAAATACCCAGTCCATCTACTCCTCCTCAATGAGCATTGCTGCAAACCTTAAATGCTTATAAAAAGGAAATTAATTTACAACAACGCCAGCAACCGCAGGATATTAATCTGTCACTTTCTCTAATCTCCCCGCAGCAGCACAGACACAAAAGTCTAATCCGGCCAATCAAAACACACACATACAGATAATAAATTAAAACACATCTCTCTAATGCCGTCTCTAGAAACCCATGTCTTTCATTTAAACTATCTACTTAACCTTTTCATCAACGGTTTCAAATTAATTGTTTTATCAGTCTTTCTGTTACCTTTGATGTCCACTTATCTAGCCACCACCCATTTTTCCATTCATCATAGTGAGAAATGTGAGAATTTGCATGTGAGAAACGCCACCTGTCATCAAAAATGTAACTAAAAACTCAACCTCTGACCTCAGAGGAATATCAACTCAACTTTTCAGAAGCTGCCGATCTCTTGCATCACGGTCTGTGACAAAGTGCATTATTTCCACTGACATTTTAAAAGTGACATTTATGATACTCATCTGTTTTGATTTATGCAACCTTTTTGTCTGCCGCAAATGACCGACGAAAAGAAGCGCCAAGCCTGAGAACGCGTGTGTGAGAATGTGTGTGTGCTTCAGAAATCACAAATTATGAAGTTTATGATCTGACAGACTGCTGAACAACTGGTGTGATTGTCACAGTTGGCTGAACCTGCTCATTGTCTCATTCACAGGCAGTTTCTGTGGGTTGAACGGAAGCCCAGACTCATTCATATAACAGCTGTGATGTCTCCCTTTAAAAACTCAAGCCTCAGCCATGTGCCTTTAGAACAGAGGTCACCAATTAGCGGACTACGATGCACGCATAGATTGCTCCCAAGCAGCCTGTGAAACACTTCTCATAAATTAACATAATAATAAACCAAGTGTTTTTTCTCCGCATAGAACAGTGAAGGCGTTTTTGCACTGCAAAAGTATATATACTTTTATATATATAAATATATACACATACATATACGTGTGTGTATGTGTGTGTGTGTGTGTGTGTGTGAATCATAAAAAGGCAGGAAATTCAAAATTGCAAGAAAGTTACAAAATTTAAAGAATGTATCGCACAGCTCTAAAACTCTAAATGGTCAGTTTTGGTAAACGTTTTTGCGTAACGTCCAAACTCTGTATTTGACCATTGACCCTGACAAAAAGGTTTCTTAAGGCCCAGTCACACAGCGAAAACGCATGAAGAACGCACAAATTACGCACAGATTTTCGTTTCTGCGCGGAGCGTGCGTCATATGCGTAATTCGTCGGTGGAATGAACGAGGACCGTCAGTGATTGTAAGTGGATGTGCGTCGAAGGTGGTTTGTGCGTGATTTTGAGTTTTGAACGGTTCAAAAATTCTGACGCACAAGTGTGCGTCGGTGTGCGTTATTTATGAGTCGGCGTGCGTAGTTTATGTGTTGAGTATGCGTGACATGCGCGGGACACGCGTCGGCCGTCAGTGCTTATGCATCGGAACTGGTTCGAAAGCGCGCACGTCCACTGACGCCCCACCTTCATATCACTCATGAACCGCGCACCGCGGCGCACGTATCACGTTCATTCCACTGACAATGTGGATTCTGAAAGTGCTTGTTCGTGGAACGTTCGTGAAGCGTGCGTGTTTGGACGCGCTCCGGCAGTGATTCATGCGTCGAATGTTCGTGGAATACTTTGGTCAATTTCTCGACGCACAAGCACGCACAAACCCAATCTATGCGTGATTTGTGAGTAATTCGTGCGCGATCGGCTGTGTGACTGGCCCTTTACACTGTGCTAGTTCTTTCATAATGCTCTGCTGTCCTTTTCTTTAAAATAATCAAATTATTTCAGCTCAGATCAATTTTTCATGTTCATTTATTTCTTCAGTAAGCAGCCATGTAACAAGTGGGATAATCTAGAGTTAGATTGTGCTTATTTAGTGATAATTACTTTCTAGTTGATACAGGGGTTTGTTTCGCAATAATGACATGATAATTGCACAACATACCATACCACCATAACATACCACTTGTTGATTCTCATGCACAGCCAACAGACTTAAAATGGCTGTTCTCATTATAACACGTTTTGATAAAGGATTTAATTTACACCAAACCACATACACTCTATTTGTGTTCTACTCAAATCTAAAGCTGCAAAAAAGTAAATTTTGTATTTGTCTTTACTGTACACATTCTGTTTTGTGCATTTACATACTGAACATTTATAGACAAAAACCGAGAGCGTTAGAAACATCATCCACGGTTTTTAATCTATCATCTTGAGGCCTTAAAAACAAACTAAATGTTTTAATTTCCTAATACTATATAAATGTCAAATCCTGATGCAATCATCAGTAACAATAAATGTACACCTGTGAGTAAAGCAAAATGTGAAACCACTAAACATTATACAAAAATTGAAAAAAAAAGAAAATCCTTGAGATCATTGTCTGGAAACAAAATCCCCTCTACAATGACTATTTGTGAAACACACCTTGCGCCTTGCATGAAATTTCATTTCATATTCCAGTGTAAGCGATAAGTAATGCCTTTCCGGACCTTTGCTGGAAAGGAAATTTAGAGACTGGACCTCTTTACAGCTGGTCGAGGATGTGGTGGGTTGATGGTTCATGAGCTGAGGGAGGTATATCTTCCCATAATTCCTTCCAAACACTCAAGCTTCCACAAACATGGCGCCCACATGTGTTTCCCTAAAGGAATTAAAGCATATTTAAGATTGTGGTCATCTATCATCACGCCCTCGTATCACACAAAGATTCAAAAAATTTCCCAATCAAACCAAATTAACCTCGAATTAGTGCAGTGTTGGGAGCGGTGTTAACGAGCAGGAGCTGCTAATTGGCTGTGATTGCAGCAGGCTGGAGTGATTGCAGTCCCATTAAAAAGTCATAAAGTTCTACGAGCTGAGATGTCCCATTGGTATATCTGACCTTCTTATCACTGCACTGTTCATCGACACTCAGGAGGAGAAAATGAGAAAATAGAAACAGAGAATGAAATGATTTTTTTTTTTTTTTTACAAAAACAAATCATGAAGAAGCGCTGGATCCAGTCCATGACAGAGCAATCACTCTATGACTATAGTTCTGTTCATACAACACCTTACAGGGGCTGCTAGAATACTTCCGGTATATGAACCAGAAACTGAAGTCAAGACCTAAGCTAAGATTGAGGAAGATAACCCCCTTTAGAGCTTTTGAATTTTCTGCTAAACTGTAACATTCTATTGATACTGTGTACGTTCCCAAAATGGTGAGGTCATATAAATATACAGTATTTTCCCAAAGGTAATCTGCACCCTCATATAGCCCACGGGGTTTGGGGTTTTGTGTAAAATATAGTTGGCATAACCCGCCCCCTTATATAACTCGCACCCATAGATTTATGAACGTTTTTGTGTAAGTTCACATTTCGAATTTTGAATGTTGCTTGCATGACGTCAATTATCTATAAATGTTCAGGCTCGGGACACAGTGCTTGTGCATGAAATTCAAACAATAAGAAGATAATCAGTTCCAGTCAGAATCAGAACAAAAAGCAAAAGCAGTCTCTCCCGCTGTGCAGTAGCACGTCCCATAAGAAGCGTTTCTACAGGTGTTGATCGTCAGATGAGATGAGAAGAGCCCGCCCTCATGGCAGCACAGCCAATCACATCTTCTTGCATGATTGACAGGTCAGACAGCCAATCAACGGCACCTGTCAGAGTGATAGTACAAGGGCCAGAGACAACAACCCTCACAAGAAAGAAAAACAGAAAGAAAATACTGCAAAAAAAAAAAACTTACGTTCTTACGGACGTAACCAATATATTGAAATATTATTAAGTGTAAATGACTCGCTGTCACGCCTTCACTAAAATAGGACTCTTATTTTGCCTTTTTCAATCACATGTTCTTTTGTTCTAGATCCTTCCATCACTCATCAGTCACTAATCATCACAGGTGTTTGTTATTAGTTCATCACTGCTAGCATATTTAGTTCTCCCTCTTCACCTTTCAGTTGTTGATTGTAAAATTCCTAAATTCCTGCTATCTACCTTGTATAAGCCTCCAGGGCCTTGTGTTTATTTTCAAAATGAGTTTGCGGATTTTCTGTCAGACCTTGTCAAGCAAAACGTCACCAGACCCACTCATCGCTATAATTAAACACTGGATTTAATTATATTGCATGGAATTATCCTTACTGATATATATATTCTACCACAAAAATGATGTCACTGAGCACTACCGATAACGTATACAGTATTATAACATATTCCAGATATCGCAAATTATTCCAACCACAAAAGATAGATTCAAAAATAACCAACCTGATCTGGTTCAACTTTTGCCATAAACACAAAATAACTTGAAGCCAGCAGAATGGACACCATCTTCTTTAGCACATTAGAAACAGTTGCATCCATCAGATTTTAAAAAATGTAAAGAGAAAAGTACTGCATTATAGTGCAACAATATTTCTTGCTCTAAAGTGAGAAACATAACTTAGAACGCAAATTGAGACAGACTCATTTAGAAGTTTTGAAGGACAGCATGTCCAGTGAAGGAAATAATACTGCTTTTAATACTGATTTGCATGGTTTAATGATGTAATGTACTTTAAGGTGATTATTGTTTTACTGAATGATGGTATGCATGCTTCACATGGTGAATCATAAGGGGTAAAAGATGATTATGCAAATAAATTAACGGTCTTCAGACTTTGGAATGACAGAAGACTGCTGACAGAGAATAGTGTGATGAGTAAATCAGGACTATCACAAGAGATGACCATAAAGAGTGTGTATAGATGACCTGCCATAGAAGATGTTTTTCTGTATGTGTGGTGCCTTTAGAGAGTCTCACAGTATGATTAACCTTGAAAAGAGCTTATGTGTACAGGAGAACAGGAGCCGAGATGAGTGGAGGGTTTCAATTGGACCACCAGATACCAGTCAACCTTCATCCAGAAGAGACCGCCGACTTGTTTGATTACATTGTATAAATTTGAGTGTCGAGAAAAGAGCAAGCAGTTGCAGAGTGCCTGAGCGCAAGACTTGCGTAGTGTTGTGTAATCAGAGATAGCTGTGACCCAGAGCTCTGTATGCTTCATTCATCTAACTTACTTGAAAATTAAATAGTTAAACGAAAAGCCGTCTCTGCTCTCCTCATTAAAAGAACACACAGACTTGAGGGATTGATGCAGAGTCCAACACCTGCTATAAAAGGCTCTCTATGCTACCAGGGTCAAACATCTCTGCAAAACTCATAGAAAATAACCAAAATATTATTTAGGACCGGCCTTATTTTGTACAGCAGGTAGATTAACGAATAAACAGACATGACCTGAACTGAATATCCCACAGTTTAGTAGTAATGCCTTAAACTTCAACACTTCAGAAATACGACTCTAAACGTACAACCATTGACAGCATTTTATGATTCAGCCTAAATTATTTTCCCTGAAGAACAATTGCAGTGCAATACAACTATAGAACAGGAAGAGATGAATAAATGTATCATTGCATCTAAAACAACAACATGTTTATTAGATCTGCTACCCACTAAATTACTGAAAGAGTTGTTACCTGTAGCAGAAGATCTTTTCAATATTATTAACTCCCATCTATCTCTATCATTGTATTGTGTCCCAAGACCATTCATGCTGGCAGTTATTAAGTTATTAAGAAAGCACAACTAGATCCAAATGAACTGGCAAATTACAGACTCATATCAAACCTTCCAATTATATCTAAAATACTAGAAAAAGATGTTCAATTGTGCTCCTTTCAAAATTTTTACACACACATATACACATACACACACACACACACACACATATAAAAAAAAATAAATACATGTATTATTGAAAATGTGCATGCATATTGACTGCAGTTTCTGTGCATGATGGGACCTGAATCCTGACTGAAATTTTCCATATACATACATATATACACAGTATATGAAGAAAAAAAAAATTCAGGCCCAATCATGCACAGAAACTGCAGTCAATATGCATGCATCTTTTCAATATACATGGTGCCTCTTGGTAATAATATTAGAAAACATGCAATTAATTTCAACTATCATGGCGATGATACTCAGTTATACACTGCCCAGAAAAAAAAAAAGCTGTTTGGATTTAAATGGACAAATGCTTAAGAGTCTATGACTGGATAATTACTGCAGTGATTATTGTATTTCTAGCATGTTATATGTTTGGCAGCAGTTCTTCTAGCCCTAATCGTTGGAGTGTGTAGCGCCATGGACAAAAGCTGAGAACGAAACAAACATTAGCACAATATCTGCTACTTCAGTGTTTTTAGATCTTTTCATCAGATGTTATTATGGCGTACTGAAGTATATTCACAAGCATTTCATAAATGTTAAAGCCTTTTATTGACAATTACATTAAGTAAATGTATTGTTTGTCACAACTGTTGGTTGGGAGAAACTGCTCTCGGAGGATGTTTATGTGCTCTGCAATTGGCGCCCCAATCCCACAGCTGAATCAAATTTAGGAGACTGTTCTGGCGCTTGCTGGACTTTCTTGGGTGCTTTGAATCCTTCTTCCCAAAAATTGAAGCTTTCTTCTTGAAATACTCGATCTGATAAATGGTTGATTCTGGTGCAATCTCAACTAGCAGCAATATCCTTGCCTGTGAATCACTTTGTGCAAAGCAATGATGACTGCACGTCTTTCCTTGCATGTAACCATGATTAATAGAGGAAGAACAAAGGTTTCAAGCTCCCTTTTAAAGTTTCCAGTCTGTTATTCTAACTCAATCTGCATGACAGAGCAATCTCCAGCCTTGCTAGAGTTTGTGAAAATTAAGATTTGTGTCATTCTCAAAATGTTTGGGTCTCATTTCTTAATCAACTATGCAGAAAGACAACATGGCCATATTACAGAATTACAATGTCAAGATGCATCACGTTCAAATTGTGAATGAATGGCTGGGAGGGAGCATAAAGAATCAGTTTCACACATGAATTGGCACAGACCTTAAATGAATCGAAATCTTTGGAATGCTAGAGGAGAGTGCTTGACTCTTACATTGTCAGTGCAAGATTTTGACTAAAAATGTATACACCTTTTGATGTAGATGAATGGTGTGAAGTTATTTCCATCAAGTGCATAAATATTTGGTCAAGGTCTTGAATTGACCATGCAAGACTCAAAAAACAAAACTAATAATCACTGTATTAATGATCCAATCATTGAATCTTAAGCATTTGCCTATGGTACTTAAATCCAAATAGCAATTTTTGGCCATTGTTGTGGTTTCGCTCTTCGTGAAAAATCACTTACTCTCAAGATTTTTCATACAAAGACATTTTTTAGACCCTATTTTTCAAAACAAAAAAGCCGTGCAGCTTCTGCAGAAGGTAGCTCCAGATTTCTGCTCCATTCACAAATATATACCTATACATCCTTCCCAAAATAGGTCATTGCTAGCATGCCCTTGACCCCTTACTTCATGGTTTGTGGGGTTGCTGAAGCTGGTTGGAGTATGTTAAGGCGTTAACTTCCTGGAATTGAACAGCTATCACCTGTGAATGAGACCTTAACTATTTGTGTTAGTGACAACATGCATTAATTCATCGGCTCATTTGGCCCACTGTCCTTTTTGGTGTGACCTGTGGAAAGTTTGTGTGGCCTGAGTGCTGTACCCATTTGGGGCTCACTGCTGTTGTTACCTGCAGGCTTGAACCCATATCAATCCAAAAAAAAAAAAAAAAAAAAAAACTTACACAATTTGGCTTTTTATCATTCACAATTAATCAATTCAACTCAGTCATCTCATCGTTTTAGGCTTCACTATCACCAAATAATATATTATCCAAGTTAACACTTTTGACAAAGAATCAGCTCCATCATGATATGCTGAAAAGAAATTTAGATATTCGCTGTGCAAATATGGCACTGTTTCTTACTACCACAACAGTACTAACCAGGAAACGTAGAAATATTTGGCAAAATAACTGATTTGCCTCAGTGTGACACCATTTCTCACTCTCTCTCTCTCTCTTTTATAACCCCCCAAAAAAATTACAAAAATCAGAATTTCTCAAATGTATTTGAGCATTTGTCTAATAGAGATCTTTCATATTCTTTTTGATATTGGTCATGAGCTACTTTAAAAAGAAAATTGGGGAGCTCTGCATACTCGTTGGTCAATAACATTTACATCTCGTTACTCCAGTGATAACAGCATTTGTGATTTCATGATTTTAGACTTCAGAGTTATTGTAATTTAGCAATTTAGTTACCCAATCATATCTTAGACATTTTGTCCATCTTTTCTTTGCAGAGAATAATTATATCATGCTTTTAGCATTAGTGGATTAATGTAAAAGACCTCACTATACCAAATCCAGACTCAGTTTTAACGGTTTGGAGAGTTAAAAGACCCACGGGTTCAAATTTACAACATCACTTTTAACAATTAAAAAAAATGCCTGCAAATGTTTTTTTCCTCTCAAAACCACATTTACATAGTTAATGGGTCCTATTGTTTGTCCTCACAATCCTATTGGATAGAAGAAGTGTTTATAGGTCCGGTCATCTGGCTATGAACTCACTCTACCTGCAAACTTCTCGCTGAGCTCATCTCCTTTTTTTGCATGACTGGATTTGTCAGGATTAAAGTAAGTAACATTGTTTAAATATTTTTTTGGGTGTTTATTACAATGTCTAGAACATGTACATATATAGTTATTTTGGAAAACTTTCATCAAATTTGCTGTAATTGTACACCATTAGGTCAGAGTGGTAGTCAAAATACCCTGTGCACCTTACACATTACATAAGGACACTGCACTTTTCAAATGATCACAAATTGAAAAATAAATGTAGTAGAAATGTAGTGTTACATGATTAATTGTAACTAAGTTCTAAATGTGTTTTTCTGTTAATTGTTTTACTTAGTTTAGCTTAGACCATTATTAAACACATGAAAAAATGTTATGGGATATTTGAAACTTCAGCATCTATAGCAGTATTTGAAACTCCCTGTATCTTTGTAGTTTTTTTGTTTGTTTTTTAACTTCTAAATGATCCTGAGCCATTTTTTCTCAATGTTGCCCAAGCAGCTGTTAGTAGCATTAGGAGATAGAAAAACAGATTCTGAATGTTCTGGAATTTTTGGGATGCCTGTTGCATTGTCCAGGGACAGGCGCGAATGGTCTTGAATGTGCACCTGTAAGTGCTCTGGGGGGGATGCATGTGTTCCTTTAGTATGATAAGTAGAGAGCATAATCCGTTGTTTTCACGTGACGTCATCGAAACTTGCGTACCGGCATATCCGCCATTTTGATTCCCTATGCAAAGCAACAACAAAGCTTGTATATTCAAAACTTATGCTCACAAATGCCTATCTGTGGAATTTTTGGATGTTCAAATAGGCCAGGAGTAAGTACAGATGTAAGATTTTTTTAAACTTCCAAAAGTGATAACTGGACAATGTGAAAGAACACGAATTTTGTCAGAAGAAAGGCGACGTGTATGGAAAGCTGCGATCACAGGGCTGACATTCAGACTGAAGAAAAATGGAATAGAACGATCATATGCTCTAAACATTTTGTAGGGGGCAAGTTTAAATGTATTGACAATATTTAATATGTTTAGAAGCTGCAATTTATACCAAAAGTAAAAATGTGTTACAGTTGACAGACAATAACCCACCCCACCCACTTTGTCCTAATTAGTAACCTTCCCCAAAATGCCTTCGTAACTCAAACTTAACCTTTAGCAGTATTTGAAATTGGAAACATATTCAACAATTAAAATAATACAAGTTAAATTCAACCAATTTGTCTAACGTCCTTTATATTGAAATTCGATTCAGCAGTTAAAATAACACCTAACGTTATATTTTATATCTCCTTTTTAGGCATTAAAGACACAGAGCAGTGATGAAAACACTATTGTTCATGTTAATTCAGTCCATGGAGAGGTTCATGAATGTGAAAGTACAGAGCGTTCTAAAACTGCGGTAACTTGTCCTCATTCCACCGCGTGTATCCATAAACACAACAGAAGTCACTTATGTTAATTGTTTTTGATTTACAATCTACAGATATGTAGTATTAGAGTAATAAAGAGTATGATAACAAGTAAAATTAGCGACGATCGTCAATAAGATAAACGAGTTGACACTGACAGTAGGGATTCAAAATGGCGGTGCGCAGTGCATGGTGGGTAACTACGCAGGTTTTGTGACGTCCGTGAAAACAACGGATAGGCTGCAATAGACAGTATTGTTTGAATGTAGTGAAATGTTGATTATCACTTCATTGAAATTATAATACTGGCAATACTTAGATTTCTACCCACATGGTCTACCACACTGTCTATTCTTTCAGTTTATCTACTACAATGTAAGACCCATATGTATTATTCATATATTTAAATGCTTATTCATAAAACTATGATTGTTGTGTGGTTATTACTCATGATATATACTGTTATGGGGCTAAGTAAGCAATCAACCCAGCAAATGAATGCTTAAATGTTCTGTATATCTGTTCAGACAAAGTGAGTACAAACACAGAAGTTCTGCTCCCAGCAATGGCCAATGTTGCAAATTACCAACATTTTCCTAAAAACTTACTAAAACGTAAAAAATTAGAAAACTCTTTCATTTCTACATCAGAGGCCTCCTAAAACAATATCTGGGAGGTCAAAAAAATTTAGCTCATTTTTTTCTATATTTGGGTCTTACAGCACTCACTTCTGTCTGTTAGTTGACTTCCTTTGTTCTTTATTAACACATATGGTTGCACTGGTACCTAGTGAAAAATCTGAGGTTAGTTTAGCAGAGAATACAAAAATCTGATATTAGACCAGTGACTAATCAAGATTAAGTTAATATAATAATAAACAAGATATGAAGCAGACTCTATAGTAATCATTTAAGATGCCACACGTGTCTGTAAGAAAAAGTCAGTCAGTCGTTCTGTTTAGATCATTAGTGTGTTTGGCTGTTGCTCTGCATGTATTGCCAGCCTGGGGAAAATAAGCTTTGCTGTTCTCTTTTCTCAGTTTTGGCTTTTGACTGATCCTGCCAGTTTTGCTTATTCTCTTTGCCCCCAAGAAAAGTCTCAGGTGAAACCTTCACCTTTTGCTGCATTTAATCAGTCTTTCTCCTATGCTGACCTCTCAGAATGTGGCAAATTCTCCTCTCAGGAGAGGAGCTGAAAGCCACTCACCCACTCTCTGTTCTCTCGGCAGGCGTGTCTTTACCTTCATCCCATTTGTGGCTTCCATTCATCAAGGCAACATCTTAGAAGCCATCTGAAACACTCAGAGATCAGCATGGATCAAATTGAAGTTTTATAAATTCTAAATCCAGTTGTGTCTGAGCAATCAAAATTTCACTTTTTAACCATCTTTTTCAATGGTTCCTCAATACACACACACATAAATATATCTCACTGGTTGACAACAGCACTTTCCCTGTTCTTTTATTTCTATTTTCATTGCAGGAAAAAGCAAGCCATGTATTCTTTGCAATATACAGAAAATAGTGATAATCTAACTTTGATTATCTGAGTATAATACAATTAAATAATTTCCTCTAATATAAAATCAGACTTCAAACACAGTCTTTCATATTCTCATGCTGGGTTCAGAATAATATGGTATGATGAATAAGGCTTTCCTCAAGCAACATCAAGGAATTCCTTTTAGTATAATTGAATTAACAAGTCTCATTTACTAAGATTAAAAAAACATTTTGCTGCAAAATGACTTGACCGTTGAAAGATTTATTTTTAACTTGGTCACCCAATCTTGCTCTAATTCAACACATTGCACAGGTTTTTGTTGGTAACACAAACCTAAATCTCCGCAATGAAATAGTTATTCCATACGGTCCTCCAGGGATAATGAGATACACATTTTAGATGTCTTCTTATATAAGGTATAATATTTTAAGCACATGCAATTTTAATATTTATCTATGAAGTCTTTAAACGTATTGAATAAAAGATTTTTAAAATAAAATTTCAATTTATTTTGTGCAACAATGATATGCAAAGCCAACATCTCAGAACAATTTTCTAATTTCCTTTACATTTTTAATACACAGTATTTATTGAAGCATTTGCACTTGTACCTTCACTCGTTTCAAGCAACCAGAGTTGGGGGGGGGGGGGGGGGTTGTCACTATTTTTAGCCAGAGGCAGTCAAGCCCTCTCCCCCCACCACCACACACAGACGCATTCAGTATTCTGTGCTCCATGTTAGATCTGAACTATTTCACTTCTTTCTTTCACACAGTGACAAAACAATACACTTAAACTTTGCCTACCTATTCAGACCTGAGGATTTACAACAGTACGGTATTCACTGACATAATCTAGCTTACCTGTGCAGACCTTAGTGTTAAACCTCTATTACATGAAGCGGTATCTGTAAACTAATCTTCATCTTTGTGCATGCATTTCTTGACCCTTTTGACAAGTAAAGAGATCAATCACTAATATCTTTATCCGTAATTAGAATGCACGCAATATATTCTGGAATCCAAATCCTTTTCTTGTGGTTTAAATTTGGAGAAGCTTTTTAAAAGTCATACCACTTCCGGGCATACCCCGGTGATCACCACAAAGTTAAACAAAAGCTGCTCACCTGTGGCCACTTGTTTGTGTTGGTCATCAAGTGAAGCCGGCCGGGGTTTGTTTCCAGCTCCTAAGCCAATCCCATCTGCGGTGGTTGAATTGCTGTTGTTTCTCCCCTTATGAAAAACCACTTCTTAGTCTCAGGATATTTGATGCCATGATTTAGACTTCCTTTTCCAAAAAAGCAGCTTTGCTTCAGCAGAAGACAGCTCCAGATTTCTGCTGCATTCACAAATATATACCTTTTCATCCTTTCCAAAATGTCCACTCAACCTATAGAAATTCTTAGGCACAAGTTATTTCACCATGTGACACACTAGAATAGTATTTCTTGCTTAATAACACACACCATACCTTCTGCAGGCGTCGGTGCAATATCAGTCTAAAGTCAGCACATAGCTAGAAAAATAAGTGTTCAAACATAGTATAGAAAGATTATATAAAACTATTTTTCATCACAACCAATTTCAATCTCTTAATTACCCAAGTTGACAGCCAGTGTTAAAGGATGACCAGTAATTTTATTTTATTAAATTCAGATGAGACCAGTCTTCCTATAAGAAATATCTGTACACAATTTGTAAGAACACAATTTGCAAAAAAGGATGTAGTGTTACTTCATCCTCTACAGTTAAAGACCTGGGTGTTATGTTTTTCAACTCGTCTTTTGAGATTCATTTTTCAAATTACAGTCATTTACAGTCTTCCATCTCAGAAATGTCACTAAGCTATGGAACATGTTATCTGTTTCGGACACAGAACAGTTTGTGTGTTCATGACCTTTAGACGGGATTACTTTAATGCATTACTAGGTGGTTGTCCAGAATCCTCAATAAACGAGCTACAATTAGTCCAAAAAGCAGCCGCTGGAGTTCTCGTGAGGTCAAGAAAATATCATCATATAACCCCAATTGTATCATATCTACAGAGGTTACCTATTAAGTTACGTATTGATTACAAAGTATTGCTACTGACATAAAGGCCCTGGTATTTAACTAATTTTCGATCACCCTACAATGCATCACGCTCTTTAAGTTCACAAAACTCTGGACTTTTGGTAGTACATAGGATGTGTAAATGCTTTAGCCAAGCATTTACATAATCCACCTCATAACCTTATACCAAAGTTAAATTAAATGGTTTCCTGGAAATGTTATGAACAGCAGTTATGCTAATTATTTTCCATTTGCTTTTCCTTCAGCACCTCAGGATCCCTGTGAAGATATGACTTCAGATAACAAACTCTGAATCAACTTGCATAACTGCCAAGATTTTCTATATAATCATGATCACAATTTGTAACAATTGCTGTAATGTGATGATTTCTGCTTAAATGAATACTCATTATTAGTGTTTTAGTAAAATGATATTTGCTCAACAAATTAGAATGATTTCTAAAGGATCGTGTGACAATGAAGAAATGACGCTGAAAACACAGCTTACCCAAGAATAAAATTACATTTGAAATATCAAAAAATACCATAAGTATTAAAAAGATATGATTAACTAAAAGGCTTCCTCCAACAACATGCGTTTGAATGGATGTGTAAATACATGTGAAAACAAGCATGCCACTAGAGGCATTAATATCCAACATAAAAGCAAATCACTGCTGTATAAAGAAAAATATACTTTAAAGTGGAAATGAAGTAGTCAGTCAAGTTTTCATTTCCACGGATATATGACAAACAAGAGTAATGTAACCATTTTTAAGAAAGAAGGAAAAAAGGATGTTTTGATATAACGGTTGATACAAGGGTGCCACCTTCTTCCAATACCAAAGCGTGTTATTTGCTCTCTTAGCAAGTTTTTTTTAACACGCTTGCTTTTAAATGGAGGAAGACAAACTTAAAAGGACTGTTGAGCCAATAATTAGTCCAACTGCTTATGCATTTGAGGCGATACAGCGAGAGTGCAAGTGTTGTGGCAAATCTGTGGAGTCCAAGTTCTCTCGCTGGGTCAATCAGAGAAAAAAGAAGAACGTTTAAGAGTCACAGTTTGCAGGTCCTCAGACAAATACTTTATTGCCAGGCAAGAAAGAGAGAGGATAGCGGTACATATGAGTGAGTGCAGATCACCATGCATCTAATTTTTTGTTCCAAAACATCTCATTATTTACATTTTCCTGAGCTTCCAATATCCAATATTTCCTGAGCTTCCAATATCCAAAAGTGAATAGTCCAATCCTCTTTTCTTTTCCACCTCAGCCAACATAATTTACACCTCCACATGTATAAAGGTTATATTGGTAGAACATACATTTGCCCCCTCCTTTCTAATTTTTAAAGAGACTCTTGTTTCTATTTTCTATGAGTTTCTACTTCAAATACTTTTTACAATTCATCATTTCCCTGTACATTTAACATTTTTAAATATTGTTTCAACAACAGACCTGGTATTTTCCTTCAGTCATATGTTTGCACCATCCAAAATATGTTCTCACAAACTCTAGTCTGAGAACTTTAGTTAGAGTTTTAATGATATATGAATTTCTCCCGCACAAGCAGAAGTTGCGAACCCTTAGGGTGTACAGCAAGTCGGAAACACTACCTGGTGTAAGTGTGGAGGCTCAGGTGTAGATCAACTGCTCACCGTATTAAGAGTCCATCTGCTGCCAGGAAACTGATCTGGACCACGTATTGCATGGTCACTCCAGCATCATCATGGCGTGTACACTTTGCATAGCCAGCTGGGAGGTGGACATGTTGGAGGTGGCAATGCTTTCTCTTAAAGATGTCTGATTGGAGTATCCACTCATGCAGTTCATCTGAAAGTATTTGCAAGTGAACAGAAAATGTTACATACCCCTACTGATGAACAAGCCAGTATAATGAAAATATGTCTGACAGAAGACGCCTTACGTTATGAAAGCAATAGGATACCACAATTATAACTTTGATGTAGACGGATTGATTTTGGATATTCATTCAAATTATAGTGAAAACCTAAAAACATTTCTTTATTTTTAAGAGTACACTGAAAAAGTAGTAATGAGAGAGCCATAATTTAATACATTTAAAAAAATAAGGCAGACACTAACTAACATAGCATCTATAGCATTTATTATATCATTCGATATATATTTGCATATACATCACATTGATCAAACGTTCACTGAAACCAAAATCCTATTTTTTTCTTTTAAAAGGTTACATTAATCATGTTGGTTATTTAATTTAATAAAGTGGAAATTATGTAAACTTGAGGGACAGCTTCATTTTCACTTTAAAGGTGCAGAATCATTCAAGAAAGTAAAAAAATGTTAAGTAGTTGAGGCTTTCAGTTTTTTAAAAACAGAATACATATACTTCTATCCAGGCTTCAGACTCGAAAAAGCAAATACTCAAGGAGAACTAGTCAATAGGAATACTTACATTTCGAAAATTAACACAGATCTTCCAAAACCAGGTGAACTTAATATTTAGGTAAATCACAGGAGAATCACTTATCTTGAACACTGTAGGCAGTCCTTGAAAAACAAGCAATTAAACACTCAGGAAAGTAATTTCCATTAAACATAGATGCAAATACGAATCCACAAACTATATAACAATGCCAGACACTGAGCATGTGACTGAGTGTTTATGCCAGTCTTTATGCCAATCCAAATGAGCAGGTGATTGGCTGCAGGTGCGGGTGATCAAAGTGAAGAGTGAGCATGTGATATCAATCAAGTAAAAAATAAATAAAAAAATAAAAACCTTATAGTATAACATGACTTCCTACAAGTTCCTCTTCTGTTCAGGTTTAACACACAGAATACAATGTTATCTTGTTAACTAATATGCCAACATAACTGTTTGTAACACTCGAGCAGCCCTGACAAATGTATTCTGCTTCAGTGTAATTGTATCCCGTGTCTGCACTGTTTAGAACCCATCTGATTGGCTGAATCTAAGAGGCTTGCCCACTGTAAACAACTGTGCTAAATACATCCGGCGAGATTATGATGGATGAACTGGAGTGACTGTCACTGGATCTCTGGGCAGGGAGACTGAAGTTTGGTGAATCATTTGTGGTATGCACGGGAGGTCCTGAGGAGCCCCGGTTGCCTTTGGAAAATAAGAGCGTATGTATAACGTAAATGTGGAGATTAAAAAACAAGGTGTATGCGGTGTAAGAGCATGTGCATACGTATAGATCTCATGTCCTTGGGCCATGTGGCGATTACGCCAGCGGGTGATGTAAGCCTGTTTACAGAAGGTCACAGATGAGAGCAAGGCAATTTGAGGCTGGAAATGAGTGATGTCCTCTCCCATTTAGACAGCACATCAACCAAAGCCTCTCACACGCCACCCCTTCTTACACATCACACATGCAAGGAGCCGAATCAAGAATATCTAATGCTCAGGGGGAAAAAGATGGGGAGATGGAAAGACACAATGTAACAACTACACTGTATGGTCATAAGTATGAGGACATACTTGTAATAAATGAGTTTGGCTATTCAGGCTACATCCATTACTAACATGTGCAGAAAATCAAGCATAAAGCAATCTCAGAAATGAAATTTGAAATCTCAGAGTTTTTCTTAATAATTTTTAAATTTTAAGAAAAAAAATGTCTTCCAGCATGACAATACCACTGTGCAAAAAGAGTATATACAGTCATGGCCAAAATTGTTGGCACCCCTGACATTTTTCCAGAAAATCAAGTATTGCTCACAGACGAGTATTGCATTGACATATGTTTTGCTATACACATGTTTATTCCCTTTGTGTGTATTGGAACAAAACAAAAAAATTGCCCACACCTGTACACTTTACTTCTATGATTGCTTGTCAGAGGGAGAGACATTCTTTCTAGAGAACATTTGGAATGGAAACACACTATGGAAGTAAACACACTCAGTATACTTATTCTTCACAAAGGTGTCCTATGAGGTGTTGGTCTGGGCTTTGTGCTAACGGTACAAGGCGAGTATACTTCTTTCTCATTTGACTCAATAAATTATACATATTTATGATTTAACAGTCATGGCCAAAATTGTTGGCAGACCTGAAAGTATTGCTCACAGAAAGTAAAAAAAAATTAAAAAATAAAAAACATTAAAAAAATCAGGAAAAAAGCTAATTTGACAAGTTTTCACACAAAACTCACCTGTGGCAAGTAACAGGTGTGGGCAATATAAAAATCACACCTGGAAGCAGATAAAAAGGAGAGAAGTTGACTTAGTCTTTGCATCAGAAAGAGGAGAAGAGAACTGTCTGAGGACTTTGTGGAAGATGTATAAAATAAAAATTGTGGAAAAATATTAACAATCTCAAGGTTATAAGTCCATGTCCAGAGATCTAGATGTTCCTTTGTTCACAGTGAGCAACATTATCAAGAAGTTTGCAACCCATGGTACTGTAGCAAATCTCCCTGGACATGGACAAAAGAGAAAAATTGATGAATGGTTGAAACACAGGATGGTCCAGTGGTGGATAAGCAGTCCTAAACAAGTTCTAAAGAAATTCAAGCTGTCCTACAGGCTCAGGGTGCATCAGTGTTAGAGCGAACTTTCTGTCGACATTTGAATGAAATAAAATGTTATAGCAGGAGACCCAGGAGGACCTCACTACTCACACAGAGACAACAAAACGAGACAACAGTTTGCCAAAATATACCTGAGTAAGCCAAAATCCTTCTGGGAAAATGTCTTGTTGATAGATGAGACCAAGATAGAGCTTTTTGGTAAATAAGAAAAGAACGAAATGAGGCCAACAAAGAAAAGAACACATTACCTACAGTCAAATATGGTGGAGGTTCAAATATGTTTTGGGGTTATTTTGCTGCCTCTGGCATTGGGTGCTTTGGCTGTGTGCAAGGCATCATGAAATCTGAGAATTACTCAGTGTCAGAAAGTTGGATTTGCGTCCGAAATCGGGGGTCTTCCAGTTGAACAATGACCCAAAACTTACTTCAAAAAGCACGCAAAAATGGATGTCAACAACGCACTGGAGAATTCTGAAGTGGCCAGCAATGACTCCAGATCTAAATCCCATTGAACACCTGTGGAGAGATCTTAAAACTGCTGTTGGGAAAAAGCTCCCTTCCAGCAGTAAGGGAACCATTGGCTAGCACATGGAAGTCTGTGCAACTCTGTCTCACATGCTCAGTGTGAACCCGTTATCATCTGTGAAGAGAACAGAACACCAATGGCAGACTTCAATTCTGGTGTTCTCTGGCAAATGTCAATTGAGCTACACGGTGCTGAGCTGAGCACAGGTCCTGCCAGAGGACGTGAGTCCTCATGTCACCCTTTTGAGAGTCGTATAATGATGCTCATATATAAGAAGAGTCAGAGTGTTTGTGTTTCATGACGTGTGTGAATGCTACAGTACCCTTTTGTAATCAAAGGGATTCACACACACATTCAGCTCTCTGCATTACGCCTCTTAACCACCTGCACCACTTTTGTGTGTGTGTGTGTGTGTGTGGATAAGAGAAGAGCAGCCAGCTGGTCAGATATCTATGGTAAGAGTCCAGATCCAATGATCCATCCAGCCTCATCATTCGGCAACAAAGTCCACCTGTCTCCCTCAACATCACACAAACAATCCACAAAATGCATCTGTCTCTCTCTTTTTCTATTAGACCAGCACACATTGTTTCCCACCTCTGAGTCATTCTAATATTCAAGAACACACATAAAAACCATCTGAAGACATACACCCCTGACGCTTGGGCACACAAATATACCCACTCACCCCCTCACATTCACTATATTAGCTTTGCGCTTGCTCTAATCTTATTGTCTCATTGTGTACAGACATGCCTGGTTCCTGCAGGGTCATTAGAAATCCTTTTCTTTATTAAAAATTAAACATACAAATATATTCTCATATGTGAAAAACAAACAAACAGATATAGTGCATCAACACTAGTTAATATTATTTACAGTATTTACAGCCCAGCTGCAACATTGATTTCAGAGAAGGAGTGATAAAGTTAAAGTTTTAGATTTTGTGTGTGAAGATAGACAGAAAGACAAAATGATAGACAGAACAATAGATCGATAGAATGACAGAAATAATGATACAATGGATCAGTGAACGACAACTAGACAGAACTTTATAATGATGGATAGATAGATAGATAGATAGATAGAAGGATAGAACAACAGACAGACAGACAGACAGACAGACAGACAGACAGACAGACAGACAGATAGATAGATAGATAGATAGATAGATAGATAGATAGATAGATAGATAGATAGATAGATAGATAGATAGACAGACAGATAGACAGATAGACAGATAGATAGATAGATAGATAGATAGATAGATAGATAGATAGATAGATAGATAGATAGATAGAACAAAAGACAGACAGACATATAGATAGATAGATAGATAGATAGATAGATAGATAGATAGATAGATAGATAGATAGATAGATAGATAGATAGATAGATAGATAGATAGATAGATAGATAGATAGATAGATAGATAGATAGATAGATAGACAGATAGACAGAAGGATAGAACAAAAGACAGACAGACAGACAGACAGATATATAGATAGATAGACAGAACAAAAGACAGACAGATAGATAGATAGATAGATAGATAGATAGATAGATAGATAGATAGATAGATAGATAGATAGATAGATAGATAGATAGATCAGAATACAGACAGACATATAGATAGATAGATATATAGATATATAGATAGATAGATAGATAGATAGATAGATAGATAGATAGATAGATAGACAGACAGACAGACAGATAGATATATAGATATATAGATAGATAGATAGATAGACAGACAGACAGACAGATAGATAGATAGAACAAAAGACAGACAGATAGATAGAGACAGTTTTATAAGTTTGTGTGTTTTTGAGTGCTGAAGAGTTTGTGTAGTGTGATCTACTCTCCTGCTGCTAATGTCACACGTAGACTGACTCATTAATGTCTTTAAACACTCATTAGACAACAGCACTAATATTATCAGCCAAATAGGGACTAATACACACTGCACACACAGCGCACTAGGGGTTGTCACACCAAGAACTGGTGCTAAACTTTTTGAGGACTAGATAACGCTGATTGGTTCAGGGATCCAGCATGCACCAATCACAGAGACAAAGCAGTAAAGACGTAAGTGAACAGATCTCAGCATATCATATTTGCGTTATTTTGGACTTTGAGACATTAAGTGAATGAATCATCACAACATCAAGAGTCTAAGAGGACTAAATCACGTCATTTTGGGAAGAGAATGCATGAGAACACAAGTAAAAACACCATATCAGACAATTCAAGAAAAAGACAATAAAAAACTGAACCTTTAAAAAGATTAAACCTGCAAGTTAAACATTGACATATTGCATTTTACAGCACCAAAAAAATATCTGCTAACCTAACGACTTGAACTAACATACTAAAACAAGAATGACATCTAACATGTCTCGATGTAGAGTTGTGTATGTACTGGAAACATTGATAAACTTACATCCGCTTTATACTTTTGATTTGTGCCCCATGAAAAGCTCTTTGTCTTCAGAAATAATACATTCATGGGTAATTTAATATGCAATGATACTTTTCTAATCAAAATTTTATTGTCTATCACTTAGCCCAAATGAAAGCTGCAAATATTTGCAGAACTCTACCTACGAGAGTTTATCGAGACACACGAGGACTTTATTTAGAGCTCATAATGAGAAAATTATTCCCGCCCATGTAAGGACAAATATTCATAATTACACTTTTCAAGTGAGAGAATAAAATGGGGGAGGAGATGCCCAGATAAAAGAGATTTGATTAAAGAAAACAAGAAGGGAGTAAGAAGAACAAGAGGAGGGTGAGAGAGGGTGAGAGAGAGTGAGAGTGAGAGAGAGAGAGAGAGAGAGAGAGAGAGAAATAAAGTTTCTGAAATAAAATAAAAACAGATTTCATATAATGGGAACACTGTGTGAGTGGCCAGTCAAATCTCCCATTATCGCTCGCAGCTTTTGGATGGTTGTCTCGGTGGGGGTGCCTAGCACAGGAGGGCAGGCGGGGGGCTACACACCCCAGCACAGCTTACATCTCACACAGACCAATTTCTTCTCAGCTGGAGCTATCTCCAACCCCGACACACACGCACACGTCTTAGGAACTCGAACTTTACAAAAAACAACCCAAAATAACACGCGTCTATCCGTTTAATATCATTCAGCACTCTAATAGTACTTATTAGAACCCAGCAAGAGAGAGGAAATGAGGTAAGGCATCCCACCAGGACTGTGAATTAAAACTCTCCATCTATTTCATTCACCCACTCTTCTTCCATTGTTTCCTTCCATCTGTCCATCTCTCAATCTGCCTTTTCTTTCCCATTTCACTCTCTTTTTCACTATTGGGCATGATATTAATATTTTGAAAATTAAAAAAAAATTGAATTTGCTCCTGTAAGTCTCTGGGGAAGAGAACGAGATAAAAGCTGGAAGAAAATAATGCATACAGGTGCACAGAGAACAAAAGGATCAAAAGATAAGATGTCAGTGTGGGTGGTTTGTGTGTGTGTGAGAGGAGGGAGTTTTTGTGTTGCTGTGACAGGCAAAAGAACACTGCTTGCGTGTACAAATGTCACATAAGAATGAGGTCGAGACTGCTTACAAGCGGCAAATTGTGAACGTCATTAGAGAGCGAAAGAGAAGGGAGGGTGAGTCAATGAGTGGGGAATAGAAATTAAAAGAAAAGAACCGCTAAGAACTGCTACTTAGCTGTTGAATGCCATTTGGCTGCTCAAATGTGAGGCTGAAATTTTAAAATGACCCATATCTCAAATGATTCATTGGTGTTTCACATAAAAATATCTTTAATAAAAATGTAATACCTTGCTTGCTTTTTTTGTTGTTTTATCATCCATTGTCACAAATTATTATTTTTCATCCCATCTGCGCCTTCATTAAGATTTCAGTAGGGTCATTTTTCTCCACCCAATCAATTCCTGATGGGCTATTTAAATCTGACCCTTATGGTCAGTTATACAGTTAGACATTATGAATAAAATAAACAAAGTGACATATTTCTCTATATTAATTGCTCAATGACAGCTGAATCAATTTATTAATTTATTTATTAATATTCACATCTCTCAAAGTCGGCTTGAAATGTTTTTTTTATTATTGACATAACAATATGATTTTATGTATGTGTATTGTAAAAAAGCGCTATACCAATACATTTGACTTGACCTGGAACAGAATATGAATATATGTATAAAATGTTATAATATAAATATATATTAATTGTTCTGTTTCATCTAAAATGTGCTATGAATTAGTTGTGAATAATAACTGTGTCAGGGTTTGATTGTGTTAACCCTGTGTTTATGTTCATTCAGTTTACCATTTGTTGTTATCCAAGACATTCTAAGACTGTTTACCTTGTAATGAAGACATACATACATGGCTTCGGGGGTTGCAAAAAAGCATCAAGATTAGAGAGATTACCAACATCCAATATGGCGATTTGTTTGATGAAGCGATCGGCATGCTATAAAAATGAACATACACTGTATATATTTGCTAACATCAAAAGGCATATGTGCACCAACTAACAGCAGAGATTCACCAGTATACAATAAAAACACCTTCCATTCTCGATACAAACCTTTAATTATATTCTCCAACAATGCAAACACAATTTCGCTCACAGCGTAACAGTCATAACATATTTGTGAGGTCATCACGCTGTACTAGATTCTTGCGTTTTCTAATGTGCTTTCTCAACAAATTCGGCTTCGTCCCGTCTTTTAATAACCGGGTTCTTCAATCCGCAGCGGCGCTGAGCAGAGCGAGCATCAGAACAAAAGCAGGTGTGTGTGTGTGTGTGTTTATCTAAGCCTCATTCTCATTGGTCGGTAACGAGCGGTTATATATATATATATATATATATCGTATATATATGTCTTGGTTATATCTACAAAAAAAGTTACTAAATTCATTTTTCTTTAGAACAGCATTTACTACAGAAGCAAAAATGTGGTCTTTGGAGGTGAGGTGTATTATATTTGTGCCACTAGCGTCATCATATGGAGCTGCAAAAAAAGAAAAACTGGTTTCCTGCATGAATCTCCGAAATGCCACTGGTCAGGCAAACAAATTAAACAAACATAGCACTTTCTAGGGAAATCGAATTCAAATAGTTTACTCATAGTTGCCTTTGTCTACTCTGCTAGGATTCGAGCGTTTCAACATCCAAAACATTACATGCTTACAATTTTTATTTCATGTAACGTTCTACTCGCAAAATATTAGATGTCGCCAAACAAATTACATCAGCCTCATAGCAGCACTGATTAAAATAGCAATACACACACACACACACAGAGAGTGTTGTAGTGCAGCTCCACTGGGCCGTGATGGGACGGTCTATGATCTCTGGACTCAGTCCCGGGTTAGAGGACGTCTCCTCCTGATCCATTCCACCATCTGCTGCTGGCCAGACAGAGCGCACCATCGGGAGAGAGAGAGGGAGATGGACTGAGAGAGTGAGGTCGAAAGGCTGGAGACAGTAAAGCAGGAGGGAGGACGAACGGGCCTGGGCAGGGCATGTGTGATCAGTAGGGACATGGGGTCGTCTGTTACCTGTCCACCTCCAACCTCACACCATCTGCTTGTGGGAGTGCAGGATCAAGGAAAAGAGGAGAGAAAAAATGAAGAGAGAGAAGGATGGTGTGATTTGTAGAGGTTCATCTATGTAAAGTGTACACAAACACTTTTGACAGCATCAAAAATGAGGGAAACTATTATATTAATTTATAGTTCTATAAATATAGTTTCATCTATCATATAAAGCGATTTCACATTTCTGTACTTGAATTTAATTTAATTAATTTAAAAGTTAGGTTGATATTCATTATCTTTTAACGTAATTATCGTGACTCTTTGGACATAAATTTAAAAAAAAAAAAAGTAAAATGTTATGGTGTAAATTTGTTTGGAGTGAAACTGAATTAATATAACTAATTCTAAATACATTAAATCAATTACTCTAATAATTCCATGAGTTCAATATTTTGTAAACATGTATGTCCTTAAAACTGTTCATGTGTGAAATGGTTTGCATTTTATATGCTGCCACTGTCTATCCAAATGTAAAAAAATGAACGTGTGATGGAACTACTTTACATACAAATATCTATGAATGATAATGACATCCTGTTATATATGGATAGGAAGGTGAGGTGTGAGGTGAAAGAGAACAGAGATGGAAACAGGGACACGATGCAGTAGACAGAGAGGGACATGCATGCACACAGCTGGGAAGCAATGCGAACAAGCAAAGAGTAAATAAAATTGAGATGGAGAGGGCTGTAGGTGTGTGTGTGTGTGTGTGTGTGTGTGTGTGTGTGTGTTCGTGTGTGTAATTGGAGAGGGTGCGGTACATTCGAGAAAGTCAGAGCGCATATGCTGACGAGTGAGTTTTAGAGGGGAAAATTGAGTTTGAAACAAGGGGGAAATAAAAAATGGAGTGATGTAGAGATAGATAGGAATAGAGGGATGGAGATGTATAGGCCAGTTAACTCAGGACGAAAAATAGAGTGGCCACTTCACCGGAATATTACTTCCCAGAATTTGTCTCTGTAAATCCCTTTGCAAATGAAAAGCAGCCTTTGCATACATAAGTCATTTTGTCGTGTCTGTCCTCCAGCCCTCCCCTCAATCACTCAGATACTGTAGAAGACTCAAACGAAAAACAAATAACAGCAGGCCAGTCTTTCCAGTCCAAAACAAACAAAATATCATTAAAAAAATTCAGGTAAAACTTGAAAAAAATAAAGAATCTGATCTTATAGAAGAGGTATTTCATAATGTCTCCATCAAATAAAAGAAAAGGTTAGCAAAAATTAATTTACATTCTGACGATTTCTAAATATTTACATTTATATTATATATTATATTTTTACATTTGGATAGACAGTGGCAGCATATAAAATGCAATTGTTTTAAATACTACATAGCCAGCAGTTTTGTCAATTACTCTCCACACAAACACAAAGTACAGTAATACTTTGAGATATGAGCGTCCCGACATACGAGTATTCCGAGATATGAGCAAGCCTTCGGGCAAATTTTTGCTTTGAAATACGAGTAAAGATTTGAGATACGAGGATGGGATGCATAAAGGAGGACGAGGCTAGGTGGTCGAGCACTCGGAGCAGCCCAAGCTGCCTCACTCCTTCACTTCAGGTGTTCGTTGACTTCCATAAGCATCTCCCGGAAGTCTCCCTGTGGTGTATGTTATATACATTTATGGGGTAATTGCATATGATTTTGATCCTTGATTTTACAGCGTTAGTTACCTGGGGCGACAAGTGATTCACGAGTATTAAACTGTGAGCAGCACGAGTTATGTGTGTTCAATAATAATAAATATGAGGTTCTGAGGCATACATTATTGTGTGTGTAGTCTATCCAATATACTAGACGGGAAGAAACACTACACTTCCATATTGTGTTTGCGTTATCTACGTAATTAACAATCTACGCTATCCCTCTCACATCCTCCTCCGCACATGCTGCTACTTACGCTTACTCAAACGTAAGAACTTATAATTAAAACCACATTTTATTTTATGTGTGTATGTCTCTCTAGCAATTAAAAAAGGTTTTCCAATGTTATTAGCACTAATAAGGGAGTTTTTTAGAGGGCTGGAACGGATAAAACATTTTTCAGTTATTTCTTATGGGAAAAAATTATTTGCGATACTAGCAATTCGAGTTACGAGCTCAGTCCTAGAACGGATTATGCCCATATCTCAAGGTATTACTGTATAACAAAGCCAATCTTTCAACTGTTATGTATCACTCCACACACAGACTGAAGCAATTGTATTCAATTGATATTTATGACATTTCTCAAGTAATAAACCCTGACCTCATTCTAAATGTCTGAACTGAAAATGGACCCATTATTGTGAACAACTCCAGACTACAAAATAGACAAGCATATTCGGGATTCAAGGGATTTATTGAGACAGGAAAGGGTCAGAAAAAAGATCAACAAAAGGAGGCAATTCATTTATAAGAAGATAAATGAATGAGCAGTGATGTTGTGCAACAGAGAGTTGTGCAGACAACAATCGATACACCTCTGAAACAGCCCTGAGAAGAACAAACAGCTGCTCTCAGCTCAGCCTTCAGCTCCAGCGCTTCTATTCTTTCACCTCGTATTCTGCTTCATAACTGCACATGATTTAAAGATAGACAGTGGAGAAATGGAAAAGGAAACATGGAAAGAGGTGGTCAGGATTTTACTATTGGCTTTCTAGTGGTGGAGGGGGAGGGGTGGATGGAGAGTGAGAGAGAGATGGATGGATGGCCTTTAGCTCTGACAATACTAATATTAATATCAGTTTACTAAATATATAGATAGATAAAAGGTAGCAATTTCATTACATTTTGATCAAAGAGCTGAGAAAATATTTTTTTATGTCAAAAACTTAGATATAGTAGATCTCGCCCATTACTTCATATTCCTATATCTCTTGCTATACCTTCCATTCTCGATACAAACCTTTAATTATATTCTCCAACCTTGCAAACACAATTTTGCTCACAGCATAAACACATTCGCTCATAACACAGTCATTTCACTCTGACACAGTTCTGAATAGTATTGCACAGGCGGTTACTATGGTTTCTTTACAAAGTCTAAAATGCTTTGTTGCTTTTTGCCTTTAATGGTCTGCTTGAAAACAAATGCTTCTAAGCTTCTATCAGTAACGATGTCTTTGTAGATGTAAATGTAATCTGGGAACTCCTGCGCCTCTGTATGTGTGTAATCTGCATTGTGTAATTTCGTAATCACTCTTGAACACCAGCATTCGTCCCATCAAAATGTCATATATTGGATCACTGGAGTAACACAAATAAGTTTGAGGACTCTGAAGCAATGAAAACAGCGCGAGCAGCAATACACGACACGCTGGACGAAAAGACCAAAAGTGGTCATGGCATGCACGTGCACCACGAACTCGGCGCATGCGCAGTGAACTACGTACGATCATTAGTCACGGGATCGAGATAACCCATGTTAAGTGTGAATTTGTCCCTCTTTTGTGCTCGAGATATTAGCGTTCGACGACATAAAAGAATCGACATAACCGATAAGAACATGCTAAGACAATGAGGGAGTTTGGCGGTTCCACTTCAAAAAGGTTGACATAATAGGGTTGGCGATTTGACCGAGGTCGAGATAAGTGGATTCCACTGTATATTCATAAAAACTCCAAAAGCACACATAAGCTGTCTGTCACCCCAGCTCGCTAAAAACTCTGCCTCCCCCCTGTTGTTATTATTATATTAGCAGTTATTAGCTACTTGGAGAGAAAAATGTGAGAAGAGAGAAGGGAGCAGCGAGTCAGAGTGATGTTAATAAATCATGTTTTCATCTCTTGTTTTTTTTATTCATCTGAATTAACCCAGCTCCCTCCACCCGCCATAAACATAAATCTGCCTTGGCAAGCAAGAAAATAAAACAAACACACAATCGCTAACAGCCAAAAAGCCCAATGCAAACTCAGTGATTCAGCATCAGTTTGTTGTTTGCTTTACATGTTCATCAAATATGTAAAGTGATTAAAATGTTGGTGTTAGTGTAATATGATAATTGATGTTGTGATGGAGCAGGGTCTAAAAGTCTAAAGGCTCATTCACACCAAGAACATTAACTATAACGATAAAGATATAGTTCTAAAAATTGTTCTCAATATCAAAGAACAACAGAGTTCACATCACAGCTATATTGATAACGGTATGGAGAAACGGTATCGTTGGAATCACATTGAGAATGAATATTTTTTTCACCTCACGAGCAATAAAAAAAACAATTACAGCCAATCAGAATCCATCCTGTTGTAACGAGCTCAATCGTTTTAAAGCATTGGACAACAAAACTGGAAAACAGGATAACCTGGCTTCTCTTGATATGCTAAAGTCTGGTCGGTTACAAGGTAGTTTGTGACAAGAAACACAGACCATTTCAAACCGCATTTTTGAGTTTTAAGTAAAAAATACGCAATGGTGTTGATGATTTCAACAAATGAATGTCATGCGGGCCATATACCGGTATATTTGTCCTATGCAATGCTTCTAGAATTTCAATCGTCATAGATAACATTTTAAAGAGTAAATTAAATTAGATCATTACTGTCGTCATTTCACATGGATGTAATTTACTGTGGTAAAGCTGCTTGTCATAACAAGTAATGACATCTGTTTGTAATTTCAAAAATACAACTGGTACTTCACATTACCATGAACCCAGTAATATAAAGTGTGACCTCATATATTACGAGAGTTAAAGTAACAGGCCATTCCAGCCTCGACGGGTTGTTGTTAGCATAATTGACGAGATATTTTATGGTTAGCATGGGGTGATGTGTTATTTGTCTTGGTGTCAGTGGCGTAAAGGCCTTTCTCCCTGATAAGCCCAACAGCACAAGGTTAAGCAGTGGAGAGGGCACCGCTCTAATTCCCTCCTCGGCAGGGAAGATTGACAGCTCGTTTCACTCCATGTCCTCGGCAGTGTTTTCGGGCAGAGCGTACAGGCAGACATACGCAGTGATTTGTGTTCCCCCTCACGCCGCTAGTCCTATTTACAACCACTGACTCTCCCCCCAAGCTCGCTAAATAGCATCGCTATGTGTGCGCGTGTGTTTAGTGGAGAAAGGAGGACATTAATTTGCTTTATCATCTCACCCCGCCTCAGTCTCCACTCTCAGCCTGCCCTCGCTCCTTAATAAACGGCTTGTGTTGAAGAATTGAATTTAAACCAGGGCCATCCAGCATATTTCTGTGCGTAGAGGAGGAGAGAGAGAGAAAGGGGGAGAGAGGCACATCAATAAAGTCGACAGCATTTAAGAGGCAGACAACCTTTACAAAAGAGCGTGCCTGCTTAACGGCCTGACATTGGCACTCGTAAAACAGCGTGGCAAGCGAGCACCGCCACAAGGCAACGGCCCATGAGACGCTGCCGTTTAAAGTCATAACACACAGCAGAAGCGAGAGTGGAATGACAAGACACAATCGGAAAGGTGTCGCATGACTGCCGAATGTGTCTGGACATAAAAACCACTCGCTAGAGCAATAACACCACATGACCTGAGAATGTAGAACTACAGCTTGAATAGAGTTACTTTAAATACCGGTCGCACACTAGAGTCCAGGGAGTGTTGTAAAATCATCTGCTTAAACCATTGGAAATGGGTTCAAATATTGTACATGTCCACTGAAAAAAAAATAATTCTGAGGTATTAATGAAAAGTGTTATCACTCAATTTGTGATCATGTTAATGGACTCTGCAACATTTCAATCAGCAGGTTTATTCAATGCATAACATATATCAAAATATTACAAAATAAAAAACAAATGAGCTCCCTACATTTTAAGGCAGCATGTTAAGGTATCACAGTGCAAAGTGAGAAATATTTGTGAAAATATATTGATCATATAATAATCTCCATCATTATTCAAATTTAATAAACATTTATACATTTACTAATTGTTCATTGCAAATTCATGTCTGCATTTAAAATATGAATGCTAATTTATACAACTTGTAATGTTAAGAAACGTAATATGCACTACCGCTCAAAAAGTTTTTGTTTTAATCAGAATTAATAATGATAAATAATTTCTAATGTGACAAAAGATTTCTCTCTATTTTGTTAGAAACAGCGTTTGTTAGCACAACGGTTTTAAACATTGATAATGATTAATGTTTCTAGAGTAGATTTGGCATCAATGGAATAAATAATATTTTAAAATATATTCGGTAACATATTGTAATGATAATTCACCTGCTAATGTTTGTATTGTATTTCTGCATAAAAGACTAATTTCTTTTTTTTTTTTTTAAACATCCTACTGACCCCATACTGTTAAATGGACGTGTATTTTTGTAATTAACATTAATCAAGAGTAATAAATGCTATTAAACTTGTTTTTCATCATCAGTTCTCAATTACTATTGGATCAACTAATGTTAACGATGTTAATCAATTCAATCCCTTTTAATGAACCTTTCCAGTCAGGTTGCTGCCTTAGTTTGTTGCAGTTTCATATTTAGGTAGGCAGCAGCAAGAACGCTCACTAGGTTTTGGAACAGAGTTCATTTGTTACAACTCCCCGGTCTTCCCCTGTTAAAAGAGGGAATGCATGTAGAGGAAATTAAAATTAGGGAATAGAGAGGGGACCAATGGCAGCATTCCCGCACAGGGCATGAGAAGCCCGATTTATCTACCAGCTCCCATAGACAACAGATGGCATATTAGAGAGATAGTCTGTATTTACCTCTCAGCTTTGCTTTTATTTACACCCATTTGAAAGCACAATTACATGTGTATCTGTTCAGGAGGGGTTACATGCTCCCCCCCCCCCCCCCCCCCCCCCCAGAGCTCTCTCTCTCACACACACGTTGCTCTCATTCTTAAAAGGGACTAAATGAAGAAGGGAATCCAATAGGAATCGGCTAGCTTGTCTCCTCTCATTCCACATGCAGATTTATGCAAATCAATGCGAAAGCAGACACTGACCTCAGATCGGCAGACGCAAATGCTGTAAATATCAGTTTTCTTCCTTTCATTTTTAAAATCAGACTTCTGCCTCAGCACCTGCCGAAGTTAAAGAGAGGACACTGAAGGGGGGGAAAAAAACATTCGGGAAATTTTCTCATTAATATGCAAATGCAGGCAATCAGATTCCTGGGTTGGATTGAATTAATCTCTGCCACCCCCTTCGCTTGTGCTGTAATCACAAATTACAGACAGGCATCTGACAGACAGCTAAGGCCTCGGATGCCGGCAGACGGGCCCTTTACCTCAAGGGGAATAGTCGAATCAACTCAAACGGTCAGATGGAAAAAGCGTGGCGGCACTTACGCGATCGGTTCCGCCGGGACTCTGTTTTATTTTCGACTTCAATCTTATTCACCGTAGTCTAATCATGAAGTACCTGCAGTCAGACAGCAGCGTCTGTTAATACACTTACAGCACAACACAGAGCCGGAATCGCAAACTTCACAGTAAATTGGATTATGAAGTTAGCAGACAGACAGAGAGTCCTTCAACAAGGTCTTCATTTTCTTTTGAAATTCGTCATGCTTTTAAGTCTACTAAACTCACTTTCTCTTACCTGAAGTGCACCGTGCACATAAAGTAACAACACTTTGGATGGAATTTAATGACATGACAAGTCTCCACGTATTGACTTGGACAACATGCCTAAATCCATGTAGTAAACTAAAATATCCTGTACATAACCCATCTATATTCTTACCTTGTTTACAGGAGAATGTGACACATGGGCCCATAAAAAAAAGCAGTTCGCATGCTGAGTCTGAAGAAAGATACGAGACCCGCAGCGAGCCGCGAGTCTTCAGTCACTGCCGACGCGAGCAGCAGCCGCACACCTGTCGTGCCAGCGTGAGCGACGCAGCGGCCCAAGCTTCGTTAGGGTGACAGAGAGAGGTGGCGTGCAGGCGTAATGGCATCATTTTCAACAGAAAACACAAAGAGACAGACAGCACTCTCATCTAACGAGGAACACTTCACAGCTCTCCACCGGGCCGCTGCAAGGTCACCTCGCCGGATACAAAGCTCACTGGGATGAGACACGGGCAAATACATAAAACAGGAAATGAGGGAAACAAGCATCTGAGAGAGCAAACATGTAAGATGTAGGCAGCAAAGAGGAAGATTTCATTACCAGACGCTATCAGTCCCCGGCTGGAGAACTTTAAATCAGTCTCTCAGGGTTCACTGGTGAGTAGAGTCGTACAGAAGTCTAGACAAAGATGTGGAGAAAAGGTCATGCGTTGGATCACAATTTTATACAAAACTTATTATATTAAAGCCATGGTGTGCGTCAAAGAGTTATTCCAAGAAAGTGAACATACAGTGTGTGCAGTGACATTTTATTATGTAATATATCACACAGTTAGCTATGTCGCATAACACCTTTGTGACCGACGTCTTCCAGAAAGCAGAAGCTTCTTATAGTAAAAGAGAACATTCACTTGCAAAAGTAGTTTTAAAAATCCATAAATTGGTTATGGGGAGCAATATATAAGCTGACTGACATCATATACTGAATAAATGTCAAGACATTTGCATTATATCCATGAATCAGATGGACTTTTTAAATACGTTGTTACAGCATACAAATAATACACACAGAATACAACAATACAATATATGAAAAATAGCATCAGTGTGTGGGGCTTCTGCAAATCAAAACAAATCATGTTGTTGTACTAAAATAATTTTGTGTCACGCTAAATCATTGAAAGGAATGTGTGCATGGTGAGGGGAAAAAAAGTATTTTGTGAGCCAGAAAACCCCTTTTCAGGACAAAATACAGATCTCATTCTAAGGTTGAGGATTTGGTGATATATATTTTTACTGACATGCTGGGTACATTTTGTTCATGAAAGGTTTTCTCTTAACCACAAAATAAGAAAAAAACTGCATTAACCCTTATGTGTACAAAATGTCCATGAATTCAGCCATGAATTGCCGTCCACTGCGACCGGCTTTTGTGTTTCTGCGTATGAAATGCAATACTGTGTATAAATGTGCATCTAGTCAATGAAATTAACAAGGTTGCATTTTGCACCGCCATAAATCAATTTAAAGGAAAATGCGATTCCCACTTGGAAACTGAAAAACATTTAGTCACCCTCATGTTGTTCCAACTCCTGACAGTAAAAGACACCATCCACTTTTGTCACATGGGAAGACATTCGGCCTAACAAAGAAAAAACTGAGGGTGAGAAATTGATGACAAATTTCATTTTTGGATGAACTAATCCTTTATATCTTCCCATGGAGAGAATGAAGCGCATTCAAAAACCATCAGCGTCCACAGCTAATTGTCTCTCTTTCTGCATTCATGGCACATGTCCACTGTTTGGACTGTTGCAGCCTGTTACGAGATGACTAAGGCCCAAAACCCTCTGATTTGCTGCTGGCTTCTTTCTTCTCTGCTTCTGTCATCTGTTCCTTCTATTCGTCTCTTCCTCTGGACCTAGTGTAAAATGTTCTTCCGCCTCAAGCATAGATAAACACGAATAGTTGCCTCAAGCGCATGTGTGCCAGCAGTGTGGCTGCAGGCCTGCGTTTTTAAAACACTGTTATTGTTAGCCTACTGTCACACTGCCATTTCCAGCCATCATCATCATCATCTGGCAACATGGTTAAGCCAGACTTAAGAAAGATGTGGTTAAAAGACATTGAGTGAGTATTATCAGCTTAGAGGAACACTGGCACATTTCCTCATCCATGCTGAGGTTTCTTGTAGGATGATATCCTTCCTTTTTCCAACTGCTCTATTTTTTATCCTCTTTCAACTTCTTTTTACATAACATATTCATCCACTGCTCATCTCTAAACTTTCCTTCCATCCCCCTTTTCCTCTTTCCTATTCTTTTCAATGTCTATTTTTTTTTTTTTTTATTGATCGCAACTCTGAAGCCCCTAAAAAATCATCTGCCGCCTGCTCCTGATATTATATCATAATTAGCAGGGGTCCAGGCTGGCACGCTGCTCGCTAACAGATGGCATGCTAATTCTATTAGCATGTGAGGGACTGGCCGAGCAGCTTTTAGCCCTGGACGCTACAGCAGCGACCTTCAACCGCAGGGAGCCACAGTGACTGGCCAGCACTGTCACCATGGGCAACACAGTCTGAGAAATCCTGCAGCAGCAGTTTCTTCTTTTTTTTTGCGTTGTATAAAGTACACGCTCTCTCTCACTCTCACACACACTCTTTCTCTTTCAGTAGTTATCACAGTGCCATGCTTGAGTTTAATAGCCCTGCAGGATATATGCAAAACCATTCATATGTACGGTGTTGGTTATCAGGGAATGGATACATATTGTAGTTTTTTGCTTAAGTGAACGGACTTCTCCAAAACTGCGTCAAGCTGAGAGATGTAACTCCATACAACTGTGGTACATTAACACACACTCGTCAGGAGGTTGCTGAGTGTAGCACATTGATAAATACTGTAATTTTTTGGTCCTTTAGCCACTTCTATCGACAAGAAAAGTATAGAGAGGAACGGAAATGATTGGGAGATCATTGCAGAATGGTATGGGGAAATGAAGTGAACTACATTCTAGCTCAATCCTCCAACTGACTGATAGTGACTGTAAAATGGAATTCTAAATCACAGGGAAACTATACTGGATTTTCAGTAGGAGTAGCAAAAAGGACATTCATATATTTCACTTCACAGGAAGTAAAGAGTGAAATATACCTACAAGTCGTTACTTATCAACTGAGTACATGCCATGATGTCTGGCTAAAATTTATTTGATTCTGTTTCAATAACAATATATTTAAAAAATAAAACAATGTATTAATCCCTGGATCAATGTTTATATTTAGAGGCATGATAAATAGTTAATTTCAATTTATAGTAATAATAAATAACCATTTACACTACTGTTAAAATTTGGGGTCAGTAGAAATTTGACATTTTATTTTTTATATTATTTAGATATTTATTTAGATTTTAAAATTAATAATTTTATTTAGTAAAAGAATGCATTCAACTGATGCATGTTGATGACAAAGACATTTATAATATTCCATTTCAAATAAATTCAACTACATTTAAAATACACAACTATTATATCAACTCTAAAACTGCACACAAGTCAAGAGTTTGTTGCAGAACTTTGTAAAGTGACCTTCCACAGATACCCCTTGCTGAATGTGTATCAGAAAGCAGATAAATGTATCAATATTGACAATCTAATAGGGTCATGAGTGCATTCACACAGATTTGTCACTCAGTAACACCATAAACATGATTTCAAATGCATTGAGCAGCTGTATTCTCAACAGGGTTCCAGACACAGAAGAACGGCAGTGTAAAGCCAAGAGTAAACAAGGCAAAGCTTAAGACAACTATCCTTCGGTGTAATGGAGCACCTCAGTAACTGCGTCAGAGACTGGTTTAGGTCTCAATTCACCTTTAAATACAGGGTAGGCAATTTCAGAAAGGCTAGCAATAGCAACCTAGCTTTGAAAGAACAAGATCCCACCCTCCCTTCAGAGCGTCATCAAAACCATAACACGTACAGCAGGTAGCGTCACGAGAGACAGTGCTAATTCCAAACCACATAACATTACAATAATAATGAACATAAACCACTGACCTGAAACCTGATGCTACAGTTTAATTTTAGGTTTGATAGTAATGCCATTGAAAAAATTCGAATCATGTTCAGAGTATAACGTCATGGTTTTCCATCACATACAAATGACAGTAGTTATGGTGTGAATGCAGCTTTAGCTTGATGTTTTGGTCCAAGAGGAGCTGTAAAAGGAGGATACGGTTACGTGCTCGGTGACTGGCGTCTGTCTAAGTCACAAATTCAAAAAGTAAAAACATTAACTCTTCATTTGATTATGTGCCTACTTGACATGAGCAGTTTATTGAAATGAGTATCTTGTCCTCTTATACAATCTGATTTTATATAACTGAGGTAGACTTGAATTCTGCGGCAGAAAGGAAGATCTCTTGTACTAGAGAGGGTCAAATTTTAGCGCTAAAAATTAAATAAACATGAGCCCAGAGAAATACAAGCTGACACTAAAGCTTCAACTTGATCTGCCAAGCAGAAGTTATTTAAATGAAAGCTAACAACATCCACAGCAAAAAGCTCAGCTTAAGCTGAACAGGCCATTTGCAATGACATGGTGAGCAAGTGGTAATATTACTTTAAATTCAGACTTCTAACATTATCTGGATTACTCTACTGAAAAACAGAAAACAAAATATTTATCCAGCAAACACAAATGAAGGAATCTTTTAATAGACATATCGACTGTACCTTCCCACACCTGTCTGTATCCAAATATGTCATTGCAACAGAGACTGTATATACACAAGCACACTCCTCATTAATATAATGAAACATTTCATTTATTACTGTTGAAGCCTGGTAAGTTGTTACAGGATTCAAATCCTGTCCTTGAGTCTCTGAAAGGGAGACTCACCATCACAGATTTACAGAACAAACAGCTGCTTATGTTAGTGTCTCAGTATAACCCCATAGCCCTGAAGGACTGCATCACTTTCCATTTTCCTCTCACTTTCACCCTCTCTCTCTCTCTTTCCTCTTTTGTCACACCATATCTAGCTAAAGAATAAACAATTTTCCAATGCAGTATCTCAGTAATTGATATATGCAACTGAAAATAGCCTACAATAGGCAGACTGAACCTCTGGCTCTGCAGAACTATAGTAGAATAGACAGTGGGTTCGCTGAATGACTAGTTGACTAACTGGTCATAATGACGTTTTGTAAAAACCAACACTGAAAATTAACACAATGGGGGTTTTTCTTTTCAGTTTCACACTTGCCTCTTTCCACCACTTTTCTTGATTATTTGTCTTTCCTGAGCTGTGATATGCCTATCCACTCTCATAAAGTTCTACATCTGTCCTTGAGGATTCATATCCCTCTTTTTCTCTACTTATTTTCTCCTCCACCAGAACACAATCCAATTCTCTCTATCCTCTGGACTCCATTCGTGGTTGAGACCGACTCCCTCGGCCCAGACCTCCGTCTGTCTATCTCCCGCTCTCTCATTTTCTCATCTAATCATCCCTCTCTCTTTCTCTGTATTTAAATAGTGGGGTGAACGGGGTGGAGGCTCTTACAAAATGCTTCTCCCTGTAATATCCTTTTTTCTCTTCCCATCCGTGTCCTGCGGTTGGTAGCGCAGAGCAAACACAGTCTGTTATTATGGCACGCTAGGTGGGCAAATATCATCAGCCCACTGCCATGGCTATTTTTACACATCAATATTAACACAGACCACAGAGAGTAGCAAAGCACTCTGGGAAAATTAGACCCCCAGCAGAGGTCTAGCCATGGGGGGAGTTGTAATTGTGGATATGTACTTATAAAATTGGATGCTGACATACAGCTAATGCCCATGTGAAAAAAGCTTCACCCTCTGAAACACCATTAAAATGCATCACCATGTCAATCAGTGTCAAATTACTATGGTTAGTGAAGCTTTAGTGCAAACATGTAACTTAAACAGTGCAAAAGAAATGGAGATGTGCATTTGCAGCGGTTTTTGTCCTTGTTAGGTGTCATTACTAAACCTGATATAAAATCCTTATGTCTCATTATTAAACTTTAGATTCAACCTATGGACAGTATGGAAACCAGAAACAACCAGAAACAATACCCAGCTGGCTTAATTTGGGGGGTCTATGCAAACTCTACCATCTAAGAGTGATCCATTCCTACATATTTGCAACCTGTAACACTGTAAATCACAGTAAAAACACCCAAGCCGAGCCAAACCTAACTGGAGGAGACCAGCGAAACGAGAATAAATAACTTGTAAAAAGTTCACGGCACACCTGGAACTCTGCTGAGTAAGCGATCTGAGTCCTCTCAGCGGCATTAAACCCTGGACCATTACAGGCTTGTTTCCTTTCACATCGAAAACTCTTTCAGCCAGAACCCATTGGCTGGATTTGGACTGTTTGGACTGGGAAAGAGCAATCTTACAAAGAAGCCAAACCTCAGCGCAGAAAAGCTCCACTGAATGTCATCGGCTGTAGATCCATTCGTCCTGGAGTAGAGAAGTCAGTCATGAGGATTAGTGTTTTTATTCTCATCTTTGGAAGTTGAAGAGCACTGCCTGCTCAAAAGAGAGAGAGAGAGAGAAACCTGGTCCATGATTTTGAATAGTTTTGACCCAGAAAAGCATTTTATATTTCTGCTGTAAACAATTGTTAGATACACGGTTGTGTCTCTTATGCTCAACAAAGCTTCATTATTCTTTTTGCTCAAAAACACAACAAAAACTTTTTTGTAAATGTTAAAATAGAATTTATTCCAGTGATGTCAAAGCTGTGTTTTCATCCTCATTACTCCAGTTTTCAGTGTCACATAATCTTTCAGAAACCATTCTAATATGATGCTTTGCTACTCAAGAAACATTTCTGAGTATAATCAAAGTTGAAAACAGTTCTGCTGCTTAATACTTTTGTGGAAAGTTCAAAAGCATAGCATTTATTTGAAACAGAAAAATTTGCAACATGATTAATGACTTTCAATTGAATGAATATGATTAATAAAAAAAAAAAAGTTTGTTCACAGAATCAAACATACAAATTAAATAATTAAGACATCGATAACAGGTTAAATAAAATTAAAAATAATTTATACTATTCTTTATATATCTTGCAAAATGCTAATCTGCAATAAAGCCCCTTTTCTCTAGCAGTCTAAAAATAATGAATATTGAATTACCTGAAGTAACATCATGTTATTCACAAGCTGTATTACTGAAGTCTTTCCACAGTTGAAAAGCTGAATATATGAGAGATGATACATTTTATTAAGATATACAATTTCTTTCAATGTACCTTCATGTTTTTTTTACTATAACTAACAGTAAAGAAGAAGAGATGATCAGTTCGCTTGCACTCCATGCTTTCATTTTTGATGAGCACATCAAAAGCATAAATATTAGGTCATTGTTTGGATTTTATAATGAAACAAGAGAGAGACATTATTTTTTATGAAATTATTGTTGTTGTTCAAGCGTATTGTGACTTGAATGAAAACGTGCGACATGTATAAGACCTATTTTTACAACCATAATATGACGCAGTCATTTAAATCAGGTGTGAATTTTAGAGATTTTGATTGAAATGCTATAGAAAGGGTCCAAGGAGAATGAATAACACAGTAGGAATACATACACTAATATACACACAAACATACATACACATGTCCCACCACTAGTCCTGCTCCTTCGGGAAAAATAAAAGAACAGTAAATGAAGGACATTTTACAGAACTCACAACCTTTCCAGGTCTAAGCTGTGTTCAGCATCCTAAACCTAAAATGTCCCTTACACACAACTTCATTCGCTTATCAAAATGCCCAAAGAATCACATGGAGGCTTGTATGATAGAAGTAATGTCACACACAAAAAACGTGAGTGAAAATAATTGGTTTATAGATAGAGGAAGCATATTAGAATGCTAATCAAGAGTATGCAAAGTTAAACATGATTTTAGCGACTGGTGGAGCACCATAAGGGGTGGGGGGGACAGTTAAATATTGGCCCTTAATAAAGTTTGTTTCTGACACCGGAGTGCACACATCTGCACAAAGTGCTTACGCTACGCCAAACCCAACATGTTTCATTAAACCGTTAAAATTGTGCTTTATTTTTGTGCAGCATCAGGAGAGATTAAAGACGGCTACGTCTCTGCAGTGTGTTAAACAACGCTGGCTCTGCAGAACACAGCTCAAAATCAAACCCAATCAACTCAACTGCACTGCTGGGACGGCTAGCCTTTTCCACTTCCTGCAGTTCCGCAAACCGATGCAGAAACATCTGAACCCCCGTAGACTCCCCTGGTGTCAGACTCGTGCTTGATACAGAATGCACTAAATCAAAGCTAAATTAAAGCCAACTGTCTTCTGATACCTTAGACTGGGCTGCAAAAGTAAATCTTAATATAAAAGGATCCACATACTGTTCATGGTCTCGTGTTATGATTTTTTTGTAGCCTATTTGTTCGTAAAATGTAGTTCTTTTAAACATAGGTACATACACAAACACATGAAGCCATGCGCACAACTTTAGAAAAAAAGCATCCTTTGTCAATTTTTTAAAGTTACTCTTAAAAAAAAAGTGATTGATTACTAGCTACTAATTACATCTTCAACACACTCAGTAGAGCGTGGCACTTGCAACGCCAAGGTCATGGGTTCCATTCCCAGGGTGAGCAAGAACTGATTAGAATGTCAATGTGTTCCTTGAATTCAATGCAAGTCGCTTTGGATAAAAGATTCTGCCAAATGCATGAATGTAAATGATTACTGTACTAATTATTCTCTCTAAAAGTATTGCTTAACTTATTACTAATTACTTTCTAAGTCCCATATCAACCTCGATCAGTTAAACAATACAAGGATAGACATGAAACTGCTCATTTAATTCTTTCAAAGAAATTATATAAAAACGCATAACAGTCTTGAACTGAAAAAAAAATATTTAAAGGAAGAAGGTTACATTAAAAACATATATTAGACTTAACTTTAGACGATGGAATTTGATGTTAAATCCACAATTTTATAAATAAATTACAACTCGATCAGTCATAAAGAAGAGGTACACATACTCCCACAAACATTCACTTACCCAAAACGCCTATCAAGCAGGTCAGAAGGAGGTAAAAATGGAGAATGGGACAAATAATCAATCTATATATTAATCCCTCGTTTATTGCGGACCTGAACCCCGCGCAATAGGTGAAAATCTGCGACGTAGGATCAGCCAATCAGCTCACGGGATATCATTCTACTCGTGCTCTTATTAGTCGATCTCACGCCGGGAACCAATCACGTCTTGTCTGAATGCACGTGGGTGTGTACAAAGCCTCTGAGAGAGTTTCTCTTTGTCTGGCATCCTGGGAAGTTTCTCTCGTACATCACGATAAAACAACGCTGCTTTCCGCAATACGGCTGCTGATATGGCTGTATTTTCTAACTTTTATTTTTCTATGAATATTTTTGAAAAATTCGCAATGCACTGAGGCCGCAAAACACAAAACGAAGTGACGAGGGATTACTGTAAATACACATTTATAAATTTCGTACATTTTCAAGTTAAATGCAATCTAGTGCAGTTTTAGAGCAAAATAAAAAGCTACAAATTATTGTATAAACATATTACCGGTAGATATTTCATTACTATGAATTAAAATAAAAACACATGCATATTAATTTCTTCATTTAGCACTAAAGATTCACAAAAATAATAACAACTACATAGACTGCATTATTGCATCTGGACAGAGAAAATGTGCATTTTTCACATTCTCTAAGATGTCCGAGTGTATTAGTTGTAAAAAATAAATAACTAGATTATTACAATTGAAGAAAACATCATACCAGAAAACTCAACTTCCTGTAGCTGACCGTCAAACATTCTCGAGGTTAACTCTGTTTGGGAAAACCCTTCCTTTCTCGATCCAATTTTGCACCATTTCCATGGAGAGAGCTTATTAACTGTGGTCTGGTCAGAATTGTAATAAGTAAGAATCTCTTAAGAGCTCTGATACGTTTCTTCTGTCTCTCATTAGCGTTTAGCGGTTTAGCTTTGAATGATTTAAGCTGGTTGCTGTTATTCTTTGCAGAAGCTGTTTCATTTCTGATGTCGGAGAGTCCTTGCCTCAAAGGGAAGGCTATAAAACAAGTTGTGTGACACGGTACCATGTCCAGATAAACAGAAAAACAGAGAAGGAAAAAGAAATGAAAGGCTGGATGGCTAAAAAGAGAGATGTAATGCAGTGATAATAGATTTAGTGACACAACAAACACATTCATTTATTGGCCATGACCTTTTAGTTGAATCTGTGTGTGTGTGTGTGTGTGTACATAACTTATTCCTTCTGAAGGACACTGGACCTAATGTTTCTGCCTCATGTGTGAGAAACAATGAATGGGTTTTGCACCACCTGCTTTCTTCCACCATTCTCTTTTTCTCTCTCCTCATTTATTTCCCTTTCATCGCCTTCTCCTTCTTTTGTAGTCCTTCTCCACGCTCCTTCCTACCCAGACCATCTACAGACATGTCGCAGTGAGCGATTGCAAGTTGCCACAACGCTGTCTGACTGAAGACTCCTCTGACACCGAGCTTGTGTGGGATTCATCTGTCAATCAGTGACTTAACACACAAGAACACACACGCACTTGAAAGACAGTCAAGCAGAGATATATTAAACAGATCATTTTCAAAAATGCAGAAGGCAAACACAGAAAGCCGTCATTTGGATTTCTGTCTAGTGTGAAGAGATATGCACATGCACAGACAGCTTAATGAAGAACTGCAGACAAATATGAGAGAAATTGATCCTCTAAAAATGACCTCTGTGATTGACAATAGTGCAGATTTCAAGAACGATCCTGCTGCTCATGTGGGATATCAGTCACACAAACACAGACACACACCAATGTTAAGAGAACCAGAAGCAAAAGTAGCTACATTTGTCAGTAGCGTGACAATATCTCAGTTTAAAGGGTAGACAATTTTACAAAAAGGACAGGATTTGATTTTAATGGCCTTACCAGATTGTTGAAAGTATTTAGAGGTCATGAATAGCACCAAAACAATTAGCAAATGAACATTTTAAATAAAGTCGACTTTGAAATATAATTCAATAACCAAGTGTGATTCTATAAAGAAAAACAAATATTTTTAAAAAGCATTTCAAACAAATGCTGTTTAAAAAAACCAACAAACAACACATTTATACTCAAAAGATCCTGAAAAATGTATAGCATTAATATAAAAATATTAATCAACACAGCTGTTTTCAACATTGATAATAAGAAACGTTTCTTAAGCAGTAAATCATATCATATTATGATTTCTGAAGGTTTCACGATCACAGCAATACAGTAAAAATATATTCAGAACAGACATTTTCTGAAGGTAATAATAATAATAATAATAATAATTCACTTTATTACTGTTTTAATGCAGCATAGGATGAGAAAAAGAAACATTACTAACAAAAAATTTTAATATAATACCTCATGAAATAACTTTAAACAAATAAATATGTCCAAGTCTTTTACAGTAAAAAATGAGAAAGAAAATAAAAATATTATATATATATATATATATATATATATATATATATATATATATATACACACACACACACACACACATACACAAAATAATATTTTTCTTTCTCATTTTAAAAGGCTTGGACTTGAAAGTAGCTTATAAAGTAGCAACATACTTTTTTTTTTTTTTAAAGGAGTAGCTTGACTGTAGTTACATCACTTTAAATGATGAGCAGCATGGGTTTCACAGTATAGCTTCCCTAAAACTGACACACACACCCACACACTCGATACAGAGTGAGGTGGCTGTGCACCACACACACACCTTGTAGAGTTTGTAAGGAGCATGCATTAAAATACACTCAGACCTTGTGCAGTTTGTTAGAGCAGAATGTGAGACGGGCGCACACACATACACACATGCAAACAGGCAGGCGAGTGAAATCCCTGACTGCCTCCAGCCTTCACTTTGCATTTTGAGTGAAACTAAAGATTAAAGCCCTTCTCAATACAAAACCCCAACAGCAGCACAGCCAATTACACCTCCTAGACCTACCAGAGAGAGGGGGGGAGAGAGAGAAAGAGAGAGCGTGAGGAAAAGCAAAGAACTGGACTGAGAGAGGTACAGGAAGAAAAGAAGTGGACAGACATGCAGAAAAAGAAGAAAGGCAAGAGAGGGCTGGTGAGGTTGAGGCCAAGACACACCGTTTCCTCCAAGAAAAGAGTCAAAAAGGAAAGATAAACCATGCTGAAATTATACATTTACAGACTGCTTGGACAGAAAAAAAACAGACTCAGAAATAGTGGATTGTGTTGTTATACTGCGGCTAAAATAAAATAAAATAAAAACATTTTATTCAGAACACAAAAAAAAAGCTGAAGATTGCAAAATCAAAGGAGCCACTTTTTTATGTTGGAGGGAGATGAGGAATTGGAAAGCTTAAACAAATACACTTCCACCATCTTTTTTGGTCCTGATGCAGGCTCATTATGGAGGGAAAGTGTGTGTGATGATGGATAAAGTCAGCATTAGTGAAGGGTTTAAGGTAGAAAGAGAGTGCGAAAGTTAGAAAGTTTCACGGCCTCAGTGCATCGCAGATTTTTCTAAAATATTTATCGAAATATAAAAATAAAAAAATACCGCCATATTGCGGAAAGCAGCGTTGTTTTATGGTGATTCGAGAGAAACTGTTTCCCAGGATGCCAGACAAAGAGAGAAACTCTCTCAGAGGCTTTGTACACACCCACGGGCACTCAGACAAGCACGTGATTGGTTCCCGGCGCAAGATCGACAAATGAGAGCATGAGTGGATGTATCCCGTGAGCTGATTGGCTGTTCCTACTTCGTGGATTTTCACCTATCGCGGGGGGTTCCGGTCCACATTAACCGCAGTAACCGAGGATCACTGTATTAGTCTGACCTAGTATTATAATGGTTAAACATTCAAAACATATGTTTGTCACAAAAAAATCTGAATTTATGGAACTTAAAATAGTCTTAAAGTCCAGTAAGCGATCTACTTTAATATCATTTTCAGGCTTTAGACGGTTATTTTAATACTCAATTCTGTCTCAAAATCAATTATTTTGGGCATCACAGAGTCAGTGCTCAATTTGAGACGTATCCCGTTATGGAAAATGTCAGATTCTGTATTTTTGCACTGTGGTATTTGATTGTAAACTTGCCAGCTTTAACAATTGCATCACAATGTGACAGACCATGTGGGTGTGTGAAACAGAGCAAGCACGGGTTTATGCAGATGTAAAACTTTAAGACTCTTTGGAACATCAGTCCATTTGTTGTGGGACACTGGAGGTCTGGAGAGGGGATCTTAATCACTAACCCGTCCCACACATATGCACAACAACACAGTGGCAAGACATTGGTGAGATGTCTAGCGAGACTACCACAAACATAATAACAAACGCCCACTGCACTCATACTACCATTAAGACGGAACCAAACAAATACACATTATTATTCTCTCTTTTTTGCTTTCTCTCTGTCCCTCATTCTTTTCTCCATGTCTTCAACCCTCTGGCTCCATTTTCGTCCCCTTCTCCCATCATTTTGCATTATTCTCACTTGCCTTATTAGTCGATGCCACAGTGTTTACACCAGGGATGCCCACACTTTTTTGGCTTGTGATCTACTTAGAAAATGCCCAAGTCAAAATGATCTACCAACTATACAAATACAAAACATATGCATTTAAGAATGTATTGAGAATTCTTGCACAATATATGTTGGTGTAGCTTGCATAACTACATGAACCCATATTGCACAATACACCTCTGTAGTAAGTCAGTGTCGTAGTTTTTATGAACAGTCTGAAAATGCCGCTCCACATTTCCCTTCTTCGGTATAGCGATGATAGACTGTCAGATGAGGCAAACGCACTTCGAAAATGACAGTGAAAAAAAGTCCATCTCCCACTCCGTATGGAAGTGATACGTTTTTGAACTCCTACCGTGACCAGCTCCCCCACACATTTTTATACCTTTTCTTAAGTTTAAAATAAATAAATTGGAGTTTTGCAGCATTTCATAGATGTCTACTTTGTTAATTCCATGCGATCTACCCACATTCCTCTGTGATTGACCAGTAGATTGTGATCAATGTTTTGGGCACCCCTGGTTTATTCTTGAGAGAGAGAGAGAGAGAGAGAGAGAGAGAGTGTGAGTTAGTTAGTGAGTGAGAGAGAGAGAGAGAGAGAGAGATCAAATTGCAACCTTAACAACAGTAATCAAAGCATAAAACAAAAACAAATGTAAGAATATAAAGCTTCAAATTATTTAGGCAAGTTGAACTCCCATGGACATTTGCTGGAGACATACCAGAAAAAAAGAAGAAAAAAAGGACAGATGACAACAATACTTCCCCTTCCCTCATTCGATATCCCATCTATCCATCTTTTCTCAGCAGCATTATGCGTTTTGCTTCATTAGACTTGAATCTCATCTCCTGACTGCGTTCAGCGCCAGCCAGTGTGGCATCCGCTAGGGAGATGCACATCGGGTTCAATGGCACACTTAATACGCACTTAATACGCATGTCTGCATCAGCATCACTACACACACACACACACACACACACACATTTGGCACAGCCATTAAACCCCAAAACACAAGCTAGAGTCAGTGAAGAAGAGAAATAAGACTGGAGCATTCATGCAGGGTGAATGGTATATTTGTTTATATGTGTGTGGGATGAAGTAAGGAGGTAAATGTTGAAGAGATCAAATGAAATGTTTGGGTAATAAAAGGTATGAAAATAAATAGCAATGTGTAAAATGTGCGTGAGAGAGCAAGCACGAAACAGACATGAGGCCCCTGAGAGCGTAAAAGCGTCTGCTTTCATTACTTTTCAGAGGCTTTTAGTTTAATTGTATTCTTATGGTACGTCTCTGGTGAACGGAGGGGTTTGCTGAAGGATAAAAGTCTGTTTGCTCTCCATCTCCCACTGAGAATTGTGTGGGAAGAAAATCTGAAACCTTTTTTTTTTAACCAAAACTCAGATAAACTACTCAAACAAATACATAAATTACCTCTCAAATATCAACACTTTAAATATTCATTAAAAAATTAAACAGTGTACTAAAATGTAGCCAAAAAGTTTGCATGAACAATCCAACCAAATTTAAAACGAGTCGCATGACAACCTTCAATATAAAGCAAAAACATATTTTAAATGCATAAATGTAAAATACTTTTGTACTTTCAAAGATTTAGATTTAATTTGAAGCTTAGAGTTCTAGAATTCTAATCAAATTGCACATATTCCCCTGTGATAAATTAATTCTTCTGTGAAGAAAAAGAATGGATTGTTTTAAATGTGGAACCTGCTCGGCTCTAAGAAACAAACAGTAAACTGCTAATCAAATCCAATTTGCTTGTTAGCAAACAGCATTATAGCATTCAATATCAGAGTTAGGAATCGTTCACACTGCGTTCTTGCAATCAGAAACAGCAAGATTGAGTATCTAGAGAGCAAAATAGAGTGAAACAAAACATTTTAACTACACAATTCAAAATAGATATACCAATGACTGCAATGTTTAAATGCATTGTGCATGAAAGAAAGGAAAAGTCGAAAGACGTGCACCCAGTGATGAGGCTGAAATGGCAGACCTAGTGCAAGTAGGCTTTGACTATTTAATTTTACTTAACATTTATCCCCTATAGGACCTCTTGCTGGTTAACTCATGCCCTCTTTGAGCACTTGAGCTTAACTGAGACTTGAGTGCGTGTATATATTTAAGAGGCTGTTGTGTCGACCTTGATTTATTGCAACATCGAAGTGCTCCATTTTATTTGGATTTTTAAAAAAAAAATCGATTTCTCAAATTCATGCGATTCCTCTCCTCACGACTGTTTTTTGTTTATCACTGGCATGTCTCTTAGGATTTGAGGACTAGTGCATCTTTGAGGCTACATTCAACATGACTAAAATACTTAAGTGCTGTTCAAATCAGATACTCTAAAGCCTGGTTTCACAGACATACTTTGGATTAAGCCAGGAAGAGGTCTTAGTTCAATTAGGACATTTAAGAAGCTTTTATACACAAGACTTGGGAGAAAATAAAACATAGCTGCATGAATATTGAGACAAAACAATGACACTGACATTATTTAAGATATGTCAGTGCAAGCTCAAACATGCATTTTAGTCTGGGAAACTGGGAGTAAGATCAAAGTATCTATATTTTTACTCAAGTATGATTTTGAGGTACTCTTAACACCTCTGGTTATTTGGAGGCCTCGTAAGACTCTCATAACTTCAGCTATCTTATAACTTCTGTGTATGAGATGACAAGACTTTAGTGGATCCATTATCCACATTCTGTCTCTCAGCACGAAAGCTGTGAAGAGGTCAAAATCTTGTCTCACATCTATACTTTGACAATAGTCTTTCATGGCTGACAGACAGCGCCGCTGCTGGCCAGAAGCCATGAGACTAGCGCCATCAAATGATAATGATCTACAGTCGCATTTATTCTGCACCATTGACTGCCCTGCTGTAGTCTATACGTCCACTTAACTAACATGCGTACCCGGAAGGAGATAAACAACCGCTGCTCTCTCCACATCCCTCTCCATACATCTCTGTCCCTTCCCCTTTCCCGAGCTGTCTCATCCACTACCTTCTCTCTCTTGCTTTGCGTCACATTCTATCAGTTTATCTCTTCGCCTTTCCCTTAAATATCCATCCATCTCTTGTTCTATCACAAGGCCACAGTATCCTCCATTCATCATAGAAACAGGTCTGTCTGAGGGTATCTATCTGCAACGTGTGATGAGACCAGCGACAAATCAAATGTTCATATATTGAGCCAAAGCAGAGATGATATAAGTGAAGGATGTGATAAATCGTAAAACTCCATATGGAGGCTATAGGAGCACAAGTCCCGCCTATCTGATAAGAGTCAACTTTGATAAACTTGTCACAACTTCCAGCATGGAACATGTACGGCTAGTCCCGGCTTCTATTAGAAACAATCCTGAGCTGTGATGGGAAAGGCAAACAGAGAAAAGTGATGTCTTTTTTTTTTTTTAAATGTAAAACTTAAGAGCCCTCAAAAAAGTCATATAGAAGAGAAAAAGTGACAATTAAATATTTTCTAAACGTATTAACATTTTTAGCAACATATAAATGCGTATAAAGAGATAAATAGGTATAAATCACAAATTGGATCTCAGTGTATGAAATACACCTTGTAACCACTGTGCAGACTGGTGGTGGTTGTGTAATGGTATGGGGGATGTATTCTTGGCACACTTTAGGCCCCTTAGTGCCAATTGGGCATCGTTTAAATGCCATGGCCTACCTGAGCATTGTTTCTGACCATGTCCACCCCTTTATGTCCTCTGATGGCTACTCGCAGCAGGATAATGCACAATGTCACAAAGCTTGAATCATTTCAAATTGGTTTCTTGAACATGACAATGAGTTCACTGTACTAAAATGGTCCCACAGTCTCCAGATCTCAACCCAATAGAGCATCTTTGGGATGTGGTGGAACGGGAGCTTCGTGCCCTGGATGTGCATCCCACAAATCTCCATCAAAGCTCTCCTGTCAATATGGGCCATCATTTCTAAAGAATGCTTAGAGCAATTTAGGCAGTTCTGAAGGCGAAGGGGGGTCAAACACAGTATTAGTATGGTGTTTCTAATAATCCTTTAGGTGAGTGTACATTCTATATCTTTAAAGGCATTGTAAGACCTTAGACTGGTGCAATGGCCCGGAGTTCCTCCTGATGCATGATAATGCCCAGCCTCAAGTGGCTAGAGTGTGTAGGGAGTTTTAGATGACTAAGGCATTGATGTATTGACTGGCCCTCACGTTCCCCAAATCTAAATCCAATCGAGAACCTCTAAGATAATATATATCGGAGCGTCCAAAGCTATCAAGTAGCACCACAGACTGTCCAGGATCTCACGGACTGTGTTTGGACACTATCTGTGATCTCATTAGGATCATGTCCAGACTTTGTTATGAGTGCATACAGGCACGTGGGAGCCATACACACCATTAACTTACATTATGAGGTGCTGTGATAAACTTTATGCAAGTTGAATCAGCCTGTACCTTTTTGTGAGCAGTGTGTGTAATTAAACATATATAAATGTAATATTAGTGACTGGAAATGCAGTGTACCTGTTTATAGCTCTTTTAACAGTATCAGACGTAATTATTTTTTCTGTTTTCATATCACAATATCTCACTCGAACTCTCTCTCCACCGTTTTATTTCATCAGCAAGCGCACACCATCCCTCCATCCATCCATCTCCACCTCTCGGTGCAGCGTTCTCTGAGAGAGCGACGGCGATGCAGAGCTGTTCATCCTGTTTGCAGAGTTGACCTGCTGCAACCCTCCATTCAATAAAAGAGACAGAGTGATGGAGAATCAGACAGAGCACTGGTGATTGGCCATTTGTGCTCTAGTATCTATTGATCAACAGATGTTGTATTGATCTCACAGTATAGCCACAAAAATCGCACACTTGATTGCAAATTGGACACATACAGATAGAAGTAAAAAATAAAATAAATACAAATGCACAAGCAAAGGGAACTGCGACATAAAATAACTGTGCTGGATGTCTCAGTAAAGCGTTTCATAAATGAATGGTTTCAGAAACCTTGAACACAATCCTCATAATGCCAGAACTGAACCATCAATACACAAATAAACGCTTCATTCCACATGCTCAAGGACAAAACACACACACACAGTTTTTATGAGCTTACCTGCACACATGACGGCACACATCTTTATAAGCTCACCTCTTCGTGCCACACAAACATGGAGATATAAGAAAACAAACACAAAACTCACACATTCCACCCACAGGGGATTATATGGGCCACGCGTATCTAATATTCGTAAGTGCTTTTTTTTCCTGAGTCTTGTTAAACAGAGCAGAGAGAGTATTAGAATTTCAAGAGGCTTTGAGAAGAAAAAAAAAACTAAATTAGAAGCAGCTCAGGATGTACTCGGGATACGAAAAAAGAAAAAAGAATCCACACAAAACACCAGCCAGTACCACCTTCTTTTCACATCTAATCCACTGGTTAGCTCATCAGACCTGTTATATGAAACAGCCTGCAGGTAAGTTCTGGAAAACACTTCAGCCAAGCATATTGCGATCAGTTTCCAGCTGGTAAATCATAGAGGAGCCGACGACCCGAGTCTCATTAAAGGAAGAAAAATGGGACTCTAAAAAATGGTTAAGCATGAGATTTGTTCATGTTTTTGGTTAATATACAGCAGGGTCCAAAGGTCCACGCTGAAAATCTCTGCCTAAAAATATAGTTAAGATGTTGAAACATTTAAAAGACATATCATGAAGTAAAGTGAAGAAATATTTGAGTCAGCACTACATCTAGGCCACTAACCAAATTGTCACTTTCACTATTTGTAATGGAAAAATTGCATTTTCACTAATGGTCTTTTGGACCCCACTATTGTACATTACAAAATAGGTTGTTGCTTAGCAACAACCTGTTATGTCAAAGTCTACAGTTTTACACCAAGGATGATAACAGTATAACTATAAAGTATTAATAATTGATCTAATTCTATGAAAATAGGGAGTTTCATGTCACAGCTATAGCAATATAGCTATAATGACACAGAGGAAAGAACTGATTGGAATCAGTGTCAGTTAACACTTTTTCCAGAACAATAAAAACATTGACAGCCAATCACAATGTACCGGACTTTAACGAGCTTGAACATTTAAATCACCAGCTGACAACTTTGGTGTGCTAATAAGAAAGTGTTATCGTCTGTTGGTGTGGATGTTAATACAATTATCGCTATAGTTATTGCTTTTGGTGTGATCAGGCCTTGTATATTTAAACAGAAGAACACCACTTAAGAGTGCTGCAAGGAGGATGTATTTGTGTAGGCCAAAACCCAGAAATGAGTCGACATTTCAGCACTTTCGGGTTCATCACTCTTAAGTCAATGGACTTTTTAAAATGGGTTTTTGGTTAAGTGTCTGTAGAAAATGTACATTCTGCAAAGAGACTAAGCCCTGAATTATACTTTTCAAAGTCATTTTGAGTAATAAAAATAATAATAAAAAAGGTTTAGAGAACGATTTTAGTAGTATTCATTATGGCTTTTTTTTTAAATGCGTATTGGTGATAAGTGATTCATGAGATCCTTGCAAGAACCATCTAGCATGTCAACATTTTTTGTGAAGTAATTTTATGACCTTTTAAGGCCCTTTTCTAGAAAGCTTACTTTGCAAGAGGTTGCAAACTCTCAAAAACAAACTTAATTTTCGCCTGACGTCACACCATTTACTCCTCATTTTCACTTGAAATGTAACAGGGCTTTTAGTTTCTGCTGAACGTCTGTTTTCTAAAAGGTTTTATTTAATCTATTTTACATTTTACCCAATTTTTGTAAGGATTTTCAGCAATTATTGTGTGATTGGGTGCACTTTTTTTTCTTTTTTACAAACAAGATTAAGCCACACAGAAAATGTATTTTACGGAACCAAATACCCAGTATGCTGCCTGTCGGACAGGCTTTTATTTAAAAAAGCCAATTCTCTGTTTCAGCAAGAGCTCCAGATTTGTGTAATCCATGACTGAGACCAAATATAAAGAGAGAGTGAAATCAGCAGAAAGCAGGATAACCGCTAAGATATGCCCATAACGCAGACATTATGTTGCGGCAGTTACAAAACAAAAAGAAATACACAAACGCAGAGAGGTTTGTGTGTTTTTTTGGGGCTTTTTTTTTCATACAGAAAGCCTGGACTGAAATACACAAGTGCTACAAGGAGGGAAAAAAATCTCAAATAAACATTACAAGGAAAACTTAAAATAAAAAAAAAGTTCCATGAGCATTTCCCCATTTTTACACTCCTCAGTGGATTCATCAATTTATTCACCCTGTAAAAGGAGACCAAACCACTGTAAAGTCCATCTGAACTCCATCTCCATGTGGAAGCTAGGCTAGCTTGTAGGTCGCAAGTCTATGTTCATAAAAGTGGCAAGTTCTAGATTTCAATTTTCCCAAGAAACAGAGGACAGTTCTGGGAAAAGTTGTTTGTCATCACACAGGATTCATAAAGTCACACAGGTATCAACTAAACGCTGATGTCATAACGAAGACACATGCTACCTAGTAAAAAGTTATTTCGCAATGATAATGGAGTTTGTCCTCTATTCCTTTCGAAAGGGGGAAAAAAAAACTCAATCCATGACTGTAAAAGGGGAATGTCTACCAGCCAATCATTTTTCTGGAGGAGGGATGAAGCGAAGATGGAGAACCGGTTCACACAGTGAAGCACAAGGTAGTGCCAGTGGAAGGATCTGCTTAAAAAGTCCAGTCTTAATCCATCTCATGTTTAACTGCCCAACCAAAAGCTCAACCTTGATCCATCCACCCACGCTCATGAATCCAATCCAACCGAATCATTTCTCTCTGGAACAGACGGCTAGACTGGTGCAGAAGACGGCCACATTTTTGGACTGTAGACCTGCGGCAGCCTCCGCACTCAACTCTGAGGAACCCAACAGAGGGGCAGCAACAAACCGGGTCCTCAGCGCTGGAGAGGTCTGTCTGGATAACGTGAAGGAAGGGGGCAGGTCAAGAGCTGGTTTAGGCATCTAAAGGGACTGATCTTGCGGGGGGTTGCAAATCTAAAATAGCACCCCCCACGTGGGCAGTTGTCTGTAGAGAGTGAGAAGGTGTGCAGGTTAGGTAACGATAAGGGGCAGCACTAAGACTGTTTGAGGCGTTTGCGGGGAGGGCCCAGGAAGGGGCACTGAGCGGAGGCCAGAGAGCGGTATGCCTCGGCAACCAGATGAGGATGAGACGCCACCATTGACTTCCACCCTGACGTCTCCATCACATCGGATGCATGGCTGAGAGAAAGAGAGAGAGAGAGACACACACATTTAGAACACAACAATCTTCGCTGAACTCAGCATCCTGAGGGCAATCGCACTGCACTATCACGCACACCAAAAAATGGCCTTTAACGACATTTACCCAAAGTGTGTTTGTGTGTGAGACACTGACCTCCCCCTAACCCCACTATGCTGTTGCCCGCAAACACTTGGCATTAACTGGAGCTCTTGCTCGCAGTGTTGACATCAGGCCTTGCGGGCAGATACCCATACTACTTTCCCCAATGCAAAAGGTCACTGTGCGGTCAACCATTCACAAAGAACAGGTTACAAACACAAGCTTTTCAAAATAAATGGGACGCAAACAAGACATGGGTTAAAAGCAAAAACAGCTTTCATATGAAAAAGCATTGTGTTTGTAAATGTGTCAGTGAAAGAGTAGGGAGAGAAAAAACTATACATTTATCAAGCATTCAGAAGTTCATTGGGAAGCGTTTGCTCAGGATTCATGCATTGCACTGGTGATATGAGGCCGGAAAGGGAATAGGACATACTTAAACTCACATCTTTTGCAAGAGCACAATATGAAAAATAGGCATTTAAATTTAAATCATACATTAGACAACAGAAAAAAATTTTTTAAACTATTGTTTAAACTATTAAATATAAAAATTAAATTAAAATTAAACTATTAAATATTCAAACCAACAAGTTAGAAATATGAATATGGTATCTTTGGGTACTTGTAATTCATTTAGAGACCTTTCAGATTGCCAAATAATATTTCTTGAAGAATATGTATAACTTTTTACTCCATGTATACAACTTCTTCCTCTCCGGCTTCAAAAAGGCTTCATATTTCTTTTTTGGTTTTGTGTCTCCACATTTGTAAGGATGCTTGTATATGCAATTATACAATAATTATTTTTTTAGAGAATCAAAATGTATGCTGTCTGTCAGAAAGGCTTTTACGTTTTTTTTTTTAAAAGAGAGACTCATTTAAATTGTTTAAATTGAACTGAAAATGAACCAGATCATTAGTAAGTCATTAAAAGGTGAGGACAATGGAATAGAAATGATCTTTCAATGTATCATTCTAAAGAGGTCATATGATGCTTTTGTCAACGATCATTATTTTGTGTGTTTGGTGTAATAGAATGTTAACATGCTTTAATGTTCAAAAGATACATTATTTTTCACATACTATACATAATGGTTGCTGCTCTATGCCCAGGATTTCTAAAATGCATTGATTTTCTTAATGCTGCTCCTTCCGAAAAGCATAGTATGCTCTGATTGGCCAGCTGTTAGCATATGCCGTCAATGTAACGGCACTTACCATAAGTCGAAAGTTTCAGTTTCCAAAGCAATTATAAAGACAGTTTATAATGTCACCAGTTTTACCATGGTTCGAGACAGATTTTTGAAAAAGTAGATTCGAAGCCATTTTTGATAAGGGTAACATACAATATTAATAAAACTTTTATTAACAGCTCTGATTCAGAATTGACCTGGACAAATTTATTTTCTTTTTCTTTAAATAAACTTTATGCTGAGCCGGTCTTGTACTCTCCCAGGTTCAAGAAAGAAAAAAAAACTTTTGGGTTGTACTGTTCTGGAACAGTATGCTGTAAACATTGATTCATAATTGCGTCCACTTCCAGAAAGTAAGTGCTCTTTCACATAGAAAAACACAATATCTCACAACATGGCAGTGACAACACTGCTACAACAACTGAAGCCACGTCTCTTTTTTTTGCACATGCATTTAGGTGTCATTATGCAAATATTTCCATTTAGTGACGTAGGTTGGTGAGGGAGAATTCGACCGAGGAGTTTTAGCTAAAATCTCAGTCATGGTCTGGATCCGTATTCTCTTTAAGAGCTTTGCAACTATACATGGACAAACCTCTACATAACACACTAAAGAAAAAGGAAAACATGAAAATGCATCATATGACCTCTTTAAATGTATTAATCTGCAAAAATGTCACTTTCTTTTCAACAGAGGGGATGCTCCTGTTGGCAGTCCTCTTCCTGTGATGACTGGACAAAACTATTGCACTTTGACACCAAACTCCTAAATCCGGCAAAAAAACCATTTGAGAAGAGGAAGACTACCACATAAACCAATAACAAGCAAAAAAACATGAATGCAAGAAAAGAAGGGCAGAGAGGACAAATCATTTTAGGAGGGGGTGCTGGTGTGCATGTTTATTTTCTGTGTTGCCCTTGTTATTGATCTCCCTCTGTCTCTGCTGTTGTTGTGGCGGTGGGTGTTTTGTATAGAGATGGAGAAAGAAAGAGCTGAAATGAGATGGCCACAGTCCAGTTTCAAGCCAGCCAAGTTACTGCCATCCACGAAATGAACTCAAAATTACACAGTCCAATAAAGCTGCGGCAAAGACAGACTGAACAAGCCAGTTAAAAAACAAATCTACAATATAGAGCATGAAAGACAATTGTGGAGAGAACAGACAAAGTACGGACAACAAGTGAAGATAACAGTAAATTGAAAGAGTTCAAACAGCATTTGCCATTTTAAAGGAAATGGTAAATGTATACATATAATTATTGACTTAATTAAAAAAGTTAAGATATTAAATATATATGTTATAATAAAGAAAATTATACATTTAAATATTCCCATGATAAACTTATTCCCATGCTGTATTTGTAATATGTGCGCACATGTAAAATAAAAGAAAAAAATTAATTTAAATATTGCCATTACTAAATGTTAACCCATTTTTTGGTGGTGAACTACTAAACTACAACCTGAAGTACTGACTGGAGTATCACTCACTAGTTGATGAAGTCGACGGCCTGCGTCTTTAGCTGATCAGCGCTGTGCAGGTCAGCCAAGATCAGAATCTCTGCTGCGTTTTCCACAGACAGACTGGTGCACAGAGCGTCCTCACACATCACCTTCAGCCGCTCTAAAGCATACTAAAGACAGAGACATGCACACAGAGACATCAAAATCTGTATGCTAGTGCTGGCAAAACAAAGCAAGTACTACTGGCAATCATAAGCTCTGTTATAATACTTGATTATCATTTTTGCTTGCCGTTTACAATACGTGCACATTCTGGTAATTGTATTCATGTATCTGGCAAGAAAATAAATGTGAATGAATGTGCGAAGAAAAAAATTGTCATTGTGACTTTAAATCAAGTCCTTCATTTATATAGCGCTTACAATACACAGTGAGAAAAGGTGAATCTGTGAAAATGACGATGGCATGCACACAGCGATTAACGGGTTTAGTCTATAGGCAAATGTGAATGCACATCACGGGCACATAGTTCTCTTTACAAAGTGACATCCAAGTACTTGTGTCATTTCCGCAGATCCGTGTGACTGGGAATAATTTAATATACTTCTTTTTATACTTCCTCGGATGTAACGAGGAAATACTGTTTGGCATACATTTATATACAATACTTGCCTTGTCAGCTGCAGCGAGCAGGTCATCGGCCATCTTGTCCAGATTGGGTGATTTACCAGTGTAGATGAAGAACATCATCTCTTTAAAGACCTCAGCCTCCACGTCGTTTATCTCCACCCGGTTCTAGACAGAAAATATCACAGCAGAATCTGGTCAACCTTACAGTGTCAGGGAAAATCAGATCAGAAATCCCTCCAGATTCCTGACAGTTCTGACTGTATTTCAAGTTTTAAGAGCTGATATAATCGGACCGGTTGCAGTTCAGGGTGTTAAAAAATAAATAAATACAATTTCTGTCAATAATTACTCAACCTTACAAGATATTTTTTATGAAATCCTAGAGCTTTCTGTTCCTCCCATAGACAGCATCGTTTGAACCACTTTCAAGGCCCAGAAAGGTAGTAAAGACATTTTTAAAATAGTCAATGTGACAACAGTCCTTCAACCTTAATGTTATGAAGCAACAAGAATACTTTTACATGCATGCATCGTGGTGCTCACGTCAACAGCGTGGGGAGATACTGATAAAGAAGAGAAGAAATTGTTGAATAAATGTTATTTTAGTGTGAGGGTTTTTTGTGCACAAAGCATTCTCGTTGCTTCATAACATTAAGGTTAAACCACGGTAGTCACAGACCATTTTAATGATGTTTTTACTACCTTTCAGGTCCTTGAAAGTTGTAATGGCAATGTTGTTAGTGGAAAAGCTCTCGAATTTCATAAAAATTATCTTAATTTGTGTTCCAAAGTAGAACGAAGATCTTACGGACTCTAAATGAAATAAGGGCGAGTAATTAATGACAGAATTTTCATTTTTGGGTGATCCAACCCTTTAAATCTTTTGTAGAAGCATAAAACATAATGGTGTCAGAGACTGGCTTTTACCACTCATGAGCTAACAATGGTGTCCCTTTAGCAGAATAAAAAAAAAAAAAAAAAAAATATACTAATTAATATATAGTTTAAAAAAAAAGCCTCATTCATTTTTCTGTTCCTTCCCTGATCAATGTTCTAGAATGAGTGGTGAGAGTTTCTCTCTTCTGCCCAAGGCTGCCGCAGCACAAACTCTTTGTCGATTGTCGTGCTGGTAACGAAGGCTTTCCGTCCCAGCCCGTCCATCACAGCTAAACTAATTAATGCAGCTACTGTTAGGAAACCACTCACAGACAAACGGCAAGGTCAAATGAAAAAGGTTATTAAAGGCTATTACAGAAAATAAGTGAGTAGCCAGAAGGTACGGCAAGTCAAAACTCAGAAGGTTTTCACACAAAGTTTTACCAACTGTATCACTTTTGTGTCATCAATGCGAAAACCATAATAAAAAAACTAGTTCCAAATGTAACTAGGTAAAAAAAGGTTATACTGCCCAAAACTGAATTCACACAGTCGTCAAATTGTCAAATTCAAATGTCAGTGAGTAGGACTTTATGTATTGAAATGAATAGTATTTTCTGCAAGGATGCATTAATTAAAAGTGACAGTAAATACCTTTATAATGTTTCATAAAAAGACTTCTATCTCAAATAAACACTCCTGAAAAACCTTTTTTTTTTTAGCACCAACATTAGATATCATCATATTAGAATACTTTTTGAAGGATGATGTGACACTGAAAACTGGAGCAACGATGCTAAAAATTCAGCTTTGACATCACAGGAATAAATTACATTGTAAAATAGAAAACGTTATTCCAGATTGTAATAATATTTCAAAATATTACTGTTTTTGTTCCATAAAAAACTAAAATGGGTTTAGACTTTCAATATATGAACAAAAACAGTTGAAATATCTTATTTTGTGTCCACAGAAGAAAGCCAAACAGGACAAACTACATGAGGGTGAATCAATGTCAACAGAATTTTCACTTTTTTTTTTAATTAAAGTAAACTACTCGTTTAAGATGATGCTTGCTGTGACCTGAGATGAACGCAGGCTTTCCCGTTTTCACAGATACCCACCAACCCGACAGCAAAAGTACCCCAGTCCACACCTGAAGCTCTGGTGTGAAAAATCCCTGAAGTCTCCAGACATGTGCAGTTTTTTAAGAGTGTTTTCTTTAGATGTAAAGGGCAACTCATTGTTTAGTCTCTCTCTGATGAGCCATTTCAACTCTATTCGCTTCAAGTTTTCTTTATTGGAGCGTCAAAGCCATCAATATTCGACAGATGCCAGAGCCAACCATCTAAACCCGACAAGCATGTGGCCACACTCGTTTTCACACGTGCCTATACAGAAACTGAGCCCCAGATCCCAGCGTTCATTTATTAACCACACATACACACTCTCTCTCTTAACACTAAACTCAGTCTCACATATTTGCATGGATCCACACAAAGCTAATAAGCCACACAAGCAAAAGGAACAACAGGAAATCTCACTGCTCCACAAACCCCAAAAAGCAAGCACATCCTGTCCCAAAAAAGTGCATGATGAAACTCTGGGAAAGGGGGGATATTGAGAGAACGACAGGAGGAGGGAGGCAGAGGAATACTGGATCAGCAGATGGTGAAACATGGGAATATCATTGATGATGATAAGAGGAAGAGAAGGAAGTGTGTCAGGGGAAGTGTAATTTCAGTAGTATTTAAAGAATATTGCAATACTTATTAATTAGTTTATATTTTTTTATGTCTTATCTTTTTACACAAGCACACAAACAAACACACACACACACATAATGCTCAAACAAATTAAGGGAACATGTAAATCACACATTGGATCGCAATGAATATTCAATTTGAAAATCTTTATTTATATACATTCCATAATTAATTACAACTGATCCAGAATGCTGCAGCTTGTTTGCAACCAAAAAGGACCCACGTCACACCTCTCTTTGTCTCTCTACACTGGCTCCCACTTGCAGCTCGCATCAAATTCAAAGCTTACAGAGCTAACACAGTCTCAGCACCTCCTACTTCAAATCTATACACCTTCCAGAAACCTACAATCGGTTAATGAGTGACAACTCGTGGTTCCATCCCAGAGAGGCACAAAATCACTCATGAACATTTTCGTTCACCGTTCCCTTGCTGGTGGAAAAATTTTCCCTGCCTTCATCTGGAATGTTCAAAAGACAGCTGAAAACGTGAGCATCTAACACATCCTTAAAAGAAAATAAAAAAAATCCTTCCTTGCTTTAACTTGCTTTTAATCCCTCCATTCTCCAGGCTTATACAACTACAAGCAATGTTCAAAACTTTGTATTGTGAGCACTCTTGTGTACTTCAGGATGAATTGCTTTCTGTATTCTTCAAGTTGTAAGTTGCTTTGGATAAAAGTGTCTGCTAGATGAATAAATGTAAATATTATGTGAAGAAAATTGTGACAGCAGTCAATGGAAACCAAAATCATAACACTTCAAAATCATACCAAGAAACATCCATCACAGCAATTCATAAATGCAAGTCATTAGTGTGTATGGCTCCCATGTGCCTGTATAAACTTACAACAACGTCTGGACATTCTCCTGATGGCGGATGGTGTCCAGATGGGGGGGGATCTCCTCCCAGACCTGCATTAGGGCATCAGTGAGCTCCTGGACAGTCTGTGGTGCTACTTGACAGCTTCGGACGCTCCGATACATAATGTCCCAGAGGTTCGCAATTAGATTCAGGTCTGGGGAACGTGAGGGCCAGTCAATGCATCAATGCCTTCGTCATCTAAAAACTGCCTACACACTCTAGCCTCATGAGGCCGGGCATTATCAAGCATCAGGAGGAACTCAGGGCTCATTGCACAAGTGTAAGGTCTGACAATGGCTCTGAGGATTTCATCCTGATACCTAACAGCAGTAAGGGAACCATTGGCTAGCACAAGGAGGTCTGTGCAACCCTCCATTCTGGATAATGTTACACGCAACAAAGTTTCCCACGGCATTTCTAGACACTTACTTCTGTCTAAGATGCTCAGTGTGAACCTGCTCTTATCAGTGAAGAGAACGGGGAGCCAATGTCAAACGTGCTAATTCTGGTGTTCTCTGGCAAATGTCAATCAAACTACACGGTGCTGAGCTGTGAGCACAGGTCCCACTAGAGGACGTCAGGCTCTTGAATTCGGTTTCTGACAGTTTGGTCAGAAACATACACACCAGTATCCTGCTGGAGGTCATTTAGTAGGGCTCTGTTAGTGCTCCTCCTCACACAAAGGAGCAGATAGCGATCCTGCTGCTGGGTTGTTGCCCTTCTAGGTCCCTGTCCAGCTCTCCTTGTGTAATGATCTGTCTCTCCCAGTATCTCCTCTATGCTCTCAAAACTGTGCTGGAAGACGCACCAAACCCCCTTGCGAAAGCATGGGTGTGGCATCCTGGAGGAGCAGGAGTGCCTATGCAACTTGTTTTATTTTTGTAGTTAATGCATTGAGCTCCTTTAAGGTGCAAGAATTGGGTTTATTACTTGGATTAAATTCTAAACAACGAATGTCGAATTTAATGAACAAACAAATGGCATTAAACGCTTCACTAATTGCAAGTGCTAATTTTAACAGCCCTAAAAATAACATGCTGTCTTTAGTCCTCATTTAAATGGGAAAGTGTAGCACTCTTGATTTACACAGGCAATCTTTACTGCAGTGATATACATCAGGCCTAATAAGACTGCCATATTAATAAGCCACAAAATATATGGCAAATAGTTATTTATGATGAGCTATTGAAAACGAGCAGGAAAACAGTACAGTTGTGCAATTCTGTAAATGCAGCAATGTTAGACCAAACACACAGGCCTGGACTGAAAATAAGTCGTACTGAGAGATCACTAATTGACTACAAAAATGGGACAACAGGACAATACTTGCATGAAAAACAACATGAATGTAAAAGGTAACTCTGTAATTGTGAGAGTCTAAAAGAAAAGGAGTTGCTTCACTGCTTTTAAAGTTTAATGAGAGAAAATGGGAAATAGAAGAGAGGGAGTCGGAAAAAAATATAAACCAACTGACCTTTTTACTTTCCTCCATCTCATGTTCAAACATAGCGCTGAAAACTGGGGAACGTGCTGAGGAAGAAAAAGAGAGAGAGAGAGAGAGTTTAACAGATTTATGCCAAACAATTCATAAGAGCAAAACAACAACAGGCCACGCTTTCAAGTATTTTTCCCCAAATCATGTTCTCCGAAGGCAATTTAAAAATGTTTTTTTGATAAGAGTTCATGCTATGAACCAATTCAGCAAGTTCTGAGGTGAGTCACAACATTACAAATTTTGAAACTTTGAGAAGAAATAAAAAACTAATTCTGCACAAAAAGCTACAATACCATCTACACTTTTATGAGGAAATGTTCTGCATTCATGAAGCTTGGCAAATGATGTAATCGATTTAATTTATTTGTATAACACTTAGTTAAACTGGGACTATGGGGAACTGGGATTATGAAGAAATGTTTCAGTCATCAACATCAAAAACTTAACATCTAACAGCGGTTCTTCCAACAACTTATGCCTTGGTGCAATGCTGAACCTTTTGGCTCATTAACCCAGGGAATGGTGGAGGCTCAGACCTTCCTCTCTGTTAAGTTTGGATATGAAGTCAGATATGTCTAGGGCAACTTTAACTTGCTTAAAAGGAGCGTGTGAAGTCTGGCACATTCTCTCCCTCACATGCACACACAGTCTAATCACAGCACAGACACCAGCCGATCAGCTCCGTCTCCGAGGCGATTAATGAGCACTACCAGGTACGGCCAGATAACGAGGAATTCCGCCTCACCATGAGCAACAGCGGGAGAGTGAGGCCGTGTCTGAAACCTGAAAAACGCTGCCCTCTCAGGCAGTATACATCGCTAGGAAGGTATTCAAATTTTCACCTAACATCATGTCTAAAAATCTGTCGATTTTTTAAGGCAGCACAGATATGCATTTTGCTGCCTATGACATTCCACAATTCTATGCATGTGGGTCAGCAGACAGATGGGGAAAAAACTGCTGTCTGACGGAGCAGTTGAAAATAGAGAAATAGTTTATGTAAATAGTTTATAGCGTATGATTAATTTTTAACAAGATATATGCATTTTAGTCATTAAAATTTCACTTGGGGTTACCTCTAAAGCTCATCCGAATTTGTTCTTGAAATGTAAAACCAGTTTCCATGAAAGGCGGCTTCATACTAAAAAGCTGTCTGCTGAGTTACTGACTGATTGGGCAATGAGACAGCCGTCTTTTCTATTTCTTTTTTTTGTTAGAGAGAAATCAGGACAGAGGGAGATCTGAATTTTATTTAGCGTCAAGAATTTAACGACGTCAAACACCAACAAATAAACTAGATCAACAGCCACTCTAGTCTCTAAATATCTGCATCAGTGTTGTTAACTAAAACAATTAAAAATTAATTTCTTTGAGTGAAATTTCTTTTTAAATGTTGCCATAGCAACTAACTAAAATAGAATTTGAAGTACTAAAACTAAAAGTGTTAAAAGCAAAAGCACAAAGTTACTAAAACTTACCATGAAAACTAAAATGATAAAAAGGCTAATAAAAAAATATATTACAATAAAGTATAAATTAATACTAAAATAAGACATATCAGTTGACATCAGCAAAAACGCTCTTTAAATTTATGATCAAATCTCAGCATATCAAGTTATCAAGCATTCTCAAGTCTCTTGATAAAGTGCATGTGAGTGTGTGTGTGTGTGTTATTATTTACCTGCCAGAATGGCTTTGTGTGCCTGAAACTCTTGTCCAGCGACACACAGCGAGCAGTCCGTGAATCTTGAATGTTCCCAAAGTCCGCCCAGCTCATCTGCCAGCCGGCAGTCAGGGACCTTCACCATGTTCATGGTGTTCTGACCCGAGATATTCACAGAGTCCTGCACCACACTCACCTAAACAGAATGCAAAAACAAATCAATTCTGCACGTGAATAACTTCTATTTTAGATCTAGCAGTAACAACAATACCATCATACAAGAAAGCGATGACTGCATATAAGCCCATGCATTGAAAGTGTGCATTGTAAAGGTAGTCGAAGACTGGTATATTGACCAGGCCAAATAATCAGCCGATATTTTACCATTGTGAGATAAGGGGCTTTGGTCTGATTGTCCAATTAACAGAACTGGTCATTCCACTTGACAGTAGTCTCAAAATACGAAAAATATTTAATGGATTTTAAATATTTTGAAATGCCTTTTGACTAAATGAGTAAAAAAAAAAAAAAAGTAAATAAAACTACTGAATGCACCTTTATATTGTTACACATTCAATTATAGTATAGTATATAATTAGTCACCCTGCTATCAATAGTGACAATTTAAAACACACACACACAGATGTCAATCACTACTTTAAGATGCCAGTTTTATGAGGCATATTTAAAAACAACCATATTAAAAAAAAGTGAAGTATAAAACGGATTTAACCATAACACTGTTTTGTTAGTATTAAATTATATGATTAGTCAACCTGATCTTAAAGCTAGCTATAAATTAAATAAATAAATTAAATAAAACACACAGACACAGAAATAAATCAACTACTCCTAAGACTCAGATTCATAACTTTCGTGTTTTTTTAAAAGACATTTAAGGACGTGCACATGTCATCCAAACTGGTAGACTCTGATTACAGTGGCACAGGGGGGACACTACAATGACTGTTCAACAAGGGCAGCCGTCTAGTTATCTCTTAATTTACACAAATTGCCTCAATTTGTTACTGGTCTCTGTGTGTGAGCATGTGTATGTGTGTGGCGGGCAACCATGCTGACTTAGCCACCTGTTCCCGCAGACATAAGCAGGTTCATTTATCTCACTCCAGGAGTCTCACACACACAGTGAAATGCCACAGGTTCTCACACCAAACTAATTGCATATAAGGCACATTTCTTTAATGAGCAAAGCTCCTCACAGACAAGATTTCAAAACCGTTTGAGCTGCCTTTCTTTACAACATTTTGAGCATCATAAGACAAGTACTGTCTGTAAAGGTAACGTTAGAAAACTGGAAATTTCTTATTTGCTGCATACTGACATTCAAGCTCAATTTAGCCAATTAAACAAATAAGCACTACCCCACAATTTCAGAGGTGCAGAGTTTGAGATAAAATAATAATCTAGGATTATGAGCAGACAGGGATGAAAATTACACAAAGTAAGAGTGAAAGGGGGTAAGAGTGAGAGAAAGCTGGATATAGATGGAGGAGAGTGAGTATGACACACAGGAAGAGGGTAAAAGAGCACCACAAACAGGAAATTAAATGTCAAGGACCCTTGTATGTTCTTAATGGAGGAGCAGGCTTTCCCCTGAAGGAAAACAGGGAAGACAGCAGACGAGAAGGTGAGGGACAAACAAGGAAAGCTGGTGAAAAAAACAAGATGAGGACAGGTTGGGGACCCAAAAAATAACAATTATCGGTTTACCCTTACTGATATAGACAAATAATAATAAAAAATTGCTGTGGCCAACTCCTCTTTGCAAATTCAAAGATTCAAATTGCTGGTTTCATTTATCACAGTAAGTCTTCAAGATTTTGAAGCAGCAAAAAAAACTGAATCACACTACCACCACCATATTTTACTATTGGTATGATGTTCTTTTCCTGAAATGTGGTGCTACTTTTATGCCAGACGTAAGGGGACACACACCTTCCAAAAAGATCAGCTTTTGTCTCGTCAGTCCACAGAGTATTTTCCCAAAGCTCTTGAAGATCATCAAGATGTTTTCTGGCAAAATTGAGATGAGCCTTAAAATGTTCTTTTTGCTCAGCAGTGCAAAATGATTAATTTTGTCTGTACTTCTACCAGATAGAGCATGTTATGTTTTGAGAAGTCTTTCTGTTGATATTTGGAGCCTAGACCAATTTCAGCCTTGGAAGCTTTGTTCTGTGTATCGGTGTCTGCATTAGTATGCTCTGTATTGGTGAGGTGATTAGCTGGCACAGTAAGATGATGGAATGACTATGTTCTCGACAATCTGACGCCTAGGCACACATTTCTGAAAAAACATGGAAGGTCACTTAACAAGTAAACCAGAGACCTTGTTGTCAAGCATTTGATCGACGAAGATTTGCTTCTGACTATCTGCTCTTGTGAGGAAAATTTGTAGTTTTGTTTACCTTTCTTTGCCAATCAGAATCATTTAACCTTCACTAATGACGAAGTTAGTAGCTTCTGTTTCAGTATAATTGCTGTATTATTAGGGGGGCGGCTAACAAACTCATTGTGAGACTCGAAGCTGGCTTCTGCTGATGAAACTGCAAACTATTCACAAAAATTTCTTCAATTGACTGCACTTCATTCATCAGATCTGGTCCTCAGGTCTTTAACTAATGCCTCTTCAGATTTGTTCCTGAATTTCTTTGGCCTTTGGCATGTTTAGTTTTGAAGATCTTTTGGTCTACTTCACTTTGTCAGGCAGGTCTTGTTAAAGTGATTTCTTGATTGAGAACAAGTGTGGAGGTAATCAGACATGGGTGTGGATCGAGAAATTGAACTCAAATGTGATAAACCACAGTTGTGTTTTAAAAAGGTGGGGCAAACTCTTTTAACCACAGGGCTTGGATTTTTTTCCCCCTTAATAAGAACAACCTTCAGCTAATCAATTGGGTGAACCAATGATTCAGTGGACCATTCATAGAACGCCATTTCCTTCATTCCTGAATGAATGACTCAATGTCTTCCCCATTTAGACCTTTACATAAACATTTTTTTAAATACTCTACACAGATGGCTGTTCAGAAGCATTGTCGTAAATGTTCCCATTTTATAAAAGGATGATTAATGCATTAGTCTGTAATTTCAACTTATTTTATTTTAAACTTCAAGTTAAAAAATTATGTTATGCAATATATCGAAAAAAGGCCTCAAGATAATGTAGTAATATCATGAGTCATATTAAATAGTATGGCGCTAAATTGAAAGCTTTTACACTTTTTTTTAATAAAGCCTATGGAGAAAATGAATTGCGAAGTATACTTCCCAAAGGTGCTGAAAAAGTCACTGGAGTTTTGAGTCAATCTGTAGGTTCACAAACACAAGACTTTATCTTCAGCCTCAGAAATAGGATGGATCACTACTTTAAAGTCAAGCACATCACTTTAATGAGCAGTGTGAGATGGGCACTAGAGCAGCTCTGTGCTGTCTGGACTCAAGTCTGAGTGAACTGTTTACTGTGCGTGTAAATCTAAACACAGAAACTAATGAGGAAGGTGGGTGTAAAGTAGCGCGTACGTTATTCTCCCGCTGAATCTGATTAATGATCCTGCAACGCACACTAAAACTTACTGAGTTAAACCCACATTCAGACATTCATCACTCATTCATTAGTGACATTCAAAAGAGAAGAAAAAAAACATTTAATGCCAGGTGACTTTGTGCATCTATAAATACACACTACTAGAACTGCATCAGCCTCATGCTAATGAGCTTGTCCGGGTCATAATGAATTAATTGATTAATCAAACCAAGCAGTGAGTAAATTACATAGACTTCAATTAGAGAATAACCACATGGTATCTTCTCACTTCATCTCTTAATAACAAACACACCTCCACTGTGTACCAATGTAAGACATTAAGCACAAAATGTCCAGCTACTGGACTTCAAAAACATACCTCACCTCTCAGATATAACACAAAAATGATAATCATTCACTGGTTCTAAAAGATTTACAAAAGATTTCTATTTCAGATAAATGCTGTTCTTTTAAACTTCCGATTCATTAAAGAATAAAACAACATGGGCAATAATAACAAATATGAGCAGCAAATCATCATATCAGAATGATTTCTGCAGGATCGTGTGACACTGAAGACTGAAGTAATGATGCTAAAAATGTAGCTTTACCATCACAGGAATAAATTACATTTTAACATTTATTCAAATTAAAAAAAAGTTATTTTAAATGGTGCAAAATAATTCACAATCTTACCGTTTCTGCTCTAGTTTGAATTACATAAATGCAGGCTTTGTGTACAGAAGACTTTAAAAAACATTAAAGAGATCTTACCAATCTAATATTCTATAGGTGTACATATGACATAAAAAAAATTACACAGACATTAAATGGCATCATTATTTATTTAACTAAAACTAGGCCAAAACGGTCATGTGAGACAAGCCAAGTACACCCTTACTGCTTCTATAGGAATTAATTAGCAGTCAGCCACAGCTAATCAAATGTATTTAATTAATTGATCATCCGCAAGAGTGAACAATTCTAAAAAAAAACAGACGTTTTGGAAGTTTGGCTAATACGCACATCTGAATTCTCCAGACAAGCAGAGTAGGAAAGACATCAGCAATGATCATAGAGAAGCAATTGTTGCTGTTATCAATCTGGGATTGAGATAAGTCCATCCATTTTATAAGTCCATCCTTCTATAGTGATGAAGATTATTCGCAAGTGGAAAACATTTAAGACAACTGCCAATTTTCCCAGGAGTGGACATCCCAGTAAATTAACAGCAAAGTCAGACCATGCACCCAAGAACCACACCTCAGTCTCAGCATCCTAAATGTTAAAGTTCATGGTAGTACAATTAAAAAAAAAAAACACAGGATAAGTATGGCATCTTTGGAGAAAGCCTCTTTTCTCTAAACAGAAAATAGCAGCATCGCTTCGATCGGAAAAATGGCATCTGAAAAAAACAGAAGCCTTCTTAAATAATGTCCTATGGACAGACGAAACCAAGGTGGAGATTTCTCCAGAGCAAAGTGAGAGATTAATAATGTCACATAGAAAATTATTACTTTATGATTAGTTATTGTTGATGAGGTATTTGTACACATACATTTGGATGAATAATCTCTAAACCACTAAACTAACTTTATGGCTGACTGTCAGAAAATGTCATATATTTGGACTTTTTTTAACTTAAAGTTTGGTGATATATATATATATATATATTTTACAAATAATTATGTGAACTACAGGCCAGCTAAAAAGAAAACAAAAAAACATCATTACAGTTGAGCTCTACATCCAGCTTTAATTCATTAATTGGTGCATCAATCTGTGAAAACTATTGTAGCAGAATGTGTCTGCTTTTTTGACATTGTGTAAAAAAAAAAGTTTCTCTCATCAAAAAAGCTAATCATCTCTTAATCCAATCTAATTAAGAGCAGAATAAAATCAGTCCATGTTGATGCAGGTTCACACAGTTAATACCGGTGAGATTATGTTAAAAAACACAATTTCTTCCGCTCCCGCTTCACAAACAAGCTGCATTCTGTACTTAACACAGTTTCATTGATCACAACGAAAAAAAGATAATTTTGACGTGACGGTGCAGCTAATCTCAATGTATAATTCAAATGAAATGTATTCAACAGATTGCTACATTGTTATGCAACATAAAACATGAGGTTAAAAAATACATCATGACATAGCCACTTTATTTTGCCATGCAGAAGTGAGCTATATTCTTTGAATGCAGAAGACTTACAATTCATTACACTATGGGTCAATTACTAGAATTACAAAGTGTCAAACTATTTGAGCTACACACTGATTGTGATAATAAAAGAAAATAATATATCAAATACTAGTTTTCAATATGAAGCAGCATAACAAACTGTTTTTGAACTAGTAAAAACAACTGGAAGTGAGTTATACCAGATGCCTTGCACATTCAAGTTACAAATGACCGCAGCTGCTCTTATGATAAGAATACTGCAGATTCCACTACCTTGAAATCAAATTACTCATACGTCATCATAGACTAATGTGTATAGATGATATCAAGTCGATGCGATTAATTTAACCCATTGCATACTAAAGAAATAGAGACTTTTTTGTGAGCAGCTGTATGTTTGTGTCAGAGAGTTTGTGCTTAAACAGTCATTCTGTTTCAGACTACACATATGCTTTTACACGCTTCATTTCCACTCAAGCTGTTCAAGTCTGGCCCTGACCGCAAACCTCGTTTTTTCTCATTCACCTGATCTTATTCCTCCCTTCCCTCCTCCTGACGCCGGCATCTGCCTCTCGTTGTGATGTTTGACTCGTGACTTATGATGAGCAGACACGTGTGCAGAGTGACTACCTATCTCACACAGCCGTGAAAAGGGGCCCCTGACTTTTATAGAGAGGCAAGCACAACGCTGAGGCAAAGATGAGTGCGTTTAAGGGTGTTTCTCAGAGGATCGTTTCTCATCAGTTTGTCACATATGTAGTGTGAATGTACACAGAGAAAATACAAACGCAATCAAGACCTCTTTTACTTTCATTAGTGTAACATGGTTTAGCACTTCTCTCATCTCCACTGAGCCCTCAGTGCTTTGAGAGTGAAGAAGAACAAAGCAGATGCTGCAGCTACTGAACTTTCCTTCCTCTTAAAGTGACGGTTTACTCATAAACAATCATTTCCACACCATCGTATTGTCCAAAACCTGTATGACTTTCTTCTGTGGAACATACACTGCAGTTCAAAAGACTGTGCTAATTTATTTTCTTTTTGAAAGAAATGAATACCAATACTACCAAAGTAAACTGAAATAAAAAGTGACAGCATTTATAATGTTGGATAATATTTCTATTTCAAATGCTGTTCTTTTGAATTTTCAATTCATCAAATAATGCATTACGGATTTTATAAAATGTTAACTAGCACAGCAACTGTTTTCAACATTGACAATAATAAGAATGACTATAAAGCAGCAAACCAGCATATTAGAATGATTTTGAAGGATCATGTGACACTGAAGACTGGAGTAATAATGATGAAAATACAGCTTTGCCATCACAGAAATCACATTTTAAAATATATTCAAATAGAAGCTATATTAAATTGCTAAAATAATTCAAAAATATTGCTATTTTACTATTTTTTTATCAAATAAATGCAGTAGTGCTTTTTTAATGCAATTGCAATAAATGGATGGACTGAGGCTTCGCTTTAAAAAAGCAAAAGCACCATACAAGTAAGTGAGTGAATAAATAATGTTCATTTTTCAATGAACTATTCCTACAACTTGCTAGCATTACTAAACTTTTGTGTGTGCATGTGTATACATATATATCAGCAGCAGATGTTGCAGCCGTAGTGGATCTCTGCGATATCAGTGTGGCATATGGCTGCACTGAGTGAAAGATGGCTGCTGTCAGATGGAGAGAGAGAGAAGTGTAGAGCTCATTTATTTACTATGAGCAATCTACCTGCTGGAGGATGGAGGTGGAGTGAGGTAGCGATGGAGAGGTGAGAAAGAAAAAGAAAGCAAGAACAGGTGAAGGAGAGAGAGAAGACCTGAGAGAGAGAGAGAGAGAGAGAGAGAAAATACAGAGTGAACAAAATTATAGAAGAAGAAGTGGAGCTTGGAAAGAGAAACAAGTCTGATTTGTCGCCAATCTTTAAAGTGGGGGAAAAGGAAACCAGAATTAGAGCCTCATTTTCCTCCTAAATCCTTCCATCTCACTGGTCACAATGACGCCAAGTACTCCACCTCTAATGGGACCCCTCTCCTCATTAAAAACACAGAGGGCGAAAAGGAGAGCAAGAGTAAGGTATGCTCAGGCCCTTATTTAAGGAGCTAACACCTAAAAAAGAAACCACATAAGAGGGCATAGAAATAGAGAGAAACATCTCAAATGTATATATATAAAAAAAGAACGGAATTGTGGGAGGAAAAATGTGAGTTAAGAATGGTGCAAGAAAGAATAAAGGAGGAGGCAATGCTAAAGTTCTAGGAAATAGTAATGAGATACAGGAAGAGAGTGGAGAGGAGGAGGAGAAGAGAGAGGAAAGAGTTCATCCATCATGATTAGAGATGTGTAAAACTACATATTTTCATGACTAGCCGACTAATTAGTAAAGGAAGCCCAGTACAATTAAGTTGATTTCAGGATCACCTGACCCCTATCAGACATGGTTTCTTTGGGAGTGTTTGCATACGGCACTTGTGTTCAAAAACAGCTAGACAGAGCGCAGCAGAATAAAACTGGGATCTTAAGATGTTTCTAAATGTTGTAGATATTCATTATTTCTAAACGCCACTCAAACATTGCAAGACATAACTAAAACCATCCGTCTATATAACTGTCGTGGGAATGCTTTAAAAGGGATCATTTCAAAAGTTCGAAAGTTTTCAATAAATACTTTTATTTTGTAAGGACAAAACATTCATCAAATGATTTTCATTACAAATAAATGCTATTGTTGGAATATTTTGTAACAAAATAATAAGAGCATCTTATTAAGATAACAAATGCCTCAGTCCACTGATAACAATAAGAAATGATTCTTGAGCCCCATATTAGTATATATATAATATATGGTGTACATATTTTATATATATATATATATATATATATATATATATATATATATATATATATATATATATATATATATATATATATATATATATATATATATATATATATATATATATATACCATATATTATATATATTATATACACCATATATTATATACACCATATATTATATACACCATATTAGAAAGATAATGTGACATTGAAGAGTGGAGTACTTTACATTAAAATGTAATAAAGAAAACGATTTCAAATATTTACAATTGTAATGATAAATTAACAATATTAATGTCTATTTTTGATCAAATAAATGCACACTCAGTGAGCAAAAACTTTTGAAAAGTACTTTATCTAAAACCCGTGAAAGGAAGTTCAGCATATGATTGGTCCCTTACCTCACAGAAGAGAGTCAATTTGTCATCAGGCAGCAGCCCATTGGCCTCATCCAGGAGGAAGTCTCTCCTTATGAACTTCTTGAAACCCCAGTCTTTTCCTTGTACAAAGCGATACGCTCGCTGGCTTTCTGCACAAAATAAAACATATTGGCACAGTCAATTAGGGGGACAGAGAACACCGGTCTTGCGCCACGACTCTGTAGCGCATGACCTGTCAATAAAGATTCGAAACAACCGTCACCACAATACAGAACATCCAATAATTCAGGCAAGTATTAGAACAAGAAAAAAAAAACAATATATGCAAGAAATCTCACACACATATCAGACTAATCTGAATCCAAATACTCTTTAAGAGGCTTTTCTGCCTATCTGGCAAGGTCTATAATCTCGCTCTCCATTAATTCTTATATTATAACCAGTCTGATTATTATTCTGTGACTTTGTTCTGCTGCGGTTTCTCAGAAAATACATTAAACCTTTAATTTTTCTAGTTGCTATATTAAAACCTTCACTCCATTTTGACTGCAGATGTTTTAGCTGACTCACAGCATTTGGTTGAAAATTGTAAGAGAACAAAAAAAGAAAAGGGAGAAAGAAGGATATGGAGGAAAAGAACAAGAACAGCAAGGAGAAGAACAAGAGGAGAAGGATAAAGTACAAGAACACAAGAAAGCGATGCTGAATCAAGGCACAATGACAATACCTACTGGAGGATTTTGTCCTTTGTCACTACTTTCATGCACAGAAGGGGAGAGAAGAGAAATTCATGACAGATGAAGTGGGGAAGACTGAAAAAACGAGAGATGAATAAATTCCTTTGTGCTTTTGTTGCATTGTGGGTATGCGTGACAAGCGCACTCTATCAAGTGTGACATCCTCTCTTCCTAAACGTTACACTTGTTCTAGTGAAGCATCTTTCCTCTTTTCTCTGTCGGCCAAGCGCAGCTGGGGTTCAAATCATTGCCGGTTAATCTGCTGCTGTTTGTTTGTTTGTGTGTGTGTGCAGGTGTTTTAACATGGTGTGAAATGGTTGTGTGTTCACAGATCGACTGTGACAGTCATACAGATCCACACAATGGGGGAGCGATGGAAGGGCAATCAAAAACATGACTCAGAAAGACCCTTGTCTCCCATTAAAGCAGAACTTAAGTCACAGTAAGATTCCAAAGGCTGACACTAGTATCCATACAGCAGGAAGGCAATATAGAGAATTGGTGAAAGGAGGGAAAGGGCAGTTGGCTAATGTGCTTAGTTGTCAAGATGAAGAAAAAAGGGAAAATAAACAGAAATGGCAAAATGTCACTCTACTTCTGTTAAATGAAAACGCAATACACAGTGGAACCCACTTATCTCTATGTTTTTGAAGTGGAAAAGCCAAACTCCCTATTTGTCTTTGCACTTCCTTATCGGTTATGTCGATTATTTTATGTCGCCAAACCCTGATCTCTCGAGCACAAAAGAGGGACAAATTCGCCACTTTACATCAGTTATCTCGATCCCTGTGACTAATGATCGTACAGAGTTCACTGCGCATACGCAGAGTTTGCGTTGCACGTGCATCATGGTCTGTATAGTCGCTCACTCCAATGACGCTTCTCTCCCTCTTGCGGCGCAGTGCAGTCCAGCCGCGAAACCATAGTAACCACGTGTGCAATACTTTTCAGAACTGTGTCCGAGCGAAATGACTGTGTTATGAGTGAATGTGTTTATGTGTGTTGTGACTGTGTTTACGCTGTGAGTGAAACTGTGTTTGCAATGTTGGAGAATATAATTAAAAGTTTGTATCGAGAATCGAAGGTGGTTTTTAATTGTATACTGGTAAATCTTGCACTGGCTGTCAGAGTGGTTGACGACCGCCCAGATGACGAGGTTTATAGATGGGTTTCACATTCTTCTTAAAAAAAAAAACACAAAGAGTGCAAGTACAAACCAGAAAGAAAGAAAAAAACCTGACAAACATCACAAATTAAAGGAAAATAGAAACAGTAGATTATGATATACAGTAATACCTCGGTTAAAGAGTTTAATTCGTTCCAAGAGCGAGCTCGTAACCCAAAATGCTTGTACACCAAAACAATTCCCCCCATAAGAATGCACTAAAAATCAATTAATTCGTTCCACACTGTAACGACTCGGCCACGCCCCCGGCACCAGGCTCCCCCTACACTCCACCCACACGCTCCTCCTCACCTGAATACTAGCACCTGTTCCCAATCACTCCTGCACTATAAAACATGCACGCACCCCTCAGTCAACGTCTGGTCTCATCAGAGATACACGGACTCATCCCTAGCTCTATGAGCGAACTCCGAGACTGCCTTTCTACGCTGCCTGACTACTCTCTCATCCGCGATTCATCTCCGAGCTTCCTGGTCTCCATTCAACGTCTGCCATCCACTACCCAGCACTCAGCTAAGCAACTCAGATTCCTTCTCATTGCCTTGCACCCGTTATCTGCCTTGTGTCCTGCCGATTCAATAAAACCTGCTTCACCAACCTCTGTTGTGTTGAGTCTGTGTCATGACACACACGATCATAAATGCCCATTTTGAATATTTTTTTGTTTTACCCTATTACAGTTTAAAATTATAACCATTAAGATCTCATATAAATACTAATTAATAATTGACAATTAAACTAAAAATACTTGACAATTTACTGTAATGCACTTTGAGCAGCATCTGCTGGCGTGAAGGAGACGAGAGAGAAGAAGGAGGGGGAAAACACAAAACCCAGATTCAAGTGCAAATGAGTGAATTTATTATAATAGTGCAGAAAACAAACAAAGTGCGCACGCGCGAGCACCGTGAGCTCCGGGAGACGCGCGGACATAACACAGTTGAGTGAAGAGAGTGGAGAGAAGTGAACTACATAGGCAGATGATATGAGAAGTGTAGGTCCACGGATGATATGAGGTGTGTCGGTGATCAGCCCCCACTCACACACACAGGCAGAACTAGGAGACAATGAATTCATGAACCACGTATATATTTCACTATGTGAACAATAGCGATCACAATTAACTAATGTTATCACTTCTAAAAGTATCACTGTGGTGAATGATGCAGCCAAACAGAGTGAGGCTGAGAGAATGAATGAGTTAAGGGGTGATAAAGGGGTTGGAACTGCGTGACTGTTTTATGAGAGGCTGTCATTAGGATATTTCCAGTAAAAATGCACGCGACGATACTGAGGGTTAGGACTTTCCACACAAAAATGCACGTGGGTGAGGGGAAAAATTTGCTCGCACTCGATACAATGCTCGTACACCGAGTTGACCCTCCATGCTCGTACACCGATTTGCTCGTAAACCAAGTCGCTCGTAAACCGAGGTATTACTGATTTACATTTTTATAGCATGCCGATCGCTTCATCAAACAAATCGCCATATCGGATGTTGGTTATCTCGATCATCGGTTATCTGGACGGTTTTTTGAACCCCTGAACCCGTCGACATAACCGGGTTCCACTGTATAAAATATGAAGTGAAAGAGAATATAGACATTGTCAAGGCTAGGGAAAATAGGCCAACTTGGCATGGCAATTTTGCAAATGGAGCTTGAGGTAAGTAGTTTTAAGTTTTAGTGTCATGTCACGTTGATTAATACGCACATTTCATGTTGCATTTTCATTGGCAAGTCATTAGGACTAGGTCGTAACAGAAAACACACTGTGAGATGATCATGCTAAATTTCTGACACTCTCTCACAGGCCATCTTTGATTGCAAGACCATGACATTGGCCATCTTTGAATCTCTCTCACTGTGTGACGTAGGAACGTCTTTTAGGAGCCACAACAAAAAAAAATTGCACATCAATAACCAACAATTAGCCACCTTTCGTCTGGGACAGTCCCAAGCTGTGCAAAGTGTACCGGGCATAAGACATACCACACTGTGTTTACAAGGATCCTTGCCAACAGCATTTTGACATTTTTGTGTGTAGGCTATTTTGGCACGTATCTGAAGCCCACGGTATACTTTGCTTATGCGCTTTCCGCCCCAACTTGGAGGATGTGCACAGGGGGCCGCCTAGGGAACAGTCACAAACATCTTTCACTTCTTGATACATTCTTAATAACAGAGTTTAATACCAAGCACATCCTGCAGTTTAGCAACAGTAGACTGCATTTTACAACACTCAATTATTTGTAATGCCCGCACCAAAGTTCAGGCACTATTCATAGAGAGAATATAACACAATTTCACGATATATCTCAAAATAGTAAAAAATCAGGTAATTTATCAGCCTAGGTTATGGGTTGGCCGAAGTCATGCCTCCGTTGAAGTATCGCTTTCAGGACTGCCCATATTGCTCATGAGTTGTGATGTCTCAAATTGGACAGACAGGAATGTTCACAGATGGCATGCTTTGATTCAGCTGCTTCTGAGAAGATGCTGATGGACCGGTGGGTAATTAACTCTCCCAGAATCAAGAACTTCTTAGGAAATCAAGTTACTCGCCTATTAAACAGGAGTAGCAGAGTTTCTAAACATAATTTTTCAAACCCCACACCATATTATCACGAACACACTACAAGTGAAAGCAACTGCTGCTCATTCCATGGCAAAAACAGCCAAAACTATCATATTCCAGATGCTTAAGCACAATCCTTGACCACAGATGCACAAAACTTTTCAAGAAATAAAAGATGGAGAGAGAGAGAGACAGAGGGAAGAGGAAGGAAAGAGTGACAGAGACACTGATTGGTCTCTCGAGGAAGTCTGAGGTCAGATCAGGGCAGTGGCTAAATTTGTGCTCTCATTGGGGACGTCTGGCAACTAACCAATTGCAGTAGGGCAGGGAAAGTTCCTGTTGGCATCCAACCAGGGTCAAGCCTCTGTGGACACGAATTCACAAGCAGAAAGGAGGAGCGTTTTAGGACGTCTGACAGAATACCACTCCAATAAGAAAGGACTGACAGATGGATTATGTAGATATCGAGGAATAAGAGAGGGTTAAAGCACTGAAAAAAAAAAAAAGAGTAATACATATTCAGGCCCCAGCACTGGGCATTGGGGCAATGTCTAATTTCCTGGCACATAGAGAGAGAGAGAAAAAAAAAACAGAAGGTTGCTCTGATCACAAATGCACTAAGCATACACACACAGAAAGCCATGCAGGTTGAAAGGCCACATTCTGTTTGCCCATGCTTTAAAACACGGCTGTAAGTGAGCAAAAATAGGTGAATTCCTGTGGGCATGCTTCAATTTACCAGAGTTCAACTGCAAACTATTTTAATCTACAACACCACCATTTCAAACTCCTTGAGAAAGGCATTGAGGGCATGAAGTAGCTTTGGATGAAATGCCCATTGACCACCCACAGATGACCTGATGCATCCTGCACACACACAAACAAAGCAGCAAACGTTGGCAGAAATAGACAGTTGCAAATCAATTGGCTTCCACATAAGCAGGTGTCAGAAATACACAGGTTATTCTCCACAGACGAATTCCTTACTGGATTTGCCAACATTTGCAAAGACCATGGCATCAAGTCTTTGAAAGAGATCCAAAAAAGCCACTTCATAGTAAGCATATATATATATTTATCTTTTAGCAGATGATCTTTTATTTAGATGGTCGATTCCGATCTACATGGGCGGTTCTTGGACCGAATATGCAACAAAGTGAACAGATTTTATGATAATAGTCAAAAGTCTGGCTACATGACACTAAAGAGAGAAACGCTGAGAGATGAGTCACATTTACTTCAACAACAAAGATATCGTCTACTTGCACTCTGCCATTGATAAAGAGTTCAATAGCATGGTGTCAGAACAATAATAAGAGTAAACTGACATTCTCACAACAACAACACAATCCACTAGTGTAAACAGTATACAATAATTCCTCTAACCTTGACACTTCTATACAAACATAAAGAGAGCAAAACACTTTTAACCGATATAATAAACCATCAGCTTAGACAGGCTTGACTCGATTGGGTCTGCAAAAATGTCAGATCTCTGAATGGTTCTTGGCTAGAATAAGCTGTAATTTGGACCACAATTTAGTAAGTCAAAAGTCCAGCTACATGAGAATGATGCTTGCTACTTCAATCAATGTTCAAAACTTTGGATTGTGAGCACTCTTGTGTACTCTTGTGTCTTCATGATGAATCGCTTCCTGTATTCCTCAAGTCATTTTGCATAAAAGAGTCTGCTAAATTAATATGTGAAGAAAATGATGTGACAGCAGTCAATGGAAACCAAAATCATATATGCACAATGGGAACATATGAAGAAATTAGCAAACACAGGTCAATTTTGTACAGAAGTGGAGGAGAACTAGTTTGAAATCTTGAAGAAAAGCAACAACACGCACTTGAAGAAAAGCCATCAATGTGCATGCCTGATCTATGCAACTCATCTTTTGCCTCCCCAAATGCGTTGTTAATAAAGGTAATATTTCTTCAGAGAACTTTCAAAAAGAGATTATGATTCCAAACAACTAAAGTGAACCAAGAGAGATCAAATTTCACTTTCAGAGCCATGGAAATCTGAATATAAAGAATGGTTTTCTTGTTTGGTCCACATGAAGAAGTCTTTGCACATTTATTTTGCATGTATTTGAATAAAAATGACTGGTAAAACTAGTTACCAGCAACTGTGGTTGGCAGGTCAAAAAAATAAAAATGTCCTACTCCAATAAATACAGACTGCCAATGCCTTAAAAATGGAAATCACAAAGAAGAATTAAGTTGCAAAACCTCTTACATCTGTGGCTTTACAGTGAAAATGTCAGCGATATAAATGTTGATCTACAGGAGTATTAACACCAATGGGCCACATGGGGCGGAGAGCAATAGCAGTAAAGCTCTGTTGTGTAAATATTCATCAAACGGTCAATAACCTATAAAGCAGGTTCAGAATCAATATCCGCCAGCATGCAATCTCATCTGAATAACTACACACAGCACATCGAGCAGAGTTTATACACTACCCAACATCCATCTAACGCACATCTGGTTGAATCTTACATTTCTCTGTCAGCTCAACGTGCCTCATTCATTAAACCTTTGTAAATATAGGAGTAACTTGCACATAAAATGGGCCTTCCTATTTCATTTTAAACTCTCCTCCGGATTTACAAACACTTCATAAACGTCTGATATGATAGCCATAGTATGCGGTGTATAGCGGTGTATGTTAGTGAATTCCAAATAGGGAATGCATGCACAATTAGCATTATCCGTGTCCATGACTTACAGCTGCGTAAATTGAGTGTCCAGGAACGTTGTGGAACGTTCTGTACTCCCTTCTCATGTTTAGCTCCCAAAAATGCTAAAGAGACTAACTAGCCATATGCCTAACAATAAATAAACAATTAGCGTGCCCACCTCCACCAAAGCATATTTAGCTTGCTAAATATGCCAGGCACTCTTCTGAAAACGACCAACTGGTGGCGCTTGAGAGCACTTTGGAAGTGCAACGTTTTTCCAGCTGAGACACTTTGGATGACACTGAGTACGCTAGGCAGTAATGAGCTATCTCAGCATGATATTCTATATTGAAGAATATTACTGGATATAAAAACGCAGTACTGTCCATTGTTGTTCAAGTCATGTCTTTGTACAAGTAGCATGGTTGGTCAGTGTAGTATTCGTCCTACCCCTCCTCCACTGTGCTTGGACGCGCCATTTATCCAAAGTAGGTAGCAGATATACAGTTATTTACATAACATTTTGAAAATAAAATTTTTTTTATGAATACGAAAAATTCCACCAGAGCAACGAAATAGACAAGTTGGTTCTACTCGCATTTCATGAATGAGACCCACAGAATATCAATTTCTAAAGGATTAGTCACAAAAATAATAATGATCACTGAAGTAATGGCTGCTGAAAACTCCACTTTTCATCATAGAAATAAATTAAAATTTAAAATATATTAAAATAGAAATGTTATTTTAAATTGTAATAATATTTCACCTTATTTTTTCCAACTAAATACTGCTGTGGTGAGCATAAGAGAGTACTTTATAAAATATATATATTTAAAAACTCTTACTGACCTCAAACTTTTGAACAGAATACTGATTAGCAATGGTAATAAATTCGATTGACCTAGCCATGTAATATCCTATCCAATAATCTAGTCATTAATATAAAATATACTTCTTTATTCATAGACATCATATAGTCTGTTTGTTACATAAATTTGTACTTTAGATTTACATAAATGTAAATTACTGCTTATCAATTTAGTAATAAGCATTAGGGTCTTCAAATGGCAAACGTTTTATTAATCTTTTCTTGTACCTGGTAGAGTTTTCCACTGCTAGTACAAACTATTACCTTCAAAATAACTGATAAAGAACTGGTTTTGTGGACTTTATTTCTTCTACGGTGTAAAGTGGTTTTGGAGCATCTCTGACTTCACTTCATATGGTTCTTCGATTTCTTCTTTGGGCGCTCTCATTATTAAGGGACGAAATCAGTTTGGAAATTTGACTTAAATAAAGAGAAATCCTTTCCCAAGACAAACAAGGAAACAAATTGCTGCTTCAAAAGGAAATCAAGCAGTACCTGAAAGAAATCTGCAAGCCATTGCAACAGACCACATACATAGAGTTCTCCTTAAACTCGTTTTGTGTCCATCAAACCTGATCATCAATTCTCAGAGAGGAACAGGTTCCTCGGCACCTCTATTTGCTCGTTGTGCCCATGACTGACTCCATAAACAAGTTATGCTGCAAAGTCCCAGAGTCTTCTCACAGCCCTCTTAATTAAAGCACTTTACTTTGTTTTTATTTCTCTCTCCACTTCTGCTTCACCCCTCCTCCCCCCTTCTCTCTCGTTCATCTCGCTCTCCCCCAGGAGGAGGGCAGGATTAAATTGGATTCTAAATGATCCAGAACCGATAGAGCAATTTCTGCTGCCATATTTTCATCCTCCGTCCCGCTTTAAAAACTCTCCCCATCACTGTACGGGGGCTGTCGGTGTTTCTTTGTCCCCGGGGACGCCCCAAGCACGTCACCCTCCCCACATTCCGGAGGGGCGCCGCTAAATGGAGAGAACGTTGAGCGAAGGAGTGGGGAAAGTGTGGGGCAAAACACAAGGAGCGCCTTCTCACCCATTAAGGTGCAGAAAATGAGAAAATTGGAAAATGAGAGAAGGGGCTGTTCAACCTCTCATCTCGTTGCCACAATATGGCACCCTTTTCTCTCACTTTCACTCCTGTTCCTCTGCCCATATGTGAGATTCTTCAAAAAGATGAGTGTGACCACTGCTCACACCTTAGTTTCATCTCTCCACGCTGCATGGAGTCCACCACCTTTTGTGAAACATCTAAGACAGGCTCAAATAAAACCACCAGAATCTGTACAAGGTTTACCAGCTTAAGCTCACCTTACCTAAACTCACACAAGTACAGGTTGAAGACAATTCGTGGTCAAAATCTATATCTAAAAGCTAAATGTGAATTTACACTTTTTTTCACAGGCCATTCAAAATCATTGCATTTTAATTTGAGCGATTCACAGTAAACCAAGAAAAAAGAAGAAGCCGTCCCTCATACAAGCAGGGATTTCGTGGTGGGGGAAAAGAGCTCAGTCATCAACTACTTTTTCCAAATCTTTATTTTCTCCAACACCGAAAGTAAATATCCCCAACATTATTTGCATTTAAGAGAAATGGATGAAGAACAGTCATCAATCTCTAAAATGACAAATTTAAGTATCATAAAGAAGTTATGTACAAATATTTTGTGATATATTCACATTCAAAATGTACAATGTTTCACTAAAACATTGACATTTGCCCCAATTGTAATTGGTAATTCATTTTACAAAACTGGCAATAATAAAGAAATACATACAGTGGTACCTCGATATAAGAAATAATCCGTTCCGAGGCGGCCTTCGTATAATGAGTTTTTTGTATCTTGGAACACATTTTACATGTAAATGGCTAATCCGTTCCAAGCCCTCCAAAAACACCCCATTAAATTTCATAATAAAGCTAAATTGATCTATAAACAATGAAATAACGTAAAATGTCAAAGCTTACCTTTCGAGTGAGGCCATCTCCGAAAGTGGTGACCGAGGAGGAAGAGGACAAACGAAACGAAATCGTTGGAGCGAATGAATGCCGATTGCGTACGGTAAAGTTTCGGGTGCGGAGTGGCTGAGCTAAAGTACCTATAGAAGATGCATGATGGGAGGGATGCTGTCCAATTAGAGAGAAGGATCTCATGGCTTGGCTAGCATCAGGAACCAATGGGAGATCAGGAGGATGGTGGCGAGTCTACTATAACTAAGATGGCGGCGTGCGGCGCGAGTTTCAAAATTGTTATGGGGCGAATCTCGGACTTTCAGAAACCTTTCGTATCTTGAAAACTTTTCGTATGTAGAGCAGTCAAATTTTCGCCTTTGCTTTCGTAACTTGGATTTTTCGTAAGTTGAGCCTTTCGTATCTTGAGGTACTACTGTATATATATTTTTTCAAATGTACACAATCCGGGTCTTATGTTTCACTCAATGATTGGTCTCAGTGGTTAATAGCTAAATGGTGGAGAGCCACTGGTTATCAGTGAACTACTTAATATCATTGCTTATTACACAAATCAATCTTATGGCTCTGATGCTTTTGGCTTTGCACAAGTCATAAAATTGATCATGATGCTTTGTAACTTTTTGAAGCTAAAAAAATACAATGTTCATGCATTGGAAAAGTATGAAAAAAAGGGAAAGGTACAACATTTCTCACTGTGTTCCATAGAAGAAACTACTCGGGTGTGATATGATGGGAGTAAATGATGACAAAATTGTCATTTTTGAGTGAACAAATTAACTTTAAGACAGAGCACACCACTTGAAGTGTTTGGAGAAAGCACAAAGTTTTATTTGCTTAAAGTCCACACCATTTGCTTATTAAAGTTTCTCACCAAACAATAAAACAAACTTCTAGGGCAACGTTTCTTCTCTATACAGTATGAACTCCATGACCCAGTGAGCTACAGAGTTCACCAACCAAACACACACATACCCACACTCTTGTCATGCATACTAATCTTTTCATTGTAACTTTATATATTTATAAATGTGCATATGTCAGGTTTTAACATCCACGCAAATATATCAGAAATGTTTTCCTTATGTGAATAACAAAACCACCTTTAATAAATGCACACCCCCAGCTACGAATAATACTTTGTTTAAAAATGTCCATGAATCATCTGAGCGAGTGCAATTCAGTTCCACTGAAGGTCAAATTCCTGTAACTCACACACACCAATCAAATAGGACAGCCCTCAAGTCATCACCCCAAATAAAATCTCAATTAAAACACTGCCGCCTGCCTCAAATTTAATATTACAAGGGGAAAGGTTCACACTGAATGTTATTACTTTCACAGAAAATACAACACAATTCACACTTTCAAAGGCATACCAGTCTGATTAACTCCATTTCAGAGGTATCCGTGTCTGTGGTCTCTACAACTCCCTAAAGAAAATAAAGTGACACTAAGCTAGTCTGCAAAAACACTCTCTGATTAAATAAACGTTTCAGTAAATAAACAGTAATTGTGATGAGTGTGTGAGAAAGAAGTTTGCTACTGCTTACACTGTTTTTTTTAAGGAGATCAAATTGTACACTAAAATAGTGGTCGACGGTATGACTAATAAAACACTATAAATGGTTTTAACTCACTGTAACAGAATTATTTCAGCTGGAAAAACAATGTTAAATACTTAGGCCTGGTTTCACAGACAGAAGTAAGATTAGGCCAGGAATAGGCCTTAATGTAATTAGACATTACTGGTGAAAAAAATATTGATGTGCATCTACAGAAAAAACTATGTAACTGCCATATTTTAAGATCTATCAGTGCAAGTCGGTATAATACAGTTCAGACCTTCACCTGATAATATACTTTTTGTTTAGTGTTTAGTCAACATCTTACCCATAGCTTTGGTTTCCTCGCCCTTGGCGTTAAGGATGGAGAACTTGAACTTGGCCCGAACCTCGCTCTTAGGACAGCTGACCAGGAGAAGATAGAGCGACAGATAATCTTTACTCTCTTCATCCAGACCTTTTGGATTCACTCGCAAACACCTGCTCAAAAACAAAGAATCTTACATCAGCTTTTTTGTTATTATTATTTCTAAACAAATTAGAGTTTATCTGAAAAATGTAATGCACATCCATGTGTGCTCCTCCCCTTCTCACCATTTAAGCTTGTCATTGGCCCCTGAGGAGAAGGTGGAGCTTTTGATGACCTCGCCCATCTCCTCCCGGCAGAAGCTAAAGTTGTTGATGGTCCACATATAGGAGAACTTAACCACTTTGATCTGGACAACCATGAAAACACACAAGATAACAGACAAGATACTTCACTCATCCATTTATCCATCTACTCCCCTCCCTCTCTTTCCTACATTAGATCCACAAGTGTTGGCCAAGACATCAAAAAGCGACACATCAAAACCACCTTTTATCTTAATGCGCTCCGACAACAAACGGATGGGGAGAACAAGGAATAAAAAGACCTCAAACAAAAACACTGGGGGAGAATGATGGCGAGATAAATGAAAGCATTAATGGAACATGTTTCACTAGTTATGGGGATTCTGAGCACGCTGGAGGGCTTTGTGAAGTCACACACACACTCTAAACACAGAAGATAATGGTCATTACATATCTTTAGATGGACTGACAGATCATTCAGGTTCACAGAGAGATGGTTTCTCAAACACAGATTAGGTTTAGTACTTCATTTACTTATTTATAAGAAAAAAAGAAAATAATACTTTTATTCAGAGAGGGTGCATTGAATTGGTCAGAAGTGACAGTGAAGACTTTTCTACAACATTCTATTTTAAATAAACTCCAAGCTTTCTATTCATCGAAAAAAAAAAGATTTCCACAAAAAAAAATTAAGCAGCACAACTGTTTTCAACAATGGTAATTAAAAAGGTTTCTTGAGCAGCAAATAATGATTGTAGAACGATTTCTGGAGGAATGGTTATTTTTAATTACTTTTAATTGTATTTGTATTTTTAATACTAAAATCAACTGCAGGCATTTTCCCATTTAGTGCCTAAACTCTGGAAGTTTTCCTAGCAATGTTCAGGAAACAGACACACTCAGTTTAAATCTAGACTAAAAACACATCTCTTCAACCTGGCAGACACATAACAGACTATCAAATTCTATAAAACAAATCATGTAAAAATTGTTAGGCAGCATAAATTAGGTCAACTGGAACCAGGAACACTTCCCATAACACCCTTATGTACTTATACACGTAGAATGGCATCTACACTGATATTAGTCTCGGTTTATCCCGAGGTTTACCGCAGTCAGTCGTATTTGGGTCGAATCCAGATCAGATGAAGGACCTGCGCCTAGACACGAGGGCAACACAGCCCTGAAGTGTCAGCATACAAAATGTCAGCCAGCGAAGGCCTCATCAACACAACATTTAAATGCGCATGCTTATGGATTGGCATGTGATTCGCGTCTTGGGGTTTGGCACGGGGATGGTGGCGGTGGCGTTTTCGGGGGGCTTGCATTATGAAATTTATTCTCAGCCATTATCGTGTGGATGGGTGTACGAACACGTTGTGAGTTTTCCTTTATCAGTTGAGAACGGTGTCGTGTACGCAAGCCTATAGTTGATGATAAAAATGAATCAATCGAAACTTACTTAAGCAAGGAACATTACTCTTATAGAGCTGCTGAATCTTCATTGCATTATGTTTCCTATTATCGCTGTGAAGCTGCTTTGAAACAATCTTTATTGTAGAGCACTATATTAATGAAGATGACTTGACTTGTTTTTGGTGTATGCCTACTAACGCAACGGCATTGCCATTGAAACCAATACAGATATTCTGGAAAATGAAAGAGTGGCATGGACATACAAACAGTCAGTCAGACAGTCATTTCAGATCAGATTCCAATCACGTAAAACAATTATTGGATTTGGACTGAAAATGTGAGCGTAGCTTTAGTTCCAGTCTTGCTTTAACACACCTGCCTGTAGTTTTAACCTGAACCCATGAATTTTGACTCGCTGGTTTAGGTCTATTTAATTAGACATGGAACTAACACTGATGCTGGATAACCAGAATAGAGTACCCATTTTGTAGACTCACAAACTGACCCAGAACCACACACACACTCACCTGTGTGTAACACCAGCTTTCGGCCACAGGGCCGCTGGTCATTTCTGCAGGAGGGGGCGGACTCGGCACCCTGGACATCGCCAGTTGAGCGTGGGGGTGGGGCAGGGGGAGGGTCACTACGCCAGCCACCGCAGGACGTCCCCGACAAAGCGCGCACACGTGATTACTCACTCAGAAGCAAATGCATGCACACACACGCATGTGTACTTCACAGCCGCCGCCAGGATCCGGGCAAACGCTCGTGTTCAGCGTAACCCAGAGAACATGGAGAGAATGCAGGCAGAACCTTGAAGTGTTTATCTGTGAGCCGTTCAGTTCAACCTGTAGTAACAAAAACAGAGAGAGAAAAAAAGATTGATTATTTAAAACTATTGAAAATGAAAGGTTTTAAACTTTGATCTTGAAAATGATACTGGGTCGCTACTGAGCTATTGCTTGACTGAACTGTTTATTGTGAGAAAATAAATATTATTAATAGCTTAGTCAATAAATTGATTCGATTTATATACATTTGAGCAGAACTATTATTACTAAACACTTAAATTACTAATTACTAATTATTAATGTCTGTAGTTCATGTACACTACAGTGCAAAACCTTTAGACGTGTTGGTATTTTCACCATAAAAATGGTTAAGCTTATTTACATATTTTGCGATGACGTATCAATAGGAAATATCAGTTTACATTTGCAAACATTCATTTTGAAATTAATGGCAAAAAAAAAACAATGACATTTTTGTATGCACAAAGAGTCTGAAACCAGCCAGTATGCATTAAAAAATGTCATGAGTAGATCTAATTTATTAACTAACTTATATTAAACAATCAAATCAATATATGGAGAGACCATCCTTTGAGTTTTGACCCAACAGTACATCTGCACATAGTTTTTCAGGTAGTTCTGCAGGTATGTTTCTTCAAGCGTCTTGGAAACTGTCCTACAGTTTTCTGGATTTAGTCTGTCTCTCAGTTTTTCACGTTTCTTCATGTAATCCTAGATGGATTCTATGATGGTGAGGTCAGATCTCCGTATGGAGCCCCAGCTCTCAAAAATCTCACTGGATTACAACAATTAATGCCAAAAAAAAGGTTTGGAAATGTAAACTGATATTTCTTTCTTACGCACTATAGCAAAAGACATAAAACTTAAAACATTTTCTTTTTGGTGAAAATACTAATATGCCCAAGACATTTGTACAGCACTGTATATAAAATAATACAAATACAGTTATTATTTTATAAAACAAATATGCAGAATGAAACATAGCACCACATAAAGTGTGCCGTTTGATCTCCGTTTTCCTGGCATCTAGTTCAATACGTCTACATTTGCCAGTGGTCAAAGTAAAAGCCAGAACTCTGAAGCACCATCAGCAACTACAGCGAGTTTAAATCTGTCAAAGCTACATGCTTATAATGCTGGAGGAAAATAACTATTTCTTCTTTTCCCCTTGTGTGAAACAGCACTCCCTCTCTTTTCCAGAAGAAAAGCCCATTCATCATTCTATTGGCTCTCTTGTTCACTTCCCCTCAACCCCCTGAACCTAAAACCTTTTCAATCTTTTTCCTTCACATCAAAAAATAAAACAGAACCTTAGGACTAATCCTTATTTTGCTCTCCCTGCTGCTAATTAAGGCACTTTAATCGTTAGCTGGATACACCCCAACCATTAATGAACTGACCAGAAACACCACACTAGCCACTTGTCTAACATTACAGTAAGTCATTAATAAGGCTAATTAATGGATGTAAAAACAGTCCGACAGACGCTCGTGACTGATAACCAATTAAAGCAAAAAAGCAAATATCTCACTTCGTGCATGACATTTAGAAATGTTTAAAGAACACATGGTCGTGGTAAAAGATCCTCATGGTCATGAGTTGGGTAGAATCGTCTTTATTAAAATACGTCACTTGTAGGTAACTTTTTAATTTACTTCACAGAAGAGCAAGACTTTATGAGAAGTTGAACATTTACCAGACATGCCGACTGGGGGACCTTAGACTTTAGACAAACTTAAGGGAAAAGAAATTACAAGTATTATCCTCTCTTCTCTCAATGTGAAGTGACCTAATCACCCTTTCATCTCTCATTCATTTCTCCATTTTTACCATCTTGCCGTTCTCTCTCCCCTTTCTCACTCAACCTGCACGTCCCTTCGTCTGCGAGCGAGGGAGACGGAGACTTTTCTTTCCCTTAATTAGCATCTGATTGAAAGGATAGACCACGGCCGGGCAGAACCTTCTGGAAACTGTGCAACGATTTGAAAAAGATAGTGAGAGAGAGTACATGACTGAGAAAAAAAACGAAGAAGAAAAAAACGAACAAAGAGCAAAACAAAGTGTATGGTGGGAAGGAGAGAAGAAAAGAAAATATTAGGAGAATGAAAAGGTCAATTTAAAACTTTTCAGAAGTACAAAGCAACTCATCCATTTCCCACCTACACACTAGAGCTGGAAAATACAGTCAAATTACAAGTAAATATATTTTTTAAGCTTTTAAAAATGTTTATATATTTGCTCTAAAACAGCTTAGGGTTAAGTTCAACCCAAAATTTTAAATTCACCTTCATATTGTTCCAAAACCGCAAGAATTTCATTCATCGTTGAATAAAAATCGGAACTGAAAAAAACAGAAATCGGAGAGTTTTCAGTGCCTCCATTGACAGCTCTGCAACTACCACTTTGTCACCTTTAAAAAGATAGTGCCGCTTTCTGAAGCAACTCTTTTGACTTATTTTAAACTATGATCAGATTTGATTTAGGCTTATTCAAAAATACAAACATTGAACAGCGAAGCTAAACAAAAGCTAAACCTTACTTACTGGACGCATGAGAACAAACCTCATTGGTTCTCGCATGAGCCTCCGTTTACCACAACTAATACGACCATTGACAAATGCTTGTACAGTAATACCTCGGTTTACGAGTGACTTAGTATATGGGCAAATCGGTGTAAGAGCATGGAATGTTAAATTGGTGTACGAGCATCGTATAGAGTGCGAGAAAAATATTCCCTCGCCCACGTGCATTTCTGTGTGGAAAAGTCCTAAAGCTCACCATCTTCGTGCGCATTTTTAATGGAAATATCCTAACGACAGCCTCTCACAAAACAGTCATGCGGTTCCAACCCCTTTATCACCCCTTAACTCGTTCATTCTCTCAGCGTCGCTCGGTTTGGCTGCATCATTAACCACAGTGAATACTTTTATAAGTGATTTACAGCGGTTTTACCTGATGTCGTTAACATTAATTGTGATCGCTACCATTCACGTAGTAAAATATATACGTACAGTACAGCATGTAGAAAGAAGGTACGAAATCCTCCCTCTAAGCAGTAACACCCCGCCCCCCTCTTCTTGTCTCCATCACGCCAGCAGCAACGCTACTCAAAGGTAAAGTGCACGTTACAATAAATTGTCAAGTATTCTTTTGTTTAATTGTCAATTATTAATTAGTATTTATATGAGATCTTAATGGTTATAATTTTAACTAATTAATTGGGTAAAACCAAAAAAATATTTTAAATGGACATTTATGATCATGTGGAACGAATCGAGTGATTTTTATTACATTCTTATGGGGAAAATTGTTTTGGTGTACGAGCATTTTGAGTTACGAGCTCGCTCTTGGAACGAATTAAACTCGTAAACCAAGGTATTACTGTTACCTATATTCTAGGCCTGGGCGATGAATACCGATACTGTTTTATCGACGGTATACCTTTAATCGACAGAAAAATGTTTTGAGAGACCATATGCTTGAACTCTACAATAAATAAACCCACTTTAACAGCTAATTACCGTTCGACAGCGAGGCCATAGAAATATACAGAGCTAGTTTTTATGCTATGCTTGAGCTAGTTTTTTTGTTTTATTAATTAATTTCACACAACATTTTTGATGATATATTTGAATTAAAATCATAAAACACAGAATTATAAAATGGATGTCAAACGGCCCAAAGCAGTTTAGGCTTTTATTCACATAAGTATTCGTCAAGGCACATATGAGTTGTGTTAAACAGAAGCTTAATGAACAGAAATAAAAATTTTGGATGAACAAACCTTTTAAAAGACTTATTACTCAATTAGAGAAAGAATAATTTTGAGTAAGTAGTAATTTAAGACAAATAGATTTAGAAGACTTGAACTCAAGGAAGAATATGTAATAATGTGTATGCCTTAAAACTGTTATAAACAAAGAAATAAAAGCAGTATTTTGTAATTTAATAATTATCACACAAAGTTGTGTGCACAATACAGATTGACAGCACTAATTAAACAATCACTGTTTTAGTTCAAAACCATTCCAGTCAAACCCAAATAATCTGAAGCTGCTGAAATCTTGTGGTGAGTCTTTTAGGGGGAAAAAAACAAATCTAAAAATAAATGAAAACAACTTTTTTTTAAACTGTGATATTCACAATTTTGTGACAATTAGTTACAAAATGTATATAGAAAGATCAGCATGAAAATAAAGAATATTTAAATAATTACCAGGCCCTTCTTCACACATTGGAATTAACGTTCAGAGACAATATCCAATACCTTGCAACTCATTATCATCAGTTAAGCCAATCTCCCTTTCTTCACCCCCTCTTCCTCCCTCCTTCCTTTGTGCTATTTGTTTCTGATGAAAAACACTTGTGGCATTTCCACTCAGTAAAACAATAAAATATTAATCATTCAAGTCGGGGAACAAGTTGGTGTCCATTTGCAATTCAAATTACCACCGACTTCCTGGCAATTAATTTTCACGCGCGTCTCCCATCATGCGTCTCTAGTTATCCGTTTTCTGAACCTAAATTTCCAGTGGTCTTTGTATCCCCATCTATCGACACTGTCAACACAAACTCACACATCATCACTCACAAATCAGTGACTACCGTTCTGCCCTGAAAACAGACAACGGTTTACAGACTGTGCCAGCCATAAGACAATATAAGCCATAAGCCGGGGAGGACCACACAGAATCAGCCTAAACACAACTATTTCCAAAATTAGAATAATTAAGCCGTGGTTATATTTCACAAAGTTTTCCATTTTATTCTTTTCGGCTACCAACAGAAGAGCATTTAACATAAATCCATTCCACAGTATTTCACAGATTTTCCCATAAAATAGCACAAATCCTCCGATTCCATCTGGGCCAAGTAATAGGTGATAATCCACAGGACAGAGAGAGGAAACACACACACACACACACACTTCAGGGGTGTCAAACACATTTTGGTCAGGGGGCCGCATACTGCTTAATCTGATGTCAAGGGGGCCGAGCACTAAACTCATAGCAAAATTACATAGAACTAACAATAAGTCTGCTTTTTTGTGGCCTAAATTATATTAGTGCATTATATTATAAATGATATTAAATTATAAAAATCTTTAAATGAAATGAATTGTCCTTTTACAAAATATATTATGAACAACCTACGTAGTATGTGCAATTTCAAAAACACCATTACTCAGTTTAACATTTATTTAAGTGCATTATGCATAAAGAGGTGTCTATTATTTTACAATGATGCAAAGCATTTCGTCACAGTTTTGTGGAACTTAAAAACACTGTCCTGCATGATAACAAAAATCAAATATCAATTATTTAAAAGTAATTTTCCAACTCTGGGAAGCAATTCTGAACACATTTACTTCACACACTTAAAATCTTGAGTGGTAGCTGTAAAAAAACAAAACAAATTTTGCAAGTTTATACATAAGTATGTGTGGTTTTTTTAATGTAAACAAATTAACTATCAATTCGCGAAAACAAACTAGGATGCGTGACGTGCCAAACTGTGTTTTAAGTTCGCGTTTGGCACGCTTCCACATATTCTCGAGGTTGTTCATGTGGATCTCCCTGTCGTTCGGATCTACGAAGTTGTGCTGATGATCCACAGCGTCGTGAGTGTTGATTCCTTGGCGTAAATTGGAAAGATTTGCATATACCGCCCAGCCGTCTGAAATTACGCGATCTGGCCATTTGAATATAGGCACCTAAACTCCATACTTGCATGAAACTCAGCATGGCGAGAAATACAACAGCTTGCACGGAGAACTGAGAATACAGAAGGTCAATTAAATGTTGGTGGGTCTGAGGAAACGGCGATCTGTTTTCACCCGGAGAGGCCAGTGATGCTGCAGTGAAAGCAGCTCTGCGCAGAAGCGTTAATCCCGACGAGAGACAGTACAAAGACAAGATTTCAGAGTTTCAGAATTTCAGAAACTATTTCAGGCCTTTAGCGAACTCTAATCGCAAATTGCAGTTTTCAGTGTTCCGAAAACTACTCGATATTTGACTCCATACCTGGAATTGTGCATTTATTGCTTAGGGATTTTAGAGACCGCTGACGTTCTGGTCTTAATTTCTTGCAAAGAATCCATTTTTAGTCGAAACACTCAAGTGGATAGAGAATTTTTTTATTAAGAAAATTTTTTTATAATGTACTTAATTTAAGGCGATAATTAAAAATGGTGTATACATTAAGAAAATCATGGTTTAGTGGTCTATAGAATAGATTGAGAACATGTAAATAAAACCAAGAAATACATTTTCCTAATATCTTTTTTTTTTTTTTTTTTTTTTAAAGGAAACTTTTTTTTACATTTATGCATGTAGCTTTTAGGCTTAAAATAAGGAACCGATTAAGCTGATAAACTTAAGGGGAAAGGCTACCCATTTATTTTAAGAGAATTTGTTTAATTATGCAGTTTTCTCCAGCAGGGTTTTTTATCTGTCTGGAAATGGAGAGTAAATTGAAAGTGTGTTACTTTGTGTAGGAAAACATCTGTTAATGTTCACTTATGTTTGACATTTGAAAGTTTTGATCAGTACCATTGCGCAGAAGCGTAGAGTTTATGGTTAGGTTGTGGATAACTATGCACTAATAGAATGAAGTATGTTTCTTTGTCCAGTGAGCAATAGCTTTGCTAATGCCAGTGCAGTAACAAGATTGTTTCTACTTGTGCTGTGCTAGCATCATACTGTCTTTTAATTGTACAACATAACTCAAAGTCAAATATAAACAGGGCTGCGATTCCCAAAAGCATTGTAAACCTAAGTTGATTGTAGAACAAATGGTCTCTGCGATTGTGTCATGGATAAATACCTTTAAGATTTTACATGAATTATTCATTTAATTCCATTAAAGAAATCAAGCCTTAAAAGCTACTAATGTGTAATGTTGTTACTATCATTTTATTTTTAATAAACAGAACATAGCATTTAAAAAAGGGATAACAGGAGACATTTACGAGAAAAATGTTTTCTGAATGTAGAAAGTAGGTTTTTACATGGTTCTGCTTCAAACTGTAGTAATTTAATAATTATGGAATTATTTATATTTTAAACATTAAATTAAATGCCAGATACAGTTTTTTGTATAATCAAAACACCAATAATAACAAGAAAAAAACTTTTCTGCGTAATGAGGGACTTTTAATTATAAAACGGTCCAAAAAAACAGTACATGAGAACCCTTATTTTGAAATGTTTTACAACTTCCTTGTAATACAGGGGTGGGCAAACTATTGTCTCTTACTATTGGTTTCTTAAAATTGACAGAGGGGCCGGGGTGAAGGTCGTACCTGTGCATTATAAGAAATCCTAGAAAACCTATATAAAGTATAGTTTAGTCTTAAATCACTCGACTGGGACACGTGAAATTACAACAAAACAATATTAATACAATTTAAATCGACAGAAAAACCATAAAATGCAATATGACTGAATCTTATATTTGCCTCAGCTCTAGATTGACAATCACAGGCGTCCAATCACAACTGACCTCTGGAAAAAAGGGAACTAGCCAATGACGTTTGACAAAAATAAAAGTGCTCGCGCGAGCAAAAACAGCAGTGGAGAGTGGGCGAATGGTCGCGCGCGAAGATTAGATGTCGCGGGTACCCGTATTTACGTGTAGCTGTTTTTCCGGATATAATTTACGCGCGCGCAAACATCAGTTTTGCGCTCGTTAATTTTTAGCACGGAATTAACGCCATAAAGGGGGGGGGGTTAGGGGGTTTGCGACACACACCTACTCTCCACCACAGCTTTAGCACCACTGCCGATCCAGAGTGACATTACAGGGAAATGTAAAATGAGGGAGGTTTAATACAGGTTCGGCAAGTTCGGCGGGCCGGATTAAAAAGCCCAACGGGCCGGATATGGCCCGCGGGCTGTAGTTTCCCCACCCCTGTTGTAATAGATGCTGCTTGTTCAAATAGATGAAGGAGATAAAATAATGCAGTCTTAATGCATAACGGCCATGATTCTACTTTGAAATTGTGCAGTGCTCAAATTTAATTTCGTTAAATAATAGTTTTTTTATGTTCAATTACATTATATCCTGATTCACATGAATCCTGATTTTCAAACCCATATTTTAGATATTTGAGACTTTTTATTACCTTAAAAACAACAGAATTTAAGACTAAGGATCCACAGGTATCTACTGTTTATTTGCACACATAAAACATTTTACAATTCTTCGCACACATCTGTTTTTAGTCGCAAATGCAAATGAAATACTTGTGTTGAGCCCTGACTGATGTATAGCACAACAAACAAATTCACAAACATAACCATGATAAACAAAGACCATTCGATGTCAAGGCTATAGCTTGTTTGATTGGTGCGAATGCGATTTTCCAACTGAATTCACACCTGAGTCTGCATAAAAAGATGCATAGTTCTCATATCGACAATGTATAATTTGCACATTTGCATGCTCCTAGACACACAAATTACAAAATAATGCATTTTTCATTGCTGCTTTCTCTGAATAAATAGCCTGCAGCGTGACGCATTTGTAGCAACACTGAAAAAAAGGATGTGCTAAATCTAAAGGAACTAAAACTTGAAGTTTAACTCATTAAAATTAAACCGACTCGAGCCTGACCAAGCAATGGGACCAAGGGTGACGAGCCTTAGTTCCAACAAACTTGGTTAAATCACGATTAGTTTACAGCAGTGTCAAAGCACATCTAAGATCCGATCGGCTGGCACATACGAGGCGGGTGGGATGAGACGGGTGCCAGGCAAGGAGATTCAGCCCTCGAGGAATTCATTACTGCAACCGTTACCCAGCCAAAATAATTAATGAATTAATGAGGGGAGGGGAGAGAGAGTGAAGGAGTGAAAACACACAGCGTTTCTGCACTGAAATTCTCTTTTAGATGCAACTTAAAAGAGAAACATGAAGTACAGTCCCACCCAGCAGACTCTCCCCGCAGGCCTGCGCTTCTTGTGAGGAAACGAGTTCCACGGCATGACCCTTCACTCATTTAAGCTCCTCCCACTGAGCATGTGTCAACTACACACTTTTAGAAGAGGAGTGGCTTAATATAGAAAAGGGAGGAGTGTAGCATAGGTTTGGGGAGGGTTTTACAGGGAGGACAAAACTTCGGGAAGATGGGTCAGATTTATCGAAGAATTTTTTCTTTCTGGTTTAATTTTATCCAGTCTCTTTTTTCTCTCTCCACAGACAGAATGAAAGAGATATGTTGGAAGAGAGTAACAGACTTTTACTTGACCTTATTCAAACCCCCCCATGCAATGCTAAAATACATTCAGGGTCAATGGGTAGGCTGACATCTAAACATTTAAAATCAGCCCAATTTACTTCCATAAGGCATGTTCAAATCAAACAGGATACTCCACAAGGACATTCAAAATAAACTTTACATGTGGAGAAGTCATTTTATTTGATGAAAGAGATTTTTCACATTTTTCTAAAGGCGATGTAATATTTTATTTGACATGAATTAAAACGGCAAATTGCTAATTCTTAATATTTTCATTGGATTAAAAAAAATGTACTATGGTACATGAATATTAGATATAACCTTAAATAAGTTGATACATTACTTGATTTGAGGATTTAAACTGTTCTGTTCCTTGCATTACTTTTTGAGTCATCAAAATTTGGGTTTAAGGGCATTTTCAATGGAGTGAAAGACTGTCGGGGTGTTGAAGTAATGTCATAAAGATCGTATTTACTTGAACCCACTGGAACGATCTCAGTGTCGTAAATTCGAGTGGAAAGCTCATTTTCTTTAAGCTCTGATATTTACGGTCTGTCAGTGAGAAACATGATGTAATAGCACAATACTTAAAGATATTTAGCAGTGATAAAGGTATTTGTCAGGTTTTTCTATTTACAGCAAAGCTAATCGCCTGCACAAAAATATGATGGTATAATAAAAAAATATTACATGTATCAAAGTTTACAGTAGCTTCTTAAATTACAAACATAAAAAAGCAGAACACAACGGATGCACATTTCTTTGTTCTACATTTTCTAGTAGATTAAGAACCTTGCTGTATTTTTGTGTAATTATGAGAAAGTGATCTATCTTATTCCGACAAAAGTGATTTAAACGCACCTGCCATCGTAAACACGACATCCAAGGAGGAATTGAACGCACCATGTATAGACGATCCATTTGAAAGAACACTTAATCTAGGAAGTCAAATCTCATACTGAATGCCGCAAAAAATAGGTCAGATACATGCAATGTGCTTGAACTGCATTATGATCCTTGTATTAAACTTGAGTGTTCACTTAAGCAATATTTATTAAATCAACTAGCCAACGCAGAACCAATAAGTTCAAACCTAATAACCTCTTATAAACCGATTTCCTCAAATACATGTTAGTCCACATAAACCCTCACATTAATATACTGTTTACCCTGCTTCACGTGTTCAGATATCAAAAGTGAAAAAAATGGAAGAAAATGTAATGACAACTATTCACTTTTTAACAGTATTTTCTTATTGTTAGGATTTTGATACAGCAATTATTAAAGTACAAAATACTTTTCATTCACAGCAGTACTACTTTAAACTGATATAAAATTTCATACCGTACTGTCCCTCATAACCGTTAGTATAACAAGCCTCAGCAAACTTAATTGTTGAACTACTTTAACATGACATTGAAGGGAAAAAAAGGTTTTGAATAAACCATCATCAGCCGAGTGGACATTTCAAGGTGTAACTAACATTATGGTAATTTACGTAGCCTTTGTAAAAATATAAATACTGTAAGCATTGCCTAGCAGCAGCACGATCATTTACTCGACTAGTCTCGCACATCCCTAGAAAACATACCTTTAGATAGATCGTAGATCTTTCTCAAGTCAGCTAGCTAGACCCTGGAGTACCATTATTACCATAGACATTTGATGCAAATCGAATGTTTACCTAGCTCACCTAAAAATAGTGCATATAATAGCAGCTTAATTTTCCAGGTAACTAAAAGGAAGTTCAGAAAAATGGCTGTGGTGGAAGAAAACCCCTTGAATGTTCCTTCTCTTTTTTTCTTCTACTGAAAGAGAGGAAGAGCGAGCGAGAGAGAGGAATTGATTGTGTATGTCTGTGTGCGTGTGCTAAAACTTTGCACACTGCTGCAGTGCAATGAATTAAGACAGGTGACTCAAGTTTACAAAAAAACTCCTTGGTTGTAAACAAACACACACATATGTATATAGCCTTCTCTCCCTCAACATGCTTAATTAAACAGAATGTTAAATAAAGTGAAAGGAAGCCTGTATCTGTCTAACAGAATAAGGATATTGTGCTCACTAGACTTGTTAAAATGATAATTTGAGACAATGCATGAATGGAGAAAAGAAACATCTAGCCGCTTCAGTTTAACTAGTAGCAGCTAGTAACTGAAAATACTAATAGTTTCAGACATGCTTTTTATAGGACTATTAAAGTTTTACATTACATAATATAAATCCAAAGGTTTGGGGTCAGAAAGTGTTTTCATTGAGAAAGGACACGTGCAAAACAAGTGACAGTGAAGACTTTCACATTGTAAAACATTCTAATCTATTGAACTGTCCATAAAAAAAAAAAACACAAATAGACAAAGTAACAGATTTCTTTTTCAACCAAAAACACTAAACTTGTTAAACTTAACATGTAAGAAACATTGATAAATTAAAAATGGAAGTCATCACGTTCTGTAATGACTTCGCAAAAAGACATGCATGTGCGTTTGCTTGATTTTAGATACTGCAATCCAAATAAATCACAGTGAATGCAAAGAACTTACAGCAGTGTGCGTGCGTGTGCGTGCGTGTGCGCGTGTGTGTGTGTGCGCGCGTGTGTGTCACTCTTGAAAGGGCATGGGCTCCACAGGGGGGCCCCCTGCCTGGGACCCACCGCCTGCCATCCATCAGAACACCACAGTTAGCAAAAACACTCGGCCGCAACCTGCCAAAACCCACAGACGTAATCGGTACATCTTCAAACGCTAAGGCGAGAGAGGTGGAGTGCTGTGTGGGTAGAAACAGTTAACTCACTGCTTGTTAATATATAGAGTATATTTAAAATAAACGTCTTGTTCTGATACAACCCTCTTCGGTGTGACTCACGGTGTGTCACGGTCTTACCATGTTTCTTTTTGTTTCGGTCTATTATCCTGCGCTGTCTGTCGGTGATTGATATTGTGAACACCTGTTCAGGATGTGTTGTGGGTACTAAAGTGCCTGTTACTAACTAGTGGGGGTTGTTCAATGCTTTTTGTTCTTTTCTTACGTTTTGCAGGAATGGGCTTGTGGCTGTTGCCCTTGGATTGGAACTCCTTTACCTCTGTCCATGGTCAGACTAATCGGCAATTGAATGTGTTCTTTGTTATTTTCATTTCATTAGGTTTTCCCATAGAACCTGGTAATAAATAGACGATTTGCAACATATCGATTTTTTTTATTATCCTTTGTTGCAGTTATGAGCGTAACTATAACATCCTTAGTGCTTTTTCATTCTGTAGGGTTTTAAAGGTTAAATTACCTTAAATTAAAATATGATCATTCATATGGCCCAAATTAAAGCTGCACAAATAATCATTAAAAGCTTGTGATTCGCTAAAGGATTGTGATTCTCTTTAATAATAATTAGGCTATTTCAAATTATATATGAAATGGAACATGCAAGTACCAGAATATGCAGCTCTGGTCCAAATACAATTCAAACTATAGCAGGACAGAAGTGGCTTTTATTCTGCACAGTACATCACCCAAAAGAAGTCCACAAAATGTTCTCTGCCTGAAAACACAAGAAAAAAAAATAACATCAAGAAACTACAAGGCAGATTGATGAGTTTGATGAGTTTTAAATGCAATTGGGGAGAAAAAAAAAAAAAAAAACATTTGATGGATTTTCCAATCAGCTTTGTGGAAGCAATGCGCACGAAAATCCCTTCAAATTGTCACAAGCTTCCCAAGGCTCACCCTCGGGTCCTTTTCTAATTTGTTGTTCATGCTGAATTTGGTGTTTGAAGCACTTCAGCAGAGTTAAAACAACATCTTTACATTAGGAACAAAGGCTCTCAAATGGATCATCAGGTCCTTTTATATTTTCAGTAATGACCTTCAACCTGACTTTGCCAGGTAACACATTTCCAGGCTCAATTATCCCTCTTCAATTGATTTCAAAGGTGTTCTTTTGAAGTACAAAAGTGTTATAATTAGCAGGAGCCCTTGCTCACGTAATGTGCCAAACACAAAGTAGCTCAGTAGTTGCTAATTTCTTTGGCTGTCCTTACAGTTGTGTCTCATCTCTGTTGAGACTTCCTCATTTCCTTCCACACACACACACAAAAAGAAAAAAAAACACACACTCAGACATCCTAACACTCCTCACTAGCCAAGCTTGAGCCATGTGTGAAAGCCCTTTGTCTCTCTCTGTCTAACTCTTCTTCTAGTGACACTCAAGAACAGAAAGGGAAAAAAAACACTTTTTCCCCTCATAAGCGTACTCTGAAACTAAACTAGCAGTTGGCAACAACAACAAAAAGGAGGGGGACACATTTCCACACACGAGGAAAAGCTAAACAAACCTGGCACAGAGCTCTGGATATATGTGAACCTGCACATTTAAATGGATTTCTGTAGCACTGAAATCAAAGTTTCAAGTTAAGATTCAATTAGTGAATTTAAATTGGATATTTATATAAACTAGCCCCTCATTTGTGAACTGGACCACATCAATGAGATGTAAACGCAAAAAAAGACATGCATGTGCGTTTGCTTGATTTTAGATACTGCAATCCAAATAAATCACAGTGAATGCAAAGAACTTAATTTTCACTCAACCTAATTAAATTTCACTTAACTGGAATGTAGAATATTGATAAACAAAAAAAATAATAATAAATTGTCACTATCATTCATAAAATTGTGTATATAGTTACAAAGACAGAGGCATTGATGCATTTTATTTCCATGTTAATTATGAATAGATGAGACATGTCATTAAGTCATTAATTACTATTATTTGTAAGAAAATCAATTGCCAGCAACTACCACAGCACCACTAGTTAGATTTCATACTAACAAAATTTTAAATACAACAAACCCAAGAGTACGGAGTGAATATGTCCAGACAACTAATGAAGACGGATCAACAAAAGAGATAGTGAAAGCACAAAGAGATGTTTGATTAATACGCTGGGCTGAATCTCCAGTGACCTCATCACAAAGTTAACAACATCTTGGGTGACAGTGTCCTTCCTGAAGTCCAACAGAGATCAAAGTCACAGAAATAAACCGATCCCAAAATGACCAGCATCCACCATTACCAAGCTAATGAAAACTCCCAGTTACACATAACGCCCACCCTTTAAAAAGTTAACATCAATGAACAGGCCCCTAAGCAGTCACATGGACTCGCTCACACACACACACACACACACACACGCATACACGTGCCTTCAGCAGAGCCAATTAAGATCAAGTCTTCCATTAACTTGACATGCTGTCCAAGCAACAGCAGAAATGCAGCCGTTAAAGCCAATGGGCTACCATGGTGATATGAGAGGGTTAACTGCCCTCTTCCTCCTCAGTTTCTTCTCACTCTCTCTACAGAACATATGTCAGTGCTAAAACTGACAGCTTTAGCCAATGGCTCTGTGTATGGTGACCAGCATCCAGCACTACAAGGGTGTAAATAAAAAACTGGCCGATCCCAATCTGACTACCGAAACGTGGTTAACAAGCATTAACCCATTTGGTGCAACATACACATTACACACACTTTTTTCCTTTAAGTAAATACAAAACTTAATCTGAGAAGAAAAATACTTAACTAGTGCTGTTTGATTAAAAATGAATATTTTGAGTTTAGGTCAAAAACTAATTACTCTTAGCTGAGAATTTGTAGTTTGTTTTTTAAAACATAAGAACAGATTAATAAAAGTATTAAAAGTACAGTTGAACAAAACTATTAAGGAAATGCAATCATTAGGAGGAATAGTATGTCCAAGTACATTTCATTATCAAAAATGAAGGTGGGGACTATCCATCGGTTGTTGTTTAGATCAGTGGTCCCCAACCCCCGGTACCGAACTGGTACCGGGCAGTGGAACGATTTCGCGGACCGGTCCGTGGATGAAATGGTACCGGGCCGCGGATCGAATTCGCGGACCGGTTCGTGAGCGGCTACAAGCGGCTGTGACGCTGCTGCTTTGGCAGTGAGGAGGTGTGTTTAATCTCGCGCGGATCTCATCATCCATCTCAAGAGAAGAGAAGTCTGTTGTATTGAGTTACATTTTAATAATAAAAAAATGAATGGACAAGTCAGTCACAATAAGATCAATTTACAAAACAGACTTATAATATTTTAATCTTATGCTGACTTAAGTATATACATCTTCAGAAAGCATTCTCTTTAAAAATCAGACTTGTTTACCATATTTAAGTTTTTTTTGTTCAGGTTAAATAATGCAAATCAATAATAATCTGCAATAATAAATACATTTGGTAAACATCTGAAAGGCGTAATTGCAGTACAAATTGGAACTGTGAACAAGCATATTTGTGAGCCTAGTGCTACTATAAGAGTATGAGTGAGACAGGGCACACATAACATGTCATTATTACGTCAAGTCAATTTTATATGGTTTTGAAATCCCCCCCTCCCTCACAAACTGAGTGCTGATTACCTTTTAAAAATTACCTTTAAAAACCTTCATGTGCCGACTACCTTTAAAAATTGAATACGTCATACGTCATTTCTATTTTCAGAAACATCATTAAACATGAGATGAACCGTGATTCAAACACATGCCGAACTGTGGGTGACAAACCACATGGTTCTTTAGTATGTGAATCGCTTCACCCCCACTGAGTAAATGTATGCGTTTGCGTGACGGAGTGAGCCACAGTGACACTACGCCACCCAATTACCTGATGCAGACACACATGCCACTGAATATTCTCCATCTAGTGCCCATGTACGCACACCAGAACGTGAAAGAGAATAAAATTCAAAGAATTAAATAAGCTGGCGAATGGTAATTTATTTTAAAAAGCAGGATGTGTGGCACTGTAAAAGATGAAGCGTGAGACTTTCCTCTCAACAGCCTTTGTATCGGGTAACATCCGAAACAAGGAGGATTTTACACTGCATGTGTTTACACCTCTTAAAAAACAGGAAGTCATTTTTGGTTTGGACAGTGTTTCTGTCACTGCAAACAAACTGACTTTTCACACTCAGGCATTCCACTACACACACAAAAACAAATCTCATACTGCTGTGTCCGTGACAAAATGACAGAAAATTGTGTCAGTTGTGTGGGTTTCACCTCAGTTCAAACTAAACAGATGCCCAGATCAGCCAATCATAACAGAGAAAATTTACACTACATGTATATATATATAAAAAATTAAATACTTTTTAGGAAGGTTGCATTTAATTGATCAAAAGTGACAGAGACAAAAACAATAAAAAAAATGTATAAATATTATTCTTTTAAACTTTCTAAATCACCATTAATCAAGAATACATATATTCTATACAAGTAATAATACCATAAAAATTTTAAGCATTACAACTTGTTTTAAACATTGATAAGGAATGTTTCTTGAGCACCAAATATTAAGATTAAAATGATTTCTGAAGGATCATGTGACAGAAGACTGGAGCAATAGTGCTAAAAGTCCTTTTAAATTGTAAGAAAATGTCACAATGTTACCATTTCTGATCAAATAAATGTAGCCTTGACGATTATTTCAAAAAATGTATACCGTATGCTTTCAAAAGTACAATAACAAAACTAAACTTCAGAGAGAGGGTGGAAAACAGTAATGTACAACTAAATTGCAACTTCTCTGGTGAAAAAGCATACAGCAAAAGGAAACCACTCTAACGTCAATGCCAGTAATCAACCTGCTTTCACTACCTCACTAGAGTTTCATTACATCACAGACTCAGAAGAATCACACAGAGGTTGGTGAACTTTAAAAAAATGATAAAGCTCACAGTATAGACGCTTAATATCATACAAACTTTTATTTCTAAAACACTGTATTAAGAGTGCGAAATGCGCAGTAACAGATCGTTTATATTTCTTGAAACGCTTTGGGTCGGACTAACATTCTCATGCATGCGTTTGCTAAGATAGAGATTAGCAAAGACCATATTTAAAGTAAGGTTCATATAATGAACCATAGATGTACAAAAAACCTGATCAGTCATCAATTACAGAGAGGGAGAGAAAGAAAGACAGTGTCTCTCTTCACAGATAAAAGAGCCATAGGGTAATGCTGAAAAAGATGTAGAGAACAGAGACAGGGATAAAAACAGACATGAGGTCACGAACAGCTAATTATCCTGTCAGTAGTAATGCACTCAAGCCTGTGATCACCACAGGGTCATCCGTAATACACGCACCTGAGAGAGAGAGAGAGATGGGTGTCGGGCGTTTTAAGTTAGCAGATGAGTCTGTTTGAGAGCTCAATGACAGTCCTTCACCTCTTGGATGTGGGTACATGGTCTGACAGGAAACATATTTAGCACATTCACAGAACCTTCAGATTCATAATTCATATTTCCTTCACAAAACCCATCGTGTTCATCCTACTGTTCAGGAGCGTTCAAGATTTTTCCCTCTCTTTTCATGCAGAGGTCTTACAGCACTCTGCGGTCCATTATTAGCTGTAAAAATGCCACTTTCATTACCCCATTGTCAGCAAGATACTCAAATCTGCATCCTTCAGCACCAAGCCTTTCACTTCTGCTCATCTCCTTTTCTCTTTGCCTCCACTTCACATCTATGCAAAAAAATCTCCCAGTGTTCTTCTTTCCCCAATAAAGAGGCCCGTTTTACGAGTCTTCTTTTTCTTCCCTTAACCACTCTATTTCCCCAATCTGAATCACCCTCATGTGCCATCTAACTTGTAGTAAGAGACCCTGAGCTGAATCAATGCTTCACAAAAAAATAATAATAAATGCATTATTCGAAAAGTACAAAGCAGCCATATAAAGTTTTCATCTTATTTTTTCAAATTCATCAAGTTCAATAGCTTTACCATGCCCACTACACAGATGTTACTTACCGATTGGTGATGAGGCAGAGTTGTGGCATTACGTGGGAGCTGTTTCTCTCTGTCCGTCAGAAGTTCTCAACCTTATGGATTCTGAGGCGTGACTCTATGGTTTTGATTTATTGGACAATGATGTGTCCTGAAAGAGATCTGAAAAAGAAGAGGCAGAAGAGAATGCAAGTCAGACAAATGTCACAGAATGAGAGGAACTATAGCAAAACTGAAACAAACCAATTTTAACATTTCTTAAAGCAAAGATCAAATACAGTAGTATTAGTACCTCAAGATACGAAAGGCTCAACTTACGAAAAATCCAAGTTACGAAAGCAAAGACGAAAAATTTTACTGCTCTACAGACGAAAAGTTTTCAAGATTCGAAAGGTTTCTGAAAGTCCGAGATTCGCCCCATAACAATTTTGAAACTCGCGCAGAGTTTTTTTTTTTTACGTTATTTCATTGTTTATTGGTCAATTTAGCTTTATTATGAAATTTAATGGGGTGTTTTTGGAGGACTTGGAACGGATTAGCCATTTTACATGTAAAATGTGTTCCAAGATATACGAAAAACTCATTATACGAAGGCCGCCTCGGAACGGATTATTTCGTATCTCGAGGTATCACTGTATTAAAAATCTTAACGCATGTACAAGTATACGTATGTGTGCTTTAAGAAAAAAATTACATATAAAAAATTATTCTTAAAGCAAACAAATATACACACACGTATGCATGTTTTAAGAATTTGTTATTTGTTAATACACACACATTATTTACACACACACACGATATATATATACACCATGATGAGTGTGCTGTATCACATGGAGCCTTGTACTCTACAGAACATTAGTAATAGACTAGTGACCCAAAATAGGAACAAGAAAAACATCTACTCAGCACAGCGCCTGTTCTATTTGGATTCTAAAGTGTCTTCAAAGTGACCCTTTTAAAATCAAACAGAAAAGGCACTTTAATAAAATCGCATAGGAAAGGAGTCGGTGGGGCAGTCCAATAAGGCACGGACTTCCAACAAGGCCTGAAGGATCAACACTCTACCATCAAGAACTATTGGATATCGGAGAAAGCCATTGCAAAGTGTGATGAATCTGTCCCAATACATGTCCCAGCTCTGAAAGGTACCACTGAAAATTCATCAAGTAACCTCTAAAGAACTAGCTGCAATTCAGTGGAGGGAAATTTCATGTTTCTATTCAAGACCTGGTCTCTGCAAGTGCTATGATCCATTTACAGTAGATTGCCAAAACCTCGGAGAACCACACCTCGACTGCAAGATCTGAAAGGCAAGTTCATTCTGGTCAGACATGAAAGGAAGACTTTTGTGGGACAGGTCATCCAGGTGGAGGGTGAAGAAGTGGGAGTGACATGCATGCAACAGCTAGGTGAGGAGAATGCCTTCACCCGACCACATCCACCTGACCTCCTATTCTACTATGAGTTCAGTGTGCTGCACATAATATCTGAGCCAGAACCTTGAGTCATTCAAAACTCATGACTGAGAACTGGAGATGAACTCCGAGCACACAGCCTAAAAATCTTGTCTGGATCGAAATGGGACTTAATTTGAGACAAGCCAAAACACACACAGGGTCCTAAGAAAAACACATGGTGTACTCTCTCACCCCCTGCCTAATTACACACGTACGCCCACACACTTTTTGAAGATATGATTTTATTCAGATTTCTTGTTGCATGATAGATATATTTTGTTTTAAGTGTAATTGTAACAAGACATGAGCTGACTGTTCAAAACTATGATGATTTCTGCAAAAACTTACAAAAATGTATATAAATAGAGATAACTGTAATAAGTGTATTTTCATGTGATATTATAAAAAGAGGAATAATTACATACATTGTGTAATTTGGAGACAAACCAAGATTATTCATATTCAATTGCAAAAAAAGTATTATATAACAAAATCAAAATCAATAACTTTCTTGACCGCAGCATCAGACGTAATGTAATTTCAGTCTAAATGGCTACAAAATCATCAATACGGTCTTTAGAAATTAGATTTATGTTTCATCACGTTCGACCCAGAGGCAGCGCTGCAACCAAACTGATGTGTCAAATCATGTAGTATGTCCAGAGAGATGTGACAATGACACATGCAAAGTTCGGTGTCAATTGGGTAAAGCATTGCTGACATAAAGCAGTAAAGTCATTTGACATCAAAACACTTAATCTTGGCCAAAACTCTGCAGGTGGCCTCAGACCATGATTGACATAACACACGCCTAGTTTGGTCAGAATACGCTAATGCGTTGCGGAGATAAAGCCTCGATTTCTTTTTGGTGGCCATTTTGTGGGATTTTTTCGTGAGTTATTCATAAACGGTCTGACGAATCAACTTTCTTTTAATAACTTTTTTTGTCAACATTGTCCGATTTTCACGAAAATTAAACCACATCATCTCTAGACCAACGCCCTAGGAGGAGATCGAAAAAGTAGGTTTTTCGTAAAATTCAAAATGGCGGAAAAATTTTCATGACTGAAATGAAATCGAATCGTCTTTAGCCAAGGAATCAGGAGGACAAAAAAATTGTTTCTAGGCCACACGGTTCAAAAGTTATTAACATAAACGCGAGTTCAACTTTGGACAGTTGGTGGCGCTAGAGATATTGCGTTAGAGACTTAAATTTTGCTATGGTCAATGATTGGACTGTCCTTTATCAGTGTGCCAAATTTCATCATTTTCCCGCATTTGGTTCTATGGCCTGCCTCTAATAATAACAATAATACACAAAGTGCTGGACAATCAGGTATTTAAGGAGGGGGAACCGTACAAAAAGAGTTGATCAGTCTAAAGCTCTGAAGGACTCAGACCGGTTCAGAAATCAATCCCATCATCCTCTAGACATGACTTCAAACATAAGCTGGGCTCTAACTGCTCTACACTCCCAGGAAAGGCCAAATCTCCTCAGCTTAGCAACATTATCATCTGAAAACCTGCTCACAGCGGTACTGAGGGCTGGATTCACCATCCTGTAAACTAGTAATATGCGTGTCATGTCTGCCCGGTCTAGTACAGCAGGTGTTGGTGTAAAGTGAGAGATTACTGGGACACATGATGCACCCACTGATGACTGAATTGAGCCCCTTTTAGATGACTCATGCTATAGAACTCCAACGCATTGGAGCAAAGCATCAAGTACAGCACTTCCGGTCAAGCGTTTTAGTGTGGCACTTAAAGTTCAAACAATTTCACCAACCCCACATGCCGCTGACCTTCCAAAGCACAACCAATAATTTCCAGACTAGACGCAAGACATCTGCAGTCCCTGGTTTTGCAATGAAAGATCTGCACCCAAATTTATAATTTTGTTTTAGCCTAAATGTTTTTTAAAAACAAAATTGAAACATTTAAATTTGTATTTACCGTTTTCAATGGTAACTAGATACAAGATAACTAAAGAGTATATATACATATACCTCCATACACACTCTTAAGTGATATATGCTTATATAATTACAGCAAGATGAATATGAGGTTTAATAATTGATATTTTAAAGTTTTTTCCTTTTCTTGTGATTCATCAAAGCAATTACCAGACCAGTGTGCACTCCCTGTTTAGTTGCTATATTATAATTTCTAGGAATCTTATAAAATCACCACTCTACCGTGACGTTAGCGGTTAGGATGAGTTTGAAGTCTGAATAACACAGTCATCGAATCACCTTAAGAGGCATGCTTATGCTTACTGCAGTTATATTACATTAAATGCATATAGTAAGGATAGTAAATAGTTTTACTTGTAAAATCTGTGGTCAGTACCGCCACTCCCATTCATGGGGAGTAAGTGTGTATATGCGCACACACACACACACATACAAGTTTTTGGGTGACTGACTTTCAAACATATCCCATAAAAACTGCATATGTCAGTTGCCCTTCCAATAACAAAGTGAACATCTGAAATGAAGCAGGGAAGGCATTTTAAACCTGTGCAACTATAATACGCGTCTACTCTGTAATTAAAGAAGTTATGCCATCTAATGAGCTTTAGAAAGCACAACATTAAAATTTATACTTAGCCTGAGCACCGCAAAATAAATCACAATGCAACTGATTTTTATACCTTTACCACAGAGATGAAAACAGAAACAAGTCCCTTCATCTGACGACGGACAGATGGAAGTAACACAAGGGCTGTGTCTCAAAATATAGTGAGCTGCCAACATGCCAATCACCATTTTTGGGCGTCTCAGAAACATTTATTATGTCTAACTCGTGTTAAAAAGCTCAACTGACTTTGAAAGACAGCAATAAAAACAAATCAGACTTATGTACTTCTCACAAACAAATCTTCTGAAAGCACACACTTTCTTGTCAAGAAGGCAAAAAAAAAAAGAAGAATCCAAACATGGGGGCAAATAAAAACTGAAAGTATATTTACATTTATGCATTTGGCAGACGCTTATCCAACGCGTTCAAGGAACACACTGATATTCTGATCAGTTCTTGCTTTCCCTGGGAATCAAACCTACGACCTTGGAGTTGTAAACTCCGATGCTCTTCTGATTGAGCTACAGGAAACAATGATAAAAGCCAATTCAGGTTTCCACATCATATGCAGCTCAATTAATACGAGACTCAAATTGAATAAAATAAAACAAACAACAACAACAAAAATAAAAAAAATAAAAATCAACAAAAGGTGCTTCGGCAGTTAAAGAATGAATGTGAGCACAAGAGATGAGAGTGAGAAAGATGAAGTGAGACAGTGGAAGAGACAGATAGAGATAGATGATCAACTCAGAACTGGACGGCAATCTACTGCTAGGAGAGATGGAAAGAGAGAACCGGCGATAAAGACCGAAGTAACAAAAAAAAGACAAAAGATGAGAAACAAAGTAAAAGAGTGAGCTGAATAAAAATGTAATAAAAAAAAGAAAAAGAAGGAAACTGACGAAATACCTGTAAGGACTGTTTTAAACATCCTGCATCTGCATTAGATTTCCTTTGATAATGGCCATAAATTATAAAATGGTTATCGGGGGTAGTTCACTATTTTGGAGTGAATAATTCCTTAAAGAATCATTATAAGAAAACAAAGGGTGACTGTCAAACTCCAATTTAAGTACTAATTTGTATACAGTCTGGCAAATATTTGAGTTACAGCTGATAACTGACAAATGTCAAAACATACACTACCATTCAAAAGTCGTTAAGATTTAATAAAGAAATTAATACTTTTATTCATTAAAGTGCATTAAATTGAATGCGTTTTTGAAACCAGCATACCTCGAGCAAGCAAGGTTTGGGTTAATCAACCGAAAGTTCAGGATATGTTTGACAGTAAGATAACCTTGCTTTCTGGAACACCCCCTTGAACAATTAATTTGGTTTATGCAAGTAGTCTGACCTATTTATTGCATGTATTACACTTCAATCATTCTATGCGCACGGCTCTTTAAGAGGAAACAGCTCTTAAATATTTTCCATAATCTATCACTTTCCTTTTAAGTTAGAGCTAGCTATACTGATCTAAAGGGCTACTGTGTCAGCAGGTAAAAATAAACACATTTGTAAATTGTTTCCTCAATTACTTGAATACTCATGCCATCATAATTATGACTTGAGAATGAGAGCCTCTAAAGGCCATGATAGATTTCATTTTTCACATTCCACTCAGTATCAGTGTTCGCACAGCTTTCAAAGTACAGTAAACTTAACCACAGATAGGCATGGTTGGATGAATTCGACACATATGCAGTTCAAATGCTTTTTTAAACTCAACCAAATGTCAGAGGGCAACACAAAGTCATGACATTTACAGTACATTCACTCAGGATAGAAGAAATGTAGTGGATCCCCTTGCATTCCAAGTTTAGAACAAGAACCAAAACTGTTTACAATTCTACACTGTTCATCACAACTGTGCGTATTGCCACAATTTGAATTATTTCTCAATATTCACTCTGCGCAGGTTCTGTTGTAAGCGCACCGACAAATTAGGCTAAGTGCGGACATTCGTTGACCCTAATCATGACAAAAATTACATTAGACCGACAGGGAGCAGACCGCCATGAAACATGGACAGCCGAAGTACACTTTGGGCTTAAGGATCTTCTCAGATTGATTTGAAGTACAGGTATGTTCTTCTGAGTGAAGCTGTAATGTGCAAAAACAGATGATAAGAGAGAATAAGTGTCAACACGAAGAACGCTGCTGTCAAATGGAGGACAGATAGACATGCTCACACAGGTATACAGAAGATAAATGCTTCCCCTTCACACATTTAAGAGAAGACATTCAAGGGCAACAAGTCATGATCAGACACTCTCTGCCAAGTGTGCTTCACTTTTCTTACCAGTCCTCTCACTAGCCAACCACATTATTTCTCTAATGCTTTTATCTGCACCCTTGAAAGTGTCTTTCATAAGTCTGTCTGTATCCTATCTGTATGGACTGGTGGTGTGAAGGAATACATTTTTAATTTACACATCCACGTTTCTTCTCAGAAAAACAAAAATGGTTTAATTTAACAATGCATTTTAATGTGGGAGGGACTATGAATCATTCAGCTGAACCTTAGCTTCTTAACTTTAACTTTGACTGCAGTTAACTTAATATCATATATTAACATTTTAATTTTCTCACTAATGATTTGAGAATAAAATATCTGACAGACCACCTGCTGAAGTTCTCACTTTATGTGCAGGGCTACCTCTCATAAAAATATTCATACACTTGTTTTGGTGCGCTATTGAGAGTAGGGATATGCGATACAACTAATTTGATAGTCGTTTAAACTGAAGTTTTGTAACCGACTAGTCAACTAGTCTAAAAGTAAGAACCTCAGAAGTGTAAAAAACACATTTAAATAAATTAATGACAGATTTAAATCAGCTAATCTATGAATCAAGTTCAAATCCCATAACGAATGGGGCTGAAAATAAGTTCACTATTATGTTACTAGTAAATGTGTAACCTTTGCTTGCGTCGGCTAATCTCTCCGATGCTAACATCTGCGTTTAACATGACAATTTGGAAAAAACGTTTCAGTCTCAATTCAAAATACACATACAAAAATGCTCGTCTTTCGCGTGCCCATTTTTGAGCCCATCGTGACTGGAAAAAAGAAAACATACGAGATCTGAGGTAAAGATTTCTTTTCAACTCAAATTCTCAAACGTTTTATTTTAAGGTTTCATTTTTAAATATTGTTTAATTATAAAAGCTATTTTATACTCTATTCTACTTTTTTCTCATGTAAATCAAACATTGTTTTCTGCAATTTCTGCGACAACTAGCAGCTGTACTTATAGACTCACATATCCCTAATCAAGAGTAATAGGTCACATGTCGCCACATGGAGTTCTAGAGAAGAGAAAAAACTTGTATAGGGCATTAAGGAGTTATTTGTACATCATGCGCATGTGATACTGTTCCCATGCTACATGTAAATATAAAAGTTAATTTCCATGCTGATCCTAAAGCTAGTCAGCAATATTTCCTGCTTAACACGCTCTTGAACAGATACTTCACAGGTTGTTTAAAGGCAGCCAGAAAGATCTGAATAAAACAAACATACATGTACGCATGCACATCTTTATTGGACAAACATTTTAGAAGAGGCCTAGTATGTTTCAATCACCCTTGTCGCTAGGGCTGCACAAAACATCAAAATAATCGCAAATGGACATATCGCAATATGCATGAGGCAACAGCTTTCAATAACTGCATGATTTTAATACTCCAAAAGACTACAAAAAGTCTTAGTTCGGTGCAGGCAGTACCACCATGGCCAAAAGTTGAAGACTGACACATATATTAATTTCACAAAGTCTGCTGCCTCAGTTTTTAATTTGGCCATTTGCATATACTCCAGAATGTTATGAAGAGTGATCACATTGATTAAATCGCAAAGTCCTTCTTTGCCATTAAATTGAATTTGATCCCAAAAAACATCTCCACTGCATTTGAGCCCTGCCACAATTATGTCAATAATTCTCTCATTAACACAGGTGAGCGTGTTGATAAGGACAAGGCTGGACTTTACAATTTATCTTGCCGATTAGAGTAACAGACTGAAAGCTTTAAAAGGGGGGCGGTGCTTGACATCATTGTTTTTCCTCCGTTAATCATGGTTACTTGGAAGGAAAGACGCGCAGTCACCATTGTTTTGCACAAAAAGTGATTCACAGGGAAGGATATTGCTGCTAGTAGAGATTGCACCAAAAGAAACCATTTATAGGATCATCAAGTACTTCAAGAAGAGAGCTTCAGTTGTTGTGAAGAAGGATTTAAGGCACCCAAGAAAGTCGCGCAAGCGCCAAGACAATCTCCTAAAGTTGATTCAGCTGCGGGATCATGGAAACCATGAGCTTGCTCAGGAATGGCAGTAGGCAGGGATCACGCGCAGTGAGGTGAAGATGGCCCGGTGTTATGAAGGGCAGCAAAGAAGACACTTCTCCAGGAAAACCATCAGGGACAGACTGATATTCTGCAAAGTGTACAGGGATTGGACTGCTGAGGACTGGGGTGAAATCATTTTCTCTGATCAATCCCCTTACAGATTGTTTGGGGTATCCAGAGAAAAGCTAGTCTGGAGAAGAAAAGATGAGCGCTACCATCAGTCCTGTGCCATGCCAACAGTAAAGCATCCTGAGACCATTCATGTGTGGGGTTGCTTCTCAGCCAAGAGAGTGGGCTCACTCACAATTTTGCCCAAGAACACAGCCATGAATAAACATGATACAAAAAAATCCTCCGGGAGAAATTTCTCAATCATCCGAGAACTGTTTGGTGACAAACAATCCATTTTCCAGCATGATGGAGCACCTTGCCATAAGGCAAAAGTGTTAGCCAAGTGGCTATCAATTGCAGGGGTCTTGAAAAAGAAGGGTCAACACTGCAACACTAACTTTGTATAAACGTAATGAAATGCTTGTAATTATACTTCAAAAGATATTGGTAACATCTGATAAAAAGTTTGAAAAAAAACACTCTAAAGCAGCAGACTTTTAGCCACACGACTGTTACATACGTGACATACTTAGGCGGATTATGCAAAGTAGTCTTCACATAAAGCCACCTCTCGAACATTGCGCAATGCACATATAGCAATAGATTTGATCCATACCACTCTCAAAGTGAGAGTAGCCAAAAAGAAACTGCTTGTGTGTTTAATGTTAATCAAACAACAAAAGACAAAGAGAAAATGCAAAAAGTAAATGTAATGGATCATACTTGGTAAATGGCTCAATCACATGCTTGATTGTTAATTCTTACGCACAGTTGAAGAGGAAAAAGTGTGCAAAGCGAGAACATTAGACATTAATAATTTAGTCACAATTACACCATTCTACCCACAACAACAACAAAAAAAGATTCTTAATTTGATTTGTTTTATTAACATGCTCAAACAACAATAAAACTGTCTATACTTTCTCAATAAAACACAATGAATAAAAGAACATTTTCTGCAGATGACAAGAGAGCGAAACACTGAAAAGAAAGAAAGAAAGAACAAAGATGTCACCAGATGAAGAAGAGAGGTCTTTCTTGGACATCTGAAGAGGGTCAGAAGCAGATGAATGAAGATAAAACTGTCTGTTTGAATAAGTGATAAAGACTTTGACACCAACTTAATTACTGATAATTGATTCTACTCCTAAGAAGTCGGTGACAAAGCGCTATAAAAGGCATCAGCTAGTATGTGTGTGTGGCTGTCAGGAGGTGTTCTGAGCAGATCTAAAAAGCATCTCAACATCATACCTGATGAGAATGGCATCAGAGCCCTCAGAGAGACACATGGCTTTGATCAGAAGTGCAGCTCTCTAAACTAGCAGACACATTGCTGAGACGAGACCCAGGCCACCCATTTAGATGGGCAGCACAGAGACAGAGTGAGATGAAGGAGAGCAAACATGTCCCCTCCGAGTGGTTCCTCTCGCTGACGAACAGATGAGTCTGAATGTCCTTTCAGCCAATAGCGCACACACACAAACATGCACTCAATTTAGGTAGGGTGACTGATATTCATTCTGACCAGAGTTTAAATTTGCCATTAAATCAAATATCCATTCATTATTATTGTATTTTTAAGAATGATGCAGGGCTCATTATAAGTGATTTATCAATGCACATCAAGGAAAACTGCACATCATGCACTTTTTATTTTTTATTCATATGCCCTTGAAATGTTTAGGCGAAAACGTTTCACTTTTACTCCCCCTTGAAATGACATCTGTTCTCTTCATGACTCATGTCTTGACAAAGGGTGGGTCTAAACATCATAAACAACTGACTGCAAAATTAAATTCAGATCTGCATTCCCATAGTTATAAAACGTAACTTCCAACAATCCAATCAATTACCAAAGGTATACGGCGCACATGTGGCTTAACCAAAGATCGTTTTAGGCAATTATCCAATATTAAGTCACCTTCATTTATGTAGTGCTTTTTACAATACTGATAGAAATTATTGTTATAATATTATAATTATTAATATAACAAATATTGTTTTTGGCTCTACACGAAACTCACTGTCCAGCAGCGCAAGTAAGTTTTTCATTGATTAATCATTAACTTAAATTGCATACACTACACCAGGGTTTCTCAACCTTTTGCCTACTGCGACCCACTTTTTTTTGTATGACAGTCCTACGACCCACTAAGGCTAGAAATAAATAAATAAAAATAGTAAATAATAAGTAATGAAAAATAATGAAATAATTTGTTAGACCTATACTGTGTGTGCTCATAATTAAATTCACAAAATACTTTTTCAAAAATTAGGCAGACTATGAAACGAACTGATTTATTTATTTTCATTCACGTTCACACACGTTAATGTGACATTTGAGACTGCCGCTCTGAAACGATGATATCCAGACGCGGTGGAATTGGGGAAAGGGCCACTCGTAGTGTCGCACTCTAACTAGAAGTTGTCAGTCTATTCCTGCCTTTTGTTTTCGTTGCAGTCACCGTCGAAAATCCCGACTCGCAAAGATAGGTAGTGCTAAATGGCAGAAGAAACTTCGTTGCACGACCTGCGCGTTCGAAGCTGTCGTGAGTGACAATACTGCTTTGCTGTCTTTTAAGTACATCGCGCTTTCGCTCAAAGTAATCCACAGGTTTACCGACACATGTTGGATGTTTAGTCTGAAGGTGACGTTCAAGTTTTGATGGCTTCATAGACTCCTTTGCTAAGACCTCACCACACTCAACGCATTGTGGTTTTTCGTCCGACGTAGTAAATCCATATTTAATATACAGTGAGCCCTCGCTACTTCGCGGTTCGACCATCGCGGATTCACGACTTCGCAGACTTTTTTCATTACGTATGTATATATTATAAAATAAATATATCGCTGATTTTCCGGAAATTTCGAAAATAGACGCGATATATGAACATTAGAACGGCTTGCCTGGGTGGGCCTGGGCCCCCTCATTTACAAGTTCGGCCCCCTCAGATTTTCAATTGTTTAAAATCGCAACTGTGAAAACGGAATTAAAAGCACATATCGCCCGCTGCACAAAACGATCGCAACGTACCCACAAAGTCAACATTGGCGCGCTGCGCATTGCATCATAACTAGTTCTGGCAGAGTGGTTAAGGTGCTAGACTAGAAATCCATTGGGGTTTCCCAGCAGAGGTTCGAATCCTGCCGACTATGTTATGCTCGCCCATCACCCGTCAACAATCGCGCGCAGTTTTGCCCCTCATTTTAAGATGGGCCCCCTCAAAAAAAAAAAATCTGGCTACTCCCCTGGAACACAGTAAAACTCTCGCGACCCCCTCTGGAATGTTCCGCGACCCACTAGGGGGTCGCGACCCACCGGTTGAGAAACAGTGCACTACACCATTTTTAACTGAAAACAAAAAACATTTAATGCAAACTTTAACACAAATATTGAAACAGATTTCCAAATAGCGTAATAAGTTTTTAAAAACGATACCGCTATCATGGCATGTACATGCAAATCACGCATTAAGCCCATAGGCATGAGCGTTTGAAAAATAATACATAAATTAAAAAGGCACAGAGGAAGTAAAGGGTTGTTAATAACAATTTTGATCCATTTTATCCAGTTCAGTACTACAAGAGAACTTGTATAATTTAATATTTCAGGTACATGTCAGTTTTGTGAAAAGATTCTCCCCCAACTAATAATTGGCTATAGTTAGTATAGCTATAACAACAACAAAAAATTAACTAAAAACTATACTGGGAACCCTCTTATTTCATACATTAATATTTAAGGTTCAAATTACAAGAATTTTAACACTTCTATGGTTAAAACTAGAGCTGCAACTAACGATTATTTTTTTGTCGATTAAGCTGAGGATTATTACTGTTTTATTCTTGGACTGATCTAACAATTTATTTATTTTTATTCTAATGAGGAGGGGGGGTTGCATTAGCGGATTAATCCTTGGCTATTTCCAATAAATAAGTACAACTTCTACCATTTGTATTTTAAACTTTTATTAAACCTGCTTGCTTAACCAGGTGAAACAACACTGACAATCATAAATGACCATCATTTATCATTTACTGTATAGTAACACAAAACTTCACCATGGTACTGAAATGTGGGAAATTCATATTGAATTGTTTTATACAGTGGAATCCGGTTATCTCGACGGCCTCGGGGGTTGCAAAAAAAGCATCAAGATAACATGATCGAGATATCCAACAGCCAATACGGCAATTTGTTCAAGTGGTGATCGGCATGCTATAAAAATGTACATACACTGTATATGTTTGCTAACAACAAAAGGCATATGTGCACCAACTAACAGCAGAGATTTACCAGTATACAATAAAAAAAAAACACCTTCGATTCTCCATACAAACCTTTAATTATATTCTCCAACACTGCAAACACAATGATCACTCACAACGTAAACAGTCATCACGCTGTACTAGATTGCATACTTTCTTGTGTTCTGCCTGTCTAATGTACTTTCTCAACTAATTCTGCTTCATCCCGTCTTTTAACAGCCAGGTTCAAACTCAGCGCATGCGCAGTGAACTCGGTACGCTCATGAGACACGAAACAACCATGTGAAGTGGCGAATTTGTCCTCTTTTGTGCTCGAGATATTAGTGTTCGGCGACATTAAGGAATTGACATTACCGAAAAGAAAATACTAAGACAAATAGGGAGTTTGGCGGTTCCACTTCAAAAACGGCGACTTAATAGGATTGGTCAGTTAACCGAGTCGAGGTAAGTGAACTCCACTGGATTATTAAATGCATTAAAGAAGAAGACGGGTACATTTGTATGGTGCTTTTCTTGGTACTCAAAGCGCTTTACATGCAAAGAAGGAATTTCCTCAACCACCACCAATGTGCAGCATCCACCTGGATGATGCGACAGCAGGCATATTGTGCCAGAACACCCACCACACACCAGCTTACTGGTGGAGAAGAGACGATGAAGCCAATCAGGAGGCCATGGACCAAGGACAATGGGCAAATTTAACCAGGAACAATGTAATATAATAACAGTATTTTTGGTGAGCAAGCTATTATTTTATTAAAATATAGTATTTGTGCATTTATATTAAATTTAGGCTACTGTGTTTATAAAATGCAATCATATAGTCACATTTTACCATGGTATTGAGGTATTAAAAATGAGGCTGTTAAATATTTTACAGATGTTGCCATTTTTGTTAATGAATAAATTTATCTCCATCCTAACTCAAGTTTCTACTACAATCAACTCAAAATTCTGCCAAATGTGCATTTCTAAGAGACAAAACATGTCAAATTATTAGTATTGCAGCCTGCACTGCAAACTGTGACGCCCAACACAAACCCGTTTCATAACTTGAAATAATATCACCCAGTAGCACATGCAGAAATTAAGGAATACAAGAAATACTTTTCTTAAGAAAGAAATATGACTTGAAGAGTAAAACCATAATAACTGGTTTCTACAACTTTCACTTCGAAGCAAAAAAACTGAACAACAGAGATAAAATATTTGGCATTTCTCATGATAACTATTGATACCAACTGAGACGAAAAGACCATATCATACAGTCCTAGCAGCCAATACACAAATTTTTTTTTACAAAAAAAGCAATTTGAACATACACTAAAATTTACGCTATGCAACAGTCTGGCTATGCAAGGACAAACGAGGAGTGAAAAGACAGTCGTAGCAGACTAAAACCCACCAGGAATTTGAAGCAAGTAGTCCATTTCCAATCACTTCCACAGGTAATTTTCCACATTACTTTGGCTGCTATATAAAATCCTAAACTTTGATTTAGCCAAAAATGATGCTGACGAGCGCTTTAAAAAGTACACTTCTTGACCCCTAAAACATTTGAATCAGCTTCATAAAGGTCACTTGTTCTTGAAGAGAACAGGACGTACAAAGAGTTTCTCAGGGGCTCAAATGTCAAAAAGGGGCATCTGTCACTATTTAGTAATTTTTTGGAATTACTCTGTAGTGCGTGTGTATAAATTATACTGGTAGAAATAAACATGTTACAATGACAGACACTCTAAACCAGGGGTGTCAAACTCAATTGCACAGGGGGCCAAAATCCAAAAACACTTTAGGTCGCAGGCCGAACAGGATAAACATTTATTGAACACACTAAAATGAAACTTTCAAAACGTACCTTTTTTGAACATAAATGTGAAAACAAACAGACAGGAATATTACTTTGGAATAAATCAACTTATACCTTAAATAACTTAAAAATATTTAAAAAAATATATATCCTGTCTAAATTATACAAGTTAGAAATAAAGTAAACGTTAAAAGAACAAACATTCAAATTTCTTTACTCTTATGTCCTTTTATATAAAACTTACATTTTAAATATCCTAAAAGATTTTGCTCTCCATAAAAATATATCCTGTCAAAATTATACAAATTCAAAATATGGACATGCTGCATAACAAAACTTGGAAATCTAAATAACATTTTTACTCTCCAGCAATAACAAATCATATGATTCAGTTGTCTTTGCTCTTATGTCATTTGTCACATAGTGCCGTCTTATTAAATTATTTAATTACCACCACATTAGCTCCGCAAATGAGACACACGGGAATACCGGCAGTATGTCAGTAAAAATATACCGTATTTTCCCGCATGGGTTATAGCAGATTTATATCTGAACTATATCACACATTTTTACACGTAATAATATTTCAATATATTTGTTACGTCCCTAAGGACGTAAGGTTTTTTGTGCTATATTTTCTTTTTGGCGCTTGTACTAGCGCTCTGACTACTGGCACTGATAGGCTGTCTGACCTGTCAATCATGCAAGAAGACGTGATTGGCTGTGCTGCCATGAGGGCGGGTTCTTCTCATCCGATGATCAACACCTGAATGTCGCGCACAAGCACTGTGTACCGAGGCTGAACAGTTATGGATAATTGACGTCATGCGAGCTACATTTGAAATTTTATCTTAAACAAAAAAGTTCATCAATCTGGTGTTGCAGGTTATGCCAATGATTTTATTTTATTTTTTTACACAAAACCCGCGGTTTTGAGGGTGCGGATTATCGTCTGCAGGGAGATACGATACTCAGCCTCCCATTGGTTTTTAAAGGCTCTGTTTTCAGAATCAACTTTTCTCTTCTGCATCGTGGGGGCTAGCGTCGCAATAACTTGCAGCATCATAAGCTAGACTTGATTAACACGGGAAGTGTCTGTAGTTTATTGTGTTACCAGCGCTTCATATCGCTGGGCCATTAATAATAATATATAAAATTATCTCGCGTTAATCAAGGCCTTGAGTTTGACACCTATGCTCTAAACAGTCACAAGAGACTACTGATTTATATGTACAATAAATGCAGAATAATTACAAAAAAAGGGGAAAAAAGTGGAGATAAGGTTAGAAAGCATGGTGGTGTGAGAATGCCAGTCAGACAGGTTCAAAGGAAGACAAGCCGTAGCAATGCGTTATGTATCTCAACTATTTATCGTTACTATATCTCAACTAGCAATGCGACTCATCTTGACTCAAAAGTGTGCATCAAATATGCTAAACACGAGAGTTCAAATGTGCATGCATGAAACGCTAGCTCATTGGTTCTCACGCATGTACAATTGAGCTTCTTCTTTTCCTTTTAATGGCGGTTGGCAAACTCACTTGAAGGTGTTTTCCACCACCTACTGCACGACACCTGTGTGACAGCTGATATAAAATAAAGGATCAGGCTTAAATAGATCATTTAAATACCAGACCCGGTACCAATCCTTAAGATCGGCTCGGGACATCCCTACTCTTTTATAAGCTTGGTATAAATGTTATACAAACGATTTAGTCTGCAAAATTATAATGAAGCGGTTCAATATATGGATTTCACAGCACTTTCCTTCGAGAACTGTAAGAGATGCTGCACTAAATATATGTTCAGAGTTTGTTCATCTCTCTCACACGTGAAGCAAGCCCAAGTCAGACACACACTCCTCTGTTTGTCTGCTGAGTGGCAAAGCTTTGAGATCAAAGGTTTTACAGATGGCTTAACGAGCAGTTAGACACATAACAGCAGGAGACAGAAAGAAAGAGAAAAAGTGAGGAGGAGAGACAGGTATTTAGACAAGTAAAGTCACGGAGAGAAAGAGTGAGAGAAGTTGACAAGCTGAGAGAGAAAGAGAGGGAGAAGGAGATAGACTAGAGACGACAGGTGGAGCAGAACAAAGCAGACGATATGAAAAATGTTGAACAATAACAGGCTCACTTTCTACTGAACAGTTTTCAGTGTAATACAGCCTCAAACTAACATCATTTCCATTTTATATAACGCCTGTACAACAGGTCAACAATAATAAAACCCCAAAGACTAGAGACCAATATTCCACGGGTTTCAACCAATACCCTGCAACACCTGTTTTTTATTTTAGTTTTGCTTTTTGATAAAACAACAATCATTATGCTAAAATGACAAACAAATATTAAATTGTGAAAGTTATTCATTTGTTTAGAAATACTGTAACTTATTAATAAGCTATTATTATTACTTGTTTGATCAGTGGTAGGGTTGTGACAACTAAATCGATTTAATCGTTAACAATTAACAGATTTTATTATCAGTCATCACATCGGCACGCTGTGCTCAGAAACCAGCCGCATCGCTTCATAGTAGTGAACAACCTATTCCTATGGAGAAAAAGGCTCTGGTTACTCTTGTAACATCAGTTCCCTGAGAGGTGGAACGAGACATTGCGTAATGCTTACGCATTGGGAAGCTCCTCCCGTTCACCGAATTTCTGAAACCTTATAGGATAACGCTAGTTGACCAACCGGCCAACTGTTGTGAGATGCAGCACAGGTTGACAGACAGTATAAATAGCAGAGGACCCACAATTTATTCCTGCTCCTGTCTGTTTTTATATGTTGAACAAACAAAAAGCTGCTCTCGACTGAATAACTTTAATAAGAGTTCATCTAGATTTATACACAGCAGACTATGCAGTGATATTTTTCTTTTGATTACTATTTCTGTACCTTATAATTTAGTTTAGACCTACATGAAAAAACGGAAAATAACCATTTAATTTGTATATGTTTGTTCTGTTGTATTTATGCTACTGCTCATAACTTGATTACTTGTTCTTTATTACTGGCTTATTATAATACAGACAATATTTAAAAATTGAGTAACTCTTGTAGTTTTTGGTGTCATAACCTTATTTATTAAGGTTATTGCATGGATTAAAGAGAAACAAAATTGTAGCTAGGGATATTTTACTGTTTTCTGGATTTGAACCACTTGTCCAATTGTGCAAGGAGAAAAAAATGCATAGCATTGAGCTCTGTAAAGTATGATACTAATATACTTAATGATAATACTTCAATAACCATCTGTTGATAGACTTTTTTTTCCAAAAGGCATGCTATATTTGTTAAGCTCTAATTTGTTCGTAATCACCTTTAGAGGAATGGAATTTATCTTAAATATTGCCCCATAAACCCCGATCAGAGCACCATTAATTATTACTATTAATAATAATCATCATCACCTTATTAAAGGTCATCTAATTAAATCAAGTTTTAAATGTTTATATATGTGAGTGGTGTTTTTACTACGCGTCAAGACAAATCCATCAGTCAACAATGCGGAGTATTTTCTCCATAAAACTGCAAATTCAAATTCTGATACATTGACTTGTAAATAAGCCTGTTCTTCTGAATCCGTTTCTGGTTCAAACACATATGGCTGAATTAAACCAATATTTCCAAAGGAGGAGTTTCCTACGGTTGACCGAGTGCATCAGGTAGTTCAAGCCGGTGTGCCTTAGTACAAGCGTGGACTAATTTGCATATTCATTAATACTGGTCAAATAGAAGCATACATAGATCTACAAAGAACATACAGGCTCATGTCAAACTTCTGCAATATTCAGCATACTCTACATAGCTATTATTAAGACCAAACTGCTCACTGATAGATGCATTTGAGCCTTTATATCAAACACTTGAAGCATTACTCTGCACCCTCACACACTCCAGTACATCGGTTTCATAGGAATCCTGATCTACATGCTGCAAACAGCCCTGCCTCATGAATATTCATCAAACTCATTACCACACAAGTGAGGAAACAAACCAGATTGTAGAAAGAGAGAGAGCGATAGAGAGGCACCTTTTCTGCCCCAAAACATTCTGCTAATACAAACATTCCCTGCTTCTTTTCTTACCTTTTCTTGCTCTGCAGACTGAAATATACTCCTACTACTAATCAGTGTTTGAAACAGCAAGAATATACTGAACTTTCTATAATAAGGCATGTCTGAATCCATCCTGTCTACTAAGACACCACCATATGGACAATTTGTGAAGGCAGGATAGACGTTTGATATCCTGTGTGTGGGTCAACTGTTGGCTAAAGAAAAGAAAAAAAGTTGCCTGATAAGCAGTTAAACGTAGTAAATTAATTTATGGACATCAATTTTCTTATATTGTATAACACAAAATTCAATTTCTACCGACGAATAAGTATTGTAGTCATTAAATATATTCCCTTGGATATTTCTAAAGCTCACGGCAATGCATTTTAGATCAGTACAGGTAACACTATGGTGCTTTGGAAAGCAGTCTGGAGCCTTCATTCAAAAATGTTTCCCAACAAGTGTCTGGACAGGGAGGCAACATCTTTAAATGTCTCACAACGCTCTGATGAATGTGTGTGTGTGTGAGAGAGAAACCATTAGTGGTTGTTAGTGAGATAGAACCTAAATCAATAGTTGCTCGACTATCAAACAGTTTGAGTCATACTCCCAACTGCTTCTTCTCTGGCACCCTCATTTTCGGTCCATCATATTTTGCTTGCCAAACCTAAAAGGACAAAAGTCTGAACTATTGATTTCTCAGAGCAAATGGTGAGCTCCACCTTGCCCTCACCCTCCAGTTACACTAACCTGTATCAGTGGTACAAAATAAAAAAAATAGAAACCATCATCTCATAAAAAAAATAGAAACAAATCCAGACCATCATCTCATTCAGACCATCATCTCATTCTTACACACACACACAGAAAACAGAAGGTACAAGCTTTTAAAATTCTACACAAATGTATTTAAAAGGACATGATAAACAAGATATTCCTTCACCTGCAGAAATAAAAGTGAAAACAATAATCATATCAAGCAAGCCATTTTCTGAATGTTCATCTCATCATCATTCATCATACATCATACATCAGGGATGGGCAACTTCAGTCGTGTAGAGATAAGCTCCACCACTAATCAAACACACCTGCCTTTAATTTTCAAGCGATCCTGAAGAGTGGTGTGTTCAGGGCCGGAGTGACCATCAGGAGAATTTGGAGAACTCCCAGTGGGCCGCTCATAAATTGGGCCGGTAGTAGCACTTCGGCATAAAGGCAGTTTCACGCAGGAGGTGGAGGCTGCAAATCTATAGATGATTTTCAATGAGAAGCGGTGCTTGTGCACCAGAAATCCTGTAATTTGCTCATAGCCAGCTCTTCATAAATTAGAATTATTATATAATTGCATATAAATATTCCACATGCAGTAAAGCACATGACTTTTTCCCCGCTTTCTCTCTATATTTCTTACACACACAATAAATGTTACATTACTGCTTGACTGATAATTGAATGAACTAATCGCATATCTTTACTTTGTATTTAAAGCAGCACATCAGTTTATGCCATACATTTAAAAAAAATTGTTTTATCAGTTGGCATGCTCGCTCTCACACCAGGGTTTATAAGGAACTTCTTAAGTTGAATTAACTACCTTTTTACTACCTTCAAAATATTTTTTAATACCAGCGTCACTGCGATTATCTTGACCGACATAACCATCCTCCAAAAAAGGAGGGATTTTTTTTTAGGATTGGTTGAGCCTCTTGTCGAACATTAGGATGAACAGATCTGCTTGTTTTACGGTCTCCACCAGTTTTTCTTCTTAAAATATGGTGCAATACCAAATTTGATCATGTAAGCAGACTTATTCTTGCCTAAAGCGAAGGATTTCGCTATGTCGGAGTCCGGAAACATTTCTAAACAGCTCTCCAAAGCCATCTTTGGAATTGAAAGAGTGGTGTTTAGTTGCTAGAGTCAAAACGCCACTGATTTGTGAGTCATTTAAACTAAAGTTTTGTATCTGATCAGACGACTAGACTAAAAGAAAGAAGACAGTCAAAAATACATTTAAATGCATCAATAATACATTTAAAACACTGAATCTATAAATCAAGTAAAATATTAATGAATTTTGCTGAAATAAGGTCAGTATTAGGGGAGCGCGGGGCACAAAGTAACGCGGGGTAAATGGTACCGCAGACGTTTTAGATAGTTGCAAAGGATTAAATATGACGTACTAACGGGCTTTTCACCACACTGTTTGCACATGTCTCCTGGCCATCTTTCGAGAAAGTTCAGCGAAGTTTGGATGAGAACCACAGGAAAAACTCTTTTGGCAGCATATAAATATTTTTTGTTGTAGTAGTTGTTTTTCGATTTTCGAAGTGTGTGAAAGTATGTTAGTCCAATAATTACCATCTTCTTGGCTAAAAGATGGTACAATTTTGAAAGATATGAAAAACACAGTGACTGCTAGCAGACCGTAAACACGACACCGCAGGGTTAGTTGTAACATGATGTTACAACTAAGCCGCACATTGCATAGCCTATATCAATAATCAGATATTTTGCATTGTATTAACCTATTAAAAAGTTTTAATGTTCAAAGCATAAACAAATGTAAACAAAATAAAAATATAATATTTCATTCATGTTACGCTTATGATCATCAAGACTCAACTTTTTGTAAGAAATAAAAATACATGAATCCATCCATTGCATAACATGCGTTACAAATAACCCTCTGTCTGTTACAACTAGCCCTGCTCACGGGGTAATTAGTAACATTTTACTCCTGGCGCTTTTTGCGATACTGCACAGAAACGATAGGTCCCACGAACATGAAAACAGTGATCATGTGTAGGAGAGACTTGCATGTTGTTTGTATAAAAAATATGGTTTGTCTAACCCTATTACTTTGTTCATTATTTGGCTAAAAAAAAAAAAAAAGTGTTACTTTGTGCCCCGCGCCGCTATTCGACATGCTTTCCTTGTGACGTCTCAAAACTGCTGTTTTATGTGTGTGTTTCCATGGCGACGCGTCATGCTTGTCAAGTGACGCACAGCAACCACAAAAAAAAAAAAGTATCGCATGCATTTAGTTTCTCTTATTTATTCAAAATATTCAACTTGTTCACTGATAGTTTGTGTCGCAGATCAGAGAATCTGATCTGTCGGATTTACAACACGTAAATTAAGTCACTTCTACCGAAATACATGACAGTAAGTGTCCGCTGAAGTGGGAGAAGAATAGATTGACTTTACCGCCGCACATAAACACCACAACGCCTCAGCTGCAGTATAGTCTGTACCTCAACTCGCAATGCACTGGGCACGCGCGCGAACAAACACAACCTCACGTGATATCGCTCAGGTCCTAATTTCAACATCTAAATAAATCCTCGCGAATTTAAAAAAAAAAGGCCTGCACTTAACACAAATTGAAAATATATCTAAAAAAAATTGGGCTCGAAAATTTAATACCTCGTCAAAAGACGTTTACTACTTTTTAATGGCCTTAATTTTGGCTGATTTCATTTACTACCTTTTACAACCCCGCGGACACCCTGCACACACACACACTCACACCCCAGAGAAAAAGAGTGATTCCACATAGGCCCATCTACCATGTACAAAACAGATAATAGTTGTAAAATTAAAGTTTATATAAAGTATGTTCTTGAATTCTCAGTCAATGTTTATACAACTCCATAAATGAGTGAATATTTTTGTGAGGCATTCAATCCCCGCTTTCAAATAAAAAAACTCATCAAGACAATATCAAGGTTTTTATACAGAGGTGTAAAATAACATTCCTGTTAAAACAGGGTAAAAACAAAAGGGGTAGTGGATCTTGAGTATTAAAATCCAGTGGTGAAAATGGACCCTACTCTGGCCCTGGGTGTGTTGGGTTAGGGATGTAATTTATCCCAGAATTTAAAATTAAGAAATAATGTATTTCAGATATGGATGAAAAACAAGTAAAGAAAAAAAAAATAGAAAGATTTTAGGTGTCAGGACTTAGATTATTCATCTAAAAAAGTGGAGGCCCGTATTATTTGCTAAATAAATCCCTAGTCAATTGAGGATCAAGTAACCTGCCGTGTCCCGAGCAAAAGTCTGAACTACACCAGTGCAGGAGCGTAAACAGTCATAATAGATATAGGCCACGTCCACACGAAGCCGGTGAACTCCCCATCCAATCTTCTTTTTTTCCTCGTTCTAAAAAAAAAAAATTCCTTAAACACAGCGTCGTCTCAAGAAATGTCAGCGTACACACGAAACCACTAAAACTGACTGAAGACGGTGTAGTGTATATGCCAGACCAGTATGGGGCGCTGTAATTCTGCCACAGATATACACTATACACAGAGAAGACTGAGCATGCGTATAACCTTGCGCGTTGTATACGAACCAAGAAGAAGACGAAGACGTGTTGCTGTTACGTGTGACGCAGTTAACACGTGATGTGATGACATCATCGTTTCACAAAAAATATGGATTGGCTGTACACACGAAACCGCAAGGGTGTTGTTATCAGATTTATCCACTTTAGAACCCAATTTCAAAAAATAGTGGTTTCAGTCTCCCAAAACACCGGATCCGTGTGGACGAAACGCCAATACGATAAAAAAAATGTTTACGTGACCAGTGATTCGCGTCTCTGTGTAGACGGGCCCATAGTAGCAAAAACTTTCCTTTTGATTTTAATTCTATGGGTCACAGGGTGAATAAAAAACATCACACTTTCAGTGCAAGAAACCTTGACTAAGGTTGTAATTTAACTTCAGAGATATATGAGAGTGAGAGAGAGAGAGAGAGAGAGAGATGGTAAACTACAGTCCAATCTGTTTATGTTTTCAGTGAATTAGGTCTACATGAATACTAATGAGGGCAACAAGAATTCAGAAGACAAGGAAAGCGTGGGAGAGAGGGAGAAACGGTATTCTACTGTGTCTCTAAGAAAGATGGAAATATTCATTACTGAGATCGAAATACTGGCACAATAAGTCAAAGCACTTCATACCTTTCTATGCCTCCGCCCTTACAGCTAAATATAACCGGACACACTCACACAGCACACTCTGATGTGTGTACAGATACAGCTCACGCACTTAGATGAGGAGCAAGAAAATATTTTAGCATTATATGGAAGCTCACACAAGCTTTTGCGACCACAATCCATATTTCAATTTCCATATTCTCATGTAAACGAATTCAATCACCACTACGTGTCCTCAGTGCAACTGTCTGTGTGAAAAATGATCCTATTTTCACTCACACCTTCTTCACTCCCTTATCTTTAAAATGTCTGCACACACACACACACACACACTAGAAATGGCCCTTGTCTTCATAAACCATTCGTTCATCGTCAAATCTCACGTCATCTTACAACAGTTAACCTCGAAAACAACACACACAGAATAAAACCAAGATTAATTCAACTTCAGACCCACTTCAGCTGAAATACAAGAGAGAGAGAGAGCGCGTGCCAATGGGGGCAAGACATGATCTCTGTTGCTCAGAACCCCCTGCCCCTTTTAAATGATAAGTGACTGGCCCGATTCGAGTGGTGGGAAATAGAGTTTGCCCCCTTCTTTTTTTTGCATGCTTGTCATACTTAAATGTTCCAGATCATCAAACTAATTTATATATTAGTCAAAGATAACACAAGTAAACACAAAATGCATTTTTTAAATAAGGTTGTCATTATTAAGGGAAAACAAAATCCAAACATACATGGCTCTGTGTGAAAAAATGTGGAATTGTCTTAATGTGTGCCAAGGAGGAATGCCAAGTGTGGTTAAACAATCTCTAAGGATCAACAACAAACTCCAGACTGGAACTTCAAATGAGACCGGATTCTATGGTCAGATAAAACAAATTAAAAAGAATAGCCTTTCAGCAGCCTCCCATCAGATGGCTTTGGTGCAAACAGGGATAAAAGGTACCCCATGCCCAGTTAAATATATTGCTGGATCTTTAATGTTGTGGGACTATGTTTTTGCTGGAGATCCTGGACTTCCTGTTTTGACAGTTTATTGGCATAACAGATTTTTTCAAATACCAGTAGTTAAAAAAAAAAATCAGAACCTGACGGCCCCTGCTAGAAATCTTATAACGGGCCGTGGCTGAATTTTCCATCAAGACAATCCAAAACAAACATAACATTTGTGTCACAAAAGGAGCACAAAAAGAAGCTTCTGCCATGACCACTCCAGTCCCCAGACCTGAACCCAAGAGAAAATGAAGGATGAACTGAAGAGGAGATCAACAGAGCTGTGAATCTGAAGAGATTCTGTACGAATGAATGGTCTCTGATCTCAAACACATCAGACATTATAGAAAAGTGCTATTTTGGCCCAAAAAAAGGAGGTTGCAAAAAGTTATTTAATAAAAGGGTGCCAATGTGTTTTCAGAAGAAAAGCACTTATTGCATAATGTGATTTTCCCCCAACTTTCAATTATTTTATTTCAATGAAAGGTTTGCAAAGTTGAAAGCATAAACAATGCAGATTTATTTATACAGCCATCTTTGATCATATTTACCAGGGGCTGCCAATAATTCTGCCCACAACTCTATGTATTCATTGTGTCATTGAGTCAGATTGGTAACCCGAAGGTTGCGGGTTCAATTCTCAATCCAGTTCACGTAACACACCCCCAGACACATAATGTGCCTTGTACACCTGATACATACCACAATTAATCAATATAGAACTGCAATCGGCATTTAACAGCAAGCTTGTGAATCAAAAGTGAATCGTGAAATTTGTGTAAATTCCCAATCACTACAACCAATTAAATATTCAGGGTTTTTTTTATTTCAAAATTCAAAACCTGCTGCCTTGCCATATATGCAAGTCTACCTACTAGTTCTCACACTGTGTTTCCAAGTTAACATTGTCAGATTGTTGTGTTTTATACTACTTCCTCTTTCAAAGGCACCAGCTGTCTTCTAGCATACGACTCAGACATGGTAAATATGTGGTTGTTCACTGGGCAAATATTAAACAAACACTTTATCAGGGACTTATTAAACAAATAACAATCCATGTTTATTACACCCAAGCAAGCCATTTAATACTGTTAACATTACTGATTATTTAAAAACAACAGCTTTAAAAAAAATTATAATAACAATCTGAATATTTCAGCACAGCAATCTCTCTCTTTCGCAGTCTGCCGCCTGGTCTCGGGTTTGTTTGTTCATAAATTACAACTGTTCATCATTCGAGGCAATTTGGTGCGTAATATCTTGGCTTTGATGGAGCTGCTGACTAATTGATGGATTACTTTATTTTCGAATAGCGGAAACTGCCAAGCCAGAGTTGCGATAGTAAATCTCTCCGCAATGAAAGAAAGCATCACATTTACACTGGACTTTAATCAGAGCTTAATGCAAGAGTTTATTCAGACACGCAACATCAGCACCATTTTACACAGCTAATAGTTACAGCAAAGAATCTGTCATTTTTGACACACCTGCTGAGCAACCCCTGTCTGACAAATCATAATCCATAACAGCCAGATTTAAGAGGGGGAAAAACCCAAATGGGAATGCAAATGAGCCAACTTTTAACAGACAAAATCTGCAGAATTTTCCAAAACAGATTTAAAGATGCAAATAGAAGTTTCATTGTGCTGCTGTATAAAAGAAGAACAATGCTGAACTCACATGAATATCATAGACTAGAAGAGACAGGCTACAGCTCTTAAATATTCGTAAAACAGTGGGAAGTGGGTCAGACTGATTTCAGGATGTATGCTAAAATGCCAGAATAAATATGGAACTACAAAACGTGTGCGCAACAACAGATGGGAGATGTTTGACGTGTTTAAAATAAGCAGTGTACTCAGAGAAGTTTCACCATTTCGTCGCTGGACATCAGACAGATTAGAAAAACCAGAAACGACATTAGCTAAGCATTTTCACTCAATCTGCCTGTCCATCTCCTTCCAACACACTCAAGAAACGCTCTCTGTAACTGTATATGAGGCCACACTCGCACAGGATTGCACTGAATTGTGGGATTGCCAACAGAGGAAGAATCAAACAGAATGCTGAACTTCAGGCAAAGGATGAGGAAAACATTGTGACATTCATCATTTCAACATCTGCGGTCAATAAAGCTGGAATTTCTAGTAGATCAGTGCTTAAATCACACTAACATATTACTGCTACTATAATAAATCTGCGTGCGTCAATGTTAAAATGTTTGGGTAAAGTATTACGTTTTGAAAGAAGAAATTCTGCAATTTTAATAAATTATGAAATGTTATTTATTCCTGTGATGTAAAAACTGCATTACTACATCATCCTTCAGAAATCTCTCTAAAACGAAGATTTAATGCTCAAGTAACATTTTTCTTATCATGATTATTATTATTATTATCATCATTATTGGAGCTGTGCTGCTTAATATTTCTGTGAAAACCTTTTTTTCTAGAATTCTTTAATAAACAAAAACTGTATTTATCTGTAATCTACATGTTTACGGTCACTTTTTATTTAATGCGTCCTAGCTGAATAAAAGTAGAACTTTTATTTGTATTACTAACCTCAAACTTTTTAGCAAAGGTAAATTTTTACATCAAGTATAAGTTAAATGTGTCAAAAGAACCTCTAAAAGTAATCCAATTCCATAATGACAACATAAGCTGCACTTTTACACCCCTAAAGTGGCAGAGCAGGTGTTTTAGGCGGCAGATTTCTTCCATGCCACTTGACACATATGGTTAGTCACATTAGATGTGACACAGGTGTGGGTAAAACACTGGGGGGTTTCTTCAGCTCTGACGTGTTAGTGAAGTGTGTTCATACAAACATCATTTCATTACAGTCTTCCCTAATAAACGACCAGCTGGATACCCAGAGCTGATCTGAACCCATACATGAGCGGCACAGCCACCGTTCCGCTTCACAACCACCCCAGACAGACCCACTTGTCAGCTGTGCCTAATTCCTGCAATGCAGCAACCCATTCAACACGTCTGCGTGAACGCGATCATGAACGCGGCTCCGTTTCTGGCAAAGAGCGCCCCTGCATCGCCGCACTGCGCATGCGTAGAACAACTTCCCACTATCTGGCAGGATGCGTGGGGAGTATACGGCGCATGCGCGGCAAGTGCCTTCCATTCATAGTCAATGCAGGATCAGTATTAAGCAAGGCTTGTGTCACAGATACCCAGGCCTCTGTCCAAAAACAACTTACCAGCCCTTACAACAATGCTCAAGTACTGCATTGAATCTAACAGGGCACCATAACCTCAAACACATCTTCCAAGGCTATACTGGACGTATGACATAACAAATGCCCGTGCAAAACACATTTAGTAAACAAGAATAAAACACAACAACCTGGAGCAGGTGGAAGAGTCAGTCTGCTCATCTAATATCATGACAGTTGGCAAAATAATTACTCATTTGACTACAACCCCTCAGTCGTTCGTAGGTTAAAATATTTAGCTATCAATTCACAAAAATGCACTGCTAAAATCACGTTAAATAGCTGTTTTTGTATTATATAACAGTCATAAAGTAATAAGACTGGCAGGCGCAACAAGAGGCTAAGCTAGTTAGCACTACAACAGCAGCCTGAAACAAGCTCAAATATTGCCGAAACGGATTCTCCAAACGCGCTGTTTTCACTCTTACGAAGCTAATCAAAGGGTAAAACAGAAATATATGACATCTCCTGGCGTGTTGTGATCTGTTTGGGTTTATACACTTACCTTTTTATGAAGGTAAACTGTTTTACCGTATCGGATATTTTTCTATGGAGCGGCTTCACGTCCGGGTTAAATGAATGACGGGAGACGGGAGCGCGCACGTACTCGGGTGCGCGCACTGTGCGATTTCTGTAAAACCCAATGTAAATGTCATTTTAAAATTATCATTTTAAAACATTGAATCTCATCTCATGTTATTGTCCCTGTCATCCGTGTATTTCGGTGAAATGAATGAGAGCTATGTCATTTCATATATTTCCTTTTAAAGTCTATTTAATTTTATTTCGTTTTTTTTTAATGTATAGACTAATAGCACAATTTGTTACTGTTTGTCTTTCACTGTCTGTTTTTTTTTCTGTGTGTGTGCAGCCTATTGCATGTAAAATAATGACAATAATAGCCTATATTTATAGAACTATCATGGCAATAACTGCTAAACTTACTTAAAAAATTAAAAAAACAAACTTAAAATAACTTTTTTTAAATTGCTATGTTTCCTTAATTTTGTATTATTGCTGTTATTATTAGTATTATCATTTTTGTTGTTAATATTATTAATAATAATGTAATAGTAATAATGTATTTATTGTTAACTGTGATGTTTGGAAGAACATCTGAATTTCTTTCAATTAACATATTCTCTCTGGTTACAGTTGGCAATGTTTATGAGGGAAAAGATTTATTGCCATGCTTGATTGCATGCAATAATTATCACAAATGAATAAACAAGCATATTCTCTCTCTCTCTCTCTCTCTCTCTCTCTCTCTCTCTCTCTCTCTCTCTCTCATGGCCATTGTGTCATCATTTGAAGGTCATTAGTCTGTTTGGCTACAGGTTGTGTGTTTTTCCACTAATCCTGTGAAGTTTATAAGGGTGTGATGTTTGGGTGTTTTTTGAAGCTTGTGTTCTTCTTCCAATCTAGGCTCTGAAGGGAGGCACGAATCAGCGCCAGCAGATGTTCATGAAAAAATGACTCTGTAAAAAAATAAAATAAATATGCAAAAAGAGTTGGAAGGAAGAAAAAGGGGAATAATATACACAGAGTAAAAATATGCACAGCTTCTCAAACCATGAACGTCACTGTTTGTTAAACCTAAACGGCCAGCTTAAACTCACTCTTCGCTAGAAGTCTTCTAAATGTTCCTGCTTCTAACATAAAATAAATAAGTGAAGCTTTTAAGCGCTTTGAATTTTCCACTGTGCTATATATATATATATATATATATATATATATATATATACTTGCCTTGTCTGTGTTAGATTTGCAATATTGTTCTCAAACTATATCTATTTTGTGATGGGGAAAAAAAATCTAGATATACTGTAAGTGAAATTTCAGTTATTCATGTATAATAAATTATATAATTTTATGTAGAAGAAATATCACAAGAGCAAAATACCATCGGGCTGAATAAGATTCGGCCATGGCCTCGAGGCACAGGTAATCACAGCCACGCTGATACTCATAATTGCATTTTTCTGAATGGCAACTCAACAGTTTGTCCATCTTCTTACCTAATGGCAACAAGTTGGCTTACCCTTATGATCCCATTAACCACGGTAATTGTGTTGAACTAGAGTTCTTGATATCAGAATCCTGTTTAGAGTTCTCTGTTGTTAATATGTGACACCAATTAAAGCGTGCAGGGCCAGTGTATCCCATCCACAAATGACACAGTGTTGACGGTACTTGACACTCTCCAGCATTAGCTGAGGGTGTTTTAAGAGAGTGAGAATCACAAATTACACCACTGAAATGTGCACACTATCAAGATGAATGTAATAATGTTTTGATATTCATAATATTCAGTCATTTTCATCATTAAGCATCTCTTTAAATCATCATGATTCAAACTGGTCTCCATTTACTTTCTTAATATACATTCCTGCCCCCAGTCTTATAGTGAGCAAATCATCAGTGCATATTATTTCAAAGAAAACAATATCTGTCATCTGAACATTTTGTACAAATATAATAACTTGCTTAGTGTTTCAAATGACTTTCCTTTTCAGCTGACATCACCAAGGAGGTCTATAATACTTAGAGAAAGCTATCCGTTGGCATTCCCATTCATCTCAATGGCAGTTCCTTGGCTGTCTGCCATCTTTGCTCATGGCCGCTTAATTTTGTAGAATAGTATTTTAGCCAATAGCCTATCTATTGCAAATCATATTTTTACTTTCATTTCTTTACTTTTAAATTATTTCCTGACATGCTTCTCTGATGGCACCACAAGAATAAACAGTCCAACGCTCCTCACTTTCTTGAGCTTTGACATCATGTATGAACTCATTTAAAGGGTCAGTTCATCCAAAAAAAGGAAATTCTGTCATTAATTACTCACCCTTATGTCGTTCCAAAACCCATCTTTGGAACAAGCTTTCTGTCCCTCTTTTAACAGCCTGCAACTACCACTTTCAAACCCCAAAAAGGTAATAAAAACATTACAAAAATAGTCCATGTGTCTCCAGTGGTTTAAGTGTTTAGTTTGTTAAAAAATACATTATATTAATCTCCAATCTGCGTTCACGAGAGCACCATGGCAAATGTGTTTTGTTAACATGAGCACAGACGTTGCGTGAATGTGCGTTGGAGAGTCATATTTTGTAAAGGGGTTACTTGTGGGGTAATCCCCAAACAAACCATTTTAGACTACTATTTGCGTGATTTTTTAATGAATTCTTAACTTTCTGAGGCCGTCTTTAACATTTTGAACGTGGTAGTTGCGTAGGCTGTCAATGGAGGGACAGAAAGCTCAAAGATTTCACTGAAAAGATCTTGAATCTCAGAAGACTAACAAAAGTCTTATAGGTTTGGAAAGACATGAGGGTGAGTAATTAATGACCGAATTTTCATTTTTGGCTGAACTAACTATTTAAAGTAAAAAAAAAAATAAATAAAAAATGAAAAATAGAATAAAATATATAAAACAATAAAACAAAAAACACAACAGAACAGAACACAAAAACACAACACAAAACAGTCAGAATACAAAGCCGCTTCTGAAATGCAGACAGATTATTTGCCCTAATATAGTATAGTCCTGGCATTATGCAAAAACAGACAAACCTTTACCAAACCAACTATTATTTTTTTCATTCTGGAATGTACTATTCATGATCCAGTAACACAAAAGAAAACTGGTATTCAATCAATTCCCAATGGGCAAAATCAAGTCCCGCCCTGGATTTTTCTCATTGAATATTCAGTTTCACTCAGTAATATAATCACATTTTGGAATGATTGATTGTTTGCAAATCCAGTTTAAAGCTGACTGCAAACAACAAGTTTATTTCTTATTCTCTGTTTCTCACCAGTCCCAGCAACACTATTAAAAGCGACCTTTTGCTACAATGTTAGCCATTACTCTGTGTGTGTGTGTGTGTGTGTGTGTGTGTGTGTGTGTGTGTGTGTGTGTGTGTGTGTGTGTGTGTGTGTGTGTGTGTGTGTGTGTGTGTGTGTGTGTGTGTGTGTGTGTGTGTGTGTGTGTGTGTGTGTGTGTGTGTGTGTGTGTGTGTGTGTGTGTGCATTGTTATCAGTGGAGTCTACAATTCAGTGTTGTAATGTAATCATACATAAATAAGCATGAGGAAGTCACAGCTCAACAGGGGAGCGGAGGAGAGAAAATAAAGGCAGTGTAATTAAAGCAGCAGTACCCTCACACATATTAACCAGGGAATATGTGACGGAGTGTATGATTTACACACACCCACCATTTCCAACCCACGTGTCTGTGTATCACTTACCGTTCCATTGGCCCATGCAAAAATAATTAAGCATCTTCAGAGAGGAATTGGGTTACCTGCACATTACAGTGAGAGAAGTAAGGCTAGCTCACACTGGGGACCTGGAGGAATGAACACTGGGCGAGAGATGAAGAAATTATATGAAGAGAGGGAGGGAGAGATGAGAAAGATGGCTCATCTGTGATGCACAGTCCCACCTGTGCATATTAGCACCATCCAGTTACCATGGTAAAATGTTTTCTAGTTTGTCTGTTTATGGACCTTGTATTTTGATGTAAATGACAATAAGGCTGCTATTGGCTGTTACATTGCATTCATGATTGTTTGGCCATATAAGTTCAAATTTGAGTTTTGTGGCTTCTAGGTCATCGCTGTGTATGAAATTGCATACGTTACTACATTTCTTGCTGGAAATAGTAAGTCGTCCAGGTACTTTTCAACTACTGTTTTTCGAATACTGTTTTTGAACTGTCAGTCCAAAAGAAAGAGAGGGATTTAATAGCAAGTGTAGAGTTTTATTACTCAGAAACACAGTGAACAGAATGAGAAAATAGTCAGTAGAGTGGCTGGTCAGGATGGCACAGGGACACAATGGGCAGAAGCTATGTGTACTGTGTGGTGGAATAATCCCAGTGAAGCCATAGTAAATCCAGGACCGCCGATGCCGAGAACAGACAACGATCAACGATCTGACAACACAAGGGTGGTTAGGAATGGCTGAAATAGGCAGAGGTGATGAGTAGCAGGTGGAGATGATGAGGTAATGAGCAGATGATCAGTGACCACACCCCCCACATTCACCTCACACTCACACAGATAGAGGAGTCAATGAATTAGTGAACCGTGACACGAACTTACTACTCTGTTTTGAACACAATACATGTCTTGCATGACCCTGAAGAGGTTATTTTGTATAAATGACCAAATTAATGTACATTCTACATTAATTAATCTACATATTAAAGAATTAAATAGACATGAAATGTTGATTTGAGTTAATGTTATTTTGTAAATTTACCTGTATGTGAGTAAAGTTAGAATAGAAAAAAATGATGTAGTCCATGACAAATGTACAAATCGGCCAAGCATCAAAACAAACAATGAAACAATATTACAATGATGATAAAGTCACCATGACTTTAATCAAAACTGACAATTCTTATTTTGTCATGCAATATTGCAGCGTCTATTTTACATTTTTCCATGCACATGTTTTCTTCATCTTTGTCTTCTTCTTTTTTGACCTAGTAATCTTAACAGCTTACCCTCCCTTTTTCAGCAACATCATTTGCACAAGGACGGGACAGCCTGTCACTCACATGACATCACAGCATTCTCAAACCACAACCATCCTGATGGACAAAATCCTTTTTTTTTCTTGTCTGCAAAGCCATTCACCCTGATATGCATCATCATTATAATAAAGAAAGGGCTTTTTCAAACTTCCATTTCATGTAGCTTTAAAACTGAAGTCTGTTATCACTTTCACTATCGCTAAAGTTCTGAATGTATGGAAGTTGTTGTGAGAAATCGGGTACACAATAACATTCATTAAAGATTTGTATACAATTGCTTACTTTTGATAGAGACGATTCGGAAATACATTGTCGCTTATATATATATATATATATATTCTTTTATTTTTCTTATTTGCCATGGACGATAGCAAATACTACAAAATATCTGACCACTAAATTCTGCATTTACCATTTAGAATAGACCTTATTCGCAGAAGTGCCATCTTTGATTTTTAACGTGAATGAAAGCGAGGCTTTGAGGGATTGACACAAATCTCTTAAGTGGGTTGTTCTAATACTTCAGTGTGTTTTCGGATTGTTCTGCTGACGAAACAGTGCAAAAATATCTTTCCAAGAAATGTCAGTAAACAGAAAACTCCAGACATTATGAGCAGTGGAAAATTATAAGTGATCTCAGAGCTTTATACAGCTTTTTTGCAGCGGATGTCATTGAAAAACGTTAAGTCTATCCCTCACAGCCTCGCATTCATGCCTTTAATTATATAATATAAAAATAGGGACTATAGAGTATATAAGACAATCTTAACATGTAAAATAAAACCGATTTTATTAGGCTACTGTGAGTGTATATGATTTAAAATGTAACCTATTTTTAAAAGATTCACTATTCATTTATTTATATATAAAACTTTTTAATGAGGAACAATTACAGAGTGCATCTTTAACAAGAGCAAAGTATGAACTATCAGAGAGCGGAAAGACCCATTATATCCAAATAATTGGAATATGTTTCTTGAAGGGTTAGCTGACTTATAATTCTAGTACGGTTCGTCGGCTTTGGTCACATGATGACCATGATGTCTTCTTCGCTACACGCTACTAAAAGTGAGCACGCCAAGACAAAACAATCAAACTTACCATGAAGAGGAAATTATCCTTGAGAAAATGTACACAAAATATGTCTCATAGGAAACAAACCTTCTCAAGAAGAAATTTACAGTTGTTTGCAATGAATCATGTTTGTTGTAAAGGGGACAAACTCAATGTCAGGTGTTTGCTTTATCTCTTCTACCCCTTTGTAAGTGATTTTATAGCAACAATTACTCAGAGAGAGGATGGGAGATAAATAAAGGAAGTGACATGGTAAATACAATGGATTATGAACACTCCAACAGAGTATAGCAGGACGTTTAGAGAGGATTTGCCTGTGAGCATGTGATAACCGCCGCCTTGTTTTTTCCCCAGTTAGCCATTCCGAACTAAAAGAAGGTGCTGTCGAAGGACACGCTTTCTATAAAAACAGTAAAATCAGACGACATGGCGGAAGGGGGAAGGACAATAAATAACAGAACGAAAGAAAAAACTAATTTGATTACTTGGCTGCACTTTAAAACACAATGGCAGATAATATGAATAATTAATTGTAACAGGTTCTTCTGACGAGGCGCTTGCAGTTTAATTACTGAATGTGTTGTTTGCACAAGCGCGCTGTAGATTAGGGCATTTCAAAGAGAAGAGCTGGAGAGGGCGAAAGAAAGAGAGAGAGAACAGACTGAAAGAGTAGAAAAGAGGGCTGAAAAGTCTTTGAAAACTAAACTCAATTGGTTCCACTGTCAGGGTTCTAAGGATGTTGAAACGAATCTGTTGCAGCTCTTGTCTACGCGTCTTTATCAACCCTGCTCCAAATGTCAACATGAGTCCAAATGTCAAAGATGGCAAATTCGGTTGAGGTGAAAGCTCAAATGTCTTTGTGCCTGCTGGATCAACAGCAAGTGTGTACGTGTGTGCAGTGCTGTTATAATGTGCAAATATGCCTTGTGGTCCACAGAGAGCTGGATGCTCACAGAAAATCTGCATAATAATTAGTTAGGGAATAGACAGCAGCCCCTTATCAGTTCTAAGTAAGAGGAACTCAGAAATAAACACACACATACAGCGACACACACAACAAGCAAACACACAATAACGCATACAAACAGAGCCAGAGCATTATTTTCTTGAGTATTTTGATTCTTTCACCCACACAATGTATATTAAGTGAAGAATGTGGGCATACCAGCAGATGCCAGTGAGATGTTTCTTCATATGTATGCTGACGCTTGTGTGCTTTCTTCACCTCTCACTTGACTCTGCTTCTCTGTCCTCCTACCAGATACATGACTGGGCCATAATTCTTTTAAAAGGGTCAGATTTAGTTTTAGTTTGTACACTTTTTTTCATTTCTCTTTTTTGCTGTGCCTCATTTTGTTGCACTTAAATGAAATCCCACATACTGTAATTTTTTGTCAGAAGACAAAATAAACAGACAGATAATGTCCTGGTAGTTAATTCCCAGTACTTTTTCTGTAAAATTATTATTATTATTTATTTCCTTTGAGCCTAAAACAACAAAATGCAATACGTAATTCAAAATATGAGTACAGATAAATACAGATAACTCCATCATATTAAAACCACCCTTTTAAATAGCATAAATAGCAGTTTCCTAGAATAGGTTTGCATGCATCCAAAGTCAGAAAAAAACACTTTTTCATTTTCTTACAGTCTGAAATACTTGGATCAAGAACTTCCTCTAAACCCCTCTTTTCCATGAGCCTACTCTGAACCGATTGGTCTGATGGCCCAAGATCTAGATCTACACGCACACCAAAAACTAAATGCCCATTGCCATGTCTGAATTTCAGTTCTGGATGCTTCCTTAAGACTTGTGTACACAATCCATGTCCCAATTCAGAGGCTGCATCCTTCGACGCAAGCACTGCGCTTGTTACTGTGACAGCTGCCATTGATGAGCCGAAGTAATATTGCTACTGAACTTTTTTGAAAGCTACATTCAGCTGTCTGAAAACAAAACAGGGTTCACAACCTGGGGGGTATTCCAGAAAGCAAAGTTATCTTACCATCAAACATAACCTAAACTCTTGCTTGATTAATCCAAACCTTGCTTACTTAATGTATGTTGATTCCAGAAATGCATCCTGGAGTAAGTTCATCCAACCCAGTGTATGTTCAAAGTTAACTCGCAAGAAAATCTCGACAGAACCCACGAGTCACCACGGAAACGTTAGCTAAGAAAAAGTTAGTTCAGTTCACCTCTGAACTAAACTAAGCCTCAAACTGAACTTGCTCCAAGGCAGGTTATGTTCAGAGAGTAAGTTACTATGGTTACTTACATACCGTGAAAGTTTCCTCCGCTTTTGGAACCAAAAGCTGAGTTATCTGCTTGCTTGCACACGTCACATAACCTGCTTTCTGGAATACCCCTGTGCGAAATACATTTACCTTGGTCCATTTATGTAAATAAACAAAGAGTATAAACTATCTGTAAAATTTGAACAATATCAACGTTTAAACTTCTTTAAGGTTTTTTTTTTTTTTTTGTATCGTTACCTATTCAAGTAAGTTAAACTCTAAGGATCCTTCGTCACACCGCTGTTACACATTTGGACTTTGAACGTAGCCTTCAGAGGATGCAGCCTCTGAATTGAGACACAGCTACAGTGATACAAAACAGAAATGATGGTGTCGGTTTTCCCGGAGCCAATGAAGTCCATAAGGCTGGCATAATGCACATTTGATACAAACCTACTTAGGTTCGTACAGGAAACAAAACTGGGATTACTAATAACTTGTTTCAGGCAATTTAGAATTTCTTTTGAGAGACAATAACTTCATTTATCATGCACTTTGCAGACCCATTACATTCACAAACAGCTATATTATACACTACATGAAAAGTAATAGCCAGACAGCATAATAACGAGACACTTTGTTATGGTACAATAAGGGTTATATATTTATTTTTTTACAGACTTTTCTGAGAGTGCGTTTTATTTACTTTTATTCACGAATAACAGGATCTATCCTGTTTCCTCTGATTAGGTGGGTCAAGCTACTGAATACCAAATAGGCATCTTTGATGTGTAAATGTGAGTGGTCAAGAGTTTATTTGATGCCAGAAAGAAACCAGAAAACCAGAAAAACTCTGATATTCTGAAAGTTATAGTATTTTGTTATAGTACTTAAAAAAAACATCTTTATGCATTTGGCAGATGCTTTTATAGTCCATGGCCATCCCTGAAGTCCTGCTAAAATTGCATTGACACAAACAGGCACATACACACAAATACACACGTAATCAAATACACACATAATCACAGCAGATTATTTAGCTTGAGCCTACATCTCCGCTGGGAGCATCCAGAAGACCTCAGTGAACAAATCAAACTGCTGAACAGATGAAATAGAAAATGAGGGAAAACAAATGAACGGGGAAGAAAGAGTATCATTAAAGGTGGAACAACAAGGTTATGTTTAAACGCATCATCAGGCCATATGGTGCAAAAGTTCCATGACAGGACTGCATCTCTGTAGTCTTCTAAAGAGAAAAGAGCTCTCAGCAACGTGAGATAGAAGCCAAATGTGTGTGTGCTAGAGATGACCATTTAAATGCTCTTCTGCGGAGGCAAATTAGAAAGATATTTACTTTCATTCTTTTAATCTACTGCCTTAAAAGCCCTCCTCTTAATATTCTCCACACAAGACAGCTCTGACCCACACAGAAAAGAATACAAACGAATGAACATGAATATACAGTTTCCAACCAATTAGGGGTAACCATTGGAAGAGAGTCTTATGATCTTCAAATGTTGTTTATTTAACTTGCTCCATTTTACCCCATGGAGAGAAAATGCAAGTGCCATGTGTGCACAACGTCCCTTTCTAATGACAGGCTTAAATTAACTTGAAATGTTCTTGGATGCTTTTCACTGAGGAGAAAGATCTTCATTATGATCCTGTGGGGGGGGGGGGGGAGATATTATATCTCAATCGTTTCTCCACAACAGAAATAACAATTAAAGAAGAGCATATGGAGATTTTTAATTAAATAGAAACATCTAAGATGGTTAAAAAATGCTAAATTTAAATGAAATATTACGGAGCCCCTAAAGGGACATGGTAGTGGAAACAAATATATATAAGTATTCAAAGTACTTTTCAAAGTACAGTGGAATCCACTTATCTCGACCTCGTTTAACTCGCCAACCCTATTATGTCAACTGCCAAACTCCCTATTTGTCTTTGCATTTTCTTATCGGTTATGTCGATTATTTATGTCGCCGAACCCTAATATCTCGAGCACAAAAGAGGGACAAATTCGCCACTTAACATGGTTATCTCGTGACTAATGATCGTACTGAGTTCACTGCGTATGCGCCGAGTTCGCGTTGCACGTTTATGCCATGACCATTTTTGACATCGACAAAGACGTTGTTACTGATAAAAGCTTAGAAGCATTTGTTTTCAAGCAGACCGTTAAAGGCAAAATGCAACAAAGCATTGTAGAGTTTGTAAAGAAACCAAAGTAACCGCGTGTGCAATACTATTCAGAGCTGTGTCAGAGCGAAATGACTGTGTTATGAGTGAATGTGTTTGTGTGTGTTGTGACTGTGTTTACGCTGTGAGCGAAATTGTGTTTGCAATGATGGAGAATATAATTAAAGGTTTATATCGAGAATCAAAGGTGTTTTATTATTGTATTCTGGTAAATCTCTGCTGTTAGTTGGTGCACATATGCCTTTTGTTGTTAGCAAACATTGTACAGTGTATGTACATTTTTATAGCATGCCGATCGCTACATCAAATAGATCACCATATTAGCATATTACTTTGGTTATCTCGATCATTGGTTATCTCAACGCTTTTTTGAAACCCCCAAGGCCGTTGACATAACCGGATTCCACTGTATTTTAAGGAAAGATTTCATCTAATATTTCTACTTAATTTATTTTATAGCTTTGTTTAAGTTAGTAGAAATGTTTTTTAATAGTTGTAGTTAATAAAGCAGAAAGAGAACTGCAATATACAGCATGAAAGTGAGTAAATAATGTCTTCAGGAGAACCTACTCTCCCAATATTACTAAACTAAACAAGAGGAACACTTGCCACTCAGAAGTATTGGCATTCTGAGCAGGCTGAGATAAATATGTTACAACAGCTCAGTCAGTTCCTGCAGTACTTACCAGATGAATGCTCTGTTTGCTATTTCAGAGTTTCCAGCCTGTGTCGACTCTCAGAAGTGTCAATTATTAATATCTTAATTAGCCAGTGAAACATGAAAAGTGTGTTTGAGGTATTTGATCTGAAAGCTGCCTGGAAGGATGCAGCCTGTTTCCAGAGTCTCACTCGTGGAATTCTAATCGCTGTGTGGAATGATGGAATACTGATTTTCAGGACAGAAGAAAACAAAAGCCAGGCGATGGGTTCATTTATTCACAGAACATTTTTAAGTGGGTCACATAAACAGATTATTTTTCGAGATTGACCGTCACAATGAACAGGTTTTAAGGCAAGAGTAGCGAATTCATTTTTACATTTAGGTTACAGCGGGGCCAAAGGCACACCGGGGTAAAAGGCGCGTTTAGCTTTATTCTCTTTTTAAATCACGAATAGCACAAAAATTCAGCTTTGTACTTTTTTGAACAACCAACTTTTATGAAACACATGGACATTCTGAAAGTTTATTCTGCACTAAAGTCTAATAATCTAATACTTATAATATCTAATAATAAAATCTAACACTTACAGTTTTTTTAGATGTTGTACATTTATGTTGCTAATGAAAATCGATAAAATGAATGTCTATATTTTGAGACAAAGGTCTTGTAAATGATTTTCAGCTGTGCTTAAAGAAACCGTTTTTCAATAATGGAAAAATATGCAAGTATGGTATTTGGGGTAAAAGGCACCCCTGCCATTGGGGCCAAAGAAACAATAATTAACATCTGGCTGACTTTTCCATTTGTTGACATGATAAGGTTAGATTCAGAGGGTAAATATCATGTCAAATTGGGTGTCCGCCTTAGAGACAATCACCATATTTATAATGTAACCATAATATTTACAAAAAAATATGATACTGAACAAAATTTTTTACTACTGTAATTATTTATTCAATTATGGGATCTCATTCAATGTTTTCAGGGTCATTACTATTTAATAATTTAGTTTCTGTTTTTTTTAATTAAAATTTCAATGACAGTAATTAATTATTTTATCATCAATTATGGTAATTAATTATTTAATTATAATGTTCAATAAAAACATACTTAATGTTCATTTCAACATTTACTTATATATTATTAAAATCAAAAGTTGTATTTGTTAACATTAGTTGAGACACTGTGAACAAACATGAACAAACAATGAACAGCTGGATTTTTATTAACTAACATTAACAACGATTAACAAATGCTAGTTGTTAATTCATGTTAGATAATACATGAACTAATATAAACAAATGAGACCTTATTGTACAGTGTTACCATTCTGTCTACTAGTAGAGACGAGTAACCACACAAACAGCTCAACACTAGACTCATTAAAGATGCCATCGAATTTTTAATTAAGCCTCATTAGAGCCCAATAAATGTGCATGTGGTGCTACCAGCGGTTGTGTGTGGGTGATTGACGGATCGAAATATTATCTGTATGCAAACTCTATCACAACACCTCCATTTTATCTCTCTTTCTTCCATCAACTCACTCTGTCTATCTATAGCTGGCCTGTTCATAATTTCACACAAAGCCGTGTCCTAGAACTTCATCAGCAAAAAAGAAAAGCCCACAGCCTTTTGAAGAACAATATCTATTCATCCATTACATTCATATCTGGCCAAAAAAAAGAAAGAAGAAGTTGTTCAATCCATGTTGTGATGAAAATGTGAATGGAACAGTTTTGAGATGGAAAAAGGGATGTATCAAAAAGCTGAGCAGGAAAGAGAGGTGGATAGAGGAAGTGAGAGAGAGAGAGAGGTTAGCAATGCATGGCCTGGATTTGATGGTCTTAGGTCAGAACCGTTTCTGCCTTCAAACACAAATGGGGTTTCAATCCCTCTCATTCTATCTCTACAGGAGGTCCACTGAGTGCATGCACACACACACACACACATACACACACAGCGTCAAGAAGCAGGTCGTGGTGACCTCCAAGCTCAAATACAAACCCTAAATCTTTTGAATCTCACATTGATTTCTGCACACAGAGAGGGCAAGCAGCACATTTCACCAATTGTGACACACACAAACACAACACAAAACAGAAAACTGACACCTAAAGGACAGAGTATTGCATGGATATATATATATATATATATATATATATATATATATATATATATATATATATATATATATATATATATATATATATATATATAAATTTAATTAAAATGTCCAATATAATAGATCACATTGAATTTTTCAAGTTTAGCATTTGCAATTTCAGCGCTGGAAGGCAAAAACAAAGACACCAACCTTAAAAATATAGCCATCGTATTTTTTATAAGTGGCGTCTTTGTATTTGCCTTCCAGCGTTGACATTTATATAGATGTGACTTCAGCAAATATTAAGTTATTTACCTCAAGAAGTTAAGCTATGAGCTTTTTTTTAAAGATGAATTTATAATATGATCATTTTTGTACAGCTTCATAAATGCTAGGAAGAATACATTACTCTTGATTCTAAGTCGTTTTAATCTCTTTACTGAATTACTCCTTCCACTTGCAACTAATAGGCAGCCACGTACATATCTGGAGAATGTTTTATATTAAAACATTTTAATTAATTGTTATCAGTAATTATTCCAAACATAACACAAACGAGTTTCCTACAGAGAGTACATTTAAAAAAAATACTTCAATTAGTATTACTGTTAAAATTAGCTAATATTGATTTAAGTATTTTATATTTTTATGCTTTGAGGAGAACGTTTGTTTATACAATAGAAGATGGAAAAAATGTATACATTAAAAAAGAAAAGATACTGGATCTGTTATGTTTTTAACTGTAACGCTCTGTAGTTGCTTGTCCAATAAACATTGGGCTAGCAAAAGTGTTTATATTATGTGTACAACTATTTATTTTATTTCAAAATGTGTATAATATGTCCCCTTTAAATGCAAATTAACTGTAGTTAAACTCTTCACACCATTTCACATCCTGGCATCAATCTCAAGATCACACTAGTGGATGAAAATCGAAGGTCAAGCATTTGGACTGACTTATCACAGTGTTTGATCTTCATGGTCAGATTTTAACCTCCAGTCCAGTCACACGGCAAAAAGTAGCATTAGCCAGCTAACAGAGTGGAAATGGAGAAATGCAGGCTGATGAGCTTGGCCACTTACGCACGTTGCTGTGGTAACTCTATTATAAGGAAGGTAATAGAGAGCGACGTTTGTTTGTAAGCTTGGAATTTGTTTAATTATGGAACTGCAAGCAGAGCTGGCTCTCATTTACATATGTAAATCCAAAGCAGGATTGGATGGAATAGTTTTGGCACAGATATGGATATCATTTATCTCTCTCTCTATGTTATGAGAGATTTTTCTTTATTGTATTTTAGTTTCTTAAATTTTTATGAGCTATTTGTGTTAACAGACATGCAGATAAAGGTGTTTTTATATTTAATAACCCTATTACTAATGAATATAATACAACTATTTAAATGTATATGTTGTCGTATTATCTCTCTCTCTATTCATACATATGTTTGTGTGTGCGTGCGTGCATGTCTGTCTATACAGTGGGTACGCAAAGTATTCAGACCCCACTTAAATTTTTCACTCTTTGTTATGTTGCAGACATTTGCTAAAATTATTTTTTTCCTCACTAATGTACACACTGCACCCCATATTGACAGAAAAACACAGAATTGTTGACATTTTGCAGATTTATTACAAAAGAAAAACTGAAATATCACATGGTCCTAAGTATTCAGACCCTTTGCTGTGACACTCATATATTTAACTCAGGCGCTGTCCATTCCTTCTGATCATCCTTGAGATGGTTCTACACCTTCATTTGAGTTCAGCTGTGTTTGATTATACTAATTGGATTTAGGAAATTAGGGATTAGGAAAGCCAAACACCTGTCTACATAAGACCTTACAGCTCACAGTGCATGTCAGAGCAAATGAGAATCATGAGGTCAAAAGGAACTGCCTAAAGAGCTCAGAGACAGAATTGTAGCAAAGCACAGATCTGGCAAAGGTTACAAAAACATTTCTGATGCACTTAAGAGCACAGTGGCCTCCATAATCCTTCAATGGAAGACATTTGGCATGACCAGAACCCTTCCTAGAGCTGGCTGTCCAACTAAACCAACCTATCGGGGGAGAAGAGCCTTGATGAGAGAGTTAAAGAAGAATCCATAGATCACTGGGGCTGAGCTCCATAGATGCAGTTGGGAGATGGGAGAAAGTTGTTGAAAGTCAACCATCACTGCAGCCTCCACCAGTTGGGGCTTTATGACAGAGTGGCCCGACGGAAGCCTCTCCTCAGTGCAAGACACATGAAAGCCTGCATGGAGTTTGCTAAAAAGAAAAACACCTGAAGGACTTCAAGATGATGAGAAATAAGATTCTCTGTTCTGATGAGACCAATATAGAACTTTTAGGCCTTAATTCTCAGCGGTATGTGTGGAGAAAACTAGGCACTGCTGTCCAATTCAGTCTCAACAGTGAAGCATAGTGCTGGCAGCATCATGCTATGGGGGTGTTTTTCAGCTGCAGGGACAGGACTACTGGTTGCAATCGAGGGAAAGATGAGCCAAATACAGAGATATCCTGGACGAAAACCTTCTCCAGAGTGCTCAGGACCTCAGACTGGGTCCAAGGTTTACCTTCCAACAAGACAATGACCCTAAGCACACTACTAAAATAATGCAGGAGTGCCTTTACAATAACTCTGTGACTGTTCTTGAATGGCCCAGACAGAGCCCTGACTTAAACCCAATTGAGCATCTCTGGAGAGACCTAAAAATGGCTGTCCACCAACGTTTACCATCCAACCTGACAGAACTGGAGAGGATCTGCAAGAAGGAATTAAGGATCCCCAATTCCAGGTGTGAAAAACTTGCTTTCCCAAAAAGACTCATGGCGGTATTAGAGCAAAAGGTGCTTCTACTAAATACAGGGCTAAGAGTCTGAATACTTAGGACCAGAGATATTCCAGTTCTTCTTCTTTAATAAATCCGAAAAATGTCAACAATTCTGTGGATTTTCTCTCAATATGGGGTGCTTAAACTTAAATGTTTTTAGAAAATGGCTGCAACATAACAAAGAGTGAAACATTTAAGGGGGTCTGAATACTTTCCGTAGCCACTATATATATATATATATGGGAGATTGAGTAGAAGAGAGAGAAAGCATGGAAAAAACATGGAAATAATGTCTCATTTTTATCCTATTGTTAACTAGATTTTTTTGCTTGATCTATATCATTGTGGGTTGTAAAGTTCTTTGACAAAGTGATTTGGCAAAATGATAAAGAACTTGCAGCATTTTTCTCACAGTGAGTGCCATGGCCATGTTTAGATGTTTTCAGAAATGTGAACTCCAGGCCATCAGCGGCCGTTTGGTGCTCATGAACCCGCCGAGAACAGCTTCATCTCGGCCAGTCCTTCGGGAATTTGTGCTGGCTCTTATGTAGACAGTGTTAGATAGAGTAGATAGTGTCCTGTACTGCTGCTTTTATACTCCTGACTGAACTGTTTGTTTGTTTGCTTGCTTGTTTATTAAACTATTTCTAATTTTATAAGCACAAGTTAGCTACATTAGTAGACCATTAGATGTCAGCAAACAGTTTCTTTATGAGTCAGTAACAAAAACTTTGAATATTAAATATTACAAACTTACAAATGCATTGACTAGTACAGTAATGAGAAATCACAAAGACAAACATATCACTTTCCTCAGTGAACATTCAAACTGATTTTGCGATTACGAATATAAGACTGACCCTATAGAATATCAGCTAGATGCAAGTAACACTCTCATTTAGCCAATCTCAATCTCTCTCTTCCTCTCTCCCTCTCTCTCTCTCTCTTATATTACCCTACAATAAGTAAATTCCTATGTACACTACTAGTGGACTAGCCTACAAAAAATCTCACAAACTCAGAATTAGGAATATCTGTATTCTTTATAAATCAATATTTTCTAACCATAAGACAGCAGGTAAAACTATGTGAAAAAAAGTATTTCTGAGAAGTGCATAAAAAGTAGACTAAAAGTATACTTTCTTAATTTTAGTTTAAAAGAAGTATACCAATAGCACACATGAATAAACTTCTTTTTGATAAGGGCTGGCCTGAAGGCTCGTGTCTGCAGTCAAATCTCAGCCGTGCTGATACAGAGCCATATCGCATGGCTACTCGTGTGATATTGCTTATGTATGAAACTCCTGTGTGAATTGCCCTGGAATTCTGTTTGAAAACAATCACAGCTGTTACAATTCTATTTGATGTCACTAGAGGGCAACAGAGGTTGCGATTGTCTCTTCTTCTCTATTGTGACGTTTAAGCAAGTGAAATGGAAAACTTGATTTCGTCCAACGGGAATTGATTGGATAGTTGTGGTTTGTAAATCATTTATAACAAATGCAGTGGAGTTCACTTATCTCGAGTCACGGTTAGCTCGCCAATACTATTATGTCGACGTTTTTGAAGTGGAACCACCAAACTCAATTTTTGTCTTAGTATTTTCGATTCTTTAATGTCGATTCCATAATGTCGCAGAACATCTCGATATCTCGAGCAAAAAAGAGGGACAAATTCGTCACTTCACATGGTTATCTTGTAAGTCATGTGCGTACCAAGTTCACTGCACATGCGCTGCACGTGGATCGCGGTTGTGGTCGCTCTGTCATTGACGCTTTACTCACAGTGCCATGCAGCACTCTCTGAAGTGAAAGCACATTCACGTTCTTACGAGAGCTGCCGGTCCCACCCACATCCAAAGCCTCATCCGCTTCTGTGTGCACATAAAGCCCGCCTTCTCTGATTTGATTGATCTTCTCAAATATTTTGACATTGGTCAGTAACGAGCGGTAACGACCAATGAGTGTGAGGCTTAGATGAACGAACACACACACACACAAACACATCCTGCTTCTGTTCTGAAGCACTCTGCTCAGCGCCGCTGCAGGAACACGGTTATTAAAAGACGGGACGAAGCTGAATTTGTTGAGAAAGCACATTAGACACGCAGAACGAAAGAAAGTATGCAATCTAGTACAGCGTGATGACCTCACGAATATGTTATGACTTTTTACGCTGTGAGCGAAATTGTGTTTGCAATGTTGGAGAATATAATTAAAGGTTTGTCTGGATATTCCAATATTCCATATTTCGATTTTGACTTTACAATGACTTGAAATGCATCTAAAAACAAATCAATTCAAGGTTTTCTTAAATCATGATTTACAAACAACATACCCACAATCCCGCTGAAAGTGGGGAAAACTCCAACCCTTAAATTCCATCTTGCATTTTGTCTTCTTTACTCTCTCTCTCTCTCTCTCTCTCTCCCCATCTGCCTCTCTCTGTATGTGGTTTATATAGAGGATTCATCTACAGTAATTAGCCATCTTGAGGGGTTGACACTCAACACTGTTCCTCAGGGAGCTTTTTCCGCTCTAGGTTGAAGGGCCTAAACGTGTCACCACACAGGTGTGCACAGGCTTTACCCACATGTGTTTCTTTGTGTGCATGTGTGTGTTTCTGATTAGTCACATTAGCAGCGCTGCATGTTACTAATTCACAAGGACAGGCGAGATGCGGCAGCAATAGTTCCCTGAGCGCAGTGAGCAGGGTTCAGATGTCAGGTTGTGTTTGCAACATTTTAGGTCTTGAGACAAAGCTCCACTCCTACTTGAGCGTTAGTCACACCATTGACAGTCATGATACATCTCTGCAAATATGCCCAGCAGCAGAACTACTCAAACACACACATAAGCACAAACATGCATATGGTTAAGAAACTATTTGGACACGATCTATAGATATAGAAATATTCCTGTGTACAAGTTCTGAAAAAAACAATTCAATGATATATTAGAAAAACATGTGTGACTATGCGTCTTATAATTTAAAAAATATATAAATTAATTTCATTGGAAAAATAAACCCTACTTTTGCTTATGTTTTTTAATACAACCATAATATTTACATTTTACATTTATGTATTTGACATTAGAGTCAAGATACATAACAGTCTAATCAGTTCTTGTTTTATCTGGGAAATAAAACTAGAAGCAAAACTGCTTGGGATTTTGAAATTCATCACATTTTTAAAAGGCTCTATTAGTATCTAGCAATGGTGCAAACTAAAGGGAATTTAAAATAATGAAATAATGGTGTCCAGTGTATAAATATTATTCTAAAATAGAAATACAATTTACAGTGTACAGAGTTCAACTCGCCAACCCTATTATGTCGACATTTTTGAAGTGGAACCGCCAAACTCCCTATTTGTCTTACCTATTTGTCTTTATCAGTTATGTCAATTTTTTTATGTTGCAGAACACTAATATCTCGGGCACAAAAGAGGGACAAATTCGCCACTTCACATGGTTATCTCATGACTAGTGATTGTACCTAGTTCACTGCGCATGCGCTGAGTTTGCGTTGCACGTGAATCTCCAGTGACGCTTCACTCACAGTGCCGCACAGCCGCAGAAGAACTCACGGACAGTGTTGCCAACTTAGCGCCTTTGTCGCCATATTTAGCGAGTATTCAGACTACATTTTCAAAAAAGCGACTAGCAACAAATCTAACGACTTTATTTGGAGTTATTGGAGACTTTTGGTGACTCTCTGAAGTGAAAGCAAATATCGTTCTTACGCTTCTCAACGAGAAGCAAGTGCTGCTGTGGGCCCCACCCCCATCCCAAAGCACTCACAGCTGTGTGCACATAAAGCCACCCTTCTCTGATTTGATTGGTTTTCTCAAATATTTTGACGAGCGGTTACCAACCAATGAGTATGAGGCTTAGATAAACAAACACCCTGCTTCTGTTCTGACTTGCTCTCTTCTCAGCGCCGCTGCAGATTGAAGAACACGGTTGTTAAAAGACGGGACGAAGCCGAATTTGTTGAGAAAGCACATTAGACAGGCAGAACGCAAGAAAGTATGCAATCTAGTACAGCGTGATAATATAATTAAAGGTTTGTATGGAGAATCAAAGGTGTTTTTTATTGTATACTGGTAAATCTCTGCTATTAGTTGGTGCACATATGCCTTTTGCTGTTAGCAAACATATACTGTGTATGTACATTTTTATAGCATGCCGATCGCGTCATCAAATAAATCGCTATATTGGCTGTTGGTTATCTCTATCATCGGTTATCTCGATGCTTTTTTGCAACCCCTGAGGCCGTCGACATAACCGTATTCCACTGTATTATCATAAAACCATTCAGTTTGTTTTCATCTCATTGCATTACTTGTTTTGAGTGACAGAAAACGGGAAAGGCAGAGACGGAGAAAATGGCACAAACAGGAGATTGCACCCTAACATACAGTAAATTAACATCTCAGAACATCCAAATTAATGCTTTGTATCCTGACTTATAGCATGAATCACACACGAATACACTGACCAAAATGGATACACAACAGACTGGCTGCTTGGTTGATGTGAGCAGTGAAATCTCACTTGGACAAGACCACACAAATACACTTACACACACAATCCATTACCAAGCATCCATTTGTGGCCCCAGGTCTTTTCCTCTTGCTAGTGTTCCTATCGTTCCTATCTCACTAACAGATGTACTGATTCATAGCATCACCAGAAGTACCCCCCACCTCTCCTATCCTATGTCTTTCCCTCCACACAGAACACCAGCGCTGGGCTGAGACTACAGCTACACATCACCAATTAATCTCCACAGAGGACGTGTCCAAGACCAGATGGTCCTGTCTTTGCTTGTGTGCGAGTGTGTGCGGGTGTACGTGTACATATTTTATTGCATTATTAACAGCTTTCCTATGACCTTGGTGCACTTTGCTATTTTTTCTCCACCCCGTCTTCTCTATCTGATAGACTTGTGAATGTCTATAAATCCTCTTGTGGGTGAGCTGTGTATATTCGTTTCTTGTTGCTTGTGTTGAGTGACCTGAAATCACCAGGGTCAAAAAGCATCCTGCTTTGTTTTTTCATTCTCTCTCTTGATTTCTAAACCACACAATATTCACTCCGATTTGGGAAAGAAAAAAAGAATATATCCAGGGATAGTTCACTCAAAATTCTTTTCATAATTTATTCACCCTCAAAAAAAAAAAAAAAAACTTTTGGAACTTAAAGTTCCAATTGTTTCCGATCACCTCGGCTGCATCCAAATCCCATCGCATACTTCCCTACCATAGTAGTATGTGACGAGAATTATGTCCAAATTCACAATGCTCATAAAAGAGTATGCAAAAAGTAGACAGATTAACTACTACTGTCGAGATTCTGATGTGTGTAAACGATGGACACTTTAATATCCCGTAAGGCCACGGAAAAGGATTTGTGAATGGCAGTGAAGCGAAATAACAGACGCTGGTACACTCATACCCCACACACATACTATATAAAACATACTTTGTTTATGGCCATGAAGTAATTACTTATTCAAAATAAGTACCTACTGAAGAGAGAATGTGATTTCAGATGCAGCCATCATGTCCGATCATTTCTCTAACTGACTGATACAGAAAATCACAGCTGCATCATAATTGCCCTCTAGTCAAAGCATTCAAAACATTGATACAAGGTAATGGAAAACCTGGAAATATCAGGGAATTGTATCATTTTAATTTCCAGGCTGTGAAAAATGATGGAAATAAATTAAATAAAAGCTTTATAAAAAAAATAAATAAATAAAAATAATAATAATAATTTATTCACCCTCATGCTGTTCCAAACTTGTATGACTTTCTGCTTAACACAAAATATGATATATCAAAGTATGTTTCAGCTCTTTTTATCCATATAATGAAAGTGAATAAGTTCCACACGACATTGGACTCCATCAACGTTTACTGTATGGTCAAAAAACAGAGACACTTTACAAGATATCTTCTTTAGAGTTCTGCAAAAGAAAAATGTCAGACAGGTTTGGAACAACATGAGGATGAGTTCATTCATTTTTGGATTAACTGTTCCTTTAAACTAGTCAAATAAAGACAAGAGCATAACAGCAGAAGGAGATGTAAAGGATGACAGGTTACAGGAGAAGGCAATTTCAGAAAGCCCACTCTTCCTCTCTCCACGTTCCCTTTTTCTGACACATGGCATGAAGCTCCACAATTCCTAAAATCAATGACCCAATATGTTCAGGCACAGATAACAGATGATCAGAAGATAGGCATAATGGTCCCCACGCAATCGGTGGATGTCCATCACCAGCGTGAATATTAGATGTGAATCAGATGGGGAAGGTGAGCAGGCTGAGAAGGAATCTCGTGGGAATGTCAATTGCCGTTAAAGTAACGCCAATGTGGAAGACAAATGAAGGCAATATCTGTAAATGGAATTAAACTTGTATAAAACGTGGATATGGGAGAATCTGAACATTTGTCACTACTATTGCGCCAGATGCGCCGAACTTCTTATTGGAGAACATGAGGATAAAACTCCTGGAAATGACACACCCTGGATTCATTTTAGGGATGACTTCCTGACAGGAGGCGCAAACCCATCCAACACCTTTTTTATTTCAAGGTGCAATATTCCTTGAAATCTTTGGACCTACAAAAGACTGAATACGTATATATAAATATATTGTCATGCCATGTGTCATATATTCAGTCTTTTGTATATATATATACCGTATGTATATATATATATATATATATATATATAATAGGACACAGGCTGAAGCAATAAAGAAGGGAAATACAGTAGAATCCAGTTATGTCGACGGCCTCGGGGTTGCAAAAAAGCATCGAGATAACCGAGGATCGAGATAACCAACAACCAATATGACGATTTATTTGATGAAGTGACCGGCATGCTACCAAAATGTACATACACTGTATATGTTTGCTAACATCAAAAGGCATGTGTGCACCAACTAACAGCAGAGATTTACCAGTATACAATAAAAAACACCTTCCATTCTCGATACAAATCTTTAATTATCTTCTCCAACATTGCAAACACAATGATCGCTCACAGTGTAAACACATTTGCTCATAACACAGTCATTTTGCTCGGACACAGTTCTGAATAGTATTGTACGTGCGGTTACTTTGGTTTCTTTACAAACTCTATAATGCTTTGTTGCTTTTTGCCTTTAACGGTCTGCTTGAAAATAAATGCTTCTATCAGTAACGACGTCTTTGTCGATGTCATTGTAATCTGAGAATTCCTGGACAGTGACGCTAACTCCTGCACCTCCTCTTCCAAGATAGCATCTAGAAGGCTTTATTTTTCCGCCACTTCCGTAAATTCTTCTGCGGCTGTGAGTAAACTGTGAGTAAAGCGTCACTGACAGAACGACCATACGGACCGCGATCCACGTGCACGGTGATCATGAGTCACGAGATAACCATGTTAACAAACAAATTTGTACCTCTTTTGTGCTCGAGATATCAGGGTTCGGCGACATAAAAGAATCGACATAACCGATACGAAAATGCTTAGACAATGAGGAAGTTTGGCAGTTCCACTTCAAAAACGTTGACATAATAGGGTTGGTGAGTTAACCGAGCTCGAGATAAGTGGATTCCACTGTATATATATATATATGAAAATTATAAACAAAATACATAATGTTAATAATAAAATATTATGTATAAAAGGTACCAGCATTGTTGAAACTAACCAGCAAGGGAAAAGCAAGAAATTCACATTGGACTGGGCTGGGGGGGTTTCATCGAGGGAGTCATCAAAGAGCTCAGGGAACTGTATGATTTTAAAATAAGATCCTAAATCTTGTTTTCCACTGATGTTTAAATGGAATCTCGTTTTGTTCGCCCCTGCACTTGAGATGAATGATGAGGGATTCCTTCTAGCTATTAGAAAAGCTTGAAATAGCATGGAACGGCTATTGATATTCAGACCACAACCTTTCGCTACAAACCCTGAGTGGAAAGTCAGAGGTTCTGTGGTAATCGCCTCGGTTACTGGGCCAATGCCATTTCCAGGCTATGATTGTGAGTTTAGTTCCTGTTCTCACAGGTATCTCCCATCCCATTACAAGCTGTCGAGGTGGAAAATGAACATTTTACCCCCAACAATACTTTTCCCCACTTGGAACCCTTTCTTCATCTATCTTTCAGCACAAAAAGAACTTTACTTCAAATAATAAAACAGCCTAAACCATTTATGTCTTCATTTAATTCCTGTGTTTTACACATTCAGGAAGAAATCCATCTACCTGACCCCCTTTTCATATGGCTACGAAACATGACTGGCATCATGGTCAGTGTAATGTTCATTTCTACTGAAAGCTTTTATTTTTGTATCAGTTTAAGCATGTGTCTGGTCCCTGCATGACTATCTTTGTCAGTGATTTGTAGCTTGGGATCTCTCATACAGCAATCATTAACATTATTTTATCACTTTACCATAAGTAACACATGATTTTTTTGCATTGCGGAGGAGGAGACAGACATGCAAAAGGCAAACGCTCAAACTCTGTATTCCCCTGGCGCCCACCCAGCATGCACCTAGACTCAGATGTCTTGGTAAATTTGATGTATAAACACAGCGAGCCTGTTATCCCAATACGAAAGCGTGGGTAATTGCCAAGACTATCTAATATTTATCTTAACACGTATCCTCACCCAAGCGATAGAAAAACAGGAAAGAGAGCATTGCTATATTTTAATATGACACGATCGGAGGAGCTTTTAAAATGCTCGTTATTATCGCCTCAAAACTTGGGCCTAATGACTTGTCAGCTCCAATGCTAAAGTTTCACTTAATTTGTCTCTTATACACAAATATGAACAGTGTCGTCTCATTATATCCGACTGGTGTGCTTAAGTTTCAGGCTTGAATGAAATATGCCTCGCCTCTCATCGTAACTGTCTTTCTCCACACCCCATAATACATGAGAGTATAAGTACAAGCTATATTTCTTTCTTTCTTTTTTTTATGAAACAATATTTCTATTTGTAAAAAAAACACTGAAGACTAGAGATAGTAAGTTAACAACGCACAATGAAAATGTATGAAAATAAATTATGGTTACTAAATTAAAACAGAAAATTTCGAAATAGCTTATTTTACAAATACAATATCACTCTCTTAAATTAGCCATACACTATACAACTAGTTTGTTGTCATAAACTAAAAATAAACTAAATATATATATATTGTTCAAACAGTAGAGCGTGGCGCCTGCAACTCCAAAATTGTGGTTTCAATCCCCAGGGAAAGCTAGAGCTGATAAGAATGTCAATGCATACCTTGAATCCAATTTAAGTCGATTTGGATAAAATGCCAAATGCGGAAATGTACAGTAAATATACGTTGTGCTGCTATAAATTGCTGGTTATAGACTGTGTGTCATTTGACTGAACTACTGTCTGCATTTTCATTGGAATCATCATTCATCATCACAGTAAACTGTGTTTATAATGGGTGGGGGGGGGGGGGACTTTATTTGACCTGAGAAACCTTAGGACTTCTTAATGTTTTCAGGAACTAATTAGGAGTTCATGATATTGGTTAAATTAATAAATATGCAAAATACACAGTGTAGTGTAATTTGCCTCAATATCTCCAATACCCTTATCCAGAAACATGGTTTTGCCTTGACCGCAATACAGACCATATTTCTAATGAAGGGAATGAAGCAGTCAAGCCCATGATAACTGTTTGCAACACAGAAGCAAGATTGTAATGGATAATTGGCAACACAAAGACTAATCAAGCACGGGTGATTGCCTGTTTTTTAAAATTCTCGTCCAGTCCTTGTATCAATTTACAACTAAATGGAAAAAGCCTGTTCATTGGAATCAGTAATGTGGGCTTTCTCTCCTTCTGCCTCTCTCTATCCCTCTCTCTCTTTCTGTCTTTCTCTATGGGTCAGTGGCAATTGCAAGTCCAGGGCTGGTTCCAGCGTGGAGACTGAGGGGGAGGTAGTGTATAAAAATATAAAAGGCCTTGCGCTTTGATTCCGGCGAGGACCAGTCAAGAATAATAATGCATTACACCCCACCACCTCGCAAAAGACGCTGGAAGTAGCCACATGTCTCAATGTCCCATTGGAGGCCTTGAAGACTCCCCGCTCAGTGTAATAGCGCCCTCTATAGGCTTTAATGTTAAACGCAATCAAAAGGGAAAACAAACAAGCCCATGAACTCTACAACCAGAAACGCAGTGGAACAGATGACGATGGCGATAAAATATAGATTATATATAACAAAATATATAAACTCACTGATTGAACAGGCCCGAAGGACTGATGCAGCTTCAGAAAGAGATAAAGAAAGTTTGTCCACAGCATCAGCACAGGTGTTTGATGTCATGGCAGCTGGTGGGGTGGGTCCACCTGTCTTCCACACGTCCCGTAAACCCCCACCCTCTCTGCTGTCTCCATGGTGACAGATGGAGTCCAGAGGTTCTGATGTATTCTCACCGCTCCTCCCCGCGGTCTGTCCCTCCGGTCCTTTCTAACCTGTTCATTTGGACACTTCACAGTAGCACAGGTTAACTGCTTACAGAGAGGGTCAAGACAGAATGAACGACAACAGAGATCCTCACATGTGCAATTAAGAAGCGTAAAATTGATTTGTAGCCACAAATAGCACAAGGTAGTGAAATCCTCAAAATCGAACAGCCTTAAAATGGAAAAGACGAACCTCCTAGCCAATAAAAATCACAGATAAAGGGACTCTTTAAAGGATTCATGGACTCATCCAAAAATGAAAATTACGTTCGTCCAAACCCATATGACTTTCTTTCTTCTGTAGAACACAAAAGGAGATTTTGAGGCGTTCATGCTCTTTTACATGTTGCTTGAAGGAAAAGTTATTCAGGTTTGGAACAGCATGAAGTTGATGACAACATCTTTGGAGTTAACTATACCTTTTATATTTTAATGGCTTTTCCAACATATTAAATGGAGAGTAAATGCTTTTCTTGAGAAAAGTACACATTTGTCTCCTTGACAATGTCTTAATCTGGGCTCAGATTTCCCAAGATACCAAAGTCAATCAAAAGTCAGATATCAATATAAAGTATTTCTCACTAAATTCTTCCAAGACCAACTTATCTGAGCTACTAATATCTTTTTTATATATATAGCACTATTGTCTAACTGCATACCATCAATTGTTACATTAATTTCATATAATCTAAAAATTAGGTCATCCAATTTGTCAATTGAGAACTTCTTTGATTGTTTTTTTATTCACTACCATTCATAAGTTTGGGTTCAGTAAGATTTTTTTTGTGTTTTTGTCTCACCAAGTCTATTTCTTTTCCAATGATGATGAAAACAGTAATATTGTGACATATTATTTTAATTTAAAATTATGTATTTTAAAATGTAATTTATTTTTGTTGCCAAAGCTGAATTTTCAGCATAATTTCAAATCATTCTGATATGATGATTTGATGCTCAATAAACATTTCTTATTATCATCAATGTTGAAAACAGTTTAGCTGCTTAAAATATTTGCAAAAACCAAGATATAATAAAGATTCAGGATTCTTTGATAAATAGAAAGTGAAGGAAAATGTATGTTTTATATGTTATAAAAGTAAACTGTGCCCTTACAGTGACTCTGCAGAAATTGGTTAAGCAAGCTTCTGTGTGTGTACGAGTGAAATCACACATCCACTATTGTTCCTCTATCTAGCTCCTCTTGACATTGAGCTGAGGACTGTTCTGTTCTAGAATTTGCAACAAGAAATAACTGAGTATCATTTCATGTGCCTCATATGGAGTTGTTTTTCTCATTCTTCTGTGTGCCCTTTTCCTTTTGGGGCACTATATATACTGCATGCATTCTGTACTGAGCTGAGCTGCATTCTGAATAAACCATTACTGATTGACTTCGTTTTGGTTCATTTACTTGCACTCCCTGGTACCAGACTTTGATGAGCAGAGATCGACACACACAAAGACGCTGAAGAGAATTTCCTACAGTGTTCTGGGGGCTCGTCCGGGATCTATCCAGACAGGTAAGAGAAAATTAAGATTCACTACCTGTTCTGGATAGATCAATAGATCGGGAAAAAATTGCAGTTTTTTGCGCAAACGTAATTTTAAGACTGTGTGTGTCGGTGCCTGGCCATTTTTTTGTAATGGGGCAATCATATCCCAAACCAGACCCGAGTGAAACTCCAAAAGCTTGGATGGAACGATGTGGGTGGGGATATTACACTAATCCATATATAGACAATTTGGCTGGTTGGACAGAGCACAGTCAGTGGCGTTCTTATCCGCGAGAGGGAACATTTGACCCAGGGTTTTTACAGACCGCTTATGATTTGACATATGGTAACCAAGGCGATCCAAATTGGGATTTTACATATATGCGCGCAGGGTATGATGTGTGGTACAAAATGGCTGACATATGGCGCAGTAAAACTGGCGCATATGTTCCTAAAGCAGTATTAAAAACTGTACCAAAACCCTTAAAGGGAAAAAAACTGACAACATTGACTGAGTATCCTGCCTACAAGCCGGGAAAATGCCCGCCACCGCCATATGTGCAACCGAGCATAAATACCGCGTGTGTCTCTAAACCGAGCGCACCAAGCGCACCGTCCATAATTCGCGACAAAGAGAAAGAACCCATAAAAGCGAGTAAAAATGATGATGATACAGACGGTGAATATGATGACGATGCAGGTCCTGATTCAGGATCTGAAATTGACCCACCAAAATTAAATGTGGCTGCTGTATGGGCACTAAGAGGTAATAAAGTTGATATCACACCGCCTTCTGTCAGCGCGCTGAAAGACATAATAGACATGTTGCCGTCGTCATCGAAACCCGTCCAATTCGTTGATATGCTTATCAAAGCATCACGCCATTGTCAATTGACAGGCGCGGATTACAGATTTATCCTGCAGTTCAAATTAGGCGACGCATATAATGAAGACAGCCTGGTAGCAGCAGTGCCAGTGCTTGGTCCGGAGAATGATGAAATTGACCAGATAAAAGAAGAAGTACGGACTGGGGAGGAAACTAGGCGAACCGGGCGAACTAAAACGGTTACCACATTTAAATGGAGAGATGATACCGCGAATATGCTGAAAGAACTAGATAAACAGCTTAAAAAATATCTACTGAATTTGAAAGCGGCAAATCGCGATCTATCACAAGTGACTAACTGTAAACAGGAAAAGGGTGAAACCCCGTCTCGTTTTTTCCAGCGATTTAGCGACGTGTGGACCAGTGTAGGGGAAATGGATTTAAATGAGGGCGAACCAAACCCGATGTTTTTGTCCACTTTCATGAATAACTGTCATGTAGATCACTACGATGTTCTGAGATACCATTTAACCGTTCGAAACCACAGGATGGCGTGTATCTCTGTGGTTATGCTGTGTGTGAATTGCCTAACACTGTTTTTGAATCTGCAGCCCTGCCTTTTGCATCCGCTCAAGCAGCAGAGCTTGTTGCTTTGACCCGTGCCTGCGTTTTAGCTGAGGATCAGGATGTCAACATATACACAGACAGCAGGTATGCTTTTGGTGTAGCACATGATTTTGGCCAAATTTGGGCCACCAGAGGGTTTGTCGCTGCTGATGGTAAACCAATAGCACACAGCTCTCTAGTAATGGATTTAATACAAGCCTGTCGCCTACCTAAACGTCTATCTATAATTAAAACGAAAGGTCATTCAACACTTGACACAAGCGAGGCCAGAGGTAATGCATTAGCTGATAAGGCTGCCAAAGAGGGGGCCCAGTCTGGCCGGTTTCCCCCTTGGTTGAATGTTGCTGCTGCCTCTCACACACCTCACGTTATGACATGTGGAATTATTCCTAACACTGATCTCATAGCCATGCAACAGGCTGCCTCTGATGATGATCGCCACCACTGGGCAGAATTAGGCGCTACAACAAACACAGAAGGGGTCATGGTGGACAATCGTGGCCGCGTTTGTGTGCCAGCATCGTGTGCATACTTCCTAATTTGGGAATTCCATGGTGTCACACACCGCGGCCAAAGAGGGGTATATGAGGAGATGGATCGATTTTTGTGCATAAAAGGGTTGTCGACGAAAGTAAAAGACACGTTAGACCGTTGTGTTACATGTGCAATGAGTAATAATTCGAAACCAATAACAAAACATCAGACTCTGCCTCTACCTGAGAGTCCTTTACAGCAATGGCAGGTTGACTTCACTCACCTTCCCAAAAAGGGACGGTATAGGTATTTATTAGTTTTCGTGGACAAATTTTCGAGATGGGTGGAGGCTTTTCCCTGCTCAAAGGAGGATGCAAAGACAGTGGTGACACATTTGACGCGCGAAATAATTCCTAGATATGGAATTCCACTCGCTATAGACTCCGATAGAGGACCTGCTTTCGTGGCCAAAGTCCTGATGGACATGACAAAACAACTACAGATTGATTGGCAACACCACATTCCTTATCACCCACAGTCGTCTGGTATTGTGGAGAGGGCAAATAGAACAATCAAAGACAAATTACGCAAAGCAATGCATTCAGCAGGTCACAATGATTGGCCCTCACTGCTCCCTGTTGTACTGGCCGAAATGAGGATGGCCCCCCACAAAGGGTTAAAAGGGCTGTCCCCATATGAAATGATCATGGGAAGACCATTCCCAGCTCCCTGGAGAGGGGGCGGAATACTGGGAGGTGTGGGATGTGATGTGCCCCTGGGTGAATATTCTAGGTTATTATGTGAAGCACTCCATGAAAATTGGAGGAAAATGCATTCGAGTTCCGTGCCACTACCATTGGACCCCACCCATCCCTTTCAAGTAGGAGATGAGGTGATGGTCAAACAATTCTTAAAAATGGGGGATCCTATTGAAGCACCAAAATTTAGCACCCCCACCAAAGTTGTGGCTGTAACTCGAACTGCAGTATTAACTGAATCTTTTCCACAGTGGATCCACGCAACGCGCTTAAGGAGAGCCCCGGGACACAAGACTAACGGTGATTTTGTGTTACAGATACCGGGAGGAAATGAGCAATAGACATTAGGAGAGCCCCGGAACACACTGAATAAACTGGTCTTTGTGTTACGCCGGGAGGAAAGGGAGGCTATAGGTACTGTGATTACTAATTTTGTCTTTCTAGGTTCGTTAGAGACACCTGTTTCCTGAGGTCTCCTTTGTAGGACTGTAAAGGTCACTGCAATCGTCAAGGGACGGGGAGACACACCAGGGGCCACTTGGGTGGGACCTGTCCAAGAGAGTTTACTACTGCGTCAAAGGACGGAGGGACTTAGTCCAGGGTAGGAACTGTCAAAGAGGGGTCACTGCCGCGTCAAGGGACGGAGCGGCTGGGGTGTTGCGCGAATACTGGACTGACTGAGGACTGACCACGACCTATCTGCCCACAACTGTTTCTTTTATTTTGCTGACCATCTGTTATTGCATCAGTAGACGGGAGCTGAACACGCAGCACTGCTGTATGACATAACACGGCAGCACCATATCCTTTAATCATTATTGCTTTGTCGACATTTTAGCATTACATTGTACTTTTCATTATCATTGTTGTTATTACTGCTCTGATTCAGAATGCATGCGTGTTGTTTATTTCTCTGGTGTATTATACCAGCCACCTTTTCTGTGACACCTACTGATAATACGATAATACGTTTTGGCAGTATGCTAATTTTACCGCTAGAATGCACACGAATGAGTCCTGTTATGTTTAGATATTGATTGGTGGTGGTATTGTGGCCCTAAAGCATTGTTTAAGGACATTCCAGGCAACTGGTCTGGCCTCTGTGCCCCAATTCAACTTTCTTACCCTGTTCAGATATTCCAGCGAATCAACCAACATAGACCCACAAGACGACACAAGAGAGCACTTGTCGATGACGTCCCAGCAGAACACCACTTGACCACCGAATGGCAAAGATGGTGGACGTCAATGTTCTCTTCGTTTGGCACCGCCCAACAATGGAAGCACATCGAAGTTCTACATTACCGACTGGCTAAATTTGTAAACGACACTACTGAAGGAATGGACGGTGTGAGGAAAGAACTGGGTGCCCTGCGCCTGATGATCATACAAAACCGCCTGGCACTGGACATGTTGTTAGCTGACAAAGGAGGAGTCTGTGCCATGGTGGGGGATCAGTGCTGCACCTTTGTCCCGGCTGAAGATGAAGAGGAAGGAGCTGTGGGTCATGCTGTTGAGGAAATGAAAAGACCGCGCACAAACTGTATGAAGATGAGACAAGAGACAAAGACTGGGGCTGGGGTTCATGCATAACTTGTTTGGCTGGGTCACACCACTCATCACGATGATTATCCCTGTATTGTTGATTTTATTCGCCATATGCATTTTTGGGCCGTGTCTGTTGAAATGTTTGATGAACCGTATGTATGGAATGGTTGACTCTGTCACTCGTGATCGAAGATATAAACCTGTCAATGGTTAAGCTTTAAAGAGCTTAAAAGAGGGGATTGAAGGAAAATGTATGTTTTATATGTTATAAAAGTAAACTGTGCCCTTACAGTGACTCTGCAGAAATTGGTTAAGCAAGCTTCTGTGTGTGTACGAGTGAAATCACACATCCACTATTGTTCCTCTATCTAGCTCCTCTTGACATTGAGCTGAGGACTGTTCTGTTCTAGAATTTGCAACAAGAAATAACTGAGTATCATTTCATGTGCCTCATATGGAGTTGTTTTTCTCATTCTTCTGTGTGCCCTTTTCCTTTTGGGGCACTATATATACTGCATGCATTCTGTACTGAGCTGAGCTGCATTCTGAATAAACCATTACTGATTGACTTCGTTTTGGTTCATTTACTTGCACTCCCTGGTACCAGACTTTGATGAGCAGAGATCGACACACACAAAGACGCTGAAGAGAATTTCCTACAGAAAGTTCAAAAGAACATTTATTCGAAATGAGAGATTATTTTTTACCCTTTTAATCAATTGAATGCATCCTTGCTCAAAAAAGCATTAATTTCTTTTAAAAAAAAAATCTTCCTGACTCCAGACATTCACATACTTCACCTTTGTTTATTAAAAACCCCAAAAAGAAACAGACATCCTCCAACGGTCAATGCATTTAAGGTCGGTGCACTGTGTGTGTTTTGCACTGCAGTACATACAACAACCTCTACACTACACAAGTTGATTAGATAGTTCCTGTAATGCTTATCCCGTGGGTGACTGCTCCAGTTCCACTAAATGACTGTAATCCATGAGAATGGATCCGTCCTACAGGACCTAATGATGTTAATTTGTTGAACTTACTGCAAACCGTAGCGGATGTTAATTTTCACCGATCGCGTTCATGTCGACTAATGCCACACATGTGAGGGAAGGCGTTCGACATCAGTCAAGTGAACATCAATGACTGCTGCCTCCATGGGGACAAACCAAGAGCAGACACAGGAGGCAATATAAAGCCTTTAATAAACACCAAAAATAAATAAAGAAATGATTAGGCAACTCAAAAGGGTCCATGAGACCTACATCTGTCTCATTTCCAGTCAGGGAGTATCTCTGAGAACAGAACTGTTCCAGCTTTTTTTTATTATCACACGTGTTCGTAAGCACGCGCTCGTTACCAGTATGTGTGAGTTACGACTAAAGGAAGATCTTCCACAACAGCCACGAAACTGCATCGTTTCGCCTCGCGTCCATCAACACGGCTCCCGCCGGATCCACAGTGGCACATTAAGCAATCCTCACCCGTCCCATAAAATAGACATACTGCAGTTCTGGCTGCAACAGTAGACACTTTCTTCATAAGCGCTGTGGGTTTGCAGCCAAGAGCAGAATACCCTCAACCCCTTTATGACGATAAAACCAGATAGTCAGCCATTTTGGATAAAATGGACTTACGATTCTCAAGCATGGACTGATTCAGCCAGCTTGAAGTCTCCCGCTGAGTGGAATGACAGCCTGCGAGACTCAGAATGACCACTGGCTTCGGCAGCAGGGCCATATCACCATGACAACAGTCAAAGGCATTGCAAGGCATGATGGGAGGTCAGCACCAGACTTCTTCCCAGGGGTCCAGAGAAACAGTTGGAGAACAGGCTTTCACGTACCACAGTGCACAATTAATCCTGTAAAATCTAGATTTAAAATGCACTTTCAGGGTTTTCTTTGTTTTTAATATTAGTTAATTATTTTGTCAAAGATTTAATGTGGAGGAAATGTATTAGGCTTTTTGTCAATGGTCTGGAAAAGAGCGTTTTCTTTTTTTTGTATATCAAATTCAGGACGTTTCTCACCAACCCTTAAATGCCATTCTCCTCGTTTACCTTCAAATGTCAACAGATCAGTCATACCATTGACACACCGTTTCCGAAAAATCCCACCTATCTGTTTTAGGGATAGAAAATGATGCCATAATTACAAAGCCTGCAAAGACACGTTGTCAAGATCATCATCTCAATTTTTTCCTTCTTTCCTCTCTGTGGAATGAGTCTGGAGACTCTCCATCATCAGTGAGTGTGTAATGAATCCACAGAGACACGTTTGGGCAAATAATTGAACCGTTATCATTCACGACTTAATTACACGCTCAGGGAGTAACTATGAAGTCAGCATGAACGCCAGCCAGCACGAAGTAGAGGTGTAGAGGAAAGCAGAAAGAGCAGGAAAAGCAATAGGGTCATCAAGTTGAAGTCAAAAGTGAACATTCAGTCATCATCTAAACCTGTATGGCTTCATGTTTTCTGTGGAACATATAAAATGCATTTTTTTGCTTATTTTCAAAGTGAATTAGGGCTGAATCTGCTCCAATCCGCACCATGAAGAGCCCATGCACACAGAATGCATTTTTGTGTTTAAAGTGCAGGATGCAGGGTAGTGGATTGAAAAAATTTATATATTTAAAAGTTTTTTACAGCCTTGAGTCATTCACAAGATAGCTATTCAAACATGTCCATCTAGCACATGTATAGTAGAAAAACTCTGGGAAAGCAACGAAAACATCGTGAATCGCCATTAAATGAATCATAAAATGCCTTGAATTCTATATTCCAGGTCTATTAGCTTAACAAAGACGATCAGAAAAATAAGTATTAATGTAATGGCTAGGCTACTAAACATCTTGACATCCGTGAGGAAAGGCTGAGATGAATGATTCTTTCAAGAATTAAATTGCTTTAGTTCTCAAGTCAATCCATTTTTAACGGATAACAGCTCTCGGTAAAGGGCCAGTCACACAGCGAAAACGCATGAATCACGCACGAATTATGCACAGATTTTCGTTTCTGCGCGGAGCAAGTATGCGTAATGCGTAATGCGTATCACGTTCATTCCACTGACAATGTGGATTCTGAAAGTGCTTGTTCGTGGAACGTTCGCGAAGCGTGCGTGTTTGGACGCGCTCCGTCAGTGATTCATGCATCGGGCGTGCGCCGAATGTTCGTGGAATACTTTGGTCCATTTCTCGACGCACAAGCACACACAAACCCAATCTGTTCGTGATTTGTGAGTGATTCGTGCGTGATCGGCTGTGTGGCTGGCCTTAAGGGAAAACTACAGGTATCATATCACTTCAGAAGACTTCCTTACATAATAAAGTAATACGGGTTTGAAACGTAAGTGAAAAAATTTATCTAAAATCACCCCATATAATTATTGATTATTCCTACATTACTCCACTTTAAGTGACTGAATGAAAATGAGTGACTGGACGCATGTCTCCAGTGTGTCTTGGGGATTTATTGGGTGCAATGTTCCCAGTGCTTGCCTTCTCTTGTGGCTAGATTGTACATAGGTTGCATACTCGTCATTGTAGTGCATCTTGGGATTAGACAAGTGCACTCGATTATGTTTATACAAAAGAAGATATTTTGAAGAATGATGGTAACCAAAGCATTTATTTCCATTGTATGGCCAAAATAGAAAATCCAATTATCGCAGGAAAAACAAAAGTCATAAGGATGAATTTTTGGGGTGAAATATCCCTGTAATATCGTGAGCTAGAGTGAAACAGAGCCTATCATGGTCACTAAATGTAATTTGTTCGCGTGTCCCGGGTTCAGGTGAGCGGTGGTGGGGTGGGACTGCTATTGCACGACGCTAATCAGCTGCTGGCAGCACTGGCCAAACGGGTGGTCCGGGTCTGGCATGGTGGAACCACGGCTCGGTTTGAAGTTTAATGATGCCAGCTGCCGGCTCTGCCAGCCTGGAGGCACTAACGATCTGGAGGTGCCAGCACAGAGGCACCTGGACGCTCGGCACACCGCAGCACGGACGGGGAGGTGGGGCTGCCACGAGCCCATGGTGGGGCCGTGTGCCGCGGAGGGGCTCCAGCTCTCTTTGAAGAGTAACCCCCCCATTTCCATATTTCATTACACACAGCTGAGCGAAAGAGCCCCAGCCAGATGTTCTATTTTGAGCTATTTAAATTTTGACCTGCTTTTTCCTGCTTCTGTCTGTGAAGAAGAAGAAAAAGATGGAGGGGTTTCAATCAACAAAAAACAGCACAGATGCCAAGTTAGTTGGAAGGATGCTGGTGTGGATTATTGCACCTTACTCCACACAGTCAGTTGATTATAATCTGGGAGCAGACTGACAAAATGCAGAGAAACGTAACCCTGTTTAACTCGTCAGTCTGTCCAGATGTCTGTGGAGAGGCGTTTTCACACACATACAAGCCTCTTAACTATTCACAGAAAGTGTTTGATATAGGCTAAATGTGTTTGTTCACACGTGCCCTGCTATTTGAATTAGTTTATTGAGGGTTTTTTGTATTCATATTCAATTTTAAACCGGTTTAGTTTGTTGCTTGCCCACACCTTCATGAATCATTGAACAGCATATTTCTTCAGTAATTAACATTATTAGCCCAGAGTAGATTTTTATTGCTCAGAGTTTGCTCTTTCATAGCTCCAGAGACTTAATTGAGCTCTAAATTAGGCATCAATTGTGTCTTAGACATTTCTACTAAACTCCCTTAGGTGAAATAAGAATAAACACAAGTTGCTGACATAAAAATAAGAGAACAGAGTTGTAAAATGAATGCAGATAGGGTAGCGCAGATCACTTGGAGAGTTTGATGAGAAATGTGAGTTCATATTTACATAGAACATTTGCAGAATCTTGACAAATCTGTGTAAAGTGTGAGACAACTCTTCTGAATCTCTAGACTAAGAGATTTGTCAAGGAGAAACAATTGTGGGTTTCACTTTATTTTGATTTAACACATTTGGTTACATTTTGTTGTACTCAATTGTTATATAAAATATCTAATTCATGATGTTTTCAATCTTAATCTTGTTTGTTCAGTCTTAATTCTGTGGAGCACATTGTCAATTTAACAGAAATATCAGTGTTAAATGTTAAAAACTATTAATTGTTAACTGTTATGCATCTGCACTGAATGGGGTTTCGCGCCATTCAGAGTTGACTGAAAATGCTTTTTAAATTCCAGTTCAGTTTGAATTTGAATCGAAAAGAGGTTGAAAACAGGAAATAGAATTGAAATATTAATTTAAAGGAGAAAAAGAAAAAATTATAACCCCAGTCCGTCATTATTAACAGGAAAAAGAATGAATGGCAAGATTGTTTACTTGTTTAAACTGCAAATAAAGAATTTTACGTCCTGTCATTTAAATTTACATTCCAACTCAACTTCATCGATTTATAATTCAATTTCATATTTCAGCCAATTTGTCAGTTCTGATTTTTGCACCACGACAATTTCTAATTATACTGAGCCCTGAAGAAAAAAATAACATTTCAATGTCTTTTCACTTGTTCACAAAACTTTTGTGTTTCCAGAGAAACCCGCCGACCGGTGATGGAAATAATGTGAGGTGGGAGAGAAAACTATATTTCACTGCTTTTGGAGATGAAAGCAAAGTTTCTCTGGGAAAGGCAGTCCTTTTCTGCGAGAACACAAAAGTATTGTGATCGAACGCAAAGTTTCTCAAGGAGATGTAAAAGTTTGGGAGAGAATGCAAACTCATTTCAATATATTTTCTCCTTCCATGTCATATCTTAATCAAAATCCATACTACTTCATCTGCTATTGGTTCTTAAATGTCCAGTCATCCAAATGTCAAGTCATCCTTAAACACTGTCCATTCTTAAATGTCCGTTCTTAAATGTCAAGTCATCTTAAATGTCCAGTCATCCTTAAACACTGTTTTGTTGTTGTTTTTTGTTGAATTATTGGTCTTTTAATATATAGACATTAACTTATTATTGAACTTGACCAAAAATGTATGCACATCTTGCTGGAAATATATGTTGTGATGTAATTTCCATTTCAAAATCTTGCACTGACAATGTAAGAGTCAAGCACTCTGTAAAGTCTCCTCTAGCATTCCAAAGATTTCGATTCATTTAAGGTCTGTGCCAATTCATGTGTGAAACTGATTCTTCATGCTCCCTCCCAGCCATTCATTCACAATTTGTCATTATCGTTCTGGAATTATGGCCATGACGTTCCTTCCTACATGGTTAGAAGAACTGTTGCCAAACACTTAACATGCGTGAAACATAATAATCACTGCAGTAATTATCTAATCATAGGCAATCATTAAATCCAAACAGCAACTTTTTTGCCCTGGCAGTAAAGTTTATTGAGTCAGAGAAACAGTAAAAAAGAAGGGAAAAAAAGAAAAGAAAACAAATATTGTGATCCTGCATATCAGGTATAGGACTCTTAAAACAATAAATGTATGTTAACATAAAAATATTGTTCAATCTATAGTTTACACACACACACGCACACACAGACTGAACTCTGACATCACTCTCAGGCTAATGTCTGCAGGCTAATGTACTGCACCACCTCACAGCTATTAATATGGATTTGATCCTGAGATCACGCAACACCCAATACAGCTCTAAACTGCAGGGACACGGGTGACCTTTGTAGGAGTGTATGTGAAGGATGGAGGGAGGGGAACAAAGAGAATCTCATTTCCATGAAATACTGCAGTCTACATTCAGCAAAGAAGTATTGTCCCTCAAAATATCACATCAGACAAGCCATCTTCTCATTTTCTAATATGTCTGACATCTACTCATGATCAACATACATATATTCTATGTGCCTGAAACAGAGATAGGTACTGTCAACATTTCAGGCCATCCATCACTGTAACACAATCAACTTTAAGTGCTCGCTTTAATCCAATCAGTCACAAGCACACTCGGCTCATAATCCAATCGAAACAGGGCCATTCCCAGATGACAATCTACTCCACCTGTCAGCACCACTGAGCATGTGTCAGGCGTATTGGCCTCAGTACTGTAAGGCTACTGGACAGCAGGTTAGGTCACGAAAGGTCATGTCAAAAGTAATAACATAAGATTAAATTCAGACTAACAAACTACAACAAGGGAAAAAGCATATGCATCTTTTGCATCTTTTAACCAGCATGTAACAGTATTACAAAAATACTGACAATGTTGGTTGGTCTCTATATAAATAATGTATTAATATGTATGTCTTAAAAAATCTTTAAAGATTTATATATAAAAAAAAAATATTTCAGGATTCCCATAGCTATAGGCTAATGAATTTCCATGACTTGTCATTAGTGATTACGGTGCTGAAAATGTTTGTGTGTGTGTGTTCAACTATGTGTTCCAACTTAGTAATATTTTTTTATATTTCAAACCTTATTCAATATTTTAAATTACTATTTTTATTTTATGAAAACTATTGAAATCAATTGGCCTTGAAATAACAATTTTTAAATCCCCTGATATTTCCAAGTCGTCCATGATGAAAGAAAGGCTGATATTTTGCAAATGGCTCATGCAATAGTTCTCTCCTGAAACACTGATGTGATGAGTGTATAAATAAATCAATTTTGTTCTTGTTAATTATAAATACGTTGCCAATCATCACAACGCTGGAGAGAAACTCGCCCCAAAACTCCTTAAATGACAAAACCCAACTAAATGCCTCTTTCAGGAACAGATGTTGTAAAATCCTTATATTAAAAGGAAATTCTGTTGATTATATTACTTGGGTTTGAGGTTGTTCACATAAACAATTTCTATAAATAGCTTTTAACACTGTGGGGAATGAACATAGTTGAATGTTAGACTAATCCAGCACAAGTATGCCTTAATGAAATGCACATTGAGGATGGATACAATATAATATCATTGTTTCACAACTAATTATGCGTAGTAAACATAGTTGACGCTGATATTTGTTTAATGAACTGTGCCTCGCAAGTTTGAGAGCATTTGCTGGATACAAAGACTATTAAACTTGTCATTTGAAAAAAAATCTGATTAAAAAAAGAAATAGCAATTTTAGCTACACTTATAGCTGATGTTTATTCTAATATATAATACCCAGGCAATATAATAAAAAGTTCTTTTGTGAGCTGATAAAAAAACCTGAAAGCAATTTCACAACGTTCTCTGAGAAATATACAGTATTTACCAATCAATCCTCCCTTCTCTCCTCATGACAATCAGAATGAACTCACCCTAAGCTCAATAAATATACAAGTACAGACTAAAATAAAAGTAAAGGAAGATGATGGCATAAAACTTGGAGGGAAAATGGTAAGCAAACATTTAATGAGACTGATGTGTTCCTTCTAAAAATGACAGCGTGTGCAGCTGATCACTGAATTTAATAGCTGTAGGCTTGTTCTGAGAGTACAATTTGAAATTACTCAGAATAAAAGGCATTCATTTGTTACTTGCATGACATTTATAGTGCATAAAAATATGTTTTAAAGTCTAAAGGTAAAGTCACATATGTACTCTACCATACTCAGTAATATTTTATATCACTGGACAAAACTGTCTGTCAAAGCAGTAAATCATTTGATTAAATACACTGATTACATTAAATTTACACTGCGGAGAACGCTTACCTGTGCCAAATGTGATGCATTAATAATAGGGTGTGGTCCGTGGTTGCCAGGGTGATGCAGTTGTCAGGATATTCTGGATGGTTGCTAGGTGGCCCAAGTCAAAAGAGTCATATCACATGTGATATGCAATCTGGCTTAGGTTCCTTCTTCACTTCAAGTCTATGAGGTTTTTTTCACGTGCTTCTTCTTTTTCATCTGCAAAGCAAACATGATAAGTCTGTATGCTTAGAAAAGCAATAACATTCATCTTCCCAATAAAAATACACATCGAATCATACCAGACTTCACAACTTCTCAAAAAAGTACAAATAATAAAAATATATTATATATGATATATAAAGGTTGTCATTTTTGATAAATAAATGACTTATTTCCCATTAAAGTCAATGTATGGAACTACTGGTACTGTAGAACTATAAAAACATACCCGGTTCCTCTAAATGCCTTCCATTTCTTCCAATTCTAGATTTCGCAACTTGCCGACAGCACTTTTGTTGATGGAGGCCAGTGTGTGTGTGTGTGGCACCATGAAAATCATTTAAGAGAAGTTTTGACAGAGAGCTAATAATTCTCTCTCATTGTGTTTGACTGTTTCTGTTACAGATCACGCTGATCCCACTCGTCTGACCTGCAGTAGATCTTCTTCAGCGCACTGACACTTCTTCCCCTCACACACTCATTATATTCTACCTGCAGTTCGATCTGACACCAAGACCCACATCCACGGGGAGGTCAGAGGTCAGGAAGATGGAAGGCTGATTTGTGAGACTGACCCCTGGGGTGACGGGCAGTCTGATCCACCAAACATCAGTCTGTTTTATAGTCACCGCTCCTGAATACAGCACTGCTGTCACTCAAGTACGACAAATCACGTCTCTATGGGAATAGAATGGAGAGAAGCTTCAGTGATTAAAAATACCTTTGCAGACTGACTAATTTCTTTCTCTCACACAGACTTGTGTTAATTAGCATTGATAAATCTGTTACAGGTCACACAAAGTTAGGCAACTCCTAATGAACGTCTAAGTCTGCCAAAACAATACTGTATAAAATCTGTCCAAGGGAGGTTAGAAAAACGGCTGGACCGAAATGGCTTACAGCACTTTTAACTTTTCAGATTTTCAGCTCGTCTTTCAGGTGGGAACAGTCTCCCATCTCAACAGCCATCGCAACAATTCTTTCATTATCAGCGAAAATGTGAAATAACCTTTGCGAAGGCGGGTGAAGTTTTAAAGCCGCTGGCACGCGAAGGTCTCCTTGACATTTTGCCGCTCATCTTCTCGAACGTTTCCTCCTGTCTGAGGGAAGAGATGCGCGCGAGCCCCACTGACATTTACCAAAGTCATCAAGCACGGAAAAAATTATATTAGTGAGGAAGACACAGGTAAAAGCAGCTTGATTTATAAGAACATACCGTATGAGCAAAGGAACAGCAAAGCTTGCACTTAAGAGCTGCAACTAAAGTTACACAGTATCAGATGAGGCACAGGAAGAAATTCTCTCTAGATAGGCTATTTATAGGCCTATACGTAGTGTGAAATTAAAATATATCCAAAAAGGACATAACTCTCCACTCTTGGTTTCTTTCTAAAATGAAAGAGTTTGTAAATGCATACCCTGCACATAAAACTTACATACTAAGGCACATTTCCTGCAGGAAATAAACTGATAGCGTCTAAATTATAAATAAATACAGTAATATAAACCATGTTGAAAAAAAGAATGCAAAATCTAATATTGTTAAACATATTTCTGAGATATTCAGCGAAATAATGCAAGAGGGAAAAAAATGATCAAATACAGAATTTGAGTTGAAGGTAATAGTCCCCCTCTCATACACTTCAAATAAAAATCCAAAGTATAGCACAATTCTCACAGTCCACCAATTTCCCACTCGCATATACCTTCCTCCTCACATGGAGAAAAACATGGAAAATGAAATCTCTAGATCTAACACGTCATCAGAGACTTCCTCTCACATGTACTCTTCATCTGGAACATCCTTTGCAATCCAAAGGTGTTCCAAGAACTCTAGTTACCAGTTGTCGTCTTGGTTTCCTCTGCTAGAGGGCAGTGTCGGGAAACAGAGGGGTCAGGGAAAGTGCTGAGCAGAGGATGAAGTCTTGATGTTCTCCCCTACTACACTCTCTCACCGCACTGCAGCATCACACAGGACATCCAAAGTTTAATCCTGTTTTATGGAATCCTCTTCTGGAAATGTATATCTGTGAAAGGGTTTCAGAAACAAGGATACAAACAGCAACATAATCCTGACCAAGTTTATCCATGCAGGAAAGCAGTAGTAACTTATTATTTGAAAATAAGCATTAAATGAAATTTTTGTATGCAATAATGCAATGTTTATTACAAATTATTTGTGTGCACTTTTTTTTTTAAAGTAATGTCCCCTCATAATCTTTAATTGAAATAACCATTGCAAAATAATATAGCAAACTCTAACTTTAAAGAAATTACTTTTTAATTTTTTTCAGGGGCTTAAACTCACCAATATGCATCATATAGCATATAATTGAAGCAACTGATCAGGTGAAACACAATGAAACTGTTCAAACAGAGAGCAGAAATCTTCCTTTTCCTCTACATAATTTCCCTTTAATAGACTTTGCGCTTGCTTGCTCTCTCTCTCTCTCTCTATATATATATATATATATATATATATACATATATAAAAAATGGTGTGACAAGGAGTTTGCCCCCTTGCTTTATTTTGTTTTCCCCTAATAATAAAAACTGCATTTTTGGGTTAACTTGCATTATCTTAGACTAATAATTAAATTTGATGATCTGAAGGAGGCCAAATCTTCTTCACATCTGACTCAAATCAAAGCTGATGTCTCTAGTGCTGATGTATGTACCTCATGAGTTTAGTAACAAGGCTTGACATGATGCTCATGGACAGAGGCTACAATTCTTCGTGTTAACACCTCACTACTCTCCCTGGACCCCTGGATGAGAACAGTTGTGCTACAAGGTTTCTCTATCAAGCGTTGACTTAAAAAAAATCACCATTTCCCCCTCAATAACTACAGTGATCCCTCGGATGTGGACTGGAACCCCCAGCGATAGGTAAAAATCTGTGAAGTAGGATAAACTAATCAGTTCACGGGATACATCCACTCGTGCTCTCATTGGTCGATCTCGCGCCGGGAACCAATCACGTGTCTTGTCTGAGTGCTCTTGGGTTTGTGCAAAGCCTCTGAGAGAGTTTCTCTCTTTGTCTGGCATCCTGGGAAACCGTTCCTCTCACATCACGATTAAACAACGCTGCCGATATTTTTTTATTTTTCGATTAATATTTTTGAAAAATCCTCTATGCACTCAGGCTGCGAAACTTGAACTGCAAAGTGGCGAGGGATTACTGTATTGTGTATATTGAAGAACATGCCATTCTTTAACTTTCTGGAACCACAAAAACAAATCATGGTTAAAGTTGGTGAAAATTCACATTTCTTGCCTTCATCAGCTAACTTTAAGTCCAATGGCCTTACCTCAAATTCCTATCAACATCTGATGAACAAAAAGTCCCTACTCTTCATTTTTGTCAGTAATCCATTATACTCCGATATAGTTCATAATACGGAAGAAAAGCTCTGTTGCTACTTTAATCACTGATATAGCGGATACTGAAAACACTGACCGAACAAACAGGAAAATCGTTAGACAAGTGAATCAAAGATCAGATGTGAAAGTTAAATTAGTTTTATGTGCAGTGTGAACGTCCTTCAGGTGCAGATAATACTGAAATTGCAGTAAGAAAAAACAAAACGAGGTCTAATATTGTCAATCGCGTATAAGTGTAGAGATAATTTTCAAACGGCTCAGCTTTCTGTTGGTTAGCACAGAGAAGCTTGTTCTGAATTTCATACAAACACCAGCATAAAATCACAACTCATCAACTAGTTTTTTCAATGTATGTTGGAGAAAACCCTTTATTAATGGTTGTTGTTGTTTCGGACTACAAAGAATGAGAAGAAATTACAAGACACATCATAGATGTTAAAAAGGGATCCAGATAAGCAAAGTCAACATTAGTGCAATTTAGTCTCTCTGCATAAATTAACATGGGAACAAGGGCCATTGAGAAAAGGTGTGCGGACGTCTTGTTGTTCTTTAGTTTGTCTTTGGTCCAGCACTGGGTGTCTGGATTCCTCGGATGCGTTTAGTAGTCAGGACGGTCCTTCTTCAGCTTGTTGTAGTCCATGTTCACTGTGAAGAACTTGAAATGGAAAAACACAAAAGGGAAAATACAAAATAAACAGTTTAACAATATGCACTCTGCAAAATCCATTAACTCCGCTGGCCTGTTTAAGCATTGAACTTGAACTCTACTCCACATCAAATATACATTAAGACACAAGCTTGATTAGATTTGTACTAACTAAAGGCACACGTAAAATGAGCTTATGAAGCGCTTAATGAATTAAACTCATTAAGATCTGAGATTAGGTTCTGATACGGTCCTTCAGTCACATCTTTTAATAGGATCTCCTTAGGCACTCCAAACACAATGGCGTGTTTAAGTGTTTTACTAACACCACATACACTGGTCAGCTTTTCAAACTTACTGGATGCTAAACATCTCAAAGTGTATTATCGCAACATTAAATAGACGTTCTGAATAAAGCAAAAAGTTTCGATTACCAAAGAATATAAATTTAACTTGTCCCCTGAGTTCATTAAAGCCAAGCCAAAATCACGTTTGCGGTAATGCGATTACAATGCAAGTCTGTTCCAGACGATCTGAACGTTGAAGTTCACTGTTAAAGCAATAAAAATAATTCTCCAGTACAAATGTGCTGCTTGAGCAACAAAGCTCAAAACCGTATTTAGCAGGTTCACCCTTATAAAAAGATTTTATCCTGCTAGTGTCAAGTTTTTTGTTTAACATCGGGTTCGTAATGTGTATCCTAATGTAACACTCTAAAGTACGACTGTGAAAATAATATTCAGAAGTAGCAATGTGACCTGATCAGAGCTTGTGAAAAGTTGAATACGCTCCAAAGTTTAACACTAAAAAAACAGCAACCGTTGCAGTTTAATGTAATGAATTGAATATGAAGCAAAATGCATCCCGACAACAGTTTAAATGATCGTGGCACATGCGTCATACCTTGTACTGATCAGTGGGCCCCATTTTATTCCAGGGCTCTGGGTTGTTCTTTCTGTCCCAGCTGTGGATATGAAGCAAATGAGTGCACAAATAAAAAGGCATGGATGAAAAAAAACAAATAGAAGAGTTGATATGAAGTGAGCAGCACTGTTAATCTCTCCAAATTGATTGGGTCAAGGTATGAAGAATCACAAGTTACTGACGCACAACAGCTTGAGGCTGTCTACACTGGATGCGACAAAGCGACCGTTGCAAATCCATTTGTTCTTCGTGTCAGAAGCAGCGGGAGTGCTTGAAGTTTATTGCTGGGAATTCGTCATGTCACATTCAGTGTAGACAGAATCACTGATTACAATGGGTCCTATTTGGTTCTGTCACGTTGCACCACTCATGTCTGGTGTAGACATGGTGCTAATCTTAGTGGCAATTGTCCTTACGTTAAAAAGAAGGAATTAGGGGTCTTTCAGTTTTTGTATCCATTGTTAGACAGATAAATGGACTGTCTCTGCTGAAGAACAGATGCTTACCAGACATCTGGGTTACGCAAGGCCAAGCGAGCCAGATATGTCAGAGACATGGTGCATCCACCGCCAATGAAAATAAACAGCGGGATCAACTATGGTGAGAGACGAACAAAAAACAAAACATAAAGCAACTGTAACTTCAAGCCAAATGACTTGAAGGTGGTGTTAAAACTTTGAATTCATGGTTGATGACCATCTAGTCTGGTGGTTCACAACTGGTTTCGCATCAGATTGCATATTTGACATAATATATCAGTTTGTAACCAGACAAATAATTTATTGCATCCAAAACCATATTATCAATGTCCAGATGAGAACCACAGATCTAGATTACACAGTAATGACTGGCATTACTGTTGCATAAAACGGTGATTTATGACAACACAAAAGCTTAAATAAGACAAGTAACAGTTTAAGAGGTTCTCTTAAATAAATAAATGTTTTAAAAACTTTAAAAGTGCTTGTGTTTTTAGGCTAAACTCCGTGTAATCGCTCGTCCTTGAGCTCGAGAGTCAATGCGGTCACGTGACAAGAGGCCTCTGCTCGCGCTTTAAACTTATTCAACAAAATGCGTTTTAAAGTCGTTTCATTTCAAACTCATTTAAGGTTCAACCAATTATTGACATAAAAATTAATAATAATAAACACACAACTGGTCCATTACAAAAGGGGAGGGATGTTGTTTACTAGCGATGCTCGCGTGGATTTTGACTCGGTTGTGAAGTTCTGGCAACTTAATATGAACATTTATTTGTTTGTTTTTTTACACCCTCATTTGAAAACGTATGACTTTAATGTTATTAACTGTAAATCGTTCAATATCCGTAACTGAACGAAACTGCACGCATGATATTAATATTTATTCGATTAAAAAATATATAATTAAACACTGATTTCCCTTTACGATAGGGTTTCATTTGCACTTTTCTAATCGTTTACGATTATTTCATAAACATGTATAAAACCGAGATTGCACCCAAAAAAAGAGCGATTTCTAACCGATTAAATATTTTAAAAACGGCATTTCCAATTTAGCATTTGTAAAAAAAAAATTTCAGGCCTGGGAACCATAATTTTTAAATCCCTGATATTTCCAATTATTTCCGTGTCCTTTAGACCCACATTTCGGGGTTGATATTGTTTACTGGGCGGTCTAAGTTTTAGACTCAAGACTGGTGGCATTTCAGTCATTAGGCTAACAGGCTAGCGATAGCATAACTCGTTAATATCGTAGTCTTCCACCAAATAAATCGTCATTCACTTACGGCAGGATGGCTTCTGAGTTGCCGGCTGACCGTGCTCAGCATTATGATTAATGAGATGACTTAAAATCTCCCAAAAATATACCGAAATAAAGAAATTGACCGCGGCCCGTTGGTGCGCTCTAGCAGGACCTCTTCACAACTGAGAAGAGGACACAGTCCACGGGGGTCTTATTGAGTTTGCCTGATTTATTATTTTATAGTTACACGACCTTTGCCATTTCATTTCAGTTGATAACTACTAATTATAATGTAGTATTTGAAATTGTAATAAATTAATGATAATAAAAATTATAAACGAATGATAATACGATTATGAGCTGAAGTATTTTGCAAAGGCGGTGCGGCGGATACCTTTTTCAAAGTTTGGTCGAGGAGCAAGAGAAGGTCGTTCTAGGTCGCAATTGTTTTAAAATATTACTAATTAGAAATGTAATATTAAATGAACGAATTTAACTAACACGTGCATTTTTGTCTTTGTTATAAAATATAAATGATCTGTAAATAATAGTTTTTACTTGTATTCTGAGCACTTTTTAAATGATCTATTTCACTTGAGTTGCTCATTTCAGACTATGGACAACGGACAAATACTACGCATATATTTCACCTCAAAGATTAAATAAAGGTTATTAATGAAACGAGGTTTCAATTAAAATGTACAATTTTAAATAAAGCTAAGGCTCTGTTGCGTTGTAGAATTATTTTCTTGACAATTAAGCACATTTTTCACTTTTTTGCCTATTAATACTACTATTCTGCCTGTAAATATAATACACTAGACAACAAACGATACAAACTGCAAATTATAGACCCTAACTAAATTCTAAAGATTGATTTTAACAGATATATCGACTTGTAAACATAAATCACCCATGGCCCCATCATTAAATTATATATATATATATTTTTAAATGCATTTTTTGATACAAAATTATTTTACTTTTAGTTATTGCCTCATGAAATTGTGATTGGGAAGCTCCTTTTAAATTATGAAGACCAAAACACAATATAACAATCTTACATAGCTTTGTGCAATTTAAACTTTAATTATAAGTCAACAACAGATGCTGACCTTCCAAAATACAAAATGTTCATTAACATGAATATATCTTTATGATCGCTCCCATCCACAAACTGGTAATATACACTTTTCCTGAAAAAGGCCACATTGGCAGAGATTTCTATAGCTTATTCTGAAACACCATCACCCTGCTTTAGCTTCTTTATATTCATGACATGCATTAACAAAACCACCTTTAAAATTCCATTTACATAGCCTAAAAATCCCCAGCTTAAAATGAGCATGAGATTAAAATAACAGAGAGAAAGAGAAAAAGAAAAAGCACTTCATCATCGTTTTAGCCAGGACACCCTCAGGGCAGCTTGTTCAAACGGTGAGTGTGGAAATGTAGTTTTGCTGCACTGCCAGTTCTCCTCTGCTGGCTCTTTTAATCAGATTGCCTTCCTGACATCCGGCCGTGTTTGTTTCCCTCCAATTTCATTTTCTGCTTTGAATTGCACATTAACCTTTCCTCAGAGTTCCTGTTAAGCAAACGGCGACTGTTTTCTATTGCAATCACGATTATGAGGGGTGGATGGCTGACTCTTTTCAGGTACATTTCATCCCGTTTAACTGCATCTTCAGCTCCAGTACATTCAAGTCAATGCGTTCTCTACGCCACTGATGTGTTTTGTACCAACAATATCTACCGCACTTTAAAAGACGCGACTGAAAACACAAACCCATTCATGTCCAGGGTGTGTGTTTAATGTCATTTGGTTGTTTTTCTCTGCCCAAACAGAGCGAGAACATGATGCTGGCAGACACGAGCAGCGTTTTTGGCAGACGTTCCCCGATGACAGCTGGTCAACAGCATCTTCTTGCAACCTGATTCAGTTTCCCTTTTATTTAAACACCCGTTATGATTCCAAACAGATCCCTTCATAGAGATGCAAAGTAGAATGAATCTATAAAACTCTATTTTTATTCTGACATAAGGACACAGTATAATGCAAATGATTTTTTTTTTTTGGTAAAAAAAAAAGACAACTTTCTAAACATTTGCTTAGCTTGCTTCCAACAAGACAGACACATGAATATAAATATGACATCTGGTATGAAAAATGCCAAGTTTTGACAAATAAATCATCTATGCAGGTGTTTATGCATTGCATACACAAAGTAAACACCCCACACACACACGGATAGACTTCCTGGGGAATGCAATGACAATAATCATACATTTAACAGAATTAACTACCCAAATTAAAGGCAGAACCCATTTGTCTGAATCCACATTTCAATATATTGATAAATGTGTCAAAAGTATGAATCGGGGTTGCTTTTTTAAAAAAAAAAAAAAAAAACTCACTGGAGGAAGTTTTCCAGGAAGTACAATCAGCATGTGCATTTTTTTAGACTAGTTTTAAATAAGATCTTTAACTGTATCCAACCTTTCTTTTTTTATTATTTTGCCATATGAGCATGACATATTACGACTGGGCACAGACACATTTGTCACTGTCCCTCTGCTACCATAAATACCATTTTGAGAGATGATGGGCAAATATATCCCATTATGAAATGTTCAAAACATCAGCATAATAACAGTAGGATGAGTGCTAAAAACGTCATCTCTGAAGTACACTAATGATGGATTTAGTGTGGTATAGTGTTAAGAGAATAAATGTCTATGCTTGTCTCAGGGGTTCAACTGCAGGCATGCTTGTGCGCGCGCACACCTACACACAGGGTTCCAGTCTTCAGTGTGTCGTCTTCTTAGGAGACTTTCCAAATTTGGCATCTAGTCCAAGGCCTGAAAGACAGAGCAGAGTCATGGTTGAGCTTATTATATATCTGCTCATTATGGCCATAGAGCTCTGGACCGATTATTAGCACTGCTCAACACAGACCTCAACGCTCACAAGCTCAGATGTACACGACCAGTAAAACTTCTAGGCAATGTTTTTATTTTTATTTAATATAAAATGTTATGCTTCATTTCTTTAAATTAATTGTAGTAAACCATTATAAAAATGTACCTATATATTTTTTTTTACTAAAATACGGTTATGTCGATGGCCTCGGGGGTTGCAAAAAAGCACAGAGATAACAGTTTAGCGAGATAACCAACAGCCAATATGGCGATTTGTTTGATGAAGCGATCGGCATGCTATAAAAATGTACATACACTGTACATGTTTGCTAACAACAAAAGGCATATGTGCACCAACTAATAGCAGAGATTTACCAGTATACAATAAAAAACACCTTCCATTCTCGATACAAACCTTTAATTATATTCTCCAACATTGCAAACAATTTCGCTCACAGGTAAACAGTCCTGACATATTCGTGAGGTCATCACGCTGTACTAGATTGCATACTTTCTTGCGTTCTGCCTGTTTAATGTGCTTTCTCAACAAATTCAGCTTCGTCCCGTCTTTTAACAACCGGGTTCTTCAATCCGCTGCGGCGCTGAGCAGAGCGCACGTCATAACAGAAGCAAGATGTGTTTGTGTGTATGTGTGTTCGTTCATCGAAGCCTCATACTCATTGGTCGTTACCGCTCGTTACTGACCAATGTCAAAATATTTGAGAAAACCAATCAAATCAGAGAAGGCGGGCTTTATGTGCACACAGAAGCGGATGAGGCTTTGGGATGTGGGACCCACGGCAGCACTCGCTGCTCGCTGAGAAGCGCAAGAACATGAATGTGCTATCACTTCAGAAAGTCCTACGCGGCACTGTGAGTGAAACGTCAAGAAGTGTGTTCTTGATCTGGCACTGCACAGACCGACCTGCGTATGACATCAGTACTGAGAGAGTGATTCAAAAGCACTCTCATCTGCTCTCCAATTATGGCACTTTGAGGTCATACACTGATCGGTTTGTGCAGCGCCTCTTTAAAGCAAACACACCTTTTACTGGTTCAATCAGAGTTTTTGAACAAATCTCTTTTCATCCAAACATTTTTTTTAATTTCTTTCAAAAGTCGATTCATTTCATTTTGTAAAGACACCAGAGTTTACTCCTGTGATAATGTGAATATTTGTATCAGAATTATTGATACTGTATGTTTAAAAAGACCATTTGTGAATCTGTTTCACACCTATACATGACAACTGCTCTCTCTGGGTCAATAGCAGCGCAAACACAGATCTGAGCGTTCGGTTGTACCGGTACAAAGACTTAATAGACACAGCCGAATCGTTGCAATTTAGGAATGAGATTGTGTGGGTGTTTGAATTGAGATTTTAACGATTGATCGTACAGCTCTAAAACAGCCTTACTGAGCAACAGAGTCTTCTTTCAAACACATTTAAATGGGGGTGTATTATTTATCAATTAAAACATTTTACAAATAATGCATTTGGCAGACGCTTTTATCCAAAGTGACTTACATTGCATTCAAGGAACACATTGAATCAGTTCTTGCTCCCCTGGGATCGAACCTATGACCTTGGCGTTGCAAGCATCAATGTGCTACTGATTGAGCTACAGGAAAACTAAACAATAAGACTAACACCATAAGGTAGTTTCACTCACCAAGGAAGACAAGGATGGTGCCAAACCACTGCATAGTGCTGATGACGTTCCCAAAGAGTAGCACGGATCCCAGGATGGTGAAGAACTTCCGTGTCGTTGTGATGATGGAACATGTGAGCGGTCCAAAATACACCACAGTCATGAAGATGAATGTCTAGGTGAAGAGAGATGAGAAGGATACATCTTTAAACCCTGGATTATCACCTATTATTTACTATTTATCTGTTAGAATGAATTAATGAAAGAATAACGGTGCGGTTCTGTTCAAACCCACCTGTCCAAGAGCGCTAGTGATACCGAAAAGGAGGATATTATAGATGATGCCAGGATAGCGGTCAGTAAATGTCAAAAACTCCCACACCTCCCCGGTCCACAGCACAGCTATACAGAGAGAATGAGAGTGAGCTAGAGTAGATGATGTTTGTTTGTGTGTGTGTGTGTATTATGCCATAATGAGGTTGGCAAATAACTTTACTCTCCAAAGCCAGAGTTTTTACATTCATTTGGGCTTGGTGAGCTTTAATTCTGGACTTTGCATTTGCCTAGTTAAAAGAGAAACTTGACAAAAACTATTCATTATTTCAGATAACTTCAGAGAGCACCACAGGACAGCTCTGGTTTCATAATGAGAGGTTTGGAAGGAAGGAAGTTTGCTGCATGTGTGATGAGATTAAAGATTAAAAGTGAGGAACAGATGCCTTTCAGAGCTGAGGCAGACAGACTGAACAGCTGCTGGAGATCAGCAGGGTTGCTTCTGTCAACCCTGAAATAATGACACCACCCAGACTAAGCATAGAGCCAGAGCTCCCCCTGCTGGAGGAAGATGGACTGACAATGTGCTCTGGTTATTTAGAAAACGAATCCACCATGAAGATGATCGCTCGGTACAAAAACTAGGAGGGCAAATGCAAGAGTACTAAAACCATTTGCTCTGAAATGGCTTGAAAAGATGAATGAGGCGACACCATTTCAACCAAACTTACTAGATATAGACATAATATACAACAATCTAGTTCAAATAATTATAGCAGGCTTTCGAACACCATAATGACATTTAATCTTTCTCGTTTCTCATAAGGACCAAAATTATAAAACATTACAGCAAACAACAAACATTTCTTATGCTTACCAAGGGTGTAGTTATTAAAATAAAATAGTAAAATAGTACTATTGTTATTACAATTTTAAGTAAATATTTTCCAATAATTTATTGCGGTGATGTCAAAGCTTCAGTCACATTACACTTCACAAATTATTCTGATAGGATTTGCTGATCAAAACATTTCTGATTATCAACAACGTTGAAAACGGTTAATAATTATATGCGTAATAATTTCCCAGGATTATTTGATAACGGGTAGCTCAAAAGACCACAATTTAAATATTTTGTAACACTATCAATAATTGAGTGTATTTATCTAAAACACTTAAGCCATAAAAAAAGCCACAAAGGGACTTTTGTAAACACTTTTGAGTGATGACAAATGAATAGATAAATCCATTTTTTTTAATTGATCCACTAAATCATATGAATGAAACTATTTTTTAACCTCCTAAGCAAAAACAGCCCATGTCAAAATTTGACAAACAACCCATGAGACAAGGAAAAATTAAACTAATAGTATTAAAAACAGAGTATTGTTTGATCTATGCATGTTTTATTGACAGCAAAACAATCATTATGCATGAACGTACACAATATATTTCACCCAGACAGAGTATATAAATATTATTAACAAGTTCCTCCAAGGGACAAAAATGTATTCTATTGTCTTTTATATTTAATAATCAGTACCTTCACACAAAAAAAATGTATCCATGTTCTTAAAATTTAACAGGACCCTCTTTCAATAACTCACCTACTCCCAGGACCAGTGTGGACCACAGGTTGACGTTCAGCATCATGTGATTGGCTCCAGTCTGGTACCTCGCCCTCATGTGGTCCTGAGATACACCTGTCAGCCCATCCAGAGTCAGAGAGAGCAGCTGTGACCAAAGAACACATGTCAGATCATCTTCACACAGAGGACTAGAAACCGGAACAGATTAAAACAGAAACCAACCAGCAGCATCTCTCCAAAGCCAAACGTGTGATCATCTGATGTGCTGGAGCCTTTGTTGGGTTTGTAGAGGAAGAGGGCGACCCCAGTGACGATTAGAAACACACACAGGTACTTCGCCATGGGATATTTCTTTCTCAGGATTGTGACACCCAGAATCATCACTGTGGAAGAATGTGCATGAAATAAATAAGAATAGTTTGTTTAAGGCCAACAAACATAAGAAGGAAAAAGCATATGGGACTATATGCTTTCTTTGAACATGTGAGGCATCAGTTTTGTACTCAAGACAAAAATACATCTAGATGAGATAAATCATATTGTGCCCAAAAGTATTTGGACACTGAAGTCTCAACAGAAAATGTCTGAATGTAATTTCATTGGACAAAATCCCACCATTAACTCTGGACTTTCTATTATGTTTGAGAACCATTTCATGTGAATTTATATATTTTTAATCATTTTATATTATCTGTTTGTGTGCTTGTACTATCATTTATAAATAAATGTCATTTGGATTGATAATTTTATCTATTGCAGTGACCCTGGTTTATTATTTTGCCCACGGCTTAGTTTCTTGCACATTACCCTTCAAAGGTTTTTGTTTAAAGCTTTTGAAATAAATCTCTAATGCTTACACTATATTTAAATTGCTAAATATCATCAGAATTTAAAATAAGTGTTTTTCATTTTAATATATTGTAAAATATAATTTATTCCAGTGATGTCAAAGCTTTATTTTCATCATTACTCCAGTCTTCAATGTCACATGATCCTTCAGAAATCATTCTAATATGATGATTTGCTACTCAAGAAACATTTCTGATAATTATCAATGTTGAAAACACTTAATATATTAATAATAACCACGTCATATATTTGTGGAAACCATGATACTTCTTTTCAGGATTTTTTTGATGAATAGAAAGTTCAAAATTAGAATATTTATTTGTTAAATCTTTCCATTTCAATGTCTGTCAGTTTTTTTTAATCAATTTTCTTAATATAAATAATCGTAAAAACCGTGATACAGTTTCTTCAGAATCCTTTATTTTATTTATTTGAAATAGGAATATTTTGCGACATTATAAATATCTTTACTGTCCCCTTCGATCAATGTAATGCCTCCGGCTGAATACAAGTTATAATTTCTTTCAAAAACAACTCCACCCTGCTGACCCCAAATTAAACTAATTACTACAGAAGAACAAGACCAGCATGCCCTACATTCTTCATTCTTGACTGAAACTTAACAGTTTTGTTTGCATGCTTCAAACTGATAAAGGTGCGGTTGTCTCACCTGGAATTGGTTTACAGGACTTTCCCAACACCTAGAATGAACAAAGACTCATGAGCATGATGTTGTGAGGGAGAGAAAGAGAGACGTGAGAGTCAAGAGCTTTGTTGACCTGTGTGGGGTAGTTGACATACTGCAGGGCGGAGTTACTGGACACCATAGCGCCCAGGTATGACAGTGAACACACACCATAGAGCCAGCTTCTTGTGTGGTCCTGCTTTGAGCCCTCAAAAAACTGAATTACTACGAAGATAAAATAGAGAGAATGCAGAATTACTTGCAAGTCAGATTCAAACACATGCAATCAGAGCATCCCAGAGTTTCACTCACAGAGTCTGGCGAAAGCGGCGTTGATGATGCACTGGATGAAGACTAGGGTGGTGGCGTAACGAAACTTCTCCGTCTTCCCTTCGTGATTGTAGTCCCCTCGAGTGCTAGACGAAAAAAAGAAAACAGATGAATTGTGGGATTGAAGGGAACAGCTGTTTGGAACAAGGGTACTTAACCATCAGTGGCTGTAAAAATAAACCAACAGTGGCTGGGGAAGAAATTGTTGTTTAAAACGGTGACTAATTTTAGTGCAAATCTAGTCTTTATTTTTAGGTTGTTAAAAACTTGGCAAAACAAAAATGTAAAGGAAACCGCCAGTTATTTACTTCAGACAAGCAATCACCCCAGGAATCAAACGGAACAAGACTTTGGGTTGGGTTACACAAGGGAAAACCTGACCTGAAACTTAAAGCAACCGCAAGCTATTTTTTTTACTGCAGGCAGTATTTATTACACACTGGTGCATCATTCTAGATCTTTGTAGTAAGACTAGTCCTCACATGTGACAAATAAGTCTATTGAGATAACAATTGTTACTAGTATGAGTAAGCACTAGCAGCTAACGAATAATTATTGACAACTGGAAAACACACTCGCCAAAAGTTCCCTATAGAATTCAACCAGCATCTAATTGCAAAACAGACTCTTAGATTACCTAATAATAATCACACTAATACTACATTATAGTATACAAATGGATACTAGCAAGTTTAAAGCAGTGGTTCACATGCAAACTTCCAGATGGGACAAAATAAGCCCTGGATTTATTTTAAATGAGTTATATTAACATAATAAACATTAAACTAGGAAACAGCTGCATACATAGAGAACAATAAAACAACACCGTGCGATAAATCACAGCACTCTTTCTGAAAGAGGAGGACAAGTGAGCGTCATCAGTGTTGGTATACCAAAGTATAGCCAAGCATACACATGGGCAGAGACCAATAGCAACTTGTGATTAAACAGTTTCAATTATATCATATGAATCTAGAAAGCCACGTAGGTTCTTCCAACGCAAAACGCTGATTTATACTCACATCGTCTCCTGCAGTATTCCGTAGTAAAAGTAACACACGAACACCCCGCAGAAACAGACGATGAACCGGAGCCGCTCGTTCTGCCAGAGAGACGGTTTACTCGTCGCCTTCCCGGTGGCCATGCTGTCGTCCAGCAGTCTCGGTATGGACACGGAAACCGCTCCGCTCCCCGTTCCTCGCGCACCCGCGTCCAGGTCCACTCTACCGGCGAACGGTCGCCCTGGAAAAGACCCCCCCTCCCCTCTTCTCTGTGCTGACGATGAGGCTCTCCGTCCTCTGATATTACATCTACAGTTTTACAGCGACGTGCAATAACGACGATATTACTCTTCCGGTCGTATTACTCAGTTTATTTGATTCACAGATCAGTAATATAGATGTACCGCGCGCTAACTGTGTCCAGACAGCTGCATCCTAATCATGGAGAGGGAGTGAATGCGGTCATAAACGCGGCATTTATTTACATATATTGCAAGGAAGCGACAAAGGCTTCACTAATATTGTACTCGAGGAGTTGAGTTAACTGTCTGTTTCTGACATGTAGGGATAATTACTCGGGCAGGCTGTAATAAATGTTTTCATTTCACTCGTCAAATGACACTAGAGGAGAAGGACCCGAGGATGTTTATGGACTCTGCTGATATGCCTGTAACTAAAATATAATTAAAATACAGTATTAAGCCAAATGCATTACGTGATTTGCTAACCGCGGTGATTTTTCTCCCATAATAGGGTTTTCCTCCCAATCTCATTTTTTTTTACATTATTGTACAGAATATTTTCTATTACTTTAATATGGGCATTATATTCGACTTCCTATAAATAAATCTTTGGGGCCTTTCTTGAAAATAAGCAGTTAGTATTTTACGCGGTGGTATGTGTATTACATCGATTGGTCCAAATAAGCATAAGCTGACGACATGCAGCGAATCACAATGCTGGAATCTTCAAGAGGGCGGGGCATAGAGTTCAACAACGACGTCTCACGTACGCAGACGTAAAGTTATTAACTAGAATTCCTATTCTAAATTTAAGTGTTCAATGTAAAAACAAATGTGCGTTAAAATGTAATATTTATGCACAATAATTCATAATTCAAGTCTTTATACAAAACAATAAACACACTCTTATTTCTCTGAGCTGGTTTCTCATTTATGGCAGCCAAAAACTGAGTAACATACATTTACAATATATGGAACAAAAACAATTGTATGGTGTACTATACTCAACAAAATAACAATAACAATCTGAGAACAATGTCATTAAAACAGCACCCATTAACGAGCGAGAAGTTCACAAAAAACACAATGGATGACACCAAGACACAATCCATGTAAAATATGGGATAATAACAGTGCAGTGTCAGAAAACAATAATTTGCTGGAAGTTTCGTTCCTTATGATGTGCGCATATTGAACCTGAATGCAGCACATTTGCTTGTGCCCTGTGTAATGAGTTTGAACCAAACAATATGACCACTGTGGTAAAAAAACTAGTAGTCAAGTCTGAAGTGAGATTCAGTAAAATGTACAGCACACTAATCAAGTGTGTAGTAAAAAAATAAACAAAACAACAACACAAAAACAAAAACCCTTAATGGGGTCCTGCCTGTAGTCTTGTCATACACTGAATTTAACACAATACATGAAGACCTCAGAATAAACAAGAATAATGGCCAATGCTTTCTTTCCCTCATTAAATTACAACTGTAAATACAGTTACTCTAGTTTGGTAAATCTCAAAGCATCAATAAAGAAAATATCCCCATCATATCGCAAACTCAAAAGATATAAGTATATTTTAGGACATTTTATGTTTTGTTTCGTACAGTAACAAAAATGTGATGATAATGTCCTAAAAATATGACAATTCAAAAGTGATATAGGACTGGGACATTTTCTTGACAAGCTTTGTAAGATTCATCCTTTTACTCTGTCTGAACATTAGTTGACATTCATTGAACACCTACAGTTCAGAGCTCATCTTAATTATGTCTAAACGCCTACATTCTTAACTACTAAATAGACATGCTAGAGCATTTTCAAAACAAACCCAACCTTCAAAAACACCTGAAAGATCAGTTGTCAAGATGAAATTCTACTACAATGAACCGCAGATGAGAGACTCTCTGAACTATTAGTGTCTCTTTTGTGTTTTCTGTAAATACTGAATTAAGAAACTGATCCACAGCTCTGTAAAAATCATCATGTAGTGGATTAGGCTTGACAAATGTTTGATAGTCTGTCCGATAGACAAAAAATATGATAATGAATGTTCTAAATGACCATTTTCTGTTCTGACAGAACTAAAAATAAATTCATATACAGATGACGAACAGTCATCAATATAGTTTTATAGAAATTATAAGAAACATACCAATAGGTAAATTCTATAACATGAAACAAAATGAACAAGTGCCAAGTGGAGTGTCCTCAGGTCAAAAGGCCGCCCGCAAATCACATTGAAGAGAGCCCACCATAGTTTTAGATGACGAAAGGTTCTCCATTTCTTTCCTCCATCGGGACTTTTTTTTATCTCGGAGCCGATCAAAACAGATCATTTGGTGGATGGCGTGAGCGGTTTCAAGAAAAGCTAAAGCTTCTTTGAGACACTTTAACGTCAAAATCTCTGATGATAGGAACAAAGGCACAACATTCTTTTGTTTATCTTTCTTTTTGCCGTGAATGTCCCCCATTCACAGAGAAGTGGTGGCAGGGTCTGGGAGGGCGCCGCTCAAATAACCACCCACGCCATGTCCTGGTGTTTGGCAGGGGGCGGCACTTTGAGCTGAACAGCCAGTGACGGGTGAGACAGACAGGCCACGGAATAACAGGTCCATTGAAGGGAGGAGGGGCTTGAGGAGACTAACCGGGCAGAAGGCGGAGCCACCGTGAGGCGTGAAATTCACCTTGTTAGGGTCAGGGCAGGAAGGCTGAAGAGGGGCATTTCCATGACAGGCAAGGCTGAAAAGAATTGATGTTTTGAGAAAGGTTAATGATATGCAGATTCATTAACAGGGTCTCTTCATAGTTTTTTTTCTTTTAAATCAAATTTAAGGCTCTTTAAAGTCTGAACAAATAAAAATGAATACCATATGAACTGAGTAGAGTAAGATCTATAGCAACATCCAAACCATAACTTGATTTAAACAACTTTACAGTTATAGTTAATAAAAACAGGCTTTATAAAAAATGATAAACCTCAAATTTCATCCTTTAAAGACATTTTTAAGAAAAGGATGAGTCAAATTATAAATCATTATTTTTTAAATTATTAAATTGGCACATTGATTCTTTTTGATCCACTGGCTGAATGAAAATGCAATTTCACTCTCTGAGAGTAGGTGAAGCTTATGGAAAATTAAAAATTTTGACTTCGAAACATCCAGTGTTCGCAATTAAATCAATCGCCTTTTAAGGTCACAACGCTATTCTTGTTTTTCTGTCCACACATTTAAGAAGTCTTGAAATTATGACTTTCTTACACATTTATGATTTTTTATAGACAAATTTAAGTCTTAAGGATCCATGGGGACCCTGATTAAATAAATGTTAAATATTCTTCTCAGATTATCAATATTTGCTAAGAAGACCCCCTAAATCAAGATAAAGTAATTTAAATTAGACAAGAAATAATGTATATAAACAGATTTTTTTTTTATTAATTTCTTAACACTATTAATAACACTATATAAACATGTTCAACTGACTTGCCTAGTTCATGCTTTTGAACGCATACAGCAGTTTGTGTTTGCACTGAACTTACATGGCCTCTTCAGACACACGTACTCTCTCGCAGCCCTCTGGAGGTTCTCTCTGGAAGACGTATGTCTTGTTGGGACGAGGAGATGAGGATGGTGGCTCAGACATACATGAAGGGGGAGAAGAAGGCGGACACAGCAACCCGCAAACAGTCATATCTAAACACAACACACACAGACCGATAAAGAGAATCATCAGCCAAACACATTACACTATCAAAGTTTTTACACAGACTTACTGTCATGTGCTGACAAAATACAGTGCTCAAAAAATTAAGGGAACGTTTAAATCTCACATCGGATCTCAAATGAATGAAACATTCAATTTGATATTCTTTATATATAAACATTCTATATTTATGTGACAACAGTCAATCAATCAATAGAAACCTAAAATCAACAACACACTGAGGGGCTGGATTCAAAATCATACCAAAAATCAATGTAAAAAACTGAAGTTACAGGCTGATCCAACTTGCTTGAAGTTCATCACAGCAACTCAAAATGTAAGTCAGGGGTGTGGATGGCCCACATGTGCCTGTATGCACTCATGATAACATTAAGCATGCTCCTGATGAGATGGCGGACGGTGTCCAAGGGGATCTCCTTCCAGACCTGGATGAGGGCATCAGTGAGATCCTGGACAGTCTTTGCTACTACTTGATGGCTGTGAATGCTCCGTGACATAATGTCCCAGAGGATCGCAATTAGATTCGGGTCTGGGGAACACGAGGGCCAGTCAATGCATCAATGCCTTCGTCATCTAAAAACTGCCTACACACTCTGGCCTCATGAGGCCGGGCATTATCAAGCATCAGGAGGAATCCAGGGCCACTGCAGCAGCATAAAGTCTGACAATGGCTCCGAGGATTTCACCCTGGTATCTAACAGCAGGAGGGTAACCATTGGTCTGTTCGACCCTCTAAGGATATTCCTCCCCAGATCATTAATAACACACCGCCAAGTCATGCTGGATGTTGTATGTTGCACGCACCATAACTTTCCCCACGGCATCTCTAAACTCTTTCAAGTCTGTCAATTGTGCTCAGTATGAACCTGCTCGCATTCGTAAAGAGAATAGGGCACCAATGACAGACTTGAGTTCTGGTGTTCTCTGGCAGATGCTAAACAGGCTGCACAGTGTTGAGCTGTGAGCGCAGGTCCCACTAGGGGAGATCAGGCCTAATGAATTCGGTTTCTGACAGTTTGGTCAGAAACATGCACACCAGTATCCAGCTGGAGGTCATTTTATAGGGTTCTGGCAGCACTCCTCCTGTTCCTCCTCACACAAAGGAGCAGATAACGGTCATGCTGCTGGGTTGTTGCCCTTCTACGCCCCTGTCCTGCTCTTCTCGTGTCTTCGCCTGTCTCCCAGTATCTCCTCTATGCTCTTGAAACTGTGCTGGAAGACGCACCAAACCTCCTTGAGATGGCACAAATGGACATGCCAACCTGGAGGAGCAGGACTGCCTGTTCAAATGATTGGGTTGCATGTACTGCCTCAATGATACAAGCAGTGAAAATGACCCTAACAAAACTAAAGACAACCCAGTCAGAAAGAATAAGAAAGGAACAACTGTCTACGTCCACCACCTGTAAAATCCTTCCTGTTGCCTCTCCAGTGCACCAAAGCAGGTGAAACTGATTCACAATAACTCATGCTTCCTAATTAAACAGATTGATATTCCCAAAGTTTAATTGATTTGGTGTTATATATGTGATGATTGTGAGTTCTTTGAGTTTTTTGAGCAGTGAATGGCATCCCTAATTCCTACAACAGAAATCCTATAAAATCATTACATATCACACTGTATGACATGGATCTAATAAACTTGAGTACAACATGTATGTATACTGGACAATGATGACACCTTTTGAGTCATAGGCTGCGACGTAAGTTAGTATAGAAGAATAAACGTTCATCAGCATGTGCTAGTGGTAAACAAATAGAAAAGATGAATCACATTTCGGCATTTGTATTTTTTATGTGCGCTGAGAAGGAAACAAAAAAGGAAAATATTGATATGGTCATTGCTAGGGAAAAGAGGCCAACCTGATATGCCAATTATGCAAATGTGGCTCGAGGGAAGTAGTTTTATGCACCATGACGTGCCTATGTTGCAGTTTTATTGGCTTGTCAGTAGGTGTAGGTTGTGATGGAAAAATGTATCTTTACTAGACATATTCCTATCTAGCTTGCTTGACAACTTTTCTTAGTAAATAATTAAAGTTTAGGCCGAAACAGAGAATCATATGTTCGGAGTTTCTGATGATGTTTCAATAAAAGTAGTATGCGTGTATATCTGCCAACAGGAAAACATCTAGTACGTGCAGCTGAGAAATGAACAGAACTGTGCGCACTAGCTTAGACTGTTTTGATCCTCGTGTAACTAATGTAACTTTTGAAAGAGATATAAGCTGCCTGAGAGACACTGCTCTTTGCCTTCTCAGGACAGACGCGCTCTGTGAGAATGCCTTCTTGCAAGAATAAACCGACTGTTCTACCTTTCAAGATCTCTCTGAATTTATTGATTCCATAAGAAGGTCCAGGTTTTGAAATTAACCTTTTCACTCACCGATGTGGCTACTAAATGTTCAAGTTACCGAACATTTAGAACTTCTACTATACAAAAAAAAAAGAAAAGAAAGAGATATAAACTAGAATACAATATATAGAGATATTAACCAGAATATAAACAATGTATTTACTACATCACAGCTTATGCGAGAGAAAAAAAAAGGGGGGGGGGGGGGGGTATATTTCAAACATTCATTTCTTACTTAAACTAAATCTCGTCATCCAGCCATCTCCTCCCTTCATCTTTCCTCTTCATCACCAAACATGTATTTTAGATGGACAGATCAATACAGTATAAAAGAGCATTAAAAACCATGTGAAACAAAACAAAATTGTGTTCTCATGATAAACCAGGGTCCACTAAAATTGAAGGGTATTGGAAAATAATGTATTTGCTGTTTTTTACTTGTCCTCAGAGCTCTAACCCCAGGTAAATATCGGCACATTATTAGGTTTTTAAAATCTTCGCTATTGCTTCAATGCAAATAAGCAAGCATGCTGTTATTTGTTGTGTAGTGATGTTTATGTTCAAGTCATCCAGATATGCGCAGATTCTGTGCAATTCACAGTATATAATATATCATGATGACTCACGAGTACTTGCACTAAATCTGCGCAGATTCGGCTTACACAAACGTCCCTAGCAAACTGTGTAAACATAAAAAGTAACCTGACAAATTGGCTAGTGATTTGACAGCATTACCCGCCAAAGTTCTGGTGAGATTGCGGGTGTTCATTTCAAACACTGTGTAGGTCGTAGCATCAAACATACTGTGAGCAAATACATACATCCTTGAAGTCTTGTCTCAATTTCACACAGAACATTAAAATGTTAAAAAACAACTATATAATGGATAAGTTAAATATTATATTACTAGTGGACACATTGCTCATTGAGTAAACCAAGTGCGACTGACCGGCATCTGTGATGGTGCAGGGAGAGTGCGAGGGGGACAGCTGGGCAGGAGAAGGGTCACTCTGTGAAGCACTGCTGTACCTCTGAGCTGGGACGGGGGCTCTGTGACCATCTGGTACATCGAGAATCTAAAAACACACGGTGGTTACAGATGATTTGAACTAAAATTGTAGGTCAGAAACACACATACATACAAACACACACTGACTTTGTGCTGTTCCTTTGCTGTTTCAGACACAAAGACTCCCTCCAGCTCCAGGTTCAGTCCTTCCACACTGCGTCTCAGTCTGGGGGCCAGTCGGCTCAGAGGAATGAGAGGCATCGTCTGCACACACAAAACAATCAGAGAGAGTGTCTAAGTGACAAAGTTTAAAGGAAAGCAAAAAACTAATTATACGTATCATGGTTGTGTGTATATTATAATTTTCATATTTACATTTTGGAAAAACAAAATGAAAAGTATTTTGTGACTATTCCAATTTATGACAATTTTCATGACAATTGATTACATTACATATATACATTTTAAAAACTACACACACACATACACATTAAAGTGAGGTAAATGCAACACATGACATATTACACTGTCATTATTTAGTAATAGCAAAAATAAAGCAAACATGGAGAAGCCATTGACAAACTAAGTAAACTCTATAATTAAATGCTAGTAGAACCACCTTTAGCAGGAATAACTTGAAGTGATCATTTTCAGCATGACTTTATCAGTCACTTACATTGTTCTGAAGGAATTTTTACCCACTCTTCTTTACAACGTGGGTTCAATTCATTGAGGTTTGTGGGCATCAGATTATAAACAGCTCTCCTAAGGTCCTGCCACATATATTTGTGCATATTCTCACCTCTATTTCTCTAATACTGTACAAAGAGAGCCACTGCTACATAAACAGCTGTGTGTGTGTGTGTGTGTGTGTGTGTGCCATATCAATGGCTGTAGCTCACTGACACCATCTAAGTAAAGCTGCTCTGTTTTTAAATCTCTGTTGCTAGTGAGATGTGGGCTCATTTTAGAGGCTTAGCTCATAATCACAGCTCATAAACAAGCACAACCTTTATAAATGCCCTTATCTCTTCCGTTGATGTCACTGCTGTAAACAAGCTGTACAAGATGCATTCTGAAATTGTTCAGGATTATGTGTACATTCATGTTTACCTGTGTACTTCCAGGTGTGTGCGTTTGGCTGTTGTGTATGTGTTGGTGCGTGCTATCACAGTCCATGGCAGGAGGTGCATGTCTGGAGCGTTTTTGTAAGGACTGTCGGAGTTTAGCAACCTGAAGGAGAGAAACATGACGTATTAGATTGTTAGGGCTGCTCCATTATGCCAAAAATCATAATCACAAATATTTTGCTCAATATTGAAATCACAATTATTGGTGGGCGATATGATCAAAGATAAGAGGAGTAATTTTAGATGTCAGTGAAACTTCAAATTATCAATACTTCAGCAAAAACTATTAATAGTTTAAATTAAAGTAAAATTCCTCCAAATAGTTACAGAAGACATGTAAACAATCAGCAATACAATAAGAACAAAGAAACTAAACTACAAATGAATACAACAGAACAAAAATATATTTAATATCAAGCACATTCCGCAGTTTAGCAACAGTTGACATTGTACAACACTCAATTATTTGGCTGATTTGGATGTCAAGTTTGGGTTTTTAGGGAGGAATGAATGTGCACTGCTGTGAAGGAAAGGTGCGCTGGACAGAATGCCACAGTAATCGTAAAACCTTGATTTTCATAATTGTTGGAAGTCGAAATCGAAAAATCAATTACAATAAATCAGCCCTATCAGAAGAAACGTGCAAAAGAGAAACCTAACAGCTATGACCTTTATATTGACCTATAGCAAATGTTACATTTCATTTTGTTCAAGCGAAGGGTGTTCTCTGGATATACTTGTAAAAAGCCTCTTATTTTACAACAGAAGTAAAATAAGAGGCTAGAATGACAATCAGCACAAAATGCTTCCTGGAAATGGGTGGAATAATGAATAATGGGTCTAAATAATAATGGTTTATGATTGGATTGTTAATGGTTGTTATTTTGTGTATTCAAAGATCATTAAAGTTTCTCACTCACATGTTATCAGACCTTCTCTGAAACACTCTACTGATGGCATTCAAGTTCCTGTCATTTCTCTCAGTATTACAGAACTTGAGATGCGTGGTATGATCAAAATATTTTATTACATTATAACATTACTTTAAACATTTTTATGTAACATACTGGTACACTATCGTTAAAAATTTTGGAGCTAGTATGATTTTTTTTTTCTGAAACATATTAACACTTTTATTCAGTTGATCAAAAGTAACAGTATACCACTCTTACAACATACATTGTTCTAAATCAGTAAAAAAAAAAAGTCATGTTGTTTGCAATATCTTATGTTTTATAGTCACATTTAGCAGCTACAAAAGATTTCTCTAAAAAGCTCATTTAGATTTTTAATAAATACTATAAATAAATACTGCTCCTTTGAACTTTCTATTCATACTGGATACTAGGATGCTGAAAATTCAGCTTAACCATCAGAGGAGTAAATTACATTTTACACATGTAAAAATAGAAAAGTTATACTTTTTAAAGTTATATAAATAAATACAGTCTTGGGAAGCATAACATTTAAAAACATTTTACAAAAATCTTACCATCCCTTTTACTTTTAAACTGCTTCTATATTATATAACTGTGTCATAATGCCAATATTTGGCTATAAATAGAATGGTACATCATCTCTTTTAATTATTTTCTTGTTATTTCTAACTTTTTTAACAGTCATTTTAAATTACAGTACAAGGAATTATTTAAATAATATTATAGAGACTGGAAGGGCAAATTTGATAGTATATTTCAGCTTCCAATCCTTAGAATGAATAGATTTAAACAATAATAATGAGATTTAAGTGCAGGCCAATGGACACAGTTACACCTTTTTTTAGCAAGACAACTTTCGGTCTCAAATAGCAAACAACATTTTCCACACTTTCCAGTACTTGCCTCTCGGAGGTGTTCAGCGCTTCCCCATGATGCTGAGCGCTTATGACCGCCGCCCCCTCTCCGCCCCCGTGTCTCTTCTATCCAGGAACTGGGAGTCTAAGAAAAGAGAGAAAGCAAGCATTCATTTGACTTTGACTTTCAAAAGTGTCTATTTTAAAGTGACTGATTTTCCAATACTCACGCCCACAATTGCGAGACATCAAAAAAAAAAAACCTTCAGCTCATTCAGGATAATCAAAACTGAACCTCCCCTCACTGAACACCAACTATCCCAAACACTCTCAGACTTGCAGAAAGTAATCCAGACCTCTCCATTGAACACCAGACAGTTTATAACACACCCTCCTTTAACAGAGACAAACACAATGCAAAGCGATGCTGTTCTTTCATGCACCAGTTCGAGCAAAAGCATCCGTTCCTGTGAGCGGTGCACAGCTTTCGCCAAGTGTTGACATGTTTTTCTGTATTTCACAAATGGAAGTGAAAGCTGCTTCCACGCCTCACTAAGTACATTTGAATACAGGACAGAATATGTGACACACCTGGAACACACACATACGCCCAACACACACAGCTGTGCGGAGACATGCATGACAGAAACCACAGACTCCCCTGCACCACATTTCATAGATAAGGAAGATAAAAAACAAACGTGTTTGTACTCAAGTGCACTCATTCAGACAGACACGTGCATACCGTCATGATATCCTGCTGAGCTGACTCTGGCAAGAAGTGAGAGCCCACCTAGTGCACACTAGACCGCCGAACACTGAACGGTTTTTCTCCAAGTGACCCAATCACTTAGCTCCATCTCAGAGCTTATCGTAACCCAAAAATTGTCCTCCTCCTATGTTTCTGTCCCTTTCTTTCTGTCTCTGTCAGAGGTCAAGGATATCTTTTGCGGTTGTGATGCTAATGTAACAACATGGAGTTGGAGTAAGCCATATTAAAACATGTCACCACCTCCGGCCCCCAGGGTGCGAGATCAGCATTAAGCACGTCCGCTCAGTGGCTGGAGGTTTCACATGGCTGAGTGGGGGCAGGGACGCGAGTTGATTTAAATTTAAATTCAGCCTCGATTCCTATCTGCCCGGACACCCGCTTGCCCGCCCGCCCACCCACATCAGGCTGCCGTGGGATTAGGCCTATAAACGGACATTCAGTTTGAGGGTCTGTATGCGCAGCACGCTACATGCTGGCTAAAGTTTCAGAAGTCCCCATCTGCACTTAAGAGGGTATTGAGATCGGGGGTTGGGCAGAGTCGAGTGTCTTAAGATTGTACAATTGTTAACCGTTGCATATCCACTAAAAAGTGAGCTGCATTTGATCGACAATGAAGAAATGGATGACAAAGTGAATACATGAAAGTAGGGTGTGAATGGGGGTTCTGCTTGTGCATTGTGTGTGTGTGGCAGGGGTTGAGGGGGACGGTCACTATGAAGGTCATGTTAAACAAAACCTTTTTTGGGTGACCGGTTATCAGTGCGAGCATAGCAGATCACCTGCTGAGAGTCAGACAGTCTGGATGCGACCACCATCCATAACAAAAAAACATTCTTGTCTATTCCCATGATGGCAAAGATGAATTTTCAGCATCATTACTCAAGTCTTCAGTCACATGATCCTTCAGAAATGATTCTAATATGATGATTTGATGCTTAGGAAACATTTCATATTTAGTTGTGCTGCTTTCAAGATTTTATGACGAACAGAAAGTTAAAACAAACAGCATATAAAGTAAAAAATAAAGGATTTTGTTTTTGTTCTTGTTACTGTGACTTAATCAATTTAATTTAATGTGTCAATGCTAAATAAAGGCATTCATTTCTTTAATAAAATCATACTGACCCCAAACTTTTGATCACTAGAGTGTGTCCAAATGAACTGGAATCTAAACCTTAATAAACTAATCAAATCAGAATCAAACTGTAACCAAATAAGCCCCAGCAGAAAGACTTTCACCTTTTGTGTCTTACTGAATATGGCCAACCCCAGCAGGCATGTCGGAGCAGGGATCCAGGAGCCCATATGGAAACCATTTGGAAAAAACAATATGGCTGCCATTCCCAGTTGGGTTTTCCTAAACTCCTTCCATTACCAGCCAAACTCTTTCTCCCCAAAGCCAAGACCGTTCATCAGCAACCTCTTGACTCCAGCTTTCTTATACAAACACGCTGTCCCACGGCCATTTAAGAAATATATTTCGCGAACAACACAAGTGTTAAATAAAGTGCATAAGTCTGTATGTGAATCACATGAGGCAGATCAAACCAATGGTTTATTCTACTCCCCGTTGAGTAGTAAAGACTTCACTACACATGGTCAGACAGGACCTCCTTTGTTTGCTATTAATATCACAGTCTGGGTTAAAGGAATAGTCCTCCTAAACCTGAAAACGTGTGGGAAAGATCACACTAGAGGTTCTCACCTGTGTGGCCTTGTCATTGACGCAGGTAACAGGCTGACACTCTGGATCCCGAGGCCAGCTGCCCTGCAGGTACGGTCCCACCAAAGTGTCCAGAGACAAGGTGCGTCGTAAGGTTGGCTTCGGCGGGCGGCCCTTTGTTTTGCACTCGGCTACACAGACAGGACAGGGGACACAGAGTGAGAGATGAGATGCGATTCTTTTTTTAAATAAATGGAATTCAACAATAAAAAAGGAATACTGTCTCCCACAATACAACTTGCTGAGACTGACCCTTCATTTGTAGTGTGAACAATAAGCTGGAAGTAAACTCCATTTCAAACACAAAACAGAATAATTTGACATTTTATTTTAAATGTAGAAATACTATATAATATAATATCATATTTGCATTTCAATACTTTTTGCATTACAGTAATGAGAATTAGGTGGGAAATGTGCTTCATTTGCGTGAAAGCAAAAAAGTCTGAAAAAGTTACAAAAACGATAAGAATGATATGGTCTACTCGTTTTAAATTCTGTTGACTGGTCTGACAAAATGCACAACATTTAAATAGAATTACTAAAGCCTGATTTCCTATACACTGCCAGAGAGGAGAATGAGAAAAGCTAACAGCTGTTCTAAAGCTCTGGCATTAAATGTTTCTGATGACGTACTTTTTGTGTTTAATCATCCTTTCAAATTTTTCCCATGAATTTGTAAATCACACTAAGACACATTCCCAGCATGAATGACTCATTATAAATAGACGCTGTTGTCATAACGGATGCTGAACATCCTGGTGCTTGCTTCATCAACACACTCTAGACAAGGTTGTTAAGCTCTTGCCCAAAATACTCTAGAGGATCATATGCACATGTACCAGAGATCGTTTTCTTCTGTGCATTGATCATGTCATTGAAACGAATAATGGTACACCTGATCTCAGACGTTGTCAGTTCCTTACTTAAACACTCACCTCCTCCCAGCAGTGGGTTTGGGAGACTTTTGATGGCGAAAGTTTACTCATGGTTGTTAAACAAGGCATACTTGTCTAATGCATAGTGCATTTTGTCTCTGAGTTTGAAGGTGCGGTATCAAGCAGGTTGGGCGACTATGTGCAGAAGATTGAGACATTGTAAGGTTTCAGGGTTTATGAAAGGTTAGTCTGACATTGCACAAGTATATAAATAAAAGTGAATCTCATGAGAATATTTGCATAAATAAAACGAAGACTCTTTTTAGGCAAATTAAGACTTTTTGCATATAAAGGACATTTCCACATGGGAAAACAAGAGGACAAGGATCTTGTGTGTTGTGACGTTTTCATTACACAAAAGAATTGTAATTGCCATAATGCACTAAATTTGAAATTAAGGTTAAAGGCGGTCCAAAGTAACTTATAAATACTCCAAATATACATTATATATTTTTTATCTTTTTTTTGCATTGTGTAACAATGTAATTAATTTGCCCACAAAAAAAAAAAAAAATCCCACAAAAAAATCTTATTTTTGCCTTTTATATTTATCTATTGTATTTATGAATTTGGCAGACGCTTTTTTCCAAAGCGATATGCATTGCATTCAAGGAACATATTGACATCCTTATCAGTTCTTCCTTTCCCTGGGAATCGAATCCATGACACTCTACTATTTGAGCTACAGAAAGGTTTTAGTATCTGGGTTTAAAAGTGATTTGTTCATGTTCTAGACAGGTTTCATGAGATCATCTGTGTTTTCTCAATAAGGCTGTACATGTATGCTTCACAGTCCTGATAAACATAACCAATGAGCAGCACATATAAAACTAATACCCTTCTTCTACAACTATAGTGGGCAGAATATAATAATACACATACTAGCATATGGACTGAATTTACACTGAATATGCTATGGCTATGAACACAACTTCTGGCCAGCGCTTATGTACACAAGGCATATAAACACATTCTATGGCATTGTGCTAAATTCAGCGACGGTTAAAGAAGCTTAACAACATGTCCTTTAATAAACAGAATACACATGAACAAGAAGAAAATATTTAGACAACATTTCCCATTGATTTTTGGAGAAAAAACTGCTGAATTTAGCACAAAGGACTTCAAACTGAGAATACTATACTCATAATGGTAGCCAAAAGCATTGCCGGTGAGTCTTAACATTTAATGAACACACAAGCTGTGAAGAGGGGGGTGTGTAGAACTTCTTGAATGGCTGGTGTTCCAGTTCTGTGGAAATCATCCTGCGTGGGTTAGCACACATGACTCAGTAAGAAAGAGCACACATGCTAAGAGACCAGATGGATTTGTTGTTTACCGCCTTGGTAAATCACAATAAAAAATTATTTTGGTCACTCTATTTCAGTCTGTAGATTGTTGGGTGGAAAACCTACTCCTCTCCACCAGCCTTGTGCATTGCAAAGATCTAGTTGCAGTCAGAATCTAAGACCCTTTGTGATTCACACATTGTCTAAAGACAAGACTTTCAAGGTATTCTCACCTAGTTGATGAAATGTTGATGTAAAATACCTGAGACAGGCAGACACCTACAAAAAAATGTCACACTAGAACCAAAATTTAGGAAAAAACACAGAGCTATTTTTCATTTTAGCGGTTATGTCAATCATGTTCGGCCATTTCTTTAATATTGGTCTAATTGTTGCTAAACTACTTATATCTAAATCTACTTTTGGGGGGAAAAGTTAACTTCAACCATCAATGTTGTACAACACACATGTTATTATAGGCCATGTTTAATATGCAACACTCAATTTCCACAACAGGGAGTCTTTGCTCCTTCTCTCTATCCACAAAGAGGGCCTGAAAAAGTTTGAGGCACTGATATACGATACCACAGCAACAATTAAAATAGTTCTACATAGTAACACGCAACAGGAATCGTTTCCAAATTTGACATCCAGGTGTGTAACAGCAGATCACAGGAATGTGACAGTTGTAATTTGTTTTCCCTGATTGTAACTGCAGATATTTAGGGTGAAGAAAAACAGAGCTCCTGAGAGCTGAACACACACTGTTTATGTGTTAAACATGCCAAAACGGTGATCAGAGTTATTAAACATTACAGGCAAACAATAACATCTAAAATAGACATCAAAAGTGTCTTGATACGACAGACCTGCTTTGTTTATTCAAGCCCATGCCATGCTTTGTGACCATCTTGGCCACAAAACATGTAGGGAATAAGGTGGGGGTCGTTGAGTGCTTTGAGAAACTTCTTGAACACAGTTGCACAGAAGCCATGAAAGAGCAACTAAACCACAGGACCTCTGTAGATTATACATTCGCATTTGTATGGTTATTGTTATTATTATTATTATACTAGTACAGGAGTAGAGTTAGAGTTAAAGTGGACACTTGGGCATTTTGCTGAATAAACAGAACAGATTTATAAAGCGCTGTCTGTGAGTTTTACCTGTTTTGGTGTCTTTGCAGCGCGGTGCTGTTCGGTTCTGCAGCTGAAACGGGACCGTGGCTCGGAGGGGCTGCAGTCCTTGATTACCCACCCGGGCCACTCCACTCCGACACGACATTCCCACGGGCGCCTTGTGCTTTAAAAAGCCTTTAAAAAGTTCACGAATCTCGCAAACTCCAGCCTTTACCTAAAGCTGATACTCCAGCAAAGGTTTTCGTCCAACTTAGCCGTCAAAAAAATAACGTTTTATGGAAATATTTTTGATTTAGCACACTCGCTAGCTAGTGAGCTACTTTCTTTTGTGATGATAGTTAAGTTTTTCTAAACTAGTTTGTTTAAAAAAAATACTTTCTGTGTGGAAAAAAACATATATAATATTATGAACCGTCCTAAACGGTTTATTCCACTTGGCCTGGTAAACTTAAAGTAGAGGAGCAGAACTACATTGTATGGGTTGCTGCCAATTCTTCAATGCAAAATCTGACAACAGCAGCCAATCTACACGCTCGTGTTGGAGACAGAGCTCTGCACAGCGTCTAAACACATGTTTCCACTCTGATTGGCTGATGAAAAATACTACTCGCACCTTATTGGTCGCTGGCATCATCGATCTATTAGGGGCGTGTCTAAAACGCGATTCTCCCCGCCTACTTCATGAAAATTCACGCTTTCTAGAATTCTACCTCCAACAGTGAGAAGCTGCAGAGCAAATGGGTGGAGCTTGACGTCTAGCTCCCCCTCATTGGACGTGATAGCTGGCGCTAGATAACTCAAAAAGCATCCTAATCCTAAAATAACCCTGGCCTAGATACACATAACTCCACCCATTATGTCCACAGAGGTGGAGCTGTACTAGGTCAAGCTCCACTCATTATGTCAAGAGTGGTCATTTGGCTCTGCACTGCAGTGAGCAACACTTGCCAGCAGTGACCTGCACAATGCGTGGAAGAGTAACGGGTCTCCTGGTTAACTAAGTACATGGGTTTGTTAAAGTAAATAAGGATTTTTGATGGGACAGGCTGTCAAATTGTTGTTAATGGGAATGTAAATATAGTATATAAGTGGTCGACTAATATAGCATTTTTATTTATCTAAATATCTCCAATAATAACCAACTGCAGAACCGCAGAAACATATGTAACAGCAGTCTGAGGCCAGCAATGTCACACCGTTAACGGAAGTTTAGTGGTTGGGGTTCGAACTAGTGCATATCTATTTTTTTCTATTTACAATGTGCTTCACAGTGTTGAGCAATGTTGCCAATCACATATCAAATAACAAATATTCAAATAACACATATCAAATCACATGTGAAATAACAAATCATTTATGTAAGGAAATCTATTTAAATGTTTTTAACACTGAACTGCATCTCCTTACTGAGTAGATACACATTTTTCTTTATCATCTCCTCCTTTGCAAAGCCATTACAAGCAATATCCACTAGATGTCGAGTTCTCCCAGGAAGGGCTGATATTGTTGTGAATGCTCTGGTTGCCCTGAAGAATTCTGGGATAAGAATGTATGATTTATGTGCATTGAAAAACTCAAAGAAACAAGTCTGAGTTAAGTTAACATAAGAATCATTTATTACAATTCAAAACTGCAGAGCTCTGCCATCACCGCATAACAAAACAGACAATTATATACATACAGAAACTGAAAAAACACAAGAAATTAAGCGACACTAATAAATGAAAAAATATTTTAATTTAGCTGACAACATTTGAAGTGCCTGCTGTCACATTATATAACTGTCAAAGGCGCAAGTACAACTAGTCAGCCTAAATAAAGCGCATTTCACATGCAGATACAGGCAGCAGCTTCTGCCTTAATCTCCTTCTTGTATTCCCTCATATTTTTAGTTGTAAATCGATAAGCATAGGAAGAAGGGAATATGTCTAAACCAGAGATTTGATTGTGGCTAACATATTACCAGATGTGTTCATTTTAGATTAATATATGTGTAATGATTAACTGCCAAGTCTTGAGTTTTTCTGTATCACTTTGATCTGTTTGTGCCTTTGGACTCAAATATCTGGCACAGGGAATGTTACAGACACTCAAACATGCTAATGAAGACTGTACTGAAGGTTGGAAGACAAGACTGAATAAATTGGCAAGTAAAGATAGGAAAGTAGGAGAGTGCTTGAGGGTTTGTCATTCATGTTTTTTAAGATTGGATCGTACACTATACAAATACTAAATTCAGACTGAACACCTCCATCCATAAAATACAATCAATCCACATTGTAATAATGTTTTGTTTCAGATCATTGGGAACTTTGGACTATGTTGGTAGGACAATTGTGATGTCTCTTGGGGAAAATTACAGTTGAGACCAAATAGCATCTTGTTGGTTGGATTTTGGCACCCTCTAGCTGGGAGACAAGGCAGGACTGGGCTCTGTGCTGATGTTGACCAAATACTCACTGGATTTGAGACTTGCCAGAGACTTGCAGCTGGGTAGAGAAGCCAAAGAACCACACAGACCGAGCATAGAGGGAGTGTTGTCTTTAGCTGAAGAGAAGAGAAGAGAAGAGAAGAGAAGAGAAGAGAAGAGAAGAGAAGAGAAGAGAAGAGAAGAGAAGAGAAGAGAAACATTACTAAGTAATCAGTACTCAGACATGTGTTAATCTGTGTGGTTTTTACCTGATGACCAGGCGTTTTCTCCATTCTGATTGCCATCTTCCCTCTGAGAGTCAGAGTTCAAACTCACATCAGCCGAGAGGTCCAAACTGTGAAAACTTCTCCTAAACCCAAATACATAAATGACTATCTTTCCAGGATATTGTTATGCAGTTGCTGAGGTGTTCTGAGAGGTCTTCAGATTTTGACTCAATGCTTACCGACGGAACAGCTTTATGTTTCCTTGGTTGTTGGTGGCTTGTGCCGTCGTCCATTGATTAATGAGTGGTATAGATAGGCCTTTTACTAAATGAGAGGACTCACAAGGAATGACGCCAGTGCTGCAAAACACAGGAGAATAAAGCTGATAAAGCTTAAAAGACTTCTTGTTGGCACAAATGCAGAATATGTGATAGTGAGTGTGTGCATGTGTGTGTGTGCCTGTGCTCGTACAGTTGTGCTTGTAGCTCCAGTATAATGGCCTCCAGTTCTCTCTTCTCTTGTTGACTCTGGACTTGTAGTTCCTCTATTTTAGCATCTAGCCTCTTGTTCTCAGTTTCTACATTTTTCAGCTGGGACTCTCTCAAGCGCACCAATTCCTCTAAATAACCCTAAAATTACACAGATTCATGGATTAGGACAGTTGTGGGCAGGTTTGGTCCTAGAGAGCCACGGTCCTGCAGAGTTTAGCTCCAACCCTAATTGAACACAATTGAACAATCTAATAAATGTCTTTAGGATTACTAAAGCTATAGACAGGTGAGGCTTTCTTCAGAGTTGGAGCTAAACTTTATAGGACATCGGCTCTCTATGACTGATCTTCCCTACCCCTGGATTAGGATATGAATGCACTATTTCTGTTAACTCAAATAAACCATATTGTAAAGAGTTAGCATTCCCTTTCAATCCACTGCTGATAGCTGTGTTTTGGAACATAGCAGCTGTTTTTTTTATTAGTTGCTACAGGTACAAACTTAAGCTGAAGTCAAAAGCTTCCTGTACCTTTTGGGCATAGACAATCTTGAATCTTTGCTCCATCTTTCTGCACTTGTTGCTCCAGGTCTCTTCATCCGTGACCAGAGGAATGTAAGGATGCTCGGCTACACTCTCATCACTGGCACTGCTGTCCACACTGCGACGGTCTTCTTCATCACTCAAGTAGTCATAGCTATAGGGCCACATCAATAGCAGTAATTATATTTTAAAGGGTACTGTAAGGTTTAGGCTTTGTGTCTGGTCTGCAAATTAAATTTATTAAAACCTCCTACCTCTGAGTGAACTTAAGGTAAGGTGTGTAGTCGATCACTGCAGGCGTCTTTCCATCCAAAATCTCTCCTTTCAGGCAGAAACTAATGGTAGCAAAAATGCAAAATTTCACATTTCAGAAAAACACATTCAACTCGAAGTATATTTAATTTGCGAGTTGTCATGAATGCAGCGTTTTTACCTAAAGTCAATGGCGCTGAGTCCAATTAGCATACCCGTCAGAACGGTAGCTTCCTCCCTTAGCATAATGGCACCATCATCATAAAATCTCCTGCAGTCCAAATGTATATTTATAAATGCATTAAATTATTCAAAATTATAAAATACAGCTGTAAAAATCATTGTATAGACAGTGCAGAGTTGTGACCTGGTTGTCCGAGTGTCTCTTAACGCAGTGGCAACATATTCAGACAAACGCTTCTCCATCAAAGCTACACGAATCCAGGCTCGCCCCTGTATGACAAGAAAATAAACAGGTAAAGTAAAAGCTTTTCAAGTGAAGCTGGATGACCTAGGCTATGGTCACACTGTCAGTTTCTGGGATTGACAATTGCATTTACGAAATGTCCCGTTCAGATAGCAACTGTAGCATCTCAAATACTGTCTGTATTGAACATGCAATGGGAGTCAAGCCTGCATTTTCTTACCAGTAACCAAAGCAACAGTGACTAAACTGAACTGCATCTCCTTACTGAGTAGATACTTGTAGTTCCTCTAGTAAAGTAATATCATAGATGGCGAGGTCCATAAAACTGAAGTCTTTGTCACTTTTAACATAACTAGAGTCCATTTGAGCCATGAGTTCATCCGTCAAAACTTTCATTGAACAGCAGCTTTTATGTCTGGGTGAAGAGAGGAGCATTTGAGTCACGTGTTGAACAAAATTGATGGGATGTGCTACAGTGGAGAACAGGGACTGAATCTAAAATCTTCAGATTGATGATTTCTCCGCTCATATCTCTGTCGGTGTAAGCTACCAAAAGCAAAACCACACACGAAAACCCGTAATACATGGTAGACATGCATTTGTGCTCTCTCACATATTGTATGATGTGACCGATTAGTTGTATGTTATTATGTTCGGTATAGAACACGGTTGTCACGCCCGTAAATAAATGACCTGTGTGTGAATGTAACTGTATTAGCGTCTCAAGTACAGGACTGACAACCTTTTTCTGTTGTTGGGGGAATGTGGCTCTAGTTAGTTAAGATGCTTAGTTGCAGTAAGGACTTGCATCCAAAATAACATATGATGTGCTAATAAGGAGTAAAAGGTATCACAGGGTTGAGATAGTGTGTTTGAATCTGAAAGCTTGAAAGTGTCTTGCCTTTGCTCGTGACGTGCTAATGTTCTCGATGCTCTCAATGCTACTGATGCAGTTGTTGTGGACTTTACTGCAGGCCAAACGGATATAGTCCCAAAAACTCCTCTGGCCATCTGAACTGAACCATCCACCTGGACCTAATAAAAAAAATTATAATAAAAATAATCTCCACAGATCATTCTTGAGTTGGGCGTTGACAGAACAAAGTTGTGTAAACCTTTGAAACGGTGACTGAGGATGTGCTCCAAAATTGCTGCGAAGTTGATGAACTCCTCTGATGAGTCATCAATAGGTTCAGCAGTGTACTTTTCCAACAATGTCTTCACAGAAAACCTGAGAGAGAGAGAAAGAAAGAGTAACATAGAGAAATAAAGTAAAATTGAGTTACGTGACTTATGCCACGTAACAGATCCGATTTGGAAACTCCAAATTCATCAAAAACACAAAACCACACAGTGATGAAATGCCACACTTCGCTAACAGTATGATCAGCATCTCACAGACACAAAAACTAGCATTGGCAGGCCCCGCTCAATGCTGCTATTCTGACTGATGTAAAGACAGGCGTTTTCAGGAGCCGTGCCACAGCGGACTGCTGAGGTCAATCCCAATTGTCCTGTGTGCTAGACAATGCCCTTTTGATGACGTTCACGTTATCACTCCTGCCATCACAATCGGAGTCCTTGTGCCCCAGCCAACAGTGTTATGCTACTTCTCGGCGTGGCGACTTTTGTCCTTTCGCCTGGGTTCCATTCAAACCTCTGCGCTTGTTTTTTTTATTTTTTAAAGGAACACTATAGTGAGCGAATCTCCCTCATATGCTAACACACTCACTTTCTCCTCCCACCCACTTGCTGAAATGGTGGTGTGATCTATTTAGGGCTGTCCCGATACTGTGTACAGTTTTCTCCCAGCACAGTCAAACCTGCAATGAGCTGGAATGCTAAGACTCTAGCCCACTCAAAAAGGGAGAGGAAACAGAGAGAGAAGTGAGAGTTTGAAAACCTGATGACCTACATGCCTTCATGGGGAACACCAGTATTACGGAAGGGAAGACTGCCCTGTCTGTAGGCGGCTCTTCAATAGCACGGGGCAAGACTTCCATTACCATGGGCAAGTCCACCATCACCCGTGGGGTCACCACTACCTCTATGGGAGACTCTACCATAACCAGAGGCAAGACCACTATATCCCTGGGCACAGCAAGCTTCAGCCGAGGCAAAACTACAACGTCCTTCCGCAAGGCCCTCATGCCCAAGCGCCGGACCAAGTAGATGGAAAGAAGATCAGCAAACACTGAAACAAAGGACAAAACTTTGAGGACAAAAAGCATTGAGAAGAACGAGAAATCAGATATACAGCAAGAGGACGACTCAAAAGGAAAAGCTTGTCTTTTATTGAGAAAAACTTGCTTTACAAAAGGGAAAATCAAACTGATGAAAAGCAAGAAGGCCATGTCATGGGGGAAGACAGCTCTTTCGAGGAGCAAGACCAAGTTGAGGAAGGGAGAGACAGCGTTTGTGGTGGGTACAACTACAATCACTCATGGAGAGACTACTAGTTCTTTGAGCAAGGCCACTTTAAGTCAAGGGGAGAAGTCTGTCACTGTAGTTAAGACTTCCCTCAAAAGAGGCAAGGAAACGCAATGGAATCTCTACTGGGATTTTCATCTGTGACATAAAGACTTAAATATAACTGCAAACAGATTATGTACAGTAGATGTGTATGTTACCACAAAGACTGACTTTGAAGTAGAGTGTTCAAGCAGGTTGGATTTCTTGTGAGATGCAAGTGTTTGCCAGTTTGCTCTAGAATTGCACACAAATGCATTCTGGAGGCAAAATGACGTGCAAGTGTACCTTAAGTTAGCTTGGAGCTGAGTATGACGTCTTTGTCCCTGAAAGTGAATACAGATGATTTTAAGATAAAGATTTGATTGAGAGAAAATATTCAGCGATCAGGTGCCAATCTGGTTTCCAAGAAAAGAACATGCATGCATGCATGTGTGAGGGTGTGCACTTCCACAACTGGAATGGCTTTTATTGTTGTTCACATGCAGAAGGGTCTAGATTGGATAATGATCGGGAATTGTATGTGTTAATTGATACTAACCAAGTCATAGTAAAAGATTTTAACTTCAACCATACCCTTACAAATAAAATGTGCATAATTCTTTGAATTCTTAATCTTAAATTAATGTAGCATAAATCAACCAGTATCACAATGGATTAAGTCAGAATTGTCAATAAATAGACCTTTAAAATGTCTAAAATATGTGTCTGTCTACAAAATTTCTGTTTTTTTTTTATTTACGTTAAGCTAAGCGTATACTGTTACTTGTCAGACTATACATTGTGATCACAATCAAATCTTATGTAAAAGCCAGATTTCTTTTGTCAGACTTTACAGTTGTATTCAAAACTTTGGCCCCAATCGTCCTTGCATTGTCAGTACTTTGTTCGATTTTTTAAAACTTAGGAAGATTTATTTAAAACAAGAGGACAAAAAATAGGGTGTGAACCTGGCCTTAGCTATTAATTTGCACAATTAGCAAGAGTCTCAAAATTGGCTGTACATGAAACAATGATTAGGTTTTAACTCATTTGAATACACATTTTGGATGTCTGATACAACCAACTCATTAAAGTAGACCACACCATTGAGTCTCAGCAATCGGTCTTGGGCTCAGTCAACAAGACACCTTTTTCAGAAACCATGTACAGTATAAGTCAAAACATTTCGAGCAGTTCTAGTGAGGCACAATGCCACGGAACTGAGTGATGTCACCCCCGATTGTGTCGCTCAACAATGTGTTCTTCAGTGCCTTGCTTTAGCAACGGTACAATGTGGTCTACTGTCCGCTCAGCCCCCATACAGAACTAAGGCCTCCTACGGCAGCCTCTGTTCATTCACGGCACACAGGGGAGGTATGTGGCCTTGCGAAGCCCACGTTATGCTGGTCAACAAGTGCTTTATGCTTCTGCATGGGAGTTGCTCTCACCACGCTTAGCATTCTTGTCCCATCCCGACACTAGCTGTTATGACTGTCACACCAAACTAGGCACTGTCTAAGTGCGTTGGGATGTGTTGCTGCCCGGGCACGCGATGAGAGAGCGTAACCTTATCCTGTAGAACCAGGAGAGCACAAGACTCCCAAGGGAGAGTAGAGAAAATTTAATCTTGAACTTGCTCCGGGTCAAATAGTCTAGGCTGGCTGCTGGAGGAGACTTCCTGGAGCTTCTCCACCACCACCTTTGGTTCCACCATGGGTAACACCAGTATCACAGAGGGTAAGACGGCCCTCAACCTTGGGAGCACATCAATCAAGAGAGACAAGACCAAGATCTCGATGGGAAACTCTTCTATCTCCCGCGGGAAGAGCACAACATCCCTGGGCTCCTCCACTATTACCAGTGGCAAGACAAAGATATCCATGGGTGGTGCCTTTTACAGCCGAGGCACCAAGACCACGTCCTTCCGAAAAGCTTTTATGCCCAAGAGGAAAACTCTTTAACGGCGAGTAAGTCAAAATCTATTGGGAGGGTGCAGGGTGCTGGGAGTGGTATGGGGGGACAGTTTCACCAAGCTGGGAACAAAGAAAACATAAGCAAATATCACCAACAGCTGAGGAAACATCATCATCATCACAATGTACCTTCTGAGGAGATAATTTATTGCATCTTGCTACATTTTTTGCCATTCGAACATATTTTTTCCCCGTTTTGGACTAAGTCTCTTTTTTTTTTTTCATTTCTCTGGAATACATCCCAGATACAGGTTAGTAGCTAATGATTCCAGCTCCAAAGGATGACGGTTGTACCATGGACTATTATTTGTAACAATAATAAAATGACTTATTCAACACATAGCAATGTCTTATATGTTGAAAACTAATGCCCCTTGTTATGTTCTATTGATATTCAAAGGTTCTACAAGGATAAGTGACTTTGCCAGCTTGGATTTCCGTTTAGTTACCTGTAGTTGTTTGATCATGGCTGTTTCATTGCTTCATTATTTGACCAGAGCAAAATTTGTCCCTCTGTAATGACAATACAATTAGATTCTAATGCCTTAAACATCATAAACATTCATGAGTCTTTTCTTCCTGGCTCTATGGCTCACCCAAGAGGTGTTTTCCACAAGGGTAGGGCAATCCTATCCGCTGAGAAAAATGATAATCATTGCAGGAGGACAACTTCCAACACCAGCCAACCAAATAATTTTTTATTTGCACACTATGCCTGGTCACATATGAAGATGTCCAAGTCTCTGACGGGTGAGGACTGAAATGCTAATGGAGGAATGTGGCTGTAAGACTGTCTTGGTACGATTTGACACTGAAAAACAAATGTGCAGCCACTTAACAAATGGCTTTTGTGTTCTTGGTCTCGCCCACTTTGGTAACAGGCCAAAAACTAAAACCTTCTATGAAATATTACTTCATAGCACTCACTCTTAAAATTTTTGTACGTTTTATTAAAGCACATTTGACTACACGCTATCTGAATTAGCTCTAATTCTCTCAGGGTTCTGGAGTTTTCTAGCTTTTAAAGCTTACAGTCTACTGATTATAAGTCTAGAGTCTTTGTGCCTCCTACTTTCCATTGGTCCCTTTCTATCAATCATCCCTACTTCCATGTTCCTTCCTCTCCTATGCTTGACCAGTCATTCTTTTGCTCCATCTCCTTCCCACACTCAATTTTTAACTTTTTAATATACCCCCCTCCCTCATACTTCTAGTAGGCAGTACCAGCATTGTCTGCATCCCCCCTTTCTACTCAACAGTTCTTCGATAAAAGATCCCTCAAAGTGCTAGAACTGAAGGATAGGATAGTTAAATGGGTTAGGTATGTTGTGACTGAGAAGCTAAGTAAGTGATAACGATTGATTGTGTAATTGTGAATTCAGCCAGATTGCTCTGAGTTAGAAGTTAAAGTTTCTCATAAAAGAACCAGTCAGAGGTCGCTGAGCTGAGTTTGATAAATATATGATGTTTCTAAGAAATGGGATAGTCAGATAACTATGTCCCATAAGTTCTAAGTGCCATAAGACAACATCCAGTGACTTATTGTATATAATTTCAGATGAAAAGTCATACACAAAACTAAAGCTGTTGATTGCACTGATACAAAGACTGACACTGAATTCAAATGCTCATCCTTGCAGAGTTCTTGAATCATCGGAGTCCACACCTTTACATTACTAGCTTCAGCTGTCTGGAAAACTTTTTCAAGGAGAAAAGCAAAACGGGCCATTCCATTTTATTGGGGATATCAACAAGAGCCATTCTTTGACCGCTGGAACTCTTACCTTTCAACTTTGACCAGGGAGGCAGTAATCATGTCCTATTTTACACTTCATAAACTTCATGAACCTTGTTGATGATGAACCCTGTGATGATTTTACTGCATGCACTGTTACACATCTTATTGTCTAAAGTCTCGCCTTCTATGAGACAACAATGTTTGGAAGGTACTTATATCCAAAAGAATTTACTGTGCACTGTATTTCATAAGTAAAAACCAACCAACGAACATGTAAACGTATCATGAGTGCCCTCATAATGACACCTTTATTTAGCCCTTCTGAAACTGACATTTGTGTAGTCTGTGTAAAAACTGAAAAAGTAGAAAAATGAAACTGTGTAAACTGTGTGACTGTCTATATTTATGTCAGTGATTCAGACTGTAAATGTGTAACCATTGTAAAAAGAAAAGGCAGCAGAAATGCAACATCACTAATGCTTTTGATCTTAGTGCAGAAGGATCTCGGCTTTGAGATAAATGGGTGGGTTATGGGGAGTGGAACTAATCATGTGTCTGTTGGTCAAAACTCTTCTCCTCAATGTCAACAGCTCTCAGTTTCGGCAAAGATGCTTCAGATAAGTTAGATTTACCCCTGATTTCCAGCTTAGCATGAACACTAGTGATTTAGGGGTCAAAATCAAACATTTCCTGGACCGATGAGAATTTCAACCTGGTATAAAGATAGCTAAAGGCTAAGCAACAACCTTAATAAATGGGCATCGCATTGTGGACTGAGAAACATGACAATGGGGTGAAGGTTTGATGATTGAGAGTGAAGGAAATGAAATTGTTCCTGATCTCAATGTACTAGAGAAATACAACCATGACAGAGACACGGGAGGTTTTAGCTAATCTGAGCTACGTGTCCCTAAGAGCATCAAGTAATTTGAGCTAATCGCGATCCAATTTAATTAAGCACTGTTTGAGATTTCTTTGCTAGCAGCCATTAATTAAGATACAAACATATATTTTTTTCATGTCAAGTTCTTCGTCCTGTGTATCTTCTTGTTAAATGTTACAAACAACACTGGCGTGGCCATACCAGGGATGTGGGTAGCAGAGAAAGGCCTCTGCCCTTTTCAACAAAAGTGTCTTTGTGTTTATAATAATCTGTGAGGTCTGAAGTCCATTTTTGTAATTCTTTCTTGTTCATTTTTCCACCGTTCATTAGCATAGCACATGTTTCGTGTGATTAACAGTTCCTACATTACGCCATCCAGATGGTAGAACCTTGGAAAGCTTGGTTCTAACCACAGTGCTGTATGCTTAATAAACATGTGCTGACATTAATGGAGTTATTTTTTCTTGTAGATATATTTTAGTACTAGAACCCATATTCCTATGTTCTGCAGGCAAAGAGATGATGATGTCACGACAGCTTGCCACATCACAATCATCTCTTTCACTGCATTTCCATTATGACAACACAATGGTGCCGCTGTCCCAACAGGAGTGACAGTGTTCTGTGTCCATTCAACAACTGTACATGGCCTATGCCTGGGGCGCCCCCAAAACATGAATTATTCAACATCCACTTAATGTGCTGTACCAAGCGATCGGGAAAGTGCAGCTCTGGTGCAGACCCACACAGCCTTGCAGAACAGAATGCAGTGATGGAATTCAAGCTTCGGCAATGACTCACCAACGCACGTTGCGCAGTGTTCTGGGACAAAATGTGCACATAGTGTTGTAAGCATTCAACATAGGACTGAGACTCTCAATATACGGGTGCAATGACTGTTGTCCCATAAAGTCAAGATCCTTGTGATGTGAATCTAGTGATAAGGGCTAAAAAAATTAACTTTGATAAAGCATATACAAATGACTATAAACTCCTAATAATTAAGGGTCAGACAACAATATTAATTTAGTAAACTGACTTATTCACTGGCATAATGAATGAATAATGCAGTGGCGTTTTTTGGCATTACATTCATTCTAGTGAGATTTGGTGATTAATAGAATAATACTAGAGGCAACAGTTCATAAAAGTACGAGGAACAAACATCAAGATATTAAATCATATCAATTTTGATATAAATATAAAGAGTATAATTTCCTGCTCATTTATGATTTTATTTATTTTTGTAGCCCTCGCTTCAGAAAACTCATCTCTTTTACAAAACACATTTTTAAACAAAAATACATTAAATAAAGTTTTTGTGAAAAGCTCTGTGAGGATGAAGGTCATAGCGTGGAGGTTTTTTCGCGTCCTCTGCATGAAAATTGGTGAATGGATGTAATGACGTCATGGATGCTGGAATGAAATAAGGCACTGACGTCCTTAAGGGCCTCGTCTTCAATATTAAGCGTTTACGCAAGAATGTAAAGCAGAAAGGATGCAACATCCTATGACGTAAGTCCTAGTTAATACATTATATATTAATATTAATAAAAATCTAAATACTAGGTAACGACAGGTTATCTGAATAAAAACACGATTGATGTCGTGAAAAGCGGTTCGGTGTGTCATGCAATAAACCCGCTACCTGCAGACGGTGATGAGATTCTTTCGCTCCACGCCGACACTTCTAGAAGACGATTTTTTCGACGTTAGACCCATAGCCATTGCGGTCTGACAGCCTGACTTCATGAACCGGCGGAGGCTGCATCGAGCCTCTGGCTGCCCGGCGCGGCTCAAACCCCTCCCTTCTTCCGCAGAGCCGCCGCTGTATAGGGCTATGAGGAGACCCGGGCTGGGGGACGACAAACAACGTCTCGCACTCTTTAACATTTCAGTTCTTCCTAAAACATGTGAGGGTAATAGATCAGAAATGCTGAAAACATACGAATATTGGTTAATAGAGATTGTGTAAATATAGTCACACACGCACACAAACACACACACAAACACTCACACACACACACACACATATATATATATATATATATATATATATACACACAGGCACAATAATTCTATATGTGTGTGTATATATATATATATATATATATATATATATATATATATATATATATATATATATATATTGTGTCTGGCTCACATCATGAAGGAAAAGAGGGTCAGTGGCATAATCAGGAATTCATAGAATATCTGAACGTATTTTGAATAGCTTTTATCATTTTCAATGGCTGATAGTTTGCTAAAATAACAACTTAGGTCCTCGACTGTCATGAATGTGGAAAGCAAAAGAAATCAGAAAACCTAAAAGTCTAGAACCTAAAACACATACATAACTCGTATATTAATAATACAAACATTTTGTAAAATGCTATGAAAATATGTATATGTGACTGTTTTCCATTATCTTTCAACTTTATTTAACTTTATGTACAAAGAAAAATTTCCAATATTTTTCAATTACCAACTTTAACATTTTTGACAAATTACAATTTTTATATTTTATTTCAATGGCTGCAACAACACTCCAAAACCATTGGGACAAACGTTTACCATGGTGTCACATCACCTTCCCTTTTGATTACACTTTTTTACTAGTTTGGAAATAAGGACACAATTTGTTGTAGTTTTCAAGTGGAATTTTTGCCCAATCTTGCCCGATCTAAGAACAGTCTGTGGTCATCGTTATCTGATTGTCCTTAAATGATGGGCCATGGATTAAAAAAGAAGAAGAGTGATTTGGACTGGAATCTTCATTCCAGACATGACCGTAATACATTGTCTGGGTGGGATTTCTAAAATGTCTTGGCAAACATGAACAGAAACAGCCTTTGTTAGGGTGATATTAAATGACACACCGTGATATAAGATTTTGGCCATGTTGCCCATCTCTAAGTCATTAATTCCCTGTGTGACTTGCAAAGGCAGGTCTGTACACCTCTTGTGTTTCGCTTGGTCACACCACAAGAAGTCACTGTGACTTCATCACTAAACATGCCCTTCTCATTGCCATACAGACAAAGACATGTAAAAATAAATTAGAACAAATAAATAAATGTAGACATAAATACATATATAGATAAGTAAATGTGGAAAAAGGGACAATTATACATAATTGAAATGTAAGTATAAATACTCTATTTATACTTTATTAATACTTTATAATAATAAAAAATGTATGTACCGGTGTATATATATATAAAATAAATAAAGGCCTATGTATATTTACATGTATTATTTTGTCTGCTTTGGAATTCTGTAGGTCAGACAAAGAAGCACATCCACTCTATGGTGTAGTTTTGTAGCACAATCTGAATGAGGTCTTGCTTCCCAGGACAGATGTCATCTTGATGGCAGTGTGTGTCTCTATAGTCTGTAAAATGCCATTTCACACATTTGCAAGTCACCCATGCTGTTTGCACTGACGGACCCCCATTAGTACTATAACAGATGTTTGCTTTTCTACCTGTCGCTGATGAATGTCTGGATGGTCCATTTCTCTTTGGGACTGAGAACTTGATGCCCATTTTTCCCCAAAACAAGCTGAAACGGAGTCATCGGACCACAGCACAGCCACACTGTGTTTTCGACCATGTGAGATTAACCTTGGCACAGAAGTGATGTATGGGTTTCTTCTGGTTTAACGTGGATATTCTATCATCTTTTCACTTTTATTCTACAAAATGTCTCAACCTTTCTAGAAATGGTGTGACAAATGCAATATAATTTGTTGTTCATATATTTTACATTGACATTTATTAATTTAGCAGATGCTTTTATCCAAAGCGACTTACAATTTGAGGAGTATAGAAGCGATTTATCCAAAGGATACAAAAACACGTAATAGTGCTTACAATACAAAGTTTCAAACATTCTGAACACAAGTAGCACAAGCATGGGGAATAGAGAATGTTTTTGTTGTTGTGTGTGTGTGAAGTGTGGTGTGTGTCATGTTAAGTGCATATAATATATATATATATATATACACACACACACACACATCCCCTCTTTGTTGCTCTATTCTTAAAACTAAGCCTGTAAACATTTTACCAACCAGTTTGTTCCACAAGGCCTCTATAACAGGAACAATACGACTAAAATATAAAGCAAATGACGAAATAATATTTACTGATGTATCTATATAGAATTCAGATCTATATAGAATTAAATTGTCATTGGATGATTCAATGAAGATCATTCAGCTGTTTTTATTACACTAGCCAAGATTATAGTGGACGTGTAAAATGGCCACAAGGTGGTTCCCTTTACCGTATCTTTCAGACCTTCTTCACACGCTCCTGTCAGTCCCTCCTTCACGACACGAGAAGATGTTGAGCCTGTTGAGCCAGACTTAAAATCAAACATAAATCTAGATTCCATTTTAGCAATAGTTGCAAGTAATACAAGTCCAAAGAGACTCTTTAGTTTTACTAAAGTTTAAAGTTTTATTTGCTGGAAATATATGGAATTGGTCATTATGTGGGCTGACGTAGGCTATGATATGTGATAAGTGTCTTAATAACAAAACACAAAGTGTAGACTAAAAGTAGAGCAAACTTTCAGTTTTGCATTTGTCTTCAAATTTAACCATTTTTGATTTTGTAGCACATTTACATAACTAAAGAGTATTTTGGAATAAGGAAACCAATAGTCACTGGCCTGGTACTTAAAGACGGTAATCGCATTTAGGCATTTTTTATTGAACCAATGTGTGCAATGATCTCTTTCTCTCACACACAATAACCAAGAGACGCGCAGCCATTGTTTAAGCATAAAAGAAGGTCAAACACATCAGGAGAGAGCAAGAGTATATTTCAGCTGAGAGAACCAAAATTACAGAACAGTCTTCAGGCAACGAGATAAACAGAAGCCCATTGAGGGAAAAAAAACATTTAGATGTGTATTCATATATACATTCAGACTTGGCCAAATAAATACATAAATAAGAATAAATTAACAAGAAGTATAATTACATAAAAACAAAGTCATTCCCCTAGCTCAAAACATTTTTAACTAGTTCCCGAACCAGTGTACATTGTTATAGTTGAAAATACTGGCCCTATTCATGCCCAGCACTGAGCCGTCCCTTTGAGTTGATGTGATGCCCCCGGTGCAAAACAATCCAGAAGTCCTTTGTGTGAAGAGCATGTTAAAAGCATAATTTCTACAGCTGCATTGATGCCTTTGGAAACACACACTAAGTGTAAAGCAGAAAAAGAAAAACCATTACAATGAGTAACATAAACATGACTAACCTATAAGATTATACTTCACTCTACTTTGACTTCAATCTAAGAAGAGCCATCTATGCAGCGTTTCTAAAAGGGTTCGAGTATCTCACAGACCTGGATGTTTTGTTTAGCAAGCCTCCTTGTGATAATTCAGTGCAAGTTTCACTACTCTAATCCAGATCGTGTTCAATCCTCTCACTTCCACCCTTAATAATACTGTTTAGCATCAAACTGGCAGTCCTGTTTATGAATATTGCAAACCAAGCAGGGTGGCGTGTGACGACGTTGTTACACTGATGACACTTTGACCATAAAAGCGAGGACTAACTGGTGACGCGACAAGTCATCCGTGGATCTCCTAAACATTAGGACAGAAACAAAGGCTGACAGCTCAAGAAGGGGATAAACATCTGGTCAGCGTGGAGAGAAAACAGTGAAAGAACGACTGTTACACATTTAATGTGCAGAATACAATACTTCATATTGTGGTGCGGATCTACTAAGAGGTTAGTGAGGGCCATTATGCTGGCAGTCTAAACCCCTCACATAAAACTGTATGAAAAGTACAAACTGATTGGCTCAGGTTCGTCCGAGTGCCTTGCCAACTTCAGCCTTGTTTTCAAGTGCAGTAATTCAAAGGGCAGTTCGGTCCCTTCCCCCTCCGTCCGATATCTGGATCGTAAAAGGATTGGAGTACTGCAGCAGATATATGCTAATGCATTAGCTCTGCCTCATCCAAATCCTTTAAATGACCCCCCTTTTTCTTTATAACTGCTGATTCACCAACTAACTGCCTCCAGCCGCTGCCTCCATCTTGCTTTCGGCTGTGATGAGAACCAGGAGAGGGAGAAACAGAGAGATGGTTTTGGACAAACAACTTCGGTTTTCATCCTTTTAGTAGTGAACGGCTTTGCTTTACTATTACTTATCCACCCTTAATGAGGAACAGAACTAAATAAATAACACATAAGCAGATTCTACAAAAATCTAAAATAAATTCAAAATCTATTTGGAATTCTATGTAAAATAATAAAAACATATGTACAAATTGACAGAGAAATGTCTGTTCCCTTTTTTGTATCCACTACGCAACTGTAACAAACAAAGAGACAGAGATACTCAAGAGAGCAGAACGGGAGGTATCTTTCAATCCTTCCAACCATCACTCATTTTAAATACTGCTCCTGCTTTGTCCACACCAGTCCCTTTTTCTGAAGCTTATGACCATGGAAATTTACAAATGATGCACTAACACCCGCAAAGCAGCAGATGACATTTCCCCAACCTACTGCTCTGATACATGGGATGCGAATGTCAGAGAAAAAAAAAAGGATCTGTTTGGTTTGGTCTGAAGTCTTACATTTCTTCTCAAAGAGAGGATGGTGGTGAATATTAAGGGCACAGAGCTTCAGTTTCTTTGCCTGCTGACCGGCGCTGCAGGGTCAAAGAAAGATTCACCCATTGAATTCCGTAAATCTGCCTTCCGTTTCCTATTTGGCCTAAACCTAACAACCCTGCACCTACATCTCTATTTCTACCCCTCTCTCAGTGCGAATCAGTCTCTCTTGGGCTGTATCCATTGGCAGAGGGCATTAGTGAGGTTTTTGGCTCAGAGTCTGCGGTGCTAGCGGCAGCTTTGTGCCGTGAGGCTCTGGTGAAGAGTCGGAAGGCGCCCCTGCAGATGAGGGAAAACCAGTAAACCTGCGGGGCCATGAGCAAAGCTGCACCTGCGTTACACTGCCAGGGCACAGACAGCGGCACCATGTAGAAGGGGATAGATGCATACCTGTGAAATGAGCAGAAAAAAACATATAGAGTCAGCTTGGAGTGAATAACACCGTGTCTACACTGAAAAATTCGGTCTAAGATCTTTGGACACAACAAAGAGACAGTTGCAAATCTATTTAATCTTTGTTTCAGAAGCAGAGTGTGATGGAATTTTATTGTTATTATTCTTGTTATATTTTTCTTTTTGACTTTATTGATTATTGTGTGACATTAGTTGAATTTTTTATTCTGTAGAAGTAGTAAATAAGAAAGAATAAGTTTAAAGAAATACGTTTGAGGTGTAAAGAGTGTAATGTGTTCCTGATAAGGAATGGAAAATTACAACTGAGCCTTTAGCCTTGACTAGAGATATAAGTGCTGGAGCAGCCCTCCCTTCTGTCTCACACTCTGCAGGGCAACTTTGGATGTCTGTATGACTGTCGATCTTTTGTCGTGAGAAAATAAACCTTTACAATGACAACTGGGTTATTTGTCTTACTCGGAATTGATAAAAGACTTTGCCACAAGAGCGAGTGCTTGAAGTATGTTAAAAATAAAATAACGTATCAGTTTGTTGCGAATTTGTGATGTCTTGCCAGATCCAGTGTAGACAGCATCACTGGTTATAAGGAAATATATGTACAGTAGAACCCCGACTTACGAAATTAATCTGTTCCGAGGTTGGTTTCGTATGTCGAACTTTTCGTATGTCGGTCAGGCTTTTACATGTTAATTGCCTAATCCGTTCCAAGCCCTACAAAAACACCATATTCAGCATGGGATGAAGCGCATCCCAGCTTCATACTTCTCAATATTCTCCCTTTTCGACTCAATGAAAAGCACCCTCTTCTTCCCTTTGACTTCAGCAACAATCTTCACATCCATGGTTACTGATTAGAAAAAAGTTTATGCTAATAGTAGAGGCTGGTGGGAGCGATGCTGACCAATAGGAGAGCAGGATTGTAGAAAGTGTTCCCCTTCTTACATGGACTATTCCAGCCATCCCTGTCATTCAGTGCGAAATGGACTATTCCAAACTTTCCCTCGGAGTTCAGGAAGTGTCGTGACAGAAGAGAGTTGATGGATGATTAAGGTAAAAGAGATCGGCTGAAGATTGTATATAGTTTATTGAGTGAAACAAGATTTCGTTTTTCGCATCTCGATCATTTTGTCGTAACTCGGGCGGAAAAAACCCCGAAATCTTTTATCGTATGTCGAACTTTTCGTACATAGAGCGTTTCGTAGGTCGGGGTTCTACTGTATTCAGTAAATTCACTCGGTGGCCATATTTGCAATGCTTGCAAGCAACTATTTGACTGTTTCAGTGGGAAACAGAGATTCTTTTGGTCAATGCAAGTAACTAAAATCAAACTATACAGTATCTGAACTTGATGTTTCACATGTTTTGATCAAAGAACCTTGTTGGATATGTCAAAAACTAGGGGGGGTCATATAAAGAATTTTCAAACTGTCGTTTCAAAAGCAAAACTACATTCTCAAACTTTCTTACCAATATATTTTGCATGGTTTCTTTCTATGGTTTGGATATTACATTTTGTGGAAGCCCTGGTGCAAGCAAATTCAACTTAGTCGTTTGATTGCCAGTAAAGACCACACTCAGAAATGTTACCAGGAGTACAAATTAAGTCTAAGAATGCTACAATTTCCAGTGTTATGAATAATACATCAGCTGTGTAATTTTAAAGTATGAACATGCCACTCAGATTGTTTGTTTGTCCTGGTATTACGAACAATTCAAAACAACATGGCTTATGATTTTTGGTGGTTATTAAAATCGTAAATGCGTCATGTTCAAAATAAATTCTGCACATTCACTGCATATTTATGTGACCAAAAAAAGAAAACTTCCAGATTTAAGATTTCATGTTAATATCAGTCACATTGAATCAGTGGAGAAAGAGAATAAAATAAAGAAGGAAAAGAGAGAAAGCAGAGAAAGGAGGAATAGAGAAATAAACCTCCTAGTAAACGACTGAATTGAGAGTGTTAAACCTTGATCATACCTGCCGTAGGCGTAGTAGAGGTAGGGGAAGAGAAGAACTCTGCAGATGAAGAAAGTGACCAGCATAAGAGCTCCATTGACTTTATGTAGGAGAGTGTGCTGTTGCTTGTACTGAGGCAAATAAACAAAGGAGAGCAGGAAGTAGAGAAAGAGAGAGCGTTTATCAGATAGAAAAATATTAATAGGCAGAGCAATGAACCCTGACAACCGTGATTCAATATTCCCCACTACACATTTAACACTCAAGATGCGAAGGAGACATGAACAAGAGAGTTGTTACAGTAAACAAGTCTGTGAAAGATCACTATCATTCAATCAGATGTATTAAGATTAGTGAGTTACCCATTCACTGTAAGAAAGAGAAATCTGAAAATCTGCTTGTCTTGGCCATTAGAAAGAAAGATACCTTGATACGACAAGAGTAAGTTAGAAAGAGATGGAAAGATGTGGTCAAAGAGTGATTGTGTTTAGTACCTGGATGAGAATTTTTCCTAGACAGACAGACGGAGTGCTGAGTTCTGCCAGAAACATGACACCCTGGAAATAATCCCCTTTGCCCTGTCTCCAGAACTAGAAAGAGAAGAAAGGATGAGAAAATGAAGGGCAAGGAAAATACAGGGGAAGGGATAAGGACAGGAGGAAAAGAAAGGATGGGGACGGAAATTGAAAGAGAAGGGAGAGGAAAGGAAAGTAGGGAAGAATTGATAAAAGAATGGAAAATGGGGGAGGAGGAAAGGGAAATTAGATGAGAGGAAGGAATGGATATAATTACAGGAAAGAAAACAAATTCAAAATGAAGGGAAAGAGGAGGACAAGGAAAAGAAAAGAGAAAAATTAAAGAAAAAAGTGGGATGGGGAAAATAGAAAAAAGGAAATGAAAAGGGGAGATGAATAAAAAGGAAGAAAAAGGGAAAGAAATGAAAGGGAAGGGAAAGGGAATGAGGAATGAGGAAAAGATAAAGGAAGAGAAGAGAAGGGGAATATGAAAAAAACAAAAGAAAAGGAAGAAAAAGACAGACTTGTCAGCTGTAGAAAAGCTTAGTGTGGTTTTATCAGAGGAAAGTTCTGCAGAGGTTTTCCTCTCTTATCAGTCCATAACACTTATTGCCATTTAAGTGCAGCTAATGCCAGGGTGCTGCACTGCTGCTGACGACAGTTTCCATGGATACAGATGGAGAGTGACGGAGAGCATAATCACAGGGTGAAAGTACACAGGCCCATTCAGGAGAAGTTAGACTCCGTCACACTTCAAGCCACCCACATAGCATGACCCCATCAAATCACTCTTAAAGGGCCAGTCACACAGCCGATCACGCATGTAATTCTGTGCGTTTACGAAAATCTGTGCTTAATTCGTGCGTGATTCATGCGTTTTCGCTGTGTGTCTGGCCCTTAAACAATCATGAAGACACTCCAAACATATGGCTATAACAGCTCTGATTCGCCTCCATAATCCTATTACAAACAATATGTACTTTTAAAAAATTTATTTTTTATTTTTATTAAAATAAACCCACGTATGTCATGTTAATGTCTCACAAGCGTCACTGCACTCACCACGGAGACAGGGAAACAGACAGTAACCATGACGACATGGTGCAAGACCATAAGGAACTCCCGGCGCAGATAGCCGACGATGGCTGATCTCATCCGTTTGGCCTCACTCTCCTCCTCGTGATCTTTGACCTGAAGTTTGTACCAGTAGCACAAGAACATGGCATAGATGTCATAGATGAAGTAGGGGACCGCAAAGAGGATATAGCTGCTGGTAAGCCAATGCCTGGACAGAGAGAGCAGAGAGAGCGATATGGGATGAAAGACTGGGAGTCAGAAACCCCCAGATGTGCTTTAGGGTAACTTTAGGATAACTCAGCGTTATATATACTCACACGTCATATCACTTTTCATTGATTTTTCTTTTATCCCCAGTCGTCCTTCATATTTCGTAAGGAAGATTTAAAAAGATTTTTATAAATATTATGCTCAGAAAGGCAACATAATATTTCAAACCTGTGCAGATTTAATTAACTTTCCATGACCTATTTCCTGGTATTTCTAGAACATGTTCAAGGTGCCCAGCACTGCACCTGGAGTTACTGGCAGGTGTGGTTTGCTTGAAAGGGCTTGAAAATACAACACTGGATGTAAAAAAACATCTCTTCTAAGATGTAAATAAATGTCTTCTTTGGAGTTGCATGGAATTCAGGTTTAGAACATCAACATGAGTTTAAGTAAAATACTACATTTTCATTTTGGGGTGAAGCATTCCCTTCAAATTTGACTAGCAAATCAAGCACCAGTCAGATTGGAGAGGCAGTAAAACTATTTGTATGGAAAGAGGCAGACCTGATCTGTTGAAAAGAAAAGGTGGAGCCACTCTTCTTTCTAGTAATCTTCTCTCTCAGATTTTTCAAAAAATATTCATAAAAAAATAAAAGTCATGACAGCCATATCGGCAGTCGTATTGCAGAAAGCAGCGTTGTTTAATCGTGACGCGAGAGAAACTGTTTCCCAGGATGCCAGACAAAGAGAGAGACTCTCTCAGAGCCTTTGTACACACCCACGGGCACTCAGACAAGACACGTGATTGGTTCCCAGCACGAGATCGAGAGCACGAGTGGATGTATCCTGTGAGCTGATTGGCTCCTACTTCGCGGATTTTCACCTATCGCGGGGGGTTCCAGTTCACATTAACCGCGATAAACGAGGGATCACTGTATTGTCTTAGAGTTGGCACTTGACTAACCGGGGCCCAGTTCAGGAAGCAGACAGGTTTGCAGCAAAAAGTTAACTTCGAAAACGAGACTCTAAACGGACCGGGTCCTTGGCCGTAAAGATGGATTAAGGGAAATCCAAAGATATGGGCATGTGTGCTACCCACACACACATAATAGCTGCCGCTGTCACTGTCAGCACCACCTCTGCAGGATCCTCTGGGACGAGAGCGGGCACTGGGATGACCTCTGGGAGGCATTCTGGAGCGGACTCTTGAGATAATTCTGGAGTGGACTCTAGTGGCAAAGTGTGTATGGCCCACAAACATGCGAATGTCCCAGCCAAAAGGGTTATTGCTATGCTGTCAGCGTTGGGCTCTGAGATATCCCGCACTGCAGAGCATCCGGGGGACTCGACTGGGGAGCTTGCCTCACTGGAGCATACTGGGTCAAAGGTCTGGGGTGAGCTGGAGCACCCGACTGTTTTACGGATGGGACGGGATGACGGCAGGAAATGCAGGCAGAGGAAATGTCCTCTACCTGCCGAGGACATAATTAATGAAATCAGCTAGGGGCACGCAACAATCGCCAGGAGACCGAATTTCAAAAATCTCATCACACATTCCCACCCAGAAGCATAAATTGAGCATTGTGTCATTCCAGCTCACCAGATGTGCCAGCTCCAGTAATTCCTCAAAGTATTGTTCCAGCAGCCGTCCACACTGGCAGAGGGAGAGAAGGAGATGATCCTTCACCCGCTTTCTCCGCTCTGCCAGAACCATCTTAGAGTCTTGCTTTCGGTCCGTTCTTCTGTCACGGAACAGTGTGGGTGTAAACAGCAACAAAGAAGAAGGAACTAAAGCAAATAGTCTTTTAAAGAAAAAACCCAGGGGATGAAGAAGATACAAGCAAACCAAAACTACACACAAGCTACACTAACGTCACACGGGATTAGCAAAGTGATTAATGACGCCACAAGTGACTACGATGACACTTGACAGTTCTCTGAAACTTCAGTCCTGCATTTAAGAAGTTATTCAGAGGTCTTAAAAACTCTTGCAGACCAAACAACCTTTGGCGTTAAGTCAAGGTTTACCTCGTGACACTCAAGATGTATCATTTCTGAACCAATCTCTCTTGTTAAACTACCAGACATGATAAAGGTTCCTTTTTTTTAGAACCATCTCTCACAAGTGCTCTTTGTTTTAACGCTGTGGAGGAGTTAGTTTGTTAGCTCAGACTGGATGGTGCCCAATTGACAGGTCTTATTTATGGTCCTGGATTGTTGTTTGGACTCACTATGGAAGTCTGCTTCTTGGTCAGTTTAAAGGAGTCAATAAGGGCTGATTTGCTCTCGATAAGTCTCATGTATTTGCAAAACCAACTCCCTTTGACAAATATGGTAGAACTAATCACTTCTACCACTAAAGATTGCTTTATAAATAATCTTTCTGATCAGTTTCAACTCCTCAGCATACCAGATAGCCTTGAAGAACTTGAGGTTTCAACAGAAACTTTTGACTCTCTTTTCCTCTTTTTCTCATTTGATGCACTTTAGACACGGTTGATCCTTTGTGCTTAAAGAAGATTAAGGATAATAGTCTGACGCCGTGGTGTAACAGAAAACTTGCACCCTCACGAGAGAAGCCCAAAGAAATGGAGTGCAGCTGGAAGAAAGCAAAAGTAGAGGTTTTTCGCTTGTCATGGAAGAACAGGATTTATTTGATACAGTGGCTAAATTAACAAGAACAGCTTCAGATATTTCCAAAGACCAAACAGGACAGCAGTTATGACTTCATGAATTTCTTTACTTGCAAGATTGATGAGAGAGAAAAATATAACCATAAAATAAAACCATCAATTGCAGCATCGCATCACAGACACTGTTCCTGAATAACATTCGTTATTTGCTATAGGAGAGGAAGAATTGTAAAATTATGTTAGACCCACTACAGAAAAAGCTACTGAAAGAGATGCTTCCAGAAGTCCTAGATCCTTTTCTTTCATGTTGTCTTTAAGATATGAACCAAAAACCTTTATTGCTGTCCGTTTAAAAAAAAAAAAAAACCTCACAACTATATTCCTTTTTAGAATTAAATGGTATCTGCGAGGATTTCCCGTCAGGATTTAGACCATATCATAGTAGTGAGATGAACCATCTGAACACAGTTGTATCTCGCTATTAATGTTACTGGATCTTAGTGGTGTATCTGATCGACACACAACATTTTTTTGAGTGGACTCAAAAATTGCATTGGCATGTGTCAAATCATACTTATCTGACCGGTATCAATTTGTAGCAGTAAATGAAGAAGCCAAGTACTAGGACTGTTGCTTTTCACCCTATACATGCTACATTTGGGAGATATCATTCGGAAGTATTGAGTTAGTTTTCACTGATGATACTCAGCTCTATATTTTTATTTCTTCACATACTGATGAAACATACCAATTAACAAAATTAATGGAATGCATCGTTGAATTTAAAAATTTGAAGACTTAATAAACAAACTCCAGCTGGTCCAAAATGCAGCAGCTCGAGATCTTTATAACCAGGAAGTATCACCATATTAACCCGGGTTCTATCAACACTCACTGGCTACCTATTACACATTTAATACATTTTAAAATATTGTTAACTACTTGCAGCACACTAATTGGTTTAACTCAGTACTTGAGCAAACTCAACGCATTGTAGTCCCATCTATTGCAATCTCAAAATTCTGGCCAACTGATAATACTTAGAATTTCAACACCAACTGCTGACAGTAGATCCTTTTCCTATTTAGCACCCAAACTCTGAGACAGTCTACCTAGTTTTGTACAGGAAACAGACACACTTTAAATTTGTTTAAATAAATGTAAGAAGGCATCTATGCTAGTATTAGTCTCTAATTTTAGATTGTTTATCCCGAGGTTACTGTAGTCAGCCTTATCCAGATCAGACTATGGACCATGAATGTCAGCTAGACAATCCCCAGTGAATGCCTCGTCGACATGACAGTCATCAGCACAGATCCTCCACAAAGCCCACAACAGCTAGACGATTCCTCTGCACAGACCCATGACCAGCTTTGTTTCCATACTGGCCTGATGAATCTGATCTTCAAGTAAAAAGGAACTGGATAAAATATTTGAATGCTACCGATCCCAGCCCTCCGACCGATCCTGGTTTCTCCTTTCTGCAACCTGATGGAGTTTGGGTTCCTTGCCACTGTCGCCTTTGACTTGATTAGTTGGGGACGCTTAATATTCAACAATATTATTAATTCGACTGCACTGACACTATTGAATGAGAACTGAACTGAGCTGAATGAGGATGTCACCGTTTTCATACACAAGTACTTTATAGATGAAAATAACTAATTTAATAATTGATGATCTTTACAATGGAACTGAATCAACATTGAACTGACTTCAGCTGAACAATGACATTTTTTCTTTTAGAGCCGCTTAACAGGTAAAATTAACTGTTTGCATCACTGAATACTTTTTCTGTTATCACACTAAAGCTGCAATCTGTATTACATAGTTTTATATAAATAAAGGTGACTTGACTAAAAATTTAGCTTCGCCACCACTGGAATAAATTATATTTTAAAATATATTAAAATAGTATTTAGCAATTTAACAATATTACCATTTATTACTGTATTTTTGATCAAATAAATGCAGCTTTGGAGACTTCTCTCTAAAACAAAAAACAACAGTACCGACTCCAAACAGTATAAATTAAATAACAGAGTGTGTAAATTAGGTTGTGACATGTGCACACAACTTGCTACATGTGCAACCAAATCTAACAAGATAAAAAATATTTATATAAAGTTATCCAAATTATAATTAATCTGAACTTTTGACTGACAGGAATGTGTAAGACACTGCATACAGTGATCGGATGTGCAACAGAGCGTCCATTAAAGTCCCTGTGAAGCGGACTTCACTTCAGTGTGACGCATTTCGAAGTAAAACAGAATATTGAATAGAGGGCAGGGTTTTATTTCAGCCCACCTCCTCTACATCCCTTGCTCGTGGCAGACTGGCAAGTGAGCGATTAAGGATATTCAAACTCAAACCGTCAAACTGACGTCATCAGAGATCAAGTTTTCATATTTTGATTAAACATTACTACCACAATTCATTTCTTTCTGTATATTAAATGTAAATTAATATGACTTTAAAGATTGTCTACAAAGCTTGTCTACTCTTTTGCTCCACACTCAAAAGTATGCACCTTTTCTCCACAAAAAGAGTACATACTTTTAGTGTGTAATAGAATTAGGCACAGCATTAGTCTAATTCCCAGGCTTCCTTTTCCCTTGACGTTGCATTTACAACTCATAATCTAAGTAATTGAGTTTACCTAGCTTAAATAATTTATGAAACATGATTGCTCTGACCTATTTGAGTTCCCATTCTTAATTCACTTGTGGGCGTTCGTGTCAAAGCACAAAATTAGACAAACAGTTCAAAACAAGATAAATTCAATTACGTGAGACAAATCAAATTAGAGCCAACCCTATTCCACAAATCATCAGCGTGAACACATCGAATGGATTTCACAGAGTGTTAAGAATAAGCTTCAAATTACAAACTGAACCCGCTGACTAAAGCCGTCAGAGTCACCATCAAGTTTTTCCAGACTGTTTTGCCAGTCTTCTCTCTCTCGCTCCTTTTCCCATGGCATGGTCTGCCACAGTGGATTTACAGAAAGAAACTAATTAGGCTAAGAGCCTAATTAGATTACGCTGACATAAGGTGTGCATTGGAGGAAAAGAACATTCTTAGAAACACTCAGAGTGAAGGGAATACTTTCGCACTCCTGCACATCTGGGAATAATTCGATAGAAATGAGCGAATTCTCAGCTGTATACACAAATGCCACACAAATGAAACAAGATGAGAGAAACACTCGAGATGGGAAAACAAACACCACAGTAAAGCAGTGTGGTGTGTAGTACAGCAGTGAATCCTCCTGCCTAGCGGAAATTATCAACAACAACAAAAAATAAATATTTTATACATCAAGCCATAATGCACATCTGATACTCACTGGTCCTCGATGATGTCTTTGCAAGAACAAGCAATGATGTACCCGGCAGAGGACGCCATAATGGCTTGAATGGAGGACACCAGCCTGAGAAAGAGTGAGAGAAAAATCACTGGCATGAAAGAAAGCCAAAGAAAAGAACAAAACTGCAAACACCCTTAGATAAGAATATTTGAAACAATTAAAAGGAAGGGTAATTTAATGAGAATATTACACAGTAACTTTACAAAGTGCACTGCAACCAAACATTACCTTACATGCAACGTCTTTACTCAACAGATCTTAATCAGACACATTTCTTGCAAAAAGGCCTTCAAACCAGGATAATAATCTCTGCCATAAACTTAGTCACATTTAGTGATGGACAAACAAAACCTACCAGTTCAGTATAAAATGATCTACCCCCTCAGTTTCAGGCAACCATCTTCTGTTTTCAAATATTTTTTATGACTTATCTCAACAATTGCACTCACCAGCCACTTTATTACACCTTGCAAGTACTGGGATGGACTTCCTTTTACCTTCATAAGTGAATTAATTCTTTGTGCCACTAATTCTTCATGAAAGAAAGACACAAATTGGGGTTTCTTTTTCGTTTAAAGAAATGTTTTCCTTTTGAAGCAAAAAAGAGAATTATTCAAAGTTGCTTTCTTTCTGTGCTGGACTATAGCGATGTGATTTATATGCATGCTAATGTATCTTCACTAAAATAATTAGATTGCATATACCAGGGGTGCTCACACTTTTTCAGCATGGGAGCTACTTTTGAAATGACCAAGTCAAAATTATCTACCCATTATATTTATTGAGAAATATATTAAGGATTCTTACAACTTATGTTGATGTATAATCACATATGTTACACAACACAACATAATTATGTACATTTTTTGCACATCCCATCAACTGGGATTTTAGCTCCTTCACCTTTGTCTTTCTCAGCTCACTTTTGGGTGGGAATTCAGTGTCGTATTTTCCACGAAGAGTCCGAAAATGCCGCTCCACATTTCCCTTCTTTGGTATTGCGACGGTAGACTGGCAGACGAGACAAACGCACTTTGAAAATGTCATCGTGAAAAAAAAGTCCTCCTCCCATTCCGTATGAAAGTGATACGTTTTTTTCTTCTTACTTGGTCCAGCTCCCCCACTCATTTTTAATACCCTATCTTACGTTTAAGAGGAAAAAAAACGAGCAAAAATTAGGATGTAACTAACGACTAGCTTGTTAGCTTTGCAGCGCTCAGGGGCGTTGTTTGTTTGAGCATGCACAAGTGACCTAATTGTACGGTCATCTGACTGGTTGTCCTGTGTATCTGCAGCGCGCTTGCAGACCGGTCGGCGAATTCGCTCCGCGGCCCGGTGCCATTTCGTCCGCGGACCGGGGGTTGGGGACCACTGCCATAATGCACCGAAATAACAAGTGCACATCTGACGTACACTCAACAGCTTGAGAATGCCCATAACGCACTGTGAGGGTCGCGATGAATGAATTCCCACGTCTGGCCAGAAAATGGCACCCGCTGCTGAATTATTCATCCCCCTCTTACACCTATATAAGCGGGACATTCTCACTCTCTCTGCTTTCCAATGGCGAACTGACACACACCTAATTAGGCACCTCCTCTCATTCACTTCCTTTGAAAGAATGCTTGTATTGAACATAATTTTAGTAACTTGCACAGGTTCTGTGCTCACACAAAAAAACATGTGCACCACTGATCTTTATAAGTGGCCCTCTTTTAAGGCCACTGTAACACAGTTCGTTGTTCGGGGAAGAAGAAGGCAGGAACCAGGGAACATTCAACAAACGTGCGAGATGTAGTAAAAAAAGACAAGTAAATAAAAACAGGTAGTTTGAGCCTGACAGGACTTCTCAAAATATCTCACTTTCTCTTTCACTTATTTACCTGGACGAGACAATGACCGCATCCTTCTCGCTCCATTTGAGCCCAGGACCATGTTTCAGGATTCGCTTCGATAGCAGGAAAAGGCCGGGGAAGAATATGGAGCCAGCTGCAAGGATGCTCAGCATAATCTCAGGAAATGTTGCTCAACCTCACTATCTGTCTAAAGGGGATAAATATCAGACAATTTACGGCTTTGTTTTAATGAGCATCAAAAAATATCCACATATTTATATAATAGAATTTACTGTAAAAGAACAACATTGCCATTCATGATTATGTTTTGTAATGTCATTTTAGTGACAGAGGCCAAATCAAGAAGTGCATTTTTCTTCATCCTTTATAACATTAGCATTTGTGTTCAAACTCAGCATTAGAGCTTAATTCTCAACAAAATCTTGACTAAGATAAAAGGAGAGAGAGAAGGGTAATGCAAACACAGAAGGACGAAACAAATGGGGACAGTAAACAAGGAAAATTAGACCACAAAAACCATTGTAAATGCAGCATACATAATACGTACTGTGCCAATTACATAAAAACATTAACTTTACTACTAAACTCAATAGTCAAGTCCAAATGACAAACTACAAGGTACACATAGCAATGGCATTACAAGGAGAGATTCCCCAGATATCTCCAGGAGAATTCCAGTGCAACTGAATCCCTTCACTGGTCTCATTACTGCATTGTAAGGAGTCCTTAAATTATTCCGGACGACTGCCAATATATATATATATATATATATTGAAGCAGAAGATGCTGGGATGGTGGGGGTGTCTGTACTAAAATAAGCACGGAAAGGATTAGCAAGCAAGAGATTTAGAAAGATTACTGCAGGGAGAGGGAGGGAAGCAAGACGAGGGGAGACCAAGAAGAAAGAAAGACAGGGTAGGTGGGAGGGTGAAGGCTGTAATTCTTGTGGGAGGAGGTGAAAGGGAGGGTATCATTCCTGTTATTGCTACATTGGCACTGTGGGTGCATGTCTGCAGCAAGCCAATCACAAAAGATTTGTAAAAAGATTTTACATAAATCAAAATCTATAGCAGCCAAATGAAGTCTGTTAAACGCATGACAGCATGTGCGTTAGTTGTTTATTCTGAAGCTTGTATTAAGGAATCTGTTCATGCAACGTGCAAATGCTTCAGGAGATTGAACAGCATGCGCAAATCCTATTATGAAAACACATAACAGCATAACACAACTCTTTTCCATTTCAAACAAACCCGAAATCTCCCGCAAACTATGTTATAAAGCTCTCCGCCATTCCCTACATCCCTCAGGTCACGCTCTAATTTTCTCCATTCATGGAAACAACAGCGCGAGCGGCTCGCATATTCACAACGCTACCTTCAGAGCTAGCAGGCTAGCGGCATCCATCCTATTGTGTCATCGCCAGCAGCACACGAGGCAGAGAGTCTCGTCGAGACCTCTAGCTAACAGGTTGTAGGAGACAGGCCCACTGGCTGTGTGCGTGCTTACGGCAGCCAGTTATAAATGCTTTCCTCCCCACATGATTGATGGGGGGGGAAAGCTATTGCTAAAACAGGGATGTGCCCCCAGAGCCCCAAATACGATATGATTATTGTACAGCAGTGGTCAATACGTACCATACAACTCTTTTGCTGTAACCCATTCTGACCCAGAGATTACAAAAATACCAGCATAAGTCTTATTTATACACTAAATGAGCCATACATTATAACCAATTACAAGATTGTTTACAATAAAAATAAAAAATCTGACATACATGAATGCTCTAGAAATATTTTAATAAATTAATTTTAATTAAGTCAAGACGTATACGCAAATATATATACAGTGGAGTTCACTTATCTCAAGTCACGGTTAACTCGCCAATCCTATTATGTCAACGTTTTTGAAGTGGAACCGCAAAACTCCCTATTTGTCTAAGCATTTTCTTGTGGGTTATGTTGATTCTTTTACGTTGCCAAAATCTAATATCTCGAGCACAAAAGAGAGACAAATTCCCCACTTCACATGGTTATCTCGTGACTGAGAGTTCACTGCGCATGCGCGGAGTTCGCGTTGCACGTGGATCGCGGTCAGTGTTGCCAACTTGACGCCTTCATCGCTATATTTAGCGAGTTTTCAGACCACTCTAGCACAAATAAAAAAAAAATAAAAAGCGACTAGCGACAAATATAACGACTTTATCTGGAGATAATGGAGACTCTCTTAAGTAAAAGCACATATCGTTCTTACTTTTCTCAAGGAGCAACGAGTGCTGCCGCATCCCAATCCCAAAGCACTCACAGGCCATTGTGCAGCAGCCCCTCCCAGATGCAGGCAGAGCAGGAGATGTTCACTCCTCCACGTGCAAAATGAATCGCATGTCCGGGAAACCACCGCTGGCTGATTACAATGGCAGTACGGGATGTAAAATGTTTTTTGTCTAATAAATAATTAAATCACTGCACAAATATAAATCGTTGCATTTGTTTGACTCACACAGCCTCAGTCACGTATCATGTCATGTCTTTATCATGTCTCAGTCAAAACTGTACACCCAAAAATCCAAGGCTGGTTAAAGCAGTTTATTGGTGATAATACGCACGCACACTTGTTGAGTGTTGAGAAAACACATTAGACAGACAGAACGTAAGAAAGTATGCAATCTAGAACAGCCACAAAAATCCCTGTTTCTAGTTGTGACGCGCTCTGCTCAGCACCGCTGCGGATTGAAGAACGGATTGAAGGTTGTTAAAAGACGGGACAAAGCCGAATTTGTTGAGAAAGTACATTAGACAGGCAGAACGCAAGAAAGTATGCAATCTAGTACAGCGTGATGACCTCACAAATATGTTATGACTGTTTACGCTGTGAGCGAAATTGTGTTTGCAATGTTGGAGAATATAATTAAAGGTTTGTATGGAGAATCAAAGGTGTTTTTTTATTGTATGTTGGTAAATCTGTGCTGTTAGTTAGTGCACATATGCCTTTTGTTGTTAGCAAACATTTACAGTGTATGTACATTTTTATAGCATGCCGATCGCTTCAAATAAATCGCCATATTGGGTGTCGGTTATCTCGATGCTTTTTTGCAACCCCCGAGGCCGTCGACATAACCGAACTCCACTGTGTGTGTGTGTGTGCATGTATATATATATATATATATATATATATATATATATATATATATATATATATATATATATATATATATATATATATTATTTTGATGCTAGTTAAACAATATGTAATTACTAAAGTAATAACAGTATATAATTACACACAATTACTAAATAATATATAAATGCATATTGAATTTCATTATAGAAAGAATACTATTCCAAAATATAACCGTTAAAACATACAACAGCTTAAACAAAAAAAATGTGTCATATGTTATTGTAACAAGTATGTCCCCTATGAATGGCTATATTCTCTGCGGAGCTCAAACCTGCAACCTTTCAATGACCAGCCCAGTTATTTTCTTGTATTATGGCACACAAAGTTGACGTTACAGGAGCATTGGTCAGACGTCCATTGCTTTCACATTCATATGGTCAGAGCAAATTATTCATTCAACAACTTTGGTTGTTGAATGAATAACTTACTTAAACCACATCAAGTAGTATGCATAAAAACACCAGAGAAAAGTAAAACAAGTTAGAACATACATTGAGTCTGAATGGGTTAAAACATTCATAAATTTTGCCTTAGAAAAGCAGCAGGAGGACAGGGTCATATTGGACTAGAGCAAGAGAGAAAAGCCAAAAAAAATTCAGAAGATTACTTTAAGGTTGAGCAGCGTCTGTTATGGAGCAGAACAATCCTGTCACAGTCTTGCAGAAAACGGATCGCAAGGTCCATGAAGCATCTGTGAGACGGTCGACATGATGTTGCCCATGTCTCCTAAGTGCTTGTTCCCAGAAAACTTCACAGTTTTGGTTTAACAGCACCTTCTAGGAAAATACACGTGTTAACATATAACAACGAAAAAAAGAAAAGTGTTGAAGGACAAACAGTATTAATGCAAAGTTTATCTCTGAGCTGTCTGTCCTCATCCACCAATCCAGGATGCGAGTGCATCCCTACATATAAGAGAGCTGATCCGCGTCCATCTGGTCTTCACAAAGCTCTTAACTCAAGCTGAGTCAGCAGATCAAAAGCTGCAGCGGTCAGACGTGACCACACGCAAACATTAGCCTTGCAAATTACTTATTTAAATGAAAATGTAGGCTATCCGTGGCAGAGAGCTGATACCTGCGCCAAATGGATGAGAGAGAGGCCGGTCTCCAGGCAACCAGTTTGGTCCCCGGTTCTGCCTCTCTGACCACCTCACAAGGATTAGACAAAACAAGTGGGCACCGGAGAAAGCAGGGAGGCTGGAAGGGCTCATATTTGACTACAAAACATGTGCAAATCCTGAACCAAATGCCGAAGGTTATCTAAATAAAGGCGTTATTCTAATTCCCCTGTATGCAAAGTAGAGAAAGAGACACGCTAGCTTTCAGGCTAGCGCTGTGCTAACATGACTCAGAGCCTCGATGAGTGCATAAATACAGACATGGTCTCCGTTGTCCTTTTACATAACCTTTAACTAATATCACCGGAGAAGTCAGTAAATATTACACAAAAACGGTACAAGGCTGATTTAACTTACTGTGCATCGCTCTCGATTCAGAAATCACGTCTTTTCGACTGGCCTCAGTCCTAAATGTGTTGACAAGAGATTAATTTTACTTTTAAATCTGCACCGCGACTCTTGGTAACTCACCGCTGATTGGCTAAACGAGGCGAACGCGACAGATTTCCCCTTCATGCATTGGTCTAAGGTTTGGCTGACAGTAAATCTGACCAATGGCGAGTAAAAGCAAAGTGACCTGATAGTGCTTGACCACATTAACTATTTATGGCCAGTGTCTTTTTGGTTCAGCAGTCCGTATTAGAAATACAGAATTATCAATGTTTTGCTCACATAATTATTATTTGCCCAATACAAGCGAATAGGGTGTAAGTTTGTTTAGACTTTTATATAACGGGGGTGATGGAAAAAAAACTGCATATGAGTTTAACATCGACTTATTCCATCTATATCTGACAATACTTTGTTTAGCTACATAATAAAACAGGGGGAGAAACCTCGATATTATCACTGCGATAAAAAAGATACATACTAGTTGTAACACAGTCTTTGTTCAGGGAGGAAGGAAGCAGGAACCGGCAGACGTTTTGTATATTGCATGTATATGTGCATATTGCATCTTTGTCACACTAAAATGTTTTAGATCATCAAACAATTTTAAATATTAGTCAAAGATAACACAAGTTATCTTAGCAGTTTTTAAATTAAGCTCTTGTTACTATTAAGAGAATTCAAACCTGCATGGCCCTGCATGAAAAAGACCAAAAGATCTTGAAAACCTAGATATCATGCAAAGATCCAAAGAATTCAGGAACAAATGAGAAAGTAATTGAGAAAATCAGTCTGGAAAAGGTCATACATTTATTTCTAAAGATTTGGGACTCCAGCAAACCACAGTGAGTGGTTTTATTATCCATTATCCACAAATGGCGAAAACATGGAAAAGTGATGAACCTTCCGATGAGCCAGTTGACCAAAATTACCCCAAGAGCGCAGCGACGACTCATCCAAGAGGTCACAAAAGGTTTTCTTTCATTCAGTCATTAATACATGCATATATATAAAAGGACCACACCTGTGCTTCATTAAGAAGAGAGGATATAATCAAGGAAAGAGGAAGAAAAGGGGAGCTAGTTCTTGACTGCAGGGAATGCTAATGATGAGTTCACTTTGTTTCTGCTCCTTCAGATTCAAGTGAAGATTGAGTGATCAGCACTACCCTTCAGCCTTGAAACATCACAGACCCTTCAACTTCATCAACCTTAATAACCCTGTAACACGTTTAGTTATTCTCTTATGTTCAATAAACACCCTCCGGGGACGTGTACTCTGCAAACCCATTTGTCTATGTCCTCATTCAACCTGCCACAGTGGTGAAGAATGCAGGCAGATTTTTGGTTGTTTTGAATGAGAACAGATTTTCTTTCTGTGCTAAAGATGCCTTTGTTTACCTTTCTGCAGAACCCCTACACTGTCACCTAATGGAGGAGATTATCCAGCGATTTACTGATGTCAGCATACGCCATCATCAGTTTGTAGAACAGCTTTCTGGCCGACAAGAACGCATGGAGCTTGCGCTTGAGCAGTTAGGAACTGCCAACCACGTACCCCTTCCAGAACCCCGTAGCCAGGCCCAGCACCTGCTTCAAAAGTTAACAGAGCATGATGGCTTTGAAGCTTACTTGCATACATCTGAAGTAATAGCTGCTCGCGAAGGATGGGTGGAAGATGAGTGGGTCCGCATTAGCACCCTTTCTCACCGGGGAAGCACAGTGAGCCTATTGTTCACTCCAGGCCCCCGCCAATGAGTCATATGCGGATTTTAAACAGGAAATCCTGGCACGAATAGACCTTTCCCCAGTGTGTGCTGCCCAACGCTTCCATGAATAGGTGTATGACCCACAGGCACCCGCACGAGTTCAAGCTGCCAAGCAGTCACAATTAACTCAACTTTGGCTTCTCTCTGGGAATCCCACGGCTGGCTAGGTAGCTGAAAGGGTGGAAGTGGACAGCCTACTGCATGCATTACCTTGGGTTCATCAGAAACCAATAAGTATGAGAAATTCTTCAACACTTGCAGCCCTCATAGAAGCATTGGAACTGGGGGAGCCAGACCAAGTTTGAAATGCCGGTGAGGGAACAACGACGTTTCCCTGGAGGGTGGTCCCAGAACGGCGAAAAATGGATGGCACGGGGTGAACCCATGACCACGGACCCACACCCACCCAAAGCCAAAGTATGGCTAGCAGGCTGCATTGTCCACTGAGGTATACCATTGTAGTACCTGAGCGGCAAGTGTATGTTGGAAGTAAACTTGAGAAATTACAACCCCAGATCATCAAACCCTGTCCAGGCAGCAAGTCGTCTATCCCCATCACCTGCGTACATGGAGACACTCGTTATGTACCTGCCCAAATTGTTACCATTTCTGCTGGCTCGAAGTCATGGCCAGTGGAGGTAGGAGTGGTAAAGGATCTCCCTGTGCTGCATGGAAAGGACTAACCGGGGTTCGACCACCTGTTTGCAACAACCATACAACCTGCTAGTCTGAGTGGGAACTGTCGAAAGCGAAGGACCCAGCCTCAAACTGTTAGCCATCCAGTCCTGCGGGCCCCGAGACTGAGAGAGATGGTGAATCACAAAATTTGGCCCCTAATATCTCTATACTGATTTCTTCCACCAGATCACTGAAGGGGGCTCGTTTGGATGGAAACAAGTTAGAGAGGTGGAGTCCCAACACCAAGCACTCCATCCGTACCTGCGCTTCATAGTGAAGAACAGCCTTTTTTATTGTTTTGGTCAACGGCGTGGGGAGGAGAAACATCTGTTGGTAGTGCCGAAGTCCAAGACTGAAATCGTGTTGGAGCTGGCCCACTCACACCCAATGGCAGGGCATCTGGTGGCATCTCCGCTGGCTCTCACTTTGTATCAGCCTCGCTGTAAATTAAAATCTATGGGAGGGAGGGCCTTTTCCTACAATGCACCAAAGTTGTGGAAATCACTACCTGCTCCTGTCAGAAATACAAACTCTCTGGATTGTTTTAAGCAGTGTCCCAAAACACATCTTTTTAGTCAAGTTTTTAATGTAGAACATGTGTATTTACTTTTTACTTGCATTTATATGTGTATTTTTACTTTATTTGTCGTTTTATTGTTTCTTGTTGTTTTGCAATTTCGTATTGTAATCTGCACTTTGGGTCTAAGAAAGGCGCACTACAAATAAAATGTATAATTATTATTATTATTATTATTATTAAACACATAATTCAGTGTGTTTGAGATCGGTTCCATTGGTCTGGTCTGAATGCTGAGTCAAAGAACATGACATGACGTCCTCCCCTCAGCCTACTCATTCCGTTATCAATTATCAAGGTCCACTTTGAGCGCAATGGGATGGACCTGATGGGACCGCTGCCGAAGTCAGCCCTCGTCATTGTGGATTATGCCACCCGATACCCTGAAGCAGTCCTCCTGCGGAAAGGTACATCGAAGAACATTTCCAAGGAACTGTTTCTACTATTCAGCTGGGTAGGCATTCCTAGTGAAATTCTGAACCACCAGGGCACCCCATTCATGTCTAAGCTAACGACGGACCCATGCCAGTTGCTGCATATGTACATTTTGGTATCTGTGAAGTTCCTCAAGCCTCCACAGGATTTATACCCTTTGAGCTGATGTTTGGGCGGCAACCATGAGGACTGCTCGATGCCATCCCTCCCCACATCGAACATGTACGAGATCCGAGACAGAAATTTGACATGCCATTAGAAGTGGCACCCTGTTCTCTTCACAGATGAGAGCAGGTTCACTCAGAGAACGTAACATACATGAAAGATTGTGGAGATGCCGTGGGGAACGTTATGCTGCATGCAACATCATCCAGCATGCCCGGTTTGGCAGTGAGTTAATAATGGTCTGGGGAGGAATATACTTGGAGGGTCGTACAGACCTCCACATGCTAGCCAATTGTTCCCTTCCTGCTGTTAGATACCGGGATTAAATCCTCAGAGCCATTGTCAGACCTTATGCTGGTGCAGAGGGCCCTGTGTTCCTCCTGATGCAGGATAATGCCTGGCCTTATGTGGCTAGAGTATGTAGGCAGTTTTTAGATGATGAAGGCATTGATGGAACTGACTGGCCCTCATGTTCCCCAGACCTGAATCTAATTGAGATCCTCTGGGACATTTATCAGAGCATCCAAAGTTGGCAAGTAAAATCACAGACTGTCTAAGACCTCACTGATGCCCTGATCCAGGTCTGGGAGGAGATCTCTTCAGGATCATGCCCAGACGTTATTATGAGTGCATACAGGCACGTGTGGGCCATCCACACTACTGACTTACTTACATTATGAGGTGCTGTGATGAACTTCTAACAAGTTGGATCAGCCTATACTTTTTTTTAATGGTTTTGAATCCAGCCCTCGGTGTGTTGACTTTGGTTTCCATTGACTGTTGTCATACAATTTTGTTCTTAACAAATTATAAAGATTTTCAAATTAAATAGATCCAATTTAAATGTTCCCTTAATTTTCTTTTGAGCAGTGCATTTAGAAGATATATAGGAATAATTTTAATTTCTAGCTGAAATAGTTGTAAAACCACATGAACATTAAAACCTTCAAATCTTTATTATTGAAATATCTTAGTACTGTCCTTGAACTGGAATATAATTATGATAAGCCAATAAGATGCAGAGGCAAGGTTTCCAGTGTCTGTCGCTTTAATGTCTATTTATTCCTAATCCACTTCTCTTTTTTTTTCTTCTAAAAAACTTCAAGTATTTGTTGGGGAAACAAAAAGTCCAAAAACATTTTTTTCCTTCTAAAATGCAGACAAAAAAAAAAGGAAAAAGAAAAATTCTGATAAAACATAACATGAAATGATAACCATCTTAAAACAACTGTAATCATATTACCAAAGCCATAATAGTCATTAACACGAATATCAAGTTTTCAGTTTCATCTTAAAAATGTCTAACATCTATTATCTTACGACTAAAGGAAATTCACCATTTACTTAAAGTTCACTTTCTGCTTGGCAGTCAGTAAGACGAAAACAACTAAACCAACCCACTGATCTTCATTCCCGTCACTATTTTGCTAGTTTTTCTACCAACACAATAGCAAAAGTGGTCATAAAAGCAACTTTAAAAAAAATAAAAAATAAAAAACCCTAAAAGAATTGGTCACAACACATGAAAACATAACTAAAAAGACCATGTTCCTATAATAAAATTAAATAGCAACAGCACATGTAATAAGTTTCTAAAATAAAACTCCTAATGCACTGCAATTTGCAAATCCAAGTGAAGTCCATACACACATGCATTGAGAGACATTATTAATGAGGAACAGCCTTGATGCATCCAATCGCAAGTGGTACTCACTGCAGTCAAATGACGTCCAGCTCAACATCTCTGGATGTCCAATGGGGTAAAGGGATAGAGTTGTAGATGGGGTTAGGGTGTGGTTGGAGAGTGTAGCTCCACCCATTATTCCTGTTCCTCACTGAACATCCAGCGAGGACGAGCTAGACGCAAGGTTCACCCATTTGCTCTGCAGTGAGCGGCCTATCTCCAATCGTGCCCTGCACTTTTGTAGCCACCTGCTGGTAGGAGGCAAACATTTACAGTACGGTAATCAGCCTTCTGCAATAAACCCAGAGAGCACCAACAACTGCTTGTATACAGTAACTCTGCATGTATCCACGACTACAGTGTCTACAGTCTAGTCCATATTGTATAATATGAAACCTGAGCTCTAGACGCATCATTTTTATTAAGGAGTCAGGGAGGTATTACACAAACAGCAGCATTTCTCCAACAAGCCTCTAAAACTCACCCATCAGCCACCGTCCCTACAATCCCTCGCTCTGAAGGATAAAGAAAAGCAGATCGATTCAGAGACATTTCAGGGAGAGATTGCCGCCCAGTGGAGCAGCTCCACACATAAACACTTGGCGTCATTCGGCTGCATTACAGTACATTTTTGATAAATGATTGGGTTCAGTCTACACAGACAAGCCCAGTGAACTGCGGGCTGGGTTGAGGTAATGAAATATTCAAAAAGGTACAACACTGCACATTCCCTAAACTCTGAAACTGCACAGTTTTTCAAAAACACGCACGGACCAGGCGGCTTTCTCATGCCACCATGAAACCCACGCACCTGGTCCGCCTAACACAAACACCAAACAAGTTGGACAAGACAATAAATTAAAAATAGAAAATAAATAAGATTCGATCTATGCCTACAGAGCCTCGCCCATTCAGAGAGCAGGATACTGATATCAATCTCGTTTGGTCCTAGGAGGTGGGAGGGGGCGGAACCTTTGGGAAGATGCTTTAGGCGGGAACAGCACAGTACCTACGTTCCACAGATAAACACGTACGTCCATCGGCACACGTGACGGCATCACCCCTACACAGCAGTCTAATACAACTCTAAAACTAATGCACAGGATGCTTCATAAGAAATATTGAGAGGTCAGAAAGAAATCTGCGCAATAAAACTCGCCCTAAAAACTACATAAATTGAAAAAAAAAGCAGTAAAGAGGGCACAAATATTTTAGAGAGAGTCTGATGGATACTGAACAAAACGCATTCAGTTGAACGAGGAAGCAATAACAAAGAAGACGAGATAAGAACTTTTGGTTACCAGAATTTTAAGAATAAAACCTAAGAACCCGCAAAAGGAACACAGTGATAAAAAAAGTCTATAGACAGAATTTGGAGGTGCACCACAGATTAAAGATGGCCGCGGGGTGATGCTATAGACTCGTTTGTTAGTGAAATCATGGTCAGCACAGGCTCGTCATTTGCATTATTCCAGATATCTGTATTGCACAACATTGACGTTGGCTCATTTAGTCAAAATTCAACAATCCATGAGATTTTCCTTCTTTCTTTCTTTTTTTTTTGTTTTCCTATGGAAAATGCTATTTCCCATAATTCTCAAGCACACAGTCAGTATAAAACTGTTCTCAGCAGCATCAGAAGCATTATTCATCAGTGTTGTGAAAGTTGAACTGGAACTTGTTTTTTCTGAGAAATCCCCACGTTGACTCGGAGAGAGTGCTGAGAATGCGTTCAAAAGCATGTGATCCTTCAGTCATCTCCAATGCAAGCTTGCTCCTATGATCCACATTTCCCAGAATCCAACTCATCCCTCATCTCTCTTCTTTCCTCGATACTTTTGACGAATGCCAGGCTGTGGATCTGATACAGAGATAAAGAAAAAGAAGGACTTCAGACAGCAAAAGGAACATTTTCTTTAAAAGGGATAGTTCACCCATTTACTCACCTTCATATTATTTCAAACACATAAGACTTTAAATTCAGACTTCATTTGTGTTTCAAAGATGAACAAATGTAATCAGAGATTTATGTGCCTCCATTGACAGCTACGCAACTATCACGTGTGCTTAATGCGACAACCAATGGTGTTCCTTCTCGTATTATGCAGCTTGAAGTTTGTTGTCATCCAAGCAGGTTCGGTTGAGCTTCTGTTTATGTTCACTGATCAATGTTTATATGTGAATAAAAGCCTAAATTCAATCTTTTCATCAAAATAAAGTGATCATATCTTCAGACAAAACTGCTAAATTCATATGGATTAGTTTTACAATCTCTTTATGAACTTTTTTAAGCTTCAAAGTGGTTGTTGCATAAACTGTAAACGGAGGGACAAAAATGTGTTTCAAAGATGAACAAAAGTCACATGGGTTTCGAAAAACACGAGGATGAGTAATTAATGACAATTTTCATTTTTGGGTGAACTAACCCTTTAAAATGGAAGTTTGGTGCAAATGACAAAAATGGCCATTTGCATTATGCTTTATACATGCATACATACCCATAAATATACAGTAATACCTCGAGATACGAGCAAGGCTTCTGGCAAATTTTTGCTTCTAGATACGAGTAAATATTCAAGATACGAGCACGCGTACTGACGCTGATGACGAGACACGTTCACTTCACGTGTTCGCCGACTTCTGGCCGCGTCGCCCACGAGTAGCTGATTTTCTCTCCATTTTGTGCATTATTCTTCATAAAAGTTCTAAGACAGTGAGTGGTAAGGATGGTAGTGAGAAGAAGAAACGCATGATGACCATGGAAATGAAGCATGAAATATGAGCACGTTGCCTGCGTGAGTGATCTAGCACGCACTTATGATCGCAGTAAATCCGCGATATGTACCATCCTAAAGCAGAAGGATGTTATCAAGAATGTAAATCCTTCCAAGGGCGTGACGATTATATCGAAGTTGTGTTCAAATATAAATAATGAGATGGAGAGGCTTCTGTTGTTGTGGATAAACGATAAGCAGATGTCCCTCGACAGCTATTTCGTTAAAAGGTCTGCGCCAAGTGAAAGTGAAAGTCAGGCGAAAAAAGGTAAGAAAAGTGATCAAACTTAAAGAATACAAATCGAAAAAAATCTAAACAATAATATAACATAGAAAAGTAAAACAACATACATTAGCTATGTTAATTTATGTAGTGTACGGTACGATACGGAATCAAGTGTCCACACTGAAACGGATTATGCTCGTATCTAGAGGTATTACTGTATATATATATATACACACACACACATATACACATACATTTATTTATATGTATAGTTATTCATTTATATTTATTTTACTACCAACTGTATTTGAAAAAGGTTTGTCAAAAAATATTTGCACTGACCTAATGAAGGTTTTGAAGGCTGCACTCTGGGGATTGATGCACAAAGGCACTCGTTTGCCTTGCTGGTGCTCTGTTATAAAACGATGGATGAGCTCTGAGATGAAGAAAGAAAACAGGTTATAAAAATAGGTCCATCATTTCAAAAGAAGGTTGAGTGATAGATGAGTGAAGATTAGGCCAGAGTGATAAAGAGTGTTACCTTTTCCCTGCCAGACAGAGTGCATGCTCTGCTCATAGTTGTGGCTAAAGGGTCGATCCGCAGGCGGCTCGAAGTCTCGGGTGTACACCCTGCCGCTGGGCACTGAGTAACAGCACTTACACATGCAGGTGTGGTACCTCAGTCGACCCTCATCCAAATACGGATGAGAAAGAGCATCACTGCCTGAGATGCGCTTGGCCTACAGATGGAGAATGAGTAATAATGAGTAATAACAACTACAAAAGAAAGCAATTATCTCCACAAAATAATCAAATGAAAACAAAAAAGTATGATTTTATATAAAAGAACATGAAGCTTATACTAAAAGTTTATTTACTTTTAATAATAATACTTTTACTCAGGAAAAACATTCAAAATTCATCAAAGTCTCAAATGTTATTCTTTTAAACTTTCAATTCATCAACAAAAAAGAAAATGCATCAGTTTCCTCAAAATTAGTAAGTAGCACAAATGTTTTCATTATTTATAAGAAATATTTGTAACAAATATTTGTAGCAAATCAGCATACTAGAATTCAGCTTTGCCATCACAGAAATAAACATTTTAAAATATATAATATATTTATATATTTATATTTTATATATATATATATAAATAAATATTTAAAATATAAGTATTAACTACAATTCTTTAAATAATATTTCCTGTTTTAATCAAATAAATGCAGCATATGTGAGCATAAACTTCTTCAAAAAGATATAACATAATAAAAACTAAACGTTTGGATGGTAGTGTATTTTCAAAATATTATGGAATTTTACATTGAAATGTACCAGTACTTGCATAGTAAACATTGTCAAATTCTCATTACCTAAACACATCCAGAAGACAAATTTTGAAATTATTTTACATTTAGTCGATGATTCAATAGCTTCTAATTTTTTTCTTTACATATTTAGTATTCACTGTATCACAATATAAAAAAATAAAGTTCTCATTGGAGCACTTTATCTTTAACTTTTATACCCTACAGCAAACACAATAATTACCCAATTATAAAACAATTATTTTAATATTTAAATAAGAGTATGTTATAATGAAGAATAAAAAGCATCTAAACATTTTTTTGTCCCTAATGGAAGATCATTATGACAAAAATTACCACAAAATAATTTTAACTCAGATTTACACATCATACTCACTGGATCAAAAACTAGCATGCGGCATAAAAGATGAACAGCTTCATGTGTCGCCCCATCCGACAACATGTACAGAACAGACAACGACGGCTAAGGGAAAGAAAGCACAAAATAATGTAAAATATTGCATTTGATTTAAGGATTATATCTGTGCATTACATTTTTAAGAAAAATAATTCATTGTAAGACAGGGTACAGAACTGGTTTGTGGGGTCCTCTAAGAATATGCGCTCGAGCTCCTTCACACGCAGACGCCATGGCAGAAAGAGGAGGAGTCCCGAGAAGATCAGTGATCAGATCCAACTGAGACAAAGAGAGAAGGAGAAACGGACACCGAGTAAAGACACACTTTATTTACACCAAGATTTTAGTGTATATTAAAGATGATCCTTTATTATACACTACCATTTAAAAGTACAGTAATACCTCGGTTTACGAGTTTAATTCATTCCAAGAGCTCATAACTCAAAATTCTCGTACACCAAAACAATTTTCCCAATAAGAATGTAATAAAAATCCCTCGACTCGTTCCACACGACCATAAATGCCTATTTAAAATATTTTTTGGGTTTTACCCTATTCATTACAGTTAAAATTATAACCATTAAGATCTCATATAAATACTAATTAATAATTGACAATTAAACTCTAAAAATAGTCAAAATTTACTGTAACGCACTTCAGCTTTGAGTAGCGTCGCTGCTGGTGTGAAGGAGACGGGAGGAGGGTTTTACTGCTTAGAGGGAGAATTTTGTTCCTTCTTTCTTACTCATCTTGAGGTCATTGTCTATATGCTGTACTGTATGTATTTCACTACGTGAACAATAGCGATCACAATTAATGTTAACAACACTTAAAGGTAAAAGGTAAACAACAATTAAAGGTAAAACCGCTGTAAATCACTTATAAAAGTATCACTGCGGTGAACGATGCAACCAAACCGAGCGACTGAGAGAATGAATGAGTTAAGTGGTGATAGGCTTTGTGAGAGGCTGTTGTTAGGATATTTCCAGTAAAAATGCGCGCGACGATGCTGAGCGTTAGGACTTTTCCACACAAAAATGCATGTGGGTGAGCGAAAAATTCTAGCACTCCGATACAATGCTTGTACACAACGTCACTTGTAAACCGAGGTATTACCGTATGTGGTCGGTAACCTTTTTAAATGTTTTTTAAAGAAGTCTCTTACTCTCACCCAAAGGCTGCGTTCATTTGATGAACAATTCGGTAAAACTGTAATGTTGTGAAATACTACAATTTAAAATGAAAGTAAACTATTTGAATATATTATAAAATGTAACTTCTTCCAGTGATGCAAAGCTGAATTTTCAACATCATTACTCCAGTCTTTTGCGTCACATGATCCTTCAGAAATCATTCTAATATGCTGACTTACTGCTTAAAAACATTTTTTATCAGTGTTGAAAACGGTGCTATTTTTGTATAAACGGGATACTTTATTTTCAGGATTCTTTGATGAGAAGGGTCAAAAGAACAGCATTTATTTGAAACGGAAAACTTTAGTAACAAGAAGTCACTTTTGATCAATTTAATGCATCTTTTCATATTAAAGGCATAATTTAATGTTTCATGCCCCAAACTTTTGAATAGTAGTGCATGTCATTACCTGTTGTATGGGGCTCTGAGCCTGGAAAAGAATACGCCGGCCAAGCAACTCTGCGAAGATGCACCCTACAGACCAGACATCTATAGCTGAAGTGTAATGCTGGCATCCCATCAGAACCTCCGGAGCACGATAATACTGCGTCACCACCTCCTGGGTCATGTGACGTGAAGGATCTGGTTCCTCCACTCTTGCCAAGCCAAAATCACAAATCTAAATGTGAAGGAGAAAAAAAAGGTGACATCTCACTTTGTCATTATTATTTGACTGAGTACATTTGTGCAGTGTGATACCTTAAGCAAACAGTTGCTGTTGACCAGCAGGTTCCCTGGTTTGATGTCTCTGTGCAGAATGCCTGCAGAGTGCAGGTATTTCAGCCCTGAGAGAAAGAGAGAGAACGTGTCATAAAAGGACGTCAATCGGAGGAACAATACTAAAATATAACTCAACATAAACACCAACTCCTGAATAGAAATTTAATAATTCCTGCACTTGCTAATACAGACACCCATGTTACTAAAGGTGCTGTGTGTCGTCACTAGTTTAATTGTACAAAACAAAAATGGTCATGGATAAAGTCGGAAGACATGGAAAATAAATCCCTCTAAAAAGGAGAGAGAGACAGAGAAAAAAAGGAGGATCTGACTCCACTTCATAAGACCCCTAAACATTTTATTACTTCTTTATTACACTTCCAGTAAAGAGCAAAAGGATCAAAAGGAATTATAGAAATTATTTAAAGTAATATTAAAATTGGAATGTTTTAACTTGTGAATGTGAAACAATATTTTCACTGTATTGGAGATTTCTTACAAAAATATCTTTCTAATCCAAAACTTTAAAAGTGCAATACCATTAATATTAGCATTGACATCCCTACTCCAGATTCATTATAAACACACATACAGCCTCAGCAAGAACTCTCAGCAAGTCAAAATCGCCCGAAACAAGATTAATTGTTCAGTATGATTTTGTTAACAAATTCTATTTTCAGAACATAGGATTAAAGTTTTCCAGGCCGATTTACAAGGTCAAAAATAATCCCATTCCGCAACGCAGGCACAAAACACACCAAACTCTCATCTGTCCTGATTAAGTACTCCTGATCCCAAAAAGAAAAAAAAATACAATCCCAAAGTAACATATGCCCATGTGAACTCACCCCTGAGTATCTGGTAGAGGAACACCTTAATGTGATCGGTGGTGAGCGGCTGAGGGGAAACGATGACTTTATGTAGGTCACTCTGCATGAGCTCAGTGATCACGTATCTACACCACAGACCCAGTTAAGAACACAACTGACCCGCAAACACAAGAACAAGGAGGAAACTAGCAATAGGTGAAATTAACCAAAACAGAAAACACTAGTACATTAAGAGAAATTTTATATCATCATTGTCATGTGAATAAAATAAAAAAACCTAGACACAAATCTGTGAAATAGGTTAAAGTTGCTAATACAGTTTGTTTTCCAACTGGCAAATATCAGTTTTATTTACTCGCCAAAGCTAATTTTCACTCGCATTTGGCGCTTGGCGAGGTGTTAATTTTGGCTGTAAATCAGGATATTCATAAATTAAATACAGCAAACAACTAAACTCTTTACACTATGTTCTGGTCTGCCATTAATCATTAGTGTGTTATCAATGTTAAAGTCTGTTTCCATCCACATTTTTTATGTGCATTTTGGGATATTGCATGAAAAAAAAAAGCTCAATGGAAGCCCCAAGATGTGTTTAAATTCTAAAAATGTGAGGAAAAAAAACAGAAAAAGAGATGAAGTGGATAATTTTTTTTTTTATCCGGCAAGAAATGCATAGACTACAACGGAAACACATTCACCCAAAAAAATAATTCAATGCATAACAAAAACCTCACAGTGGACGTGCTTGGATAACTGGACTAACCAGAGGACACATTTCATTGCACAGTATCTCAAATATTGGTTTGATCATTCTGAAATGTCTGAGTCAAAAGTCTGTCATCAAAACGATTTGGCATAATGACCTCAGAAGCGTCTCAGACAACTGCATTCCCCGACACCAAGCATCCGAACGCAAGATAACGTGACGCCGTTTAATGTGTTTTGTCTGTGTAGTCTGAGGTTCTGTTTACACCTGGTATTAAGATGTGTTTTGATCAATCGGATCACAAGTGGACGACAATAAACGAGGTCTAAAGCCTCGGACACATCAATCCAAATTCAAAGAACTAGCAGCAAAAAACTAAATGCCTCGCGTCAGCTGCACAGACTAAAGCCGACTGCAAATTAATTATGTCGATCACTTTACTTGTTTTAAACTAGCCCGACAGACACTCGCAGACGCTCTGACCATCGTTTTGGTGTGTCCCAGCCTTCAAACATTTTGAGCTTGTCCATGTTCGCCCCATTCCAGAGGTCAGTATTCCAAAGAAAATGCATTAGACTGGATTGCTTTCATAGTGTAAAGGCTCATGAAGTTGAATGTGTTTTAAGTAATTGAAAGTGGACAAAAGAGATTAATTTAATTCAAATATAAGGTGTAAACCATCTACTTGCAATCTAATCGACCAAAATGAATCTTAATACCGCGGTAAACAGGGCTTCAGACACAAGGCTTAACCAATTGCAACAACTTCCATTTTTGTTACAGATATTTTGCATTAATTTCCCAGGAAGTGATGGTTTGTTCTCTTGAACATGGTATTTTTTTGTGTGCAATATTCCAATTTTGTGTGTCGGCAAAATTTTTAACTTGGGATGGAAACATTCTAGTGATTGAATGCAAATACATTTACTCTGGTTTAATGTTATACAAGTTGGGACATAATATAGACAGAAACAAACCAATTACTTAATCCTCTTATTACATAGGCAGGAATAGAAAGAATAAATAATAAACTTGCAAAGGGGAACAGGTTTAGTTGAAATGTGGGTCTGAAGGATACATCTCCTCAAAGCAGTCGATTTGTGGAGGTTGGAGAATGTCAAGGGCAGACAACACCTGTCAAAGCAAATTAATAGCATTACAAAAACATGTAATCAAATTCTAAAACACACACACACACACCCACTCACCAATCAATCAATGCATGCAAGGTTCCTGCAAAACTTACGTTGTCATGTTTAAAGAAACACAGCATCCGCAGTTCCCTGAACACACGTTTGCAGGAGACCAGGTTTTGGAAGACATTCGGCATTTTCTTCAGAGCCACCTTACGCCCGTCCCGAGGGTCCGTCACAGACCTACCAAAGCAATGCAACAGGAAAGACAAACTTATTGAAGAAAATGTGAGTGTGTAATGTATAACGTCGCTGTTCAAACGTTTGGGGTCAATACGCTTTTAAATTACATTTTAAAATCTATTAAAACCTAAAAGAAACTTATTTTAAGTCATCATAAATCAGTGTGCTGGGATGACAGCAGGACTTACCAGACAACCCCAAATGCACCGTAACCTATAGGTCGATCAGGCTCCATTTCAGCGGGACTTGGAACCTCACTTGCTGGGTTACTGTGAGGTTGTGGGATGGCCGCCCCTCCACCTGCGCTGCCCCCGAGAGACGCCGGGTGTCTGGGAGTCCCAGCTGGCGCGTTTGGTCCAGTTGGATTTGGTGTTGCACTGAGACCCGTTGAGGTAGCGCCGGTCGTGGTGTTGACACAGAAATACTTGTGGCCTAAATCTGATCCAGGGAACAAGTTAGCACACACTGTCGGCCGAGTGGATCCATGGAACGCCATCCTACATCAGAAACACAAGTGAGAAAAGTCATTAAAGGGATGGGCCACCAAAAAAAAAAGAAAACTCTGTCATCATTTACTCATCCTCACATTCTTCAGATTGGAACAATGATACTTTGAAGAATGTTGATAACCAAGCAAATCTGGTTCCCAGTGGTTTCCATACAATGGGAATAGAAATGGTTTGGCTAACAACATTTTCAAAACGTCTTATTTTGCTCTATGAAAGACAGTCATACAGATTTAGATAAAGTAAATGACAGAATTTTCATTTCTGGGTGAATTATCCCTTTAAATTGATTAACTTAATAAAATGACAAATTCCTAAATTATTCAAAAATTCTAAGTGACATTACTGACAAAGAAGAAGAAATTCATTCTTTATCCATATAGTTAACAACCTGTTAATTTTTTATCATAATATAAATGGAATAATGGCAATGCTCACTAAAAATCCTCACGAATCTTATCACATATGTTTCTCATAATATGTGGGATGGAAAATGGCATTCAAAATGTTTCTACCCAGTGAATTGTCTTATATTTTTGCTTGTTTAAAAGACTTGGAACATAGCTTATAAGTATGGACCACTTTTATGGTGTTTTTGTCATCTTTGGGGGCTTAACGTTCACGGTCGCATACAACTTAAGAATGACACGATGTAAGGACTGCACATTTGTATATATATTAACCTTAAGAATGTGTATTACGTTTAAATTTAACCATTCCTTTCATCATCATTGTTTGAACAGTCTTGTTAGTACATTAAGGTAAAGACTTCCTCAACAACTAACCAGCCCAAAATGAATTAGGTTAAAATGAAACATTAAATCTTAAAAACACAGGGCAAATATTAGGCAATACAAACAAGTTCTGTGTTTGTGTCAGTGTTCAGTTGCAGTGTAGCCGCATTGCAACAGTGCATATCACTCAGAAACATTACCAGACCAAATGCATGCCAAAGGTTGATGTACTTTAATCATGTGCTCGCACGGTTTGCCTGACAGCACGTTTATCGGCAATATCAGTTTAAATAGTCTGCAAAATAAATACTTTTATTTTGCTTGCAAGTGTGCTTGCAACATGTCTGGAAAGTTTAACGTCAGTTTTGTTCCTCATCTTTGTTCGCTCTTTCCTCTATATATCCAAGCTAAGAAGCTACACAACTCGTTACAAGGTTAATACTTAAGCTGCTGTAAGCCATTCTACACACCACAGTAATCTGCCAGCACATATCTAAATCTTCTCTCTGTTTTGTTTAGTTTTATGCAATTCTCGAGCTAGTTAACGCTAATATCAATGCAGCTAGCACGACCTCACCAGCTGTTACCTCTGGCTAGCTGGCTAATTAATCTGCTCCGTGACCTATATATGATGTTTATATGCACAAACGATGCTTTCAGAGCGAAAATAATGACGCACAGTGAATATAATCCCTCTTAATGCATACAGAAAGGGAAACGTGAGCTGTAACTCGTAATGGAGGCTTGTAATGAAGGTTTATTGGCTCCAGTTGTTTGTAAAGTTAGCTTTAGCACAGCGGCTAACCTCTCGAGCTGATGGCAGCGGGTTAGCCTCAAATCTTCATGACGGATGCTGCGGGTCGCAGTGCATCTCTGCTCGCTTTAAATCCTTCTGCCGCCGCCGCTGCTGATGATGATCCCGAACCTGAACGGTCTCGCCGTGTTCCTCTCTCTCTGATCTGGAAATCAGCTGTTGGAAATAGCGGTAGTGAGGCAGAAGGAGGAGTTGAGAGAGGGGGATGGAGTGAAAGAAAGGAGGGATGATTGAATGGGGGAAGGGAGGACCACCGGTGTAAACAATGCGAGGGACGCAGTTCACTCTTGTCTGGTGTTCATAATACACTCAATGCGAATAGGGAACAAATTATAGAGCCAGGAACTTTTTCTTTCTTTCTTTCATTCTTTTTTTTTTCTTCAAACCTTCAGAAATTATTGTCAGAGATTTATTAGAAATTGAGTGTGTCTACCGGTAAATAATAGTTCAACACCCTTATAAATATAGAGTGGTGTTATATTTTTGCCTTGCACAGGTAAATACTACAATTTGTGTAAAAACTGGGAAATATTTTTGGCATGTTTTCCTGCCATGCTATGATGTCCCAATAATAGTTAATCTTTTAAGTTATAAAAAGAATATTGATCATTTTTTACCCAATTTATTAATTTCTTATGTTAATATTTGTTGTTAAAATATTCATTTTGCACCTTTTATATAGTATTTTACATAGCAGTGCTGCAAAAGGTTTTGACAATATGAATATTTGTATATGAATAGTGAACAAATCACCATGATACTCATTGTTGCTATTTTTTCGCTGCAATGATATGTGCAATCACTACTCTGTTATTTTTGATATATGTTTTGTTTTTGTTTTGTATATGCTGTATATTATTTATATTTATATTATATTGTATAATTGCTGCTGCAACAGAGAAATGTCCACATTGTGGGATGAATAAAGGTATATCTTATCTTATTTGCCATGCCAATAGCACCTTAGAATTAAAAACGGAAGCTAAATATATGAAATATTATATCATGACTCATGATATTGATCGTTGTATAGACTTCTGAGGACATTAATGATTAATTGATATTTTTAAAACTAGTTGTGTTTTGTAGTATATATATATATAACATTTTATCTAACATATAACTGTGATTGAAATGGATTAATGCACATACAAATTATGTCAATAAAGCAAGGGAGATCGCAATAGTTAAATTCAGTATAATTAGGTGCATGTTCATTATACAGAGATTAATTAGGATAAGAGCACAGCGACACCAACACATATTGGCGTTAAACAAGCATCAACACAAACAGAACTGGAAACATAGGTTACAGATCTTATTAAATATAATTAACATTGTTATCACTTTTTTTTTTAAAGTCTTTTGTCCCCAAAAAAAGAAATCAAGATCAATGAGAAAAATATCAAAGGTGACAATGAACAATAGACACATTTTTAGTATTTACGTGTACTGTACAATGCAAATATAAATATTTTGTCCTTGTGACCATATTTAAATGAGGAAATGATGAGAGGAAATAGCACTATATCTGATCCCTACAATGTTGTCATTCATGTCAAGATCATTTATGGTGGAACGTCTCTTGAATTCATTTATAAAATGTATCTCTTCCTGAACTTCAACATCATGTAGATATGAGCCAGTATAATATAAGGAAATGTTTTGGATGAATAATGTCAAATCCTCTCAATGTTTTACATTCCTCAACATTGGATTAATATTATTTTTTTAAATAATGAACTGGGAAAGCATTTAATAACAGCCTATATTTAAAACCAGTGATCTCTCCAATGGGACTTTGCAGGAAAATGTAGCGACACCCAAAACCAGTCGTCTATCAAATCTTTGAAGGGTCTTCTTCAAAACACCTTTAGACTGCATCCATCAGACCAGATCAAAGAATATGAAGGAAAAAGCAATCCAGTGAAACTTGCTGCTCGCTCTGCACAATAAAAGAGAATCTGCAGCGGGGTCATGTTTCTTGAGTTCATTCAAAAGTCAGATTTATTTTCACGAGAGTCGTTCATGTCGAGCACAGTGGCAGCAAGGTTTAAGGTGGATGGGAGGGGTGGGGTAAAGGATAGGTTTCCATGGCAATCTTTGTGTTGACATTTCCATGGCAGCCTGGAGTGAGAAAACATTGAAGTTTGATTGGTAATGCTGATTTGCACGCAATCACATTCCTCTATTAATAAACAAATTAAGGGGACAATCAAAGAGCTGGACAATATAAATGACAAAAACAGATTTATCATCATTAGTTTGGAGTGATACAGCGTAATAATAATAATAAAAAATCATTGTGTGTATAATATATATATATATATATATATATATATATATATATATATAGACATTGTTACCAAGTACATTAAAAAATGCAAAATGTTAAATACTATAGAAATGAAAAAAATTACTCATAACTTTTCATTTATGTGTACGAGTACTAATAATTTACATACATCACATATTGCATTATATTGTATTCTTAATGTACACTACCATTCAAAAGTTTGGGGTCAATAATATTTTCTGAAAGAGATCAACACTTTTATTCAGTAAAGGATGCATTAAATTGATCAAAAGTCACAATAAAGGCATCTATAATGTTACAAATATTTCCATTTCCACAATTTATATTACAAATATTAACTGTTTTCAACACTGATAATAAACAGAAATGTTATCATCATGTGACACTGAAGACAGGAGTAATGATGCTGAAAATTCAGCTGTCATCACAGAAATAAATTACATTTAAAAAAAGATTAAAATAGACAACGTTTTTTTGAAGTTGCAATGATATTTCAAAAGATTACATTTTTTAATTAAGTTTTTAAAGTTATCCACATTTATTTAATGTACGTGTATGTAAAATGCCAGATGGGGATTTCACAAATGAACCACTGAACAAGAGTTTTGAATTGATTCATTTAAAGGGTAATGGTAAATGAAAATGGTAGTCTAAACCGATTCAGTGAAATGAAACAAACTTAATAAAGATATTAAAACAAGACAAGCTGAGATCATGGAATCAGTCTTTCGAAACATCGAAAAATCAATGAAATATATTGTGAATGTTTGATATATCAATCCAGTTCATTTGCTCACCTGTCCAACTTAGGCCAATCCTCTTGCACATTTTTCTCCCCTCCCACCCATTAACCCCGCTTCATCCACCCACCCCTCCCTCCCTCCATCCTCGTGGTGTGCTGTTGGCTAGCTGTGGCTCTGAGGAGCAATGCTGGAGCAGTCAGTCACCAGCAGCCCAACTGTGACTGCAGGGCTGGAAACAGGAGTGGCTGTGTCCACTGTCGGCACTGAACTGCTGCTGCTGCTGATGGGGCAAGGAACGCTGGGGTCCGTTTGGTTGGCGTGCGTGGCCATGTGACCCTGCAGCTGCGTGGGTGTCTTACAGTGTACCCCACAAAGCTGGCATAACAGCACCCCACCTGGGCCTGAGCCACGGCCGACCCCACTGTCCTTCCACTCTTGCCCATGGTGCTTCTGAGCGTGGACGCGCAGGTATGTTAGTGTAGTGAAACCTAGGGGGAAACAAGGATTATTTCTATTAAATATGTCACTGTTGTCTCTTGTCACCTTCTCAGTGCCTTAAATTATAAAGGAAACCTTCTAACCTGGTACATTATTAAATTACTAATTTTAAAAATTAATAACAGTGCCTAAACTATTCAGTTACATTTTTATTTGTATAAACTTTACTTTAAGTCTTTATAAATTATTTGTTTAATGGATTGGCTCATAAGAGTCATTTGAGCAAAAGATTAAGAATCCAAATGATTCGGTCTACAGATTATTTAATTAAATGGCTATATTAAATTATTAATTAACAGAAGTTAATGACTGAATTAAATGTGATGAGATAAAAAGCCTAAAAATTGCAGACAACAAAAAGTCAGCATGCATTTCTTTTAAGAGGTCACTGACTACAGGCAAAGATATTCAGCACCGCCAACATAGTCCAATTCATATTGTTTTTAATAAAAATAAAAAAAAGACTCAATAAAATGATCAAGTTCAATCAAACAAATTATTTGGTGAATTTGTCAAACCAGTTACTGAACTTATATCTGACTTGTCATGATCTTTTTGTCCACTACCATTTAAAAGTTTGAGATTAGTAAGATCTTTTAAAAATGCGAATAAATTAATACTTTTATTCATCAAGGACATATTTAATTGATCAAAAGTGACACTAAAGAATTGTATAATATTACAAAATACCAAAAGATTTCTATTTCAAATAACTGCTGTTTTTTAACCTTCTATTCATCAAAGAATCCTAAAATATATTACAGTTTCCACATAAATATTAAGCAACACAACTGTTTTCAATATTGATCAGCATATTAGAATATTTTCTGAAGGATCATGTGACACAGAAGAGACTTGAACCCAAAAACATGAACCCAAACTTTTGACCAGCAGTGTATATTATATCATATTTAAAGATACACATTCACAAAAGTATTAATAATAAAAGGTAACCACAAATTAAATCATGTAACTCACTGCGGTTGCAGAGGTGACAGACGTGATGCTGTGATTGGTTGTGGACCCTCATGTGATCTGTGATGTAAGCAGGGGAGAGAAGTTTGCCACAGATGTGGCAGGGAACCTTGTCCTCGTGTCTGATCATATGAGCTCGTAACCGGTCTTTAGTAGCAAAAGCGGATTCGCAGGTCTACACAAACAGACAACACGGTTCATCAAACACAATCTTCATTACGGTATCCCAGTTCTATCCTCATCCGCATTCATCACGGACATCATGACTCATCCTTGACTCACACACTGCCAGACACATATGGCTGCAGCCCACACACACGTCTTCACACATATGAGCAGAAAAGCACATGCAAGAACTCAGCAATACTGTAATAAAATGGCCAGAGGTTTAATAAAAAGCAAAAACAAACAAGGCAGGGTGATTTAAAAGAGTATTCTGGTCCAAGGCTGCATTTATTTAATCAAAATTACAATAAAAACAGTGAAATATTGTGAAATATTCTTATAAAAAAGGGGGGTTTCTATTTTAATACATTTAAAAATGTTAAAAAATTCAAATAAATTCTCAGCATCATTAGTCTTCAGTGTCACACGATCCTTCAGAAATCATTCTAATATTTGGAGCTCAAGAAACATTCCTGATTATTATCAATGTTGAAAACAGTTGTGCTGCTTAATATTTTTTTATGGAAGGCGTGACTCTTTTATGAAAAGTAATAGAAGTATTAATTTCTTTACCAAAACAAAACAACATACTGACAGTTATTTAAATTGTAGTATTTTTTAAAATATTGTTTAAAATAATACTGTTTTTTACTGTATAACTGGTCAAATAAATGCAGCCTTATATTTATTGCAGCCAGATTTAATAAAACATTTAACTGACCTTTTGAACAGTAGTCAATATTACAGATGATAATGATAATAATATAAGATTCTTAATTACATTATTTCTTTCAGGATTATTTAATATATAGAAAGTAAAAAAAAGAAGAAAGAACACTTCTTTGTTTTACCATCTGAGAAAGAAGTTTTTATTTCTAGAGATAATTAAAGGCACATCAAATCACATAGAGCATCCAAGAGGTTAAAGACTGTTATAAAGAGTAAGAGGAAGACAGACAGACTAGAAGAACAGAGCTGTATCTGTATTACCGGACACTTGAAGGGTCTTTCTGTAGAGTGCACCTGTCGCACATGACTGTTAAGATGGTCAGGCCTGGAGGAGACAGAGAGAGGGCTCAAGCAAAGAATACAATACACACAAAAAACACAAGAAACTAGCAGAGGCCCTTGTGCATTTGTGTGCAAGCTGCACTTCATCTCCATGTGAACTAGAAGAGGGTCAGCAGAGATCCTTTAAAACAGCAAGAAGATATGGGTTGTATAGTTGTTGTTTTTACTAATTACTTACATTTGTTCATGTAGCAGATGCTTTTACCCAACTCAATCAACTCAACTCAACTCAACTCAAGTAAAACTGCAATCAAAGGTAAATATGTTTTGACCAGCATTTGCATACCATGGGAATCAAACCTGTTTCAAGCTCTGTGTTTTATACATAAAAACAAAATATTATAATATAATAAATTATAAGCAGCATATACTATAAATATGTCTATTTTAAATTTGGTGTTGGTATCTTTTTTATTTATTTATGAAAGTTGCTGATGCTCACAAACGCTCCATTTCAATAAATACAGTAAAAAAAACAGTAATATTGTTAAATTTAATTTAATAATAAAACTATTTTCTATTTTAATACATTATAAAATGTAATTTATTATTGTGGTAGAAAAGCTGAATTTTCAGCATAATTACTCCAGTCTTCAGTGTCACATGATCCTTTTTCCAGGACTCTAGAAATCTTTACATTTATAAATGTATTTACTTCCACTTTTCAGTCAAATTCAGAAATATTTAATGTACAGGCCTCAGGGCCAGCGAAAATCAGACCAGGCTAAAAAAATAATGACTTGACTATTGGCTCAACTTATTGTACAGCCCTGCATATGGATGTAGATGTGTGTCAAAATATATGAGACAAATTGATAAACACAAGACAGGAGGTCATTTGTTCCTCATCACTAACCCATTTTCTGTCTCAAATTAGTAATTAGGGCATCTCTCCATAGCTTTCAGTTAAACGACAACACTCAGAGTCCTCGGCCACCTCAGAACTGCAGCATAATGATCACTGTTGAAACCTGCTATGGACTGCTCTAAACATTTTGTCCTCATAATCTCAGCTCACTGATGGATGAAGCATGTTTATGCAACTAATATGCAGGTGAGCAGAGCTTTATCTCTTACCGCGAGAAGCCCTTGGCGCAGTGCGGACACACATACGGTTTCTCCACTCCTCCCTGGTGTGACCGAACATGATAACTCATTCGGTCCTTTCTCTTAAACCGCTGTTGGCAGATTGGACAGGAGTACGGCTTCTCATCCGAATGGGACAACCGATGCCGGTTAAGATGGTACACGTCCCTGAAAGCCTTCCCGCATGCCTCACAAGCATGGTTCTTCCTGACTGGATTGGGGTTAGGGTTGGGATTGGGATTAGGATTGGGAGTTGGATTGATGGGTAATGGGTTTGTAATTGGGATAGATATTTGAATCGGGGTGGGATTACTTAGGTTATCGTTGATGTTGCTATTTGGTGCAGCCTGAAAAACAGTAAAACAGAATTTTTTTTAGATTTTATGGCACTGACGGTTTTGTGTTTAGAGCCACAGCAAATCTTTCAGTGCCTTCTGGGTACAACAAGCACAGTGTTTGCTGACCTACTAACCAACTGACTGCAAGTGTTCAACAAATGAGGCGAGAGCAGGTATGAGACCATGTTACACAACCGCTGACGCATTAGCCTGATTTCTGCAGTCTTGGGAATTGGGAGCTAGAATGTTTGAAACCGACTATTTTAATTCATTACCGGAGAGAAATAATGAATAGTACGCAATACGCAGTGACCTATTACTATTTGAGAGTCATAAATGTCATCTTTTTCTGCGTTGAGACATAATAGGCAAACTATTAATCTATCTAAAATAAAATTAGACCTGGGCTGGAATAACTGAAACTGGTTGCAATGAGCAAAAGCAATTGCTTATATGAGCAAACCTCATATAAATTAATGGAAAATAAAACAGGTCATATAAAAATGTAGCTCTTTTTTTTTTTTTTTTACTTAAGGTCTTATTTATTAATTTATAAAAACAGCGTAGAGTTAAAAATTAGATAAGAGCAGATAATGAGACACAAGGCATGAGGGGAAAGGTCACAGCAAGAACAATGCAAATGCAGCAAAGGTATGCAAAGACACAAACCAACCCGACCTGCACCATTGTCCCAGTAACCACCACTGCAGTAGGAAGGGGCTGGTTCACTGTCATGGCAACCGTTGCTGGGGCGATAGAGACAGCGACTGTTTCTACCTGCTGATTGCCGATTGGGGACGGATGGGTCATGGGATCGACTGCCGTGGGTATAGAGGCAGGTATGGACAACTGGAGTAGAGAAAGCGGGATGGTCTGCCTCTCCAAACGTGGTGCAGCCTTCCCTCCGTCCATTTTCTCTCTAGCGGCTCTGTCCTTCATCTTCACTCCAGTGTGGACAGACTGGTGACGCCGCAGGTTGTAACTGTTCTTAAACTGCTTATTACATATGGAGCAGATGTGAGCAGGCCGGGCTGGTCGCGTGACTGGCTTCACTGGAAAAGAGAAAGAGAAAACCTGTTAAAGGACATTTTAAGTATGCATTCACAAGTGTAATCTATTTGTTACAACAACAAAAAAAAGAAAAGCTAGGATTAGGATGAAGCTCAAAAACATACTATGCTGTATTCAAAGTTCCCACTTAAGAGCTTGGGAGCAGTAATTACGATAAGATGTGAAATCACATGGGTAATTTCATGTTTCTTTCTCTCCACTTACTGACAAAAGCTGGAAACATTTAGCACTAATGCATCCAACTAAAGTGCAAAAAATGCTTCATCTATGTATGTAACTTTTTTGAATCGCAATTTTTTTATCAGGGAGAAATTAACTATAAAAAAGACCTATAAAAAGACAAAAAGAAAAGGGCTCAATATGCCTTTGGTTCTGGAACTATTTTTGCCAAATTGATTAGAAAAAGATTTGCATTACAGACTTCTAAGACTTGAACCGAATCAAGCAGTTCCAGTATGAATCACATTGTAAAAACATTTGATTTGAAGTAAAAAGGTTTTGAAAAACTGGAGAAAGACGCTGGTACTAGAAAGGGTTGCCAGGTTTGCGTAACTAAATCAGCACAAACATGTATAAAACTAGCCAAAGTATATTTGGGGGTGGGGGGATTTTTCTGTGCAAACAAACCCCCCATAATAAATTTTATTCCCAAAAAGCAACAGTTTCTAAGTGGAAAGTATTAATATACATAATATTTGAGTGTTATGTATACTGTTAGAGTATATTTTAACATTGTGAATTAGCTATGATTTATTTTTTCATTTTAGTTTGTTTTTGTAATTTTGTCAATTATATTAATTTTTCTTATATTTTTCTGTTTATTTTTTGAAAATTTTCTATCAACTTTTGGCCATATTTATTTAACTTAAATTACTTAATCTAATAGCTATACATATTTTTCAGATTTATTTCAATTACTGATTTTTACTAGTTTTAGTTAACAATAAAGACACTAGTTCATTAATTCTCTTTCTGTTTCCATGGTAACAGCAACTTCTATGAATGGCACATCTCTCTTCAAGTACAGAGTGCAACAGTACCTGCCCCCTTTATCAACGATGCTATTCTTTCCATTCATTTTTTTTCATAGAGATTTTAAAATAGTCAGCAATCAGCAATGGGGTGAATCATTACACTACAAACTTTGATTTGAAGCAGAAACATTCTTGAAAAGACTTGGTAATTAATGGCTTTACTGAGGGGAAGAACTACAATCCCATGATGCATTGCAAACCCCTTAATCCAATTAAAGACGATGGAGAAGTATAAAACTAATCATTTATAAATGTTGATTATATGTAAAAAACAACAACAACAACAACAACAAAAATATATTTTAAATTTACTGACAAACATTTCAGTATTTTGAGAGAGTAGTTAGATCGACTCTATTCATTCGCTGTGCTTCATGGGAATGGGCGGAGCGCAAAGACCTATTTTGGAGAGACTCTGATTGGGTAATGTAGTTTTTACCAATAATTCCACTGTTAAACACAATTATTTAAAAAATAAGCTGAAATAATGCAGGCTGACGTCTTCAACATAAGTTTCCTTATGGAGTCTTTACTTTTACGTGTTATAATTTGCATAAGTTTGGAATATTATTTAGGGTGCATGCACGTTTTCTCACTCCTATGGAGTGCAACAGTCAGGCTCCAGAAGTAAAAACTCAGTTTCCTTAAGGAGAAAACGTCTCCGGTTACTATCGTAACCTCCGTTCCCTGAGAGAGGCGGGAACGAGACGGTGCATGGAAAAAATGCATTTGGGAACCTCCCCTTCACGTAAATTTCTGAAACCTTATAGGATAACGCCAGTTGACAACTGGCCAATTGTCGCGCGATGCGCTCTGGCTGTCAGACAGTATAAATAGCATAAGCGCGGCACTTGCGTCAGAATCATGACTGAACACGGCACAGCTGGTCAAGCGACGAACACGGCGGACGTTGCACCGTCTCGTTCCCGCCTCTCTCAGGGAACGGAGGTTACGATAGTAACCGGAGACGTTCCCTTTCGAGGGCGGGAACGAGACGGTGCATGGAAAAAATGCATTTGGGAACGGTGTTCAATCCCGCCGTGATTGAGACTTAGACCAGTCTGATACAGGGAACATACACCAAACGCAGCTCGTCCAATGGCAACGTCGCCACGTGTGCTCACTACTGATAGGTGCAGCTAAGCCAATGAAATCTTAGCTAAAGCTTGTCAAAATTTGCATATCAGCAGCATGAAAAATAGCGGGCTGCGTTATTACAAGGCAGACGTGACTATTCAGAAAGCATTAAAGCACAACTAGTGTGAGCGCATAGCGTCAACGGCAAAGCGGTGACCGTGAGCACATAAGCACAAACTACTGTACAGAAATCCCCAGCGTCAACAGCACAGCGGTAACAACTGTATTTTGAGAAAAGTAGCAATATCCCAGGAATAATTGATTCAATTACTCACCGAAAGCACTTGAGACGCCAAAGATGGAACATCCAGTTTATAAAACCTGGCGAAGGTGTTCTGAGAAGACCAGCCAGCAGCAAAACAGATATCCTGTATTGACGTACCTCTAGACCAGGCCCACGATGAGGCAATAGCTCTCGTCGAGTGAGCTCTGATGTTGAGAGGGCATTCCTGTCCCTGATTCGCATAAGCCAAAGCAATAGCGTCCACTATCCAGTGAGAAAGCCTCTGTTTAGAGACAGCATTTCCTCTAGTAGCGCCACCATAGCACACAAAGAGCTGGTCCGACTGTCGGAATGCGGCGGATCGGTCCAAGTAAATACGCAAAGCCCTGACGGGGCAGATAGCCCTCTGAGCGCCGATGTCCTGTGAGGTTGACGGCTCTGAAGACAAGGCGAGCAGAGAAACTACTTGCGCTTTAAATGGAGTAGAGAGCGATTTTGGCACGAAGCCAGGTCTCGGCCGGAGAGTAACACTGCAGTCTCCGGGCCCGAAACGAATACAATCGTCACTCACTGAGAACGCATGCAAGTCCCCAATGCGCTTAGCCGATGCCAGTGCGAGAAGCAGCGCCGTCTTCTGTGAAATCTCCTTAATCGCGACCGATTCCAAGGGCTCGAACGGCGGCAGAGAGAGAGCTCTCAGAACCAACGCCAAATCCCACGGCGGAACCGATGGGGGGCGTGGGGGGTGTAATCTCCTCGCACCTCTGAGAAATCTGACCATTAGTGGATGCCTCCCGATCGATTGCCCGTCGTCCGGTGAACGAAACGAGGCGACAGCGGCCACATAGACCTTTAGAGTAGACGGAACACTCCCGTCATCCAGCCGGAGCTGTAAAAACTGTAACACATCTGACACGGGACAGCTCACCGGGTCGATATTGTGCTCGTTGCACCATTTCACGAACACTCCCCATTTCAGGGAATAAAGGCGTCTCGTGGAAGGTGCACGAGACTCCGCGAGAGTCTCCAGCACACTAGAAGGTAGTGCGAGCTCTTCTAAGGCCCCTGAAGCGGCCACGCGTGCAGGCTCCACAGCTCGGGGCTGGGATGCCATATCTCGCCGCTCGCTTGAGACAGTAGATTCTTGCTGACGGGAATCCGCCACGGGGGGGCTGCCAGCAACTCTCGTAGGTCCGGGAACCACGGCTGATTCGGCCAGTTCGGGGCGACTAGGATCACCGATGCTCTTTCCTCCCTTATTTTGCATAGGACTAAAGGCAGAATTTTTACCGGAGGAAACGCGTACAACCTGGCTCTCGGCCAACGCGATGTCAGAGCGTCCCCCGCTAGAGGGGCGTGCGACAGGGAGAAAAACAGCGGGCAGTGCGCGTTCTCGCTCGTCGCAAACAGATCCACTTCTGCCCTCCAGAAGCGATCCCAGATCATTTGCACCACCTTTGAGTGAAGCCTCCACTCTCCGTGAGGAATCCCGTTCCTCGAAAGCATGTCCGCTCCGCGGTTTAGTACACCCGGGATGTGCGAAGCTCTGATGGAGAGGAGATGTTGATCTGCCCACAGCAGGAGGCTCGTTGCCAGCCCGAACAGGGCCCTGGAGCGCACGCCGCCTTGGCGATTTATGTATGAAACCACGGACATGTTGTCGGTGCGAATCAACACATGCTGCTGTTCTATTTGCGGCAGGAAAGCCCTCAGGGCCAAACATACCGCTTTCAGCTCCAGGCGGTTGATATGCCACTCGCTCTGTGACTCCGACCATAGACCGGAAGTCGGAACGCCCTCGCATGTTGCACCCCAACCTGAGCTCGACGCGTCTGTCGTCACTACGGTGCGTGTCGTCACCAGCCCAAGGGGAACCCCCTGGCTGAACATGTCCTGATTGGACCATGGTTCCAGAGCGCTGATGCAGCTGCGGGAGACCGTGATGCGCATGCGCCCCGCTGTCCACGCTCTCCACGGGACACGGGTCTTCAGCCACAACTGCAGTGGCCGCATTCGCAGCAGACCCAGGTGGCACACGGAAGACGCTGACGCCATAAGACCTAGAAGCCTCTGGAAAACCCTCAGGGGAACAGACCGGTCCTGTCTGAAGCCACGCAGAGCCGAAGAGATGGTCTCTATGCGTTCCGGGGCGAGGCGGGCTCGCATCGCCACTGAGTCGAAGCACACACCTAGATATGTTAAATACTGACTCGGGGTGAGCATGCTCTTCTGCATGTTCACTCGCAGGCCCAGTGACTCCAGATGATGAAGCAGCATGTCTGTATGCCTGATTAGCACCTCCCTTGTATGAGCTAGAATCAGCCAATCGTCCAGATAGTTTAGAATGCGCACTCCGCTCGCTCTGAGGGGGGAAAGTGCTGCATCCACACATTTTGAGAACGTGCGCGGTGCCAATGCCAGCCCGAACGGGAGCACGGCATACTGGTATGCTGAGCCCTCGAACGCGAATCTCAGGAAACGCCTGTGGCGTGGCGCAATCTGAATATGAAAATACGCATCTTTCAGATCTACGGACGCTAGCCAGTCCCCGGAACGTACCTGTGCCAGTATCTGCTTCAGCGTCGTCATTTTGAACGCGCGTTTGTGGAGCGCGCGGTTGATGGGTCTCAGATCCAGAATCGGACGGAGCCCTCCATCTCTCTTGGGCACCACGAAATAGCGGCTGTAGAATCCGCTCTCTAGCTCGCTCGGAGGGACGCGCTCTATCGCTCCTTTCGCGAGCAGACTGTGAACCTCCTGTCTCAGAACAGGTGCGCTTTGAGGGAGCGCCAGAGACGGGACCACACCAGTGAAACGGGGCGGTCTGCGTCTGAACTGAAGAGAATAACCGTGCTGAATTATTCCCAGCAACCAACCTGAGATGCCTGGAATGGCCCTCCAAGCTTCCAGGAAATGACGAAGCGGAGGGTAGGCTGCACGCTGCTCGACGAGTATCGGGAGCGGCGGGGAAATGTCGGCTACTATTGAGGGAGCAAGTGCATACTGTGGCTCCGCGCCGCTCTGAGGCAGGGCAAGCGACATAACACTGACAGAATGAGGAAGAAACAACTCTTTTTGTGAACAAGCATTTGTTTTTATTATTGCATCCGCACAAACAGGGTTTAACACACACACATTGCAATCGTCGCCCATACGAACAGAGGGGACATAACGCACAACATGGTGTTTTGGGGGCGGCCCACCCGCGAGCTCTCTCTTCCTCTTGACGGGACCGTCAGGAAGATGGCTTGCCTGCGGGAGGCTGTGCGCCGTCACGACGGGGGCCCCCCCTGGGCGCGTGACGCCTCTTCCCGGGCCCCGGCCATTGCTTGCGTCGGACATCCGGCTCCGGGCGAGAAGCCGCCGGAACTGCAGCCGCCGATTGCTGTGTCACCGGTCTGTGGGGGAGGCGCGGCGCCGACGCCGACCGCGCCCTTGAGGGCTGCTGGTACGCGCGCCTCGGCATCACGTGGCTCATCGCTTTCGCGCGCTTTTGCGCCTCAGAAAATTTTTCCATCACCGACTCGACTGCGCCACCAAAAAGGCCGGCGGCCGCAATCGGTGCGTTGAGGAGCATTTTCCGGTCCGAGTCCCGCAGGTCCGCCAGAGTTAGCCACAGGTGCCTCAGGAGCACCACTAAAAACCCCATAGAGCGGCCGATGGCTTGCGCGGACCGCTTGGTTGCCATGAGAGCGAAATCCGTTGCCGCTCTCAGGTCCCTCACATCCTCCGCGTCCATGCTGCCGGCGTCCAGCAATTGCAGCAGTTTTGCCTGAAACACCTGCAGCACCGCCATCGAGTGGAGCGCGGACGCGGCCTCGCCAGCCGAGGTGTACGCTTTCTCTGCCTGGTGCGCCGTGAACCTGCACGGTTTTGACGGCAGCCCCAGACCTCCGCTCAGCATGGTTGAGGAAGGGCACAGGTGCGCCGCCATCGCCTCCTCCACGGGTGGCACCCGCACATAACCCCGAGCTTCAGCACCGTCCACGTGCGAAAACATGGCACGCGGTGAGGAGTGAGCGCGAGCTGACTGAGGCGCCGACCACGACCTCACCACGTGCTCATGTACCTCCGGAAAAAAGGGGGATCCCCTCCTAGCTCCGGCTTGCTGGCGGCTGGACTGGAGGAACCAGGAGTCCAGCTTACTTCTCGCGGGCTCCTGTGGAGCACTCCAGTCCAGGTCCAGCTCTTTAACTGCCCTCTCGAGGACCCTGACTAGCTCCTCCTGGAGGTCTAGAGGGCCCTCTGTGTCGAGGCACTCCGACGCCGCCCAGTCCCTGTCTGATGCAGCGAGGGATACTGAGTCCACGTCTCTGTCATCCTCGACCGGGAGGAAGTCCGCGAAGCGAACTGGTGATTGGGGAGACGGCAGAGGACGGCATGCTGCGTCGTCACCGTCACCCCGCGAGTGTGTGGGGGGGCCCGCCAGCGGCTCGACGGCGGCAAAGGACCCCTTCCCCGCGATACTGCGCGCTATGTCCCTCCTGGATCTCAGCGCGCGCCCCGGCAGATCCCCGCAGTGCGCGCAGGAGGACTCCAGCAGGGCATCCTCAGCGTGGGCCAGACCCAGACAGACGACGCAGCACGCGTGAGTATCCGGCGGGTCAATGGGACCCGCGCAAACTTTACATTTAGATCCTGTTGATTCCATTTTTATCTATGTTCATAAGTCCGTGTGAAGGAAATAATCTGACGCAAGTGCCGCGCTTATGCTATTTATACTGTCTGACAGCCAGAGCGCATCGCGCGACAATTGGCCAGTTGTCAACTGGCGTTATCCTATAAGGTTTCAGAAATTTACGTGAAGGGGAGGTTCCCAAATGCATTTTTTCCATGCACCGTCTCGTTCCCGCCCTCGAAAGGGAACTACTCCTGGAACCCAACTGCAAAACTCCACAGCAGAGAGAAACCGTGCATACATCCTAAATAATATTCCAAGCTTATGCAAATGAATGGATCCATCAGCATTCTCACCCATTTACATCATCCTCCAACCTCCAGCCACTAATGCCACAAATACAAACAGCCTAACCTCGTGCTCTCCCTTCCCACACCGTCCTCTTTTGCCCCTCCCTCACCCGGTACAGGCTCCTCATTTAGCGCAGCTGTGTCCACCGTGGATGGGGGCGGGGCAATGTGCTCAGGAGGCGTGTCCTGAGCGGTATCCGTGAGCTCCGGGAGAAGATCTGATTGGAGGGTCGAGTCAGTTTGGGATTGCGAAGGCGGGGTCTGCTGTGAGAAGGGGCAAAATCACATTTTTTAAACATTCTTTTACCTTAACTTGTGAATGAAAGTACACCGGTGCCATTATGACAAGTGCTAAATGAAATGCATTTTAATTAAATGACAAAATAGCTATCAACAATTATGACTTCATGCAATCATTGTCTTACCTGAAAAAGGAAATTGCTCCAAGCTGCATCCATCATGACGTGGGTAACAGGACAGATGCTGTTTAAAAATGAACTAGTCGATTTCTACCCCCCAGTGAACGACTTCTTCCACTATTTTACATGTATATATGCTTTGTATCGAAAATGCAAAGCTAGTTTATGCAAAAAGACATGTTATTGACATTTAAAAAGTGAATGAACGCATATTATTCTGACACTCATAAATGAATAATTTTAGCAAAATATTAAAAACATTTAGAAATGACAGCTGTCAGTCGCAGTCCCCGTTTTTAACACCTCATCCTCACATAGCAGTGGCCCACCGTGCTTAAAATATAATATGAAATTAATTTCTGCATTTTATGTTTTCTTGTTAATTAAACCGCTGTGCAAGAATTCATGCAAAAATAACAGGATTAAAATGGCAGTTTAATGTTTCATGTGCTCTCAGCGGTAGCATGGCGCTGGTAAAAATATTTCCATCATTTTTTTATTATAAGATTCTCCATCCAGGCCCCGAGCGGCATCAGCGCGAAGCCTCGGCGTTGCGTTAAATCTCATTCGTGTCTGGCGAGCGCTTCACCGGTTGTCGTCCATGGCTCCGCCTCGGCATTTCAATCGAGAGGATGACATTTTTTCCTTTTTTTTCCTGCAATACTCTCACCCTCCCACCCTCGCTCTTTCTTCCTTTTCTTTTTTTATCCCGTCTTCTCTGCCCCGCTATCTCTCCCCCACCGCCGTGTCCCCCTTGTTTTAAAGGGATAGTATATTTTGAGTGAACACCCCCTCTGTGTCTTCGTCCCCTCCTCCACGCGATGCTCTCGAGCGCGGTGTCGTCCTCTCGCGCCCCTCCGGCGTTCCAGTTCGGCCGACGTAAATTACACCATAAACATCGAGATCAGTTAAAAGAAACCATCAGCGCATCCTTTCTCTAAAACCAAAGTCCACAACACAAAGATTATCGGTGCTAGAACAACTGGGTGTTCGTTTGGGGGGGAAACATGTCGCAGGTCCTTAAAGGTAAAGACGCACGCAGACGCAGCTGCGGTAAATAATAACCGGCTCTAGATCACTGCCGATAATAATTGTACGCGCCCAACGGGATTAAACATATAAAACTCAATCCCAACCAAACTATTTTGTGATTCACAAAGCGATATTTTCCTCACAGAACGTGTTTTTGGACGGACAAATAACGTTTATTTTAGGTTGTGCTTGATGGTCCCTTAACTTCTCCACAACACACCAGCAGCATAAGGCTGTTTTACTTTCATACATTGTTGTGGCCTTGAAAATAAACCAAACATCACACATAGTATGGAGGAATATAATAATTAAATGTTGTTGAAGCACATTAAAAGGAAACCGTGCAGTAACAACAGTCAGGATAACTTTATTGTCAAACCACCTGTTACAGTACAAAACGACTTTCCTCCACAATCAAATAACTCTCATAATTCAGATAAGTTATAACAACGCCTCTAAAATAGTATGTCTACTCCTCTGTCACAACCCAATAATACATTCAGAAGGCTACGGGCAAAAATGATGCCAGAATTACTTGTATATTATAATGGCTTCACAATCTTCAAACTAATATTCAAACAGATAAACGGTCTTTGATAGACCTGCAACGAAAACATACGAGTCTAATAAAAAATTAAATTCAGGCTCATATACTGACAATTCAGTTCAATAATAATTCAATCATCACACAACTAGTGCTAAAACAAACACCAAATACAGCAACACTCAAGTGGCTTTCAGTTGAAGTGTGGAATGTGCGATTGGAAATGTTGCTTTTAAACAGAAGCTATTCTAAATCCCATTAAAATTATACATGATTACTCAACAAATAAAACAACCATACAAATAATAATATGATGATGACACCTCAAAGATTACTTAAATATGATACACTCATAGTGCAACTAGTTCCATTAACAGTAATGGGAAACAATATTACAACTACAGGAATATGTATAAAACTCATACGGTATTTCCCCTGATATCATCCCACTGATAATCTATATTCAAATAAATATAAATGCTCAGCTTTGCAAGGTCCTCATCTATATTGGCCGATGTTCTCATAATGCATCTCTGTTCACCATCTTCGCTCTGCCCTCGTCTCTCTGTTTTCTTGGTTTCTGTATACTCTCATCTCTCATTGCGTTTTGCTGCGCTCTCTCTCACGGTCGGCCACATCGATAGCAGCCATGTTGCGGGAGGCGGTGATGAGGTGGAGGAGACTTATGCCAGACTTCAGGAGACAGACCACGCCGCAAACTCCCAGAAGCCATTGCAGCCACACTGGAGAGAAAGAGAGAGAAGTCATTAAAAACATATGATGCATTTTAGTAAATTAGCATCCATGTCTTTTAACGTTGTTGTAGTGTGAACATATGAATTCAACACCACTTTAATTAAAACTCACAAAAGGAAAGAGGTACAATAGGGAAATTATAAAGCAAGATAGTCAGAAAGAGCCTGCTGATGCTCACCCTGGGGTTCCTCGATGTAGTACATTATGTAAAGCAGACAGAAGAACAGTTCATTCCCCATACACATGAAAAACAGCACCGACTGTGGAAAAACACTGATGTCACTTAAAGAATGACCTATTAAGCTTTGATGGGAATTCCTGACTGTGTGAATGAATGTGCGTGAGTGAGTGAGCATGTTACCCTGGATGTGTAGTAGAGTCGTAAGATGGGGTTGCCAGAGAGGTCAATGGTCTTGTGACTGGTGGCTCCCTTCATCGTGGAACTGGAAAACACACAGCCATATTATTAACACGATTTATATAAAGTACTTACATTAAAATCAAAATTCAATATATTCATAGAACATGTAATAAAATTGGATTCTAGAGGTCTGTGGCGATTCATGAAGGTTTTTCAAATTTCAAACTATTATATATATATATATATATATATAATACAGTGGTACCTCGAGATACGAAAGGCTCAACTTACGAAAAATCAAAGTTACGAAAGCAAAGACAAAACATTTTACTGCTCTACATACGAAAAGTTTTCAAGATACGAAAGGTTTCTGAAAGTCCGAGACTCGTCCCATAACAATTTTGAAACTCGCGCCGCACGCCGCCATCTTAGTTATAGTAGACTCGCCATCATCCTCCTGCTCTCCCATTGGTTCCTGATGCTAGCCAAGCCATGAGATCCTTCTCTCTAATTGGACAGCATCCCTCCCATCATGCATCTTCTATACGTACTGTCAGGGTAGGAGAGAGCGAGGACTCAATTGCAGGGAGGACAGGGTTTTATTCAAAAAATAAAACTCACGGACATAAACACACGGACGATAGCAGGCGCGGCTCGCGCAAGGCTTGAAACCGCGCCCACTCACATGACATAGAGCTCGCAAGAACGAGTGTAAACACCTGTTCTCATGAGCTCACGACAAGGACGAACACACGAGTTATGAATGCCCGAATCCCGATCCAAAACAGAAACTGAAACTAGACAAGACCAGTCTCAGGATCAGACATCATAACCCGCACATGAGACATTACACAGACAAGCGCGCGCGCGGCTCGAATCCTCGAAGCCGTGCGCACACACACATCAAACACGAGACATTACAGTAGTGTCAGAGCTCTGCCACAAAACCAAGAAATGACTAGACCGAATGTGGCAGAACCCTGACACGTACGTGCTGGCGTGCTTTAGCTCAGCCACTCCGCACCCGAAACTTTAATTTTTTTTTAATGTGTTTTCGTAAAGTTAAGTATACGTACGTTATCTGCCGTTTGTCCTCCTCCTCCTCTGCCACCACTTTCGGAGATAGCATCACTCGAAAGGTAAGCTGACATTTTACGTTATTTCATTGTTTATAGGTCAATTTAGCTTTATTATGAAATTTAATGGGGTGTTTTTGGAGGGCTTGGAAAGGATTAGCCATTTTACATGTAAAATGTGTTCCAAGATACGAAAAACTCATTATACGAAGGCCGCCTCGGAACGGATTAATTTCGTATCTCGAGGTACCACTGTAGTTATATATAAATATCTGTTAATACTGTATATTATATATATATATATATATATATATATATATATATATATATATATATATACACAGTGGAGTTCGGTTATGTCGACGGCCTCGGGGGTTGCAAAAAAGCATCAAGATAACCCCTAACATATTACAGATTTTCTCACATATAATCTGCACTCATATAGCCCGCGCGTTTTGTGTAAAAAATCGTTGGCACAACCTGCACCTTTATATAACCCGCACCCATAGATTGATGAACTTTTTTGTGTCAGATCACATTTCGAATTTCAAATGTTGCTCGCATGTTGTCAATTATCCATAACTGTTCAGGCTCGGTACACAGTGTTTGTGAGCGAAATTCAAACAATAAGAAAACAAACACACATCAGAATCAGAAGAAAAAGAAAAAAGCAGTCTCTCCCGCTGCGCTGTTTAGCAGCACGTCCCTTAAGAAGCGTGTTGTTTTTGGTGTCTTTTTACACAACAGTGTTGTGCATTTGTTTGATTTGTCTGAAGCAATCGGTATTCATCTAAAAAAAAAAAACATACATACACTATACTGTGTGTATGTTTGCTAACAAAAAAAGGCATTTGCAAAACCACCACAATAAAAAAAAAAACACCTTCGATTCTTGATACAAACCTTTAATTATATTCTCCAACAACGCAAATACAATGATTGCTCACAAAATCAAAAACCAAATGTGCAGGATGCTACAGCGTGTTATCCCTCAGACAAGATCAACGACAGGGAGTGAACCGTCATTGGAGTGAGCGGACCGCGATCCACGTGCAACGCAAACTCAGCGCATGCGCAGTGAACTAGGTATGCAAATTAGTCACAAAATAACCATGTGAAGTAGCGAATTTGTCCCTCTTTCGTGCTCGAGATATTAGATTTCGGCAACATAGGAAAAAAAAAAAAAAAATCGACATAACCCACAAGAAAAAGCTTAGACAAATAGAGAGTTTGGCGGTTCCACTTCAAAAACGTCGACATAATAGTATTGGCGAGTTAACCGTGAGTCGAGATAAGTGGATTCCACTGTAGTTTTATTTATTTATATTATATATATATATATAAAAACCATCTACATTCATATTCTAATATTTTGAAATGCATTGAATAATCTATTGTTGGTAGTTACCGATTTTGATAACTAAACGAAATTCATTCTTTTGATTAACAATTAAAAGGTCAAAAAAGGAAATACATGGATGAATTATTCACATTAAGATCATTAAAACACATTTACAAAATACAGAATGGTTTCCATTTCATGCTGACTTTAACGATTTATGGAAGTATATTTACTATAAAATGCAAAAATAAAACAGAAGGGGTCTTGTGTACTTTTTTCCCCTCTAGGGGTCAGTGGACTTTTTTGTTGTAATATCTGACTAATTGAATGTACACTAAACAATATTTTGAAATGCATTTTGTAATCTAACAATTTGCTTATTTCAATGAAGACTAATGTAAATGATTACAATGTAAATCAAACTTTTTAATACTAACCAAATCTAGCTCAACATCTTTTTTAAACAACAAAACTGCAATTTGTCAGTAGAATTACTGTATATTAGTAATGGGGGCATATTTCATTTGGCAATTTCAGTGAAGCAGACAGCAAATTAGCAATTAGACGTGTAGTTTGCATCAGAGAACTATGTGCGGAGGTTGCAGTCCCATGTTGCACAAGCAAATAGTGCCAGTCTAGACAAAATGACTATTTAGCTTATGCCAGATTTGCCTCCGATTAATGTTGTGCACCAGTTTGGGGTGAGATAATCTATAAACATAGAGAGAGGTCTTGAATCAACTGCTTTATGCATATACATATCAGGTAGAGCTTATAAGCTACTTACACAATTTGCAGGAGGGACAACCAAGCTTAAACACGGGAGCTAATCTCCTAAATTATTGTTCTGTCTGTGTACAGAACAAAACTCACTCCCAAAATAGCAATGATTGACACATTGGTAACCATAGCAACTTTCTGGTCTTCGAGGCATTTGGTATCTACTATTTTTAACCATAGTAATCCTACAGCAATCGAAGGCTCAATTCAGCAAATTTAACCAAACTACCATCGACAGATGTATTGTGTTATGTTTGAATTTCAATATAGATTTAATATATGATTCAATATTGGGTTATTATTGGGTTATGACTGAAAGGATGCTTCAAAGAGCGTCCTCTTGAAGTGTTGCCATGTTCACTTATTTTAAGCATTTTTGGGCTAGTTGTTTGGGCCTGGGTCATTAAGCAATCCAGTTAATTATGGAGTTAAAGTTACAGTATGCAAGTTTCACCACTATAGATCGGTTATACAAAACATTAATAAAGACGTCGCTTGACAGCGTGAATGATCGTGGAATCTTGGGAGTTGTCGCCTTTACCTCCACAGATGATAGAAAGCAATCAGTCTCTCTTTTTGTGTTGTTGTTTATTTTACTTTTCTTTCTTTCTTCACTGAACTTGAACTGTGTTACAGTTACGTTTGAGCTCTTAAATTCAAATCATTTTATTTCCAAGAGATAGTACAAACATGTTACTCTTGGAAAATCACGAAAACAAGCTATGTAACGATTTGTTTCTGTCGATAAAGGCATCCAAACAGTTTCTCACCTGTCTAATAAAACGCATAATATATTTAAGTGTGTATGGTGTTTTCATTGTTCAAGCACACAAGTATAATATTGTTCCAGTGTTTTGGGGATATTTTAATCCAAAAATCATGACATATTGTACCTTTAATAAAGGGGGTAACTACAGATGGCAATATTTTGATCTTATTTCCAAAATAAAGCATTTAAAGCACAATTTAGGTTTACAATCGGCTTGTTCTTTAATATGAAGGAGTCAAGGCTCATACCTTTATCCTTGTGATTTTCTTGCATCAAAAGAAACCCACAGGGATGCAATTAAATCAGGAGTAAAGAGGTTTGACTCATTCTTATTGAAGAAGCCCATCATAAACCTCTTTCCCTGTGGTTTTCTTGCGTCGCACATATAGAAGAAAGGCACATCTCTGATGCACATGTAAACACGTCAATAACAAATAGCTGTTCGGTTTGGTTTTGAACACTGTGCAGAATTCTGTAAATGCGGCTGTCACTCCCTTAAATTACTAGGTAGAATGAACCACTAATAGGTGAATTGACAACCAAATTTAAGAGTGTACGTGGCGAAAGAGTTCTTTGTCTGCTAACCCAGATGTTTGCATCACCCTGATCCCCTTAACAAAAGCAGAATTTAAAAAAAAATTGCAATATTTGTAGAAAATAAGTCACCACTAAGTGTCACCACTAAGTGCCTGACAATTTCAGTTATTATTTAAAATCTACATGCTAGAAAGTTTGATATAGAAAGGTTTGCAAGAACATGATTACAAAAAACTAGGCTGTATTATAAACAAAGCAGATTATTAAGTAGATGTGTTTTACTGTTCAGTACGATGACATTTAATGTCCCCGACAACCTCTGAAGTCCCATTTAGAAACTTATCAGCAACTGCCTTTTTCAAGACTTAAAAAAATTCACATGTGGTTTATTACTGATGTACTTTGTCACACAAAACATGAAAATATCTTGAGCTTGTGTCAACCCCGGCTTCCTAAAAAAACTACATTGATCTTGGGACAATGAAATGATCATGGGAAGTTTAAAAAAAAATCATTGTTTTTAGGACTCTATTAGGCTTTGTCACTTAATTGGATTTTTTTTATTATGTATTGAACACACCTGTGGAGGTGCAGCCAGTGGCTGGCCACATCTAGACACATGCTGAGCTGAAACAGGAAAGTGTAGGACGGGTACAGCAGTGCCAGATTCACCAGCAAACACATGGTTGCACAACGGTCAGTCAACATGTCCAGCATGGCACCAAACTTTGTGCCTAAGGAAAAAGACAGGGATAGGTACAAAGAGTGAGCAAAGCACAGAAAGAGGAATAATGTACAGCACAGAGCAGCAAATCAGTACCTTGATTAAGAGCGCGGGCTGCGTGTCCATCAAAGGCATCCAACAGGGCACTCAGTAGGTAACAAAACACAGCCGGGCCCGGACAGCAGGGCATCAAGAAAAAGGATACCAGAGCCAGTGCAATACGGGCATACCCTATTGAAAGCGTGGATAAGATTTAAAGAAAACATGTGAAAAGGGAGAGAACATACATACATACATGCATGCATGCAAGCATATACACCAAATTACTATGAGTTAAAGTCAGCATGAGATAGAAGTTTCTAAAGTCTTTTTCTCCCTATTGTGACGTATATGTGAGTGAATGGCTTCTTGAACAAGAAAAATATTGCAGGGTGGGAACTGGTTGGGTCGTTGCTGTTTCCTATTGCTGTGTCATAATGCAAGTGACAGGTTGCCCTGACCTCGGGCCAAAAAACATGTCACCAGAGAGAAGTCACTGAAAAGACCTTTTGAGTCAACATTATGAGGTCAAAAAAAAACTTAGGGATTAAATCATTCACAATAAGATCTGCAAGATGCATGTATAAAATAGTTTGAATTGGTATTGTATGCCTACTTTAAATGTTTTATAGTACATAGACCGTGTTGGTGGATGAATGTGCATTTACGAGCTTCACTAACGGATTACGGTACAGTGACAGCCTATAGCATCGTGTCAAACATCCGCAGGAAGTCCAAACAACCACAACAAACACGCAGACTGGTCACTGGATGCTAGTAAAGTCCTACAGACTCTACTCGTCTTTAAACAAAACATGCGTGACCTTTAAATCCTTCTGTTTTATCGAAACAACTGTTAAAACAGACAGGCAGCTGGCGGTTAAATGTACGCAGAACTCTGTCGCGCGCTGAGCATCCGCGTTCGTGAACGCGCGCGACTGACTCACCGATCAAATTCGGGACGAACAAGAAGATATTTTCTTCGGCCATGACAACGAGCGTTTCTATATGGACGGAGCTGTCTGAAATTTCTCTTCTAGGTTCCTATTTCCCTCTTCTGAAGCCGAGCGTGGCGCGTGACGTCATGTTTCCTGAACGCGCGCGCGCCCTCGGAGGAATCCTCCCCTTTAACTGGCACGCGCTCTATCCTTCCGTGTCACCCAAAGCATCATGTGCCACGGCTGACCCCAAAATCAGCTGTGCTTCACTGAGACACTGTGTGAGGACTGAAAACATATTTAGCAAAGCGCTAGGTTTTTTTTACATTTGCACCATAATACCGTTTCATCATTCTTATTTTAATAACCATCAGTAAAAATGCTCTATTTTGAGTCTCATCCACTACCAGTAGCTGCAAAAATATGCATTTAAGGGAAAATGATGTACATTCAGTGGAATATTACTAAATAAATCCGGATACCGAGCACTTGTGTAATAAAGGATTCATTTAGCTAAAATGCTGCATGCTCACACTTTTAATAGGCAATTATTTTACCAGTTACAATTAAGTCTACATTTAACACAATGCTGTATTACTATTTATGTCAGTGTTAGTAATAGTCTCATTTTAATGAAAACTGAGGTTTATGGTTAATACAAATTTAACATTTAAACAAGTAGAAACGAGTGTTTCTATAATGAAAGGCTCCCTGCAACGTTCTGGGAAGGTTAGATTAGTTGTTTAAAATGAAACCTAAACCTAAAAATTAGATAACATTGTGTATAAGTTTTAAATCTTAAGTGAGGTTAATTACGGTTAAAAGTTTTCTAAAATTTAAGTAAGATTAAATCGTTCAAATCTCCCTGCAAAAGAGGAACAATAAAAAAAGAAAATATCTCCACATGATTTTAAGGCACATGTTTTGATGAAGAATTTCCAATCTGAGAATGATCTACTTATCAAATCGTAGATTACCGCAAAATATCTCACAATTCCTGACTAAACTAAAAATAGCCCAACACCAGAACAAATGCAGGATTTTTTGTGAGCAACCAGTAATTTGCACTTAGAATGGCCTCTGTCTCTATGGAAACAGTTTTTTCTCTCCCCTCAGCATCACCAGTGTGTCGATGGATGGCAGATGCACAGTCTCGCCATTCAGAAAACAAACAGATCACACAGGAAAGGTCAATTTGTTTGTATCCTTTTTAATGACGTTAATCATTTTCTGTACAAGTTCTATAGCCCATGTGTTAAAAGAGTTCTCCTGTAACCATTTCACCTGAATGTAATTTGGCCTTTTTCTGAGCTCCCTGAACAACCATGCTCTCCATCAACCTTTAAAACATTACATTTCAGCGCAGGCTACACACACTTTGCATCCACAGTTCTTTGCACCCTTATAGCTCCAGTCCTTTAAACACTGCAGGATGATGACAGTAATTTCATACATTTACCTCAAGTTTCTACCACCAAATACTGAAACACCTCCTAAAAAGAGGATACACTAATAAGAATCCAGCATGTGTTGCTGTAAACACATTACATGATAGCCCAGAGTTACAGGTGGGCTGGGGATTTTTTAATCCTCCTCTTCTGTCCATAGATGTTTGTAACCAAGTAAGGAAGGACATAAGGGAATGTGGTGATGGGCGAGGAGCAAATGCGAAGTGAACACTGAAAAGGGAGCGAGAAGTGATTGGCCAGGCACAGGGAAGTGAGGTACTGCGCGCCTCCTTAGATCAGGAGGCCGAGGGAGAGTCCGAGTGAACGCTGGTGTCTAAAGAGAGCTGGCAGTGTGGGAGCAAAAAAGATTTTGTTTTTTTTTCCCCTCAAAGGAAGAAAAAAAAAAACATTACTGGCAAAATCTAGCTTCATCTTTCACCATGTTCTTAAGGGTATGCTGGAGATTTTGGTTGTCAATGTAAACAGCTTGTGTCCATTTCATACATACAATTTTTTTTATGCAAAAGCAAAAGTAATGCATTCCAGAAAACAAAATGGAGGGAAGCCTACTGGATAAGAGGGGGTGTTTTGAGACATTTTACAGTCGTCTAGAAACGTTCTATACAGCTATAATCTCTTAAAATGTTCTGTACAAGTTTAATACTGGCTCTAAAATACTACTCTCCTGACAACGCACTGTACAACAGACTCCTATCCTGAGATGTAACAAGGAATGCTGGGATAGGTAGTCCTTTTTTATTTTTTAAATCTAAAACGAGACTCAAAATTCTCACTGTGACACTGCCAACATTTCCCACCTAGTGGTAAGCATTGATAAAAAAAGAAAGATTTGTAAAAAGAAAAATTAGTGTACAACAAATATTACAGCGGCAGTAGTAGGTGTAATAATAACGACAGTATCTATTTTTTTAAGTCCCACTTTCCATTTCACATAGCAAAATTATTATTACCCTAAATAAGAGTTAGTGCTTGTATATACACACGTTGTATAAGTACAATATAGATCAAAAGTGTTGAACGGGAAACAATCTGACGACTTTTCCGCTCAAACCTTCCACAGGAGATGTATTATACACATATATATTCAAAGTCATATAAACGTCTATTGTGTATGTCCGTATACAAATGGTCTCTGTACATCAGTCTCATGCACAGAAACTCGTAACCCAACTCTCTTATGGACATGTACATCATATTTACATGGTGAGAGTCAAGGAAATGGCTTATTCACCTAGCCAGGTTCAATCTCTTCTTTAAAGTAATCTTATCACACTTATACTAAAAACAGACACTGAATTACAGCCCAGTTTAAACCAAATGCAACTAAAATGGCAGCTTGCCCTTATAAGGACACTGGGCGGAGTTGCTTTAGGTTAGCGGAGCCTCTAGATGGCAGAACGACATGTGGCATTGTTTTAAAAAATAAACAAAAAAATACAGAATACAAAAATCATTAAAAATAAAAAAAACTGCCTTCTGTCCTTGACTCAAATACAAATGTACAGTTTAAAACCCATCACTGTCAGATGTTATTTTAGTATTGTTTTAGTACTATCTACATAATTACAAAAATCAGTTTAATCACCCTTGTAGTTCCACAGTTTAAGCTTCGTCTCCCTGCAACAAATTTCTGCACATGCTACAGCACCTTCTATTGCATCCGTCTCGCTCTGCTCCCGTTAGGAGTAATATTGAAAAGTAGGACTCATCCTCTGGCTCAAACTCAAGAGACACTCATAAGAGTTAATGAATAATTCTGCCATCATTCACTCACCCTCAAGTCATTTCAAACCTGCATTTGTTAATTATCTGCAAATCAGAGATTAGAAAGAATTTAAAGTGGTAGTTCAACTAAAATGAAAAAATTGTGTCATGTCAAACATGTCTTACTTTCTGCATCAAACTAGAAGAACGTTTGTTAATATAGACCATGTATGGATACTAACATTTAGACATCTCAAAATATATTCTATTACGTTCCACAGAATAATGAATGTCAAATAGGTTTGGAATTACATGTAGGTGAGTAAAATTATGCAGATTTTTCAATTGTGGGGTAAACTTACCCTGTAAAGCAGCTCTTTTTCATATAACATGGGTTCATAGCTCCAAAAAAACAAAACGAAAAAAAACCAACGCAAACTATATTTGTTTCTGAGGCGTGAAAATGCAAGCTCTTTTGGAGTTAATGCATGAATGTAACTCTCCTTTTGTGTTCTATGAAACAATTAACAGTATGTAGTGTTTGTAACAACATGGGAGAGAGTGATACATTTTTGGCAAACTATTCTTTTAAAAATAAACCCTTAAATTGAATTGCACTAAATGAATTCAGGATTAAGCGTAAAACGATATCTGTAAAAGCAAGAAATTACCTGGACATTTTTAAAAAAAAAAGGACAGGTCGAGGATGAGCCTAATCTACAGCATTGGCACCACTTATGTTATTTCCGTCCTTTCCCTCCCACAAACACAACAGCTTTCTGCTCCTGTAACAGTACATCTCGCCTGTTCTGTTCCCAATCTAAACCCTGAGCCCTCCCGAATCACTATCCCTTGGAAACCCTGAGATCTATCTTCTTGTAAGTAAAAGGTGTGACCATCTAAATACTGCTTCTCCTCACCTCTGTTTAACTCCTAAACAAGCTATGTGAAGGACTTTTCTCCCACAAAGCCCACAGAATGTTCTGAACTTCCTGCCTGGTTTTCTACGAGTAGGAGAGGTGGGATCCGTTGGAGATGTGCGATGTCACTGATGTACTCCGACTCAGACCTCCGTCCCCACCCGTCCCCCCGGCACCTCCCCCTGAGGCGGTTCTCCGAAGGGGCCCTGGACTGTTTCTAAGAGCCATCAGGCTGGGGCCCCTCACAGCTAGGCTCTCGCCCCTTCCACCATAGCCACTCTGAGAGGAGGAAGAAGAGGAGGAGGACTGGGGAGAAGATGAGGAAAGTGAGATGGGTGGAGGAGGAGGAGGTGGAGGGAGGAGAGCAAGGGACTGGGAAGAGGCATGGGAAGAAATGTGATGCGAGTGGCCATGAGAGGAAGATGAAGAGGAGTGGTGACCACCTCCTCCTCCTCCTCCTCCTCCACCTCCCCACTCCCTCTCTCGACTGTCGCGGTACAGGTGTGGCGTACTCTGGTGGTGGTAATGCTGCGGTATGTAGCGGAGGTGATGATGCGAGGAGGAGGATGATCCAGACGAGGCAGAGGAGCGAGAGCTTTGAAAGCCACGGGCACCCATTCCATCTAACTCCCTCTCTCGATCTCTCTCTCGGATAGAGATTTGCTCCCCTCGGCTGAAGCCGGCCGTACTGTTCTGACTTCGCCAGGAGGGCGGCGCCGCTGAGTTTTGGACGCCATGGCTCCATTGGCTGCCTGAACGGGGCACAGGACGGGATGGCCAGCCCCCAGGGCCAGAGGAAGGAGGGTTGGGGTAACCCTGATTGTAAGCCTCAGCAGGGATTCCACTCAAAGCCATGTTACTGAAGCCCAGACGCATGCTCTCCGAATCAAAGGACTCGATTTCTCGAGCTTGGTGCTCGAGAAGTGCACGGATTCTCTCAGAACGCTCGTTCTGCAAAGACAACATCTCCTCCTCGATCTGAAGACAGATAAAAGGGTGACAAAAAGATGAAAAATTAGAAGCAGCAGTGGATGTCTTTTGATGCTCACAGTGTCAGCATACTGAAACCAAGTTTCCAGTGTCTTCGCACTATTTGAATAAGGAGTTGTTGCCATGTAAAGCATTTAAAATTCACCGTTCAGTCAACTTTTTCCTCAGGTGAGGATGTTGCTTTAGACGTTAATATGATACAAATATTTTTGAAATAAGTCTTTTATTTTTTATGATTTAAAATGAAATGTATCCCTTTGATGCCAAAGCTGTATTTTCAGCATCATTACTCCAGTCTTCAGTGTCACATGATCCTTTACAGGATTCTTTTATAGAATGGTCAAAACAGCATTTATTTTAAATAGGAATCTTTCGTAACATTATAAATGTCTTTATAACATACAGTAATACCTCAGTTTATGAGTTTAATTCGTTCCAAGAGTGAGCTCATAACTCAAAATTCTTGTACACCAAAACAATTTTCCCCATAAGAATGCACTAAAAATCACTCGATTCGTTCCACACGACCATAAATGCCTATTTAAAATATTTTTTTGGTTTTACTTAATTAATTCAAGTTAAAATTATAATCATTAAGATCTCATAAATACTAATTTATAATTAACAATTAAACAAAAAATAATAGACAATTTACTGTAACGCACTTTAGCTTTGAGTAGCGTCGCTGCAGGAGACGGGAGGAGGGTTTTACTGCTTGGAGGAAGAATCTCGTACCTTCTTACTCATCTTGAGGTCATTGTCTATATGCTGTACTGTACGTATTTCACTACGTGAACAATAGCGATCACAATTAATGTTAACAACACAAGGTAAAACCGCTGTAAATCACTTATAAAAGTATCACTATGATGAATGATGCAACTTAACCGAGCGACGCTGAAAGAATGAACGAGTGAAGGGGTGAAAGCTTTGTGAGAGGCTGTCGTTTGGATATTTCCAGTAAAAATGCACGCGAAGACGCTGAGCGTTAGGACTTCTCAAAAAAAATGAACGTGGGCGAGGGAAAGATTTTTGCACACCGATACAAAACTCTCTTTGCTTGTATACAGTCACTCGTAAACCGAGGTATTGCTGTATTTAAAAATCTTAACGTATCCCAAACTTTTGAAAGCTATTGTAAACAATACAGCAGATTGTTTTTAGAAGAGCCATTATAAACCATCCATTCACTAATCTTCACTGCACTTCTCTCTCACCCTCTGCTCCAGGAGAGCTCTCCGTATAGACACCCTCTGCTCCAGGTCTTTGGCCTCTCTCTCGTGTTGCGTGTCTGTGTGCATCTTTATTTTGCTCTGATAGGCGTTGAGCAGCTCCAATTCCTGCTGCAGCTGCATGCGCAGCGCTCTGTATTCATCCTCCTGCGTCTCATCCAATCGCAACTGTTGGGGAAACAAAAAGGTGCAATATCAGTAGAGAAGCAGCAAATGAAGAGATTTAAATGATCCATTTATGTCATAAGTAGGCAAACCTCACAAAATCATGTCATGCGTCATATTTCACCTCAAAAAAAAAAAAAGAAATTCTGAATTCATTTTAAGGCTACTAGATTTTTCCTTTTGTTTTTACATTGTTGTAAAAAAACTACAGCATCAATTAGTAGCATTTGTTAACTGCCTTTATTTTATGCAGATTAAAAATTTCTGGCCATGAAAATGTAAGGCTTAAAAATACAACGCAAGCAGAGTTAATGAAATATATTTTGTTCTCAATCAGATTTTTTTTTTAAACATTCGGCATTAATTTTCTTCCACATATAAGCAACAGAAAATAACACATAAATACATTCAAAAATGTTCAAATGTTTGGGGTCAGTAAAGAAGAAACAAATAAAGAAATACTTTAATTAAACAGGGATGCATTAAAATAATCAAGAGGAACCGCAAAGATAAGATATTCTAACTCATTAGAATAACGGAATTAAATGTAAAAAGTAAAATGTGTTCTTTTGATTTTGGGGTGAAACATGATTTGGACATGTTCTTGTCCAGTTATGTTGAGCTTGACACATGCATGTGAATGCATACATACATTATTCTGGTTATTACACATCATTTTGAGACTATACACCAGTAAAAGATAAAGCATAAAGATGGTCTCTCCTTGCCTTACTCACAGCCTGTGTGGACAGCATGTCTTTGATGGAATGGTCGTACTGTTCGGCTAAGATGGCCAGTTTACGTGTTTGCTCCTCTTTGAGTCTCTTCAGGACAGTTTTATGCTCTGATTTGGGCGTTGTCTCCAACAGGTGGTTCCGCAGGGCTTTGTATTGCCGCGTCTGAATCTTACAGGTGTCTTGGAACTGACGTTTGATCTGGAGCTCTTTTGTCTGAGAGAACAAAAACCAAGTAACAGATTTATTCACACTATGCAAGTCAATATTCAAACAAACATCTCAAAATCATGTAGTGAGTGTGTACCTTTGGATAATTTGTTTTCTCATTTTTATCTTTAAAACGGGAAAACAAAAGAAACTGTTCATTCACAAATCGAACAAAAACTAATCTCATGTCATTTTTATGGTTTCATCACACTTTGCTCTAACTTTCCAAACAGAAACACAATAGAACCAAAATGGATAAAACACTTGAATATTCAATCTCTACATGAGGGGCAATGAAACCCTTTTCCACTGATTGGTCAATGTATGCGTCACTTTATTCTATTAAACCTATGTAGTTTTATTACGTGTTGTTTGATGTTTTGTTATTTATTAAAAATGTTAAGTGGTGCAAATGAACAGACTAAGAAACTATTTAAAATGTTATCTTAATTTAAAATTAATAAATACTATAGCATGACTTTAGCTTTGCAAATTTTATTAATAGCAGTAGTTTTAATGTTGACATAATTGAAAAAGTTGTAAGTTCATGTAACTCCAAGCATGGGTCTTTTAATAACAGCACAATCATGCAGAGAATCCCAACTGATTCTTGAGGCAGAGAGAAAAGGTTTGAAGATCTCTCTCAAATACTGGTAGAAAGTAAAAACTGCTAATTCAAAAATCCCACAGAATATTAAAATACTTAATTATAAATTGAATGGAAGCATCTTTAAAACTTAATACATGCTCGTAAAAAAAGCTACGCCCACCTTTAAGCTTTTAGGTTGCTGGCGAACCTCCACAGCGTGTTTCTGACGGAGTTCCTGCTCACGCCGCTTATTGTACTCCATCTGGTTGGCCAGTTCACTCTGGTGCTGTGTTCGGATCAGGTCAGCCCGAGTACGCTGAACCAGGGCCAGCTGCCTGAACTCCAGCTCCTGAGTGGACTCATGATGCCTCAACAACATAGCACACTCCAGATCCTTCTGAGTTTGACGCTTATTCAGGTCCTACAGGGACAAATAAAAACAAAAAAGTGATAACTTGTGCATAGAAAGACATTAGGTAGAAAGCAAAGAAAGAGAAACTCACCTCTCTAAGCAGGTCCTGCTCCAGATTGTGCCTCGCGAGCAGCATTTTCCTCTTATACTGTCTGCACTGCAGCTCATAATACTGCCTTTGTCGCCGTAATAAAGAAGCCTCTTCCTCAGCCTGGATCTGCTGCAGACACTCCTTCTGCCTCACGAGCCATTCCTGCTTCTCTCGCTTCGGCGTGGACTGGTTCTCACTCAGCTCCTGTTGCCATGGGGAAGGATTTCAGAGTGGCAAAAGCAAGCGTTACGTCCTGTGGACGTATTTGTAATACGCGTGTGATTTGGGGAGAGTGATACTACTTTGGCGTGTTATGTGTTAGGTACTTGTTCTTCTTTCTCCCCGTTTCTCTCTCCCTTTCAGAAGCAACTAATTGGGTTCCAGCTGATGCTTGTGGAACGGAATGGTGAGAAAACATTCATTGATTTGAACATTCATTCAAATCAAACTTGACACTTCAGCCAACAATGTTTGAATTCCATCTGGCTAGCGCGCATCCCATAATGTTTATGCATTAGGTCAGTAGGCAGAGAGTACGCGGTCTATTGCGGCTTTTCAAACACTCAAACACAATCCGGTCTAATGAGTTTTCGACTACCTCTGCAAGAGGTCGAACGTGGACACGCTGCAAACCATTTTAGACACCTTTATTTGGCGTCATCCACTTGTGATCCGATCGACAAACAGTACAATAGAGATTAAAGAAGAAATGCTGTAATGCTGACGGTAACGCGCTTCACTCTTTTTCCTAATCTAGAATTGTGAACCAAAATTATGTTATGTTGTTTTCAATAAGGTTAAGAGTTATTTCTTTAATTTTGTGTTGTTGTTTTTTTACTTTTCGGGATCAGGGGTTTGAAGTGACCATCAGTCTTTTTCGATATGGTAATTATTTTCTCTTTTAATTTGCAATAATTGTTACATCCTCCTACCCGTAGACAAATGGCGAGGTTTGTAACAAGTTAAAGAGAGATAACGGGGTCGATGAACATGGAGCAAATCAAAATAAAATCTTTTAGAATTGAATGCTTTATCCAATAGTTACTCTGAAATCATAAACATGAAGCTCTGAGAAGAGTGTACACTTTGAGGCTGTACCTCCTTCAGCTGCTCCTTGCGTTGCCTGTACTGCCGTTTCTGGGAATCCAGCAGGCTGGTGAGTTCTTTCTTCTGCTGGTTCAAAATGTGCTGCTGAAATTTTTTCTCTTCTGTTTGCGCAGCTTTAATCTGAAGAAAAAAAAAAAAAAACACATCGGATAAATATGTATATGGAAGTAGAATGACAAATGTATTTGAAACAAAAAAGCTTGTTATATTGCACTACTTGAAAAGAAATATGCATTGCATTAACTGTGCTTGCATTTTAATGCATTGTATTTTTAGGGCTTACATTTTTATGGACTGAAATTCAACATGGTTGTCTAATGAAACTGAATATTTCAATTCAAAACACTTCACATCAATTTTCTTTTGTTAAATTCAATAATCCATATTCACCTTTCACATTCAAAATACTCGGAATGTTTAAAAATAACAACCTATAATATTCAACAGGCAATTTTCGGTCCATTGCATTTTGCTTTAAAAGTTGTTAAATTGGACTGACAATTGTCTGTTGAATATTATAGGTACTATTTTTAAACAACCCAAATATTTTGAAAGTGAAATCTGAAATGTGAATATAAATTATTCGATTTTTAATAATGAAAATGCATTTGAAATGTTAATCTGAACTACAATATTCACAACCATGTTGAATTTCAGCCCATAACAATGCCAGGCTTAAAAATACATTAAAATGCAAGCATGGTTAATGAAATTCTTTTAGTTATTTACATTTGGCCTTTTTTTCATATACATGCAATAGGAACAATACAAACACAGATATTTAAATGTTTGAGGTCAGTATTTTTTAAATAGAAAATTTAGCAATAATAATAATAAACAATTAATATTATTAATAATATTAACATTATTATATTTTTTATCAAATAAATATTAGAATAAGTCTTAGAAAAACAAATCTTCTTTGAGTGGTATTTACTAAATTATACAATTGAATATACAAACAAATTAAACAGTTTCTTCCCTTGGATTGGTCTTTGACAAGAACTCCTTCTGAAAACTCAAGGAGGGAACACAAATCATCTAATATCATTGTTAACATTTTTCTTAAAACCCTCACCTCTTTTTCCAGGATGGCTTGATGTTTCTTACTCAGCTTGTCTGCTTCACTGCCAAAGTTGTTCCTCTGGGTCTCCAGCTCTTTGTCCAGTCTGAGCTGATGTTCATCCATCTCTGACTTAAGTTTGTTCTCCAGAGCCAGCAACTGTTTCTGGTGCTGCCTCCTCATGCGCTTGTACCCGGACATCTGCTCCCTCAGAGCTGAGCCCTGTTCATGCTCCTGAATCTGACGGGTCACCTGGAAAGTAAGGGAGAGAGTGAAGGTTGTCTATCCCAACTTCAGATCTGCGACAATTGAGCTGCAGGTCAGTTAGATACTCACCAGAGAGGCAGTACGGATGGTGGCAAAATGATCTCGGTTTCTGTGCACCCTCCTCCGAGCGGCCGATGAAGGCTGCTGCTGCTGCGACTCCATCTCCGGCTGATAAGGGTCATCGTAAATATTATCACGCGTCTGATGAACAATAACAAGTTAGTAACAGACAGGACAATTTTTGAAGATTGTGTGCTCTCCAGTTGTGATGACATACAGTGGGGCGGTGTATAATGGAGCTATTAGAGGTGACGGTCTGTTCTCCCTCCTGCATCATGGCCATCTCAGCACTGTCGTCCGAACCATCGGCCAGGCTGTTGACTGAGGAACTCTGGGAGCTGGCGCTGATGGACATGGAAGGCACAGACTGAGAGCTCTCCATACTGTTCACGGTGCCTGTCTGCAAGAGGTACTGCTCTGCTTCCTACACACACAGAGAAAAAAAAACGTGTCAGGAACTTTTCCAATATTCTGTAGGGTATAACAACATAAATAAAAGAGCAGAAAATGGATTGAACTTGACAGAAGGATCAAAGAAGAGGAAGGCAAAGGTTGACAAGCCTCTGGATGTACCTCTTCCTCCTCTCCTCCTTCCTGTGTGGGGCCATTATGAGTTTCCTGAAACAGGATCTTCTTCATCTTCCTGTACTGCAGGTTGTCCAGCTCTCGCACAGCATCTTTGGTGCGCGTGATCAGATCCATCACTACAGAATGGGGGCGCTCTCGGCATAGGAAATGGTGCTGTGAAGGGAATACACTGTGTGAACCACAGAGCTGTATAGATGAGCTTCATGACCTAATCTCAGAGCGTGTAAACATCTATGAGCTAGAATGATGAAGAATAACCAGTTTTATTTGCCATTTATGATTTACCGTATTTTCCAGCATATAACCCACGGGTTATACCAGATTGTACAAACCCCACAGAGGGGTGCAGGTTAAATAAGGGTGCGGGCTATTTCACACATTTTTTTACACATAATAATATTTCAATATATTTGTTACGTCCCTAAGGACGCAAGGATTTTTTTTTGCTGTATTTTTTTTCCGTTTTTCTTTCTTGCGAGGGTTGTTGTCTCTGGCGCTTTTACTATCAATCTGACTGCTGGCGCTGATTGGCTGTCTGACCTGTCAGTCATGCAAGACGTGATTGGCTGTGCTGCCATGAGGGCGGGCTCTTCTCATCTCATCCGATGATCAACACCTGTAGAATCGCTTCTTAAGGGACGTGCTGCTGCACAGCGGGAGAGACTGCTTTTTCTTTTTCTACGGATTCTGACTTGTGTTTGTTTTCTTATTGTTTGAATTTCGCGCACAAGCACTGTGTACCGAGCCTGAACAGTTATGGATAATTGATGTCATGCGAGCAACATTCGAATTCGAACCGTGAACTTACATAAAAAAAAGTTAATAAATCTATGGGTGCGGGTTATATAAAGGAACAGGTCATGGCATCGATTTTTTTACACAAACCCTGCGAGCTATATGGGGGTGCGGATTATCTGCGTCTGTGGGTTATATGCGGGAAAATACGGTAATTGTCCATTTTATCACCTAAAAAAAGAGCTGAACACACTGAATACAGCTTAAAATGTGATTCAATAGGAATCCAGTGTTGCCTACTAATAGCACTGAAAGTGTTTGTTTTTTTATGCCAACAAATTTTGGTCTTATTGGCTTAAGAATATGCCAATCACATGTTATCCAATCACAAAAACTCTATGTTAGATACAATTTTTCACATATAACACATTAAAAACAACTTTTTTTAATACTTTTTACCCCAATGATGAAAATACACCAAACTTAGCATGCATGATTATTCTTGGATAAATGTTCGCCCAGCAGCTTGAATTTGAACTATTTAAAATACTAAAAACATTAAAAAAAAATCTTTTTCAGTTTCTGATATTTTGTCATGGCATTTCTATATGGCAGTGGAATATAATAACTTATTTCACACTAACCATGAAAAGGTGATTATGCAATGACAGTCCTTGCTAGAACAAGGGACGAGAAGTTGGGATAGAAAAGTTTTCCTGTAGCTCAATCAGTAGAGCATTGGTGTTTACAACGCCAAGGTCATGGGTTTGATCCCAGGGAAAGCAAGAACTGATTCAATGTGTTCTTTGAATGCAATGTAAGTCGCTTTGGATAAAAGCGTCTGCCAAATGCGTAAATGTAAATATAAAATATGAATGAAAGAAGAGTGTGTGTGTGTTTAAGTCTCACATTGAGCAGCACGTCTGAGGTAGGCCTGTCCTGAGGGATCTTTTGAAGACAAGAGTCCACAAAGTTACGGAAGTAGTCCGACCTGCATTTAAAAGGGGGAGAGAGAAAATTAAAGCTAAAAAAAAACAAATACACAGAAAACATAAGACGACAAACTTACAGAAACTGCAATAAAAAAAAAAGTAATTTCAAACTAATTTAAAATTGACGAATGGAGTCAATGGACACTGGACTTTGAAAAGTCTTTGTGGAACAAATCCAGTTAGAGCAGTGCAGATGTAATTGATTATGCTACTTTATTTTTCAGGCTAGTACCAAACAAATCATATAGCTCTAATTTGTCTGACAGCTGCTTTTAGACTTGATTATAAATGAGAGCAAAGAAACTGACAGTGCCTAAAAAACTCATGTGACATATACCAATACGTGACTTCTCGTTCTGTATCTCCTCCTTATGGCATCCACACGCTTTGAATAACTGTCCCTCAGTAGAGGGAGAGAGAGAGGGAGAGAAAGCGAGAGCAGTTTCAACCTGACATAACATTATCTTCTCAGAATCAGAGAAAATTCTCTCTTTCCTTACAGCCGGGACATAGTCCATGGACACCATTGATAATGAATATTTCATTGTTTTAAATCAATTATTAATTTATGTTACTGTTGTTGTGGAACACTACTCAATTATAGTATTATACTTTAAGTTATTTACCTAGCAGCTAATAAAATTGAGGTTTTATACTGAGGTTTTATACCCACACACTGCAAAAAAGAAAAATAAATAAATTGACTGTAAATGCAAGAGAAAGGTTTGCAAAAAAAAACAGAGATGAAATACAAAACCAAACAGTAAAGACGAGACAATGAAAGAATAGGAGAAAACATATAGACCAAAGTTCTCACCAGTGGTTTGACGACAGGACAGGGCTTTCGTTTTGCGCAATGTGGTATAAGGCACTCATAGCATTCATATTGAACAAGGGCGGCTTCCTTTCAGCTAGAGAGAGAGAGACAAACAGAAATATAAAACCAGTGCAAGCACACACACACAATACATAGAATTAAGTCAGAATAAAAGGATGAGACCTACAATGAAATAAATGGAGACTAAGAGGTATGAGTGAATAAATGAAAACGCTAGGAGTTTGAGGGAGACATAAATAGTGGGTGAGACCAAGAGAAAGAGGAGTAGAAGTTAGCTTACAACCCAAAGCAGCTTAGACACTAAAACCCAAATCCCTTTCCCCTAGCAAGAGACGTAGACAACACAGACTGGCAAGCACCGAAACACGCAGGCCTAAATAAACCCTCTTAATACCAGAGATGGCCTGAAGTTTCAGGGGTCAGTGGGAAGTTATGAATCAGTTTCATCACGTCACAAACCTAGTTCGATGCAGGTGATGCCGAGAGACCAGACGTCCACCTTCCCATCGTACTGTCCCTCGTCCATGGCTAAGATCACTTCTGGGGCCATCCTAAACACGAGAGGGGACAGATGAAATAAACACACAATCTACTCCAGTCACATTTTAATATTCAGAACACAAAATCCTCTTTTTTGACAATTTAGGGACAAACGGCAATATTATGGAAGACATTTTAAATGTAATAATTTTTGTGGTAATTATGTTTCATAAAGGATGTGTTATTAGATTTATTTTGCAATCACCTTCATGAGTAGAAAGTAGAGTGTTAAAATATTTTAATAGTATCTTAGGTTTTCTGAGAGTTAGAGGTGACAGGTTAAAGTCATCTATGGAAACTAATGTAACTAAATTAGTTTAGTGATTCAGTTCAAAAGATTCTAAGCTTTGAATTGTCACACAAAAAGTTTCTCAAATTAAATTCTTTTTGTAGACAATAGATAAATATAACAGTTTATCACTGTTAACTACTGTTCACAAAGTTTGGGGTGACCAATATAAATTACAATAAAAACAGTACTATTGGGGAATATTAACGATTCAAATGAAGAATGATAATAAATATAAAAGTTAATAATCATTCTAGTTCATTTTAATTCTAAGAGAATATGGCAGTCCACACCACATTGATAATGACAATAACAGTGGAATAATATGGTTGGAATTACAGAGGTGTGAAAAAGATTTTGCCCCTTTCCTGATTTCTTATTTTTATGTATGCTTTTTTTTATACTTAAATGTTTCACATCAAACATATTTAAATGTTAGTCAAAGATAAACACAAAATGCTGTTTTTAAATGGTTATTAAAGGAAAACAAAATCCAAACCTATATGGCCCCGTGTAAAAAAAAGTGCCTGTTAAAACATAACTTAGCCCGCGTTAAGCCACACCCAGGGTGATTACTGCCACACCTGTTCTCAATTAAGAAATCACTTTTATAGGACCTGCCTAACAAAGCGAAGAAGATCTTCAAAATCTTCAAAAAAAAAAGATCTTCAAAAGCTAGACAATGCGAAGATCCAAATAAATTAAGGGACATTGAGAATGAAAGTAATTAAGATTTCTCAGTCTGTAAAAGTTTATAAATCAATTTCTAAAGCTTTGAGACTCCAGCAAGCCACAGTGAGAGCAATTATCCACAAATGACACAAACATGGAACAGTAGTGAACCTTCCCATAAGTGGCTGTTGACCAAAATTACCCAAAGAGTGCAGCGACAACTCATCCAAAAGGTCACAAAAGACCTTTTGGACGAGTTGTCAACAACATCCAAAGAACTGCAGGCCTCACTTGCCTCAGTTAAGGTCAGAGTTCATGACTCCACCATAAGAAAGAGACTGGGCAAAAATTCCAAGTTCCAGGATGAAAACCACAGCTGAGCAAAAAAAACATCAAGGCTTGTCTCATTTTCCCAGAAAACATCTTGATAATCCCCAAGACTTTTGGGTAAATACGCTGTGGACTGACGAGACGAAGTTGCATTTTTTTGGAAGGTGTGTCCCCCATTACATCTGCTGTAAAATTAGCACTGCATTTCAGAAAAAGAACATCATACCAACAGTAAAATATGGTGGTGGTAGTGTGATGGTCTTGGGCTGTTTTGCTGTTTCAGGACCTGGAAGACGTGCAGAATTCATAATTCCATTTATCACAGCGGTCTACCAAAAATTCTGAAGGAGAATCTCCTGCCATCTGTTCGTGATCTCAAGCTAAAGCGAACTTGGGTTCTGCAGCAGGACAATGATCCATCTCTGAATGGCTGAAGAAAACAAAATGAAGACTTTGGAATGGCCAGGTCAAAGTCCTGACCTGAATCCCATTGAGATGTTGTAACATGACCTTAAAAAGGCAGTTCGTGCTCAAACTCTCCATGTGTCTGAGTTACAACAATTCTGCAAAGATGAGTGGGGCAAAATTCCTCCACAGCATTGTAAAAGGCTCATCGCAAGTTTTCGCAAATGCTTGATTGCAGTTATTGCTGCAGGGTGGCTCAACCAGTTTTTAGGTTTAAGAGGCAAGCACTTTTTCATACAGGGCCATGTAGGTTTGGGTTTTGCTTTCCCTTAATAATAACAACATTTAAAAAAAACATTTTCTGTTTACTCATGTTATCTTGAACTAATATTTAAATTTGTTTGATAATCTGAAATATTTAAGTGTGACAAACACGCAAAAAAAAAAAATCAGGAAGGGGGCAAACATTCTCACCATTGTACTTTATTAAAAATGTATAATTAATTAATTTTCCAGGGATGAGTGATAACCCCACCCACCTCCCGACAGCCAACCAGAACCCACCCCTTATATTGTTTTCAGTGCATTAAGATGGTATAATTACTCGCTCATGCTCATTTAGTAAAAAGAACCCTGACTACAATTATAAATCCACTTCAGGGGAGGACAATATATTTAAAAATATTATAAAACATATCCCTTTAATAATAAATAATATGTAATAATAAATAATAATTCATTACATTTATATAGCGCTTTATCAAAGACTTTAAAGCGCTTACATGGACGGGGTTATCTCCTCAACCGCCACTAGACGCTAATATGTAAGATTTCTGGATTCAAATATCCAAACAACATTGGAAACATATCATTTATTTTGATGAATTGTGTTCTTACACTATCCCCAACGTGTCCAATAATGATTAAATCCAGAGAAAGAAAAACCAGCGTAAGAACCAGAAAGTTTAACCAGCGTAACTGCCCACGTCATTGTGTCGCCAGTCAAAAACGTCATACCCGCCCTACCCTCGAATTCCAGTTTTACTTGTGCAGAAACCATGAAAACACCAAAGACCCCCTAATACATATAGTGAGCAACTGTTTGGATGCCTTTATCTACAAAAATGAATCATCATATAGCTCAACGTAGTTAGTCTTATTGTTTGAATTTTGCTTTCTGGATTTACATGTAACATGTTTGTACTATGCCTCGGAGACAATGCTATTGTCAAGTGGCTAACATAGCAATATCAGAAAGCTTTATTTGAAGTAACATTAAAACACCATATAATATATTTTAAAATTAAGTGCCAGTCATTCGCAACACAAAACATCCAACTTAGCTTACTTCAATGTGCAACAATTAGAGCAATAGCCATTCAACACACTCAAATGTATTGTCCAAGTAGAACAGTGCTTTGTTTTGGAGTTTTAATTTGTCAAAAAAGTTACATGTATGAGTAGTAATTCAGCACTTCCTGCCATTTCATCAGAATTAAATAAAATAATGTGAATTTGAAAGTGATCAAACATAACTAACAGTCCACATTCAGTGTTAAAGGAGGCAGCAGTCCAACACAACTTTAAATTATAAAAAATTTAAACATAAATAAAGAGCAGCAGTGGCCGAATGCAGCATAAGTCCCGTTGGATTGCTTTTCAATAGCTGCAGAGGTGAAGAACACAACTCCCAAGATTCCACGCTCATTCATGGCATCATCAAACTACGCCGTTGTTACAGTTTTAAATAATCAAATGAATTTACACTTACCAGTAAGGTGTACCCACAAAAGAGTTGGCAGGAGAAACGATTGAGGCAGAACCAAAATCTCCAAGCTTCACCTGACCGGGCTCAGTTAGCAGAATATTGCCTGCTTTCACATCTCTGGAAAAAGAAAAAGAAGGATCTGACTATCTTTCAGTGCTGTATATAAATATATATTGACAATGGAGTAAAAACATAGATGGAACTACAAAAGAACAGAAATAAAAGGAAGGGGTCAGCAGTCTCACCTGTGTATCATGTTATGAGAGTGAAGGTAGGCGAGGCCCTGAAGTGCACCGTGGGTAATAGCAGCTATTTCCACCTCTTGCAGAGGCTTTTTATGCACTGTGGGATAAAAAGAAAAACTTCACCGTGTGAAAACACAATCCAGAAATCTGATGATCACACCTGCATGCTACGAGCTATGAACTGAACTGATGATGGTACAAATACAGCACAGCGAAAACAAATAGACTCCTCTAATGTCAGACAGGTCAGATGAGAGAGAGCACAACAACTTCATTTGAAAAGGACGAAAGTGGGAAACAAATTAACTACTCACCCTCTAAAAGATCAGAGGCAGATCCTAGACAGTATTCCATCACCAGCTAACAGGAGAAACACAGTTAGCACGCATTAACACATCAAACTAACACATCGTTCACACGCATCTGCGCTTACCCATGCGGTGTGCTCTCTGAGGTAGCACCCCTTGTATTCGATGGTATTGGGGTGTCTGAGCTTTTGCAAGAACTTCACCTCCTTAATGATGTCCTGCCATTTCTGTGCGTCAAGAAGGGATGCAACAAAAACAGGTTTGTTTTTGTAAATAATTTTGAACTCTCTGATTCAATATGATTGAGATACAAGTTGTATTTTGATTCTGACCTCATTGGACTGCTTGCCACTGAAGGACATCTTCTTGATGGCCACCACTTCATTGGAACGCACATCATGGGCCTGAGTAAAAGTAAATTAACTTAGAGCATGAAAACATACATACAAACACATTCATGGGTAAATACTGGCATGGCTTGCTCACAAAGTACACCGCTCCAAAGCTGCCATGACCGATTTCCCGGAGATCAGTGAAGAGCTTCTCAGGATCATCTCTGTAGAAGAGCTCAGACACCTCCGAGTCCTTCAGGGTCCCAGTACGCACACTGGCAGGCATGACTGGCTCCTGAGACAGAGGAAAAAATAAAGAGAATGTGTAACTATGAATAAAGCAATCCTGTTGAATTATGTTGCAGCTGAACATCACAAACACAAGGCATTGAGTCAAGGAACTTTTCAACAGGTTATCTATTCTTTGAGACATCAGTCTGGACTTCTATTTTAATCAGGGCTTAAAAACGAGGGGAGAAAGTCAATCAGTAAAAGTAAAATCAGTATTTTTTTCTACAAACAATATTGGTTTGTAGCATCACTTTAATTTAGCCTATACAAATTTATACCGTAATCAGACATGTACAAATTCACCAATTTTACATAATATAATTAATGAATGAATAAATTAGGTATATGTGTTTATAACAACAGAACTACTTGCATTTTCTACAATGCATATACAGCCTATAATACTGCATAAAGAAACAAACCTACTATGAATAAATATATTATGATATTTTTGTTCACAATCATTTATGCAATTCACAAAATGATTTGTGATTTATGAACTTGTTTTTCAGTCATGCTATTTGAATAAACAATTTAAAGCGATGCTTTAATATTTTGCTCACAGTGCCTTCTTGTGATCAGGAGTCAAGCCAATAGCTTTCGTCCTTCAAACTGAAATTATGCTTTTTAAATTCAAATATAATCAGGGTGGGTAATATTTAAACATAAAACTACGATCTAGTTTTTCAGCCGTTTTGACAGCCCCAGACTAAAAAAAAATGTATCTTTGTCATCACAGGAATATATTACATTTTAAAGCATATTAAAATACAATAGTAATAATTAATATTAAATAAAGAAATGTTATTTAAAATATATATTACAATATTACCACTTTTGCTGTATTTCTGATCAAATAAATTCAGCCTTGTTAAGAGAGACTCGTTCAATTTTTTTTAAACAAAAAGACATTTCAACAAAATAGCCACATTGGGATCAAAAAGAATTTAAAAAGTTTTTTTTGCTTGGGGTGAAAGTGGTAAAATAAAACATAACAAAAAACTGAACCAAGTGTCAAATGCCACTCTAAACCTGTGAACTCTCATATCTTCTCTTGCTTGGTTTATATGGCACAATCTGGCATCTGCAGCACACTATAAAAGACTCAGAAATCTGTGACCCAGTTAGAAGTTGAGACTTTGCAGCACATTAATAAAGAAGATGCGGTAATCTGCCCTAGTTGGATGATGGAGTTTGTTGGAAATTTCAGAAGTGAAGACAAGGAGACCTGGAGTTTTTCTTCAGCATGATTCTTTGAGAATGCGCTGTATGTTGCTGCAGTAATCAAGTCCAACTGAGGCAGTGATACACTGTAGTTTATACAGAATTTAGGGGGCAGTGCTTAGAAACGGAGACAAAGCACTTGGCTGACAACCTTAAAAAAAGGCAAATGAAGTGTCCAGGTATAGGAACCCACCCCAGTCCTAATCAATCAGCATAACTATTCAAAGAATGGGACCGGGCTCCAGGAATCATTGAAGACAAAAAGATGAGATTCTCCGTTATTTGGCTCATTTGCTTTACAATAAAGAGAGCAGGAAATGCCAGAAAGCTCTTGATGGAAAGGTTGCATCTTAATCTTAATTTAAATGCTAAATACAACACACTCCATCTTTGATTTTCATTCTTCTTAAACAGATTCTTAAATTTGTAATCAGATCTTTTGTTCCTTATTTTTTATCATCTTCTTGTTCTTCACATCTAATCCTTCTTGTTCAAACCGTTTGAACGGGCAACTCTTGTGAAAGAAACAACAACAACTATCAAATCCAATGTGTCTAGTTAATTCTCATCCAAAAACATAATCCATAATGTACACATACTCTGATAAAAAGAAAATCCTGGTGGACTTGAATGTGCATTTTAAATTCACACATCATGCACAGTGGAAATGTAAATATGTATATAGGCTTCAGGCTGAGTGAGGTGGTTTAGTATAAGTTTTGTGAGTTTCTATACAAATAGCTAGATGTGCATACAGAAATGAATAGCACTGAATGGACTGCTTGCACTGTGCCTTGTGACGCACTTCCATTTTGAAACCGTACAACTCATTTATTTCTGGTTACAGGGTTTCAGACTAACTTTTCCACTGGCTGCACTGATGCTACCAACTTTTCATATATCTTCAATGCTGATGAATAGTCTTAATCTGCATAAGATAGTCTTTTTACATCAGTACAAAACTGACAGTGACAAGACCTCATGTTGGCAAAATGGTTTAATCTTTTAACCATCAATGAAATCCATAAAAATAAACACCATGCATGTTCTTTTTATATTGTCCGCACCTGTGCTCTCATCATCAGTTTCAGCACTCAACATTAAGTCTTGTCGCGCTTGTCCTTCAGGCAAGTAAATCAGTCATTCACCTGTCAAGGGGGAAAAAAGTTGCTTGTCTGGGGAAAAAAAAGGATTTTTGTGTTGTAAATAAAATTTTAAATGTCCTATCAACTTTAACATAGTTAAATCTGCATATTTGTGATATTTACCCAGAGGTTTTTTAACCTTTATAAAGACCTTTTGTTGCTTAATAAAGATATGCTTCATCTTTTATTTTAAATTCTTAAATTTGATCAATAAATTCAGTGATAAGACACCATGGGACTGTTACCAATCATATTAAATCATTTAAACTGAAAAAATACCACTGCATTACATAACATTATGAGACTGTTTAAAATACATAAATAAGTAAATTTGGAAAGAACAATATTTTTAAACATGAAATTAAACAGGTAACCACCATAACGAGTGAGTAATTGACAGCAGGTACAAAATATGATCAGTAAGAAAAAAAAAGCACCATTAAGACGAGCACTGGACTGCTACAGGTTAGTAAAAATATACATTTATGAATTAATTCTTCAGGATGCACAGTTTATATATTTACAGGAACATTTGAGCAGGTTCAAAATATGAAAACACGATTAACTGTTTTAATCAATTGACACAAAACATAGTAATTATCCATGTTCTCACGGAAGCAGGTGCGCTGAACGCCGTTACCGGAAACTCTGGAGTTGTAATAAGTGGAACGCGGAAGTATTTGTGCAAATAGTCCATAGAGCATCACCAGCAAAGTCAAAGAAGCTGATAGAAACTATTCATTTGATCTCCTCTGCTCTGGTGATAAGAATCTTTACAGGCAAGTTGATGAAGTCCATCAAAAAAGCACTCGAACACACTGGAGACGTTCTCACATTTGTTTGCTTGTCAGACAGGTGGAGGCTTGCAATTTCTTGAGATTCTTGTATCGTTATCATGATGTTCTCACTTGCTCCAAAGCTTTTAGAACAACACAAATATAATTGTATCACCACCCCTGACTTCAACAGGTCTGTTGCAGACCTATAAAAATATCAGTGCTAAATAACCTAAATCAAATTGAGGGATTTTGAACATCTTCAGAAAAAGGAAAGTTGCTTCCTCCTTGCATAAAATTTCACCAAGACAACATTGTTTGTAAAACTGCATTAGGAAAGCTAATAGTGTTTCTCGTGTTTACATTGTCATTACAGTCGTGATGAAACTGGTGGATGTTGAACTTGGCAGACTAAATGATTGGAGAAATCCTGCATATGTCATCAGACAAAATTAGGAGTAATTTTCAGTTCATGTCAACAAATTAAATTATACTTGACATGTACAACACAATGACAGAGCTGGTAGTTCCAGGCAAACGTGTTGGAACAGTCAGATCAGAAAACCTCTCTGGAAGAGACAGCTCAAAATATAGCGCTTCATCCAGACACCCCTGCACAATAAATCAGACAGTGACTCAATCACACCGTGGGTGTGATTCAAAGCTTTTAGCAGCACAGAAAACTTTGATTGCTGCATTGAAAACTAGGAAGTACATCAAGGAAAAGCACGTCATCTGAGCTCTGCGGATGACCACCAGTGCTTCCAACGGCATGATTACAGGCTGGTGGGGGTCTACGGGATGGAAAAAGTTTATTTCGCATTTCCTGTTTAATGAAAGAGGTTCATGCAAGATCTAAGAGAAATCCACAGCTGCTAACCAACCCATAAACCAACTCTTTACAACAATAGGTCCTAATCCTGATCATACTGCACATTTTGGATGTCTCATATTTAAGTTAGTTTACCCAAAAATGAAGATTCTGCCCAATTATTCGCCCTCAAGTTCTTCCAAACCCACAAGACTTTTGTTTTCTCCGACACAAATTAAAATATTTGTAATGAAATCTGAGATTTCTGTTGCTCTGTTGAAAATCCACATAAGCAAACCTTTGATGCGTTCATTAAAACGCTGATCAATTTTTATAAAGCTCTAAATTGTTCGGAAGACTTGGATTAAACGGTTTGATTCATATGGATTACATTTACAATGATTTAAGCTTTTGGTTTAATGGACTTTCAAAGGAAGGACAGAAAGATTTCATTAAATATATAATCATTTGTGTTTTAAAGACAAAAAAAGAGAAAAAGTCTTACAGGTTTGGCATGAGGCTGATGAGAAAATGATGGTAGAATTTATATTTTTGGGTGGACTAACTACTTAACCTCACAAGTAGATGATCCAAGACCTGATTTGGGTGCGTCGTCCACAATGAGCAAAGACAAGGACTGAAAACTACAGCTTTGCAAAGTACTGTTAAGGTCTTTGAACCATCCTCCTAGATACAGTCTACCAACATTACATTATAAATATCATGTATTGATCACACGTGCCCTAATGTGCTATTATTGTGCTTAAATGGTCCCCAGTAATGTTCTTCCTTCCACTCATAGGGTGCACTTAAGTCTATAATGCGTTTGTGCAGCTGAAGCACACCTTTCACACCACTAAAACCTTTCCTGTGTACTTTGTGTAGTGTGGAGCACTTTTGTTGGCCTTGGACTGAAAGAATTGTATGGAAAAGAGTTGCACACTATTGTATAAATGCTAATAAGGGATGGAGGCACAATCAGTTTCCGGTGTTCTGCTATAAAAGGGGGGACTAAACAATAGAGAAACAACCCAGCTGTCTCACGAATCCCATTTTGGAGGAAAAGAGGACACATAGTTCCTGATTATTTTTAGTTAGGCAGTTCACTAGGTTGAAACACACACATAAAGTACAGTTATGACTGTAACACAAACCATTGATTATATTGTTTAGATTGGAGATGTTCATGACAGGCTCCAGATGAGCGTCTGTCAACAACAGACAGTCCGAGTTTGCGTGTCTAATCCAGCAATAGAGATCTTACAACCATTAAGTTAAAAACTCAACATGTTTAAAATCCGATCTGTCTTACCGTGGCGTGCTGCGAGCCTCCTCTCTGTTCCCTGTGAAGAAACGGTTATCCGGCTTCCTCCGCAAATAACCGTGGCGTCTGATGTGTATTGACCCCTGCGACGTTTCAAATCAACACACGGTCCATTTTTCTACCAACATTCGCCTTCTAGCGTGCAGATTAGTATGACTGTATATGTACGAATGTCCTAAAACTCTTTAGCGTCTATGAAGTCTTTATCTCACTCTCTCGCTAACGGTTCATTAGCCTGCTAGCCAACGGTTTCCACTTTGAATACAGGCCGCGGCTGGTGTACCTGCTCGCCCGCTCCCGCGCCTATCATATTGCACAGTTACATTCGCACTTTTGATTCTCGATATGATTTAAAGACTAAATTTATTCTGTGTCTGACTGTCTATCTATCTAACCCTTTTTTTGTCCAGGAAACGCAAAATGGCTACGTGGGGCGGGAGCCAACCGGAAGGAAGGTCAAAATGTGGTGCCATGTGTTTCCGGCGAAGAGTGGCACTGGGAATCTGTCATCTTGATAAGGACAAAGTTATAATGACATAATAATAATAATAATAATAATAATAATAATAATAATAATAAATATAGCTGCTAGCAGCCATCACGGGGCCAAGCATTAAATGTCATGCCGACATGGCTGGCATCATCAGACCAACGGCAGTAAGAATCTAAAGACATTTCAATATGACTTAAGTCTAAATGGCTGAAAAATCAACAATACGGTCTTTAGTAATTCGAGTATGGTTTAGTAATGGTTTATCACATTCAACCAACAGGCAGTGCTGTAACCAAATTGTAGTGTCAATTCATGTGGTACATTGAGAGTGTGGTGACATTGACACATGCAAAGTTTGCTTTCAATTGGGTAAACCATTGCTGACAGAGCACTAAAGTCATGTGTTTGTTAAACATATCATCTTATAAGAAAAATCGAAATGGCAGACGCTCAAAATGGCCGATATGGGAAAATTTGGTATCACAGGACTCGGCATGACCCACTGGATCTAAAGACAGCAGTTTCATGATTTTTAGACAAAGCGTTCAGGAGTTATAATCAAAAAAGTCAGTTTTTTAATATCCCCTGACCACTAGGGGGCAGAGCGCCAAAACTCTGCAGGTCGCCTCAGACCATGATTGACATAACACACACCTAGTTTGGTCAGAATACGCTAATGCATTGCGGAGATAAAGCCTCAATTTCATTTTGGCGACTTTTACCTCGGATTCTTTCGCGAGTTATTCGTAAACGGTTTGACATATCAACTTTCTTTAGATAACTTTTTGTCATGATGGTCTGGAGATGATGTGGTTTAATTTTGGTGAAAATTGGACAAACGGTCTGGGAGGAGTTCGAAAAAGTAGGTTTTTAAAGAAAAACAACATGGTGGACAAGAAGTTTGGCCGACTATGACAAATTTGGTATCTGTGTTCTCGGTTTGACCCAAGGAACGTATAAAGATAATTTGTTTTACCATAAGTTAACGCACTCAAAAGTTATTAGCATATTTGTAATTTTGGTTAAAATTTTTGACCACAAGGGGGTGCTGCCTCGAAACTTTTTGAGTCGTATCAAGGTTAGGTGCCGAAGGCACATCTTGAGTTTCGTAACGATACCTCAATAGCTTTGTTAAATATAGCAATTTATGACAATATTCAAAATGGCCGACGCTCAAAATGGCCGATATGGGAAAATTTGGTATCGCACGACTCGGCATGATGCACTGAATCTAAAGAGACCAGTTGTATTATTTTTGGCCAAAGCGTTCAGAAGTTATAAGCAAATATTCAACTTTTTCATATCTCCTGACCACTAGGGGGCACAGCGCCAAAACTCTGCAGGTAGCCTCAGACCATGATTGACATAACACACACCTAGTTTGGTCAGAAAACGCTAATGCGTTGCGGAGATAAAGCCTCAATTTCATTTTTGCGACCATTACGTCGGATTCTTTCGCGAGTTATTCGTAAACGGTTTGACATATCAACTTTCTTTGGATAATTTTTTGTCCACATTGTCTGGAGATGATGTGATTCAGTTTTCGTTGAAATCGGAAAAACGGCCTAGGAGGAGTTCGAAAAAGTAGGTTTTTCATAAAATTCAAAATGGCGGGAAAAATTTCATGACGGAAAATGACGTCATAGGGTGCAATCGAATCGTCTTGAGCCAAGGAATGAGTGGACATAAGAATTTTGTTTCTAGGTCATACGGTTCAAAAGTTATTAGCATAAACGTTAGTTCAACTTTGGACAGTTGGTGGCGCTAGAGATATTGAGTTAGAGACTTCAATTTTGCTATGGTCAATGATTGGACTGTCCTTTATGAGTGTGCCAACTTTTTTTCATTTTCCCGCTTACGGTTCTATGGGCTGTCATAGACTCCCATGGCGGAAGAAGATGAAGAATAATAATAAGAACCGGAACAGAAACAATAGGTGCCTCCGCACCTTCGGTGCTTGGCCCCTAATAATAATAATAATAAATATAGCTGCTAGCAGCCATCACGGGGCCAAGCGCAAGGAGGGCATTAAATGTCATGCCGACATGACTGGCATCATCAGACCAACGGCAGTAAGAATCTAAAGACATTTCAATATGACTTAAGTCTAAATGGCTGAAAAACCAACAATACGGTCTTTAGCAATTCGATTTAATGGTTTATCGCATTCAACCAACAGGCAGCGCTGTAACCAAATTGTAGTGTGTGGTACATTGAGAGTGTGGTGACATTGACACATGCAAAGTTTGCTTTCAATTGGGTAAACCATTGCTGACAGAGCACTAAAGTCATGTGTTTGTTAAACATAGAATCTTATAAGAAAAATCGAAATGGCAGACGCTCAAAATGGCCGATATGGGAATATTTGGTATCACAGGACTCGGCATGAGCCACTGGATCTAAAGAGACCAGTTTCATGACTTTTGGCCAAAGGGTTCAGAAGTTATAAGCAAAAAAGTCAGTTTTTGATAACTCCTGACCACTAGGGGGCACAGCGCCAAAACTCTGCAGGTAGCCTCAAACCATGATTGACATAACACACACCTAGTTTGGTCAGAAAGGGCTAATGCATTGGGGAGATAAAGCCTCAATTTCATTTTGGCGACTTTTACCTCAGATTCTTTCGCGAGTTATTCGTAAACGGTTTGGCGAATCAACTTTCTTTATATATCGTTTTGTCCACATTGTCGGGAGATGATGTGGTTCAATTTTCGTGAACATCGGACGAACGGCCTAGGAGGAGTTCGACAAAGTAGGTTTTTCATAAAATTCAAAATGGCGGGAAAATTTTCATGACGGAAAATGACGTCATAGGGTGCAATAAAATCGTCTTGAGCCAAGGAATCAGTGGACAAAAGAATTTTGTTTCTAGGACATACGGTTCAAAAGTTATTTACGTAAACGTGAGTGCAACTTTGGACAGTTGGTGGCGCTAGAGAGATTGAGTTAGAGACTTCAATTTTGCTATGGTCAATGATTGGACTCTCCTTTATGAGTGTGCCAACTTTTTTTCATTTTCCCGCTTACGGTTCTATGGGCTGTCATAGACTTCAATGGCAGAAGAAGAATAATAATAAATATAGCTGCTAGCAGCCATCACGGGGCCAAGCGCAAGGAGGGCATTAAATGTCATGCCGACATGGCTGGCATCATCAGACCAACGGCAGTAAGAATCTAAAGACATTTCAATATGACTTAAGTCTAAATGGCTGAAAAATCAACAATACGGTCTTTAGTAGTTCGATTTAATGGTTTATCACGTTCGACCAACAGGCAGCGCTGTAACCAAATTGTAGTGTCAATTCATGTGGTACATTGGGTAAATTGGGTAAACCATGGCTGACAGAGCACTAAAGTCATGTGTTTGTTAAACATAGCATCTTATAAGAAAAATCGAAATGGCAGACGCTCAAAATGCCCGATATGGGAATATTTGCTATCACAGGACTCGGCATGACCCACTGGATCTAAAGAGACCAGTTTCATGATTTTTGGCCAAAGGGTTCAGAAGTTATAAGCAAAAAAGTCAGTTTTTGATAACTCCTGACCACTAGGGGGCACAGCGCCAAAACTCTGCAGGTAGCCTCAAACCATGATTGACATAACACACACCTAGTTTGGTCAGAAAAGGCTAATGCATTGGGGAGATAAAGCCTCAATTTCATTTTGGCGACTTTTACCTCAGATTCTTTCGCGAGTTATTCGTAAACGGTTTGACGAATCAACTTTCTTTATATATCGTTTTGTCCACATTGTCGGGAGATGATGTGGTTCAATTTTCGTGAACATCGGACGAACGGCCTAGGAGGAGTTCGACAAAGTAGGTTTTTCATAAAATTCAAAATGGCGGGAAAATCTTCATGACGGAAAATGACGTCATAGGGTGCAATCGAATCGTCTTGAGCCAAGGAATCAGTGGACAAAAGAATTTTGTTTCTAGGACATACGGTTCAAAAGTTATTTACGTAAACGTGAGTGCAACTTTGGACAGTTGGTGGCGCTAGAGAGATTGAGTTAGAGACTTCAATTTTGCTATGGTCAATGATTGGACTCTCCTTTATCAGTGTGCCAACTTTTTTTCATTTTCCCGCTTACGGTTCTATGGGCTGTCATAGACTTCAATGGCAGAAGAAGAATAATAATAAATATAGCTGCTAGCAGCCATCACGGGGCCAAGCGCAAGGAGGGCATTATATGTCATGCCGACATGACTGGCATCATCAGACCAACGGCAGTAAAAATCTAAAGACATTTCAATATGACTTAAGTCTAAATGGCTGAAAAACCAACAATACGGTCTTTAGCAATTCGATTTAATGGTTTATCGCATTCAACCAACAGGCAGCGCTGTAACCAAATTGTAGTGTGTGGTACATTGAGAGTGTGGTGACATTGACACATGCAAAGTTTGCTTTCAATTGGGTAAACCATTCCTGACAGAGCACTAAAGTCAAGTGTTTGTTAAACATTGCATCTTATAAGAAAAATCGAAATGGCAGACGCTCAAAATGGCCGATATGGGAATATTTGGTATCACAGGACTCGGCATGACCCACTGGATCTAAAGAGACCAGTTTCATGATTTTTGGCCAAAGGGTTCAGAAGTTATAAGCAAAAAAGTCAGTTTTTGATAACTCCTGACCACTAGGGGGCACAGCGCCAAAACTCTGCAGGTAGCCTCAAACCATGATTGACATAACACACACCTAGTTTGGTCAGAAAAGGCTAATGCATTGGGGAGATAAAGCCTCAATTTCATTTTGGCGACTTTTACCTCAGATTCTTTCGCGAGTTATTCGTAAACGGTTTGTCGAATCAACTTTCTTTATATATCGTTATGTCCACATTGTCGGGAGATGATGTGGTTCAATTTTCGTGAACATCGGACGAACGGCCTAGGAGGAGTTCGACAAAGTAGGTTTTTCATAAAATTCAAAATGGCGGGAAAATTTTCATGACGGAAAATGACGTCATAGGGTGCAATCGAATCGTCTTGAGCCAAGGAATCAGTGGACAAAAGAATTCTGTTTCTAGGACATACGGTGCAAAAGTTATTTACGTAAACGTGAGTGCAACTTTGGACAGTTGGTGGCGCTAGAGAGATTGAGTTAGAGACTTCAATTTTGCTATGGTCAATGATTGGACTCTCCTTTATGAGTGTGCCAACTTTTTTTCATTTTCCCGCTTACGGTTCTATGGGCTGTCATAGACTTCAATGGCAGAAGAAGAATATAGCAATCTTATAAGAAAAATCGAAATGGCAGACGCTCAAAATGGCCGATATGGGAATATTTGGTATCACAGGACTCGGCATGACCCACTGGATCTAAAGAGACCAGTTTCATGATTTTTGGCCAAAGGGTTCAGAAGTTATAAGCAAAAAAGTCAGTTTTTTATAACTCCTGACCACTAGGGGGCACAGCGCCAAAACTCTGCAGGTAGCCTCAAACCATGATTGACATAACACACACCTAGTTTGGTCAGAAAAGGCTAATGCATTGCGGAGATAAAGCCTCAATTTCATTTTGGCGACTTTTACCTCGGATTCTTTCGCGAGTTATTCGTAAACGGTTTGACGAATCAACTTTCTTTATATATCGTTTTGTCCATATTGTCTGGAGATGATGTGGTTCAATTTTCGTGAAAATCGGACGAACGGCCTAGGAGGAGTTCGAAAAAGTAGGTTTTTCAAAAAATTCAAAATGGCGGGAAAATTTTCATGACGGAAAATGACGTCATAGGGTGCAATCGAATCGTCTTGAGCCAAGGAATCAGTGGACAAAAGAATTTTGTTTCTAGGACATACGGTTCAAAAGTTATTTACGTAAACGTGAGTGCAACTTTGGACAGTTGGTGGCGCTATAGAGATTGAGTTAGAGACTTCAATTTTGCTATGGTCAATGATTGGACTGTCCTTTATGAGTGTGCCAACTTTTTTTCATTTTCCCGCTTACGGTTCTATGGGCTGTCATAGACTTCAATGGCAGAAGAAGAATAATAATAATAAATATAGCTGCTAGCAGCCATCACGGGGCCAAGCGCAAGGAGGGCATTAAATGTCATGCCGACATGACTGGCATCATCAGACCAACGGCAGTAAGAATCTAAAGACATTTCAATATGACTTAAGTCTAAATGGCTGAAAAATCAACAATACGGTCTTTAGTAATTCGATTTAATGTTTTATCACATTCAACCAACAGGCAGCGCTGTAACCAAATTGTAGTGTCAATTCATGTGGTACATTGAGAGTGTGGTGACATTGACACATGCAAAGTTTGCTTTCAATTGGGTAAACCATTGCTGACAGACCACTAAAGTCATGTGTTTGTTAAACATAGCATCTTATAAGAAAAATTGAAATGGCAGACGCTCAAAATGGCCGATATGGGAAAATTTGGTATCGCAGGACTCGGCATGACCCACTGGATCTAAAGACAGCAGTTTCATGATTTTTAGACAAAGCGTTCAGGAGTTATAATCAAAAATGTCAGTTCTTTAATATCTCCTGACCACTAGGGGGCAGAGCGCCAAAACTCTGCAGGTAGCCTCAGACCATGATTGACATAACACACAGAAAGTTTGGTCAGAAAACGCTAATGCGTTGCGGAGATAAAGCCTCAATTTCATTTGTGTGACCATTATGTCGGATTCTTTCGCGAGTTATTCGTAAACGGTTTGACATATCAACTTTCTTTGGATAACTTTTTGTCATGATGGTCTGGAGATGATGTGGTTTAATTTTGGTGAAAATTGGACAAACGGTCTGGGAGGAGTTCGAAAAAGTAGGTTTTTAAAGAAAAACAACATGGTGGACAAGAAGTTTGGCCGACTATGACAAATTTGGTATCTGTGTTCTCGGATTGACCCAAGGAACGTATAAAGATAATTTGTTTTACCATAGGTTAACGCACTCAAAAGTTATTAGCATATTTGTAAATTTGGTTATAATTTTTGACCACAAGGGGGTGCTGCCTCGAAACTTTTTGAGTCGTATCAAGGTTAGGTGCCGAAGACACATATTGAGTTTCGTAACGATATGTCAATATCTTTGTTAAATATAGCAATTTATGACAATATTCAAAATGGCCGACGCTCAAAATGGCCGATATGGGAAAATTTGGTATCGCACGACTCGGCATGATGCACTGAATCTAAAGAGACCAGTTTTATTATTTTTGGCCAAAGCGTTCAGAAGTTATAAGCAAATATTTAACTTTTCCATATCTCCTGACCACTAGGGGGCACAGCGCCAAAACTCTGCAGGTAGCCTCAGATCATGATTGACATAACCTACACCTAGTTTGGTCAGAAAACGCTAATGCGTTGCGGAGATAAAGCCTCAATTTCATTTTTGCGACCATTACGTCGGATTCTTTCGCGAGTTATTCGTAAACGGTTTGACATATCAACTTTCTTTGGATAACTTTTTGTCCACATTGTCTGGAGATGATGTGGTTCAATTTTCGTTGAAATCGGAAAAACGGCCTAGGAGGAGTTCGAAAAAGTAGGTTTTTCATAAAAGTCAAAATGGCGGGAAAAATTTCATGACGGAAAATGACGTCATATGGTGCAATCGAATCGTCTTGAGCCAAGGAATCAGTGGACATAAGAATTTTGTTTCTAGGTCATACGGTTCAAAAGTTATTAGCATAAACGTTAGTTAAACTTTGGACAGTTGGTGGCGCTAGAGATATTGAGTTAGAGACTTCAAATTTGTTATGGTCAATGATTGGACTGTCCTTAATGAGTGTGCCAACTTTCATCATTTTCCCGCATACGGTTCTATGGCCTGCCATAGACTCCCATGGCGGAAGCGGAAGAAGAATAATAATAAGAACCGGAACAAAAACAATAGGTGCCTCCGCACCTTCGGTGCTTGGCCCCTAAATATAGCTGCAAGCAGCCATGACGGGGCCAAGCACAAAGAAGGCATTAAATGTCATGCCGACATGGCTGGCAGCATCAGACCAACGGCAGGAAGCATCTAAAGACATTTCAATATGACTTCAGTCTAAATGGCTGAAAAATCATCAATACGGTCTTTAGTAATTCGATTTAACGGTTTATCACGTTTGACCAACAGGCAGCGCTGTAACCAAACTGATATGTCAAATCACGTGGTTTATCCAGAGTGAGGTGACAATGACACATGCAAAGTTTGGTGTCAATAGGGTAAAGCATTGCTGACATCCAGCTTTAAAGTCATGTGTTTGTTAAGCATAGCATTTCATGACAAAATTCTAAATAGCTGACGCTGAAAATGGCCGATATGGGAAAATTTGGTATCGCAGGACTCGGCATGATGCACTGAATCTAAAGAGAGCAGTTTCATGATTTTTGGACAAAGCATTCAGGAGTTATAATCAAAAATGTCAGTTTTTCATATCTCCTGACCACTAGGGGGCAGAGCGCCAAAACTCTGCAGGTAGCCTCAGATCATGATTGACATGACACACAGAAAGTTTGGTCAGAATACGCTAATGCATTTCAGAGATATAGTCTTGCTTTATTTGGTGGCAATTTGGTCAAATTCGTTCGCAATTTTATCGAAACCTGTTTGACGAATCAACTTTATTTTAATAACTTTTTGTCAGCATGGTCTGAAGATGTTATGATTCAATTTTGGTGAAAATTGGACAAACGGTGTGGGAGGAGTTCGAAAAAGTAGGTTTTTAAAGAAAAACAACATGGCGGACAGGAAGTTTGGCCGACTATGACAAATTTGGTATCTGTGTTCTCGGTTTGACCCAAGGAACGTATAAAGACAACTTATTTTACCATAGGTTAACGTGTTCAAAAGTTATTAGCATTTTTGTAAATTTGTTTATAACTTTTGACCACAAGGTGGCGCTGCCTCGAAATTTTTTGTGTTGTATCAGGCCCAGATGCCGAAGACACATATCGAGTTTCGTAACGATACGCCAATGTGTTTGTTAAATATAGCAATTTATGACAAAATTCAAAATGGCCGACCCTCAAAATGGCCGATATGGGAAAATTTTGTATCGCACGACTCGGCATGATGCCCTGAATCTAACGAGACCAGTTTTATGATTTTTGGTCGAAGCGTTCAGAAGTTATAAGCAAATATTTCACTTTTTCATATCTCCAGACCACTAGGGGGCAGAGCGCCAAATCTTTGCAAATAGCCTCAGACCATCATTGCCATAACACACACCAAGTTTGGTCAGAATACGCTAATGCGTTGCGGAGATAAAGCCTCGCTTTCATTTCTTCGGCCATTTTGTTGAATTCTTTCGCAAGTTATTCGTAAACGGTTTGACAAATCAACTTTCTTTTAATAACTTTTTGTACACATAGTCTGGAGATGATGTGGTTCAATTTTCGTGAAAATCGGACCAACAGCCTAGGAGGAGTTCGAAAAAGTAGGTTTTTCGTAAAATTCAAAATGGCGGGAAAATTTTCATGACGGAAAATGACGTCATAGGGTGCAATCGAATCGTCTTGAGCCAAGGAATTAGTGGACGAAAGAATTTTGTTTCTAGGACATACGGTTCAAGAGTTATTTACGTAAACGTGAGTGCAACTTTGGACAGTTGGTGGCGCTAGAGACATTGAGTTAGACACTTCAAATTTGCTATGGTCAATGATTGGCTTGTCCTTTATCAGTGTGCCAAATTTGATCATTTTCCCGCAAACGGTTCTATGGGCTGCCATAGACTTCCATGGCGGAAGAAGAAGATGAATAATAATAATAAAGAACCGGAACAATTACAATAGGTGCCTCCGCACCTTCGGTGCTTGGCCCCTAATAATAAGAACCGGAACAAAAACAATAGGTGCCTCCGCACCTTCGGTGCTTGGCCCCTAATAATAATAATAAGAACCGGAACAAAAACAATAGGTGCCTCCGCACCTTCGGTGCTTGGCCCCTAAATATAGCTGCTAGCAGCCATCACGGGGCCAAGCGCAAGGAGGGCATTACATGTTATGCCGACATGGCTTGCATCATCAGACCAACGGCAGTAAGAATCTAAAGACATTTCAATATGACTTAAGTCTAAATGGCTGAAAAATCAACAATACGGTCTTTAGTATTTCGATTTAATGGTTTATCACATTCAACCAACAGGCAGCGCTGTAACCAAATTGTAGTGTCAATTCATGTGGTACATTGAGAGTGTGGTGACTGACACATGCAAAGTTTGCTTTCAATTGGGTAAACCATTGCTGACAGAGCACTAAAGTCATGTGTTTGTTAAACTTAGCATCTTATAAGAAAAATCGAAATGGCAGACGCTCAAAATGGCCGATATGGGAATATTTGGTATCACAGGACTCGGCATGACCCACTGGATCTAAAGAGACCAGTTTCATGTTTTTTGGCCAAAGGGTTCAGAAGTTATAAGCAAAAAAGTCAGTTTTTCATAACTCCTGACCACTAGGGGGCAGAGCGCCAAAACTCTGCAGGTAGCCTCAGACCATGATTGACATAACACACACCTAGTTTGGTCAGAAAAGACTAATGCATTGCGGAGATAAAGCCTCAGTTTCAATTTGGCGACTTTTACCTCGGATTCTTTCGCGAGTTATTCGTAAACGGTTTGTCGAATCAACTTTCTTTATATATCGTTTTGTCCACATTGTCGGGAGATGATGTGGTTCAATTTTCGTGAAGATCGGACGAACGGCCTAGGAGGAGTTCGACAAAGTAGGTTTTTCATAAAATTCAAAATGGCGGGAAAATTTTCATGACGGAAAATGACGTCATAGGGTGCAATCGAATCGTCTTGAGCCAAGGAATCAGTGGACAAAAGAATTTTGTTTCTAGGACATACGGTTCAAAAGTTATTTACGTAAACGTGAGTGCAACTTTGGACGGTTGGTGGCGCTATAGAGATTGAGTTAGAGACTTCAATTTTGCTATGGTCAATGATTGGACTCTCCTTTATGAGTGTGCCAACTTTTTTTCATTTTCCCGCTTACGGTTCTATGGGCTGTCATAGACTTCAATGGCAGAAGAAGAATAATAATAATAATAAATATAGCTGCTAGCAGCCATCACGGGGCCAAGCACAAGGAGGGCATTAAATGTCATGCCGACATGGCTGGCATCATCAGACCAACGGCAGTAAGAATCTAAAGACATTTCAATATGACTTAAGTCTAAATGGCTGAAAAACCAACAATACGGTCTTTAGCAATTCGATTTAATGGTTTATCACATTCAACCAACAGGCAGCGCTGTAACCAAATTGTAGTGTCAATTCATGTGGTACATTGAGAGTGTGGTGACATTGACACATGCAAAGTTTGCTTTCAATTGGGTAAACCATTGCTGACAGAGCACTAAAGTCATGTGTTTGTTAAACATAGCATCTTGTAAGAAAAATTGAAATGGCAGACGCTCAAAATGGCCGATATGGTAAAATTTGGTATCACAGGACTCGGCATGACCCACTGGATCTAAAGACAGCAGTTTCATGATTTTTAGACAAAGCGTTCAGGAGTTATAATCAAAAATGTCAGTTTTTTTATATCTCCTGACCACTAGGGGGCAGAGCGCCAAAACTCTGCAGGTAGCCTCAGACCATGATTGACATAACACACACCTAGTTTGGTCAAAAAACGCTAATGCGTTGCGGAGATAAAGCCTCAATTTTATTTTTGCGACCATTACGTCGGATTCTTTTGCGAGTTATTCGTAAACGGTTTGACATATCAACTTTCTTTGGATAACTTTTTGTCATGATGGTCTGGAGATGATGTGGTTTAATTTTGGTGAAAATTGGACAAACGGTCTGGGAGGAGTTCGAAAAAGTAGGTTTTTAAAGAAAAACAACATGGTGGACACGAAGTTTGGCCGACTATGACAAATTTTGTATCTGTGTTCTCGGTTTGACCCAAGGAACGTATAAAGATAATTTGTTTTACCATAGGTTAACGCACTCAAAAGTTATTAGCATATTTGTAAATTTGGTTATAATTTTTGACCACAAGGGGGTGCTGCCTCGAAACTTTTTGAGTCGTATCAAGGTTAGGTGCCGAAGACACATATTGAGTTTCGTAACGATACGCCAATATCTTTGTTAAATATAGCAATTTATGACAATATTCAAAATGGCCGACGCTCAAAATGGCCGATATGGGAAAATTTGGTATCGCACGACTCGGCATGATGCACTGAATCTAAAGAGACCAGTTTTATTATTTTTGGCCAAAGCGTTTAGAAGTTATAAGCAAATATTTAACTTTTTCATATCTCCTGACCACTAGGGGGCACAGCGCCAAAACTCTGCAGGTAGCCTCATATCATGATTGACATAACCTACACCTAGTTTGGTCAAAAAACGCTAATGCGTTGCGGAGATAAAGCCTCAATTTCATTTTTGCGACCATTACGTCGGATTCTTTCGCGAGTTATTCGTAAACGGTTTGACATATCAACTTTTTTTGGATAACTTTTTGTCCACATTGTCTGGAGATGATGTGGTTCAATTTTCGTTGAAATCGGAAAAACGGCCTAGGAGGAGTTCGAAAAAGTAGGTTTTTCATAAAATTCAAAATGGCGGGAAATTTTTCATGACGGAAAATGACGTCATAGGGTGCATTCGAATCGTCTTGAGCCAAGGAATCAGTGGACATAAGAATTTTGTTTCTAGGTCATACGGTTCAAAAGTTATTAGCATAAACGATAGTTCAACTTTGGACAGTTGGTGGCGCTAGAGATATTGAGTTAGAGACTTCAATTTTGCTATGGTCAATGTTTGGACTGTCCTTAATGAGTGTGCCAACTTTCATCATTTTCCCGCATACGGTTCTATGGGCTGTCATAGACTTCCATGACGGAAGAAGAAGAAGAATAATAAATATAGCTGCTAGCAGCCATCACGGGGCCAAGCGCAAGGAGGGCATTAAATGTCATGCCGACATGGCTGGCATCATCAGACCAACGGCAGTAAGAATCTAAAGACACTTCAATATGACTTAAGTCTAAATGGCTGAAAAATCAACAACACGGTCTTTAGTAATTCGATTTAATCGTTTATCACGTTCAACCAACAGGCAGCGCTGTAACCAAATTGTAGTGTCAATTCATGTGGTACATTGAGAGTGTGGTGACATTGACACATGCAAAGTTTGCTTTCAATTGGGTAAACCATTGCTGACAGAGCACTAAAGTCATGTGTTTGTTAAACATAGCATCTTATAAGAAAAATCGAAATGGCAGACGCTCAAAATGGCCGATATGGGAAAATTTGGTATGACAGGGCTCGGCATGACCCACTGGATCTAAAGACAGCAGTTTCATGATTTTTAGACAAAGCGTTCAGGAGTTATAATCAAAAATGTCAGTTTTTTAATATCTCCTGACCACTAGGGTGCAGAGCGCCAAAACTCTGCAGGTAGCCTCAGACCATGATTGACATAACACACACCTAGTTTGGTCAGAAAACACTAATGCGTTGCGGAGATAAAGCCTCAATTTCATTTTTGCGACCATTACGTCGGATTCTTTCGCGAGTTATTCGTAAACGGTTTGACATATCAACTTTCTTTGGATAACTTTTTGTCATGATGGTCTGGAGATGATGTGGTTTAATTTTGGTGAAAATTGGACAAACGGTCTGAGAGGAGTTCGAAAAAGTAGGTTTTTAAAGAAAAACAACATGGTGGACAAGAAGTTTGGCCGACTATGACAAATTTGGTATCTGTGTTCTTGGTTTGACCCAAGGAACGTATAAAGATAATTTGTTTTACCATAGGTTAACGCACTCAAAAGTTATTAGCATATTTGTAAATTTGGTTATAATTTTTGACCACAAGGGGGTGCTGCCTCGAAACTTTTTGAGTCGTATCAAGGTTAGGTGCCGAAGACACATATTGAGTTTCGTAACGATACGGCAATATCTTTGTTAAATATAGCAATTTATGACAATATTCAAAATGGCCGACGCTCAAAATGGCCGATATGGGAAAATTTGGTATCGCACGACTCGGCATGATGCACTGAATCTAAAGAGACCAGTTTTATTATTTTTGGCCAAAGCGTTCAGAAGTTATAAGCAAATATTTAACTTTTTCATATCTCCTGACCACTAGGGGGCAGAGCGCCAAAACTCTGCAGGTAGCCTCAGATCATGATTGACATAACACACACCTAGTTTGGTCAGAAAACGCTAATGCGTTGCGGAGATAAAGCCTCAATTTCATTTTTGCGATCATTACGTCGGATTCTTTCGCGAGTTATTCGTAAACTGTTTGACATATCAACTTTCTTTGGATAACTTTTTGTCCACATGGTCTGGAGATGATGTGGTTCAATTTTCGTTGAAATCGGAAAAACGGCCTAGGAGGAGTTCGAAAAAGTAGGTTTTTCATAAAATTCAAAATGGCGGGAAAAATTTCATGACGGAAAATGACGTCATAGGGTGCAATCGAATCGTCTTGAGCCAAGGAATCAGTGGACATAAGAATTTTGTTTCTAGGTCATACGGTTCAAAAGTTATTAGCATAAACGTTAGTTCAACTTTGGACAGTTGGTGGCGCTAGAGATATTGAGTTAGAGACTTCAAATTTGTTATGGTCAATGATTGGACTGTCTTTAATGAGTGTGCCAACTTTCATCATTTTCCCGCATACGGTTCTATGGGCTGCCATAGACTTTCATGGCGGAAGAAGAAGATGAAGAATAATAATAAGAACCGGAACAGAAACAATAGGTGCCTTCGCACCTTCGGTGCTTGGCCCCTAAATATAGCTGCTAGCAGCCATCACGGGGCCAAGCGCAAAGAGGGCATTAAATGTCATGCCGATATGGCTGGCAGCATCCGACCAACAGCAGTAAACATCTAAAGACGTTTCAATATGACTTCAGTCTAAATGGCTGAAAAATCATCAATACGGTCTTTAGCAATTCGATTTAATGGTTTATCACGTTTGACCAACAAGCAGCGCTCTAACCAAATTGATGTGTCAATTCATGTGGTATGTCCAGAGAGAGATGACAATGACACATGCAAAGTTTGGTGTCAATTGGGTAAAGCATTGCTGAAATACAGCATTATAGTCATTTTGACATCAAAGCACTTCATCTTGGCTGGAGAGAAAACCCTTTGTCTCTAAAATGTAATTGTATCAAATAATTTCACTTTAAGCATACACTGACAGTCTACTTACTATGTGCATTTTTAAAATGGGGAAAATAAACCCTGTAGATCCAATGTAGTTAAAGTCAAATTAATCATTGTATGATTTGATTTACAATAATAAACATATCAGTATTTTCTTCATTAGTCTGTTTTAATTCATGTAAACAGTTCTTGAAAAGAAAACAGCAACTTATTGATATATTATAAGAAGTATAATTATTTTTATTCATTATGAAGAGGTTTATTTTTATAGTTATAGTAAAAACAACAACAGAACTTTTGAATAAAACTAAATGTTTAATTGACTAATTTTCCTTAATGTATCATTTTCATCAATGTGAAAAGGGCAAATGACATGTTGAGTAATGTTCTGCTGACATTTAGTGGCTGTAGTTGACATTTCGAGTTTTATTGTCTTAAGTGAGAAGCAAAAAAGCTGTAAGCAAAAGCACCACTTTGTTTATATCTCCGGACCACTAGATTGCACTGCGCTAAAACTCGGCAAGTAGCCTCAGATCATGATTGACATGGCACACAGAAAGTTTGGTCAGAAAATGCTAATGCGTTGCAGAGATATACGCCTCGCTTTATTTGGTGGCCATTTGGTCAAATTCGATTGCAATTTTATCGAAAACAGTTTGGCGAATCAACTTCATTTCTATAACTTTTTGTCAACAGGGTCTGAAGATGATGTGATTCAATTTTGGTGAAAATTGAGCAAACGGTTTGGGAGGAGTTCGAAAAAGTAGGTTTTTATAGAAAAATAACATGGCAAATCGGAGGTTTGGCCGAATATGACATATTTGGTATCTATGGTCTCGGCTTGACCCAATGAACACATTAAGACCATTTGTTTTACAATAGGTTAACGTCATCAAAAGTTATTAGCATATTTGTAAATTTGGTTATAACTTTTGACCACAAGGTGGCGCTGCCCCCAAACTTTTTGTGCCGTATCAAGGTTAGGTGCCGAAGACACATATTGAGTTTCGTAACGATACGCCAATCCATTTGTTAAATATAGCAATTTATGACAATATTCAAAATGGCCGACGCTCTAAATGGCCGATATGGGAAAATTTAGTATCGCACGACTCGGCATGATGCACTGAATCTAACGAGACCAGTTTTATGATTTTTAGACAAAGCGTTCAGGAGTTGTAAGGAAAAATGTCACTTTTTCATATCTCCTGACCACTAGGGGGCACAGCGCCAAAACTCTGCAGGTAGCCTCAGACCATGATTGACATAACACACACCGAGTTTGGTCAGAAAACGCTAATGCGTTGTGGAGATAGAGCCTCAAGTTCATTTTTGCGATCATTACGTCGGATTATTTCGTGAGTTATTCATAAACGGTTTGACATTTCAACTTTCTTTGGATAACTTTTTGTCACCATGGTCTGGAGATGATGTGGTTCAATTTTCGTGAAAATCGGACAAACGGCCTAGGAGGAGTTCGAAAAAGTAGGTTTTTCATAAAATTCAAAATGGCGGGAAAATATTCATGACGGAAAATGACGTCATAGGGTGCAATCGAATCGTCTTGAGCCAAGGAATCAGTGGACAAAAGAATTTTGTTTCTAGGACATACGGTTCAAAAGTTATTTACGTAAACGTGAGTGCAACTTTGGACAGTTGGTGGCGCTATAGAGATTGAGTTAGAGACTTCAATTTTGCTATGGTCAATGATTGGACTGTCCTTTATGAGTGTGCCAACTTTTTTTCATTTTCCCGCTTACGGTTCTATGGGCTGTCATAAAACATAGCATCTTGTAAGAAAAATTGAAATGGCAGACGCTCAAAATGGCCGATATGGTAAAATTTGGTATCACAGGACTCGGCATGACCCACTGGATCTAAAGACAGCAGTTTCATGATTTTTAGACAAAGCGTTCAGGAGTTATAATCAAAAATGTCAGTTTTTTTATATCTCCTGACCACTAGGGGGCAGAGCGCCAAAACTCTGCAGGTAGCCTCAGACCATGATTGACATAACACACACCTAGTTTGGTCAAAAAACGCTAATGCGTTGCGGAGATAAAGCCTCAATTTTATTTTTGCGACCATTACGTCGGATTCTTTTGCGAGTTATTCGTAAACGGTTTGACATATCAACTTTCTTTGGATAACTTTTTGTCATGATGGTCTGGAGATGATGTGGTTTAATTTTGGTGAAAATTGGACAAACGGTCTGGGAGGAGTTCGAAAAAGTAGGTTTTTAAAGAAAAACAACATGGTGGACACGAAGTTTGGCCGACTATGACAAATTTTGTATCTGTGTTCTCGGTTTGACCCAAGGAACGTATAAAGATAATTTGTTTTACCATAGGTTAACGCACTCAAAAGTTATTAGCATATTTGTAAATTTGGTTATAATTTTTGACCACAAGGGGGTGCTGCCTCGAAACTTTTTGAGTCGTATCAAGGTTAGGTGCCGAAGACACATATTGAGTTTCGTAACGATACGCCAATATCTTTGTTAAATATAGCAATTTATGACAATATTCAAAATGGCCGACGCTCAAAATGGCCGATATGGGAAAATTTGGTATCGCACGACTCGGCATGATGCACTGAATCTAAAGAGACCAGTTTTATTATTTTTGGCCAAAGCGTTTAGAAGTTATAAGCAAATATTTAACTTTTTCATATCTCCTGACCACTAGGGGGCACAGCGCCAAAACTCTGCAGGTAGCCTCATATCATGATTGACATAACCTACACCTAGTTTGGTCAAAAAACGCTAATGCGTTGCGGAGATAAAGCCTCAATTTCATTTTTGCGACCATTACGTCGGATTCTTTCGCGAGTTATTCGTAAACGGTTTGACATATCAACTTTTTTTGGATAACTTTTTGTCCACATTGTCTGGAGATGATGTGGTTCAATTTTCGTTGAAATCGGAAAAACGGCCTAGGAGGAGTTCGAAAAAGTAGGTTTTTCATAAAATTCAAAATGGCGGGAAATTTTTCATGACGGAAAATGACGTCATAGGGTGCAATCGAATCGTCTTGAGCCAAGGAATCAGTGGACATAAGAATTTTGTTTCTAGGTCATACGGTTCAAAAGTTATTAGCATAAACGATAGTTCAACTTTGGACAGTTGGTGGCGCTAGAGATATTGAGTTAGAGACTTCAATTTTGCTATGGTCAATGTTTGGACTGTCCTTAATGAGTGTGCCAACTTTCATCATTTTCCCGCATACGGTTCTATGGGCTGTCATAGACTTCCATGACGGAAGAAGAAGAAGAATAATAATAAAGAACCGGAACAAAAACAATAGGTGCCTCCGCACCTTCGGTGCTTGGCCCCTAAATATAGCTGCTAGCAGCCATCACGGGGCCAAGCGCAAGGAGGGCATTAAATGTCATGCCGACATGGCTGGCATCATCAGACCAACGGCAGTAAGAATCTAAAGACATTTCAATATGACTTAAGTCTAAATGGCTGAAAAACCAACAATACGGTCTTTAGCAATTCGATTTAATGGTTTATCACATTCAACCAACAGGCAGCGCTGTAACCAAATTGTAGTGTCAATTCATGTGGTACATTGAGAGTGTGGTGACATTGACACATGCAAAGTTTGCTTTCAATTGGGTAAACCATTGCTGACAGAGCACTAAAGTCATGTGTTTGTTAAACATAGCATAAAACTCTGCAGGTAGCCTCAGACCATGATTGACATAACACACACCTAGTTTGGTCAAAAAACGCTAATGCGTTGCGGAGATAAAGCCTCAATTTTATTTTTGCGACCATTACGTCGGATTCTTTTGCGAGTTATTCGTAAACGGTTTGACATATCAACTTTCTTTGGATAACTTTTTGTCATGATGGTCTGGAGATGATGTGGTTTAATTTTGGTGAAAATTGGACAAACGGTCTGGGAGGAGTTCGAAAAAGTAGGTTTTTAAAGAAAAACAACATGGTGGACACGAAGTTTGGCCGACTATGACAAATTTTGTATCTGTGTTCTCGGTTTGACCCAAGGAACGTATAAAGATAATTTGTTTTACCATAGGTTAACGCACTCAAAAGTTATTAGCATATTTGTAAATTTGGTTATAATTTTTGACCACAAGGGGGTGCTGCCTCGAAACTTTTTGAGTCGTATCAAGGTTAGGTGCCGAAGACACATATTGAGTTTCGTAACGATACGCCAATATCTTTGTTAAATATAGCAATTTATGACAATATTCAAAATGGCCGACGCTCAAAATGGCCGATATGGGAAAATTTGGTATCGCACGACTCGGCATGATGCACTGAATCTAAAGAGACCAGTTTTATTATTTTTGGCCAAAGCGTTTAGAAGTTATAAGCAAATATTTAACTTTTTCATATCTCCTGACCACTAGGGGGCACAGCGCCAAAACTCTGCAGGTAGCCTCATATCATGATTGACATAACCTACACCTAGTTTGGTCAAAAAACGCTAATGCGTTGCGGAGATAAAGCCTCAATTTCATTTTTGCGACCATTACGTCGGATTCTTTCGCGAGTTATTCGTAAACGGTTTGACATATCAACTTTTTTTGGATAACTTTTTGTCCACATTGTCTGGAGATGATGTGGTTCAATTTTCGTTGAAATCGGAAAAACGGCCTAGGAGGAGTTCGAAAAAGTAGGTTTTTCATAAAATTCAAAATGGCGGGAAATTTTTCATGACGGAAAATGACGTCATAGGGTGCATTCGAATCGTCTTGAGCCAAGGAATCAGTGGACATAAGAATTTTGTTTCTAGGTCATACGGTTCAAAAGTTATTAGCATAAACGATAGTTCAACTTTGGACAGTTGGTGGCGCTAGAGATATTGAGTTAGAGACTTCAATTTTGCTATGGTCAATGTTTGGACTGTCCTTAATGAGTGTGCCAACTTTCATCATTTTCCCGCATACGGTTCTATGGGCTGTCATAGACTTCCATGACGGAAGAAGAAGAAGAATAATAATAAAGAACCGGAACAAAAACAATAGGTGCCTCCGCACCTTCGGTGCTTGGCCCCTAATAATAATGATAATAATAATAATAATAATAATACATTTTATTTTAGGCGCCTTTCAGATCACCCAAGGTCACATGATGTAGGCCCACAAAATAACTGATGGATACAGCATGTATTATAACACTGCTACATTAAACAACATACTCTTATCAATTGAAGTGACGTATTCTTACATTTCATGGTTTCATGGAGTCATAAAACTTTTTAAAATCTATACAAACAACAATAATCAAAAGCAGGCTTTCATTTATGGCTGTCCTTTTTGCTTTAGGCTAATTTCAAGAGCAAAACGAACTATCAATTTAGTGTCATCAAGCGTTACAGTATATTTAAATTATTTTATGAAATGCACAATATATTAAAATGGACATCTGCTTCCAGAAAACTTTATTGTTACAAGAGTTGCTAAATATAGCTTATATATAATAGATTCTGTCTCAAGACTACAGACAGGAATCAAGTATATCGCTTTATATTCATATTAATAAACCAGACAGTAAATAACAGTAGTAATGTTTGAATTTAAATTATGAAACAACTTCCATTTGAGCTGTAAAGCCGCTTTACGGAAGACAATATCATTATTCAGCTTGTAACAATCTTGTTTTAATCAATTTCAAATGCGGCAAAGGTTATAAATTATTAAAACGAATTCAGTTCTGCTGTAAATGAGGCAATAGTGTCTTTATGTAGATTATCTCGATTCATTGTTGATTCAGTTCAGTTCAATAACACTGTTGATGATGGTGTCATTAGCTTACGGTAATTAAAAAAATTTCTCTTTGATGATGGTGTCATTAGCTTACGGTAATTAAATTTTGTTCTCTTTTAATAGTGTTTATGCAGTTAAAATTATAATATTACCAAAAATTAAAAGACACAAGGGTGAGATATCCTCCCTAAATTGTTTAAGAAAACCATATCTATTCAAACTTTAAGGGCAAAAGTATGTTGATAGGGTTCAATCTATCCATGGTAAATAAAGTGAAGCCAGTAAATAGAGGTTTCAAAGTTAAGTTAATTTGAATAATCATTTGCTGCCTAATTTAATTACCAGTTACTAATAACTAATATGATTTCCATCTTTTAAACTTTTGAGTTTGATATTAAAAGAAATGAAGGGGACATAAAATGCACTGCACTGAGACCAAGGTTCATTAATATGATGTAATCACAGAACTTAAAAAGAAAAAAAAAGTGACTCACATTCCCTGACACTACATTGCCCTATATTGAGCTGATGGTTGTGACACCTGCATATGTTTTCATGAGTCATGTAGTTTTTAATAGATCAGCATATAAGAGAATACAACAGGTAAAACCAGTTGGCTTTCTGCAACTTTTAGATTTTATACTGTGTTCTTTCTAGCTATTTGCAGGTTCATAACTCACAATTCCAACTTTTTTTTCTCAGAATTGTGAGACATTATGATTTTTTTAATTAATCAAGGAAATAATAGTGACATACTATGGAGAAAAAAGATTCACATTAACACATGATCTCTCAAAAACATTCCTTTAATGACATGGGGGAAGGGAATGTTTTCAAAATTTTCCCAAGTAAAACCAGTACAGCTAGATCACTGAAAAATGATCAAGAAAGTCAACTAGCTAGCACATTTTACAAGATAGATTGTTTCAATCCAGCTTTATGCAACAAATTTTGTTCTGGCTGTACAGTAGTTCTAGAAGACAATACTGTAATTATCCAGCTTCAGCAAGTTCAGTGTTGATAATTTATCTATACAGCAGCTCTGGAGACACATCATTGATTCAGTCAGTATTCAAAAATTACTACTACTACTACCAATAATAAAAGAGAACAAACAGTTTTAGACAGAAGAACTTTCTTTTACATATTTTTGTAGTAGCCTGTTCATGACTCACCTGTTCTTCTATATGTTCTCTTTTTCCCTAATAAACTCACAAACCATCATCTTTGAAACACAATACAAGTATGTTCTTTGAGTTTAAATATACACCACTTAAAATGTCATAAAATTTTATCAAATACTAAATTGATCAAAAGTGACAGTAAAGATGCTGAAAATTTTGCATTAAAATAGAGAACCCTAATTTTAAATAATAACAATATTTCACAAAATTACTGTAGTAATATTTTTTTATCAAATAGATTCTGCCTTGGTGAAAAATCTTTTTATGGTAGTCTATATAGATATCACGTTTTTCTGTTTGATACCAGGACAAATAAATTTTAAAATGATGCTTGATTTCTTACCCAGTTAAAAGCAAGAGATAATAAAAAAATAAAGTCTGTCAATTAAACAAAGTTCTGAACAAAATGATGGCCATGCCTCTGTAAAGGACATTGCAATTAAATACTTTGATTGGTAAAGTTTTTAAAATAAGGCTGCAAAAAAAAAAAATAATTTAAATCCAAAATATAGCAAAGACAATAATGTTATGAAAAATTTGTACAAATTTAACATTTAAAAATGTTTAACATTTTTATTTTTATTCCTGTGATGCAACTAATTACATCTTTGATGTCACAATTCACAGTTTGTTTTACCTCACAATATGTTGTTCATAGCATTTTTAGAAACAGTAAAGATCCTGGTACAAGGAAATAGTGACTCTTTGAAAAAAAATCACACAGTTCATTATCCCTTACATACTTACCATTAATTACATGACATCATCATCGTCTCTCATGGCTCAAGGGAATGTTTTCCATGAAACTATTATGTTTGCACATTGTAATAAAACTGGTAAAACCAGATCACTGACAATTAGTTTCACATTCAGGATTGGTAGCAGTTTAGTTTTCACAATGTTTTGTAAGTCTGTCTCTGTCTGTCTGTAATCAGTTCAGATTTCCTCTGTACTTCTGTCTCCTTGGTTACCAATTATGTTAGTCCTGTTCAAGTGTCTTGTTAATTAGTCTTGTTTGTTCCTCAGTTTGGTATGTAATTTAGTTGTCTGTTGTTGTCATGTTATACCAGGTCCCGTTCCTTTTTTTTGAGAGTTTTTTTGTTTGTTAAACTTGATGTAAAATAAACATATGCTGCACAGATCCTGTTTCACCCTTGCCTTCAGCCTGCGATTGTGACAATGAGCAGGCATATTTATTCATCACATATTTATTTCAGTAACTCTGTCACTCTGATAGAAAGAGGAATATAAATAATAACCAAAAAATACTAATTTTGCACAACATTGATGGAGGTAAGTCAACATATACAAATAAAATGAAAACAAAATAAAAATAGAGGAGTACCGCCACTTTGTAGTAGTAACCAGTTAGTGACTCAACTGTTCTTCTTTCATACATTCTCTTTTTTCCTAATAAACTCACTAGCAAAACCATCTTCTTTGAAACACAATACAAGTATGCCTTTAGAGGTTAAATAAACACTATTGTTCAAATGTCTAGAAGGAGAAAGATTTTTTTAAATACTAAATTGATCAAAGTGACAGTAAAGAAATTCAGCTTTGAAATCACAAGAATGTATCTTAAATTAGAAAATAATTATTTTAAATAGAAATAATATTTCACAATATTACCATATAGGCTACATTTTGATAAAATATTCTGCCTTGGTGAAGAAACGTTAATATTAAAATGTAAATATTATGTCTTTCTGATGATATCAGAGTAAATTAACTTTAAAATTATGCTTAAAATAATAAGAGGGGAGGAGACAAAGATTATTAGACTCACTGGTTATATTTATTGTTTAGTTGATGTAAAGTAAGAGGCTTGTGAGGGGAGGTTTGTGAGAGAGAAAAAGGTCTCGTAAAGAAAATGGAAGAGTTTTGTGTATTTTTAACATATTTAAGGTCAAATTCATGTAGTGTAGCATGCTCATTCAGTCCTGAATTGGAAACGACATTGTGGAAATCAAAGTAGAGACTCTTGAAATGTTGTGATGTGATAAAGTGAAGCAAGTCAAGTGACTTTGACAGGTGATGACTGGGTTGTGAACTGTAAATAGTGAGAATACAGGCTGTGCTTCAGAAACTCATGATGGTGGGGGCAAGAGCTCTTAATGAACATGACCACACCTGATTTATATCTCATTATACACCGAGTAAGGGAAACAGCAGTCAGAACACAGAACAAAGTATGAAATTTAACACAGCTTTGAGTGTTGTTGGAACCATACTTCTCAACATAGCAGGTAAGATCTTACAAAAGTTTTATATTTGTAAGCTTAATAATGTTTAAATGGTTGAAGCCGATTTAATCCCTGTTCACACACACATACAAACAAAATACCTGAAATGGTTGTTACAACAAAACATGCACACTTTTGTAACCTTATACGCTATCATTAAAAAGTTTGTGGTCAGTAAGGATTTTTGTTTTGGAAAAAACAACATTTAATTGAAGTGACAGTAAATACATTTATAATGTTACAAAAGCTTTCTATTCAGAGAAACTTTCTATTCATTACCAAATCCTGAAAAATTTTTACACAACTGTTGTCAACATTGATAATAATGATATTTATTTAGGAATCAAATCATCATATGAGAACGATTTCTAAGAGATCGTGTGACACTGAAGACTGAAGTAATGATGCTGAACATACAGATCTTTGCATCACATAATTAAAAAAAATTGCATTTTAAACTATAGTTATTTTAAATCTAACACTTGTTGAATGTTAGTGTACATTGTGATTTTCAGGGTCATAACCATCATTTCAGAAGTGAGGGAGTCAGATATGTCAAATGCAATAAGACTGCCAGTTTTTTTCAGACCTTTGTCTAAGTGTTTTTTTATTATTTAAATTTTAACTGGCAAAGAAATCAAACACACTGCTGAACAATAATCAATCATTTCTACTCTATAATATTTTTTCCTATATTGTCCTAATGACAACTGTATCTACTACAAAAGAAAGAAAAAAACTTAAATATAATGCAAAAGCCGTTAGTTGCCAGTTAGACTGCACTCATAGGCCTACATTTTATGGTTAAGAAAATACCCCTAGATCAGTGGTCCCCAACCTTTTTTTGTGCCGCGGACCGGTAAACGTGTGATAATTTTGCCGCGGACCGGTGCCCGCTCGAGATTGTTGACGGGGGGGAGGGATGGGGGGGTGCGAGTGAGATGGATGATAGGTCCGCGCGACCGCAAGCGATTTCGCAGACCGGTCCGTCGATGAAATGGTACCGGGCCGCGGAGCGGGGGTTGGGGACCACTGCCGTAGATGGCTTGAAAAACCAAAATAAATCACAAATAGTCACAATCATGTGTTTGTCTTCACATTTCATCACTCAAAATGTTTTTTTTATTCAGCTACAGCAATAGCTGGATGCCTTTGTCCAAATAAGGAATTTCCTGGAATGTCAGAAACTATTATATCTGTCAGGTGTGTGTGGAAGCGGATGAGACGAGAACTCAATGTGCAAAAAGATAAGGAACTTTATTAAACAGAAAAGAAACAAAAACTCAACAAAAACCACCTAAGGGGGAAAACAAGACTAGACCGATTTGACTTAGAAACTAGACTAAAGAGACGACAGGAACAAGACAGCAAGTATATCACCATGAAATGACAACGAACCAGCACAAGACAGCAAACACGAGGGGATTATATAAGGAGCAGATGAGGAGCGTAATGAGGTGGAAAAAGCTGGGGCATATCAAATGTAACAAGGGAACAATACGTGCGGAGTTACACGATTGACAGGACTAGACATGACTCGAACATACAGGTAATGTGGACGTGCATAGCCGTGTGTTCACATGAAATAAGACAGCACACAGCTAGTGAATACACAATCTACGCGCGACACGAAACACATGAAAGCACGTGCCCGATGTAAACACGAACCGCGTGCTAAACACTACACGCAGACACAAGAGAGCGCAGCCCAAGCAAAGCCCGAAACCGCACCCACTTACATGACATAGCAACAACAAGGATGACTACACGTGCTGTGAATGTCCGAATCCCGACACAAAACCAAAGCCGAACAAGACCAAAGTCTCGGGATCAGATAATCGTAACCAGCACAAAATACGCTACACAGACAAGAAAGCGCACGACTCAAAAGAGGGTGACTCAGACAGGACAGGGTTCCTGGCAGAGGGCCAGGGTTGAGTCGAAGGGATGAACCAGGTAGGCTCCGGCAGCTCTGGAGACCTGACAGAGGGCCAGGGTGGTGGAAGAGGGACTGGCAGCTTGAACAGGTCAGCAGGGCTCGACAAATCCACTCGCCCGCTCGCATTTGCGAGTGAAAGCTCGGCTCGGACGAGTAAAAATTTGATAAAACTCGCCCTTTCGGGCGAGTTAGATTCTTCAGATTCCAATACAGTTTTTCCATCATTCAACTGTTACTACATAGAAAAAACTTCAGGCCGTATAACACTCGTAAAATATGCCAAACAAGAGCAGAAAATCGACGACGGGCTAGTAGTAGCGATCAGATATACGATTCAGTTCTAAAGTTTGAACCACGAATCACGAATGTAGTATTTACCTCAGGGGTCTCAAACATGCGGCCCGCGAAACGATATTTAGTGGCCCGCGGGACCATATGAAAGTTTAATGTAAGTGTGGCCCACGAGTTTTGAATGAATAGCGCTTTACCGCGTTGTGTGTGTGTGAAAGGTTCCCTTTTCGTGCGAGCTGGAGCTGTACAGGCCAACCAATCACAGTGGAGTACAAGACTCCCGGGGGCCAATCATAGTGGAGTAAATGACTCCGGGGGCCAATCACAGTGGAGTAAATGACTCCCGGGGGCGGGGCATCAGCCGGGCTTGAGGCAGACAGAGAAACAGCTGCTCGTGTAATATCACATTTGTCAAAGCCGTCATAGAATTATTATTGAGCATGTTTGACTTTGAGCTGGACGAAGTGAATGTTACTGTTATCGGCGTTGGATTTAGCGTCATGCGGATTGTATTTGTTTTTCCATCATTTGAAATGGGCTGATTTGCGGGACATCGGTGTTATAATATAGAAAATAAAATCCAGTAAATATCGCCTCCGTGGCTGCATCCCATTGTTTGTATATAGTACATTTATTAAATTTATCTCCATAAAAATGATCTTCAGATTCACTATCAGATTAATTATATTGTTTCTGGGTTCTTGTTGCATTCAACCAATAAATATTTGGTTTTGCAGTATATCGTGTTTTTTACTTTAATAACTATTTTTGTCTGTTAAAATGCAGGGCGAGTGCTTTATGTGAAGGGCGAGTAAGTTTTTAGGGTCACTAGTCCTGCAGGGCGAGTGACCCTGGAATAATTCATCGAGGCCTGGGTCAGGCAGGACAGGCAGCAAGGGTGGAGCCGGCGGATCAGGCAGGGCCTCTGGAGCAGCAGTGGGCTGCTCGGGGACGCCCTCCGTTGCTGTATCTAGTACTGCAGTGGGCTGCTCGGATGGCGCCGGCAGGGCCTTTTGCTCATTAGTGACTTCTGGGGCTTGCAATCACCAGATTGTTAAACTTGTGTAAAAGGTGACACTGAGTTTGCAGGCAGTACAAAACATTTTACAAGCTTTATACATGTTTATCTCTGTTTCTCCTCATAGGTTCTCTCAGCCAGTTAGATGGTAAGTTCTCTTAATGACCAAACAAATTTTATATGTTTATAGGGCATTTTAATCAGAAATTCCAACATTTTCTTTCCCATAAATAGTATGTGGCCGAGCCCCTCTCAACAACAAGATTGTTGGAGGTGAAGATGCAACAGCAGGGTCTTGGCCATGGCAAGTCAGCCTCCAAAGTACCAGCTTTAATGGCCATTTTTGTGGCGGGAGTCTAATCAGTAATGACTGGATTTTGTCTGCAGCTCACTGCTTCCAAGAGTATGAAGTTTGAAGCTTAATTACTCAAGCCAAAATTATACATTGATGATCGTCAATTTAAAACTGACTTTGCCTATTCACAGCTCTTCCATGGGTACCATTACGATCTACATGGGACTTCAGACACAGTCAGGATCAAACCCTTTTCAAGAATCCAGGACAGCGAGTGAAGTCATTAACCATCCTAACTATGACAGTCAAAGCAATAACAATGATATAGCGCTGCTCAAGCTGTCATCTTCTGTGACTTTCTCTGAATATATTCGGCCAGTCTGTCTGGCTGCTGCTGGTAGTGTGTTTGCTGCAGGTACAGAGGTCTGGGTCACTGGATGGGGCCTGTTACAATCTGGAGGTGAGCAAATATTCACTCGCAAATACCGTGTAACCCCTTTGAACGGTACATTGTTTTTATTATAGATTGTACATTATCATACATTGTTTTTACAACTTTTGATTTGTATATAATTCAAATCCCCTTTAGTTGGTACAGTTTTATAGGTTACCACTAGAAGGTGGTTAACTGTGGTATGTCAAGTGAGTCGAGCATAGTAAATTACAACGAAGAAGCAGCTGAAATTTCTCATGAATCCACCGAACTCTAGCTAAGCTGAGATGGTACACATACAAACTAACCGGGTAGAAAACACAAAAAGGCTTTTATACACTTGGACACAAGTATTGCACGCACACACACACACACACACACACACACACGATCCTGAAGGACTATTGAGACTTTCTTTTCTTTTTTTCTTTGTTCATTATTGGATTGTTCAAACCCACATAAACGTCGGCCTCAATGTCAAAATGTTTTGCTCTTGGTTCATGGTGTTGAGTGGGAACCAGAGAAGTGTGGAATTGTTGAAATTGTTTTGTTCAAGGTTTTGATTTTATGTAATTTGCCGGCAGTAAATTCATTGTATTTAATACTTACTCTTATTTGGTTGCTTCCATATTATTACTATAAATCTCCATGTCCATTAAAATTGTCCTCTGGTCTGTCACAGGCACACAGATTCCTAACACACTGCAGGAGGTGATGATACCAATTGTGAGCAACAGTGACTGTAATAAAGCTTATGGTGGCATCACAAGCAATATGATTTGTGCTGGATTAACTAAGGGAGGGAAAGATTCATGTCAGGTAAGACATCAGTCATTTGAACCTTTTCTAACTTACAAAAATAACGAATTCATTTTTGGGGTCAGCTGCATTGAACTTTCCATGACCATTAGCAACCTTTCAGGGTTTCTAGATCCAAGAAACAAAATGAAAAAATTCTGTAATATATATATAGATATATAGCTATATAGATATAGATATACCGTGGAGTTCACTTATCTCGACTCATGATTAACTCGCCAATCCTATTATGTTGACGTTTTTGAAGTGGAACCGCCAAACTCCCTATTTGTCTAAGTATTTTCTTGTGGGTTATGTCGATTCTTTTGTCGCCGAAATCGAATATCTCGAGCACAAAAGAGGGACAGAATCGCCACTTCACATGGTTATCTCGTGACTGAGAGTTCACTGCGCATGCGCAGAGTTCGCGTTGCACGTGGACCGCGGTCAGTGTTGCCAATTTAGCAAATTTTCAGACCACTCTAGCACAAATTTTAAAAGAAGCGATTAGCGACAAATCTAACAACTTTATCTGGAGTTATTGGAGACTTTTGGAGACTTTCTTAAGTGAAAGCACATATCGTTCTTACTCTTCTCAAGGAGCAGCGAGTGCTGCCGCATCCCAATCCCAAAGCACTCACAGGTGGCCCAGTCCTCATGCAGCAGATCCGCCCAGATGCAGGGAGAGCAGGAGATGTTCACTCCTCCACATGCAAATGAATTGCGCATGTGCGGAAAGCTGCCGCTGGCTGATCACACACACACACACACAAACAAACACACCCTGCTTATGTTCTGACGTGAGCTCTGTTCAGCGCCGCTGCGGATTGAAGAACCCGGTTATTAAAAGACGGGGCGAAGCCGAATTTGTTGAGATAGCACATTAGACAGACAGAACGCAAGAAAGTATGCAATCTAGTACAGCGTGATGACCTCACAAATATGTTATGACTGTTTACGTTGTGAGCGAAAATGTTTGTAATGTTGAAGAATATAATTAAAGGTTTGTATCGAGAATCGAAGGTGTTTTTTATTGTATACTGGTAAATTTCTGCTGTTAGTTGGTGCACATATGCCTTTTGTTGTTAGCAAACATATACCGTGTATGTACATTTTTATAGCATGCCGATCGCTTCATCAAATAAATCGCCATATTCGGTGTTGGTTATCTCGCTAAACGGTTATTACACTTTGTTTGTGCAGAAATTACTGCAATTATATCACTCATTATGATAATATAAAAAAAAGTGTATTTACCTCTAAATTCCTGGATTTTAACAATCAGTTTAATCTAAATTTAATTCTTTATATTCTCTCGCTCAAATACAAAACTGCAGAACATGCAAAGATTGCATACATCGCTAAACAGGTTATGAACACTCTAGCTAAGATTTAAAATTTATTGACTATTAAAATGCTGCACGTTTATGTAACATTTATCACAGTGTGCTTTCAATAACGTTAACAAATAATGTCAGAAAGATTTCAGTTGTGCTGTTGTTCATAAAGGGCAGTAGTGATGTTGTGCAATGAGGATGTTAAAATCGTAAATAGTGTCGCAATGTGAAGTGAGCCAGTGTCATTTACTGCCCTTACCAGTGCCTTTTTTATGTACACAATATACTGATTCATTAGCTCGGTCTGAATACTCATGTTCACTCATGTTCAATACGGTCTGAATACTCAGTTTTTACAATTCGAAAGAAAATGAATTTTGGGTCAAAATGACCCCAGGAGAAGATAAGGCCATATGTACTGAAAATTATTTTTAATAAATACTGTAATTTAATAAAGAAAAGTCCATTTTGATTTCATATATTTTCAGAGATATAAATGTTAAATGTTTATCTATGCAGGGAGACTCTGGAGGGCCAATGGTCAGTAAGAACGGCTCCCAGTGGATTCAGTGTGGCATTGTGAGTTTTGGTGAAGGATGTGCTAAACCCAACCTTCCTGGTGTGTACACAAGAGTGTCTCAATACCAAGACTGGATAAACTCTACCATGAGCAGCAACAGTGGATTCAGAAGCTCACCTAACCTGCTTTTATTTTCCATTTCCATTATTCCTTTCATCTGCTCCCTTTGTCTCTCTTCATAGAAATAGTTTGAATGAGAATTCTCAGGGCTCTTTGATTAAGAGACAATCGTGCTGTTGGAACTACAAGTTCCCAGAAAGAGATATTGTAATTTATTCTTTACATTTAAATGATGTACTATTGTTGGAAAGATATTCTTTTAGCTTATGATTTTTATGTAGATTTGCTTCTTTTATACAACAGCTTGTGACAAAACTTAAAAAAAAACAAGACCTGAACTGTAATGTCAATGTCTCATGATGCAAAGAAAAGGGATTAATTCAAACTATATCATCAAATAGCCAGATCTAAATCTATAGTCTAAAATATACTTTATAATCAAACAATCATAACAGAGTCATTTTAATTACCTCATCTCAATAGTACTGATCTGTGATTTCTGCCTGACAACTACAATATTGTACATTTTATCAATGTATAAATAATTGTCTCAAAGAGTTTTAGCATTGCTGTGAATAAAAATGTAACTAAATAGCCCTGAAGGTGGTTTATTGGTTTGTAATCATAGGGGAACCACTTTAAACCAAAAAACAAAACACTTTAAATCTACAACAAAACGGCACACTCTTTGGTGCAAACCATAGGAACAAGGAGCAACGGAAAAAAGGGGGGCTTCCACACAAGGTGAGCAATCCACATAATGTCAACAATCGACCAAGACAAGGGAAACACAAGGGGGTTTTATACACAAGGGAATGACTTACACCTGGGGAGACTAACGATATAAGTGACAAACAAGACAGGTGCAGGAAGGGCACAAGAGGATACACACAAAGGACCCAGAAGTTAAACAACATGACACACCAGACAGGACGTGACAAATGACCTCACCCACAGGAAGTGCACCAGAACTAGACACGACTGACAGGAAGTGTGACAATGACCTTACAGGAAGTGCACAGGTGACACAACAGGCAACGATACCACCCATCTTTAAAGGTGCTATATGTAGAACAATAAAAGGTGCCACATGGCATTTTTTTCCTCCAACAAAAAAAATGGTGTTCAACAGTATTAACAGTGATTTGTTGGCTCGTAGTCAGCTCTTTTGGTTCAGTAGATGGAGACCAGTATTTTACTGTCTGTGAGTTAAGTTGTCTGTAGCCAATCTTCAAGCCTCCGTCCTTTTTACCCACAAAGAAGAAACTTGAAGCAGCAAGGGAAGAAGGTGGATGGATGAAACGTTGCTTCAGTGCGGAAGAAAGCCAGTTCTTCAGCTTAGATCATCGTCTGTTGAAGCTATTTGACTATTGCTCTTGCGTTATAGAGGCATTTTCTCAGTTTTGGCTTTTTATTGAATCTGCTACAGTTTGATTTACATTTAATGAGCATGTTTTGCGTACGTGGTTGTGATTTTACTTTACTATGGTGTGTGAAACAAACACCAAAAGCCAAGCAATATAAATTTTTTGATATATACGCTTTATCATTTTTATATTTCTTTCTTGTAATTTGCGGGTTTATAACTAACAAGTCTTAACTAACCTACAACTTATAACTAACAAAACTTTTTTTCTCAGAATTACGAGACATTTTAACTTTTTTAAGTAATCAAGATTCTGGTACAAAGAAATAGTAGAGACATACTTTGGAAAAAAATCATAGGCATGCAGTTGATTGTACATTTCCTTGTCTCTCACATACATACCTTTAATGACATGCCATCACGCATGACTTAAGGAATGTTTTTCCTCACTGACAAATGATCAAGCAAGTCAAGTCAAGTCAAGTTCCCTAGCTAGCACTTTTGACAAAATTGATAGTTTCAAAGCAGCTTTACAGTAATAACACGAAAATAAAATGCAACAAAGTTTGTTTCGGCTGTATAGCAGCTCTAGAAGAAATTAGTGTTATTGTCCAGCTTAACTAAGTTCAGTGTGGATTAATTTCATTTAGTGAGATTTAATGAGCTCTAGAGACAAAACATAGACGGAGGCAAGTCAGTGTTAAAAAAACACAAATTAAAAAAAGAACAAACATTTTTAAACAGAAGATTTAAATATTTTGGGACTCAAGTTTTTAAAATAAGTCTCTTCTGCTCACCAAGGCCACATTTATTTGATCCAAAATACAGCAAAAAACGTAATATTGTGTGAATACATTTTTAAAAGCAATGAATTCCTGTGATGCCACTAAATGCAACTTTTGATATCAGAATTCACAATTATTTTTCCCCCCGCAATTTGCAGGTTTATAACAACTTTTTTTCTCATAATTGTGAGACAAAGGTACAAGTTTTAATAGAAATAGTAGCTATAAATAGTAGGGACATACTTTGTTAAACTCACAAGCATTCAGTGGATTATACACTTAATTATCTCTCACATACATATTTTAATGACATGACATCATCATTGTCTGTCATGTGTTAAGGAAATGCTTTCCAAGAAAACTTCATGTTTGTCCATTGCAATAAAACTGGTCAAACTAGATCACTGACAATGAGTAAGTAGTCATCTATGCATTTTAGTAAATTTTATGAATGTCACTCTGATAGAAAGAGACAAATCAATCAATCACAACATTAAAAGTATTATATTTATTATATATTTAAAACAAAAAAATAGGACTAACATTTTTATACAGAAGATTTAAATAATTTTCTTTACATTTTTTTAGTAGCTGTTCATGATTCAACTGTTTTTCTTTCATACATTCTCTTTTTCCCTAATACACTCAATAACAAAACCTTTATTTTTAAAACACAATATTATGTTCTTTGAGGTTAAATAAACACTATTGTTCAAATGTCTAGAAATGTCTTTATGAAATAAAGACATTCATAATGCTGAAAATTCAGCTTTGTCATCACAGGAATAAATACCACTTTAAAAGATACTAAAACAGAAAACAGCTGTTTAAATAAAAATAATATTTCACAATAATACTGTAAGGCTATATTTTTGATCAAAAATATTCTGCCTTGGTGAAGAAACATTTTGAATGGTATTGTAAATACACATGTCTTTCTGATTGATACTGTCACACTTAAGGAGGAACGTGTGCAATGCGGAGAGGAGGGACGAGGAGAAGCAGGTTCCAAACTAAACTCTCTTTATTGAAAAACGGGAAACAAAAGACGAACATATAAACGGCACTCAATGGGGCAAAACTCATAGAAACACGGAGAACACGAAACGACATCCAAACACCCGAAGACAACATTCAACATGAAAATAACTGACAAAGACAAGGGAAACATGAGAGGGATTTAAACAGGAGGAGATGGGAATAAGCTGACATGACTAACAGACTAACAAGACAGGTGTAGGAAGGGCAACGGAGGTACACAGAAGGGACCCGGAAGTGAAACATGACGTGACCGTGACAGCAACATGACCAGACCATGACAGATACCAGCACAAATTAATTTTAAAGTGATGTTTGATTTCTTAGCCAGTTAAAAGCAAGAATTAATAAATAAAAAAAACTTGTCAATTAGACAAAGGTCTGTTTAAAAAAAACTGGTAGTCCTGTTATATTTGACATTTCTGACTCCCTCCCTTCTGAAAAGCACAATGTACACTAACATTCAAAAGTTTTTTAATGTTTTTAAAAGAAGTATCATCTGCTCACTAAAGCTGTATTTATTTGATCCAAAATACAGCAAACACGATAATACTGTGAAATATTTTTACTATTTAAAATTACTTTTTTATTTGAATATATTTTAAAGAGAAATTAATTCCTGTAATGCAACTAATTGCAACTTTTTAAATCACAATTCCCAATTAGCTTTTCTTCTCAATTTGTAGGTTTATAACTCACAATTCAAACTTTTTTTCTCAAAATTATGAAACATTCATATTTTTTTGAAATAAGATTCTGGTACAGGAAATAGGAGGGACATACTTTGGAAAAATATCACAAGCGTGCAGTTGATTGTACATTTCATTATCTCTCACATACATAAGGAAATGCTTTCCAAGAAACTTTCATGTTTGTCCATTGTCCATTCTAGTGACAGTTGAGGAGATTCTGCCTTCCATGTAAGCGCTTTGAGAGACTTTGATAAAGCACTATATAAATGTAATGAATTATTATTATTATTAGTGGTGCTCGTTGGCGAGCACTACTATTACTATCTTACCAAGCCTATAATAATGATGCTGAAATCTTCGGCGCGCTACTGCTCCTAGAGCGGTTTTCCCAGACTCATGAATGAGGCATCAAAACGTGCGGCCGATTGAGGAGAGGGGTGCTCTATTTTCACTAAGCGATCGGGGGTACGATGTTTGCCCCAGGGGGCGGAACAAAAAACACCCCCATAGACGTCCCATTGAAACGAAATTTTGACGATTAATAACTCAGAGCGAGGAATTTGTAAAAAGATGAAACTCACCACATTTGTAGAGGCTGGCAGGCTCTGTAAGAACATACCACAAAATGGGGTAAAAGTTGCACCCGTGGGGTGCTAGAGCTGCCCAAAAATGCCCCTCGGTTTATTATTCTTATTCTTCCACTTTTTTTTCGGCGCGCTACTCCTCCTAGAGTGTTTGTCCCAGACCTATGAATGAGGCGTCAAAACGTGCGGCCTATTGAGGAGAGGTGTGCTATATCTTTTCTAAGAGATCGGGGGTACGATGTTCGCCCCAGGGGCGAAAAAGGAGCGAAAAAAACCACATAGACAACGCATTGAAATCAACTTTGACGATTAATAACTCGGAGCGAGAAATTTGTAAAAAGACAAAACTCGCCACATTTGAAGAGGCTGGCAGGCTCTGTAAGGACATACCAAAAAATGTGTTAAAAGTTGCACCCCTGGGGTGCTAGAGCTGCCCAAACGTGCCCCCATAGACATCAATGTTAACGGAAATCCTAGAAGAGTATTTATACGCGGTGCAAACGACTTTGACGATTAATAACTCGGAGCAAGAAATTTGTATAAAGACAAAACTCGCCACATCTGAAGAGGGTGGCTGGCTCTGTGAGAACATACCACAAAATGGAGTAAAAGTTGCACCCCTGGGGTGCTAGAGCTTCCAAACTTTCCCCATTGAAATGAATGGGGAAAACCGTCCCATGAAACACCATCTACTATGTGCATAGGGATTTTGAATTGAACATAGCTCTGCAGCACAGCCTCACAGAAACAAGGGGGAGGGCTCATTTTACTCAGGTGACCAATGAGTGTCTCAGGATCACTGGGAACGTATTAAGCCACACCCTAGCAACCATTTAGAGCACCTTAGCAACCCATCCCATAGACTTCCATTCAAATTGATCGACTCCTATCTCTGGATAGAAAAGTCATAGAAATTTGAGGGTGGGCTCGTTTGACTTGGGGCAGCAAACTGCCAATCACCAACGTCTTCAACACTTCCTAGCCACGCCCTAGCAACCATTATGGAGCACCTTAGCAACCAAATACAAAGTGAGATATCTTCAGTTCTGAATGTCGTAGAGGCATTCTGGTTGGTTTGTATCGTTCATACTCACAAGGAGCCTTTGGAGTGACATCAATGGCAGACGCTTAGCCACTCCTTAGCAACTAAATAGAGTACCCTAGCAACCATTTAGCCAGACCTATATCTCTGCATCAGAAAGTCGTAGAGACATGGGGGTTGGGTCTATTTGACAATCAGCCTTTGGAGTAACATCACTGGCAGCTGCAAAGCCACTCCTTAGCAACTAAATAGTTTACCCTAGCAACCATTTAGCCAGACCCATATCTCTGCTTCTAAGCGTCATAGAGACATTGGGGTTGGCTCTATTGACTCATGCTAGCAAACAGGACTTCCTACATGCTACATATGCTCGCAGTGAATAGCTACATGCTAATAGTGCCTAGCTAAGTGTTAGATTATGCTAATAATGCCATAGAAACCACCCAGAACACCAGCCGCACCAGGCCCGGGGCGGATTTTGCCACTGCGAGCACCACTCACATTTTCTTCAGGAAATGTACATTCTAGTTATTATTATTGCAATAAAACCGGTCAAACCAGATCACTGACAATGAGTTTCACAGTCAGGCTGGTTGGCTGTTTAGTTTGCACTCTGTGTGTCTGTAAGCAGTTCAGTTTTCCTCTACCCTTTCCTCCATCTCTTTGTTTATGGATTAAGTTACAATTCAGGTGTGTCTTGTTAATTAGTTTTGTTTGTTCCTCAGTTAGGTGTGTATTTAAGCACTGTGTTTAGCCATGTCTGTTTGTCTGTTGTTGTAGTGTTATACCCGGTTAATCGGTTCTGATAGTTCTGATAGTTATTGTGTGTTTGATCATTATTCTTGGTGTAAAATAAATATATGCTGCACGTAGATACTGTTTCGCCCTTGACTTCAGCTTGCAGTTGTGACATTGAGCAAGCAGTCATCATCATTTATTTTAGCCAATTATATAAAAATGTCTGTTAGAAACAGAAAAAGAAACAATAACAATAAAAGTATTAGTTTTACACACCATTGATGGAGGTAAGGCAGTATATCTTTTTTTTAAATAGAACTAACTTTACATTTTAGACAGAAGATGAAAATCATTTTCTTTACATGTTTTCTTTGTTGTAGTAGTCTGCTCGTGACTCAACTGTTCTTCTTTCATACATTCTATTTTCCCCTATTTAACTCACTAGCAAAACCTTTATCATAGAAACACAATATTATTATGTTATTTGAGGTTAAATATACACTATTGTTCAAATGACTAGAATGAGACAGATTTTTACATTCTAAATTGATCAAAAGTGACAGAAAAGACATTTAAATGCTGCAAATTCTTTTTGGTCATCATGAACAAATCACATTTCAACCGATATTAATATAGAATAGAATTACTGTAGGCCGGAGGAGACAAAGATTCTAAGACTGATTGGTTACAGACAGGGAGGTTTATGAGAGAGATAAAGATCACCTAGTAAAAAAAGGAAGACTTTTTGGTATGTATGACATATTGAAGGTCAACTCCATGAAAATGTATCTTATCGAAATCAAAGTAGAGACTCTTGAAATGTTGTAATGTGATGATGTGTTGTGAAATGAAAGGTGGTAATTGGTCAATGAATAATCCTTAAAATGCCTGGGTTGTGAACTGTAAATATTGAGAATACAGGCTGTGCTTCAGAAACTCATGGTGGTGGGGGCGAGAGCTCTTGACGAACATAACCACACCTGATTTACATCTCATTATACACCTGAGAGTAAGGGAAACAGCAGTCAGAACACAGAACACAGTATGAAATTTAACACAGCTTTGAGTGTTGTTGGAACCATACTTCTCAACATAGCAGGTAAGATCTTACAAAAGTCTATAGGCAAGGATTAGATGCATTAAGCTGAGGTGACAGTAAAGACATTTGTATTGTTACAAAAGCTTTCTATTTCAGGGAAACTTTCTATTCTTTAACAAATCCTGAAAAAAAAGGTTACACAAATGTTGTCAACATTGATGGTATTGTTATTTATTTGGGCATCAAATCATCATATTAGAATAATTTTTGAAGGATCATGTGACACTGAAGACTTACGTAATGATGCCGAACAATCAGCTTTGCATCACATGATTAAATAAAATATATTCAAATAGAAAAGTTAGTTTAAATCTTAAACCTTTGAATGGTAGTGTACATTGTGTTTTCAGAAGTGAGGGAGTCAGAAATGTCAAATATAACAGGACTACCAGTTTTTTTCAGACCTTTGACTAATTGACAAGTTTTAATTTTTTCTATCTTTTGCTTTTAACCAGCTAAGAAATCAACTTTGAACAATCATAATTTTTACTCTTACTCAATTTTTACTATTACTCTCACATTTTTTTCTTACGTTGTCCTAATGACAATTTTATCTGGTACAAACACTTGTGCATTAAGGCATCATAATAAAAGCATAATGTAAAGGCTGTGCGCTGCATTAATCATAGGCTTATAAATTACGGTTAAGAAAATACCCTGAGATGGCTTTTTATGGATTTTGTTGTTCTTTTCAAAAGAAGGTTGTAGCAAACTAAAGGCTCGTGGAAGAAGGAAGAAGGAACCAATTAATTGTAATAAGTTATGACATATATAAAGTAAGATGTCTTACTGGAAACTGCTATGGTGGAGCCATTGCTTACACCATTTACTCTGTTGACTGCCATTGTATTTTTTTACTTCATTATACTATGAAGGTCGAGGGCCCCATCAACTGTTATTCTTATTTTTGGGTGAACTATCCCTTTAATAGGATAAAGTATTCATACCATTTATACTTTTAACCGGCACTGTTATTTGCACTGTCCATGAAGCGGACCTGTTTACATTTCACTGCCGGTTGTATATTCTGTACTTAACTGTGTATGTGACAAATAGAAATTATTTTTTATATATAAAAAACAACACTGATTTTTTTCATGTGAAAGTATTATCTTGATTCATGCCAATGGCATGTTTCAACACATCTGTAAAATGTGATACTGAGGTTGCAGGTAACACAAACCAGTTTGTTAGCTTTGTACGTGTTTATCTAAATGTTTGGTCTCTATGTCCCCTGACAGGTTCTCTCAGCCAGTTAGATGGTAAGTTGTCTCTTGTAATGACCATACAACTTTTGTATGTTTAAAGGGCATTTTAATCAGGAATTCCCCTGTTTTCTTTCCCATAAATAGTATGTGGCCGAGCCCCTCTCAACAACAAGATTGTTGGAGGTGAAGATGCAACGGCAGGGTCTTGGCCATGGCAAGTCAGCCTCCAAAGAGCTAATAGCCATTTTTGTGGCGGGAGTCTAATCAGTAATGACTGGATTTTATCTGCAGCTCACTGCTTCCAAGAGTATGAAGTTTGAAGCTTAATTACAACTCAAGCCAAAATTATACATTGATGATTGTGGATTTAAAACTGACTTTGCCTATTCACAGCTCTTCCATGGGTACCATTACGATCTACATGGGACTTCAGACACAGTCAGGATCAAACCCTTTTCAAGAATCCAGGACAGCGAGTGAAGTCATTAACCATCCTAACTATGTCAGTCAAAGCAATGACAATGATATAGCGCTGCTCAAGCTGTCATCTTCTGTGACTTTCTCTGAATATATTCGGCCAGTCTGTCTGGCTGCTGCTGGTAGTGTGTTTGCTGCAGGTACAGAGGTCTGGGTCACTGGATGGGGCGTTACACAATCTGGAGGTGAGTGAATATTCACTTGTAAATACTGTAAATCTCAGCAATTGTCCATTAAAATTGTCCTCTGGCCTGTCACAGACATACAGATTCCTAACACACTGCAGGAGGTGATGATACCAATTGTGAGCAACAGTGACTGTAATAAGGCTTATGGTGGCATCACAAGAAATATGATTTGTGCTGGATTAACTCAGGGTGGGAAAGATTCATGTCAGGTAAGACATCAGTCATTTGAACCTTTACTAATAAAAATAAAAGATAAAACACCAAACAAAAACAAATGAACTTTTTCTTTTTGGGGGGGGGGGGGGGGGGGGGGTCACCTCCACGTTACTATTAGCAATCAATCAATGTTGCCAGATCTAAGTAACAAAATTAAATCAATGATTCTAGTCCAAAAATAAAAACTCAAAATATGCCACTCCTGCATGTTTCTCAAACAAGATATTTATTTTGTCCATTGTCAATTGATTGGATCTTTGTGATTTGCTACACTGTAAAAATTCATGGGTCTTGTAATTTTCATAATTTTTTTAAGATGATCATTAAAAATAATCGGTATATTTTATGAATAAAATTGTGGTTCAGTGTTGTTTAGAAAACATTACGAACATTTCACGGATAAAATCAAGAATTACATTGCCCTAATTCTTTCAAGGAAACTTAAGCAGTTTTGAGGCTTGAATTGAGGAACTGATTAAGATTATACAATTAAGGAAAGAAGGCTACCTATTTTAAGAGAATTAGCTCGATTATATTGCTTTATTTAGAGACATCAATTGCTTTGCTAATGGCTGGAAATGGAAAAGAAAATATTGAAATTAAGTTGTATTTTTAGTGTTTTTGACTGAAACTAAACATCTGTTAATGTTTAATGAACTTATGTCTGAAATTGGGAAGAGCTTCTGTTTTGTGAAGTTTTGATAGTTATCATTATGCAGAAGAGTAGAACTTATGGTTAGGTTGTGAATGTCCTGGGAAGTTGACTTATATTGGATTAAATAATGATTAATATTTAGTGCTGTACTAGCAGCATACAGTCTGTTAATTATTATATATAACTCAAAGTCAAATATGAACAAGTAAGTTCTTTTCACTTTTATTCACACACATTTGAGAATCAACTTAAAGTACAAAGAAGTAAAAAATCCCGTTCACATTTCACTAAAAATATTACATCCATTACGTCAAAATAATTTAGGAGGTTTATGTGATTTCTTTCAGACAGATTCTATTTATTAAACACTTTATTGCTGTAATTGCATATGAGTGACAGGCTGTGCTGCCATCACACCAGTGAAAGACATCAACGGAGAAGAGGTTAATTTACAAGAGGAAGGGGAAGTTATTTTGATCTTGTGTGTGAGCCACAAATTATTCTCAAAATTACACAAAGAATTCAAATTACACTTCTTAACTTATTTTGTGCAGAACACATATTTCATGCTGATAATATTTTTTTCTTTTTAATGCAATTAAAAACCTTTTTTACCTCTAAATTGCTGGATTTTAACAATAATTATAATACATATTTCATTCTTCACATTCTTTTGCTCAAATACAAAAATGCAATTACAGTACTAGTTAAGTTACAATCAAAGAACCCATTGATGACCCCTTGTGGAAAAATAATAATACAGTATAAGACTTCATTACTATTGCCACTAGATGGCCTTATTGTAAGGAGAAAATTAACTGGACCACTGGGAACAAAACTCCCATTTGAAGTAAATTTACAGTGTAGATACATTTCTTATATTTAGACACTGCAAAATGTTTTAGAAAACATTTGAGCATTTTTTAGGGGCATTTTACATTTACATTTATTCATTTAGCAGACGCTTTTATCCAAAGCGACTTTTTTTTAGACATTACAAAATAATTATTTGGAAAAACCTTTAAGCATTTTTTTTGACTGAACAATGCGTTAATGATGCTGGTGTCTGAAGCATGTGTGAAACTAAGGATGCATCCCTCCCTAAGCTCCCTAGTTCAGTGAAGGATCATTTTAAGGGCTGTCTCAATCGTAGAATTCTTCCACTGAAAAGTTCACTCCCTAAAAAGTCCCACAACGCATCGTGAAAACTAGGGAGCATCGATGCTCGTTATGTTTCCTTAACAGAAGTTCTGAAGCACAAAACAAATCATGTGAGGCAACTCATTACACAACGAGACACAACAGATAAAAATAAAATAAATAAATTATATAAACCATTATTTTACCATATTTCAGCATAAGCATTGCTAGACAGGTAAAGAACATTATTGCTAACATTTAAAATTCATTTACGGCTGAAATGCTGCATGTTTATGTAACAAGTAATGTTAGAAAGGCCGAGTTTGGAGCGCATGTGCAACTTTCTGTCAGTCATCATCAGCCAAGAGCTCGGAAGGTGCAAACTGTACAGCATGTGCAAAGTGTGCGTCAATACATAAATACAACACAAACCCACATACGCACTAACTCATCCAAACTCCTGTAAAGCCAGTGTATTGCTGTGTTGTATTGTCAACAAATAAACCCTGTTTACATGAAACTGATCAAATCCAGTGTTCTGACCGACACTCCATTGAGGAAACTAGATACAGACTATCGCCTAATACAGTCCGACATTATTAGTCATTCTATCAAACAAGTAAGGTGTTTATCACAATGTACTTTAAATAACAATGTCATTTACTGTCCTTACCGGTGCCTTTTTCATGTACATAATATACTGATTCACGAGCTCAGGAGCGGATTGAAACACACCATCTTCTTTGAATTTTTTGACACTGCCACTGAGATGGTTGGTGGTGGATAGGTTCCCAGAGGTGAGAATGCAGTCAGGTGCTTTAAAAAACTATATCCCTCACATATATCCATCACTGTGTTCCAGGATGCTCCCGAATCCTCTACTTCTTCAACAAGGGAGGAGTTTCAAGTGTGACAAAGCTGTGACGAATTTTTACAAATGGAAAGAAAATGAATTATGGGTCAAAATGATCCTAAGGGAAAACGAGGACGCGTGAATTTAAAATAAAATGATAATAAGTGTTAATTTTGAATTCATTGTGACTATATAACTGTATATTTTCAGAGATATAAATGTTAAATGTTTATCTATGCAGGGAGACTCTGGAGGTCCAATGGTCAGTAAGAACGGCTCCCAGTGGATTCAGAGTGGCATTGTGAGTTTTGGTGAAGGATGTGCTAAACCCAACCTTCCTGGTGTGTACACAAGAGTGTCTCAATACCAAGACTGGATCAACTCGCATGTGGGTAGCAACCACACAGGATTTGTTGATTTTAAATCCCATGGATTCAGAAGCTCACCTAACCTGCTTCTATTTTCCATTTCCATTATTCCTTTCATCTGCTCCCTTTATCTCTCATCATAGAAAGATTGATAATTCTCAGGGCTCTTTGCTTAAGAAGACAATTGTGCTGTACAGTTCTCAAAAAAGCGATATTGTCATTTATTCTTAACCTTTTGAAAATTACTATTTTTGGAAAGATACTCTAATTATTTTTACATAAAAAGATTGTACACTTGTGAAGTTCAACAAGCTTGTGTCCTCAGAATGTTTGAATAATGAGGGTGCAGTTTATGATGATCTAATTATTTTCCTCACTTTGGGTCAGAACTGATATTGCTTCTTTTATACAACAGCTTGTAACACAACTTACAAAACAAGACCTTCTCGGACTTCCTAAGTTGTGAATGCTTAAAGATTGATTTTTATGTGAAGGACTAGGAAAATCCAAAGTATTACATTCCATTCAGTAATAAATGAATACACTATTCAGGATAATGCTGAAAGAGTTACTCTGTACTGTAATGTCAATGTGTAATGATCCAAAGTATAAATATATACATAAACTATAGTATCAGATATACTTTATAATTTTAGGGTTTTTATTTACCTAACATCATCAGGTAATCTGATCATATCCTCGTCAAAGTTACAATCCTGCTTCAAGATTGTACACAAACACAAAACACAATGCAAAACAAATCGGTGCCTATGCCATGAAGGTAAATCAAAGATGTTGTCTTCGTACATCTTTAGAAATTTTTGTAATTTGTACGGTTACTTATTGTATAACACACAGTATTATACTGCTAGTTCTCTTTACAGTAAATAACTGTGCTTCCCTTTGCATCATGGGAATTATATGTGATGTCAAACACCATACAGAGATTTACTGTATTTTTTTTAAATTGCTGCATATTACTGTATTTGCCCTAAAGGTCTCTCTTGGTTTTAATTTTCCTCATTATTCTGCTATAACAACCTGAGGCATTGCAAAAAATACAAAACTGTTTATATTGTTTTGTAAAATATGATAACGATTCACGCTTAGCTTATATTAACATTAAATTAACTAATTAGAAATTCTGTTTAGGTTGTAATTTGGCCAGTAGGACTAATGAGAAAATAACAAAAGTTTAACAAAAGTTTAACAAAAGTTTGGTGGCAAACAACTACCTTTTTAGTTTTAGCATTAGTTTGTTATAGTTTAATTTAATTTATTATTTACTGCAATTTGTCAGAGTGTGTTTTAAAGGCAACTGCAACAAAGTACCAAGAAAGACATTAGAATCACAACCATGCTAAGAGTGATCCTGCATGATTCTTGGTAACAGAACAGCCTGTGATTTTGAGAAGTTTGTGTATTCCATATAATGTATGCCTGTAAAAGTGTCATTTCTATGTCTATTTCAGCGAAATTATTTTATTCAGCATTTGCTAAGATGGATTCAAACACTTTTGCTTCAGAAATCTATTTTTACAATTTGAATTTCAGTACAGTATCCGGGTTTAATGGAACGGAACAATGAAAATCTTCAGATGTATGTAATGAATAGACAGCGGACATGTCTGAGGGCGTTAGAATGTTTGTCTAATTTAAATATATCGAACTGCCATAGCACGTTTATTGTTTCTCAGAAGCAACAGAATTGGTAGGGCTTATCAGTTATAATGTAGTATGTAATACATTTTAATAGACATATATATCTTAAGAGATACATTTTAAAAGCTCTAATGGTTGTGTGAGGAGGAAGGAATGCACAGAGCCAACATAATGAACTGAAACAGGTTCAAAAGAACACTAAATATGCAAGCAAAACGCTACAAATGGCGAACAGGAGGAGAGCAGGGTGAAAATTAAACATTATACATACATCGATGGACAAAGGCTGAAGGAAAACACAGGGTACACAAGGTTGAATGAAGGAACAAGATACAGCTCACAAGACTAACGAGGTGATTGATGACGAGACAGGTGGGTGGAAAAATACTAGGAGAGCATGGGAGGAACCAGAAAAAGATGGAGACACAGCACATAACAGATATGCCCCCTCCTAAAAAGACGCGACTTTGCGCCGGAAATTGACCAACTGAGGAGGGAGGGGGACCAGGAGGAGAATAAGACAGAAACATAGAACACTAAACAAGCATGAGGGATTGGCACCCGGGAGCCCAGGAAAGAGGAACCAGTTAGGGGGGTCTCAAGGGTGGTGCCGGGAGCTCAAAGGTTCAGGGGAGTACCGGAGTCCCAGTAGGAGACACAGGGAGAGAACACGAGGAAGCAGGAAGTAGAAAAAAAGACATGACATACACATAACTTAAGCTGCTTGCTGGCCGTTTGACATTTTTTATCCCCAGATAGTAATTGCTGTTTAATGGTGAACATAAATGTTGTGAGCATCAATTAGTGCTGGGAATCCCTTTTTTTACAACTACAAAATTAAAGTTTAGCTGGTGGTCAATTATTGTGAGGTGGTTAATTATGAAAAGAGAAAGCTTTATTAAAAATACTAAAACAGTACATTTGCAAACTATTTAATACATTTGTGTTTGAGATGCAAACATAATTATAATGCATTAAGTCCAAAATAAATTCAACACAGTCATCAAAAAGTGATATCACATTGCCATATTTAAGTATAATTATAAAAGTATAATTAAAGTTATGCATACATCATTTCTTTATTTATTAAGATGATGAAAACAATCTCAATCTGAATTTTAAGCAAATGCGTGGTTCCACTTAAGGGTTTTACAGCATAGTTTCAATGCAGGGGGGGAAAAAATCGATTTTTAGAACCATGTTGAAAAGCGGTCCACTTAGTCAATTTAGCATTACTAAAAAAAAAAAAAATAGTATTTTCATTTGCTCGCGAGAATTTGATCGACAGCGCTTTGAAAGTAAGTACCGTTTGTAAGACTGAGGTAAGAATATCAATACAGATGTACAGTAATGCTATATTTTATATTAATATGCATTTATATTATAAAATATTTTTTCAAAATTAATACAATTTATTTTTTAACTTTAAAAAAAATAAATAAAACGTTTTTAAATAATCCCAAATCATGTCGACAGAATTTTTCGTCGAGGTTCGTCACCGCTCAGTTTTTTGTTGTTGCGTAGAGTAAATAAAGTTTTTGAAGACCTTACCGCTCTTTTTTCCTCCTTTTTTCTGCTAATAGGCTATGCCTGGATGAAGTGAGGAAGACAAAACTTGTTATTCACCCAATAGCCTTGTGATGTCATTCCAGTATTTTGTAGACAGACACACATTTATGTAGAAATTATGAACATTTCCCACTTCAGACCGACTGGCTTCTGCATGTTCACCTGAAACTTTCCTGGATCCGCCATTGCGCAACAAGGAAAACTACAAGGAATACTACAAAAATATATTTCCAAGAAATTTCAGCGGATGAAAAACTGAGCAGTGAAAAATTACAAGTGATCTAGGAGGTTATTACTGCAAATGCCACTGTAAACACGGCATGTTTGTCCCTCACAACCTTACCTGTCATGCTGCTTCTCTGAATAAGGTCTATTAAGCTGGTAATATGTGAAAAAACTGGTTAGATGATGCTATTATTTATCTCTTACACAAATCACAAGTCATTTAGAGACTTAATAAATCACCAATCAGTTCAATACAAGATGATGGATCATATTATATTATCATTTTGGTTGTATACAATCATAATGCCTTGCGGAACTGATACTGGAAAATAGCTCTTTTCACAGACTGATGACTATGACTATGTGAAAAGGGTCCATTATATGATATGGTGTGAACACAAGATATAGGCTTTCTGTCAGTATAAAACAAGTTAAAATGTTCTTAACCATTTTATTTTGTTTCAGGACAGGTGTAGTTTAAATTGTAAAAGTATTGCATTTCATATATAATTTCACTTTTATCTTCCTTTCAGATAATTCCTAGACATGAAGTTTCGCCTTAAGTTATTCCTGATTGGGATCTGTATTACTGCATTGGTTGTTTACACTTTACAGTATGGATTTTTGGATCTTACAGAGGTCACAAACGGACTGTTTACATCAGGGTATGACAGGATATGTGTTTGTCTGTTTTTAATTTGGTTGTTCTTCCTCTTGTTGCATTGGAAAAATTGTTTCATGTGTGACCGTTTTGTCTTTTTAGCAAAAGGCACTTCCAATATGCAGCCTTTCCTAAACTAAGGTCAGTTGTTGGCCATTTATTCAGAATACCAGAGACTTCTGATTCAATAGTGTATTACTTATTGTATTACTTATGTACTTTGTGTGTTACCATTCATAAAGAGCCTTTCCCATTCAAGGTCGCTGTACAAGACACAACATCAAACAAACATCATATAATACATATACACATACAAATATACAGTAACTAAACGGCAAAAAAAAAAAACACCCTCACAGGGAGTGTTGGACGTACTTTGAGAAATATATTAGTTTTTATTTGAGATTTGAATGAGGATATAGTTGGAGCATCATGAAGAGTAAGAGAGTTTCAGAGCCACAGCACTCAATAGTCTACCAGTCATTGTTGAACGACAAATATGAGGTATGATGTATATCTTATCTGTGATATTTACCTTATTTTTTCAAATATGGCCTCTGCATTGGACCATTTCCCAGTAAAAATCGCTCGTCATCTTGTTCCTGTGATGGATTTGCTATGCTTTCGCAACATGTGGAAGTGAATGAACTGGAAGATCTTCAGAGACGTCGGTTGGAGGAATACCAGAAACATCAGCTTAGGTCACAAATGCATTCCAGTTCCTACCACATCCGTTCTCTTTACTCTTAAATTCAGTTCTGCTAAATTCTAAAAGTTCTAATTCTGTTTTTCTTAGAATGGGAACAAAGATGGACTCAGTTATTCTTGCCCAAGCCAACTCGCCCCTCCAATATCCCTCCCATGGTTTTGTAGTGCCACCTCTTACAAAAAGAGTGATACCAGGTACAACTCTTTCCTTCATGTAATACATGTTTCATATCTCAGATGTGTTTACTTCAAGACACTGCTTAGTTATCTCAAACTGTTTTGGGATGATAGACGTTAAACATCGTGTATTCAACATCAGAAGCCAACGCAGGTTTTAATCATTTACTGTCTCCAAACTGAATTAGAAGAGAAGATGTAATGAAGATGTCATTATTCACTGTTTAATGAAATATGAATTGCGAAACTTCTCGTTATCACAGGTTTGGCTCTGCATGCACAAAGAAGAAGCGTATATAAGGTTTGTTTTTAAATTTGTCCTTTGGGATTCTCTGGTTTCATATTCTCAGTAAAGGTGAAGGTCTTTTCATTTTGCAGTTTGCTTTGCAAGGGGAAACAGTCCAAATAAATATTTTATGTGTTCTCAAAATGTAAACTCAAAACAGTTGGTTACTTTTTTGCAATAGAAGAAAATTAATGAAGAATACACGCAAATCTATTCATCTACCACTTTTGTGCAACAGGTGTGTTTGAGTGTGAAGAGTGGAGTGCTCTCAGTGGAGGATGTTCTGGATGGACAGCAGGTGGATGGACAGGGTCAGAGTAAACTGAACATCTCATCCAGCAGCCTCACACAACTCAACGATCTGCTGTCCAGAGTGACCTACACCAGCACCATCTATCATATCAAGACTAAAGATCTGGGTAATGTCAGCAATGCCCTATTTGTCCATTAAGTTCAAAGAATGGACGTGAGCTATGATATTAAAACATTGTCTAGTCTAGTTTATTCTTTTAGTTTAGAACTTACATTCAACTTACCTTTTATTTAAAAAAAAAAATTTTTTTTTTCCTTTTTTCTTTTGAGGACCATGAGGCCAGATTTCCGATTTTTATCAAGAGAGAATCAGTTCCTGTTCTTTATGACCCAGGGACAGGTAAGAAAAAAAAATCCACAGATTAATCTTCGTTATAATCTTGATTTGGTGTGCCCCCCCCCCCCCCCACCTTCTTTATCAACTTAGATGTTAACTCACAGGTAACCATAGCAACCAAGACTTTCTTGAGATATGAAGAGCTGAAAATCCTCATCAATAGTATCCGGCAGCTTTATCCCAAAATCAAGATCATCATAGCAGATGACAGCCTGACGCCAGAAAAGGTGAATGGCGACAACATAGAGCACTACATCATGCCTCCTGCACAGGTAAATATGTTTTTAAGATCACATCACAAAACCCACTTTTAATACCAGGTGGAGAATCTACTCCAGCCAATCATGTTCCTCATATTCATGCGTTTTGGACTGTTACAGATTTGTGTAAAGTCAAGACAATTTACTTTATTTACGTAGATCTTTATATAATACAGATTGTTTCTGTTGTAAAGATCATCGATTATTAAATTAGTTCATTTCATCTATAAAAACAAAAAAAAAGTTCAGTTCTCATGCAACAATGCAGTCAGATTTTGGAAGGACTTCAAATTAAGTCAAGTATGTTTTTATTGTCTTTTACTATATAGTGCGTATACATTGGAGGGAAATAGCATTGGAACATGAGACAATACACAAGACTACATAAATGCAATGCACAACAGTGTGAGATTAATAATATTGCTGAATTGCATATAGTAACATTGTATAACATTATGTTATATATACGGTTGTTGCAGCCATTGATTGGGAAAATGGCAGCTGGAAAAGGAAAACACTAAATCTGGAGTGAAAAATAGCCACATATAATCTCCTCAAATCTCAACTCGTTTAATGGATTTTTTCAAAAAAGGTAATTACGTTTCAGCGTTAATCATTAACTGCCACAGTTCACATTTTCAACGCATATTTTTCACTGAAAACAATGCATATTTTGATAAGTTGTTTGATAAGTTAAACACGACGAACCGACTGATAGCGGTGTAGTTTATATGCCAGACCAGTGTGGGGCGCTGTAATTCTGCCACAAATAATACACTATACACAGAGAAGAAGACTGAGCATGCGCATTGTTGTTGCTGTTCAGTGTTGCCAGATTGCTAGTTACCTTTGGTCACGTCCGACCGGAAAAAAATGCATTGGGCTAGTTGATAAAATTTGGGATGGTTTTTGATGCATAAAATCTCTCAACCTTTTTCATTATTTATAAGAGTACGCACTTTGGGCTGGTATTTTTTTAAATGGGAGGGTTTTAAGCTGTAGTTGCGCTGGAATCTTCAGTCCAATCTGGCAACACTGTTGCTGTTACTGTGACGCAGCCGACACGTGATGTGATGACATCATCGGTAAACAAAAAATATACGGATTGGCCGTCCACACGATACCGCAAGGGTGTCAGATTCAGATCTATCCACTTTAGGACCCGGTATAAAAAGAGAGCGGATTCAGTCTCCCAAACCGCCGGATCCGTGTGGACGGAACGCCAATCCGATAAGAAATGTATGCGGATGCAGTGATCCGCGTCTCCGTGTGGACGGGCCCTTAGTGTTAATAAATTAAGTTAATAAGTTAATAAATACTATTAATGTCTTACTAACTTCTTAGTAGCCTACCTGTGTCACAGTTTGAGTTTAGATTCCTTTCAGTTTCAGTCCATATGCTTCTTCTAACTCAATCACCTGCTTCACCTGACCCTTGTTTGACCCTTCACGGGTTCCCTTTGTTTGGTTATGCATTTATCCCCTGTGTTCTTCTTCATTCTCTGTGCTTTCTTGTAATGTGAAACGTTGTATGTTTCGGCCATCAAAGTTTGGTCATTAAAAGACATTTATCTTGATTTTCCTTTGGTGCCGTTTTTACACATGCGACTGTGACAACCTATAGTTGTTATTAGTTAAATGAGTAAATGAGCGAGCCTGGTGTGAGTGTTCGGTGTCATCCTATAGTGATGGGAGTTTCCTGTTTATTTTGTATATAGTCTGTGTTTCACAGCCTTAAAGTTCCCTTTATTAACACCAAACTACACATTTTCCTGATATCATGTAGAATTATCATCAGTCAGAAGTAAATGCACATTTACTTGTATCTGCAACATATTTTGGTTTATTTAATAAAGCTGATGAGGCTGTAAACATTTATACAATTATTTTGTAGGCATCGCATTTTGGATTTTAAATACATTAAAACTTGGCCTCCTTCACTTTGTATAGATGCTTCACTTTTTAGTTTTTGTGGCTGCTTCAAGAGAATGTGGCTCCAAAATGACTTTTTGTGTTAATCAACATTATTCCATATAGTTGCTCCGTACTGAACTAAACCCAAGATATTTCTTTATCTGTTTTCTTAGGGCTGGTTTGCAGGCAGGAATCTGGCGGTTTCTCAAGTCACCACTAAATACTTCCTGTGGGTTGATGATGACTACATATTCAATAACAATACACGGATTGAAAACTTTGTAGAGATAATGGAGAAAGTTCCAGATCTGGATGTGGTCAGTTAAGAGATGATGAACTTAGAGCAATGAATTTTCACTGTGTGATATCTGTTTACAAACTGTTTCACTTACAAATTATTATTCAACAACTTTAATATAAAACACATCTAAATTCATAAAGAATATATGAACTGAAAATAAAAAAAACTGAAAATCTCTTGGTGGCCTTATAAATGTGTTAGGATTGAAGTTAAGACATATATTCTTTAATGGATTTGTATACATATTGAGAGAGAGAGAGATCTGTATTGTATTCATATTGTTTGATTTAAGGTCCACACACATTCCTGGAGGATCTTGCTACATGTTAGAGAGCATTGTATGTTTGCTGAGAGGGACTAAAGGTTGTGCTAGAATCCCTTGCTTTTGCAAACTATTTTATATGGGGTGTTTTATACACATTGCCAACAATTTAGAATACTCCACATTTAACATTACAGTAAGGTTAAGAGAAAATCTGTGTGCATATGTTGTGTATTAGGTGGACAACAGATTTTTACTCACTCTTTCTTTTTAGGTTGGTGGTGCAGTGGAAGGAAATCAATTCTTTTTCCGTCTTCAGTATGAGGAAGGAATGAAGAAGAGGTTGGTTGTATCAGACGTTTTCTTAGGAAGAGCCATCAATCAGTCCCAGGCTTTAAGAACTGCTTCTTTGTAGACGGCGTCGTCAACTACTTCCTGGCACGGACAGATGCAGTGCGACGGGTTGGCTTTGATCCGTTTCTGAAGAGAGTAGGTCACACTGGTGGGTGTTTCAGGTTTCAGATTAACATGCATGATTGTCAGTTGAGATTATTAAAATATGTTATTACCTTACCTTACGTTTGCACAGCGTGAAACTGGAGGTTTCAGATATACAGTGCACAGCATAAATGAGTACAACCCCTCTGAACAAAGACAAAACATGTTTCTTAATGATCAATAATACAATTTATGGAAAGAGGGACCAATTTAAATGTATTAAACATATAATTAATAAAAACAGAGAAATAAATGTCTTTAATATCCATAAAATAAGTAAATTAGTCAATTTTGTTTAAATAAAGGCTTGAAAATGAGCACATCCTTAATTTAATTCAACAAATGTATAATATTCTAGTATGCCCTCTATAATTGTATATATACCCATTTCCTTTTTATTTCAGCCACAGGATTTACGGCGTCTGCAACCTTTTGCCACTCAAGTGCCACACAAAATCACTTTCAAGAACATTTTTGTTCAGTTTCTTGTGAAAAAAAATCCTTGCTTGCTTTTCCTTTCCTTCAGTCTCTCCATTCTCCAGGCTTATACTACTTCAAGCAATATTTGAAACTTTGTATTGTGAGCACTCATGTATTGATAAATTGCTTTCTGTATTCCTCAAGATGTAAGTTGCTTTGAATAAAAGCGTCTGCTAAATTAATACATGTAGATGTAAATATACTTACTAAGTATATGGTTGATATCCAGTGTAGATTTAGTCTTCTTGAGTAACTTTTTATGATTGCTCATCATCTTCTTTCTCCCACAGAGTTTTTTATTGATGGTCTCGGAGATTTGCTGGTTGCCTCTTGTAAAGGACTTACTGTCGACCACCAGAAGAGACGCAGGCAAAGCAATTACAGGCGATATAGGTTTCCAGGAGAAAGTGATGCAAAAAAAAAATTGGCCCATCATTACTTCAAGAATTATCTGAAATGCATAAAATACTGAGGGACTTTTGAAGAGAAATCTGACCATTCTCCCACAACAGAAATTCAGCCAGTGGAATCAACCATCAACAAAACCAACAACTGGTCACTGTGACAGTAACATTAAATGGACATCTTTGATTCTTTTTGACCTCTAAAAGGCGAACATTAGAGTAGCAATACATACCTTAAGTTATACTACGAAAGTTTTAGGGGTTGATCAGGTACAAGGTTATCCTTTTAAGGCTATTGTACCCATAAAGGTAACATTTCCAGTGGTATAAATATAACCGTTATATGCTATGAGAATCTTACTTCATCTAAGAAATGCTCAAAAATGTTTATAGAGTGTTAACAGTCAATCTAGATTTAATTGATATTTGTTTTAATTTGGAGTCTTTAATAGGGCTTTAAGCACTAAACTAGCTAGAACTGTATTTCTTTTCATTGGATTTATTTGTGTTGAAATGAAACCCATTGTTTATGTGAATATTAGATTGGGTACATATACTTGAAAAGGCAGTCAGTCAATTGAAAATGAAAAGGTTAAAGAATCTTTTATGTACTTTGTGTTCTTTGTGTCTTTCTGTTTAGTGGGCACCATTAAATGTCATTTAGCACTTGGACCACTCACATTCCTTTTCTCTCCATCATCACACATCTTCAGCAGTTAGTGTTCTTCTCATGGTTGACCTTACTGGCTTACATGTGTCAGCCACTTTGACTCATGTGCAATCCAGAGGCTTTATTTTCAAATATAATACAAAAATAAAGTAAAATAAAGTTGATAGCAGCCCTGTCTATAGCTAACCATCTGTTACAATTGTGGTGGAAAAATCGTTGATCAATTCTGAATAAGAGCCAAATATCCCAATTGTAATTTGTAAAGGTTTATTTTCTTGCAAGAAAAGGTCAACAGTCATTCAGACATCCGAAGCTGCCCTGCAGAGTGTGGCAAAGAAGGGAGGGCTGCTCCAGCACTTATATCTCTAGTCAAGGCTAAAGGCTCAGTTGTAATTTTCCATTCCTTATCAGGAACACATTACCCTCTCTATACCTCAAACATATTTCTTCAGACTTATTATATTTTACTTACTAGTTCTACAGAATAAAAATACAATTAATGTTACACAATAACAATAATGTCAAGAAACAAAATATAATCATAAGAAGGAAAAAGAAAACATATCATTTATAAAATTCCATCACACCATCCATTACTGTTAAGCACACTGAATCACTTCATCTGCTGAATGAGGGTCTTACATTTTGGAATGAAGAGGAGCTTGATTATGTCAGACAGTAAGCAGGAACATCAATCAGTGACTGGTGTGGCAAGGCGGATGTTGATAAAAGGTTTAGGTTTCAGTTTTTTTAAATCAATTACAGTAACACCTTGAGATACGAGCGTCCCGAGATATGAGCAATCCTTCCGCTTTGACATACGAGTAGCTTGCAGCTGCCAAAGCTTGGTGGTAGAGCAGCCCATACCGCCTCACTCGTTCACTTCACGTGCTCGGGGACTAAAATGAAAGTGTTTGCGCGAGCACAAATAGTCGAGAGAAGTTGAATCGCTTGTAGGGAATGTTCGCGCTCGTGCGTAGATCAGTTACCGCTCGCGGATGTAACTTCCGTGCTTGCAAACATCAGTTTTGCACTCGTTTATTTTTGGCATGGATTTGTCGCCGTAGTTGACCTCCATACGCATCTACCGCGAGTCTTCCATTTTTGTGTAATTTTCGTAATCCTCTCTCCTCCTCACATGCCTATATTGTGTCTCGAAAGTAAGAACTCAATTAAAACAACAGTTTTTTTTAATCACAAGAATCCTTATATACTATAATGTTTTGTGTGTGTACGTCTATATAGCAATTAAAAACATCACCCTGCCAAAGTCGCTAGTACTTAACTGTTTTACACTCCATCACATTTGGCAAGTGTCAATGACAAGTCTTGACTACTTCCATGTGTTGATGATTAAGATTAAGATTATTAAATATTAAGCCTCGTCCCGGCTAAATTCCTATTTATTTGTTTCCAATGATTCAACTCATCACATGATATACACTGGTAAAAGAATGATTAAAGCTGATATTTGTTCTGTTGGACACAAAAAGAGACAATTTGAAGAATATTTTACTCAAGTTGTTTCAATACAATTATAGTTATAAGATAGTTAAAAATGAGTCTGAAGTCTTCTGTATTATTACAATAGCTTCCTTTAAAGAACAGACCAGAAAAAAAGATGTCGCTGTTAATCTTTGTCAGGTTTGATATTATTCACATCAGATGACACACAGGGAACAAAACATCTTACCTATTTGTCTCTGAAGGACCATGGTCTGAGATATCCAGCATGTTATTTTATGCAATTTATTTTAACAATTGATGCAAATGATAAAAACACTTGATCCTTTTAAAATATTTTAATGTTTTTAATTATAATTATTAACTTAATATTTTTAATACACTTTGATATTTTTTAGGTTTTACTGATAACTGGTGTTATCAATTTACTGTTTCGGCGCATTTTAAACGCATTAGGCTACAACTCAAGCTCACTCAATTTCACGTGGTACCAAATCTATCCAAACATTTATCATTCACAGTAGAGAAGTGTTTAACGCATCCGAGATGAAAGTGTTCACTGTTGGATCACCTTAAGCTTTTGTAACCCTTATTTCTTGATGCCGTGTCTCTTTCCGTGGGTCCCATGAATGAAACACGGGTCACAATGGCCATGATTCACGTTACTTTAATATTTACAGCCGCTTAACTCGCTGCAACTCTCTTCTCTTCCACACTAATTTTTACCCAGCGAGCAGCACAAAACAAACTTCTCACTAATATAATACATTTGCAAAAGACACAAAATGTATGAAAACATTTTTAGAGTATATTAACACTAAAGTAGATTATCACCAACATATTTTATTTTGGGGGAAAGAAAATATAAGCATTTAACAAATTAAAATAAATTAACTTTTAAGGTTTTAATTTAACTTTTAATTTAAGGTTACACTTTTATTTACTGATTTGACTGATGATGGTTATCATCTATCATAGCATTTACCCATCCGAGTGATCTGAAGACTTAAGTCTCCGTTTCCACTGAATGTACCTCGTGTAATCCCAGATCGCGCTAATTATCCGTGTGGATGCACTCAGATCCACAGGAGTCCGATATTAGGGAGAGACGGCGCTGATGAACGAGACCGTCAATCTCTGTGGGACAGCTTGATGTCAACATGAGCACAATATTCTTCTGCAATCCGTGAGTTCTTCTAGATCCAGACCGACTAGAGGATACGGCGACCACTCCGTCCACGTCAAGATCAAGATCCCCAGGTGAGACGAAAAGTGGGTGTAATACATCGCTGTTGAACTTACAGGTGCTTCCATTTGTCTTCCGTCCAGGATGTTGACAGACCGACGGCGAACCCTCGTGATGAGCGACGCGGAGGACGAGGCCGATGTGGAGGGAAGCATGACCGGCGTGACCAGCAGCACTGCAGGTGTTAGTCCAGTCACGGCTACTGGGGAATCTGGGGCGCTCCTGTTAAAACCAGGCTAACCAGCACCTGTCTCTGTCCAGGAGGGGGCAGTGATCAGACGCTGTCTCCATCCCTTAAAAATGCACAATTCAAATGACACATTTACACTTTCACAGACTTCCTGTGGGGATTAAAGACTTTATTATTGGGCCACAACCTTATAATTCATAATCAATCAATAACAATCCGATAATAATTGTAAACTGGGCTTTATGGGATTAATAACTCACCAACACATGAACGGAGAGGAGATGAAAGGGCAGAAGAGAGAAAGTACTGTTGTTTAGAACAGCGTCTCACGTGCAACTTCTCATAAGATGTAAATAAATAATATGGATTTGAGAACATTTCGGGTCACAACCCACAAATAGAGTCAAGCGCCTGATTGTGCTGCTCTAAATGCAAATCTGCACATTTCTGGAACTTCAATTTAGTGAATCTCAAATTACATGCCACAACTCATATAACATAACTCAGAAGCATATATACATACCTATTATATAAGTGGTTAAACATATCAGATACTGCAGGTCCAATTTGATTTTCTATTTACATGCATACAATATATGAAGACAATGGGAACAATAAAAATCAGGAATTGTACCCATACAGTCTAAGACGCTGAGTGATTGGAAGAGTTGTGTTGGCTACTATACCCTTGAGAATTGTCAATTTAACATCTATCCTAAAATTATCACAACACATTAACAACATTTTGCACAGTATATATCAACTCTCTAAGACTTTTTGTTGCTTTTTTGCAGGCAAACCATCACCACTTTATAGAGATTCTGATATCGATTGGGCACCAACTCTTCATCTTGGACATGACAAAATGAAACAGACCCCAACACCAGCAAGGGCGAAGAGATTGAAAGAGCGAAAAGAAAAAACTGAAAATTTAGAAGCTGTCAAGTCCTTGCTGTCTTTGAAGTATGAAGAATGGACATATGACGACATTAGTACTACACACAGTTGTGATAACACCCATGTTGACGAAGCGACTGGAGAGTCAGAGGAATGGGATTAGATTAAACTTTATTGTCATTACACAAGTACAGGTACAAGGCAACGAAATGCAGTTTAGGTCTAACCAGAAGTGCAATAGCAGCAAGTGCAGGATATATATACAATGGTTGCATACTGCTTACCTCTTAAGCTAACATACAATTGTATACATCTACCTGTAAAATTCTGTTTATAGTTAGAGACATCTGTATATTACATTTATAGTTCATATTAACCTGTAAATGCTGCTTATAGTAAGAGACACTTGTAGTTATATTTATAGCACACACTCACCTGTTATAGTAATAACCATCTGTATATTTATTGTACATATTACCTGTAAATCCTGTACATCTCCGTATCCTGCATATCTGACTAAATGTCAACAAACTGACCTGACAAGTGTTGTGTGGTTTATACTGTAAAATAATATCTCTATTAAAATGCATGGATAATTCTTGTAAGTCACTTGCTGGAGTAAAAACCAACAACAACAATATGAATATTTAGATCTAGATCTACGAATGAGTTACCCTGGCCGTGTGCAGACAAAGACCGTTGATTTCACACACCATGACATCGCGAACCCATCCACAAATAAATTGGTTATATGCTTCAAGTCCTTTATATGATTTTAACTGGTCCAGGGTGTACGCACTTGTTGTATACAAAAGAAAGTTTACTATGTCTGGGTATGTCACGCATGGCCACTTTTCAACATCCCGAGACCACCGCGGGTGTTTGCAATGGTAGTAAACAGTGTGTATGGGTCAATCTTTTCAATTAACGATAGTTTATCGTCATATCTCTGTTCCGAAATACTGTCCAATGTGTCACGATACATCTGCACACTGTTTAAATCCTTCTTTTACATTCTTTTCTTCTGATGACTTCTAACAATAAGGCAATGAAAAGTTACACCTCCAACATGGCCGCCAATACGCAATGACGTCAAAAATGTCACGTGACCGAAAACTATCTATTAAGCGTCTCACATCAGACATTGCAGATTATTGCTCTGTTTATATCTGCAGTCATCACACCTCCTGCAGATGGTCTAAGGCTTGTTCACACAAGAGAACAGGACCCTTGATATCTTTCTCCTCGTGTTTTTCAGAGTCAGTAGAAAGCTCTTGTTACTGTCCTGAGTTAATATGACTATGACGTTTAAGTGTTTTACTGAAAAAGCATGATAAACAGTTTAAACACTTTTTATAGGTCACATAAAGGTCTGTAAAGTTTATTTGGAGTTTACACAATTATCTTTAAAATACAGTTTCCTGATGGTTTAGCTGTGCAGATTAAGTCCATTGATAAAATTAAGTATTATAACGATTTCTGTTAGTGAGATTCACATTTTACTCCTACCTTGTGGTTTTGGTTCCGGAGGCCCCCTGAGCTGTTCAGAAATATGATTTTCAGAGGCTGCAGTGACTGCGAGATGGCTGCTGTAACTTGGATCGAGCTGAAAACAGACGAACGATCATCTGCATCACGGCCCACTGGACAGACCAGCGGAATGACTCTACGGTCCAGATTCCACTGCAGAAGAGCGGAGTCCACAACAACCGACGGACCACTGCTGATACTGGGACAAAAAAGTGACAAAGTGTGTGTGTGTGAGAGAGAGAACACTAAAAGGAATCCATTATGACACCACAGCCCAAATATTGATGTGCACAAAAATTTAAAGCAACAGTGACAAAACTGCAGTGCACATTTATAATAAACAGAGCATTATTGTGCGCTGGTGTGGACGTTAAGTTATCATTTATAGTTATCATTCTTGGTGTGAAAATGGCTGCTAAACCTGCTCTGATCCCGAGGGTCCCGCAGTTGTAACAAGACCTCTGAACTAAAGAAGGGCATCACATTGGCTGAGTTGTGCTGAAGAGCTTCTGTTAAAGCCTGGCAATGTTTCACCATCACAGTCCTGGCGAGGGAGGAATTAGTCCCAGTCTTACTGTTGCTCTCTTCCTCCATCTCAGGAGGCAATCCTATCACCACCACAAGCTTCATATCCATCCGCTGAAGGAAGGAGAGCCTGAAGGCCAGGCTCTGAACCATCTCACGGCTATCAAACACTGATGGATCAACCTGAGGACAATATAAAAATCAGCTTTAGATGTTAACTACAATTCATCATTGAGACTATCGAGTCAGAAAGAGTCTGCTTCTTTAAGACTTTGAAGAGGTCAGATATCTGCAGCATATAGCAGATACCCAATTAGGGTATCTGCTATAGGGTAAAAACAGTCTACCCAATTAGGTTCATTTTGTTTGACCAGTGATCCTGAAACAGAAAAAGGCTTCAATTGTCTGCAGTGTCAACAAACCAACAGAAAGGATCTGTACACTCGATCACAATTTGAGCAGCAGAATAGAGGAGTATTCAGATCAGTCTTCGCATAAAATATTCAAATTTGGCTTCTGATTAAACCCAGTTATGTGACATTTAATCTATATTTAGATTAAGATATAGATTTTTAAATAATTGATTAATAATGATATAGGCCTATGTAGCTATAAATATTTAATATATATTTAAAGTGTATTCAATTATAATCAAATTACTTGCAAGTGTAATTAATTTTATAGGTTAACTCACTGATTTAAGCATATCTTTATATTTTATACTTGATATGCAAGTAGACACAAATTTTCCAATTAATATATTTATACAAGTTTTTGCTTCTCATAAACATCTTTTAAGTCAATCCCTTTCATTTTATTGCTTAACTATACCAGCCACATTTCATCGATGAACAAAATATAATTACAGTTTTCTGAAGAGTTGAAGTACTAACTAGCAGTAGTATAAAAGTACAGCCTACAGATTTCAAATGTATGTTTTTATAAGCTACTAAAAAGAAAGTATTATGATGGAAAATGTGTAATTTGTATATTCAAATGTTTAATATTTTTAATGCATTGAAATGTAAATGTACAAAATAATATAGGGTGTATGTATTAATTCTAATAAACTATTTACATTATTATAATACAATATGAATTCATCAAAACTGCATTAGTTTATGTATATTCTCACGCACCTGCAGAACCGCAAACGCTGGAGATAAACTGGCTCGCTGAAAGTGTGTTAACCAGTATCTAGCCTCTCGTGGATCACCTCCAATTTGACTGAGAAAAGCCTTGACATCTCTGTAGATCAGCGTCCGATTGGGCCAGATGTTGAACTCACTCAGGGAGGCTCCTTTTAGGAGCTCCTGTTGGGTCCACACTGGGGTTTTACTCCCGTGTCCCGTGAACTTCATGCGCTGGTTCACTGTGAATAGTCTCCACTGATGATGATGATGATGGCTCCTCTGACTCAGGGCTGACGGTTTTGTCCAAAAGTGGCCCGCTGACCCGCTGAAAGCCATGACCATGGCCCTGCAACCAGATGAACCACTGTTGACTTTGACCATTGTGCAGAGGACTCTAATGGCGCCTAAAAGCTTTACCTTCAGCTGACCACAGGGTGATATGGCGCCTAAAAGCTTTACATTCAGCTGACCACAGGGTGATATGGTGCCTAAAAGCTTTACCTTCAGCTGACCACAGGGTGATATGGTGCCTAAAAGCTTTACCTTCAGCTGACCACAGGGTGATATGGCGCCTAAAAGCTTTACCTTCAGCTGACCACTGGGTGATATGGCCCAGTCGGGGCCACGTGGCTGAATCAGCTGTCAGGAGCCCGTTTCCAAGGAGAAACAAATTAAAATCATAATTTAAAGAGAGTAAAGCACATGAGGATCAGCTGAACACAATCAAGCAAACAAGGACTAAACAAGGGGAAGTGGTGACTGGAAATGAGGAGGCGGGACAAGAGGGACGCATGGCAAACACAAACAAAGACAGAGCCGTGTGCTCAAGCACAAGACAAACAAGGATACATTAAACAAAGTCAAAACAGACAAGAGTGTCAATATATCAGGGAGGATCCTGACAATATATGGATATTTATATTATGCTATCGGTTGCTTTCTTTCCCCAGAAACATTCAAGTGCACATATTACACAAGAAGTAAGCAGCAATTACAACGAAATGTACCACAACCTCATTCCATTCATTATTAAATGAACATTAATCTGCAAATCCAACAGATCACAGCAAATTCCAAAATGTGTCAATTGACAAACCAGTAACATAAATAACCATGTGTCATATACTCAATCTTCATGAAATGCAAGGAGAAAAAGAGAGAAAAATTGAAAAACATTACATAAACCTTCCCATTTTGTTTAATGCAACAGTTTAAGCACAAATGCATATAATTTGATACGGGACAACTTACAATGATCAGTTGTGCAGCTGTCCAACATCTCCATTTAATTCCATATTCACTTTAGTTTCTGTCAAAACAACTTGCTTTTAAAATGTTAAATAACATTTTATTTCATTTAGTTCATTTAAGGGCCTATAGTAACCCTAGGTAGAATCTTACCCTTACCTGTAAATAGAGCATCAACAAAAACATCTCTCTCCACTGACAACCAAGATAAATACGAAGGTGAATTCAAATAAAAGGAAACATTCAAAATAAATACTAAACATTATATTTTACATGAGCTCCTGCTTTTGCGAGATGACATGCTCACCCAAGGATGGCTGAAACAGTATTCTCTGATTAACTGCACTATAACCTCTTCTAACAACTTGAAATAAAGTCAACAAAAATGAAAAAAACTACACTAAATCCTTAGGTGAGTGTATATTCATTGTACAACAGTTTGCAACAGAAATGCGCTGAACAATAAGAACAATAATAATCATTTGGGTTCCCAACAGAACTGAATAAAGTGTTACCTCAATACAGCACATAATGAATGGCATGTTTAAATTGGTTTGAAAAGCATTTGTTTCATTGTGATACTGTTACTGTTATACTGATGATTTCCTTTTATGTATGCATGTACCCAAACTTTTTTTTCTTTTTTCTTTTACTTTATCTATCAGTTAAAAGTGTAATGTTTGCTTACTATAGTTCAGTTCATTCTCCATTTGTCTTCCACAGAAATAAGTCAAAACTGTTTGGCTTGGCATTTCGGAAAATAGCCTAAATAATGACAGATTTTTGTTCAAATCTCTCATAAAAATGTACTATTCCTTTATGTACAGTATTTCTACAACTTCACTAAATAGGCTTACCTTTGATGAGACGATTGTCCATCGGGCCTTTATTTAGTTAAAAACAATCATATAGTGCCTTCCAGTGGATAATTTGGATACTGCAACGCACTAATGGTAAAGATATTGTTCACCCCAAAAATAAAATGATCACTGCATTCTCTATTTGTCCAAAACTGTTTGAATTCCTCTCTTCTGTTAAACACAAAAGAAGATACTTTCAAGAATGTTGGCAACCAAACAGCTGAAGAGCCCCATTGACTTCCAATGAATAGAAAAAAATCACTTCATTGATTGACTTCAATCACTTGCACACATCACAACTGTTTGGCAACACATATACTTCAAAATATATTTTATTGTCTTCAAATCTTCTTTTAGTTTTGTATTCTTATTACATATTATGTTCATAAATCCGGATAAAGAAAAGGCATTTCATCAATAAGCGGATCACAGAGAATCAATGCCAAAAGTAAAAGTTCTGTTATCTGGGAAACTGATAAAAAAATAAAGACGCATACGATCTATAGTGATTTTGGGATTAATTTCACCATATTATTTATAGATTCAGTTATATAATATGATATATGATCATTTAAGATACATAAATTATAACTGTTTAGGCTTTCCTGTAGCTCAAACAGTAGAGTGTGGGGCTTGCAACACCAAGGTCATGTGTCAATTCCCAGGGAAAGCAAGAAAAAAGTGTCTGCCAAATGCATAAATGTAATTTTAGATATTTGATAAAACAATAACACATATTTTTAGTAAGATTTTGAATCTAGCATAGAATACCCAATAGCTGTTTATTCAATAATTTTCTCCACTGATCATCATTGCAAAAGAACACTCTGAGATCCTGTAATGCATTTGTAGTTCAATTTGCGGCACTGCCTTGTCATTTATATTTGTAAAAAAAATTGGCAAGCAACATATCATTCATAGTTTTACAGGCTTTTCTGGTAAGAGGAAAGGAAAGAAGGAACACTGCAAGCAAATTCTTCTTATTTTCAAAGCAGAAAAAACAAGAACAGAAGTGCAATATATTGATATTTAGATTATGCTATTACTGTAGTTGCTTTGTTTTCCCAGAAACATTCAAGTGCACATATTACCTAAGAAAGCAGTAATTACAATGAAATGTCCATTATTTCATGCACACTAATATGAAATCCAACAGATTGCATCAAATTCCTTAATGTGTCACTTGACAAATCAGTAACATACTTAACCGTGTGTCATATACACAATCTTCATGAAACACAAGGAGAATGATTTTCTGTAAGAGAAAGAGAAAAAAATGTATACCCGTAGAAACGTATAATGTGACAATAAGGAATTAAGATACCCAGTATATACTGTAAGTCTTATATTTATATTTCATGGCTAAAACTGGTGTGTGGATGTGAAAACAAATTATAACAAACAATAGGAAAAATAAACACTCTTGTTGACATCTTATTGAACACATCAAACCCACAGCGTACAAAAGAGGGGAAAAAATCTGTAAGCTATTGTAAAATAAATTGCACTGACATTTGCATGACAATTAAACTTGAAAAACATTTCATGTATCTTGATACACATTTCTGTGAACGTCTTGTGGTAGAAATTCCCCTACAAACCTGACTTAAGCTAAATAGTGCATCTAAACTTTGACTCATAATTCATCCTCTACTCGACGACTTCAGAGAGACTGACAAAAAGAGTACAACAGTTTTTAAAGAATAAGAGCATGACAAAAGTTGCATTTGCACTACATCATTTTTCTATAACATTATTGGTTCATCATGTCACCAAGCCCTTCTGTTACTAGGTAAAAGCAAATCTGGATTTCTTGATTAATTTACCTTGCTATTCAAGTCATGAGGTTATATGAGGTTTAGCAGTCTAAGTTTGTTTCTGTCACAGTCTTGTCGCGTCTGTCACATCCGGGTTCCTCTGTGTCTCCCAAATCCTTCCCACTCCTGTCTTGTTAGTCATCATTACCCTGCTAATTATGTCAGCTGTCCCCAATTTGCCCTTGTGTATAAATCCCCTTCATGTTCCCTGTGTCCTTGTCGGTGATTGTAGTGTTTAGGTTGGTAGCTAGTGTATGGATGTATGCCCCTTTGCTCGCCGTGTTTCTTGCACCATCGAGTGCCACTTTTGTTTCCTGTTTTTGTAAATAAAGTATTTTTGTTTGAAGCTCCGTGTTCTTCGCTTCTCCGCATCGCACACCAGCTCAACTGCGTAACAGTTTCCTCTTAATTCTCAGACACACTAACGTTGGCCCAAGTGCTGGGGACAAGTTTCAAAAGCATATAAATGTTAATCCTGCAAGAAAAATAAATGTCAGTTACATGATTAATTATTTTGCTTTAGTCTTTTAATATTTCTTTACTGTCCTATTTCCTGTTGCACTACAGATTTGTTCTCATGACTTGTTTTTTATTTAGCGTCACGGTACTCTGTGGAGCGACATCTTATTTCCTTGTTTATGTGTTGAGAATGGGAAAACTTGAACTGGAATAACATTAACTGAGTTACCAAAACTAGTGAAAGAATGCAACTTAGCAGGACGCCATAGAAGTATGGAAATTCACCAAAGTGCATGTGACTTCACCCATGTCCCCACACAACCTCCAGAACCAGTTCTTCCTTGTCAGCTCAGCCACCTTCACCTTTCTGAATTAAGTAGTACAGTATTGTGATATTTTAACAGTAATTCACACAGAAATTATTTTTTAATCATTACTATCGTGTGTAATATATGCTACAATGTGAATAGTACATAAAATTAGTTCAGACTGTATGTCTTCGTTTTTTCCTTTTTGACAAAGCATTGTCATTTTGTAATCTTTAAGATTAAATAATAATTAAATGGCTATGTTTTTTGGTATGAAGATGAAATAATTTTTTGGCCTCTTTTTAAAAGATTTACTTTTACTTAACAGAAACATAAAATAGAATAATCAGTTTATCCTTTTTTTTGTTCATTATTTTAAACATCTAGTTTACAATAATCTATAAACTGTGTCTCAAACAGTCTTCATGTGGATTTGATATATGTGTGCCCACACAATACCTGTCCCGTGCGGTCACAACAGTGGACAAACACATGAAGCATGAATGTCCGAATAAAACAAACAAAAAAGACACACAAGACAAATCAAGTGGACAGGAAAGAGCAAGGCTTGAGAAAGATCGAGACCACATGCTCATATAAAAGACAAGACACATGGGAGTGCAAGAGCTCTGTCACAAAACCAAGAAATGACCAGACCGAATGTGACAGAACCCTGACACCCATTGACTTTCATTATATGAATCAACAAGGACGAAGGTTTCAGCTAAAAATCTTCTCTTCAGTTCTACTGAAAAAATAAAGTCACCTTCATCTTGGATGTCTGGGGGAGTTCATAAAATTTAAATTATTTGGAGAACTATAACTTTTAGTTCAAGAGCACGGAGAGGATTGACACACAGTCTGAGAGAAGAGTATCTGAGTGAGAGGAGAGAGTGAGAGTTCATTTATTTGAGAGATCATGTTACAATAATGTGGTCTCGACATTTGTCATTAAAACGTGCCGTAGAAATATTATTTTAATTAACTGCACTGTAATTTGTAATAAAGTAAGTTTGTATTGGTATTTTAGGTTGTTTAATTTAATAGCTTATGTTTTTAAAAGCTTTCATTCCCCAGATCTCACAAGACTCAGTTTCCTTTAAAGGTTTTTTATCTTTCAGGTTTTTTTCTTTCACTCTCCGGGCTGTTGACAAAATTTTCATAGTATCACAGAAACATTTTCAGAAGTTAGTAGAAGTAAAACACGGTCTGAAGTTATAATATGACAATAAGCAATTATACCCAGTATATACTCTTCTATTTCAACAAAAATGCTAAAATTACTGATAGTAAATGTGTTTCAATCATCTCTGTTCCCCCTAGTGTAAATACCAACAACTGCCTTGGGGAAAAACATCAGGTGTGGTGGAGGAAATAAAACGCCCGATGAAGGCAGGAGTTCTTATAGTTCACAGATCATTAGAGACAAACAGTAGAAGAAACAACATTCACACGCCAGAACAGAAGTATGAAGGTTATCGTAGTCTTCTGTGTGGCTGGAGTCATACTGCTCAACATAGCAGGTACATCTTATGTTTATCTTTAAAGTATGTTAAATAAATTAGTGGAATAGAATTGAATACATATTCATTAAGTCTTTGTAACTAACACATATATATGTGAAAATAACAAGATATGTAATAATATTGGAAAATAACATGTCAGCAATAAACCATTTATTTTCCTTTGTGAATCTATCTAGCATAATATAAAATATTATGTTATTAAAACCTTATGCTTTCTGATTAAATAAAAAAGTTTGTAAAAGGGAAACAATACAATTTTCATCAAAATAGACTATATATGTAAATTATATTATTATTATTATGTTTATTGTTTTTGCTGAATATGAAACCTGGTTATTTTTTAGTTCCTGGTTCTTCCTGGTTAAACATAAATGATATGTAAATAGTTGAAGTTAGTCATTTTGTTAATAATTTAATAATTATTATATAATACTTTTTGAAAACACATTTATTAGCCTATTTAATACAAACAGCTGACAGAATATGCTTTCTTATATTTTCAGATAAATTAAGAGGGCTTTTAATATATTTAGGGCTTATAATGTTAACAATACTATAATAACAATATTACAATAACATATGTTGTTTAATTTTGGGGTATCCATTTATATTGCTTTGCCAATTTCCATTGATCTGAAAATGTAGATGAACAGGACATTAACAAAGAACTGACTAAATATTTGAATCTTTTGTTGTTGTTGTTCTTTTTTTTATATATAGGCTGCCTGGGTCAATTAGATGGTAAGCTGTTACAATTCAAACTCATGTTCAGTCACACACAATGTTTTAAATGTGTTTTACTTTGTGTAAACAGGGAATTCTCATATTATCTGTTCTCTCATCAGTATGTGGTCAAGCCCCCCTCAACACCAAGATCATTGGAGGGCAGAATGCGACAGAGGGGTTTTGGCCGTGGCAAGCCAGCATTCAGACTCTGTCCAGTAAAGCTTATTTCTGCAGTGGGACTCTAATCAATAAAGAATGGGTTTTGTCTACAGCTGGTTGCTTCATAAAGTATGGAGTGCCCACGTTTAATATTTTCAGAAGTTCTTAACTGAATTTCAAGTGTCCAAGTATCATACAGTTTATAATAGTGTAATTAAATCTATCTTGTATTTACAGCATCCGCACGTCTGACATCGAGGTCTACTTGGGACGTCTGACGTTAAATGGCTCAAACCCACATGAGATTTCCAGGACGGTGACTAAAGTCATCAAACATCCTAAATATAACAGTCTTGACCAAAACCTAGCACTGCTCAAGCTCTCCTCACCTGTGAATTTCACTGATTACATTAAGCCAGTCTGTCTGGCTGCTGCTGGTAGTGTGTTTGCTGATGGTACAGAGAGTTGGGTCACTGGATGGGGCATTACTAAAGGTGAGGAACATTTCTTCAAAATCACACCTATTCAAGGTCTCACAAAGATTTGCTAGAAATGATGAAGCATTTTACGATGTTTCCACTAATCTACAGTGTTTATTTATTTAGTGACAGATTTCACGTTTCCCGACATTCTGCAGGAGGTGGAGACCCCTGTGGTGAATAATATTGAATGTGATATTGCACATGGAGGCATCATTACAAACAATTTGATATGTGCTGGATTTTTAAATGAGGAAGTGAAAGCCCCATGTTTGGTAAGAAATTTCTTCATCTACTTCTTATCCAAAACGCATGTTTTTTCTCCACTTATGGGAGAGACACAACTGTTGTCTCATCTTCTGGGTCTTTACAATATCACCAGCTTTTCTCCACTTGTCTGCCATCAGAGATGTGGTTGCAGGAACCTTTACTGCAAAATATAACATGAACAACTGTAACATTATGTGTTTTACAGTACAGAAATTGATAAACCAACCTATTGAAGTTCTAAAATCTAAGAAAACTTAAAAAACTTAGAATGTTAATTTATTTCTTTTTCACAATAAATTATAAGATTACTTCCAAAAGCTGTAAAATTAAACAATTTAAATTAGTTTTTACTGTATATAAAGGGAATTCTTACCACAAAATTATGATGTGACATCTCTGATGTGACATCTCTGTAACAGTTGTTGACAGTGATATTGGAGAGGAATAAAAATCGATGTCTTTGCAGGGAGACGATGGAAGTCCATTGGTCAGTAAGCAGGGCAACAAGTGGATTCAGTCTGGAGTTGCAGTCTATTCGGGATGCGATTTACCCGGTTATCCTGCTATTTACGTCAGAGTGTCTGAATTTCAGGACTGGATCAGCTTTTACACAAACAGCAGCATGCCTGGATTTGTTCCATTCCCACTCATTCTTTCTGTCGGAGATGGAGGATCAATCAACCTTCTCCCATTTTCTCTTGCTCTCTCATTCTCCATCATCCCTTTCATCTTCTTGCACTTTTTTTAAAGATTCAGTCATGATCATTTTATGGATATAGCTCTGTAATTATTATGACAGTTTGCTCCATACATATAGATGAAAGGTATTTCTTTTTATAATTTCCTTCTTTATTTCATATCATCTTATAATTTTCATATTGATTAGATTCTGGGATCACAAATATGTTAATAATGAAACACATACAAATTTGGTATAGTTCAATATTCTCTTAAAAAAAGAAAACCTTAACTGACAGGATTCAATAACCACACTGCAATTAATAAAATTAAATAAGATTTAATTAAAATAAATCAACAACTGTTGCAATGTGATCATATGTATTTTCTTGAATTTTCCTTGTACTACTTTACTTTATTGAATAAAAAAAAATTGTGAATGTTTTTTAATTATTGTACATCTCTATTGTAAAGTATTGAAATGAGTGTTAGTGTACATGATCAAGCCAAAATTGAATTTCAAGCCTTATTTCATGGCTAAAACTGGAGTGTAGCTGTGAACATAAATTATAACAAACAATAGAACAAATAAACCCTCTTGTTAATATCTTATTTAACACATCACTTACACAGTTTATAAAAGGAAAAGAATAGAGTCAGTAGAGCATTGGTGTTAACAACGCCAAGGTCATGGGTTCGAACCCAGGGAAAGCAAGAACTGATTCAATGTGTTCCTTGAATGCAATGTAAGTTGCTTTGGATAAAAGCGTCTGACAAATGTATAAATGTAAATATTGATACACATTTCTGTGAATGTCTTGTGGTAGAAATTCCCCTACAAACCTGACTTAAGCTAAATAGTGCATCTCCTCTTTGACTCCTACTAATTTATCCTCTACTTGGTGTCTCCAATTTGACACCTACTTTGAGTTGGACGACGTCTCGCTCCTTATGATCACCATCACTTAGAAATAAGGCCACTTCAGCACTATCACTGAAAAGGAATGAAAGTAAGATCTCTAGTGCTCCACTAAACATGATCACTTGAGAAGTAATCACACAGACTGCAGACTGGCCTCAAATATGCTTTAATCATGGCCGGGAGGATCAATTTCAGAGAGAATCTCGGTGACAAAAAGAGTGCAACAGTTTTTATAGAATAAGAGCATAACAAAGATGACATGATTATAACACATAGTATAAAATATATTATAATATGACTGTATTTAATTAATAATGTTTGTATATTTATAATATACAAAATATGGCCTGAGTGAGTAAATCAACATTAAATTTTTTTGGGGGGGAAACTATATTGTGGCGAGCAGGGCGGGGTCGAGGGACCGTGAGAGCGTCACGAGAGCCGGTGACGTAATTGATAATGAGCGTCACCTGCGAGCCACAGAACTGATTGACTGATTATGAGCCGGACAAATTACCGAAGATCAAAATGGATTAAAAAATTTTAACTACCCCACCCGAACCTCACTGTTCCTATCTCTCGGTTGGGAGGCCAGCCTGACAGCTTGGTCTGCTATCTTTCCCTTCAAGGACAAAACCATAGAACTGAACTCGAAAACATCTGAAGTTATGGCTACATTCCCACACAACAGACTAACTTGCACCATACACACCCTCCATCCGTCTGCCTGTCCCTGTCCTTATCCTTATCTATCTCCTCTCCCACTCCATACAAAAAATCCCACCACGTGACCACGTGTAATGTGTGATGTACAGTGTGATGTTATATTATGTCTGTTGTGTTTATGTAAGGCTATGTAATGTTGCTAAACTGCATTCTTGTATTTCTGGAGAGAATATGGCGGCGCAAATGGCTGCCTCGGTGTTGAGCTTCAGTGATTTTTTTTGTTTTGTTTGTTTGTTCATGTTGTGTTGTAAATGTGCACTGGAAGCTTCAGCACTAAAACAAATTCCTTGTTTGTGCAAGCACACTAGGCAATAACTTGCTAAACACACTTGGCTCTTTCTGATTCTAATTAGGAGTGGTTGGTCTCCTCTCCCTCTCCTAAGGTGTACACTATGCAGCTGGGTCAAGTGACTCTCGAGGTTTCATCAGGAGACATAACTAAAGAAAAACTGATGCCATTGTCATCTCCTCAGATAAGACATTTTCTCTGAAAGCAGGTAAATCCAACTTCACACACACATTGTATTGCGTATTTGAAGTAATATCTACTTCATTTATAATTTATTTTTAAGAGACTTTTAAGAGAATTATATTTTAACTTTCAATTTCTCTTTGTAATCCAGGAGTGTCCAAGACCATTTTAGATTCTACTGGATTACAAGTGGAACGAGAATGTTCAGGCGGAGGCTTGTTGAGCTGTTGGGGAGTAACTAAATGTAACAATGTTGAGTAATTTAATTACAAAAAAAAATAAACAATTCCATTACAATTACTGAGAAAAATGTGTAATTCAATTACAGTGAATGTTAACATGGAAAATGCAGCACACTACATCTACCATTTACATCAATCCACATTGGCACTGAAAGCTTTAGGCTACAACCTGTCTGGGAGGTGCCACCTTGGCAAGAGATACAAATGTGAAATTTTACAATAATTTCATCCAGAAACGTGTGTATTTTACCTTTACCTAGATTTAAAAGTCTGACAGTAATCAGCAGTGTTCAGGAAAGTTATTTTGAAAAGTAATGCATTACAATATTGCATTAGTCTCTTAAAAAGTAACTAATTGCGTTACTTAGTTACTTTTTAAATGTTATGTTAGTTTTGCATTACTTTTTCTCTTATCTGGGCTGGGCTTGTTTGTTTGATAGTTTTTTAATAACAAAAAAAGGAAAAAAAGTTATTTTGGGCTCTTTCTCTTAACTCTTAAAAAGACATTTTCTTTTCTCTGCAAGATTAATGAGACGAGCAGCAGCGGAACTTTGAGTAAAAGTTTAGAACATCAGGTGATTAAAAGAGAAGCATTTATATGTTCTATTTTCTGATTTAAAATTTTGCAATGTGTAAACTGTCATAAATGTGTTTCGATGTATTCAATTGAGAGAGAATGAAAAACGTATCTAATTCTTAGAATGAAACGCTGAAAAGCTCTATGTTTTACAAGATAAATGTGATGCTATACGATGTCTATTGTGTATGTGAGCTCCTAATGTTCATATTTATTTAATGATGATCATGAACAAATTTGTTCAGTGAAGTAGCGTAATATCTTAGCTGTTAAATGACGATGGAACTGTTACACTGTTTAACATTTAATGTCACACGTAATACTATGGTGAAATAGATCAATTACTGTCAACTGAATTGAAATGTATTACATTGATTCGATACTGAACAGAGATTGTGACACATTGTCCATCATTTCAGATTTTCCCTTTTAAAAATCAACACTTACAATAATAATTAATTGCAATAGAAAATTTTACTTTATTATTCCACCAGTGTTTTCTTCATTATGGAACCTGCTGCCAATGTTTATTATCTATTATCAAGTGAATATTATCTGACACATGTCCTACAAATGCAATGTCTGTCCAAACTTGGTAGCCGATACACATGAACAACAGGATAGTCTTAGAAAACATGTAAAAATTTGAGGGTGTGGATCTCAAGGTGAACACATTAACAGTAACGGATATATCGTTTTTAAATACGTAAGATCTTTTCTTTAATTGTATTTATTTTGAAGTGCGAGAGACAGTAGATGATTGGCCCGAGTTCATGGGCAGCTCTGGGGACGTAGTGGGTTCAGAAGAAATGGACAGTGTAATATAAACATACATTTATTATACTTATTCTAACAAATTGTTTATACATTTTCTTAAATATTCTTGCAGATAATCACACAAAACGTCTCCCAAGTTTTCTTATATTCATTTATTGATTCTTATATCATCTTCCCAGTGTCTTAGGCCAGAGGCAGGGAATGCAAGAACTTTCTTGCTGTGAGGAAACAGCACTAACCACTGAGCCACTGTGCTGCCCTCTATTTATAAAATAGCTATTATATACAGATCTCAAAACAAGCAATTCTGCCAGCTGCAAATATTGCTTTTTCAAGTCAAGGCTTCAAACACTTCCAGGATTTGCTGGCCTTTCAAGACACTACGGCCCAAGTGGAACAGAGACTCACTCTAAGGTCGGACTCTTCAGCCACTCGTGAAGATGCAGATAGGACATCCAAACCAAAAGCTACACCATCACCTCTCGAAGACGGACGGATGCCGAACAGAGAGACTTCCTGACCTGAAACAAACACATAAATCAGCGTCATTTGTCTAACTGCGTTACCATTAGAGAAAATGTGACTTAGCAACAAGTTAATGATGATTATATGACTGATGCTCAATCTAAAACAAAATGAAGTTATAAGCATTTAGCTAATCTTAGACTCAGTACATTAAACCAGTCATGAAGATACATCTTCTCTAGTGCGAGTCTCTTCTTTGGTTGTGGGTGCAGACAAGCGCAAATCATGTCGCAGCATTCTGTACAAAAAGACAAGAGAGACGTCTGATTATATCTTATACTTTATATCTGCTCTCTTTGAAGCTATTGGCCATTTTTTTGGTATGATTTAGTATTCAAATGGTCCTTCTTTGTACATTTGCAGATCTCACCTTGTGACAGACCAGGACTGGTGAAGGTGTTCGCATGGATCAAGAACAGGTCGTCAGCTATGGGATAATCTCCACACACCATTAAGAACAGGAGGATCCCTAGTGACCACACTGTTGTTGGTTTTGCGTGGTGCTTGCCATTGTAATAGGCCTCTGGTGGACAGTAACCTTCTGTGCCTGAAGAAAAGAGATGTTGTCTGACTTTAAACAATTTCCACAGCATGTTGACTATGTATGGGATGAGTTTCTGTGAGCTAATAAATAAAGCGGTTCATTACACATACCACTGAAGACTTTGAAGGCTGATTTCTTCATGAGCGTACCACAGCCGAAGTCAATCAATTTAACCTCCATGGTCTCCTGGTTCACCAGCAGGTTCTCCAGTTTGATGTCCCGATGGAAGACACCACGCTCAGAGCAAATGTTAGCAGCGTGAATGACCTGCCGCATAACGTTTTGTGCCGTTCCCTCGCTGATGATTCCACCGTGGAGCTCCAGGAAACTAAACATGTCCATGCAAGGCAAGGGCCGCTCCATGACCATGATGCAATGGTCAATGTTGTCCTGCCAGTCCAGCATTTGAATTATCTGGGGTACTCTGGGGCCCTTATTGGCCATCAGTGTCAAGCCAATCTCCAAGGGGAGGCGTTTGGGATAACCAGGCTAAAGGAAACAAATTATGACAGAAAAGAAGTAGGTGGTTTAAGATTTACTCCACAAAACAAACTGTTTGCCTACTTGAAAAATCATTTGTAATCTGTGATTAACATGAATATAAGACATTACATTATAAACTGAAAACAGCGACCGAGAAGCAATAACATAGACAGTACAAACTACGCACAACTTTGATATCTGGCATGTCTGGCATCTGCACTGAAACTTTCACTGCCACCTGATCAACAACACAAAGAATTAACAATTAGCATGTGCACCGATATCATATCATGCCCGTCATGAACTGATATTCAAAGTATTGTAAGCAAATTGAAACCTCAAGTCCATCAGTGCGTCGAGTCCCTGCAAACACAGTCCCAAATCCTCCTTCCCCCAGTTTGTGGCCAACTTTATATCGGCTGTAAATGTGGTCTATTAAAAAATAAACCATTGTAGTTAGACTCAAATAATATTCTATATGTTAATTTTATAATAAGATTTTCTAGTTCTCATTGATCTATCATTCTTACCCTTGTCCAGGACGTCCTGCTCTGGATGCTTCTCAGTAGCAGGTTGAACTTCAGAAGTTGGAGCTGTAGATCAAATTAAATAAATAAAAATTAGCAAAGTCATGGATGATTCTCCGCCGTGATGGTGGTGTATTTGAGTAGCACAGGCTCATTGAACGCGTTGTAAACATTTAAATAATAATATTTACGCACAATGAAATGTGAAAAAAACATTTCCCCATCATCTGCAAATCAAAAACAAAGAAACATGAGTCAGACAGAAATTATTTAATTAATTGACTGTTAATTTCTGTGAATTCTGTCCATTGCAGTTTTGCTGATATCTTGTGAACTTGTTATACACACTGATGTTATGATATCCCTGCAAAAATACATTAAGTCAGGTACTTACGGCTAAAGCTGTAGTTTTACAGATATAAATTAAATATCACAGTTAAATATCAAAAGAGCAGATTTGCAATGGGGATCCACAAATAAATGTAATATACAGATGTCTCTAACTATAAACAGAATTTTACAGGTAGATGTATACAATTGTATGTTAGCCTTAGGTAAGCAGTAGATTTAAGGAAGTGCAATGAGTATGGCCAGTGCAAATAAGTGTGGTGCAGAATGTATATGTAAACAGTTGGTACTGTATGATCAGTCGGTAGTGTAAATGAGCATGTTCCAGCTAAGGTACAGTAGTGCAAGGTGCATATGTAAACAGTGGGATGGGGGGTAAGAGGAGAGTCTATGAGGGGAGTGGGGGTAAGAGGAGTCTATGAGGGGGGGGGGGGGGTGAGAGAGGGGTCTATGAGGGGAGTGGGATGGTGGGGGGTGAGAGGAGAGTCTATGAGGGGAGTGGGATGGTGGGGGGTGAGAGGAGAGTCTATGAGGGGAGTGGGATGGTGGTGGGGGGTAAGAGGAGTCTATGAGAGGGGGTGAGAGGAGAGTCTATGAGGGGAGTAGGATGGTGGTGGGGGGTAAGAGGAGTCTATGAGAGGGGGTGAGAGGAGAGTCTATGAGGGGAGTGGGATAGTGTGTGTGTGTGTGGGGGGGGGGGGGTAAGAGGAGTCTATGAGGGGAGTGGGGTCAGCAAGGGTTAAAGTTCAGTAAAGAAACAGCTCTGGGGAAGAAACTGTTCTTTAGTCTGCTGGTTCTAGTCCGGAGGGACCTGAAACGCCTTTCCGGAGGAGAGGAGGGAGAACAGTCTGTGGGCTGGGTGAGAGGAGTTCTTAAGGATGCTGCGAGCTCGACGCAGACAGCGTTTCCTCTGGATGTTCTCAATGGCAGGAAGTGGAGTTCCTGTGATGCGCCGGGCAGTTTTCACTACCCGCTGCAATGCCTTACGCTCCGCGACAGAGCAGCACCCATACCATACTGTGACAGTTCGTCAGATGATGGTGGTGTTACTGCACTGATACAATGAGGACTTTAAATCAGTTCGGGAAGTTTCTGGATCGTCAACATTTGCTTCTGAGAGAGGCGAAGAGGCTCCCACTCCACTCGTGCTCTCATTGGTCGATCTCGCGCTGGGAACCAATCACATGCTTGTCTGAGTGCCCGTGGGTGTGTACAAAGCCTCTGAGAGAGTTTCTCTTTGTCTGGCATCCTGGGAAATCATTTGTCTCATATCAGGATGAAGCAAGGCTGCTTTTCGCAATAAGGCTGCAGATATGGCGGTATTTTGAATTTTTATTTTTCAATGAATATTTTTTATTAATGTTTTTGAAAAATCCGCGATGCACTGAGTACGCGAAAAAATAAAGATGAATGAGAGAAGGAAGGTAGAATGTAAAAGAAATTCAATATACATTTTATTTTCAAAGCCGTTTCAAATTCATTCTACACATTTGGAACACTTAAATATTGAATACTTCAAAATTCAAACTAACAAAGATAAAATACATGGAAGGAGACATCAAACATCATAAGGAAATCCAAACATATCCAACACTCAAAGGACGTACACATAAAACTCCTTTGCCAAAGTACAGACTGATTCAGTAGAGCAGGTTTAACAGTTTTTAAACAGTTTGTTGTAAAATAGGGAACAGGTAAACTTATGGAATGCACTGTATAACGCTGGAACAGATTGTTGGTTCAAGGCACTTGTCATTTAGTCACTCTCTCCATCATCACTGATGATTCCCTGCAGGTTGCCCCAGGCTGCTCCTCTCTTGCGGCCTGTGTTTGTTTGGCTCTCCCCACTATCCGAGTCCGAGTTCACAACACGTTTATAGGCAGAGGGGGGAGGAGAGGCATTTTGTGCGGGGGGCCATGCTGCTGCTGCTGCTCTCCTTTTGGGACGTCCTGATGAACAGTGTCATTTCATTAGGTTTAGGGCTGAACAGGGTAAAAATCATAAGTTTGAAATTCCCTGATTTCCAGGTTTTCATGCACATCCTTGAGATACAGTATCGAGTGTCATTACCCTGAGTGGTGATGATGTTGCTGACGTCCAGCTCAGCCAGTTCCTGAGCTTCTTCTCTCTTTAGTCGAGCTTTCTTACACTTCTCTATGGAGGGCTGACCTGGGACAGACATATTTCATGGGTAATAAAAATGTTTGTACAAAATTAAACATTGTACAGTAAAACATAGTAAAGCATTAGGTAAATGCCTTATTTCAAAAACTGTGATGGTTTGATATTTCTTAAACATTTATTTTAATAATAACAATTACAAATCCTACTACGTTTTGAAGCACATATACTGTACAAAATTAATATTTCTAAACTAATATGTTTTTGTAAAACATTTATCTTAGCAGTTTGTTTCCTTATAAGAGTTTGATCAAATGAAGCAAAACACTCATGAAGTGAACACTCATATATAGCAACACTGACAACACAAGCATGTTTATGTGTAGAAAAAAACAACATATCTCATTCAAACAGACACGCAGAACATGGAGAGTTCATACATAAAAAGCAGTCTTATTGAGTTTGATAGTGTACGTGCTCCCTCATGTGTCCACATACACACACACACACACTAACCTTCCACACCCAGCTCCTCCAGCTCTTTTTTCAGCACAGCCACCTTTGCCTTCACTGATCGACAGCCGTCAAACAGCTTCTTGTAGTTCCGTCTCACACCACAGAGAGAGATGTAGCGCTTTAGCCTGGACACGGCCTTATTCTCTTCATCCTGATGGTGAAAAACAAAAATCACTTATTATAATCACCATCTTAATTTCTTAGGAAAAATCAAAAATGTGGTTTTATAAGGGGAAATACTTATAAACTACTTAAATACTTAAACTACTTATAACTTATAAACACATTTGGTGTAAAATAAAATCAAACGTAAATGCATTCTCAATCGGAGCAATTCTACATGTTACAAATAAACATTAAATACAGACGTAGAAAAATTATCTACAAAATAAATCACACACTGTCTGCCATCGCAGTTGTTGGGAGTAATTTTGTGTTTGGTATTTACAGGTATTTTTTCCATAATCAAAATACATTTAGAATTAGAAACTAAACTTGCCTCAGAGATTTAGAAATATAAAAATATATTTTTTTTTTAAAATGCAGGACACTAATGTATATAAAACAATCTAGATTCTGCTCGATTACTAATCTTAGCTATGGAAGCTTTTTTCCACCACAGAATTAAAAACAAAAAAAACAAAAGGTAATTGCGACTTTCTCATTATTTTGACTTTCAATTTTGCGATATAAACGGGCAATTACAACTAATACAGTCACAACTGAGACAAACTCAGATTTTTTTAATATTAGAATTGTGGGAACGTCGCAATTGCAAGTTATCAAGTAAATGTTTGAGGGGGGAAAAGAATCTTGGAATTCTGACTTTATATTTCACAATACCGACTTACTCCATGTTTAGTACAAGGTTCTTAAACTACTTGACAACCCTTGAGAACAGCCATATTTAAGAAAAGGTACTTAAAGTACTTGAATTAATGAAAGATAATACATATGAAATTAGTGTTGAATGAGGAAAGTTATATATTTGTCATGGTGTCAATGAATCAGTATTTTTTTGGTTTTTGAAAGGTCAACTTACTCTTACTTGCTGTCATTGATAAACCTCCAGACAGTTTCTCAATATCAAATATTATATTATTAAACAACAATAGCCATGATCAACTTTATATTTAATATATATTATTAAATGAGTTGTATTTTGAACACCTTATATCCACAATTTAAGTTTTAAAAAAACCTTGCAACCTTAGATTGCAAACTTTGTAATGTTACATTTAATGCTTTATATTTAGCAAATGAAATTCTTTGTATTTTTCTGTTATTACATCTGTTAATGAACCATGAGAAGTTTATGCTCTGTTTATGCTCTTCTATGCACTAAAAACTCTATGGGTTTGTTAATGTTGCCAGAGTACTGCATACTTTGCATGTGAGCAGTTTATTTGTACCATTTTGTTTATTATAATATACATATTTATCCATTTACCTTTTTTATAATTTAAAATATAATAAAGATATTGTTCGATAAGACCTCTGATTGTATCATTGAAAACAAAAAAAATGACCCTGGAATTAAATTTGACAGTATCTGTACAAACATAAGTTTATATTTTGGAATTCTGACTGTTTTTCTCAGAATTTTGACTTTATAACACAGAATTTGGGTTTATATCTCTCACAATTTTGAGATAAAAAGTCTCTCTTTTCTTAAGCAATATTTTTTTCCCTCCATGGCGGAAACGTGCTTCCATACTTAGCCAACAGACAATTTATACAACATTTTAAATATCTGGAACAGCACTATCATTCAATGGTTCCAGCTCAACGACACTTTTTAATGTTTCTAAAAAAAAAAAGTCTCTTATTCTCAACAAGGCTGCATTTATTTAATCAAAAATACAGACAAAAACAGTAATATTGTGAAAAATTACTAGTTATTACAATTTCTATTTGAATCATTTAAAATATAATGCATTCCTGAGATGGAAAAGCTGAATTTTCAAGAATATTTTCTTATTATCTATGTAGAAAACAATTGTGCTTCTTAATATTTTATGGAAATCACAAATTATTTTTTAAAATAGAAAATAAATAAAAAATCAGCACTTATTTGAAACAATAGACATATAATCTTAATATAATTTCTGCTAGATTATAATCATATAATCTCTGCTAATGTTCAGAATAACTGCACTCTTGTTTGTTTGATTTTCCTTAAATATAACAGACAGTAGTGATTTTTTTTTATCTTTTGAATTCTCAAATTCATCTTGCCTTTCCTCTGGTTGCGTTTTCCCGATCCTCGCTGCGTTTTTTCTTTGTCACGCTTTTCTCCACAACCTCCTTGTCCTTCTCTTGTTCCTCCTCATCCTCCAGTGAGGGAAGAGACGAGGAGTCAGAGTCCTCTGCTGCCTCCTTCTGATCGCGCTTTAATTTCTCCTCTGTAAAGAAAAGAAGAGATGAACAATGCAAGTGGAAAAATTTAATCATGCACCCACTTTGACCTCTGAGGGATTCTCACCATTTTTCTCAATAACTTTAGAGGATAAATCATTCTCCTCTTCACTGCTTTCATTTTCAGAGTTGCTCTTGTTTTTTGTTTCATTGCTCTTGTTTTTCTCCTCCTCACTTTCAGAGCTGCTTCCAAACACTTCCCTCTCCACTTCTTTCACAATATCCCTCTCTACTTGCTTCTTTCTTCTGATATCTTTTCTTTTATTCTGTGCCTTCGCTTTACTCTTCACTTTTCCATCCTCAGAATCACTCGGAGAATCACTTTTTTCTGCTTTGTCATTGATTTCCTCCTCACTGTCCGAATCCTCTTTCTTTTTCTTTTCTTTCAATGGTGATTTTTGCCTGACCACCTCCTCATCAGAATCCTCCGCCTCCTCGTCTTCATCCGTATCGGTCACCTTCCCTTTCTTCTTCATTTTCTTGTCCTCTTCTTGTTTGCTCTGCTTGCCCCGTCTCTTATTCTGTGGTTTTCTGTTAATGTTCTTTTTCACTTGCTCCTCCTCACTGTCTTCTCCTGTGTCTTTATCATTTCCAGCTTCTTCCTCTTTTTGCCCTCCCTCATTCATAGCCTTCTCTATTCCAGAGTCAGGGGAATCTGGAAAAGAGAGATTATAAAGTTACTCACACAACATCCAATGAGAAAACAAAACATCTACAAACTCCTCAAGTATGACACAGATACCTGGAAACGACTCCTCCAGCCGTGATCTCTTTGTCTTTCCCACCATTTTATTCTCTTCATCCCCCTCTTCATCATCCACCCTTTTCCTTTTGTTCTGGCTCTTTGACAGATTCACACTCCTAATAAGAGGCTCATCATCACTGCTGCCCTGAAAATTGAACATACTGAAAATTAAATATACATACTTATGTATCAAAATGCCTGTCTTTGCGAGTATCCTCATAAACATCTGTACAGTACTGTGCAAAAGTCTTGGGTACGATAGTATTTCCACCCCAGTAAAATGGTTATAAGCCAGTTATTTATATCTTTTGCTGTAGTGTGTCTTTAGGAAATTATTTGATAAAAGTTTAAAATACCAAATGGTAGAAGTTGTACTTATTTATTGGATAAATAATTTAGATAACCAAAGGTTTAATCCCCTAAAAAAAATGTTTTTTTTGGGATTCATTTAGAAAATAACAATTAGATTAGTCAACTAATCGGAAAAATATTCGACAGATTAATCTTCAAAAAAATTGTGACATGCAGCTCTACTGAGTACTAGAGCTTGCGATTATGGTAAGGGGGTGTGAGATTTCCCCAAGCACGTGCTGAGCGTTGCCAATCGCAACAGCACTGGGCCAGCTAACCAATCACAGCACATTTGGTATTTCGGAAGGAGGGGCTTCATCGAAAACGGCACATTCAAAACAGACTGGGAAGAGAGATAATGTAATAATGTAATATATGTGAAAATAATATGTTTTTTAAACCATCACGCATGACGGTATTCTAGTACACCACAAAAACAAAACAGGGCATAATAGGACCCCATTAATATTCTCTGAAGACTATGCAGTGTAAATATAAATTACTTTATACAATTTATGTAGTAGTTCTTATTTCTAGTGCTTGTAGTTTATAAGGAAGGTCTATTTCATTTGTGTCTTTGTTCTATTGTAGTTTTATGCCCTTTTGCTTGTAATTTGTTTCTTTGTTCTTATTTTATCACTGACCGTCTTCAGTAAGTTTGAGTTTGTTTTTTACCTAGGCTAGTATTAGTTGTTTTGTGATATTGAAATTGAAATGTTGAAATAATAAAAACCTTAAAGCAAAAATACCTATATTGTGATGTACATCATTATTGTGAAACTGAACTACTCATATTGTGATAAAAGATTCTCGTATTGCCCACCCCTGTGTGTAACTTAATATAAAGGAAAACATGCTGAGGAAAGGATAAACTGCTTTGCAATATTACAATTCAGTCCTGTCCACGAACAAATAACTTCCAATCAATTTCAACCACTTTATAAGCACATTTCACAGCTCAAAGACCTCAACTCTAGAAAAAAGTGCAACACTCACTCATATTAAACATGATTATATTATTTATTTAGAAACGTCAACTTCAAGGCCTCTTTAGTTTGTAGTTCTGAGCCTCTGTAGTTTGTTTGCAATAATAATAATAATAAATGGGCGGAGCTTAACAAAGGGTCTTTTGTTATGATGCATGACAGATCACACAACTTTATTGTCACTTCCTCACCTGCATCTTCAAAAGTTCCTCCTCGACAATTTTCTTCATCAGCTGTCTGTCCTTGGTGCTGAGCGACTCTCTACCCACCTTCTCCAGGTATCTCCTCCGCAAAATGCCTAAAGTTAGTGTACTGGAAAGATGGCAGAGTAACAGTAAATTAGACTGGTCTGATGGACCAATGAAAAACTCGTACCAAATATCACATGACTAAACACTTCACATGTTTCCTACACAAGCACACTTTCACTTAATAGTGACTTGTTCGTGGACATGACGTGATGGCATAGAGACATGTTAGTGTTGTCTATCTCTCAAACCGTTCATTGTATTACTGAACAACAAGATTTCCTTCAGGGTATTTTACGTAAGCTGCGTCACACATCATTATAATGTCCCTTGATACTGTTTTACACGACACACACAAATTAAAGCGCTTCTTGTGTGATGTGACCGTCTTCATTAAACAATCCAACACTTTAACCACCCCTTTATACCTTCCTAATCGGTTCCCTTTTCCTTCATGTCACTCACTAGCTATTTAGGAAGCGATATGAGACCCGCCATGCGTACAATATTTCTCAAGGAACGAGTTTATGATTCAGCCACGACTTACATATAACACAACATTCTTTGATATGTAACATCAGCATTTCGATATTACCTGAGGTCCGAACACTTGTGCAGTTCTCTCACAACGAAATCTCGTATCGCGTCCTCTTCTTTGGCCATGTTTTTTTGCACATTTGCGCCACTTTTTACTCCACTGCGCACTAAACGCGACCCTTGGCGCGCTTTGCTGTGCTCGACTACGTTGCTTTACGTCATCACGCACGACGCGCTTACGTACGTATCATTTATAACATCATAGTATTGATCAAAACATCATCAAAACTAGTTTTAATAGAAAAGCTATTAAAACTGTTCAACTTTGTACTGCTTTTAAAATACATGAATGATACAGAGACCTTGAATTTTTGTTAAATTGTGTTTGTTTTCCTTGCTCCTTGGCATTAAGGTGGTTGTTGTATTGTTTTGTTGTTTAATGCATAATAAAACATAAAACAAAACAAAAAAACATCTTTTATGTCCGATAAAACCGATTTTTCGCTTATGAATATGTCTTTAAAACTTAGAAAGATACATTTTAATGATTGATTTGTTGTTTTCATTTAAATGTTCTTTAAAGTACAGTAATTTCATATTTATGTTTACAATTCTCATTCTTTATCTGGTGTGAATACATCAATTTGACACTATATAATCTACACAATATAATCTACTGTGTTTTTTAAGGCATAATTCTTTGGAATAAAATCTTTCATTCTGTTCTATTTTTTAAAAAAAAGACAAAAACAAAATAACACAAGGGTTTTACCAAAAGGAATTTTTATTGAAAATGTTAATGGAATATTAATTCAATTTGATTAAAATTCCAAAACAATATTTGGACGGCTTTCCACGTACTAGATTAATTGGCAGAATTAAGGTGTTTTTTTGTTTTTTGCTTTAGGACAGTGAGTGCATACATTTATGGCTTACATACGTCAATAAAACATTGTTTAGTGAAGTGGTTTGTAACTTAGCGGTAACTACTGTCGTCATGCCAGGAGCCATCTTTGCCTAGAAATTATTTTGAATAAAATTGTAACACTGTTTAGTGCAGATGTGGCTAGAAATATTTATGATGCGTCTGTAACCCATCCCTGTTTTAGAATGTATTCAGTGATATCATGCTAGAAACTACAGTGATCATTTTCTTTTTAGAAATATTGTTGAACATGCCCATCCAAATATTAACGTACCAATCGTGAGGCACAGTTGTGTAAAATTATTTACTTGTTAAGCTTTCTTTTTGTGTTACAAAAAGGATGTTTAAAACTGCGCCCCCTGCTATCAACGGCTGCACCAACAAGCTGCGCACATTTGGTCAGTTTCGCAGAAGATCCGACGGTCCCATGCAACATGATCCACCACATACCGCTTATCTTTCTCAACAACTCAAGTCAGCATACATCACAGTTTACTAATAAACACTGAAATATAAACTTTCACATGACCATTACAAACAAATCAAAACATGAACAAAAAAATACAACTTATTTCACAATGAATCTTGAAAAAGTGAAAATTCTGGACAATAAATTAACCGAATAATAAATTAAATTGAACAAAACTGAAAAAAGGTAATGTAAATTTATCTCAGAAAAATAAACAAAACTGTGCCACACTGTGGCAACTTCAGTATTATTTCTAAAGTAGCCCATAATTACCCCCACCCCTGTCCCATTTCAGTGCAGCATTAAACATACCAAATTTGTCTTTCTTTCCATTTTTCACATGCATGATAAGGTACAATATCTTTGCACCACTCTGATTCAGTCTTTGTAGACAGTCTGCTGTCCGTGACCCCTTTCATCATGCATAATATGCCTCCGAACATGGATGCGCCTCACCCGCCTATCACCGCCCCCTACACCCGCCCCTTCCTCCTCCGACTGGCCCACACCTGGTGACGAGACACCCCCTGACTCCAGCAGGGCCATGCCTCCCGAACCCGAGCCTCGCCCATTTTCATAAATCAAAATATTGAGTGTCTCCTCAAAGATACGAGCTTCTGGGAACTCAACCTATGTCAACAAATAGAAGGAGAAAAAAAAATGAAGTGAGAAAAGAGACATATTCATACAGACAAGAGAGTTCAATTCCCTTTTGCTCACTTTGGTCTGTTTCTTCTCAGTGGCATAAACAATGGAGGTGCAGCAGACTTCAGCAATCTTGCGTCCCTCGCCGTAGAAAGACCAGCAGCATATCTCATCTCCCAACACGTCTTTAATGAACAGCACTCTGCCATTAAAGCGTAGCCCCAGCTTATCAAACAGCTCAATGTTCTTCAGAAGGTTATCATCAGAGTTGCTGAGGGAACAAAGGGTCATTTTAAATAGAAAAAGGCCCCCCTCACTCACATTTACATGTATGCATTTGACAATTGTCAGAGGCTTTGACATTGACAACCCATGACATTGGTGTTGCTAGTGCTATGCTCTACTGTTTGACATACAGGAACAGTTAAGTGTTTTAAAACCATGTTGGATTTTTCTGACTGCTTCACCTAAAGTCACCAGGTATAATTACTGTTATTAATTGTCATTGAGCTGTATTGTCTTTGACAAAAAAGTGAGGTATACGCATGTCAACAATTATTCATTTAGATTCAGAATAGTATTTGACTAAGTCACAATCACATTATGGTTCATAGGTTTTCTGAAATGAGAAGGGCTCTCAGAGTAAACACAGTTCTTTTAGAAACAGCAGGAGCAGCGAGAATGAGGGTTGAATGTACCTGGTATAGGAGTATTTATTGTTCCCTCTGTTATTCTGCAGTTTCACCACTGGCTGCAATGAGGAAAACATTATTTATGAAAGAAAAAAAAAACTTTTTTCCTCCATGCTGTATGCCCAAAGGGGAGCAGAAGGTTAAGAAAGTTGTTTTGTATTACAATTTTTCTGAACTGTTATGCTTAAATATGCAAATTATGCATTATCCAATTATATATACACATTTCCAGAGCAGAAATCTGAACATTGGATAAAGCCAGGTCCAAAATGATTGTTCCATTTTGCTGACACAGAGTTAAAGGTTATTATAAAGGGGATTTTGGATATCTTTTTTATCACTCCATAAATCAGAAAGTACTGACAATAAAAATCACCATGTTTTTAGGATCAAAATGATGCATATATCAGGCTGAATGATTATATATAATAAAATTATATATGAATAACCCCCTCTGTAAAAACCTCCAGAATATAGATAGAAATATATCCAGAAAGTTTACTGAAGTGGACATTTCTGGCTCAGTAAACAAGGGTGGGGTGGGTCATTTTTGAAGAAAATGGCCTTTAAATATATATATTGAAATCTACAGATGCAGATAAAGTGTAATAAAAACACTAAATGTGTTTATGGTGTTTTTTTCTGTCGTCCATTCAAGCAAAACAGCCCAAAATATAAAAATTAACCAGTGCATGAAAAAAACAACAAAAAAAAACAATGGTTTTCCTTGTAGCATCTTGTCTTAAATTCAAAACAGATAAAAAAAACTAGGCATCATGCATTTGGGAACTTTCTAAATGGTTGGTGAACACAAACTCGCAGAGAAAAATTTACGCCATGCGTCTTCTAGCAATGAGAAATTATAAAAATATGTTCTAAAATTTGCTCAAATTTTTTTTCTGATATCCTCCAACTGGAAGGAATCAAAGAAACAAAAAAAACAGAGTCTGAGCCAATAATATAATCTCCAGACTGGCTCTGACTTTTAGCAACAAGCATCGACTCCTCTAGACCGCAAATCTAGGCAAAAGCTCTAGTTTATTCTATATTCTTTATTCCAGAGATCAGACTTTTCATGTGTTGTTTTTGTCAGAGGAGAAATATAATATAATATTAAGCCTCTGTTTTCTCACCTTCCTACAGGTGGCTATCATTCTCTGTTCCTCTTTGACTGAAGTGATCATAGGAATGTGACAACCCCTCCCGACATCCCTGCGTTTCTGCGTCAACATCAGAAAAGCCATTAGTAATATCAACAGCTGTCAAACACCTTCCTTGGCTTAAAGAAGCATTTCATTTCTATGCAGACATGGTTTCTTTGAACCAACACTGAAGAGACAGAAACACAAGTCCAGTAGATCCTCTAACCTGTAATGTGGTGAGGCAGTGCTGTACAAGTCCCTGAAGCCTGTAGTATTGTGCTTCTTTCAACACTTCCTCCAGCTCCCGTGTGCTCTCCGGCAAAGGAACTGTCCCGTCCCGCAGGAAGTTCAGCACCAGAGAAAAGTGTCTCCCACATCTGTCTAGCACCACCCAGCCTTACAAGATGAGTGAACGCACGTTATTTATTATATTTTATTTATTTTTTCATACATTTGCCAGACGTTTATCCAAAGCGACTTACATTGCATTCAAAGAACACATTGACATTCTAATCAGTTCTTGCTTTCCTTGGGAGTCAAACCCATGAACTTGCCGTTGCAAGCACCACACTACTGTTTGAGCTACAGGAAAGCATTATATATACATCCGTTTTAGTTTCTGCATCTAGAATATTTTTTTAAAGAAATTAATACTTATATTCAGCAAGGACACGTTCAATTGATCAAAAGTAAAAGTAGACAGCAAAGAAATGTTTAATATTAGGAAATAAGTCTATTGGTGAGCATGAAGGCTTGTGCACACCAAAAGCAATAACTATAGTTCTAAACATAAAAAAAGAATAGTATAGTTCACACCACAACTATAACAATATTGGCACAGAGAAAAAATATAATGGAAATCCCTTTCTGAATGATTTTTGAAGCTGATATATGATAAGAATGCATTCTGCTTTAAAAGCTTGATTACTTAAAGCAGCCGTCAACTAAACTGCAGAATGTGCAACTAAACTGCAGTACGACAACAATGTTGTCTACTGGTGTGAACTGGCTTTAAAAGACTTCTTTCTAAAACATTTATAAAAATCTTACCAACTCAATTTTTAAAGGTTGTATACAAGAAATTTTCATGCTTTTTCTTACCCTCAGAGTCTATGGTGACCTCTGTGCTCCCATCACAAATACTCCTGAGCAGACTGTCCTCCTTGCTGAGCGTCTGGACGGTGGTGTAGTGGAGAGTTCCCCCCACATTGAGCTTCACATACTTACTGCCCGCTAAACTCCTGTCTGCCTTTCCTTCCCCAACATGGCTGGAGGACGATGGGGCAGAACCAGACACGGTCACCACATTCCCACCAGATGAACCAGATGCCTCAGCAGACATCAGGGGAGTAGAAATCAAATACTGCTTATTGACTGCCTGAAGATTTAAAGCACACAAAAACAGAGAGAATTTCAGTCTGATTGTTATGAGATGTTACTGGGTCATTCTTAAATGAAGTGGTATAGTTCACCCAAACTTGAATACTTCATAATTGTTTATTCTCCCCCATGTCATTACACACCGGTTTGATTTTCTTTCTTTTATGGAACAAAAAGAGAGTTTTTAAAGAATACTCTCATTTCCATTAATGAAATTGAATGAAGACTATTATTAAGATTATTTTGGATGAAATATGAACTAAAACTTGACTGTGAAGTTTAATCTGCTCAAATGTGGATAATGTGGAAAGAGGAAAGAACAAGGCTTCAAAAACGTTTCAAAAACACCTCCCACCTCACGCTTTTTTCACAAATCGCACCCTATGTATATATGCTTGCATATGTATAACACACACACACAAACATATAATGAATAAATGTAATAATCTTAAAGGATAAATTATGTCAGAATATTCTTGTTTGGCTGAAGTATTCTTTTAAAAAGCCACAGCAAACATCATGACCTCACATATGTACAAAAGACTTTATGAGGGCAAAATAAACCAATAAATGTTGTGACAGATCTTTAGAGATATGCATGAGCAAGGTGACATTACAACATTAGGTGTGCACATCTCATGACGTGACAACCACTGAAACTACTTACAAATACATATAACAAAGAAAACATCGAGAAAGCAGCAGAAACATAATATCTGATACATAAAGCAATGCATTTAGTGTCTGTCAAAGAGCATCCGATGATCTCACTGGGGTTTCCCTGAAAACATAAGTGAATAACACCCGTTTAGCAATAGTCTGGAGGGATGTGATAGTGAATATCTGTCCAGTGCACTGCGGAGGCCACATATGCGTTTCTGTACTGATATCTGAGGAAATGGACAGAATTAGGTCAACACATTCAGTAAGATCTTAACTCAAGCTGAGAGATCTCGCTAATCCTCGTCTAGACGACGCAAAAATTAGTTTTCCTTCATTTACTAGTCATTTAATGACTTGACAACTGTCAGTTAAATCGAAACGCATGTACAGATTCTGTGTAGTGAGTCTTATATTGATAAGCTCATTAGCCCTTGAGCTAGCTCTTGATGACATTAGACTGGCTGTCAACGACCAACACTCACCGAGCTGGGTCCCCGCGATGAGGTGCACAAAATATAAAGTAATCGCTACGGACTGTTACATCTATAACAGTAAACCTGCCATGATTTTTCAACAAATCATAATTTCCTCTGTTGTCTCGCAGCACGACTGTCTACTTCCTCTTTTTTGCTTGTTGTGGGTTGACAATGGCTGCTCAACCTCGCGAGGTGTGTCTTTCGTTGTCTGATTGGTCCAATTGAACCTCTGTCAAGCGTGTTAGTCCCGCCCCCTGTAACGGCCTACTACGTGACGTGACGTGATTGAGAGTCGAGAAGCGAAGCGTCTGAATTCAGTCAATTCATTCGTGTTTTATTACGGCAATGTTTTCTTCTTTAACACAACATTTCTTTTACATAGGTTAATGTAACATCTAAATGTCAAGATTCAAAGTGTTTATTGTCATATATACAGACAGAAAGCATGTTTCCCTATACAATGAGATTCTTATTTTGCCTTCCACATTTACTGAAATTTGTGTATTTTATGTATGTGTGTATACACACACATACCCTATATACAGTATATTATGGAGTTGGTCCCCTCCTTTGCAGATGTAACAGCTTCCTCACTTCTGTGAAGAGTCTTCCACAAGATTCTAGAGTGTTTCTGTGGTAGTTTTTGCTCATTCATCTAGTAAAGTATTTATGAGGTCAAAGTTGGAAGCATGGTATTGTCCAAAATGTCTTGGTATACTTCAGCATGGAAGGGACCTAGCCCAACCTCAGAAAAATCACCCTTTACCATTATCCCTCCTCCATCAAACTGTAGAGTTGGCACAATGCAGTCAGCCAAATAATGTTCTCACGACATCTGCAAAGCCCAGACTCCTCCATCAGACTGGCAAACAGAGAACTGTGATTTATCACTCCACAGAACACGTTTACACTGCTCCAGAGACTAGTGGCAGTGTGCTTATTGGTGCTATCACAGTCATGACATGTCTCCTCACTCTCCCAGAGTTTCCCAGAGTCATTTCCCTCACCTGTCATGTAATCACGTCCCTCGTTAATCTTGCCACCTGTTCCCCATCATTCCTTGTGTATTTAAGCCTGCATGTGTTCCTCTGTCTTTGTTAAGGTGTAGAGCTGTTCTCTGTAGATTTGATCAGTCCTGAGTTTGCACAAGTGTGCTGCTTTTGTTTTCCTATTTAAAGCATTTTCTGTTTGTTTAATAAAGTGAAGTCGCAAAATTCTCCTTTGTCCTCCCAAACCACACGCCTAACAGGTGTGTCCCAATACTTTTGTCCATATAATTTTTTTTACTATTAGCATGAATATTAATCATAAATATTTTAAGAACTTATAAATATATTATATATTGTTAATTATATGCAATATGTATATTTATAATTTTTAGTATATAATTAATCATTTTGCTAATAGTAAGAAATGTGTATTCTTAGTATTATTAATCATAAAGATTTTTTTATGAAAGACATAATCACCATCCAACAGAGACTTTTATTTAATCTTAAATCTCAGCAAATAAATGTCTTCATGACAAGTATATTATGTTTATAAATAAATAACAATCAAGTAATACTATAATGCAACAAAGCCCTCCACAACATGAGCTCTGGTAATGGCACAGTGGAAAAGACGAAACTCACTGCATATTAACAAGAAACCATGAGATAAATGTAAAAAAAAAAATGCAATTTATAAAAAGCATTTCAATTCGATTACTGCATCACAGCAAGCAGTTTTTTTCTGTATATATTTTCCTCAACATAGTGCATATGCAACAACACCAACTCTGATAACAATGACAGTAAGTATAATTGATCATGAATCCTAAGCTGAAGCGGTAAAATATACAATCGTTGCGTGCTGTAAGCGAGAGGACATTCCGCTCCTCTGAAACATGGTCATTCAACATCAAGCAGAAATAGATTTTAGATTTAAGAAACAGCAAAGAACAATATGAAATGCTGGCATTGTCCTCATTTTTACATAATAATGTGAGAAATACTATGGCAACCAGTGAAACATGAAGTGACGTCACATTATGGGATGTATTTTGGCACTGAATCTGTTTTGTATACTCAATATTCAATCAAAATATTTACATTCAATATGTTCTTCTCATCGTGTGTTTGTATATGAATGTGTGGCAATGTATTTGTATACAAACATGAGAGTATAGTTTTTGTATTTCGGATTATATACGTATGTGTACTTTGTCTCACTTGTGACAAAGTCTCTCTCATTCTCTCTCCCTCATCTCACTTTCTCTTTCTTTTTCAATCCTTCACCACATTACAGTCCTTAAGGCACCAAACCTTCGGTTATAAAGCATGCCTGACTGTAGAAATCATACTCAAAACATGTACTTACAACAATTTTGTTGTTACTTTCATTACTTAATTACTCCGATGCCAATTACATTCACACATATGTAAACACACGCTAACATACAGAGGCACCTGCATAAATTCACAAGCATACGCACTTGTTAAGTACATACATCAGTGAAACGACCAAGAGAGAGGAGAGAGGCTGTGCTAAGTGGGATTTATGTGTTGTAATTAACTGAATAAAACAAATGAATGTCTTGCGGAGAGAGAGAGAAAAATAACAGTATCCTTCCTTTAATTCTCCTTTTCATTCACCCACAATTTTGGATTCATTTGAAGACTCCAGTCTCAAATGGATACCTCATACTCTCGTGTGTCCTACAGTGAGAGAGAGGAAAAAACATGCACATTTTACCAGAAAATAGGATGGAAAAATCTATTATAATATAATATAAAGAATTCTGAGGTAAATGTACCATGGTTTCGACAAACGTATTAAACAGCACAAGTGTTTTCAACATTAATAATTATAATAAATGTTTCTTGAGCAGCAAATCATCATATCAGAATGATTTCTGAAGATCACGTGACACTGAAGAGTAGAGAAATGATGCTGAAAATTCAGCTTTACCATCAAAGGAATACATAAATATATATATTTAAAATATAAAATAGTTGACTACTTTTAACATCTACCAAACTTGTTTTATTTTTATTTTTTTATTTCAACAAAATTTGATTTATGTTTTTACTGGATTTTAAGTAAATACAGCATAAGAGACTTTAAAATCTTTTTTTTTTTAAACTTACTGAACTTGATCATTTGAATGTTGGTGTAACAACTAATTATATATATATATATATATATATATATATATATATATATATATATAGAACATGCATTTGATTTGGTATTCAGTTGTGCATCCTAACAGTTAATAAGTACAAATTCCACTAGGTCGTGAGCATCTTACCCCTGCCTCATAGAGAGGGTTGTTAAAGTCAGACTCCACTGTAATGGGACTGTAGGAGTGGGTGTGAGAGAGAGACTTCCAGAACAACGGTTTCCACTGCCACCTACACACACTAAGATGGTGAGAGAGGTGTTAGCACAGAAGAGCTAAATAAGGAGCAGCTGTGAAGAAGGTTGACAATAATCAGTGAAAATACTGATTAAAAACTTTTAACATTGAATAGCGCTCGCAAGTCATTTTATTTTGATAATGTGAAGTATTTTGGAGCAGGATTGATATAGGGAATTGGAATAGGAGTGGCTGCTTTAAGACAGAAAGAAGTCACACCTTTCTGTCTTTTTCACTTAAGCGGCCAGAGGCGGCCATCTTTTATCTGAAATAATGCTCAAATATGAATAATACACGTATTAATTAAAATAAGACTGGGAACATCTGTTAAGAAAGAGTTCATTAATAGGGTCAATTTTGATTTCATCTTTAAAATAAAAAAGTTGAATACAAACCAAAAGCATTCAAAAACTCAAGCCTCCCAAACTTACTTGGTGTAGTACATGTAGATTCCACCAATCAGGAGGATGACCAGAATTATTGGCAGGATGATAGCCAACGCAATGTTCTCACTCAGCATTTGATGAGACGCCTCTAATGACTGAGAAACTGAAAAGAGGAAAGTTAATAGCATGGACATCATTAGATGAAACAGTGGGACGGATTATCAACACAATATGAATATCACTGATACAATGATAATCAACGTTACCCTCCAATTTATGATCGTCCAGTAGCCCTTCATAGGCCACTACAAACAAAGAAAAGGTGACTTATTCATTTCTTCAGAGAAAAATGCCAACTCTACATTTCATATTCACGTACCTTTACAGAACGGTGGTGGGCTATTCCACTGAGAGGGGTGTCCTGGGACACAGTTGATGATGACTTCTCCAATGAGCTCATACCCCTCATAGCAGAAGAAACGTAGCGTCTCACCTGCCTGGTAACTGTGCTTGTACAGAGTCTGGTAGCCGTTGTCCGGCACGCCCGGGTTGGGGCATGGATCATATTTTACTGTTTAGCAGAAAAAAAGCAGACAATATGAATATGATTGATGGTTTATTGGTTTGCATATTACATAGAAATCTTCACTGGTACTTGGACTAGGATTTTTTAGCTGTCTCTGTAAATTCTATCTTGAACACACTAGCATTCAAAAGTTTGTTAAAGGGGTTATGAGATCAGAAACATGTACTCACAGACACACTTTGGGCTGCGATCGCTCCATTTGGGCATGCCGGTGTCTCTGCCATGGCAGGAGATCTGGCTCGGGCCTTCCAGCTGATAACCTTGGTTACATGTGAAACGCACCACAGTTCCCACAGCAAAACCAGACTCCGGATGTACTGAGCGTGCTCCATTGACCACTTCTCCTGGGTCAGGGCACTGCTGGACTAAAGGCACATCAAAGCCAGGAGAAAAAGAGAGTGTGTACAATATTGATCAGTTAACTAAAGCGGCAATTGATTTGCCACTAAACGATGAACAATCAAAATCCTAGCTCTTAATGCTTTACTTATCATTGAACTATTAAAAACTCCAATGTGTAAAAAAAAAGCATAACTCGGCTCACTTTTTACACAGGTGGGCGGGTTGTTGCTCCAGGAGAGATCCCATTGGCAGGTGATTATGTCAGAGCCAACAATGTCATAACCGGGCTGACACTGATAGGTCAACACACTGCCTCTCACCAGAGATGGGTGGGAGGAGCTGCTCCAGCCAAACTCAATTTGCGGGAGGGCAGGACATGTGTCATTTGGTTCCACCTCTGCAAGAAATGACAGGAAGTGACATCACAGCAAGCAGTAACACAAAACATATGAAAAAGGCACAACCCTTTTGATGTATTTACCTCTGTAGTGAATGAGGAAGCCTTGGCTCAGTATGAACGTGGAGTCATCGGGATCGCTCTGAAACTGAATGGTGACCTCTGAACCTACTGATACAACCCTGAACCTCTCTCTTGAGCCCAGGTACTGTCCGATCACATTTGACATCAAATCATGACCGTCAAATAGAGTGAGAACGTCATTATGGCGGATGTTCAAACTGCGAGCAAAAGAGAGGAAAGCAGAATTAAACAATAAATAGATTTAAACAAACGGGCACAATCAAATAGATCTACTTACATTTGTACATCCAATTCGATGCGTTTGTCTTCGCTGACATGTATTTGCCACAAACAGTCCTGCCCTTTAGAGTAGCTCTGTGGCCAGTCAGGAGACAATACTGTTCCCACTGAATCCGTGAGCTCCCCGCCACACAGAGCTGAGAAGAGGAGAAAGAGGAATCTTCTTAGAAAAGCAAACATAGATATTATTAGGCAAGAGGGATTAGATGAGATGGAGGTCCTTGAAGCCCCAGTATGTAATTTTTTTTGAAATTTTCTAAATGTACTTAAAGGTCCAGTCACACAGCCGATCACGCACGAATCACTCACAAATCACGCACAGATTGGGTTTGTGCGTGCTTGTGCGTTGAGAAATGGACCAAAGTATTCCACGAACATTCGACGTATGAATCACTGACGGAGCGCGTCCAAACACGCAAGCTTCACGAACATTCCACGTACAAGCACTTTCAGAATCCACATTGTCAGTGAATGTCAGTGGATGGATGTGGACGTGCGCGGCTTCGAACCAGTTCCGACGCATAAGCACTGATGGCCGACGCGTGTCCCGCGCATAGTCACGCATACTCGAAGCATAAACTACGCACGCCGACTCATGAATAACGCACAAAATTTTTTTAACCGTTCAAAACTCAAAATCATGCACAAACCGCCTTCGATGCACATCCACTTACAATCACTGACGGTCCACGTTCGTTCCACCGACGAATTACGCATATGACGCACACTCCGTACAGAAATGAAAATCTGGTAGAAAATTTTGCGCGTTATACTCGAATAAATACGGTAATTATTTGATAACAACATAAAAGTCTTAACTGTTAATTTTGATACATTTAATTTATTCTTATTGAATAATAGTAACAATTTCTTAAAAAAAAAAATACTGACCAAACATTTGAAACATTTGAATGGTAGTGTACAGATGCTGTACAGGTATATGTGGTAAATATCAGATTATATGTGATGTCATACCTCTGCAGACAGGTTCACTCTCATTCCAGTGAGGGTCATTGGGGTCAACACACTCCATAACTCCTGAACCCTGCTCCATTACGAAACCAGGAGAGCATGAGAAGGTTACTATAGTACCCAGTGGGAAGGTGATGTCGCTGCTGCTGAAATTCCCATGAGGCAGGAAAGGCTCATAACAGTGTTCCCCATCAAAGGCTGAAAGCAGAAGAGGAAAGATGGAAAGTTAAGTGAGAGTGAAAGTTTTTGTAGAATTTTGAAGGGACAAATTAGTAATTTTGAGTTTCTTTCTTTCTTAAAATTAGTGTGACATCACAATAAGTGCATTCTTTAGACGAGCATCTATTAAGAATAAAAAAAAAGTAGAATAAGCTATTGTTTTGAAGCTTATTGTGGTTTATATGACTTGTAGTGATGAAATATACTTACCCTCATAGCGGAGTGCTAGTAGCAGTGGGATGGAGGAGGAATCTGCTGTGAGCTCCACATAGAGACACATTCCCTCGCTCACAAAGCCTCGTTCTGGAACGTCATCCAGATCCGAGTCGAAGAGGAGCGGAGCTGTAGAGCTATTCCCACTGCGCACAATCAGCCTAGGAAAGGGAGGAGGGGCGTGGAAAAGGAAAGAAAACAGCGTTAGGAAAAGTGTGACATTAATAGAATGGAATGATTCTGGAAGGATCAAGATCATCTTTCAACTATTTTTGACGACATTGCATGGTGTTGCAGATGAACGCATTTTGTTAAGTGAATTTCAACAAATACTGCATGCTCAGGGAGAAGGGAGCAGTGAACACTGCACAGGGACCGTCAATCAGGACACACCTGAGTTCTTGGTGCTCTCTTCTAAGGAGCTGATGATTTGAATCAAGACTGCACAGAGTAAGGAGGTGCGAGGACTGGAATTTTGGAACCCCTTTTTAATGCACCCTTGCTACAGTGATCCCTTGTTTATCATGGTTAATGTGGACCTGAACCCCCCGCGATAGGTGAAAATCTGTGAAGTAGAATTGCCCCCCCCCCCCCCCCCCCCCAGGAATTTCTGTATATATGTGTGTAGGTACCAGAATGTTTAAAATATGTATATTTATACTTTAAATATATTTTAATTAAATCTATTTAATTGTAAAACCTTAATATTACACATTTACTCTCTCTCTCATACGATACGTGTTATGGCGCTCTACACTCATCAACGACAGTAGTATCTTGAGACTCCAGTAATGACGACGATGACAGACCTGTGCAGCTCGATGAATGTGATGATGATGATGATGATGGTGTTACTGCACTGGTATAATGAGGCCTTTAAATCAGTTCGGCAAACGCCTCATCGTCAGATATCGTCAGATATCGTCAGGCTCCCACTCCACTCGTGCTCTCATTCGTCGATCTCGCGCCGGGAACCAATCACATGCTTGTCTGATTGCCCGTGGGTGTGTACAAAGCCTCTGAGAGAGTTTCTCTCTTTGTCTGGCATCCTGGGAAACCGTTTCTCTCACATCACGATGAAGCAATGCTACTTTCCAAAATCTGGCTGCCAATATGGTGGTATTTTAGAATTTTTATTTTGAAAAATCCGCGATGCACTGAGGCCGCGAAACTTGAACCGCGAAGAGGCGAGGGATTACTGTAAATAAAAGTAGTTTTTTCTTTTTAAGAAAGAAACTCTTACTGACCCTTCTCTTTTAAACAATGAAGTAAATTAGTATAATAATCAGTTTTATTCATGGATTTTTTGTTAATGTATACATGAATGTTTACTTGTGCCAGATGAATTCTTTTAGTTTTAACTTTACATTTACATTTATTCATTTATTAGATGCTTTTATCCAAAGCGACTTAACAACTGAGGAATACAGAAAGCGATTCGTCGTGAAGAGGCAAAAGTAAATAAGAGTGCTTACACTACAAAGTTTCAGATAAGTCTGGAGAATGGAGGGACTAAAGGACATTTTTTGGAAGAAGATGAGTTTTCAGCTGTTTTTTGAATATTGACAGGGATTCTGCAATCCGGATGAAGGTAGGGAGATTGTTACACCAGCAAGGAACGTTGAACGAAAATGATTTGGTGAGTGATTTTGTGCCTCTCTGTGATGTAAAATAAAATAAGTTCTAATTGTTGTGTATTCAGACATGTAATAATTAGGCCTACATGTCAGATAACACTATACAGTTCACTGTATAAATTAAAGACTGGTAATCTTTGTTAAAAGATTTGTTTTTTGCTTTGTTTTGTTGTTTGATTAACATTAATGACATAGCCATTAACAAGGTATTAATAAGTTGCTGTCACTTTAAGACCAAATGCACAGATCCAGTATATTAATGCACATCCGATCTTTATGAACTGTTTAGAATTGTTAACACATATCCGTCTGTGTTTATGAGAATCCTTCCCGAGATGGGTTCATTCAAGCATACAGAGATGTGAAAAGGGAATCAAATTGCTGTTCACGTGCTGTCTGAAACGCACCTCTCTGTATGTGAGCACTTTGTGTGTGTGCGGCTATGCACGCGAGAACAGCCCAGCTTGACTGTAGTCTACTTGAAATCATGAGAACAGTTTTAAAGTGGCTTCCCAAACACTGTTAGAGAGATAAGATAAGTAACAATGCATGAGTGAGCAAGACATGAACGCTTACTTGTCATTGTCTTCATCAAGAGCCACCCTCTCAAAATGAAGGTGGAGCCTGTGTCCTTCCTTGGCTTCCAGGAGCCAGTGACAACTCAGGTTGCTACCGCTGCTATGGTTACTTGCAGAAGGGAGGGTTGGAGAGAGGATGCGGCCAACAGTAGCATTTCTAATCCATCCTCCACAAGATACAGCTTTAATATACAAAAACACATGTGAATGCTTATACGCATGGCAATAAATGGAGGTGTCTTCAAGTGACTGTAGATAATGAATGAACAAATAAATAAATAACTGAACAGGGGGGAATGCAACTCACCCACACACTGGGGTTCTGGGGTGCTCCATTTGGGTCGGGTGGAGTTCAAACAGGTTGCAACCTCATGACCCCTGATCTCAAATCCTGGATCACAATGGAAGTGAGCCTGACCACCAGGATGGATGTCAGTTACAGTTACTCCACCACCCTCAGGGGAGACGGGGAACGAGCAGGACAGGAGGAACGCTGGAATAAAAGAATGAGAAAATTCTGTTATTCCTGTTATGTCAAGACAATTATTGTACAGTTTAAAAGTTTTGGGGTAAGAAATAGATTTTTTTTAAAGAAATTTTAAATTTTATTCAGCAAGAATGCAAAATGATAATAAGTGACGGTTGAGATTATGTTTAAAAATTACATTTTATAAAGTTACTAAAGATGTGTGTGACACTTTACAATAAGGTTCCACTAATTCACCTTATTATAAAGAATGATTTCTGCAAGATCATGTGAGACTGAAGACTGGAGTAATGATGCTTTGACATCAAAGGACTAAATTACATTTTAAAAATATTCGAATAGAAGAGTTATTTTAGGACAGTTGTAATGATATTTCCCAATATCGTTGTTTTTCTTATATTTATGATCAAATACAGCTGCGTTCGCAGCATGCCACATTATAATTACAAGATTGCAACTTGTAAAAAGCATCTCGTAGAACTTTTCTGAGAGCTAAGACTTGCATCATGTGACCGCTGTACCACCTGATCACTCCAGATTCATTTAAAAGTTGATAGTGTTGCCATAGAGATGCATGACTTCCAGTCCAAGGACGTGAACAGGTCAGAGAATAGGGCGTCAAAATGATAGTAATTACGACATGGTGTAAATGCAGACTTCTTTCCAAAACATTAAAGCAAACATACATACCCCAAAATTTTGAACAGTAATTTAGTAATGACAAAAAAAGTACCTTGATAATGAAAGCTGAAAACACCGTGATTGGCTTGCTTCAGGCTCTTATAGTGTATCTGCACTTGATTGGTTGAGCTACGAACCACCTGACCTTCGCTCATTAGCGTCTCATTGGCCAAAAGCTCTGGAGCTGTACCACCCAGCTCCAGAATGGTAAGTGACTCCTCCTTGGACAAGTTTACTTTCTTTACCTTCAAGACAGACAGGTGGTGTTACCATAACAACAGCTAATGATGTCGTTCCCCAAGATTATATCAAGGGCAAAGATTCCAGAACTCATTAAAATGACATCGCCCGTGAAAATGCCAACAAGATGCATCAGCTATGTTAACAGGCAGTAACCATAGAGACCCAGAGAGAAGCTAAATGAGGTTACAATGGAAACCTTGGTAACAGCGAGGCTATCACACCTGTATCTCAACCCCATATCCAGGATACACAGTAATGCTGTAGGTGCACTCCAGTGGGGAAAAGGGAGATGAGGACGAGAGCGGATCCGGGGACTCGACTATTCCTTCCATTCCTGACAGGCTGGCATTGCATTGAACTTGAGAAAGACAGGGTTTAAAGACAACTTAAAATATTCATTTAGAAATCATTTATGGCCTAAAAACTGTTCCGAAAGAAATAATCTATGAAGTTTAGAGCTTCATATTGAAAATTATACCTGGTGTGTGCACCGTTGTTATTGTTGTTGTAGTAATTAGTGTAGTTGTGGTCTCTTCTTCAGCTGGCGGTGATGTCACGGCACTCCCAAAACCTGATTGGCCTGCATGAGGTGCAGCCGATGAGGTCACTGCTGTAGTGAGGATTCCTGGTGACATCACTGTGGAGGTTGGATCTGACTCTCTGATGGATGGGATGGCCTGGGTCGGGTTAGTAGTTGTACCTAGATATATAGTAGTTGAGTTAAATCTCTGACTTAGATGAACTGGTTTGTTATTGAAATAAAATGAAATGCAGTTTACTGTGTTCTTTTTAGGAAAGACTGACCTCTGCCATTAGGGGTGTGGCCCAGGTACTCCTTACTCAGAAGTGCAGCATGGATGACTTCTCCCATGGGACGGGGACTAGAGGTCACGGTGAGAGGAGCCTCAGTGTCTGACGTCCCTAATGATGCACCTGAAAACACCACAGAACTATCAGACATGGTTTCTTTAAGCTAAAAGTTACATTGTAAAGTGATCAGCATATGCTGTGTACATTCGCCTTGTGTGAATATTTAAACATACAAAAGAATACTTGCACATTACCTGAAGTCAGGTGCAGCAGCAGTGTGACAGACAGTGTCACAGCAAAAACTGTGGACACCATTATTTAATATGAGAGGACAGCCTGGGTGCAAGCAAATAATAGAAAATATGTAGTTAGAGGTATAGAAGAAAAAAAGGAAAGAGCAAAGATAAGGAAGACTGTAAATCTAAGGTTGGGATTTTAAAGAACCCACAAAATTAAAAAAATGCTTTGTTTTTATGTGACTTTTATGTCACAATATATGCTAGTGTACTCTTTAAAGTGGATATACTGTACATACAAAATAAGTTAAATTACATTCTGTGACTCTTTTGTGAAATCTTACCAAACACAATGACGATTTATAACATTACAAAGATTTCTGTTTCATTTGACATGGATGTTCTTTTGAACTTTCTAATCATCAAAGTAATCATGGTTTCCCCAAGAAATATTAAGCAGCACAAGTGTTTTCAACATCAACAATAATAATATATGTTTCCTGAACATCAAATCATCATATTAGAATGATTTCTGAAGGATTATGTGACACTGAAGACTGGAGTAAAGATGCTGAAAATTCTGCTTCGCCATCACAGGAATAAAAAAAAAACATTTTAAAATATATTCAAATATTAAAGTAATAATAATAAATATAATTGTAATAATATTTACAGTTTACTGTATTTTAATCAAATAAATGCGTCTTTGGTGAGCTTTCAAGAACATTAGTCATCCCATACAACATCCCATACATTTCTTTCCAATCAGATTCTCTCTAGAATTCTCTCTAGTTTTAATGTACAGAACAGTTCAATAAGACTCACCTAAACCAGCTACTTCAACAGGAAATACAAAAACACTGTCAAACTATTTGATGGGGTTTTTAAAGCTAAAGTATTGGTACGAGCTGGTTTTGTAAATAGGGTTTTTATGACTAAAAATATATTTATTTTTTTAAGGGAAAAAAGGAATGATGATACGAAATGTAGATAAGATGATTGCAGGTTCTTCCCTCAGAAGTTTAAAATAAACAAACTGCAGAAATGCGTCATCACGTAAAATATTCCCTCAAAGTCATTGGTGCTTTTGCCTTATATCAGATCTTCTTCTGGCCCCGCCGTGACAGTGCACGAGACATATGGCCCCTGACGTGCCCACGTTCAGTGATCAATGATGTCACCGCAAGCGCGAGAGGCAGGTCTGGGCTGTTAGTGGCCCGGCAGTCGCCGCCACCAGCCTCATTTAGTATTTACCGCACACACCGATGCTGATTTTAAAAAAAAATGGGTTCATCACCCAAATAAAAATGGGAATAAAAACATTTCGAGGCTCGTCATTAGTTTATAATACCCGCACTAACAGATCTGCGGTTGGATGATGATGCTGACACTGCGGGCAGAGCCTTCAGATAATTTATTCAGACGCTCTTCCCCTTCTCTGCTTCAAAAACATCTCCTCTTATCCTTTCCTATGACGCAAGACGCCCATTTCCCCCCCTAGCAAGCCGTTTAAGCCTGAAAAAAAACCTGATAAAGAAATAGTGGATAAACATAAATGGTTTACAGTGATAGTATGAACGCATCCGTTGCATCTTTATGCATCTGGCTGTCGCGCGACATAACAAGCTCGCGGAGAAAAAAAACACCACTGTCTGTCAGAGGGGAAACAGAACATATACGCACCCGCAATACGCAGATTTTCTTTATTATTCGTCGGAATGAATCCACTAGGTTTGTTCCCTTGTCCTGGTGGTTCTTTGAATATTTCGTGTGTGTGTTTTTCTCGCTGCTGCGTTTCTAGCGCGATGCTCCGTCTCTCTCTCGCTCCTCCGCCCCCTCCAGAACACCACAACTGGCGCTGCGCGTCAAACGGGTTTTAAATAATCATTTGATCGCTCCTGGCCCTGTTATTGTCAAATACGGGTGTTCCATTCGAACCCTCGGAGAAGACAGAGGCGTGTTCGATCCGAGGAAAAACACGGTTTGCCTCCGTTCTTAATTGTATTGTTTTCATTCGTTATTTGTGTCCGTTTAAGGCCTGTGGCGGGACAGCAGGTGAGAGGAACAGGCATAGATGGCAGTTCCTACCCGTATGCTTGGCGCGTTGACTGTCAATTAGCCATATCCGAATCGTTTTGGGAGTCGGATCGTTTTTAATGAACTGGTTCATAAATCCATTCTGAACAATTCATCAACGAATCGGAATGAGCCTGTCCGAGCACCTTTCGAGTCAACAGCAGTCTCACTTACAAACGACTATTATTATTATTTTTAATCTTTTGGATGTTTAGGTAGAAAGGTGAAGATCCCTTGTGTCATGGGTTAGAAGTGCTTCTAGCTCTCAGCAAACATCTTGTATAACTCAGAGGTTGTCTGGACTTTTAGCTTTAATATATCTTAAAGATATCTTTTATCTTTAATCTTTCATTGAAATAACATTATATTAATGAAATAACATTATCCTTCGTTCTAATGTGCTGATTTGATGCTCAAGAAACATATAATATTATTGCTATGTTAAAAAAAACAGTTAAAAACATTGTTTTTTCTGTCACTCTTGATCAATATAATGCATCCATGTAAAAATATTAAAATAAATATAATAAAGAAATAAAAAAAGTGTTTACTGACAAATAAAAATAAAATAATAGCTGTAACTCAAATAGTAGAGCGTGGCTGTGCGTTATCTGTGTGTGCATTAGCATGGTCTGTATTGGTGAGGTGATTAACTGGCACCATGAGGAGATGGAATGACTTGTTGTTCTCGACAAGCCACGTCACTAACCCATCAACCATGTGATCAACGAAGATATGCTTCAGACTGTCTGCTCTTGTGTGGAAAATTACTAGTTTCGTTTTTTTTTAGAATCAGAATCATTTAACCGTCATCATTGACGTAGTTAGTAGCCTCTGTTAGTGTATAATTGCTGTAACAATGTTATTGTATTTGAGGCGGCCTACGACCTCCTTGTGAGACCTGAAGCTGCCTTCTGCTGATGAAAATGCAAACTAAACTTCACTAAAATTTCTTCTATTGACTGCACTTCTGACTCCTGGTCTTCATTCAACATATCTGGTCCTCGGGTCTTAACTGTAATTCCCCTAGGCTTTAAGTGATTCAGCCCTTTCCCAGTAAATTTGGGTTAGTTCAATTATCCATTGCTTGACCTTTTCATAGTTTGGAGTTATCAATTGCGATATTTTGCAATAGATTAACTAAAATATAAATGGCATTATGATCAATCAGTGTTGCTAATATTAATAGAGATATTATTGCTTCTTAATGTTTTAGATATCAACCAATTATCAATTCTGGATTGCCTTGAACGGTCTTTGTTACTCCAGGTGTACTGTATTCCATCCAGTTTGAATACATTGCTATTAATCATCATAATAATCACTGCTATTCTAGATAGTATTGGACGTAGAATGACTTTCCACATTCTTCCTTTTGACATTATTTTTCAGACCCCTGGCATTTAAAGAAAAGAAAGACAAAGACATAAAAAATTCAAACAATAATATATAATACCCGAAGATGTATAAAACAGGATATCTCACGTGGAGTATTTAACGGAGTGATGCCAGTGACCACGTGATGACATCAAATAATCTCTGAACCGTTTTTGGATCCTGTTCGGTGTTCATTAGAACCAACTGTTCGAAAGAACCGATTCGCCATGACGAGTCAGACTCCCTAGTGTGGCGTTTGGCTGGTGTTTGAGGGTGTTTTTGTGTCCATCTCGCTTGCGCCACACTGTGGTTGTTTTGCAGTAGCGCAAGACGGAGACGGCGCTCTGCATAGGAGCTGTCCAGCGTCTCGGTGCTGAAACTTGCCCCGGCGGATCTCGGCTAACAGCAAGAGGGTTGACACAATTTAAAAAAAAACAGCTTAACAACCCAGCAACGAGTGGCCGGCTGATTCAGATGCGTCAGTACATGGACAAAGGTGATAAAAAACATCTTCGGTCTGTTCCGTAAAGAAGGAGGAGTCGTTCTTCCATCCTTACGGAAGCATTGAATGCGGAATTACTGTATTTTCAGGGCTGCAGATAAACAGAGGAAGGGAAGTGGTGAGAACGAAGAGGGAAAGAGAGACTGAGTAAGACGTGGAGAAGTGGTAAGCGAACACACATACGGCACAGCTTCATATTTAAAGTGTCCGAATGATAACTTGTAGCCTAATGTTCGGTAAAAATCGGTTCTTTCCGTCGTGACGTTCTCTCCCGACATCCGTGTGAATTGTTTCAGCAACGTGAGTACTGTGAATGAGAGCGAGCACATAAACTGACTGCAGCAGGAATCATTATGCAATAGAGCGAGAGTGAAGCCCTTGATATCTTCGAATGTATTAATATTCATTACCTGTGGTCAGCTGAATATTAATTATTGCTCTTAAACACAGAGGAAGGGGCATAAGTCAAAGTGTATTGATTTTAGAGACTGAAGAAAGTCTCACGTAAGAAGTACAAGTTCATTAATATCATGTTGAACTACTTTTCTTTCTTTCTTGGTGAAGCTCACTCTCTCAGAATTATGTCCTGGTCTCTGGACTTAGTCCCGCTTCCACCATGTGCGTTGCTGGGTGGTCCTCCCCTCAGCGGCCTTCTTTGGACCGTTCTGCTCCTCTTCCTTTGGTACTGCTACCGTGTGGGTTCTGACCCACCGTCCCACTCTGGAATGCTGAAAAGCAGCTCTGGCCGGTCCTCATTCTCTCGGTCATCCAGCCGTTCCCCAGTCGACCCTGGACACTCTGCCCCTAAAGCATCTGCGGCCATCACTATGGAGACGGTGGAGGATGAGGAAGGAACAGAGAGCTACCTGACACCAGTGTTGAGCCATGCTCCGTTCCCTACTGATGCTGCAGCGGGAAGCAGGAAGTTGTATAGAGCATTACAGGAGTATGCCAAGCGTTACAGTTGGGCCGGCATGGGGCGAATTCACAAAGGCCTGCGCAATCAGGTCAGAAATAGGCAAAGGATAACTTGAGGTTTACTTGCAATTTCTTGAATATTTGTGTTATAGGTTACCATTTATGTCACTGTTTATCCATCAACTTCTTCCTTGTTGCTGTCTAGGCCAGAAACAATGATCGCCCGTCTATTCAGAAGCCTCATCTTTTCTACCTCCCAGATGTTCCCAGCATACCTTTCTTTCCCAGGGATGCTCATCGTCATGACATTGAGGTTCTGGAGGCCAGTTATCCCAAAATCCTTGCTGAGTTTCAGGCAGTGTACCAGAGGGGGATTGATACAAAGCTAGGATGGAGCTACCAAGGACCAAAGGTGACTAGCATAGTACTTTCTTGTACCATAGTAACAAATGTAAAAGTCACAGTAAAATCTCTTAATTAGATTTGTATGCGTCTTCACAAACTATACAATATACACAGATAGATAGATAGATAGATAGAACAACATAGCAACGCCTTAGAAACCACCCAACACTTCTTTAATGGCCAAAACTTTAACATTTTCCTCAGAAAAAGTACAAATCTATTTCAATATTGCTGTTGGTTGGATGGATGGATGGACTAACGTAAGATAGATAGATAGATATATTGTGGTTTGAAAGGCAAGTCGGGCAGGCAGAAATAGAGACAGACAGATAGATATATTCAAAATTTAGGTTGTAATTTACTGGAAATATTCTCTTTAGCTGGAATATCTCACTTAAAAAATGTAACAGCAATTGGGTTTAAAACAACATGTGTGTGTCACAGTCACCGTCACCAAGGACTCTTATTTTGCCCATTGTTCACGTTGTTTTGGTTCAGTTCCTTCAGTCACTCATTTGTTTCCATGGCCACAGATCATCACAAATCATTCACAGGTGTTTTGTCTTTTGGTTAATCACTGTCTATGTATTTAGTTCTCCGTGTTCTCCATTCAGTTGTCGGTTCTCGTTTACGTTTACTCTGTGTTTATTGCCCTGCCTGAGTTCCTTGCGATAATAAAACACTATGTTTCTGGTACCGGTGTCTTCGAGTCTGCCTCCGAAACGAAACCGTAACAGAAGAACCGACCACAAAAACGCGATGAGGAGGAACGCGGCGGCAGAGAGAGAGAGGGCGGAGGATCTTCTTCTGCGGATTGTCCGACAAGGAGGGCGGCCGTTAGAGGAGTACGTGGAGGAATTTTTGGAACTGGCTGAGTTGGTGAGTTGGGAGGACACCAAACTCAACATGCGCTTCTGGGCTGGGTTAAATGACAACGCGTGCTATCGGCTGGACCCGGACCAGTGCTGGCAGCCCTTCGAGACGTTTTTAAATCATGTACTCTATGTAAACGGTTCCACCTTCTACGTCGGGGAGGCTGACGCGTCAGTTCCCGGGACTCGTCAACCCGCGTCAGCTCCCGTGCCTCGCCTGCCAGTGCCAGCTCCCGTGCCTCGCCTGCCATCGCCAGCTCCCGCGTCTCGACGCCCGTCATCAGCGCCGGTTCCCGCGCCTCGACGCCCGTCATCAGCGCCTGTTCCCGCGCCTCGACGCCCGTCATCAGCGCCTGTTCCCGCGCCTCGACGCCCGTCATCAGCGCCTGTTCCCGCGCCTCGACGCCCGTCATCAGCGCCTGTTCCCGCGCCTCGACGCCCGTCATCAGCGCCTGTTCCCGCGCCTCGACGCCCGTCATCAGCGCCTGTTCCCGCGCCTCGACGCCCGTCATCAGCGCCTGTTCCCGCGCCTCGACGCCCGTCATCAGCGCCTGTTCCCGCGCCTCGACGCCCGTCATCAGCGCCTGTTCCCGCGCCTCGACGCCCGTCATCAGCGCCTGTGCCAGAGATCCTCAAGCCAGAGATCCTCAAGCCAGAGATCCTCAAGCCAGAGATCCTCAAGCCAGAGATCCTCAAGCCAGAGATCCTCAAGCCAGAGATCCTCAAGCCAGAGATCCTCAAGCCAGAGATCCTCAAGCCAGAGATCCTCAAGCCAGAGATCCTCAAGCCAGAGATCCTCAAGCCAGAGATCCTCAAGCCAGAGATCCTCAAGCCAGAGATCCTCAAGCCAGAGATCCTCAAGCCAGAGATCCTCAAGCCAGAGATCCTCAAGCCAGAGATCCTCAAGCCAGAGATCCTCAAGCCAGAGATCCTCAAGCCAGAGATCCTCAAGCCAGAGATCCTCAAGCCAGAGATCCTCAAGCCAGAGATCCTCAAGCCAGAGATCCTCAAGCCAGAGATCCTCAAGCCAGAGATCCTCAAGCCAGAGATCCTCAAGCCAGAGATCCTCAAGCCAGAGATCCTCAAGCCAGAGATCCTCAAGCCAGAGATCCTCAAGCCAGAGATCCTCAAGCCAGAGATCCTCAAGCCAGAGATCCTCAAGCCAGAGATCCTCAAGCCAGAGATCCTCAAGCCAGAGATCCTCAAGCCAGAGATCCTCAAGCCAGAGATCCTCAAGCCAGAGATCCTCAAGCCAGAGATCCTCAAGCCAGAGATCCTCAAGCCAGAGATCCTCAAGCCAGAGATCCTCAAGCCAGAGATCCTCAAGCCAGAGATCCTCAAGCCAGAGATCCTCAAGCCAGAGATCCTCAAGCCAGAGATCCTCAAGCCAGAGATCCTCAAGCCAGAGATCCTCAAGCCAGAGATCCTCAAGCCAGAGATCCTCAAGCCAGAGATCCTCAAGCCAGAGATCCTCAAGCCAGAGATCCTCAAGCCAGAGATCCTCAAGCCAGAGATCCTCAAGCCAGAGATCCTCAAGCCAGAGATCCTCAAGCCAGAGATCCTCAAGCCAGAGATCCTCAAGCCAGAGATCCTCAAGCCAGAGATCCTCAAGCCAGAGATCCTCAAGCCAGAGATCCTCAAGCCAGAGATCCTCAAGCCAGAGATCCTCAAGCCAGAGATCCTCAAGCCAGAGATCCTCAAGCCAGAGATCCTCAAGCCAGAGATCCTCAAGCCAGAGATCCTCAAGCCAGAGATCCTCAAGCCAGAGATCCTCAAGCCAGAGATCCTCAAGCCAGAGATCCTCAAGCCAGAGATCCTCAAGCCAGAGATCCTCAAGCCAGAGATCCTCAAGCCAGAGATCCTCAAGCCAGAGATCCTCAAGCCAGAGATCCTCAAGCCAGAGATCCTCAAGCCAGAGATCCTCAAGCCAGAGATCCTCAAGCCAGAGATCCTCAAGCCAGAGATCCTCAAGCCAGAGATCCTCAAGCCAGAGATCCTCAAGCCAGAGATCCTCAAGCCAGAGATCCTCAAGCCAGAGATCCTCAAGCCAGAGATCCTCAAGCCAGAGATCCTCAAGCCAGAGATCCTCAAGCCAGAGATCCTCAAGCCAGAGATCCTCAAGCCAGAGATCCTCAAGCCAGAGATCCTCAAGCCAGAGATCCTCAAGCCAGAGATCCTCAAGCCAGAGATCCTCAAGCCAGAGATCCTCAAGCCAGAGATCCTCAAGCCAGAGATCCTCAAGCCAGAGATCCTCAAGCCAGAGATCCTCAAGCCAGAGATCCTCAAGCCAGAGATCCTCAAGCCAGAGATCCTCAAGCCAGAGATCCTCAAGCCAGAGATCCTCAAGCCAGAGATCCTCAAGCCAGAGATCCTCAAGCCAGAGATCCTCAAGCCAGAGATCCTCAAGCCAGAGATCCTCAAGCCAGAGATCCTCAAGCCAGAGATCCTCAAGCCAGAGATCCTCAAGCCAGAGATCCTCAAGCCAGAGATCCTCAAGCCAGAGATCCTCAAGCCAGAGATCCTCAAGCCAGAGATCCTCAAGCCAGAGATCCTCAAGCCAGAGATCCTCAAGCCAGAGATCCTCAAGCCAGAGATCCTCAAGCCAGAGATCCTCAAGCCAGAGATCCTCAAGCCAGAGATCCTCAAGCCAGAGATCCTCAAGCCAGAGATCCTCAAGCCAGAGATCCTCAAGCCAGAGATCCTCAAGCCAGAGATCCTCAAGCCAGAGATCCTCAAGCCAGAGATCCTCAAGCCAGAGATCCTCAAGCCAGAGATCCTCAAGCCAGAGATCCTCAAGCCAGAGATCCTCAAGCCAGAGATCCTCAAGCCAGAGATCCTCAAGCCAGAGATCCTCAAGCCAGAGATCCTCAAGCCAGAGATCCTCAAGCCAGAGATCCTCAAGCCAGAGATCCTCAAGCCAGAGATCCTCAAGCCAGAGATCCTCAAGCCAGAGATCCTCAAGCCAGAGATCCTCAAGCCAGAGATCCTCAAGCCAGAGATCCTCAAGCCAGAGATCCTCAAGCCAGAGATCCTCAAGCCAGAGATCCTCAAGCCAGAGATCCTCAAGCCAGAGATCCTCAAGCCAGAGATCCTCAAGCCAGAGATCCTCAAGCCAGAGATCCTCAAGCCAGAGATCCTCAAGCCAGAGATCCTCAAGCCAGAGATCCTCAAGCCAGAGATCCTCAAGCCAGAGATCCTCAAGCCAGAGATCCTCAAGCCAGAGATCCTCAAGCCAGAGATCCTCAAGCCAGAGATCCTCAAGCCAGAGATCCTCAAGCCAGAGATCCTCAAGCCAGAGATCCTCAAGCCAGAGATCCTCAAGCCAGAGATCCTCAAGCCAGAGATCCTCAAGCCAGAGATCCTCAAGCCAGAGATCCTCAAGCCAGAGATCCTCAAGCCAGAGATCCTCAAGCCAGAGATCCTCAAGCCAGAGATCCTCAAGCCAGAGATCCTCAAGCCAGAGATCCTCAAGCCAGAGATCCTCAAGCCAGAGATCCTCAAGCCAGAGATCCTCAAGCCAGAGATCCTCAAGCCAGAGATCCTCAAGCCAGAGATCCTCAAGCCAGAGATCCTCAAGCCAGAGATCCTCAAGCCAGAGATCCTCAAGCCAGAGATCCTCAAGCCAGAGATCCTCAAGCCAGAGATCCTCAAGCCAGAGATCCTCAAGCCAGAGATCCTCAAGCCAGAGATCCTCAAGCCAGAGATCCTCAAGCCAGAGATCCTCAAGCCAGAGATCCTCAAGCCAGAGATCCTCAAGCCAGAGATCCTCAAGCCAGAGATCCTCAAGCCAGAGATCCTCAAGCCAGAGATCCTCAAGCCAGAGATCCTCAAGCCAGAGATCCTCAAGCCAGAGATCCTCAAGCCAGAGATCCTCAAGCCAGAGATCCTCAAGCCAGAGATCCTCAAGCCAGAGATCCTCAAGCCAGAGATCCTCAAGCCAGAGATCCTCAAGCCAGAGATCCTCAAGCCAGAGATCCTCAAGCCAGAGATCCTCAAGCCAGAGATCCTCAAGCCAGAGATCCTCAAGCCAGAGATCCTCAAGCCAGAGATCCTCAAGCCAGAGATCCTCAAGCCAGAGATCCTCAAGCCAGAGATCCTCAAGCCAGAGATCCTCAAGCCAGAGATCCTCAAGCCAGAGATCCTCAAGCCAGAGATCCTCAAGCCAGAGATCCTCAAGCCAGAGATCCTCAAGCCAGAGATCCTCAAGCCAGAGATCCTCAAGCCAGAGATCCTCAAGCCAGAGATCCTCAAGCCAGAGATCCTCAAGCCAGAGATCCTCAAGCCAGAGATCCTCAAGCCAGAGATCCTCAAGCCAGAGATCCTCAAGCCAGAGATCCTCAAGCCAGAGATCCTCAAGCCAGAGATCCTCAAGCCAGAGATCCTCAAGCCAGAGATCCTCAAGCCAGAGATCCTCAAGCCAGAGATCCTCAAGCCAGAGATCCTCAAGCCAGAGATCCTCAAGCCAGAGATCCTCAAGCCAGAGATCCTCAAGCCAGAGATCCTCAAGCCAGAGATCCTCAAGCCAGAGATCCTCAAGCCAGAGATCCTCAAGCCAGAGATCCTCAAGCCAGAGATCCTCAAGCCAGAGATCCTCAAGCCAGAGATCCTCAAGCCAGAGATCCTCAAGCCAGAGATCCTCAAGCCAGAGATCCTCAAGCCAGAGATCCTCAAGCCAGAGATCCTCAAGCCAGAGATCCTCAAGCCAGAGATCCTCAAGCCAGAGATCCTCAAGCCAGAGATCCTCAAGCCAGAGATCCTCAAGCCAGAGATCCTCAAGCCAGAGATCCTCAAGCCAGAGATCCTCAAGCCAGAGATCCTCAAGCCAGAGATCCTCAAGCCAGAGATCCTCAAGCCAGAGATCCTCAAGCCAGAGATCCTCAAGCCAGAGATCCTCAAGCCAGAGATCCTCAAGCCAGAGATCCTCAAGCCAGAGATCCTCAAGCCAGAGATCCTCAAGCCAGAGATCCTCAAGCCAGAGATCCTCAAGCCAGAGATCCTCAAGCCAGAGATCCTCAAGCCAGAGATCCTCAAGCCAGAGATCCTCAAGCCAGAGATCCTCAAGCCAGAGATCCTCAAGCCAGAGATCCTCAAGCCAGAGATCCTCAAGCCAGAGATCCTCAAGCCAGAGATCCTCAAGCCAGAGATCCTCAAGCCAGAGATCCTCAAGCCAGAGATCCTCAAGCCAGAGATCCTCAAGCCAGAGATCCTCAAGCCAGAGATCCTCAAGCCAGAGATCCTCAAGCCAGAGATCCTCAAGCCAGAGATCCTCAAGCCAGAGATCCTCAAGCCAGAGATCCTCAAGCCAGAGATCCTCAAGCCAGAGATCCTCAAGCCAGAGATCCTCAAGCCAGAGATCCTCAAGCCAGAGATCCTCAAGCCAGAGATCCTCAAGCCAGAGATCCTCAAGCCAGAGATCCTCAAGCCAGAGATCCTCAAGCCAGAGATCCTCAAGCCAGAGATCCTCAAGCCAGAGATCCTCAAGCCAGAGATCCTCAAGCCAGAGATCCTCAAGCCAGAGATCCTCAAGCCAGAGATCCTCAAGCCAGAGATCCTCAAGCCAGAGATCCTCAAGCCAGAGATCCTCAAGCCAGAGATCCTCAAGCCAGAGATCCTCAAGCCAGAGATCCTCAAGCCAGAGATCCTCAAGCCAGAGATCCTCAAGCCAGAGATCCTCAAGCCAGAGATCCTCAAGCCAGAGATCCTCAAGCCAGAGATCCTCAAGCCAGAGATCCTCAAGCCAGAGATCCTCAAGCCAGAGATCCTCAAGCCAGAGATCCTCAAGCCAGAGATCCTCAAGCCAGAGATCCTCAAGCCAGAGATCCTCAAGCCAGAGATCCTCAAGCCAGAGATCCTCAAGCCAGAGATCCTCAAGCCAGAGATCCTCAAGCCAGAGATCCTCAAGCCAGAGATCCTCAAGCCAGAGATCCTCAAGCCAGAGATCCTCAAGCCAGAGATCCTCAAGCCAGAGATCCTCAAGCCAGAGATCCTCAAGCCAGAGATCCTCAAGCCAGAGATCCTCAAGCCAGAGATCCTCAAGCCAGAGATCCTCAAGCCAGAGATCCTCAAGCCAGAGATCCTCAAGCCAGAGATCCTCAAGCCAGAGATCCTCAAGCCAGAGATCCTCAAGCCAGAGATCCTCAAGCCAGAGATCCTCAAGCCAGAGATCCTCAAGCCAGAGCCTGAGCTGCCGTGGCCCGACCCGCCAGAGCCTGAGCTGCCGTGGCCCGACCCGCCAGAGCCTCCGTCGGCACCCCAGCCGGCATTCCAGCCGGCCCCGCCGGCACCCCAGCCGGCACCCCAGCCGGCACCCCAGCCGGCACCCCAGCCGGCACCCCAGCCGGCACCCCAGCCGGCACCCCAGCCGGCACCGCCTGAGCCACCGCCGGCACCCCAGCCGGCACTCCAGCCGGCCCCGCCTGAGCCACCGCCGGCACCCCAGCCGGCACTCCAGCCGGCCCTCCCAGAGCCTCCGCCGGTGCAGCCGCAGCCGGCCCTCCCAGAGCCTCCGCCGGTGCAGCCGCAGCCGGCCCTCCCAGAACCTCCACGGCCAGCACCCCAGCCGGCACTCCAGCCGGCCCTCCCAGAGCCTCCGCCGGTGCAGCCGCAGCCGGCCCTCCCAGAGCCTCCGCCGGCCCTCCCAGAGCCTCCGCCGGCACCCCAGCCGGCCCTCCAGCCGGCCCTCCCAGAGCCTCCGCCGGCCCTCCCAGAGCCTCCGCCGGCACCCCAGCCGGCACTCCAGCCGGCCCCGCCTGAGCCACCGCCGGCACCCCAGCCGGCCCCGCCTGAGCCACCGCCGGCACCCCAGCCGGCACTCCAGCCGGCCCCGCCTGAGCCACCGCCGGCACTCCAGCCGGCCCCGCCTGAGCCACCGCCGGCACCACCCTGGAGGGCGGCGCCACCTTGGGTCCCAGATCCTCCGGCACCACCCTGGAGACCTCCTGGACTCTGGATACCCTGGTCTCTAGGGTGCCCACCCCCCCACCCAATTTTGAACTCTCGTCGGCGCGAGGTCGCGCCTTCCGGAGGGGGGGTGTAATGTCACAGTCACCGTCACCAAGGACTCTTATTTTGCCCATTGTTCACGTTGTTTTGGTTCAGTTCCTTCAGTCACTCATTTGTTTCCATGGCCACAGATCATCACAAATCATTCACAGGTGTTTTGTCTTTTGGTTAATCACTGTCTATGTATTTAGTTCTCCGTGTTCTCCATTCAGTTGTCGGTTCTCGTTTACGTTTACTCTGTGTTTATTGCCCTGCCTGAGTTCCTTGCGATAATAAAACACTATGTTTCTGGTACCGGTGTCTTCGAGTCTGCCTCCGAAACGAAACCGTAACAGTGTGAGTAAACTGACATTTTTATTTTTTCACTTGTGTTTCTGCATCACTCTACTTCATACAGCACACACATTCACCAAGAGTCTTTCATTCTCTGGATGTCCTTCTCCATCTCTCTTAATATCTTCCAATCAATATCTGTATACTGCACTGCTGATAGGGATCTGTTTGCATTCAATTCATCATTCTCTCATAATAATCAGGCTATAAAAATGATGTGTCTGTTACAAAAGAGATTCCCAGCAGGTGTATAAAGAAGTAAAATGTGTCGTGTGCTTGTGCATGTATGATGAGCTCATATATTCATCTCTCAGGGCCAGACAGTGTTCCCGCTCTATACCGCTGGGGTGTGTGTGGCCAGTAACTGCCGTGCTTGTCCGTGCACTTACCGAACCCTCCTCTCGCTCAGAACCTTCATCAGCAGTAACTCTCTGGGGTCTGCTGGCTTCTGGCTCCTGGGTCCAGGGGCCACACTGGGAGGGGCCTATGGCCCTACAAACACACGTCTGCGCTGCCACCTGGGTAAGTCACAACACTAAATCACAGAGAAAACGTTGTGGCTTGATCCTCTTCTGTGGACTGCTTGTAAACAACTTACTAATGATATATCCTTCCTGAATAAAAATATTAATTTCTTTAAAATATATATATATATATTACTGGCCCCAAAATTACATTGAATGAAAATTGCAGAAAATTTACTTGAGGTAATGGAAAAGTTTTTTAATGAATATAAGGGAAAATACTGTGGAAATGAGAAATATGAAAATAATCAAAGGCCAGAAAATGAAAGGTACAATCTATTAATGATACAAATGCAAAATATTTATATACTGTATATGTGATACATAATAATACACCAACATAATGTTGTTGTTTTTTCGTGAAATTCCTCTCTGTGTCACTTGCTCTGTCTCTGTGTGTCAGGTCTTCAGACGCCTGCTCAGTGTGAGCTGGTGGTGGGTGGGGAGCCTCAGTGTTGGTCAGAGGGACACTGCCTCCTTGTGGATGACTCCTTCCTGCACACCATCTCACATAATGGTCAGAGAATAACATTGTACAAGCCTCATTAACCATAATGATCATTTTCAATGAGTATGATGCTTCTTTTTCATTAGCGTCAACTGGGACTAAGATGTTTCTGGATCAAAAAATATTAAAAGCAGTAATATTGTGAAATATCATTACAATTTAATATAGCTGTTTTCTGGTTTAATATATTTTAAATTGTAATTCATTCCAGTGATGGTGAATTTTCAACATCATTACTCCAATCTTCAGTGTCACATGATCCTTCATTCTAAAGCGCAGATTAGATGCTCAAGAGTTATGCTGCTTTTGCAACATTATGTTTTTACTGTCACTTTTGATCAAAATAATGCATCCATGCTGAATTAAAATATAATCAAATGTGACTGACCCCAAACTTTTGAACTATAGTGTAGTATAATAAAAATAATATGATTGCTTAGCATAGATAATGTAGTTACATGAGAAATGTCTGCATTCATATCAAAATCTCTCTATTTCTTTTGGATTTTGAGACATCGTTGAGACCACTGTTGGGTGCAATGTATTACGAGTAACGCGAGGTACATAATCAGAATGCTTTTTCCAAGTAACTAGTAAAGTATTGAAATTATTTTTAAATTTACAACAAAAAAATCACTTACTCTTTCAAAACAAAAATGTGTCTTTCTTTCATCCTGATCAGGTGAGAAAAACAAAAGCAAAAGTAACATATCACATTCCTTTCCATAACAAAAATAGTTATTTTTTTAGGAAGCAGCACAATATTGTAAAGAATTACTTTTAAATAAGTAATTTTCCCCAACACTGGTTGAGACAGAAGTCTCTTCTGGAGTAGAAATTTGAGATAAAGGACATTTTTATTTTGATTAAAGATTACAAGAGCAGATAAAATTTAAAAAAAAATGTGCACAGATAAATATTCTATTAAAAAAAAGAACTTTCAATTTTGATTTCGTGTTGACTATAAACTGTGGACAAAACTACAGAAGATTCTACAGAGATCTTATATGTAAACAACACGTTTCTGTTTGTCCTCTAGGGGGGGCTGAAGATGGCCCCAGAGTTATCTTCAGTGTGGACCTCTGGCATCCTAATGTGGCTGCGGCGGAGAGACAAGCGCTAGACTACATCTTTACCCCTGAGCAGTAATTCCCAGGATGCACTGGTCAAACCTACTTCATGTCATAGCAAAATGCAGAAAATGTTGTTTTACATCTTTCGGTTTAGTTGAAAGTTCATACTGAGGATATTTCTGATTAACTACCACATATTTAATGCGTCTCTGTTCAATCCAAAACCTTTTGAACCGCTTTAGTCAAAGTAGTTCAGTCAGAACTGCAGAACTGTTGAGCCCCGAGCACACAGAAACTGTGATGACATGCGAACAATTTTTAAACTTCATATCTACATTTGACTTGTGCCTGTCTTGATAATCCCGCGCTCCTGTTCTATCGTTTTTGTGCCTGATTTCTCCTTCTGACCTCTCTGATGTATACTGTGATACATGGTTCTAGGTAAATACTGTACAAGCGAATCACGGCTATGCTATAAATCTTGTTTTATATCATCAGATACTCATTTATTTTCAGACCTGTGAAGCACACTGAAGACAGCATACTGTATATGACCGGACTACTTGCATGCGTCGTGAATTTTGATCGTGTTGCCAGCAATGCACTTGATGACTGTCCTGCAAATCAAGTATGTATTCATCTGAGTTCAAATAAAACATTTTGTTAAATTTAACTCTAGTCACTGATGGCATTGGTGGGGGTGGAAGTATCAGTTTACTTTCACCTTCACACACTCACAGCAGGACAGTTACACTCACTCAGCACCCAAACACACACCTGAGGTTGGAGGTCTCCTCTGTCAGCAATTTTATCTTCCTGCATTGAACCCTGTGAGAATAGAAAAGCAGAAAATAAAGAGGATAGAATATCACAAAGGGGTGCAGGGGCTGTATACGATAAAAAATGCATGAGAGACAGGGCAAGATGGCACCGCTAGGATAATATATTTAGAAATGTGTGTGTGATGTAATGTGTGTTAGACAGTCTTAATACTGACATAATACAACGAAATGCCATCCTTCTGAATGTGGAATTTTTTCATTTATTTTTTTTATATTGTGTTAGAGAAACCTTTTTCTTGTATTAAAGTGGTTGATATATTTCAACAGATGTTATAATCCCACCAGTTAATCTGACAATGTGCTTCAACACCGGATACTGGACACACACAAAACAAGATTAAACAGCCATTATGCTTTTTACACACACACAGACACACACAAACATGTTTTATCTGCACTTTCCATAAAGTAATGATTTTTATACTTTACCAACAGCTTGTTTTCTACTCTAAACCTACCCATTAAAGAAAACTTTTTTACATTTTATTTTTTATTGAAACACTTCATTTACACTCTAAAAAATGCTGGGTTGTTTTAACTCATGTTTGGGTCAAAAACAAGCAAACCCAACTGTTATTTTTGGTGCTTGTCAGCCCCAGTCCTCATTCAATATCATTAAAAGAATGGAAATGAGAATTTTCTTTAAGCTTGTTTCCTATAACAATGTCTGACCTTTATGTTTTACGTTGTATGTGAAAGTTACATAAACCACATGAAATCCCATCAGAGCAGCCAGACTGAAACGCATTTTCAGAAATGCGATTTAAAAAGGATTTCAGGCTACATATGGATGTAGCTCGAAACAGCTATTTTTTTGCTATTCACACTTGCTAAATCTAATCTAATCAATCTGATATGCACAAAAATATGATTTTGACTGGCCGTCTGAACTATCTGACAGTAAAGACATTTATGTTACAAAAGCTTTTGTAAAAAAAAATGTACAAAAAATGTTAAGCAGCACAACATTTCTCTCTTTTGTTTCAACATTGATGAAAAATATGTAATAAGAACTGTTTCTTGAGCATCAAATCACAATATCTGAATGATTTCTGAAGGATCACATGACCCTGAAATTTTGCCATCACAGGAATAAATTACTTTTATTAAATATTTCATAATTTGACTATTTTACTGTATTTCTTATTTTAAAAAATGCAGCCTTGGTGAGAATAAGACACTCGAAAACATGAAAAAAAAAATCTTAACTGGCCCTAAAAGTCATTTACTGTACTCCTTCTATATTCATAATTTATTTATAGTCATTAGAGACAACCCTATCCCTAAAAAACGTTTAGATTTATTTATTTTTAGTTTGTTTTTTTAAATCATTTCACCAATTAAGGATATTTTCAGATGCCACACTGAATGCAATGCCATTGTCTCTATTCTCTATTCTCTCTCTCTCTCTGTTTTGAGTCATAGTTTTCTTGGCCTTTTTCTTGGCTTTTTGTAACACACTCTTAACCCAAGAGAGGTGCTTTAGTGTCCTTTTTCACTCTTATTCATAAATGACTCATTTTATTTAGTAACAAATCATTTTGATATCAAAACATTGTGATTGTGATTACAATCTTTTTCTTCAATTCCGCAATTCTAATCCTCTTTTCTTATGCACCCCTATGTCTCTCTGTCATGGCGACTGTCCTGTTAAGCAGTAATCTTAACAGCCAGTCAGTGATGGTAGTGAGTGCAGAGAGCTCTGGGATTACTGGGCTACTCTTATGCAAACACATGGATTCAAGAACATGCTTAGCAATTGATGTAACATCATGCATATATGCATGCATTGAAATATACTGACACAACCAAACATGATGACGCTTCAGTACGTCATTAAATTCAGTCCTTTTATAAAACTCTTACACACATGGGGATTTACGATACATTGGCAACTGTAGTAAGAGCATTTTACTGCACTGAAGAGCATTTAAGGTAATCTTGTTTTGTGCTTTTTTGGGGGAGGGTGGAATTAAAATGGATAATATATAGTTTATTTATTTATGAATAATTTTAACGCAGTACATCTTGGTGTTAGTTCATCTTAATTTATTTATATGTAAATATTAGACATGCATGTAACATCCAGATTACAGAAAAATCAGAGGGAGAAACTATAAGCACAATTATAAAATTTATGTCAGTCATTTGCAGTTGCTTTTGTTTGGTTCTGCTTAAGAAGCTGGAGTTGATCTCTCTGACTCTATTTTTCACTCGCTCTCCTGTCGCTTGCTCACTAATGCATTTATTCTCTTGCTCGGTCCCTCCCTATCGTTTAATCATTCAGGAGCTGCCGACTGACAGTGAGAAAGGTTTGTTCTTGCTCTGAATCAAAGAGCAGGAGGAAAAGAGAGTTGGCTGACAGAAGCGACACAAGAGAAAACTGATTTTTTCCCATTCCTTCTTGTGGAAAAAGTGGCTGAGAGACCAGGTGAGGAAATGTTTGGTAGAAAATTCAGGAATATAATGTATCTGTTTTATGGGGAAATCATTATATTTCAGATATTAATATTGCTAATAATATTTAAGCACAGGTCTATTTTAATGTTATCAAAAGACATATTCTATGTATATTAATTATATTAATAATGTTTTATACATCTTGCTGCAAACTTGGTGTTACATTCAATAGTTGGAGAGTTAGTTTAAGTAATGTTTATGTTGTCACAATTCAAATTACTCTGTGTTTAATATTTTAAAAAAATTTATAGGCACACAGAAGAGCTATCAAATATGAGTCTGGGGCCGGCGTGCATTTTCCTAAAAGGATCTAAAAACACTGTAAGTCTCTTTGGCTTTATATATGTGTGTGTGTGTATGTATGTATATATGCACGTATGTATAAAATCATGGCCAGAATCATTGGCACCTGCAGAAAATAAGATCAAAGATAGCTGTAAAAAATAAAATCTCTGTTATTTATCTTTTTGATCTTTTTATTTTATTAATTTTTTTAAGAAAATCTAATATGTCATTAAAATTGGGGGATAAATCACATTATAAAATAAATGGTTTTCTCCAAAACATGTTGGCTACAATTATACCCTTTTATTAAATATATTATTTTATGCCTTTATTATATTATTATTTTAAATATTAACATATTTTGCAACTGTTTTCTCCTATAATGCTTCAGATTCACAGCTCCATGTTGTTTCTCCGCTTTAGTTCACCCCACTCATTTTCCATAGAATCAATCCCAGTTCTGTAGCAGAAGCTTCATTAACTTCAGTGACAATTTTTTGTTCATTTTTATATTTATTTTAGATGGTTGTTCTGATCCAAGCACAGTCCACCATAAGATTTCCAACAGAGGCTGTTAGGTTTTGATTTTTTAACTGTTGGTATTTGATAGAATCTAGGATGGCATGTATCTGAACAAGACGTCCATGATCTCTAGCAGAAAAATAGCTTTTTTCAGCTTCACTTGATCATGGAATCTGGGTCAACAACTGAATATGCTGGAGTTTGTTTTTGATTTTTCTTGAAACCCTCCCAAACAACATGTAGTGATGTAGGAAATATTGTTGTGTGCTTTCTGACCCTAAGACTCAACTAATCTCTGCAATTCTCCATCTGTGATCCTTGGGATTCAAACTTTCCTCCTCGTCGCGCATTAAGACCATATAGGCACATATTGCACGTCTTCTTCCAGGCAGATTTGTAATATCATTGTTTGATTGGAACTTCGTAATTATTGCTGTGAAGGAATAAAAACAATATTTTCTTACAGCCTTTTTCTATTTTGTGAAGCTCAGCAATCTTTTGCTACACATCAGAAGTATATCCTTTGTTTTACACATTTTGATGGACGATTAAAGGAATTTGGCATTTGTGTTTCATCATATTTATATTCCTGTGAAGCAAGAAGTCATTGCTTTTACGATTTCATGTTCCTAGTCACCCTGCTGTGCCAAGAAATGTAAATATTAATAATAACATACTTCAGAGATATTTTACTCAAATAATTTTAGGGGTGTCAATAATTGTGGTCAATGTGTTTCGGAGAAACACGTTTATTTCATAATGTGATTTCTCTCCCACTTTCAATTCTTTTACGTCAATGAAAAGTTAGATTTTGTGAATATTTTGAAAGAAAGAAAGGCTTTGCTGTATCTAAAACAGTAGAGTGTGGTGCTTGCAACACCAATGTCATGGGTTTGATTCCCAGGTAAAGCAAGAACTGATTAGAATGTTAATGTGTATCTTGAATGCAATGTAAGTCGCTTTGGATAAAAACATCTGCCAAAAAGCATGAATGAAATAAATGAAAAGATCAAAAGGATAAACAATGCAGATTTATTTTTACAGCCATCGCATTTCCTCCGAGGAGGCAAGGGACGCAGTGTCGCAGTGTCTCCTCAAAAAACTGGATGAGATATTAATCAATATTACAAAAATAAAACAATGCAAATATTAAATAATGTGAAATTTAAAAAGTTTAAGTCACTCTTTTTTTAAGTAACACTGTCCGACAGCGATATCTGCAAAGTGCCATTGATTTAATACAGACCAACTAATGTGTGGTGAGTATGTTGTGGGGTAATTGAGAATGATTGGGGGGGGGGGGGGGGTCTCGCTGAACTCATTCAGAGCCAATCTGCTAATACCCATATAGAGTTATACATATCAGAATGATCTCTCTCATGCTTTTGGATGTAAGAGATTAATGAGTGCTTGCAGGAAATATAGTATCCATCTGAGAGAATGAGTTTAAAATCAGTCCTAAGACATCAACAACAGATTGTTGCTTACATAATCCTTACATAAAGGTCATGCTCACGTGTGCTGTATCCAAAAATGTGGGTAAAGGCATGAAATTGATCCACATACAAGAAAGCTAACTGAAGCTGTTTTACAGGAGCGTACGCTCACTGATGAGGAGATACAAGGTAAGGATATTTGTTTTACTGCTTTTACACAATAAAATTAGATTTTGAAATAGATGTATTTATCACTGATTATAATGAAATGATTACACTGGTCTACTTCTTTTTTTTAAGTCATCTGCTTCAGAGGTAAATGTGCTGTTTGTGTATTTTGATGTGCTGAATTCAAATATAACCATTAACTGATTGTTACTGTTACTGTTTAAGTTTCATTAACTTAATTGTGACAGCTTGTCACTGAATGTCTTGCAATAGTAATAGTAACAGCAATAGTCTGCAAGCATTGATAGGCTCCATCTGAAGTTATCTGCACTGTTCACACAATACAAGGCTCTCTTTGGCTAAACATAAATGTGTCCCTTTGCAAAAATCAAACATTTACAAATAAGACAGTATGTAGACGGGTTTCCAAAATTTAAATCTTAAAAACTGTGTCCAGAATCTTAAAAACGTTGCATTCGGAAAATGCATTGCAAGGTAAGAAGGCAAGTCCCATCCGAATTCAATGTTCGTTTCACTTCCTGTCTCCTGAGATACTTTCATCTGCTCGATTTCTGAAGGCAGCATAAATGTATCCTCCGTTGCCCTTGCCGCAATCCTTTGAGTTCAATTCCATTACAAAAAAAAGAAAGATGACATAACTGATGGTGGTCAGTTTGTGTGTATTTTCCACTTCTGGTGTAATTGTTAGTTAGAAATGAATAATGTAGTAATGAATTATTTGCTTAGTTATCACCAAAGCTCACTCTAAGGTACCTTGGAGCACAAACGCTTCCTACAAATGCCTACTGCTTCAACAATTCTTAATTCAATTCTGCAGGGCTGTGGTTTTGCTCTGTGATTTCTTGAGATATCTCGAGCTGATACAGGGCAATTCATTCAGCAGCGTGATGCAATCTTTGTTATGATTGCATCATATATGATTTCTTATAACGATGCAATTTGTATCACGTATGATGCAACCAAAGATGTAATTGAGTCATTTCTGGTTTAAATGGAGACCCTTCCTTTTATAACTCACTTATCCTACGCCATTCCCAAGTCAAGGGTCACATATACAGACCCAATAGCATACCTTCATAACCAATCAATGATTTTATGCCTTTCATTTTCATTCTCAGTGACCCAGAATTAGTAAAGTTTGACTACATTTATTTCAGAAGCATTTGGGTTGTAGACCAGTGTTATTTATTTAAGTGTTATTAAACTGATTATTTAAATAACCAGATTAACCTTACAGAAGAAGATATAAATTAGATGCAAACCAGCTGTGAAATGCCAGATGCCAATGCAAATCAGTAAAGTCAATGAGTCTGAGAGTACCACTGAAACTGCTTCTATTTTATAATCTTTTCTAATTTAATATAACATTTGTTGATATTTGACAACTCTTTTGCTTTAATGACATACAGAAAAATGTTTTTTTCTTCAACAGAAGTAAGAACATCTTACCAAGTATACAGAGTTAACTGTACACATGGCACAAATTTACTTATGATTTGTAACTTTTCTAAGCTTAAAGTATTTCAAAAACGTATGATATTTTGTTTATTTCTGTTTGGATTAAATGAAATAATACTAATACAAATCCCAGATTTTTCAATGTATTAAAACAGTTTGTCATGTACCCAGAACTGTAATTAAATTGTCATGTGTGTGTTTCAGAGCTGCGTGAGGCATTTGCAGAGTTCGATAAGGATAAGGATGGCCTGATCAGCTGTAAAGATCTGGGGAACCTGATGAGGACGATGGGCTACATGCCCACTGAGATGGAACTGATTGAACTTAGCCAGAACATCAACATGAACCGTGAGACATCCGTCCCCTTCCGCCCTCGGTTTCACATGTATCAGCAGCTGTTTTTTGATTCAATGCTCATCATGTCTGCTCAAATACTGTAGATTGTTCTCTTAATCCATGGATATTCCATCTATTTATTTATCATGTGTGGATAAACACATCTGCTAACCTTTATTCTCTCTCTGCTTCTTTTTCAGTTGGAGGAAGTGTAGATTTTGAGGATTTTGTTGACCTCATGGCCCCAAAGCTGCTGGCAGAAACGGCTGGAATGATCGGACTGAAAGAGTTAAAAGATGCATTTAGAGAGGTAAAGAAATGTCACTTTTTACTTTCCAATTTCCAAAACATATTTCCAACAAAAGCAATTTTTTTGACTCAAAGCGTTTGATATTTTTGTATAGTTTGATGTGGACGGGGACGGCACTATCACCATCGATGAGCTGAGGAATGCAATGCTAAAGCTGCTAGGTGAAAACACTAACAGGAAGGAAATAGAAGCCGTGGTTCGAGAAGCAGACAAAAATGGAGACGGGACTGTTGATTTTGAGGGTAAAATAGATTCATATTTCAATTCAATACATAATATAGACAGCAAAGGTCTTTTTTCTCAACAAAGGTCTATTATAGCAGCTGTTCTAATTGTCTATATTGCCCCTTGTATTAATATCAATAGTGGACAAAGTACACAAATGTAGTATTTGAGTAAAGGCATACCCTAATAATATAATGCTTTAGTAAGTTAGGCCTATCTACTCCTTTTCAATTCTAATTAAAAGTACAAAGTACTAGATTTCAGTGTATTTAAGTAGGCTATGAAAACGGAAAAGTAGCCTAATGCTAGATATGTTAATTTAATTTGCAATTTTATGCAGAGCACGTGTGGTCATATGTGACAAATGTCACATATAGGCTATATAGGGCAAAATCTGTTAACATATGAAATATAACGCTACATACTAGTTTTTCATTCACTACAACAGAAGTTATTTATCGTTATTTTAAAATTATGTTTCATTTTACCTAAAACTTGCGGAAAGCCTACGTAAAACACAAACGTGGAGATTTCGAGTGACGATTTCTTCAGTTCAAAACAACAAGGAACAACATGTTTTTATGATATGTAGTGAAGTATAAAGTATGGATATTATGTTTTGGAATAGTAAAGTATAGATTCCAAAAATAAAAATACATAAAGTACAGATAGGATATAAAAAAGGATATGTTAAAAGTTAAGTTGCTTGATACTGTTAATATATACATTCAAGATTCTGCCAAACACACATAAAAAAAAGTATATGATCAATAAGTTATGGCAACATGTGTTTTTTACATTGCCTTAACACATCAAAATAAGTTAAGCAATTTTTTTTTATATAAGTTATACACGATTCAACTGATTTTTAAAGTCAGTTTAGTGTAAGCTGAAATTGAAATGACTTTTTAACAGTGCATCTATAATTTGCATATTTGCAAATTTGCTAAAATGCAAATATGATGTTGACCAATGGGGAATGATCAGATATTTCAATAATACATTTTAGGTGTTGGTTGTCACTATTGTTAAGGATCTTATAGTTACTATAGAATGGATACTGAGAAATAACCTCACTTTCACCACAGCTCTAGTTAAAACCTTTGCTTTGTTTTTGTTTCTTTAAATCTCTCTCTTTTAGAGTTTGTCAAAATGATGTCTAAAAATTGAGAATACACCTGAGATGTTAAAGAAGACCTGAGAAAATCATTCCAGAGACGAAATCAGCATCAAAGACTCAGTCAGACTGTCAATAAAGTCACTGGCTATAGTACTATGCATACGGGAACATTATTTTATACCACTTTGTTTGTGTATTTATATTTATATTTGAGTGCCACTTTGTTTTGCTTTACATGATCTCATACACTGAATTCTCGTTAAGCTCTGTATGATGTCATATATCAGTATTATGTAACAATATTTCAATGCATGTCTGATATACTATGTGTTCAGAATAGGATTGTATCTTTCATTGGACATGCATACTTGAACTGTTGGCATAAAACCAAGTAAAACTCTCAGACTGTTATTAACTTTTTTCATTAGTCTGTATGTCCTGATATTGTTGTAATTTGATTATCTAAGCTTTAGTTAAGCTCATCACTGAAAAGGACAAATGTCATCAGGGAACTGGAATGCAGTTTATCCGCTCTCTAATTCTGTAATGCATCAGTGTGTGTCTTTACATGTTTTCTCATATACATTTTAAACGGAAAAGCATTACATGAGTACATATAATAGAAGTAGTGTGCCATAATCTGACCGTAATTCCCAGTGCAAATTCATTTAACATTGACATGAATGAATTTAGCGGCCACTTCTACCAAAGCAATGTACAAATACATTTCCAAACATTCCTTCAACCATTTTTTGTACAACTCCAAATCAAGAAAATGTATGTAAAATGCAATAAAATCAAGAATTTGGGATTTGTTGGTTTGTTGGTTTTTAACTTTATTTAACTGACAAAAAGATTTACAATGTTTTTACAGAACAACTTATTTTTTGTAAATACAGTAATCCCTCGCCACTTCGCGGTTCAAGTTTCGCGGCCTCAGTGCATCGCGTAAATTTTCAAAAATGATTAACGAAAAATTCAAAAATACCTCCATATCGGCAGCCGTATTGCGGAAAACAGCGTTGTTTTATCGTGATGCGCGAGAGAAACGGTTTCCCAGGATGCCAGACAAAGAGAGAAACTCTCTCAGAGGCTTTGTACACACCCACGTGCACTCATACAAACACGTGATTGGTTCCCGGCGCGAGTTCGAGGAATGAGAGCACGAGTGGATGTATCCCGCGAGCTGATTGGCTGATCCTACTTAGTGAATTTTCACCTATCGCGGGGGGTTCCGGTCCACATTAACCGTGATAAACGAGGGATCATTGTACAAACCATTTTTTGCTGGAGTGTGTTGGGAAAAAGTTGGGACAGAGGAAAAATAAAAGTGAAAAGCTTATATTATGTCAAAGTTAAACTGCATTGAAACAGTCCACAATATGTAGGTAAATTGGTAATACGTTAGTTTATTGTTTACAGTTCTTCTGGATTTAGTCTGTCTCAGTTTTTTCTGTATCTTCATATCTTCCATCTCCCAGATGGAGATCTATGATGGTGAGATCTCCTTGTGGATTATATTGGCTGTTGTCAGACTCCTTGGTGCAAACAAAAATATCACAATATATAAAAAATATTTCCACACTACAGCAAAAGATATAAATACCTGGATTAAAACCTTTTTTTGGGGGTGAAAATACTAACGTGCTGAAGACTTGCACAGTGGTGTATAAATATCAGTAGAGCTATCATATACATTTTCAATTGAATTAGCATCAGAAATTAGTCATTTGAGGTGAAAACCTAAAACAAATCAGAAAGAGAGAAAACCAGTTTTCGTAATGAATGTGTTGGGCGCAGGAGAAATGGTTCTGGTCCTGTCTGGTCCGAGCCAACAGAAGGTCTGCTGTAGTATATACCCCACAACGTGGCATTGGTGGTTATGGGATGGCATCACAATTTGCTGCGGGGCCATGTAGCCACAGACCAATCAGAGTGCTGTCCACTATCGAAAGAGCCTACAATATGTCTAAACTGGAGCTTGGAGCAGTGGAAGAAGGTCGCCTGGACTGCTAAAGTCCTGTTTTTTTGTTTTTTTTTTACATCATGTGGATGGCCATGTATGTGTTCACCAATTATCTGGGGAAGTGATGCTAGCAGGATGCGCTGATGGACGACGACAACCCAATGAAGGGTGATGCTCTGGGCAATGCTCTGTTGAGACTAGGTTCCCCCCCTATCATGACAATGGTGTTTACTGGTGGAACTGGCCTCTTTTAGCACGATTATGCACCCTGCCGCACAGTACACATTTTTGTATATACAGTATTTGTATATATTCTGAAAATGGCATTAACAGTAAAGACTGTTGGGAAACATATATTAAATGTTATCAAAGCCTGCAGAGACCGTTTGGAAACATATATTAAATATAATCAAATCCTGCAGTCCACTAATCCCTTTGACCTCTGCCGCTGATCATGCTTTTCCACGAACTTCATGGGACATCTGCTCAGCTCACACTTCTCTGGCTGGTCTGCTAAGCCTGTGGTACTGCTAAAAAAACATCTGTTTCATGATGAACCTCTGTGCAGGCAGGATTCTTACAAAAAAGACTATACACTTTTCGCACATACAAAACACATACACTATTTTAATACAGTGAACAACAATTATCTCCTGACCTGTAATTAAGCTAATCTTTTGTTCCTCATCTAGACAGTCAGTAGCTCATAAAACTCTGTGCCAGATGTGCTGAATAACCTACCGGTACCTAAGCCATTAATGACATCCGGTCTGTTACCAATCTGTTTCTACTGATATTCTATGCGGTGACTGGGAGACTTGCACAAACAACATTTCATCATGACCATGATTCAGGGTTCTTAGTAAATCATATAGCTTAGAGGGCATAATTGCGTTGATGTGATTATTTTAATGATTCTGAACACGGTATTTAGCATTATGTTTGGTGTGCTATACCCAAGATTTTTGGACACTTTTTCAATATCACTAATCAAATAAGTATAAGCATATATTTGTGACATTTGATATGGATTTCATTCAATGTAATATCAAGTGTCATGAAAAGAATAGAAGCATTTTAATTAGAAGTCTCAGACTTTTAGAACTCATTTAAATTTTGTACTTATATAATGATTATGTTGTGTACACTCAAAGTTTACATTCAGGGTGTAAAGAAAAAATGTTACAGTCCTGTTCTATTCGATATGTATGTTTATCTTAGTTTCATTTTTGTGGACTTTTAGTTTCCCTCCACTAACCATGGACACTAACACTACCATCACAGCTGTACATCCTTTAGCTCATCATAATTGTGTATTTTAGTTCCTCCCTGTGCACTCTTCAGTTGTCTGGTATTGTATAATATGTATATAATATATGTATAATATTGTATAATATCACTTATCAAATAAGTATATTTAAATAAGTATATTTGTAGTTATTAAATCAAAACTATTTTATCACTGAAAAGAAACACCAGGACGTAAAACTACGCTGTAAAACAATTGTTTAACTTAAAAATAAAATTCGTGCTGCCTTAATATTTTGGATATTTAAAACACATATTTTTTTTAAGTTGAAACCGTTTTTTTTACAGTCTATAAAATGTTTTATAAGTTACTACATAGACGATGACGAATGTTATGGGTTACCCTGCATGGCTGGAGCAGAGGAAATGATAGACACTTAGTCAGAGTGTGTCTGTGGGGGAATCCATGAAGAAACATTATGTAATGCTGACCTGTTTTTTATTAATTTATTTGTATTATTTAATCCCACTATAAGCATTTTCTTTTCTGTGATGCTACATAATCCCTCACTTATCCATCACACTCTCCTTCTGTCTTCCATGTTTTGTCTGCTTTTAATCTAGTATTTAGTTATTTAAAGCAGGATGTTTTCCTGTCTTAAAATGGTTCAGATTTTGATTATATAAGAGGTTTTGTGTTCTGCTCAGTCTCTTGACCTATTGAACTCATGGTGTCTGTGGGAAGACTTTACAGTCATAATCGGATGAATAGTTTTTTTTCTTCTCAAATACCTCTCTTCTTTGATCTTGCCATTCTTACCACATTAAAAGACATCAAGGTACAAATTCTCTCACTACTGATTACTACCAAATTGTCCATGAAATATTGCCATCTAAAATTGTACAAATTGTTTTTAAAAAGCAATCCTAAATATCAGTGAGGGTGTACTAGTGTGGGTGATGGTGGATACTTCTCGTCCAGTCAGACATGAAGTACACTTGAATGGCTTGAGGCTTGTAGAGGCATTTACATTCACAGAATTTGGTTGAGTGAACAATTAGTACCAGAGGGTATGGCAGAGTAGGCAGAGGGCAGAGTATGGCATTTCTTCTTGACTTCCACTTCTTTGAGAATACCTTCAGTCTCAACGAGTATGACGTAGGACTTCCTCCAACATGATTTGTTTCCCTATACAGTAATACCTCGAGATACGAGCATAATCCGTTCCAGGGCGGAGCTCGTAACTCGAATTGACTGTATCTAGAATCAAGTTTTCCCATAAGAAATAATAGAAAACAAATTAATCCGTTCCATTCCTAACAATGGAGACAAACATGTTTTTTATTGGTATAGACACACACACATACACAATTATTACAAGTATACAGTATAAGGATTTGTGTGATATCAAATAAAATGTGTTTTTAATAATACGTTTTAGTAGACAGACAGTAGCAGCATATGCGGAGGAGGGATGGAGGGGGTTAATACGCAGACACTTGATTCCGTATTGTACTTTAGAAAATACTTTATAAGAAACTTACATAAAATTTAATTAACATAACTTACTTTTCTATTTTATATAATTATTTCCTTTTTCGATTTGTTTTCTTCCCTTTTTTCGCCTGACTATCCTCACTTTCACTTTCACTTGACGCAGACCTTTTAACAAAATACAATGTTTCTTTTCAATGAAATCAGAAACCTTCTGCCACATAGCTATCACTTTCTTAATTTCACTTGTAGAAATGTTTTCCTCTGGTTCACCCTTCTCCTCCTCGCTACTGCTGAGCTCTTGCAACATCTGCATATGTTCATTGTCTGTAACTCGATCAACTCCTCAGTCCACATTTCCTCCTGGTTTTTGGTACCTTTTGCAACCATTAGCTTTTTACTAAGTGCGCCACACAGGCACCGCGCTCATATTTCATGCTTTATTTCCATGGTCATCATGCATTTCTTCTTCTCACTACCATCCTTACCACTCACTTTCTTAGAACTCATCGCTATTATGAAGAATAATACACAAATTAGAGAGAAATTCACCTACTCGCGGGCAGAAGTCAGCGAACACGTGAAGTGAACGTGCGTTTGCGTCTACGTCAGTACGCGTGTTCGTATCTCTAATATTTACTCGTATCTAGAAGCAAAAATCTGCCCGAAGGCTTGCTCCTATCTTAGAATAGTCGTATGTAGGGATGCTCGTATCTCGAGGTATTACTGTAGTAGAATAGAAGGCAAGAAATTTATCTCTTTCTCAACACCCTCCAAAGTGTGAAACGCCTGGGGGATTGAATTTGAAACAAATTCTATTATTGGCTAAATGCTCTTGGAGGGAAGGATGGAGCTCAGCAAAATCCTCTTGTAATGCTCTCTCTCGCCACGTCTTAATTGTGCCTTGCTCTGATATGATCTCAAATGGCTTGCCTCTGAGGGAGATGACTGTTTGTTAAAAATAAAATGAATCTGTGTCCATCTGGTCAAGCAGGTTAAGGTATACAGCTCTCGTTGTCATACAGTTAAATATGAATCCACATCATTTCTCATGTTTGCACACAATCTTGATGAGGTAAGGTACGAAACAATCCACTCCAATAGAGTAGGTCAGTTAAAGCAAGTGCAGTCTCAAAGAAGGTAGATTGGCCATCTTGATACTTGATCTCTAGAGAGGGACCTTGCAGGGTCCAACCTTTTTGACAGCGGCAGGACCATTACGATGTCTAGGATTACCTAGATGGACTGGCTCTACTGGGGTGATGAGGTGAGGGTAATCCAACCTTATTAGGAGAAGTGGTTGATTGGATTCAACACGTGGCAACCGCAGACCTTGTAGATGGTGGTATTCACACTGTAACTGGATACATACGCTTTGCCAATCCCAGTGTCCCTCCTGTAAAGGCATGACAAATCCTAAATAAGGTCTTGGTTGGGAGGGTGGTGAGACTGAAGTTTCACGGACCCACCTTGCAGACTCTATGCAGTGCAAGTGAAGGAGGATGGTGCATTCAGACCAGTCAACCAACTAAGTCTCTGCAGCAATAGCTGCCATTGCTCAAGAGTACTTTACAGATCTTGGTATGTTCACCAAGCAACTTTCTGAAGGTCTGATTATAGGCGTCTTCACAAAGGATCGATAATTAACCTCATGAAGGACGTACAGATGTCTGCGATTACAACTCTTGCAGAATGTCCTGAGGTTACACTGTGCAGCTTGATGGGCTTGTCCACAACGCCAACATCTTGTGTGATTGTATCCACTGCACTTTCTGAAGTCTCAGTCTCTGGAAACCGGGATTAGCCTTCTGTCTCTCTGGTACAGGCTCACTTGCTAAAAGAGAGAACCTGGTGCTGTCGTCTTGAACTTCCAGCTTGAACACGAATCATGCCGATAGATCCAGCAAGGTGGGAATGGGAAATTGTTGGGGATGGACAGACCGTGGAAAAACTGGTCTTTAAATCATGCACAAGCTTACACAACAGTCTTGATACATGGGAACCATGCAGCCTTTATTCCCCAGTTGCTGAAGCACACTCATTTCAGTTAAGATAATGATTGTGGTTTGTTCACGAATCTTGTGTTACTTTGAATACAGAGAAATCTAAAACAGAGCCCGTGATTTAAAACGAGCCTTGATATAAACTAAAAACAACAGCACAAAAGAATCAAACAGCTTATGGTAGTCAATGTTTTCTTTTATTGTTACAGTATTGTAAATTGAACTTCACTTTCCAAAAATTCAGACCATCCCCACATGAACAGAGGGGCATGGCCTGTAGTATGTCAGTCAAATATGTGAGGGGTTTCAAGGCTCTTACACTCAGTTTAAAAATGAAACCATATCAGTTCACCGCTCTCGACATCCACACTGCAATCAGTGCAGAACCCGAACCAAACCAAAACAAAACACCACCATGACTAAATCAGAAAAAAGAAAAACGTTATGCTTTGAGCCGTTTTCTTTTAATCTCAGTTTCTTTAATACGACATCAATGATCCAACCTCTTGAGGCATATACATTTCCACCGAGATTTCCTGAACAATATGACAGATTTAACAGAATTAAGAAGTAAATTACTTAGTCATTTATTTATGGTCAAAATACATGTAGTGAAATGTTTCCCCAGTCTCTCAGCGAAACGGGCTTGGGACTCGTTACTCCACTGGCGCACTCAGTAAAAAGCTAATGGTTGCAAAAGGAACCAAAAACCATTAAACAGCTATAATACTTAATTATAAAAAGAAATGCCGGTATCACTTAACATACCTTAAGTGAATCCAAAAGAATTTGGCAGCAAATGATGAGGTTTAAAGTCAGACTGCACAAACCACTGATACACATGCATACTCTGCTCATTCGCACAAAAGCATTCACACTCATGGTAATGGACATGTCCTGGGTAAGGGATGACAGTTGCCTGTTTGGAAGGGCTTCATGATGTGGCACGTTGTGATTGGCCATGAGGACTGGAGGAGGTAAAATTAAAAGTAGCCCCTATTTTGTTTCGTCTATTCTTTTGACGCTCCCTAGTCCTCGCCTGCTTTCATCCCTCGCACAGACCCTTGGCTACGCATCTGAAAATTAAAATAAACCGATTTTTAATAATAATGACACATGGAAGAACACTACCAAATTCTGAATAATCAAATTCTCCATTGGATCCAGTCGCGTTGCATGGTTTCTACAGAAACATACCTGGTCCAGCTCCCTTTGTGTCTCTTCCTCCATCCTACGAATGTCATCCATTGTAAGGTCCACCCAGCGGTCCAGCCAACAAAAGAGCTGCCGGTGGAAATTAGTGAAGAGCCTTTTCTCCTGCTACTCAGACAGAGAGAGATGAGGTTGAGGTTACTTCAAGTACAACAAAGACTTGTCAACACCTTACAGCAGTGGTGAAATCTTCATGAAACAAAACATATCAAACCAGAATACATTTAAATTAGATGTATTCACTTAGCAGCGTTCCAGGATCGCAAAGTACAGATGGTATTACATAGAAAAAAATAAAGGGTATGTTGAGCCTTTTTGTGTTAGTGATAAGACGCCATATAGCAGCGCTGATGGATCACCTTATGAATGAAGTTCTCCACACGTCCCTGCAGACCCCACCAGCGAAAATGAACTGTCACCAGCTTATAAGCGGTCATATAGGGACAGTTACCATTATGAAGCTCTTTCTGCAACAGATAGATGCATGCATGAGGAACGGATATTGTAGATACAATCAAATATTGCATTTAAATTCATGTAAACAGAAATTGTGCATAAAACAGAGGCATCATCAGCTCTGTTCTCTTAAAAAATAAATCCAAGATGGCAGGTAAGGGGAGAAAAATGTTTCTTTTAAATCGCTATAATGTTTAAATATGTCAGTCTCACAAACTTTTTCTGTGATTTTTATATAAACCCAACATCCATTCTGCAACACCATTAGAAACAGCACCAAAAGGAAAAGTTAATGCACAACTTGACATACGCATCTCTGAGATAAAATTCCAGAAACATCTCAATCAGACCATAGGGAGTTTCTTGTCTAAGGTAATGTGTGTTAAGAGTCAGAGAATGTCAGTCTTATCTGTTATTCTGATGTCCAAAAGTTGCATATGTCCGATGACAATGACATCTGATGAAAAAGCAGTCCGTGAACAACCTTATTGTCCTCCCTGACTTCGCTGCATTCCACAAGCGAGTTCCTCAAAATGAATCTTTATTTTGTAGCTGTAATCATTCAAGCCACATCTTTATGTCATCAGATGTGGTAAAAATCCCAACCAGGTCCATAACGCTGGCATAAATATGCATTAAGCATATAGAGAAAAAGAAAAGTCCTTAGTTGAGCACAAAAACAAACATTTCCCTACTTTTATTGTAATGTTGGCATATCTCTTCCACTACTGGTCAACTAACTTTATCTATTACTGATCGCCCCCTAATGGGGAGGAATGAAATTGCAGTCTGACAGAGATAAAGCAAAAGACTGGAAGTCTGTTACAAATAAAACAATCAATAAAAAATAAAGACTGTTAAGACGATAAAAAGTAGTAATAAAAACATATTACTAAAAAGGTAGGAATTAGAAAAATATTAAACTGAAATAAACTGAGCGGAGTATATGAGAATCTGCTTTTAGGTAGTCACATTTTTCCACAATCCAGTAATTTCAATACCAATCAGGAATTTGTTAAATCAAAAAGATTTTCCGACAAGCACTTTTTCAGCATTTTAACAGATTTGCCACAGATTGCTGTGCTTCCCATTTTGCTACACAATTGACAAAACACAATGGACCTTTTTTGCCCATGAAATATTGCCAGTGTGACCACACCTTCCATTCAGGTCCTAGAGGTCCTCTCCCAGTTTTCTCTGAGTGATAGATGGCAGGGTCCTCTTCTGGTTTGTAGTCCTGAGAGATTAATGAAACAGTGATGGAGGGATGAAGCAATGGAAGTTTATGAAGAACGAATAGGATATTAAAGTAAAACAGCAGATCAATAGATAATTCTGTACTTATAAAATCTGGAATGGAGTTACCTTATTTTCCTGCATATAACCCGCGGGTTATACCAGATTTTAAACCCCCCGCAGGAGGGGTGCGGGTTATATAAGGGCTAAATCACAATATTTTTTTACACGTAATAATATTTCAATATATTTGTTACGTCCCTAAGGATTTTTTTTTCCTGTATTTTCTTTCTGTTTTTCTTTCTTGTGAGGGTTGTCGTCTCTGGCCCTTGTACTATCATTCTGACAGGTGGCGCTGATTGGCTGTCTGACCTGTCAATCAAGCAAGGAGACGTGATTGGCTGTGCTGCCATGAGGGCGGGCTCTTCTCATCTCATCCGAGATCAAGATCAACACCTGTAGAATCGCTTCTTAAGGGACGTGTTGCTGCACAGCGGGAGAGACTGCTTTTTCTTTTTGTTCTGATTCTGACTTGTGTTTGTTTTCTTATTGTGTGAATTTCACGCACAAGCACTGTGTCCCGAGCCTGAACAGTTATGGATAATTGACGTCATGCAACATTCAAAATTCGAAATGTGAACTTACACAAAACAGTTCATCAATCTATTGGTGGGGGTTATATAAAGGTGCGGGTTAAGCCAACGACTTACACAAAACCCCAAAACCCGCGGGCTATATGAGGGTGCGGAATATCTGCGGGACAATACAGTAAATCTGCAGGATTTTAAGTGCAGCATGAGGTCAAATAAGTATATACTGTATATCAGCAATACAAATGCTAGACAGTTTCACACAAACACAGAATACACTTTTCTAATTCAACTCACCACATCATCCACCTGAGAGCGATCAGCTATATCGATCGGCACAATCTCAATGTCCTCCCATTCCTCAGGCGGAAGACCATGAGGCTGCATAAGAGGAAGATTGAAACATTAGAATCAAGGAAGTTTCAGTAGGATTTACTTACAGATGACCCTTTTAAACTGCCCTGTTCATACAACAGTACCAAATAACTGAAATCAAGCCCCTTTTCTATTCTATTGCATTAGGCGTAAATAATGCCTCTTATCATAGTGACAGTGGCTGAACGTAATAAAGATGGTGATGCCCATAACACTGTAAAGTATTATCAAAACTGACACGTTATTTAATAAACAAATCTGATTGAGGCGCATGTTCATACATCAACCATCCCTCTCAATTTAACAACAGCAGCTATATTTATTATTTATTAACTGATTACATATGTGTTGCACCCAGACCAATAAACTGGTGGGAGACACCTGTAGCACAGTTTTTTGGGCATCATGAAAAGGCACTGATGAACTGTGATCTAACACTCACATTCTCAGTTGTTCCTATATCTGGTTTATGCCAGGTTTCAATCTTGATGAAGAAATCATCTTTCATGTACTCATTCTGAAAAGCAAAAAGCACAAGAGAGCATCACAAACGGAATCCTTTTTTATTTCATACAGTTTTTATATCATTTCTGACAACATTGAGACATGCTGACTAAACTCTGATTCAGCAAGAATGATCTATAAGCAGTGTAAAATGATCTTGGAGCGTTATGATTTAAAAAAATACACTTACTGTAACAACTGCAGTTTTCCATAATTGATTCAGTTGTGGGAAAGAAAAGAACAGATTTGTTTTTGTTGGTATAGATCAGTCATTTTTAATCAATGCATTAAATGCAAGAGGGCTGAATCATGCAATCCCATTTTTATATAATCACTTATTCACACATGCACAACGTAATTAGTGTTTACTAACTAGTGCGACAATATGGGTAGGCATTCCAGGCTTTCTCATGAAAAACCAGGGCTCCTTCAGGGGCAAACATCTGAATAAAACCAGGAACCTTGCTGTAAAAGACAAATCAATATTCACTATATTAGGTTAGAATAAATGCATCTCGATTAGAAGACTCAGAAAACCAATTAAACCAGGGGTGCTCAATACGTCGATCACAATCTACCAGTTGATCTCCAAGGTACTATTGGTAGATCGCATGACAAGGTGAGGTGACATTGTCATGAACTGACGCTATACAAATAAAGTTGAGTTGTTTTGAATAAAAACTAGACGTCAGCGTATCAGCCATCCCGTCACTTGATTGATACACAGGACAGCCAGTCAGATGACATCTGATTTTTTTCCGTACAATTAGGTCACTGTGCTCAAACAACGCCCCTGAGCGCTGCAAAGCTAACAAGCTAGTCGTTAGTTACATCCTAATTTTTCGCTCTGTTTTTTACTCTTAAACGTAAGATAGGGTATAAAAATGAGTGGGGGAGCTGGACCAAGTAAGAAGAAAAAAACGTATCATTTTCATACGGAATGGGAGGAGGACTTTTTTTTTCACGATGACATTTTCAAAGTGCGTTTGTCTCGTCTGCCAGTCTACCATCGCAATACCAAAGAAGGGAAACGTGGAGCGGCATTTTCGGACTCTATATATATATGTTTTTTTTTTTTTTTTTTTTTTCTTCTCAATAAATATAATGGGTAGATCATTTTGACTTGGTCATTTCAAAAGTAGCTCCCATGCTGAAAAAGTGTGAGCACCCCTGAATTAAACTAATACTTGTTTTACCTAGCAGCGTTATTGTACGTTGGATTATTTGTGAAATATATCCTTTAAACATGATATTTTTGTTTAGCAAACAACAGAACAATGAGACAAGGTTCAACTACATAATGAAGGAATTTTTTTTTTTCACATGGACAAATTTTGATATCATTTTGTAAAATTTAATTTTATACGTTCTGTTCTAATGGAGTAATCATTTTGTAAGCTACCTCTTTTTTGACTGCTGGCAACTGTTTAGTCATTTCATGATTGCTGTTTTTACACGAGCCTTAACCATGTAGTGTAACAAAATGTCCTGGTACTGAGGATACATTTACACAACAACGATGTATTAAACACGACAAAAATGCAAACGTTTTGCATACAGACAATGTTTTTTTTTTTAAATCCTGTTCACACGAATCCACAAAAACGACTAAAAACGCTGTATTATGCTGCCAGGCTAGTACCGGTAGTTAGCAATTTTATGAATATTAACATATTACATGGCATCAAAAGGTTTTAAAAGAGTCCAATAAACTGTATGTATTTTTATGTAATGTCTAAATATTTTTTGGAAAAAAGCCTTTTATGCTCACAAAGGCTGAATTTAATAAAAGATTAAAATTGTGAAATATTAATTTTAATATATTTAAAAAATTTATTATTCTGCACTGGATTTTCAGCATTAATATCTCAGTCTTCAGTGTCACATGCTAAAGTTTCTGTGGAAACCATGAAAACGTTTTTCTTCTTTTTTTCCTCTCTCTCAGGACTCTTTAATGAATCTTTGCACTGGCTCCCTGTCAAGTATAGGATTGACTTTAAACTCTTATTATTTGCTCTCGATAACCTGGCACCCGTACACCCCTTCTAGAACCTTGATCTTGTTTCCCAGCATGAACTGATTAGAATGTCAATGTGTCCCTTGAATGCAATGTACGCTTTGGATAGAAGTGTCTGCCAAATGCATGAATGTAAATGTAACCTTGGCCTACTTGCAGTGCGTAGAAATAAACTTAAAAATCGTGGTGATCATGCTTTCGCTACACTGATCGAAATTTAAGGTTAGGGTTAAATAACTCTTAAGTGAGTCATTTTCAGTGTCCCTTGTATGTTGCTGATTATCTATTGTTAGTTTGTTTTGATTTCTCTACCTAGTTCCTTTTTAATTCATTGTGATTATTTTATTGGCAGAAAGCTCACACGTGTTTAAACGTGCTCTATAAAAAAAAACATAGATTGATTGAGGATTGACAGAAAGTTGATGAAAAAAACGCATTTATTTGACAGTATTTTTATAACAAGGTAAAAGTCTTCAGTCGCTTTTGATCAGTATATTGCATACTTGCTGAATAAAAGCATTTTCAAAAATCTTGTGACCACAAACCTTTGAACTGTAATGTATATCTCACATTAGGAGTCCCTGGCATAGATTCCTACAACAATTCTGTGCTCGCAGTCATATTGTCAAGGCTGTTACATGCTCAAAGCCTTTACACGTGCTCTCACCTGTGTATGTGGTAGATCTTGTGGGTGTACTGGCCCTTCTCGCCGTCCTTCTCGTAAGGTTCATTTCGAAGGACCTCAATCCCTTCTCCTCCGCCTGTGTTGTTCTTACTGGCCTCTGCAACCGAGTACAGTTGGCCAACCTGGTACTGTGAGGAGGGGTAAGGGGGTATTACATAACTAATGGCAACTGTTCACTGTACAATAGAGGCAAACAATGTAATGCAGAAGAGGTGCTGCTGACTCAATCACAGTGAAGGGAGCTGTCTAAATATTTGCTTGAGCAATAACAGGAGATCCCCTGATCACAGAAGACAGAGCAGCCGGTTATTCCAATAGCAATGACTTTTTTTCTTACCTCTTCTACTGAACATGGCAACAGCACCTGGCTGAAAGGAGAAGTGGATAGAGGTTAAAAAAAAGCTAAGAATAATTTATTTTCTCATATCATGCACACCGCATCGCTATGCGATGGTGTAACGGGCGTGTCGTTAGCTGGCCCCGCATTATTGTGCGATAAACCAGGGTTTTATCCACCAGCGGAGTCTGAACTCAAAACAGTACTGTTATCAAAAGCCCGTCCTATCATGTTTATGAATAGCGGCGCTGGTGGGAACGCGGTGCATAAAACACAGTGTAACGCTGTCTCGGGCAGGCTAAGCGCTTAGCGCCGACCAGCACATCAAAATCACGGGCTTAAAATGCACTATTTATTATGTCATTAGGGAATGTGCTACAAAAAACGACAGGCGCGTGCTGCTAGACATAACGCAATTGATTCTACTTAGTGATACTCTAAAAGCCACTCACTATTGCTTGACGAGTACCATCCCGAATCTGCACAGAACGGTACATTCAACAACAGATTGCGGTCGCCGGAAATGAGCCGCGCGCGTCATCGGTGGAGAGCGGAGTGACGAGCACGCGCAGGCCGGGGGTCTGGGAACAGAGACCATGATGGGAAGGGAATTTCGTGGGATGGGAGGTTTCTTTTGGTCATAATAAGAAAAACTGTGCAAAAAACGTTACCTTTTCTGGTTTAAAATGGTGTACAGACATGACCATGTGAAAAAATGGTTAAAAAAAGAACAGCCAGCATTTTACTAGAATAAATTCTAAATAAATTTTACTAGAATAATTCTAGAATGGCCTAATCTGTTATCACAGACCCAAACCAAAGGGTAGAGGTTAATACATATTTTTAATTTTCATCTTTTTCATTGAATTTCTAATTTTTTGTGTACAATGACAAATAAGGTCTCCAAATAAACTCTTAAGAGGATAGTTCACCCCCAAATTAAAGTTCTGTTCATTTACTCACCATCATTTGATTCAATGTGTTCCTTGAATGCAATGTAAGTTGCTTTGGATAAGTGTCTGCCAAATACTAAATGAAAATGTATGTATACAGAACTATGCAAAAGTCTTAGGCATAGTAGTATCTCCTCTTAAAGAAAGTGTTTTGAAACCAGTTATTTCTATCTTTTGCTATAGTGTGACTGTAGAAAACATTAGTTTACATTTTAAAGCATCTCTTTTGGCATTAATTGTAATAATTCAATGAGATTTTTCTACGCACAAGGAGTCTGACTGCAGTCGGTGCTCCACGCGGAGATCTGATCTCATTATCAAGTCTGTCTGTGATTACATAAAGAAACTGAGACAGACTAAATCCAGAAGAACTGTCAGTCTCTCCAAGCTGCTCGAAGAAACCTTCCTTCAAAGCCACCTGAAAAACTATGTGCATGTGTATTGAGGATAAAAGCTGTTCTAAAGGCAAAGGGTGGTCACACCAAATATTGATTTAAGTTAATAAAATTTAATTGATAAATAAAATCTTTATATATATATATATATATATATATATATATATATAGCATCCTAATACTAATGTGACCTTTGAATACTAATAAAATTACTAATGTGCCCAAGACTTTTGCCCATTTTTTATTTTATATATATGAATCAGTTTAGGTGATCATTGACTTCCATTACATCATAGGTGTCAAACTCAAGGCCCGCGGGCCACATCCGGCCCGGCGTGTAATTATGTCCGGCCCGTGAGAGCATTTTATTAATGGCCCGCGAGATGTCCCGCGCTCCAGCTGGCCCGCCGAACACTTCCTGTATTAAACAGGAAGTGGCTAATGATGCTTCGCGATTGTTATTGTCAATTATCCATAACCGTTCAGGCTCGGTACACAGTACTTGTGCGCGAAATGCAAGTGTTGATCATCAGACGAGAAGAGCCCGCCCTCATGGCAGCGCGTCTTCTTGCATGATTGACAAGTCAGACAGCATATCAGCGCCAGCTGTCAGAGTGAAAGTACAAGCGCCAGAAAGAAAATACAGCGCAAAAAACAAACATTACGTCCTTAGGGACGTAACAAATATATTGAAATATTATTACGTGTAAAAAAAAAAGTGATATAGTTTGTAAAATCTGCTATAACCCATGGGTTATATGCAGGATAATACGGTATATGTTTACTGACATACTGCCGGTATACCCGTGTGTCTCATTTGCGGAGCTAATGTGGCAGTAATTAAATAATTTAATAAGACGGCACTATAAGACAAATGATATAAGAGCAAATTCAATTGAATGATTTGATTTGTTATTGCTGAAAAGCAAAAATTGTATTTAGATTTCCAGGTTTTGTTATGCAGCATGTCCATATTTTGAATTTGTATAATTTTGACAGGATATATTTTTATGGAGAGCAAAATCTTTTATATATAAATCTTTTTAAGTTTTATATAAAATGACATAAGAGTAAAGAAATTTGAATGTTTGTTCTTTTAACTTTTACTTACTTTTACTTTACTTGTTTACTTTATTTCTAACTTGTATAATTTAGACAGGATATATTTAAAAAAAAATTAAAGTATTTTTTAAATATTTTTATATTTTTAAGTTATTTAAGGTATAAGTTGATTTATTCCAGAATAATATTTCTGTCTGTTTTTATTCACATCTAATTAAAAAAAAAAAAGGTAAGTTTTAAAAGTTTAGTTTGTGTTTTCAATAAATGTTTATCCTGTTCGGCCCGCGACCTAAATTTTTTTGGGATTTTGGCCCCCTGTGCAATTGAGTTTGACACCCCTGCATTACATGGACCAAAAGAAATCTAAAAAAAATTTTTTCAATGTTCCATAGAAGAAAGAGTCTGTAAAAAAAATCCCAGCTGTGTATTATAATTCAGTTAATTGGTTTCTATTTGGTTCATTTGTATTACTTTCTCTTTAATCCCAGACTGCTGTAACCACATTTTGGCATCAATAAAGTTATTATATATTTGATTGTTCAGCAACTATATAATGACATATAGTAACTATATATGATATCATTGGAAATAGAGTGAATATAGTAGGCCATAGTATATAGTAATTCAAAGTCAATCAATGTTAGCCTTGCATTTATATGTTTAATAACTTTAAGTAGGAAACATAAAAAAGTCTGTTATAACAGCTCTTTACAATTTGAATAGTTTATTGAAAATAAGAGGCGAATCTTAAAGTTAACTTTTTCATATGGAATATGGCACAAGATCAATGCCTACAACTGGAATATATACATTTCAGAATGTCAAACATTTAAATTTCTATTCATTTTTTTTTATCATGAAAATGAAACATTAAATAACCTTCTTATACATTAACATAAACAGAGCAGATACTCTTAACAAACACAATTTCACAAGAAATCTTCCAGCTGCAATACTGACAAAACTGTTATATTTTTAACATTACATTGAACTCAAAAATATAAATTCAAATAAAAACAAAAACAGTCATCTTAATGCAGTATTCAGTACCAGAGTAAATCAGTGGTGCTACACCATAATGTCCAAATAAATGGTCCAAACATTATTTTACAATAAATGATGTATATTGAATTACAAAGGAATTTAACCAAAAATCAATCACATTGCCCATCTCATACCTAATCCACCTCCTCAATAGTGGGCCCCTGAGCACCAGTCCCTGAGCTGGCACTTGATTGAGCCCCACAGCTTCCTGATGGCATCTCACCCTGGTACAGCTTAGTGATGACTGGGTTGCAGACTTTCTCCAGCTCCTTCAGCTGATGTTCATACTCTTCCTTATCAGCCAACTGGTTTTGCTCTAGCCAGCTGATAGTCTGGTTGCACTTCTCTACGACTTTCTTCTTGTCATCCTCACTGATCTTGTCTTTCACATTATCATCTTCCACACTGCTCTTCATGTTGAAGGCGTAAGACTCCAGGGAGTTTTTGGCAGCAATCTTCTCTCTTTGCAGATCATCTTCAGCTTTGTACTTGTCTGCTTCCTGCACCATTCTCTCGATGTCCTCTTTGCTCAGTCTGCCCTTGTCATTGGTGATGGTGATCTTGTTCTCTTTTCCAGTGCTTTTGTCCACCGCCGACACATTTAGGATTCCATTGGCGTCGATATCAAAGGTCACTTCAATCTGCGGGACTCCACGAGGTGCAGGTGGAATTCCTGTGAGCTCAAATTTACCCAGCAGGTTGTTGTCTTTTGTCATGGCTCTCTCCCCTTCAAACACCTGGATCAGGACACCGGGCTGATTGTCTGAGTAGGTGGTGAAGGTCTGGGTCTGTTTGGTGGGAATAGTGGTGTTGCGTTTGATGAGGGACGTCATGACTCCGCCAGCGGTTTCAATACCCAGGGACAGTGGAGCCACATCCAGCAGCAGCAGATCCTGGACATTTCCAGATGTGTCACCCATGAGGATGGCGGCTTGCACCGCTGCACCATAAGCCACTGCCTCATCCGGGTTGATGCTCTTGTTCAAGTCTCTGCCGTTGAAGAAATCCTGCAGAAGCTTCTGGATCTTTGGGATTCTTGTTGATCCGCCAACCAGAACAACGTCATGAATCTGAGACTTGTCCATCTTGGCGTCTCTCAGGGATTTCTCCACAGGCTCGAGTGTTCCCCTGAAGAGGTCTGAGCACATCTCTTCAAAGCGTGCTCTGGTGATGGACGTGTAGAAGTCGATGCCCTCGTACAGCGAGTCGATCTCAATGCTGGCCTGAGAGCTGGAGGAGAGGGTTCTCTTGGCTCTCTCACACGCTGTACGCAGCCTCCTCAGTGCCCTCTTGTTCTGACTGATGTCCTTCTTGTGCTTCCTCTTGAATTCTTCAACAAAGTGATTCACCATGCGGTTGTCAAAGTCCTCGCCACCCAGATGGGTGTCTCCGGCTGTGGCCTTCACCTCAAAGATGCCATCTTCAATGGTCAGGATGGACACGTCGAAGGTTCCTCCACCCAGGTCAAAGATCAGGACGTTGCGTTCTGCTCCCTTGCCTTTGTCAAGGCCGTAGGCGATGGCTGCAGCTGTGGGCTCGTTGATGATTCTGAGGACATTGAGCCCAGCGATTACTCCAGCATCTTTAGTGGCTTGCCTCTGGGAGTCATTGAAATAAGCTGGAACTGTGATAACTGCATTTGTCACCTTCTGCCCCAGATAAGCTTCAGCAATCTCCTTCATCTTCACCAGGACCATAGAGGAAATTTCTTCAGGATAAAATGTCTTGTTTTCTCCTTTGTATTCGACTTGAACCTTTGGTTTTCCGCTCTCGCTGACGACTTGGAAGGACCAGTGCTTCATGTCAGACTGCACAACTGGGTCATCAAACTTCCTGCCAATCAGCCTCTTGGCATCAAACACTGTGTTGTTGGGGTTCATGGCCACCTGGTTTTTAGCTGCATCTCCAATGAGCCTCTCTGTGTCAGTGAAGGCAACATAGCTGGGTGTTGTTCTGTTCCCCTGGTCATTAGCGATGATTTCCACTTTTCCATGCTGAAACACCCCCACACAGGAGTAGGTGGTGCCCAGGTCAATCCCAACAGCAACTCCTTTTGCAGATGACATCTTTTTTTCACAGGTAGTTAACAAATTACTAAAAGGGAAAATAAAAAAGTGTACTATTAAATAAAAAATTTTGATATAGTAAATAATAATTTTAAAAAGCAGCAGGCAAAATAAATTAATAGCATTATGAAACAAGAACGTCTCAGGAAAGTTCTAGACTTAATACACAATTATCAGTGCATATACATAAAAACGGTTAATTATTTTATAGAGCATTGATTACTGCTAGTTATGTGTACAAGTATCAATGAGTGTTACAAGTATCAATATTGATATGGTACAAAACAATAAGTACAGTTAATATAAGTGAAATAACAAAGAAGAACGAAACAAGAATGATAAAAATATGCTTACTTTAAAACGCTGTAGAGTCGTAGCAAAAGTACTGTAGCTTCTTCAGCAGATTAGAAAGCTGTCGTCACTTTCGTTGTTCTCACCGCAACTGAAGTAAGTTCTGTGGAAACACTGATGCTCCCAAACCGCGCCGCTGTTTATATGCAGAACCCGTCTCACATTCACATGTTCTGAAGAATTCTCGAACGCTCGCTCTGAGCTGACCAATGAAAGGCGAAAACCTCAGATGGTCCCGCCCATGTTCTTCTATAAGAGCCTGTAGGAATCCTCATGCGCTTTCTGGAGCATTCGCTCAGATTCTAGTCAATAAAAAAACTGTATTCATAAACACATGTATTCCTAGATTATATGTTTCATAAACCTTAACTTTCACTCATTGACTGTAACTAAAACCTAGTTTGAATGTATTTCTGTTAGTCAATTCTACAGCGATTTGCATCGTATAACTTAACAAAAAGTGTAATTGAAAGAAATGGAGACATTGCATAAAATGGTTATTGCCGCTACCCTGCTCTGTTTTCTGGGTTTTCCATCAAGGAATAATTTACATGTCCTTATCATCCAGAACATATGATCAATGATATGTCTGAAACGAGGGACATACATTCCGGTGAAATATACTTACGTATATTAAACGTGAAATATTAAAAGAATAGCCTAACAAATTGATATCAAATGTTGTTATTTTGTTATTGCCATAATGTTTCACATGAGAGCTATTGTTTGCCAAGTTAGTCTTTTATTCCTAAATGTAAAATATCTTGTTATGTTAACCCGTAGTAAACAGAGGGCACTAAGTTAAAGTGTAAGACACAATGGTTTCTATTGTCACATACACCTGTCTGTACATGAGGGAAAGTAAAACTGAAACCGCATGAGAGATTATTTACGTATAAATGCAGCATAAACGGCTTTGTATAGGAGACAACTGCATTTCAAATTATAAAAAGTTTTCTAAGACATTATCCCATTTCAAATATGATACTAAATGCTTACTGAGGTAGAGTAACACAGGACAAGGTCAAGCACTTAAGTATAGCTAGTTACTGTTGTATTTATCAATACAAGCTAAATCTTTTTAGTTCAGTTTGCTAATTAAATCTGATGGTTTTTATTACTGTGGGATGTTGTATTTTATGTATCAAGGGTTAAATACAACACCATTCCAGGGTAAACACAAAACTGCAAACACATAAAATTAAAATAAATAAATAAAAATGATTGCTCTTTAGACCACAAATTCCTTTCCTCTGTGATGTAAACAAAAATAAACAGACTATTCTATTCACGTTTTCCTGCAAATGTCTTGTGTACACAGACACACAGACTGAATAGACAGGATCTGAAGGAAACAGACCAAATTGTCTGCTGCAGGACAGTTACAACTAAGAAATTTCTTTATCTTTTTCAAATGTTGTTTATTTGCACATTTCCGTACCTGGCTAAGAGTTCAAACTCAATCTATTGCATTTTCTTGAAAGATTTAATAGTATTATTGCTATATTAACTGATTAACTAGACTGATTTTGCTCAATACATCATTCTACAATGCTACAATTACACTGGTGAGCAATTTTGTTTTTTTATTTTTTAAATAATATTAATTTATATTCTTAATTATTATGAAGAACTGATTATAATGTCAATGTTTACCTTGAATGCAATGTAAGTTGCTTTGGATAAAAGTGTCTGCTCATTAGTTTACTGCTCATCTCTGGTATTTGCAAGCAGCATTTGTGCCTTTCACTAGTAATAACCAGATCTAGAAAAAATTAGATAGTTCCAGAGTGAAGAATAGTGCAAATATATATATATATATATATATATATATATATATATATATATACATACAATTATTATTATTTTATGAAAATATTATCGGCTAAAATGTTATTATTTTATACATTTTAACATAGCATTTTTTTCCAGCCCTTGAATGGCAACCTCAAGTTCAGTGTATTACAGCCTCCAAACATATGACTCAGCCATCAGCCGGAGCAACATCCATCCTTGTTTTACTTTTTTACACAACTGTCCAATGTGGCTCCTCCAAAAACTGCACATCCCTCTTCCTCAGATTTTTTTCTCCCATTGAAAATCCCCCTTCTCCAACACTCCCTGTCCCCCCAACCTACACCCTCTCCCACTATATCGCGAGAGACTGATTGGGACAGCAGGCAGAGAAATATTCATATACCTGCAACAAGAGCAGTTGCAAAGCCTTTATGAATAAATAGATACCATATGATTCATCAATAAGTTTAGCATCAACGGGGGACAGCCAGCCGGAGGAATGAATATTAGTGTGAACATTGGCAGACAAACTGCCTGTTTAGCAATTACAGCCAGCTAGCTGACCAGCAGCTCAAACTTGATCATTTATTAGCAGTGCTGGGTTGGCTAGTTAGCAGCAGGCTAGTTCAATATTTGCACTTAAACCTTTTCGAATTTCAATCACGCCAGCGAACAAATTGCGTCTTGTGTGCAGAAAGGTGAGTTAATGGCAGATTTGTTATACATCGCATTAAGATCGTTAGCAAACTAGCCAGCGTTTTTATGAGCTAAAGTTAGCCTGAGTTAGCTTGGTGTGTTGACATTATCAGCGTGAGAGCGTATGACAATTAAACTTGTGTCAGACAGCTAACTAGGCGAAACGTGTTGTTATAACGTGAATGGTTTCCCATGTAGCATAATTGTATTGTAACTACAACTGACAGGCCTTTACACTTTATGTGTGTTTCTTTCCAGCTAACTGCACCGGCTTCGAGTTACACACTGGCCTGGAGATGGTGAGTTATCAACGGGGCTTATGAGCATCATCTTCCGCTCATGTGAATCGTATAAACCGGTTTCGTATCAATGTTTTGGTTTCGATTAGTTTCAGTTCAAATCCTCAACAAACTACATTTCTCAGTTCTATATGATTCAATAGTAATATAAAAGATCTAAGCAATTACAATAGGTTTTCAACGCTTGGCGTTTGAACCCCTAATGATAAATTATCGCTCAGCGCTTTCTTCAAAATATCAGATGGAGGATTGAGTCTCACAACTCAAAGCAAAACTACGCTTCCCTCAACATCCTTTATGAATGACACTTAATATCTATCTATCTATAACCATCTATAATATTGTTACAATTGCTGTTTGAGTAGTTATTTTAAAGGTTACATTGTTTATTATTTTTCTAAATTCTAATATTTTTTCTCTATTTATTCATCATTTAGGTCACAAATCCCCACCACAGGATCCTCGCAGAACCTTAAAACCGGAGTTCAGTTTGGCCTGCTGCTTTTGACATTTTTTTTTGTTACTCGCCATACATACATTTACACATTATTTTGTGTAGAATGTGAGCTATTTTAGAGCACAAAAAGTTCTTGCGGAGTTAAATCTTTTGTCTTTTTTTTCTCTTTTTTTAATGGGGGAAGACAATTACCAATCATTGTTAAGCCACATTTTTCGGTCAGATTTTCTGAATTGTAAAACCGTAGCCTGATGAACAGATCGCTCCTTCCTCATACGTACGTAGATCGCAACGATCCTGATGTCTTTGATGATCGTTTGGTCTTAAATTGGTCACTTATTAGTCAGTCATGAACGGCTCCCTTTTAACTCCGCCCAGCCCACGGGCTGCAGCTAATTCGTCTCCCCTTCCGCCCTCCCCATCTCCATCACCTTCTCCTCCATCTCCATCACTGTTGCCCCTCTCCACAAGACCCCCACCTTTGCCTCCTCCAGCTCCTGCCAGTCAGCCCTTGTCGTCATTGTCTGACACACCCACACCATCTCCATCTCCCTGCCTTAGTTGGACCGAGTTCTGTGAGCTCCATGCCCGGGTAGCCGCCGGTGACTTTGCCCGCCATTTCCGGGCCTTTCTGTTGGAGAACCCACATTACTCCCCTGATTCAGCAGCAGCTTTTTGCCGCCGCTTCACTGACAGATTTGTTCGTCATTTCGAGAGCGAGCTGGAGGGGACAGGTGTCGGTAGGGAAGGAACAGTGAACTGGGTCGCCCAATCAGATATTACGTCGCTGGAGGAGGACACGGCGTCTCCGTCCCTGCTGCTGCCAGAGGCCACCATCCCCTGCCTACCCACACACACACGGGCTATACCTAAACCAGTCTTGACCCAGGACGCCCGCGGCACGGAACGATTCCAGAACACAGGAGCGTTTCAGGATTTGTATGCTCATACGCAGATTCTCCCACCATCCTCTTCTTCATCGTGCTCTTCCTCTATGGGTGGGAACAATGGGCGAAGGGATGAGAGGGGAACTGGAATCAAACACAATCCACCTAGCTACAAAGACCTGGAGGAAGAGGAGGACAGCTGGGTGGGACCCGTGGTTGGAGAGGAGGTGGAGACGGATGTTGTGGGAAGGGACGATGAGGGCGAGAGTGAGTTGACCATGGAAAGAGCCGATCAAAGCCAGACTCCGACATGCTCCAACCCCTCTGGCACACCAGCAAATTCTGGGTCAAAAGGTAATGGGACACCCATTGGGGGTCACTCAAAAAATAAACTAAAAAAGCGGTTCTCTCTGCGCAGCGTGGGCCGCAGTGTCAGAGGGAGCGTGCGAGGTATCTTGCACTGGCGTAGCTCCTCCAGCGACTCCCCTCAGAACTGCAGTGTGGGTAACGTCAGCCCTCTTCCTTCCAGCTACAGCTACACTACAGGCCTGCAAGATGGCAAGAGGAACTCCGGCTCGCAGGGTGTTCCAGCTTCTCTCCCCGTGTCTCTCTCCCTTCCCCTCTCCCTCCCTCACTCGTCGTCCTCGTCGTTGCCCCCATCATCCTCCAGTAGCGCTACGTCCCTTTCGTTTTCCGAGGCCCGTGATTGGCGGAGGAGCAACGGCGATGGGGAAAAGGAGAAATGGAGTCACCGGTTGGAGAAACTGCGACTGTCACGCTCACCACCACCAACCTTGTCCGGCGCAGCTCCAGTCGTGTCTCCTTCTGGGCTACCACCAAGCAGCATCAGTGCCCCCAGGAAGATGGGTAGGCTGGTACGGGAGGGAGGCGTGACTGTGTGCTCGTCTTCAGACGAGTTCGCCAGCACTCATGGTTTCCCAGGCTTTTCCTTTGGACTGCTGCACCACGGCACAGACAACACGTCGTCAGGGCATCCCACAGCCACTGGGGGAACAGCAGGTGGACGTGGTATGCGTTGGCACAAATGCCGCCTAGTTCTGAAAGAACGAGATAAGGATGGAGGGGATGGAGGGCTGGAGTATTTCCTGGAGTTTTACATCCCACCTAAAGTGAGTGATTTCTGCTAAATATAAATTGTGTGTACATTTTTATTTACACATTTTATATATGTGCTATCGTTCATAAGTTTGGGGTCGGTGAGATGTTTTAAGTCTCCTGTGTTCACCATTTATTGGATCAAAAATTACAAGTAAAGTTTTTATATTTGAATATATTTTTAAATGTAATTTATTCATTTTATTCAGTTCTGTGCAAAGTATTCTTTAAAATATAGTATTGACCGCAAACCTTTGAACAGTACTGCATTTACATTATTCGTATTTTCGTATTCGTGTTTACATACACTGCATTTATTTATTAGTATTATTAGTATTTTTGTTGTCAATTGTTATGATATTATAAAATTACATATTATATTAAAGCACAAGCTGATTAGATTAAGTTAGATGTAATTTATATATATTTAATAATTTGAATACTTTCAGTCCTCAAAGCCCAGATTGACTGTCCCATGCGGCTCTATTGTTGATGTGAGGAGCACTACAGCTATAGAGGTGCCAGATAAAGAGAACACCTTCCTTCTACAGGTACGTCATAACACCTCAAAAAAAATTCTTTAGTAGTTAGTCAAATCGTTAATAAAGATGTAAGAACTTTTACTTACAAATGCATTAAAGGCGCTGTTGCCACTGTCATCTGATGTCTCATTAAAGGGTTATTTCACCCAAAAAAAAGCTTAGGTGAGAGTAGACGTCTCTCGCGGTTCAAATAAATAGGGCTGGGCAACAAACTCAAACTCCTCCGACTTTTCTCTTTAAAAATACTCACTTTAGACTTTTAATTTGTGACCAGTGTTTTGTTTTACTCTGCACTTCTGCGTTCGTCGAGTCAAACTTCACTCTTCTGCTGAAACTAGACTGGAAGCTGTATATTTTATAAAGTTATTAAAATGTATATTTTTCTTACAAAAACGCATGGTTTCACTTTATTAGACCTTTATTAACCACCTGGGTCCACATGGATTACTTTTATGAAGGGTGGATGTGCTTTTTTTGGGCTTCAAAATCTCAGTTACTATTCATTAAATAGAATAGATAATTATAAAGCTTGGAAGATTCAGGATATGTTTTTAATATAACTGAGAGATGAAAGTCACATACACCTAGGATGGCTTGAAGGTGAGTAAATAATGGGATCATTTTAATTTTTGGGTGAACTTACCCTTTAATAAGTATGTCATTTTAAATTTCATGATATAAATTAGACAAATTACTGTACTTTTGTTGAACATCCCTTCCTGATTGCTTGGATAGATAAATTACAAGATAAAGTTGTCAATTAATTAGAAACACATTTGATGAATCTTGTGCATGACAAATTGTCACAATCACTAAATAACGTTTTATATAAATGTAATCTAACTCAAATTTGCATTGTTACATCCTGTGTTTTAGCACCCATCTCAAAGATCCTAATTGTTGAAAACTAACCCCATTGAATATTTGCACATTTGATTTCTTGTTTTTCCTCAGTTGGAAGGTCAGGCACAGTACGTGATCGAGACCAGAGATGCGGTTCAGATGAGAGCTTGGCTTAGTGACATCAGAAATGCCATTTGTTTGAGGTAGGTTTTTGTGTTTTGAATCATTAAAAAGAGAAAGCATTTTGCTTTCTTATGACACCATGTGACAATCAAAACTCAGCAATGATCTCAAATGTACTTGTTGACCCTTCTCATTAGTGAGCAAGAAGATGTTGAGGGAGTGTGTGGCAGTGCTCTCACCGACCTCAGCGTAACGCCAGAATTCGGCGACCGTCTTTCTCAAAGTAAGCGTTTTGGAGATTAAGTAGTTAGCTGCATTCAGGACAATATGTGTAATGGGACATGTGCTTACATGTTTACCAGTTTTAGAATGAGTCCACAAATCTCAAACTGGTGATTCTGGGAAGAACGGAAATGTTAAAAACATCTGATTCGGAATTGAAATACTGTATTTATATATAGCAGTAATAATGAATACAGAGATGGTGATGGATCAAATATTTGATGTGGTTTCACTATAGTATGCTATGGTGGAGTTGGTGGTTCTCCCCAGCTGGAGCCTCTCCCTCCTGAGTTACCACCACGTGCTCCTCTTGACGAATCAGAAAGTCGACTGCTTGGTGGGGGAGGAGCCGGTCTTGGCACACCTTTTGCTGAAACTCCTGATGCCACAGGTACACTAAACACACACACCTTTTTGGCAGAGATCATAATGACATCTACATTACACTAATCCTTTTTTAAACATTAATGATTCAATGGGGCATAGAATTCAGTGTTTCCATCCAAGTTGCCTATGTAATCTCTAAAACTGCAATATTGAAAAAACAATTAGCAAAGAAACCAGAATTCCCTTTTTATTGAAGTTGGCATGAAATGAAAATTCACCCCATCTGTTTTTTAAATGTTTCTTATTGTTTCTTACTGTTAACGATTCATCCGTGTATACGTTTTCTTTTCTTTTTCATAGTCTTTCTTATAATTAACTTAAAGGTACACAATACAACTGATGGCCCTCTAGCGGTTAAAAAAACTAAACTTGTTGTATTTTGCAGAAGAACATTGTTTTGGTTGTGCTTCGGTGCTGCGTGACTGCAGATGAATATGATTATCCTACTGCTCATAAAACATTCACTATAGGCCTAAGAGGTCTAAACAATATAATGGAAAGGATCTTAAGCAGACTACCTGAAGACGTTAATTTAGCTAAAACCATTAATAGAATGAAATTTCTTCACAGTAGATAATACTCAATGCATTTACTTACAAATGGAGGATCTCTTAGAAAGATATGGCAACTTATTTGCTCAATAAAACAATCTTCACACCTGTTGAGTAATAAAAACACCATCTCTGTATCGCTTGTACTGTTCCAGCCAACTCTGAAAAGCAAAGATAATGTTGATTCTCGTTTTATTACGAGCTCTGTCACATTTTTCTTTTTGCCCTCAGAGAGGGGATTTACATTGAGGTCTGAGATTTGGTTGCTCCATGTCAAAGTAGCCAGAGCATCTTTTCTCTATTTACTAATATTACGAGTATGCGATTTCCTGTGAAAACCATCCTGATTGGTCTAAATATAAACACTTATAATAGGCTTACCAAAGTGAATGAGAGTAAGACAAAAATGAGTTTCGGAAGGATTGATGTATTGACTCATTTAAATGTTGTTCATTTTGAACAAATAAATGTTACATAGTGTACCTTTAAACAAAACAACTATTTGTTTATACAAAATAATGTATTTTATAGTTGTTATGGACATTTTATTTGCATCTTTGTGTTTCCGTTCTTCTTTTGTAATGCAGTATCCCAATTCGTTTGGGACGTTTTTACTTATAAGATAAGAGGTGTTCAGTTCTTTTCTGTTTTTCTCAGGGTCATTCCTGTTCTCTGAAGGTTCTGTGTCAGAGACTGTGGAACATCCTCTGAGTGAGTGTCAGTGGTTTCACGGCACACTCTCCCGTCTTAAGGCGGCCCAGCTGGTGCTGGCGGGTGGCATGGCCAGCCATGGAGTGTTCCTTGTGCGGCAGAGTGAGACAAGACGTGGGGAGTATGTCCTCACCTTCAACTTCCAGGGAAAAGCAAAGGTAAATGCATGTGGCGATGCTCATTTAACGTTCAAAAGGTTTGAGGTTTGTAAGATTTCTCTTATGTATGGAGCCCCTAAAGGGACATGGTAATAGAAAAAAAATATGAGATGAGGAAATTTTATATGTCAATGCTTTTGCTTTCTCTCACAAATGCTTTGTGTTTCCCTGAGAAACTTTGTGAACACAAAGCGTGAGATTTTTTTCATGCTTCTTTGATGAATAGTTTGATGAAAATGCTCAAACAAACAGCATTTATTTGGAATGGAAATCTATTATCTATTTCAAAAAAGGAGATTCAGGATTCTTGATGAATAGCAATGAATACCTCTTCATTCTGCTCTGGTATTTTCCTCCCAGCACTTGCGTCTCTCCCTGAATGAGGATGGACAGTGTCGTGTTCAGCATCTCTGGTTCCAGTCCATTTTTGACATGCTGGAGCATTTCCGTGTGCACCCCATTCCTCTGGAATCTGGGGGCGCCTCAGATGTCACCCTCATCAGCTTTGTGGGGGCCACGAATGTCCGGCAACCAGGTATGGAAGGTTGGGCACAGTTTTAAGGTTTTAAGGCGTGAAGGTTTACAACAGAGTGTAGATAACAGGGAAATTATGCATTTTTAGATGATGGGCTGGTAAGTGATCACAGGTTCCACTTGCATCTCCCTCAGAACAGCTGATTGGATAAAAAATGTATATGCACTGACTATATATGGTGTTTCCAGGGTGTTTCTGCAACTACAGGCACTTTTACGTCCCAGTAGTGAAGGTTTATGTTAAAATATTTGTCATCTGATACTTCATAAAAATAAACGCAGCGTAATGACCTAAAAAATAATGAATTAATAATATGATTTAATGAAAAATTATGAAACATTTATAGGTCTAAACACCATTTTTGCTCATGTCCCACAACTGTGGTCTTCGTAAAATTAGATTTTGTGTGTGAAAATATGAAAAACATTTTTTAAGAATACGACAATTTCAAATGAATTAGTTTCATATAAATATTACACCATTTTAAAGTTCTGTTTTGTTTACTTATCATTTATATGATTTATTTAATCCAAGTCCTTACTGCAACACTGAAATAGACTCTTGACATTTGTTCAAAGCCAGCTGAATGTAGTTTCTTTGGAAAATTAGAATGTGAGCACACGGCTAACAAATATAATCTTTTCTTCTGAAGTATTTATTGTGTGTTCTTATCATTCAGCTTAGTAATTGTGTATATTTCTAGAAGAGCAGGCCAATCAATAATATTGATGAATATTAAGCGTCCACGACTAAGCAAGCCAGAGGCAACAGTGGTAAGGTCAGGTGACAGAATGAAGAAAAAGGAAAAAGAAAACCTTGGGGTACCAGTTGTCCTCTGACCAACAAACAGTGCATGATTATGATATAGACAACATTTCAGGTCAGATGTCAGTTTGAGATTGGGACATTCAAAATATTTTATCCAGTTCCATTTGGTTGAAGTTCGAAATCATAACGCTGCTATGGAGACGGGTTTTGTTGAGGAATTGTGCCAATGGCTGTTTATGCAGTCACTGCTGACACTTCAGGGCTGTGTTGCTGTTGTGTGTAGCTGCAGGTTCTTCATCTGATCTGGATACAGGCCGGATCCGGCTGATTATGTTCAACCTCGGGATAAACAGAGAGACTAATATCAGCGTAGATGGCATTCTTTTCATGATGTAACTAGTACAGATGTTATGGAAAGTGTTCCTGATTCTGGCTGACCCAAAATATGCAGCCTAGCAATCATTTTACATTATTTTAATTATATAAATTGATGATGTGTTATGTGTATGTGAGGTTGAAGAGATGTGTTTTTAGTTCAAATTAGTTCAAACTGACAGAGTGTGTCTGCTTTCCTAACAATGCTAGGAAGACTGTTCCAGAGTTTAGGTGCTAAATAGAAAAAGGATCAACCCTGCTGTTGATTTTGATATTCTAGGTATTGTCAACTGGACAGAATTTTGGGATCGCAATAGATGTTAATGACTATAATGGTTTAAGAGTTTGTTCAAGTATTGGAGAGCTAAACCATTTAGTCGTTTGCAAGTAATTTGCAAGATTTTAAAATGTATACAGTGTTTAATAGGGAGCTAATGCAGTGTTGACAGAGCCAGGCTAATATTTTCATACTTCCTGCTTCTAATAAGAAGTCTAGCTGCTGTGTTTTGTATCAGCTGGAGTGTTTATTAAGCGTGCAAGGCAACCACCTAGTAGAGTTACAATAATCTAGAATTAAGCTCATGAAAGCATGAACTAACTTTTCCGCATTTTTCATTAAGAGCATATGTCGTAATTTAGATGTATTTTTAAGATGGAAGAATGCGTTGTACAGATGCTAGAAAATGAAAGATTGGCATCAAAGAGCACACCCAGGTTCCTAACTGACAATGAAGAATTGATGGTAACTAGTGTCAATAATAGGATTCTTGATAGGTGCTTCACTGAGTGGGGAGAACCTGTTTGATGCTCTGATTGGAACGGAAAAGTGGTGTTTTGTCCCGTGACTTTGCTATCTTGCAGTCACCCAGTTGCCCTGCTGCACAGGCTCTTCAACTAGAACCAAACAATGTACGGGGTTCGCTAAGCTTGTCGCATCCAAAGCAGTATCTTAAGCCCCTCCATTCTTACTATCATCGATTAAAGTTTGGATGCGTGTCTCTAATTCTGAAAGCCTGACTATCTCCCTGCATTTATCACATGTGAAACCCTCACTGCTGACAGAGAAAGCTATGCCGTACATGTGGCAGGCAGTGCAAGAGAGAATAACAGGAGAAGATGACATGACTCCCCATGTTTGCAGTTATCAGCAATGTTAGCAAAAACGTAATTTCTGCAACATATCTTTACTGCTGCATTTTTAGGCATATTCAAGGTATATTCTTTGTTTTACATTGATCAGCCTCAACATTAAACCCACGGACAGATGTGGTTATTAAATGTTTAATGTGAATATTAAAGCTGGAGCTAATCCTTAGCAGATTAATCCTTTGGCTATCTTTTCAATAAATAAGTACAACTTCTACCGTTTGGATTTTGAACTTTTATTAAATCAATTTCTAAAAAAAAAGAAGACAATCAGTTTGACCAGAACTCAACTATCTTTGACAAAATACCTTCTATTTTTGTCTGTTACTGTTTTTCTCTACATTAACCTGTTGTTAAAGTTATATTAGTAACGTGTCATTAACATTGCGCCCTAACCGACACAAACTGTCATTACCGTAGGAATTATTTTAATTAATCAATACTTTAAAATTTACATTTTAACACTTCAGTGGAGATCATATAAACTTTCCAATGACAATATTTGTCATACATAGCAAGGTATTTTACCTTTGGCATGTATGAAAACAACTGATATCTTAGATAATGTCAGTTTTCCTTGATATAAAGAAAATCATAAAATCCTCTTTCAAATTTCAAATTATTTTTAATATCACTATTTACCAAAATCACACATCTTGAACATAACTATGTTAATGTATTGCATTTTTATAATAATAAAAAAATATTGTAATGTTGAGGACATTTTGTAGAAAGATGAAAATCTAAAAAAATAAACATCCAGATTAAAATCTTAATAACTACATTCAATTCTGTGCACATTTATATGTATACATTTTTTATTATTATATTTGAGAGAGTCAAAAGTGCCTAGTTGTTAAAATGTAATTTTAAAAAAACCAAACGTAATCATAGACATGCTACAGCGTTTGTGGAATAAAACCATACTGGAATAGTTCTCATCCTAATGTTAAAGTGAATTGGGTATCCACAGTACTGGTAAACTTTCTCCTTTCAAAGAAATATAGAAAATAAAAAAATTATACATTGTACTACATCAGTACTGATTTTTTTACTATTGTTTTTGGCATTTACAAAGTTTGATGTATTATTTTTGTAGTGAGTGATTTTTAAAAATTTGATTTGAACTCCAAGTCTTTATCCACCTTATTTTGCACTTTTTTTTTATGTGTGAGACGTCCGATTCATTAGCCTCTATAGGTAAATAACTAAAAGTAAAGGTATTTGCTATACAAACTTGTGTGTTTATAATTACCGTACATGAAAATAATATGGGAAGAAGCACCACTTTGCAATATCAAGCAGAACAACAAGCTGTTTTGTACAGCCAAAAATAATTGTAAGCAGATGAGAACGAAAGCCACACATTCAAATTAGAAATGGCTGCGGTCGCTCTTACGTGAAAAATAAGGTGGATATCAGAGACCAAGACCTTTATTGGTGATTTATTTATAACTGAAATCCAGATTTTGCCAAGTCATTTTCATTAGTAGTATTGTAAAATTAAATGATGGTCAATAAGTGAAATATCACATAGAAATGTTAATGCGTACTTCAGTCTTTACCTTCAAAAATGTGACGTTATGCCCATGAAGTATGTTTCAAGTTTTTATTATTGAATTATATCAGATTTTATCATGCTTGCCTTTCCTGTGCATTTTGATAGCATTTGAGAAATACACTCTTGTTTTGTGTTACTATAATGAACAACAAAATTATGTGGTTAATCGCAATATTTTAATCAATTGACCTCTCTAATAAAGACATAAATGATAACATAAACAGCTTTTTTGGGGGAGATTCCGGTGGGCCCGCAAAAGGAAAAAAATAACAAGAAAGATTTCTTAAGAGGCGTTCAGGTTCGTCAGTTTGATTCTTGAATCCTGAGTAGATTATCCTGAGAATCCATGACACACATGGTCTTTGGCACCTAGCTTGTGTGTGTCATTTGAGTGGGATGAATCTGGAGAATGATTGAATGTGTATTTGTGTATGTGTGTGTGTACTCATAAACAACATGGCCGCTGCATGAGTTGTTATCACAGAGAAATGACTAAATGTGGAATCACCCTGTGTGTGAGATCACTTCCTATCACGGCATGCTTTTGAAAGGACAATTTGTGCAAGCATCTGCTGTGCATGGCTTTGCTTTTGTTTTTTTTGACGATGACGGTCTCCTAATGTAATTTCTGTGTGGTTGACCTGACATACTGACCCCCATCCCCCCAACCCTTCCTGGAACTTTGAAAACATTCATCAGCTCACCTTACCTACTATTTCATCATCATGATCTCCTCTTCATCATTTTCTGGTATCTAGATGCTTTATCAATACTTTTCAATCACTGAATCTTTTCTATTATTCTTATTTCTCTTATTCTCCTCCATTCTTCTTCTGGGCATACATCTATTTTCTTCAATCACCACTGCTTTCCTCCAGTTTGATTTTCAGTCACACACTAATTCATGCTGTACTCTCCCTCCTCTCGCCCCGCTTCAGCCTCTGGCCTTTTCCATAGTGCATATGAGAGCTCTGATTGGCTGTTTTTGTTGTTGTTTGTCGTTGGGTCATCTTCGCAGGCCGGGAAAGGGCAGGCAGCCGCCCCACAGTCTGTGATGTCATCACCACGCGCCACCCCGACTCTCCATCAACCCCCATCTCTGACTGTGTGTAAGTGAGACCAGATTCAACAGAGAGAGAGATAGACAGAGAAGGTCTGAAAGAAGGAAATAAAGTCATGCTGGTACATGGGCATTTAGCCCATTATAACAAAGGTCAATTACAGATAAAAATATTAAAGGTACAGTACCAAAAACTGCTTGTTTGACTCTAAGTGTCAGAAAAAGAAAGGAAATTGTCATGTAAAACTTATAAAGTTACAACCCATTTAACTTTCGGTAAATTACTGCCATTCAAAAGTTTGGGATTGGTAAAATGTTTTTGAAAGAAGTCTCTTATGCTCACCAAGGCTGAATTTATTTATCAAAAATAAATAAAAAATAGTAAAATTGTGAAATATTTTTACAATTTTAAAATAGCTGTTTTAGTATATTTTTAGATTATACAATTTTAAATGATATTTAGTGATGCAAAGCTGAATTTTCAGCATCATTACTCCAGTCTTAAGTCACATTACACTTCATAAATCATTTTAATATTCTGATTTGATTAAACATATCTTATAGTTGAAAATAGTTGTTCTTCTAAAATGTAGAAAAAAAATTAAAATGTAAAAAAAAAATGGAGTTTTGATGAATAGAAAGTTTAAAGGTTTTGAATTCAATTTAATGCATCTTTGTTGAATAAAGGTATTAGTTTATTTTTCAAATCTTACTGACCCCAAACTTTTGAATGGTAGTGTATATATTTCCAGTGAAATGCTATATTCAGAAAATGTAGGGTGTGACGGCTGGATCACCTAAGTGTCATCAGGCAAATCATTTCTGAGATATAGAGCTACTCCATTTCCCCAAATTATGCAAGTGTAGAAAAAAGTCAGAAATTTTTATATATTTGCATAATAAAACCAGTAAACTATAATAAGAATGTAAATAGGGTCCATTTTGACTTAATGGAGACTGGGACAGCAGATTTTAAAACATAAGAAGAAGCTTGTTAGAATAAGACAGAAAAAGAGTAGCGACAGGTCATCCGTTCACTTCAGTGCACATCTGTCTGCTTAACTTCCTCATTCACAGCTGGGTTTCAGTTGCACACATCCATCCTGAAATGTGTGTCACAGGGTAACACTTTCATTGAACATTTGCTCCCTATAGCCGGCGTTAATCGTAGTCTTTATTGAATGTCACACATTTATAGACCGTGAGCTCTGTCTCCATATAAACATGATTCAGGATTAGAAGATGTTTTAATGAGTCTGTTTGAACCAATTAGCAGTGATTTATCAATCGATGACTCTTTACTGCTGTTTAGTGGAGGCAGGGTGTAAACCGTCTGTGTGCAATGTGTTGACCAATTCCATTTCTAGCATGTGTCATAGTTGAGAGTTTCTTGTCAAACTTTGTGTGTATCTTGCATCTTATTGTCATTACACATTTAATTCTCATCCCTCTGTCCTCCTGTACTGGTTCTCCTCTATCGCTGTTCTCAGACTTGACCAGCAGACCCCGTAGTCCTGCTCAGCCTCCGCCGCCTCCTCTGCCTCCCGGACGCCCTCCGCCACCGACCCCGCCGCAGGAGCGAGGGAGTGAAACCGAGGCCACCGGAGGAGGTGGAGCGAGCAGCGGAGCAGAGGAGTGCGAGGAACAGGAGCCACCCCTCCTCCAGCTGGAAGGGGTGGAGGGCGAGGAGAGGGAAGGTGGTAGGGCGAGAGCCATCGACAACCAGTACTCCTTCTTCTAAAAGGGGAAAACCACAAAGTGGGATAGAGGAGGAAGAGGAGAGCCCTTCACAATCAGTATTTTCAGTATTCTCCAGCAGAAGATCTGACTGAGGGGTCACACGTTATTAACACTATTAAATATGAGCATTCATGTTGCGAGAGAGTGATGGAGAGAAAGAGAGAGAGAGAGACACCCATACACATAAGTATATATATATATGATACTGACGGTACATCTTTAAAACACTAAGTTTCGGTACTACACTACATTGGAGGTGCATTGTGAAAATGTTGGTCAGCTTTTATTAATTTGTTCTCCGGTGTTTGTCAGTGTGAAAGTTCCTCCTCTGGTGCTGCTGCATAGAAAGGTATGACAGTGTCAGCTCCACCTCTGAGCTGGTGTTGTGGTTTTAGCAACTTATTTCTTGAAGAGTCCTTCTAGTCATTACAGTCATTCAGATGTCTAGTATTCTTTGACCCTTCGCACTTATACAAAAGGAGTTTTTTTTTCTCCTCAGGTGAGCGGATATTTTTACTTGTTCAGAGATTGTTACCCACCAGCACTCTTGTCGTTATTATTGTTATTATTATTGGAACATATTTAGTTATGTTTTTTTTTTGTTCTGCCACTGACAAACTATGAATGTCACAAAGTACGTTTCTTCCTGTTCATTTCAATTGTACTGATTTCAGTAAAAGGCATTGCCTTGGGCTTAACATGTCCAGTTTTGCCAAAAAACAGCAACAAAAAAGCAAGTCCAGTCCTCTGAAGTCTATTAGTATTACTTCTTAAGGTTAATTACCATATTAAACATCTCCATAGAATCCATTATTACCTCAGAGTCCTGATCTTTCACCCAGCTCCTCTGCTCTCCCTCTCTCTTGCTCTCTCTTTACATCCTACCCTTCCTTTTAGCTTTACAATCTTTTTATTTTATTTTATGGTGTGTTTATTTCAAAGCTAGTGTCCAGGGGAGGGAGAAAGAATGTCTTTCATGTAAAGAAAATGTGCTATTGAGTACGAAAATGACAATAATAACTGATGATGATGATAATAAGGAATTTAATAATTGTCCAAATAATAGTATTTTTTTTCCAAAATGCCTTTATTTTTGTTGTTTATGATATGAACACAGAATATTTGTTCTCCAAAATCTGTTTTCTGTTTCTAATTTTTTGTGCCTTTTTATATCTCTTCTAAATTCGCTCTGTCCCTCTGGTGTCTCCTTCAACCTTTCCACAGAATTCAGGCAAACTTTTGAAAAGAAAAAAAAAGATAAAGAGCCCCATTCTTCTTGTGCCTTTTTGTGTTGTCAATTGTCATTCCCTCTTGTTTTGTGCCAGTCATTCTTGATTTTGTGCCTCGATCAGTCTTTTTGCGGTGTCTGCCATCCAATTCAGTGCCTGCATATGTCTTCTCTTGTTTCTGTTTTATTAATCTTATCCTGTCTCAGCTATTTCATTGTTTTCTTCTTGATCCTACAGATCATTCAGTATGATTTGTTCTCTATCCATTTACCCCGTGCTCCTTCCTTTTACCCTTTATTTATACCTCTTATTGTGCCTTCTCTCTCTTTTCTCTTCTCTGTAAGTCTGTGCTGGGACTGTGTTAAGGTGGACACTGTTGTCCACTCTGTGTAATTAGAGTTTCAGGTACTACATTGAATTAATGATGATGATGATGATATGATATAATATAATACTGAAACAATATGTCTGAGTTGTTTGTGTAATTTAGATAGATAGATAGATAGACAGACAGATATCTAGATAGATATGTGAAAATTAATTTAATTGCATGTTTCCTCACAAAATGTGAGCAATTATGTTATGAAACATGCTTTACGAGTGGCTGCTACGTGATCCGGGTCTTGTGCGCCATTGCGTCATCACGCTACGTTGACCAATGGCACGCAAGGGTTTTTGAAAAAACAGCCTTCGCGTTTATCGCTGGCTAATTCACGAGACGTGGTGCCGGTAATATTTAATAGAAACTTAAGGCTCATTATCTCTTCGTGTTCGTTCGTAACAAGATACCGGACTGAACTGGACTTCGGGCTATAACGGAGATCGCGCTCGTGCGGATCTGAGAACCCTGCGGAAAACAACAAAAACAACACCTTAGACAGGCTAGTGCAGCTGCTAGCTTGTCATAGGCAACAAGGGGAATTTAGCGGGCAACTCAGTTAGCGGCTAGATATGTCTTTTCGCCGACAGAACGTGAGTACCATATATAGGAATTGGAATCAGATTTTATGAATTATACAATCTGCAATCGAGACTATACAAACTCATAATAGCGTTCAAGGTCCAATTGTTGTTCTACCTTAAGCTCCCACTTAGCGTAACATGCTAGTAAATCTGCTAGCCGTCTTTTTAAGGTGCGTAAATGTGATTAATACTTCATTTGTGTCAGCATGTAACAGTCGTTATGGTTTTTAACAGCAGCCTGGACCTGGTGGCCGCAAAACATCAAATGGAACTTCAGGGTCAATGGCTTCATCAGTTCCAGGGAGCAACTCTAGCAGACCCACCCCGGGCAGGTAACGCACACGTCGGGCTGCCACACTCGGAAAGTCCGCGGATTGTCATTTTAACACGAGGCCTACCGGTGCGTGGGGGCGTGCCCACAGCGCATATTTAATAGTCCATTGAGCACCAATCGTATCGACCGTTGTTAAATTAACAGCAGCACTAGCCAATCGCCGTGAAGCGCATTTGATTGACACATTTTTAGGCCAATCATTGGTAGGATTGTCGTAACCAGTTCACATCCGCCCAGAAAGAATCTTGTATACCAATAGAGTTTAGTTTTTAATTGATTGGCATCTGTTTCAGCGTATGACTGCTCTCGGAGGCGGGCCGTGGGAAGGGTTCAGCAGTGTTTTGTTGTTGTTTTCCGATCCCATATGATTCCGTATTGTGTTCGACTTTCAACTTGAGCCGTTTATACAGACGCCTTTAAAGAAGAGCCGGGATGCATATGACAAAAAAGTACAAACACTCGTGTTTTATAATCGATTTTATTGATTGTAGCTAGGCGCGTGAAATGTGAACATTTGCGCACGTTAATGTCAAGCTGTATGTCTTGTCCTCGGCGTTTGCTTGTTGTTTAGCCAGGTCCGCTAACCCGCTTTGCGGTCTGTCGTAATTAAAACACGCGCCTTGTTGCCATTGTTTACACAGTCGCTTTGCTGAATAATATTTGTCACGATGCGCGATCAGATCCAATCCGATCGTTGTTTTGTTATTCGTGTGTGGTTGTCCTTTTGTTTTAGCACGCGCTTCGCGGTGTTGTAATTGTCCACATGTAACAGAAGAGCCAATGTCGGCAACACCGGGGCCGTTTCACGTCCCGAGTGGAAAGACGGCAAATTTGGCGCGTTCCCGAACATTTGTTACAGTCTGTGTGTACCGTAAACACTTAATATACCGAATTTAGTTATTGTCATGTTTCTTTCTCTCAGTATCATGATTTGTGTAGTAAAGCGAGTCTGTTAATGGTTCTATTAATTTATATATTGTTTGTTGATTATTATTTAAAGGCTCATATTTTATAATATTCACTAAATCCATTTACAGTTATGCATTTATTTGGCAGATACTTTTATCTAAAGAGACTTTCATTGAATTCAAGAAACACATTGACATTCTAATCAGTTCTTGCTTTCCCTGGGAATCGAATCCATGACCTTGGCGTTGCATGCGCCACGCTCTACTGTTTGAGCTACAGGAAAGCTTTCAGAACAAATTTTGAACAAATGTAAATTTTATTGTTTTTTTCGGGATCATTATTTGTGTAATAAGAGTCTATTTATGGTTCAATCTGTTATTTGTTGATTATTTGTACGCTCAGTTTCAAATTCTATAAAACAATAATTCTTTGTCAGTTTTTAATCTATTGCTATTTGCTAACGATTGTTTTCTCTCTTTTTTTTCCCTTAAGAAATAGAAACTCTGTGAAGACTCCTTCACAGTCACCACCTGTACGTAAATTCATATGCATTTTGAAACTATAATTTCCGGTTTTAATCTGTATTCTCTGAATATTGCCCTGCTTTTTCGGACCACCAAATATAAATATTTTCATGGACTATTTTTAGGTGTTTGAGGGTGTGTACAACAACTCCAGGATGCTCCATTTTCTCACAGCCGTGGTGGTGAGTTTCGTCATAAAAATAAACATGTTCTTTCATAACCAGCTCAATCCTTTTGACTACAAAGGCCCACAGGCCTTTTTTTTTTTTAGAGTTTGGCATAACTAGGAAATTTATATTTGTTATAAAAAATAACAAATTTTTTCAAAACTTTTGTTCAGGGTAGGGGTGGGTGACATGACAAATCTTATTTCACAATGACATTTTGTCATATGATATGTCATGATGGTTACTTTTTATCTCATTTCTGTTATTACATAAGGGGGAAAAAATCAAATTACAAACAATAGGACAAATGCAATATAACAGAAGTATAAACATTGTAATGAATATCATAATACTGCAAAGCCCTAGTTCAAGGGTTGAATTGAAATAAGTATCTTGAACTTGTACTTTTTATTAAATTTTTTAGCAACAATTTAAACACTTGATATGCATATGCAATCTTTCCCTCAGGGCTCCAGATGTGACGTTATGGTCAAGAACGGCAGTGTTTATGAAGGGATCTTTAAGACATTAAGCTCACGTGTAAGTCTATCCTTCCACATCTCCATTGATCCTGCTTTCTGAATTTTGCTCTTAAAGTTCCTGTTTTTAAAATAGACCTCGTTCACATTGAACCCAGTTCATATGTTTTTCCAAGTTTGATCTTTTATGCAATTGATTTTTTTCTGAACAAGGTTTTGTTCAGTTTAACATTGCTCAAATCTCTCTTGACGTCTGTGTGTTCAGTGTGAGCTGGCAGTGGATGCGGTGCACAAGGTGAAAAACGAGGAAGGAGATGGAGGTGGTGGTGGCGGCACACCTGTCCATCCCAGGAGAGAAGAGATCACAGACACCATGATCTTTGGCCCTAGTGACCTCGTCACCATGATCTGCAGAGACGTGGATCTCAACTATGCTATCCGAGGTAAGCACACGGGTACGCTTGTGTTTGATGTAAGAAAATGGGAATGTTTCTAATGGCTTGTGTGGGTTTGTGTTTTCAGACACTTTTACAGACTCTGCAATTGGTTCAACGAGAATAAACGGTGACCACAGAGAGAAGGTCCTTCAAAGGTGGGATGGAGGCGATAGCAACGGAGAGAATTTCGACCTAGATGCAGATGCCGTGAGTTTCACCCACATGCTCATATATATACAACCAAATTTTATCAAAAATGTGTGTTATTGAAGCTCCGTTTTTCACTTTCAGTCTAATGGCTGGGATGCCAGCGAGATGTTCCGCTTTAATGAGGAGACCTATGGGGTGAAGTCCACCTATGACTCCAGTCTCTCCATGTACACGTATGTTGATGCTTTGTTACTTTTAGATGGGTTTCTTTTTTAAGAATTGAGTTTAAAGTGGAAAAGCTTTTTGTTCTTCAAACAGGATTCACAGTCTTACCTCTGGTATCACAGACAAGGTTTAAGCCTAGTGCCAGACTAAAGTGCATAACTGACACTTGTTGTCAAAGGTCTGCAGAGCGAATTTTATCTTCCACAGGGTCAAGACACACTTTTTGATTTTTGATCTGCCAGAGGAAGTGAAACTAAAATCACAGGCGTGTTTGAAATATGCTATATAACTAAATTTGATGTGCTTTACCAAGTCTAATAACAAGCGCAACATTTTTTTTTATTTGAAGTGCAAGCAGCAAGGTATTTATCCTATAAAATTAACTATAATAGGCCTAATTAAAAGCAAAAGAAAGGAAGAAATATTTATAGCTAATCTGAAAAAATGGAGTGAAGATTTAGGAAAAGAAACGAGATATTTCATGTCCAGTGGAATTACTAATGGCATATTGTTAAGTTCACTGATAATCGGGTTACCAGATCGCAAAACATGATGCAAAGCTTAAATTTGTGGGCTCGTGTACCTCTCTCATTCGGCATGCATCCAAATGTTTCCATGAGTGCTCTGTAACATGGAATTGCTAACTTGTTATTTCTTTTGTAAACAAAGGGTTGTGCTTCACTCGTGTCATTCATGTTAAACTGCTTTCATATACAAAAATAGTGTTTTGGCATATCATTGCTTGTATTGCCGAGGTGCTTCGATTGTCAAGTTTACCGGCACTGCTCTGTTTTTTTTTCTTTCTTCTAAGGCAAGTTAAAGTCTACTTAAATGTTCTTATCCTGGCTTAATTTAAGCCCTGTCTTTGAAACCAAGTCTTAAATTCAATTTGATAAAATTTAAATTCATTAAGTCTTGCCTCTTTAAAAAGATTGATACCATGATGCCTTAATTTGGGATAGAAAACAGGAATATGGCCCAATGTGATTTTATTCGTCTTCAGCAGGCTATGATTTAACCATGTCAGTGCAGCACATTTAAAGTCAAAAGCAGCACTGTTATATCCTACACTGTCATGGTTTCAAAATGTTGAAGTAACCATTGTTGTTTTTACTTGGTTTATAAATGAGTAGATGGAAGGAAGTCCCTGTGTATTTTGACCTGATTTATATTAGGGATGTGCACTGCAACTAATTCGATGGTCGTTTTTGTAACAGACTACAGTAGTTTAGAAGTAAGAACCTCAGAAGAGTCAAAAATACATTGAAATGCATTTAAAATAGTTAATCTATGAATCTAGTTCAAATCCCATAATGAATGCTGCTGAAAATAAGGTTTTAATATGGTTACGCGCAGCTCCAATGGGATTATTATACGCCAGTTTTGACATGCCAGTTTACATAAAACTTTTCCATCTCCTTCTAATTAAAAATACACTCACACTTTGCACATCTTTTGAGTGGCCATTTTTAAATCCGCCGGCAACTGACCGAAAGAAAACGCATGCAAGATCTGAGGTAAAGATTTCTTTTTCGCTCGTATTATTTTCAACTGTTTTATTTTTAAAAACTGTAAAAATAGCTGTAAAATAACTGTAAAATCTTGTATGTTTTTTTTTGCGTAGTTGATTTATTATTTTCAGTGTCGACTAGTTGCAGCTGTACCGTTTAGCCGACTACACTCGCACATCCCTAGTTTATAATTGAAAGTCCTACATTGAACAAACGGCAAATACAATTTGGTGTGTAACCTAATCACAATGTACACTCTTGTGGTTTCTCTCTGGATCAACACACAGGAAAGAAATACCTAGACTATATGTATTTTATTAGTATTTGTGCAATTAGATTATTGCCTTTCTTTTAAAAATGATTAATGTTTCAGAAAAATCCAGTATCTGCCGACTTTTACATATTGATTTATTAGTACATGAATCAATTTCAATATGTATATGCTGATTAAAATTAGGGGTGTAACCATTTTCAAACCAAACCGAATTAAATTTTGCATATGCAGTTACCCTGTTTCACAGTTGAATTTATGCCCCAGCTTGTTTAAGAAAAATAATTTTTGGATTTATTTTTTAGATTGGTTGGGTTTTTGTATGAACATTTAAATTAGTAAGTCCTGTTTGAAGACTGTGACATTTACGTTTCTCTGATAGGGTTCCTCTGGAGCGGGGCAGCTCTGAGGGCTTCAGGCAGCGAGAAGCTCGAGCCGCCCGATTAGCCAATGAGATTGAAGCTAGTTCACAGTATCGTCACCGGGTAGCACTGGAAAATGATGAAGGGCGAACAGAGGAAGACAAGTACAGCGCTGTGGTTCGGGACAGGGAGCGTGAAGGAGGAGAAAGGGAAAGAGGAAGGGATAGCCCTGGGTTCTCTAGTGCTGGAAGCAGGTTTGACAGTCTTTTTATTCCTTTCCCTTACTGTTCTTTTATGCAGTCGTTTTAGTGTACTGATGATCATTTCTGTCTTTGTCTTTATTTTAGGGAGGGCAAGTACATTCCTCTACCCCAGAGGGCAAGGGAGCGTGAAATGGGAGTTTCTGGAAGGGGAGAAAGAGGCGGTGCTGTCACCAGCATGCCTAATCGAACAAATAGACCTATCCCCTCAAGCTCCTCCCCTAGACCCCTCACCTCTGGTAGTGGTCAGACCATTCCTCCCACCGATAGGAGCAGCCCTCTGTCTGTCAGAGGAGGATACTCTACACACCAATCACAGAGCAGCCCACCGACACAGCCCCGCCCCTCAGAGCCAGGTCACTCTAGCCCTCCTTCACCACACACTCTTCCACATTCACTCTCACACCCACAGTCTCTCTCGGACTCGGCCCGGCCTGTCAATGGAGGTACGTTTTGTGTGGATATTAGTGATGGTTTCAATGTTTATGATGGTTACCGCCTTGTGTGTGACTAATGAACATTGCATTAATCTCTTATAGTGTCATCTAGAATGTCACCCAAGTTTCAAAGGCCTGGACAGAACAACAGAAACCTGCGTACCTCAAATTCTCACTCCTCCCCAACAGGTTAATATGCAAACATGAACACATCCTCCCGCTTTATGGGCTTTTGACATTTTAACCCTGGGTTTTCGTACTTCATGTTCACTAAGGCTGCATTTACTTGATCAAGCGTGCAGTAAAAAGTAATATTATTACAATGTAAAACAAGTTTTCTATTTTAATGTACCGTATTTTCCGCACTATAAAGGCGCACCTAAAAGACGTAAATTCTCAAAAATCGTCCGTGCGCCTTATAGTCTGGTGCGCCTTATGTGTGGATGCAAAGCTGAATTTTCAGCATCATTTAGTCCAGTCTTCAGTGTCACATGATCCTTCAGAAATCTTTCTAATATGATGATTTGCTGCTCAAGAAACTCTTATTATTTTTTTTCATAATGTCATCAATATAAAAAAGGTTGTGCTACAGTGTGTGTAAATTTCTATCCTTTTGTGCCCTTGTTTTACTTAAAATTAACCCTTTTCTTTAACCTTTTTTGTTTTGTTTTTTCTGTCTCTCCCCAGTCTCTCGTTCCCCAAAACCAGATGCTCCTTCCCAGGACTCTTCTCTTGCTACTCCTACCTACATGGATATCCCCAAACCCTCTGGTCCCACCCCTCTGTTCCCTGTAGATGGTGAGATGTTATAAATTTGAGTGGTTACACACTGTTCATGTATACGTGTCCGACAACCTAACTCTTCCTTTCAATTCAGTGAACGAAATTCTGTCTAAGGAAAGGATAGAAAGTCCAGCTAGTCCTCAGGAGGGCAAGGGCAAAGGTAATCTTACTTTTTTCGTTTTTGTTTTTTTTACGCTCGTGGAAACTTCCTTACATGTGCTTGTCATTTAGCCAGTAAATGTTCTTCTCTCTCTTCATAGCCTCTTCAGGCCAGCAGAGATCGCAGCATTTCGAAGATCTTCGCAAGTTTTCTAATGATTTTAAGGTGAGTGTGTCGGAAATCTATTAGTCTGCTACTTTTGTGTATTTAATACAACCCCATTTCAAGAAATGTTGGATGCAATAAAATCAGAGTTTGCAGAATTTGTTAATTCTGTTTAACCTTTATTTAACTGGCAAAAGCACAAAGAAAAGATTTACAATGTTTTCACTAAACAACTTGTAAACCTAAACAAGTTTTGATGGATGCAACACTCCAGAAATGTTGGGACAGAGGCACATTTAGCACGCTCACAACCTACTATATATATTTTTTTTATGCACTTTAAGGATTGAGGATTCTAATTGTTGTGATTTTGCTGAATCTTTGCCCAATCTCACAAGACAGCTGCTCAATAGTCCCTCATCATCGTTGTCTGATGCTACTGTTCATGATGTGCTTAATAAGAGACCAGTCTGGACTGCAGGCTGGTCAGTCAAGCACATGTCTAGAATCCACTCTATTGTAACACATGCAGAATGAGGCCTGTTGTTGTCTTGCTTCCCAGGATGCATGTAATCTTGATGCCATTACATTTTTTCACACGCATGCACTGATGCACATCTGTACCATGACAGATGTTTGCTTTTGTACCTGTTGCTGATGGAAGTCTGGATGGTTCCTTTTGCCTTTGGGACTGAGAACTAAACAAGCTGAAACATTGATCGCAGCACACATTTCTGTTGTGTTTTGGAGTATCTCAGCATAGAACTGACATCTAGATTTCTCCTTGCATTACCGATTCAGGTTGTATTTCTTGATGCAGCATCAGACTGTTTTTAGACACCGGTTCCCTTTCGAGGGCGGGAACGAGACGGTGCATGGAAAAGATGCATTTGGGACCCTCCCCTTCACGTAAATTTCTGAAACCTTATAGGATAACGCCAGTTGACAACTGGCCAATTGTCGCGCGATGCGCTCTGGCTGTCAGACAGTATAAATAGCATAAGCGCGGCACTTGCGTCAGATTATTTCCTTCACACGGACTTATGAACAGTTATGGAATCAACAGGAACTAAATGTAAGGTAAGTTGCGCGGGTCCCATTGACCCGCCGGATACTCACGCGTGCTGCGTCGTCTGTCTGGGTCTGGCCCACGCCGAGGATGCCCTGCTGGAGTCCTCCTGCGCGCACTGCGGGGATCTGCCGGGGCGCGCGCTGAGATCCAGGAGGGACATAGCGCGCAGTATCGCGGGGAAGGGGTCCGCTGCCGCCGTCGAGCCGCTGGCGGTCCCCCCCCCACACACTCGCGGGGTGACGGTGACGACGCAGCATGCCGTCCTCTGCCGTCCCCCCAAATCACCAGTTCTCTTCGCGGACTTCCTCCCGGTCGAGGATGACAGAGACGTGGACTCAGTATCCCTCGCTGCATCAGACAGGGACTGGGCGGCGTCGGAGTGCCTCGACACAGAGGGCCCTCTAGACCTCCGGCAGGAGCTAGTCAGGGTCCTCGAGAGGGCAGTTAGAGAGCTGGACCTGGACTGGAGTGCTCCACAGGAGCCCGCGAGAAGTAAGCTGGACTCCTGGTTCCTCCAGTCCAGCCGCCAGCAAGCTGGAGCTAGGAGGGGATCCCCCCTTTTTTCCGTGCAATTGCTGGACGCCGGCAGCATGGACGCGGAGGATGTGAGGGACCTGAGAGCGACAACGTCGCTCTCATGGCAACCAAGCGGTCCGCGCAAGCCATCGGCCGCTCTATGGGTTTTTTTAGTGGTGCACCTGTGGCTAACTCTGGCGGACCCGAGGGACTCAGACCGGAAAATGCTCCTCAACGCACCAATTGCAGCCGCCGGCCTTTTTGATGGCGCAGTCGAGTCGGTTATGGAAAAATTTTCCGAGGCGCAAAAGCGCGCGAAAGCGATGAGCCACGTGATGCCGAGGCGCGCGTACCAGCAGCCCTCAAGGGCGCGGTCGGCGTCGGCGCCGCGCCTCCCCCACAGACCGGTGACACAGCAATCGGCGGCTGCAGTTCCGGCGGCTTCTCGCCCGGAACCGGATGTCCGACGCAAGCAATGGGCGGGACCCGGGAAGAGGCGTCACGCGCCCAGGGGGGCCCCCCGTCATGACGGCGCACAGCCTCCCGCAGGCAAGCCATCTTCCTGACGGTCCCGTCAAAAGGAAGAGAGAGCTCGCGGGTGGGCCGCCCCCAAAACACCATGTTGTGCGTTATGTCCCCTCTGTTCGTATGGGCGACGATTGCAATGTGTGTGTGTTAAACCCGGTTTGTGTGGATGCAATAATAAAAACAAATGCTTGTTCACAAAAAGAGTTGTTTCTTCCTCATTCTGTCAGTGTTGTGTCGCTTGCCCTGCCCCAGAGCGGCGCGGAGCCACAGTATGCACTTGCTCCCTCAATAGTAGCCGACATTTCCCCGCCGCTCCCGACACTCGTCGAGCAGCGTGCAGCCTACCCTCCGCTTCATCATTTCCTGGAAGCTTGGAGGGCCATTCCAGGCATCTCAGGTTGGTTGCTGGGAATAATTCAGCACGGTTATTCTCTTCAGTTCAGACGCAGACCGCCCCGTTTCACTGGTGTGGTCCCGTCTCTGGCGCTCCCTCAAAGCGCACCTGTTCTGAGACAGGAAGTTCACAGTCTGCTCGCGAAAGGAGCGATAGAGCGCGTCCCTCCGAGCGAGCTAGAGAGCGGATTCTACAGCCGCTATTTCGTGGTGCCCAAGAAAGATGGGGGGCTCCGTCCGATTCTGGATCTGAGACCCATCAACCGCGCGCTCCACAAACGCGCGTTCAAGATGGCAACGCTGAGGCAGATACTGGCACAGGTATGTCCCGGGGACTGGCTAGCGTCCGTAGATCTGAAAGATGCGTATTTTCATATTCAGATTGCGCCACGCCACAGGCGTTTCCTGAGATTCGCGTTCGAGGGCTCAGCATACCAGTATGCCGTGCTCCCGTTCGGGCTGGCAATGGGTGTGCTGTGGTATAGCGGACACTGCGTATACCTTTCACGCGAGAGACCCGGGTTCGAAACCCACTCTGTTGCACTTTTAACACCGCGCACGTTCTCAAAATGTGTGGATGCAGCACTTTCCCCCCTCAGAGCGAGCGGAGTGCGCATTCTAAACTATCTGGACGATTGGCTGATTCTAGCTCATACAAGGGAGGTGCTAATCAGACATACAGACATGCTGCTTCATCATCTGGAGTCACTGGGCCTGCGAGTGAACATGCAGAAGAGCATGCTCACCCCGAGTCAGTATATGACATATCTAGGTGTGTGCTTCGACTCAGTGGCGATGCGAGCCCGCCTCCCCCCGGAACGCATAGAGACCATCTCTTAGGCTCTGCGTGGCTTCAGACAGGACCGGTCTGTTCCCCTGAGGGATTTTCAGAGGCTACTCGGTCTTATGGCGTCAGCATCTTCAGTGTGCCACCTTGGTCTGCTGCGAATGCGTCCACTGCAGTTGTGGCTGAAGACCCGTGGAGAGCGTGGACAGCGGGGCGCATGCGCATCACGATCTCCCGCAGCTGCATCAGCGCTCTGGAACCATGGTCCAATCAGGACATGTTCAGCCAGGGGGTTCCCCTTGGGCTGGTGACGACACGCACCGTAGTGACGACAGACGCGTCGAGCTCAGGTTGGGGTGCAACATGCGAGGGCGTTCCGACTTCCGGTCTATGGTCGGAGTCACAGAGCGAGTGGCATATCAACCGCCTGGAGCTGAAAGCGGTATGTTTGGCCCTAAGGGCTTTCCTGCCGCAAATAGAACAGCAGCATATGTTGATTCGCACCGACAACATGTCCGTGGTTTCATACATAAATCGCCAAGGCGGCGTGCGCTCCAGGGCCCTGTTCGAGCTGGCAACGAGCCTCCTGCTGTGGGCAGATCAACATCTCCTCTCCATCAGAGCTTCGCACATCCCGGGTGTACTAAACCGCGGAGCGGACATGCTTTCGAGGAACGGGATTCCTCACGGAGAGTGGAGGCTTCACTGAAAGGTGGTGCAAATGATCTGGGATCGCTTCTGGAGGGCAGAAGTGGATCTGTTTGCGACGAGCGAGAACGCGCACTGCCCGCTGTTTTTCTCCCTGTCGCACGCCCCTCTAGCGGGGGACGCTCTGACATCGCGTTGGCCGAGAGCCAGGTTGTACGCGTTTCCTCCGGTAAAAATTCTGCCTTTAGTCCTATGCAAAATAAGGGAGGAAAGAGCATCGGTGATCCTAGTCGCCCCGAACTGGCCGAATCAGCCTTGGTTCCCGGACCTACGAGAGTTGCTGGCAGCCCCCCCGTGGCGGATTCCCGTCAGCAAGAATCTACTGTCTCAAGCGAGCGGCGAGATATGGCATCCCAGCCCCGAGCTGTGGAGCCTGCACGCGTGGCCGCTTCAGGGGCCTTAGAAGAGCTCGCACTACCTTCTAGTGTGCTGGAGACTCTCGCGGAGTCTCGTGCACCTTCCACGAGACGCCTTTATTCCCTGAAATGGGGAGTGTTCGTGAAATGGTGCAACGAGCACAATATCGACCCGGTGAGCTGTCCCGTGTCAGATGTGTTACAGTTTTTACAGCTCCGGCTGGATGACGGGAGTGTTCCGTCTACTCTAAAGGTCTATGTGGCCGCTGTCGCCTCGTTTCGTTCACCGGACGACGGGCAATCGATCGGGAGGCATCCACTAATGGTCAGATTTCTCAGAGGTGCGAGGAGATTACACCCCCCACGCCCCCCATCGGTTCCGCCGTGGGATTTGGCGTTGGTTCTGAGAGCTCTCTCTCTGCCGCCGTTCGAGCCCTTGGAATCGGTCGCGATTAAGGAGCTTTCACAGAAGACGGCGCTGCTTCTCGCACTGGCATCGGCTAAGCGCATTGGGGACTTGCATGCGTTCTCAGTGAGTGACGATTGTATTCGTTTCGGGCCCGGAGACTGCAGTGTTACTCTCCGGCCGAGACCTGGCTTCGTGCCAAAATCGCTCTCTACTCCATTTAAAGCGCAAGTAGTTTCTCTGCTCGCCTTGTCTTCAGAGCCGTCAACCTCACAGGACATCGGCGCTCAGAGGGCTATCTGCCCCGTCAGGGCTTTGCGTATTTACTTGGACCGATCCGCCACATTCCGACAGTCGGACCAGCTCTTTGTGTGCTATGGTGGCGCTACTAGAGGAAATGCTGTCTCTAAACAGAGGCTTTCTCACTGGATAGTGGACGCTATTGCTTTGGCTTATGCGAATCAGGGACAGGAATGCCCTCTCAACATCAGAGCTCACTCGACGAGAGCTATTGCCTCATCGTGGGCCTGGTCTAGAGGTACGTCAATACAGGATATCTGTTTTGCTGCTGGCTGGTCTTCTCAGAACACCTTCGCCAGGTTTTATAAACTGGATGTTCCATCTTTGGCGTCTCAAGTGCTTTCGGTGAGTAATTGAATCAATTATTCCTGGGATATTGCTACTTTTCTCAAAATACAGTTGTTACCGCTGTGCTGTTGACGCTGGGGATTTCTGTACAGTAGTTTGTGCTTATGTGCTCACGGTCACCGCTTTGCCGTTGACGCTATGCGCTCACACTAGTTGTGCTTTAATGCTTTCTGAATAGTCACGTCTGCCCTGTAATAACGCAGCCTGCTATTTTTCATGCTGCTGATATGCAAATTTTGACAAGCTTTAGCTAAGATTTCATTGGCTTAGCTGCACCTATCAGTAGTGAGCACACGTGGCGACGTTGCCATTGGACGAGCTGTGTTTGGTGTATGTTTCCCTGTATCAGACTGGTCTAAGTCTCAATCACGGCGGGATTGAACACCGTTCCCAAATGCATCTTTTCCATGCACCGTCTCGTTCCCGCCCTCGAAAGGGAACGTCTCCGGTTACTATCATAACCTCCGTTCCCTGAGAGAGGCGGGAACGAGACGGTGCAACGTCCGCCGTGTTCGTCGCTTGACCAGCTGTGCCGTGTTCAGTCATGATTCTGACGCAAGTGCCGCGCTTATGCTATTTATACTGTCTGACAGCCAGAGCGCATCGCGCGACAATTGGCCAGTTGTCAACTGGCGTTATCCTATAAGGTTTCAGAAATTTACGTGAAGGGGAGGGTCCCAAATGCATCTTTTCCATGCACCGTCTCGTTCCCGCCTCTCTCAGGGAACGGAGGTTACGATAGTAACCGGAGACGTTTTCTCCTAAGCCCATTTAACAGCAGCACAACAGTTTCTCATGTAATGCCGTCTGAGGTCTTGACTGTCACACACATTCAACAGCGGTTTCCTTTTGAGTGTTGTGTCTTAATTTTCTGGAAATGGGGATGTTACATTACATTTAGTCATTTAGCAGATGCTTTTATCCAAAGCGACTTACAACTTGAGGAATACAGAAAGCTGTTACATATAGTATGAATGTAATCCAGGCATAATACAGTGGAATCCGGTTATGTCGACGGCCTCGGGGGTTGCAAAAAAGCGTTGAGATAACCGATGACTAAAAGCCAATATGGCGATTTATTTTCGGAAGCGATCGGCATGCTATGAAAATATATATACACTGTAAATGTTTGCTTAAAAACAAAAGGCATATGTGCACCAACTAACAACAGAGATTTCAAGTTCAAGTTCAAGTTGAGCTTTATTGTCATTCCGCTACATGTGGGTACATACAGTGGAACGAAATGTCGTGTCTCACAGGACCACGGTGCTACATAGGTACAGACATTCAACCATGACATGAAACAATATAAATCTATACATGACTTACCTACTGACACATGACTATAAATATATATATAAAAAAGTTAACCTATACGGACTATAAAATAAAATACAGACTATACAAATGTACATGTACAAGAGAACATTGTGAGTCTAGCAGCTGGCTTGGGAACAGTGCAAGATTTTTGTAGTGCAAGAGCTTGTAAACATGCATAGAATTTGAGACTGACTTGTTCTACAGGTGGTTTCTATCTTCAGATTGCACAATTTTTGGTCCATTATTCAGGAGGTAGAGTGTTGTGTGGGGTCTCAGGGGGGGTTTGAGTTCAGGGCTCTCACAGCCTGGGGGAAGAAGCCGTTGAGCAGTCTGGCGGAGCGGGCTCTGATGCTCCTGAACCGTCTTCCTGATGGAAGAAGCTGGAAGAGACTGTGGGAGGGATGGGTGGGGTCCTTCACAATGCTGTTGGCTTTGCTGGAGCATCGTGCAAGGAAAAGGTCCAGGATGGAGGGGAGAGGGGCACCGATGATTCTTGCAGCTGTGTTCACTGTCCGCTGTAGGGTCTTGCGGTTTGCTGCACTACAGTTCCCGTACCAGACAGTGATGCAGCTGGTCAGCACGCTCTCAATGGTGCCCCTGTAGAAGGTGGTGAGGATAGGTGGAGGGAGACTTGCTCTTTTCAGCCGGCGGAGGAAGTGTAGGCGCTGTTGTGCCTTCTTGGAGAGAGATGTGGTGTTGGTGGTCCAGGTGAAATCCTCTGTGATGTGCACCCCCAAGAATTTAGTGCTGCTGACTCTCTTCACAGTCGAGCTGTCGATGATCAGTGGGGGGAGGTCAGCAGAGTTTCTCCTGAAGTCCATCACAACCTCCATTGTCTTCTCCACATTGAGGGACAGGTTGTTAGAGCCACACCAAACAGCCAGCTGTGCCACTTCCTCTCTGTAGTGCGTTTCATCATTGTTGCTGATGAGACCTACCACCGTTGTGTCATCAGCGAACTTGATGATGTGGTTGGAGCTGAACTTGGCAGTGCAGTCGTGGGTCAGCAGCGTGAAGAGCAGCGGGCTGAGCACACAGCCCTGTGGGGCACCTGTGCTCAGTGTGGTAGTGCTCGAGGTGTTGTGGCCGACACGGACTGAGGTCTTCCGGTTAGAAAGTCCAGGATCCAATTACAGAGGGAATTGTTGAGGCCCAGCAGGTTTAGTTTGTTGAGCTGTTGTGGGATTATTGTGTTGAATGCTGAGCTGAAATCAATGAACAGCATTCTAACATAGGAGTCTTTGTTTTCTAGGTGGGTAAGAGCTTTTTATTGTAACTGTATACAATAAAAAGCACCTTTGATTCTCGGTATAAACCTTTAATTATTTTCTCCAACATTGCAAACACAATTTCGCTCACAGTGTAAACAGTCACATAAACGCAATGCGTTCAAAACAGTAATTTCACTCTGACAGTTCTGAAAAGTATTGTACGCGCGGTTACTATGGTTTCTTTAAAGTCTAAAGTGCTGTGTTGCTTTTTGTCTTTAACGGTCTGCTTGAAAACAAATGCTTCTATCAGTAACAACGTCTTTGTCAATGTAGTCTGGGAACTCCTGCACCTCTGTAGGTGTCTAATCTGCGTTTTGTAATTTCGTAATCACTCTTGAACACCAGCATTCGTCCCATCAAAAAAAAAATATCAACGAAACATTGTGTATATCACAAAAGTGCTCAAGGTCACAATTCAAAATTCAAGGTCAAAATCATCAATTACACAACATGTGGCCCTTATGATATGACCACACAAACTAATGCGTCCTACTGCTGTAAAATCACAATCTGATTGGGCAAACGTGAAGTGGCCGGGAAGGACCAGAAATGGTCATGGCATGACGTGCAACGTGAACTCGGCGCATGCACAGTGAACTAGATAACCATGTGATGTGGCGAATTTGTCCCTCTTTTGTGCACAAGATATTAGTGTTCAGCGACATTAAAGAATCGACGTAACCGATGAGAAAATACTAAGACAAATAGGGAGTTTGGTGGTTCCACTTCAAAAACATCGACATAATAGGATTGGCGAGAGTCGAGATAAGTGAACTCCACTGTACAATGGTCATGGTTTTTATTGGTCTTCTTTTTTGCCCATGAGAAAGCTTAACTATATGTAAAACTATGGGACAATTTTTAATAATTTCTTCTTTCTTTTTTTAGCTTCCTATTACCAGCGGCAAAACTTCAGCCACTGACTCTTCTCAGACAAACCCTGCCCACAACACGCAAACAGACTCCGCCCCTCCTACAGAAACTAAACCAGCCCCACCCACAACTCTGATTGCAGAGCTTCCAGCAGATGAGAGAAGTAGAGAGACAAATGCAGAGGGGGCGGTGACCTCCACTCCCCCACCACCCACATCCATCACCGCACCCGCTGCCCTATCTGGCACTGCATTACAAAATCCAACTGCAGAAGGGCAAATGGCAGGGACTCCCCAACCTGCAAGGACTCCTGGCAGCGAGGAGGGCAAACCAGAGGGCGTGGCGGAGTAAGTTGAATATTAGGCTTAATTGATTTACTAATCGCATTTGAGAACTACTGCTAATTTAACGCATTTCAAAATGCTTTCCAATTCAGTCAAGTGAAGAAATCTACACTCAATCCCAACGCCAAAGAGTTCAACCCCACCAAGGCTCCTCTCAGCATGGTGAGTGAGAGCATTCGTTTTCACCGTTTACTTTCCTTCATACGGCTGTTGAAAAGATAGATGTGCCAAGCCCGCGTGTCTTGTCCATTTTTACAGGTGAAGCCCTCGGCTACCCCCACCCCTCCACGACCAACTCCGCCCAGCCCCACAGTGGTGTTGCAGCCCCCTCCAGGCCAGGGAGCCATTTACAACACCCAGTACCTAAGCTACGTCTCGCCCATCCAGATACAGGGTCACTCCGTACAGGTCTCTATCCCTGCTGCTCATGGATGATAATAAAAAAAAATTGACAGATGATTAGATTGATAGAATTTTTTTCTAGGCACCTCAGATGTACCAATATCCTATGCCAACTGTTGGTCAAGGGAAGTACCCAAGAACAAAAGGTAATGCTTAAATTAGTTTCATTACTGATTGGACTAATATTGTATTGATGTTCATTGATATATATATTTTTAGTAGTAGTAATTATTATTCTATTAGGCTAATAATTGCCTTTATTGGTTGATACCGACTATTTTAAATGTTGTTGTTTTTTAAAACATCAACCCCAATAGAACCTAAACTCTTATGTGGTTCAAAACCATATATTACAGTTAATTATATTATCATTTAATAATAACAAAAGCCGTTAAAAGCAGTTCAGGCCCTATTTTGCACTCATGGAAACTATTATTTGTGCCACCTGCCTCTCAGGTTCTGTGGTGACTCCTCGTCCAGACCACAGCTCTTCAGCGCCCCCTATGCTCCAGGCTGCCGCATCAGCAGCGGGACCTCCTCTGGTGGCGTCTCCTTACCCTCCCTCATATCTGCAGTACAACCAGGTCATATCAGCAATGCCCCACTACCCTGGACAGGTACCAGCCTTCACATATGCGGTAGAACAAATGCTTTTAGTATTACTATCAAATAAGCCAATTTTGTTTTGAATGAGATTTGTGTTAAAGATGATCTCCTTCACTCATTTTTTTTTCTCTCTCTCAGGTGTATTCTATGCTCCAGGGTGGACCACGAATGATCGGATCAGGAGGGCATCCACAGCAGCTTGGTCCCCCAGGCCCACAATACCCTGGTCAGAACGAGGGACCGCCAGCCCCTCAACAGGGGATGTATGGTAAGCAAACTTTTTTTTTTTTTTTTTTTTCAGAGTGGGTTGATTTTTAGCATTTTCATTTGTGTATACGCTTATCCTTTTTTCTTTCTCCTTCAGCTCCGCAGTCATTCTCTCATCACTCTGGATCCATGCATCATCCTCAACCCTCCAGCACCCCAACTGGCAACCAGCCGCCCCCTCAACACCCTGCCCCCAGCCCAGGACAGGTACATTCACCTGCCACTATACCAACTACACGTCTATTCCCCAAACTCCCACTCAAAGAACTTTTCTTATGTTACAAATAAATAGTCACACAAGAGACCACCACACTAAGTTTCAGATGCCTTCTGTAACTATATTCAATATGTTCTGTGTTGACCGACTGTCTTTTCTAGTCTGGTCAGTCTGGTCCTCAGCCCCAGCCTCTGTACCACTCTGGGCCGATGTCTGCTCCCACACCCCCTAACCTGCCCCCAGGACACAGCTCCCCACAGGCCTCCTACTCTCTTCAGGGCTACAGTCTGCCGGGACACCAGCCCCTGCCTCACCCAAACTCCTACCTAGGACAGCTGACACAGGTGATGACCATGACCACATCAGCAGTGCATGTCGGAAAATTTGCTTTTGTTTATCTCCGTCAACATCGGTATTAAACATTATTAGCGATATTGTCTTATTTTTTCAGTTAATTCTTTTTTCTATTTAATTGCATTTATAACGCTATACATTGGTCATAGGCAATAGTGAACCTTTTTGTTCACCATTGGAGAAAATGGAAGGTGCTAAAATGATATTTGCTGTGGTCTACTTAGATTTTTACCGTGCTATAGTTAATTTAAACCCAGAAATGTACAATGTTTTAAACTTTTTGTCTCTTGTTCTTTCAGGCACATGTTCAAGGTGCTCTCTCGGGTCATCACTCTGGAGGTCACGGCCACCAACCTATGATGTTGCTTCATGCCCCACCACCTCCCCCTCAGCAGGGTTCTGGTCAGCACGGTCCTCCTCAACCCCAACAGGGGCCTCACCAGCACTACACCTACATTGGACCACCTCAGGGTGAGTTTCCTGCACGAAACTTGGGTGTTTCTTAGAAAAATTTTTTTTTTTTTTTTACTGAAGTTCATAATTGTACAAATTTGATTCTTAAAATAGTTACATGCGGCCAAGTTTTTTAGCATTACGTTTGAATTTGTTTACATTCTGATTTATTTTTTGCTCTGCTCTCATCAGTGCCGGTGCAGACTCATCCTTCCCAGCAGATTCCATTCCACCCTGCTGGAAACTGACAGCGTGACTTTAGAGACTGAGCAGAGTGCCCCCATCTGATCCTCCTGTGAAATCGCACATGTGTATATACACCCCACCTGCTCTAAGATTGGAAAAAAGATTTTGTTTTTATTCACCTCTGGCAAGACTGAATGTGCTTGTTTTATTTTTTTCTTTTGCTATTTTTAATTTGAGTGGACGGGGACACGCAGTGTCTAAATCAGAAAGAGGGAATGAGTAAGACAAAAATGGAAAGAACGAGGGACATTTTTATAAAAATACAGTTACCTCTCCCTTTGTCCTCAACCCCCTTATTAAATAAGCAAATAATAAATGGTTAAAAAAAGAACAAAAAAATTCAAAAAAAGTTTATAAAAATAAATTTTTAAACTCTCCTTGTGTGTTTTGTCATGATTTGTTTTGAATAAAAAAAGAATTTGGGGTGGGGTTCCACTGATTTAGTCAGTCATTATAAAATGGCTTTCACATTTTTCAGTCCATATTATAGCAACAGACTCTATGTAAATTAGTACAACTTTTATTTCCCTGTTTGCAAGTTAATAAGTTTATAAACATTTATGATTGACTTCACGTAATATACAGCTTTCAATAGACGAAGCAATTTCTCTGGTGCACGTATTTTTGGAAGCAAAAGTATTTGGATGCATTACATTGGAAACAGCAAATGTTAAAAAAAAATTCTCAGGTATCGTCAGCAGATCTGTCAGGGTTGAGGGAGGAAGTGACGTTTTCTGCGAGGTGCCGGTGGTGCAGTGCTTCAAAATTCAAAGCACGTGTACATTTGGAGACCCAGCGTGGTTTTTAGGCTCTAACCATCACTTGATAAAGGCAAATCCTGAAGAAAAGATTAAGTTGATTAAAAAAATAAATCTTTTGGTTTATTGAAAAATTCTAAATTGTGTCAGTCAAATACAGATAGATTTGAAAACTGTAATACCTTATGAATTAGGCTCTGTGTTGACATAATCAGAGCTTGCCCTCTCATCATCACTGCTCATACTTCCAAGGGACAGACCTGTTGACATGAAAATATTAACACTGTATTAAAGTGTTATTATGCTGTAATAATGTACATCAATGCAATATAAACACTGATTATACTTGTGCAAAAAATACTTTTTAACATTTATACTTACAAGAGTTTTGGATTTGGAGGTCTGGAGACTTTTGGAAATTTTCATAATCGTGACAGTCTGCAAAAACGGCACAGGATAAAGTTATTATATTTATTGCAGCGGTGCATTGTGGGCATTTTCTTCTGCATGCATTACCTGAGTTTGAGTCTTCCTCAGAGCCACTTATTTCTTCATTTATATAAGTTTTCTCTACAAAGTTAGATGTTATAAAATCATTAGAAGATTCTCTTTGACAGTTAATTTAATATTAAACAATTGTACGGTAAAGAAATTATCCTTGTTTAATCTCAGATCTTTTACCTGAACTATGGGATGAAGGCTGTGTGCCTGGGGAATCTGGGATCACAGTTCTGAAGGGAGAAAAAAAATATATATTTCTTCAGTTTCATACATATAATTATTATTCTTTAGCCTGACTGGAACAGCTTGCGAAGATTTAGGATCAGGAATGAGTGATCTTACATGTAGTCACCTGTGCGCGGGGCATTAGGCTCATCTTCACTGTCTAAAGAAGAGTCACGTATTCTGGATTAATCTTTTATGCACACACATTTGTTCCCCCACAAAGAGTTTCCATGTAACCCATTATTCAGTCATGTATGTGAAAGACACAATTATAATACATTCCATAACTTCTAAAAAAATATGTCAATTGATTTCTGACCATAGTAATAGAGATGAATGTTTCTTCCCTCCTCACCGTTTTGATTGACATAACTGGCTTGACTTCCAGCTACAGAAACAAAAACCAAAAAAAGTAATTCAAAGTGCTTCATGGGTCACATTGTATAATACAATCATAATATATAATTTGTTTAATGTGAAATTTCAATGAAAAGCAAGAAACTATTTATTTTATTTTACTAACTATACATTTCTACAGCAATTATTAATATTAGTTGCTCTTAGTTTCTCCATTTACTAATAATGCACCGTGAACTAACATGAACAAATAATGAGGAACTGTCTTTTTAATTAGAATTTTTTATTTAATTAAATTTTAAAGTTAATAAATGGCATAAAAATGCATTTCTCAGTTAGTTCATGTTAAGGAAAGCATTAGTTTATCGTTAACAAATGAGACCTTATTGTAAAAAGTTACCGGAAAGGCTCAAAGGCCATGATACTCACTGTATGTTAGTATGTTACTCACTTTCTGAGGGAGGACAGGAGGGCATCTTTGTGACAGTAATAGATGGTGAACTGAGTGAACTGAGGGAAGAGTGATTATTAACACACTGAAGCACAACACAGTCTGTGTGTATCTCTGTGTTTGTGTGTCAAACTCACTTGGGTAGTTGGTAAGGTACACTGGTAATTCTGTGGTCTGGATGGGGCGCATCTGAATAATAACAAGGGAGGATACAATCATGTATTTGCATTTATATGAACACTTCAGATTATGAAATTAAATTCTGAAAATGAGTTTTGTTGTGTGTTAGAAGAAAGGACCATTTATTTACATGTCGACTGGGGATGCCGAAGTGCAAATCTGTATGAAGAGAGACAACATTGAACCGACACACACGTACAGAGCTTCCAATACATGCATGATCATTATGACTGTTGCACACAAGATCCTTTATTTGACAAAATTTGTAAGACAGAGGCTATGCGAGATATAATTTCTTACGTCGCTGGACTAGAGTCACTGGATCTCTGAGGGATGGATGCTGTAATATAAATAAAATACACCCAATAAACAAACTAAATCATGTCATGATACTTATACAGTGGATTTAATCATTACATGCAGAACTAGATCATTTAACTATTGCTAGGCTTCAACCAACACATAAACATCACACATATGCAAACAACAAGAGCATGCGCAGAACGCAGAGTCTGACTAATCGATCTTGCATTGTCGTTCTGCGCATGCTCAGCAAAGACACAGGTGATGGATAATACACGGTCTACGTTCAATCCTTGAAATGTTTCAATACGCATGTGCCGTGCGTGTACTTGCACAGCAATGTGATGACTGTGGCTCGACTACACACACTAAAGACCTGTTGTTTCTCGATTGTAATGTCGCGTATATACGTAATAACTGCAAAACTGTCATATAACACGTGATTATGTGAATTTGTTTATTGACATGTATCACAAACAAAACATCTTAACATGAAGCCTTGATTAGACAAAAATAATGATACTTGTCTAATAGCTAGAGAGAGTTTGGAGGTCTTACTTGGTTGTTTATGCCGCCAACAGAATGTACACAGACTGGTTAAAAAGACGATGGACAGGATGACAGCCACGCCCACCACAGACAGAAGTGCAGTGGAGTCCATAACTGAGAAGACAATGCGAGAACATCGATTTATGGCAGTGCTAGGCCACAACGCAGAGCGATGACCTTCTGAATCTGTGGTTTTAGTTCAGTGCGTCTAACCCTGGGAAATGTTTGCTCATTTTGCATAATTGAAGCTGCAGCATATGAAAAGTTAGATTAACTCATTTCATTTGATTTATATGAAACTGACCTGTTTTAACTATACAAATGAAGCATCAGCGAGATGATTTGTTGAGGTTCTCTTTCTTATAACCACACAAATTCTAAGAAGCGGATGAAGATACAAATCTTCCTTGAGCTCTTTAAAACATGACATACCAGTATATTTTATTCTTTATCACTTAATACATTCTTCTTAAATTTGAAGAACTGCATGCTGTAATTTGGGTCCCTTAACTAGCTTTGTTTCTGTCTTTCTGAACGGTGTTGTTGATGAGTAATATGACTAACCGTTTGCTTGTACTGTGCAAAAAAATCCTATTCTTAATCAGAATCATCTTGTTTTCCAGTAAAACCATTCTCAACTTTTGCAAAACAAAAAAAGTAGAAATTGCGTAGATGAGATATAATCTTATGAGATGTTATCTGGAATATAAGAGAGTTTCTTTAACTAAAGGAGACTTTTAGCCCAAATCCCTTTTGTTTTTTAGTCCTGTGATCGTTCAGAAAAAAAAAATAGTTTCATTTTACTATTGACAATTATAATATCATACGCAAAGATTAAATACAAAATTCCACCTGTGTCATTTCTATTGCATCTCAAATTATGTATTTGACTTGATAGCGTTTTGTGGAAATTACATATTTAATATTTTTGCAATAAAATAAACTAGCTGGCATTTTAAGCATTCACAAATATAAATATTTGCCCACATAAAAAAATCTGAGAACATTGAAAGCCCATTTGGAAATGACACATTATTAAAATATTTGGATAACAATTGATAATTATCTTGATTTCCATTTATTTGCACATCACATGTCTGATTTTCCTTTTCACTGATATGGTTGCCTTCACAATAAACAAATACACTAATTTCAGTGAGTGCGTTTTGTGACTTTATGATTGTTAATGTTTTAAGACTGAAAGTCCTGGTCTGGACAAGGGCAAAAAAATAAAATATGCACAAAGAAAAATCTGACAAGCACTAAATATAAATTATGAGTGTGATTAAAAAAAAGTTTTAATGTGATCTTCATATGACAGAAGAAGAAAAAAAGCACAGAAGGGTATATGAGACATTTGACATTTGCTTTTTTGTCTCTTTGTTTCACTTGAGTATAAACATAAATTCTTAATTCCTAAAAACAGTGCACTATTCATTTGCTTTATATATAAGCTGACGGCTAATTTAACACCATTATGTATAACACTCAAATACAAAATCCTGATTACCTCTGCATGAATCATTGTATGTATTTTAGCGGATACGGACTCTCCTTCCCTCCAACATTTCTAAGAACTCTATAGCGCTCGGCTCTTTTCAGATGAAACATTTTGCTGATTTTAATTAGGCAAATTCTCAATCTGCGAAATTTCACTCGGCATCACCTGCCTTGCAAGTTTTTAGACACCTCTATACATGCGAGTGTGTGGCTGTCTGTGGTTGCATTCAGTGCCAGGAAACGGATTTCCTGTATTTTGCAGTTAGATAAGGGGAAAAAAACGACATATGATGAGAAGTTTGGGCCTCTCTTAATCCTAGAACTGTCAAATTATAGACAACTCCAACCCATAACCCCAAAAATAAATGGCAGACAGTCTACATTTTCCTTAATTTAAGTACATGCAAATATGTCAAGCTCTTTGGCACTTTTGGTACATTTAAAAAAATAAAATTTCAAACAAATCACAAATTCACTCAACACAACAGGACTACTCATTTATACACTTTTTTTTAAACGCATTCATCCAACTTCAATGCACGCTTTACTGCATGCATTAAGAAAATGTGTGAGAAAAAAGTAAAAGCGTGAATACATTGGCTAAACAAAGGAAACTGAGTGTGATAAGATTGAATTTGCGGTTGAACATCTTGACCATTCGATGGTTATCAAACTACAGTCATATAATACACTAGCAATACTGTATCAGTCAGGTTAGAGGGCCTGAGCTAGTAAATAAAACTATTTCGGGTAAAAATTTGTATTTGCTGAGTCAATTGACCATGTGTTTCAAATAATGTTCTTAATATGAAGTCCACAACCAAAATTATGGAAAATTAACCATTCAGATTCATTTTTGTGCCAATTTAAAATATCAAATGACCTGATAAATGTTTCTAAGCTCTTTTGTCAATCGCATCAACCACAATGGTGCTACCAGTAAATAGCATGTTACTTCCACAGAACAAAACCAAAGGTGTAGACAGTAAAATTTGGAAGTTAAAGTTCCTCATCTTCACTGATCGAGAGAATTAGGATTTCTTGACAGTTAGTAGAAATTAGATGTAAATGCACGCACCAAAATTAAGATTCTTCGTACCCAAAAATCAAGCTCTGTACTGTATCACAGAAAACTGCAAAATTACTCCATATAATTATGCCATAGTTTTACTTGATGAACGGATAAAGTAAAAAGCTTACCCTATCAGTAGCAGCAGTCAAGTCAAATCAAGACACCACACGTTCTGCAACCAAACTGGAGACCAGTTCACACGCACGCTGTAGATCGAACAAATCACACCTAACTCACAGCTCACAATGAAGATGCCACCATTTTTTAAATTTTCCTCCCACACAGATCAGTCCTTGTTCCTCTGTTTTCTAAATGACCTCCCAACCCAAGCTTGAACAATGCCAGTAGTCAGTCTTTTAATAAGCTCATATCTGCTGACGTTAATTCCTTAAGTTTTACTAATTCATACGAGGAGTTGAGGTGTGTGCTGATCTGCAAGGCCTTTGCCGCAAAGAACTTAACTTTTAGGTTTCTCTCCTCGGTGCACTTGCTCTCTGCCTCCTCATAGGCTCATTGAAAGCGCCGTTCCATCACTTGCACCAGTCAGCATCTTTTCCCCCTCTTTTTCATCTCTGTAACTGGCTGCTCTCGCGCTCATTTCACCTCCCTTCCTTATCTCTTCTCTTATATCTGAAGGTTCAGCTCCTTGCGCGCTGTTTTGTTGTCATGCAGATTTGATTGCTTGATTTAGTTCTCATCTTCATCATTTGTCAGATGGTAGAGGACACCAAGACACGGCCACTAAACGAGCATATGTGAAAGACACCAAAAAGTCAATAACGCATAAGTTTTGTAAAACCTGATATCTGATGTTATAGATTATGAAAAGTGCTTTTTAAAGTGACAAGATTGAGTTACTTTAGGCTGAGAATCTTATTTTTGCACTGTCCCATTGCAAGACATTTTAAAAGACAATCAACAATAGACTTATGCTTTATAATGTTTCACAAAAGAGCTACACACAAAACACACTATAAAGAACAAATGTTTCTCCAGCAGATTTATGAGAAATGAATGAGAAAAAAATGTTTAAATTAAAAACAGGATGGGTAGAGCTGTAAGAGTTAACTCTGTGCTTCATTACGGCGGACAGTGAGTCATAATTTCTCAAACTTTCCTCCCACTCTTGTGGTGTTCTTGTAGTCTACACAAACACAATTGACAGGAATGACACATAGGTGCAAGTATATTGTCGCAGGCACAACAACATCCACCGACCGTTCCATTGCACAGAGAATGCATGTTTCAATTCAGGGCTTTTCGGTTTTCATAATTCATTCACGAGACTACATTTCACAGCAAATTTACCAAACAGGCTTGCATCTCTATATCCCACCTACAAACAGGAAACCACAGCAACTGAAAAACCTTATGATCATCTTGTTGCCACTGCAGAGAGAAAGAGAACGCAAACATGCAAGTGACAGAGAGAAAGATTTAAAGAAGTAAAAAGACTTGACCTTATTAAGACATTGTGGACGGAGAAATAAAGAGGGTAACAGTTTTAACACACACACAAAAAAACAGGACGACACAAATAAAATCTAATTTTTCTAATTTAATATTTTTTTAAAAAGTTACAAAACACGATTAGCAAGCAAGTTTGCAAACGATCTCAAAAGTATTGCCTGGAAAATAACCACAGCAGAGGGAATGAAATAAAAACTGCCTTCATTTCAACAAAAATATAATTACAGTTTAAGACCGTAAACCAGGCCATTGCAACAAATATATGAACAATATTATTATTCTTTAAATTTCATAAAATTAATATTTGATTCATGCAATGGTAGCATTAGTGTTTGTTTTATGTGTCTTTCCTAAAAGACCCTGAAAGCTCAACTGTAGTATGGAAGAAAATATTAAAACAAGAGGAAAGTTTGTAAAAGCAGATCATAGACAGGCTTAGTCTGATTCTGCTAGTTTTTAGTCACAGTCCAGTTTTGATGAAGACAAATGATACGCAACAGCAGTCTGAGTGTGAGAAATTTGACAAATCAATTCAGAATGTAAGTCACATGACTTGAACATGTGAAACACAGCTCAATGAGTTTTAATCAAAGATGAAGAAACATGCCCAACATTTAACGTCTTTCCATGTCCCGTGTGCCTCGGTCTCCTCCCTCAGGACTTATCCAGGTGGAAGGCAGAATGGTCAACAGAACACATGACTTCCAGGTAAGATGTTCCTAGTTTCTCGTTAGTTCATAATGCTCCCAAATCAATATCGGTGTTAAGGATATAAACCAAAAATATAAGCAGAATAAATTACTATAAAACTCTTGGAGATTGTGGTTTTGTGGAGAATGTCCAATCAGTGACTACTTGTCTGGCTCCAGGATTGGCTGCTGATAGCACCGGCTCGGGCTTCCAAAACCAATCGGAATGTCGTTCCCTGTGATGAAAAGCATCCAAATCCTTGCATCATCTCAAATTAAAACACTTGACACTGATACTTTAGTAGACCTGCCTCTCTTTGGAACCACAATTGGTGCGTCATCTGGAAAACAAAGAGACATCAGTATATTAGATTTCTAACGTGCCTGTAAAGATCCTGAAAAATAAGCATGGAAAATATAAACAAAAACAAATTCAAAGTATTAATAAAAAAATAATTGTATCTCTATAATAAAATAAAGCGGCTATCAGATAATTGATTCACTGACAGATAACCTATTTTAAACCATTAAAAAAAAAATCTTTAATTTTTTTCAACCAGTTGAAATTTGTGTACAGAGTTATATCAGGACAATCATCCACAACCTCTGATAAAAGGACACTATATAAAGTAGCTGATTACAGAACATGGAATTTCCAAAGAAAATATTCAAGCTCTGATTTCTGAGAGACACACAGAGACGGTATGATTTGCAACCGCGCTGCGTTCATTTCACCCATGTACCATTGCACAATGTTTAAAACATTTCCTACTATTTGATGTCTGTCTAAATGTTTATGCTGTACTACTTTACCGTAGTACAGCACTACTTTCATTCACTTCAAAAACACCAGACTTCAGCTAGTCGACGTTGCTGCTCTTGCTAGTCGCTTACATTTGTTTTTTGCACATTTGTATTTTTACAAAAGCTGTTTAAATTACCGTCATGTTAATGATACATTTTAAAATGATCATTACTTTAAAAAGTGCATATCTGCGGTGGAAACCAAATAATTTGACCTAAGCTTTCGCATGCGATGGTTTTCACTCAGAAGATGAGCAAGGTGAGGAAGTGTTTTAACAGCTTACACAAAACTTTTGTGTTTTCTTCTGTCATGTCAATTTAACAGTAATAAAGTTAGCTAGGTTTGTTAAACCACCAGTTATGAGGGTTAGCGTTAATTGCATTTTGGATTAAAGGACAAACATTATGAATGAAACTTGACACTTGAACAGTTGTAATATAAACAAAGAGAATACGCTTAAATAATGAACGGTTGTCATTACGTGTCAAACTTTTCTTACGATTTTGTCGCTTTTCATTCATGAGAAGTGCATTCAAACCATCTCGGACGAAAGTGGTCGCAAAATATCCCTTGAAATGTTAATGATTAGTCGTTGTGTACATCCCTACTGAACTTATAGGTTTATTAAGCCACATTAATATCGTACCATTCCCTGGCTCACCTGTTATCCAGCAAACACAAGAAGTGTCTTTTGAATATTTTTCCTTTCATTCAGTAGTTTGTTATTCTTTTTAAAGCCATTATCTGTGCCTTTCCTTATAAGGTATTTGGCTTTAAAAAATGAAAAAGCCAAATTTTTAATCATTTAACAACTGACAACTTAAATACATAGAATAAATAAATAATACATTTACAAATAAAATGAATAACCATTTGAATTTGGACAAGAACATCCTAAAAATGCCAAATTCGTTAGAAATAGGAATGGTCTCTAATCTGAGAAGGCTGTGATGTCAGTGATATCACTCACCAGAGGGGACATAGTTCTCAGCCAGTTCTCGGTCTTTCTCAATGAAGAGAGCCGTAGCAAGGAAGAAAGCTCCGCCCCCAACGGCCACGAACGAGCACAGCAGTAGTGACATCTGAAGTGAGCGAAACTCCCACATGTATGAGTCCGACTTCTTTATAGAGTCTGACACCTTAATGGGGCAAAAACAGACCGCATGCAAGCTTGAATGTCTTTTGAAAAGAAATTTGAAATGCATTTCTGTGCATTTGTGAGATTGACGTACCACACCGATAAGATAAGGGCTAATAGCGTCACCCAGCAAGTGCGAGAGTACGATCTGAAACGCTTCTGCGGTGGAGCGTCGAGTGGGGATCACAACATACTGAAAGAAAAAGAGAGAAATAAGGACATGTTATTCCACACACATATTTCAAAGAAAATAAGTTATTATTTGTGGAAAAATAACACTTCTCAGCATTTTAATCACGTTTTTTTTGTATATTTTTATATAAATAAATAATTTTAAGTCATTCTGTGGTCCCACTCATTAGAAGACTGAATTAGTGCGTGCTAGTCATTAACTATTTTTATGGTGCCTTTTTTTGTCTGTTTTTAAAGTTTGATAGTCACTACTAAGACACAATGAACAATGGTAAAACTGTGTAACGTTTCTTCAAACAAGTCTAATTTTGTATTTCATAGAAGAAGAAAAAAAAAACATGAAAGCGAGCGAATAATGAAATAAAACCATCTTTTCACTATTCTTCAGAATTGCTAGCGGATTAAATGGGAGAATGAGAAACTCACCAGTAGGATATCTGCAACAATGGCCCAATTCATAGACAGGAATGTCTCACCCAGGAAGATAAAGACCTGATGAGAAAACAAAATAGGCCAACACACTTATGATCAGCATAAAACTGCTTTACATCAACAACAGCACTGCAGTCAGTAAAAACACTGAAAATATTTTCTAGGAAAAAAAGAGCTTTAGGATAAAACCAGGTCAAATGAGTGACTTACATATGTGGCTACAGTGCTAGCCTGGGCAAACATGATGGACAGATAAAGGAAGGGAGCAGCGAGGAGGAGTCCTGCAGCACAGACTAGTGGATCAGCTCGAGGGGTTCTCGTCCTCAGCTTCTTGCTGACCTGCACTCCGCTCGCTACGCCCAGGATGCCCGTCACAACTGTGATGCCACCAAAAATCATGCTGCACAGTAGAAGAGATTAGAAGAACATTACTAGTGAAGGGTTTTAACAGATGAATATGTATAACACCGCACTCCAAATAGTTACGCCAAGAACTAAGCACCATAATACTACTGAGACATTATAGGAATACAAATGTTTGCGAACGTCACGGTTTGTCTCTTTACCTGTCAGAGTTGTCACAGGGGGCTTTTAAACATGGTTGCTTCTCTCCAGTGAAGACACCTGCTCTGAATAAAAAGGCAGGGGCCCACAGGGCCAGTGATCCTGTCACAAAAGCCACAGCCGTGAAGCCAAATGTAGACAGAACAAAACTTGGACTGAAATAAAAAAATATATATCAAGAGGGAGATGGGAAAAGACAGTTAGTTCAGTAAAGAAACAAGCATTTACACAACAAATGGCTCAAGAATCAAACAACGTTTTTGATTCTTTATAGATTTTATGTTTAAAAAGCTTTTCTGCAGCTCAATCAGTAGAGCATTGGTGTTTACAAGCAAGAACTGATTCAATGCGTTTCTTGAATGCAATGTAAGTCGCTTTGGATAAAAGCGTCTGCTAAAGGCATAAATGTAATGTAAAAAAAAATAGCGCACAAAGTGGGATCCAGCAATGCAATGCAATGGGATCCAATGCAAAAATTATATAAAGCCATGATAAAGCTATAGCTTTAAGATAAAAATGACCCTGAAATACGATAAAAATGGCTTGTGATCAGATATTTTATAACTGGTGATATCAGAGGCTGCTGTGGTGTCAGCAATAATTACTAAAAACCCAGCAGTATCAGATATCGAAAAATTCCCTGCGTGGCATCAAAGGTAAAGGCCAATTATGCTTTAAAGATCACATGAGCTCTCAGTGACTCACTTCCTGCAGAGCGCTTTCATGTCCACCAGCCAGCTGGTTCTGTGCAGCGTGTGCTCCGGACGAGCTTCGATCGCGCCACGCTTCGGTTCCTTAACCACAAACACTAAGAGGATCACGGCCAACAGCCCCAGACCAGGGGTCACCTAAGAAAGAGAAACGAAAGGATAAAAGCAAACAAAAAAAGGCAGAGAGAGAGAACGAAAGCGAGAATAAGTGGGTGACATTTACAGAGAATCGTTATCATATTTAATCTCCAAGTGCTGTTTTGCGGTGAAAGCAGCAAACATGTATTATGTAATCAACCCACAGACAGATAAACAGGGAAAGGTTTGGTGTTGCAGACGTACCCGAAGAGCCCAGTGCCAATCCCCAGACACGTAACCCACCTTTGATCCCACAATATAACCCAGACCACTGAGGAAAGAAAAGAATTGGGATGAAGTCTGGCACATGCTACAGTTTATGTTGGCAGAAAACTGTCCATTTAGAAAGGAAGTGAATGTCTGATTGACATATAAAGTGACCAAACCGAGTTGGATCTTAAAGAGGATGTTTATGCCAATTTAAATGTCATACTCTAATACAGTGGAACCCGGTTATGTCGACGGCCTCGGGGGTTGCAAAAAAGCATAGAGATAATCGAGGATCGAGGTAACCAACAGCCAATATGGCGATTTGTTTGATGAAGCGATCGGCATGCTATAAAAATGTACATACACTGTATATGTTTGCTAACAACAAAAGGCATATGTGCACCAACTAACAGCAGAGATTGTAACGGCTACTTTATGTTTATGTTGGGAATATACCTTTAAGACGGCGCATGTAGTTCTGTGCGTGTTGTTCTGGTGTGAGTGTGCGCGGGGAGGAGAGTGTTTTTGAGTGCAGAGAGAGATGGCCGCTCTACCGCTGACTGTTATTTTCCTTCATTTATTTGTGATGTTTGTCAGAGTGTTTTCTTTTTCCTGGTTCCACCTTTGATTCTCGATTCAAACCTTTAATTACACTCTCCAACACTGCAAACACAATGTCGCTCACAGCGTAAACACAGTCACAACACACATAAACACATTCACTCATTAACAGTCATTTTGCTCGGACACAGATCTGAAAGTATAGCACACGCGGTTACTATGGTTTCGCGGCTGCACGGCAAGAGTGAGTGAAGCATCATTGGAGTGAGCGACCATTACAGACTGATGCACATGCAACGTGAACTCATCATTAGTCACGGGGATCGAGATAACCGATGTAAAGTGGTGACTTTGTCCCTCTTTTGTGCTCGAGATATCAGGGTTCGGTAACATAAAAGAATCAACATAACCGATAAGGAAATGCTTAGACAAATAGGGAGTTTGGCGGTGCCACTTCAAAAACGTCGACATAACAGGGTTGGTGAGATAACCGAGGTCGAGATAAGTGAACTCCACTGTACAGTGTTTCCCAAGCCTTTTCCCTGAAGCACACCAACAGTGCAGATTTTGGATTATTTTATGAATAGCTGCTGAATTTAAATGCAAATTTTACACCAATAAAATAAACAAGTCAGAGAGTCTGTCATTCCACCAGAAGATTAACTTATTCCATTATGATTAAGATAAAAATGAATCGTTAACAATAAGATCAATAACATGCATTCAAAAAATTGAAATGCATCCAACTAATTATCCTCACAAAATTGACCAAATCCTGTTTGCCATCAGACATGCTTAACTGTAGCAGCCTGGAAACGTATAAACTCAACTTAATTTCTTGGTCTGTGTATAAAAAAAATAAATAAAACACCTGATAATGCAACTGTGTGTGACAGACTGTGAAAGTGTATAGAGCTAAAGTGTGAATGACCTAAACACCAATATTTTGACTGGTAGTTCTCAGTGTGTGTCTATATGTACCGTATGTGTGTTTGTGTGTGTGTGTGTGTGTGTGTGTGTGTGTGTGTGTGAGTGTGTGTGTGGTCCCACCTGCCCACTGGGATTGCAAAGTAGAACAAAGACAGCATGTTGGTCCTCTTCTCTTTGACAAACAGATCAGCAATGATAGTTGGAGCAATGGTGGAGTAACTGGCCTCTCCAACACCCACTAGCCCTCGTGTCAACAACAACGCCCAGAAATGCTGAGAGAAGATTTATCCTATTGGTTTACTCAACAAATCACACTTTAAAACATTACAGAGTCAGAGACTGAAAGCAATTTGGGTAAAATGGTATTCAAATATAAAAGTGAGGTTTAACCCTTAGGAATCTGGAAAACCTAAAAATGTTTTGTGTAGGACTTACGTCTTTGCCAATGAAGGAGCTGGCAAGTGTCACTAGGCACCAGAAGAAAATACCCACACTCATGATCAACTTCCTGTTATACCGGTCACCCAGGTATCCGAACGCAGGAGCCAAGAACATGTAGCTGCAGATGAAGACTGAAGGGCAATAAATAAAAAAATTAAAAAGTGAATGATAAAATAATGAAATAAATAGTAACAAAATGGATTTTACATTATATGAATCCACTCACCTGTCTGAAGTAGCCCTGATTTTCCATCACTAATGCTGAAGAAAAGCTCAACATCTGGAAGTACACCTGTAAGAGTGGAAGTTTATTGTTATCAGAGCTTTATTACTGACCAATTCACATGATGTGGCGCATTATGAAAATATCACAAAATAACCAATGAAGTCTTTCTACAGTTATTTACACAACAAATAGGCAACAAGAAATCTCTTCAATCTTCATTTTGCTAGTACTTAACCTAATAAGAGCAGTGTTGTTATCGTTAAATAAAATTATTAAAACAGTTTAATTTATTTAAATAAAGCTGAAATAAAATAATCATGTAATCACGTGAAAACAATGATGAAGAGAGAAAAATTCCAAGAAAATGTAATTTAAATGTGTGCACAATTTTGATAAATGATATAATATATGAGTGCAAATGTTAGTGTTTGACTTAAGTTATTAAGAATTTCTGCATATAAATAAATAAAATAAGTGACCCAAACCTAAGCAACTTATTTGCACGACTGCAAATATAAATACTATGTGACCCACTTAAACTTAAAATGAAAATTAGAAATGGTGCCATGGCAAATAACTTTATGTACTAAACTTATTAAAACTGAAATACAATAAAACTAAACAGAAATATTAACAAAATGGCACAATTAAATAACAAAATTACTCAAACTTAAATGAAAATATAAAAACTCAAAATTAAAATACATAGACAAAGATGTAGGAAGAAAAAGAACATTCCTTGGATGAACATACAAATCTAATGAGAAAACAGGATATGGCCTTAACATTTGCCGGTAAATGTAAAGCAAGCAGAAAAATACATACATTTACTATGCCATGGAATGGAGTTGTCAAAGAGCTAAGGATAGCTAAAGACAACTTCTGTCTGACTGCAGTACAATATCATAACTATTTGGAACCATAAAAAAGGGACATAATTCTATAAATGCTAAATGACTTGAACTTGTTGTTGATCAACTTGGCCTCAGAACAACCCAACTGAAGTAGCTGATGCCCTCAATAGTTATTTCATTGATTCAGAAGAAAATATCACTAAGTATTTAACTTCTGAGTATAAAAACACTTCTTGCAAAGTCAAACAGACAGAATCAGCTTGAACACCCGTATGTTGAAAGAGCTCTCTGAAATAATAGCTAACCCGATTATGAAAATTATAAATCTTTAATTCACTCATGGAACGTTCCCAGATATTATAATAACCAGGTTGACAATTTTTCCATCATTCCAGGGACTGCAGATGCAAAATAGCCTTGTGGCTAACTCTTACACAATATACTGAAATAGTTTAGAAATAATACTAAAATAACACTGCATCAAAAACACATTTATAATTGGTGATGTGATTATTCACAAGTTATCTGATGAGATAAAAAAAATCCAGACTAGGATAATCTTCTATCATGAGCATACAGCACATTATCATGCATAGGTGTTAGTGCTTTGTGTGTCTCTCTTGTGCATTTGATCTGCATGAAAAGGGAGCCAGCATTGTCTAGCAGCAGTGATGCACTGAAATCTAACAGCACTTGTTACCTGCCACAGTGAATCTGTCCATATAGTTCAGCAGGTTGATGTAGCAGAGTACAATCACTGTCATTATAGCTCTCTTATCCGACACTCCACTGGCAGACTCTTCCTCCTCCTCAGGCTGAGGCGATCCCACCCCGTTATCAGTCGGCCCCTCCTCCTCATTATAATCTGAGAAGAAGGGTGTGGTGTCCGCAGACACATCTGTCCGTGACATCACTGTGACAGGGGGAAAAACAGAAAGATGACAAAAACAGAAAGTGTCAGTACAATTCAACGTCTCAGCAGTATTATTGCAAAAATAATAATATGATTGTGGTCAACCACAATCACATCCTAACGGGAAGCAAAACCATTGACAGTAGCCTATTGTGTTAAATGCTCAAGAGCAAAAAAAAAAAGGCCAAAGAGCAAAGTCCAAAAAATACACACACAGATTATTGATCACATTCTACCCTCAACCTCACATGAGGATGTATAGTGGTATTCAAAAGGGAACTAAAGTTCCTAACATTAAAAGTGCTTATTTGACTAGTAACTATGAAACAATATTAGATTATTCTTTTTTCATTTTATGAAAATGCTTCTTTTTTTCTTTTTACATGTAAAACTTTCTATAATGCTTTAATTCTGGGTTTTTTATTACTTTTTTAAACTTTGGATTAAAAATGTGTATCACTGTTACTTTTGTGTGGGATAATCAAAAACTGTGAAAGAGCTCTTTGTTGAAAGACCTGAAGAACAGATTCCACTGGGACAGAAGTTATGAATTATATGAATAATCTAGTTTGTTAGAAGTGTAGTTTAGATGCATAAGGAAGACACATGGAGAGGGAAGTAGTCGCAAGCTCGTGATGCAAATCTATCTTACCACAATGTCATGTGAACACAAGCAAGAAAACACTATGGGCATTGAGAGCTTTGCATGAGTGTACGACTTTGTAAAATAGTGTAATATAAAAACAATGTAGACGTATAGGTTTGCTTAAACCAGCAAATACATGAGAATCAGTGCCCAAACCCAAGTCACTTATGTGGGACAACATCAGAAGAATCCTTATCTAGTTTCAGCAGAATCAGACTCAAAACGGGTTTTGCTGACTGATGATATCTGATGCCTGGTGTTGACCAATACTAGTCTATGTACAGACGTGAGGATGGTTAAGCAACAGATTCCACTGACAGCAACAAACACACAGAGAGAGAGAGAGAGAGAGAGAGAGAGAGAGAGAGAGACACTCTCTCTCTCTCACTCACACACACACACACAAAGACAGAGAAAGAGACAGAGAGAGAGAGAGAGAGAGAGAGAGAGAGACAGAGAAAATATCACGTGGTTATAAGGGGAAAAGTACAGAAAACTTGTGGTGGTTTATTCGTTTAAAACACGCCAGGACTTAACACACATTGGGAAAACAAAACATTCAATCGCCACAAAAAAATCCTATCCATCTATATACATATATATAGGAACAACCTTTCATTTAACAATATTGACATGCAAGTCACAAACTCCACATAAAAGAGCGATATGATTAATCCGAGACTTTGTTTACTGATCTGTAAACAGTGATGTTTACCTTGAAAATGCAAAGCGACGTCAGAGACGTCCTCGTAGTTTCTCTTCTGGACGCTGTTGGGCTCCCTTCTGAGTTGTCAAGACGTTTCGGGATATTTACCTCACCTCCTGCGTGAGCATTTTTGAATTGCAGCGAGTCTCGAAACGAAGTGAACAGCTGACCGACTAACAGTTTTGTTTCTGATGTACAAGCTCAGCGCGACGCCATGTTGGAATGACGCAGGACTTCCGCTACACGGTCATGTGAGAGACATTCATTTCATGTTTTTCTATTTCTGTGACTGTGAGTGGTTAATGATGGCATGGCAGCTATACATTTATATTATATATTTTTTTTAAATCTTCCGCGCTTTATGCAAATTATTTTAGGACAAAAGAAGCTAACAAAATCTCTAGAGAATCTGAGTATTAGTCTCTACCTTTGCTTTATCAGCACAAACTAATGTAAAGCAGCGATTAATTATTTGAGCTGATCAGATTTGAAACATGAGCTCAAGTGTGAAGTTAACATTTGCTGCATTTAATTTAGGTTGATGCTGGGTGTCAATATCCCTGTTTTTAATTAATAATTTTCCTTATCAAGTATTTGATACATTCACAAACTTACATCTACATTGGCATTTAATGTTGCTTTGATTTTTATAGGCAACAGCTATAAAAGTTATTTGAAATATATTTCCTTTCAAATTATTTATTCAATTTTCTTTTTTTACCTAAGTTTTATATTGGATTTTATGCTTCTTTTTTTTTAAATAGTATGCCCTTATAAAAGTAAAATGCCCTTGATCACCAATTCCAGTGACAAGTACAGGATACAACAAAAACATTCTACAAATTTGTACTTTTATTATATTCATTTCAATCAAGTAAATTCTTAACATAAAAACAAATTTTATTAATTAATCATTTTTAAATAAATCTGGTGTATATACACAATGTACAACAGATTTTATATCAAACGTTAGAAAAATTGCTGTTGTCTGTGGGTTGTTTTTGAACAAGTGATAAAGTCTAAACAAACATCACACAACCTTTAAACATCTTTTTCCTCCTCCTTGCATACAGATCTTGATGTTGAAAAAGAAAATAACTTCCAACACTTTCAAGCCCAGACTTCAATGATGTCACCATCCTCCATGTCCAGGTCAGCTGGAGTCTGATTACGTGTGACCCTTGACCCATCGAAGAGGAACTTAGCCCTCCGTCTAGCTCCGGCATCCAAACCAGAGACAAACTGAGACAGAATGGATCCTAGAGGAGCATTCTTTATAAACAAAAAATAAATAATTAACAATGACAGTCGAGTGCTAAATTTCCTTCACAGAAATGCAAGTTGCAAGAAGAACACCCAAAAAGACATTCAGTACAGACCTTTTGTAGGGAATACTCGTGCACAGATGCCTTCTCTTTGCCTTGCAGTCGCACAGTAATGACATCACGCGTGTCACTCACTTCTTGTTTATTCTCTGTTACTACACAATCTGGAAGAGACAAAAAAAAAAAAAGAGTTACATGAACGTGTCATTTTTTAAAGAATTTTTCCATTTAAAAGCGTTCAAAAGCATCCATTAAAAAAAAAACAAAAAAAAAACAATGGGAAAAATACACTATGATGCATGCTAATGAATTCAGCTCAAAATTCTCACTGTTTTCCATTACCTATAATGTCAACTATGCCAAGACCCAGTTCACTGACGGATGATTGAGTTGGAAGATCCATATCATTCTTTAATAACAGAATTTGGCTGGCTGGGACATTGAGTTTGACGGCCAGCTGTTCCACAGCTTTACTCAAAGGATCCATCTGGAATCGAAAGACATACATTTAATGACAATCCAAATCAAATTTAAAAACGTTAATATGCCAGCTTAAATAAAAAGGTAACTATTCATATACTATACTTATATTATACCAAACAAATATGCTTAAAAAAATTATTATTAATTAAAACTACATTTATTCCACTTACAGAGAGTATTGGGATTTTGTACAACTCTGTTCGGCAGCGGAATTTTAGAGAAATTTCTCGCGCTGAGTCTCTCTCCTCAGTATTCAGTGGACGTCTTTTCTTTTTGCTGTCAGAAGAAATGATGACGATATCATCATCATCATCATAGTCATTCACAGGAGATGGAGAGTTTCTGTATTCAACGACAGGTTCTCGAGGCTCAGGGGACAGACAAGCAAGAGAGCTGATAGCATTCAGTTTCCTGTTGATTTCTCTAGAACAGAGACAGAGGAAAAGAACAAGAGAATGTCAAACCTGTTTAATTATTTCTGGCCTCACTAGCTATTCATTTAATTACTGAAAATATATGCAATACACATAAATGAATATTGTCATTCATTTCTATTTTTGAGTGTAATGACAGTATTAAAGCACTCAAGTTGGCAGAAGAAAAGAAGGTCACACTGAAAGAGAGAGATCAGGAAATGTATTTCATCACTGATGATGTCACTCACTGTAGTTTTTGGTTTGCTCTTCTGCTCCGCTTCACTGGTGGACTACGAGGTGGTGGAGGTGGAGAGGGAGAGCGAAGGACTTCTCTAAAGGTGAGGAAGATGATGGTGAGATGAAAGGACACAGCTTAGACTACGCTACTCAATCAGCTGATTAACTGGCCTGGCTATAGGCGTGTTCACCTCGTGTGGTAATTGCTGATTCCAACTTGTAAAAAGCATCTATGTCCTTGTAGAACTCATAATTACAACTTGTAAACTGGGAATTTTCTGACTTGTACCACCTGACCACTACAGATTAATTTAAGCGTTAATAGTGTTGCTATAGGCATAATTTGAGTCCGTATTATTAACAGCTCAGAGTAGAAAGTCACGTGTTGTCATCTTGAAATTATGGTAATAACGACATTTTGATGTCAAGAAGCTATTTTTGAGGCAGCTGTCAAAAAACAAATGATATTGATCTAAAATGACTTTTTTTATATATATATATATATATATATATATATATATATATATATATATATATATATACCAAGAGAAACTAAAGTCAGTCTGTGTACTTACTGAGCTTCACTCTGTTCTGGCTCCTCCTCGGAGCTACTCAGATCAATGGTGATTGGCCGTTTCTCGGCACGGGGTGGGGAAAGAGACCAATGAGGACCTTCCTTTTCTTCCTCTGGTATGGTAAATAAAAACATTGAGGATGCCTTTGGATTAATACTTCTAACAAAATGATAAATATCCAAAAAGTCTACGAGAAATGAGAAACCTGCACTCACAGGAAGGAAGTACAGTGGAGTTCACTTATCTTGAGTCACGGTTAACTCGCCAATCTGATTATGTCGACGTTGGAACCGCCAAACTCCCTATTTGTCTTAGTATTTTCGATTCGTTAATGTCGCCGAAATCTAAAATCTATCTGTCTCTAAAATCTAACACAGCGCAGCGGGAGAGACTGCCTTTTCTTTTTCTTCTGATTCTGACTTGTTTGATTTTTTATTATGTGAATTTCGCGCACAAGCACTGTGTACCGAGCCTGAACAGTTATGGATAATTGAAGCTATGTGAGCAACATTATAATGATTTTTTCAGGATTCTTTGATTAATATAACATTTAAAGAACACATCCCAAATTTTTGAACGTTAGCGTATAGAAATGTGATTTACTCAAACACATTAGCCCCATTAACAGCAGTCGGGAAGTGTTGATACCTGTGAGACTGGTGTTTTTGAAGGTTATCGGCTTCAGATTGAACGAGCTGTTAACCTACAACACAATAACAGCATCTGAATCACCTTTGTTCACACCTTGCAACACATCCATTCCAATGCATCGGGATTTCAGCCATATTTTAAAACATGGTAATCATTAAATAGATATAACCACCTTGTTGGAGTAAACAGGTACGTTTGTGATGGATGAGGCGTCGATGATGCGTCGGCGTTTGGGAGGATGATGTTTTGGAGGGTCTGAAACAGGATCACTCACATCCCCGACACTGTCTGATACCTGGAATAAGAGGAAGGCAACATATTTCCCATATTATCCCATTTTGGCTTTCAATGGGACCTATAACAGTCAAATAGATTAGGGTAACGATATAAAAGTAACAAAAGAGCAAATAGCAAGCAGATAACAATGTTTAAATGACCTAGTGTGAAAAACTAATCTGATTCTTTCTCTATTGTATTCGTATAATTTTAAGTTCTTTACTTTTGTTTATACCAATGGCTTAAATTTCCTATGTTCCCTTACGAGAACAAGCGTTTATTAAACGCTTTTCAAAGTACATTCATCATGACAACTGATTAGCCAGTGTGCTATTACACAAATGGACATTTATAGAGATCAGATAATTAGTGTACTGACTTTTAAAACGGTTAAAACGCCGTGTCCATGTAAAATGTACAGAGTAGAACTCCTTAAACTTAATCGTGAATAAATGTTATACACGAGACCTTACCATTTCAGCCATAGTAGGTTTCCGCGCGCTCATTTACGTGCGCGCTCTCGTGTCGGCTTGACGTCACACAACAAAGGCTGAGTGACTCATTGCGCACTTTAAAATAAATAAAATCTCATCCATTTAAATGCTTGATTCGTATATTGACGAGGTGAATATTAAACATTTAGTAGAGTAATATGACATAACTATTTCAAACTAATAAAATTAAGAAGAAAATAATTACTTAATTACAATAACAGCTTCATTCTTAATACTAGAGAAAATGTGTAATCTGGGAGTGGTATAATGTTCATTTTCAAAAATGTAATGCACGTGAAAACAAGGATGTGATTCAATATTCAACACAAATATGAGGAAAAAAACTAATGGTGCAAGTATAATGTACACCCCTAGACATCTGTGTTGTTATAGAGCTTTTCAAGATCTGTTTTAACATTTAAACAAATGTATGTAACAAATGACATACAATAGATTTGTGTGTGCCTTTCATTCACATGTAAAGGGTTTATTACTTTAGCACAAATCACTTGCAGTTGGTCTCTTTGCATCTAGATTCTCAAAAACATCATACAAAAGATGCAGTATAAAATATAGCAACACTATATACATGGTAACACATAAAAACAGAATGGATGCTCAATATCCTGTTTTCAATCACAATCATGCAAGGTCTTTTGCAAACAATGTCTCATTTTTTTATATATCGGTCACTTCTTTTTGTTCTCTTTACAGGCCACTACATATCGCTGAGCAACGTTGAGAGGTGGAGAGTAGCCATCGGCATAAGATGTATCCTCAAACAGAACAGAGTAGTCATCCTGGGGCTGGAAAAGAAGTGAGATACGTCAAAATGAATGGAAGAAGAGAAGCATCTTTACAAATTGTGATAACATCTTCAACATAAGCATCTCTGAAGCCTCTTTTCCTGCACTTCAATCAGCCTTTCAACTCTTTTCTTGTGCCACTCACCCGGTGTGGTGGCGTGTGGATCAGAGCTCTGTAAAAGCAAGTGGTCTGTGGATAGAGAGCCAGCACCAGCTGATCTTTACTGAACAGGGCCTCAGGGTCAGTCTCTGGGTTTGCTTTCCACTGTGGGAGAGGAATGATTCTTCTCCGACTCAACGTGTGTCTCCTGAATAAAAAAGGAAATGAGAGTGAAAAATAGAGGAACAATAAACAGGTCAAGTTTTTTTATAAAGCACTCCTGTTCAAAAGTTTGGGTTCGGTTTTAATTATCTCACCAAGGCTGCATTTATTTGATCAAAAGTTCAGAAAAACTTACAATTCTGAAATATTTCAATTTTTAAAAAATTGTGTATCATTATTAAAACAATTTTAATGTTTAAAATAGTTGTATGGATTATTATTTATGTGGACACCATTCTAAGATTCTAAGATGAATAGAAAGTTCAGAACAAAATAAAAATCTTTTGTAACATTATAAATGTCTTTGCTGTTACTTATGATCAATTTAATGCACCTTTGTGGAATAAACGTAATAATTAAAAAAAAACTTTTGAGCAGTGATACATATCAATTTTGATGTAGTTGAAAATTATTGAAAAATGGCACTTTACTTACTCTTTACCCTCTTCATCAATGTCGTCCACTTCATACCTGATAAAAGATAACATCATGAAGCTACATTATCATTTCACACAATCAGGTTTTAAAGTTACAACTACATATAAATACACAGATCAAATGGAGATAAACTGCTAGAGGATTACTTGTTGGTGGAGTGATTGTAGCTGACGACTTCCGCAAGAATCCACTGTTCATCACCATCCACAGCCTTCACACGTGCCGCCACTTTGTCCCCCTGCTTAGCCACATAGTCACTGCTTGCTGGTATAGCGCCACACAGAGGTGGTGGACTAAACGATTAAGACAAGCATGAATTAGTGAAGAGAACATGAGATAAAGCAGGAGAAACTCAATGGTACCTCTCGCCAGGTTTGCCAATCCAGAGAGGAAGGGTCATGGCTGACTGTTGTAACAGGGTCATCAGGACACCTCTGCGCATCGTCTTCCTGGGTGGGTCAGTATCACTGTACACTCCTGCCATCCTGGCAGCTGCAGAAAGAGAACGGGTCGATTAGCTTCCACAACTGTTCAATTGCATGCAGATGCACGATAATCTTACCAATCCGTCTCTCCTCCAAAAGGGATTTAATTTCGGCAATCTTGTCAAGTGCCCGGCGAAGTATACTGTGGGAGGGATGAAAAAAAGAAAATTTGGAAATTTAACATTTTATTTAACCGTTTGGTCACATTTTAACATGATTTTTCTAAAAATGACTACGAATAGTTAAATTGTTATTACATTTACTTTATAAAAATCAGTAAATATTTCACAGCAAAAAAGGACGTATCAAAGCATTTTACTTTGATCATGTTGATAGTTTAGAGTCTTTAAAATTTTGAGTTTCAAATATGATACAATAGGCTTTATATGGTTAACAATGTTCAAAAGTCTTGTTTTTTCAGTCAGCAAACACTTAAAAGCCTTGGGAAATACTTCCACAAGATGGGGCTATATAACCACAAGATTTTGCAAGTAAAAAAATAATAAAAAATACTGGACAGAAATAGAAAATGTCAAAAACAGATCATCTGATGAATCATCTTGTGGTCAAGTATTTCATTGAGTGAAAATGCATCCTTTGCATTAAAGGAAAGTGATGCAACAAGGGAAAGCAAATGCAGCAACAGTCATTCAGCTTCAGCCTTACCCACATTCAGCCTCAGCATCAGCTTTAGCTGTAGTATAAAGACCCCTCAGCTTTGTCCTATAATATGGAGAAGCTGAGGAAGAAATATATTTATTTTGTTTTAATAATGAACAGAGATATCAGACAAGAAAATTCAAATATATAACTATGAGAGAGAAAGATCCAGTTTGAAAATAATAACGTGACTTATGTCTTGAAAAGCGTTTATTGTAGACAATGAAAAAAAGGAAATCATGTCTTACTTTTATTTTCTGTCTGCATCCTTTCATGTGTTTTCTGGATGTTGAGAAGGTTGTGCTCACTTCTTGATCGCTCTTCCTGTGTATTTAAGAGAGATTAGAGTATAACTACTGGGTGAAGGGAAAGTTTCCCAAATAAATGTTTTTCCCAAAACATATAAACTCAAACTACAATGATCATGTATGAGAAACAAAGCAGTGCTCACCTGAGTTTGCTTTATGAGCTGATGCAGCTCATTCAGCAACTCTGCGATTTTGGTGTCAGCTGAAACTAAAGCCATAGTTTCTGCAAGAAACAAGTTATTTCAGATATGTAACATTTTAAATTATAGATAGATAGATAGATAGATAGATAGTAGATAGATAGATAGATAGATAGATAGATAGATAGATAGATAGATAGATAGATAGATAGAATGTGTGGGTATGTATTTTTACTCCATTTCACTTTACATTTAAGAATTAAACTGCACCACCACGTGCACTGCAGAAAGAAAATATAATGTTGCTATAATGCATTAATTCTAATAATAATGCATTTAGGGTAAGGCATTTTTTATTATTTAGCTAAAATCTATATACATAATAGAGCGCCATGGACTGGGTGGATCTCAGATCACACCCTCCGCGCGCACACAAGAAAAGCGTGAATCTCACCTTCAAACACACAGTTTTGCGAAGCTCTCCAGATGCACCTTGTGTATTAGTACACGAACTACGATCGTAACATTTATCAATAACAGTTTCGTTTTCCTGAACGAATTTTAGGATTTGTTTTCGCATTGCATTGATTGGCTAATTCTCTAGCTAGGCCTCGTACGGACACATGGATGGGACAAACTTCATGACATGTTTTCAAAACGCCTTATTGGGGACTTTGTCAATCTGTTGGAAAGTGTAGATAAATAACTACTACCAATGGTTAATCACATTAATTAATGATGCGGATCTAAAATATATCTTACTGTTACGTCAATATATTGCCACTGTTATGGCATTTAAGGCATATTATTTAGGTTAAAGATAATATATTACACAAAAGATCATCATGAGTTATCTTCATCAACACATTAACCTACTTATTTTGCTAGTTAGTTTTAACTAGGGTTAGGTTTAGATGCAGAATTTTCAGTTTTATCAGTTTCTTAATTTTAAAATGTTTCTTTAATTTTTTTATTAAAATGTATTTTATATATATTTAATGTTTTATTATTTCCGTAATGTTTTATTTTACACAATTTATAATTCTTGCTTAGCTGGTATTACTTATGTATAATACTTAAACCAACTTTGATAAAGTACCATGAGAGAGTGAGAACGAAAATAGTTTAACATATGACACAAAAGAGACCATGTGTGGGAAAGCAACGGTCAGAAATGAAATAAAAGAGATAAATCATTCAGACAGTAAAAAGCCCTCATATTTTTTACCTTCATTTTACTGTGTCCAAAGGCTCAGAATGAGGAGATAATATCGAGTTAATTTTCAACAGAGACACTTTGAAGGGAGGGTGAAAAACAAAAAGACATACGCCGACAAGTGGTCGTTTATCTAGCACAGAAATCCTGATCTGGGCTGGAAGGATGAAAAAAAGTAAAGGGATTTGTAATGTTGTCATAGCTGAATGCATGTTGGCTCAGCCAATAACTCTGAAAATATTTACTCTGTACAGCACATGATATTAATTTGAGAGCCAAGGCAAACAGCGCATGACAAAACAGGGAAAGAGAAAAAGAAGAATATGTACTAAAAGAGCAAAGAATAAAGAGATTAGGGAGAAAAGGGTTTTGTTTTATGATAGAAAACAAAGAATCAACTCTGATAAAGAACTAGAGCCCTATGGTTAGAGAGAAAGGCAAACAGTGAGCAAACACACATTGTGCTTTACTCATGCTATATTCAGCTTTGTTTGTGGCTTTGGCAGAAAATTGTTACTGTGTAATCTTTAACCAAGTATTCGCTTCCCTCATTTCTCACGTAGCTCATGCAGTCACGTAACGAAAGACTACAGTATATCTTGAAATGCTTGAGCACAGTAGAAAAAATGAATCTGTTGCACTTGTACTCTTTCATTACAACAGCACAGAACCACAGGAGTCCTACAGTAAATGTCCCCATTGCACAAAAATATCCTCAGCACTCAGCCATAAAACAGACCTCTGCCAAATTCCACTGGAATGACTAAAGAACTTAATGTGCTTATACAATGGAGAGCATGAGAGCATGTTGATAAAAATAAATCTAAAATATAAATACATTCAGCATAGACTTCATATTGTTATACACAAATAACCTGAATGACTTTAAATCTTTACATTTATGATGTGTATAAATTGTATTTTTTAAGCTACCAAATCAAATACTAGTAATGCAATTACACAAATGTCTTTAAAAAATCATATTAAGACATGTTTTTGGACAAAATACTTTTTTACAGATATTAATACAGTGAACTGTTTTCAAATTTTAATATATTTCAAAATATATTTTTTTCCTGTGATGACAAAACTGGATTTTCAGCATCATTACTTCAGTCACATTATCCTTCATAAATTATTCTAATATGACAATTTGATGATTAAGAAACATTTCTGATTATTATCAACGTTGAAAACAGTTGTGCTGCTTAATAGTAATATTTGACAAAGTTTGAAACTATTCATTTATTTTGCCTTTTGGCTGTCGATGGCGAAAGATGCTTTTTGCCCTCTAAATCTTGTATATGACATCTACCAGCAGGCACCAGGCATACAACCAGCAAAAAAAAAACCTTGAACATGTCCAATAAAAATGTTATTTTGACTATGAACTGCAGTACGGTGGACTCTTTAGTCTGCTAGTCTTTGCTTTGATGGTGCAATAATGCTTGCCTGGTGGCAAGGAACAAAACAGCTTGTGACCGGACTGCTAAGAATCTTGAATGATGGATTGGGCATTGCTTTGCCAATGGAGGATGTGGATTTTGCCAATTGTGGCAGATTGCATGATCCTCTGTGCGGATAACAGAACCCACTGTATTCAGTTTATTATGCTTGGTTACACTCACGTTCGATGTGTCTGGCACACAAGCACCCCTTACACAGAGTAAACTGAATTAGAGAAGATAGGGCACTGTGAATATAGCCAAAGTCGCACTACAATAAAAACAAAAGACATTTCTTTTACTGTTTTTTACCCAGCAGGTGCAATTAAAATACAATTTTCTCTAATAGTCAGTTAAATTACATAATACAATACAACTGTTTTGACAAAACTAATCATCTGGAGTAGCTCTCCAACAATGAATAAACAAACTAAAAGAAAATGTAAATAGACATTCACACAAAAAGCTATTAAAATGATCCTCGCATACTCCCTAAAGACAAATGTGTAAAATATTTCCTTTAAAATAGAGAAACAGGTTAACGGGTCACAGTCCACGTGAGAAGTCTGAACACAATGTCAGGTGTAAATAACAGAGACAAACATTAACTGAATTAATCTAATCTTTCTCATCTTTATCATATAAGCAAATACACTCAGAGAGAGGGGGAGAGAGTTACTATAGGTATGTTAAACAAGGCCAAACTGAAAAAAAATAAGAAATAGAAAGTGTTATTTTGATATCCTGAAATGAAAAAGAGCATAAGCAGTAAGACAGACTTAAGTTTGGAGATCTTTATGTGAAAATATAAAGCAAAAGTTTAAGTCGAAACAAAAACAATGTCATCTGCTCTGAAGGACATCCTGTCTGGCAGGAGGTGAGGTCTGCTGATCAAACATTAACTCTCATCTGATGCAACTTTCCTTCTGGTCATGTTGACCCATCCATCCACGGGCGTGGATCTGAAGGGGCGAAGGCGGAGCGACGTCTTTAAAAGAGGGCTTCTTCCAGGCTTGTAAACAACGCTAACCGAGGACAAGAAAGAAGACACCCAGAAGCAGCTCTCTAACTGAGCTTCGCGTATTTTCTATCTTTTATTTTCAGAGCAAAACTTCCGTTCGTCTTTATCCACTGTTGATCTACAAGTTCGAGTTTCGCCGTTCACTGTCAAGATGAGCAACCACGTTGACGTGAAAAACATTGAACCGACCACCTTTGAGGACCGTTACTTCGATGAATATGAATATTATAACTTAACAGACCGTTATACCGGTAGGTTTTCTAATGGTTTTATTGTTGATGTTGTTGCTATTATTCTTAGTAGCCTGTGTTTGGGAGTCGTGTCCCGTGTTGCCATGACTGTTTTGAGGGGATCTGGCAACAATTGGGCTTGGTAACGGGGTTCGTTCGTGCTCGACGTTCTTCATTGTTTGTTGGTTCTCCGTTTAAAATTCTACTTGTCCACTGACTTGTTTTCTACAGAGTGCGCTACTCGCAAAGGCAGGACGAAGAAGGAGGCGAGTTCCAACACGAACAGACAGATCCCCGCAGGACACGAGCGCAAAATAGTGGAGAAACTCCAGAACGCCGAGAAGAAATCCAAAGAGTGACGCAGAAGAGGTGAGTACAAACATCTTTCCACATTAACATTCCACATTCGAAGATGTGTGTGTGTGTGTTTTATTTATATATTATTTTTTATAACACATACATGGGTGTGTATCTATGTATAACTCATATTTGTCTTATAGATTCAATCGGACGGCTATAACTGGCAATCGACCACAGGTTTCTCTGGTGGAAACGGGCGCTGGGCTGCAGGAGGAGTGACTTCACCTCATGAACCTCCGCCTCTGAGTCAGATGAAGCTCCCGGTCCAGTGGAGAGTTTTGTCAGGCGCACTGCTCTTGACTAGTAATGTGAGGGGCCCTGCAGAACGAGCACCTGTTCAGAGGAAGCAATATGCTTGTGAATGTATGTTTTAAATCGTAGCTCTGGTCAAGTTTAGACTTTGATCTGTTTGGTGTTTTTAAGTGGCACATTTTAATTCTTTTAATAAAGGGCACTTTTTCCATCATTGGAGATTTTGTTTCGTACCTGCCTCTTTGACCATTCCAGTCACGATAAAAATGCAGATGCTACCTTCCATGAAAAGTGTACAAAATGGGGCCTGAAATGCTTAAAATGAAAGGTAAACAAATAGACCAAATGCATTGTAAGTGCTTAACCACTATAAAATGTCAAACCACATATGAGCATTTGTTTTCTATGGTAAATAAGAAGTCTAAATGCAGTTTTAAATCACCCAACTGACAAAATTATTGGTCTTATTTAATATAAACAAATGAAATGGCAACATTTAATCAAATGGGTTGGGTTGCAGTTGTAAATGTTTTAGGGAAAAAAATCTTAATTACTAGTAAACGGAATTGCAATTCAATGGATAGTATAAGATATAGACAATAGGTTATAAAGAAATTGGTTTGAATAGTAGCTCTACTTTTCTTTCTAGGTTATAGTTAATCAGCATCCCATTACATTAAGCTTTTTGCTGAAGTCTATGGTTTTCATATAATGTGAGATTTAATGGACATTTTAAAGGTAGGGTAGGGAATTTCGGAGAGGCTATGGATAAATTTAATGGTCTCTCTCTCTATATATATATATTCTGTATATAAACAAAAGTACATATAGGGCCATCTGTGGAAGTCTCAGAACCAAAAATGTTATTCTAGTCATTGCATTTGGACCGAATTCAATGGTTGTTCTGTCAGCCTATGTATTTGCATACTGCTCTGCTCCTGCAGACACCACACATCAACAGTGTGTTCCATGAGTTTATGCAGGGCTGCATTTAACTCCACTTTTTGACATTCACTCATGAACTTCTCTAAGCACTTCCCCTTGGGAGAATTCCCATCGAGATTCTGAAGAGCGTTCAAGTTCGTCACGTGGGCACGGGAAATTTAATTACACAGACCCTCAACCCCTCAATTTTGAAAGAGTGAACAAGTCTACTCAATATGTACACTTCAGGCAGACCAACAGACCACAATGCAACACAACTGTTACACTACCGTTATTAGGAGATGGCAACCCATGATGTTCTACTTCTCAAACTCTGAATCATGCATTAATGACAACATAATCAATGATGAAATTAACTCCAACAATCACATGGTACAAATCAGCCCTCTGTGAGTTGTGTTTGATCCTTATTATCTTAATGTTATGAGCTTTGAGTCATGAGGTAATTTAACGCCGTCTCTCGTGACGCTTTGCAGACTCTGCTCTGGCTGTGGGTTTTGGAGATGAAGGGAGGGTGGGATCTTATGCTAGCAAAACCAGCTTGCCATTGCTAGCCTCTTCAAAATTGCCTACCCTACCTTTAAGCAAAGTCAGCATGTTTTGCATGATTGGTGCACAATAACATGTACAATTATTTGTACTATTATTCTGCTATACCTCCTGTTTAAGAATTGACTGCGTTAAAGTGCATATAAATTGCTCCAACTGATCCAGCATACAGCTAAATCGATTTAGCCAGTATTTTTCTTGACATAAAATCCTTGCAAAGCAATATCTCATCTCGAGACAGATAGAGGGCAGTAGTGAAGCAGTAAAGAGATGCGAGGCTCTTGGATGAGACGTGGAAATGAATTTTGCACACAGGATTATCTAGAAGCCCATGTGTCTCATTTAAAAGCATTTTGAAAAGCATGTGCAGTATAAGGAGCAGTTCAAAGCAAATATGACCGTTTTTATTAGTAGCCTTTTCTAAAGAAGCGAGAAGTGGAATAATCAAATGCAACCACTACACCCACACAACTCCTTATGCACATGAAGTGAGCACAATATGTGCCATACTTCATAACATATTTCATAAATCATTTTCTTCATATCAAGTAAAGTATTTGGTAATTGGAAATTATGGTAACAGAAAAAAACAAATTAAACTCATACTCTAGGGATGAACAATTGTTGCTATAACATGAAATCACAGGCAGTTTCTTAACCACATCTGCTCAATAAACATGATCTGAATAAGGAACCTAAGGAATACGAAATTGAAAAGCAATTTTGCTTAGGGTGAGTTTTAAATGGAGTCCATACACGTTGAAAGATGTATATTAGGCTAATTCAACACATAGAGATATGCACACAGAAGAACCAAAGCATTAGATTAAAACTTAATCAGTCAGAAGGCAAGAGGAATCTCTCTAGGTTCATCAGTTTTTAACTCCTTTTCTTTTTCCAAACGTGCGTTGAATGTTATCAGCACATGAAGGTCAAGAGTAAAGAGCCCAGCTGCAGTCTAAAGGCACATCATGTGCTGCATGGGGAAGGATGTAGACAAGCAACAGCAAAAAGAAAACTGAACAACAAGTCAAAAAAATGCTCAATCATTATGAAAGACACTAAAAATGTTGGAATATCTCGTGAGACTTTGAAGTTGCTGCTCTCGTTAACTCTGACGTGTGCGGTCACCACCATTCAGAATGTTCAGTCCATCATGTCATCAACTACTACATTCAAAATGAGATGTCATAGATCATATTCAGTGTTTTCAACCACATAATGGTTATTTTCAGTCATTTAAATAAAAATAAAAGTACTATAGTACTAGCAAAATAAAAATAAGGGCTGCACCATTGATGTCTATGGAAGCAGCAATAACACTCCTTTCACGTATAAATTGACAATGTAATTTATTTATACCAGATACACACTGTGAAGGTAACTATAAAGTTTACACTATTCTTCTACTTTATTCACCGGCCACTTACTTTTATGTATTTTGGATATTAGTGGATCAATTGTAAATCCGATCGATATGATTCTACGAACCGCGGCGCAAACTAACATTTGCGCGTTATAGATCAGCTAACTTGATCATTTTCAAGGTTTTAAACGACAAACCACATTCACTCTCACATATTTGATAACTGGACTGTTGGTTGGTTTATGACATAGCTAACAAGTTTATGAAAATATTCAGAAAAAAAGGAAAAACGAAATAAAAGCGATACAGTGTGTCACGTGACAATAATTTTATAGCGGTCACCTTAAAACATGCAAAACTTTCTGAAATATGCAAGCTAAATTTGAGAGGGATGGAAATTATATTCGTTACAACAACTTCATATCCATCCTACTACATACACACTGAAAGAACAGATTATTCTCCTTTACACGTCCCCATTAACACAAGATAATCCATTTATGTAATTCTCCCACAGACACACTTTTCTTCCTTTCCCATAATCACCGGAACAAACATGTAGTGCTTCATGGTTAGAAGATTTCATGGAAAAAATCTTAAATAGTCTTCTTTGAAAGCACAAATATCAGAAAGATTCCAAAGAAAAAAGTCTATTAATCCACCTGAACTACTCAAATGCAGTCCTGTAGTTTTACTTATTAACAAATTCAGCACTGGACTTCATTTCCGAATGTGAAATGGAAGAATTGAAATAAATGAACCATAGTAAAAATAGATGCAGAAGTAACAGGATATCAGTAACTTTGTGTAGCAGTTTAAAAAAAGAAAACGTTAGAAGTATTGTGTTCACCCCCTCCATCTCTCAATCCAGTTCCCTCCATCGTATCACTCCGGGTGGAGAAGCTCCTCTTGTTGCCTAGCAACAAGGCTTTGGAAATTCCAAAAGAGACCACAGAGACTACCTCATGGTGCATGTGTGTGTGTGCGCGTGTGTGTGGGTGTGGGTGAAGACGGATGGGTTCAAAGAGTGTGCGTGGAGTCAGAAACTCTGCTCTCCATATGCCAAATGTGCAGGTGCGCAAAGTGTGTTTGTGTGCATGTTTGTGCATTTGTATGAATGTCTTCAGTTTGAACATCTGGAGGGCCCCTGCTGTTGCAGTAAGAATGTGCAGTGGGGACGGTGCACGTGTCAACTGCTGTGAGAGTGTATTTGTATGTAGTCATGCATGAGACTACTTGGGTCAGATCTCACATGTGAGTGTGTGTGTGTGTGTGTGTGTGTGTGTGTGTGTGTGTGTGAGTAGGTGTTTAGATATTCTCAGCACACTTTGACATGATCCCTCTCTATCTCCACACACAGTCAGTGTGCTAATGTGCCTGTCACCATTTTTCTCATTTTATGGTTATGTCTGTTTGTCTTACTGTATGTTTGCATGTTGACTCATGAAAAATGGTGTCCATTCGTTTATCTATTTGTCTGTCTGTCAATCTGTCCTACATGCATTTGGAAGAGTGTATTGTCCATCCATCCATACACACATATACATTCATATATTAGATTTATATATTACATAATGTATATTAATATCTATATAAATGCAATATATGTAAATGTAAAACCTTTAAAGTCCTGGCCAGAATCATTGGCGGGTTCATGTTGGTGCTCTTCAGTTCACACCACTCATTTTCAGGCCAGGGGACTTGGATCCCCATGGCAGAATCTTCATTTTGTGCTCAGTGTTGCACATGTGTTGATGTAGGGGCTGTTTGATTTTTTATTTATTTATTATTTAGGCTTTCTGACCCCAAGACATAACTATTTTTTGCAATTCTCCAGCTGTGATTCTTGGAGAGTCTTTAGCCACTTAAACTGTACATTAAGACAACATAGACACATGAGCTGCACATTTGTAATATCTTTAGATAAGTGGAATTTAATAATTATTGCCCTGATGGTGGAAATGGGAATTTTCTATGCTTTAATTTTTTTTTTACAACCACTTTCTACTTTGTGAAGCTCAGCTTCATATCAGAACTATATTCTTTTAAAGGAATTTGATTAAAGGAATTTGGCATTTGCGTTCCCTCATATTTATACTCCTGTAAATATGAATGGGAATATATTTCAGAGATATTTTACTCATAAGAGTTTCTAGAGGTGCCAATAATTGTGACCAATGTGTTTTGGAGAAAACATTTAACCCCCACCCCTGCCTTTGAACAAAAGGTCAAAAAGATAAACAATGTGTGATTATTTTCACAGCCTTTTTTGATCATATTAACCAAGGGTGCCAATAATTTTGAGCAGGCTTGGCTTTAGTTTCAGCAACCCTGTAAAATATATTTAGATATTTTATATATATATATATATATATATGTTTTAAAATGATACATTTTGATTTCACTGGGATTTTATAATACTTTTAACACACCTTAATACACTTTACAAGTGTACTGAACTACCTGCTGTTAAAGGTTTGTAGCTCATGCTAATATATTCACAGCCAACACTGATATTGAAAAAAAAAATTGAATCATTTTTGTGCTTTAATGCCACTTAGTCATTCCAATCTGCTTGCTGTTTTCTGTTCACCTTCTGGCTCTGGTCTTTCCATACCTTACTTCTCGCTTCCTGGTGCTCTTTCTTATTTGTACCAAACCAATTATCCATCAATTTTTTTATCTCTCTTCATCATCACCTGTAACTTGTTTTCTTTCTGCTCAGTGAGGAGCTGGTTAACAGTGCTTGACTGAATAATGAGACTCGGCCCTATTAGAGTCTAATGGCCTTTAATTAATTGAGAGGATAACAATCCAGTTTTAATTTCATACACATTAATGTGCACTGCTCTTAGACACTTCTGGCTTCTCCTCTTCCTTCCCCCTCCATCAATACCCATCATCCACCCTTTTTTCCCTGAACGTTTGAAGGTGCTTTTCTCAATTCTGCTCAGGAATTCAGTTGTCCAATGCCCAATTAAAAATCAATTTGAGTTTTGTTTGACCAAAGGAGAAATGTGAGAAAGTGAAGCGAATGGCATGTATTCTAGTGCACTTCAATAACAATTGGTATTGTTGAGCAGCAACTCATTACCATGGTGACAGCCAGGTTGAGTTTAGGGGATATGACATCATCGCTTTGATGTCTGTTAGTGTCAGTGTCACTGTCACTCAAAAGAAACAGCAGCTCTCCTCTATAGCTCTCTTCTAATCTTTCTTTGATTTCACTTGTACAACACTGAAAGCTTACATTCACTTCTGTTTTATTTTCATTGAGGCACTAACGCATTCAAAAGAAAAACCATTAAGTAAATAAAACCATTTGTGTTATTATATATGAGTATATGAGAATCTCCTGTTTTGTTTTAAAGCAAATGCTCGTTTGTCTCTAGAAAAATGTGTTTTAGAATTAGTTGCACTTGAGAGCTCATACAAAAAAAGTCATTTAAATTTGAAAAGATGAGGTGCTAAATTATCACAGAAATTCTTTGTTTTTGACAAAAAAAATTCCATTTAATTTGTCTCCTAAAACAGAAACATGGTTTTCCAAGAGTAAGGGAGACCAGAGAGTATGTTATCCGATAGATTCTTACAGTGAACTCAATTACACTAAATTATCCCTTACTTGTGTAGATTAATGTCAAGTACAAAGAGTTTTCTCCTCCATCCCCATCTTCTCAGCAATAATATTTCTTATTTTTTTAAACATAAAATTCTTGATTTGTTATAAAAAAAACATTGCTGATTCAGATAACACCAGATTTGTAATTTAACATCTATTGACACGATTATTAGCCATTATTATAAATATTATTATAAACCAAGTTATACCTTAAAATTGTCTTACAACTTCTGTCAACTGGCACTTGTCACAGACTTGTCGTGTCTCTTCACACTTCCTGTTTCCTTCCGTGTGCGTCCTCTGTCATTTCCTTCACCTGTTGTGTCAATCACTTTCTCGTTAGTCTTGTCACCTGTTCCTCATTATCCTGTGTATAAATACCCTCATGTTTTCCCTTGTCTTTGCCAATTATTCATGATGTTATTCCGTGTGTGAATGCCTTCATGGTTCTCTGTATTTCACTCCAGGTTTTTGCACAAGTGTGCCTTTTTGTTTATACATTTAAAAAAAATTTGTTTAAATAAAGAGAGATTTATGTTTGAACCTGCCCTCGCCTTCATCATCCTTCACCTTAATCCTAGCAGTGTTCTTGTTCAATTATTTCTAATTGTTAAACAGTTACTCTTCTCTTCTATATAAAAACATTTTCTACAACGGCATAATATAAAACAGTCCAACTAGCTATTCTATAAATGTCAGTGACCTCCTGGGATCTAGAAAAAAACTTAAATTGTTTTTTTAATCCTTAAATATAAATTGTATTAATTAAATTTCATTAAAGCTTCTGTCACATAAAATCTATGATTTAACTAAACAATTTCTAAAATATTTTTGGAAAATTGTCACACTCAAACCAACAAACATTTGGCATTTCTGAAAAGCCCAGGTCCCCTTAACATACACCAGAACTAAAAACCCGTAGAAAAATCTAATAAAAGCAAGACAAACATAAGTGGATGTGTTTCAGGAAGAAAATTCCTCTGGTTTCCCTGAAGATTAGGCTTCTTTTGTTCAGTGTTACCTATTTATCCCTGGTAATCCCTACTTCAAATCCAAAATGGCATCATATCACCACAGCTCTTAAAGAAGCTACAACATATGGTTTAATGTTTTGTGCAGCATTTTAATGTTGATACTGAAAGATAAGGTCTTCAATCCTGCGATAGCAATCATGTAATATCCGCATTCTGCAAGTTATAAAATGTGAATCACGACCAGCACAACAAAACCAGTCCTGTGTCACCAATGCTGCTGGCTTTCGAACTCCTAATTTGTTTGATTGTTGTTAATATCAACTCCAGTCCTCCACAATCAGAAATGCCCCAGGCCTTTTCTGATCGAGTGCCACTTGATCTCTACGTCTTGCATTAAATGAATAGAACCTAATTAGAGCGGTTCAATAAGACAATGATTTAAGAATGTTAATAACAGCACATTCCCATACAAAAAAAAGATCACATACTGAGGCTGCAGGGTTGATCGGTAACATGAGGCTGTTTAATTGGGATGGCGAGCCTGCGCGGCAACAGGACGCTTCCTTCGCCGCGTGCTATCTCTGCTGCTATCTGCCAGGCGCTTAGCTCTGCTTTCATTACATCTGGACCGCAGAGCCTCTGATCAGCATGATAGCGTCCTAAAAAGAGTTGTATTAAGAGAGGGGCAGAACACCAGTGAATTCATAAGCAGCCAATATAATATGCCACACACCTGTGAATGAGACGGACGAGCCAACATGATACACAAAAGAAAGAGACGGAACATAACGCACAAAAAACATTCTCATCCGTTCCATCTCAATCGCACACGCGTATATTTAAGCATGCCAGAGGAAGAGACAAAAATCCTCTGGGAGGAAATGGAAAGAATAGGGGGGAGAGACAAGAGAGGGAGTGAGTGGGAAGAGAAAGGGTGAAATGCACAGAAAAAGAAGGGGATCAAGCCAGGGGAGATTTTTAATGAGGAAAAACAAAGAAATGAGCGACTGCTTGTGCTACAGACCATCTTTAATCCCACTCGTCTTGAGCGAGATAGTTAGAAAGAGAGTTGAGATGGATCAGTGAGTCCTCTTCAAAAAAGGAAGTATCTTGGTAGAAGTGTGTGTTCTGATTTTAAAATGTGTGTTCTGATATTGTATTGTACAAGTGTGTTCGTAGGAGTGTGTGTTCTCACGCATGTATCATTAGGCATCATTAGAGAAAATTATATGGAGGGAGAAAGACAGATGCTTCCCTTGGCACATGTAACTGTTGTGCGAACCCCTTACACCACTGCAACACACTGCAAGACAACAGAAACATAATATCTATACACAAGCATGCATAAATACATGCAAATAATTTATTCTGTATTGTATTGCAATACTCACAAACAAGGATTAAGGAATCGTTATCACTCTCTTTCTCTCTGTATCATACTCTGTGATGTGTTTGCAGTATTATTTTAGTCAACATTAATTAATTTGCACTGTCAACATTAATAAGCAGGGCTTCTTTATCAGTGATTATATGAAGGACTTAGAATCCTCTTAAAGGGACAGCTCACTACACTTAAAAATTAAACTGTTGTCATTGTTCAATTTTTATTCTCACGTCGCTCAATACCTGTACAACTATCTTTCTTCTGTGGTACACTAAATTTTGTGGATTTTGTGGAACACAAAAGAAGATATTTCAGTGAGTGAGGTCCAATATTGTTTTTCATGACATGTTTGGAATGACATGAAAGTGAGAAAATTATGACAGGAGTTTCATTTTTAGGTGAACTATCCCCTTAAGAGGAATCTAAATCCTTCAGGAATAAAGGAGCCTTGCTTATTAATGTTGACAGTGCAAATTAACGTAGGCTAAAATAATATTGCAAACACATTGCACAGTCTGACACAGAGAGAAAGAGAGCAAGAGACTACAACAACAAGAAGAAAACATGCCCACAGGAAATGGAATTAGCCATCGTGCAAGTAAAACTATAACACATGTGGCTCAGTCCAAACACAGTTTCTCTTTCCACATCCATCCATCCATTCCACTGTTTCTCTAGCCACTGCGCATTCTAACAAATTTCTCCTCCTTTACCCCTCCCCCCTCTTTACTTAATCCTTCATCCTCCTCTTCTTCACATTTCTGCATGTCTAATCCTATATATTCCTTGATGTTATGCTATACACTCACTCCTCACTATCTCTGTTTCTCCTCCTCTCTCTGTCTCTCCCTCCCTCCCCTTCCTCTTCTTTCTCTCTCTCTCTCTCTCTCCCTTTCTCTATCTCTTTCTCTTGCACCACCTGTTAGTGCAGACCCCTGTGCTTTGGAATCCACTTGTTTATGAGGGAGTCTTTCACACTCACACAATCAAAGGTAAGAGAAAATCCTGCTTATTTATCTTTGTCTGTAACTTCCTAGTACCTGTTATGTAATTTAATCTCCTGGCATTTTCTTGTTTATTCATTTATTTGTTTGTCCCTCTCTTTGCAAACCCCTCCCTCCCTTTCTGTATCTATTGTAATTAGTCAATTCATTGTTAACCCTTTCTTGCTGCGTTAATGCGTTTATATTTCTGGAAATGAAATTATCAAACATTCCGCTCTATCGATTTACCGCCGGTCCCCTTATCCTCTCTTTCTGTCCTTGTCTGTGTGCCCCCAAAACCTGCACTCATTCTGCGTTAAGTATTAATGTACTCATGTATGCATGCATGTTAACCTTTTCACTCTCTTCCTGTTTCTCTCTCACCTCCCCTCCACCCCTCAAACTCTCACTTGCTGTTTTGTTTTAGCATAATCTTAATTTTAGCTGGGAAGAACATACTTCATTCTGGCATAGAACAGGAAGATATGTGAATAATCTGACACATGGAGATGCTGTGATATGAGATACGGTGCATGCCATGTTTTTTTTTTTTAAAGCTCTTTTGGAAAGCGTTCAATGTGGTAATCCATCAGTCTCTGAGTGGCACAGTGACTGACTGTGAAACGATTATGTGCTTCTCATCAGGACCACTGATCTTGTGTGAATAAAAGAGAACATGATACCACTGATGAGACACATAAGACGGTTTAGAGAGACAGACAGACAGATATTTCAGTTAAAAATAAACTGAAAAGAATTCATTATTTTTAAGGATGTTTGGAATGGATAATTAAAGCTATTTAAAAAAAAAATTAAGATAGTTAAAAAAAACCTAGATAAGATAGTTAAAAAAAGAGTTTTATAAATCTTTTTACTGGTAAAAATATGGATGTGTGTATATAGATTTTGCGTAATGAAAATGTGCGCCTTGAATAAAATTTAATTTTACATTTTAGAAAACAAAATAGGGCAATAGGCTGAAAACAGTTTTTAGTGCAGATAGTTTTTAGTGCCCCCCCCCCCCCCCCCCCTACTGGAACCTACTCAAATAAAGTTCCATACTTTTCTAAACTGATGGATGGAGAGATGGATAGATAGCTCTATGGTTGTTCAGTAAGAGTAGATTTAGACTCCAGGCAGAAGCAGTGAAGAACTGAACAAGAATTTTAAACACTGAATGAGACAAAAGACAGAGACAGTGAAAAAGTTAAACAGATACATGTGTCAGTTACACAATTAAAGTATTGTGCAGCTTAGTCAGCTACTTAATTTGATCGGCAAGAGTATGTTGACAGCAGTCCAAATCACATCTAGCCATTGTATTTGGCTTCAAGTGCCAACAGTGTCATTATGTACTGTGACAACCCATCGCCAAAAATGTCAGTAATTTACAATACTGAATATCTCTCTTCATTACTTCCTCTCACATCCCCCCATCCACCCCCCCCTCCCTCCCCCCCAAATCTGAGGCGTCTTCTCAACAGCCTCTTCATGTCTTGCTGTGATCCAATCTCAAACACTGACATTCATTCATTTTGTGACTGCACTCACAGACTTAGCGGGCTATTGCGCAATGCGCACAGTTCACAATGCAAAGCAGTAGGCGAGAGTCTTCACACTGCCACGACACATTGCAGAGCGCACAAGTTACTGCAAGTTTGTTTTTCTTTTTTTAAATTAATGACATAAAACAACAGTGCCAACATGACAGCTGACTTAATTCTAGATTGGTTTATAGCATTGCACCAGCCATTTGGATTTTAAGCAGTGGCTCTAGCCATTGCTTAAAACATAGATTTCCTAAAAGATTGCACTACGAATGAGGTCTACAGTTGCCCGCCAGGAAAAACAATGTAAATTAGATTATATTCGAATCTGCCGTTGGCTTGGAAGTTTCTGAAAGACATAAAATCACTTTTGAATTGAAATGAGCCCACACAGTTATCTCTGAAGAAATGGTCTCAGAAGATGAAAAAATATATACGATACAATCACATTTAGTTGATACAAAATTATATTATTATTCAGATTTGTTCTACTGTGCAAGTATCATTTCTTTCAAAATCTAATTTCGTCACATAATGATTTTAGATGTAAATTGACATTTCCCTCAGTCTGAGAGTTGAAAAACAATCCTTAAATTTTGGTCCTCGCCAGTGAATTGGAAATCATTGAAAATGTTTAAATAAATAATGAAATAAACAGGTTTCATAAACCATCACAGACATGTATTATTATGTACAGCAGGTGGTGGGAAGAGATTTGATTTGAAGTCTGAAAAAAAGGAAATTCTGCTTGGCGTGAGGTACTGTGCTAATCGCTAATCTTGTTAGCGTCCATGTGTCATGATCTCATTAGCTGTGCTGCACCAATGCCATTATGACAACTTACCTGCCACCACCGTGGAGACATCCATGATTCCTGTCAAAACAGTGGACGCCCTGATGGATTGACAAGTAAAAATCTCTGCAATGGCATGTAATGATGTGCATTTGGTCAAATAGGCCAAAATAACCTTAAAGGCCAGCTATGTATGAATATGTATTCCTGCATTTTTCCTTCACTATGGCTATGAGTAGAACCCGTAGCAAGATTTTATACTGTTTTTGAAAGAAGTCATCTATGCTCACCAAGTCTGCCTTTAATTGATCAAAAATACAGTAAAAAAATAATATTGTGAAACATTATTACAATTTAATATGACTGTTTTTAATATACATCAGTCTTCAGTGCCACATAATGCTTCATAAATAATTCTAATATTCTGATTTGAAGCTCAATCTCAAAAGATTTCATATTATCATCAATGTTGAAAACAGCTTTTGACATTGCTTAATATTTTTATGTATACATTTTTCAGGATAATTTTATATATATACAAAGTTGAAAAGAACAGCATTTATCCTATAATAAATCTATTAGATATTTTAAATGTTCATAATATAATAAAACCTATTTTATATGTATAATGTAATAAATGTTTGATCAATTTAATGTATTCTTGCTGAATAAAAGTATTAATTTCATTAAAATGAATTTATGAATTTATAAAATAATACGTAGCTGCTTATGCATTCCAAGGTTGTCCAACCTTAAGAATGATGCTGACTGTTCTTTGGTACCACCAAATTTAAAATTATCTTCCCTGATTGAAATTCTTCATTATTTCTGCTGGGATTAGCTGCAAACACCCTGATACATTCTCAGAGGAGCTTTTGCATATCAAGTGTGCCCACAGAAACAAGACGTTGTGACTCGAACCATGAATAAAGTCAAAAGTGCATTCGCACTTCTTATCAAATTACTCACTCATTTTCTCCCTTTCTCTAAACCCATTTCCCATCCTCTCCTCATTCTATCACCGTAACTCTTAATATTAATATTTTGTGTTCTGAAGCTGCTCCAAAAGCGATTAGTGAAGTTGTCAAACTTTAACCGCTACCTGTTTTCCAGCTCAACTCACGCTGTGGGTGAGAAGAGCAGGTCGAAATTGAAAGCGTGGTGTGGCACGCAAGTTCGGCATCTCAGAAACAGTTTTGACAAGCCAGGTCTATTCATCTCAGTCTCTGGAGGTATTAAAGATCAAATCCTTATCTGAGAGTCTGACAAAACAAACAACAACAAACAAGGCTGTTTAGAGGTCTCTGAAAGAAGGTCTTTAATTTAGAAAGGGAGACACAAAGGCATACCAGTGGTTTCAATTTACTTAGAATAAAACCGAGTACGCCTGCAGGGAAGAGGAAATCGGCCAAACACGGCTTCTGGCTTCAAGCATAGATTTTTGCTCACGACTTCTAAATAAATCAGAGCAGGGCTTAGATGGCGAGTTCTTAAAGCTAGAGCTCAGCACAAACTTCTTAAGCCGCAGCATGCAATCGCCCACTCTCCTCCAACTCTGAACCTCCAGCCACACTCTTTCCTCACTTCGCTTTGTACCTACTCATACTCACAGCCTCTAGCCTATTGCTCTAATGCTGTAGTTTGCAGCTCCACTCAGCAACTATGTTGTAACTCTCGTGTATATTTATGTCTGTTTAACGTTCAAAGCACTGAAAGCAGAATGCAACAAAAAACAATTGGTTTTGGTCTCTAACATAGGACTCCAGATCCAGTACAATGTCTACAAGTCCTTTATCTTACATTTCCTCGATCTCTCAAGAGGAATTCTTTGTTTCAAATTCAATGGCCTCAACATTCAAAGGAGAATCTAAGACTAAATGACCAAGACTGAACCAAGTGTCCTCAAGAATTTCTGTCATGCTGGGGAAGACTACATGAACATCTGTGCTCATGAAACTGCTTTTGAAAGTACGGGAAGTGTGATAGTTATGGATGTTTGCTGTTAAACATCAAGTTCATAGGTCTACACCCAAGCCTATCACCAAATGCCCTTGAATAAGACAGTAGGCATTGTTCAGAATGCAAGCAAAATTGGCCCAATTTTTTTTGCTTATACGTGACTCAGATGTGTATTTTTGTTGTTTTCATAACATTGTGAACCATACATGTGCCACTTCCATATTTGGTTCCTAAACTAGATAGATACAGGTTCAATCTTTTGCAATGCAACCTCAGTTTGAAAAGATCAGAATTCAGCACTCGACATTCGTCACAATCTGTGCTGACGGGAGTCACTTCAAAGACTTTACATACCGGTAGTCAGTTCAGGCAGGGACAGCATGGTGTCAGAACTAATAAGTATTATGGGGGAAATTATATGAGAAAAACTTTGCTCTCTTTTTCCTCATCATCGTTTTCACCCTATATGTCGCCTGCGCACAAATCACTAGATTCTGCAGTACAGAATTTCCGTTTGAACTATCCCTTTAACCACCGTGGCTCTGGTGGAATTGTCTGTGTATTTGAAGTCGCTTTGGATGAAGCACATCTAAGTGAATAAGTGTCAAAATAACTCTCTTTCTCTCTGGTTTAGCTCTATGACGGTGCGTAAGGGAAAAAAGCTCACCATCTCCATCCAGGAACACATGGCCATAGACGTCTGTCCTGGCCCCATACGACCAATTAGACAGATCTCTGCCTATTTCCCCCGGCTCTCCCCGACCGCCGAGCCCATCTCTCCTAACCCTGCTTCTCCGCTGGCTCTCAGCCCAGGGGTTGGGACCTCTGGAGGACCGAGTGGAAGTCTCTTGTCCCCTCTGCAGGCAGGGGCGAGGGGAGGGGGTGGAACTCTGTCAGCAGCAAGCAGCATCGAGACATCAGTGGACATCTGCAGTTCAGACAGCGATGACAGTAGTAAGTTTTGACATTGTGTGCGTAAATATCTGGAGAACAATAACACACACATCCAAGGGGAACTCTTTAGTCATACATCAACACACAACTGTAACTGTAAGGTATCATGAAAGTATAATAATGTTACATAAGTTGTACTGTGGCCTCTTAGCACAACTCCGTGATCACATTTGAGTTACACGTGAGAAACCATGCATCTCAGAAGTGGCTGTGAAAAGTAAGAGTGGGTTTTATTAGTCTTAGGACAACATTCATAGGATAAATATTATTCAAACACGTTGCACTCAGAGATTTAGGATTATGGATGGCGTTCCAAATATACAAATAATTTTGGCTCTTATAAAACATTATTGGATTTTATTAATGATATCGTTTCCAGGAGAAGATGGCATGGCGGATCATGAAAACTAAATCACTATTTGTGACACATGCTGTTATTTGAAGTTGGATATCGCATTGAGAAAAGCTGTTTTTACTGTTTTATAATTATTATTATTTTCTAACAAAGTCTCATCTTTAAATCATCTTAGTTACATTGCAAAATCCGGTCGGATAATCTCTTCCTCTTTACCATAGTAGTTAGGCTGTAGCACGATAGAAATATGAATAAACACCAGAAGGTATGTTGAAAATATTCAGTAAAACTTACTGTAATGTATCTTTACTGAAGTAATTGCATGATTAATGTTTCTTTCAACATTTGACTTTGGCGAGTACTTTCATAACTAATCGTTAGTTTTTGTACAAATCGTAAAATCATAAATGTATTTTTAATTATGTGGGGCCTACACTATATTATAAATTAGAATTTTGCTTAAAATTATTGATAGTGCATGTGATTTAGCCAATGTTTGAATAAATATTGTCAAAAAATGACAAACAGCCTTAAAAATTTTAAGAAATCTTTCATTCACTCAAAAAACTAAAAAACAAACAAACAAACAAACTAAACAAAAGTCGTTGGCTTTAGATTTGGAGTAGAAACATACACCGTTTAACATTTTGATGTGAAATTACAATATATTACATATATTACAGGTTATATATATTACAATATGATACAGGTTAATAATATCACAGTAGGAGTTTCTATCTGCACTAAAAACTGTACTTTTTTGGAAAACACAATTTACTGTAAACATACAACACATCATAATGTACGTCTACAGTGCAATGTATTATGATGGTGCTAATAATATAGTGCGGCATGAATATATTATGCTATGGAGTTTCTTGATTCTTATTGGTTTTCTAGTTATTGGTAATTTTTTGGGCTTAAACAATACTAAAAGAAAATCTTCCTATTCATGTTGAGAATAGTTTGACTAAATTATTTCATGTTTAGCTTGCCATAATTTTAATAAATGTTTTTATTCATCACCTTTCTGATTTTCTGAAATTTGAATATGAATGCAGAGGGTCCAAGATCCCAAGCTAATGGGACACTAATCATCATTGTGGTGACAAGACAATTACAGTGGTAAAGAATACATTTATTAATGGTATTATTAAAGGCAACATTATCTGAAAAACTAGAGCAGTAATTTACTGTGATGTCAGGATCATTCTGCTGTTGATTCACAGTCAGTTGTAAGAAAACGACCCAACATGCATTGATTTCACAGTCAATTTCTGACTACAGAAATTTATTGTAAAATGACACTCTTTAATCCTGTAAATTCCTGGCATCCTATTTTTTTGTGTAATATTTATATGATTAGAAATTAGTCTAGTGTCCCTTTTCAGTGAGTGCATACAACTAAAAACATTTCTGGGACATGATGAGTTGTTAACAACTCCAAAATTAAAACAACTTATTACATTTATATAATAAATATATTATCCATATGGTATCAATTCACAAATGGGCATCCTATGCTATATGTCCTGTAGGAATACATAGCTATACTGTACATAGCAAAGTATTATGTTGCAATATATATACACACATATACATGATGTGATTTGTGGGAAAATATATTTTTGAAAGACTTTTATTTATTCATGAAAATATATACATTTGAGTAGATTACCTCTGTGCCTCTCATTGGTTTCATATGGATTACATAATTAAACTTCACATTTCAAGCTTTCTATAGATATAAATCTTATTGTGAACAAGGCACTTACACACAAAGTTTCAGTTCATATTTCATCCAAAATAATCACAAATGCAATGGCACAATGTGCCGCCAACAAAAATAGACTATGTGTCTCACATGGCTTGAGTCAGAATGAGCAGGGAATTCACTTCCATCCTGCTGGCTCCTGTAGTCAATTCTCAGTTGTAATATTTCTAGGATGTAATAATTCTAGGATGTGAGGGTCCTGTAAAATACAATGAAATGAAACTCTGAATCATTTTATGTTTCCTTAATTTGCCAAGCTGCAGTTTTCATGTTGAAATGGACTGTTATGTGACTATTGTGCTGTGTGACATTATGAAAGGCTGCTGATCATAACTTAAACGCACAGTGTCTCTCATCACACAAGCAGGAGCGCCAACAATGAAAGTACATTTCTCATTTTATATGAAACAAGCGTGTACATTTTAGATATTGTATATGGTCTATTGGTAAAGTAGTATTGATCACTCACTGTTTAGTAGTGTCAAAATTAACGCAATTGCAATATCCATTTTTTCTGTAATCCTTTGGCTAGTGTTACATTTATATGATCACGGAAATGCTTTTAAATCATTCACCCGAAGGGTTTAAATAAAACACAAAAGAGGCAATGTCTGTGTGACACACACGACCCCTGCTCACCGGCCGCTTCAGACAGGACAAAAACATGCCAAAATATGCCTTTTTGGTCTAGTATCCTTGAAAGTACAATTAATTTAGTTAAATTAAGTCTATATAAAGAGTTGTGAGAAAATGGGATGTGTGTCAGATCCACGTTATTTGTGTCAAATCTTCAAGTAACAGCAGCCCAATAAACCTGCTGCTGTGATGTTAATCAAACAATAAAAGACAGCTTTAGAATGATTAATTATAATTTATGCAGTAAAAACTGAAGTGCTTGATAAATTGATTCATTTCTGTATGTGCATACATATATATACTGTATATATGTATATATATATGTGTGTGTGTGTGTGTGTGTGTGTGTGTGTGTGTGTGTGTAAAACCTTATTATAATTTTTGTTGGTTTTCCCCTAGAGTCCTATAGAGTGGAATTTAAATAATTAAGTGAAAAATTCTGCAACAAGCTTTTATTGTGTATTGGTAATATACAGAGTACAGACTTAATATTACAATTTGCAATGTTGCTATCCATCTTACCACCTGTCAAGCATGCACACCTCCTAATTGTGTTCCATAATGGATTGTTTAATCTGCTTCCTGTCAGGTATTATGGTATATGATGTTATTAACATTTGTACTATCATTCCTATGATTGTGTAGCTGCACTTGGGACGTTAGAATTTGAACTGAGGTATGAGAGAGCAACCAGTTCACTCCTCTGTACCATCATCAGAGCCAAGGTAATGTCCATCTCACACCTCTGCAGTGCACTACACACTCACACCTATCCGTGACTCACACTGCAAAAACCTGCAGGTGATTTACCCTTTAGCAGTTTGTTCTACTTCAACAGGGCTCCTACCTTTGTGTCTTTATATATTTTTAGTTTAGCATTAATTTATGTAGCATTTAAATGGCTTGTTTTTTGTTTAGGGTCTGAAACCCATGGATTTTAATGGCCTGGCAGATCCTTATGTCAAACTTCATCTTCTACCTGGAGCCTGCAAGGTGAGATCTGTTTGGAGTTATTCAACTTTACTATATGAGACAGATTTTTATACGGCATTTTAGTGTGATATGTATATTGTGTGATATGTATATTGATATCCCTAAATCTATGCCCTTGTTTCAGGGTGGTATGTTTCAACCAAACCACCATGATATAACCGTGTATGACTGTACTCTTTACACAATATATGGCCAAGAAAACGAGAAAAATCAACAACATCCAAACACCAAACCCATATGTGTTTGTTGAACATTTAATGAACATTTGTTGAACATAAAACTATGGGAAATAATAAAGAATTGATCTACCCTAACAGCTTCCCCTTTTCTAGAGAAACTTCTATTAGATGTTGGAGCAGGTATGCCGGGATTTATTCCCATTCAGACACAAGAGCATCAGAGAGGCATTGATGTTGGGTGATGGGGCCTGACTCACAGTCGGCGTTCCAATTCATCCCAGTAGTGTTCAATGGGATTCAGGTTCAGGCTTTGTGCTTGTCACGTTTTTCTACACTATTTCATTATAGATCTTGCTTTGTGCACAGTATTATCATCCTGGAACAGAAAAGCACGCTCTTCAGACCGTTCCAAAAATTGTCTTCAGTGGAATTAAGGAGTCTAGCCAAAAACATAAATTATAAAAGGATGTCAAAATATGTTTGGCCATATTGTGTTTTTTTTTTTTTTAAGAAAACATAAATTTAAAATGATAAAACCTAACAAAGCAGTAACACTTTATTTACATCTAGAATATCTTCTACTTTAAATTCAGAAACAACTACTACAAAAAATGTTTAATAACTTTCAAATTTGGTGATAGTAAGATGTTTTTGAAATAAGACTCTTATTCTCACCAAGGCTGCATGTGTTTGATAAAAAAAATAGAAATATTGTTAAATATTATATACATTTAAAATAACTGTTCTTTTAAAGATATATTTTAAAATGTAATTTATTCCTGTGATATCAAAGCTGAAATTTCAGCATCATTACTCCAGTCTTCAGTGTCAAGTGATACTTCAGAAATCATTCTAATATAATGATTTGATGCGCAAGAAACATTTCTTATTATTATCAATGCTCAACAGTGATGTTTAATATTTTTGTGGAACTGAGATTAAAAAAATCAGCATTATTTGATAAATAGAAAGTTTAAAATAACAGCAGAATTTAAAATATTATATTATATTATATGTATATATATATTATTATTATATTATAAATGTCTTTACTGTCAAATTTGACCAATAAACTGTATATGTACACACACACACACACACACACATATATATACATACACTGCCATTCATAATATATATATATGTGTGTGTGTGTGTGTGTGTGCATCAAATAATTAAGATATTCTAAGATCTCTTATATAAATGTCTTTATTTTCTGTATAAATAATGTGACAGCAGTTCAAATGTTTTATATTCACAGGCCAATAAACTGAAAACCAAAACTGTACGAAATTCTCTAAATCCTGTTTGGAATGAGACTCTTACTTACGTTGGCATCACGGAGGAGGATATGCACAGGAAGACCCTGAGGTTAGTGAAGACATCTGTGCACCCTTGAATCCGTCTTATTTTATGGGTGACTCCAAGCTGGCAAATCTATTCTGAATATGTCTCGAAAATCTTTCTATCAGAGAGCAGTGAGCAGTTTGACAGTAGCCTGTATATCTTGCTTCAACAGTATGTGTGTAGGTGTGTGACAGATAGTGCAACTGCTTAGCAGACCTTCTTTTCCCTTATGAACCTTCAGGAATGATCTAGCTTCTTGGTGCAACTACTATTGTGCATGTCTTGGAAATTCGGCATATATTTAGCCTGAATATTTCTGCAGTGCTGAAAGATGCTCTTCCTGACTGCTGCAGCACTTAGGTTTGTCCTGTGATTATCCAGAGAAAATTGCCTGTGTGCTCATGTTATAAATGAACAGTATCCCCTGGCAATACAGGACTAAGACTGCTGGCGTTTTCAGACTTTTTTCCAGTTGTGGGGTGACAGTAGTCTGAGAAAAGTCATTTAGCCAGTTATCTCCAAGGGAGAGTAAAGGAGCAGAGGAGAGTGTCGGTTCCACAAAAACGCAAGCAAACCTTTGAAAAAAAGAGAGCAGGCGCTTACTTCCGACCAAACAGGCGAAGCCAGAAATATCACCCTAATCCCATTCATAAATATACATTTCTGTCTGAGCCATTTCCAGCTCTTGCTGCTCTGCGGGTGGTATTTTTATAGCCTTTTTTTTATCACTTTTGCCCATACTACCTTTACAACTTTAATGTTTATCTTAGCTCTCCTTCCAGTATAATTGAATAACTCTCTCACTCTATTTTGTTGTTGTTGTTGTTTTTCTCAGGTTATCAGTGTGCGATGAGGATAAACTGACTCATAATGAGTTTATTGGAGAGTCTCGTGTGGCCCTACGACGTGTGAAACCAGACCAGACAAAACGTTTCTACACCTGTTTAGAACACCCACCTCCTGTAAGACACACACAAACACACACACACCTAGTCAGTTACCTAGCCAGTCTGTAAGAACACTGCGTGATCTAAATGTCACATCATTGTGATCAATGCCTGATCTACATCTAATTAATATAAGCTTGTTCTAACTAATCAAAATAACTTTCTTAACCAGTTGATGTTGTAGATTGATAGAAACTTAATTTTCTAGAATGCATTACCTGTGTTTAATTTCTTTGAATTGAAATTCAGTCGATTCCAGTCATTCTTCACTTCTAAATTTTACTTAACCCTGTTGAAAACAGAGAAAAGGAAATACCCAATTTGAACATTTTAAGTTTTGATAGTATATTGTGATGTAATATAACATATTAATATTCAACAAATTAACACATTAACATTAATTTAATTATTAAGATAGATTCTGAAAGTGAATTAAAGGCATGTTGGAAAGATCACCATTAAGTACCCATAAAAACCCAATTTAATTGCCATGAGAGATCTTCAACAAGAAATACTTATCCATTTACATTTACATTTATGCATTTGGCATAAAGGAGCATATTGAATCTGTTTATCCACCAATAAGAGAAGATTCCAATGATTTTATATCAAGTACCATCTCTAAAACTGCAGTTTTTTTTAAGCAGTGTTGCAGTCAGGGCATGATCTAAATGCTGCGCTGTACATTTAGCTAAAAATAAAATGCATTCCAAGTTGCTGTCGGTTAATTTAGAATTGATGGATGTACTTGCACCTCGATTGGACATGTTTATGAAAGTAACTTGTCAATTATGATAAGCCCTTCCTCAGTTATGAATGCTGCCATCTTTAGTGTTTCCTATAATCAGTGTTAGGAAGTCACAGTTACTGCAAAACTAAAAAATTAGCTTTTTTCCCCCACATCTGTTAACATCGACTGTTTGAATGTAGCAAATGACAAATACTTACAGACACTCTGCCCACTTCATCTCTCTTCGTCTCCATTCTGTCCGTGTCTCGCAGTTTCCCTCTCCTACAGCCATGGGAGCAGCACTGCGAGGGATTTCCTGTTACCTACGAGAGGTACTCTACCCCAAAACCACCTGTTTTCTATCCATCTCTCTCACAACGAAAAAGACATTTAACAAAGCGCTGACATTTCTGGATGCTAGTTCGCGATGACGTTTTAAATAATGTCTGCTGATTAATGCTCTCACACTCAAATGTTTTCACATTGGGATCTTAACTCATTTGCATTTCAATAAGAACATTGAGCACATTATGATAAGTGGGACGGAAGAAATTGATTAGCATTTTCATTACCATCCAAAATTGTTTTCAACATCCTAAGCGCGCCACCATGAAGAATACCGGAAAGTAAAAAGGACATGAGGATGAGGATGGGGTCGGTTTAGGAAAGGGCAGACATGTGGATGTAGTATCTGTGCATTTCCATGTTTAAAGTAAATCCCTGCTCTGTCTGTCAACAAGAACGAATGTGGCATCCATAAATTAGAGATAAGATTAGCTAAATGGCATTGCGGCCCCCAGAGAGATAAGATTCAATTCTTTATATATAACTTGGTGTTGTAGAGCACTTATGTTGCCAACGCCCCTTCTTGACAATTTCATGATAGAAGCTGCTGAACAATGAGCCAGAGAGGAATGAGGCAGTGAGAGAGGAAGAATTCAGACCCTTTTCTATGATTTTTTTATTTAAACATGGATGTAGAAACAATCAATAATGGGATGGGATGCATGGCACATGAAAGCTAATTACATAACAGTAATGAAAGCATGCAAATGGACTCTAGCCACACTAAAGTTACTGTTTACTCATTGTTTTTGCACGTACATTCGTTTGATTAGTGCTCAAACCACTTATTTTATATTCATCCCTCACTCTGTTTCTCATTTCTGTCATTAATAAACTAATAAAAGATAAATTAGAAAGGACAGAGGCGGCAGAACACTTTGGTGCTCACCTGAAAGCATCAGAGATTTCTGGAGACCAGAATAATAACATTTTCAAAGGAAGGGGAATGATTATGTGAGAGAAAAAAACACGGAGAATGCCACAGACAGCGTAGACAGGGAAGATGAAGAAAGAGGGAGCGAGAGGTTACAGGGTTATGAATGGACAGAGGGTGCCAGATGAGTGACAGACCACACACTCACAGGTCTCTGGAGGAAGAGAACAAGAACTGACAGGGGAAAACTGCTGAACTGCTTAGAGGGATTACAGAGACAGTGATGGTTCGGGGGGGTGGGTTGCCAAATGAAATGATGTTAAAGGGACAGTTCACCCAAAAATAAAAGAATTCTAGAGCAAATAAAACCATTTACGTACCCTCATGCCATTCCAAAAGGAGATGTTAGGCAACTGTAACTGTTATAGGCCAGCAAGAGCTGTGTGTGTGTAAACTACACTCCCCTGATCTCAAGTGGCACCCTAGTGACTGGCGCTAGAGGAGACCACAGCTCGAAGCAGGTTCAATTTTAATGCAAGTTATGCCATTTGAAGCTATTCAAGTTATGCCATTTGAAGCTATTCAAGCTGTTCCCTTAAATTAAGTCAATATTCTTGAAACTCTTTAGCATGACAGGCCCTGCCCCTATTAAATATAAGTACCCTTTAGCATTCTTTTAAAAAGAGTACTTATTAAAGAAATAATAATCTTAAAAGATTTAACTTGAGCGCAAACTGAATGTAATGTTTTTGGGCACCTAATTGCAAATAAATGACAATGTATTATAGTTTAAATCTATATTAAATGCAATTATAGCGGTTTGTCTTCTGACTGCTTGACTGATCATCAACGAGTGAACTATGAGTCGTGGGAAGCCTCTTCGGAAAAGTGTTTTGCGAGTTACGGTGCGTCATCGGTGGTTGCTGGTTTCCTGCTGCAGAGTTGCCAGATTCACACAGCTGCAGGCTCAGTCCTGTTGAGTTGTCCTGCAACCTTAAAGAGAGAATTAACCAAAAAGGGCAAATACGGGTGTCACCCTGCATCTTTTTAAAAGATGTAATTTCACCCGTGTGTTTCTGACTGCAGTCGTTACCTGGACTCATCTGATAGTCACGATCACTGCCTCACGTGTCTTGGCTTAAAGCACGCTGAGGTGGCGTTCGTGGATGAGTCATGCACCCACTGCGGGAAGATGACCATCTTTGTGCTGCGGTGAAGTCCCCTCTCCAATCCCTCGAACTAGTTCCTTTGTTGACCAGCAGAGGGCTGCTTTGGTGAATAGGCAGGGTGCCTATGAGGATCACAGTGGGGGCAAACCTAATGAGCCAATCTCCGTGGGCCCCTCACTCCTCTTGCACACCACAAGCTGTGGCGTTTCCGGATGTGATTGCCTGTCCTTCTCATCGGGGACCCAGTGTTTCAGTCAGAGCTTTGGTGGAGGATCAGACGTTGATCGCTGTATCAGAGGGTGGGCTAGAGTCGTCCAGGGATGAAGACTTGTTTGAGTCTGACCCAGAGCTGATGGCATTTCTCAGAGACAGGGCACCCTCTGGCTCCCGAGTCCAGACCTCTGGAACCTCCATGTTTGGTCTCTGGATGGGACACAGAGGACTTATGTGACCTACCTCAAACTGTAGTTGACACCATGTGTTCTCTCTCTACGAGGCTCGACTACACCTTGAAGGGGAACCTGTTTGTCAAGTAGTGCTCTTCTCACAGAGAAGACCCCCGTAGATGTCAGGGCCATGCTTTGGGCTGGAGCGAAGGCTGTGTCCACCCTGAAAGTCTATGTTGCTGCTATTACCACACATCTAGATGCAGTAGATGGCAAGTCTGTGGTATGACCTGATCATGAGGTTCCTGAGGGCCGCAAGAAGGTTAAATCTTCCTCGCCCTCACCTCGTACTCTCTTGGGACCTCGCTCTCATGCTATCTGCCCTGCAGAGAGTCCCTTTTGAACTTCTTAAGTTTATAGAGCTTAAGGTCATGTAATTAAAGACAGCACTCCTAACTGCACTGGCTTCCATCAAGAGGGTGGGGGACTTGCAGGCTTTTTGGTTGACAAATAGTGCCTGGAATTTCCAGATAGTTGTACTAAGAAACTAGATAATTCCTGAAGGTTAAGCAAAAGAAAGGTTTTCTTTGCAGTCGCACTCTCTGTCACACACCTACACCTACTGTCGAAGCAAGATATGCAAGAAGTGTCCCATCACGACTTTCAGGGATCAGGTGGTGAACTTGCAAGTGCTCCCCCAGGGAGAGACAGACCCAGCCCTAGCTCTGTTCCGCCCTGTCCGCACTTTGCATCTGTACTTAGACCGAACGCAGAGCTTCAGGACCTAAGACCAGCTCATTGTCTGTTATGGAGGACACCAGAAGGGAAAAGCCCAAGCAGAAGACCAGACGTGCCCCTGGGTATCAGTAGTGTCACTTCCTGCTGGGCGCTGGTGCACAGCGTCTCCCTGCCATTTAACAGTGTAATAATGTAGCTAACTTTCACTAATGGACCCTTTCTCAATACCTAATACACCATTTATTGAAAAATAATACTTAAACAATATTAGCCATTATAAAATTATACTATGTTTGTACAATAGCAAATAAACAAGCAAACAGTTCAGTCAACAGTACAAAAGCAGCACTAGTTATAATACTAAATAAAAATATTTATAAATAAAGTTATAAAAAATTAATTTTGCCCTTGGCCAAATTGATTACGCTGGAACAAATATTAGATTAATAAGGCCAAAGATTGCCTGGTTGATATACCCAAAATGAATTATACCTTATATTTAAAATTATCTATATGAGATTCAGTGGCAAAATTCCCGAGGGGCTGAGATAAAGCTATTCTTGCCGGGTACATTTGTGCTGAATGGCCACTCTGACTGCCTGAATCTCACGGCTCTGAAAATGTCTAAACAAATTGTCAAATATGCATTATATTTAGATCTAAATAAATACATTCTCACCTAAAAAAAACCCTCTTAAAACATGTGACAACAACTGCTGACAAATTATGGTGGTTTGCTCGTCTACCATGACACTCTCTGTGAGAAATGCTACAAACGGTGAAACGATTCTCATGGTGATAATGATATTGCATGCCTGGAAAAGTCTCTCAGCCAACAATATATACAGGGTGAATGAAGGAAAATTGGGCCACATTTTGTTAAATGTGTCAATTAGATACCTAGATGTTTTCTTTTTTTTTCTTTATTACTTTTTTAAATTTAAGTCTATCAAAGTTAAGTCTAACAAAAATGTTCCTGTATCTTAATTAAAAACACATGATATATTAACACATTTATCAAACATTTTCAACAAAACCCAAAAGCATATGGCCTGGGCTAGGAGTAAAATTAATCAGTAAACTTAATGTTTTGTAAAATTCAAAACAACTGATAGAACATGTGTTAATATTACATTTGATTAAATCTGAATATCAGAATATTCAGAAATCAGAAATGGCTGAAAGATGACATCTATAACATTAAAATACAGCACATGCAACAACAAATAGGCTAACAAAAACTGATTAAGAGGAACATTTAAAATGGTAGCCCAACAATATTGTAAAACCTTTTTTCTGTCTATGTTTTACACACTTTAAATACTCCTTCTGTGTTGGAAGTCATGAGGAAGAGTATATTGACAGACCTTTAATTTTTAGATGAACTATTCCTTTAAAATGTAATAAAATGTAACAAAAGAAAAATTGTGGTGGAAGAGAACAAACTCCAGACACAATGGTATAGGATCAAAAAGTCACAGATAGAGTTTATGGTGCAATAGTCACTATGTTTATTTAAAGCTCTTGATTTGGTGTTATTATGGGCACACATACAGCTTCTGGTAGAGGCTGATGACTGGTGCCACACCATCTGGCTGCTAATCACGTAAATCTGAATATGAAAGCTGTGCGAGTGTGCATATATGTGTGTGCGTGTGCCCAGCCTCATTGCGCACCTGTTTACCTGCCGGATACACCCACTCATTATCATTAGTGAGTCTGCATGATGGAGGTCATTAGTTTAAAACCTCATGGAGCACAGCAGCCAAAAGCCCAAGCAAATCATGCTACAACATTTAAACCGCACTAAATTAATTTATCCCGTTCAAAAATGCCATTGGCATTTTAATTAGTCGAAGAAACTTGCACTGTCAGAGAAAAGCCCCAGCTATGCCACCATCTGCTTCTTTGGAACTAACTTGCCTAAAAATTCTAGGAAAATATCTAATATTATTATATGACGTTTAAATTTTATTACTAATTAATTGATTAAACTGAAACATTGTTCTAACACCTATTATGTATCTTAACATTGCATATTTATCTGTGCCCTGGGGCATATTCTTCGAACCTCGCTAACTCGTTTAGCTGGATTAGATTGTTGCCGATTTTGCATGATCTTGGATTGTTCGGTTCTTCGACGCTCATCCGGGACTGGTTGTCATAGTAACAGGTCCGTTGAACTGAACCTGCTCGGGAGCAGGCTTACTTCAAGATGGCAGGATTAGATAACGGCTTTATAAGCGGAAGTGATGTGGGTGTTACACTTATTCCATGCAATGTGATCTTGTCTTGTCTGGGTTAGTCATTTGTTGTCATGGTGTCTAATGGGTTTAATTATGTTCAGGTGTTCCTAGTTAGTTTCCTCATTTCCTGTGTGTATATAGTCTACCTGTTTTGTTCATTCCTTGTCGGTTATTGTTTGGTGTTACAAGCTCCTGAGTTCTGCCATTAAAGGGGATTTATGTTTATCAGCCGCTTTCGTCAGCTCCTTCCGAGTCAGTGTGACAGAATAACCGACCAAGGCTAAGTCGCCTACAAAGACTTTTTTTTCTCAATGGATCAATTCCATCCCCGGTCCGGACAGCAGACGCAGGCCGCCACGTCCTGGCTCCCGAGCGGCGCGTCCACGCCATGGATCCCGGGCGCCACGTCCACGCCATGGATCCCGGGCGCCACGTCCACGCCATGGATCCCGGGCGCCGCGTCCACGCCATGGATTCCGGGCGCCGCGTCCACGCCATGGATCCCGAGCGCCGCGTCCACGCCATGGATCCCGGGCGCCGCGGCCACGTCATCCAGACAGCGGAAGTCGGCTGATGAGTCCACCCCAGAGTCTGAAAGGGAAACTAACCTGAATCAATGGCCAACGGATTCGACTCCCACCCATATCCCCACCCCCATCTCTTCACTCTCCTCGCCGGTTCCGTCCGGGAATATGGATATTCCGGTCCCGTCCGGAAATCTTCAGTCTATGGTCCTGCCTGACTCCCTGATCCCGTCTTCCCCGCTGGTCATGGCCAGCCCCCTGGATCCGTCGACTCCAATGGTGTCATCGAAACCTTCAGCTCTGTCCTCACAACCGACTCTATGCAGTTCGTCAGCTCCGCCTCAGGCTTCAATTACACCAGCTCAGCGTGAGACCGAGTTTCCGGCTGCACATAGGACCTCCAGTCCCAGGTCCCCATCTCGACCCATCAGCCCATCGACCTCGCTTCGGCTCTGCATGTCCTCGCCGCCTCCGTGGTCCGTCTGCCCTGTGACTCCGCTGGACTCGTTCGTCTCTCCAGGTCGGCCTCCGACGATCGTAACTCAGCCTCCGCCACGGACTTCCGGGATTTCGGCGATGCCGAAACCCTCCACCCCTACGGCGTCATCGGGCTCCTCCCTTTCTCCGACCTCCCTGTCATCCTCACTCACCACAGCATCGTCCAGGTCATCCGAATCCCCGTCACCATCTCAGCCTCGCGACCCAGCAGCTCTGCCTCGGGCTTCAAGGCCATCGAAGGTCCCCGGGTCCATCGGCCGCTCTGCTTCGCCGGTCCATCCACACAACTTGGTTCCGCCCCCGTCGATCGGCTCCCGTGTTCCGCCCAAAGCTCCACCCTGGCTCCTCCCACCGGCGGTACCACCATGGGGTTTTTCAGTGACTCCTGATTGTCCTTACCAACTTCCAGCGCTACGCCCACCTCCGAAGCCTCCTCCCTCTTCAGTTGGACATTTAATCGGTGCGAGGACGCACCTTGCCGAGGGGGGGTGTAATGTTACACTTATTCCATGCAATGTGATCTTGTCTTGTCTGGGTTAGTCATTTGTTGTCATGGTGTCTAATGGGTTTAATTATGTTCAGGTGTTCCTAGTTAGTTTCCTCATTTCCTGTGTGTATATAGTCTACCTGTTTTGTTCATTCCTTGTCGGTTATTGTTTGGTGTTACAAGCTCCTGAGTTCTGCCATTAAAGGGGATTTATGTTTATCAGCCGCTTTCGTCAGCTCCTTCCGAGTCAGTGTGACAGTGGGAAGTTTGTCCTGTCCGTTTTTACGAGAGCAAACTGTTGCTGAAGGTTCAATATAATATATTTAATAGAATTATAATAATTATAATATAAAAAAAAAAAATATATATATATATGTGTGTATATATAAAAAATTATATATGTGTATATATATATATATATACACACACACACACAGTACTATAGTTTTTCACGTGAGGGTATATTAAATTTAGGATAGGATTTTGAGGGTCTAGTTAATTTAGATACAATTTACAATTTACCTGGCACTCAAGCAATCTTTACAGGGTTTTTATGGTTTTTACAAACCACTTAAGACCCCAAGAGCTTTTTCGCTATTACAGGTACATTATAATTGATCATAGAGATTATGAAATCATGACCATGCCAGTAAAAATCACCCCAATGCACACATTGCCACCATCACCAAGCAGAGGACCCTGTGGTGGAAATACAGCAGATGATGATCTCCAGCCAGTGCACTTGACCAGTCTAGTGTTGGAGCTGCACGGGACAGAATGTCCAGCATCATTTTTTAAAAGAGGGAACTTTGCACACAGTTTAGTTTACAGTTTAGTTTAATTATTTTTTTTTTAAATCCAGCTGATCATCTCTTGCCCGTGCAATGAAATAAATAAATCATGCAAGGTCATCAATAGTACAGTGTGTTTATTAGTGTATTTTACTAACTTTGAAGTTCCTTTTGAAGCAATTCAATCTCAAGTCGGACTTTTTGCTTTATTAGTTCTTGCAATTCTATTTCATTAATTAACTTGTTTTTGCAGAACAGCGCAAGTAGTAAAGATTACCATTTTGTAGAATATTTTTGCATTTTCCTTTTACTTGTTCCCAAATCCTAGTGGGTCCTGCGATGGCTCTAAAATAAAAGAGGATTATGTAATTCAATTAATATAAAACAATATAATTACACACACGATCACTAAGCAACTCACAAATGTAATTTGTCGGCAACTTTTTTGCCAGTCCTCTCTCCTGGCTTTTGCAGCCTTTAAAGTGTTGCTTTGTGTTTTAATTAAACACTGAAATTCAGCGCCGCGCCGCCGAGAAACACTGTGCCGCTCTTTTAGCATGCTCGCTGACCAATCAAAATCTTTCTTATCAGTGTTTCTACTATCGATACATATCCCCTTTTGAGCCAGCACATGAACGCGCAATGATCTCAGGTAACTCAATCCAGCTATACTAATCGTCAAGAACAGGTGCGTTCGAAGAACTGAATAATCCAGCTCATAGTAAGCGCGATAATCTCATCCCGGATGTGTCAACTGATCTTGGATGTAGTAAGCGACGTACGAAGAATATGCCCCTGATGTACAAATACATGAGTGGGAAACTGCAACTAACCAGAGTAGTTGACCTCCTGAGGCAGGGAATTTTATGAGGGGCAGCTGCGTTGCTTTCCTCGTTGTTTGCAATATGAGTAGTCGGTTTATAACGCAGGGGTCGCCCCTCATTCTGCTCACTATCTGTATGTGTCTTCTCACTGTTAAATTAATGAAGGTCTGGCAAAGCAACTTTCACTCACTCCCGCTCTGTCTAGCTCGCACACACACACACACACACACACACACACACACACACACACACACACACACACACACACACACACACACACACACACACACACACACACACACACACACACTATCTGTATCTATCCCCACACAATTACATTAATGAAACATCCCACTTGCCAGCAAACAGGTTTGGCTTGGCATGCTTCTCACTAATGGGCATACACACCCGCTACCCCAGCACAAACACACACACAAACAAACAATGTGGTAGACAGGGCTGTAAGGGGAATTTCAAAGTGCAAGGTAAAGAACTAGAAATAACAAGGATCGTTTTTAGAAAAATAAACAGAGGGCGAGAGACACTATGATGATTACCCTATTGATCCTGTTCTTTTGCTGGTTACTGTGGGTGTGGCTGGGAGACAGAAAAAGAGAGACACAGACAGCTTAAAACAAAGCAAGGCAGGAATAGAGTATGAAAGGCAGACACAGAGCTTACTCCTCTCTTTGTGAATTTTCATATGCAATAATAATACACTTTTCTCATAAATGCATAGGAAATTATTGAAATTTCTGTTATGTCACACTGGAAACATTGAATGTGAAATCATGTATGCTTAATACACACACATACACAGCTCAAAAAAAGTAAGGGAACACTTTGGATCTTTAAGATCTCAAATATTCAATTTGAAGATCTTTATTTATATACATTCTATAATTTGTTAAGAAGAAGAACATTATGTGACAACAGTCAATGGAAACCAAAATCATCATCACATTACGGGCTGTACACATTGAGGGCTGTCAAAATCATACTAAAAATCAATGTTGCAATTCAACTTAAAATTCATCACATCAGCTCATAATGTAAGTCTGTAGTGTCTATGGTTCCACATGCCTGTATGCACTCACAACAACATCTAGACATGCTCCTGATGAGATGGTGGACGGTATCCTGAGGGATCTCCTCCCAGACCTGGATCAGGGAATCAGTGAGCTACTGGACAGTCTGTGGTGCTACTTGACAGCTTTGGATGCTCTAATACATAATGTCCCAGAGGTTCTCAATTGGATTCAGGTCTGGAACATGACATCAACATCTGGGCCAGTCAATGCCTTCGTCATCTATAAACTACCTACACACTGTAGTGGCCTCATGAGGCTGGGCATTATTGTGTACCAGGAGGAGCCCAGGGCCCAGTGCACCAGCATAAGGTCTAACAATGTCTCTGAGGACTCTGGTATCTAACAGCAGTAAAGGAATCATTGGCTTGTACATGGAGGTCTGTGCAACCCTCCAAGAATATTCCTTCCCAGATACTGACCCATCGCCAAACCAGTCATACTGGATGATGTTGTATGCAACATAAAATTCTCCACAGACTCTTTCACATCTGTCACATGTGCTTAATGTGAACCTGCTATCATCCGTGAAGAGAACGTGACACTAATAGCGTATGTCTCAGTTCTAGTGTGTTCTTTGACAAATGCAAATTTAGCTGCATGGTGCTAAACTGTGAGCACAGGTCCCACTAGAGTCCCACCCTCATGAATTCTGTTTCTGACAGTTTGGTCAGAAACATGCACACTAGTCACTTGCTGAAGGTCATTTTGTAGGGCTCATCCTGTTCCTCAAACAAAGCAGCAGATACTGGTCCTGTTGCTGGGTTGCTGACCTTCTACATCCCTGTCCAGCTCTTCTCATGTCTTTGCCTGTCTCCCGGAGTCTCCTCCGTGCTCTTGAAACTGTGCTGGGATACACACCAAACTTCCTTGCTGTAGCACATTTGGACGTGTCATCCTGGAGGAGCAGGACTGCCTGTGTAACCTGATTGGGCCTCATGCTACATACTATAACAAGGACCCCCTAACAAAACACAAAACTAAAGACAAATCAGTCAGGAAGAATAAGGAGAGAACAGTTGTCTATGGTCAGAATCATTCCCATTGGCAGGTGGGGAGTTGTCTTGAACAGGATGGAAACGAACAGATTGGACATGTCGAAATAAATAAGGATTAATTATTGCTTAGTGAGGGATTAGAGTTACATTGTTGGCCATTTCACTATTTGTATTATATCATACTGGTTTCTTTAATTTTATCATAAGAGATAACGAATCAACTATAGCCACAATACAAAACGGAATTAATCAAATCATTATTAGTCATTACTTACTTGCTGTTGTTTTCCCACAAAAGTGATGTCACATGCCGGAGAATGATAATTGTTACCCTAAGTCCTGTCTGGTGTGTCAATTGTGCACTTCCTGTCTGTAAGGTCATGGTTACACTTCCTGTCGGTGAGGTAAACTGTCACTTTCTGTGTCGTGTCATGTGTCACTTCCTGTCTGGTGTCCCTTCTGTGCATCCTCTTGTGCCCTCCCTGCACCTGTCTTGTCTTCACTTACATCGTTAGTTCCCCCTGGTGTTCGTCACTCCCTTGTGTATAAAACCCTCTTGTGTTTCCCCTGTCTTTGTCGGTTGTCGACATTACTATGTTGATGTCTCTTGACGTTGTCATGTCTCTTCATGTGTGGATGCCAGTCTGCCTGATTTCTGTTTGTTACAAGTCTCCTAGCGTTTTTTGCACTAGAGTGCCGTTTGTTTTGATATTTAAAGTGTTTTATTTTCGTTTATAATAAAGTGAGTTTCAGTTTGAAACCTGTGATCCGTCGTGCTCTCTCTGCATCGCACACGTTCCCCACTGTTTCATGACAAAATGATTAAGGATCTGGCATTTATCTGTATGGGATACGAAATAAGATTAATAGGAAAGCAAATTTAAAGGTTACAAGAAAATGTTTAAATGTGAAATTATTTTAATTAGAGAATGAAAAAATTAAGGAACACTTTATTTCTTGAAAAATAAATTGCATTTAGAATTATCAGCATCTATTCAAATCAAAGTAAAAGGATATAAATTGTACCCATGTTTACATAATTGTGATACTAAGAGAAGATAAAAAGGAACTAATATTCATTTACGTATTTAAAAATGTATTTATGAAACTATGAATCTGTACATAATAACAGAAATGACACACTTAGATGTGCTCTTTATTGCATTTCCTCTACATCTCTGCATCAGTCTAAACTTTGATCTACCTCATTACAATCCTTTATAGCTCTTGACCAGGATAACTGTAATACATTTTTTTAAATTATGTTTTAATCCATGCAGAAGGTTTATTGAACATTTTGTGTAAATATTGTTGGTTTTGCAGTGTAAGTGTTACATATTCATAGTCACACTTGTGCATTCTCTGCATGCATTATTAATGTGCATTCAAATAAGTCTCTCTCAAGCCGTATTAATGTGTGTGTGCATGTGTGTGAGCGTTGCACCAAATCAGACAATTATGTCTCATTAAGTCTCCATATCTCAAAATTCAGAAAAAGCTGTGCTTAGATCTTCCCACTTCCCCCTTTGAGAGTCACTGAAGCTGAGCTAAGCCAAAACAGACCAGGAAGAGAGAATGATAAATGACTGTCTACATGTGGTAGACGACGAGTATAAATCATACAAGTCATCATAGAGCATTTACAGAAGACTCCAAGAGTTTACTTTTATTTTACATTTTAAAACAGAATAAACATGATCTTGTGTTAGAATCAATATTAGTGTTTTATTTATGGAAATTATTTTAATTTAACATTCAAAAACAACAGATTGTCATGATTTAAAAATGAGCCTAGCACATATGTCACATTACACTAACATCCTGACATGCCATAACCAGCTGTTTATAATTATTCTACATGATGAACATTCTCAGATTTTACCCAGAGGGAGTCCTTGTCATTGGTTCGGTTGTATCCCGTGTCCCAAGTCTCCTACTCCATCACTTTTAATATAGATGATTTATTACAATGCTTGCAAGACAGAGCTGTATTGACATTCTAGAAACCTCTAATCTTAAACTAAATTCAGCATAAACGTTCCTTCAGGAAAAGCTTCATATATTTCCTTCCATCAAAAACGTATACTTTAAGAAGGGTGTGTCTCAGTCAGCTCCGTCCAGTAGTGAATATACATTTTAAGGCTTTTTTTTGTCTCATTGTCAAAACTGTTCCTAGGCATCAAAAATGCACAAAAAATCCCACAAAATTAATTAAGCGAAAAACAAACTATACCAGACATGCATTAGTTCTGTCGTTAAATAGCTACCTTTAACATTTGAAACCATGTAAACATGTTCCAGAAAACTGAATCATCAGTGTGCCATTCTTTAGTAGATCAAGACCTACTAATGCTAGTGTGAATTTGCATTCATTATTCATGATTCAAGACTTGTGCTTGAAAATGGAAGAAAATCTTCCATTGTCTTACATTGTTGAATGTTGAAATGTAACCAATAGCGATGGTGCCATCATAATATTTGCATAATGAACTGCGATTAGTCTTCTTTCTTCCATTTATTTCCACTCTGAATTCCAACTGTTCTCGTCATCTTTTCATATATCTATCCATACATGGATGCCTGTGACTGTGCTGATTCTTGAGCAACCGACTGAAAACAAGACAATGTGCAACATTTCATTGGTGGATCATTTCAGTCTTAAACCTAAGCCTACTTAAAACCAAGAACACTATTCTTTTGCTGCCTTTCAGCCACTGGTATTTCCTTCAGGAAATGCCTAACCTATTTACATACATTAATTTAACACAGATTTGTTCTTTTTTTACAGTGGGAGAATGAACAAATGACCAGTTTGGAAGAGAGGGGCCGCCTGCTGCTCTCGCTGCAGTTCCTTACACCGCCTGCAGAGGGTGAAGTAGAGGGCCGACGAGGGGGCTTGTGTGTCGGAGTGCTGCGCTGTGCCCATCTGGCCGCCATGGACGTCAACGGTTTCTCAGATCCCTACGTGAAAATGTGAGACTTCTGCACAAACACTGAGAAATCACAGACATGCAGCGAAAAGACACTTGCTTTGGATCTTGATGCCTCATGAGAAACACAGAAAAAATAAAAAGGGCAAAAGAAAATTAACACTGGTTCAGAAGGGAGGTGACATAAACAGTTCTCAGGGGTGGAGAGTGATTAGGAGAAACTGTAAAAAATAGAGATAGTAAAAGAGACAGATAGTATAATGCAAAAAAAAAAAATCTACGTCCTACGTCTTTCCTCTGATGTGTCTTTGCATCTCACTCTTTCATTTGTGCCCCCCTCTAATCTCTCATTATTTTTCTCACATCATGTATTAAAATAAACGCTCCCAAACAGTTCTTCCTCCCCAGGCAAAATGGCATAAGAACAGACAGGTCCCCCACCCACGCTCACATCCCTTCCAGTCTCTCTCTCTCTCTCTCTCTCTCTCTCTCTCTCGCTCTCTCTCCTCTATTCCTTTCACAAACACACACATACCCATTCTCTCTTTTCCTCAGGATCAAAGCCATATTCTAACTACGTATCTTGTGAGAGGTGGGTGAGAGTTAACAGCAGTACATAAAGCAAATAAAAATTTTATGGAAGCCAGTGGGATGTCACACCAAAAGCCGAAAAGCAAACAGCTTGGCATGAATGTGTCCGCAGTCCATTCCGTATTCGTGCGACAGCAGCGCCACTTGTTTTAATCTCCTGCTCTCCCACCGCCCTGCTCTTCCTACAGCCCTCACTTTGTTCTTCTATGTGCCTCTCTCTTTACAGATACCTGAAGCCAGATGTGAAGAAGAAATCCAAACACAAAACGGCAGTGATTAAAAAGACCCTTAATCCAGAATTCAACGAGGTATGGATCTATTTGATAAACTGGCAGGGAGTGTTTTGAGTGTTAATGAGATGTCTGTTCCAATATTTCTTTGCACACTTCATATTCCCAGAAGACGTCCAACTAAACACACTTTTGTTTTTCACGTTGTACATTTCATTTCCGTCATGTCTCTGTTTCTTTTTTCTCCCTCTCCTCCTTCCCGTCTGTCTCATGCTCTCTCTGTCATGTGGGCGGCTGGCGTTCGCCAGTAAGGCTAAGTGTTTTGTTTCCATTCACTCAGAAGTAATACACACCCAGATTGGCTGTATAATTACTCCTTGGCTCAGACTCCTGCTCGCTCCAATCTCACACACCTCTATCTGCTTAAAAGCAGGTCTGCCCTGTGCTCTACGGGAGCCCTCTGAGCAAAAATCGTAATATCACATAAATTCAAAACTGTTCATGAGGGTGATGAAATTTCCTGGGAGGAATAAGAGGCAGGAGCAACAGCGCTCCTCAATGTATTATATTTAGAAAATGTTCCAATTTTCTTTTTATGAACTGTTTGAACTGTCTGCCTTTGGCTCAGGAGAGAGGGATGAGTAGAGGTCAGAAGAGGAAGGTCCAGTGGTTTGATCCCAGAATGATTTAACTCGGACACTCTGGATATGTTGTTATCAAGCAGCCTCTATTTAGAATGTATTGCTTTCTATTGAATACATGTTTTTTTTTTCTCTTTTTGGCTTCTGAGGCGTCAGGATGATGCATATGAGAACCTTCAGTGTTTAAAAATGTCCTTTAATATGAATTAGGGGCAAATTAAAAGTGGCAAAGAATAAATAATATTTTGGAAACAGAAGCATTGTCTTTCAAACTATTCTTCTGATAATTTCATGAATCAATTGATCTGCTGAAATAATCCACATCATGTTTTACTACCTACAGGAGTTTTTCTATGAGATTTCTCTATCTGAACTGGTTCATAAGACACTGGAGGTCACAGTATGGGACTATGACCTGGGAAGATCTAATGATTTCATAGGTAAAAGCATGCAATTATGATCTGTACAAAACAATTGTTTTTTTTAAGAACCAACTAAGACATTTTTCATAGTTTTTCTCAGTAAATATGCGCTAGACAGACATGTTTGAGTGTTGCAGTATTGCATAAAGCCATGTAATAATAGACATTATATATCAGTTTTAAATTTAGGTTTGATATAAGTTACAATAAAAATAATGTTCGTGACATACACCTAGGAATTAATTGATAGTCCTGCTAAATTAAATTTATAATCCTTCTTTTATGTGCTTTTGAAGAATAAGAAATCGGGTCTGTTTAACAGACACACACACATACTGTGCCCAACATGCTAATTTTCTGTATGAACAGAATATCCACTTAATGCTATACACTAGATTTGAAATTCTATTTCCAGTTTAATGAACTGGAATACGAAAATGAATTATTCAAAAATAGGCTGATTTCTATTTAATAAATTAAATCTCTAATGTAAGCTGATTACTGACATGATACTAATAAGTGCTTTCCCTAAAAATAATGTTTTTACATGCAAGAGTAGTAGGCTGTATTGAGCATACACTGTAAAAAAACAAAAAGAGAAAGAAAATAAATAATTTTTTAAAACGGTGTTTGTGCTGCCTTAAAATTGTAAGTTTAGTCAACTCAAATTCCCATGCCGTCACTTAGCACAACTTCACATTTCAAGTTGTCTAAACTTAACATTTGCAGGACGAACACTTATTTTTTAAGTAGAACCCATTTTATTTACAGTAGTACACTAGTATTCCATTCTGAACAAAGAAATCAATCCTTGATATTAAAACATGGACTATATTCCTGAATGGCAGGTGGCGTGTGCCTGAGCTGTCATGTGCAAGGAGATGCTCTTCGCCACTGGATGGACTGCTTGAGGAACAAGGGTCAGAGGGTGGAGCGCTGGCATATTCTGGCCAATGAGCTGCCTCAAACCACATGCCATGATTGAGGAAGCATCCTGCCAGAACAAGGAAATCAGTCATGATAGGTTATTGGATTTGATTGATTTGAGTTGGACATGGAGATAATTATACGAGCTAACTAGGGACCAAGATGTTGGAAGTAAATTACACACTTTGTGCTGTTTAAAAGGAGGGTGGAGAATGGGCCACCAGTCTTCTTCTGACTTGATGTCACTCAAAGCGAGTCCCCACCCCTTCACCCACTGCTCTCTTTCTCTCTCTCTCTCTCTCTCTCTCTCTCTCTCTCTCTCTCGCTCATTGCTGCACGTTTTCTACACATTTTGTAATGTTGAAGTGAATTTTACTCTTATGAAATCTTGTGTAGCACAATTCTCTTTTTGACTACCGGTAACCGATTATAATGTATTTCAATGTTCAGTGCTTTCATAATGCTTGCAGACAAAGCTAAGACGCATCTTTTAACAACACAGGGGTGCATGTAAACTGCCTGGTGTAAATGCATCAAAATGATATAAACATATGGTATCTCCATGACAACATGGGAAGGTCCTTAAGGGATGATCTTCACAATGTTGTCAGTCATATATTCGAAAGAATAGTATTTCATGAAGAGCAGGTTTATGTGTACTATTAACAAATAGACTATCCATTTTGTAGCATGATGCGATGTTTACATTTTTTACTTTGCACCAACTGTGCTTTCCAAGGTTTCAGATTTGGCGGTTTTCAATTTACAGTTGTTACTTTTCTTTAAAAAGGGGTTTTATGGACATGCTACAATTTGATATTGCATACATTAATTACTTGATATATTTTTGGAATCAAATGTTTATATGTGCCGTATTCTAGGAGTATCTGGAGTGAGTCTGCATGCGTACGCGTGTGTGTCATCTGGTTGTTTTGTACCAAAAAAGTGCTGTATTCTTGAGGGTTTGTGGTTTACATTTATATGAAGTGCTTATGTACAAATTGGAAATACATTTGAAATGCATTGCTCTTTAAGATGTGCATCATTTCCCTGCATCCTTTTGAAGCAAGCGTAAAAATCTATCAATAATTACTACTTGTAATCACTCTGGCAAGCACAACCTCCATCATGGTGCACCACTTAATATAAGCACCATATAAACACACTTCACCTAAATGATCTAATTCGCAAAGGCTTCATTCTGGGAGTGACTGCAGCATCGCGTTAGCAATTGTGGATTTGGTTATCTTTGCACCAATAAGCAATAAAATATTATCTAAATGGGATTCCAAGTCTAGATAATATCAGATTTTCCTCTTTTGGAAAAACACTGCACTGATTCTGTGGTTCTTCAAGATGCATCTGGTTGATTATGTGTTCAATGAGTAAACGGTAATTAGATGGCCACTTAACAGCAAATCACACAATCAGGTAAATGTATCAGTGTAAATGTATCTGGCCCAGGCCACTGACACCAACAGTACATATTTTAGAGGTGGCTGATGAGTAGAATCAGGCTTCAATCAGATGTTTAATTAGAAAAAGTTTTTTTTAAATATATTTATTTATTTTTACTTGCATAAATTCTACCTGATTTTTTTAGAGCATACCAATCCTCAAAAGTGTACATTTATTATAAAAATCGCCAAAATCACACTTTTAAAAATAGGCTTTGTCATAACGTACAGGTTTTTCAACCTGGTCCTTAAAAGGATAAAAAGAGGGTGTAAGAGGGGGAATTAAAGTAGTTTGTTTGGCTTATTTTAAACCAATGAGCCTTAAAACTATTGTTATGTTTACTTTATATGCTAAATTAAGATGATCCCTTAAGTCATATTGACTGTTAAAGGAGCACACAGAATGTTTTACATATAAAGAGTTAGTTCACCTAAAAATCTGCTATTACTCACCCTCATGTCAATTCCAAATTTCTTCTGTGGAGATATTTAGCAGAATGCCTGAGCTGGCGATCAGGGTTTGTCGAGCTCTAAAAATGACAAACAACACCACTATATATCTCATATGCTATGTTGCAAGTCTTTTGTCACATGATTGCTTTGAGTGAAGAGCAGACCAAAATTTAAAGCATTCACTGAAAATATTACCTTGAAAATCTTTGACATTCAGTCACCATCCATGTTCATTCGATGAACTTTCCGGTATAATTCATGTTATGCCGCACAGATAAAAGTCAGCAGGTTTGGAACAACATGGGTGAGTGTATGATGACATACTCTCCAGTTTTGTATGAACTGTTTCTTTAAGTTGTTAAAGAGTGAAATCTCCTCTTAAAGCAATGATACTCAGCCAGTGGACTAGGGCTTACAGGGGGGCCTCAGGATGACTTAAAATAGTACAAAACAAGCATTACAACTTTTTAAAAAAATTAAAGAAAGAAAAAAAAATTAGGATTAGGATTCCTGAAGAACACTCAACAATTAAAAACATCTGGAATTCTGAAACTTAATTATTCTAAATTGAACTATAATTATTTTTGTTATTTTAATATATAGACACTCCTAGTTTCTGTAAATTATTCCGATATTGTTGTAGACAATAAACGGCTGAGAAACATTTGTAATCGATGAAACTTGTCATTTAAAAATTGTCTCATATATCCAAGTGTTCAAATTAGCTATGTGAACTTAATACTGAAACTTTCAATAAAAAAATTAAAAAACTCCAATGATGAACAAATGCTACTAGCTCAGTTCTACTAATCAGATGGTGCATTAATATAGTTAAGAAAGAAGTAATACACCTTAGGACAGTTGAAATGTTTTTTCTGTTCCATTCTGAAAACTCTCAACATTGCCACCTAGTGGGATCTAATGGGACCATTCCTTTTTTGTTCCCAAACAACTCTGAACTGAAAATTCAAGATTTTACAAGCCTTAAGCTTATATAATGATCACCTCCCCATAGAAATCAGTTAAACCCTGCATAAAATGTTCCAAGTGACCCTGAAGAACTTGATATACTTGTTCAGGTCTATAAAGGGATAGTCCAACCAAAATTTTTAATTGTCATCATTTACTCACCCTTGCTGTATAATAGATGATATTTTGAAGACTGTTGGTAATCAAACAGTTTTGGTTCCCATTGACCTTTTTTGTCTATACAATGAAAGTCAGTGGGAACCGAAACTGTTTGATTACCAACGTTCTTTAAAATATTGTCTATGATGTTCCACAGAAGATAGAAAGTCAAGCAGGTTTGGAACAACATGAAGGTGAGTAAATGATGACAGAATTTTTGGGTGGACTCTCCCTTTAAGTACAATTGAAACAATGTTTTTAGAAGGTTGGGCCTTAAGTTAAATAACGTGTTTTACACAAACGTCTAAAACATTTTTAGAGCTCAGTCTGCTGCTAGACAAATCCAAGAGTAAACACTCCATTAAATCTATAAATCAAACCCTTTAATTAGCCACATTAAAAGAAGCAGAAAACAGCTGACAACACTTCCACTTGTTTGTTGCATCCTGGTCTGATGGCAGGGCAAACAACAGGAACATGAAATGAATTTCAATAACACCATCAAACACTGCACTCAAAAGGTTTTCTGAGGACATCATGACGTGACTTGTATTCTTCAGCGTCTCCCAATCCCGCCCACGGGGCTCTCTCAGCATGGCACATTTTAAATGTCTCCAATATCTAGAACAGCTGATTCAACTCAGCAGGGAAATTGTAACCGCACATCACAATGGACAGGGAAACCGTCCCACGAGTCTTTCATATAGCTTAAGTTCATTTTAATTTGCCTGCTGAGGCAGAAGCACCACTGCCTCACCTATTATGAACACGCATGTGATTTCGACAGGTGTAGGCGTCCTTAAAGCTACGCGCGCACACCGGACAGTCAAACAGACGTAGCTGCAGATGCACGCGGCTGTGGTTCCTCAGAGTCCCGTCGTTGTTGAAGCGTTTCCCACACTGGGCGCAAGCGTACGGCTTTTCCCCTGTATGAATGAGCATGTGCACCTTCAGGCGCGAGTGATGAGGAAACAGTTTTCCACACTGCGGGCAAACGTGTGTCCCAGGACCTTTGCCTCTTCCATGTCCTTTTGCCCTAAACTGCCTGACTTCTCTGCTGAACGCAGCATTACGTAGGGGATTGGCTGCAACGTTAGCGACATGTATACCGAGATGACCGTTGCTGTTGATAGTGTCATTCCAGTCTGTGTTTTGATGAGCGGTGTTGTAGTTGACGTGAGCTATGCCTGAATCAGGAAAAGTGGTCTTTGACACATTTGGGCTCATTTTATTAAGTCTGGACACTTGCAAGGTTTTAGGCTTTAGCTTCATACGTTTAGCTGATTTTAGTTCGGAGGAATTCGATGTATTGAAAACTTTAGGATCAGACTTGTGAGTAATATCGGTTGTAGCTGGTAACTGAGCAGAGCAATGAGGTAATGGACTGTAGATACATGTGTTAGCATGGGTGGATTGCGAATTGAGGCTTTCAAAAGGTTCCGTTTTTACACCACAAGGAAATTCATTTAAAGTGGATGTCTCAAAGTTTTCATCTGTCTGAGCCAGTGTGTTTGGTATTGGTGGACAAGGTAAACCGATGTCTGATTCGGTCACCAGAAGCCCATGGCTGGAGAACTCTTCGACTTTAGTGCTGGTGGACTGTTCATTTTGTACCTGGTTCTGGTTCTGATAGATCTCTGTAGGCATTGATTCCGTTTCAATGCTAGAAGTCCACTTTAGATGCGGAGGTGGAGATGATGGGGCAGGACTTGAAGCAGCTTGACCTGTAAAAGATAAAGGGTTTGAGGAGATCGGGTGGAAACATGGTATCTAAGACACTCACTCATGTTTGATCAGTCAGAGTTGCCGATTTCACAGAAAATCATGGAGTCTGAGATCCAGTAGGACGACATCACATGTTTGTTCTCCGTGTTTCTGTGTGAGTTGGCTGTGTCGGACCAACTTGAAACTATGATAGTATCTGATCCTAAGCTGTTTAGAGCAGGGGTCTCAAACTCAAATGAGCCGGGGGCCGCAGGAGGCAAAGTTTGGGTGAGGCAGGGCCGCATCAAGTATTCCACAAAAAAAAATTTTTCTCAAACGTCATTATTGACAGTTCTTTATCTTCAATGGGTTCTTCTTCTATGTACTTGGACTTACTGAAGTTCATGGTTGAGGAAAAAGTTACAAATTTTTTCGAGATACTAAGTCATTATTATGATAAACTCTCATTATTTTGAGATAAGTCAATATTATGAAACTTTCTCATTTTTTCCAGATATTAAGTCATTATTATGAGAAATTCTAATTTATTATAGGAAATTTTCTTATTATTTTGAGATATTAAATCATTATAACAGAAACTCTCTCTGATTACATGAACATTGTAATATTTTATATGGTAGAAAATACAGATATAGGTGACTGCTACCGGCTGTTAATTATTAGCTGGGACTGTGGGACACCATTAATACATGTATATACAAACAATGGGATGCAGCCACGGAGGCGTTATTTACTGGATTTCATTTTCTATATTATAACACCGATGTCCCGCAAATCAGCTTATTTCAAATTATGGAAAAACAAATACAATCCGCATGACGCTAAATCCAACGCCGATAACATTAACATTCACTTCGTCCAGCTCAAAGTAGAACATGCTCAATTTCAATCACAATAAGAAGTAATAATTCTATGACGGCTTTGACAAATGTGATGTTACACGGGCAGCTCCACAGTTTCTCTGAAATGTTTCTCTGTCTGCATCAAGCCCGGCCGATGCCCCGCCCCCGGGAGTCATTTACTCCATTATGATTGGCCCCCGGGAGTCATGTACTCCACTGTGATTGGCCCCCGGGAGTCATATACTCCACTGTGATTGGTTGGTTTGTTCAGCTCCAGCTCGCACGAAAAAGGAATCTTCCGCCCACAACGCAGCAAAGCGCTATTCATTCAGCACTCGTGGGCCGCACTTACATTAAACTTTCATATGGTCCCGCGGGCCACAAAATATCGTTTCGCGGGCCGCATGTTTGAGACCCCTGGTTTAGAGTATGATGCCCAGGATTTCTCTTGTTTAGATTTTAAAAGTTGTTTAGTGTATTCTAGCCTCAACTCAACTAAAACAACTCCAGATTCAAACATTGCTTTTTAAAACAAGTGCAAATTATATATAAAGTTCCAGTCAGACCTTTGGACACACTAAAGTGAATGTGTTCTTTAAAGACCTTTAAAGCTTTAATCTCTTTTTTAAGATTATACATATTACAGACTACATTTTCATCATTTCCAATTGTAGATACACAAATACATTTGTTCCTTCAAGTGCAAATGGAAAAATATCTTTACAACAGGCCTTTGTGAAGTGAAATATTTCTAGTCATGGGTAGTTTGGGGATTTTATTGAAGTCTTTGATCTTAAAATATAAGCATGGAGTGTCCAATTTCGTATGATCACAAGCAAAATCTGAATTATTAACATTTTAGTTGGCTATAGTACAATATTATAGTGCTATAGTACAATATTTTTAATTTACAATATTAGGTACACTATTTTACTCATTTTAAGGCACTACTTTGACAATACTGCCCATTCAGGAAAATCCTGAAAAGTTGTATGGACATATGTCTATATGTTCCATTAATTAAATATTAAAATCATTTAAACATGTATATGGCCTTTTACTAATTGATCAGTTAAACCATATAATGAAGAAAAGCTGTCAACAACTAACCTAACCAGTATACAAAGCATCCAAGGCAAGTGTGAAGTGTAAGGCAAGTTTAAAAAAGTAAAGTTTGATTTTTTTTTTTCATCTTCAGTCACTACATAATTCCACTACTTTCCTCTGTGGACTTATATTGTTCTAACATGATTATAAGTGTGTGCAAACTGGTCATTTCTATTGGCCTTGTTAGTATATTAACATTATATCTATATTAAATATGTGTGTATTTAATGGTTTATAAATGTCCTTACAAAACCTTATGACATTGTTTCAGCAAAATTACTATAGTTACTACTGTAAAAACCATAATGCATTTAAAGGAGATCTCATTCAGAGTGTACAATTAGCTTTCAGAGTCTTCTTGTCATTGTGTTTAACTTTTTAACGATAGTGTTACTGATATTTGAACTGTTACTATGGAAAACGATAGTTTTCGTGGTAATTTGGGTAAGGAAAGTAAATAATTGATTTTATGAAAGGGCTATGTACCGATTGAATCGACGATTTTCTCGATCTCCTTCAGTCTCCGTCTCAGATACTCGTTGTCCTTCTGCACGCTGTCCAGCTCTTTTTCATACTGCAGGACAGTCCCGCCGATCATGTCCATGATCTCATTGAGCGCCGCCATCAAGCGCTCCGTCAGAAACGTGTTGATGACCTGCAGCTTCGTCATTTTGCTGTTGGTTCGCGCGTACAGTAAGACAGACTGTAAACAACACTCTTCCCTGGGTCATATGACCACGCATATGTTCCTCTTTAACCACAGAAATAAACAGACTCAGCGCCTACCAAAGGAAAGGAGTTGTAAATACAGAAAGGGCCGTTAACATTGCCAGTCGTGATCATATTTGCAATATTAATAACACGGTCTCTGTAGCTCTTCAATTACCATCTCTAAAAAATAAATGGGCTGGATTTTATTAGAATAATTTACCAAACAAATTAATACGAACTTTATTAACCCAAGATACGTTTCCAAATCAAATCAGTCGTAATAATTTAACGCAACTTTTTCCCTAGAGCTCTATTAATAAATTAAGAACTAGGTATCTTTCCTTTCCAAAAGCTAAGGAAATACACTTCAAAATCTTTAATGATATTTAACCATCTTTAGAGCTTCTTAGATATAGATTTAACATAGATCATAGTTTTACTTTTTGTGATTGTGAAATTGAAACAGTACATTTGTTTTTTGACTGTTTATTTTGCAAAACCTTTTGGGTTGACATTTAAAAGTGCAATTAATTTGATTTCGTCATTTTCTAAAAACTTTCGGTGTAATAATGGAAGATGTACACAGTCAATACATTCTGAAAAATATTCTCATTTTGGGGAAATTTTATATTCATAAATGTAAGTGTTTTAAAACAAAGCCACTGTTTTTTGTTTTTCAGAAATAATTTGGGATTTATTGTAAGTCATTAAGAAAACTAAAATTGAGAAGTGGAAGAAGACTTGTTGGTTTATTGAAGAAATGTAACTTCGAGAAAACCCTGTTGTGTAATCTTTTATTTATTTTTTCTCTCTATCTCTTTGTTTCTCTTTCTATGTTTATTTTTCTTTTTTTGGAGGTGTGCTCTGTTAATTTATCTATGTGATTTTGTATTGCCTTATTGTTATGTTTTTCTCTAATTAATAACACTGTGGAAGGAGCTGGATGGTGCTATAATTTCCACCGAAGTACTAAAGTTACCACAGTTGATGTTACTAACGTAAAATCATAATCATAAATGAATCAAGAGAACTGTTGGAGAATGGTTCTGTTACTTTAATAGCTTTTTTTTTCTTTTTTCTTTTTTTTTGCTGACTGTAGTGACAATGATGTTTTGGTGAAATATTAGTTTTCATGGTAAGTCTTTATAAAGTTGATTCAACTGCCAAGGTCGTTGCTGCCTCAGTTGAGTAAAAAAAATATTCTGTAAGAATGTATAATAATGAGAAACATTCACATGGTAATGACTTCTCTCATCATAATGTGAACGTTCCTCTTGATTATTACTGAACATCTCACAATAATGAGAAATATTCACATGGTAATAACGACTTATCTCATAATAATGAGAAATATTCACATGGTAATGACTTCTCTCATCATGATGTAAAAGTTCCTCGTTATTATTAACATCTCATAATAATGATAAACATTCTTGTATTTATGATTTGGTCAAAATTATTAGATTTTTTTAATGACCTCATTATTATGAGAACACTTACTGTTATTATGAGAAGTAACTATGAGAAGGTTTCGCATTTCGCTTATATGAAACTAAGGCCTGTTTTCACAGACAGGGCTTAGATTAAACCAGGTGAGGCCTTAAGTGGCTTTTATAAACATGCCTTTGCAAAAAAAACATTACTGGTGTGCATCTTGAGACAAAACAATGGCACTGTGAAACCAGGACAAAATAATTATTATGAGAAACCATGTTATTATTACAAGAATGTTTCTTGTTATTGTGAGAAACTAGGTCATTATTAGAAGGTCTGGCGATACTATGGGAAATAAGTCATTATTATGAAAAAAGCTTCTCATTATTTAGAAAAAAAAATAGTCATTATTATGAGAAAGTTTCTTGTTATTATGAGAAGCTATGTTATGGGAAAGTGCTGTTATAAGAAACGAAGTCATTATTTTGAGAAAGCTTCTCATTATGAGATTTTGTTATTCACAGTTGTGAAAATAGGATATTGCAAGTCATAACAAGATGAACATTCTCAATGATGACTTTGTATGCAATAAGAAACTTTCTCATAGTTCGAGTTAATTTAGTCAAATTGTTTTGGGGGAAGGGGATGACTCAAACTCTCATAATGACATGGCATCTCATAACGATCAGAAACTAAGTCATTATTCAATGAACGTGGTTGTAATAATGCTTGACATTTGTTTAGTCATTCAGAAACCTCTTTTTATTCATGTTTTAATTTCTATAAAATCCAAGCTTTGTATTCTGAGCTGAACAAATAATTTAAGGAGGCGCACACTGAAACAACAAGAAACATTTTTCTCAAAATGCTGTGAAACCAGAATTAATTTATTGTACAAATTAGTATAAAAGAAAAAAATTAGTTCAAAACCTCAAACATGATTACCGGTATCTTACATTTGAATGGGGTGGTAAAATATTCTGTAAATGTCTCTAAAATTCTCTTTATTACGATTTCCTTAATATTAATCATGCCGTAGCTAGTAGTTCAATTATATAATATACAATAATTTTTTTCTAAACAGTGATGAAACTTACAAGTTTAGGATTGTGACGGATCTTCCAAGCTGTGTGACTTTCCTCTTGGTCCGTAACTGTAATCATAATCAACATGACCTACTGTACGCCTCTGAGTGCCTCAACTCAACACACTCCATATGATGTGGATTTTGATGAAACGATTCATTTGAAAACGCACCAAACGACTGAATGGGGCACAACCACTGTGGTTCACTTAGCGGTTCGCCACGAAGCACAAAAGCCAGTGTCCGTACTGACTGAGGGCGGATTAGTGGTTTTCATACAGTCTTTCTTGTAATCTCTTTCATTCGTCTCTTCTCAGCACTTCCAAAGAATAGCACATTTCCTGCAGGAACAACACAAAGATAATGTCTTGCTGTCCTCATATTTATCCTATTATGCAAGCACCATTAAGGTAGCTGAACAGACTGAGCAGAAAATGTTGTACTATAGCAAAAATATATATATGTGTGTGTGTGTGTGTATATAAAATCAGAGAACAAAGGATCATGATGATGTCAACATTTACCATGTTTCATCCGAAGGTGCTTTAGAAGGGCCGACGTTGTGTACTCTTTGCGACCGCGAGATATGACGGCCCTGCACATAAGGCACACTGCTTTGCTACAATCTCCTTCTTTTAGAGAGAAATACTTCCATACAGGGCTTGATTTGGCAATTGTCCTCTTTTGCATTTCACAGCATTTACTGCTACAGTAGGCCCTGTTAGTGCATAATATGTTGTGATATGAAACGTTATTAGGATCATAAGACGAACTGCTATGCTGAGATGCTGTAGGAGGAGCTTCACTGCTAGTGTATGTTGGCTGGTTTGGGTGTTGCACTCTGTAGGGGTCCGATGTCCCTAAAGGCATGTCTGGACTGCGTGGCGACCAGCTCTGATAAACATCTTCAGTGCTCTCCATTGCATCGCCAGAACACAAGTTAGAGTTCATGAATTCAACTTTGATTTTAGCTGGGAAATGACAGTTTGTCATCTCATCCTGAACAGGATTTGTGTTGTGTTCGGTGTGATCAGCGCACATGTGTGAACCCTCATTGTTGTTGGCTTCTGATGGTAAAGCTACAGACTCCCGGTAAGCGTCGACGGAGTACTCAGGCTTCTCCGGTTTTATGAGAGGATGTTGTTCGCCATGTCTCTGGCATTGGTCCTGCTGGATCTCTTCAAAGGGTTCTGGCTCCTCATTCTGGCTGCAGATCCATCCAGGCTGCAAAGGGGTGATGGGCTGATAAGACTCCACAGGTGCTAACAAAAACAACAACAACAAAAACAAACGGAAAATGATAACATTTACTTAACATAAAAAGATTCATGTGAACCTGTAATGTAAACTATAGCTCCGATAACCTACAGATATTTAAGTAAACACACCTTGATGGCATTAATGTGACTTAATGCCATCAGACTTAATGTGTTTTTCCTGTGTTGATTCATTTCAAATTAAGAAAGGTAACGTATTTTCTGCACCATAAGGCGCACCGTATTATAAGACGCATGGTAAAACATGCGGTCTATAAAAAAAAAAAGGTAACGGAAGCAAAACAGTGAGTTTAGTTGAACTAATTACCAATATACACATTATGTTTTAATCAATCCATCCAAATCCATCAAAGTCATAATCTTCTATGTCTGAATTGAACAGCTGGGCAATTCAGCTGGACTCCCTGGACAAATCTGACTCCCCCCTCGCATACATTCATTAATACGTGCTTACTTGAGCATATTCGCTTATACACTTTTTTTTTTTTTTTTTTTTTTCACACAGCAAACACCCACCCATCATGTCAAAAAATAATTAAATATTATTATGTTAATAATAGGCCAATGTTTATTCACACATTCTCGAATACCATTTAATCAAAAATAGACTAATTTATGGATAATCTCGTGACCACATGCACAAAATGACAACACTGCAGATCAAGATAAAATGTTACATTAAATATGTTTGTATTAAATGTTAAACATATAAATACATCAATGGACTTTTTTTAACCTAATGGTGAAAAAAAATCACCATGATATTTTATGTTGTTGAATCGTCATACCAGCATTTGCGCGTTCAGTGTAGCACCCGGAGTCTCGTAACATTTCTTTTAGTCGCTGGTTCTCGCTCCGGATTCGCTCCGTTTCCTCCTCATACTCCCGAACCGTTCTGCCGACTGTGAAGATGATCTCCTTCACAGCAGCCATCAAGCGCTCGGTCATGAAAGTATTCAGACGATCAAGTTTAGTCATCTTACTAGATTTAGATCGCCGTATTTAAATGATAAATTCAGACAATACAGGTACCGATAACAACAGAGACGAGCGCGTGAAAGTTCCCCCTTTAAAATCAAACCACCAACACATAAGCTCGGAGAGCTAACTGAGGTGTCTCTAGCACCCTTTACAGGTCAGGAGGAGGCAGCACAGCCTTTACTTGTACAGTTTTTGACCAAATTACGTCGTCATTCATAATATGTAGTACACCAAAAATATTATGAACACCTGTCTAATATACGGTTGGTCCTCCGTGTGTTGGCAAAACATTGCTGATCCACCAAGGCATAGACTCTATAAGATCCCTGAAGGTGTCCTGTGGTATCCGGGACCAAGATATTACCAGAAGATCCTTCCAGTTCTGTAGGTTGTGAAGTGGAACCGCCATGGATCAAACTTGTTGGTCCAGAACGTCCCACAGAGGCTCAGCTGGATTGAGAGCTGGAGAATTTGGAGGCCAGGGAAACATCTTGAATTCTTCATCATCTTCCTCAAACAATTCTTGATCAATGTGTGCAGTGTGCCAGACTGTTATCCTGCTGAAAGAGGCCACTTCCACCAGGGAACATCATTGCCATGAAGGTGGGTACCTGATCTGCAACAATGTTTAGGTAGGTGTCATGTGTCAGTTTTACATCCACACGAACTGCTGGACACAGGGTTTCTCAGCAGCCTTTGTTGCCCTTGTGCATGAATGAGCATTGGGTATCCAACACCCTGTCGCAGGTTTGTGGTTTGTCCCTCCTCTAACCACCGTTAGTAAATTCTCACCACTCCTCACCTGGAAAACACAAACCTCGCTGTTTCAGAGATATTCTAACCCAGTCTCCTTGCCATATCAATCTGACCCCTGTCAAAGTCGCTCAGATCTTTATTCCTTCATCAAACATGTTGAAAACAGGAAACAATTGTTTGCATACTATCTCATCTACCCAGACCTTAATATGTGGCCTTGCGAGGAGATGATCGAAGATATTTGCTTCTCATGTGACTGATCACATGTTGTCTCATCAGTGTAAATTTAGTCATTGCTTCACAAGCATACACAGCACATTTAAATAGAGATTCTAATACTCTTTATACTGTTCTTTAATTTTTGGTTTTAGCTCTGAGGTCACAATGCGACTGGACATCTCTTCTTTATCATGAACACTCTTAGCCCTTAGAACAAAACTACGTAAACCTGATATAAGAAAACAATTATCCAATTTAAATTATGTTTCATTTGAGCAAAAAGGCCAAGTATCTAGCGAAATTGAAACAATAAAAAAATGTAAATATATAAAAAGTAAAAAACAACAACATTAATTTTAGAAAAATTTTGCAGTTTATAAAGCAACCTGCTTTATCCATAGGTTTTACTGAAACCCATATCCTGAAACTTCTTATCAGTTTTAAAATATTAGATTCAGCAGTTGCTGATTTTATAGTGGTTTATAGTAGTTTAAGTACTATGAATAATACTAAAGTACATTAAGATGTTTGGGGTCAGTATGATTTTTAAGGAGATTAACACATTTAATAACAGTATATTTAATAACAAATACATGCAGTCTTAGATAAGAGCATAAGATAATTATTTTATAAACATAAAAAAACGTATCAACTCCAAACTTTTGAGTGGTAATGTATAATAATGAACAATGAAACAATTCCTAAAAAAATGATTAATTCATTGTTATGTCTAGTCTCAACTTTGGAATGAGACATTTATGAAGTTACTGAAACAGACTCATAAATTGCATCCTTTTGAGGGAAATGTTTTCTCCACACATTCCAAATAAAAGGACTACTACACTTTGATTTCTCTAACCTGTTTTTATTGAGTTTGTTAATAAACATTTGATATGATCTGCACAATACAACAGGCAGAAACAAACCATTCCATAATGTATCCATTCCTGATAATGTATTTAGCATTATCAGATTCAGACAACTTTGTAAAACACTCTAAATCATATTTACATAAATTTAAACATAAATATGTTGCAACCAAAAAGCTTTAACTTCTAACAATTTGTGTCAGTCTTTGACTTTGCTGTGTCCTGCTTCTTCCCAGTGAAAGCCTCTTCCCTCTGTGTCTGAAACAAAAGAGTTTCCAGTCAGGTTGTAAAAGTTACAAGCTTCAAAGAAAGAGCAAAAAATACTTTGCAGGGTTGGTAGAAATGTTTAAAAGACCCATTTAAGACTTTTTAAGACATTAAGTAAATTAAATTGCTTTCCAAAGGCTTTTTTACCTTTTTAAAGGCATATTCTCAAACCTTATTCGAGGTTAATGAACGAATTCAATTGTTGAGTCATTTATTCAAACGATGATTTTTTGAAATACATTTAAACAATGTTTCATTGAAATAAATTCAAATGATGATTCATTCGAATACATTCAAATGATGATTCATTCGAATACATACAAATGATGATTCATTCGAATACATTCAAACGATGATTCATTCAGGAAAGAAAAACAAGCGACCATGTCTGTCATAAAGCCATGTGTTCAATAAAGCATTTTTTCCCCACGGCTAGCGTATTTTTCCAGTTGCTTTCAATGGAGGCCAATGCATTTGCATAATGCCAATGCATTACCGGTGTTTATGTTCCGAGTCCAGTCGGGTTAAAAACAAATGCTATACAGTAGGGTCAGATTCGGGTCTAATTTTATCGGGTTTGTCTCGGGTCAGATTTTTTTTTTTTTTTTTTTTTTTATAATTTATGTTCGTTGGGTGCTCAGTCTTTCTCAGCCATATTCAAAAGAGTGCTATAAGCGTGGCTGATGACACTATACTATAATACTATAATTACACAGGCATTCACGTGGCGGAAATCACATGAGGGGTTTGAGGGGTCAGGACCTACCCATCTGTGGGTTGCACCCCCCTAAAAATATAATTACTGGTAGAAAACCACATAAATTATATATACTTAAAATAATTGTGTAAGTAGTAAAACAATTCAAACGCAAAAGTTTAGAAACATTCTGAGTCCCCCCTCCGTTTGCCTCGGTCCACTGCCTGCTTTTGACAAAAAAGATGATGATAACCCATGTATTTTTCCATGAGTTTGCTATATTAGCGATTATAACATTACCTAGATTGTTTTGTAGCATGTCACCCACTGCAACTTAAAACTCATCTCTTTCAGCTCAGTAAATAATTCTGTTTCTTACTTACTCATTCTCTATATGATCTATTACTACTTATTGGAAAAAAAAAATATTATTTTTTTCTCTCCATGACTTGTTTTATCTCTGTAGTTACTTGCTGTATGTTCACTTATTGTATTTGTATTATTGTATTCCCTTGTGAAGCGACCTTGGGTTCTTGAAAGGCGCTATATAAAATAAACATATTATTATTATTTATTATTACAACTAACAGCGATAAGACCATGTGTGAACTGATATTAGGCTAATATTGTAGATCTACCGTTAATATGAAGTTAAGTGGCAGATCGGTGTACTTGAATAGTAAGAGATAGTAAGAGACGAAACCTAAAATAATATGTGGAGGACACAAAATCACATCTTTAATTATACCATGACAGCGTGGTGAACCTACAGGGAGTGAAGAATTATTAGGCAAATGAGTATTTTGACCACATCATCCTCGTTATGCATGTTGTCTTACTCCAAGCTGTATAGGCTGGAAAGCCTACTACCAATTAAGCATATTAGGTGATGTGCATCTCTGTAATGAGAAGGGGTGTGGTCTAATGACATCAACACCCTATATCAGGTGTGCATAATTATTAGGCAACTTCCTTTCCTTTGGCAAAATGGGTCAAAAGAAGGACTTGACAGGCTCAGAAAAGTCAAAAATAGTGAGATATATTGCAGAGGGATGCAGCAGTCTTAAAATAGCCAAGCTTCTGAAGCGTGATCATCGAACAATCAAGCGTTTCATTCAAAATAGTCAACAGGGTCGCAAGAAGCGTGCGGAAAAACCAAGGTGCAAAATAACTGCCCGTGAACTGAGAAAAGTCAAGCGTGCAGCTGCCAAGATGCCACTTGCCACCAGTTTGGCCTTATTTCAGAGCTGCAACATCACTGGAGTGCCCAAAAGCACAAGGTGTGCAATACTCAGAGACATGGCCAAGGTAAGAAAGGCAGAAAGTCGACCACCACTGAACAAGACACACAAGCTGAAACGTCAAGACTGGGCCAAGAAATATCTCAAGACTGATTTTTCTAAGGTTTTATGGACTGATGAAATGAGAGTGAGTCTTGATGGGCCAGATGGATGGGCCCGTGTCTGGATTGGAAAAAGGGCAGAGAGCTCCAGTCCGACTCAGATGCCAGCAAGGTGGAGGTGGAGTACTGGTTTGGGCTGGTATCATCAAAGATGAGCTTGTGGGGCCTTTTCGGGTTGAGGATGGAGTCAAGCTCAACTCCCAGTCCTACTGCCAGTTTCTGGAAGACACCTTCTTGAAGCAGTGGTACAGGAAGAAGTCTGCATCCTTCAAGAAAAACATGATTTCCATGCAGGACAATGCTCCATCACACGCGTCCAAGTACTCCACAGCGTGGCTGGCAAGAAAGGGTATAAAAGAAGAAAATCTAATGATATGGCCTCCTTGTTCACCTGATCTGAACCCCATTGAGGACCTGTGGTCCATCATCAAATGTGCGATTTACAAGGAGGGAAAACAGTACACCTCTCTGAACACCTCACCTCTCTGTCTGGGAGGCTGTGGTTGCTGCTGCACGCAATGTTGATGGTGAACAGATCAAAACACTGACAGAATCCATGGATGGCAGGCTTTTGAGTGTCCTTGCAAAGAAAGGTGGCTATATTGGTCACTGATTTGTTTTTGTTTGGTTTTTGAATGTCAGAAATGTATATTTGTGAATGTTGAGATGTTATATTGGTTTCACTGGTAAAAATAAATAATTGAAATGGGTATAAATTTGTTTTTTGTTAAGTTGCCTAATAATTATGCACAGTAATAGTCACCTGCACACACAGATATCCCCCTAAAATAGCTAAAACTAAAAACTACTTAAAATATTGATACAAAAATATTCAGCTTTGATATTAATGGGTTTTTTGTGTTCAGTGAGAACATGGTTGTTGTTCAATAATAAAATTAATCCTCAAAAATACAACTTGCCTAATAATTCTGCACTCCCTGTATAAACCTAACTCATTTAAACAACTATTGCTTTGTGTTGTTAATGGCACAGTCTCTCTGATACACCTATAATAGTAGTAAGGTTTTCCTCTGTGTACACACATCCTTTCAAATACAATTTGGGCTGTTTTATTTGGGTCACCTTCAATAATTGCTCTTGGTAAATGTTAAGTTTATTGTCCTCCCCAACTGTATGCCCATGTACACAGATGACGGTATAAAGTCTTTCTTGGCCATGTCGCTTTGATCCTAATATAGGCCTATGTTTCTCATATAAACATCCTTTATTCTCATAATAACCCCCCCAAAAAACACATAGAAACAATATACTGCGGAAATTGTCTATTTATTAGCTAAATGTTTGCATTTATATCTGTTAGTTATGAAAGAAGATTGAATGTGGAACTACCGGATTTTCATCATAGAAGATGAGAGTTATGACACATAACAGACATGATCAGAAGCTAATCATCTGTCTGGGAGTCATATCCTAGACCCAATTCTCTTACTTGTACTACACCCAAAAAGTATGTACTGTTTGTGGAGAAATAATCAGGTCTTTAACGGACATGCATCATTTCACTGTTAAAATCCTCATCACAGCATATTGGGAAGTAGCAATAGTGCTTTTTGGATCTCATAATTTCATGTAAAATGAATAGAAATTGGTGAGAAAAAAAATGAATAGAACCTGGTAAGATTTTGCATGTTTGATGTGCATTTTTGACAGAAAAAAAAATCCTGTCATTGTTAATCAGGTCCCCCGCTCACTGAATGGACGCCCAAAGCAAAATTGTATTGTTGCTGTCTGAGCTGATTAACAGTGGGAGTCTGGACACCGTAGTGGTTCATTTATTTCAAATACTGCACCAAGGGAGAACGACCAATTGAAAGTCTTTCATTCTGGTGCTTCTACACGGCCCACTGAAGTGCAGTTTCACTTGAAGCTGTAGTCACAAACAATGACAGCAGAACAGAGAGCAAATCTCTGCTTGCATGACAAAAACTGAACAAAGAAAAACTAATTTGGAAAGAGTTTTGAGACCAATTACTTCATTTTTTTAACTAATTAAAATCCCCTTAAATTTGTAATCTTTTTTTTTTTTTTTACTAAAATATAGTTATTTTTGCTCACAAACTGTTTGTTTGATTAAATAAAAAAAGACAAAAAAACATACATGACGAGGTACAGAGCATCTATTTCATGCTGAGCACAAGGCGATTTTTACGGTTGCTTTAAGTTGAAGAACATTCAACTTTAGGTAAAACACATCCCTTTTTACCCAATCACAGTGGAGGAGGGGCGGGACAAATACAATACGACCAATCGCCACATTCTGCTTGTACAACGTCAACAAATGATAAGCATAATAACGGAACAAAATAATTTAACAAGAGCCAGAGCAAATATTTAAAATTGTATCAATATTTTTTATATAGAAACAATACAGCAAACTGTTAAATGAGATACTAGTAACACTTCCGTGGATATTGCATCTCATAGTTGAAAAAAAAAAAAATCTGCACTGCCAAAGTTGAATAATTCATTCAGTAATGAAGCACCGCAATATATTGTCCCACAACGGTTTCATTGTGGTTTCATTTGGAATTTTCCATTGGAATTAATAAATATAAGACAATAACTGGGGGCAAAAATGCCTCTGCATTGCTTAAGCATTCTAACCATAGAGTAAAAGGCTTCACCACAGAGTGAATAACACATACAAGCTCAATGCACGTTTTTGAAAAGTAAGATTGGATAAAGTCAGCATATTATTAAAACAACAACTACAATATTATCGATTACACATATCGCAAACCCCTACTGTACAAAAACGTAGAACAAGTTTTATTTTCAACCAATTTAAAACCTCATCTCAAATGTAATCCCTGGCAGAAATGAATACACGTTTAAGACATTTTAATGGCCTCAAATGTCTTTTTAATTATCCAGTGAAACCCTGATATGGTGGGATCTTTTGGAGCTCTTTAGGGTTTCATGACAAAGCAGTAACTTTACCTTGCATTGTGGCTGTAACTTGTTCCTCATTGTCATCATTAACAGCATCTGGTAAATCCTTAGGACTATTTGCTGAAGTCTGTAGATATATATATTTTTAATTATGTTCTCTTATAAGAATGACTAGTGACTTCTTTAAGGGGAAGAAAAACAAAACTTTACCTCCAGGCTAGCTTCATCCTTCACTGATGTCGGTCCACCTTGGGTTCTTCTTTTCGACCTTTTCAGTTTTTCCTGGTCTGCGCTAGTTGACATGTCCCCTTGAAGACAACAACAACAACAAAACATGCAAATCTCTCATTTTTTATAAAACTGGGTTTCTACAGGTTTTATGACAGTAAATAAAATGTAAGAAATAAATTGAAAGGCAATACACACAATATATTCTCTATATATAAATGTCTAAGGAGAAACACACTGGGCCTCATTTACGAAACAAACACATGACAAAAAACTGGGCGTACTGTCGTTTCCTTGCAAAACTTGGCATTTCTCAAAATGGGGGTGAGCTGTAGCTAAGATCAAATCTCACATCAGGTTTCAACTTGTATACTCAAGTTTCTGAGTTAACATGAATTACAGCCAGGTAAATCTGGTGGAGAATTGTTGTGAATGGGAGAAATAGTCGATCGACAGTGCATATCCATAAGTATTTCTTATATTAAATGATTAAATAACAGTTTAATTGTTTGTACTTATGAGGCTAACAGGTGTTTTTTGTATAGCAACAAGTTTAATTAAATTATTTCGTCTTCCTGGCCGTGTTACATTTCTTCTGTTGTAAATTTAAGAGGCTTTCTAAAATGTGAATTTATATGGGTGTGATATTTAAATGAGTTTTCAGAAGCCACACACCTAAAATGGGATTGGCAGCATATGAACGTTTGATGAATCACACATGAGCCCCGTCGTAAGAGCATTTCTGCACATGGATACGTGCTGGTTTCCACATTAGATTAATAAAGAAGGCTCAGTTGTATTTGCAGCACTTAAGTCTGTTAATTTTTGATTCATTTTACAAACTTAGCTTCAATCACTCTCAATATATAATATTCAAAAATATAGAACATAGAAATAACTTTAACTGTACCTTCTGATCACACTGCAAAAAGTGTTTTTGTTCCTCAAAATTTTTGTCTTGTTTTTCAAAGCAAATGTCTAACGATTCTTAAATCAAGATGTACTTACTGGATATTTAAAATGAAGTGAATTTATGATTAAAACAGGAAAAAGAAAGTAAAAAAAAAAAAATCAACATAATCCAAAAGGAACATGAAAAAAGGACAACATTTTTTTGCAATGCATGCAACATTTAAAGCCATAACGTTATGAATTTGACTTTCTGCTCTGATTTAAAACCTTCTTAAGGCTTCTTAAACTTGTTAGGGTGAATTAATAGTTTTAAGACTTGTTCAGAAACCCTAAAAGTTTAAGTTTATTTTAAAAAGTAAAATAAAAATTTGTATTAAAACAACAACTAATAAATTCACCATGGTATGCAAATGTGTGCTTTAAAAGGCGATACTTCTGGATGAATCCCACATTACAGAGATGACACCAGAATGGCCTCTCACCTGTATGGAAATAAAAAAATAGAGGCATCAGAATGAGTATAAATGATGAACCTGGCTCTTGCTGTGACTAGCTTGCTTCGAGTTGCAATATTAGATCATGTGTGTTAAAGAGGGTTTTGTGCACTGACCTGTGTGAGTGTATTCATGTCTGCGCAGCGTGTAGGAGCTGCACAAAATTGCGCTGCAGTGCTGGCAGACATGCATTTTCGAACTGGGCCTCTCTCCTTCACCAAGCAAGTCATAATCCATGGTCAGTGACTATACGAATGAGAAGAAAACAGAAAACCACTGCTTAGTCTTTGAAAGTACCATCGAAAGTACTGCTAGAGACATTTCATTCACGATACATTTACATTCAGACAAGAGGAAGTAGAGTTATTGTACTCTCTGTGCGCACTGTTTACAGTGTTTTAAGTCCTGCATAGAATTAATACTTGTTGCAACATCTAAGTGTAGCGATGAACAATGAACAATTAAATAATGAATAAGATGAATTAAGTTGTACGCACATACCTTTAAATAAAAAAAAAAAGCACAAACCTGTATTCAGATTTCAGGAGTACTTTGACATTTGCCATAGTCCTGTAAGCTTTACACTATATTGTAAATGACATCTCAACTAACACTGGGGTAAAATGCGTCAAGAGTGGAGACACATTGTCTACGCTGGGCGGAGTTGCTCCTAGTTTTAGTTGGTGCAACAGATGTGAATATTTATTGGAAGGCTGGACGTAGCTAAGCCCAGCAAAGAGTTTATATCAAACTTTTTTAGCTGGTGCAACCAGCCTCTGGTTTTTTCCACATACCAGAATTAAACAAATAACTGTAAAAATATTTAAAATATCCTTTAATGAAGAAAATCTAATAATAGTATAAAATGAAGTAAATGTGACAACAATCTAACAATGAAATTTACCTCATTTTTAACACGCGAGCGCCTCTTCCTCTTCCTTCCTGATCCACAGGTTTGGGCTTTAACATAGTCCTTGGAAACAGTTTGGCTGCTGTGTGGTTGACTGAAATAATCACATGGATTTCTGAGAATGTCGTTTTGGTGAAATTTGATGGAGCAGGTGTCTGATGTTGCCATCATTGTCCTTTCTTGATCAACATCACTTATTTGTTCATACTTACAGTCGGTTGATTCTTGACCAGGGCTTGGATTGCTAGAATTATCCAACTTAAAATCATAGCTGACTTCATTTTCAGGAGAATGTTTGAATTGTACATTAGCACCCTCTGTCTGCCATTCATTTCTAACCCCCTCATTTGGACTTGAGAAATCTGGTTGCCCTAAACTGAATGTGACATCTTGATGGGAAGAACTTCCTTGCTCATTATACAAATGTAGCTGCTCAGTTTCATAGGTGGTACTTAGGCAATGAAATCCTGATGGTTCTAGATTAGCATCAATCTCTTCCGGGCTCCAGGGGGAAGTAAGTGTGGGAGTTGAAGGAACAGGCCCAGCATTGGGAAGAATTTCACCATAGTCATCCTCAGCGCTGTCAAGTGATTTGCCCTTGCACTGCTCTAAATGCGTAGCAAAGGTCTTTTTGTTAAATAACCCTAAACAGTAGATGCAATAAACACTATCATCAAATAAACTGTCTGATCCAAACATCCCAAATGGTTTTAAATCCTCTTTACTATTTTTATCCACATTTGTGCTGTGTAGAACATTTCCCTTAGTTTGAAGGAGGTTCAATATATGTTTCCTTTCTTGTGAGCTCTTGTTAAAGGTAAGAGCTTTTGCCACCTCTGGCTCATTAGGATGAACTGACTGAAGGTGATCCATCATTCTATAATGTGGTTGCTTGCAGTAACAGCAGTGATGTATCTTGAATAAGTCTTCCGTGGAATTGCTTTGGCATTCAGGACCCTGTTGTTGCAAAAGAAACAATAATGAACTAGATGAGTAAAGTTTATAAACAAACTTTGAAGTTGGCTTAAAAAAAGCCTTGCCTGAAAGTTTAAAGTTGTAAAAGCTTCAAGCTTGAAACATTTGTTGCCATCAATTATCATGTTGTAAGCATATTCTAACATTGTGGTAGAAGCGATTAACATGACACTGATATGATTTAACATGTTTTTAGCATGAATTAGCATATTCCTAACATGTTGTTAGCAGGATTTAACATGAAATAGCATGTTACTAACATGAATGAACAAGTCGCTAGCAGGATTTTAAATGTATTAGCATGTCGCTAACATGATTTACCATTAATTAACGTTGCTAACATGATTAAACATTAATTAGCATGTCGCTAGCATGATTTACCATGAATTAGCAGGTCGTTAACATGATTTAGTATGAATTAATATGAACTAGAATGCCGCTAGCATGAATTAGAATGTCATTAGCATGATTTAACATGAATTAACAAGTTTACTAGCATGTACTAGGTTAATTGCTAGACTTTGTTGATGATAGAGGCAGAGTGGATGAAGCTTAAATACTCTATTACAGTTAATTATGGGGGGGTATGAAAAAACATATGGAACTTTTATGATTTCGATCTTTTTTCTTTTCTTTTTTACCATAAGTCAGAACAGGTCTGAGGTCTGAGCTGAGTTTGGTGGTTATAACTTTATTAAAGCTCCAGGAGTTTATGCAGTCTAAAATTTGGCTCAGAAGAAAAATAATAAGTTTATATAGTAGATCAATAAGTTGGATTTCTCAAGCCAACTTAATAAATGGATTAAAAGAGCACAATAAATTCAAGTAATCAAATAATTCAAAATGCTTTGCATGGTCAGTTGTTGCATATTGGCACACAAGATACGACATTTTTGTTACACCTAAAATATACAGCACAAATAAAAGAAAAAAAGTAAGAAACAAAACCTTTATTGCAAAAAAAAATACTATTCAATAGAAAAGCAAACAACCTGAGAATGAGAACGTGGACAACTTTTCTTTGACTCTTCTTGTAGATGGATCTGGTAGTCTTGTTTGAAGGCTGATCTGGTAGATTCCAAACGAGGATGATTTATTGCAGCACATTGGATCTAAAACAGGTAGATTTCAGGATTCTACATCAAGGTTGTTTTGAGCTGTGCTGCAGTCAATTTTAGAGACAAGAGGCCCATCCACTTTTGGATCACTGGTTTGAGGCAGAACTCCGGCAAGAGTCAAGATTAGGCTTCCTGATCAAAAATCTTCTGTGCTAAACTGTTATGAGTGTATAGCACAGGAGGGAAACCTGACTCTAGAGTATGGTTCTCCTTTGCTTCAAATAGCCAAGGGTCTAGAATAGGGTGATCCTTTGAATCTGAGAGATTAGATAAAGGAGCTGGATTTGCCCATTCTGCAAAAACTTGGAGTTAGTTGGAGTTCCTGTTGGGCTTACACATCAGGGCATGTTCACAAATTTTGTTCCATCGATGAAATTCTAGCAAAAAAAAATGTTGTGAACAACATCTGCTTCACAATCCATTTCAGTCTCCAGGTTGCTTGATTTTTTAACTGCAAAACTATTAAAAGACTCCTTTCTTTACAGTCTTACCACTTCAGGTTCTCTTGTGTGGTTACACTTTAAATGCCGTTCTGTCTTCCCACAAAACCGACAATATAGTGCTTGCTTTAATTTTATTGTGCAGTCTTGCTACAACTTTCAGGAGGTTTAACGGGTAACGAAAGAGTTTGAGAACACTCAGAATTCAACAGACTTTTAAAAAATTACTGATTTCCACATTTTGTACAGAAAGTTCATTCTTCCCTGAGACTTCAGAGTTGTCAGTTGAATTGCCCAGAACCGATTGTGACATCTGACATTAAGAAATCTTGTAAAGAAAACAGTATACAATTAAAAACAAATAGAGATGCATTTACATTTCTCTTTACAGTTCCACAGACTACTTAAGTACACATTTACTTTTGAGTCCGCATTGACTTTTCAATCTGGTACTATTGCATACCTGGTTGCTCGCACTGTTTCATATTTTTTCTCTCATGGCCACTGACAATCTCCATGTCTAGCAGTTTCTTGTCAACATTAACTTCTGACAGAGATGTCTGCCCTGCAAATGCCATAGCAGATGTTTGACATGATATCTCCTCCATCGAGCTGATGGGGTTGTCCTCTGTTTGTCTGACGGTAACAGAGGTCATCTGGTCTCTGGTGAGTGGGTCATTTGAGATACTCTGATCATTTCCTTCACTTATTACAACCTCAACATCAGTATGTTCTGAAGCACCATCAATAGCTTTGGCATGAACACGTGTGGACTCAAAGTCATTGATGGACTCTGGAGCTGGAAAATTAGAGTCGCTGGAAGGATTTTCGGCATCCTCATCAAATTGTTCATTTTGAATGCTAGGCACTGAGGCAGTTCTCTTATCATCTAAACCTTTGGAAGAATTCAACACATCTTCATCAACATTGTCTTCAGCATCTGAGAGGACAACACATACTAGTTCTGAGACAATTTTCTTCTGCAAGGCAGCAGAACTAGTTTCCTTGAACAAAGACCGTAAATCACTAGTCGGTGGCATGACAGTTAATTTCATGTTATTACAATCACACTTCATTCTTCCACATTCAGATGGATCATGTTCAGCAGTACCTGCGTTTGACTGCTCTAGTTCGTCATCAATTATTATCACTTGGTTATTATGTACCTGGTTTATGGCTGTTTTCTCAGAAACACAAGGAAAATAATCACTGTCCTCTTTTTGTTGACTCTCTATGTTATTTCTCTCACAAGATTCAACTGCCAGTTGGCCCCTAAAGTTATCAAGCTCTACATTCAATCGAGAATCACACTGTGGAGATCCAACCTCTACAGAGAATATTTCTGACAAAGGAATAACACTATGGTATATTTCAGGCTTGTTCTGGGCGCCGCGTGCTGAGCATTCCACTGGCAGTACGCAAAGATCGGAATCCACCATTTCATCTTCTACAGCATCCATTATTTCATCCCCAACCAACACTGAGCATGAGGTTTCTTCACGATCACAGCCAATTCTTTCAGAATGGCCTGATTTTAAGTCCCTAGACACTGAGCTCCAGTACTTGCATTCAGTCATAATTGGTTCTAGAACAATTCTTGGCTGCAAACTGCACCGGCTCAGGACATCATCGGATAGCACAGGTTTGGTTTTTTGATTATTCTTATTGCAGGTGGAGGTCTGCTCCATAGCTGTTTGAGGTAGAAGCCCGAGGCTGCCAGTATAGTCCTCCATTACAGTGGTCTCAGTGCCGCTTGCGAGAGCTCCAGACACTGCATGGGTTTTACTGCTGCTCCGATGTGCAGATCGGTCCTCATTCTCCATTTCTTCTGTAGATTCTTCAGACTTGTCACTGTTGTTCCCTGGAGGCTGTATTGGGGGAAACCGACAATCAACTATTCTCATAATGACTTGAACAACAGCCCATTGTTTCAACATGACTTAGGATTCACTGTACAAACAATTCCTCATTTTTTCTTGAAGAAATGAAACTGGAAGAATCTAGCAATCAAAATGAGTATTGCATAGTCTCTCCTACCTCCTGATTATGGATTTTCGGGGGTGGGCCCTTTTTTGGGTCACCATAAAAATGATCCTTGCGCTGCCGATAGGAGTATGGCGTCTCACCACTATGAATCTGCATGTGCATCAATAGTCGCATTTCCCTAGCAAAAACTTTGCCACAAAATGGGCAGGGTAGTGGCCCTTGACCTCGGGTTTTGCCTTTCCGTAACTCTTTGTTTGGGGATCCTTGCGGTGTCTGAAGGGGTACGGAAAAAAAAAGATTTTAATACATTAATCTATGAAATGAGTGCCTTCACCAAAAATTATTTATAAAATAGGAAAGTAGTAAGAGTTCCTTTCAAAAGACATTATTAGCCTTGCAGGTGCTTATTAGGTTCCTGGATGTCTTCTGGTTCCATTGATTTAAAGAGTTTAAGGATCCTTAGCATTAGAACAAATATCTGATATGCTTGAGTGATTTAAAACTAAGAAATGTAAAGACGAATTTGGATCATTCTTCAGGTTTTTGTAAAAGACACATACCGTATTTGGGTTGTGATTACTTGTTGACGTCTTTTCAAGCCTCCCTTTGTCCTCCTCTTCCCATCTTGTTCCTGCTTGTTCCATAAGTTTATCTTCCCTTAGAGCTGGTTCTTCTTTCCTTCCACCCTGAAACCTACGTCCCACGTGTTTCTTGAAATGCCTCTTCATCCTCCATTCAACAACAAACTCTTTGCCACATGTTTTGCACGGAAATATCCTCTTCGGTTCTGTAGTAACTGATGTTTCTCCGTCTCGGTCTGAAGTATCCTCCTTTGATTGCTCAGGGGCGCACTTAGATTCCTCTGTGCCCCTTTTAAGAAGATATGCACTTTGTTCTGCCTCATCTGTAGTGATTTTGGGCACGGCAACAACCAGGATAGATTCCCTTGATGGACTTGGTTTATCATAGATCGTTTTTGAGCCTTCATTTTTTTGTCTCAATTCCTTAGTGACTTCCTGTGTCTCAGTTGTGCGCTTACACAATTGCTTACCAATCAATAAAAAAGGAGCGTGGGTTATTATACAGAAATAAAAGTTTTAAAAATTATCAGTGTCTCAGCAAGTATATAGTAACAACTTCATATTCAATTACAAATCTGAAAACCAACCTGAGTATAACCAGCAACAACCAGATTGGACTCATCACTCGATTGACTTGGTTTATCGTTGACTTTTTTAGATTCTTCATTTTTTTGTTTCAACTCCTTAGTGACTCCCTGTGTCTCAGTTGTGCGCTTACGCAATTGCTTATCAACCAATAAAAAAAAAGGAGCGTGGTTTATTATACAGAACTAAAAGTTAAAAAAATTATCAGTCTCAGCAAGTATATAGTAACATCTTCATATTCAATGACAAATCTGAAAACCAACCTGAGTATAACCAGCAACAACCAGATTGGACTCATCACTCGATTGACTTGGTTTATCGTTGATCTTTTTTGTTTCTTTATTTTTTTGTTTCGACTCCTCAGTGACTCTCCGTTTCACAGTTGTGCGCTTACACAACTGCGTATCGATCAGTGCAAAGGAGTGTGGGTTATTACAATTTAAATACAAGTTAAAAAAAAAAGATCAGTGTCTTAGAACGTATATAGTAACATCTACATATGTAATTACAAATCTGAAAACCAACCTGGTTGTAAGGCCGCTGTGATCTTATGCTGAGCCGGCTATTGTCAAGAAAAATTTCAAACTGACTACGCTTCTTCCTCTTTACTTTCCTGTGTTGAGAGCGAATGTGCGGCTGCAGCCATCCTTCACGGATAAACACTTTATCACAATGTGGGCAGGCAAACGTTTTCTTTACCTCTTGCAAATACTGTACTTCTGTAGTCTTAGGTACAGGCTCCATAGTTTCTTCTGTAGCTGGCTATGAGAAATACAAATATCAAAACTTAATAGAAAAACTTTTGAATTGATCACATATCCAGACCAAAATGATGCATTGTGTGAATAGGTACCTCAGTCTGGATTGGCATCTTAAGAGTTTTGGGTAATAAACCCCTTTTGGTCTTATGGGACTTCATGTGGAAACGCAACCTGGATTCAAAAGCGAAGACTCTGTCACACTTCGGACAACGGAACTCACTTTTGCCAGCATCTTTGGCCTTCTTCGCTGCATCATTTTTTCTTTGCCTCTGAAAGAAACGCAAGTCCAATTGACAATGAGAGGAGCAGGGAAAGGCATATGCAATGAGCTCCAAGTGTAATATGCCCTGGTTGTGAAAGTGAATGAACGTCTGTATGTTTTACAGACATCATACAAGGTAACAGCCTATTTATACATCTAGGACCACGTGGGGCATTTAAAATCTACAGGACAAAATGTTCCAAAATGTCATGGCATTTCAATGTAAAATAAATTAGTATAGTAAACCAGCAAACCACCCGCAGAAATGACTCAAATGACTGAAAAGCTATTAATTTAAAAACATTTTTATTAAAACCACTGCATTATAACTGCACTGTATATATACACACAAATGTAACATACAATTTTTTTTAAAGGTTCTATTTTGCATATACATATTTACAAATTTCCATTGGATGGTTCTTCTGCCATCAAAACCTTCATTATCCCACTTTTTCCTTCTTCAACGTGTTCTTCTGGCTCAAAATGCTCCAATTTAATCTGAGTTGTATTGATCATCATATTAACTGGTCGGCGGTACCCTTTTGCCTCTAAATAGGCATGTTGATGGTTTATTCTAAGATGAGACCACAAATTAGAAGTGTTCTTCTGAGAAGCTTTGCTGGACCCCTGGCTTACTCTGGCTGAACACTGATGACAGACGACTTCACCATATGCATCTTTTGAGAAGTAGTCCCAAACTTTGCTAAAACAGCGGTTTGATGCAAATGTCATCTGTGAAGAGAAAAATGCATAAGCTTCGTGCTACACTTTAGCTGTGACTCTTATTTGCATTAAGTTAATTATAAAATATAATAAAACATATAGAATGCATTTAGTTGTAGATTTGGCTTTAATTACTTAATTGCAGGAGAAACAAATTAACATTATCTAATCATTTAATAATAATTGACTTAATAGTAACAACAATAATTAAATAATAAAGTTAACCAACAGTATTTTCTTAATTAATACTATTACTATATGTCCCCGAAGGTTTACGCCATTTGACTTTTTTTTAACATTTCATTTTTTAAGCATTGCATGATGTAATAAAAAAACCTTTTTTAATAAAATCTGTACAGTAGCATGGATTGGTCAATGATAAACAAATGGCAGTTGAAATTCTACATGTCACAGCTTGATCCATCGTATCATTCAATTACTTCTATAATAAGCCAATGTTTTCAGATACATTTAAAGTCCCCCTGCAGTGAAAATCAAGTTTATATATAGTTTATATGTCTATGTGGTGTTTGTAATATGTACTTTCTCCTTAAATCTCCAGTGGTCTATAGACAGTTTTAAAAAAATGTTTTGAAATTGCCATTTCATCTTACATCACAAACAACTGCAACGATTACGCGCGTGAAAATTGTGCAATAATGTAGTTTGTTGGTATGTATAACATGCAGAAACATTTATGAGTGTCAAGTATCACAGATCTGCCAGCTGCTGATGTGAAATCTTTAAGATAACAGATTTATTAGGTTTATTCAATAATATATTATGCTAAATCAATAAAAGCCCTGATATTTGGACTGGGAAAAGATTAATTATCAGATTCAAGAGAGTGATCATCACAGTGAAGGAGCTCAGAGTAGTTTTGAAGAAACTACATGGTAGTGTTGTCAAAAATTTCTATATTTTGATACATATAGAGACTGAAATATCTGGTACTGACAGATACTGAGTTTATGCAGTATTAATACACAAATATCAGGTGCATAATCTCCTCTCCTCTTCAACTTCCTCATGTTGTTGTTTCAGTTTCAGAGCCTGAATGTCAGTGCAGAATTGCAGATTTGAAATCATATTTCTATGACACATTTAATGGCAAATGTGGAGCATTAAACAACCGCATCATGTAATCGCAGAAAACTGTACATGATTTCTTAAATATACCAATGAACTGCCTCTGCTCTCACTTTAATGGTATAACTCATTTCTATAGACTGTAAATACAAAAGCCTGTACTGATAAATTCACTTCCCTCAGTATTTCCTTCTTTTCATGTGGTAGACTACTAACAGTGTACTAGTAGAAGGCTAATAAAATGGCTACTACTACAATTTCTGATATTGCTGAATTTGAAAATACAGTAGAAGTGTTTTTTGGGGATTAAGTTCATTTTCATGGCAAAGAGGGACTTTGCAATTACTCTGTTCACTCTTCATAACATTCTAGAGTATATGCATATTGTCATCATAAAAACCGAGGCAGCAGACTACGTGAAAATTAATATGTGACATTCTCAAAGCTTTTGGCCATGGCTATACATTAAAAACTTGATTTTCACCACAGGAGGACTTAAAAAAAACAAAAAAACAAACATCTTAGGTACCATAGCAGACGCAAACATTAGTTAGAATGAACAGCATGTGTTTCGAGCCACATACCAGCTCTTGTTTTCATAAATGTCGTTTTTTTGCCTCAGACTCACCGTTTAAACTGCATCCGCTTCAGTAGTTTCTTTCTTGTTCTCTTCGTAGATTGGAAGTAGCTGTACAAATGTGTTCAGTTCATCCTAAGATAAGTGCTTACTATCTTAGTATTCATTGAACTACTATGGAGAGGTCATTTTCAAACACTTTGGTGCCAATTTCAGACAATAAAATCAGTTAACTCCTCAAAGGAAATAGGGAAAATTGATATATTGTACAAACCAATTAATCGGCCAGTATTTGCCTATTTTGAGATAATAGGAGTCGGCCAATAACCATGAAATTCCAACTTCTATTTACAATTTTTTTGTGAATTAAGTAAATGTTGTGTCCCGGTAAAATAAATGTTCTTTTCATTTCAGCAAGTTTGTGCACATTTGCCACCATTAAATATCAGTGACCCTACTTTCTAGGTACCTTTCTTGGCCATTAAAAAACCCATTTTGGTCAACCACTGCTTTGAAACTTATTATACGTTTTACAGCAGATTTAAATTTCAGTGATCAGTCACATAAGGTTTACAAAGGCCAAGTCTGTAACGACACATCACGCCAACATTCAGTACAGTGGTTGATTGATGGCTTTTTCAGTGACGGATTTATTAATCTCTAATATTTGTTTACATCCTTGATAGGGCTTATGATTGAAGGAAAGACCATGTATTTCTATGTATTCATATCTACACAATATTTTCTTACACAAGAGAACATGAAGTGCAGTACCTTGGGTGGTTTCAGCTTCAAATCCATTTTCGCATCAGTTCCAGATTGTGCTTGTTTGGGAAGGTTGACGAGAGCTTTGACCATGTGGGTCTTCATGTGCATGGCTAACTGGCAGGGCCGAGCGAACACCCGGTCAGGGCAATGAGGGCAATGACACTGCATCGGGTTTACTGCTCTTTTTTTCTTGCGTTGATGACACACCGGAGCGGTAGCTCTGTTTTCCGGTTCTTTATCACTGCTAGTGTGGTCGCTCTCGGTAGACTGGCCACCTGCTCTTTCTTCTTGTTCAGGTGCAGCAATTGCTAGTCGTTCAAGTGATGCGCTACTCCTGTTGGTCTGCTCAGAGCAATCTGATAGATCAACCACAATTTCTCGTGACAGCTGCGAGTGAGAGAATAACAAGCTGTTTTCCACAAGACATTAAATTAGAAATTATGATTTACTTTTAGTGTTCTGTATATTATGAATGATGTTTTAAAAGTCTATATTAAACAAAATCTGGAATTAAAATTCCATACTATTTTGTCAAAATAAGTTCAAAATAAAACACTAAAATGAACTAAAATGTAATTTTAAATATGAAAAATAAAGTAGCTTTTGTTCATTTTCTATTACATTTGCTAAACTTACATTTAACAGCGTTATTAAAATTAACTATGTGAGCATTAGAAGGTAAGGTAATCTTATAGGTAATAGAGGAAGTGAGCATGTACAAACAAATATAGAATACAGTTGTATAATAATAAATTGCGTATGAGATCAACTAACTGATATGGTCCTGTTATAACCTACCCTAGTGAATTTTATTTTAAATGCCAAATCCCATTTGAAAAATTTTACCACTTAAAATTTCAATATTTTGATACCATAAATAATGGTATACAAAATACTCAAAATAACATATTTCAAAATGAATCGATGCATTCAAAGTGAAAAATGAATGGTGGATCAAAATAAAGAGTAGTTTCTGATCTGACCGTGTTGATGTTTACCTGAGAGAGGTTGTGCAGATTCCTCTTTTTCTTATTATCACCATAGAAGAACGCTTTGCGCCGGCGGTACTTGTATGGCCTCTCGGTGGAATGGATCCTCATATGAATCATCAGCCTCTGTTCCCTTCCGAAGACTTTACCACAGTCTGGACAGGCAAAGGACATCCTCTGCCTTCGGTTTCGCCCTCTCCAGTGCCTGACCCTGGTGTTACCCGAAGTTGGATCAAAGTCCAGTGGAGCCATATAACTTTGGGCAGAGTCCCAGGTCATACCACCTCCCATGCTATAGGAAATACCAGTGCTTGTCCCAGCAACGTCAGCTCCCTGATCCACGCTTTGAGGTAATGCGGCGGCGTTGTACAGGGGGTGATCCGTCGTCTCCGTTTTGATTACAAGCGCTTCTGACTCTTGCTCAAATACAAAGTTGACAGCGCAGTCATCTTGCCGGGATGGACTGGAATCATCTGGAGTGGAAAGCAAAATAGGTTCTAATGGGCTTGAGAATTTAAAGAAACCAAACAGCAACCATTTGCGGTTTTAGTGCGATTTCAGTTTCCAACCTATGAAACTAAATAGCTGTGGGTGTACTGTGTTGATTTAAGCCACACACAAACAATGCAAGTTAATGGTATTTTGTTTCTTGACTAGAGATGTTGTGTCCCGAAGGACTCTAGAGCCCTCTCTCTGTTCTGCGCGCCCCTGAATGTTTTGGGACGAAAAAAAACAGACATAAAAAAAACACAGATCAATGTTTTCTCGGCCTAATGCAGCTGCAAGCAATCTCATGACTGTGATGGTAATATTTACACTCCCTGCATTAATCATGCATGAGCAAGTACAGAAGCTGAATGCAAGCAGATAATCGCACCAAAACAAGTCCACGGTAAAGTAAAGCATAGTCCGAAAAGCACAGAACTATGTAGTAACTAGCCTAACTACTAGCACGCAAAGCTGTCGGCCATTTTTTCCATTAAAAACTACATTAATCCCGGTCTGTCGTCTCACCTGGCCAGTCAGTTGGATTTGCCCCCTCCATCCATCGGAGCCTCCGCCTCAGCACCTCGTTTTCTTTGCGCGCCCGGATCGTCTCCTCCTCGTACTCCAGCACCGTCCCGCCGACCATCTCCATGATCTGCTCCACCGCGGCCATCAGACGCTCGTTCAGCGCGCGGTGCAGCAGCTGCAGCTTCGTCATTATGGATGCTTCACCTTTGCAATTCAGCAGCAAAGAGAGACCACTGAAACAGCGAACTATCCTCGTTGCAAGAACAGTTTGCTTTTCGCCTCCAGTTTCCAAATCGCAAAGAAGGCAGCAGGAAACAACTGACTGCCACCTACCGCTCAGGAGAACCGCTACCGTTCAGCTGCAGAGCAGAAGGCCATGATGCAAACTCTTGAACGCTTAACAGGTCAACACAAAACCGTAGTAAACGCCTATCTTTTTACGTTTGGGTTTTGACAAAAGTAAAATTACAAGTTGGAGTCTGTGGCGAAATGTGTCACAAGTCACGTGTGAAGGAGGCTAGGTCAGGGGTCTGGGGACCTAAAGGGGGCGCTAGAAATAAATAAATATTGTAAATAAGAAAAACAAAATGCATTTTCCCAATTACTGTTCTTTAGTGATGAGATTAATGGCTCTTTAGTTTATATTTTATGTTTCTCTTCAGGTTTATATATCTATAGTGGGTAAAAAAGGATACAGATTACTTAATAGGAATTATTTTCTAGATTACATTTTTTACTTTATAAACTTATTTATAGTTAAGAAAGGGTTTCTCACAAAGGAAATGTGCATCAAAAAGTTTGAAAACCCCAGACTAAAGAAACACTGCTTCTTTAGCAAATATTTTTCTATAGCAATTAGTTTCAGTTACGGACAAGTGATTACGTATCTTTCTCTCTTATTTTTAAATCTACATATTACAACAAAAATAGTGTTGAAAGTATTGCTGTGCTTGTGGTGGCACTGCATAAGACGAACCTCCACAGATTGTGCCCTGAAAATTATCTTTACATTGAATAATTTAGCAGACATTTAATGATTTCAAAAAAATCCATATTCTCTTGATAATATTCATTAAAATGAGTAGGGTAGCTACTAGGATAGAGAGCCTTAGCGGGGTCCCATCATCAAACCTGCATTCAAGACAATGTATGCAGGTTGTCACCCCTAATGACAGCACTGCAAAAATGAACCGTGATGGTAACCTCAGTCTCCACTGAAAGACTAGTGACTGGAATTATCATTACTGCTTTAAATCTGAGGTAATTTGGTATGAGTCACTACTGCAGTCAAAAAAATAATTAACAGAAATACTCTGAAAGAACATTAATTTAATAGTTTTACAATAGTAACAATTACTCTAGTAACTACGGTATCTACGTGGTTAACCGTTTACATGAAATTTACATTGATGGACCATTTGCATAAATTATTAGCTGTGCAAAATTATGGAAGATATGATAGAACCTCATTGAACCTGGGAGGAATCTGTTGTATTGCCTACTACACAGGGACAGAAAGACAAGACAATGAAAGATGAATTGAATAAATACAAATAGAGTACCAATAAAAACTGAATACATTAACGTACTAAGAAAAAAAAGAAGTGTAATGTAGTATAGGCAACAAACAAATAGCTAGACAATTATAGAACATTTGTGACATGAATACAGCATAATTATCATACTAACAGTAAAATCATAATTTTAAATGCATTTAATGCAATTTTAGTAACTGGTGATTCAGTGCTTGAACTGACATGTTGGAGTAAACAATGTGCTAAATGACAAGAATGTAAAACATTTCCAAGATAAGGCAAGATTAACTGTGCATCCCTAGTTATGCACACATACTGTACAGACACACATATAAAATATTATTACAATGGTCATATTAACATTTTCTTCATATACAATAACTGATGTCAAATTAAATTTCATCTAGTTTATTCAAGTGTTTGTCATTACATACAACAAAGTTCCTCATTTACATGTGTTTGACAGTCAGTCAGTTCTTCTGGAAATTCTGCAGTTTAAGTAAATGTTACTGTTCAGTCTACCACATTGATTCATATCCTAATGTACTATTTTATATTTATCTTGCCCTCTCAGTGATTCACGCAGCCATTAAAAAACCTGGAATTTAAAAATTGTGACGTGTAGGCCTGGAAAAATAATGGAAATTAATAAAATATTAAAAGTCATTACTTTCTAGTGAGTATACATTTTTATACCAATGCATTGTTTAAAATTATTTCAGGCTAGATACTGCTCTCTATGAAGTATTTATAATGGTCAGCATCAGTCTGGAAGAAGGGTAACTCAAGGTACTCGGTACAAAATTCTTCCTCAAAGTGGAAAAGCGAAGCCATTCTTAGGGCGTTTTTTGGCTTACTGGAGACATTTGTGTACATATATTTACTGCAACGGTCATAGAAATGTTAGTTAAACAGCATATCGGCCTTTTATGTAACATGGAAGCTTATAATATACTTGATAAAATAATAAATATCCCAATATATCTCATGAAAACAAGCTCTCTATCACAATGACGGGTTCTTTCTTGAGGTGTGCCTACAGCGATCGGTCAACAATAAACCACTGGTCACTCGACAGACAGCTGTTGGTCATCTTCTAGCGTATGAGCTGCTGGTTCTTCATTGAATCTCTGGCACGTGCGTTCATGTCTCCTCATGTTCCCGCTCTGGCTGAAGGTCTTTGAGCACCAGTTACAGCGGTAAGGCCGTTCTCCGGTGTGTGTGCGCATATGCATCCGAAGGTAGTCAAACTTGGAGAAGTTTCTGCCGCACCAGTGGCAGATGAAGGATCTATCGTGTAATTTCTTGTGGAGCTGCAGCTTTGCAAAATCCTTCAACTGCCTTCCACATTTATTACATTTATATGGCCCTTCATAATCCTGATCTTTCGCTGATGACCGCCTAGGTTTGGTGAATCGTGCGCGAAGGCGATCCTTTCGCTGGGGTCTTCTCAACACGGTTGAGGTGTCACTGGCTGTTCTCAGCAGGTGAGTGGGTTCTGAGTCCTGACACGGGCCGGCATGGGCAGGGGTGGTAGTAACTGAAGATGTTATTGTGATGATGGTGTCCTCGGGCTCAATCTTAATCCTCGGTGTTGAGACAGTGGGCAAGGTCACATCCCACATCTCATCCGTACTCGAGCTGTCGAACTGAGGAAAGAGTCGTTGTTCACCTGCATTTTTTTGATGCGCTAACTCTCTGTCCTCTGCCTCTGTCTTACAGACAGAAATGGCATCTAGTATACAAGGCTTCAGTTCACTAGGTGTATCTTGACTCTGGTCATCAGCCTCTGTTTGCTGATCCTCTAGGTCTTCTGATTCGACTGGAGACCTGTACCCACGTGAAGAGAATTCTGTGGGCGAGACTTCATCAGCAGAGACATAGTGGACTTGTCCTGTAAGGTGAAAGCAAGTAAGGATGAAAACGCCATTCTATAGTACAGAGTGTTAGTTCTATGAATAGAATAGTTCTATGTACAGAGTGACCTTTTTGGGTGTGAAACTAAATATTTGTAATGGCTGAATGTTTTATCTCTTTGAAACCTGTTTGACATAGACTGCTGAGTGTCAGAGTTAATAGCGCTATTGAGGAATTACATTTCATATAACAAGCATTCAAAAGCAACACACTTTTCCTTTCATCAAGATGACAAGCACTTACGTGTCATCATATTTTCATTGTTTGAATGATATTACAGTTCAGGTAATTCAACTAATATGTATAGGTAATTTAACAATTCAAAAGCAAAACTGTTCTACATCATTCTCAAATTAAAAGGTTATCCATTCATTTCACCAAAATTATTGCTGTGATTTGTTTAGTAGTCTCAAATTGCATTTGGATATTATAGTTAAAAAAAATTCTTGTCCACACATATAATAATAAGACAGTGTGGAAGTCAAAACATGAAAAAGACATGTGACCTAAATGTCTTTACAACACACAACCATTCAATCAGAACCTGAAAGTGCTTTATTTATTTTTGTAGAAACAATTATACATTTTTCAGGATTTCTGATGAATATTTTTTTTGAAATACACATCTTTGTAACATTACAAGTGTCTGGTCACTTTTGACAAATTTAATGTGTCCGTCCTGAATAAAAGTATTAATTTATTTTAATAGTATTAATTTATATAAAATGTAATCACCTTGAATATTTTGAACTGAAGTGTATATGTTCAGAATATATACATACCTGATTTGTGTAATTTCATTATATCTATTAAATAAAAAAATAAAAACATAGGTGGAATTTCTTTTCAACTCTCTCATTTCATTGGTCTTTGTTGTATCTAGCAATCAAAATACAAAATCATCAAAACCAAACATTTTAATAAAATAGAATTCTAATGGATTGCAAATTCCTGTATATTTCATATATATATATATATATATATATATATATATATATATATATATATATATTATATATATATTATATATATATATGTGTGTGTGTGTGTGTGTGTGTGTTCGGACGATCACATCTTGTGTGTGTTCTCATAACATCTTTCCTATATTTCCTCTCCGTTTGGCCCTGCAGCTGTAGCCACTGTCCTCTCTTCTCCATCTTTCTCTTTTTCTGTATATAAAAGTGTTATTATCTTTAAACAATTAATTGAATATCAATTCAGCACACTATGCTAAAATTATGATATTGTTGTATGACTGTAATTGCTGGATACGACAGAAAAGGGCTTGAACAGTGAGGTGAAACAGAAACAGAAATAGTGGGATATAAATGACGTCTAGGCTTCTGTGTCAATCAGTTTTACTATTAAATTGTCGTTGACGGGAAAGTGTTCCCAGCCTGTGTGTATAAGTGTGAATTTACCGTTTAAATGTGCCCGATTCCTCCTCAGCACATCCCTCAGTTGTTGTTTCAGCTTCGCGTTTTCTGACCGTGTTTGGGCTGCTTCCTTTTGATAGTCCTTCACCGTCGCTTCCACCTCCACCCAAATCTCACGAATGACAATTGACATTCGCTTCATCAGGTTGGAATGTAACTTATCTAATCTTGACATTTTACCGAAGTATAAAATAAAAACAAATTCGATAAACCACGCGAATAAAAGCAACTCACTACACTTGCTATTCTCTTCTTGTTTTATTAGATATAGGCAGACTCGAGATGTGTATTACTGCCACCTACTGTACTGTAGCATGACGAGTAGACATTCACAGGAAGGGAACACTTAATCATCATCACAGTATAACACAAAATCAATTAAACTTCAGGAATATCCATCTGGCCATTTAGGAAGCATAAATGATTGTGAATCAGTTTCATCTACCTTGGTGCAAATGAAAGCGACAAAGCTGGAGAGACAACAGCAAGAAGATAATGATTTTGCAAGTGGTGGCCATGGACAATTGTTCTCTACTTATTCTTCCTGACTGATTTGTCTTTAGTTTTTTGTTTTGTTAGGGTCCTTGTTAGTACCTGCAACCCAAGCATGTTGCACAGACAGTCCTGCTCCTCCAGGATGTCACATCCATACGTGCCATTGCAAGGAGGTTTCAAGAGCATGGAGGAGAAACCGGGAGACAGGTTGTTACACAAGGAGCTGAACAGGGATGCAGAAAGGCAGCAACCCAGCAGCAGGACCGGTATCTGCTCCTTTTTTTGAGGACAAACAGGATGAGCACTACCAGAGACCTACAAAATGACCTCCAGTAGGTGACTAGTGGCCATGTTTCTGACCAAACTGTCAGAGTAGCACCACAGGACTGTCCAGGAGCTACTGATGCCCTGATATAGGTCTGGGAGGAGATCCCTCAGGGCTCCATCAATCATCTCATCACGATTGTGCCCAGATGTTGTTGTGAGTGCATACAGGCATGTGGAGGTCATGCATACAGGCATGTATAAGTCAGTAGTGTCATACACACTACTGACTTATATTATGAGCAGCTGTGATGAATTTCATGAAATTGGATAAGCCTGCAACTTTAGGTTTTTTACAGTGATTTTTAGTATGATTTTGAATCCATCCCTCGGTGTGTTTGATGATTTTGGTTTTCCATGTATGGTTGTCACTCAATTGTGTTATTAACAAATTATCGAATGTACTGTATATAAATAAATATTTTCAAATGTAAGATATTGTATGTTGTATATTGTATATAATGTATCATTCATTCAGCTAGTAGACATGGGCAAAGCCTTAGAAACGAGTGCGGAGGAGGGAATCTATAGTATCATCTTTTGATAAAAATGAGGAGAGGGAGTTCACAAACTCAGTACATTTATTGTCTTCACTGAGCCGGACATCTTTCTAATTTACAGTCATTAGCTCGGACCAACAGGAAGTCAGTTATTTTAGTGTAAATGTGGATTTCTTTTTTTCTTTTTTTGCATTAAATTAAAGTACTCTTCCTAGACCTATGACATGAAATGCATCTAAATTTAAATAATCTTATGGATGTAGCTGTTGTGGTTCATGGTCATAGTAGCACCAACTAGCTGCAGTAAATGTGGTGTTAAAAAATGACTTTGACATACTCCTCCTATATTTGTCTACTTTTAAATGTAGAGTGTCCACCATGCACAGTTTTCCTGTAGCACGACTTGGGTGGCAGTGGTGCTGGGGCTTAGGGCTGTCATCACTGCTTGAAGCTATAGTTATCCTGTTTTCATAGATGTTTAAAACTAAACAATGCCTATGAACAATGCCTCATCTTTGTCATTAGGATACATACCAAAACCCTTTAAGCTGGCTATAATTAAACCGCTTATTAAAACAACACAACTTGATCCTACAGAATTAGTTAATTATAGGCTGATATCGAATCTACCAAAGATTCTAGTAAAGGTAATATCCTCACAACTACTGTATGTTCCCTTGTTGAAAGAAATGGCATCTACAAGGATTTCCAGTCAGGATTTAGACCATATCATAATATTGAGACTGCTCTCGTTATAGTTACAAACAATTTGCTCTTATCATCCGATCATAGTTGTATCTCTCTGTTAGTGTTACTGGATCTTAGTGCTGCATTTGATACTATCAACCACAAAATTCTTTTGATTAGACTAGAAAATTATTTTGGCATTAGTGGAATTGCATTGGCGTGATTCAATTCATACTTATCTAACCGTTATCAGTTTGTAGCAGTAAATGAAGAGATGTCATTCTGACCACAAAGAATACCTCAGGGCTCAGTACTCGGACAGTTGCTTTTCACCCTGTACATGCTACCTTTGGAAGATATCAGTTGGAAGCATGGCATTAGCTTTCATTGTTACGCTGATGATACTAAGCTTTTATATTTTTCTATATTTAAGTACCAATTCACAAAATTAACATATAACTGATTTAAGAAATTTGATGACTAGTAATTTCTTACTACCTAATTCTGAAAAAAACAAATATTCTAATTATTGGACCAAAAAGCTTTGCGTGTAATAACGTAGACTTTTGTCTTACACGCGATGGCTGGTCTGTCAAGTCTTCATCATCAGTTAGAAATCTGGGTGTGCTCTTTGATACCACTCTTTCATTTGAAAGACACATTTCTAGCATCTGTAAAACCGCATTCTTCCATCTTAAAAATGTATCTAAATTACGACAAATACGTTCAATGACATGTGCGGAAAAGTTAGTTCATGCGTTCATGACCTCATGGCTAGATTATTGTAATGTTCTACTGGGTGGCTGCCCTGCACGCTTAATAAACAAACTCCAGCTGATCCAAAATGCACCAGCTCGAGTTCTTGCTAGAACCAGGAAGCATGAGCTTATTAGCCCGGTTCTGTCAACACTTCATTGGCTCCATATTAAACACTGTAAAATCTTGCTAATTATTTTCAAAACATTAAATAGTTTAGCTCCCCAGTTTTTGAGCAAGCTCTGAACACATTATAGTCATTTACAGTTATTGCGATCCCAAAATTCTGGCCAGTTATAATATCTAAAATATCAAAGTCAACTGCTGGCGGTCGATCCTTTTCCTATTTAGCACCTAAACTCTGGAACAGTCTTCCTAGCATTGTTCGGGAAGCAGACACACTCTGTCAGTTTAAATCTAGACTAAAAACACATCTCTTCAACCTGGCATACACATAACACAGTATACATTTCTGCATAAATTAGGTCAGCCAGAACTGGGAACACTTCCCATAACATTTATGCATTTGGCAGATGCTTTTATCCAAAGTGACTTACATTGCATTCAAGGAACACATTGAATCAGTTTTTGCTTTCCCTGGGATCAAACCCATGACTTTGGCGTTGTAAACACCAATGCTCTACTGATTGAGCTACAGGAAAGCCAATAACAACTGATGTACTCGTTACATAATAAAAAGAATGGCATCTACACTGATATTAGTCTCTGTTTATCCCGAGGCTTACCGTAGTCAGCTGGATTCAGGCTGGATCTCGATCAGATGAAGGACCTGCACCTCGACCGGCTCTCTCTGTAAAGCTGTTTTGAAACAATCTCTATTGTAAAAAGCGCTATATAAATAAAGGTGACTTGGCTTGACTTGAAAAAGTAACAAAATTCAGAAACATTATACATTGGCTTTTTACGTTGTTCACTAAAGGTGTTAATCATCATTCAAATCTGGTGACTTTTTTTTTCCAGTACTATTCTGAAAATGTAATGCATTAATGTCTGAACAGTTACACTCTAAACTTTCATGATCCTGGAATATTGCTTACTTGGTTTACATATTAGTTTAGTTATAGGCATTTCATCCTCTCTCATAGGAACTGTGGTTTCTGTCCATTTAATGACTTATCCTTTAATCATAAGATGACTGATTGCACTGCATGTAATCACATCTTTCTATCTCAGGTATTAATTATAGATTCTAAGCGCAGTAGCTCTTATCTAAAACATGTCTGCAGCTGTCTGTCTGTGAAAGAGTTTGTAGTCTGGCTTTGGAACACAAGGACAAACAGAAGTCTCTGCCTTTTTTGTATTTAATCATATGATGGGAAAGGTTGGTTTGCATGTAACATAATAGTATAAAAAGAGGGTTTTAAGGACATACACTTTAATGACATGCATCAAAAGGTTTAATGGGAGGTGGAAGTCGTGGATTACTCCCATCCTTGCTAAGTTCTCAAGTCCTATTACCGTCACAGTCAAACAAGAGGCCTAAAGCTTGCCAAGCAGATAGAGATTGAACCTCTCCCATTTAAATCAGATTTAGCAATTATGCTGTTTGATTAGATTCTGTAATTAAATCCCACAAGGTTAAGCATGCCCTCTCTTTTTGCGTCTCTCTTTTCTTTGTGACATTTAACCTCCAATAGTCTCTCTCAGACTGTTCAGTTCATCCACGAAAAGTATTTGGAATTAAGGGACTAGTTTATCTGCACTGGGTACATTCAAATTAACTGTTAATTTCAGCCTTATTACCTATTTGTTGTAGCATAACCATTTCTCATTATTATCTATGCCGAAAACAGTTGTGCCGCTTATTTTGTGGCAGCAGCGATACATTTTTTAGGATTCTTTGAAAAACAGAAAGTTAAAAAGAACTGCATTTATTTTTATGTTTTGTAACATAATATATGTCTTCACTGTCACTTTTGATCAATTCACTGCACTCTTGTTTGCTGAATAAAAGTATTAATTTCTTTAATTCCCAAAAATCATACCAACCCTAAACTTCATGCACATATGACAGATTAGACATGCAATATGTGAATCATACCAACGTACAAAAAACAGGCAACATTACATATCATAAATCAATCACTGTTAATTCATCTTTCCAAGTTTCCTATATTGTTTTCACTTTTTCCATTTCCCTATAGCTAATAAACTCTAATGGCAGGATCTATCTGTAAATATTGCCGAAATCTCTCTCTTTTATTTATTTATTTATTTATTTTGCAACCCCTGGCCCACCCATCTGTCTGACTGCATATGATTCACTTTTCAACATATTAAACATTTTCTTGTTATGCTCACACAAAACATCATTAAATATAACAAGCGTATTGGCTAAAAGATGCCCTTATGCTTTTTTTGTATCTGTGCCATTCCTTCTTGTTCCCCCCCACCCCTCTTTTTCAGAGAGCGTGTATTCGATCGGCTCCTCCTCTTACCGTCTGTTGCAAAAAACATCCCTTTTTTACTGTGTAATTTCAAAGCCTCTGCTTTAAACCAGTCTGTCTCTGCATTAACCTGACTCGCTCACACACACATTTCTCTCGCCGTCTCCACTCCTCCAGAGCCTTTAAATAATGCATGCTTCTATAAAATTCTAATTAGATAGATCTTTTAAACACACCAGTGAAGTCTGAGCACACGCTTTCTTTCTCCCTGCATCCTGCTGCATCCCAGTCCCTCACTGTCCTCCTCGCCTACCAACCGTTGCCCTGGAAACTGTAACGTCCTGGATACATGTAGAGTATAGAGGGAGCAAGGAAAGAGTGTGTGATCCAACAACAGGCACACAGAATCTCAAATGTGTTTCTTATGACATAATGAGGGTCAGTTTATTCACTGGACTCATTGATGCATAATCAGTGTCGGTACAGAGTAGAATAAGGATACTGCAAGATCTATCAAACGCTTCGGTTCAGATACAGCGTACATCACATATTATTGTTCCAAAGCAATTCATTAAGGCATGCACAGGCAAATCTGCACAAAATTAGGATTATATTAGCAACACGAGTTATCATAATGCCTCTCAAATCAATTCATGTCACAGAGGAATCTTGAGTAGCACAGGTGCTTTCATCAAAATGCTGTTGAATTTGTAAGGGAATGTTTAATAAATGCAAATACAGATTTATTCTTCACACCAAAAATGACTTGTAACCCAGAGAACTGCACTCGGCTGTTGTCTTTCAAATATTTCTTTCAGAATTAGATTATGCAGCATAGGCGATCTGTAATCAATATGTAAACATGCTTGTAAGGTCAAGTTTCAACAAAGCACAAACGGCATACAAAACAAATGGCCTTATTGTACACTGAGATCAAAATCCTTAACAAACAAAAATACTCAAGAGTGAGAAAATTTGTGAAAGCACTGCGTGTTAACAGTCAAGAGTTGCATTACGAACACTGTTCAAATCCATCAAAGAAGTTCAGATTACCAGATGCAATTGAAAGCGGTACAAATATGTACAGACGCATATATACATACACAAATATAAATATATACAAGCAGGTTAAATATGAATAGCTAGGCATAACAATTCAAGAGAACAAAAGTCAAGCTAGCATTCACTGACTGCACGCAGTTGGATCAAATGTGCATGCCACAATCATTCCTATTTGAGTGGTGGGGATGTGAAGTGGCCACAAAAAGACAACTGTAGTTGCCAAGTACTGGTAGTCACCCAAGCCTAGCCCAGTGCGAGACCCCCAAAAATGGAGGTCTCTCGCTTCAGCGTGCTTAATGACATCATACAGCTTGTGATACTGAATAATTTGTGTTAGAAACAGAACATTTACAAAGTGCTACACAGCATAGGCTTTGCCTTGTAAAAAAATAAGAATCCTTGATTTTTGAGACTTAACAAGTTCCCCCCATCTTTGTCCAAAAGCTGTTAACATCAGTGAAACACAATCACGTCCTGCATGCAAAAGACCTGAAGCCATGAAAATGAGGGAAATGTAGAAGAAATCCGAATATGTAGAGATGCACAAAAATTGGGTGTCATATTTGTTATTGTATGTAAATTTATCAGTCAGTTGATATTGGGGGGCTCATTTCCACTATTTTTATATTTATCAATCAGTTGTAATTTTATTGGTAGTAAATATTGGAAAAATATTTGCTGATATTGAATAACTAGTTGTGTATGCTCATTAAATTTGTTTTAGATTTAATTTATCGGTCTGTTGTATTTGATCAAATAGTCAATATTATTTTTGGATTTTAATTGTGGATGCTTATTTCATCTGTTTTTATATTTATAAGTTTTTCATAATCCATTTTGATGGTTAGTCAATGTTGGACATTTTTTATATTTAGTCACGTATGCCAATTTCATGTTTTAAAATTTAATTTATTGGTCGTTTGTATTTAATAGGTCAGTCAATATTGGATATGTTTTGTATATATCGTATGTTTTTCCATACATTCAATATTTAATTGTGCATGCACATTTCCTGTCTTTTAAAATGTAATTAATCAGTTGTTGTATTTAACTTTATTAGACAGTCAATATTGGACAACTTTGCAACTTTAGTTTTACATTTAAATTAGCTCTATCATCTCACTAAAGTAGTCTTTAAAAACATGAATAATTAAATAACATTTCTGAAACGTAAACTTGAGAAGTGCGAAGAATGTAAGAATAGTGAATATAATTTTTTAGCAAAACATTTTGAGCCTACATTTATTTATTTTTAAGTTTTATTCTTTATTTAATTATTTAATTAGCCATATATCAGCTATAACATAAAAACAATTACCAGATTATCGGTATGGACTACAATTTTAATATATGCCTTCTTAAAAATGCATTCATGCTCTTATTTCCCACCTGCCCATCTAAGCTGGAGTCTTGGCAGCGTCTGAAATTTGGCACTGTTGGTGTGAACGAAACTAGGAGTGATTTAGGTATCATTCTGTTGAGTGAAACAAATCATTCCACCAAACAAATAGTTTTTAGCTGTGTAAAATGATTCGTCGTTGCCAAAATGTCCTAGTGTTTCTGCTGAATGTGCTGAAAGACTCTGATTATGTTGTAAACATTACAGTATAAAAACAAGAGTACCATCGTTTTGCCTTCATACTGCTAAAACACAATAATAAATTCTGGATAATGATCTGGACAAGCATAACTGTAAGGAAGAGTGGGGGGCATGTTGGCAAGCGTTACGATATTGGCTTCCTCTTTGTTTCTCACACGCGCGCACACACACACACACACACACACACACACACACACACACACACACACACACACACACACACAAGCAGCCAATCAGAAGTAGTTCACATCTCACTACTGCATTCCCTACATCTCCCCATCTCTGGGGTATCTTTTCATCTGAAGCCACCCCCCCCCCCCATCTCCCTCCTCCTCCGCTCTTCTCTCAAAATACTGCAGCATGGTCTCAATCCCTCCCACTTTCTCTTCACCCTCCTTCTCTCTCTATAGGATTCTCTTAATACATTAATTCATTTGTGTGTTTATGTGCATTAACCTGCATCTTAATATCTGTGCATTGTATGTGAGAATTAAGAACAAAGAGAGAGAATGAAAAATAAAGTGGACCCTGTGCTGTTCTTCCACATCATTCCATTCCATTCCATTCCTTCGAGACAATCATTGTGTCTGATAAATAAATAAAAATCTGTTGATGGATGCCAATACAGAAGGCTTTTCTGCTGTTTTATATACAATCGATTACATTTTAATCTGAGCTTTTCTCTATGGATTCATACTTTGGAGGAAAGAGGGGGTACTAAGCTGATCTTGAGCATAAAACAAATCCTCTGCATCAATTCCCTTTCACTTTTTTCCTCCCTCACATCCTCAAGGGGTGCATGACGAATGACATGAGATCATCTTTGTGGTATCCTCACTGACATCATCTAAAATGAGGAGTTCTTTGTTGAAAAAAACCCACAAAAAAAACATGCGTGCCTTGCAACTTCACTCGTGATCCCGTTGAGTCTCCTTGTTGTTTCTGATAGTTTTGGCATGATAGAGGGTATAGGTAACATCCAGCTTTAAAGTCTTCAGACAGAGTATAAAACAAATGAAAAAGCATTCAGGAGCATTCAGATGTAGAAAGAGGAATGACACATGGAAGAAGAAAATGGTCATCATGTACTGGTTGTTGGGTTTGAAGTTAAGTCACGAATGTCGTGATGGCTGTCAGGTCTTAAGAATTACTGAAAGAGAAGAAGAGGTGTTCAAAGATTGAAGCAAAGTCAATCAATGATGATGATGGCACACATACAAACAATTCAATAGAAAAAAAAAACTCTTACTCAAAGTCTTAAATATCTTCTAGAACAGACACAAGAGGAAATACAATAAAGATTGCTTTATAAAAATATTATGAATTCATTGCAATGAATTTTATTAATGATCTTATTCATTATTATTGAAATATATTGAAATAGCCAGCTTGTGATATTTTTTTAAATAAAGCATAAGCTTAAGTATATGCAGTTGTACTGCATATCAGATACAAAAATTGTATATACACAACCATTCAAAAGTTGGGGTGAGTTAAAAATAAATAAATGCTTTAATCCAGCAAGGATGCATTCAATTGATAAAAATTGACAATTCGATTTTAAATATATGCTGTTTGTTTTTAACTTTCTATTCATCAAAGAATCCTGAAAAAAATTGTAAATGTGGTTTCTTCAAAAATATTAAGCAGCACATTTGTTTCCAACACTGACAATAATAACAAATGTTTCTTGAGCAGTTTATTGGAATGATTTCTGAAGATCACTGTAGACACTGAAGAGTTATGATGCTGAAAATTCAGCTTTGCATCACAGGAATAAATTACATTTTAAGATATATTTAAACAGAAAACAGTTATTTTAAATTGTGATAATATTTCACAATATTACTGTTTTTACACAAATAAATACAGCCTTGGTGAGAAAATAGACTTATTTCAAAACATTTAAGAACTCTTACCAACCCCAAACTTATGAACAGTAGTATATATCATATTTAAACTCCTGAAATGGCAAGAAATTGGATATTAATCTAAACCTTCAAAAATATAATATCAGATGTTTAAATGGGTTACCTGTGAAAAAAACATTAGTTTTAATCTAGTCCCTGAAATGGTCTTAAACTCAGATCCATTAAACACAGGCCCACAATCAAGCTTACCTGTAATCAGATCGAATTAAAATGCTGACGGTCAGCTAAAGCTTCAATCTGACATTGACCTAAATCACAAAGTCAGCTCTAAGCTTACAATCAATTTCACATGCTCTGTTCTCATGGGAAGGATACTCACCACCCCAGTTGATGACGATAGTAACAATGATGATGACAATCCCACCCACCAATGACACGATGGACAGGACCTTTGCATTCCGGCCGAGACGGCGTGCACCATCCACATTGCCCTGCTGCAGACTGTTACGAGACTGAGAGTGTAAAAAGAGAAGCTGAATGAATAGGAGGAAAAGATATACAAGAAGAAGAAATAATTGCATTATCATATCAAAGAATTATGCAAAATACAGTTTTGGGCCAGTAAGTGGCATGATTCGACACCGAGTGGCATGATTCTTGCATACACAAGTGAAATTGCACTCCCTTCTTACTCAACAGAAACTGTATCCAGGCATCCCACCCCAATAACACACAAGCACACACACCATCACTGAGAAGGTCAAGCCGACGATGTTGATGGGCCAGACGGGGCAGAGGCAGGCCAGAATAGCCCATATGAGATAATCATTGGGTTTGGAGCCGTCTCCTCCAGCATCAGTGGCTGCGCTGGGCTGTCTGGTGAGCGACGGTCGAGGTGACCCCACGTGACTCAGTGACCCCGCATGACTCAGTGACCCTGCGTGACTCAGTGACCCAGAGCGGCTGCTCAGCCTGGCGCGACCATTTGCATGTGCGTGGTTGGGTTTGACATGCTGGTGACGAGGAGGAGAAGCGGTTGGACAACTGTCGATAGGAGCCGGGCAAACACCATTACCTGTGTGATGGTGAGAGAAAGAAACGTGAGAAAGTGAGACAATGGGTGGATATATAAGCCTGTCTTTTTTTTAAAGAAGTGATTCTTCCATTTGTTTTCAAAGGCACCAACATCTCCGTTTTTATTGGTAGAGGGTAGCTGCATCTGACTCATCTACTTGTTGAGAATAACAGATAAGAATAGAGAGTGGGGGAGGGTACAAAACCTGAGAAGAACACACTGAGGAGTGAAGAAGAGTAAGGCTATAATTCATTTTATTTAAGTCTGACATCTGGACTAAGATTAAAGAAATCTCTAAGAAATTTGAGAAGAAAAAATACTGAGAGTGCATTTTTCTCACAAGGACAGAAGAGACAAATGTAATGAGTGCAAGATCATGTTCCATTTTCACTGAAGAGAATGTACATTTTAAGTGTATCTGAATCTACTAAATATCACTATCGCAAACTTGTAAGTCTACACTAGCATATAGATGACTTCAAAAATAGCAGGCATAGACTAAAAGCCACAAAACTCTAATTCTGATGCTATGACGTTGGATCTGAGCAGATTCAGATTTCCTACCTTAAAGCGTAATCAAATAATTTAAAATTGAAATGAATTTATATTTTAAAAACAAACTATTTAATAAACAAACAAAATGCAACATGCATGACAAAATGTTTGTCAATTAGATATTTTTTATTACTCATTTCCATCTTTTCGTCAATGACTGTCAGGTGATCTTTGGGCGGGGCATCCTGAGAGGGGGCGGAGCCTACAGTAGGAGTACTGGTAGGTGTTGTGGCAGGGGGTGGATTTTGCTCCTCGTTTTGTATTGGCTGAGAGGAGTTGGTGGTGAGGTCTGACTCTGTGCCTGGGTGCTGATTGGTCTCTTGCTCGGATTGTTGCTGTTGCTGTTCTTCCTCCACTGCATCAGGGGCAGCAGCGGGAATTCTGTCCTCAGCATTCAGATCCATTCCCAAGATGTTTATGACAACTTCTGTATGGCAAAATCAAGGTTTTATGTCCGTATACACTTTGGAACTCTGAATTGTTGAGAACTGTTGGGTAAAAATAAATGAAAACATATAAGACATCATATAAATTATATAATGCTTACTCACATGCCACTTATATTATGAAGCCAATAATGTACATTACCATTCAAAAGATTGGGGTCAATGAAACATATTTTTTCAGCAAGGATACATTAAATTGATTAAAAGTGACATGTAAATAAATGCTGTTCCTGTTGATGTAATCAAACAATCCTGAAAAAAAGTCATGGTTTATACAAAATTATTAAGCAGCACAATTGTTTTCAACATTTTTCATCATATTAGACTGATTTCTAAAGGATCATGTGACACTGAAGACTGGAGTAATGATGCTGAAAATTCAGCTTCACCATCACAGGAATAAATTACATTTTATAGTACGTTCACTTTATTTTAAACTGTGGTAATATTTTACAATTTTACTGTTTTTGCACAAATAAACGCAACCTTGGACTTTAAAAAACATTAAAAAACTTTTACCAACCCCAAAATTATGAACATTAGTATATATCATATTTCAACTCCTGTTTCCTCAACTCTTTACTGTACTTTTTATCCAATAAATGCAGCCTTGGTGAACATAAGAAACTTACAGACCTCTTACAAACACCAAACCTTTAGTGATCTGTAGTGTAAAGTATATGTTATTTTCAATTTAAATTCTGAAAACTGTACTACACGGATAAACTTTATACATGTTAAAAACAAATGTTTTAATGCGTAACTAATTACTGTAACTCTTCTCTTCTTACTGTTGTACTCTGTCTACCTGCTTAAAGGGGAAATTTGTAATTTCTACACTGACTGTTGAAATTTTTTTCCCCAAAATTACCCTTGGTCTGGCACTGACTCAAACTCACAGTTGGAACAAACGATTATTAAAAAGATTATTTTGGTATCTAAAATGTACAGTGCGTTGTTTTGATGTGCTATAGAGACACAGAGTCTACATTTTTTAAGGAAATCAAACAGTTGCTGCATAATAAGTTATCAAGAAATCAAGAGAACCATTTAACGAAACATTTAAAATCTCACCAACATAAAACCTACATGAAGTTCCTATGAAAAAACACATTTGAAGATAATATGTAATCAAATTCACTATATCTGTTCTTCACTCCATATTTTTACCATGGTATGGCTTCATTTTTTTCAAGTCAACTGTAGCCAAAGGGACTGTTTTTTTTTTCAATACACCCGTTTACCTGCTTACAATGAATCTCCCTCACAGCAGAAAAAAAGCCACCGCAACCACCTTTATTCATGCTATCCTCACCCGCTTCATCATACACAAATCAGAAGGATGACAGATTTTGGAGAACAGAAAAAAGGTTGGACTGCCTAAAAATCACACAACATGTTGTATGAAAGATCTTCAATAAACTAGCATTCAGTCAAGATCTCAGAAAAACACTAAATCTAAAATACAAGCAACAAAAAAACATATTCAGATAGAAATAAAGTCAAATGGTATTATAAACATCAGGTACATTCAGTGCTTTAAAGCACGAACATCAGAGGCACCAGAAGAAAACAAAGAGCATCAAATGACACACCCATATCTGCAACTAAAAAACCTTTTATGATTTATGACAGGCAGAAACATACTGAACACTGCAACTGACTTGTACACCATGCGGCGTTTAACACTAAAATCAATGGAATAATCAATCAAACCCACATTAATGACTTTCCCTGTCATCTGTCTCAAGCACGGGACACGCAGCCATGCATCTTCTGCACGAATGCCAAATCATAATTCAGTGAGGATAATGGTTACAGAACACACTGCGACCCTCAAACACACTCAAAATGAATACAGCAGTAAAAAAGTGACACACCCACAGAACCCGACAACTGATGAGAGAATCAAAATGCCATGAATAAACCACATCACATGCGGATCGAAGGTATACTCACCTTCATCTAATGCAAAGTGACTGCAAAAACCATTACAATCCTTCTCATTTTGAATTTAAATAAACAGTGTGCATATGAAAGTTCAGCTGATGCTACAGAATTAAGATTTTAAAAGGCGCTACACACAGATACTGTGTTTCAGTATAAAAATGTGAGGTGATCTGTCTGCATATCATCCTCTGCGTTTATGACTCTCTCTCTCTCTCTCTGCATGAACCTGTGTGCGCGTGCCCGATGCTGTGTGTGCGCGTTTTTTCTTTCCTTTTTTGGGGGGGTGGTTTACGTGGAGAAAGCTCTGGATAGTGTGTGTGTGTGTGTTTGTGTGTGTGTGGATTTTGATTCATCCCAGTGACTCGAATCTTTTGAGTCGATTTAATTAAATGATTCATAGACTTGATTCACTTGAGTTACATGTTACATCAGTACAAGGTTGTTTTCGCAGTCACGCAAAGCAGTTGACAAACGCTTAAATGGCAGATGTGTTTTGTAGTAATTTAAGACTGCGGTTATGATGTACAATATTTGCCTTCAGCATATGTATACATTTATTTTTATAAGGAATAAATATTCGTTTGGTCGCGACCGAAAGAATGCCTATGAAGAACAGGATGATGTTAATGATTCAATGACTCGCTCGCAAGCGTAACGATGGCTATGATATAAAATAACTTATCTTTGGCTGTAATTATATATATAATGTTATTAAAGATTGTGTATAGGGCATTTGGTTTTGAAATATAATGAAAATATAACATTTAAGCTAAGAAGTTCATTTTGAAAGGTAGAGTCACGAAAATTAATTAAAATCCCATTTTATATCGCCAACATGTGGCCAAATACTGAAATATAAGCATTATAAGCACAACTTAAATTAAATTAACAAGGGATGGAAACAGCTGATGCAAATTCAAAATATTTTATTTGATATTTGAGAAGATATTATTAGACAATTGAAAAGTATTTATTGCTGGAAAAAGCAGAGCGAAGAAGAAGAAAAAAATATTCTAGAAAGTTCTTTGGGATTACCTGAATTGTATAAAGGCACCCTAGGCATATTTCAACATAACACATACATATGCGTTGAAAAACAACAACCTCTGAGCATTAGTTCACATGAAAAACAGGACAGCATGGGTACTGCAAAAGTTGCACTTTCATGGCTTTAATGCATTGCTATTGTAAACTACAACATGGAGTATAACATCACAGTATTATTTATGCATATCATGTGGTATAAGGCCTCTTAACCTTGATCTCTCCTTTTTTATTTATTCATCTTGGTCTTTGCCCTGCAGAGCTCCCAGGAAGCCATTGGCTGTCGTAAAGAGATTAATAGGAGAGGAGCCATCTGTAATAAGAGTAGATTTCAGACCCAAAGACTGCAGGAGCTTCACCTGGAGGAAGAAGTAGAAGAAAAAAAAAAAAACAGTACATGTGAGATAAATAGTCATGTAAATTATTATTGAAAAATAATCTGCTCACAGCTATGATCCATCCAAAAGGGTATTATGAAAACATTTGTGGTGCAAAGCCTGCATGGAAAGATGCTCATTTCCAATCACAATGTTCTTGAGTTCACTTACTTGTAGTTCGGGCCCGGCTCGGGCAATTTCCTTCAGGGTGTCGGTGCCTAGGCTCTCAATCAACTGCTTCAACCGCAGACTCTCAATCTCTGCCAGCTTCTGCCGCTTCTCCACCTCTAGTCGGTCCGTTTCCTTCTTGTAGTTTAGCTCCTGCTCACGTGCCTTACACAGACGGGCCAGCTCAGAGTCCTGACACATAGAGGAGAGGAAAATGGTCAAAATACAAACGGGTAAAATTAGATAAAGATGAGAACTAGCATATTTTGGATGACATACAGCCTCGATTTTCTGAGCCTCTGCTTTGAGTTTGGCCTCTTCGACTGCTGCCTCTCCCTGTATACGAGCCGCTTCTGCTTTGGATTGTGCCTCTGCCTTCGCTGCTCCTGTACTCTCCACTGCAGCACTGGGAATGCACAAACATTGATTATTGACCATGAAAATGTTAAATGTGCACATAAGCTTCAGCATTGCACTGAATTCACCTCTGGGCCTCCAGCTCCAGCAGCTCCTTCCTCGCCTTCTCTGCCTCTGCCTGGTCTGAGATCTTCTGCCTCTCCAGACGACCCCGAGCCTCCTGCTCCAGACGCTCTGCTTCATGTCTGAAAGAAAGGAATAACAGAATCTTGAGTCTTCCTGAAAGAGAAACATCAGAGTAAAGCACTGTTTATGTATACTGAAATAAACAAAGAGACTAAATTAGATTAAAAGAAACCCATCAGGCTAAAGGCCTGTTCACACCAAGGATGATAACTATAAAGATATAGTTAAATGTAAAAGATTAGCAGTCCACACCCCAACTACAATGATAAAACACCTGAAATAAAAACAAAAGGTAGGTTTTCTAGGGCTAATCAACTTAAATTGTTGTACAGTGGAATACGGTTATGTCGACGGCCTCAGGGGTTGCAAAAAAGTGTTGAGATAACCAATGATCGAGATAACCAACAGCCAATATGGCGATTTATTTGATGAATTTACCAGTATACAATAAACACCTTTGATTCTCCATACAAACCTTTAATTATATTCTCCAACATTGCAAACACAATTTCGCCCACAGGTTAAACACTCATAACATATTTGTGAGGTCATCACGCTGTACTAGATTGCATACTTTCTTGCGTTCTGCCTGTCTAATGTGCTTTCTCAACAAATTCGGCTTCGTCCCGTCTTTTAACAACCGGTTTCTTCAATGCAGAGCGTGCGTCAGAACAAAGTATGAGGCTTAGATAAACACACACACACCTGCTTTTGTTCTGACGCGCGCTCTGCTCAGCGCATAAGAACGATATGTGCCTTCACTTCAGAGAGTGCTGCGCGGCGCTGAGAGAGAAGAGTCACTGACAGAGCGACGTGCAAGGCAAACTCAGCGCATGCACAGTGAACTCGGTACGCTCATGAGACACGAGATAACCATTTGAAGAGGCGAATTTGTCCCTCTTTTGTGCTCGAGATATTAGTGTTGAGCGACATTAAGAAAATTACCGAAAAGAAAATGCAAAGACAAATAGGGAGTTTGGCGGTTCCACTTCAAAAACGTTGACATAATAGGATTGGCGAGTTAACTGTGAGTCGAGATAAGTGAACTCCACTGTAATTGTTAAAATGATTATTTCTGACATAATTATTCATAACCACCCATTTTACAGTGTTTAAAGAAAAATGTTTCAGTGCAAAAAATATTGGTAATATTTCATACTAATCTAACAGTTTAAAATACTAGTAATACAAACAATATTTGATATATTTTAACACATCAGAAGTTTCAATCGGATCCACAAATTCTGCATGCACATACGATTGGAACTCGATGCAGCTCCTGCATGAATGACTTCTACTCTATTGTTTGTCAGACAGTGAAAAGGTAGCCTTACGTAGAAGGTAGAAAAAGTTAGGCAGAAGAGTTTTTGTGGGTTTGTACCGTGCGGCAGCTTCCTGTGAGTTGGTGGTGATCTCAATGGCTAGTTGCACGCTCTTTTGCAAGGCGTCGCGGGTGCGCTGGTCCACCGGCTCCACAGACTGAATGTCCACGCTGCTGATAACTAAGCCGTTCTGATTGAAGCGCAGACTGGACCGCACCGCAAGCTTCTCATCAAAACCAAAGACGGATGAACAGATGATCCTGATAGAGTTCTGAAAGAGAAATAGTTTCATATGAACAGAGTAGAGAAGAACAAATAAGACTCAGGATTTAAAGTCAGTTTTCAAGAACTGACTCAAACAGGATTCTGCATCTTGCTTCTACCTCACCTGTTCATTGGATAATAGTATTTTAGATTACCCTTTTGATACAATTTTGTATTTGGTTCGAACCTTGTCAGCAGTATCATACCCATCTTCCTTGTGCGTGCACAAACATTTTTTCATGAAATGTCACTTTCTTAATGAATGTATGAATCCTGTTTGTGGAATTCTGTAATTAAGATCTGAAACATGCAGTGCTCGGTATAGGTTGTGACTGTTTATGGGAGATCCTTCCACAATATATTGCAGACCCCTTCGTTTCTTTTGATTTTTTCAATACGTCACAACATTCATTAGTTTAGAAAGTAACGTTCATATTTTCTCCAAGAATGTCCAATGTCCTCCAAGACACTATGAAAGCTTAAAGTAAATAGTGAAACATATGGATAAAATAAGTCACAGACTGTTTTGTTAGAAGCAATCAATCATGTGAGCTTAATTTTGTCGAAACGTATGAAATATGTGTGGTCCGTAATGTATGCAGCTTTGAAACTTTTAAAATGAAAAAATAAAAAACAACAGCAAATCAACATGATTTATTGATTGGCTAATATAAAGGAGCAAATCATAAATGTATCACCAACAAAGGAAGATCTTCAGTCCAACACTGGTCTTCAACAATTAGAAAGGTCCTGAATTTACAGGTAAGATTGTGATATACTGATCTACAGAAAAACTCTACAATTTTGTTCAAGGAATATAATTGTGCTTACTTTGCAATACAATTGTACAAAAAAATGTGATAAAGAATTTCCATATGTTTTTTTTTCTCTTGAACAAATATATATATATATATATATATATATATATATTTTTTTTTTTTTGTTCAAGAGAAAAAAAAACATATGGAAATTCTTTATCACATTTTTTATATATATATATATATATATATATTTTGTTCAAGAGAAACAAAAACGTGAAAAACCCCATAATGAATAAAAAATGTGTAATGTTTAAAAATGGTATGTAAATTAACCGTTAGCAGTAACCATGTTTTGTAATTATGTAAAATATATGATAAACAAATTATATATTGCTTATTTTTGCAAAACTATACAGTATACAGTACAAAAAACGAAATGTCAACTGACCAGCAAATAACAATCATTGATGTCTCCACCTCTTCAATAAAAGAAACTCAACTCTTTCAGAAGATTGACGTTAATCTCAATGAGGGAGTCAAAGGAGCTAAAAACTAGGCCTTTCTTTGGTACAAGAAAGAAACTAGATCCAAACCAGTCAGTAAGGATCTGAATGCAGGAGTAACTCACAATTACGAACGCAGCTGCTTGCTATGTGAAAGAATATGTTGAGGGTTTTGTCTATGGGTTTTCAAAGTGACTTACAGGATTACACACAACCACTCATTGCAACACAATTATGGCTAAAGTCAGGATACTAAACCTGTAGGAAAGAGAAGTATCAGAGCAATAAATCTCCAAAGGTGTGTCACGTACCTTATGGAAGTCATCAAACTGCACTGAGGCAACCGCTCCTCTGATTCTGGAAGCGATAGCCTTGCATGCGTCGCCCACAAAGTCTGGCACTGAGAACAGAGTTGCAGCCTGGGCCGCATCAGCAGGCAGTTTGATGTCAAAGTGCCTGATTAAGAGAGAGAGAAAGAGAGGTCACTGCTCTGTTCAGCTTAATGTGTTTTTGCACTTCATTTTTACTCTTCGAATCTTTAGAGCACACAACGTACCAGTTGTAAGAGAGTTGCAGCTGCAAGCGGGCATGGTCAGCTGTCTCTATGGTGATGATGTCTGTACAGAAGTCTGGACCAAGCAAGAGACAAATGGTTTTGATGACATTAGGACGTTTTGGTTTGTCTCCGGAAAGGGAGAGCATCGTAAACTGCTCATCAGGGCCCAGCATCACCATTTCAGGTCCAAACACCACCCTATGAGAGACACACTGTGAAACTGAATCCAAAGCTCTAATGTAGGTTTTTAACTCATAACTGTAACAGTTAACTACACGTATAATATATAACTTTATGACTGTCACTATATTACCTGGCCTTCTTCTCTCTGTAGTCGTACACCTGCACTGCTGCATTGTGTGGGATACGATAAGAAACCACTCTCGTTTTATCTCTTTCAGCTTGCAAAAGGTTCCTTCCTCGATCAGAGCGGTCAGCTAGCGGGTCACGGGATTGGGCCAGAAGATTCTCTACATTAGCTGGAAGCTCTTTCTCCCACAATTCCTCATCCTGTGTTAGCATGTAGGTCTGACCGATCACAGCACGCACCTGAAAACCAGACAAAGTCAGCTGGGATGTGAAGGACTTTACATTCATCATGTTGTTGTTTGTGTGGTTTTATCCTTTACTCTTATTTTGTTGTGTCACAATATTAATTTAATGAAACATGAGTCTGCCTTATTATGTTACAATAATTTCTTAAAAGAATTTAAGAATTAGTTCATCTCAAATTCTCTCTTTATTTTTTTATCCTCGTATTTTTAGCAACCCATATGACTTTTCTCCAAAAAAAACTTGGATTTTTTTTATCCTAGGTACTCTTTTCCGAATAATAAAAATTAACTGGGGCTGTCAAGCTCTAAAATAAAAAAATGTATGTATTCATTTAATAAATATTACATTTATTATTCTAATATTCTGGAGCTATACAACATTGTCTGAGGAATTTTCAGTCAATATTAACAAAAGATCTTACCATCCGCTGTAGCTTTTAAATCAAGCAAAATATCATTAGATGCAATATTTGGGGTCACATATGACATATGTGTCACAAATGACATTTGACATTTTCGTCTCCGTGAAGATAGACCAAATTGATATTCTTTTAACTGCTCTCGGGCCTATAAGATTCATAATATACTTCTGACTATTTAAAAAAAATTTAAAAACAAAGAAAGTAAAATTGTATTATTTATATCTTGCCTTTCCAGACTTGATATCACGGACATATATTCCCTCATTCTCATCCAGTGGGATAGCATCTCTTCTAAGCAACACCTCCACAGAGGCAGACGGCACATATTCCACTGGCCCACGCAGCATCCAACGGTCACCCGGACGACGCTGCGTTCCCCTCTTTTTGGTCCGCTTTTCCCCTTCTTCTTCTTCTACCTCATCCTGCTGAGTGGAGAGTGGAGGGTGGAGAGATGGGGTGAAAGAAAGAAGGAGGGAGGAGTAACAATGGCAAACATTAGCGTAGGGTGGGGACGGACTCCGCAGTACAATTTGCGTATGTTCAGACTGTGTGTGTGCATAAGCAAGGGTGAAATGATAAAAAAAAAAAAAGAGATAGTTGAAAGATATTAAAATAATGTTTATCAAGAAAAATTAGGGTGGGAATTAAAGTATACATAACAGGGAGGGGGAAGAAGGGATCGAATTAATGAAAGTAATGATTGAATGAGGACTTGCATTCACACAGTATATTCAGTGATCCAGAATCAAGTTCTTCCTGTTTACACAATATATGTCAAGGTGGATTATGAATTTCAGAAGCTCTCTGTACACAACCTCAGTTCATAAACTGAAGAATGAGTTGGTGAAAAAGCACTCTCTTGTCTAGTAGGTGACTTCTCACATAAATATGAAGACAAAGGGAACTCTGAAAGGGACATATTAACTATTGGGAACAAGGGGCAATGGCAGCACCTTACAAAACAGGTATTATCAACATACCCTAGGCAAACACAGTACACCCACTCGCTATTTGTTTTCTTTTGTTCTGGCAACTCCAACAACAGATCTCCACCCTTAATTTTCACCCTGTACTCGGTCTGTTTCTCTCCTTGTTTAAATACTATTTGAATGAATCAGAGCTCTCTTGTCTTTCCTTCAGAACACCTGTTAAACACTGAATGCCTTCAACCTGCAAATCTGCTTTATCAGCTGTTCATATAATGAAAGTCTAGTGAATTACTAAATGGGTTCTTTTAGTAACCAACTATAGATACGATTAAAGATGAACTGTACCCCATCAGTGTCAATGAAGGCCTCAACAGCACGCAGCACGAGCCCTTCCTCCTCAGACAGCACGTACACATCCTGAATGCCGTTCTCCAAATGCTCTCCTGGCCTGAGGAAGAAGGAACGCTCACCCTGTGAGACGAGGAGAAGAAGAATTTTTAGAGTCAATACATGTTACACTTAAACATTAAATCATTTGTACTAATTCCATTTGTTTTTAACTAGAAACCAAAACCCAATTATATGACTGTATTCAAGTTTACAGTGGCTTCAACATACATTCAACATAAAGGACAGATTAGGCTGAAAGTACAGTGGCTCCAAAACAAGTGCCTGGGCAGTTACATTTTTCATTGAATTAGAGATTACTTAAAACTAAATGATACTAATTAAAAACTATAAGTTGAGTTTTTCTACAAAAGTACGTAAAGGCTGTTGGTTAGAAATGTATACTTTAAGTATGTTACAAAACGGTTCCATTAAACGAAAGAAGAAAATAAAACTACACCCTCTCAACTCCTCTTCACTGTATAGTGATCCCTCATTTATCGCGGTTAATGCGGACCGTAACCCCTCGCGATAGGTGAAAATCTGCGAAGTAGGATCAGCCAATCAGCTCACGGGATACATCCACTCCTGCTCTCATTGGTCGATCTCGCACCAGGAACCAATCACGTGTCTTGTCTGAGTGCCTGTGGGTGTGTTCAAAGCCTCTGAGAGAGTTTCTCTCTTTGTCTGGCATCCTGGGAAAGCGTTTCTCACACGTATCACGATAAAACAACGTTGCTTTACGCAATATGGCTGCCGATATGGCGGAATTTTTTAATTTTTATTTTTCGATAAATATTTTTGAAAAATCCGCGATGCACTGAGGCCGCAAAACTTTAACCGCGAAGTGGCGAGGGATTACTGTATTAATTCTATAATAATATAATAATTAAGTCTGCAGGTGCCATTGTCATTCATATATTTTTTACCAGTGACTTAATTGTCCTAATTATTTAGGCCACTGTTTATCTAGTATATCTTCAGTGCACTTAAAATAAAATGCTGTAATTGCCTTATAATTGTCAAAGAATGATTCGTTCACCTTCACCACTCTCTTCTGTCCGAGCTGAGGTTTTCCATCAGCCCCCACGGGGTCCAGGACCACACAGTACTGCCTGCTGTTAAGAGTCGTCACGTCAACCACCCCGACAACCTCCTCAGCAACAGAGGGTATGTGAGCTTCTCTGTCTGCGACAGTCACCAGCCACTCTTCTCCGGTGCGGCGCTCTCGGCCCCCGGCATCACGGAACGGCCGCAGAGCTCGCACATGCAGAGCTTTCTAGTGAAGGAGGAAATGACAAGCAAGCATTGATAATTACTTTTCGGGCAAAAGTCTGCTCTGAAGCTGTAACTTCATTAGTGAAGTGCTTTCGTCCTTAATTACTGTGTGCTATATGGTAACCTTACCAATTAACCCCCCTCAATCCCTCATTACATGTCGACTTAAGAGTAAATTGAGAAAGAAGAGAGGAAAAACATGTTGTGGTAATGGGACAGAAAGGGACAGAAGAGGGTACCTTGTCCGTGAGGATGAAAGCATTGACAATATCCACAACCTCTTCGTGAGCTCCAGGCAGATAAGCTCCCACCTTACTGACCTGCCATTCCTCACCTGAGACACACCACACAATCAAACAATTTTTAGTTTTTAAATATGTTTGCACATACAAGACACAATGACACTGGACATCGATAACTTTCATTGTATGGACATTTTTCTAAATATCAGGTCAAAAAGTATGAAAGTCAGAGGTTTGAAACATCATGATGGTGAGTAAATTATGACTATTTCATTTTTTGGGTGAACTATCCTTTTATCCATGTACGTCTCACGCACCGGTCACTCTTTGGACTCCACTTCGGTCCAGGCCCTCTTTGCGTGCTCGGAGGCGAATGGCCTGATTCTCTCTGATCACCGTGGCCTTTATGACTTCCAGTACTGCCACCTCCTTCCTGGGAATGTACGTTCCTGCAAGAAAAATGATATGCTCAGCAGGTTAGACATCTTACATCATATGATGTCATCAATAAACCATTGACGCATTATAACTGATGCTAGTTACTCATCATCACAGTATAGTCCCTTGCATCCCTACAAAATAATAAAGAACATTCTTCTATATACTATAGCATTGCCCTATGAGGAACAACTTTACTGCTTGTCATTTCCTGCTGAAATTGTATAACTTCTTTACTTTCAACTGATATTTGCTTTGAACAGGAAACTACTCCAGGCTGGTTAAAGCTAACGTTAGTAGTGTTGCAGTGGTACCTGGTCCCTCAAACAGCCACTCGTCTCCTGCTACTCTCTTCTCTCCTCCCTCCTCTTCAAAGTCCAGCAGGGCCTGCAGACGCAGGGCTGTGTCCGGGAACACAATCTGCAGCGGTGTCACATCCTGTGAGAGTTAAACAGAAAGAGACCAAATATTTCTTAAGAAGAAGAAGGTGTTTGGATAAAAGCGTCTGCCAAATGCATAAATGTAAATATAAATGTAAAAGTGGGACACAATAAGATCAAGAGTTTGTGATTTCTTAAATCTCTTGAACTTTTATTTAACTGACAAAAGTGCAAAAATTTTTTTTTAAATCACTGGCAAAATTAATTGTCTTTTGTAAATATAAACTAATTTAGATTTTGATGGCTGCAACACACCAAAATTTGGGACAGAGTTTAAACTGTAAAAAGTTAAACTGCTTTGTCCACAATAAGTAGGTGAATTGGTAATAGATGAGGGTAACGTGATTGAGTGTAAAAGGAGCAGTCTTTGCAAACAACATTTAGTAAGGTAGGCAACCTATATTACAAACCTATAAATGTGTGTGACCTTTGAGCACTCAGACGGGATTACACGAGAAACTGTCGTGCTACTGTTAAAGGCAGCCACATGGACGCAGGAGTACTTCAGAAAACCGTTGTCACTTAACTGTCTGATGCTTCATCAAGAAATACAACCTGAATCTCTATTATGCAAGGAGAAATCTATACACCAGTTCTATGCGGCGATGCTAGCGAGTTCATCTCAGATTATGCAAAACACATCGGAAATGTGTACTGCGGTCAGATGAGTCCATCTTTCAGCTTGTTTTTGGGAAAAACAGATATTGGCGTTCTCATTCCCATAGACGAAAGGGACCAACCAGAAGTTTTTATAAGCAACAGGTGTAAAAGCAAACATCTGTCATGGTACAGATGTGTATCAGTGCATGTGTGTGAAGGTGCCACTGACATAGAGGTGTATATTGGGATTGTATGGGGATATTTAATTGGATCAAGATTACGTCCTGGGAAGCAAGACAACAACAGGCCTCAAAACTGCAACAATTAGTATCCTCAATCCTTAAAATGTGTAATTAAAAGGAAAGGTGATATGACAGTGGAAAACGTAACTCTGTCCTAACATTTTTGGAGTGTTGCAGCCATCAAAAATTAAAATTTGTATATATTATGTTTATATTTATAACTTATTTAGTGAAAACATTGGAGAACAAGATAACAAGGCTATAATAGTTTTGCTGCTGCAAAATGGTGCTATTTTTGACCTACTTAATGTGAACTGATGTAAAATTTGTAAGTTGGAATTTGAGACTCATGACAGAAACCACAACCTGAAACTACCCACAAGTCTGAGCACTTCAGCCACAAGCAACAAAACAACATGTTTCCCACGCATACAAAAACGTCATACCTTTTGAATCTCTTCACCAGGGTAGAGAGGGAACGGATCCTGGGTCAGGCGGATCTCCAGGTCAGCATGTCTAAGCTTAGCTTGCCCTGATGCATCAAACTGAACTCGGCCTTCACCGTCACGAGTGACAGGGTTGAGCACAACACAATAGTGCCTGGGCGGCACCATGATCATGCGGACAGGAGCAAACAAAACCCTGGTAGAAAATGCGAGGAAGAGTTCAGTGGGCGAGTAAACACAATAACATACAGTAATACCAGAATACTCTATCAAAAGTTTGGGGTGAGTATGATTTTTTGTAAAGATATTAATACTGCAGAAGTGACAGTAAAGACATTTACAATGTTACAGAAGATTTCAATTTCAAATAAATGCTGTAAATGCTTTGTATTCGTCAAAGAATCCTGATTAAATGTATCATGGTTTCAACAAAAGTATTAAGCAGCACAACAGTTTTCAACATTGATTATAATAAGAAATGTTTCTTGAGCATCAAATCATCATGAAGGATCACGTGACACTGAAGACTGGAGTAATTAAGTTAAAATTTTGCTTAAATATATTGAAGTAATTAAGAGATCCCCATACTTTACGACCCCAGACTTTTCCATCAGTCTCAGGAACTAAAGAAGAGTAAAAGGGAAGCCAATAGACTAAAAATAATATCCTAAAATAATATCCAAAAATAATAATAATAATAAAAAATAATATCCAAATACTATTAATAAACAGTTCATATCAGTTAAACATATCAGTTCATATTGTGTGGATTCTGGGCAATGGAGGAATGGAAATAGGCTGTTGGTTTAAACACAATGTCTCTAAGCAACTCTTTCCCTCATGACGGTTTGAAATTGGATACACTACTAATATGCAAATACCTTACATTTAATGCCCCAGTAATGCCTTTGTCTTTGTAGACATCAAAATAAAATAAAAAAATAAATTTAGATCAAATCTAAAAAGCGAAAGAACCTGTTTTTCAAGTGCTATTGCACAATACAATAGCTAATCTGCCGTTTTTTTAAGTTACCTCTCATTGTCCTGGCGTATGTAGGTGAGAGGGCCGATCTCCACCCGTGCAATGTTGGTGTTCTGATCCAAGACATGGATGTAGTGGTGAGGCGGGATCCTGATGATCGAGGCACCGAGCAGCTGATTAGCATCCATATTTGTTCCTACAAGCACACCACCACAGTTCAATTTGCAATTATGTAGAGATTTGTGACCAGAGAATGCATAAAATGCATAAATGCAGGGTCATGCATAATACATTGATATTACTCTTATAATGTCATTGAGGAAAATGTTTATGACGGCTTCCACCTGCCCTCTGATATCTAGAAATCATTCATTGTCTATGTCAATTTGTATGGATGAAAAACCCAATAATAATTAAAGGTCAGCACAGTTTTCATGAGCGAACACACCTCAGCTTTTTATCTCTCTCGGGCAAATTCATGATAACGCTGCTATGGGTCAGATGACAAAACTTAGCACGTTGTTGTTTTAAGATGAGATTATAACTGATAAAATATTGATGTGTCTTTCATCACGTCTAAATTATGGATTTTAGTTTGAAACAGAAAATTCTGTCAATCAAAGCTCTTCTCACAGAAACACCCACACAATTACAACACAATCTCAAAGAATTTTGCAAAACACTTTCATCACTCCTCAGCCTAAATCAATGATATCAAGTAATGTAACTGTAACATGTAACTGACAAATTCAGTCATGCAGTGTCATGTAATATAACTTTTCTTTAAAGATGTAAAATGCTATCTTTCATTAGGATGGATGGGTGAATGTTGCTTTTTAACAAAGACAATATTGTTTGGAAATTAAGCACAGTGGCCTGTGACAGAGGACAGAAACATATGGCATTATTTGATTACTATTATAGCCTATTTATATATAAACTTAAAACTTTATCAGTAACACTTTAGTGCTAAAAGTGAAGCAGACTAGTGACTTTAGATCAATAAGCCATAATATCACATTTAAGCGTTTAATTTCTTACATAGGATTTTTTTATTGTATGTCGATTGTAATACATGTATTGTGAGCAAAGTACTAATTGCAAAACTGCTAGATATGACTTTAGTAATCGTCCGTAGACATTTTTTTGTCCAAATTTAAATCTATTGTCATGCCTGACAAAAGTGACCAAATTGACATTAGAAACCATTAGAAACATTAATTTATTGAGTATTATTTATGGCTGCATTTAGAATAGAAACAAATCATGGTGATCTCTTCCATGTCCCTGGTACATATTTTTAGTTTATTGGATGTTGTATGTACATTTTTTTTGCAAACAAGTTCAGACCTTTAATTTAACCACAGCAACAACCCATAAAATAAACACATTTGTCATCGAATCAATCAATCACATCTTCCCGTGCTGTGACGTCAGTAGGAGGGCTGTCCAATGTTAAAGTGCACCAATCCTAAAACAGGTACCTTGAAGAAGGAAGGCGGAAATTAAAGAATTACATTAACCCTCTCTATTACTTTAATGACGATATAAAACTAAGTATCCATTACATCGGAAAGAATTGCCCGAGGCACGATAGATGACTAACGTACTGATGAATATCTGATACTGCGCGTGCGAAGATTATAATTACTTTATGTTCGTTTAAAGTCCAAAAAGACTACAACAGTCTTCCGCAATTAAATAAGGAGAGCGTGATCAATGTGTAGCTTATGGATGCAGATTGTGCTGCATCGTCCTTCGCGATTTACATCTTTCTTTCGTCTTTGATGGCATGATTCACAATCAATGACGAACTAACTAAACCCAAGTTACAAGCTGTCCTACATAAACGCATTCCAAGTATTGCAAAATAAACGAGATGGTCCTCACTGCGGAACACGAGATCCAGGGGGAGGAGTTGGATCCAGATCCAACTCCTCCCATTATATATACTTCGCCCCGCCACCGCCCCATCACACATGGTCATGGTCATCATCACACATGGTCTAATTCTGTGTGCTCCCAATGTCGTTTTCCTTATGTTTTGCCTTCAAAGTTTCCCTACTGTTTTCAAAATGTCTGATTTAGCTCGTGTGTTAATAAACTTTTTTTTCCAATTTAATTGCGTTGGTAATACATTTTGCATGCATTTATGTAAGTGAGATGCTCATGCTATTTAAATGAAGTCAGATGCTCTTGTGAAGTCACTTATAAGTGACTTATAAGTATAATTAGTGCTGCTATAATTTAGTCACATACAGTGTCATAATCAGTAGTGAAAAAAAGCACATTCTCTACTTGAATTTAAACTTGAATTAAGTGCCTACTAATTAATATACTTAAGTATTGGAAATCAAAGTGCATGTGGACTACTGAAAGGGGTTAAAGATCAGCCAATCAAAGAATACAGTGAATCTACGAAATTTGTAAGTAATCTTTTTTGTTTTAGATTATATTTAAACGTTTCTCCAAATTAATAAAATACGTGGCTATTGTCCACCACTACGTGTAAGTACGTAGTGGTGGACAATAGCCACGTATTTTATACAAATTACCACAACGTATAAACTACAGTGTTTGTAACTATTAAAAACTTTAATATTTGTTTTCGGCAAGTTTGTTTTTACGTCAAAAGAATAACTAACTAGTTACGACTCGATGCGGAAAAGATAGAGCAACAAGTACGAAGTGTGGGGAATCTGTTGACCAATCAGAATGCAGTGGAAGGAAATCCAACTCCGCCCCTTGGATCTCGTGTACTGCATTGAGGTGCTACTGAAATAAACGAGACTTACAGTGTCAGAAGAATACGTCCTCAAAACTGCAAGACCGAGGTTGGATCCGTAAGTATAAGACAACTGTATGAATGCTGCGCAATGGTTTATAATAACTCGCGCTGGCAGAGGTGTGTCATCCTGCGGCGGAGGAGGAGGAGGAGGATCCGAGTAGATTTACAAATAGTATCTAGCAACTAAATATATATAGCCTAACTTCACAAAACAACTAATGAAAATATGAAGTGAACCTGAATAAAATGTCTTTAAAACTGAAACTGAAAATAAAACAATAAAACAATTTAATAAAACAATAAAAAAAAAAAACTCCTATAACTTTATATTGCTAAAATGAACTAGGAATCCACTTACAGATTTGTTTATTGTTTTTATATATATATTTAGGCACAAATCTAATCCGATAGAGGAGATTGGAGGGGGGGGGGGGGGGGGGGGGGGGGATTGAGATTTCCCGGAGCAGGAGAGTCACAGTATCACGTGGATTACTGTAGCTGGGCGTAAATAAATATCCTAGACATAGATCCTGATGTATCAACTAATGTTCATGTAGCACATTCCATCAAGTACGTTATTGTTTCATTTATAAGTGTTGATATCTTAAACCATCCAACTACATATTCGCTGTAATCTAGAGATCAAACGATTGCAAATGCCAGTAAATTTTCTGCCCACAAAATGTATAGGCATACATTATATAGTCTATATTTAAATGGCCCTGTATTAGTGCATGAGGATATATTTATTAACTATACAGGGCCATTTGAAACTTTCTCTATGACTTTCTCTATGACTTCCTGTTTCACCGAGGTTGTGGTGGACCAGTGGTTAAACGTCTGAGTTGTATGTTGTACAAGAAACAGTTAGTGTTAAGAGTGGTGTAATACACACTTCAGTTCAATATATACCTAACAAACCTACATCACAAAACCAAGAACAGTTACTGAAGCAACAACGTTAAATGAAATGTGGCGTTTAAATTAAAAAAGTAAACAGTCAGTGTCAAAGGTCCCACAGTTAAAGAAACAGCCGCTTGCTGTTCACCCACCAGTGTTGCCAGATTGGACCGAAGATTTCCAGCCCAACTGCAGCATAAAACCCGCCCATTTAAAAAAAATATTAGCCCAAAATGCGTATTGTTATAACTAATACAAAAGGTTACGCGCTACTCGATAGTTGACGGCTGTGAAAGTTTGACTTAATGTAAAAGTTAATAAAATAACATTTCTAGTCAAAAAATAAAAACCCGCCAGTTGCATCAAAATCCATCCCAAATTCTATCAACCAGCCCAAAGCATTTTTTCTCGGTCGTAACCTGCCCAATCTGGCAACACTGCACATGAACAAGTCCTCATTGTAAAGCAACGAAAGACGGACGCCAATCAACGTTATCGTTACTGGCGGGGGCGTTCTCTTCCGTGTTCCTCTGTCCAATCAGAGAAGTCCATGTTGAAGGTTCTGCGCATGCTCACATTCCGCCTTTTCATGCGTGTATTGCGCACGCTCTGCTGGAGGTCACTGTGATCTAACGGCGTACTGGGTGAGTGGTCGCGGGCTGCAAGTGATTGGTTTAATATGGATTTGATGCCTTTGTTTTATTCATACAGCGTCGATCATTATAATTCGTCTATTGAAAGGGAAACGAGCGCGATGGGTTTGTCTTTGTGGGAAGGTTGGCAGCAGGACGTGATTACATGTCAGTTAGCGTGTAGCAGGCTAATTAATTAAACTTCACTACAACGGAAGTACTTTAACCTCTATTGTGTATTATATTAGATATTGTGTTAGGAAATGCCAATTTACCTGGAGTGTTTCATAATTGTATGGTTGTCACCAATGCTTTCTGTGATCCACTCCGAGTGAGAACAGGGCAGCACGTTTCACTCATGTCACTGCTGAAGAGTCGTGGCGAACCAGACGGCATGATTTGATTATTTTAGGACTTTTAGTGATCATCAGTGACGCGATGATTAAAGTAAATATGCTTCTCTCATCAGGACTGTTGTCATGGCGAAACTCTTTGAGTCCATTGGGAAGCTGGGATTGGCCTTGGCCATTGGAGGAGGTGTAGTTAACTCTGCTCTATTTAATGGTAAGTTCATTAGTGCTACTTAAGTCACATTTTTGCATTTAGCAGAAGTTTTTACCCAAATGCTTTCAAGGAACACATTGACATATCTTGCTTTCCTTGGGAATCGAACCTTGACCTTGGTGTTGCAAGCGCCACGCTCTACTGTTCAAGCAACAGGAAAGCCTTCAGTTCTTTGTAATGCGTCTAATACAGAGCTATAACCTGCACTGAGTTTATAATATTATTATATTAAGCTACGTGTTTTAATCTAAATTTGAAGATGTTTTTAATTGCAGTGGATGCGGGACACAGGGCCGTCATCTTCAACAGGTTTCAAGGTGTCCAGGATGATGTTGTTGGTGAGGGCACACACTTCTTAATTCCCTGGGTGCAGAAGCCAATCATCTTTGACTGCAGGTCCCGTCCACGTAATGTGCCTGTCATCACTGGTAGCAAAGGTACATCATGCCATTCTCTTACCGTTTCTGTCTTAAATGTTTGTTAAACATTTATTATGTTTTAATAAATGTCTTAACTGTTTCAAATCATCAAACAAATTTAAATATTAACCAAAGATAACAAGTAAACACAAAATGCATTTTTTTTTTTAAATGAAAGTTATTATAAGGGCGTTTCTAAATCTAAACCTGTATGCCACAGTTCTTCTCAATCAAGAAATCAGTTAAATAGGACCTGCCTGACAAAGTGAAGTACACCAAAAGGTCTTCATAAGCTAGACATGTCAAGATCCAAAGAAATTCAGGAGTTCCAATGTAAAAACCACTGATGAGCAAAATCAACATTTAGTCTTATCTAGTTTTTGCCTGAAGATGAAAACATGTTGATGATCTCCAAGACTTCTGGGAAAATACTCTGTGGATGGACGAGACAAAAGTTCAACTTTTTCTAAGGTGTGTCCCCCATTACATATGGGATAAAATGGCAGTAAAATATGGAAGACTCTCTGTGATAAATGGAACCCTGAATTCAGCTGTCTACCAAAAAATCCTGAAGGAGAATTTATGGCAATCTTTTTATGACCACAAGCTGATGTGAACTTGGGTTGTGCAGCAGGACAATGAGAAACCTCTGAATGGCTGAAGATTTGGTTTGGCCTAGTCAAAGTCCGACCTGAATCCTATTGCTGTGACATGACCTTTAAAAGGCAGTTCATGTTGGTTTAGATCAGTGCTTCTCAATTATTTTCTGTCACGCCCCCCTAGGAAGAGGTAAAAATTTTGCGCCTCCCCCATATTGGAACGTTTGCCTTATTGTTTCCATGGCAACGCGTCATGCTTGTCACGGGACATACCGCAGTCACAAAAAGCGCTGTATAATAGATAATTCAAAATAGTCACCAACTTATTGAAACCTAAAATAAATCTTATGTGGTTGAAAACACTGAATTGATGTGATAAATGGCAAGCTCTGAGCACGTCCTTTTTTTGGATCAGTGCCAAATATCGCGTGAAAACACGTGTGAATTGAGCGGTTGATCGCGTGACACATATGAACACTGGTGTGATTGTACACGTAAAAGGATGAGGGGATGGTTATCTGAACTTCATATATGCTGCTCTTGTTCAGAAAAAAGAACATACTCCCTGGCAAAAAAAAAGCATGTACGCCAGGGTCCCTGGCATCGCTCAGCGCCCCCTCCCCCCCCCCTTATTTGAGAACCACTGGTTTAGATGAAGAAAACAGCATTTTTGGTTTACTTTGACTATTTAAATGAGTTTGATTTGAAAGATTTCAGAAATCAGGAAGGGGTGAACTCTTTTACACACCACTATGATAATATATATATATATATTACATGTGTTAATACCCTAGCGTTAAACATGACATCTGTGTCTTTTTTACTATTGGAGTCAATTTCTGGATGTTGTAATGTTCTTTTTTTCTGCAATTGTTATTCTATTAGCACTCCTGTCCCACCCACTTTTTTTAAACAGTTACTTCACTGCTTTTCTTCATTTGTTCTATAATTATGTCTGTCTATTGTTTAATATTTATCTCATTCTGTTTCTCGCTTTTATGCTGTTCATTATTTTGGCTTTACTAATAAAACTTTGGAAACTGGTTAATGGTCTGCCCTTGTCCCTCTCAGATTTGCAGAATGTGAACATCACCCTGAGAATATTGTTCCGACCTGTTGCTGGACAGCTGCCGCGAATTTTCATGAGTATTGGAGAGGACTATGATGAGAGAGTGCTGCCCTCCATCACCACTGAGGTTCTGAAGGCTGTAGTGGTGAGTGTCATGCATGACGCTATGAAGAAATCCACACTTCTGTTCAAAAGATTAGGGTCCGTAAAATACAGCCAGGACACATTCAATTGATCGAAAGTGAAGACATTTGTAATCTTACAAAATAAAATTGTATACACTTTTATGAAACATTTAAGCAGCTCAACTGCTTTTGATATTGATCGTAAGAAATGTTTCTTGAGCATCAAATCATTATATAAGAATGATTTCTGGAGACTGGAGTAGTAATAATATTTCACAATATCACTGCTTTTACGGTATTTTTGACCAAATAAATGCAGCTCCTGTGTGCAAAAGAGACTTTTTAAAGATATTGTTTCAAAATAAAATTAAAACAAATCTTACCCACCCTGAACTTTTAGACCGTAATCTGCACAGGGCTGTATGTTGGTAAAATCAATAGAACATGAGATGAAACTAAAACCTGGCATAGAATAAATGCAATTTTAATGTGTATCAATTTCCCGAAGGCCCGTTTTGATGCAGGTGAGCTCATCACTCAGAGAGAGCTGGTGTCCAGGCAGGTCAGTGAAGATCTGACTGAAAGAGCATCCACCTTTGGTCTCATTTTAGATGATGTCTCTCTGGTAAAGACCTTTTTTTCCTCCCCTCTGTTGATGTTTCAGTTTCTCTCCAGTGTCTCACTCTTTTGTCTCTCTCCCTTCAGACACATCTGACATTTGGCAAGGAGTTCACTGAGGCTGTTGAGATGAAGCAGGTTGCACAGCAGGAGGCTGAGAGGGCTAGATTTGTTGTAGAGAAGGTAAGAGCCTCAAAATGGAATAGTGCTGTGCATGGTCCAAAATAACGTTTGCCAAGATTGGTAATCGTCTTTGATTGGTAATTGTAATGGAGTTATTCTCCAGTCTGATACCAAACCTGTTGTATATTTATATAAATGACTCTCACAGTTTTAAGTAATAAAGAAACTGCTAAATAAAAATTTGGAATATTCCTTGCATTAGGATAATGACGAAATAATCCCATTGTATTGTTTCTAATTTTGAATATATACCCTACTGTTTAATGGTTTTGAAAGAAGGACTCAAGGATTTAATGGACTCAAAGATTTTTAACATCCTTGAGTCCCTTAATGAAAAATACAGTAAAAACAATCCTTCCGAAATTATTCTAATTTGATTATTTGGTGCTCAATAAATATTTCTTATTATTTATAATCTCGGGTTACCAGTCAGACTCACCATGACTGCCCCCGTTCCTTCTGCCACAGAAACACATTCAAACAAAAGGATAACAGTCGGTCCTGCAGGAGAGAGAGTGAGATTGATGTCAATCATTTAGCAGCGTGTCACACATTGACAGTGCAGTCTGTCTCACTACTCATGAACATACAATTTTGTTTAGTTTTGTATTTAGTTTATCTTCTTGAAAATATGGACTACCACAAGATGGTTACAGTGATCAGTATGAAATTGCATTTGAAATGAAAATGTATGTTGTTTGAAACCATTAGCCTTTCATTTAAATTCTCCATAAGCAGAATTTGATCCAAATAGTTTTCTTTAATTACTGTCACTTTTGGTCAATTTAATGCTTCCTTGTTGAATAAACATACTTGATTCTTTAAAAAAGAAATCTTACTGACCCCAAACTTTTGAATGGTGTAGTATATTTTTTTATTCTATGTATATAATGTTTTAAAGGTGGCATAAATTATGAAAAAAGTACATCTTTTAACTTTAAAAATGTTAGTCCCCCACCATAAGCATGAGGTGATGTAACAGTCTCTGTAATTGTCTCTCAGGCAGAGCAGCAGAAGCAGGCAGCCATTATATCAGCAGAAGGAGACTCCCAGGCTGCGCTGTTGATCGCTGATTCTCTGGCAGTTGCTGGTGACGGCCTGGTGGAGCTGAGAAAGCTGGAGGCCGCTGAGGACATCGCCTTCCAGCTCAGCCGCTCTCGCAATGTTACCTACCTCCCTTCTGGACAGGGAACGCTCCTTCAGTTACCACAGTGACCAGGAACCTAGACACACACACACTAGCTTCTCTCTCTTTTTTTTCTCCAAGTTTTCAAAAAGTTAATGTAGACCCCATGTAACTATCTGATCAGCCTATAGGCAAACTTTATAGAGGCAAAGACAACTTGTGTTTTTCTCTCTTTTAGAATTTTCTTACACTCTTCCTGAAAATATGGACTGCCACAAGGTGGTTACAGCGATTGGGAAGAGTCTGTGTATGCAAATGTACTGCCGGTGCATATATAAATTTGCATTTCAAATGTTTTCTCTACAAAATGTGAGCTGATCTTGTTTGAAACCTATAGGCCTTTCATTTAAATTCTCCATAAGCAGAATTTGATCTAAATACCATGCAAAGCTAAATAAAATTGTATATTCATGAGTAGTGAGAGACAGACTGCACTGTCAGTGTGTGACATGCTGCTAAATGATTGACATCAATCTCACTCTCTCCTCCTGCAGGACCGACTGTGTTGTCCTTTTGGTTTGAATATGTTTTATTATTATATGTATGTGGCAGAAGGAATGCTCTTGTATTCTACAAGTGGCAAATTGATAACTTAATCAATAAATGATTCATTTATATTAAACCTTGTGTAATTGTTCTTGTTAATGTTCTTACTTGAAATTTAGTTACTAATGAAAGATCCATTATTTTAATTACAGACACACAGGAAGTCAAAATGTTTGTCATTCATAATTGAATACTATATAAGCCAATTTATTCACCACTAATAACTACATTGTTTAAATTTTTATTACATTCAAACTATGTAACAAAATAAATTGCTTTTACGAGGATTATAAGCTTTCCTTGAGTTGTTAGAGCCATTAATGGACCTCATATTCCCATAATTACTCCAACTGTAAAGGAGGAGACACATCAACAGAAGAGGATTACACATCAATACATATTCATGACAATTGTATACAATGAAAAGCAATTTTGTTTTAAATAAATGTTATTAAATGTCTTTTTGCTTATTATTGGCTGATTCGGCAGTTAAGTATGGCTGTTTTTGGACACCATTGTGTTCCTTATGGGTAACCAAACAGTTACTGGGTTGAACTGACTTCCATAGATATAAATTAATAATTATTCAATTAATATCTTTGGAACACAAATTAATTTTTTTAAATAAATTCTGAGCCACTTCTGTCCCTCCATTGACAGTCTGTGCAACTACCAATTTAACACTTCAAAACGTTCATAAAGAGAAAACTAATCACAATTTTTCTGGAGACACAATCACATTATATGATGAACAGATTGAATTTAGACTTTTATTCGCATTTAAACACTGATCACCGAATATAAACCGTATTGCTTGAAGTGAACAAACCTCATTGGTTCTTGCTGAAGCTCAAACATTCTGCGTAACATGAGAATGAACCTCATTGGTTCTTGCACATCAAGCGAACATGCTTGAGTTTTCATTTACCACAGATATGTGAGTTGAAGTGTTTATAAGTGAATAAAAGTCTAAATTCAATCTGTTCATCATATAAAGCAATCAAGAATCTTCAGAACATTTAGACCACACAGTCATTATGGATTAGTTTTACAATTTCTTTATTAACTTTTTAGTGTCAAAGTGGTAGTTGCACAGACTGTCAATGGAGGGACAGAGATCACTCAGATGTCATTAAAAAGATCTTAATTTGTGTTCCAAAGATGAACAACAGTCTTACAGGTTTATAATGACATTTTTGGTTGAACTATCCATTTAAGAGTATTTATTAGAAGTTTTATCCATACATTTCATATAATGAAAGTTATACTTTAAAGTCTTTAGAGTACCTGATTATTTCTAGATGTAGTATACTAGTTAACTATGTCAGCTATATTGTAAGTGTCTAGACCAAATTTGTAAAGCACACTTCAGACTTGGCAAATATACCTTTTAGTTTCCACTAGAGGGCATTGGTGTTTTCAAATCTGAAAACATACGCCTTCTCATACACTTAAAGAGACCGTGAATATACAAAGAAATGACTAAATATCCCTGTTGAGATTAATGCAACTAATTTTTGAGGCCAAATCTATATGCTTGCTTATTTGCAAGAAAACTTCTGAGCATTTTGAAACAGATAACACACTGTTGCAGACTGAGCATTTATTTCCTCTCTCTTCTTTGTCATTGCCTTATTTCTTTCACTCATGCCTGGAAACTACAAATCTCTGCAACATAAAGACTTCACTGAGTAGAAACTTTTGGTTTCAAATAGAAAAAAAACTACAACATAAGCTCTCATGTTAAATTCATTTTAAAAGAACGTTAAGACAGACTACAAACTTCACTGCAGGAATAGGTTTACAGGAATGTGTAACTGAGTCATTATCTGTAATGTATAAATACTGTATATTATGAGAGAAAAGAGAAGCATGAGAGAGAGTAATAAAATGTGTAAATCAAATTTGCTATTTTCGACTTTATAGACGGTCTTCACCCACAGGATGTCAATGTGCTTTCCTGTTTTACACTTGCGATCAAAACACTTTAGTGGGCACTGAATGAGGTGACATGGCTCTGAATCAACTCTGGCCCTAGAGGTCCATTGTCCGGATTTTAGCTCAAACCTAACTTCTCTAGTAAACCCAAAGACATTGATTAGCTTGTTCATATGTGTTTTCTTGGGTGAGCGAAAACAGAAAACAGAACTTGGAGGCACAGAATTGGGAACCCCTGCCCTGACTCCTAGCAGTCTAAATAAGCCTCTTCCCATTAGTGCTGATCTCTATATCAGCGTAGTGAAATAAATGAAAACAGCAGCTGCTGTGTCAGACCAGAAAGCAGATGAGGACAGAAGATCATTTCAACTGTTTAGCTGAGGTCATCATATGTCACCACTGGGCAGGTGTGAGTTCAGCAGATGTTACAGTCAAACAGCCCTGGAATGCAAAACACACCCACAGAACACAGGAAGATTAATAAAACTGGCCAAAAATCGCTACTAATTTAGCTCGGATATGAGGAGACAGAAGTGTGCAACCAAACTATTTATGTCAGAACATGATTGGGAAAATACACAGACAACAAATCAATTACACACTTAGTGCTCTTTATTATGTTGCAACTGTGCAACATTTTCCCCATCTTAGCCGGAAAGTGATTGGCACTTTTCCAAAAACTGAAAAAAGAGCTAACGGTAAATAAAGGATTAGAAGATTTCACATTTATGTATATGACAGATGCCTTTTATCCAAAACAACTCACATTATATTCACATTGTACAAGTTCATGCATTCTCCAGCTATTGAACCCAAATCATGCAGTTAGTTACAGGAACTGTCTTATAAAACATTAACAATAATTTGGCACTAAAAAGTCATGGCTCTAAACACTTTCCATCTCTTCCAGCAGTTCTCAGTTCACAATAGGCCTGGAACAATTTGGCGATGAAGACCAAGACCAGCTTAACAAAAGTTCTCGAAACTGTTCTGCTTTCTCACAGTGTTAAACCGGCAGCTGCATTTTCTCATTTAGTTTAGAGAACGTGCCAGCATCAAGTGAAGAAGTCACTGTTATCGACGTGCTTCACCGCAGGGAGGAAGGCGGGCGCGCGCACTGAACGCTGTCTGGTTTTGCTGTTTGAGGACGGCGAGAAAAAAAAAAAGAAAAACCCCGACGCCACGCGCGCTTTCTCCAGTGCAGACAGCGGCGGCTCGGGCGCCTCGGATGAACTCGGAGGATGGTTGATGCGCGAGACCTAGGCCAGCCACGTAGCGATGGCTTGTAAAGCAGAAAAGCGGACCGTCTAAAGCAAACCAGAGCGATTCACGATAGTTCGTCTGCGCGTGCACGCGACTGCACACTGTTCGCAAAAACTCACGGTGTCCGCGGAGGAGTAGTTTATCTGAAGGATAGCGTTTTTGTTTTTTTGTAGGTTTGTGTTTTATCCGATCCCTCCGCAACTTGAGGTGCACGTATGAGGGAGAGGGCGCTCGTGTCTCGGGTGAGTACTCTTCTCTACAAGTTAATTTCTGCTTTTACATTTATTCACAGCGATGACAGTTGTGTGTCGCATGCATGGAAACCATCCCTCGAACATCTGTCAAGGTATGATGCTGTCACTGTCACAAACAATGCACGCCACGACTTATTTCCACCGGTCGGTTTGCAGGGTTTTGTTCAGAAAGCAAAGGAGTCGTCAGAAATGTTATTGTTTTCTTGCCAAATGCTGTTTTGCATGCAAATGCATTAAGAGTGTTCTGCAACGAGCTGCTCGCAAACCGCGAAGGCATGTCAGCATGAATGAGAAAATCTCTGAAGGAGTATAAATCTGGGCGGTTTGGGGGTGTAAAAAAAGTGAAAGTCGTTCACGACGAGGATGTTAGCTTGCTATGAGCCACTGGGTTAAATAGCCTAATTGCCGGTGCATTCGTTTTTATAAAGCGGGTCGATTAAAACCATCTCGATGGGGCTTTTGCGATAGCATTTAACCCGTTGTGCAGAACCAAGTCCTGCAGGGGCCGGAGGGTCCAGTGCACGCAGCTGTATGTGCGTGTGCGCTCGGGCTGTTAGCTCTGCTAGCCGAACGGCCTGCACGCCTGCCGTCCCGACCAACCAATGTTTCCTTCGGTTTAACCCTTTCTTTGCGTCGCTTTCCCAAAAAAGTTAGTCTTTGCCAGTGGGTTGCCTCACACCCTTTGCTCCTTTTCTAACTGTTGTGACAGTATAGGCTGACCCAAGTGCGCTTTATACCAGCGTTTTCCCTCATTTTTTGGGTGGACGTGGTAGAGTTTGGAGGTGTGTTTTGGATGCGCGCGCTAGGCCCTTCTCAAGGCAGCGTTAGCTCGAGCTGCTAGCGCTGATTTTAGGAGAAGGGGCGAAGGAATTTTTATATTAGTCATACGCCTTTTTGAAAATGTAAGTCTCTTTTTTTGCGTAACGTAGTAACCGCTGTGATGCATTTGACCAACCAGAAAGCCCACTATTTTGTGAGGTTTATTTCCCCGCTTCCCTTTTATCCAGTTTCCAAGCTGGTAATGAAGTCTCACCAACTTCATTGGAGAAGAGATTTTCTCCAGAGCTTGTGTAATTCACATTGTCCGTTGAAACCCACAAATATCGTCCGTGAGCACCTAACATGACACATGCGCATACCACCTCAACCACATTTATATAAATATCTAAAAAAAAAAAAAAGCCCTCCTTTTTAGTCCCTCTATTCTCCAGGCTTATACTACTTGTTTATGCAATGCTTGAAACTTTGTGCTGCAAGCACTCTTGTGTACTTTTGCAACTTCGGGATGATTCGCTTTCTGTATTTCTCAAATATTAAGTCGCTTTGGTTAAAATAAGTAAACTTAAATCAAGGCGTTTTCAGCATTCAGTGACATTTAAGTCAGTATTAGATTTGTTCACCTTGTGTTTAGCTTATCTTTTTTCTTCTAAACGTCTTCAAGATGTTGTTCTAGATCTTCAGGCTGCAGTGTGGTGGTAGATGCTAATTCATGTATTTTTCTCAGATAGCAAACATTCGTCTGCAAGATGTCTTCATCTGGAAAGCAAAGCCTGTGTACAAACATCTTAAAGACATTTTCTACATATCTCTTTAACATCTGACAGGAAACGTCCCAGAGACGTATTACAGATGACCAAACTCTCAAATGCATCTTCCAGATGTAAACATGCACATCAAATAGACATTTCTGAGATGTGTGTGTGCTATCAGGGTTAGGTATCATCGAGTAGCATAGGAATAAAAAATTTATTCAGGGCCCTTCTGCTTTTAAAATTAAATATTTTTGCTTAAACTGCATGATCCCCTCTTAACTTTAAATATTTTGTAAATCAAGCTCTTTACAAATTGATGTGACCAAAAAGACTTGATAGACAAAGTTGATGGAAAATATTTTAGACGGACAGTATAGGCTTCAAAGCGTCCGTGTCTTTGGCATACCTGAAAAACATTTAAATACTTTTTTTATTCACAAAGCATGTGTGTGTGCAAATTTGTACATGTTTTCATGAGCGTACATGATTCGACAATAACTTCTGTGCTCAAATTTATTTTAAAAGTATGAAAAAGTGTAGGAACAGTTGAAACGTATGCAAAAATCGTACTCTGGATGGCCGTGTAATTGTTAAGATGAAATTGTATGCATAGATTTTTCATAATATATACAGTGAAAGAGTAAGAAAAGCTTTTTCATCACTTGTGCTGTTTAGTTTCTCTGAATTACAATGCCAGTCTGTTTGCTGAGAGTGATGAAAAGGTTGTGCAAAAAGCCCTAATACAGGGATGGATCTGGTTGTTTCATGCAAATTGTTGTTTATGCGCAGTTACTGATTTAAAGTACTCCAAATTAATCAAGACCAGAACATATTCATGTATGCAGTATGCCGTTTTTGTGAGAAGCTCTGCTGTTTGTACAAATACAAAATAATCCTCGCAATTATTAATGAATGACACTCATTGTTCTGTTTAAATGTTCTGACCAATGACGAGTTTGTGGTGGGACTTTTATCCAACCAATAGCAGACGGGTGAAGTCATTACTTTTAAAATTCCACTTGACTCCACCTTCAAAGTCGGAAGAAACAGATTTTTTGTTTATTTCAGTTTAACCGACTATCAAACAATACAATGTATTGGGCAGTGACTTGGCTCTTGCATTTAGAATATAGATAGGGTTAGTTTTCATTTTGACTTTAAGATGACACTCATTTGCAACCAATTCTGACTGAGTCATTGTAGAATGAACTGTATTAAAAGCCTTGGGTTGGTTGGTTAGTTGAAGTGCATCTGGAATAGAGTGACTCAGCTTGCTTGTGGTTCATAGAGTTGCATAACAGCACTCAAAGAACCCGGCGGCCCTTTCTGAGTGCAATTCAGATTGTGGATTCTCAGTGCTGTCATGGTTGACCTCTCTTGATTGAGCGATTAATCAAATTATCAGCTGTCCATTACTTTTCAAGTTCAGCACAAGGCCAGCAGGTCAGAAATGTTGGACACAGGATAAGACCAGAAAATAAAAATGTATTTTTAATTCATAGCTGTTGTAAGTTTCTCTTTCAGTCATTTGAATGTAAAGTTTACTTAACCGGGATAAATCAGTGCTAACGTAATTTCTTGTGCACTAAATTGTGCACTATTTTGGCTGCAATATAAATTTTAGAGATTAAAGTGGTTTTGGTGATTAAATTAGTTCATTTTGTTCATGGTTGAATGGATGAGGAGCCATATTGGGGGTCACATTCTTGATGCTCAGTCTGAGTCAGTAACAATTGATCGAGATATTTATTCAAAAAGTTGAGTAATTTAATTCTGGTTGTAGAGATTTTGATTCTATGATTGTCACCCACATCAAAGCAGCTTGCTTTTTATGTGCGAGGAAACCCAGGCTTAGTCAGTTATCATCCACCTACCTGCCCACGATGATGAGAGGAGCAGCCTGAGCTGTTGTGAAACTTCAGTTATACAAGTCAGTCTTTAAGTGAGTAAAAAGAAGACTTGAGATTGTCTTCACACTTTCACTTCAAATTTCTCTCTGCTTTTCTTTTTTATTGCACCAGAGCATGCAAATTCTAGGTCTGTAAGTTGCTGTGCACATAGAAATGATTTGTAGATGCAAGCACCTGCACCTTGAATTCGTGTGTACATGTTTAAATAGGTGGGGCTTTTTCCATCCTTTCCTTTCTCAGATGTTTCAGTAGATACTGTGTTGCAGCATCAGAGCATTTCTAGAGTCCTTCTGATAGGTGCACTCAATGCATCAGGCGCAAAGCTGTGTTGACCATGTTTTTGCAGATCTTTAGCAAAGAATTAACATTGCAAGTCTATTTAATATGAGTGTTGAGCAGCATTTGGTATTTAAAGTGATGATTTTTCTTGATAGTGTGCCAGACCAGTCTTTGAAATACATGTACTGTAATGTGCGTTATATGTGGTGCCTAGTTTCCTATGACTCCGACGCACATGCTCTGAGATGTGTGACCCCTTATGCACCCATCCTGTGGTCACGTATACTGCGCTTTCCAATTCTCAGAAAGTTTCAAAGCGCACAGGAAGAAAGGTGGAGGTGTGTGTATATATGTCTGAATCTGTGTGGGTATGTGTTTGTGTGTATAATTGTATATGTGTAGGCGTTTGTTTGTGTATTTGGTTTTGTTTGTGTGGGTAGGTTTATGTGTGTATGTGTGGCTATTCAGTAATGTAAACCGACGCTGCAAGAGAGCATCATGATTCAGGCGAATTAAGTCACCCGCAATAGTTAACATGCAAGGGTATTGTTTTCTCTATTATTTTTCTGTCTTGAGTTTCATGCATTGCTGAAGAAATTGTTACTAAATGTTACTTTGTTGAATGAATAGGTTATAAAAAACTGAAATAATACAGTGAACTGAGTTTAAATGGAAAAATTTTTTTTTTAAATTTTAATCTTCACTGGCTTACATCTGCCTGATTCATGAAAAAATGACTCTTTCAAAGTCTGTAACAGAAGTAGCAACAGAGCACTTCTTTCATACTCTGATGTACATCTGAGTGAAACGGATTATCAAAATGAAAAAAAAATGTAGGTGGGGTCTTGGTCAGATCTGTTGGTGATTTATTGGATGGAGGCAGATCTGAATTCGAGCTTGCAGTTGATTGTTAGAAAGGGGAGGGGTTTAAACTTACTAAATGAATGGAGAAGTCTTGTTGTATGATAGGAAATTTGAGTTAATAATACATATTTGCAAGGTGAAAACCAGTTTAGAAAAGGAAACATGCATGGATGAATCATTTACAATAAGATCAATAACATGCATTTATAAAATAGGGTGTACTTTAATTTCAGTGTGACTTCAGTAATTTGTCAAAGACGACAACAACCAGTTATTGATTTGAATTAGGCTTAATGACAATTTATAAAGCACGAATATGGAGCTATTGGCCTTAAATTGAATAGTTCACCTAAAAATGACAATTCTGTCATTTAATCATATGTTTTCAACCCTGTGTGACTTTACAGCGCAATAGAGCAAAAGGACTGTTTAAATCTCTACACACAGTGTTGATTAGAGGGATGTTCTGCAGGAACACACACATTCATTCTTACTGTCATCTTTTACATTTATATTTATGCATTTTATCCAAAGCGACTTGCATTGCATTCAAGGAACACATTGAATCAGTTCTTGCTTTCCCTGGGATTGAAACCATGATCGAGGCGTTGCAAACACCGATGCTCTACTGAGCTACAGGAAAACTGTAATTTTTAAATCCTTTAAATGTAAGAAACGTCTTTAATTACACACTGTTATTGCTTTACGGTTACTACTCTCTTAAAATACTTGAATTATATGTATTTTTAGACTTAAATGTAATGTCCAACAATAGATATTTCAGTAAAACGAGTATATTTGTCTTTTCTCTACCGTTCCGTCAGTTTGATGGGCTTGTGTTTGCCAGCACTCGTTTAGTTGAGTTTAAAGTTTAACACAGACTGTCAGGACGAGCCTTCATGAAAATAGAAATGCTCATGTCAATTTGTAACATTTAAAGAAAAAGGATATAACCGTAAAAGTTTTGCGCAGAGGAAACATATCTCACATATTAAACTGCACACGTCTATCAAATCGCCTTAAAGGGCAAGACACGTTAATCATTACACTAATAAATTACCTTAAAATACACAATTCTCATGTTTTGGGCAGCTTGGATCACGTACCTATCCTGGAACAGCTTGCTCTTTTTCCTCCACTATTTTTAGATGCATTTTGTCTGTAGAAATGCGTTATTCAGGGATGTATTTTGACAAAACTGCTGTTTTTTGGTAAATGCAACTAATTGATAATATTTATTGTAAATGTTTTATCAATTAGTTATTGCAGCCCTAATCTTAACACAGGTTTGGAAGTTATAGTATCATCTACTGTGTTGTAAAGTAGTTACTTGTCTAGCCTTAAGGTGAACCGTATGCGTTGCAGTGCTATACCCTTTCTCTTCTGACTGTACGTTTCTGTTTTTACTGGCCTAACTGTTTCTTTTTTTCGTTTTTCATCATTCAAATACACTTCCTCGCCCTCAGACACATGATCGTTATTACCTTTCGAATCAAAAAAAAAAATCAGCCTTTCAAGTGCATACATTCCCAGTATAGCTCACGGTAAGAACGCACACACATACGTATGCATATGCAGTGTCAGTCAACCTTTCCTTCTGCCACAGGATAGTGAACTCACTTTCTTTTATCTAGATGTTCGCACGTACCTTGATGAGTCAACAAGGCTGCAATCCATGAATATGTCTGTAACTTTCTCAATACAGAATTTGCCGTGTGTATCTGTGCAACTCTCAGACAGTCAAAGGCGCCAGTGTTGTCATGTGTCTGGCAAACATTTAAAGAAAGAAAACCCATCGTTGACTCAGAAGTGAAATTCTCCTGAAAAATCGTAGGTATACTTTCTGAGCATGGCAGTGGGTTAATGTGAGTCACGCTGTTGGCCTCTTCTCGGATGCGGCGTGAGTCTAGTCTGACTAGACTGTTATTATCTTGGTAGTCACAAGGCTTTAGATTTTATCATGTAATGCATGTTGTCCTCAGTCAATGCTTTACAATGCGTTATTGTTCTAAAGACTCGTGAATATTTCACAGAAACAATTGTTCAGCTCACACGGACGACTGGCACACATGCACTCAAACGGAACAGAGATGTTCACAGAGAGCCAGGAAGTCGTTAAGGTTTAGGCCGTTAAGAGCAGCAGTGCATAAACAGATATTTTTCCTGTTTGTGGCTGCCGTTTACTTGTTGTTTAGGGGTTGATGTTTTTGACTGTGATGACTCTGCATGCAAGGTGGGGTCTTGTGTTGAACTTGGGCAATTAATAGGGTCAGTCTGACTTTTGATCCCTTGGCTTATTGTCTAATATTGTCATTTAAAAGAGCTATTGATTGGGGATGATCATTCCTTGAGCGCGCACACCCTCCCCACACCCATTTCAAATCACTCACAATGAAACTTGTGGTCTCATTTTGGTTCTTGAGTGTGTAACCGTCTCCTTTTTCGGTTGAATCTCTCTCTGTCAAAAGGATTTCATACAGATCAAAGAAATATATCTCAGACATTTAGTTGAATCGTTTCTGGGGGAAATTATCTAAACATAATTTTTTTAATATTTGAGTTTTATGTATTGTGGCATATTATAATATTTTAATTCTATAACCATGTATAGATATTGTTAAACTTAATATTGATAAACAGGATGAATAATTTGTAGTTTATTTTGTTTAAAGTTAATATTTTTTAATTTGGTACTGCCTTTCAGAAGCTACAGAAGACTAAATAAGTACAATTTACCCTGACCTTCAAATTCAAAAAAGTTTTCACCCCCTGCCTCTTAGTCTTAATGCATCATGTTTGCACCTTTTGTAGTAGTAAATCCCTCCGTTGTCATAAGTGTGACAGGATGGATCTCAAAATCAGCCAGTCACTGCTTGTAAGGGTTCGATTGTGGAAAAAATGCTGTAATACCAAATAATGACCTGGAGGATTTTAATGAAGGCCAGTGCTCTGTTTAACAGTTTAGGAAGATCAAAGGACTCCTAAACAACTAGTCTATCACAAAACGACAAAATGTTTGTGGATCATCCAGGTAACGACACACATTATTAAGAATCACGCATATGTTAACTTTTGAAGGGGGTCATTTTTATAAATTCAGCTTTATTTTGTCTTGTAGAATAAATGTAAACATCTGATATGTAAAATGTCTTATTCAAGGACTCAGGACTCGGTAAAGTATAAATAACTTGCTTTTTATTTTTTAATGATCGCTACTTTTGACCACAACATACCGTTCAAAGTTTTGTAATGGTTTTTGAAATAATTCTCTCATGCTCACCATAACTACATTTATTGGTTTAGTAAAAACAGTAATATTTTTACAGTTTAAAATAACTGTTTTGTATTCTAATATACTTTGAAATACGGTTCGGCACACATAATTCACTGGGTAGTTGCAAAATTTAACCATCATAGAGTTAGTTAATAATTTTTCTGTGACTCAAAAACCATAATATGATTCAACTTGTAAGTGCATTCCAATATGTGACTGTAATTTAAAGTGTACTATAATCGTATAAAACAATCATGATCAGATCAAATAATCACTACAGACCTACTTGGTGAATAAGCCTAGCAACCAGTCCACATACTTTAGCAACCACATGGCAACACTCGTGCTGGTGGCTTCAGACTGCTGATATGTCTTCTGCAAGTGGCTTGTTGTGACATGTTTGGTGGTAGTGATGAAGTGAGATTGTCCCAGATTATTTAGAATTTGAAAATATGTGAGTTTTTTTATTTATTATACTCATTGTGTGACAGTTTTCTGTACTCAACTTCTTGTGGTTTAATTTTGAGTTGCTCACACACACACTTATGCTGAGAAGCGAAACGATTGTGGTCTGGTGTGTGTATCTGAATAGTAGTGAGATTCTAGATGTCTACACCTTAACCAGGCTGCAGTTTCGTTTCTCTTTCTTTTTCCCTCTCTTATTCTCTTGCTTTCTCTCTCACACTCATGTATGAAACCTGATTTGAGACCTGAAGGTTTTATCAGGTAACGGTTACTGCAGTAACTGTAATTGCAGAGGTGTTGTGTTATGCTGCCACTTTAAAATCCGAATCGTACCCATTCTTGAAAGTCTGTTTGATGACACACTCCTCTTCTTTCAATGGTAGTTGTGGTTCATTTACCAGCTTTGATGTACCGAATTAAATGTGACGTCTTAGTTGACACCTGATATAATTGCTTTCAATTGTGTTTCATTCCTTTCACATGATTTCTTGCTCTTTCAGGTAGTGTCTGGCTGCAGGGTAGTGATTCGGAGCAGCTGGTAATTACTGCGAGATCTAAGAGAGTTCAGCGGCGCAGAGACACCGTCACATCACTGACGGAGAGGAGGCGTCTTTTGTGTCTGAATCAGCAGAGATTGCTGACGATGTGCCGCTATTTTCTTTCCACGTGAAACTGAGATGCTGTTGGGAGACTGAAACTGAAGTTTGGACCTAAAGCCAAGACAACTTTCCTTTTTTGATCAGAATGAAATATGTGCATGTAGTTGCACAGTGAGGCAGACTTCATGTGAGTACTTGGGGGTGGGGAAACTGCCATTTTAAAAAAGTTTTTTTTTTTCTGTAGGGCTGCTCAATTTAGCCAAATATTTTGGCAATACAGTAATCCCTCGTTTATCGCGGGGGTTACGTTCCGAAAATGACCCGCGATAAGTGAAATCCGCGAAATAGAAAACTTTTTTTTTTTTACAATTAGCAACTATTACATGTATACAAATACAGTGACTCACGTGTAGGCCGTTTCACAGCTCTTCAGACTGGGCCGCTGCATCCTGACTACGCTCTGCAGTGTTCTCTTCTTCTGAAGCCCGCGGTGCAGGTGTGTTTGTTCGGGAGAAGAACATAGTGATAGGCAGCTGTTGTCGCTCTTTTTTCTTCTTTGCAAAAAGATCCTTGTACACCGACATGCCACCATCGCTTACGTTGGAGAACTGTAATGAACGGCCCATCAAAGGGTCCCATTCCTCAGCTAATCGCTTAAGTTCAGTGGCCATTCCCACCATGGTTGCTAAGCGACCAAGCGTTAGTCCTTCCTCCGTACACATAACTGCACGAGACGACAAAATGATAGCACAATTCGTAGCATGTTTTGATACAAGAAGCGGAAGTGAGTTTTTAGCGAATCAGAATGCTGAGCACAATGCACCAAAAAAAAAAAATGCATTATGAAAATCCGCGAAATAGCGAATCCGCGATAAGTGAACCGCGAAGTGGCGAGGGATCACTGTATAACAAATGTTTTAAAATACTCCAACTGTAAAATTACTATACAGTGATCCCTCGTTTATTGCGGTTAATGTGGACCGGAACCCCCTGTGATAGGTGAAAATCCGCAAAGTAGGATCAGCCAATCAACTCACGGGATACATACACTTGTGCTCTCATTGGTCCATTTCGTGCTGGGAACCAATCACGTGTCTTGTCTGAGTGCCCGTGGGTGTGTACAAAGCCTCTGAGAAAGTTTCTCTCTTTGTCTGGCATCCTGGGAAACCATTTCTCGCGCATCAGGATAAAACAACACTGCTTTCCGCAATATGGCTGCCGATATGGTGGTATTGTTATTTTTTTTTCGATAAATATTTTTGAAAAATCCGCAATGCACTGAGGCCGTGAAACTTGAACTGCGAAGTGGCGAGGGATTACTGTACTGAAATTATAATTTCTTTCTCCATTTTGAAGTGTTTAACCATCAGGCTTTAACATTTCTCGTTATATTCTCTATCCCAAATGCATGATATAAGTGACTCAAACTCAGAGCACGTAGAAAGATGCAAACCAATTGCATGTTGGAGAATGCTGTGGTGCGCTTCACTCTGAAACACAAACATGTATGTTTATTTCATTAAATCGCAGCCATTGGTTTTATTTAGGTTTTAGCGCGATTAATTGTGCAGTCCTATAATGTCTTTTTCTTATTTTTCCAGTCTCACTTTTTTCATACGTCTTTCTTTTTCTTCAATGCCTTAGTGAACATAATGGAGGCTCGGTTTGGATTAGGCTAAGGCGTCTCTCCTCGTCTCTCCTCCTTTACACTCTCTTGCCCTCCTCTCATTCACTCGAGAGGAGGGGTACATTATCTCCCCATCGCTTGTATCGAAACGGTGGTTAATCTTAAACATAAAGAGGCAAACAGGCAATCAGCTGTCAATGAAGTCCTGCCAGACACTGAAGGAGGAGGTGTCAGGCCCAGACACAATGTCTCAAGAGGAGGGGCAAATGACTCAACCCTCCCAAACGTACTTCCACACTGCCTCTGCTCCTGATGCCGAGCTATCGGCAAAACTGTTCAAGCGAGAAGCTGCTGCCAAACCATACTCTGTGGTCATTGACAACACAATGGCTACGAGGCCAGAGTCTCAGATGTCCTCAGACCTGAATCCCCAGCCTGCCCCGACTCCATTTTACCGGGAAGGGTCTGGAGCGAAGAGCGGAAATGGAGGGACGTCAGAAGATTCCGAAGCTGAAGATGGAGCCGGGGCAGAGGACGAATTCAAACGAGGGCAGATCATCGTAGAGGTCAACCTCAATAATCAGACTCTGCACGTATCTAAAGGAGACGACGCGGCAAATGCGAACACTGCAGGAGACGACAAGAGCAATAGTGAGGAGGAGGAGGATGATGATGAGGAGGAAGAGGATGAGGAAGAAGAAGATGACAGTGTTGAAGAAGACTACAGCGACGAGGAGGATCAAGATGAAGAGGAGGAGGAGGAGAACAACAATCGGCGAACAAGAGCGCAACGGGCACACAGGGGTCGAGTGGCTGCTTCGCCATGTCGTAAGAGTCGCCGTGTAGCCCCTTCGTCGACGGGAAACATAACCACAACGACTGCCGGTGTGACGACAAGGGGGCGGAGGAAGAATGCAGAGGCCCCACCCCAAAAGCGTAGAGTTGCCAAGGAGGCCAAAGGCTCCACCGCCTCTGCCTCCGGAGCCACGGGAGGAGCCAAGGGCGAGGGTGAGGAGAAAGAGACGCTAGCGTGTGAAAAATGTCCACGTGTGTTCAACACCCGCTGGTACCTGGAGAAGCACATGAATGTGACGCACAGACGCATGCAGATCTGTGACAAGTGCGGAAAGAAGTTTGTGCTGGAGAGTGAACTGGCTCTTCACCAGCAGACGGACTGCGAGAAGAACATCCAGGTAAGAGGATCTTCCAGACTTTTATGGAAATGCCTCATCCTTAGTAAACATGCTCAATAAAATGATATCACTGTATACTGTTCACAAGTGTTGTTTATAATAATATTTTGAATCAACTTTAGTTCTGAAAGTCCCATATTTTATGAGCCGGAAGCAGAAATAAGGCTGTGAGGGACAGGGTGGTTCCATGGTGGTGCTGCAAGGGAAAAACAATAAAAATACACTACCATTCAAAAGTTTGGGGTCCGTTGGGAATTAATATGGATGCATTAAATAGAAGTGATAACATTTTTATAACATTCAACAGTTTTTTTTAACATTGTTAATGATAACAGATATTTCTTGAGTTGCAAATCATCATATTAGAATTATCATGTGACCTTGAAGACTGGAGGAACAATGCTTTAAAATTTAGCTTTGACATCACAGGAATAAATTACATTTAAAAATATTCAAATAGAAGACAGTTCTTTTAACTGTTTTCAGGGGCAGAGGGGCAGTCGTGGCCTAATGCTTAGAGAGTCAGGCTGGTAAACCGAAAGTTGTGGGTTCGATTCTCAGTACTGGCAGGAAATGAGAATCGAATAAGGCACCTAACCCCAAATCGATCCCCAGGCACCACAGTAAAAATGGCTGCCCACTGCTCCAGGTGTGTGTGTGTGTGTGTGTGTGTGTGTGTGTGTGTCCACGGTTTGCAGTGTGTGTGTGTGTTTACTTCTCACTGTTTATAACTTAAATGCAGATGACACAAACAGAGAATGGACTACCGTGGTCGGCGTCCATGTTACTTTCACTTTCACTTTTTAACTGTAACCACTTTCAGTCTTAAGAAATGCAGCCTTGGTGTGCATAAGAGACTTCTTATTGAAACATTTGAAAACCCCAAACTTTTGGATGGTAGTGTATAATCATATTAAATGTTAATTAAGTAAAACTGAAAGTATGCTACTTTGTGCTGATATAAAAATTTATGGCTGAAGCCAATAATTGTTTTCATATTACGGCTGATAAATAACCAACAATTTGATAATGTAAAATAAAGAAATGTACTTAAGTATCAGTAATCTATACAGTTGTCAGATAGTATATTAAAACAAGTGCTATTTGTATATTAGATGCAAAATACCAATTTGTCTAACCATATAAAAACAAAAAAACACTACTTTGATGTAATATTTAATGTTCTTTAAAATTATTGAGGTCTTGAATTTTGAGGTCTTGTTAATGTTTTTCAGTTATGTTCAAGGTAAATAAAGCAACTGTTTTTCAATTAATGGAAGAACATGTAAAAGTATGGTAATTGGCGTGAAGGACGCCCCTGCTGTTGGGGGTAAAGACACAATAATTAACAATAAATGACAAGGTGTGGCCTAATGGTTAGAGAGTCAGACTGGTTACCCGAAGGTTGTGGATTCGATTCTCAATTCTTGCCCTTGAGCAAGGCACTTAACCACCAATTGCTCTTTGGCCGCCACAGTAAAAATGTCTGCCCACTGCTCTGGGTGTGCGCGTGGGTGTGTGTGTCCACAGTTTGCAGTGTGTGTTCACTACTTGCTACTAATAATGCGTGCTAACATGGATGGATTAATTGCAGAAGACAAATTCTAAGTATGGGTTACCATACATGGCCTTCACGTCACTTAACATTTAAAATTGTTTAAAAAAAGATTTTTAATCTAAACAAACCGCATTCATTTTTTACTATATGTTTAATAATACTTGTATATTTTTTCTGCAATCATGCATTGAGAGTAGTGAAAAGCACATTTTCTGTTAAGGTGTCCTTTAGCCCCATTGTACCTTAATGATTTTAATGGCAAATATATTGGTGATGGTAAAGGTAATCAAATTGTAAAAAATAGAGGAAATGATGAAAACTCCAATACAGATAAATGAACAAATATAAATCTGTAAGTCAAGCAAGAGCTGATTCAATGTGTTCCTTGAATGCAATGTAAGTCGCTGGAAAAAAGTGTCTGCCAAATGCATAAATGTACAATAAAAATGTAGATAGATTAGAAATATGAAATGCATTAGTTAGAAATGTAAATATCAGTCCTGACCAGCAGAGGGAGACTTCATTCATGTTTAGAGGATCATTCAGACTCAGAAAATGGGTCTCAGAGAAGATGTACAACCAAATATGTTATTCCTGTACTGTATAACAATGTATCTTTTTGTGTTCCAGTGTGTGTCTTGTAATAAGTCTTTTAAGAAGCTGTGGTCCCTCCACGAGCATATTAAGATTGTCCATGGATTTGCAGAGAAGAAATTTGCTTGTGAGATTTGTGAGAAGAAATTCTACACCATGGCCCATGTCCGTAAGCACATGGTCGGTACGTATAGTAAACACCTGCACAGACACACTTCAGCACTACCCTAGTGAACGCTTAAATCAATATACAGTGGTACCTCGAGATACGAAATAAATCCGTTCCGAGGCGGCCTTCGTATAATGAGTTTTTCGTATCTTGGAACACATTTTACATGTAAAATGGCTAATCCGTTCCAAGCCCTCCAAAAACACCCCATTAAATTTCATAATAAAGCTAAATTGACCTATAAACAATGAAATGACATAAAATGTTGAAGCTTACTTTTCGAGTGAGGCTATCTCCAAAAGTGGCGGCAGAGGAGGAGGAGGACAAACGGCAGATAACGTACGTACTCTTAACTTTACGAAGCGGAGTGGCTGAGCTAAAGCACGCCAGCACGTACGTATAGAAGATGCATGATGGGAGGGATGCTGTCCAATTAGAGAGAAGGATCTCATGGCTTGGCTAGCGTCAGGAACCAATGGGAGAGCAGGAGGATGGTGGCGAGTCTACTATAACTAAGATGGCGGCGTGCGGTGCGAGTTTCAAAATTGTTATGGGGCGAATCTCGGACTTTCAGAAACCTTTCGTATCTTGAAAACTTTTCGTATGTAGAGCAGTAAAATTTTCGTCTTTGCTTTCGTAACTTGGATTTTTCGTAAGTTGAGCCTTTCGTATCTTGAGGTACTACTGTACCTTTTTAAATGTCTGTATAGCCACATAATGAACTCAAGAAACTACTGTCTGTCTCTAGCTCACACAAAGGACATGCCATTTACCTGTGAAACCTGTGGAAAGTCTTTTAAACGCAGCATGTCTCTGAAAGTGCATTCACTGCAGCATTCAGGAGAGAAGCCCTTCCGTTGTGAGGTATGAATACATATGACACACTCCATAACTGATATTGTGACTGAGAGAATGAAAAACAATGGGAAATGCAAATAATAAAATGCAACTAGCCATATGATCGTGCATTTGGGATGTATTAATGTCAAAAGACATACAAATCTTGAACTGATTGAGTGACATGCTCATCCTTAAAAACTGTAAATTATAAATTCCTATGTTATGCAAGGTAGAATCATATAATTCTGGTTACGAAGTTGGTGTAGTGTTGAGTTATTTTTTGACGTCTGGGTACTGAACCAGTTGTAAACCACTTCTCTACATAAACCCTTCTTCTGCTCCCATTTATTTGTGTGTTTGACTGTTTCTTGCCGTTTTAAACAACAGTGACACCTTTATTAATATGCCGTTTGAAAACAAATACACTTTACTAGTGTGTCATTTGAAATCTCTAAAAATACATTCCTGATGCATAATATTAAACAAACAGTATTAAAATAATTATATTCATAAATATTTGAGTTTCCAGCTTGTCCATATTTCCAGCTTCAATTTGTTTTAGGGAACGCTGTAAAACACCACGTCCACAGTAGAATGTTGACATGCACAAACAACACTGTATTTCTGTGTATTTGAATAAGAGCGCGAATAAAAATTAGTTTGTTACTGTTCGTAGGATTTTGTTTGTTGTATATGTTTACTGACGTCTTTTGGCGCGTTTATGAAACCAGTGTTTTCATTACACTGGAGCTTTTCTGAAAGATCTCTGTGTTTCTGTGTGTAAATACACAACAGAAAATGCATTCGGACATTTTAGGAAACATCCGTTGTTGTTTTTTTAGGATACTTTTAGCATCAATTCCTTTCTGTCTTTTTTTACAAAGTGTCCTAACCAAGAAGGTTAGAAAACTTGAATGTTAGCATTCACATTCAACAAAAAACTTACTATAATTTGATGCAAAATGTATATTGAGTGAATTTTAAAGGATTTTTATCATTGTATGCACTTTAGTTTAAAATGTTGGGCAAAAAAAAATAAAACCGCTTGCGTCTTGCGGAAGAACATTGCTCTTTTTGCGCTACTGCTCTTTTCTGTGTGGATGAATGTGGTTCGCACACATGGATACAGGGAATCTTATCAGAGCGGATGGACAAATATGTAATGGTTTCTTTGTTTTTACAGCTGGTTATTCCTGTGAGGTTTGCTGTCTTGAATGTCAGTTTTTGTTTTTAAATAATTTTATTTATGACAACAAACTTTTAGCTTGATGCTACCTGCAGCTGGAACTACTTTTTTCTCTTTGGATTCCCAATCAAGTGACATGACGACCTGACGGCTTTAAAATATAAATCGTTATGTGTATAATGATATAGAGTGTATCTGGATAAAGACATGGTTTAGAACAGGAGTCTCCAAACTACGGCCTGCGAGCCGGATGCGGCCCGCGAAGCACTCTCATCTGGCCCGCGGAGACCTTTTTGTCTACGAAAAAAAATTACAGAAATGTACGTGTATCCTGCCAAGATCAGCCGCCGCTTACGTGGACGTTATGTTTTTACCAAATTAAAATAGAGGCGCTCAGTAGTGCGTTCCCTTTCTAGAGTGGGAACGAGACATTGCAATGAAATGCATTTGGGAACTCCTCCCCTTCACGTAAGTTCTGAAACCTTATAGGATAATGCCTATTGTAGCGCGATGCGGCTCTGGCAGACAGACAGTATAAATAGCATAAGCGCAACAATTGCGTCAGAATATTTCCTTCACACTTCTCTAAACGGAATATGGAAAAATAGCAGAGGTTACTATAGTAAACGGAGACTACATTGCAAAACCTTATTCATTGCTTACTTTTTTTCTGCTTCCGCTCACCGTCAATGAGATGATATACCCTATTTTCCCGCATATAAGCCTGCAGATGCAGATATTCCGCACACTCGTATAGCTCGTGGGTGTGATATGTAAAATGTTATACACATATAAAATGTGTGATATACCCCCCGTGGGGTTGGTAAAATCTAGTATAACCCGCGGGTTATATGCGGGAAAATACAGTGTTGTACTGTTACGCCATCTAGTGACCTCCTTAAGAACAAGTTTTCCAGTTTTTGCCTAAGGAAGACATTCCTAATGTCAAATCTTTTGCATCAATGTACCTTTCAATCTTTTGAACAACATACATGTGTGAACAAACATTTTCAAGAATAAAATACGTGAAGAACAATTTGAGAACAAACTTGTCCAATGATAATCTCAGGTCACTGTTGATGTTGGGGAAATCAAATCTAAAGCCAGAAATGTCTTCTATTTTGGCATCCAGGAAACAATTTCACCATTCCCACTAATACAGGTGTCCATGTGTAGTGTATCAATGTGTTAAGTAATAACTGAATAAAATAATATTAAATAAATAATTAAAAAACAACATCCATGTTTTGATTATTTTTTATTTGGACTTCGAGTGTGTAGTCGGCCCCCGAACTGCTGTTTGATAGTTAATGCGGCCCTCGAGCTGAAAAGTTTGGAGACCCCTGTGTTAGAAGATGGATTTTTTTTTAATTATTGTTAAAAAAGTTACAAGATGTATAGCTTTAAAATTGTTGTTTGGTTTGTATTTATTGAGCCCTCTTGTGCATTTGTTTATTTAAAATCTGGTTTTGATCTTTTCCACCTAACTGAAATATTTAAGAGAAAACTTCAAACTGGACAGAGAAATTGCTTGTCAGTGGAAACGTGTTTTAACGCTTTTCAGATCAGTGAGAGGATCAGTTTGCTCTGTACAGATTAGTTTTGAATCTGCTATTTTATGTATTTTCTTTTTGTTTTTTGGGGTATCTTTTCCATGAAAACGCACTATGGGGTGTGTATGTCTCGTGAGGGTGGTCAGGGTGGGGCTCGTTGGTTTTGCTTAAAGGTGCCATATGAAAGAGTGAATGAGTTGGATTGGCTTGATTCTTATAAATAGGACGTTAATGACAGGCTTATGAACTGTAATGACAGGTTATTATGATCATATTATAAAGTTGGGATTGCTTCAGTCTGACCCTGATTTGAAGTGAGGCTGAACCAGCATCCACCCACATGCTGTCTATTTAAGTTTGTGTGCGTGTGTGTGTGTGTGTGTGTGTGTGTGCAGAACTGCGACGAGAGGTTCCAGTACAAATACCAGCTGCGGTCTCATATGAGCATTCACATAGGACACAAGCAGTTTATGTGCCAGTGGTGTGGAAAAGACTTCAATATGAAACAGTATTTCGATGAGCACATGAAGACACACACAGGTGAGGTGTACAAACACAGTGTCACAGAAACATTTAAAACTTATTAAGAGGGACTAGACATAGACTCTCTTTTGCTTTCTTTCAAACAATTTTATGGTTCATTTCACTATAATAATGATTATTCTAATCTACGTTAAAAATGCACACATTACATTACAGATTCCCTCACACGCCTTAAAAATTAATGTCATTGCATTATATAATTTAATGACAAACAAGATTTGTAGCGCACTTTAACCAAAATATGTTTGTTAGATTTGAAACGATAAAATTACTTTGACTTTTCTAAATGTTAAACTAAGTTTGCTGTTAGGATTGGATTGGTTCTTGTATGTGACGACAACAAAAAAATTGTTTAAAAACATATAAGCCCAGTTTCACAAATGAGGCTTAGATTAAACCAGGTTTAGGTCATAGTTTAATTAGGACATTTTTGCCTTAGAAAAAAAACATTAATTGTGTGCCTTTTGAGACAACAATGGCACAGACATATTTTAAGATATATCAGTGAAAGTTAATTTCAGTTAAAACGGCTCCGACATGCATTTTAATCTGGGTCTAGGCTTGAGCCTTGTCTGTGAAACCAGGGATAATGGTATATATTATTATACTATTAAGTTAGTAGAAGTTCATAAAACAAGACTAGAACAATTACATTCAAAAAGAGTATTATTTAGTGTTGAAAAGATGTAATTGAAAAAAGAGACTTAACTAAAAGGTTTATATTAGGTTTGTTGAAGAGTTTTATTCTTGGAGTGCCTTACCAGTTGCTCTGTGTAATTTTAGTCTTTCTGATGTTTTTGAGTCTAACCTTGCAGAGGACACATTTAAACTCTTGTGGTTAAACACTCCCAGATGTTCTCTATAATAACGCCACACACCACATGTTTTAACACACACAACTCCTGTTGCCTATGCAGCTTTATTGCCAGTGGATGAATTTCTCTCTCTCGTTCTTCTGTTCCTCTTCAGGTGAGAAGCCATTCATCTGTGAGATCTGTGGGAAGAGTTTCACGAGTCGGCCCAATATGAAGCGGCACCGGCGCACCCACACTGGGGAAAAGCCGTACCCTTGCGAAATCTGCGGTCAGCGTTTCCGCTTTTCCAACATGCTTAAGGCGCACCGAGAGAAGTGCTTCCGGGTCACTAGCCCGGTTACCCTTCAGCCTGCCAGCATGGCGCTTCCCATTCACCTTACCGGCCATACCCCTTCTTCAAGCCACACCCCTACCCCAACCCAGCCCGCTCAGTCGACACCCGTGGGCTCCGTAATGATCAGTCCCGCCACGGGCGGGCCTCTGCCGCAGCGAGCAGTCACTGCACACAGCTTCTCTCATTTGCACATGCAGATCGAGCCCGCACAACATCACCCCACGCACACTCACACTCCTGTCCATCACACAGGACACGCCCCCATGACGAGCCACGCCCCTCAGCCAATCTCAGTGCAGCAGTCTGTCCTGCCTCCTCCCCCCGCCCTATTTAAGAGCGAGCCAATAAACCACTGCGCCCATGAGGATGCGTACCTGCGGCAGGGCGCCACTCCTCAACACCACTGAAACACTCTCTTCTACACAAACTCACTAATGTGAAAGGTGCTCGCTGGAGAACAGGGAGGACAGACTGACTTCATACATCAGTATAATTCTCACAGGAATCAGAAAGCTGGAGCTCAGTGAAATGCAACATGTATGTATGTATGTATGCGTATGTGTGTGTGAGAGATACAAAACATACTACAAACCGAATTGCCACTAGCACTCGTGACCAAACAGGATTGTTATACAGTTGATCTCTGTGAACCAATCTCAAGAACACAAGCGCAAACTTCAAAGCATTACTTGGATTCACTTCACATTATTTCAAACTCTGTTGTAATGTTCAAAATGCCATTGGGGTTTCAATGGCACAACACGTTACTTTCTCTTTTTCTCTGACTCTGCTGCTGTTGCAAAGATTCTACGGGTTCAAACATCCATGAGTTAAAGGTCTACATTTCACAAATGCAGTGTAACTTCTTTAGAAATGCAGGTCTTCCCGAAAACGGAAAATATTCATATTCTAGTGCACAAGTGGTCACACAAACATAGTATATAGCACTTAAGCCGTAAACTCAGTGTAGTCTATATGACTGAAACTTTTCTGTTGCCTGATTGTAATTGTCGGTGATTTTATTAAAAAAAAAAAAAAGTACTTTTTTTTTTTTTTTTTATAAATACAATGAAAATATGCTTACTGGGTAATGCCTGTAGCTTTCCGGCGTGTTCGGTCGGAGGTTGAGACTGTTAAGGAAGACCAATGCTGTGATGTGTCATAAGTAGGCTGCAACTAAAGGCGAAAAAGATCATTAATTAGTTTTACTGTATGTTCCATACAATCTAACTCACTTAACCAATGTTTTTATTTGTATAATGTAGATAAACATGCTCTGTGAGACATTTTAAAAAGGATTTGTATGCTGAAATCAGATGCCAGCTTGTGAGAGTTTATGAAATGGGTTGGAAGATGCGGAAATGGTTTTGTTTCTAATCATGTATTCAACTGAATGTAGGAGAGGAGTGTGTATGTCTGTTTGTGGCTGATCGTATGCCTGTGGTGCTGGTATCAAAAGCTGCTTTTTAGTTGCTCTGTCTTTCCCTGGTACATGGTTCTTTATCATGCAGATGATTAGTGTGTGTGTGTGTGTGTGTGTGTGTGCGCGTGTGCGCGTGCTAAAATGGTGACGTTATGATCAGCACAGACAAAAGTGATGGAAAGTCTTGAGGCAATCAGACTTGATTGTGAATTTTTTGTGCTCTCTCATTAGACCATCTGTCCTCTGCACTTTACTGACAAGTAAAAGGTTTGCGCAACTGACAGAATTGTTTATCATGTATCCGACATGTGAAAGATGGCTGACTGTTGGAAAATGGGGAGAATCGAGGGGATTTGGTTGGGATCCATTGTTTTATGTCAAAGAACTTTAGTTTGTCCTAAAAGAAGTTATATTTTGCCTTCATGCCCCGCCCCTCTCCTGAGGCGTACTCTCATTGGTTCAGATGGTTGTCAATCATGTATTTTATTAACTGTGTGTTTTGTGCTACTTGTTGTCTGATTCTCTCCATTCTCCATCAGTTGATGGAATGCACTTTCAAATAAAACCTTGCTAGATAAGAAAAATAAGCAGATCATAATAATGTTTATTCTTGTGAGGTGTTTTTAATCGAATCTCTTCTCAGCTAGACTGTTTCAACCTCTTTTCCCTCTCAACAGCAGTGTTTTATGTTAGCATTGTGTCTGGTACAGAAACGTCTGACCTTAATTGAGTTCTGTTTTATATATTTTTTCCTGTTTTTGAGACACCATGTTTGACCTGCATTAATGTTGGGCCTTTTTTAACACTTTCTGCTAACTTTAAAGAAGTAAAAACGAATTAGCCACAAGCACAACTCACTTGTCTAAGTTTGTATGTGTGTACATTTTAAAGTTTGTTTTTGAGAGAGAGAGAAAGAAAGCAGTACATATAGGAAGTGGGCCGTTTTAATGACTAGACTGGACCGGTTTTCATGATTATGACCTCAGTCTCTTGATACCATTGACCCTGTTTAGGCTAATGCAATCTGTGATTAGATAACTGGTGATTAGATCTTTTTGTGTGTGTTGAAAGCAGAAGTAACAGATATCAAATAAGCACGTGATTAGAGAACTGGTGATAAATGAGACAAGGACATTTGCATTCAGTGTTCTTCGCAATGTCATGCATTTGGTATTGATATGTGTAGTTATGGGTGCATTGCATTGACAGATGCCCTTATGATCTCAGAATAAATCGATACTCTTCTTTCTCTCTTTGCATCCTCTGCTCCACAGACCTGGAAGAGTACATTTGAATGTAATAAGTTTTTTATAGACTGACAAAAATGTGCGTTAAGTATCAAGCATGGAATCAAGTTCTTTTTCCACTCCTCCCCAAAGTAGCCTTTCTCTTTTCCTTTTTCCCCCCAAAGAACTTGTCATTAGCTTTTCTACAGAAAGTATTGTGAAGTACGGGATGTTATTACATGACTAAACCTGGTGCTGATTGCATCCTAACTGCGCTCGCCTATGATTAACTTTTACCCACATTCAAGTTTTATCCATTACAAATTCTCAAATTTAGTAAGATCATAAATAATAACAGAATGTCAATTTTTGTTTTGTTGGATGAAATGTGATACTGATCATTATGTGCCTTCTATTATATCAAGGATCAACAATGCTAAGGTTTTTCTCCTACTGGCCCAGTCGGGAGGGGTCAGATTTTTACCTTCCCTGCTAAAGTGCACAAAAACAAAATGTTTTTGGTGTTTTGACCCATGCAATCCGTGCGTTAAGATTTTTAAGATAGGTCTAACAGATAGCTAGGCCTATACAGAAATTGAAAAATCAAGCAGTGCACAGTCTTCACTCCATACATGATAAAGGGTGGATCGGGAGCGCGGGAGGCGTGGACCGTCCCATGCGCGTCACTGAGGTTGAATAAAGCACGGTGGGACCAGACACTCCAGCACTTTTGAGCAGCCGGGCAGATGCTGAAAGCAGCCATCGGTAGAGATGAACATCTGAACAGCTTAAGGTAATTCACTTATTGGCTTGCATTACGCCCTGTTATATACAGCCTACCTTTTTAAGCATATTTGGAAAATAATTTGCAACTTAATGATTTGCTTACCTTCAAAGCAACACCAAGGAAGAAAAGCGCCTAAATCAAATGTTTCCGATTTGTTGCATCATCTGCACTGTAATGCACGTAAAGTGAAAGCAAGCTCATGGAAATTTGCTGCGTAACTGCTTCTGATTAAAATCCGTCAGATTATATGACACATAATCACACTCGTGTTAGAGGCGCGGGAAGAAGGGGTGCTCTCACAGGATTGTAAATTCAAGGCACAATTTTGTTCGTTGCCTTCATTCGTTCGTTTTCGGCGTGTAGTAATTTATTTGAAATAAACATTTTTTTAAAGTGTTACGCGCTTGGAGTGACGTCATACTGCCACCGTTGAAGTAAACCTTCGGTGTTGCGTAAGGTAGACGCAAGTTTTGTGTGTTCATTTTAATTTCCTGTCGCCGCGCAGACTCTTTACTGTGTAAACAGCTCAATAAACCATTCAGTTACAGGCTTTATGTATGTCCCGCAGAGCAGCCGTTGCGTTATGATTGCCAGCAGGATCAGTAACGTGATGTGCAGACAAATGTCCCCGTGTGTGTGTGTGTGCGCTGTTAAAACGAAGGACAAAACTAAACACGTTCATAAGAAACCGTTTTCGCTTACTGAAAACATTTCAGAGTGAGTAACTTTGGAAACGGGAAGTCATACTGTCCTGTATTTGTTTGTTATAGGTTGACACTGTGTGAAGGAGAGCCTTGAAGGTGAAACAGGTGAGTTTCATAATCACAATGAAGTGTGAACAACATGTCCCATGATGTTGGTATTTAAAAAGACATTATTTCAACACATTACAGTGAATCAGATGATCACTAGAATGCTCTTGACATTTTTTTGTTTTTTTAATTATGAGATAACCGATTTGAAAAAACATATCTTCAGATAATTAAATCAAGGCTTTACATTAATTAAAATGTTTCATTCAAGAAAAACAGAATAGGTATATTTAAATAAAATCATTTTGGTTGAAGGAGGCAGCTCCTAATTTTGGAAGTGATTTTATTTTAATTTATATATATATATATATATATATATATATATATATATATATATATATATATATATATATATATATTTGTATTACATAGATTATTGTTAAGCTTAGTTAACCATAAGATTTTCGAACTGCCTTGACAATTAAAAAAAGTAATTGCAGGAGACACTGCATTGAATTGATTTTGAGTCTGGATAAGTCTTAAAACCCTCTGGAACATCAACGGCTGGAAATATATTGGAATGCATTTAAAAAATATATATATTTAGTGGTCCAGTCAAAGCACCTACCCACTCTCACAGCTAATTAGTTGCTACAACCTATCAATGTGAAAATGCAAAATGGTCGGCGCTCTAAAAATACTTTTATTAGGTTCAAGCAGGAGACAAAGATAGTACAAACATCAGTGCTACTGACAAAGGCACATAACTAAAACGTTTGTACTATTTTTATCTCCTGCTTGAACCTAATAAAAGTATTTTTAGAGCGCAGATCTTTTATAATAATAGTAGGGTTAAAGTTTTATCTAAGTTACTTAACTGTGTTTTTCCTTCCTGCACTTACTTGCTGCTTCTTTTTCATTTATTTTGTCTGCTTTAAGCTCTGGCATAATTGCATTGCTATTTTCTTCTGCAGAGGAGGAGCAAAAAGAGCAGAAGACGGAGAAGAAAAAGACATCTGTGCTGTTCTTCCCTCCTGTCCGTGATGCGGGACTCTGTGTTCAACTGCTGCGTTTCCCCACCCCATCCTTCTGGAGGAGTGGAGGAGCACCACCAACATCGAAGCAGAGCTCAGGCTCTGCCTCCTAATGATAGGCGTTTCCTTGTATTCTTTGACTTTGATGAGACCCTGGTGGACGAGTGCAGTGACGACTCTATGGTTACAGTGGCGCCTGGTGGAGTCCTGCCCGGCTGGCTGAAGGACACGTACCGCTCTGGCCACTACAATGAGTACATGCAGCGTGTGCTGGCCTACCTCGCCGAACAGGGCATCACCCCGGCAACTATTCGAGGCACAGTGGAGAAGCTCCCTCCTTGCCCAGGCATCCCCACTTTGATGCATTTCCTGCTCTCCCAGCCATCAAGGGACTTTGAAGTCGTTTGCGTGTCTGATGCCAATACCGTCTTCATCGAGACGTGGCTGCAGCACCTAGGCTTCCGCCCTCTGTTTCTGCACATTTTCAGCAACCCGGCTCACTTTGATGATAATGGGCAGCTGCAGCTTCGGCCCTACCACTCCCATGAGTGCCTGCGGTGCCCAGCAAACATGTGCAAAGCGGTAGTGGTAAGGCAGTATGTGGCCCAGCGCATGCGTGAGAGAGGCGGACGGCCCTACCAAAAGGTTCTGTACGTGGGCGATGGGGCCAATGACTTTTGCCCATCACTCACTCTATCGCCGGGCGATATCGCGTTCCCACGCCGTGACTTCCCAATGCATAAACTGATCCAAGAGATGGAGGAAGCCAAACCTGGGGAGTTCAAGGCAAGTGTGGTGCCCTGGAAGAGTGGAGAGGATGTCATCAACACCCTAAGGAGGATATTGGAGAGGCCCTAAATTTATAATACACTAAATAAGGCCATATAAGGCCCTAAATATGCTCACAGATTTCTTGTTACATTCCAAAATCTTGGCTTTGACAAATATGTATCACCTTAGTTCTGTTGATTGAAACTGCCAAACCATTAAGGATCTTTTCATAAGTTGATGACTCTGTGCAGTTCAAACGACACTGCTATAAACTGTACTTTTAAAATGTCAAGTTATCTAAATGCTTTATGTACACTTACAGTATATTCAAAGTTACAGATATGTGTATGTGTGTGTATTATTGTGCGTCTTTGACTTTTTTCCCCTTCTGATTACTTTACATTACATTGAACACTGGCCAGTAGAGTCTCTCCCTAAATACATTATTATTATTATTTTTATCATGCTTGTGGCTAGTTTCTGTGTTGTCGTGTCATTCACCTCACAAATCCAAATATCTTATATTGTTCGTTTTGTAGTTTTAAATATGCTAATCTGAAAGGTGCTATAGGTTATTATTTATGTGAAGAATGCTAAAATTTTATTTTTAATGAGAAATATCTTAAAATTGTTAGTATTCACCACTGAAATATTGTATGTACTGTACGCTATGTATTGTATTGGTAAACTTGAACCCAACCTCTGCTTTCAGATGTGCTGTAGTTCTTTTAACCAGTGTTTGTTCCTGTTTTTTATTCAGTCTGTGAACTTTGGATGCAAGACTATGGATCTGAGATAAAAGAACCAACATGGATATAAAGTATTTACTCAAATCTGTGTCTGAGTATGTTTTGACCCTTCACCTCAACACATTTCTTGTCTTGCATGGTTTTGCGGATATCAATGAACACAATGAAATCAAATTCGAGAATCAAGTCATGTTGACTTGTGTAGCACTTTTTACAAGTTGTTTTTTAATTAGAATCTGACATTTTCTTATATTAGTATGATGTTTACATAAAAAATGCCATAATTAGAAAGAAAAGCCAATCATTTTCCTACCATGATTTTAGCCTCCGATTTGAATGCTGTTTTAAGGGGCGTGTCTGTTGTGGAAACGCCCACTGCTGTGATTGTCTAACATCTTTGCATATAAAATAAGTATTATATATAAAGAAAAAAATAGATGGGTTAAAAATAAATTATAAAATTAATTTTATTAATTCGTCTATTTATTTTACAAGAAAAGATATGTGTCAATGACGATCTGTAGTGCTTATTTTTATCTTTAACGTTAGATCTTTTATTTTCTTGGAAAAAAGCGAATGCTTTATGTTGACCAACATTACTCTTAATGAAAAACACAACAACAATAAAATAGTACAATGACAAACTCACTCATATTAAATTGAACTTTTATTAACAAAACAAATACTTATGATACGGTAACCTATATACCTGCGTTGTAACAAATAAATGAAAGGTCTTACATTAAAACTAATGCTTAGTTTGTGGTTGATTGTCATTAATGAAAACACATCAACAGTATAAAAGTACAATGACAAATGTGCTGATATTGATGCAGAAGTAGGAGTTGTTCTGCTTCTTTCATTGCACTATGATGTCATAATGTGACAGAATTCCAAACCAGTGGATTTCTGAGCTTGGAATCAATAAAAGCTGTTTATGGACTCACTGAGATGTTATAAGCTCTGAAACTTATAGTGCATTGACCTCTCGCGTGTTCTTATAGTGCAATGACCTCTTACATGTCAAAAGAGATCAAGAGTTTTTCCTCAACTCATGGCCCCCTTAAAGCTACAGTTAAAACGAAATGAACACTTGTCAAAAAATCCTAAAGGTTTCCAAGAAACATGAGAAACTTGTATAGGATTCCATTTAGAATTTCTATCATATTTTGGAACAGTTTCTTATAGGATTCCGATAGGACTTGTCTAATAGGACAATACATAAATATCCAATAATTTTAATGGGATCCAGTTGGGTCCTTATTCAGGTCTATATGGGAATACTTATTTTTTATTATTCTTTCAATAATTTTTAAGAATCCAAAAGGTGCACTTTTCCAATTTTTCTTTTAATAACAAATTGTGTTTTTTGACTGTCTTGCAATTTGTTTAAACTCGAGCAAACTGCAGTAACATTATAAACAATATGGTAGGTATAAAAAATGTACTAGAAACTGATATTACATTAAAATAAATCTGAATGTCAAATAGGATTCTAAGAATCCATTAAGATCCTACAGGACAAAGTGAAATTCCAATAGGATTTTTTTTGACAAGGTGTATTAAAGGCTCATTTCATAAGGACTTTTATTATGAAACCGCGTCATGGCAATATTGTGGTGGTGCGCAGCAGAGCCAGTTGAGCTGCCGTGATCTGCGTGATCGGTACAAACTGTTGGTCGGAAAGCTGATTAGTCCTGAATATCCTACACTCCTATACAGATACATAACCAAGGATGTTAGTCAATGACTTCAAACTATATATGTACATCCCTGTCATTATCTGTACCTCATCCATCCAACAACAATACATCGTGTTCAGTGATCACCTGTCTCCTCATTATTTGTGCTCTGACCGGCACCCAGGGGGGTTTACTCAACTATTATAAACCTTGACAGTCCAAAAGTCTCTCCAACAAAATTGGTCCTTCGAGCCGGATTGAGTATTCCCTTCTGACATTATGGACTCTGATGAGGAAATTACTGGAGCTTCTCGCCCTAAGCGCCATACTCGTCCTCCAGCTTACCTGCAGCAGTATGAAGTAACATATCCTCGAGGTCGACCTGTCACTGAGCATGATGTTCCACACACCTGGGAAGCACCTGTCCATCGGACATTTCTCCCATCCTTCCAGACTTACGCCACTCCCCCTGGTGGTGACATAGTATATTCTGATGGTTCACATGTCATGTCCCTGAGTCATAAGCACCCACCCAATGCTGTATCTCCTCGGCATTCCTTCTCTTTGCCTCCAGCTGACTTTCCTGCCTCTGCACACAATAGTGAATTACAGAATCTGCGCAGTGAGCATGCACACCTAATGCAAACCCATCAGGCTTTCCAAAAAGACTTAAAAGAGTTGAGAGAAGTCCATGCAGAAGTCAGAGAATTAGTTCAAGTGGCTCAGGGCCTTAGAGCTGACCTCAATCAAGCTAGAGGCCAGATCCTCTCCCCAGCACAGCCTTCAGCATCACAGTTATCCAGCCCCTGGGCAAAGCAGTTTGCATCCACGACCTTAGCAGAAGATGGAAACTTTGCTGAATGTCCTCCACCGCCATGGCCTGAGCCCGATGTTGACCTGAGAACACGGGTGAGTGACCTTGCGCTAGATGACGGTGCCACGTCTTATCAACCTGTTAAGCTCGGGGCTAAAAAGGATCCCTTTTTTGCCACAGTTACTCAGTCACGCCCTCCTCAGCATTATGCTCCTGCTGATTATGGACTTCCTCCCCCTCCTACCCCTAAAGAGCTGCTGGAGTTGCTAACACCTGCTGCCATACCCTTATCTGCCAACCACACGGGAGTGCCTAACTCACCAATATTCAGATCGGTGCCTGCTTATTCGTGTCCTCCAGCCATAACACTAAAGACAGACCCCAATCTACGACCTGTAGCACCTCATGTTGGTTCTGAATTTGTGTACCGAGGACCTACCCCTATGATCCCTAAATTCAGTCGGCCTGACCCAGGAGAATTTGCCCGACTTCGGATAGCTTTGGAAAACCTACTTCCCCCAGATGGGACTGAACTTTTCAAATACCAGATATTAGTGGATCACCTTAAGTTCGAGGAGGCTACAATGATCGCAGATGCTTATTTGAACTCCCCTACCCCATTTACTGATACCATGGCTGCACTCCATGAGAAATTTGGCCAACCACATCAGCTAGCCTTAAGGAGGATCGCTATTGTTCTGGAGAGTCCTGACATCAAGCGAGGGGACATCTCTGCCTTCCAGAGGTTCTCTCTCCAGGTGCAGTCACTAGTAGGCCTATTAAGAACCCTAGGACGTGATGGTGAGTTGGAACTGAGTTGTGGGTCTCATGTCGCACGCCTTCTTAGCAAGCTACCCCCAGAGCAGCGTGCTGAGTTTCGCCGCCATATGTTCCGCCAACCCGGCACCACTCCTAATCTGGTTGACCTTTCAAATTGGCTCCGTTACGAAACCTTGTGCCACAGCTATGATGCTGAACTGCCCTCCAAAGTATCACAACCCAAGGCAGGCTTTGGAAAGAGAACGGTGACAATCTTACATGGTGTTGGAGAATCCCAGAATCCTGTTCATTGGAAAGGTCCTGTTCCACCGACCAAGCCTTCCAAGGGAAGCCAAGGGAAACGCTATTGTCCCTTCTGTGATAAGACGGAACATTACCTGAGCCAGTGTGAACCCTTTGCTAAGCTTACCTCCGACCAGGTCAGGACCTGGATTCGTAGTAACAACCGTTGTTGGCGTTGTGCCAGAGCTCACCATGCCGCTCAGTGTGATCTGAAAAAGCCCTGCAACATTTGCCAAGGCATCCATCTCCGTCCTCTTCATGAGGTGAATGCCAGTCCATCGAAGAGGGATGATTCAGCTAACTCAGAGAAGAGCTGCCTGACCAATTCTTCTTCAGATAGGTTTCTTCTGGATAAACCATCGGTCGGAGGTCGAGTTATGCTCAAAGTGGTTCCTGTTAATCTGCATTATGAAGATCGCACCTTAGACACCTTCGCTATTCTTGATGATGGTTCAGAGAGGACTATTCTGCTTTCTACTGCAGTTCAGGCCTTGGGCATCCAGGGTGTTTCTGAAGATCTTCCATTGCGGACTGTAAGAGATGACATTCAAGTCCTTCATGGTTCCTCCATATCCTTCCAGATCTCTCCCCTCTGTAAACCTCAAACCAGTTTTAAGATCGATCATGCCTTCACTGCAGACCGTCTCAACCTGTCACGCCAGTCTTACCCTGTAGAACAACTACAACAGAAGTACAGACATCTACGTGGTCTTCCAATCCATCCACTTAATGAAGTCCAACCTTTACTTCTTATCGGTTCTGATCAGCCTCACCTCATCACTCCTACAAAGCCTATTCGATGGGGTGGCCCAGGTGCACCAGCTGCAGTTCATACGCGTCTAGGATGGACTCTCCAGGGCCCTATACCTTCCTTGAGTTGGCCTTCTGCTACAAGGCAATGTCTGCTAACCTCTGTGGCTCCAATTCAGGATGAACTTTTCCAAAACGTTCAACGACTGTGGCAGTTGGATATGGTTCCGCAGTCGGAGGGTAAAGAGGTCACTCGTTCCAAACAAGATAAGGAGGCTCTTCAGCTACTCGAAACTAAAACTTGCATCCTGGAAAAGGACGGCATCAACAGGTTGGCTACACCCTTGCTGCGGCGAAAGGATATGCCTGTGTGGAAGGCCCCTAAGGAGTCTGTCTTACCTTCCCTTCGCAGTATTGAGAGGCGTCTGCTAAAGGATCCTGTAAAAGCTGAGGTCTATAAAGAGGAAATGAGAAAACTCATTGAGACAGGAGCAGTTCGTGAAGTCACTGACTCTTTACCTGATTCGGATGAATGCTGGTACATTCCTCATCACATTGTTAGTCACAATGGAAAGTTTCGCATTGTCTTTAATTGCTCCCATCAGTACCAAGGACAAAGTCTCAATCAATACCTGCTACCAGGACCCACCCTTGGGGCCTCACTTTTGGGTGTCCTTATACGCTTCAGAGAACATCCTGTAGCAGTGAGTGGAGATATAAAGGCCATGTTCCACCAGGTCAGTCTTTTACCAGAGGACCGTCATCTACTCCGTTTCCTTTGGCGGGACTTGAAGATGGACGAGGCACCTAAGATTCTTGAGTGGCAAGTGTTACCCTTCGGCACAACCTCCAGTCCATGTTGTGCCACCTATGCACTACAACGGCAAGTACGGCAACACCCACAGACGGATGAGGCGATCCGGTTTTCAGTGGAAAAGTGTTTCTATGTCGATAATTGCCTGCAGAGCCTACCTACTGCTGATGCAGCGCGAAGCCTGATCGATCGACTACGGAGTATCCTTTCTGGAGCTGGATTTGACATTCGCCAGTGGGCTTGCAATTATCCTAGTGTACTGAGCCACCTGCCAAGTAGTGCCAAAGCTGCAAGTGTGGAAATGTGGTTGACACAAGAGAACTCTGACATGCCTGAGTCTACGCTGGGTCTGAGCTGGAATTGGCAGTCAGACACATTGTCCTACAAACACCGACCTGTGATATATAACACACCCACTTTGAGGAATATCTATAAGGTCCTTGCTACACAGTATGACCCTCTGGGATGGCTTCTACCTTATACGACTCGTGCGAAGGTCATTATAAAGCAGTTGTGGAACAAACAGAGAGAGTGGGATGACCCCAACCTGCCACCTGAACTCCTCCAGTCTTGGAAGGCGTGGGAGGAGGAACTGCGTTACCTTCCTTGTACCACCATTCCACGGCCTTACATTCCTCCAGAGGTGGACAGGGGTGGAGCAACACATGAGGTACATATCTTTTCAGATGCCTCTGAACAAGCCTATGGAGCGGTGGCTTACCTCCGGACTACTGACCAGGACGGTCAAACTTACCTGTCATTCATTATAGCACGCTCTCGTGTTACTCCTAAAAGAGCCCACTCTATTCCAAGATTGGAACTCTGTGGAAGTCTAGTCGCAGCCCAGTTGGCAAAGTTACTTCACAACGAATTGACCCTAAGCATCAAGTCTACTTCTTTGTGGACAGACTCTACCACTGTCCTCCAGTGGCTGAATTCAGAGTCCTGTCGCTACAAAGTCTTTGTGGGAAACAGGATTGCTGGGATCCAGGAGCTGACAGAAAAGTGTTCTTGGTATTATGTTAATTCTGCTGACAACCCCGCTGACGACCTCACAAAAGGGAAACCACTTCAATATCTTACAGCACCAAACCGATGGTGTCAAGGACCGTCTTTTCTTCTCCAGGATCCCAAGGAAAGCTATGTGTCATCAGATGTGGCGGATGCTGATCCAGTTACGCCAAATAGTCTTCTGATGGGGCGGCCCGATGGATCTCTCCCTCCAGTCATTTACCCAGAATCCGAGATGTTAAGTCGTCGACCCTGGAGACATTCACAGATCCTTGCAGACAGATTCTGGTCTAGGTTCATAAGGGACTACCTTCCTAGCCTACAGACCCGGCAGAAATGGCAAGCCTCGCCACCCAACTTGAAGGAGAAAACAATTGTTCTAATTGTAGATCCCCAACTACCTCGGAGCTTATGGCCTGTGGGACAAGTTGTCAAGACTCACCGAAGCTTGGATGGTCACATACGGTCAGCCGATGTGGAGATAAAGGGCCAAGTTTATACTAGACCAGTAGCCCGCCTGGTCAGATTGCCTGCCATACCGAAAGATGGACTTAAAACCCCCAACCCTGTGTAGTTGAGTCGCCTTTCATAGAAGCAAAGATGTTCCACATCTTTGGGGGCGGCTGTATTAAAGGCTCATTTCATAAGGACTTTTATTATGAAACCGCGTCATGGCAATATTGTGGTGGTGCGCAGCAGAGCCAGTTGAGCTGCCGTGATCTGCGTGATCGGTACAAACTGTTGGTCGGAAAGCTGATTAGTCCTGAATATCCTACACTCCTATACAGATACATAACCAAGGATGTTAGTCAATGACTTCAAACTATATATGTACATCCCTGTCATTATCTGTACCTCATCCATCCAACAACAATACATCGTGTTCAGTGATCACCTGTCTCCTCATTATTTGTGCTCTGACCGGCACCCAGGGGGGTTTACTCAACTATTATAAACCTTGACAGTCCAAAAGTCTCTCCAACACAAGGGAACTAACTAAATACAATATAAATTACAGGCCTCTTAATTTATGGCAGCCAACTGCTCCTGGTGTGTGTGTGTGTGTGTGTGTGTGTGTGTTTGTTCACTACTCACTGCTCCTGACATGTGTGCACTAACTTTGATGGGTTAAATGAAGAGGACAAATTCCCAGTATGTGTTACTATACTTGGCCTTCATATATCGCCTTTAATATTGAAACAAGAACAAACATAAATTAGATTCTAATCATAATCTTAATCATAAATTGGATTTTCACCTGAACTACCTTTCCAATAAATTCTAATAGTTGCAAAATATCAATGAAGTAAAATCCCAATACAAAATCGAACAGCAAACATTGATCTCCACCTGGTGGCCGCATCGCGAGATCTTTTTAAAGAGACCGCGCGTATCTAAACAATGCGCCGCTCCTCATTGGTCAGCCGCGGGCACGTGACTTCACAGCTGATTTCCGTGGATAGCGTGTTTTTGCAGGATCAGATGTTCGTCCTCACCTCGGCGAGGCATGAATGCGCCTCTCATGATCGCAGTCGAACCAGCCGTGGCACACTGACACACAGCAGACTCGCAGTCGTTATGGCCCAGGCCGCACAGATAAACGTCCTCGATATCAGCACTCCTCTCAGAGTGGAGCACGACAAGAAAAGACGACAATTCAGCATCCGACTGAACGGTCAGTAATGCGTCAGATAATGAGATGGGGGAGGAGGAAAAAAAAAACACCGTGCTCTACGCCTGCAAAATGTGCCTTTTGTTTATTATATTTTGCTTCTCAAAACAATAGACATGCTAGCCAATAGAATCCGTCTTATTTACATAGCACGCATTCCCTTGTTGTTTGTGTAACTGTTACATGCTTTGATCTCAGTAGTTAACTGAATATGACATGAACTAGTTGTTTTGCTGGAACGATTCCCCCCCACCCACCCCCCCCAACACCAGCTTGTTCTTCCTTAGCGCTTAATGTGAAGGATTCATCCGATGAATGCTGCAGTTTTAGTTGTTTTGTTTTGACGTGCCGCAATAAATCTCGCCTGTCACTGGCCAGCTTTTGCACAAATGCAAGCTTTGTTTTCTTCTTCTTCTCTGGCTGAACCAATAACAAAGTTGCTAGCCCACCCGCTAGCCATCCCATCCAGACTTTGTTTTTAGGCTACTTCCTGTTCCACCATCGCCACTGATTTCTGTTTGTAGAAAACAAACCCTGTCGTTACGTTTCTGTCGATGTGTTGAAGACCAGAAACCGCAGAGGTTTACAGAAACAGTCTCGCGGGGTTTGACATCAAAATAAAGAGATTGTGTTCACAGAAATGACGCTTTCATAGAGACATAAACCCAGCCCTCGACTATGCGACTGTTTCCTCAGAAAGCGACATGCATCCTGTTTGACTGAGCAGTTCATGAATTGTTTATTGTATGATGGCTAATATATTTTGCATCTCTTCTGTTGCATATTGAAGGTTCCCACGACAGGGCTGTTCTGCTGTATGAATATGTGGGGAAGAAGACTGTGGATCTGCAGCATACTGAGGTTCCTGAAGCTTACCGAGGACGAGAGATTGCCAAACACCTTGCCAAGGTTGTAGAAGATTACTTAAGATCAATGTGAACCGGTTTATGCAGAATGACGTGTGCATTAAAAATTGTTTTGTGATTGTTTTTTGCTAGGCTGCAATGGACTTTGTGGTAGAGGAGGACCTGAAAGCCCATTTAACCTGCTGGTACATCCAGAAGTACGTCAAAGAAAACCCTCACCCCCATTACTTGGAGCGCGTCCTCCATTGAGAGCAATGAGGATCTCTTGATTCTGATAGAATGGGATTGGGTGGGATGGGATGGGTATCTGTTGGGCGTCCCTAATCTGTCTGACTGGTCTTGAAACCCAACAAAAGAAAGAGATTTATTTTTATGTTTGAGAGAGAGATTGTGAATGCAATTGAAGGAGAGGAGAGATCTGAAACTATAAAGCCGTATAAACGTTTTCTTTGGAAAGATAAGAGTGTGGATGTTGAGGCGGGCTAGTTTCCCAATAACTCGAGCAGACTTTCAAGCCAATCTAGAAAAGTGAGAGGATTGTGACACCCGTTATGAACTCAAAATATCAACTGTTTGATATGATCATAAGAGTGACGTTAGACTCCGTATGCCTCTCTGGCCTTACGCCTTCAGATTTAGTGGTGCTCACGAGATAGATACACGCGCACTTGTGTTCCCACATGCACAGAATGTGCACAGGAGTTTTTGGGACATCCCAATGTAACTGTCCCGTCAGAAACAGCTGTTTTATTCTGTGCATGTTCTAGGCTGATTTTGTGCTTTTGCATGTGTGTATACTATGGCCAGTGAAGAGCTCAGACTCTGGAGACAATCGCCTGCCCATATATTCGCAGGGCTGAACCTCTCAGGATACACACTTTATAAACACAATAAAGCACCTCTGCATAGAGGATTCTGTTACAAGTGGTTGGATGTGAGTATGAATAACTGAGTATGAATATCAGTGTTTGTTATTTACTCCCATATATGCCAGGGTTCTTATTAAGTCAGTTGATGAACTGCCTTGAGCAAGATGGAATTTTTTTTTTTTTTTTTTTGCATGGCTTATTCTGTGCTGACACAAACAAATCTACGACACCATTAATGACCATGATATTCCTGGCGATGATAATGAAGGTCATCTTTTTCAAGTGAAACTGGGCTCTGTTACGTTGGTTTATGATGTAATACAGACTAAAGATGCCATCTGTTTTTACACACTTATGTACTCTTAATATTACTATTCATGGTTTTGAATAAAACATTTTAGATAAAACTTGGTTTATGAGTGTTTGATGCATTTTCATTTGTATACTTTTGAATAAAGTTTTCATATATTTTTTTTTTATTGAAGCACTTTGCATTTATCAGTCTTGTTTTTATGGACTCTCGTGTTGTTCTAAAACTGTATGACTTTTTATGTTCTTCTTGTGTGGAGTATAAAGTACTGTAGTTCCTATAGCTCAAAACAGTACAGCATTAGTGCTTGTGATGCCAGGGTCTTGGGTTTGATTCCCAGGGAAAGCAAGAACTGATTAAAACAGCAATGTGTTCCTTTAATGCAATGCAAGTCACTTTGGATAAAAGCATCTGCTAAATGCATAAATGTAATTTAATGGCATGGAAAAAAATAATCAGGAGGTTGTGATTATTTTTTTATTTAAAAACATAACTTCATATTAGTTTGAACGACATGAGGGTAAGTAAATAATGTCTTTAAGCAAGTAAATTGTTAATTATTGTCTCACCCCATTTGAGTTTCAAAAGTACAGTTACAGTGACTTGGTAATGAAATGTAATTTGTGTGTGAATGTTTTATTGAGTTTTCTGTAAAATCTACATTTATTCTAAAGGAATTTTGTTTAAAGCACTGTTGCGCTCCAGCTGTCCACTAACACAATACTTTTTTAGGTTTAGGATGAATAAAACGATTAAAGCAAAAGCTTTGTTTTTAGTTCCCTTTCTTAAAAATAATTTAATCCACCAGCCCCCTCAATTTTATTAATGCACAGATATGACATGAACGGTATTAATGCGTTTATATTATGTAATCCATCACTACTGGAGGAGACCGCAAGCGCGAGCGCAAGGCCTGCACGTGTTACCGAGCACCGTGTAGTTGTTATAACACGGTTGCCCCCTCTCCTCTGCGCCAGCGCCGTACGGGGACGGGACTCACTACATAAACGAGAACCGACCACATTATGGGTGAGTGCCTTCTCTGCAATTCCCTCGCACCCACGTTCATGACATGACCGAAAGTTTTGGACACAGTACAAAACAGTTTAATCATATTGTCAGACCACATTATTTTTACAACGTTTGCATTCGCTGTAGGAATGGTTTGTCTTACTGAAAGCCCCTTAGCGTTGTCCTTGCTTTCGATTGGTCACCTCCGCTTTTCAAAAACATAAATTGCATAGCCTCGCGGATCAAAACAAATCACTTGTTTGTTGTATGAAAGAACTTGTTCCATGTAATAAAATGAATTAAATTCCCTTTAACAAAATAAAACGAATATTAATATCGTTATCGATTCTGTTCAGGTGGTAGGGTCCTCAACTATATTCAGATTCATGGGAATTGTAGTCTATTTCATCTGCTCGAAAGCTTTTAAGATTTTTAAAAGTACAGAAGTATCAAACTACACTACCCACAGTGCACCGCGACAGGTTTTGCGTCAAGTCTAGTCCGTTGCTTTTTCAAGATGGCGTCGCTGGGAAGGAGGCGCGGTGTCCCAGTCAACAGGGAGAGGTCAGTAAGACTTAAACCTGTCATTGTTTCATAATACGTGGCGTGAAATGTCTAGGCTTTATGCACATTTTAAGTTCGTTTCCTATCGTTAAAACACCAGGTCCTTTGGAGATCCGCGGAGCTATAAATACTAAGGAAACACAGTCTGAATAGGGCTCATGTGTTGTTTTGATTAGCTTAGTGACTCTGGGGTCCCTCAACTGACTAGCAGTGCAGAGAGCAGCGAAAATAAAGTCAGTTTTATGGTAGTTACATCTGAAATCTTGATATTGATCCCTCATGTGTCTGGCAGTATGTGATACCCATTTTGACAAGAGAGGAACAAGTTAAAATAGCTCTTCACACCCGTGACAGCGGGCTTTAAGGAGATCTGTGTACAGTTAGCAGGGACTTATAGTTTTTATGCTAAGTTTCGCTTAAATGTTTTAAAAAGGAAGACCTTATATTTTTGCTCTGAAAAATATGACCGTTTAATGGACAGCTTGATAAACTGACAGTGTGCGTTAAATGTTGCTCTCGCCTGTATTTATCAAGTTTGTTATCAGCTCAGTATTTTCTAAAATAATAACTTGTATGAAATAACAAGATTTTACTAACATACCTGTTCAAAGTGTCTTTCATTGTACATTTGCAAATGTACCATCTGATTTCCTGCTTCTATTAGCCTCTATGTAGACTAGACCAGAATATACCTGACATTTTAGCTGAGAGTTTTTTCGTAGTTTTACCATTTTAAAATCCATTTAGAAAAATGTGGCCCTGAAAAAAATCATCACAGGAAATGCCGTCCCATCTGAAGCAAAGGTGACTGGTCTTAAGTGGTTAGTTCTCCCAAAGATGATCACATAACTTACTCGCCCTCAAGGGATCCTTGGTGTATATGACTTTCTTCTTTAAAACAAACACAACTGGAGTTAATAAAAAAAAAAATCCTGGCTCCTCCAAGCTTTATAATGGCAGTGAACAGTAACTGACATTTTGAACATCCATTCATCATAAAAGTAATCCATATGGCTTCAGGCAGTTAATAAAGGCCTTCTGAAGCGAAGCTATGTGTTTTTGTAAGAAAAATATCCATAATCATATCTTTATAAACTGTAATCATTGTCTTTCAATTACAGCCGTATGCACATTCAAGAGAGAGTCGAGTTCTGGCGTTTGACGTAGGACTCAGTACTTGCCTCTCACGGTTCAAATAAACTCAAGCTCTTCCAACATTTCTCTTTAAGAATTCTCACATTAGATTTCTAATTTGTGACCGGTGTTTTGTGTTGCTCTATCCTCTTCTGTATTCGTCAGCATGTCATGCATCGGGTCAGAGCTCACTTTTCACTGGAACTCGTGAAGCTTGAGTAAATTATGGAACGATTTTATTTTTTAGGTGAACAAACCCTTTACTTTCTTCTTGAATCAATTTTACTTTTTTCGCCTCATTCGGAGACATGAAATATTCAGATCAATAGGAAAACGTTATATGTTCATGTTTAAGTTTATTTAAGACTCAATATTTCTCTTCGAGGCAAGAATGGCAATGATATCACTGCAGCAGCGTTATTGCTCTGGTTTGAGTTGCATTAATGCATTTACAGAACTTCTCTTTTCTCTCTCCAAAGGGGAGTGATGGCGGCGACGGAGTGTTACATCGTCCATGAGATCTACAATGGGGAGAATGCACAGGATCAGTTTGAGTACGAGCTGGAACAGGCTCTGGAGGCGCAGTACCGCTACATCGTGATCGAACCCACGCGCATCGGAGACGAGACCGCTCGTTGGGTGGCTGTGGGAAACTGCCTCCACAAAACCGCCGTTCTGGCCGGGGCCGCATGCCTCCTGACGCCGCTCGCCCTTCCCGCCGACTACTCCCGTTACGTGGCGCTGCCGGCTGGCGCTCTGAGCTTGGCCTGCGCCACGCTCTACGGCATCTCTTGGCAGTTCGACCCCTGTTGCAAGTACCAGGTAGAGTACGACAGTCAGAAGCTCTCGCGGCTGCCCCTGCACACGCTCACCTCCTCTACGCCGGTGGTTCTGGTTCGACGGGACGACGTGCACAGAAAGAGACTGCACAACACGATAGCGTTGGCGGCCTTGGCGTACTGTGCCAAGAGGATCTACGAACTGTACGCTGTATGAGCGCTATGGCACATCCACACACATGCATACAGATACTGACATACGCGTACACTCACACATAAACACACAGCAGGGAGGTGAGAAGCACTACTAAACACCCGACACTGGCAGATACACACACGTACACACCAAACTGTAACATATATGGTTGGACCGGCAGTGAGAGTAATCGGAAACAAAAGGAGATGCGGCTCTTTCTCTGTCACGGTTTTTCATCGTTTTGATTTCAACCAGTTAAAGATTGGACAGATTGGCGGACAGATGGATGGATGGATGGATGAGAGGAAGGGTAGGGGGGGAGCTTATAGTTCTGAATGAATCTTCCCCTTTTCTCTGTACTTTTAAAAGTGATATCACCAGTGCACTTGAGCCCCCCTTCCCGCTCCTTCCCTGCGCCTGTCCAGCTCCTTCCTCGTCCCACAGCCCTCTCCCAACGGTCACCTGCCACCCACACGGAGCTCCGCACCCGGGCAGCGACCTGTCGGACTGAACGTGTGGTGGACAGACAGACGTGTTTTAAGAATGAATCCTCTCTTTTCTCCCTCTGTGTAGTTTTACTGTACCCTGCCTTTGGTGCGTCACCTTTTCATTAAACAGTAGGAGATTTAACCTCACTGGTATCTCTGACCACCTTTATTTTGACCCTCAAGGGCTTGGATTCGTTCTTGCTGCATTGTAGTCATCATGCAGAGCTCACAGTTTGATTTGTAATGGATCAGTTTAAATCCAGATCTTCTGATGAAGTCTTGAAAAATGTTACGCTAAGTAAATGTGAACTAAAAGGGATAGTTCGCCCCAAAATTAAAGTTTTATTTAATCATATTGTTCCAGACCTATATATGTTGTTACTTAATTTTTCATTTTGTCAGTAATAACTTTTCCTTGAATTTGCCTACAAACCAGTGTAACTGAATTGAATTCATTTCAATATAATTAGCAGTTATTTACAACCTGTTTGCAGAGAAATTGTGAGAAATATAGTTTTCAAATGGTATTTTGTAAAAATGGCACCATGTTAAACAATGTTTGATGTTTTTACAATTGCTTCCAGCCTGTGGAGCTTAAACGAGGCATCTGATGTTTTATTTCCATAATGTAGTGTATAATATCTAAAATGGCAAATTCAAGAAGAAAGTGATAGGATTTAAATCTTAATCTTATGTTTGTGTTAAATGTAATTTCTGCTCAGTAGAATTTGAAAAGAATATGAAGAAAGTAATGATGTCTAACAGTTCTCTTGTCTGCAGTTGGTCAGCGCTCATCATTCTTGCAGATACATTAGAAAAGCCTAACTCATTTTCTGCTTTTGACTTTTCAGTGTCAGATCTGTGTCCGATTCGAAACATGACATGTTTTTTGGCCTTTTGAAACACTGTTCAAGTTTTCCGTAATTGTACAAAGATTTACACTGATGAGCCAAAATATGATGATCAGTCACAGGAGAAGCAAATATCTTCAATCATCTCCTAACAAGGCCACATGTTAAAGTCTGGGTAGATGAGATTGTATGTAAACAGTCAGTTATCGTTTTCAAAGTGTTGGATGCAGGAATAAAGATCTTTGACGAGGGTCAGATTGATATGGCAAGGCGACTGGGTCAGAATATCTCTGAAACAAGCAAGGTTTGTGTGTTGCTCCAGGTCAGCAGTGGTGAGAATTTACCAACAGTGGTCAGAGGAGGGACAAACCAGTGGCAGGGTGTTTGGCATCCAAAGCTTATTGATGCATAAGGGCATAAGGAAGGCTATCCTGTCTGATTCAAGACAACAGAAGGTCAACTGTGGTCACAACATTTTATTGATCCCTTGGAGCGTGGGGCATTAGAAGAAGGTTGCCTGGTGTGATGAATCCCATTTTCTTTTACATCCCTTGGATTGGTTGTATGTGTGTGTGTGGTTTAGCTGGGGAAGTGATGGCAGCAGAATGCCCTGTGGAACGAGAAGCTGGTTGAAGGCGTGTGATGCTTTGAGCAAAGTTCTGCTGGGAAACCCTGGGTTCAGCCATTCATGTAGAGGTTTCCTAACGGTTAGAGAGTCCGACTGGTAATTCGAAAGCCTGGTGGGTTTGATTTTCAATACGGGCAGGACATAACTGAGCAAGGCACGTAACCTAACCCCCAGTCACACTTTCAGCAGGAGATTGCACACATTGTTTAAGAATGGTTTGAGGAAGAGGATGAAGAATTCAAGATGTTTCCCTGGCCTCCAAATTCTCCAGCTCTCAATCCAGCTGAGCCTCTGTGGGACGAGCTGGACCAACGAATTTGGTCCACGGCGGTTCCACTTCACAACCTACAGAACTGGAAGGATCTTCTGCTAATATCTTGGTCCGGGATACCACAGGATTCAGGGATCTTATAGAGTCTATGCCTTGGTGGATCAGCAATGTTTTGCCAGCTCACGGAGGACCAACCGTATATATTAGACAGATGCTCATATTTTGTCTCCTTAGTGTATAATGCTGTAATTATCATATCACAAAGATCTACTATAGTTCATGACTGTAATGTTCTCAGTCAGAAGGAGAATCCGTATGTTGTTTAAAAAAAAAAGAGATTGAACAAAATTAAAACCGGCAGGTAAGTGCAGGATTTTAAGGGGATTGGAATGGGGCTTTTCTTTAAAAAAAAGATCAACGTTCAGTGCAGAGGCGTTGTACAGTTCTAAATAGTGTTCATATGTGATGTTCAAATAGTGTACTGGGTTTCAAAAGAAACTAACCCTGAAACAGAATGCGTAACTCATCTTAAGGCATCTGAAAGGTAAACTTGTGGAAAAAGAATTGGGCAAAATACCATATATTTCATGCACGTGGACACATCTTTTTAAATCACCGAGTTTGAAGATGCATGTGAATCAGTGGAAACGAAAGACTGAATGTAGCAGTACATTTTCTTTTATTTAGACTGAGCGTTTGAAAACCATTTAAATAGCGTTGCCTTGACAGAGCTGTCTACCGAGTTTCCTCCATTAACCTTATTTTGGCTAGCATTGCAAACTCCGTATTTAATGTTAAATAATAAAACATAGCAAGGTGCAAATGGAGAGTTTGGACCAACATGGTCTCATGAGGATAAATGTCAGTTAACTCACAATTTTGAGTTTTTTTTCCTGTCCTCTCTTAATGCATGTCCAACCTCCAGGATCTTGTTGAGTGCTGCACATGTGGTGCATTGCTAACAAATGTAAATGAGCCATTAGCATCTGTCATAACCAGATTATAACGATGCAATCCTTGCATACTGCAGTGATGTCCATTTCTTTTTTTTTTTTTTTCTTGGAGACCTATTTGGGACAGAAGGCATTAATGTCATTAACCTCTTCAGCTCTGTGAAACTGCTATGCCCCCCGCAGACCCATTGGTGGGTCCAAAATTGCACCATCATAATTTTTTATTTAGTGGAATTGTGGAGCACAAACCTAGACAAATATGGTATCTTTTAAAAAATATTTTTGGAAAGCTTAAGATGCCATATTTAACTAGTTTGCTTACTAACTATGACGATGCAATATTGGACCCAACAATGTGTCTGCAGGCATGTGGCAGAGTTTGAAACATTAAAATATTCAGAATTCAACTTGATGTTAGCATAAGGGGCAATAGAAAAAGATGAGTGATGAGCCAAAAGGAAACTGAAAAAAGAGAAATGAGATGATTTATAAATGTGGGCAATTAAAGGTGACATTTTAGTTGAGTTTAGACAAATTGAGTTGTTAATAAATTAGGGTTAATAAATAGCCAATATGTCAACAAACCATATAATCCAATAGATTATATTTTAGAATAGAATCCAGTTCTTATTTAAGGATTGATTATCTTGCTGTTGTGTTTTTCAGGGATGATTCAATTCATTTTTAAATATTTATTAAATGCGTTCCATGAGTTTTCACCATTAGACATACAAATTAAGACTTTTTGCCTATGAAATCTTCAGAGGAGCGATACAAAGAGTTTTTTTTTTTTAAATACTGTTTTCTCTTATTCTTCTTTCACTCTCTGTTCTTTTACGGCCCGTGAAGCCATCAGTCTGAAGTAGAGAGCAGGCCAGAGTGTGCGCAGATAGACGGCTGCATTCGGCATCGGCCCAGCCAATATGACGTCTTTCTGTTTGTGACAGACAGCCTTCAGAACAGCACATGCCACATCCGCTGGATCCCACCCCTTTGCTGTGGTTTTGTCCATTACTTCAGACCCAAAAGAACAAAACAAAAATGCATACATTTGATGAGCATATAAATATTCTAAAATATATTTAATAACTCACACTCAAGACTTTGGTTGATGAGAACAGCATTCTCTCACCTCCATATTGAGAGCCGTCCCCTGTGACTGCATTGATGGACAGGTTTGTTCTGATGTAACCCGGGCTGATGACAGACACCTGCAGGCCGAACCTGTCGACCTCTGCCCTTAAACAGTCAAAGTAGGCTTGCGTCGCATGCTTAGATGCAGCATCTGATGGATAACAGATATGCAAGCAAACTGGATCACATGTAATACAAAGGGTTTCTGCAGGATTTATAAAGGTAACTGTAAGACCAAGTAAGGACAATTGAAGGGGAAACAATACATCATATGTTCTCTAAATGTAAATGTCTAGGGAGAAACACAATGAGTAATATTAACAACACTTCAGAGCTTGAAATTACAACAGATATGAATTACTCTGCACCAAACCACTAGAATATGGAAATAACTTTGTTTAAAAATAATTTAGAAATAATTGTTTTAATCTTTTTTAAAGACCCAAAGAAACCTATTCAAGAAGACAAGTATTTGAATGCCCTCATCTGTGTAAGAAAAAACAATTGAGACATTGAAGATAAATGAGAATTAACTCGGAGCATCCTAATGTGTGTGTTAATGACCAGTTACTCACAATGTGTTCTCAGAAACAATGAAACAGTCGACTTAATATCTATGATAATTAAGAAATTTTTGGGGAATGAATTTATCAACACCTATCTTGGATTGGAATCAGACATTACCATCTCTTACATCTGATTTTTGTGAATGTATACTCACATGCAGATCTGTACGGTATTGAAATTTTTCCCTGCACACTGCTGATGACAACGATATGTCCACATCGTCTTTCGACCATTGAAGGCAGAATAGCTAGACACAACAACAAAAAACATGATATTTATAATATATAATAACAATTACATTTATGATAACTATATGTTATGATATATACTGCAAATTATATACAATTTATCTAAATAATAATATATTTATATATTAAATATTATATATACAATATTATCTATCTACCTTATATATATATATATGATAGATAGATAATATTGTATATTATCTATATGCATTTTAGTTATCTGGATATATATATATATATATATATTAGATAGATATATAATATTGTATATTATCTATATGCATTTTTATAATATTATCAAAGACATTTAAAATATTACAAAAGATTTCTATTTCAAATAAATGCTTTTCTTTTGGACTTTCAATTCATCAAAGTGATAATAATAAGAAAAGTTTTTTGTGCAGCAAAACAGCATATTAGAATAATTTCTAAAAATATAGCTTAGCCATTACAGTAATGAATTACTGTTTAAGATATACAGTGGAATCCAGTTATGTCGACGGCCTCGGGGGTTGCAAAAAAGCATAGAGATAATCGAGGATCGAGGTAACCAACAGCCAATATGGCGATTTGTTTGATGAAGCGATCGGCATGCTATAAAAATGTACATACACTGTATATGTTTGCTAACAACAAAAGGCATATGTGCACCAACTAACAGCAGAGATTCACCAGTATACAATAAAAAACACCTTCGATTCTCGATATAAACCTTTAATTACATTCTCCAACATTTCAAACACAATGATCGCTCACAGTGTAAAAAGTCATAACACACAAAGACATTCGCCCATAACGGTCATTTCGCTCGGACACAGTTCTGAATAGTATTGCACACGTGGTTATTATGGTTTCTTTACAAACTCTAAAATGCTTTGTTGCTTTTTGCCTTTAACGGTCTGCTTGAAAACAAATGCTTCTATCAGTAACGACGTCTTAGTCGATGTTAATGTAATCTGGGAATTCCTGGACAGTGAAGGCGAACTCCTGTGCCTCCTCTTCCAAGATAGCATCTAGAAAGGATTTATTTTTCCGGCACTTCCGCGAGTTCTTCTGCGGCTGCGCGGCACTGTGAGGAAAGCGTCACTGACAGAACGACCATACGGAACGCGATCCACGTGCAACGCAAACTCAGCGCATGCGCAGTGAACTCGGTACGATAATTAGTCACGAGATAACCATGTGAAGTGGCGAATTTGTCCCTCTTTTGTTCTTGAGATATTAGTGTTCGGCGACATAAAACAATCGGCATTACCGATAAGAAAATGCTAAGACAAATAGGGAGTTTGACGTTTCCACTTCAAAAACGTCAACATAATAGGGTTGGCGAGTTAACTGAGGTCGAGATAAGTGAACTCCACTGTATTATTTTTGATCAAATATATGCAGTCTCGGAGAGATCCAAAGACACATTTTTGAAATAAAGACAAAACAAAAAAAATTTCCAACCCCAAACTTTAAACTGCATAATCGTTACACTGATGTCTTTCTTTGACTCCGATTCACTCACCTTGTGTAAGAGCGACAGGCCCAAAGTAGTTGGTCTCCATGACATCTCGCTGAACTGAGATGTGGGTGTCCAGGATGTTGCCACGGTAACTAATGCCTGCATTGTTGATGAGGACATCAACGTGACCATGGCACTTCAAAATCTCCTTGGCGGCGCTGGAAACCAAAGATGTGCTGGAGAGGTCAAAGGTGACAGTGCAGGGAGTGTACGTCTGAAGAAGAAAGTAACAAATAAACCTAGTTAAGAAACATAAGACTGAATACTCAAACTTACATTTTTATCTAGTGTGAACAAATACCACCTTATTTTTCCTCATGAATTCACTGTACAAGCACAATAGCATTTTTAAAAAGTCTTAAAAGATAACATATCTTTTACCAAACAGTCAAAAACGAGAGTAATACATTTGATCAAAGGTTTCTACCTTTATTTTTCCACTGTTTTTATTTCTCAGCTCCTCAACGACCTCTTGTAGTCTCTTCTGGTCTCGTCCGCAAAGAATCAGTCGGGCCCCTGCCGCGTGGAAGACCCGGGCACACTCTGAGGGAGAATAGATAGATTAAGACATTAAACAAACAATGATGTAATATCTACAGTCAGATAGCATTGATAAGACAGTATGATAAGCATTATAAGATACGTTTATGTGCATGGAACCTTTGCCCAGGCCTGAGCTGGCTCCAGTGATCACCACCACTTTATCCTGTAGATTCTGCTTGCGTCTCAGTCTCTGGATCACTTTCAGGAAAATCAGCAGCCCCACAGTCCCAGCAGCCAGTGGCCCAACGCCTAAACCTAACACACGCTCCATGTGTCTGTACACATCCTCATATATTAATTTACATGCATTAAAAACTCAACTCAACTCAGCATCTCTAGAAGTAATATGGCAGCATTCTGAGATCTCGTCATGTAAATGTGGATATTTTTTTACATGCTATTTACATGGGAGACAGAACTGTAAATTGTAAATTATACTTTACAAAAAACATAGAATTGTTTTAATGTACTAAATAGGCTATTTACTTAATACAGGTATATGTAATATAATATATGTTAAAATGTACTTAATAGGCTATTTTATAACTCGCATAATTTGATCTCGCATTAAGATACAAAATATTTGTATTAAAAAAAAATCGTGATGTACATCCGAGTGAAACTGCAGCTGGAGTTCAAAAAATGAAGAGCGGAATAGATTAGATCATAGGAAGTTATGTGTTGCTAACTATACGAACAAAGATCTGAATGAGAGTTTGCAGTCAATTTTGGAGTACATTTAACCCCATCCTAGGTAAAGACAGTGGTGTGAAAAAGAGTTTGCCCCCTTCCCGATTTATTATTTTTTTGTAAGTTACTCACACTTAAATGTTTCAGATCATCAAACTAATTTAAATATTTTGTATATTATATTATAATATTAAATAGTTTGAAGATAACAGAAGTAAACACAGGACCATGTAGGTTTGGATTTTGTTTTCCCTTAATATTAACAACCTTCATTTAATAACTGCATTTTGTATTTACTTGTGTTATCTTTGACTAATATTTCCATTTGTTTGATGATCTGAAACATTTAACTGACAAACATGCAAAAAGAAAAAAGAAAAATCAGGAAGGAAGGAGGCAAACACGTTTTCACAACACGAAAGGAACAGATGCAATGGAGGGGAGGAGAGTTTAATGTTTTTCATTAAAGATTACAAGGGCAAATGCATTAAAAAACAATGTTGTGTTATTGTATGTTTATTCAGAGCATGTGATTGCATTTTGTTTTGTAATTTTGTAGTGTTGATAGTTTCCTATGCATGACGTTAGCCAATAACAAGTGGCCGTTTACTGACAAGCCTTAAAGGAGCCGTCCCTTTAAAACAGATCATTTCAGACAGAGGGTCAGAAAGAGGAAAATAATATAATATTCAAATATATATTTAAGCAAAAAAAAAAAAATTTGAACATTATACGTGAACCTCAAGCAACCCATTTAAACAATGAAAGACCCAAGTTATTACCCTTTTAAAATGACTAAAACTGAAAATATTAATAAATGTTAAAAATGTTGAAATATTAAAAACTAAAACAAATGACAACAATTTCAAAGGCGCATAACAAAATTACAACAGTTTTAAAATTAAAACGAAAACTGAAAATAAAAGTATATATAATTTTAAATATTAATAAATACTATATTAGTATGCAAATAAAGCTAAAATAACGATTCTAAGTGTTGATACAGTTTAGTGACTTATTTAATGTTAAAAATGATGTGTTGTGTGTAGTAGTATTACAGTAACTAATCCACAGCAACTATCTATCGTGACTAGCAAGTCAAGTATAAACGTTTCTGTGCGCTATGCATTGTAAACATACCTACTTTCACAAAACATACCTACTAATTTGTAACGTCTCGGTATCTCTAATAATCATCTCTAAAGACTGTTGTATATGCATGCAATGTTCTGTAAATATCTCAAATAAACCGGCACAGATAATGACATTACCTACCGAGAGTTGAGACCCATATGATTGAATGGAGAATCCGGAAATCAACATCACGTGATTCAGTCTGTGCACGAAAGGGGCGGGGCCATAACGCCCTCTACCGAATCCAGCAAGTAAACACATGAACAATGGACACAACGTGTAGACAAAGTATAGAGCCCAGGGTTTTTAAGTGTACACTCTCACACACACACACACACACACATATATATATATATGTATGTATGTATTAAACTATAATTTTATCTAAAAACACTGACAGACAAACATGGGTTTGTTGTAATTCTATTTATAGACATTGGGTTTAAAACCCCCTTTATAACAACACAGAACTCTTTAAAACAGTGGAGAGGAGCTCCTAACTGCCTGCATGTGGCTTGTTAAACAACAACAACAAAAACACTGTCTCAGTGAGTTATCAATAAATAATCCAAATGATAATAATTTACAATATGTTACAAAAGCAGTACATACTGGGGTCTGTTATTATCTATTTACATCTGTGCAAATTCTCACATATGCACCCACACATACACACACACAAGTCTCACGTAAGAAAACTCATTTTCAGAATCTACCACTTATTGGCTTCATATTAATTCAAAAGGAAATAAATCCTAGTGTTGTGGGGAAAAATAGCACAATAAACTGAAAGGAATAGATTCAATATCACTTTTGCTCCACCTACACTGCATTTGTGTTATTAGTAATTTAGTTTAGTGTGTATGTTACGATATTCAGTCCTTATAATAATCTCACAAAAAGAAGCCCTTTTAGTAGTGTGGCATTCACCAACTAAAAACATTCAAATGATGAAAATAAACCAGAATCTGAGGTCTCGTAGATGAAGGGTGCATGCAGATGCACTCCTATGGCTTTAGAGGGTTTTGTACAAATGTGTTATGTACAAGAGAAAAAAAATAACAAATACAAAAACACAGAGTCTGCAACTCCACTTACAGATGCATGCACATGTACGCACACAAAAGTAAAACAAAGACATTAGAGACAGATATACAGATGAGAAGACTATATTTGTTCAGATATGGCAGGTCTTAGTTTCCCTGTACATGAGGTTGCACTGTAAACTGGAGTTTTTTTTTTTAAGTGTCCTGGGTTTTGCTCATAAGACAATAGCCACAGAATAATCAACACACTCTCTCTCTTTCTCTCTCTCACACACACACACACATTAGAGCCCAAAGGCTATTGTGGACACTGCCAGTCTATTGCACTTCCAACAGCTGAATCGTTCTCTGGTTAACATTCGTCTGTCCAATATGAAAGGGGCATGTCAGTAACAGGCTCCGCCCAGTGCATCATTCCCCTGGAGGAGGTGGAAGGGTCGGTTCTGTGACTGAGAGCTCCTGTGCGAGGTCATTGAAACGGGCAATGTAGTCGACGCTGCTCTCGCTCATCATACAGGCTAGCTGGGTATCCACCTGCAGAAAGAAAACAGCCTATCAGCACATGTCCAAATTCTTTTTGAGGCCACAGCTAGGTCTGAACAATTTGTCGAAATAAAACCGTAATCATAATGATATGGCTTAGTGTGATTGTCAAACTGCAGAGGCAGCAATATAATTAATAATTACAGATAACAATATAAAACACTTTCAAAGCGGAAGATGCATGCCACGTTTCATTTGCATTATAGCTGTGCGAAACAGGATTTCGATATTGACTTCCAATGATTATGGAAACAAGATAATCGAGGTAAAACCATTATTGTACCGCATTTTGTTCAGCGCACCTTTCTTTCCTTCACAGCAGTGCACTTTTGTTCCACTCTAAAAGCCAAAATGTAACATCCTAATCCGAAAGAAAACGAGTGTAACAGTATATTGGGGTCCTGTACTAGCTCTTAAAGTGACAGCAGCCTAATATACCTGCTGCAGTCCATCATTAATGATAATCAACAAATAACAAAAGAACAAAAAAAAAAAATAATAATCACACTGACAGCACCTTATTAGCTTTAATAAGGACTAAACTATATTTAATGTGCACAGTAAGACTACGTAGTGCTATTGTACATCTGATTTTTCTTTTTTTTGAAGGCTATTAATTCTGAATACCTGTTCGTCTTTTCTTCCTGAAAAATTTACAACATTGTTTATTTAACCCTTTCGCACGTAAGTTCTAAATATTCTCTCTGACCCCCCAGAGTGAGTTTTTTTAGGCGACCGTTATTTTAGAATGTTTACTTTATTGTTTCCATGGTGACGCGTCATGCTTGTCACGTTGACACACCGCAGCCTCAGAAGCGCTGTATAACATGTGCGTCACATTTATTTAGTGTATGTCTTATTTATTCAAAATACTTGTTGCGCACTTGTTGGCTATGTTATGAACTACCTGATATTTCCATTCTCAAATAATTGGAAGTGAATGTGTTTTGTCGTTTAAAAACTTTTATAATGACCATTTTAGCTGATCTATGATGCGCGAAGGGCGCCGCCATGTTTGTTTGCGCTGCAGTTCGGAGAATCTGATCGGTCTGATTTATAAAGCAAATTCAGTCGCTTCTCCTGAAAAACATGACAGTAAACGGCCGGTGGGAGTGGGAGAAGAATACAGTGAACTTTATAGTTACTTATGCAATGTGTATCTGATTTATCTGATCAATTTATAATTGAACAATTGCCATTTCTGCTTTTATGGACGTCAGTATGTATCTTTTAGACTATAGATGTATTGTTTTGCGAGTACTTATGATTATTTAAATGTCTGAAACCGAAAATAAACCTTATGTGGTTGAAAACACACAGTAGTTGTGATATATGACAAGCTCTGAGCGTGTCCGTCTCTGAATCTGCGCCAGATGACGCGCGAAAGCACGTTTGAATTTAGCAGTTGATGACGTGAAGCACGAACGTTCTAATCACACCGGTGTGATCGTACCCTCCAGGGCCCAGCCAAGACTGATCACACCGCTGTGATCGTACACGCGAAAGGGTTAATTAGTATTTTCCTTCTGTTGTATTTATTTCTCTGTTTTGTTTGTAATTAGTAAATTTTCTTATTGTATTGCTGATTTACTTGTCTTATGCAATTGTTTTGAGGACCTTTTTCTTACATTAGTTAACCTATTATCAGTTATTGCTAAAGTATCGATAATTGCAAAATTTCACTGATATTTAAAATTAGTTGCATTGTGAAATAAGCCTTTGATCATATTTTCCACCAATAATTATGCTTAATAATCGGGATTTCAATATTGACCAAAGATAAACGTTATTTTGACTTTTGCCATAATTGAGCAGCCCTAACTTGCATACAAACTAATTTCAAACACCCTCACTTCTTGTTTATCATCAATTTAAGCCAAGATGTGAAAAAACATTAACAAGAACACCTGGTGATAATATCAAATAGCATTAAGCTACCAGACAGCAGTTGGGGACTTTCTGTGTTTCCTCTCACCTCGGCTACATCCGGCAGGCCTCGGGACTGAAAACAATCGTGGGAGTTGTTGTCCAGTAAACTGGGTCCAAGTAAGGCTGTGTTACTCGAAGGGGGCAGTGCTGTCCTTCTTGTCTTATCAGGAGATGCCAGACTTGCTGCAAATCAGGAAAACAAGGATGCGCTTGTCAATAGTGCTGAGACAGATGAAGCTTTGCAGTAAGATCAACAATAGGTGACTGAACATTTTGACTTCGTTATGATCCCAGCCTCTGGTAATATCAGTGTAAATACTAAATAGACACCTAAGGCAATATATAATATTATGAAATTAAACTAGGGATGGCACAGATTATTCAATAATAAATGATTGATACATTTTTATAATCAGTTTTTGACATACAACTATGACGCTTCAAAATTTTCATAAAGAGATCGTAAAACGAATATGAAGTATATATGAAGAAGTTTCAGTTAACCTGTTTACTGATCAATGTTTATATGTGAATAAAAAGCTTTTAAAAAAGCTTAAATTCAATCTGTTCATCATATGAGGCCACTTAGACTAAACCACTCAGTTTGATAATTTTTTTTAACCCATATGAATTGTTTGAAAAGTAGAGGGACAGAAATAGGTCATATTTTATCAAACATCTTAATTTTAGTTTCAAAGACGAAATAAATTCTTACGGGTTTGAAACGACATGAGGGTGAGTAAATGACGACAATTTTCATTTCATGCTATTATATTTTAAACATAAACTTTATCATCAAACATTTCTTATTATCAATGCTGAAAACAGTTGTGCTGCTACTGATCAATTTCATGTCCATGCTGAATAGTTTTTTTTTTAAGAAAACATTTGAACAGTAGTGTATACAACATTACTATACATTAATTATATTATAATACTATTATTATACGTATATATTATTATACATTATTATTTTGTTTCCTACTGTGTTATTGGTATAATGTCTAGAATAAACAGCTGTTGATGACAGGGTATTGAGACGAGATGTGTTTGATACATACAGAGCAGGCAGCCGAGACTTGAATCAGTAGAGTCATTGGGGTACCACTGAGGGTCATGTGTGGGGGACGGCATCCAACTATCACATGATGAGGGAAGGAGCTTAGACCTATCACTCCCATTCAATTTATGAGGTGAGAGCAATGATCCATCACCTGGGAAAGAGACAGAAAGACCAAAAGTGAGCAAGTAGCCACATTCATCTAATAACCAGGTTCAATCCCACAGGTCATACCATAGTGCGAGTTGATGGCGAGCTCAATAATAGAGTCGCTGATTTGAGTTTGTGGCTCTCCAGATGGAAGGGACTCCTCTGGGGGGCCTGGCAGAGAGATATCCAATAAGGAGGCAACACTGGGAGGGGCCAAAAGGGAGTCCCCGCCCCCTGGAGATGGTGGAGAGACACCATTCTGCATGGATTCCTGCAGACAAAGAACAAACAGACCAAGATTTGATCGACTGTGCATACAAAAGTGAAAGAGAATCTAAGGAGAGGACTATTTCTTACCTCAGAAGGCTCCTGATCAAGAAGATCAGGCTCTAGCTCAGGTGCAGCAGGTGCTGAGTCCATGGCCTCTTCAGACTCCACAATGGCCTTATCTATACTAGGGACCTCCACTTCCCGACAGGGGCTGCCAGGGATAATACCTGCAGATTTTGCAGCCAGGTCAATTGCACCTGAAATAAATTTGAGAAATTCAACAGTGTGTAGCTGTGGGGCTCAAATATTCAGTGCATAAATGCATCTTTATTCGTTTAGTTTCTAATTTGATTCTTACTGGACAGCTGAGTAGCGGGCGGAGGACTAACTGTAGTGGACAAAGCTTTTGAGGAAAGTTGGCGGTTGGATGGGGCGAGACGAGTTTGGATTGGACAAAAAGAACCAGTGCCTGAAAAAAAGATACACAAAGGATTAAAAGATCAGACGGATATATAGTGATCCTGAACGTATTTGGACAATTCAGACTCAAAGATACATTTCACCGTTTGACACTTTTATCATTTAAACCTAACAAACTTTAGCTTGAAAAGAGTCTAAATCTTTTAAAAATAAAATGCCACTCAATGACATTAAAGAGTAGCATAAGTGTCCAAATACTTCATGTGTGAATAAATGCTCATTATGTGCTAGAGAGTAACACATTTGAGTGGGTATATCACCTGTGGCAGATGAATTTGAGAGAATGGAGAAGGAACAGACATGAGGTGAAGTGTCTCCGGTGGTTCGTGGCAGCAGCGTTCTCTGTGAAAAAACATATGTACAAACTATTATTATTTGTAACAGCTCCAATGTGAAGAGTATAAAGAAAGCAAAAGCCCCACAGCCTATTTGTTTTTTCTTCAATTTGCACTCACCTGAACCACAAGAGGTTTCCTTAGTGGACGGCCCCTGCCTATTTTCCGCTGCTTTGAAAATATATCTGACTGAAGACAAAAAACATCATTAGAGGAAAAGGCTGTTAATGGAAACACACAAAAATTATGCTAATAAGGAATTTAATATATTTCCCCCAAGAAAATAAATAATCTAAATCATCCATGGAGTATGTATCGTATGTACACTACAGTTCAAAAGTTTGGGGTCAGTACTGTTTTATACTTTTTTGGGGTGCAGTACGATTTACATTTCTACAAAAATGTATATTTCAAATAAATACTGTTCTGCTGAATCAATTCAAGAATCTTGAAAGACATGCATTACAGCTTCCACAAAACTATAGTAAATATAGCAAACAGGAAATGTTTCTTGACCACCAACTCATCATATTAGAATAATTTCTGAAGGCTCATGTGACATTGAAGACTGCAGTAATGATGCTGAAAATTCAACTTTGACATTGAATTTCAATAAAATTGAAATAAACTACATTTAAAAATATACTTAAATAGAAAATTACATTATTATTAATTATCACTATAATGTACATCAGGGGTGTCAAACTCAATTGCACAGGGGGCCAAAATCCCCAAAAACTTTAGGTCGCGGGCCGAACAGGATAAACATTTATTGAAAACACTAAAACTAAACTTTTAAAACTTACCTTTTTTTAAATTAGATGTGAATAAAAACAGACAGAAATATTATTCTGGAATAAATCAACTTATACCTTAAATAACTTCAAAATATAAAAATATTTTAAAAATACTTTAAAAAAAATTAAAATATATCCTGTCTAAATTATACAAGTTGGAAATAAAGTAAACAAGTAAAGTAAAAGTAAGTAAAAGTTAAAAGAACAAACATTCAAATTTCTTTACTCTTATGTAATTTTATATAAAACTTAAAAAGATTTATATATAAAAGATTTTGCTCTCCATAAAAATATATCCTGTCAAAATTATACAAATTCAAAATATGGACATGCTGCATAACAAAACCTGGAAATCTAAATACAATTTTTGCTTTTCAGCAATAACAAATCAAATCATTCAGTTGAATTTGCTCTTATGTCATTTGTCTTATAGTGCCGTGCTTATCTAGCTCCGCAAATGAGACACATGGGTATACCGGCAGTATGTCAGTAAACATATACCGTATTTTCCCGCATATAACCCATGGGTTATAGCAGATTTTACAAAATATATCACAATTTTTTTTTACACGTAATAATATTTCAATATATTTGTTACGTCCCTAAGGACGTAATGTTTTTTTTTTTGCGCTGTATTTTCTTTCTGGCGCTTGTCCTATCACTCTGACAGCTGGCGCTGATATGCTGTCTGACCTGTCAATCATGCAAGAAGACGTTCTGCCATGAGGGCGGGCTCTTCTCATCCGATGATCAACACCTGAATTTCGCGCACAAGCACTGTGTACCGAGCCTGAACAGTTATGGATAATTGACAATAACAATCGCGCAGTACTAGCGCGAGCGCGAAGCATCATTAGCCACTTCCTGTTTAATACAGGAAGTGTTCGGCGAGTCAGCTGGAGCGCGGGACATCTCGCGGGCCATTAATAAAATTGCGGGCCTTGAGTTTGACACCTATGATGTACATGATTTGGCCAATGTACAAGTTTAAATAAATTACAATATAAAAAGCTTGACAAACATGACCTATTGCATTCTAGAAATACTGACATTACGCACACTGATGGAGTCCAGTTGCTGGCGAAAGGCTAGCTCCGCCTCCTTATTAGGAGAGAACATCCGCAACTGGCGGGAGCTGTTGGGAGGCAGGGTCGTCGGGACAGCAAACCCTTCGCTGTCACCTCCGGAGGCCAGCAGAGAACGTGACAGGTTCCTCCCACCTGTGAGGAAAACATCTATTTAAATTCCAGCTGAGCAATACAATACATTATTTTTTAATTCAAGAAGATATTTTTTGTGAACAAAAAACTTTGCTATGTTTTGGGACGATGCTCATTATACTCGCTTTAAACATTTAAATACATTCTTCTATACCAGTTTACTATGCAACCAAGTAAACCATTTGTAGACTGATCTCTCTAAAACTGCTCAACCAGTGTTATACGTTTGGTGCGAAACAATCTGCCAGATAAAGGCAAATAGGGGCATATTTAGGAAAATGTCATTATTTCTACAATTCCAGATTCCAAACGTCATACTTCAACTTGGGAAAAAAAACCTACAATTTTGTCTGTGTACCTGTATTATTCAGAAGAATTTTGGAGCGTGCTGCATGTTGCTGTCGTCCCCAGCTAGGACTGCGAGTCGCTCCAGCTGGAGTTCTGCCTGGAGGAGTCACAGATGACTCCTCTTGACCTGATTTCAATGGTGAAGTGCCCACTGAACACACCTCTGGAGCCTAGGACAGAGAAATAATAATAATAATAAACAATTATATATATATATATATATATATATATATATATATATATATATATATATATATATATATATAATTACATTAAAACTATTTTTGTAAATTAATTTAAAACAGTGAGGTTTTTAAATAAATAAAAGTTAAAATAATTCAATAAATACATGTGAACAATACAAATACATACATAAAAAAAACAACCAAGAAAGAATTAGTGCTAACTGGTCTTATTTTTATTCATACAAACAGTATTCATTTAAACTTTGTTTTGTGGCTTTTATAGTGGGTTCGTCTAAGTGCAGAGGTGAAAAGGTCAAGTCTAAGGTTTAAGAGCGCAAGAGAAAGAGAGAAACAAAAAAGAAGCAGACTCACTGGTTTGGGGTTGACCTCTGATGACACAAGTCTCAGTAGACACCGAAGCACACTTTGAGTACTGGGTAGTGCCGAGGGGAGGGGTTTAGGTTGCCATTCATACTCCAGCAGTAGTTTCCCAGGCTTGCCCAGCATGAGGTAGAGTTCTGCCAGTGTCACATTCTCAGAGCCCTGTGAGCTCCAACCTTCGTCTCGGATTTGTTGAGGGGATCGTTCAGTCCCGCACACTTCGTCGCCTCGCACTTGAGGTTCTGACTGTGGCGGTGCTTTTTCTGATGCAATTCCACTTGCAGCTCCAGGCTCCTCAATCCGGCCCTCCATAAGGATGGGATCTCCCTGGGTGACAATCTCTTTGTCCCGCCCACTAGCATCTGTCTGAGTCTGACTCACTGCCTCTTGCTCCACAGTCCCTGCCACAGTTCCCTCCTGAGATGGATTGATGGTTGGACTGACTGGAGAGGTAATGTTCTGGATGGGGTTAACGTTGGTCTCCAATCCTGGAGCTGAAGTGCCATTATCAGAGCCTTCAACAAGATGTCCGTCGCTTCTTTTCGGGTCTCCTCCCATCACACCGGACTTGCCTGATTTTCCTCTAGCAGGCTGAATTCCCAGAATGTGAGCTGCAGGCAAGTCCCTAATACCTGTCCGTCCACGCCCACTCTCCTGCCAGTGTACCGTGCAGGAAGCCTTGGAGTGCACAACACGAGCCACACCTGGTAAAGTAGTAACTGTGCTGTTCTCGGCCGGAAATAAGAACAGGTCCTCCGACTCGCTAGACTGGGTCAGGCTGTCTAGAGCTTCTCGTTCTGCTAGGCTCTTAAGCTACATGTGACAATTTAAGGAGAATTACTGTTATAAAACACATAGGAACGGGCACTGGTTGTTGCATGGAGATCTCGGACAAATTTCCCAAATGAAGCAAACAAATCTATCACAAATGTATCTCATAAAACAGAGGAAGGAAAAAGGAAGGAAATGAAACTCTTGCATGTGCATGCTGAGATATCTGGCTGAGATCTGAAAGCAAGGATACAATTCGTTGATCCTGGACAGCCCACTTTTGCTTCAGAAATTCAATGAGAGTGGAGACTTTCCGGTGCAACTCGACAACCATCCTATAAACACAACACAGGCATGGGCAAACATTACAAAATTTGTTGTAACTTTAATGTCACAATGAAATTGAAATTCTCGGTGTGTACATCGGAGGGTAATGTATTATTAGCAAAAAAATGTAGTCCTTGTTCTATGTATTGGTTGATGGTTGGATTTGCTGAATGGAAGCAAATGATTGCAAGTTGGAGGGGTGAACTTAAGTGGACAAAATGATTGGACAAGTCTAGCAGACGTCACTAAAGAGACGTCCGATGTTTCCCCAGCAGAACGGATATGATATTTTTATTAATTAATTATTAATTACTGCTCAGAATAAGATTAATAACACCATTTAGAAAATAGAATTTCATTTTTTTTTTTAAATTTTTTTGCTGACAAAGTAAATATAAAATCAAAATATATTTTCACGACTTAGAAATAACAATAATTATAACATTTCACTTGAAAATGCCAATACTAATAGATCTAAATTTAATAAATAGAATAAATAAGACAAAAATAAAACACTAAAAATACTAAAACTAAAAACATTTAAAATAATGACAGGATTAAAATTTTAAATTGTACTAAATCCATTGGAAATTACTTCCGGATACTTTAACAATTCAATCAATTCCCAGATTACAGAAATTACAGAAAAACATTTTAATGTTGTCTAAGATTTCAAAATAAAAACTTTTGCAACAAGCAATGAAATAAGCCAAGTGAAGCTAAGATTTAAAACAGGTGGATCAGTAAGGCATGCGGGAGAGGTCATGTGTGAGCATTAGTGAAGCTCACCTGAGCCGAGGATTATGGGCTAGACTCTGAACCCGAGCCCAAGAGTGGTTGCTCCGGGGTTGAAGCTCAACAGCGACCTTCAAGGGTAAACGTACAGGCTTCTGATCCTCCTCATCACTCACACCTGAAAAAAATAATAAAAGGAAGAAAAACTATGACGCCTACATCAACTTCTCCATGATTCTGATGGTGGCCTAAATCTGTATTACCACCCATTCCCAATCAGTCCCACAGCCTGAAACCATGGAAACCATAAACTCCTCCTACACCCCTGGAGAGCAGCCATGGCACACTCATTCGTCGCCCCGGTCCACCTAAATACCCATACAGCTCCATTTTTCAGCTTTCTCTTGTTACACCCTATTCAACTGTTTAACTCGCTAACTAAATCAATCTTTTAAGAGTGTTTCTGTTTCCCTCTCGTACACACCATCTGGATCGCAGAGTTTCTTCAGCGCACGGCACATGGGAGCTTTGATCCTCAGGTTTCTGCCTTTGGAACGCACTGTGGTGGCCCTGAAACAATACACAAACAAAATTGTAGATGTACCCCAGTATGATCACAACCTATATAGACATACAGTAGATGTTCCAATTAGACATTGGTATTACTAAATAATTACTAATGTGTATTATTGAAATGTCACTTTCTCACACAGACACTTACCCCTGTTGGATAAGCTCATTTAGTTTTGCCACATTTTTGTCATCCATCACTAGAAGGAACAGGAAGATACCAGTGAATGCTTTATTCAATATGTCCTCATGTGCAACCACTTAAAAATTCCCTCCTTGATCCAGAAAACCAATTGACTGATATACTTACAGCCTCCGACCTTCTTCCTGAGTTCAGCATAACAGATGAGGCCGTAGAGCTCCTGAGAAGACTTTTTCAGGACACGCGAATACACTGAGAAAGATGGACAAAATGAAGCAATAGGATAGCAGAAAAAAACATGAAATATTTTATTTATTATCAGTGTTGAGAACAGTTGTGAAAATCATAATATATTTGTCAAACATAATATCTTTATGTTATATGCACGTTATAAAGTACGTAAAACATAATAAAAAAAAAAACAGCATTTACTGTCACTTTTAATTAATCATTTCTGCATAGAATTATGAGTTTATTTACAACAACAAAACAATCTTACAGACCCCAAACTTTTAAGCGGTACTGTGCGCTTTTATTATCATTATATAGTCAATCAATCAACCAATAAAGACAAAATACCACAACTACGCAAGTATATAAAAATAGAAGTTCAATATAGAATTCAGTGCCATTTATAATAGATTTATATATGCTAAACATGTACGCTTCAAACTATAACACAATATACAAATATACACAATAAGGACACATTAACATGCGAGCAAATGTGGATACTGTGGGCAGACTCATTATTTGATAATGCCTTGACTGACAAACACCAGGCGGTGTGGCAGCGGAGAAGATTAAATTAAAGATGAAGGTGACAGAATGAATTTAAATTTGATGCCAGGTACACCTCTGTTGTGGCAAACTGACTAATGGACAGAAAATTGTGACCCAAGGGAAAACAAAACTTAATGTTTATGTCTCTTATGCTCATCAAGGCTATATTTATTTTATTAAAGTAAAAACTGTAATATTGTAAAAAATTACAATTGTAATCAACAACTTCCTTTTTTTTAAAGTATTACAGTTTCTAATAATTTTCTTCAGAACTCTTTGATTAATAGAAAGTTCAAAAGAACAATTAATTTGAAAGAAATCTTTTGTAACATTACATATGTCTTTATTGCTACTTTGATCAATTTAATGCATCCTTTCTTAATGCAAGTATTAATAACTTCCTTAAAATGATCCTTAATGATCCCAAGCTTTTAAATGGTAATGTATATATTTAGGAACTAATCTTGACAACTAACAATATGGTGAGAAGCTGCTATCAAACAAAAGACACCACTATGGTCTGTAAATGTCATACAAAGTATAAACTGAGTGTCTGTTAGTCTCACCGTTGGTGAAATCGATGTGTTTAGAGATCTTGTGCCAGGTCCTGTAGTAAAAATGGCGCACCTGCTCCTTGTTCTTCACCATACTTGCCGGTTTACCCTTCTTCTTATATTTAAGAGCAATATTGTTTTGAATAGCTTCAAAATCCTTCCCATGCTACGAGAGAACAGGAGAGACAATGACAAACAGTTATTCATAGCTATAGAATTGAATTAAAAACAAAGACATGAATCTTCCAGGTACATGACAAATTAGAAATGTAGCAAAAAATAAATCAAAATAAGACATCACAGACCTCAATTGTAGCTTTAGAGATGACATGTACATAAAATAGAATAGTATTAGGACAGTTATATATCAGTCTGTCCTAACCAGTCAAGGAGGAATGGAAACTTTGATTCAGGAACTCCTTTTGTCCCATATGATGAATGAATATACCCTTCACAATAGTTTACTAAACATCCAGAGGGCTACCAAGAGCTTTCAGCGAGTTTTATTATCATTACAGATTACAAATCACCTCATAAAGTCCTTCGAAGAAACTGTTCTTGTCCTCAGTGCTCCAAGACTCCCACTGTCTGCGCACTCGTTTCTGACTCCCCCCTTCCTCCTTCTCTGCAGGGCCCTGGCCCTTAGGGGTCGATCTGGATGCTCCTCCTGCCCCAGCACCGGCTGAACTCGCAGCGGCTGTCAAACACATGGAGGGACCTGCTTCTGCACCTGAGAGGGGAAAAGAAAGAAGGTTAGTATGTCAGTTCTAACACATGCAGTAATTCTTGCAGAGAAAAGCATAGCAACAAGTCCAAGATCAAAAGTAAAAACACTAAACAAACAATATAGCAATAAAGAGTTCTAAAATGAGCAAACTTAAATTGCATGTCTGTGTGACCAATTATAATTTATTCATAATACTTTGGGCTGTTAAATTTATTTTTTGGCTTACCATAACAGATTTACAAAACCAAGGATATATTTCCCTCTTTAAAAATAAAGCAAATGATCCCCTCAAACAAATAAAAATTCAAATAATTTAATGAGATAACAATGATGAAATAATAATGAGACTTAATGGAAAAAACATAATTTTTCTGTATGTAGTTTGGAATACTGTATTATTAGCCTGTGTTAATCTTTTTATGCACTGTGTTAATGTGGGTGTATATCAGCGAAAGAGTATGTGGATGTCAGGAAGTATGTGTGGAGTCCCGACTCCCTCGGAGGGCGTCCAGACCTGCTGCTCAGTGCACTGATCCAAAAACAACACGTGGGGAACTGGAGACGCCAATAACTCTCCCCACCAAGACACAGACACACGAGAGCATGCGATGAGAGCACCCCAGAATACATAACAGCATGCAAGTCCATTGTCTAAATTTAAAGCAAAAATGTATTCCCTTATAACACCTGTGCACATTTAGATTGCAAACAGATCACTGAAACTTATTCAAATGTAGGCTGACAGATCATCTCCTGATCAGATGCACATCTGACAGTGATTTGTCACCTGCTGAATGACAGGAAAATAAATATGCAATCTGCTAGTTTAGAACAGAGCACTGATGCTCATTAAGTCATTTAATGTAGTTACAAGCAACCAGAAAAACCCAGCGCTGAGGTGATTTAAGAGGCTTCAGTGTGAGCAGTTTAAGTCACTTTCACTCCAGAAAGAGTAAGAGCTTCCCCGCGTTACGTCAAATCAAACTCTCATACCATTGCACAAATGCCTTAAAACACGATCAAAAGTGAGATAAAAGTACAGAGAACGGATACAGTGACAGGTGAGCATCGGACACACGTCGAGATGGACACTCACCTTTCGCTTTCGCAGCGCCGTGACCGTTCAGCGCCGGGGACGCGGCATCTTTCCGTATCCGCTTGCTCGGAGGTCGCACGCTGGAGCGAAGAAAATGATGCTGGTCCTGGTTGTTCGGAGCGGCCAAGACCGGGGAAAGGGCTATCGGGTTCACCTGGACTCCGGGTGGGCTTGATGTTTGGGAAGCAAGAGTGGGAGCCAACCCGGGGCTGGCCGCGCTTGATAGATTAAGTGTTTCCTCTCCGACTCTCTTTGTACTCGTCTCCTCGCTCGCCTGATCTGCGCTCTCTCCATCCTCACCTCCTTCGGGCTTTCGGTCCGGTTTGCTCGGCCCCTCGACTCCCGAACCGCCCCCTTGACCCACTGTCATCCTGCGCAAACACAAACGAAGCATATTCGTAAACATTTTCCGCGACTCAAAACAACGATCAACTTGGAAAGACGACATTCTGCTCAACTCAACATGGCCGCCGCTGTTTGTTTCAAATCCCCTCGCACCGTCCCGACAAATCGCATCGAAAAATATCCACTCGCTTATTCACGAATGTGACCAAAAACACAGATTCTGCTTTCATCCCAGCCTCCCTTTTGTGTAGTTTCGCGTGACTCGAGTTGCAAGCTGCCCTTTATTTCTCCTGAAATTCAAGCGCGAGCGCCTACACTTTAGCGCCCTGCAGAAACGACAGACGACAACGCAAATCTTTCGCGCATTCGACCTCTATCTAAAGTGCTTGTTTCTCAAGCACTCTTACCCATTCTCGAGCTCTTCGGAAGCAGACGGCGTCTTCTTTCTCTTCACCATGAGTTCGAAGATTTTCGAGACCAAAACTTGACGAATTTGAACATATTCAAAGCGCAAACGAGGTCAGGCAAAGTCGTCCTCTCCTGGCTGCTGCTCCTACTGGGGTTCAACTCCGCGCAGCGCAACTGGGAGCTCTCGTAGCCACAGCAACTCTGACTCATAAACTCACTAGTTTTATCACAACAACAAACACCTGTCATTTAGTATGCGTTTATGATAAAACACCACACGACGACGCTAACTTTGAATTTGTTCACCAGCTCTGCTTTTGAGGCATTTCGGTCAATACAAAGCAATGCACGCGCGCACAGCCACTACTCTCTCTCTATTTTTCTTTCTCTCTCTCTCTCTGGACTTTGCTTACACTATATACGTCATCATAGCTAACAGAGCAGAAGCTAAATTATTATTAACATTTAAATTTTGCCCATTGACACCCACAGTCCCAATGTATCCTAAGATAAAATGGTCGTTGATTTCATCATCTCAACAACAAGCAGGACAGTCTTGATGGAGCACTTTTGGGTTCATGAGAGGGGGTGTGGTGCTTTGCATAAACAGCAATAAATTAGACATTCACACATATAACAGTGACTACTTCTCGAATCTTTCATCCCTACTGCTTTTTAAAATGAAAGGTTTTCACTAGTCACTTGACAATGTTTTGCTTGATTAGGGCGTGTCTTTAGATCATTAGAGGTTAAAATATTTTGACATAACAGAGTGTAACAAAAACGTTTTCCTTGACAAATGTAACAAACATGAATGTTTAGATGATAGGGGTCCGGTTGCTTCCTATTATATTTGAAACATTACTGCAGCCCAGACTGATAACTCTATACGACTTTTAGCTTGAATTATCCCATGCTTTACAGTGTCAGAATGTCTTTATGAGATAAGATACAGCTTAGACACCTGCTGCTGTCAATGTCCTACTGTCCAGGCCAGTTTGAAGGGAGCAGTTAGATGAAACAAAATGCTTTTTTTCTCTTCTTATTTGAGCATTCAGTTAAGTTTGCTCAAGAGTGTAGACGCTTCAACAAGTATAAAGCTAAAGATGAAACCTAGTCTGCCAAGAAGGAACCCTATGGGACTGAGGAGTGAACAATCTGTTGCTGTAAAACTACTAATACTTATAAAACAATCTGAAATGTCATCTTGATTCAGTATCACATGCACAATTAAGAATTATATTTGACAGTAGATCCAGGTGATTTAGCTATCAAAAATATGTATTTTGAAGGGCTTATAATAACGCATCACAGGGAGGCTGTTAGTGTTATTGCAACATAAACGAATAGCAACGACTGATGCCTAACCAGCAGTGCCAGCAGCACATCCACTGACAAAGTTGCTCCGCTAACTTGCTAGCTAAACAGTTACCGCTTCGTTTGCGTTAAAGTAATAAAATCAGCTCGGATATGTAATCAATAATTACGTATTAACAAAAAATGATTTTACAAGTTCTATACCTGTTTAGGAGGGGTTTGTTGGCCTTGAGTAACTCCACTGTATCCAGAAAGACCATACAGAGGGGTAGTAGGAGAAGAACTGAGAAGCGCATCCCTTCCTGTTTTCCTCTGTTGTCAGGCACGCCTACCACAACTCAAAAACAAATCCTCTGATTGGTCAATGCGATGCGCATCGGCGCGTTCGTAAAATGATTGACGGAGTAGTTATCCAGTTAATGGTGAAAATCAGAGGGGGCGTTTTTTCAAAGCAGCCAATGAAAACTTACGTTTGACTAGCGTCAATTCATTCATCTCTCGAATGTTTTAAAATAACGGTCCCACCCAAAATGAACAAAGACCGATACAGAAACTCACGGAAAACACGACGGAATCACTTAGTATTGTTAGTGAAAGTCATTATTTAAAATGTTAATTATATTATATTATATTATATACGTTATATGTAATGTTGTTTTACAATATTCAATATTTGTTATGCTCTGAACAAAATATTATGCGTATTTAGTTAATTATCTTTATATTTTAAATGCTTATGGGTCATTGCAAAATAAAGCTTAAAAAAACGTGTTTTTAAAAAATATTTTCAAAACTGATTTAATGCATTTAGAATGTGAACAATGTATTTCAAAAAGTTTCAGTTGTTAAACAACATTTCAAAGTGTTTCAATTCATTTTGAACTGTTTTTATGTCAAGTCAAGTCAAGTCAAAGTCAGCTTTATTGTCAATTCTGCAATATATACAGTGCATACATATAGAGAATTGAAATTCCGTTACTCTCAGACCCAAGATTTGTCATGCATTACCCAAATAGTTGTATTTATATGCACTGTAGTTGTACCGCCTGACATGGAAAGTGCACCACACCCATGCTTAAGCAGTTTTACCAGTATTTGAGAGAGATCTTCCAACCTTTTCTGCCACAGGACCAGCTGGTGTCCTGTGTGGATGATGCATATTTACTGTTATTGTCAATTTACAACAAAAGAGCAATGTTTGCAGCTGTGCCACCCTGACATTTGAGAATGATCTAATTGCTAGATAAAAGATTTCAATGATCTGTACAGCTTTAAAACTACTAATACTTCTAAAATGTGTTAATATAAAAGGTTTCAAACCTAAAATGATGCAGTAGTATTTCGTTTTTAATTATTTGTTATTGAATAATTAAAACAAATTTCCGAAACCCTTGTCATAAAAAAAAAAAATGATTTATATTATTTTCACTATGCATTTTATTTTACAACAAACCGGAAGGAAGACGTACCTTCAGTTAACCAATCAACTTACGCCGTTGCGCACATGTGACCACAATCAGCCAATAGAGTTCTGCTTCAGTCAGATTGATTTGTAACAGAGCCATTCCCGTTATCATCCTTCAGCTCTGCCCTGAGCACAAGAGAGCCGGCCCAGCCTTTCTGGGCGTGGTTGGACAGACTTTACGGGGTTTATTGGCACAGTCTTCAAGTTGAGCGGCTGCGTTCGAGTGTTTTCTGCAGTAGGGCTGTCGTTGAAGTTATCGGGTCACGTCGTAGCAGACCGGCCGAGACAATCAACCATGACTTCAACAAATATGTTTCAGGGACTTGATAGTGGCAAACCGAGTTCAAGGTATGCGCAGTGAACTTCTAGCTGGAGCAAACAAGAGTTTGTTGTGAGTTTGAGTGTTGACACTTACATATGTTGATCTGAATCGGCAGTCGTGGGTCTTTAGAGGCTGTAAGAGGAACTTTAGCACGGCTAAGCGCTACATGCTAACTCAAGCGACGATATTTGTGTTGAACGCGCAGTGTCAGATTTATGGATATAAGAGTTTAAATAAACATCTGCGGTGTGCGTGTGTGGTGCTAACATACGATATTACTAACTAAATTTGCGCTAATTTACTCTGTTAGCCATTAGCGGTAAATGTTTCGATTGTCAAAGTTTATCAGCCTGCTAGACGCGTTTTAGTTTGAATCAAATGCGTATTTGAAAATGATAATGGTGGCTGGTGTTTAAAAATAACTTTTGGATTTTGTGCAAATATGAACTTGCACACAATGCAGACTTTGAAGCACATTTCCTGGATGCGTTGTTCGGAAATTAATCCATACAGCAGTTTTTCCGCTTTGTTTATTTTTCAGAAATGTAAAAAAATACTTATTTTGTAAATAAAAGCACGAATTATTATTAAAATCTAGCGTTCGACGTTAGACTTGAGGGACTTGATGGCCCATAAAAGCCGTACCGCCTAAACTCACAAGTGCAGTTGCGGTTTTCCGCCACACAGATATATGGTGGCGTGGTTCTGCAATTCTGCAATGTGTGGTTTTAGGTCATTTTATTAATCTGAGAGTTCTCAGTATTGAGAGATAATAATCTTGTGAATCCATGTTCATATTTTTATGTCTGTGTGTAGGGTACTAAGACCTCCAGGTGGAGGGTCCAGCAATCTCTTCGGTGGTTATGAAGAAGATACTTCTGCCGCCAGACGGCCAAACAAAATGTCGTCCTCTATATTTGCGCCTGCAGAAGAGTCTCAGGGGAGTACAAAACGCTCCAATCCCCCAGGTGAGCTTTCAGCAGACGTTACGTTTTCTGTCTTGGGCCTCTTACACTCTCTGAGTCAAATTCATCACCACACTGTGACTTGGGTTTTATGTGTTTGTCTCTCAACCACGATGCAAATGCACACTTTTGCATTTTTTTTTAATCTTGTCACCAAAAGCAACATTGAATCCTTTATCTCGATGTGATCAATTAACCAGTCAGTTAACTCTGATGTCATACACTGTCTGAACTGATAAAGTTAAACACATTTAGATCAGGTCAAAGGACATATTGTTCAAACCCTAGCGATAAGTATTTATCTGCCCTTAAACATTCAGTTCTGGGGTTATAAGTGGTCCTCTTCTGTTAGAGTAGTAAGACTATTTCATTCTGCCTGCATGTTTTGCACTGAGGGAGCAGTTGCTGATCATGTCTTTCTCTTTTCTTTTCTCACTGACAGTTTTGCAATTGGACATGAAGTAAAATGGTCAGTTTTAGAAATGACCAAAAAGCAGGATTGTTATAGTTAAAAGCCTATTTGTTCAAATTGTAAAATAAAATAAACTTTTATTTGATAAGTTAGTTTATATTTAAGCTAGTTGGAAAGGCACAATTTCTCCATTTCATTTTTTTTTACTTGATCCACTACTAGAACAACTGAAATGAAGTAATACAACTATAGACATGTAAAAACATAAAAGCAAGTGAAAATGACACCCAAAATTACTAAACCATTAACTGAACTGGAAACTAATTCATAATAAAGTTAGTACTAGTTTGTAGTGAAATAACACTGCTGCAAAGCTGATGTTCACTTGTGTAAATGAATAGTTTTGTTGAGAATATAATTGTACATTGTTGTTTGAATAAATTTATGACAAGTGTGTGTGTGTGTGTATGTATGATTTGTGTTTCTCAGGTGGGAAAAGCAGTGGGATATTTGGGGAGCCAGAGGCTCCTTCAACTCGGAGCAGGCCAATTAACCATGTTGGAGCATCCAGTAACATCTTTGGGGGTGCAGAGTCTACCCCACCTTCTGTGAAAAGTCATCCCAACAAACCAAAGGTAGACAACTCCTAAGCCAACACCTGTTTTATTTTTAATGTTTCACTAGTCACTCCTGAAATTGCTCTGATTCACAGTGATAATTGAGGAGTGGCCAAAACATTTGACAAGCCCGTCAAATTATGTGCAGTTAGTGTAAATGCACTCTTTCATTTGTGCTTTGAGCCATTCCTCTAAATTTGATTCTTATTGTTTTACTAATCTTTTACTTGCCTCTAACAATTTTTGAAATCTATATAAGACAGGCTAGTTGTTTAGTTTCATAACCTTATTTACTAAGGTTAAATGGGTCAAAAACAATTATTTTTTGTTTTACTTTATGGTGGGACCAAAATGGGGGGGGAATAGACCACTGGCCCAACTGGGGAAAAATCCTTAGCATTGTTCCTTGTTACTGCTTTACTATATTGTTGATCATGTGTATGCAGCCTTGTTCTTTTAAAACATTTACAAAATCTTCCCAACCACAAGCTTTTGACAACACAAACCATAACTGATCTCTGAAAATCTGTATTTTAACTCTTAACACCCTTCTGTAGGACAACTTAGGTGTGAGTTTACCTGCTACTCCGGATCCACCAGGTAAAGAAACCCTTTGATTTACAAAATATTAGCCATCATCGTCTGTTCTTCACGTCCTACTTTATTTCTCCTAGGTCTGTGTTGTTGGTATGCGCGTTTTCCCCATTGATTTTAATCTCTCTTGTAGCCCCAGTGCCTAAGCAGGTGACTGTAGTTGAGGAAGTGAAGGTGCAGCCAGTGTCTCCTCAACCCACACCTGAAAAAGAGGCTGCAGCTCCTGCCCCTGCCCCAGCCCCTGTGCCTTCCCCTACCCCTACGTCTGCGCCAGCAGCTAATCAGAGTCCTGAGCCAGCCACACAGCAACCAACAGAAAAAGACCACGAGCCACGCCTCGGACCACGACCTCGCTCTCACAACAAAGTGCTCAACCCACCAGGTGGAAAGTCTAGTGTGGTTTTCTATTAGCCACAAGTGTTGCTTTCTATCATTGTCATTTCCCATCTTCCACCTGCTTTTAACCTGTACTAAAACCTATTCTCTCTCATTTACTTTATCTTTTGGTTATTTCTTTCCCCTGAAGTCTGTCACTCTTCATTCCTTTGTTGCTTTTGCACTTTCTGATTCATTCCTTGCTTTCACACTCGAAGATGTCTCCTTTTTCCCCCTAATACGAATCACTGTTAACTGTCACTCCAACAGCTGAATGGTTATGTTTCCTTTCAAATGGTTCTCACTCACTATTTTCTCTTTATGATTGTTCTCTCAATTTGCATATGTATTAAACAATTTTGCCTCATGAAACTCAGTACAGTGTTCAACTGGAGCCACTGTTGGTCGCCAAAGCAAGCTCTTCATTATCAATGTGTTCAGATCTTATGAAACTCAGTGAATGTGTTCTGATGGCAATGGCAAATTTACTTTTGTGCAATAAGGTGATTTAATTTCTCCTCTCTTTTTTGTTCCCCCCCCCCTCTTGTATTTTATTTTTTTTGTAAGACACAAAGCCAAATGTAATAGCTCAATACAAAACCAAACTGAATGCACAGTTGTAGTTCATAATCTCTGAAGCACACGTGTAGACGGAGTAATGTGTACAATCAGACATCACACCATTACATTCTCCATACATGTATTTGAATGTAACCAGAGACCCTTAAAAGATTCCTCTGATATGCCCGATTCTGTACTTGAAAATATTTGCTGCACCATGATTGTTTAGTACTTTGTTGAATTTGGCCCTTGTTCCCTTCACCCATCTGCTTTATTCTTTACATGGCAGTTGTAAGCTCAAATGACACATCTGTGAGCATGTGTAGGCATTTCCCACATTACTAGTGCCATCCCTGCCCAGAATACTTGCGTGGTTGCTTGGCAATGTGAATGGCTGCGATGATGTCACAGAGGCCTGTTTCACACAATACACTTCTGTATTGTTCATTTGTATGCTGTATTGTGTTGCTTTTTTTCATGACAATAAAAGGATGTTTTATCATGTTGCTCAAAATAAACAAATCTTCATTTAAGAGTTACTGGAGTGCATGTGTTTAGTTTTAGCTTCCTGATTCTGGTCAATATTGTATAGAAGTTTCCTACCATTTGAATATAAAAAAATGTTTTATTGATTGGAAATGTCAATTTTTGGGTCTAAAATGACCAAAGACTGCTAGAAGGTTAAAAAGAGCGGTCTCCATTTCCATCTGTAAGAACACCAATCATGTTTCTTAAAAAAAAAACTTGTGTTATTGAATGTGGGAGGGGCTGCATCGCCAATGGGTGGGGGTCGAGGTCTAGCCCCGCCTTGCTGGACGTAATGGGTGGAGCTTGATGGACCAATCACTAAACACAACTCCACCCATCAGGTCCAGGGAGGTGGAGCTAGACGTCACTCGGCTCTGGCACCAACTCGCATTGACAAAGGCCTTAATCGCAATGCCATTTGAAGACGCGTGGGGGCTAGCGAACAACATGATCCAATCCGTAATGGGTTTGGCAAGAACATTTGCGGTCGGCTTTAAAAGATTGCTTCTGTGATGCCTTAAACCGATTATCGAAACTGAAAGTGACCCCATATGTGTGATTCCCTGGGCCCCTGATTTATTTATTAGTTTTGACAGCTTGTTAAAAAAAATCCTTTAAAAACAAAGGATATTAAAATATGCATAAATGTTCACATTTGATATGCTACGGGATATGATATATGAACTATAATTGTGCCTATGAACAATGTCGGTAATGGTGTCCCTATCACGTTGAAGGAGGACCGCAGCGATGAGACATCACTATTCGGGCCTGCTCCACACAGGCTCTGTGACGTCAGCTGGCCCCTCCATCACCGACGGAAACAGCATCACGGACCCCCGCCGCCCTGTCAACCACCGGATTGATTTCTAATGCCAAAAACGACCGACCAGCCTGACATAACGCTAGAAAACAGTATCCGATTTTCAATGACAGCGAGAACCTTTAGGCACGTCGCGCGGTAGCCATTCCCGTACTTATTTATTTTCCGTTTTTTCCTCCCTTCATTGATTTTTCAGTAATGGCTGGGCTCGCGAGCTGCGGCTGTTGAGAGGCAGGTGCGTCGCTGGGCGGGATGCGATGCGATGGGTTTCGCTCCAGTGCAGCGATGAGACAGACGCACCCGGGGAATCATCGAGCGGCAGCGAGGCGAGTGTGATCGCGACGCCGACACTGGCGCAGGACGCACGGGCGGGGAAGAGGGCTCGTCCCCTCGCGAGCGGAGCGCTCCGTCTGATCAACAAATATTGTATATTAAACGTTCGTGCGTCCCGAAATCCGGCGTTTGCTGGTGAAATCGGGCCGTGGAGCGCAGAGGCATCATGTGCACCTGATGACATTGTGATGAATTCATAAAAAAAACAAAAACATTTCGCCATTTCGATTCGTGCCGCCGGTGATTTATTTATTCTTTCTGTAATAACGAGCTTCGATCAAAACGTCGCCAAGATGATGGAGCTGGACGAGGTGGTGTACCAGGACGATTACGGCGCCGTGTCTGTCATGTCAGAGCGGGTGTCGGGCCTGGCCAGCAGCATTTATCGGGAATTTGAGCGCCTCATCAAGAGCTACGATGAGGAGGTGGTGAAGGAGCTGATGCCGCTGGTGGTGAATGTCCTGGAGAACCTCGACTCGGTTCTCACGGAGAACCAGGAGCATGAGGTGGAGCTGGAACTTCTCAAGGAGGACAACGAGCAACTCATCACGCAGTATGAACGGGAGAAATCGCTGCGCAAACAGGCGGAGGAGGTAATCATATCTCACCACACATTCTCTTCATCCATACAATGTCCTATCCAAGCAGGAGAGTTTATTGGATCATAATTGGGTCTGTGGACTCTTACAAGTGCATTGTAAACATTAACATTGACAACTCTGAAAAGCATGACATGTGAAATATGGAACAGTTTATTAAATATTCAGACAATGTCAGTCTTGTTCAGAGGCCCAAACTGAGAAAAAAAGGTAGACTACTACATAAAATGCATATATCAGTTGTCACTCTTTATCTCCCAAAATATGTCTTGAGATTACATTTAAAAGCTTAGTTTATGATCAAAGCTCTGTAGTTTTAATTATAAGGGGCAAAACATATAAAGCATGCACAATGATGTACAAATAAACATTTCTCAAAATTTGAGTCATTTTAATGATTAAAATTTTTCTAATGTATAGATAATTAACCTAAGTTGCTTTAATATAGTAAGGGTCCATTTTGAAAAAAATTCTTGCAGTATAAGAGTTATGTTTAGTTGATAAAAATCATTAAGGATGCAAAATGCAAATGATGAAAAAAGAGTTATATAATTTTGATCATTTTTAGAGTTATACTAAAAGGCATTTTACTTAATAAAAACATTGATCTACTTATGAACAATTATCAGATGACAGAAGGAATGTAGTATATTGTTTGCAACAGGTTTTTAAAGAAAATCGTGTTGCTTTACAGGGTAATACACATCCGCATGAAGTACTACTTCTGTTTTATCCCATAATGAATTGCATGATGCTCTGCCTATTCTTGCTGGATATAAATCACTAAATCGTATACAAAGATTGTCTCGTACACACGTTTGTACATAAATCATATGCAGACAAACACTCTTATCTTGTTTTGTGCATCTGCACAGGCGCTACTACAATGACCAGACAGCTACGGGGAACAGATGCCCTTTATGAGTCTTCACAAGCATCACTGCTACATGCTAACATTGCCAAAACATTTTCCCAATGTAACTATACTATCGACTGCACAACTAGAGCATTATTGGCATTCTTGTTGTGTTGAGCTTTGAGTCAGTGGGAGTTGGCTGTGATGAAAATATGTGTGTGATCCCTTTTTTAAGAGTAAGTCAGTGTTGTAATTGTAAGGTTTTAGCACGTGAAAATAAAAAGAGTGATGATAGAGTTGTAATAACTGAGAAAAATAATTTTAAGAACAGAAATGATTGGTCCAGAAGACAGAAAAAGAAAATAGGGGCTGTTTTTCAGTATCATAGATGATTCAGAGAGGGAACATTTGCTGATGGAGTGGATACAGTGTGTATTTGTACAGTGTGAATGCTTGATTCACTCCGTTGATCCACGCATGTGTGTAATAGTATATTTTTTCTTCTGCTTAGATCTGTTTGTTTATATAAAAATTTTGTTTACAATTTTTATTCCAAAGAAGCAGCATTTTAAAATAATGTTTTTTTTCTTTTTATCCCTTGACATAATTTATTCATGCTCTCATATAATATGTTGATACTATATAATAAACTATACTACCGTATATAATAATCGTTTCACTCCTGTCCAAAAATAATAGATGCCAGAAGGGAATGTTGCGTGAAGCAGGCTGGTTTATACTGCAGAAAGAAATAGGCTGTGGTTTAAAATAATATGAATTCATTGAATACAACGAATACAAAAGCGCTAGTTTCTTTTTCATTTTTTGATGCAGCAACACAGATTTATTTGCTTTGGGTCTAGAGGACAAAACTTGAAGGATGATGGGCAGGGGGGCTGATTATGGGTAATCAATTTTCTCAAAGGAGGAGGCTGACTGATGCTGTAACCTGATTCTCATGTTATGAGACAGACAGAAAGCATAGAGTGAGAGAGATAGTGAGGGATGGAGAGAGGGAGAGGGAGTAAACAGCATTCTCCAATTTCGCATCCTGTGGGATTATGGCAGTAGAATTAATGGCCACAGTGAGAACATCCACTCTCACACTTAGAAGAAAAGGTTCTATATAGAACCTCAAGAGCTTCAGGCGCTTCATAGAATCTTTTATGAGTTCCCATTATGGGATTATTTTATAGCTTTTGTTTTAATTAATGTAAACATGTAACCTGTTCATAACCTATCAAACATGAAAATATTATGCAAGCATTTAAGTCACCTATTTGGCATAAAGGGTTCTTTAAAATCGAGTCAAGGACCCCAGGGATCTGTATAGAAACCCATTGATTATCAGTTCTCATGAGACAAATCAGAATGTCTAATGACTCTGATTAAACATCATTAAATTAAACATGCAAGTTTAGATAGAATTTATTAATTTGGTGCTTGCAACATTTGCGAATCATGGGTTCGATTCCCAGAGAAAGCAAGAACTGATTAGAATGTCAACGTGTTCCTTGCAGTATAAGTCACTTTCGATAAAAGCATCTGCCAATGGCATTCAGACCAGCCTGAGATGGCAACATCAACTTAAGCACTGCATTATTATTGTGCTTTCTGTTTGGTAAAACTAGTGATGCCATTTCACCTTTAATGGCTGTTCATGATTAAACTAGAGTATTGAATGAGGGATCTTATGGAAATGTATAGCAAGAACTTAAATAAGCATTCTGGGTTTACATTATAATTTTTTTTACATAAAATCCTAATGTCGATAATATAATCTTAAATATAGACATGCTGCAGATATATATATATATAGTACTGTAGAAGTAACATTGTCTGTTATCAGAATCTAACACTCATTTAATGATATACATATGATACATATGATCGGCCTTGTGTGATGTTTTCATTGAAGGGGGATTTGAAGGTTATAGTGTTAGATGGAGTGTGTTTGGTTTTTCCCTCTCTTTTCAGTGCTGGGATTACTGAATTCCAGGAGGCAGTTTGTGGCTGGGCCACACTGCAGAAAGAGCCTATTGTGTTCCACTTATATCCTTGCAGCTCAAAGTCAACACACACTGCACTGGAGTGTGTGTGTGTATGTATGTGTGTATGTATGTGTGAGTTATGTACCTGGTAACTGTTTGTGTGTGTAAATGTGACTGTATTGTATTCAAAGACCAAACCTTTCCCAAATGCTCTTTGATGTTTTGCTGTTCTGCTTCATAATGCCCTTCACTATCTATCTATCTATCTATCTATCTATCTATCTATCTATCTATCTATCTATCTATCTATCTATCTATCTATCTATCTATCTATCTATCTATCTATCTATCTATCTATCTATCTATCTATCTATCTATCTATCTATCTATCTATCTATCTATCTATCTGTCTGTCTGTCTGTCTGTCCTGTCTGTCTGTCGCTTTCACCTGATTCATGCTGTAAGTTAAAGGATCTGACCATGTGTGAATGTGTGTGTTTGTGCAACAGAAGTTTATTGAATTTGAAGATGCCTTGGAGGCAGACAAGAAGGAGTTGCAGTCTATGGTGGAGACTTTGGAGCTACAAACAAAACAACTGGAGCTGAAGACCAAGAACTATGCTGACCAGAGTGAGTGCACTAAATTAAACTCCATTCATTCCTGTGCACACTGACAGAGATTTGAGGATCTTTCACTATGTATCTGTGACGTCTCTCTTGTAGTCTCTCGTCTGGAAGAACGAGAATCAGACATGAAGAAAGAGTATAACGCCCTTCACCAGCGTCATACAGAGGTCAGAAGAACCCTCCATCATGCAGTTTTTATTTTCTTTCTTCCATTTTTTTATTTGCTGAAAATTGCCCTTTCTGATTATGATCTTGATAAAATGATTTTTGCAATGGAAAATGAATGGAAACATCATGGAAATTCATTGGTCTTAAGGTGTGGGGACACTATTAGCAACAACTCAAAAGTTACAATTACAAAGCTCCAGTTCTCGATAATGTCAGCATACACATTGAGATTGATTTTATTTTCTCCAGATGATACAAACATATGTGGAACACATTGAGCGCTCCAAGATGCAACAGTCAGGAAGCAACCAGTCCGAATCCACAGGCTGCGGACGGGCGTGAGTAACATGTCTAATTAGCGTGATACAGCCATTCCACGCCTTTGTTTAAATTAAGAGTTTGTAATGTGCGTTTGGAATTAATTTATGTATTGCATGTGCTTTTAAGTAAGTTATTTTGAAACATCAGCTATGACTCTATTGGAGTTTGGATGTATGTGACGGAATAGTTTAGATTTTTCTGATACAAAATGGCCCATTATTGGAACAGTTGTCTTGGAGACTGTGTCGCTAGGCAGTGGGTGATGATGCTCAATGACAGTTTGTCATGTCTTGCTTAGTCAGATCTAGTGTTGTGGCTGGCTTATAGTCATACTCGATTATACACACATCTCCACAAGTTTCACACATTTCTATTTTCATTTAAACAGAGTCAGCTGATTTCAACGAATTAAGTATTTTCATAGACATACTTACAGGGTCAAATTTTAATACACAATTGTGAGAATTTTGATGTATTTTGCCTAAAAATATCCACATTTACAAATACTGTAAACGTAAATATTATCTTTTTTTAAATTAAAGGTTCAAATACATAGAATTTATGTATCTTTGAGTTTAACCTTGACATGTCTGAGCTGAATGAGTAATCTGCACTGATTACTCATTTACACACACACACACACACACACACACACACACACACACACACACACACACACACACACACACACAGTATAATGTTATATTTAATAATGCTATTTATATTATATTTTAAAAAGCTCCTTTGTAATTATCCAAAGTCAAATATTTTTTTTATGAAATAATAAGTTATCCAATTCCTCTTTGAGATAACCAAGGTGTCGTTTGCAATTTCATAATGATCAGCATGAATCAATTCCATCTATTTTTTACATACTGTATGTAACGTGACTTTGTCCTGTGTTAATATAGCGTCACTGTGTTTGTGAGTGTGTGTACGTGTGTGTTCACATTCTTTTTGTCTCTTTTTTTCTTTCTTTCTTTCTTTCTGTGCATGTGCCGCTGTGTGTGTCTCTGCAGTCAACGACACAACTGGAGGAAAAGGTAAAATTGCCCGTAATCTGACAATTTCCCAAACCCCTGTCTCTCTGCAGTCCTTTTACCTCCTATTCTACTCCTTTATAATAAACAAAAATAACCCACTGCCCGTTCACCCAAACACCCTGCCTAGTTTATTAGTCTTAGTGTCAGAGACTGAGAAACCTGTACCTCTTTCTCCTATGTGGTTTTGTGTTTTTATACATTTCCTGTCCATTCAGTCTTTTGATCATTTTCATGTGGCAATGTTGGTTTAGTGGGAAATATTTTACCTTCTACATCTCTCTCTTTCGTTCTTTGCAGTAAAACAGATCGCCCCCCATCACTGAGTTTATATCCTGGCGGAGATGGCATGGTACGTGGGGGTCCTGGGGGGGCTAGAATGATTTCGTCAGACGTTTGGCATTCCAGCGATCTCAGCAGACCTGTCTACGCCCCTGGCTACCAGGTGTGACAGATATGACTCCACCCTGAAGCGCCAGGGGAGGAGTCATGATAATCATCATCCACCTTAAGTCTGCTTGTGCTGAGATCAGGTTCACGGGCAGTTGTTCGATGGACACCAGCAGGCCTCCAGTGGTCCATGATTTTGGTTTGGCTGTCCATCCTCTGCCTTGCTCTGTGACGTTTTTGTCTGATTTTAACCATCTGAAATAAACAAATGTTTTTAAACAAGCTGATTTACCCACGTGAAGCATCTGTCATTAAGAAGGAAGGAAGAGAAAATATGTCATTCATACTTCCTGTTTTCCAAATGACTCAAGTCACATGAGTAGAAAGAAATTTGAGTCTCTGCGCTTCGTTTGGCAAAGCTTTTTATTCGAAGGATGTAGTGGTATTTTATTGTTATTGTTTATAAATGTTTGAATTTGTATGTCATTATATTTTTACCTTGCTAAAAATGTAAATATACATCTAAGTATTAGACAAAAAGCAATATCTAATCTAATATTAAGTCAAAGCAATATCTAATCTACTAGTGTTTAAGTTTAGCTGAAAATGTGTTGTTCCCTTTGGTTTAAGGAGGATGGCTCAGATTCAGACTCGGTCGCAGCCACTCCCAGCAGCACAGGCAGCAAATCAAACACTCCCACCTCATCTGTTCCCTCGGCAACAGTTACCCCTCTGAACGATGGGCTTGTGTCGGTGGAAGAGTTCAACATGCCCCGGGGACGGGGCCGCAAGAATGCAAAGCGTCTTAGTAGAAACATGGAGGTGCAGGTCTCTCAGGAAACCAGGAACGTCAGCATTGGTGAGAGAGAGGGAGAAGAGTTGAGGCAAAGAATTAAAATGAATAACACTGATGAATAACACTAATACACTGAATAAAATGAAAATAAAAGGATAGGATCCTTCAGAATCCATTCAAAAGAACATCAGATTATTTTTCTAACAGTGTAAATGTATTTACTGTCATTTTTGATCAATTTCATTCTGAATAGAAGTATAAAATACACACACACACTACATCTACAGACTTGCAAACAATGCAAAATTCAAATGTTCCCATACAGGACAATGATTGTGTGTTCTTCTTTTCAATCATGTGTGTGTAGGTATGGGCAGTAGTGATGAATGGTCAGAGTTTCAGGAAATTATAGACTCAACACCAGAGCTAGAAATGCGGTTGGATCCTCGAATCTTCGGAGGAGGAAACAGGTAGACGGACGCACATCATTCACACCATTAAATAGTGAATAAACCGTACAAAAGGACCAAAATCAAAAGGATCAAAATCTTTGACAAAAATGTTTAGAAAGTTACTTTGTGTAATGTAAAGGATTCAAGCTTTGAAGTGAAATAATGGGCTGAAATTATGACGAGAACTCTTGTTTGTTTTGAAGTCCTTCTCAGGGCATCGTGAATGAGGCGTTCGGCATCAACACAGACTCTCTGTACCACGAGATCAAAGATGCCAAGTCTGACATCATCGGTGATGTGGATGCAGGAGCAGAACTTCTCGGTAAGCTTCATAGTTCAGATTATGACCTTTTATCTCAGCAGCTGATTGACACTTTCTCGTAAATGCGGGTTGTATGTTCCCAATTTAAGGTCAATGATTGTTCTTCCTTTTTTCTTTATATATATTTTTATATATATTTCAAATACCATTGCTAAGTGTATGGTGGCTAAGGGCTTTTCTTCCTTGCACTTTAAACTGCATGGCTTTTGTCAAGAAAGCCCACATTGCTGGATGTATCCTCAAAGCAAGGTCTCTTGGGATATCATGCTTGCTTCATGGCTGTATCTCCTACCCCTAAGCACATTTTGGTTTGATGAAGTAATCCTGAGTTGTTTCATTTGAGTATTGGCGGTTTTCTGATTTGCTTTGTTTCGTTATCAAGGTAGAGCTGTTGATTTGTTTATCTCAGTGTGAAGGTGGATCTTTCTTTTGATTGGCCGTCTCACTCACTGACCCTTGACCCCTCTCTGTGCTTCCTTCCTGTGTGCGCTTCTATCGGCCACGCCCCTAGGGGAATTCTCAGGTGTGTATCTTATCACTGATTGGTTGGTATTTTTTAGTTCTCATTCTTTTTTGCTCTTCATGACCTTTGCATGGATTTAACATAACAACATTACAGTTTTATACAATCGCTAAGACACTTTTCTCAATACTTCCAAAACTCCTCACACAGTTCTCTTAGGGCACAGCAGTTAATTTCACATTTTTTGTGCTAGGTTTTAAACAGTTGTGTGTAAACATATGCAAATAGTGCATAGTACATACAGTTTTGGTCGTGTTTGTGTTTAAGTGAGAAAATAATTCATGTAGTTTTATAGAAGTAGACACAGAATGCATTGTTGACTAATGACTAATGTTGTGATCACTGTGCGAAGAGAAAAAAATGACAGAAGTGTTGAGAAATGTGTCCTAGCAAAAAACTGTAAAGACCACGTTAAAATATACGGCAGAAACACGTAGCATTGATACAGTGTAATTATACATTTAAATATTTATATATAATATGTATTTAACATACTTTTAAGGTTAGGATTAGGTTTGGTTTAGGGTTAGTTGCATTTAATTGTGCAATTTTATAGTTATTGCTATCAAAACTATATGTAACGAGTAACAAGAACACCCATTAAAAATAATATTTAAAACACTTTACTGTTCAAACGTTTGGGATCAGTAGGAATTGTTTTTAAAGAAATTATTACTTTTATTCATCAAGGACTCTTTTAATTAATCAAACATTACAGTTAAGGTATTTACAATGTTGCATAGCTTTTTATTCCAAATAAATGTACTTCTTTTGAACTTTTTATTTATCAAAGAATTCTAGGACAAATTATCAATTTCCACATAAATATTAAGCAGCACAAATGTTTTTCAACATTAAAAGTAATATTTAAATTTGAATGTAAATTAAATTGTAAAAAAAGAAGCTTTTTTACATTAAATTTTTTTTAAATGACTGCATTTTTTATCAAATAAATGCAGCCTTGGTGAGCCTTCTTTCAAAAACACAAAAGATCTTACCTACTCCAAACCTATGATCAAATTTAACAAATAGCTTCTTTGTAATTGTTAATGACAATAATTTAATTAAAGATAAAGGTCTGATATATTGAAAACAAAAAACATTTAGTGTAATAGTAACATCTGATGGTTTGTTTTATTAATTTTGCTTTAAAAAGGAGTTATCAGGTGTGTGTGTGTGTGTGTGTGTGTGTGTATTTGTATGTGCGGGATGATAAATATCTAACATGTGCTTGTCCATTTTTCTCTCTTGCTCTCTTCATCTTTATTTAATTCCTTTTCTTTTCACTTTCATCATTATCTTCCTCTTTTAATATCCTTTTCTATCTTCAAATTCATACCTTTACTCCTCCTGTCTTTTGGCTGCCTCCTCTTTCCTTGCCCCTTTCCCTCTGTTTTTCTCCTTGGCTCTCTATTTCAGTCCGGGATGATTTCTTTGGTAAGGCTCATAGCCTCCTTTTTTCCCCTCATGTTGTTTTCAGTAGGACATTGTGATACTTTCCTGATTCGTAGTGTTGCTTTTTGTGAAATGATCTCCTGTGCTTCTGGTCTTCTAATCCTAATAACTTTTGGCTGCTCAGTGCTGCGCTTTCAAATGCATGGCTTTTCAACGTATTTGAATCATATTATTTGAATCAAGTCTATTTGGATGTTCGACTGTCCACTTATCAAGTTAGACTGTGATTTATGTCCCTGTAGATGTCCTGTAAGTCAAACCTTGAAAGGTTGTTAGTTAATGCAACAATAAAGAATTGAGCTGATTTTACTCACCTTTTTTTTTTTTTAAATGGCTAATAAAGTAATAAATGTTCTGTAATTATTTGTGTTTGTGGTATAATTTCAAATAATTGGGATTTTGTAGTTTTTAATCAGCTGTCCCTTAATCTATTCATCTGAGATTTACCAAGTTCATGGTGGTCTATTCCCCTGCTAACACTGTGTATCCCACAGGAATGGGAAAAGAGGTGGAAAATCTACTAACAGAGAACAAACAACTACTTGAGACTAAGTAAGAGACCGAGACTATTTGTGTATTTGCACATGGACATATGTGTCTGCATGTTCTGACAAAGTAATCTGCCGTGTGTAGGAATGCCCTGAATATTGTGAAGAATGACCTGATTGCAAAAGTAGACGAACTGTCGAGTGAACAGGAAGTTCTCCGGGAAGAGCTGGAAACAGTGAAACAGTCCAAGAACAAAGTGGACCAGAGAGTGAAAGAACTGGAGGAAGAGCTAAAGAGGTTTGAACTTTTGCCTGTGTTCGTTTCCCTTGAATTGACATCTGTCACCTGATTGGTCCTTAATAACTATTTAAATCCAGGGCTGTAACCACCATAGGACATTGAGGGAGACAAGTCTTCCCAATAATGAGATATGACTACATTGTCCCCCTAATATTTTACATTATTGACGCAGCTCTGCTGCACTCCATGTTGTTAGGATGACAAAAAGTTGATGGTCTGCCTCAGTGGTCTTAACAGTCAGGTCTGGTTCCAGAATCAAATTATTGAAGGTGCTCTAGTACAGCGAGCCATTTAAGATTATTTAGAATTTCAAAAACAAAAACATTTTGCTATAAATGTTTTTCTGTTAATCTATTAGTCTGCCTTTACATTGGTTTAACATATTATTGTTTTAACAAGTCATATTTCAGTCCCGTGGAGAGTTAATCCAGCATTTATTCGTAGTCACTTCCGAAACGTTGCAGCATGCAATTGGCCGTCAGCCTTCTTAGTAGTGTGAAAAATAGTTTTAGTCAATGGATTATATAAACTGTAGTCTCAAAACGAGCCAAGACCACACCCTTTACAATCACTAGTACTAAAACGCTGTTGCTTTGTCAGTTCTTCGCGATCTGTTATAGATCCATTATAATCAATGTAGCTGCCTACAGTGCTCAATAAATCTCAAACTTACATCGTTTGATAATGGGAGGGTTCACAAGTCTGCATGACTCGGTACTGAATAAAAACTAAAGTGGAGTCTGACTAACTTAAACACCTCTGATTGGCCATTGTGTTCAACAGATCAACAACTATGTCTGTGACTGGCTACATTGCTCACAAAAACACATATACATTTGACATTGTCCAGAGCAAAAACACAAACATGCACTGGAGTGTTTGCCAAATCTGTTTTGCCAATATGTTATTACACATATATATATATATTACATATGCTTAGCATCCAGTAGCAATACCGTAAAACCAGACCTAACAGAGCTCGTCAATGTCAAAATGAGGTGGCCAGTCAAATAAAAGAAGGCAAGCTTTACTGTTCTCATAAGCTGAACATGATTTCCAGCTTAACATTTCAGTTTTAACCTTGAAAGTGTGTTAGTTAAGACACAGAACAGAGAACTGAGAAGGAAAACGAAAGGCCTATAAAAACAAAAGAAGTTAATTAACCAAACAGGGAACAGTTGTGAAACTAATTAGAAACCATGGTAACAGAAGAAGATTCAGGCAAAAATTGCAACAAAGAAAACCAAGACAAGAAGCTAAATAGAACAAGATAATGAAACTATGAACAAGAAAATAAATGAATGTGACCCATGTAATATTTGACAACTATTTTGTGATAGAGATGTTAAATTACCAACAGTAATGTCCAGTGAAGACATATTCAACTTTTTATGTCAAATTTCGTCTTTTGAAAAGTAGTCTTTGTCGTTCATGTGATTTGTGTAATGTAATTTGTGTGTGAAGACATTAACAACCGTTTTTGGCATGTTAGTCATATGATGATCAAATGCAATACTTTATATAAAATTCTAATTATTTTACTGTTTTTCTTTAATCCCTTAAGTCGTCCCTTTAAATATTTTTCTTCTTTTTTATATATAAAGCATCACAAGATATGTTACTTTGTTGTTCTAAACCACCACTAACATTACTTTAATCCAGGATTAGTCTTAGTGGACATTCACAAAGAATGCCTTTTGATGAAAAATGCAAGATGTGGGCACAGGCATGAGGAAAAGATGCAAAATACACATTTTTTAGAAGTTATTTAATTATTGACTTCTTCCCACGAGACGTGCACACAGTGTTCAGAGGTGTCCAATTCCTCTGCCATTTACATAGAAAAAGCAGCAGATTCCAAAAGGGGTTTAGTGCGCTATGAAAGTGGCTCATGGTGTTTTTGAAGTCTCTGTGAGTCTAAGGCCTTTTTTACACCTGGTCAGATCACATGTGGATTACTCTAAATACAGATGTAAACGAGGTCTAACACATTTTTTCCGGTCCACTTTCGACCACATCTGGAGGTAGTCAAAAAGGCATTTGTCCAGATTACTTTCAACTGTGTTCAGACAGCCAAAAAACACCGCCTACTGACCTAATATGTAAGCATTATGGGACTAGCCAGACAGGATTTAAACTTTGTTGGCTGGAGTCCCAAGTTTGGTTTAAAGACAAAAAACATATTAAGCACAATGTTCTCTCACCATTCCTGATTTCAAACACACATTCACAGGGTTCTGCGGCTGTCAGAGCAGAAATGAAAGCTGCTGTTCTCTGTATGTTTTTCTGTCATCTCCGTTTCATCTACACAAGCTTATTTCATCCATTAGATCGAAAGATCTGAAAATGCCTGATGTCACCCATAGAACTTCTCCTCGAAGAAATCTGAACAGAAGTGGTCGAAAGTAGACAAAAGAGACCAGGTGTAAAAGTCACTCCACTCTAATTACAGTTTGAATGTTTCACTTTGATCAAAGGTTGAGAGCTGAAGCATTAGGAGCATCTCAGGACTCAAAAGATGAGGGTGGAGAGGATGTAAGTAAAATACTTCAGTTTTATTTCAAACATCTTTGCTCTGCTCTGCTTTGCTCTTAAAACTAGTGACCTTACTGATGTGAAAAGGTAGTAATAATTTAATAATTTTTCCTCCAAGAACACCTTGTTTTAACTCCGTTCAAAGGCAGCATGGCATATACAGTATATTTCATGGAGAGGTTTGCATTTTGATGACCTCAGTCAAAAAAAAGGTTATGGAACTGAGCTTTGGAACGATAGAATGTTTTTTCCTCATACCATTAATAACATTAATACCATTTATGACTTTTAAAAATTATTAAAAAAGTGCAAATACAGTCAGTGGTTGAGCGTGTGATACCAATCACTTCTACAGGCCTTGCTTTGTTTTGCTCTAACAGTTTTTAATTAAAATGCAATGCACAGCAAACCTTTTTGTAATGCTTCAGTACCCATATATTTGATGCTGTGAAATACTTAAGGGCTGATGCTCTAACCTCTGCTTCGCTGCTGCTGTGTTTTGTGGTGTTGCTCTGTTGTGTGTGGCTCTGTGGTGCAGTACTCATCTCCACTGCAGGACGATGTCGCCATGACGCAAAGACGACGCTTCACACGTGTAGAGATGGCACGCGTACTGATGGAGCGCAACCAGTACAAGGAGAGACTGATGGAGCTTCAGGAAGCTGTGCGCTGGACCGAGATGATCAGGTGAGAGAGAAAGAGCCACATACATTAGATACTTACAAGCTTCTGTTATCGTGCGTCCAAGCATGTGAACAAAATCTCATGCATTTGCACATCTAAATGACTTCATCAATACAATACTCGTAAAAAACGGTCAATAGGGGTGTGAAATGTATTGATGCATTGTAATGTAATGCATAAAGTGGAACAAAACATCCTAGTTCCCGTAACTGATAACATAAATTACTGATAACAAAAGTTAGATTTTTTTTTAAAGATGCATGAAATGTATATTACAAAATATCTCTATTTGAAATATATGCTGCTCTTTTGAACTTTCTGTTCATCAACAAATCCTGAAAAATAAAATGTATTATGTTTTTCATAAAAATATTAAGCACCACAACAGTTGATAATGCTGTTGATAAATCAGTGGCTCATCAATGATAATTATAAGAAATGATTCTTGAGCATCATGATGATTTCTGAAGGATCATGTGACACTGAAGACTGGAGTAATTATGCTGAAAATATAGCCTTGGCATCAAATACTGTATAACAAATATATTATACAGTTATTTTAAATTGTAATCATATTTTACAATATTATATATAATACAATATATATTTACAATATATATTGTTTTTATTATCAAATAAATGGACTGGGTGAGCAGAAGATAAATTATCTCAGACCCAAAAAGTTTGAACAGTAGTATAATTAAGACTTAACATTGTTTAAAAAAACTAATCACATGTGATTCATAATGCAAGGACTTATAAAATATATGTATCATGTACAAATATAAGTATTACATGGATTTTAATTAATTATATAGTAATACATACTTTTTACTTTAAAAAATTAATTGTACTTTTAATGCAGTATTAAATGATTTATAATTTTTTAACTCAATTTAATAAGTTGGGTTCTCACTTTAGCATTTTTACAATCTGTTTCATGAAAATAAAATAAATTAAATTAAGTTCCTAAATGTAATTTCTGGGGGTATATCTAAAGCTTGAGTAGAAGCTCCTCCACTACAGACAGAAAGCCACATACATTTGACCTTAATAGCTTAAAGACTATATGGGCAAACAAACTTGTGAAATAGAAATTAAAACTTCTCTTTGTCCATTTCACTTCCACAGGGCATCTCGAGAGAGTCCTCCTCTACCAGAGAAGAAGAAATCTATCATCTGGCAATTGTAAGTATTACAATAGATTTAGACATGTTTTTAAATCTTAAATCAGTATATTAAGAAAGTGGATTGATTTCACACCATTGCCATGTTTAATGTTAAAACAGAGTTTATTTCTACTCACTTTTCTCTGTGTCTCTCTACAGCTTTGCACGTCTTTTTAGTTCATCTGCAAGCCCTCCTCCAGTGAAACGGCCGTACACCAGTGTCAACATTCACTACAAGTCTCCTTCTCCTGCTGGATACAACCAGAGACGCTCCCAAACCATGTGCCAGATCTCCACTTCCAACTGCATACTGGAGTTCCTGCCTGAAGAGTGAGAAGAAACCTGCATACCTGCCTGTGTCTTTGTCCCATATGTCCTCATCCACACATCCACCTGTCTGTTTGTCCTCCCTCTGTCTCCTCAAAGTGTATTCTCTCTCTTTCTTCTGCTCAGGCAAGCTGATTCCTGCTAAATGGTGTGTGCTAATGCTGTATTTGACTGTTAGCTGTTGCACACTCACACGTTTACTTGGCTTACCTAAGGAAAATTCATAGCCAATATTTATAGTTTTTAAATAAAGCTAACTAATAATAAAAACTACAGACTAACTCTAACTTAACCTCTAAAAGAAAATGTGTCTTTCACTTTTAAAATGAAAATACAGCTTTATTTCAATAGAAAAAAAAGATGTTTAATGTTTTACTTTTAGTAATCAAATAATAACACTGCTGCCAAATTTATAAACGTAAATATGATTCATTATTATGTTTTATTCATCAGAACATTAAAACATCAGCATATACATATCAAATGTCCTTTTTTTTGTCTGCTTGCCAGTCCATTAGCATGAAATGGCATCTGCCAAATGCGTAAATGTTAGCGAAATATATCACATCATGTTTCCACATCATGGCTTGTGTCTGTGGCATTTCTTTTTGGCCTCGTCTGGCTGGCTGGCTGGTTCTCTCGCTCTTTCGCTGACTCCTCCTCCTCTCTCTTTCTCTTCGCCCTGTAGACTACCCAGTAATGGTGTTGCGTCTCTCCTCAGCGATTCTGCGCTCTGTACACGCAGAGAGCAGCGTCGAGAGCAGTACCGGCAGGTGCGTGAGCACATGCGCCGGAAGGACGGGCCCATGCAAACCTGTGGCTGGAGTGTCCCATCCCGATTTAAACAGGTATCTTCCCATATGTTGACCTTTCACCCCTGACCTCTGTAAGTGCACTCTAGATGTGCACCCAAGAGGGTGTGTCTTATGCTGGGTACACACTACAAGATATTCAGGACAGTTGTGTAGTGATTTCTCCCCTTTGACAATCTTAGGTAAAATCCCATGTTAAGAGCGAATGTTGAACATGATGAATATGTTGAATATTTACGATCAGAACTGTTGAGTGGAGGGAGAAACGGGCACAAGCTGTGGAGACTATCACGTGAAACAAAACAATCAGAAAGCGAGCTGATGGAAGACTCGCCTCCAGCTCTCTCTATAACATGTAAAGTCCATGTTCACACTATCTTCACAACTTCATCTAAACATCGAGTTATCTCTAAAAAGCAGGCCATACACTATAAGCGCTGTTTCTTCTTGCCGGTCGTCTGCCATGTTTGTTTACTTTAAAGTCATGTTTCAAACAAAAGATTTTGTGAGGTTTCCTCACATCTCTGGTTGTTTGTGAATGGAATCTGTGGTATGTTTTCCTGGTCAAATCGCGGCACTCCACACACTAGAGGAACAAAAAGGTTAAAATGTTTGTGGTCTCACATTTAAAAAATCTTTTAGTGTAGCCCCAGCTTTAGTTTAGCTCGTCCCAAGATCAGGTTTATGTTAGTTGATGGAATGAATGGCTTGTTGGAGAAGTGGGATAGCAATTTAAAATTCAAAAAGCAAGTCAAAAATAATGAAGCATGAAAATCATTTCACTAAAAAGAAGTTACTTTTCTAAATTGAAATAAACCTGAAAATATTAGATAATTTTTTTATATATATATATATATATATATATATATACATATATATATATGCATGTATGTGTGTGTAATATAATTATGATATTTTTTAATTAAATATGATTGTTTTTTTTTTATATGATTAAGTTTTTAATTAAGTGTTTTTTTTTTAGAATTAATTAAAATAAGTTTAAGCTGAAATATGATAAATCTTAAAGATAAATAGAAATATATTTTTTTTAAAAACAAATAAAAATGACAAAAGTACATAAAATTAAACAAAATTACTAAACCTTACACTAAAGTGAAAATATAAAAATAAATTCTACATTCAAAGTATTAATAAATACTGTCATATAAATAATACAAAATTAACACTGTTAAATCAGTTAATTGTTTATTTACATAATCTGTGGAAATGAACTTATTTACTAAAATTAATGAGGCTTACCAACACTATATAAGAGACAATAGTGTGGAGTTTTTTTTATGTAAAGCTGCAGACGCTTCCACTTACAACTTAGCAACTTCTATTGCCCAACACTGTTCAAAGTGTGTCTTTTATCTATTATAAATGGTTTAACATGTTTGTCCCACGTCATCCATCTGAATTCTTGCTAGTGGGCCTGTGACAGGTATAAGCCCAGGCCTATGGTCAAGTAATAATTAAAAAAGTAAAAACAATGACTGTTTGCTTGCTGCCGCCATTGTCTCGGTAACGGCACAGTGGACAGTCTGGAATTGTGTTTCCAGATGATTCTGTTCTGTGGAACTAGTTAGCTAGTCCACGTTGAGCTGGTTTGTGGCATCAGTGTCAGGGTTGGCAGTGTGTTTGCTTGGGTTGCCGTGGTGACAATGTCGCCTTGGCGCTAACTGTGATCTTCCACAGAATGGCTCCCAGGCGGACAGCGCTCAAGATACCGCAGCGAAGAGGACGCAGGCAAGTCTGAGCGGCAGAGGACCAGCATGCACCTCTCCCCCCCTGTCCCTTTAAATCCCGGCACTAAACCTGACTCAACCTCAGTCAGCAAATCATAGCCTAGTAGACGCAGCAGAAAACTGATATAGCAGAAAATGTCTTTTGCTGAAGCTGAATATATCTTTAGGAACTAAACTTCTGGTATTAACAGCTGTCGACATGCTTTCCTGCTAACAATGTTTTGCTAACGCTATCAAGTTAACAATATTTAGTGAATTTTAGACATTTGGTCTTTTGTGCTGTCGCTTAAAACCTACAATGATATAAATGTGCCATACATCATAATTTAAATGCTAGTGTTCCCAGATAACACGCATTCGTCTGCAAGATGTCTGTTAAAGAGCGATTCATCTGGAAAGCATCTGTTGTGTACAAACATCTGAGAAACATCTTTAATATGTCAGTTTCATATACATTATAAATCATAAACATCTTAAAGACATTTTCTACATATCACTTTAATGCCTGACAGGAAACGTCCTATAGACGTATTACAGATGATCAAACTCTCTAATACAGCACATGCACATCATATAGACATCTCTGAGATGTGTGTGTGCTATCAGGGAAGGCGAGACAGTCTGAGATGTAAAAAACAAAAACAAAAAACATTTAAAAAAAGTTAAATGTATCAAAGTGTCTTTTAAATACAATGGTGCATGAATGTGGTAAACATTCAGCATTTGATATGCAATAGTATTTTGACGTACCATCTGCTACCACGCAGAGTACTTTTTTGTAAGAGTTTTTAAAGACAATAAAGATGAATGATTATTCTAATCCAAAATATAAGTATAATATAAAATATAACCAAAGTGGTAAAAGTTCAGTACAAATTCCAGGTGTCTAAAATGCAGCAAAAGCACATTTTATTAAATTCACATTCAAATATTGAATTGTATACAGGAAACAGAGTCTTAGATTAAAGTAAATTCATTCAGATGATAAGAAATGGTATTCTCTCAGCATTATGTAACATGATCTCAAACCTCCCTCCATCTTAGAAACCCTTGAATCTTGATTTGCTGCTCTCTCTGTCTCTCAGTGGCATTTGCTTACTATACAGTAGATTAACTCCTGTCATTGCGCATGCATCTGCCTTGTAACCCCCTAACAAACTTTGATCTGCTGCTCTGGTTTGCTGTTCTTGGTTTCCCCTTTTCTCTGTCTGCCCTGCATAAAGGTAATCTTAACCAGGGCATGATTGGAGTTCTGAGTATGGCATCTTTCTGCTTGTAGTGTGTGGCAGTGATCTTATTTACCAAGTGCTTGAGAACATTATTGCCTTCCTATTTTCTCACAGTCCAACGAGAAAGAGGATAATCGAATGAAAAATGTCCCTGTGCCAGTGTATTGCCGCCCTCTGGTGGAGAAAGACCCCAACAGAAAGGTAGAAGATGACTGGTGAACATACGCAGACTGTTGGTTCTGAGGTTGTGCAGTTCTGAACTCAGACTCTTGCTCTTCTGACAAAGCTGTGGTGTGCTGCTGGTGTGGATCTCACTGGCTGGAGGACATCCAATCAGGAGGCAGCAGCTGTGAAGCCGTCCAATGGCTCCGATCCCTTGACTGGTGAAGACGAAGGCGGAGATGGCAAGAGCCAGCAGAGCTCTCCAGAAAAAAAGAAGGTAAATAGCCTTAATAAAAACACATGTAATTAATGGAAAAGAACAACACTTTATGAAGACAAAAGCAGGAAAAAATGGGGTCAGTAAGACTTTTTGAAAGAAATTAATACTTTTATTGAAGGATGCATTCAATTTATTTACGCTTTCCCTGTAGCTCAAACAGTAGAGGCGTGGCGCTTGCAACACCAAGGTCATGGGTTCGATTGCCAGGGAAAGCAAAACCTGATTAGAATGTCAATGTGTATCTTGAATGCAATGTAAGTCGCTTTGGATAAAAGCGTTTGCCAAATATATAAATGTAATGTACATGTATCAAAAGTGAAAACACATTTGTAATGTAAAAAAAGATTCAAATAAATGCTCTAATTTAGAATTTTCATATCATCAAAGATTCCTGAAAAGAGTATCTCAATTTCCACAAACATAATAAACAGCACAACTGTTTTTGATAAATTAACCAAATGCAAATATATTGAATGCAGTGGATTAGATTGTCTGCCAAATGCAAATGTACTACAATAACAAAATTATAATTGTTCTTTGACTCCCAAGTCATATCCTTGATTTTTGAAGGATAATGTGACACTCAAGACTGGAGTAATGAGGATGACATTTTTATATTTTTAAAATTATTAGTGAGCATAATAGATTCAAAACCAATCAAGAAAAATCATACCTACTCCATTCTATTGAATGGTAGTGTATTTCATTTAATTCAAATTTAAACCTGGAATAAAGCAGAAAGTTATATTGCCACAGAATTTAAACCAAAGAAATCTGATGATGTAACATTAGTGAAAAATCTGTACAATTCTCCACTTTTTATAGCTCACTAATCAAATAAGATAATTTGTGACATTGAAACCAAAAGGAATTCTCAAATTCATGCTAATGTTTCAAATGAACTAACTCAGTTTGTTATGGAAATAAGCTGTTATTAATTTAAGATTTAAAAAAAAAATTCAATTGTCTTAATATTACTAGCTCAAAATGGGTCTGACTTTTTGCAGCTTACCCATCTTTCTTAGAGTAAAATACGCTAGAAAGGAATTTTAAGCATCATAAATTATAGACTGAATCAATTCTAAACATTGGTATTTCACCCTCTTCTAGCCTAAGGAACTGCATGAAACTGACGCCATGAGCAGCCGCGTATGGATTCTGACCAGCACTCATTCAGCCAGTAAAGTGGTCATTATCGATGCCAACCAGCCCTGCTCACTAGTTGACCAGTTTAACGTGTGCAATGCCCATGTGCTGTGCATCTCCAGTGTACCAGGTTTGTGTAGTTCAAGTAAAGCACTGTCGATTGTAACAAACACTGTAGCAGAGGAATTAACCGTCACTTGCATTCGTTTAGCGGCCAGTGAGAATGATTACCCAGCAGGTGAGATATTTCTGGAGCAGCAGGGTGGAGATGGGGCTTCAGAGGAGAAGGGTGGAGTGGAGGGCATGTTGGCAGGGATCACGATCGTGGGCTGTGCCACTAACTGCAGCGTAGTGCGCAGCAACTGCTCCTCTCGCACTGACACACCAGTGCAGGACCGAAGCCAAGGTGAGCGAACGGACTGAAATGTATGTTCTGAATCTGTGAAACTACATGTTGGTCATTTTACGTTTTGTGTTTAGCTCCTACAGCTCCAGTGTGTAGAAGCTTAGCTGTGTCACAGTCTGCAGAGGAAGCGACAGAAGCCATTGAGGTGTCAGAGGAGACGGGGCCAAGTGAGAACGTGGACAGCACCCTCAGAGCTTTCACCGAGCATGTCTTTACTGACAACACGCACAGGTACTTTAGATATAACCTTTACAACCATAAAACTCAACCACACACTCTCTCTCTCTCACACAGACACACTCTCTCTCACTCTCACACACACACACATACAACTGTTTACAATTGCACTACGGACAGAGTAAACCTAAAGTTTAGTCTTTGATAATAATCCTTGTCCATGGACTGCGTTCTTAGTTGCCTTTAACTTCTAACATTACAAAACTCAATCCCTGATTTTTTTTTTCTTTCAGTTTTCAATGTACTCGTTTTAAATATTATATCATGAAGTAAAGAACTAAATTGTAATGTGGTTGGTTATAGTCAAAACTGCATTATTATTGTCATGTTAACATACTAGCATAAAGAAAACTCACTTTCTGAGTTGGCTACAATTTCTATAAATCAAATAATGCAAAATTGGGATGTCCCCACCAATATCAAAATCAAACCTAAGCCCTTGATCTTCAGAAATGATTTAATCATATGTGTTGAATTTAAATGGTCTACTCTGTGTGTTCTGCCATCAGTGAGGCAGGTGTGCCAAAGGAGCAAGTGACATCAGCCCCCACAGACTCGGAAGAGGCAGGAGACGATCGGGCCGGAACAAGTGCTGCTCCGACCATGTGGCTGGGAGCCCAAAATGGCTGGTAGGCAATATATCTTCAATTGCATTTTTACATTATAAAGTCATAATTTCATTTCCAACATTATGTTCACCTTATAAAATACTCGGTAAACTCTGTCCACAGGCTTTATGTCCACTCTGCAGTGACCAACTGGAAGAAATGCCTCCATTCAATCAAACTCAAAGACTCTGTACTGAGTTTGGTGTAAGTAGAATCTCAATTAACAATGCTTTTTTAAGGAAGTCACTTGTGCTCGCCAAGGATACATTTATTTCATCAAAAATATTATTGACCTATTATTAAAATTTAAAAGAACTGTTACATATTTTAAATTTAATGTATACCTGTGATGCAAAGCTGAATTTTCAGCATCATTACTCCAGTCTTCAGTGTCATGTGATCCTTCAGAAATCATTCTGTTATGATGATATCACAATAATATGAAACATTCTGTGATAATTTCTTCTTTCTTTGTCTCTTTGTGCTTCAGACATGTGAAGGGGAGAGTTTTGGTTGCATTGGCTGATGGAACGCTTGCAATCTTCCACAGAGCTGAAGGTTTATTACTGTCATTTATTATTAAAGCAGGGTTTTGCTATAAATAGTTTTATTCATGCTCTCCAATATAACAAATGTGAAATGTAAACATAGATGGACAATGGGATCTATCCAACTATCATCTAATGGATCTGGGAAGACCCCATCACTCCATTCGTTGCATGGCGGTGGTCCATGACAAAGTCTGGTGTGGCAACAAGAACAAGATCCATGTGATCCAGCCCAAGAGCATGCAGATTGAGGCAAGTCTCAGACAGTGAATGTGTTATGTCCTCATCATAATCTTTGGGTCTTTCATTTTAATTTCATGTTTCTCTGTCTTTAATCTAGAAATCATTTGACGCTCACCCACGCAAGGAGAGCCAGGTGAGGCAGCTGGCATGGATTGGTGATGGCGTCTGGGTTTCTATCCGTTTGGATTCCACGCTCCGCTTATACCACGCACTCACACACCAGCATCTACAAGATGTGGATATCGAGCCTTACGTCAGCAAGATGCTGGGTAACACTTTATTTATAGGTTCTGGTTACAGATGAGTTTAGTAGTGACATTAGCTGTTTGCTAAATTTCCTCCTCTTAGGATGTGAGGCTTAGCTTGGTAAAATAATAATTTGTTTTATTATTAGTTTATTTCTCCAGATCCTTAAAAGCAATTCAACTGAAAGTTTACACTACAGTAATCCCTCGTTTATCGCGGTTAATGTGGACCATAACCCCACGCGACAGGTGAAAATCCGTGAAGTAGGATCAGCCAATCAGCTCACGGGATACATCCACTCGTGCTCTCATTGGTCGATCTCGCGCCGGGAACCAATCACGTGTCTTGTCTGAGTGCCCGTGGGTGTGTACAAAGGCTCTGAGAGAGTTTCTCTCTTTGTCTGGCATCCTGGCAAACTGTTTCTCTCGCACATCACGATAAAACAACGCTGCTTTCCTCAATACGGCTGCAGATATGGCAGTATTTTTTAAATGATGTTTTATTAACAAAGTTCGGGAGGAGCACGTTCAAATGATTAATACAATCAACACGTCATCAGCAATTACTCCTCATCCTATCAGCAGGAGAGGAAGTACGTATATATAGACACGTTTGACTCACCTACAGCTCTTTGACATTTTTCGGCATCCCGCCACCACCCCAACTCCTCACACTTAATTGTTCCTATCAAAGTCAGGATACGGGGGGAGTGCTCCAGGTTCGGGCTAATACCGAGCTTGGAGCCCTCTCCTCGGACAGCTCGCCAAATACGCTTACCATTCATTGCTCCTGAATCATTCGTAAGTGTGAACTCGTGAACTTTAATTTTTCAATGAATATTTTTTTAAAATCCGCGATGCACTGAGGACGCGAAACTTGAACCGCGAAGTGGCGAGTGATTACTGTATAATTAAATAAAATGTATTGTTAATTTATTAAATAAATGTCGTTTTACATTCTGCTGTGTTGTCTGTGATCGACAGGTACAGGAAAGTTGGGCTTCTCTTTTGTCAGGATAACTGCCCTGCTGATTGGAGGAAACCGCTTGTGGGTGGGGACTGGAAATGGTGTCATCATCTCAATCCCTTTGACTGAAAGTACGGAGAGTTTGTTTGCGCTTACACACACACACACACACTTCAATCTTCACATTTTCATCCAAACCTTTTCCTTTTCCTTTCCATCAACCAAAACATGTCCCTGTCATTGATTTATGCTGGATTGCTCTTTTTGGTGGTCGACCAGCAGGGTCTTTATTCTGAAGTTGGCTGGCCAAGGAAGTCTTGCTGGTTAATCTAGTAAAGAGGCTTAAATCTCACTGACTCTTCAATCCATTGGCTTGCCACCATTCTGGGATTAACCTGCAAACTTTAATGTTATCATCCCAGATCATTACCCTCTAGGTCAGGGGTCGGCAACCTTTAATGTTGAAAGAGCCATATTTAACAAAAAAAAAATTTCAAATATGTCTGGAGCCCCAATCTAAGGCAGTGCTTCTCATTTTTTTTCTGTCACGCCCCCCTAGGAAGAGCTACAAATTTAATCGCCCCCCCCCCCCCCCCCATTTTGGAACTTGCGCCTCATTGTTTCCATGGCAACGCGTCATACTTGTCACGTGACATACCGCAGCCACAAAAAGCGCTGTATAATAGATCACATTTACTTAGTTTTTTATTTTTTATTCAAAATAGTCACCAACTTGTTGAAACCTAAAGAAACCTTATGTGGTTGAAAACACTGAATTGTTGTGATAAATGACAAGCTCTGAGCGCGTCTTTTTTTGGATCAGTGCCAGATATTGCGTGAAAACACGTGTGAATTGAGCGGAGCGACACTCATGCGGCGCGCAGCGCGACACTACTTTCTTCCGTGGGCGGAGCGATAGACTCAAGCGGCGCGACACTCCCTTCTTCCGTGGGCGGAGCGATACCGGACCGAGCAAGGGTAGCGGGACCGCTGCTACAAGTTACGTGCAGCGGATGAAAGAGCCGCAGCACAGGGGTGAAAGAGCCGCGGGTTGCCGACCCCTGCTCTAGGTCAACCTCCTTAATCCATTACTTACCCAACAAACCTTACATCTCCTTTTGTCATTTCCTTTCTATCTTTTTTCCCGGTTCCTTTTTCTCTATTGTACCACTACCCTCTTTTGGTTCGTCTCATGAGTGTTGCTCTTTTGTCTTGCCTTGTTCCCCTTCCCACTTCCTCCTTCCCATAGCCGTAGTGCTTCATCGAGGGCAGCTCCTCGGATTGAGGGGTAAGTGTAGAGCGTTACGACTGTCGTTCTTATAAGATCAGTCACATCATGCATCATTTGGGTACACTTTGGTTTTCCTTCATTATTCAGTCATTCAATAAACTTTTTATTTCAGTGGTTCTAGCATGTTTGGGTCATGGGTGATTTATTTCTCTGTGCATTGCTTTATTATTTATTATGTTGATTTAAATTTGTTGTGGTCATTTTATTTCCATTTATTTTCAACAGGGAAATGCAGTCATATAAATCCACATATACATATTTATCAGATGAATATATCTCTGTCTCAACATAAATCTAAGACAATTGTTATATCAAAACAGTGGTTTTATATTTTTTGTTATAAATGAATTGCATTTTAAGTGTTGTCATTTTTATCCATGGATTTTTTTTCCCCCGCCTTGCATGCTGTGAGCTCTTTATTACTCTGTTTTCCTCTTCAGCAGATTCATTTCTTTATTTAAGAACACTGGCAGTTCCTGTGAGTTTCTGCAATTTGGTCATTGTGCTTTACGATTGGTCGGTTCTTTTCTCTTGTAGCCAATAAGGTGTCACCCACATCGTCGGGTGGCGTGATCCACGTATATGCGGATGACAGTAACTCTGAGAAGAGTAGCTTCATACCATACTGTTCCATGGCACAGGCTCAACTCTGTTTTCATGGACACAGAGACGCCGTCAAGTTCTTTGTGTCGGTGCCAGGTTTGTGTCAATTGAATAAAAGTATAAATGCTGTGATCTGTGTCAGTCCCAAAATATATCATCTTTTGTTTCCAGGCAATGTGCTGGCCACCCTTAATGGTAGCGTGTTGGACAGCCCATCAGAGTCTCAGGGGTCCTCAGCCCCAGCGGACACAGAAGCACAGAGTCTTCAGAACGTACTGGTGCTGAGTGGAGGAGAGGGTTATATTGACTTCCGTATCGGTGAGAAGCAGTTGATAGGGGAAATTAGCATGTAAATTGGATCATACAATGACAACTTCTTCATTCTGTGCCATTCTCAGGTGATGGTGAGGATGATGAGACCGAGGAAGCAGATGGTGAAGCTCCTCAGATGAAGCCAGCGTTGTCTAAAGCAGAGAGGAGTCATATCATCGTGTGGCAGGTGTCTTATGTGCCGGAGTAACTCGGACAGACACCTCCTGCCTGCCCCCCTTTCCCGCCCTACAAGTCCGCCCCAAAGATAAAAGTATGAATCCTTTCTGTAACTATGCCCCGAATTCTGTACCTAAGCTATGTAACTACCACGGCCTTGTAACTACCCCGTTAAAGTCTTATATTGACCGCTTTAGCCTGTATTTTCCTACCCTCAATTATAACTTACCTGTACAATCCTTCAATCCACCCTGTAATGTTCCCTTTCCAGAAAAAACACACAAGGTTCAAGAACTTCCTGCAACTTATGACTGAATGGCAATTTCAAATAAAAAGCATATACACAGCTTAAACCAATACCAAACTATGTTCCTGAAAGAACTACCCAGTTTTTGCCAAAAACCGTGACCTTTATTTTTACAGTCCCTCAGCACACAGCTCACTCAATGACACCAACTCATCGTGAGAGTTTCAGAGATTCCTTTTGAAAAAACCAGCTAGATATATTGGGATGCAAGAAGGACAATGCAAAAGAGACTTAAATACAGCCTTGTAAATACTGTAATGCATCATGCACTGCAGAGAGAAATGATTGAATATGTGAGGATAATCAAATGATGGCCAGGATTTGTGGGTAATCTAGCACAAGCATGTCCCAATACCATTTCAACTCAAGTTAATATGTAAAAGAATATTCAACTAAATTGATTTATAAAAAAAAGAAGAAGTGCAAAATCACTTCAACCAGTTGCAGCTAGCCATTTTTCAACCTAAGTGAGATGTGTGCTGACTGGATATGCGAATTTCCCTTTGGGATTAAGCATGAGCTTAACAGCTAAACTGAAGCCTTCAATTGGCTGCAGGTTTGAAAGAGATGGACGTCCTGCCCAGTCGCCTTGTATGTAAATCTTCACTCTGTGTTCTTTGTGTGGTTAAGTATTAAGAAATAAACATGTTTATGTGCGGAATACTTCTGTCTTCAACTCCATAATTTGATGAATTGCTGTTCTTTTTTTATTCAAAGAAGAAATTAATACTTTTATTAAGCAAGGAAACATTATACTGATCAAAAAGATTTTTCAAAAATATTCATTGAAAAATAAAAGTTTGCAAATACTGCCATATCGGCAGCTGTATTGAGAGAAACGGTTTCCCAGGATGCCAGACAAAGAGAGATACTCTCTCAGAGGCTTTGTACACACCCATGGGCACTCAGACAAGACACGTGATTGGTTCCCAGTGCGAGATCAACCAATGAGAGCATGAGTGGATGTATCCCGTGAGCTAATTGGCTGATCCTACTTCGCAGATTTTCACCTATCGCAGGGGGTTCCGTCCACATTAACCGCAATAAATGAGGGACATAAAAAATATTAAGATAAAAAAAACACTGTTCTTTTAAACATTCCACTTATCAAGGAATCCTAAAAAGATGTTTACAAAAAATTTTTTTTTATAGTATATCACTATTTTAAATTCAAATAATATATTTTACTGTTAATTGTATATTTGATCAAATAAATGCAGCTCTGGTGAGCACAAGGCAATGTTTTAATGTTTCAAAAACATTTCAACCCCAAACCTTTGAATGGTACAGTTAATACACACGAAGACTAATGAACAAAGGAATAATTTATTTGTAAAGTAAGGCGCCCTTTGGTCACATGAGTTCCAACCACTAGAGCAAGATTAAGCATTATTGGGATATTCAAGTTTTTCAGAGCATGTTGGCTCTTTGACATTCATTATTGCTTTCCTTTTGAGCCATGAATAAATATTTTTGTAGTGCATCAAGATGACAAAAAGCATGTCCATATCAAAAACTGGATGTAAAAATGTAAACAATGTCTTGAGTGGATGTAAACACTAAGTAACTTTAGAGTAGTGCATGACTTACCAACCCACCAAAGATTAATAATGAAGTGTATATCGGGCAAAGAAATATATTTGCAAAGAAAGCCTTACCAATGTTCACAACAGCATGAATAAAGCAGTAAGAAAACGGTCACATTCAAAAATAACTGGACCAATGACTGCATTTTACTGGATTCCAGACAAATGCAGGTGACCTTGTCAAAATAAGCTACCTTTTCCTTTATTATTTTGGTCACTCTATGGCTTGAGCAGAGGAGCCTTTACTCTGTGAGGAGCAAGTATGAAATGAAGCTGCAAAAGCTATATGTTACGATGACTGCATGAGCGTTACATGATGGCTTTCAGGCATAGATCCAGTGCTGACTGCACTCTTCCCAGCAGAACAACTCATGATGCTCGAACCACAGCGAGATCTCTCTCTGAGCACTTTCAACTGAATCACTGCCATGGATCACGTTCCTGCACAAGAAAAACAATAAAACATCCAGTCGCACATACATACATTCATCCAGTGAAACATGCGCATATACACTAACCTGCCCACTTCCACGCAAAAGTCTCCTCTGATAGTGCCTGGGAGAGAGTCGGCTGGATTTGTCTCACCAAGCATCTTTCTGGAAGTCTTTACCACGTCCAGGCCTTGCCATACCTAATAAAACACATTTATAAGTACATACACACACATAAAGTGTTAAAGCCCGACATACCATTAGACATCTTCATAGCAGCATAAGTACAGGAATCCTATCTTGGCCCAATACGGAGGCACTGTGTTTCTTACCATAGCAACAATGGGTCCAGAGCTCATGTATTTGACCAAGCTGCTGTAGAAAGGCTTCTCCCTCAGGTCCCAGTAGTGCTGTCTGAGCTGCTCCTCTGAAGCCTATTAATACAGATGATATATTGCTTATGATACATTGATTTTTTTATTTATTTAAAGAAAGCTCAGTGAAGGATACTCTCGTGGTGCTCTCACCTGCAGGAGCTTCATGCCAACCAGTTTGAAACCCTTGCGTTCAAAGCGGCGGACGATCTCACCCACCAGTCTGCGCTGAACACCGTCTGGCTTCACTGCGATGAACGTGCGCTCGTTTGAGCCAGTCCATCCTGAAAAACACATCTGAAATTAAACCATAACCCTTTTAAACCTTCTCGACTCTAAATGACTTAAGTTCTTCATAACAAAAAATAAAATAAAACAGGTCTGACTTGTTGAAGTTAGAGTGGTATACTAATTTATTAGGCATATTTTGTTCTGATTGGTCAATTGCATGTGCATGTGAATAATGACCTTATTACCTGTGCTTACACGCTCTCTCTCCACGGTCAATATAATAAAACGTTTTAAATAAATACATATTTTATTTCTATATAGTGTAAGGGTTCAATCTTCAACTGGCTGTGGCATGTCAGTGGCTGGTTGCAGCTGGCAGTCTGCCTATGCAAGTTGTTTAAAGAAAACATTGATTTTGGCAAATTTTGTGGGGGGGGTAGAAATAGATAGATAGATAGATAGATAGATAGATAGATAGATAGATAGATAGATCATCCCTTCAGGGTGATACAAAGTTTACTTTGACTGTCCCTAATACAAAAAAAATCATACAGATATATTTTAATATTGATAGCTATATGCAAGCTTAACATAGGTATAGAAATATTTCATAATTGAGCTACACATTATTTTAAAACAATGAACCATTATGAAGGTGGAATAAGCCCTAATATCCTATTAATACCACAGCATTAAACCTCTTAGCTCTCGCTACCTGTATAGGTCACAAAAATACCTGACGTCGTCAAAACGCATGTCTATTTAATTATTTACTAGTATACATTACTACAAAACGCATATAGAAACAGTCCATGTCGTTTAAGCGCAATCTCTTTCTGTTAAAGGTCCCTGCAGAACAAGAGTCCAGAACAAAAAGCCTCGAGGTTTCTTCGAAAGAGCGCATATTATTGTATATATAATATACATCTTGTAATAAACCTGCTTCGATGATCCTCGCGTGTTTGGCCGCTGAATCCGCGAGCTCTTTACTGTCGGACACTGAGCGTTTGGAACCCATCGCGCGCGCGCCGCCGTCTCGCATGCCCGCGCACAGCTCAGCACAGCCAATCACAACTCAGCAAATCTTGACAGACCAACCGCAGGACGAACAGCGCCACTAATAATAGTATCAAGCCGTGAACGAGCGGAGAGAGCGTTTTATTACCCATTTGTTTATAACTCAAAGGTTATGAATTTAGGCATTTATGAACTATGCCAAATGCTACTGCGCTAATAGAGTTAAACTAGCACCCAAGACATTTCTAAGTGGTTTAACCTACTTATGCATGACGTATGTGGGCCGCATGTGCTAAAGCGAAATGCTTGCGCCGCTGCATGTTGATATTACTTACTTAGTATGTCTTCGCCCTGAAACAACGCATAACGTCTCCTGAAACATGTCGATATAAGCGTTCATCCCTAGCGCTGTAACGAGTTCACCTGGACAATCCGCCCAGCAAACAACAATAACTCACGCGGTTAATCAGAATGAGAACCGCTCGAGTCGCTCCAGCACTTAAATATGACTTAGCTAATATAACGATTTAAATTTCCCAGAAGGCACTACTTACCGGTCTTGAAAACGTTCGCAAATATCATTAAGCAAAGTATGATCATCTTCTCAGAGCAGGACACCGGACTGCCTCAAGTTTTCTGAAGAGAAAGGGAGGAGACGCGTGCGCGCGCTGATGAGTGTCGCTAGGTGACATGCGCGTGCCTGTTCACATCTATATTAAAGGTTTAGTGATCCTTCTATACACATATTTCTAAATGCGTTTTCATTGATTTTCGAAGTATTATAGAAAATATTATCTTTCAGGTGCCTTGTAAAGCAGTTTTTGCTCAATTACTCTGTGGTGAATTGAATTAGATTTTCGCCTAACAGTTAATTAAGTAAATTAATGCCACAATGCAAACATCGTTTTCTCTATGCAAAACATTTATTTTGATTTGGAGGGAATATGATCAGGGGCATATTCTTCGTACCTCGCTAACTCACTTAGCTGTATTAGATTGTTGACGATTTCGCGTGATCTTGGATTGTTCGGTTCTTCGACGCTCATCCGGGACTTGCTGTCATAGTAACAGGTCCGCTGAAGTGAACCTGCTCGGAGCAGGCTTACTTCAAGTTAGCAGGATTAGTTCACGCAAGCGGAGGTGAAATGGGAAGTTTGTTGCAACATGTCCTGTCCGTTTTTACGAGAGAAACCTGTTGCTGAAGGTGCAATACAATATATTTAATATAATTATAATATATATATATAATATATATATATATATATATATATATATATATATATATATAAAATATTTCGTTTTTCACGTGAGTGTATAATGTATCTAGTTAATTTAGATACAATTAGTCGTAGTCGGGCGTTAACTACAGCTCAAACTGTGTATTGCCTTGCGCTACTTTGCGAGCGGCACGTTCATTTACACTGTTGGTATCCGGAGAACATTGTGAAAGTGCTGTCTGTCGTGCCATTCGCAAAGTTTACCAGCACTCAAGCAGTCATTTTTGAAAAAAGGGAACTTTGCACACAGTTAGTTTACAGTTTATTTTATTTATTTTAAAAAATCCAGCTGATCATCTCTTGCCTGTGGAATGAAATAAATAAATCATGCAAGGTCCTCAATAGTACAGTGTGTTTATTCGTGTATTTTATTAACTTTGAAGTTCCTCTTGAAGCGATTCAATCTCAAGTCTGACTTTTTGCTTTATTAGTTTTTGCAATTCTATTTCATTAATTGACTCTTTTTTTTTGCAGCACAGCGCAAGTAGTAAAGATACTATTTTGCAGAATATTTTTGCATTTTACTTTTACTTGTTCCCAAGTTCTAGTGGGTCCTGTGGTGGCTCTAATATAAAAGATGATTATGAAATACAGTACAATTAATATGAGTCAATATAATTGCACACACGATCACTAGGCTTCTCACAAATTTAATTTGTCGGCAACTTTTTGCCAGTCCTCTCTCCTGGCTTTTGCAGCTTTAAAGTGTTTCCTTGTGTTTTAAACACTGAAATTCAGCGACGTGCGCGCAGAGAAATACTGTGCGCGCTCTTTCAGCATGCTCACTGACCAATCAAAATGTTGCTGATCAGTGTTTCTACTATCGATACATATCCCCTTTTAAGGCAGCACATGAACGCGCAATGATCTCAGATAACTCAATCCAGCTATACTAATAGTCAAAAACAGGTGCGTTTAAAGAACCGAATCATCCAGCTCATAGTTAGCGCGATTATCTCATCCCGGATGTGTCAACTGATCTTGGATGTTGTAAGCGACGTACGAAGAATATGCCCTAGGGCATGTTTTTTTTTAATCAGTTGTGTGAATTTCACACACAAGTTTACATGAATGACTAGAAAGAAAAAATATTAATCTTTAAAGAGGTCTGAAGGATGATTCATGATCTACTACACAATTAGATTAAATTCAGTTTTCCCATATTTATTCTGTAATAAATGCATACAACTTCATATTTAGCTCACATGCAAAGAATATTACATACATATTAACACATATTAAAAACAAAGTCTTTCCACAGAGGATTGCACTTTAGAGTTTGGTCACCTGTCCAAATGTGCTAAAGAAATCTGCTATTTTTTCCCCTCAGTAATCAGCCAGATAATCCAAGGAAGATGGATGAAAACATGTCTACATTTTGTTCTAATAAAATATAGCATTAAACACAAACCAGCCTTTACTGCAAGCAGTGGAAACAAAATTCAGAATTCAGAGAAGTTGTTTCCATCAAGATTGCTGCAACAGAACATCAATCTCCACAGCATGACCTTCAAGTGGACCTGAGCATCAGACAGGTGTACCCTCTTGTTTCTTCTCATCCTGACTCCTGAAGTACTCATAACTGAGCAAGACATCCCGTTTCAGTGGTAGAGAGGGCTCTGGGATAGTGCTGACATCCAGACCCTGCTCTTTGGCTTGCTGGGCCAGGATCATGGCACGCAGCAGGGGCGGGTATCTCACGTAACGGACAGGGGCCTCAGGGACGGGTTCACAGCGCTTGAAGACCTCTTCTTCATGTTTGGGCACCAGTCTCCAGTCATGATACATCACCTTATCCACTTCACGCTCTGCAGGCTCCTCTTTACCTGAAACATCATTCATTTAATCAAAATACTGTAAATTCTGTGAAATATTATAAGAATTTAATATAGCGGTCATCTATTTGAACATATTTTAAAAGGTAATTTATTCCTCTGATTGGAAAGTTATTCTCAGCATCAAGCATAAGTATTTTTTAGCATCATTACTCCAGTCATCAGTGTCACATGATCTTTCAGAAATCATCTGATGAGATGATGTGCTGCTCAAGAAACATTTTATTATTAATAAATGTTGGATATTTTGTTTCATATTTTTTGTGGAAACTGCGATGCATCTTTCACAGAACCATCTTAATCTGCTAACACTACTGTAAAATATTAGGTGCTGAACATTAACTGAGCTAAATTTCCCTTATATACAATTTTGAAGAAAAAAAGCACCATCACAATTACTCCACTACAGGCCAGTATAAAAACTAGTCTTCAGTCTTACATTTATTCATTAAGCAGATACTTTTATCCAAAGTGGCTTTCAAAACAATTGATCATAAATATACAAACAATGCCACAAATATAAAATTAGTACATAGCTAGAGTGGAAGTCATGGCAGAACAAAAGATGAAACAGATTATTTTTAAAGGAACTAACTTTAAAAAAAAAACAGTTGCCTTGATTTATGGTTGTGGATTAGTTAGGTGTTCACAGAAAAGGTATTTTCTTACCTCTAAATGTAAGAATGCCCCATGCTTTCCCATGATCCATGTTCTAAAGGAGAAAACATCAACGTCTGAATTCACTAATGCACTCATAAATAAACGTGTACAATTAAAATAATAACACACACACATACCTCTGCTGTATAATCCACCTTGACTTTAGTTATTTTCCAGTAGCATGGCTCTGTATGCTCATCCAGCCATGATTTGCGTGTGAAGAGCCGACCCACACCAAATACGCGCATGCCAGCTAGTAACGTAAAGAGCCGGGTTTCTCTACGCACATCTTTCCAAGCCAACACAGGCAGCTTTTTACCAGTGAAGGGTCGTGTCATGGTGTCGTAGTCTAAGGCATAGCGCTGAGAGTCCTGGGGCCGATTCTTCAGCTCCCGGTAGGCCCGGATCTTCCGTGCCATCTCAGCGATGAGCCTCAGACGCTTTTTCTTTACCATGTTGACTGGATTACCAATACAATAAAAAAACACCAAAATATGAACATAAATATAACATCAGGTTTCACACAAGCTTGTGGAGTTCACGCAGCTTGAGTGCTGCCGTCTTTAATGAAAAACATCAATTGTAAAATTCATGAAATGTTCATTTTTTCACTCTAATTTATATGCTGATCAAATAAATTGAAATTTAAAAAGTGAGATCATTGTAAATACAACATAGAAGCATTTAACTATTCATTTATGTTTGAACTTCACTGTACAGTATACAAACCAAGGAACTCACAAATAAACTGAAACAGTCTTAAATATTTCCAGGTCTTTTATTATGCATAAAAGTGATATTATACTAAGTATTATATGATAACACTATACGAGTAAATTAAGAATATGATTAAATATCGTTACAAAACACTCTGAAGACTCTTTTTAGTTAGTTATAGTTTGCCTTCAAACCAACCCATTACAATATAGGTTAAGGAATATTTAAAATCCCACTTAAGTATAAATATATGTGATTTGCAATTACAGCTTAGCTCTGTACACTGGAGGAACATGTTGCCAATATTTTCTCATTATTTTGGACGTGTGCTGATGTAAAATGTATCAAACAGTAACCAGCTAGTCTTGGACACACACGCTGCACGTGTTACAACTAATCACACGATTCTGCGTATACGGGTGAACGCAAAGCATTAATTAAAGCCCACAGAAGAAAAGCGAATTAAAAAAATACCAATACGACCACATTTCAACCCATTTTCTAGTCAACGACAGTTATCTTACCTATCCGTTTGACCTCCACAAAATTACGTCACGTTTGCTGCTGTCCGTCAAGGAAATCAGTCCGTGCGAAACGCGCATGCGTGTTCCTGTTCCGCTTAGAGAGACGAACACCAGGCTCACACACTAGCAATTGTGTAGCCTATTACTTTGAATCAATATGTGAGGGGGGAAGAGCGAATACCTCAGAAGGTCTACATCTGTTCAGCTAGAAAAATTAGTTAGTCAGGCTTACATTAATAATTTCTTCTGCAATTCTTTCATTACGCAACATTTTTGTAATAATAACAATACTATAATTGATTTAAAGAAATCTTTATTAAGATCTCAAAAAGAGCAAACAAAAACATATTCAGCCCCTATTTTAATGCATATATAATTGTTCTTTTTTTTCTTGACTCATATAAAAGGCCATGCTTAATGTATGTTGTAGAAGAAGCGACAGAAGAAAGAGAGAAGTGAATACAGAGAGAGTGAACGAGAGAGAAAGAGCGAGCGCTTATGACATACAATACGTGCAGAATACTGTACAGGGACCTGTATATATTTCTATACATACATTAAGCGCAAAAAGTGCATGATTTGCTTTTTCTTTTTAAACAATGAATTACAAAACCTGCAATATAAACCCCATATGAATTCAATATGAACCTCATGTAGAGATGTTGCACAGATTGAAAACTGAATCAACCTCCACTTTAGTTAGCTTCAGTCAGTTTGACAATTGCATCAAGGTATTTTCAGGTAAACCGAATTTCTCTGGAAATACTGTTCAAACACACATACACACACACTTTGAGTAACAACTAGGGCCCAAAGTAATTCCTAGAGACAAAAACCGTCAAAATACACAGGCATTTTCCTCACCAGTTCAATGTAATGGTATTTAAAACACATTTATGCAGACAATATTCATCACATCACTGTTGTTACTTGCGGTCTGTTGTCAAGTCCAAGATTGATAAAATAAGAATAGAGTAAAAACAAAACAATGGTTGTTTAAACATAAAGAGGGAAAAGACCGTGGCACTCTGAAGTGCTGCGATGTTTGACTGGCCTGTAATGGAGAATGACATGTGAACTGGAATTACTTCAGAGGAGATCAAATAACGTTTTCTGCCCTCAGTGAATGCCAGTAATGAAGAAATGTACAGTTCACTCAAGGTGTCATGTATTGTTTGTGGTCTTTTGTGTTTCATATGGTTGCATGTTATTGTTCCCCAAACCAGAACAGATTTATGAGAATCAAATCTTGCTTTTTGTCTGTAGAGCTAATGGTCTTCATTCCAATGGGAGTTCACACCAGAATAAAAACTATGAATACTGTAAAATATATATCCAAATGTCACCTGATGGGGCAAACTAACTTTAGAGCCTTGCATGATAGATGAATATTTATCAACTAGTAAAACAGGCTTGACTGACCTTGGATTCTTTTCAAAGTTATTCAGCAAGCTCTGTTATCCACCGTTGTGATTGACAGCACACGTCCATCCAGTGTTTATATATGCTGATTCTTCTTTATTTGTGGAGAGTAGAGACATTTTTTTAATGTGTGCATAAAGTGGATATGCCCGTGGCACACGCAGCATCAGGTCCAGCGGCAACGTTTCCGCTGGCAGGCCTCCGGGTCCGAGGAGCAGCCCTCAGAGTCACTGCCCGAGGAGGGTCCCGGCGGGGTGTGCGTGTTTGAGTGGGTGTGCGTGTGATCCAAGCTTAGCACCCATCCCAGTTTGGAGTGAAGAAGGTGTCTGAGGCCGGGTGGCAGGGGCAGGACTCGAAGGGCATCAACTCCGGACGGGAGCAGCTTGCGGAGTCGGGAGCAACAAAGGTACTGTAGAGAGGTGGGAGCGGAGACGGAGCGAATCACCTTCATGCTGCTTTTGGCCGCAGTGGAACACGCCATCGGAAAAACATGTTTATTCTTCATCTCTGTAGCTGCTACACCTGCCACACACAACACACATGTTAAATGGTATTAAATGAGTGCTTAAACAGTGATAAACCTGTTCTCCAGGTGTGTGTCAATAGTGTCTGATCTCCAAAATCAAGGGATGTGCAATTACAGATTTTCACACAAGAGATTTTCACACACATAACAGCTAGTTATTATAGCTTTGTAAACTCATGATCACTAAACACGGATAGAACGTTTCTTATCCATATATGGATGCAAAGCACATAAATATTCACATAAATGGACTAATTACTATACAAAACTATATATTACAAATATATATAAAATATTTAAATAACTATGATTAACATTTGATGTTGTTTAAAGTAAAAAAAAAAGGAGAAATCTTAAATACACACACAGCACTATAATTAGACAAATAGTGCAATAACAATAACAAACCTATTTTATTACTGTTTCTTACTCTTAAGTAAACAGAAAAAAATGATGGTAATAATGTAAAAAATGTGTTTATTTGATTACTAACAAAGCTGTGTTAAAAACATTTATTCAAGAACATCACTGCACATTTATAAATCTCTCACTTAAAAATGTGTATTATATTGCAGCTGAAAACAGTTTGTCATGTGCAAGATTAGCTCTCACCGATGCACTTGCGGTTTTTGTAGAAGGTGAGGGTGCCGTGCCAAGTGTCCAAGTGAACTCCAATAATGGATCCCTGTCCAAATCGTGACGAAAAGCTAACTTTATCGCCATTGTGATGTAACAGACCTGACAAAAACACATACACACATTACAAAAGAATCCTTATGCACTGTGCTTTCATGTCAAATATAGGTGTTTTGAGCATAAGTATGTGTTTGCAAACTGAACCCGTTTTACCTGTATATGACAGACCCCAGCTGTCTTCATCTTTACCCAGCAGGCTGCAGAATGTGTGTCTGTATTTGTCCAGATTCACATCTGATGTGCCAATACCAACCATCTACATAAAGACACACACAGAATTCAACCATTAGAGCATGATCAATCCCACATATATTATAGAACTGAAGTGTACACGTTTTCAAAAAGTAAAAGTAAAAGTAACAGTGAGGCTCTCATCTTGGAAAACTCAATTGATTCAGCAAGTTTCATCCTCATTAGCTGCATGCTGACAGTTATGTTTCAATCTGCTGAATCAGCCATGTTGCTAAATGTCTAAGTTTAGAATCAGCCCTTTTCAGATAAGATAACCAAAATAAATAGAGTGCATTCTGTTCACAAAAACCATACTATTACTAGCACAGAAACCATGCATATCACATCTCACCATGTCTGTGCCGTAGACAGGGGAAGTCATTTTAATCTCCCAGAAGTGTTGTCCCTCGGAGAGTTCTTTGGAGCCACGGATGGCTGCCGTTCCACAGCTGTATTCTGAGTGGAAGCTCACTTTCCTGTTCTCACAGCTCAGCAGCGTTGCAGACGACCGGCTGCCCTCGTCCCACACCCAGTCAAATTCTGACAACCAAGTAAATAGTCGATAAGAGAACAGGTTTAGTCACAGTAAGCATGATCAAGGTAAATAAACGTATTAATGTTGCATGTGAAACCACCTTGATCGTCTTCTCCACAGTGGCAGTCTCGCAGGTGTGTGTAACCCCGGAGCCGCGGGTTACAGCTGAGCTCCATCTGTGAATCACAGCTGCAGTACGACTCTCCCGTCACAGGCACCGCACTCGGAACAGCCGGCACAATGGCTGGATACTCGGCTTCAGAATCAGAGTCACTGTACTGCGGGACAAATGCATGTAAATTCAGATCTGACATCGTTTCGGTCCATTATGTCAGTGCTTTTCTGAACTGAAAAGGCTTTTGAGATATTCAGCTCTTCAGACAAAAGGCCATCTCATACTGAAAATATAATCGTCCACACCAACCTGCTGGCGATCATAACTCCACTCGTCACTCTCGGAGGCGAGCACCAGCGCTCTCGCATCTGCATCCCGTCGGATTCCACTCCACACGTACCTCCACGCCCTGCTGTTTCTGCTCCGCCTCGACATGCCAACCAGGAGCCACCGCACCTGTCCATTACAGAAAGAAAAGTTGTTTGACAGAGCACAAAAAAGATTTGTTATTTGTGAGAACTCAATGAAACATATCAAACTGCACACAAAGAAATTATGAATATTATGGTCTTTTCGTCTTGTAGACGGTTTGTAGCAGAAAGTCCATTTATATCATCGCATAATCAATTGTTGTTGTTGTGACATCCATTAGGCATTCGATGTTGTGTTTGACGTTTACCACACACTTTTTCATGACTGAACAGTCCAATTCGCGACAAACATCTCCTACGACAAAACGAGCATAAGAAGGAATCATCTCCCATGCAATCCTGATTTGAAGCAATCCTTCGCTGAAGTCGTTGTTCTCTTCGAATCAATTCCATCCGACACCTTTCATTGCCGTATGTCTCCGACCCAATATGAATCTTCCTTCTCCATTCACACCTCGCCTCAGCCAGTTTCTCCCATCTATATGTGTCAATACCAAAATCTTTCAACGCTGCCTTGCATGTATCTTTATAACGGAGCCTTGGTCTACCAATATTTCTTGAACCTTCAGAAAGCTCACCGTATAGTACCTGTCTAGGCAATCTTTCAACATCCATTCTGTACACATGACCCAGCCAGCGAAGCTTGATCAAACGAAGCAGCTGAAACATTGACATCATATTGGATCTTCTAAGTATCTCTGTATTAGATACTTTGTCTTGCCACCTAATGTGCATGATTCTCCTTAAATTCCTTAAATGAAACGTGTTCAATCGTTTTTCCTGACAGGAATAAAGAGTCCAAGATTCGCTTCCATACAGCAACACTGAGAGAACATTTCTATATCATTTACTTACATAGTACAATTTAAAAAAAAACGTTTAGTGTTTAGTTGAGTGTTCTTCCCTGATATTATATATATATATTTTGTGTTTACATGTGTTTTCTTTGATTAATACTGAAATTTGTTTGATGATCTGAAACATTTGTGACAAACATCCCAAAAAAATAAGAAATCGGGAAAGGGGCAAATGTTTTTTCACACCACTGTATGCGCGCACACACACACACACACACACACACACACATAATTATTTAGCAAATCTCATACACATAGTGGTCTATATTTAAAAATATTTTTATTTATTTATATTAAATATCTTTATAAATTTGGAAATATAAGGACTTATCCAACTTTATTCACATAAATGCAGAGATACAATATTTGTTTAATTAACGTACAGGTTGAAATAAATAAAATATATATTTTATCTTTTTTTTTAAGTTATACAACATTCAACTTCTTTTTTAAGCCAGATTAATATAATTTAGGTTGAAATGTATGGACCCATACAGCCAAACACTTTTAAGAAACTGTGTTATCATATAACTTTCCAATATATTACTTTTGTGTTCCTACCTCAAGTGCTCATTTCCTAAAGCTTTAAATCATTCAAATAAGGACATATGTGTGTTTTATCGTCAGCCCGTTGCGCGCGATGTAAACTGTTTAACTGTCAATGAATTCAGTCATTTCATTTCGCATGAGCAGTCAGTATTAACTAACGGATATGTCGGTTAAAAGACATATTCCCCCATAAAAAATAAATAAATAACAATTAACAAATGACACAAAATTAGGACATGTTCTCAGTTAGGCCTCGCAGAAAGTGGTCAGCAAGAGTGGTACATTGCAAGCCTGTATATATAAAGACTTATTCACTTACAGAAGAGCTGTAGTCAAGCTAATAATATCGAATAGTGTTTGGATTTCGATATTATACCAGGCCATATGATAATAATTATAAGGACGAGCAACAGGCTTCGCCATATGATATTGGCGCTAACGGAGGCTTAGCAGGCGCTACATCCCGACTGCTGCGTTCACTAGGAAAGGCACAAGCAAACTTACCTGTCTTTTCCGGATACCACCACGATCGTTGGAGTCCCGTATCCCTAAATATATTATTATGACACTGTAATGTATGTATCTGTGAAAACAATCGGAATCTATCCACCAGGTACCAGCTAACTGTCACACTTTCCTGTGACCTACTTTCAAGACAGACGTAAACAATGCTTTAGCAAGTCCCGCCTCTCAAGATCAAAACTCCATTGGCCGAAAATTCCAAGTGGGTGTGGTTTATGGTCAAGCTCGCGTAACTACAGGTCTAAACGGCTGTCACTCAAATGCCAAACTCGTCCCAAGACTGGAGGATAAGCCCCTTTCTGACGATCACTGCACGCTTTCCCAATCCAGGCAAGTGTATCGGCAGTACTCAGAGGAAATTGTTACATTTGCTATTACCGGTTTCCTATATGAGTCTAGCGCTGTTTTAATTATACAAACAGCTCTTTTCTGCGTTCTTCATGTTCTATCGCAAATTTCAACCGGTCCATTTAAGCGACCATTTCAGACTATTCATGCTACCACGTTTCAGAACAGTCTACTATCTACAATTTGTCATTTGTGTTCGTACCTACAAAGGTTAGACGCGAATGTTGTTCATTTACCTTGATTAAGATGGGTGTTTTGTTGAGCTGTTTGTTGGGTTTATGTCGCGTTCACGTCATAACGAGCGCCGTCTTGACAACACGTGACGTCACACTGGGAGCTGCTGACGTCCTCGGATTATCTACGAGGACATGCACACTTATAAGAAGTTTAAATCACGTAATTGCAGTTATTACGGCATTCAATGAAGTCATCTTTAGCCCAAAATCAAAAGAAAGATAGTTAAGAAGAAATAAAATTTTGCATCATTACAATAAAGCCTATTTTAGATAAATAAGATCATAGTCTATTACTATTACTTCTGAATGTAATAATTTCATGATTTAATGCATAATTTCTGTGTATTTAAATAAAACAAATAGTGGTAATCATATGAAAATAATTAAAATACCAAATATTTTTATTAAAATAATGTCAGTGTACCAACGTTGTAAAGATTGAAAATTAGACTATTTTATTCAAAATATAATTTCTTGTTTTTTTATTTTGATTCTGAAACATGGCCTGGATGCTTTTGACTGGTTTCATGATTCACTCATAATTAGGCTATGATTTGTTGCTGTTATATTCCAATTTAAAAGTAAGAACAAAATAGAAACAGTCATGTCTTGTGTCTTTTCCAACTGCTGATGTGACATAATAAACAGACTAAGTATCACCGTTCATTTGCATTGCAGTTTCTGGTAATGATGTGCAATAAGGGGGTCTGGACTGCTCTCTTGCTCCCCCTCTCTACCCATGGAAGAGGGAAGGGAAGTTTGGTTGAGGCTGCAATGCAGATTCAGACAACCAGATGGTAACCTGTAAATTAATCCCTCATATCAAGTCTATTTCTCTGACTCTCCATGATGTGAGAGCATCATGATTGTTAAATGTATAGCTGCGGTTTCGAAATATATTTAGGTGAAACGCAATTCTCAGATATAATTTGTGCTCTAGTTAAAAGTACTTGCATTGTTTACAATACATTGTAATTTTGTCCATGAATGTTAAATGACATTTTACACTCCAAGGACTAGCTTGAACTTTGAACATCTGCAGTGTATTCCCTTTTCAAATCACATGTGATTGAATAAAAGAGAAACTGAAATTAGGTTGAGGAAGTTTTATTCGGAAACTGAACAAGCTGCGCTGGTGTTCACTCATGAATGGAACCAGAAACAGTATCAACTACAAGTAAAACGCTACACGTCTGAAGAATGTCATGTTAAGAGTTAAAACACACTCGCTCAAACACCTGTGCATACATTCGTTTCACACACAATTAGTAAACTTGCACATCAATTCCTTAAGACAACGGTCTTCATGGTAATCAATGATTAACATCCCTAAAGGAACTTTTATGAAATTTCCCACAGAGCAATTCTCCTACCTATACAGATATATATATTATATATATTTCTGATACACACACACACACAATTCATTTAGATAATCAGGATATCAATAAAGACTTTGATCCATTTAAACTGTTTAATGAACATCTCAATCTTCATAAATAATCAGCAGAAACAAAGAAAACAGTAATAATCCATCTTTTTTTTTTACATTTAGGTCCTCAACATCAGTGTCTTAATTTGAATGGTCCCAAAAGTGAGAAAACAAAATGACAGTTGATTTGTTCTTCAAACAAGAATAAAATCGACAAAAAAGGATGACAAACAAGTGTAGCATTGGAGAAAGAGGGCATCTATTTAAACACACACACACAGGACGAGAGCAACAGCTACACAGCGCATTTACAGGGGAACACACATCAGAGTACTATACAGAGAGAGGACGTTCAATCACACATTCACTTGCAAACAGCACACTCACGATACACGCATGCACGCAAAAAAATCCTCTCGTCGTTTCAGGTGGTGAAATTACTCAATGTGTTTCATTAGGAGGATGCTTGTGTTGGTGCGTGTGTGTTTGTGTGGTTGATGGTTGTTCATGTGCAAGAGAGGATAAGAGCAATGATTAACCCTTGGTGGACAAGATAAGAGCGACAATTAGCCCGTAAAGCCCCAGAACCTCAGCGAAAATAAGGATGAGGATCATCCCTACAAACAAACGAGGCTGCTGGGCCGTACCCCTCACTCCTGCGTCGCCCACTATACCGATAGCGAAGCCAGCCGCAAGACCACTCAGACCCACGCTCAGCCCGGCACCGAGGTGCAAGAAGCTCCTGAAGAGAGAGACACGCACACAAAACACATTTAGATAGTGTTATAGCTTTCTTTGCAACAATATTGTTTACATTGAGAAGACAAAATGTAGACAATAGGAAAATGTAGAAATTGGGATTTTCTATTACATCCAAATAATAATAATAGAACAAAGACTTCACATCTCCATGTACAGACGTTGCCTCTTTAATTGTTTATATACCATCATTACCCATCAAAGCTTAAAGTAAATAAATAAAATATTTCTTGTAACAGTATATCTTGTCAAACATTACAAAGATAAAATGTAGACCGTAATGGGAATTGTTACATTACAACTAAAAATGTATACCAAAAAAAACAGCCTTCATGATTACAAAAAGTTACAAAAGTGATTCAGTCAAGAACAGTAAGATTTAAAGCTGTTTTTTTATGCTGCTGTCACTTTAAGACCAAATACAATATATACTATACTGCGTTTCTTTATCAACGGTTTACATTCAACTGCATTTATGAGGATTCTGGCAAACCGCGGGTATTTTGAAAAGGGTGCACGTATTTGACCGTTCAAGCCGAATTAGTCAGCAAAACACAGTTTTACTCAAGCGCTTTTTGAGCAGCAGCTGGATCTCGTGCGTCTCTTAGACAGCACTCCAGACAGCGTGAGCATTTAACAAAATTAATTCTCTTTCCCTGCTTACTGCGCTTCAACACTTTTTTTTTTACTTAACGCATGTAAACGATAAGCTTGGGTGACCATGCATCAACTTCACATGAGTGCGAAAGATGACAGTCTCTACCGGTATAATCGCCCACCCCTAGTTTATATACTCTCACTGTCAATCCTAATACAGTGTTATATCTTTTTTTGTAACAATATTTTATTTGTCAAACATTATAAAGACAATAAAATGTAGACAATAATTGGGAGTCTTCCATTACAACCAAATAAAATAATTTACAACAAAAATAACAATACTCTTACACCTCCATGTTCAAAGAGTAAAAGCCTCTTTATTTGCTCTCATTGCCTACCAATACTAAAATAGTGTTAGATCTAGATTATCTTATTGTATGAAATGGTTATTATAGTTGGCTGTATTAAATTATAAAAAAATATTTGAATTACAACGAGCTAGTTTGTGTTTCTGAGGAAGCTGAGAGTGACTTGTAGGAAAATCAGACAAGACACACGAGGCGCGTGACTCACTTGTAGAGAGTGACTGTGGGAGAGATGTTGTTGGCAATGAGTACAGCCACTACCAGGCCGTAAATGGCAATGATACCCGCCATGACCACGGGAATGATGGACTTCATGATCAGCTCCGGCCGCATCACTGACATGGCAGCAATGCCTGTGCCGCTCTTGGCTGTCCCATACGCAGCACCCAATGCTAAAAAGAGAGAAGAGGACAAATAGCATGTGCAAGGAGACAAAGAGAGTGAGAACAAGCACTTATGATGGGTTAAAGTTCAATTACTACAGGACAAGACAAGGTTGTGGGTTTGAACGAATACCCAACTAATGAACATCATTCTAGCAAGTGTGTCTTAAATACACCAGCTGTTAAATTAACACCCGAGTTAAGGAAAAACAATAGAGGCACAACCATTGCTTTTTATAAACTGGTCAATGTTGAAATTTGGAGCTATTTGGTTTATTTTATTAGCCATCTGACATTTGTAGATTTAAATTACAATAAAGGCAGTTTTATTTTTTTATTCACTGAGCCAGAAATCTGGATTAAAGTTTTTAATTTTGTTGTATTTTTTTAAAGATGGGTTTGTTCAAATGTCTCTCACACATGACTTATAACACTTTCTTTCCTAAAAATATGGTGATTTTTTTTTTCTGGCTGATTTATGAAGTGAGAGTTTATTCAAAACCTCTTTCGGTTAAAAAAAAACTACAAAAAGTAATACTTTTGAACATGGTTTTATCCATTACTCGGGTTTATGTTTGGGAAATGTATGCAAATCCATGCATTGCATTGGAAATGTATCCAAATCCAGTATTTTATAGTTTGATAACATGCGTTTAAATGATTTTCAGAAAACCCGTGGTAATGTAATGGCTAAATTGGTTATGTTGATATTTATCAGTTAAATTTTTACCCCAGTTACGTGTGTGTTGTCTTGTTTGGCTGACCTTGCCTTTTAAACTTTTTTTTTTTTTTTTTTTAAATAACAGTGTCCAATTGTAGTCGCTTTCGGTCACATGACTGACTACAGTAGACGAGGAGGTGCGACAAATTTATTTGGATCGAGGCACGTAAATGTGAAATAAGAGTAATGGCTGTGGTTTGAGTAGAGAAAATACATGTGGCTCTGAGATAAACAGTTAAACAGACACGAAGGTTTTTGTCTGGGCGTGCAGTTTGTGAATGACTGTCGCATTAGATAAGAGCAAACCTGTTCATGTTAATTAAGTAATGCATTTCGCCTTAGCTTGAAAAAAAAAAACAATGACATTACATCGGTTAGACGACGCTACTGTTACAGTCTAGATCAATATACGGAGTCTATGAGATTATAGGAAGAGTTTTAGCAATCAAAATAAAAATCTGTCGTGTTTTACATCCTGTTTAGAGGACATTAAATAAACGACGTCCCTGCGCAAACACCGCTCAGCTCGTGAGACACGACGCATCTTAAGTTTTCCACGCAGGGATCGGTGAACCGTGATAATGGAGGGAATAAAGAAACTAAATAAATAATTTATAGGCATTACGTCAACTGAGACGTCATGTGCCGTGATGGAAACCTTCGCATCCCTTCTCCCACTACAGGTCCACGGTTCAGCGAGCCGCAACACTCGGGACACCCAATCTACTCAGGGTTTACATCCAATAAAGCATTCAAGGCGAGGGACGCTTAAGATCAGGTTAAAATGACGCGTGTCTTACCGCTGAACACCATTGCTGCTGAGGCGCCCATCACTGCGAAGAAGGGGGAGTATTCGGGGCTCGAAGCGGAGGACATTCTTCTGGCGCGTTCAGGAACCTAAAACTAAAGACAGAGAGGGAGGAAGGCTTCAGTCTAGGAGGTTAAGGCTCCAACGAAGGTGTATTCTAGGTTGACAGGTCTTGTAAGAGCAGGAGAGGAGCGCAAAGGATGGTCACGAATCCGACAGGACGCTGATCGCCGGTGGAGAGGAAGAAAATGGCGAAATGGAGAGTGTCACATGATCAACCATGAGTGCAGGGTCCATTTCCGCTTCTCTAGGGATGACTTATGAATATGCAATACGTTTCTTTTTAGGATTTTGAAATGACTGACTGTCACGGGATGTGAGAGATTACTTTTGAAGTTTTAGTAGAATTAAATGCGCTTTAGTTGTTTTGCGTGAGCATTCGGGGGTTTTGTCACTTGGACGACACCCCTGTTTTACGGGAATTTGGTATGTTCCATTGCAGACTTCCACTGTGAAATGTGAACGCAATCACAGATCATAGAAGGAATATAGGCTAGTTGTTTATCTGGTTCAACTTGTTCAAATCTTTCATTGCTATCAGATATTAGCTACAAATTCATGGATAAGTGAAAAATAAACTTTTATGCTATTAACAATTTAATGAATAAGGTAGTGAAACTACAGAATTAAACATATAGACTATTCTGTTAGAATAAATCAAGATCTAATAAATCAGTTTTCTGCATGCATTTACTATAGATGTTTTGAAAAAGGTTTACTTAAGCATTTATAAATTAAATTTGTAAATTAAATGTTGAAGTAATATCTGGACGTGTTTGAGGTGAACATTATCATGTGCTTTAGTCTCGTGACTTTAGGCTTGGAGCTGGAGAGTCCAGAGAGGAAGTGACTTTATGTTACTCACTCTCGGGCACAGACATGAGCAGACTCGTGTAATATTAAAACTGCTTTATTAGATGAATTGTTCTGTAATGTGTTTGAACTTCCCTTTTAGTCGTATGCTTTTTTTTATGTGAACCGAAATGCTAAAAGTTCCACACCTGTATTCCTTCTTCTGCATGATTGCTGCGGATGACAGTCACCTGAGATTATATGACCTACAGTCTTTCACAGCTGTAGTTGCAATAAAACCTCTTCTGATAATAAAGAATGAATAGTCTTAAAGGAAAATGCATAATTTTCTTCTATTGAATGAAAAATGAGTGTAAATATACTCTCTATATACACATCTATAAGCATATACACTAAAGAGAGACATTGTCAGATGCTTAGTGGGAAAATGTAAGTTTCTGGGCAATGTTTTCCATCCATCATGCATTTTATTTATAAATATGGAACATCTCAGTTCAAGATACAATGCTTTACTGAAGCAGCTGCTTGAAATCTCTTACAGTGCGGATTGACTTTAATAGTAATAGAGGTATTAGCCATACAATAACATGACAAAACACTTAATAAACTAAAATGCAATGGTGCACAATGTAGACAATTATAACCAAGTTAGATAAATTATATTTTATTCCTGCATTTGTTCAGTGAAGAAAAGTCCAGCTCTCCAGGATCTAGGCTGATTTAACAGAGGAAAAGCTAAATGCACGTACAGTATATGTTTTTCAAGCTGACTATGATCAGGCTGGATCATGTGGGTCCAATGGATGTCGCTGTAATTCTTCATATTTCGTCTCTTTGTCTACGTGGCACTCGCTCATCCGGTGTCTGCTGCTGCTCTCTGTTGGCGATCCGTGTGTTAAAACAAATCAATCACTTCATCGAAGCTTAAATGTCTTTATTTTCTTCTCACGAGCGCGGATGGCTTGTTTAATCGCGTTATGTTTACAGATATGCGGTTACATTATATAAATGTACTTTCTCAAAATAAACAGTAGGGGGCACCCGGATTTGAACCGGGGACCTCTTGATCTGCAGTCAAATGCTCTACCACTGAGCTATACCCCCTCACCACGGCCCAGGTGTGCAGCTATTCAAATATATACATACATATAATGTACTTGATTATGGATGAATTAAAGCAAAAAAATAATTACTGTTTGACCATCTATTTAATACACTGATGACACGTAATTCACAAAGGGTCTTTATTCTGAAAATCAATCGATAAAACATCAATTAACATAAATAACACGCATTTGCTAGTGTAGTTTGTATACAGTTATATACAGAAATTATAGGTAAAAGAATGGGAAACAAATAATAGCCAGACAACCACGGATCTTAGGGGTTTGTGCTGTTGTTTCAGCCATGGCCTGCGCCTTTAGGAAAACATGTTTTAATAGCGTCTTCTGAATGAAAGGTAGTCTGCTTGTGTCAGCTGCTATCCTGTGGGAACGGTGTTTGTATGACAGAGAGATGAGAAGGAAGTGTGAAGTCTCATCTTGTAAGTGTATCCTGCGTCCTCCAGGGAATTCACGTTACAGCGGTTCCTCCTCATCCCAGAATCCAGAGACATGATCCCAAAAACAGAGCTTCTTCCTGTAAAACGCAAGAGAAAAGAGCGCATATAGCTATTATTGCGAGGCCTAGTGACGTTCATAAAAAAAAAACGTAAACCCGCGTGAGTCTAATATGCTATTTCTTTTTTATTACAATTTTAATAGCCAGCTACATTTTAAAATTACAATCTGCATAATTAATTTGTATTTTAACACTATTAACCATAACCACATCCTGTCTTGATAAAATTTAGTCCGTAATCCCATTACGATGAAGGACGGCTAGTATAAAACACAAATTGCTAAATATCCGCCCCAACCTTTACGTTCAAATCCCTGCGTGGACGTGAATCGGTGCTGTCGCGATCAGAGCATGTAGATGATGTAGGACAGGAACATCAGGCCGATGATGGCGAAGAACATCAATATCAATATGTCCAGCATGATGCTTTCAGAGCTGCGGAGGATGATAACTGAGTCTCCCCGCCGGCCGGTCGCGATGGTCTCCTGTCCTCCTTCCAGAAAGATGCAGCCCGCAATAACAGGGGCCAAGCGCTCAGAGTGGATTTGATCATGTGCATCCTCTTTTAAAGTGTGCACACTTATATTGTGAATCCTCTTTTGCAAAATTAGCTTACCAGGATCAAACTAGTCTGTACTTTTCTATACGAATAAAATAACGGTAACTAGATTCTAAGAAAGCAGTTTTTTTATTGGTTTATCAGGAATATGATATTAAATTATGCAGGTAATTGTGTTGCATTTGAAAGCTGAGAGAAATGTGTGTTTCTGCTCAGAGTTCTGACTTCAAATGCATGTTTAGATTCACACAGGGTGAACCATGGCATGAGGGCAAGTGTTGAGTTTACACATACTCACAAGGTTTTTTTTTTACACAAGCATCACATTTTTTCACCTTTTAGTTCCTATTCAATAGCCTTCCTGTATATTTTTGGGTGATTTGTCATTTAATAATGACCATTACTAACAGCAAACTGTTATACATAGGCCTACTGTCATAGATTTTCCACCAGAAGTGTGTTAAAGAAGAACAACGAACTTCAGCTAAACCTTTGATTTATTCTAGAATAGGATGTATTGGAATAAAGAGATGAAGCAACAAAAAAAAAAAAAAGGAAAAAGAGAGAGAATGGTTTTATGTGCAATAAAAAAGGATTAATCTGATTTGGAAATTTATCTCATCTAATTAAAAAAACACTGCTCTACAAAATTGTTTTAAGGTAAAAGAGCATAAGAAATCCAATTTATACAATACCACACAAACTTTGGGGTCAGTACATTTTTTGTTTGTTTTTTAAGAAATTAACACTTTTATTCAGTAAGGATACATATATGAGAGTAAAGCCAGATTTAGTTTCATGTTCTATTCATGAAAGAATCCTATAAAAATGTAAGTCGTAATACTGTTTTGATTATTCTTGATTAAATAAATGCAGTCTTACACAAGAGATATCTTTCAAAACATTAAAAAAAAAATCTTGCTTCCCCAAAGCTTTGAATGGTTGTGTACATATTAGATGTATACTATAACATAAATCGATGAAAAAGTGCAGAAGCTAGTTAAATTGGAGATACTGGTGTCAGAGCACTGATAGATACTGAATAAGCTCTGAGAATATGTCTTCAAGAAGAGGAAAAAGTAACCCATATATTTCTTATGAAGTTACAATAGTGGAAATAGCGTGAAAGCAAAACACTTACGTTGCTCATTCTCTGCATCTATATTTTGGCATTTTATAGGACAATGATCAGTTGAATCTCATTAGAGTCTTTGCACAGTAACAGTTTCCAGTTATACATGCTAAGCTCCAAAACGTTAACAATTCCTTTCTTTTAACAAACCCGCCTGTCTTGGTATACAAATAGATTTTGTTTTATTCCACTGATATCGATAATTTGACATTAAAATTCCATCTCGTACAATACCAGCAAGGCAATGTGAATAAGCAATGATATGAAGAAAAATCAAACTAACAAAAACATCAATAACAACGTCTTACAGTTTCATATTATGCACATGGAACGCCCCAGAACCGTAATGGAACAAAACCAATGGAATGATTAGAATCCAAAGCAAGAATGGTCCATAGAATTGTGCTTGAGCTCCTCACTTCTATTCTACAATGCTGTTCCGCTCCTCCGCTCGCTAAGTGACTATAGTTTATTTTTTTCCCTTTATGAAAAACAAAGTACATCACTATTTCCTTGTCATTTTTAAAAGCAGGAGCAGCAGAACAAAATTACGATCATATACTCTAATTCATTTTATAAAGGGCTAGAGGAATGTGAAGGAGCTCGAGTGAATATGTAAGTAGCAAAAGGCTTCGCCCCTTAGATTCCAGTTTCAACACAAATGCAAATGGTCAGACATGTGGAATGATGATTGGAATGACCAGAAGTCTTATATTCAAGCATTGTTACAGACCCACAGCCAATGAGATGTGAAACTGTACTATACATTACAATTACAGACTGCAAACAAGATATGAAACAATTAAAAATATATATATATAAAAAAAAAAAAAACTTGACAACTGAAGTTCGGACCAGATTTTTTTCACATTGTCATAGCAACTGATAATATAAATGTGTTGAGATGTCTGCGAAGTGCTCTATGGCAGGCCATAAATATTTAGAGGCCTGTGTGGTCATGTATTTTGTGGGTTTGTGTGTGCGAGTCTTATTAAGACTTAAGTGCCACTTGTGACAGCACCTTTCCAGAACTGAGGAAACACTTATTAATAAGACAAACAGACAGCAAAAGCAATAGACAGGGAGGTGCATACAGAGAGAAAGATATGGGTGAAAGAAATAAATCATTCACGGTTTATGAGAGTACGAGAATGCGTTTTTGTTGTGTATGATTACATACTGAACTATGTTTGTTTTGGATCATAACTGGGTCACAGCGGCTGACCCCTGATAAGACAGTTAGTGCAGGAATAGAAGAGGAAAAAGATGAGATCTTGAAAGGTGAGATGGCACTCTGCTAATCATCTGCGTCTCTGCCGCAACCCCCCCCTCCCCCTTTTTTTTCAACCTTTTCTTCCTTTCTTTCTGTCATGTTCAGATGGCCTCTACGTAGTTAGCCGGCAGCATGCCCTGCTGGCCGGTGCGCTCCACTCTTCCGTACATCCATCCCTCGTCGATCTGCTGAACGTCAACGATCAGGTCGCCATCCAAGAACGACACCTCGTCCTCATCAGCTGCGGTGTAGTCGTACACCGCTCGGTAACGCTTCTGCATCACATGCAAAGAGGATTGTAAAATCTTAAAAAGAAGGAGTGTGTGTGGGACAGTGTGTATTAGAGTTTTAAGAGTTTATTACCCCAGAGCTGGGAGGAGGGGCGGCAGCGGCCTGACGCACAGGCTCAGGCTCATAGTGATAGTTCTGAGATGCTGCCGGGGGCTGATATACTACAGGAGAAAAATTGTCATATTTTATGGTTCACGGGACATCGAGACTGTTATCTGAATGATCATTACAATCAAAACATTGTGTACCTGGAGTTGTGTTTTGTTGAGGTGTCTGTGGGTGCTGAGGCGGGGCATCCCCTCCCATTCGGCTCTTCTCAAAGTCCTCATGGTACTTAATCTAAAACACACAGACATATTCATGGTTACAAAATTGGAAGAAAGAACTGCAACTATGTTGTTATGTCTATGTCTTGTCATCATATCAGAGTCTATGTGTGTATTTTATGCCTTGAAAAAGAACATTTAGTTGTTGTGAATTGAGTATTATTTGTTATAAAAAGCAGACGGCTTGGAAGAAATTATAAACATATGCACAATATGACAGTGATTTCCAACAAAAGTCTGTACATGAATCGTGAAGTTATATTACAGTTATTAATGTAATAGTAAAATAGTATATTTTCCAGTTACTTTTGCAAATGAAAAAAAAAAGTATTTGAAGAAAAATGGAAAAAAATTCTGATCCTTAACTTTTTTTTATGTTGGCAGGACAAATATATATTTATAAAAGAATAAAATAAAAAATAGCAACAATGGTCTCAATCAGGCCAGCAGTAACCAGAAGAAAAAAAATCAATATTGTTGAACCCCAATTATAGGACCAATACACATTACCTGTAGTAGTAATAATAATAAACATATGTAGCATCAGAGCAGCTGTTGAATGCACACATCAACACTTTCCATGTCTGCTTTACAGTGCAGGAGTAAATAGAAGCATAAAAAGACCAATCACAGTCCAGTACGTACGCACGCACGATAAATATGCTGAGTCTTATAATGTCAAAGCTGAACTTTCAGCATCATTACTCACATGATCCTTAAGAAATCAGTCTAATATGCTGATTTCTGACATTTTTTATTACTATCATGTTAAAAAAGTTGGGTTGCTTAATATTTTATATACAAATTGTAATACATTTTTTGCAGCATTTGTTAATTAATAGATACAAATCTTTAATTAATTTAAAGATTAATAAATAAAAAACATTAATATATAAATGTGTGTAATATATACATATATATTTGCAATAGAAATCTTTTGTAACATTGTCACTTAATACATCTGTCACAATCAATTTAAGGTATCTTTGCTGTACAGTATTAATTTATTTTAATTCATTTAAAATCTTACTGTGCCTAGACCTTTGAACTGATGTGTATGATGACTTAATTGACCATGTACTAAAAGCAATCATAGAGCAACAATGAAGAAAACCACAATGCTGTACATTTTACCAACATCCTCAAACTGAGTGGTTTTCTTCAGCAGCAGTGGGCACTTTGTGTGCGCGGTTCAGACTAAAATAACTACAGAAAATTGAAGCAAGGAAGAAAAAAAAAAATAGAATGCAAGTGAAATACTGATGTAGTGCTTTCTGATAATTAAACTACGGTACTCAGAAAACAGTCCTTCATTTTGTAAAGTGCTGGTTTCAGCAAGAGGTTTTACTTTAATTAAACTTCATTCTGAGCCAAGGTGACACATTTATAGTAATTCCTGCACCATCCACAGGGTGTCTCCTGAGCCAGATGATGGAGCGCTGTCTTGCTCACTTTTTTACTGACAGGAAATGACATTGCAAAAAGGAAGTTTGGTGACATAAATGTTGCCATGCAACCATCACAGGCACTTCAGCCAACAGGTGTGTGTGTGAAAGAGGAAGGGTGGCTGGATCAAGGTCAAATAATTATTACTTCTTGTTAACAATTCATCAATAAACAATAAAATAATATTAAAGATGATTGATAAACTGTGCATGTTAGCAAAAGTAAACGAGGCATAATAAAATAAAAAGAAAGGAATGAACAGAGAAAAACCATAATACTTCCATGACTATGTTAGATGATTCTCAATAAGAAGTTTTAGGAGTTGGACTTACGTTGCTGATTTGGTCTTGCGTTTTCTTGATTCTCTGCAACTCCGGTGTGTCGGCCACAACGCTGAAGCCCCTTCCTTTGTTTTTCTCAAATTCCTCCTTGTAGAGCACCTGCAACACAAACACACAGAAATTAATAGCGAATATTCAGGTTCACAGGTGTACTTCCCTCCCTTGTAGTATATCCGCATAAATGAAGATTAGTTGATGGGTAATCATAACAACAACATTTGGCATTTTCCACAATTCACAGGGTAAGACGACCTTAAGACATTTACTAAATTATGTCATTTTTCTTTTCAACAAATGGTATGTGAAGTAAATATCTAAATATTATTAGACATTTTATTTTCTATTAATTTTATTTTTGAGGCTGATAATAGATTCTGTGAATCTATTTGGGTCTAAATACAGCGTAAAACCCTGATTTGTGTGGTTTTGTAATAACCTAGCAATAAATTAAATAAATAAAAATAAAAAAATAAATAAAAACAATCATACAACAAAATGAAACAGGGTTGCATACGATCTCACACCTTAGGGGTCAATTTGGGAACAAATATTGTTCCGTAGCTACTGATAAACTGATATTTGCTGGTTTCTTTTTGTGTGACAATAATAGAGATAACAAAGATTCATGATTTATTATTTATTTACAAATGCAATCGATACAACAACCTCAGTAAAAACTGAAAAAGTAGAATGAGATGTAATAATGAGATGTAATAATGATTGTTGCTTGTATAAGTTTATCTGATCTAATAGTTCTTACTAGAAAAACATGGGATTTGTGCCTCTAATGTTTTAAAAACTCACAATCCACCAGAATTTGTGTTCCACATAAATCCCTCACCCTGTTTTTATGCACATTTTGAAGCATCACATCAGAAAAAAGTAATTTGCGAAAAAGTTTACACCCTCACTGGTTTTTGACTTGTGCGGAAAAGTGTTAATGCTACTAATGGGAGATGGAAACGCATTTTCCGAAAAAGTTCTGACAGCGAATATTAAACCCACGTGACTAACCGGCTGCTACTGCTGATGATGTTTTATTTACTGTTGGTAACTCGGTTACCGATACCACCGTCATCCGCTTGAACAACTTGAAGGAAAGGCAGCAAATTTATGTTTGTTTTTCTTTCTTTTTTTGCAAACTTTGAAGTTTAGCTTCACATATGGATGGAAACCCAGCTATAGTTCTTCCTCACACAAGAGCAGATGATTATGACATGACTTGTGCATTCTTTGAGTATTATGGTCCACTAACCAATCCCACAAAAACATACAGAAACCAGAAGGGGAGAGAAAGCAAATACTGGCACGGTGGCCTACCTGGCTCTGCATCTTGCTTTGCTGTTTCAGGCGCAGGTTCTCCGGAGTGTCTGCAACACTGGTGAATGACGTCTTCGGATAGTGTCTGAAACACATATAGAGACATTTGTTAACGTCACCATTTGATTTGCAAATTAACATCTCCATATTTCCCCTAGTTGAATGACAAATCAAAAGTATTTTTAATTATAATACTTCTAGCCTTAGATATAATATTATTCAAGTCACATTTACTGCTGCATAAACTACTTCTGCTAGTTCTGTTAGCTATGAATGCTACGCAAATTGGACACGTTTTTACAAGGATCCTGAATTAGTGGCTGTGAATGTAAATCTCCACATGGGCTTATCAATGATCTGTATGGGGAGGGTGAAGCTTCACAAGCGTAATTTGTTCCTTGTGTAAACAAGGCAGCTTATTTGCCTTATTTTCAAAGAACAACGCAACACAAAATTAGCATGACAGTGACAACCCCCAACCACAATCATCCAACGCAACACATAATTAAGTCCCAGAAATAACAGAACTTTACAACAGAGTACCCAAATTACAATCACAGCATTAACTGATATATTTGGTACTGCAGTTGTAAACAGAACTATTACACTAACCATATAATGTGCCACGACAGGATATAAACAGGATAGATTCAGTAAAGTGAATCGTACTTCACAACACAACAACCGAGCCAATCAAAGCGTAGTCTACTTCTGGTTACCACAGGACACCCTGTCTGCTTGGTAAACCTCCATATAGTACAGACATTGTGTTGCTGCAGGCAACCAACACATAATACACAACATGCTCTGTAAATCAGTGACTGAACTTGTCCTTGCTACGCAAAAGACTTCACAAAAATCATGTAGTGCCCAACAAAGTGTCAGTTATTTATTTATTTTCTGATACACCATTAAACTAAGAACTAACACAGGGCTCAATACCAAGGGCTACGGTCTTATTGATATAATATATAATTATTTAGATATACAGTAATACCTCGGTTTACGAGCGACTTGGTATACGAGAAAATCGGTGTACGAGCAAGGAGGGTCGAATCGGAGTACGAGCATTGTATCGGTGTACGAGAAAAAATTCCCTCACCCATGCGCAGTTCTGTGTGGAAAAAGTCCTAACGCTCAGCATCCTTGTGCGCATTTTTACATGAAATATCCTAATGACAGCCTCTCATAACACAGTCAGGAGGTTCCAACCCCTTTTATAACCCCTTAACTCATTCATTGGCTCTATCATTCACCACAGTGATATTTTTTATAAGTGATTTACAGAAGTTTTTACCTCATATTCTAAACATTAATTAATTGTGATCACTATTGTTCACGTAGTGAAATATACACGGTTTTAGCCAAATAATAAACAAAGTAATAGGGTTAGACAAACCATATTTTTATACAAACAACATATAAGCCTCTCCTACAAATGAGCACTGTTTTCATGTTCGTCGAACCTGCAGTTTCTCTGCAGTATCGGCAAAAGCGCAAGGAGTAAAATGTGACTTCTTACCCCGTGAGCGGGGCTCGTTTTAACGGACAGCGGGTTAGTTGTAACACCATGTTATCCAATGCAAGTTCATTCACGTATTTTTATTTGTTTAAAAAAGTTGTGTCTTGATGATCATAAGCATAACTTAGCTCCCCTAGTTCTCTCGCGGCTCCCGCGAATTCGTTCGTTCGAGGCTCCCGCGAATTCGTTTGTTCCAGGCTCCCGCGAATTCGTTCTCTCGCGGCTCCCGTGAATTTGCTCTTTCGCGGCTCCCATGTTCCACGACTTTAACTCTGGATTATCACTCCTTTGTTTTCTGCACTATTATAATAAATTCACTCATTTGCTTTCATCCTTGCTTTCCCCACTCCCCTCTCCTCCCTCCTCTCTCTCCTCCAAGCAGGCTGCTCAAACCTGACGTGCATTATAGTAAATTGTCAAGTATTTTTTGAGTTTAATTGTCAATTATTAATTAGTATTTATATGATATCTTAATGGTTACAATTTTAACTGCAATTAATAGGGTAAAACCAAACAAATATTTAAAATGGGCATTTGTGGTCATGTGGAACGAATTAATTGATTTTTAGTGCATTCTTATGGGGAAATTTGTTTTGGTGTACGAGCATTTCGGTTTACGAGCTCGCTCTTGGAACGAATTAAACTCGTAAACCGAGGTATTACTGTAATATTACTATATATTTTGAATTAGTAATTTTTTTACAAAAATTTTTGGCTAACGGTTAGTTCACTCAAATCACACAGACAGAGAGGAAAACAAACATGCACAGAATAAAAGGCACTCAAGCACCCAGGCTGAGTTGAGACGTGACCTTTCCACAATCAGAAGACAATAAGTGTCTTCAATCACAATGTGCTAACTTACTCTTCCTTTAAAAATGCTGTTAGCCACAAACCAAATAGCTATTCAAACTATTTTTTTTTTAAACCATGAATTAGAAACCCACTTTTCAAGTCCTGGATTATATTTGTTCTTTTTGAGCATCTTAATCCACTAAAATAGGGTTGTGAAGGTCAATTCACTGTGATTTTAAAGCTGTGACTGAATTTACTTCTGAATTAAGACATTTTTTGAGTGAAATGTCTTACTACAAAAGAAACAATGTTCAGCAAGACGTGATTTTAGCGAACAATTAGAAGGTAAAATAAATGTTCATTTTACAAATATGTATAATTAGACCCATAATACACAGAAAACACTCAGAGATACTTACGCATTACAGTATGGTCTCTTCTCAAAGCCTTTGTAGTTCTTCATATTTAGAGTCAATTTAATTATTAGATCTTTAGATTTAAATATATTGCTTTAATTTGTCATCTAATATTTATACTGTATTTTATTTAAGCTTCACTTTAATTAACAAACATTTGGATAGTTTTAGTTAAAAATACCAACATTGATAGGAAAAAATAAGCATTTGGTTGGGTGTGATGTAATAAACGCAGTTGTTGTAATTTCTGCGGTTTTAAATGATCTTCGTAACGTTGAGTGACATTACAGCTCTGTCAATTCAAGCAAAGACTCTATAAAAACCTAACTATTATGCCAAATTTGACCATTATTGCCAATTTTACTCCTGCCATGTTCTTATCTAAGTTTAATAAGTTGAGCATGACAAAAAATATGCACATTTTAATAAAAAGTAAAATAAAATAACGTCCAGGCAAATAAAAATCTGTACTTCTGACCCAACTGGATCAGCAGTAAAAAATATGTATTGTTGGAACCTGAGAAATAACAGCTAATTACCATTTTCGGGCAATTATATCAATCAGTATATTGGCATGCAGGCCAAAACAAAATTTTTTGGCTAACGGTTAGTTCACTCAAATCACACAGACAGAGAGGAAAACAAACATGCACAGAATAAAAGGCACTCAAGCACCCAGGCTGAGTTATACGTTTAAATCAGTTAACAGACAATCCCAACGTGATCCAATCAGATGCTTTTTTACTTCCGGTGGACCCGTCATTAGACCAGCACTCTGAGAAGTAAACAGGCCTTTAATCTGTTGGACGCAAGAGGACATTACTCCTCCATGCTCACTTACTCAGATTATCTTCAAAATAAGCACTGAGTAAACAGTGGAAGTAGGAGATCTAGACAGAGGGACAGACATAAATCATTTGCTAAATAAAGACTAAAATCCCCTGGTTTATTATGAACATGAGTATGTGAGTGTGAGAAATAAAAACCTTGACACACATCAGCACTCACAAAAGGGATGTATTTGGATGTTTTCTATTCATTCTGGCCATGTGAAAGCAGAATGCCAAGCATAATGGTCTGCGTTAAAACACTTCAAGTGTTAATGAACTTTATGAATGAGCCTCCTAAACCCAGGAATGCTATAACTGAGGTGTCTGACTTACAAAACTAGTCTATTAGCCATCAGAAGTGGATTCCAGAGAAGTGAACTCATTCATGTATGCATATGTATGGCTCATTGTTGTGAAATTATAGGAATTTCCCTCCACTTTCCTTCCACAATTGACTGAACAAGTCAGCTACTGTGCGTACAGACGTGACCTTTCCACAATCAGAAGACAATAAGTGTCTTCAATCACAATGTGCTAACTTACTCTTCCTTTAAAAATGCTGTTAGCCACAAACCAAATAGCTATACAAACTTTTTTTTTTTAAACCATGAATTAGAAACCCACTTTTCAAGTCCTGGATTATATTTGTTCTTTTTGAGCATCTTAATTCACTAAAATAGGGTTGTGAAGGTCAATTCACTGTGATTTTAAAGCTGTGACTGAATTTACTTCTGAATTAAGACATTTTTTAAGTGAAATGTCTTACTACAAAAGAAACAATGTTCGGCAAGACGTGATTTTAGCGAACAATTAGAAGGCCAAATAAATGTTCATTTTACGAATATGTGTAATTAGACCCATAATACACAGAAAACACTCAGAGATACTTACGCATTACAGTATGGTCTCTTCTCAAAGCCTTTGTAGTTCTTCATATTTAGAGTCATCTTACAGACTTCACAGCTAAAGCATCCTTTATGCCAGTACTGAAAGAGAGAAATGACAGATTAAAGCTTTAAACATGTGTTTGTATTAGGAGGTGTATGCAAAAGTAACAGGGAAATTGTTTGCAATGGCGTTGGGAAAGATAAAGGCAAATAAAAAGGGCAAATGAGATGATGTCCTTCAGATCCCTTAGTGTTGCTAATTCAGTCGCTACGGCCGTTACAAAGTCTATGCGGTTTGCTCTGAGGATTATATGGACAAAAACAATGGAGTGCTTGTTCTTGGAAAGCACTTGGAAAGAAATACAGGCTCAGGCACCACATGTGTTGTAAAAGAGGTTACATCCATTCGGCGTAAAGGCAAGGTTTTTTCTAGTGTGAATGCATCCATTTTAAACACTTACTGGCATGTCTTGAGTGAAGATATTTTAGATGAAACCCCCCGCCCCCCGCCTCAGAGCACAGTGGTTGTCAAGTAGTTACTAAGTGAGTTACATCACCATTTTCCCAGATTCTTGCAACATTAAGAAAAACAGAAACAAAGGTCCAGAACAAATGCTGGGAAACACACTGACGCTCCTGAAATACTGGCGTCCAGTGGCTACAGACCAAAGAATGCAGCTGTAATTCATACTAGCCATTGATTAGCAGCTTCCTTAGTTAATGTTAACCATGGGAGTGTTTCAGTGATAAAAGACCACTCACACACACACACACACACTCACACACAGAAAATGGACTGGGGCGACTGACCTGACCCACTACCCTACATTCCAGCTCTACAGCCAGTCAAGCATGCTAACTGCAATGCGTACAATCATGGTGTGTTTTTCTTTCTATATCAAACACTTTCTTGCCAGTCGGCTGGAATTGTCGTAGTTTGATGTGCATGAGCAAATAGTCATGCATCCTCTGCATTACCAGAGAGAGGAAGCTGCTTGCAAACACATCAGCAGCGGTTCTGTTCACATCCAAAAATACACACACACACAAAAAGACAGACTACTCTAAATGCCTTATATTGAATAATTAACAAAAGTAATCAAGCATGATGGGAAAACTGATAATAAAGTTTCTGAACCTGACAATTATTTATAACACATTTGATAAATGAACATGCCAGCAATGATTTGTAAAGGACAATCTTTTCATGACATTAAAAACATCAGCTTTGAAACCAATTCCTCAAGTTCAGTCATAAAACAATTTATTATTCAAAAGGTCAGTCAGACTTTTCCACGTTCCTGAAAGAAGTCTCTTTTGTCTCTCACAAGGTTGTATTTATTTATTCAAAAACACACACAAAACAGTTATTTCTTTCTAGTTTACGTCATTTTGAAATATGATTTATTCCTGTGATGTCGAAGCTGAATGTTCAGCATCGTTACTCCAGTCTTCAGTGTCACGTGATCCTTCATTCTGATAAGGTGAATTTGATGAAACCTTTCTTATTATTATCAATGTATCAAATATTTTTGAGGAAATCGTGATACATTTTAAAAAAAGGATTCTTTAATGAATAAAAAGTTTAAAAAAAACAAATAGAAATATTTTGTGACATTGTAAATGTGTCCTGAATTAAAGTATGAATCTCTTTTAAATAAAAAAAAGATCTTAACGACTCCAAACTACTTCATGGTGTTTATATAGTTGTTTTTGAAGCTTAATAGTCGCCACCTGCTATTGTACGGAAAAGGGCCGCCTGGACATTCTGCTTAACTTCTCTTTCTGGCGCTACCCACCAAAAAAGGCGAGTAAATATTCATTTCTGACCACTTCTCTCGGGTGTGGCTCTTCTGAGAAGTTCTTCAGTGACAGATGATGAACTGAAGCAGAATGACAAGCAATGGTTGGCCTCTCTTCAAGCTGAGAGAAGCATCAGCACGCCTCAAAGGAAAGACAGTGTGAAGCATCTTGTGAGAGGCCTTTCCTTCAGGCAATGAATAAGGAGCCAACTTGCGTACGTGTGTGGGGTCAGTGCTATTTTTTGACAACATTTGTGGGAGGTGTGCCATCAAACGCCTCCACTTCTACTCTTACGTCAGCTTCACGCACTTTACGTCTGTGTAGTTATTCCTCAAACAGACTCGTTCAAGGCCACGGAGACGGCGGGCGATCGATTAATGTGCTTTTACCGTCCATTACGCGCGTTATCACTTCGCCCCAGTTTCTCTCCCTCGCAAATACTTGCGCTGCACGGAAATAAAAGGCAGCGACCCCACCCTCTGGTGCATCCAAAGCTATTCAAAAACTCAAGATTTCACCACACACACAGGACGAGAGCGATAAGGATATGGGTTGAGAGGGGGGTGGGGTCAGCATATAAAACCTTTCACAAGCGTGTCGAGCAGCAACACTTCCTCTGGACGGTTGGTAAACATGTAGTACAAATGTGCACATCACGCAAATGACTCATGGTTCAGGAACGCGTGAAAAATTGGCCCCAAAAATCGCACGTTTATTAATACCTCGCAGGCCTCGTACAGACACAAGGGGAAGTTGCACATCTGCGAATCTGGCTAGGTAACACAAAACCCCGCGATAGGACACAACCCGACGCGCGCGTAAGCCAGCTGTTAGATTGTTGTTAAGAGACTGAAAACGCATCTTATTCACGCTAGGAAACGTGAGCATTAGATGTGACTTGGGCTGTTTTGGGTTTTTCGGATGCGTCCATGTCGCCCACAGGACAGACTGACACGTCATAAACAAACCTCCTCCTCGAGACCGAGGCCACGAACAGCCTGATGCCGTTTGTTTGAAAAATAACGACTTCCGCGCAGCATTTCCGTCGATATCACACGATATTCGCAGTGAGAAAACCAGTATATAATCGACAACTTGTAGCATGTTATGAAGTTATCACAATCAAGGCTTTGATTTGCCGTCTCCCTCGCTTAGACGTTTCCGCTCTGCTCACAATCTCTATAGCCACAACCTCGGAAATGACTGGTCTCTTTTAAGCCACATTACTGAATCTGAATTATACATATCAAGATCCAAATATACCCCTTTCTCGCGGTCAGGGGTGTAAGCTATGCTAAGCGTATGCTAAGTTTCGCGTAGCCTTACCTTGTCGAGACAATTCACTTTTTCCGTGGGATACACCACTCGGTTACATCTGCTACACAGCGGGTTCATTTCGGAGGAATAGTAGCGAAGGAATGAGATGAAGAAACGATCCGGAGAGCGCTGTTTTGTTGATAACGCGCGAGGTGTGGATCGCTAGCCGTTGATGAGTCCAGTTCGCACCGCTGGCTGTCAGCGAACGAATCAGACGCGGAAGGCGCGCTCACGGCACTGCCGCTGTGTCCTGCTGCGCGCTCCCGAGCAGAGAGATGAGCGGAAGACTTTCTCTCTCGAATACCTGCTCTGTGTCATTTGAGACGTGGAGAAAAGTCCTGGTTTTGAGTTAAAGGACTTACAAGCTTGTCGTGTCTTGTCAAATAAAACATTTTATTTAAAACCACATCACCCAATGCATCTTAATACAGAAACGCATATTGGGAGTGTATCTGCTCTCATGCTGCATTCAGTTTAACTATGGCGTTTTATAAGTGTTTTTAACTTTACATTTATGCACTTTTATTCAAAGAGAGTTACATTGCGTTCAAGATGCACATTGACATTATTTTCAGTTCTTGTAATAAATAAACAATTCATCAAATCCAAAACAGCTACAGTGTCTTTGCTGTGGGTTCATGTTTTCACACAACCTATTCACATTATATCCAAAACAGTTTAACAGACGCTTGTTTTAGTTTCGGGTCGGATGCACCAAAATACTTTAGTGATCTTAATACTGTATGTGTCGCCCTTTGTTTGAGCGGCATCTGGTGGCTAAATCCGCAACTATAGGTATTTCAGTAAAGCAGGCTTTTAACTCATCCGATTCTGCCATTGTAGCACTTTACTGCACTTTTATAAAGTGTATTTATTACACAAATAATATACGGTACTTTAAAGGAAAACTAAGTGTGAAATATTATATATATTTTCGACTAGCTAAATGCATATTATAGGTAATTTATATATATATATATAACTGTAACTGTTCAAGTTCATATTAAATGGAATTAATTTAATTTTTATGTTTTTTATTTACACCATTGACATCTTTATACGTACTTTCATAATTTCTTCTAGTGTCTTTCAATAATTTGCTAAAGTGTGCTGACAAGAAATTCATCTGAACTAAAATGTACTTTGATATCAGATAACAACACTGTCACTGTATGGCTTTAGGAAGTAAGCGCACAACGAAGAATTCAAGTTTTAATCATAAACTCGACAAAAAAAACAAACAGAAGAAACATAACTAGACAGAGAACGATCAAGAACAGACAGAGATTAAGGGAGAACTCAGGGTATAAATTACATGACAAACAAAGGGAATTAATGAACTAATTAACAAAGGGATTGACAGAACACAGGTGATGAGGATGAACTGAAAGAAACACGTGGGAGAACGTGATTTGAAAACAAACTCAAACTGTGACAAACACACTTAAGTTGAAACGAATATCAATGTTTGTGCTTTATATTAGTCAACATGTCAAAAATAAGGGTACTTATGTAAAGCACTATAAAATCATATTTATTTAAAATGTGTTTAAATAAAACTTAATTAGACATTATTACAAAGTGCGTTTTTAAAAAGCTAAGAAATATTGTCATTAAAGTGTAAGTGGCCTGTAATTTTAATTATATTAAATAATTACATAGATCATAATAGAGAGCACTTTTTGAAAACCATACTTTTAAGATGATAATAATACATTTATTTTATAAGATTTGAAGTGTACAAAAAGTACATTTTCAATACAATTAAGCACACTTCTTTTTGTCAACTTTTTATTTACATCTTTACTCCTTGAATTGTTCTGTGTTTATTGTTTTAGTGTTTATTTATTTATTTTATTTGCTTATAACCCACATAATGGTTCCCATGGACACAATGCCCCTTTTTGTCAAATGAACTCTTCTTGGGCAGCCTTTTTTTATTATCGATTTTGTGATGTAACATGTTTTATTTATTCCAAGATTTGTTGGCCAACGCTGATGTATAGAGTTGCATATGGCACAGCAAGGTTTATCATTGTATATTAAAATTCAGACTACTTTCTATCCTCAGTCACATTTAAACAAACAAGCAAAACAATTCTCAGATTATCACAGTTATGCATGGGTATTGCAACTGAAGGAGAGTACACAGTTATAAGCTCAGAACATGCACAACATAAACAGTCACACCTGCATTCACATACAGTATTTACATTATGGGCTGTACTCTTAGTAACCTGTGAAAAAGCCACCTGTAAGATGATGATATAAAGGGGGTATAGCTCAGTGGTAGAGCATTTGACTGCAGATCAAGAGGTCCCCGGTTCAAATCCGGGTGCCCCCTCTTTTAAATTTTTAATTTCTACAGACCACTTTAAAATAAGGGGAATTCCTTAGTTAATCAGTTTTCAGATAAAACTTGGTAATGACATATGTCAGTTATCTGAAACCTGCCATGAATATCATCTACCAATAACACAAAGACAGGGCCTTGTAACCAAACACACAGATTCATGACTAGAGAAAGCATTCTCTCTCTATTTCTCTATCTCTCTTTAGAGTTGACGTAAAAAGATATAAAACTCAAATAAACTATAGCTTGTTTAAGCCAACAATTACAATAGTAAGACAACAGTGGAAATATGCGAAGGGGTTGCACAGGAATGAACTAGGAAGCAACTACTTTGCAAAAGTAGTTGCTTTTGAGCTGTAGTTCAAACAGTAGAGTGTGGCACTTTCAATGTCAAAGGTCATCGGTTCAATTCCCAGGGAAAGCAAGAACTGATTAGAATGTCAATGTGTGTCTTGAAGTAATGTAAGTCGCTTTGGATAGAAGTGTCTGCCAAATGCATAAATGTAAAAGAAATAAGACTGAAGTACGTGTCAGGTATCAGTAAAGATGCACAAATAAATCTGATGAAAGTTTAATGAAATCTAAATGTCTTACTGAATTTGAATGCATGTAGTTACATATGTAGCCCCCAGGTGCCGCTCCAAACAAATGGTGAAACAGCCCAGTGAACAGTCTCATCAAGCATCACTGTGTAACATGGTCAGTGGTCATCCTTTAAAACTAATTATTAGCTATTGATGTAGCCATGACAGATATCACAATTCTGCAGTCACAAGGATTTTTGCCTATATTGGGAACAAGGCAAACTGCACTACTTTGGACTGTTTCCAACAGACTGTTTTTACTATCATTCATCTCTATTATTTATCTTTTTAAATATTGCACTGTCACTTGCATAATCACTTGTACTGGTCTGCGTTACTGTCTTGTGCTGTCTGTTTGCACTCTGTGCACTTTATGTATATATAGAAGTTTATGTTTACTTTTTACTTAATTCTTTTGTACTTATTCTGTGTACTGTTGTGTGTGTCACTGTCTTGTGCTGTCTGTTTGCACCTTGTGCACTTTATGTATATAGGTCTTTTTTTTGTTTATAGCACCTTGTTTCCTGGGAAACGTTGTTTCGTTTCACTATGTACTAGTATATGGCTGAAATGACAATAAACTCCACTTTGACTTTGACTTTGACTTTGACATTTTGAAATACATTACACGACTTTTAATTAATTTAGATTTTGTTTTTAATACACTTACTGACTTTTTACACGGTTACAACAACAAAAAAACGGGGGATTTATGCATCAATCATACACCAAATCAGTGGATCTAGAAAACTAGTAAGATGTAAGCAATAACCAAATACAAAGAAATATCTTAAGTTTAAGTTAATGCTTGTTTTGTCTTATTTAAATCACAAGATTTGTCATTTAAGTCATCTCTGGGTCCACCTTGGAAGTTTGTTGAGACCCCCTGGGCTCCAGGCCACTGGTTGAGAAACTCTGCACTACACGACTGAGAATCACACACTTCCACATTTCATGTTGTTTCAAACACAACTGTCTCATTTCTAGGAGACACATGACAAATTTGAAAAATATGTGTTCTAAAATACCCTCAAAGTATCAAGTATGTTTGACAACCTCCAACTGAATTCGTAGCCTGATGCTAACAAATCTAATTCTGTCAACTTCAACTGCACAAAATCTGCTGACTTGGTCTGACTTAGGCAACCAGCATCGACATTAAAACAAGTTTAGGTATCGTTCTTGTAGAATGTAATCACAGAGCAGTGGTTTCATGGAATCTGGTTTCCTCATGCTTACTGTCACGTATTGGATTACAGATTGAGAAAGCTGATTATAAATCACCAGTTCTCATTCTGATGGGTCTATCTCACAGTCTTACCTCACAGGTAGCTCTTTCAAGACGGTCTGGGGGTGTCCAAGCACAGCAGCTGGTCATAGGGGGTTCCTCAGGGATCAGTTCTAGGACCTCTCTCCAGAACAGATGATTCAGTGGTAGCTGTATAGATCTCAAACTGCCTGGCAGACATCTCGGCATGGAGGAAAGAACAAAGACAGGCCTAGCAAAGACAGGGATTCTTGTCTTCCCTGCCATTCTGACTGTACAGCACAATTTCACCCTCCAGCTAGGTGCATCAACAATAATCCAATCAAGTAATCTTTGATGACCAGCAATTAAACCTCAACAAACGATCCAGAATACAGAAGCAAGACAATGAGCCCAAGATAGCCATTGTCACTTCTCTGGTTATCTCTGTTCATTGGGTACCAGTTACAGCTTGCATCGAGTTCAAAACACTGATGCTTTCATATAGAACACGGCTCTGCAACCTCCTTCCTTTTCCCGCTCTTTGCGAGTCTACATCTCCTCCAGAAGCCTGAGTCAGTAAGTGAGTGACGCCTCGTGGTACCTTCACCGAGAGGCATAATATCACTTTCAAGAATGTATTCATTCACTGTTGCTTGCTGGTAGAATGATCTTCCCAACCCAATCCAAATCCGTAAAAAAAAAATGAAACAGAATAAAAATGATTTCTTATCCTGCTGGGGGAAAAATCTTCCCTTTACTATTTTTTATTTTCTCCCTGCTTGTACAACAATGTCTGAAACTTTTTATTACCTGCACTTCTCCTGTTTATTGCTTCTCTTTGATGAATCCCTTGTTTTATTCCGCATTTGTAAGTTGCTTTGGATAAAAGCTTCTACTAAAAAAATAATTGTAAGTGTAGAGTATTGATTAACTTGCTCATTCCAGCGCTATTCAGAATCACTCCTTCATGGTCTTTATCCCAAATCACATTTTAGGTAGTATATCTACCTAATATTATATATATACTATATATCTATTATATATATACTATATATCTACCTTTAATGTTGTTAGAGTCTTTTACAACATGTGTTACTCGTGGTCATTTTCATGGTCGCTCATCAAGATAAAACGCAACTTGACAAGCAATCATGACATCTACTTAGTAGATGATCCTAAAACAGTAGCTTTGATATTCACAACAACTGATTACAACACAAATACCCTGAAAGGTAAAGTGTTCTTCATAAAGCCTTGATATATACATGTTTTTATTTTTAATATTGATTTCCTCACTGTAGCAGGGCCTGAAAGCCCAATTAGAGCAATGCAACAGGCCAGACGTGGAACAACTCTTACAGTGGAGTGTAAGTAACTGTGAGTGTAAGTAACTTAAGAGTGACACGCTAATGAATTAAGAAAGAATTAAATGAATTAAAAGAGTTTATGTATGAAATCCCAAAATAATCTTGTTAAATGGCAAGATGTACACAAAACAAATACTCACACTGTCACACCTTTTAAATACACAAGGGTGTAGATAGATCATTGTATGGACAGGCTGGGAAAATCTCACCTGTCAGAGTCTAATAAGGGGGTATAGCTCAGTGGTAGAGCATTTGTCTGCAGATCAAGAGGTCTCCGGTTCAAATCCGGATGCCCCCTTCTTTTTAATTTTTTACATAATCAGACCACATGGTTAAATGACAAGCAACCAGTATGAAAACAAATATAATTAACTACAAATCTTTGCAATTACATAGGGCAATGTTAGGTGAATTTTCACCTATCAGCAACGTACGGATAAAGGGCCTGGTTCCCAAACACACACCCTAACTGACTACTGAGTAATTATTCCATTACACTGGACTCACTTAATGACTCAACAGGAGGAGAAAACATGGATAGATTATCATTAAATTTGCTACCTCAACAAGACTGTGTTGTTATCAAATGTAGGCACTCATTGATCCATAGACCAGTGGTTTTTAACCCATGTGCCGGGACCCACTGGGGGCCTCAACAAACTTCAAAAGGGGCCATAAGTACGCTAAGATACTTCACTGTCATTGTAATCACAAGTTCAATTTTTTTTAGAGTGGCAGCTCTGAAAACAAAAGAAACGTCTACCTATTAAATATAAACACACACTAAATTACATAAGAAACCCTTTAAACGCACATTATATAAAAAGTGTTGTAATGCATGTATTGAATGCGCCTTCGACATTTAAAAAAAACAAGCAGTTCTTAGTTCTCTTTAGTTACAGTAGAAAATAAAAGGGCTGTGGGGAAGTGAAAGGTCTAAGGTCAGCTCCAGCTTTGGCAAAGAAGCTGTGCTTTAACCTATTTGTCCTGGACTTAATGTCCCTGTACCTCTTCCCAGACGGTAAAGGGACAAACCTTCTGTATCCTGGATGGGTGGGGTCCATAATGATGCCACTGGCCTTTGTGTGTAACCAGCAAGCATACACAGTATCCAAACTCAAGAGCTTCATTGCCTATGTGCCTAGCTGTGTGGGTAATCTGGCCTGCTTCATTTTTATATGAAGAATAGCCTTTGTTGTGCTTTCTTCACCAGATGAGAAGTATTAATAGACCAAGAGCGGTCTTTTGATAGGTAGACTCCAAGGAACTTGATGTTGCTATATCTTTCCTGTAGCTCAAACAGTAGAATGTGGTGTTTACAACGCCAAGGTCATGGATTCAATTCCCAGGGAAAGCAAGAACTGATTAGAATGTCAATGTGTTCCTTGAATGCAAAGTAAGTCTCTTGGTAGAAAAGCGTCTGCCAAATGCATACATGTAAATGTCATTTACACTTTCCATTAACAAACAAGGGTGGTTGGGTGGTCTTTCTAGACCTCCTGAAGTCTACAACGATCTCTTTTGTTTTGGGGTGTTTCAAATTGGATCCAATTGGTTGAGATCCACTGCCATAGACACAACCACTTTTGAATGCCTTTTTTAGGTGCCCTACATGTACTTCTGTTGCAACAAACACAAGCGTAGTTTACTCAGGCCTATAAGCTGAAGAAGAGTTTTTACCTTAATATTAACACCAGCTTTAGTTTATTTCTTTGTAGAATATTAAAAGGAAAGGACAGATTAAATGTATTTATTTCTTGATTTACACCAGCATTATTTCAGGGTGTAAACTGCCGTGTAAAATTAAACGCAGGCCAAATTTTGATACAGAATTGTTTCATAGGACTAGCCAAAGAGCAAAAACAATGATTTACACAGAAATAAAATTATTTATACAGACTTTCCACAAATGAGAAAGTCTATTATTCTCCTAAATGAAGATTTACAAAGTATAGCACATCACCTACACGTTTGTGAGGTGTAAAAATCGTGTTACTCAGAAACCTAGATTAAAATGAAATGAAGTAAATGTAGTGTTGGAGACCGATTCGATCCAATTATGTTTACCTTAATGCATTAGCAAAAGTAGAATGCACTCATGCATGTCCAATAGATGTTCGGGTCTTTGGTGCGTTTCACGTCTTTAAGTAACAGAACAAACGCATTAGCATACAGTTCTACATAACGAGGGACAGATTATCATCTGAATGACCAATGCAAATTGAGCTATAGTCACCTTGTTTGATCTAATAATGATCCATTGACTTTTGTTTTACATTTTGCCTCCAGGCTAAATACATTTCTCAAAAGACAAAGGCATGTTTTTAGTAGATTTTTATTTGTACAAAAACTTTTTGTACAAAATTATATAAGAAAACATACTATGAATATCCACTCTACTCTCAGAATAAAATACTCGAACATCATGTTCCATTCTGCATGCACACATCTGTACAACATAAACAAATCAATTCCTTTTAAATACTTCAAGTAATGCTTGTTTAAAAGCTTAGTGGCTCGTCACAGATCAGTACGGGCATGTGAACCGTCAGCCCTCCCCCCCCTTCTCTGATGGCTGTCTGTAGACAATTACTCCACGTGAGAAGCGGAGCCGTCAGTAATGTTCTGGAAAGTCTGTAATGTAAACATGTGGACCTCTAGAACGGAGTCACATAATGTACAAACACAAACGTGTATACACACATACACATTCTCTCACAAATCGCAGAGAGTCTCCTGGCTCATTCTGGTTTCCAGAGTAGGCGGATGAGGTGTGTTCCTCCAGGCTTCAGCATTGTTTCAGCATTACTCCGAGTTCACCGAGAGGCACTGAGAGCTGGATAAAAGTCAAAGAAGGCCTAATCTCTCTTTCAACAGTTCCAGAGGTTTAAGAAGCACCGCTGCTGGACTAATTCGCCACAACACGGGAGCGCATCCAGTCTAGACTGGCTGGTAAACTGTAGGGGGAAGAGAAGAGGTGGTTACACATTATATAAACTGGCTTTCACACAGACATGGAAACATCTTAACCCTATATTATATAATATTACTATATATACACTAATACATAGTGTTTTTAAAAAAAGTAAAAAGCCTTTAAGGATAATTCTAAAACAGTCCACCATGTCTTTTTGCGGATAAATCAAAATTTCAAAAGATCTCATAAATTTACATTACAAGCGCTATCAGAATTCTTCTTACTTGTTTGTCATATAAATATTAGCAACTGCACCAAATTAAAGCCATATGTATCAAATACTTTCTTACAGCTTCAATAACTTGATTTAAACAAATAAACAAAACAACTCATTACTATTTAATATGTGAGGCGTAACAGGGTTAAACAAGCACAGTGGTAAACACACGCACTCCAATAAAACACACATACCCTTCTCCAGTGAGTGCGCAGCAGGCCTGGACATGCCAGGAACGAGCAGTGAGCGAGCTGAGGGTCAGACACTGCGAGATCTCTGCAGCAGACATACTGTTCTTCATGTCCTGCTTATTTGCCAAAACCAGCACAGATGCGTTCTGTAGATCCTGTGTGGAGGTTCCAGGAGAAGTAGGAATTAAATTAAAACATTAACAAGAAAAAAATACATGTTAAAAACACTTAAGACTAGGGTTGATCTTAGGCTGGTCTTACACAACTCTAAAAAACAGATTCAATCATTTGTTTACAAACGTAAAATGTACATGGAAATCCCTAGATACTTTCTACTACATTTAAATTCTTCAAACACATTAAATTTTTTTACATTCTTCCTTTTGTCCATTAAGTGAAAAACATACTTTATATGCATAACTTTGACAATTATTTTTATACTGTATTTAACTTAATGCGTGAAATATTTATCATCAAATAGGCAACTACTGTTTGGTCAAAATTATGATTTCACTGATTGGAAACAAGGCCATTTTAAATAGAGATATTATATTGTGTTATTACAGATAACTAAAACTACTTTTTTTGTTAATTTAATAATGCAGACACAAAATAAAATATTAGATTAAAAACAAGCTAATTAAAAATTACAAGTACTAAAGTTACTAACAGGACATACATTTAAAAAAATTAATTAAACCTAAATAGTAATATTTAAAATAATAAAAACAACAAAACCACATTTTTTTAAATAAAAAAACAATACTGTTTTGAACATTTAAAACTAATTATAAATTAATAAAATATAATGATAAATAAATACAAATAGATTTTAAAACCAGACCTTGATACTACATGTGCAAAGCACATGCAAAACCACAAAATATTTATAACAACATGTGCAGCTGAATACAGACTAACCTCGTGTGCGAGCATGCGATGAAGTTCTTCTTTAGTTACGGTCAGGCGTTCCCGATCAGTGCTATCAACAACCAGGATGACAATCTGTTACATATAGAGAGGAAGATTATACATTTTGAAAAGACAAATTGACAATAATATTCTGTATCTGTCTCTCAGCATTTAGGAGTTTGACATAACTCCCGTCACACAAGCAAAGCATACAGGTTAAAGATAGATACACACCTCTGTGTTACAGTAATACGAATTCCAGGTCGCTCGGAGACTCTCCTGGCCGCCAATGTCCCAGACGAGGAACCGTGTTTTCTTTATTGCGATCTCCTCTACGTTGCTGCCAATTGTGGGAGACGTCTGCACGGCTTCTTTAGTTAAACTGGAAAGAACAGGGCAAAGAAGGTTCAAAAGCTGCATGGAAACATGTAGCAAGTCGAAATGTCACGGTACAGTGGCAGCACGAAGCCATCAGCTTCTTCTGCTAATACTTTCAAAAAGAAAAACACTTACAACTGGTAGAGGATGGTGGTTTTCCCAGCATTGTCCAAACCGACAATAATTACTTTGTGTTCTAAAAAGAAGGGGAGGATGTGACAAAAACACAGAGACATTTTAATCAGACTTTGTTTGTTCTTTTCTGTATGATAATCTCATCTGATAACATCAACCTTAAAATCCACGCAATGCACTACTGAGAACTCTGTGTTCGGTGAACTGTGTGTGCTTGAGTTAAACAAAGTTTGGAAAGTTTGTGTAAATTGGTGTAGAATAACCAAGTAAGCAGAATTGATATGATCTTTGAACCACACTGGCATGTACAATCTTATCTGTCATGTATGCAGCTGGAACAGAACTTGTAGAAACATGCATTTCTCAATGATAAGTTATTAGTGTCACTTAAAAACCCAGGTAATCTTGTTTCACACTTCAAAACAACTCATTACAAAACTCATGGTTTAGTAATTCGGCTTCGATAATACTATTTGTTACAACAGCTGGTGAAAGTTTCAGATAATAAACAATGCTAATGACTGTTTAAAGGATATTCATGATTATGAAAGTTTTTTTTCTGTTCTTTACACATCACAATCTCGTAAATCGTAACCAGGGATTAGATGTGCTGACCATATTACAAAAATGCACACTTGAAACATTGATTAAATCACAGTTAAAACCGGCCTTTAGTCATAGTTTGAAAACTATGAAGAGCTTAAAGTATCTCAGAAACCAGGACTCAATCTTACCCGGTACATTAGACTTTTATTTATGTTACAGAAAAAGTGCAAAGCTATTTTAATTACATTTATAACAACAATGCCATACTTAACTTGCAAAAATAAACACAAAATACTACAATAAAAAAATTGTAATCAGCATTTTTTTATTGTTAATTCGCTTACCTCTATCTCCGAAAACAGTCATCAGTTTGGCGAACAGAAGCCCCATTTCCGAAGACACTGAATGTAAAAGGCCGGGTTTGTTCGCCGATCACACCGGGGTTTCTGAATTCACCGAGCGCTAAAGTGAATTTGATCGTCTGGCTCCGTTGACTCTCTATATGCTGTAAATACTTTTACGGTTATGTTAAATCAACCGAGCGGCGGTATGCTCGTTCTTGTTGTTGTTTCTCTGTATCGTCACAGTAAATATCTAAGCTACGGTCGAAACATTAAGAGGTTGTTTCCTTAAGTGTCTGTTGACCGGTGGGTGTCTGTCTAATTACCCCTCTGCACTGATACATAACGTCGGGGAGGAATACAAATTTTCGTCGTGTTTTTCGTGGGCGTCTGCATATTTAAACGACGAGTGATGACGCAGAGGCGCGTCACGCGTTTCAGGGGTAGTCGAAACGGCGATCCTGATTGGACGCCCACGGGGATGACGCATATTTCCGTGCGATTAGTTTCATCCGTGTGTGGAACGGGCGTTGCGTTCCTCGACGGACTGAGGTTGTAATTTTGAGCGTCGGGGGAATTTGAGAGGAAGTTAAAAGAAACTAATCAGAAAGTAAAAGAGAGCTCATGGAATTCCCTGGAGACTCGGTGAATGAACCACATAACAAACTATTTTCTCTTTAGTCATGTGAAATTCTTACATGTTGACATAAGCCTATATAGCTGACTCAAATCAATAACCTTACATGACATGTTTTTTGATCTTTCTGATCTCAGTGACCACCTAGATCAACCCATACACAACAAAAAATCAATCAAAATAGTATTATAGACTTAAGTACATTTATGCATTTGGCAGATGCTTTTGTCCAAAGCGACTTAGATTGCATTCAAGATACACATTAACATTCTAATCAGTTTTTACTTTCCCTGGGAATCGACCCCATGACCTTTGGCGTGGCAAGCGCCACTCTCTACTGTTTGAGCTACAGGAAAGCCATGTATCCATAAGTATATGGATTAAACGTTCTAACAAAAAAACAAATCTCATGCATAGCCACCAGATTATATCAGGTGTTGGAACCACATCCTTTCCATTCTTGTAATGTCATGAAAGTCATTCTGTTCCTCATGAACTGAAAGTTTCCTGTTGTCAATGTCCTTCTAAGAATGTCATGTGCTGAATCAGGTTTCTCTCACACCCACCCACCTGTGGACTTGTGTTTTTGTCAGCATGAGTCTATGTTTTATACACTTTGAGTAGGCTACTTATTAAATGTCATGATGTGTGGAATAATGAGACACAAGGTGAGAACATCTGCTACAGGAAGAACAGAAGCATATCATGTGCAGAGCGTGTGCACATCACCGCACAAATGCGGAAGTGTGGTTAAGCGTCATCTGCGCATCTGGCCTAGAATGGTGTAACTTCGTTTTTGATGTGTGGTGTTTATGTACCCACCTGTGAACAGAAACGGTTCTTGGTTCAGGTCAAGACGTTCGTGTTACAAAAGACAAAAAGAATGAAGGAAATAGTTCTCATGCCAAATTACAACGTCCAATCATATTTAGCACATCATTAATGCAAAGTAAATCATATTTTAACTTGTATGGCCTAGTTTGTGATGCTCTTTATTAAGAGGAGTTGATCAGACGTTTTACATAACTGCATTTCCCTCGTGAGAATTCAGGGGTTTGACTGTAAACCAGGATTGCCCCCATAAACGAGGTGATGGCTATCTTTTATTTCTTCCTCACACCCCATTGTCTTGAATCCTGCATTGTTTCCTCGCTTCTTCCTTTTTTGGGTTCTTCCTGACCCCCCACCACCAGATATTCTTTCTCATCCTCTCCCACCCCCATCACACCCTTTCCTCTTATCTCTCTATTTATCACTTCTCCTCATGTTTCCCACAAGTCTCTTGTGGATTCACACTAGCGATTCTCAACCTTTTTGACTCAATGGCTCCTCGTTGCCAAGACATTTCCAGCATTTTTGCTGTATTTTGAATATTATATTGAATAAATTATCATGGTTAATGGCTTAATTAACAAGTATATTCAATATATTTTAGTTAATTTAACACATTATTTGTAATATATTTGATATTTAATTTATATTTAATATAATAATTTTTAATACATTTCATATACTAAATTAATTTATTTCAGAAAAATATAATATTTTATATTCTAAAATTGAATGTTCTTTAATAAAAACAATATTTATTGAGTGAAAATAAAAATAAGTTTGATTTCAGTTTATGATTTAATCTAGCTTTTTTAGCATTTCAATTTGGTTATTTTAATACATGAATAATAATCTATTAATTGAAACACAAACCGCCCTATGGCTCTCTTGGATGTTGAATACCACTGATCTAGACCTTTGTAGGCTCCTAATTGACATGAAATTAGCAACGGCACAGAAAAGAGTTGATCCAGATTAAAACTTTTAATTAAAATATGAATTTATCCACAGATTAAAAACAAAAAGTAAAATGGAGCTACAATCAGGCACCAAAGAATACGTCTGTTTTCCTTATATTTTGAAACAATTGCGATAATGCAACAATAACATTATTTAGTAAGCAATCTACTTGTATATTTTGCGAATTTCATCATGATGATCTTTTAAAACATAGTTGAGGGTAAAAAGAGGTTCATAGACATTCACCAATGCTCTGGTTACATAAAATAGTAAAGACTCCAGATTTTCTCCCATTTCGTACACACATACAGTCCTGACTTAGAAACTGGCCACAGAGATAACAACACAAAAAGCAGTAGCATTAGCATGAGTTTGGCAGTAGGATGTGTGTATCTGTGTGTGTCAGCGTTGAGTTTGTAAGAGTAACTGTGTTCCTATGCAGCTTGTCAGACTCTGAAGGGATTCCTTAAACTGTCATGCAATAAAAACGGTTTAATCTTAAAACGACTAGCAGTGCAATCATGTCGCTATGGAAACAAGGTAAAACGGTAGTGTTGACCACTACCGCACATGGCAACAATAACAACTGTATATGTTTTGCACTGAGTTAAGACAACCCACCATGTTTAAAGTGGGAGTGGCCTGACGAAAGATTACGGCACTTGTGATTGGTTGACCTGTGAGACTGACATGTGAATAAGGCAGTACAAGTTTCCAGTGGCAGTGATACACAAGTGGCACAAATGCTAAAAGCCCTTGAGCAGGCACAGAACACGAGACAGAGCCGGTTATAATCATTACAAAGCGATTTGCGTTAGTGCTCTCAAATGTTTTGGGCTTTTAGTTCGAAAATGTGTCTCTTAGACCCTCTTAGTTATCTTATTTATATTTGCATATTATCTTTTTATAAATGCTAGCTGATCTGGATTAACGCCTTGATGCACAAGTTAGCCCCGTTAAACGATAACGTGTGAGCACCACAGCACCCCTTCTGGATTGGAGGAGTACGCAGCAGCGGTGGAGCTCTGTGAAAGTTTTAGCAGGCTAAAGACTAGACAAACCTTTTGAGACTCAATAAATAAAATAAATAGAATCAAATATGACACAAAAACACGCTCTGCAGTAGTGTAGTCTGGGAAATCGCTCCCAAGACTTTCGTGTATCAGAAAGACCCTGTTTAAGACTACAGAGAATGCACCCACGCACATACGCCCTCCGACCAACCGCATACGAACAAACGCATACATACTTTTGCAAGATTTTGGTTACACATTGTGAATCGTGTTTAATGCTCAGCAAGAAAAGTTACGAACCTCATTATGATTAGGGGTCATGCAGTACTATACAAAAGTAAAAGAGAAAGAAGAAAAGGTTCTTCTAGTTATCCTCCTCAAAAACAGGTTGAAACTAAATATGTAATGACCAAGAGCTTTGTTAGCGCAATGCGAATGTCATGAGTGTTAGCTGTACAGCGTTTGTCAATGATTGTGTGTTTCTCTGGGTTGTAAACAGATCCAACTATAAAGATTCTACTTAGTGTCGTTCTAATCAACTCCTCTCGGGTAAACCTGCTCTAGCGAATGTACACATCTCTGCTCCACTCCTCCTGGCTATGGTTACGACCCGTTGTAGCGCCGCCACCTTCTGCGTCCTGACAATAGCGCTCCCTCAGCTTGCCTCGCCCACGCTGGTGCTGATTGGCTGGCGGTGCGACCATGTTGAGGTTCTCCTGGTCAGGCTCCGCCCCTTCGTCCTCCCAGGAGGCCTGGCGAGGAGCGTGGTGGGCAGGGTTTAGACGGTATGAGCGACACGGGTCCGGCTCCTCGTACGGATCGGTCTCCATGTCGTCAGTGTAAGCAGAATCGCGGCTGCCCTGGGTCTCGGAATCAAACGTGTCCTGCCGCGACAGACCTCGTCCACCTGTTTGCAACTGGCTGCGTGAAGAGCGCAGCGGCTGCTTCCCACCCAGGTCACTCTGGTAGTCTTGGAGACTGCCGCGTTCAGGGCCTTCCCTCTTCTGTTCTCCATGCACCAGGAATGGCCCCTGCAGCAAGCCACAACCACGAAATGCACCACAACAGGCCAAGGCACATGCAGACACACACACACACACAAAAAACAGAGCAAGCGGCATGTTAATACAAAGGTTAGAGGTCAGCTTTTTACTTCAAAAGTTAAAATAAGATATTTCAACACATTCCAGGCAATAACGTCCATACACAAACCCACACCATGCACAATATAAAAAAAACCCTAAGCTAACTAAACATTAGCACCCTCTAGCGGCCATATTAAAACCATCATACAATGAATACATTATTGGGCTTAAACAAGAGCAGTCATTTTTAAGTTAAATCAATGCAATCTGAAAAAATATATACAGAAATATTGACCAAATTGTATTTGTTAATATTTAAGCTATCATAAGTTTTTTTAATAATATATAGATAGGAGAACATTGACATAAATTATCAAATTAATTACCAAGATTTATCTTTTATTATATACAGTAGGATTTTCTTTTCTTTCTATATTCAAAGGATTATAAATATAGTATGCATTATATCCAATTCATATAAATTATCAAATGAAGCTATTTCAGTATTTAAATATATTGGAGGTGCCCTGTGAATAAATTAGCTGCGTAACTTTGGTCTCCTAGACAACTGTGTAAGGGTAAAGATTCAGCAGATGGATGCTCATTTCTTCTTGTTCAGATTGCAGTGAGATAGTTTGAAAGCGCACACACTGACACACGGGCATTGATCCATCCTCTGTCTCACTCCCTCGCTCATTCACTCGCTCAATGTCTCTCACTTCTGCACGCAGACACGCACTTTCATTTAACTTGGGTAAACAACACTGCCGTCAATGCATGTATGCAAGCTCCAGTTAGAATTTCGGCTGTGTTAATAGGATAATGGATATGAGTGTTGTTTTTTTAGGGCTGGTGCCATGGCAACCTGGAAGAGGGTGGCGATCTGAACTATGTCTCCCAGACGACAAGAGGCCATTGGAAAGTCTAGCAGGCAAATCAAACAAGGGGAGGGATGAAGTGTTTGTGTTCGTGTGAACTGTGGCACATGGTGGACTATGAGACGTTTTGTTTGAGTGTGTGTGTGTGTGTGTTGTATTATTTATGACACTGAGAGACCAGTCAAAGGAGAGGAGCAGAGACAGACAACAGAATTACAGTTGGGCATTTCTATCACTTGAGCAGCCGTCGTTACTTTTCAGTGATTGGGAGACGGGTTCTGGACCCTTCGATATCCCATTGCAAGCCCAGCCCGTCTTTAGAGGGCATGTTCCTCTTCTTGTTGCCCTTGCCCCGTAGCAGGGGAGCCATCGAGGAGCTCCATGTTGCGACGCAAAGAAGTGAGCACCTGTACCTGCAGGTTGGAGACGGGTTCGGGCGAGGCCGCTAGGGCAGCTGTGGCCATGGTGCGATTGAGCAGAGGGTTGGGTGGGTTGCTGCTCGGAGGGTGTGTAGCCTTCCAGTAGGCCTCCAGATATTCAGCCAGGTGTTCACATGCATCCTCCAGCTGATTCTCATCTAATATTATGTCAAAAAGCTCCTGAAAGAGATGATTCAAAGGAAAACAGTGAGCATAGCAAATGTAACAGTTTACATGTTGGAGACAATTACATGAGTTTTCTCTGTTCTCTGTTCTATACCTATGCTATCTTTGTATGTATGACTAGATAAGACCGAATCTGTGAGCACATAAATTAAAAAATCCTGAATGCTTCTAAGAAACAAAGATTGAAGGAAAATGGAAAAGGAGGAGGAAATACAGCTTAGGTATTAAATGTGCAGAAGAGTGAGCAAAAAGCTCAGCACGACTTTCTGACTGCATTAAAACTAAAAAGTGTATATTTATGTACCTAAAAGTGTACATAAAATGTAAATCAATAGAAATCAAAAGTTATATTCTCACAGGAGGACACTGTGCAAGTTTATCAGCTGCCACCATTTGGACGTTGAGATGTTTGGCCTGAGATTTACCCCTGGACTTTATCAGCCTCTGCAACACCTGATAAAGAGAGGGGAAACAGAAGAGCAAATATACATCCGATAAACAAGTTCCAATACATTGTGATGAACACAAACAGTGTCGGTCAATAAGATTTAAAAAAAAGAAATTCATACTTTTATTCAGAAAGGATGCTTTAAATTGATACAGCCGACAGCAAACATTGTTATAATTTAATAAAATAACAAAATAAAAGGTCATGTGACACTGAAGACTGCAACGTCAGCTTTGCCATCACTGGAATACATTTCATTTTATAATATATCAAATTGATCAAATAAATAAATTAAACCTTCAGTCAAATTAGACTTTTTTAAAATAAATTGTACTGACCCCAAACCTTTGAATGGTAGTGTGCATACTGTAAGCTAATATTGACCTTTGGAGAGGCGATCTTGATGTAGACTATGATAGGTGCCAATGACGTCTTGGCCAACTGAGATGGATGATTGATTGTATCAGCATCCAGGGCCACTAACTGGAGCGTCCGAGCCAGCTCAAAGATTCTCTCGATTTCACTCTGAACCTCAGCTGCCAGATGAAAAAAAAAATGAAAAAAAGAAGAAGAATATGGCATAATTTGTGTATTCACAAACAAATAACTAATATATATAAAATACAATATATATATATACACACACACACACTTTTTTGCAGTGTATATCAGAGAATCCTGAAAGCACACACAAACAAACCTCAAATTTGAATAAACAGTGAATTTCAGGAAGACTTACCTCACTATTTCATGCTTCAAACCCGTTAGTACATATCATGCCCATTGGTTATTGTGGTCTGCTCGAATATATGCAGGCGTGATCATGTGTATGTGCTAATTTAGTTCCATTTAACTAAGTAAATGGAACTCTGAACAGTATGATAGGGAATTCTTGAATAGCGGTTGCATACTATGTGCAGATTTCTGCATTGATCCATGGCCCAAAAGCTGCAGTTATCTGTAGATCAGTATGTGTGTTTGCGTATGGATGTGTTGGTGTGAAGTGTTATATGTGAAGTGGCATTACACTTTTTATGGTGAGTCAGAATCAATGCATTCAGTCAATTTTTCAGTGTAAAAAAAAAAAAAATTTCAGCAAGCGATCATACTTTACAGTCACGTTACCATTTAAAAAAATAGTTGTGCTATTTAAGGAGCAACATCCGTCAAACTAACATATTTTATAATAATTAAAACAGAGCACTGTTTTTTTGGCACAAAACAATTAGGATCTCAATCTCAATGTTTAACTGGCCCCTAAGTGTGTACACCACAAGAAGAACAGCTGGACCCCTCAGACTACAACATAATCTGAACAGAAGGCCCCTCTTCACACAAAGTGCATGCGGAATGAAAATATACTGCTCTGGTCAACTGTTACCCAGAATTTACCAAATTTACATATACACTGCCAATGTTTTTGAAAGTCTCTTATGCTCTTTAGGCTGCATTTGACATTCAGCAATGTTGTGAAATATTATTAAAATGTAAAATAACTGTTGTCTATTTTAATTAATTTTAAAATAGAATTTACACCTGTGGTTTCAAAGCTGAATTTTCAGCTCATTCCTCCATATTTTTTCCAGACTTGTGTGTGTGTGTGTCTATATATACACACACTCACCTAACAGATTATTAGGAACACCATACTAATACTGTATTTGACCCCCTTTCGCCTTCAGAACTGCCTTAATTCTACATGGTATTGATTCAACAAGGTGCTGAAAGCCTTTTTTAGAAATGTTGGCCCATATTGATACGATAGCATTTTGCAGTTGATTTGTGGGATGCACATCCAGGGCACAAAGCTGTTCGACCACATCCCAAAGATGCTCTATTGCAGCGGACCGGTAAACGTGTGATAATTTTACCGCATACCGGTGACCACGCGAGATTGTTGACGGGGGGGGGGGGTGTGCGCGAGATTGTTGACGGGGGGGGTGGTGCATGTGATATTGTTGACGGGGGAAACACCTCCTCACCGCCAAAGCTGCAGCGCCACAGCCGCTTGGAGTCACTCACGGACTGGTCCACGAATTCGATCCGCGGCCCGGTACCATTTGATCCACGGACCGTTCTGCGAAATCGCTCCGCGGCCCGGTACCATTTCGGTACTGGGCCGCGGACCAGGGGTTGGGGACCACTGCTCTATTGGATTGAGATCTGGTGACTGCGGGGGCCATTTTAGTGCAGTGAAATCATTGTCATGTTCAAGAAACCAATTTGAAATGATTCGAGCTTTGTGACATGGTGCATGTAGCCATCAGAAGATGGGTACATGGTGGTCATAAAGGGATGGACAAGGTCAGAAACAAGGCTCAGGAAGGCCGTGGCATTTAAACTATGCTCAATTAGCACTAAGGGGCCTAAAGTGTGCCAAGAAAACGTCCCCACACCATTACACCACTACCACCAGCCTGCACAATGGTAACAAGTCATGATGGATCCATGTTCTCATTCTGTTTATGGCAAATTCTGACTCTACCATCTGAATGTCTCAACAGAAATCGAGACTCATCAGACCAGGCATCATTTTTTCAGTCTTCAACTGTCGGATTTTAGCGAGCTTGTGCAAATTGTAGCCTCTTTTTCCTATTTGTAGTGGAGATGAGTGGTACCCGGTGGGGTCTTCTGCTGTTGTAGCCCATCTGCCTCAAGGTTGTGGGTGTTGTGGCTTCACAAATGCTTTGCTGCATACCGCAGGTGTAATGAGTGGTTATTTCAGTCAAAGTTGCTCTTTGAATCAGCTTGAATCAGTCGGCCCATTCTCCTCTGACCTCTAGCATCAACAAGGCATTTTCGTCCCCAGGACTGCCGCATACTGGATGTTTTTCCTTTTTCACACCATTCTTTGTAAACCCTTGAAATGGTTTTGTGTGAAAATTCCAGTAACTGAGCAGATTGTGAAATACTCACACCGACCCGTCTGGCACCAACAACCATGCCACGCTCAAAATTGCTTAAAATAACCTCTCTTTTCCATTCTGACATTCAGTTTGGATGACCAGGACCACACCACTAAATGCATTGAAGCAACTGCCATGTGATTGGTTGATTAGATAGTTGCATTAATGAGAAATTGAACAGGTGCTCCTAATAATCCTTTAGGTGAGTATATATATATATATATATATATATATATATATATATATATATATATATATATATATATATATATATATATATATATATATATATATATATATATATATATATATATATATATATAATTACTATAGTTATAAATAAAAAGTTAAAATATTTATTTTTTGTAACAATTGTATAAACTGTCACGTTTGATCTATTTAAAGCTTCATCACAGAATGAAAGTATTTATATACATGTATGGATTTAGTCAGTAGTCAGTAGTACGGTTGCTGTTAGTTAATAATGCCACAACTGTGCCGACAAGTTAAGACTGTTCACACCAAACTCAAGGTAGAGGGTTAAGTAAAAGGACAGATGGATGTAGAATTAGATAGATGGATTTAGAGTTAGATAAGTGGATGGAGAGATGAATGAAGGGGAAAAGGGTGGGATGATTGGATACGTACCCAGTACGTCTGAGGTGAAGAGAAAGAGAGAGTGAAGAAATGTGTAGTGGGAAGGTGTGGTGAAAAAAAGAACAGGATGAAAAAGAGAAAAAAGCCAGATCAGACATGACATAACAGACCAAGAGGAGGAAACACTAAGAAAAATACTGAGGAAACAGAGAGAATGTGTACTAGAGTACACTAGTGAAAAAAAACTGACAGGGACTCTCTAAAAGTAGTCTAAATGTATATATTCTCACATAGAGCACATACTTACCAAAAAACAAGCAAACAAATAAAAACTTTATCTCTTTGTCTAATATATTTATTTTCATATTGAAAAGACTTAAATATTGTGAGTGACTTTCCTCTTTTCTCTACACCAGCTATAATACCAGAATGAATGGATTTCATTTAATTTGCTCTTAATGTGAATAGCTTTGCATTTTGAAATTTGCTTTACTTTTTTGTTTGCTCTTAAGTGCCTGGACTGACATGAGTCCAAAATATTTGTTGATTTAGGTCATTCAGCCTGTTGCTAAACCACAAGTTCAGTCTGCTCAGGCTTTACAACCACATGAGGGAGCTCTTTCAGATGCAGTTTCACATTTGTGTGCAGGTGTGTTTCATACCCAGACTGGATCTGGTGCTTGAGCGCTCGATGATCGTGTGTTTGCTGGGGTTGTTTAGGACGGAACGTTTGGCAAGTGAGATGTCTGCCGTCACCCTAGTGATGGATATTCTGGAACAAACAACAACAACCCATAACCAATTACCACATGACTGTATTATGCATTTCTAGGATTAATAATCCACACAGAACTTTCAATATTAACATTTTCTTTGATAAAATAAATTTTGCCCAATTTCATGAGGAGAAATAAAAATAGGTATTTTATATCTCCATTATGATCATGACAAGCATATTTTAATACCCACCTCCCTTCAAATTTGTGTTTTAGAAAGTCAAAGAGCGCTTTCTGCATCATATCTGTCACCTGCAATGTAACAAACACAGAACAACATGAACTACATTACTAAAATGAAACATTGACAGTTTTTGAGAGAGATATATTGTCTTGCCTCGTAGCCTTTAAGGGATGGTCCCACCAAAATAATGGGTCTCATGGAAGGCACCACATCGTAAGGAGGAACATGCTCCATCTGAAAGTTCACACAAAAGAAAGCCTCTTCAGTGACAAAAAAAAACACGATTTATATATAAATTTGCCAAAACTGACCTAAATCTGCATTTAATAAAGGAATAAAGAAATTTCCCAGGAAGCTGTTAAATTAATTTAAAAAATTTTTTTTGCATAGGCTATTCAAATTAGCATATTTTGATGGATTAAACATTATGATGGATTAAACTTAATTTATCATGATTTCAGTCATGTATTTATCAGGGTTCTGCTACATCCTGTCTGGTAATTTCTTGTTGTTGTGGCGGAGCTCTGACACTACCGTAATGTCTAGTGTTTTGTGTGTGTGCGTGCGTGAGCGGATTCGAGTGTTCGAGCCGCGTGTGCTCTTGTCTGTGTAACGTCTGGTGTGTGGGTTATGATGTCCAGTCCCGATACTTTGGTCTGGTTCAGTTTCGGGATTTGGGCATTCATAACTCGCGTGTTCGTCCTTGTCGTGTGCGCACAAACAAGTGGTTTACTTTGATATGTCCCAGCTGTTTCCCGTTGAATTACCCGTCCTATTGTGTCTATTTAATCCCTCCATGTTTGCTGTCTTGTGCCGTTTCGTCAGCATTTTATGGCTGTGCATTCTGTGTTCCAGTCGTGTTTTCTAGTCTTGTTCATGTCGAGTCAATCTAGTGTTGTTTTTCTCCCACGGGGTGGTTTATGTTGAGTTTCTGTTTTCTTTTGTTACAATAAATCCCCATCATCTTGCACTATTGAGTCATCCCCATCATCTTGCACTATTGAGTCCACGTTCTCCCACACCTGACAGTATTTGGTTCAAATGTATGCTCTTATACATAATTAAAAATCTTTTATAGAGAATTATAAAGAACCATTTTTAGGATGTCCAGCTCCCATTCCCTCCTCTGACAGAGCATCACTTTAATATAAGATAAGACCTATACAAATCTTTCTCAGGATCCTCCAGTATATGAAGTGTGTGTGAGAAAAGACATCGTTTGCTCAATTGATCAATAAAGAGTATCTAAAAACAACCGGAACAACTACAAAATAATGTCATCATTTTGAATACTCCATTTCTCCCAGCCAGGCGCCTGTGCATGTGTGATTGTGTGTTAGTAGCCATTGTGACAGCAGTAGCATGCGTGGGCTACGCTCTATTTCATAGAGCAGTAATGGAAACGGAAACCGTGGAAATCTGTCAGGGTGTTTTTGCCTCGATTTGTGCACGTGCAAAAAGGATGGCAGTATGTACACACATGTGGGTGGACACATGGGCCAGATTCATTAATTTCTTGATTCAATCTGAATGAGATAAACATGTTCTGTAGAGCTCTAAGACTAAGTTGACATTTTTCCCACTTCCCAAACAATTTTATTGTAAACAGGCCTGGTACAGAAATCTTATGTGCCACTACAATACACATCTAAGCCTTTAGAGAAGCAAACTAGCATTAAAGAATTGGTCTTTTCTGACCTTTTCTAAAATACATTCACGGTATTTGTCGAGCTGATGCAGAGACACAATGACAATAGCCCCAAGATATCGTCACAAGTACAAACACAGAAAAACAAAACAAAAAGTTTGCTGTTGCTATGACTCACCGATTTCTGTTTCTGTTTGGCAGGCCCACCTATCATTTCACACACACACACGCAGCATGAGAGAGAGGGCAAGCAAGCAAACAAACAGAAGCTTGTTAGTGACAAATTGTTAATACATTTAGATGCTGGGAGAAAATGAATACAAAAATTCAGATGTGGCCAAATGATGAAAAGATTGATAAGTTGTGGTTTTACTGATCATTCAGGTTAATTTGAAGTAAATTTCTCCCAGCATAAACACAATCTCACAAGTCTTAACTCAACATACTTGATTTATAAGTGTTCTATCTATAGATTCACCCAAAAATGCACATTCAATAATCATTTATTCAATCTCATGTTGTTCCAAACCTGTATAACTCAGTGAAACACAAAAACATGCAAAGAAATTCGGATTATACTAATATTATCTATCTATCAAGTCTTCTGAAACCAAATAATAGATTTGTGTGTATATAAATAAACATTGTTAAAAACAAAAAGTCTTATTAGGTGCAGAATCCTAATCCATCTCAGCATACATTTAAATAGGTCAGGCCTGGGTTTTCTTCAATGATGTCAAACTTCATTGTATTTCGTATTTTGGAAATCTTATTTTGAACCTGGTAACATTTTAATTATAGAAATTAAGAAAGATATGAAAAGTTGCTGCTCTGGCAACCCGGGTCATACAGGTTGAGTAATTGATTAAAGACAAAATTATTTACATTTTTGGCTGAATTATACTTTTAGTAACGCATTAATTTAGTCCCTTAAATGTGGAATTTTAAGTTACACAAACAAACACACACGAACAGCAAAGATTTCAGAGACACAGAAGGTGCTTGGTTAGGAATGAGTCTGATTATTAGTCACATCTGAAGGTGGCTGTCTATTGATGCATTCTGGGTTATCACCAGTTGTTACCTTCTTAAAGAAAGGGAGGCGGGGTAGGTTGCCTTGAGGGGAGGTGACACTTCCGCCCACACCCTTATGGTCGCGGGTGTCGGCAGGCTCCACCTCCTCAACATCCGAATCCAAAGCATCATCATAAAGCCCAGAGGACAAGTCAGCTAGGGGACCGATTGGGAAGTGGGCGGGTTTTAATGAAAGGACAGAACAAGAGAGGGAAAGAAAAAGATAAATAGAGAAGGAAACGAAAGTGAAAGAAGAGGGAAACAAGGGTAATGTACAGAAAATGAGAGATGAGGAAGAGAGAAAGAACAGCAGCATGATGTATAGACTTTGCTGAGTCAGAAAGGTGATGAAAAGAACACAGAAGGTGTTTTATAAATGAAAAAAGCAAAAAAGAAACAACCTTTTAAAGAAGTACAAACAAGGCATGTGTTGTGAAGTTCTTTATCTGAGTTTGGGTTTTTAAATAAATTATTAATTCATGTTCCAGTATCATTTTATGTTTATAGTTAATGGGTTAAAGGACTTTAGAATAATATTTGTATGTTTAAATTAGCATACAGTTTATTAAAATGCGTCAAATGAAAGTCTTAAGTTTGAATTTGTTTTTACATTGATTCCAAAACAATAACTGAAAAAATTATTATTTTATTTTTTACAGAAGAAATAAACCCTGTAAACATGCTATAGTAAAAACCTGTCAAATTAGTTGCCTTACCAATATGGTAAAAAAACCGGTTTAAAATGACAAGTGATATTACTGTTAATTCAAATTTAAAGATGCAGACAATAAAACTATGAACTACCGTATGATTTAGGTGAAAAACAGTAAAAGGACTTTCCAGGAAGGTCACATATCATATATGATTAGATTTTAAATAAATATATTTGTTTCTTCTTATTTTTGTGTTACATCATATGTAATTTCATCAATGTTCATTGCATTATTTTAGTGCAATGTGTTAACCTGATGGTGTTCTACCTGTGCGTGTTTGACCCTGTATATATTTGACACCATATATATTTGAGTATTGGACATGTTTTATGGACAGAATAATTATGATCAACTTGGATTCATCATATGGCTTTTTACTTAACCACCTGTATTATTATGGTGGTTATCTGTTTAAGTTGCAGCACAGATTTTAGTGGTTTAAGTAGATTGGTATATTAACATATAATTTGCTTTATTTTTGTAATGCTGTCAATTTTGTCAAGCTTTCCTGTAGCTCAATCAGTAGAGCATGGCACTTGCAATGCCAAAGTTCGTTGGTTTGATTCCCAGGGAAAGCAAGAACTGATTAGAATGTCAATGTGTATCTTGAATGCAATGCAAGTCGTTTTGGATAAAAGCATCTGCCAAATGCATAAATGTAAATGTAATGTTTATTGTTTTTTATTCAGTACTTTCCATGATGTATTGCCTCCTCTGAGAAAAATGCCCCAATTACAAAGTAATCAAACTTTCAAATTTGATAAAGCCATGACGGATCACATAAACCACAGGTAGTTCAATGCGAGAAAGGTTTGGAACTACAATTACAGATGATGATGACAATAAAGAGAAAAGGAAGAAAGAAAAACAACAGACTAGAAGAATAGTGATAAGAGGGAAGAAAGGAGGGCAGAGGGGATCCTAACGGGACCGTCTGTCTAACTGTCATTGTATTCAATGTGAACCTAGTGTGAATGTAATGAGTTGATGTTCTGTGTGTGTGTTCAGAAGAACAGGGATGTCACATCTCCATCACAACAGAACAAAAAACCCACATCATTACGGTCTGTCGTACCTGTTCCAGGTGGAGTGGGCCTCCGAGCACCTGTGGCAACATCCAGGCTAGAGCTTCCACCAGACTTACTGATAGATAGAGAAGATCAGCGGAAAGCAGTTAAAACATACAGTACCTATCAAAGGTTTCGAAAGAAGTCTCTTATGCCCACTAAGGCTTCATTTATTTAATCCACGGAAAAACAGAAATATTGTAAAATATTATTACAAATTAAAATAACTGTTTCCTATTTGAATATATCTTAAAGTGTGATTTATTCCTGTGATGGAAAGCTGACATTTTCAGCATTATAGACTCCAGTCTTCAGTGTCACATGATCCTTTAGAAATCATTCTAAAATTCTGATTTGCTGCTTAAGAAACATTTCTTATTATCAGTGTTGAAAGCAGTTGTTTTTGTGGAAACAATGATGCCATTCAAACATGATCAAATTCAGTTACTTTAATCAATTTAGTGCATCATTACTAAATAAAATAATTAATGTAAATAATAAATTTTTTACAGTAGTGTAGCTATTAATGCAACAAGCCTTACTCAGACTGTATAGCTTGGCAGCAGATAAAGGTTCACTGTGATTGGCTGTTACCTGGAGCTAAGGCGGTTCTGTCTCATTCTCTGTTCTTGTAATTGACGGGTGCTCTCAAGCTTCACTGGACTGGGGATAAACCCCACCTCACATCCTTCCTTCACCAAACGTCCGATCCACCAGTCATTATTATACTTCTGTGAACAGAAAAACACACAGACACGTAAATACACAGCTTCATATATAAAATATTTGAGGAGTTGCCATCTTTTATAATATTTTTTGTTAAAAAATGTTTTTTTTTATAAAATGTTATAAAACGCTATAAAATTTAAACGTACATTATCAGTAAAAACAAATTTTAATGACCTGTTAAACATTAAAGTATTATGCAATCATTTACGATGTTTCTTCTTATACAGAAACTTTTTGGCATAAAGCGTTCTTTAAAATTGAGTCAAGAACCATTGGGTTCTATTTTAAATCGTATTGAACTTTTTTAAACAGTGTATATTATATGTACCTATAAATACATTGACGATCTAGGACTGAATAATAAATCAGATTAAAGATGCTGTAAGCAATTTCAGAAATATTTCAGAAATGTCATGACTGCAATGTCTGTCATTTAACCTGTGGAAGTTAAATTACAATATCTTCAAAGGAAAATGTGTCTATCTGACCTCTTTGATGTGTAGGAAGTCTTTGGGTTCGAAAGAGATGGCCATGCCCTGAACCGGCACATCATCATTAGGGCCTGGGTTATAGCCAACATTAGTCCTCACCGCAAAGGCTACAGGCTTGGTCTTCAGAGACAGATAGAGAGATCGAGATAGATAGACAGATAGAGAGAGAGAGAGAGAGAGAGAGAGAGAGAAATGGAGGTCAAATAGAGAATTAAAACACAGAGTGAATCAATCCAGAGCAGAAGGAAGGACACAGGTCATGTGATTGGATTTACAGCTAACATATGGGAGTGATCATATACTGCACAACGGTATAGGACTTCCACACTCATATACCGGTGGAACAGTAAGGAACATGTTTTATGTAGCAAACCTCAATTAACACTGATTAAATGTGTTAATTCATAAAAATAAAATAAAAATTGGGGGGGGGGGGGGGGGGGGGGGTAACTTCCACTACCTCTTGTAACAAAATCTGTTCTCTTCTCACATTTATTGGTGTGAGCATGGGAAAACCCGTTACTCGCTAAGATCACAGCTATAGCAAACTACAACCATCCAACCAATTCCTGACAGACAAAAGTCAAGTCTTTTTTTCTTGTATGAGAAGCCAATTCACCCGGACAAAGATCACAACAGGGAATAAAACCACGTTCTTCACACAGCAGTAGAATACAGCGGTGAGTCCTTAACACAGTTAGCTCACACAGTTCAGTTTTTTACAGAAGTGATGACCACATTCTATGACCAAACTCATACCCATACATTTTCAGGATTTACAATCACATTTCTCAGAAAACATGCACTGTGTGAACGAAACAGACACAGCGTGTCTACCATATGTAGCAGGTTTTCATGTGTGGCTTCAGTAACTTACAGCAACGGAGATATGAGCTGTGTCATCTGAAGGTTTTAGATACAGTCACTGCTCTCCACCGGTGCTTCTTCCATCAGTTTTGTGTTCTATGTGCTCAAAAATTCTCCTCTCTCCACCCAGATATAAAAGCTGCGGTCTGTTAATGAAGATTTGATAGAAGAACTCGCGGCTCAACTGGACACGTTTTATGGACATACCCATCCTTGATATTACTTTGAGTGACTGTCACTATGGTTACTGGTAAGAGAATATGAATACTGGATTGACTCCCTTTGCATGTTCATATAGATAATATTCAAGATTCTACTGTAAGTTGCTGAGTGAACGAAAAAAGAATTCATGATAACGATATAAATCGCGAAATCTAATCTGCTGAAATCTTTACGTTTGAAGAACACAGATAAACCATATACAGCCGTGGCCAAAAGTTTTGAAAATGACACAAATGTTAATTTTCACATAGTCTGCTGCCTCAGTTTTTATGATGGCAATTTGCATATACTCCAGAATGTTATGAAGAGTGATCAAATGAGATTGCAATTAATTGCAAAGTCCCTATTAAACTCCCTCCATATTCTGCAAAAGGTACAGGGATTAGACTGCTGAGGACTGGGAAAAAGTCATTTTCTTTCCAATCAATCCCCTTTCTAATTGTCTAAAAAAGTTTGTCCAGAGAAGAAAAGGTGAGTGCTACTATCAGTCCTATGTCATGCCAACAGCAAAGCATTCTGAGACGAATCATGTGTGGAGTTGCTTATCAACCAAGTGATTATGCTCACAACTTTGCCTAAGAACAGCCATGAATAAAGATGGTAGAAAAACATCCTGATAGCAAATTTTCCCAATTATCTAAGAACCGTTGGGTGACGATCAATACATTTTCCAGCATGATGGAGCACCTTGCCATGAGGCAAAGTGAGAAATAAGTGGCTCAAGGAACAAAACATTGAAATTTTGGGTCCATGGCCAGGAAACTCCCCAGACCTTAATCCCATTGAGAACTTGTGGTCAATCCTCAAGAGGTGAGTGGACAAACAAAATCCCACAAATTCTGACAAACTGCAAGCATTGATAATGGGCTGTCAGTCAGGATGTGGCCCAGAAGTTGATTGACAGCATGCCAGTGTGAATTATAGAGGTCCTGAAAAAGAAAGATCAACACTGCAAATATTGACTCTTTGTATAAACTTAATGTAATAAAAAAAAGCCTTTGACACTTAGGAAATGTACTTCAGTAGACCATAGTAACATCTGACAAACAGATGTAAAAACACAGAAGCAGCAGACTTTGTGAAAATTTATATTTGTGTCATTCTCAAAACTTTTGGTCACAGCTGTACTTGTATGCACTTATGTATATACTTGGTTGGTATATACTTGGTTGGTTCAGCATATTTACTATATTTACATTTACTTGTTCAGCTACAACGTGTGATATCTGGATGTCTCTGTCCGTATTAGGGATTTCCTGGAATGTCACAGGTTTCATTACTCCTATGAGTCTCACTTGCAGGGCGTTGTCTTCAGCGCGAGGGTGCCCATACGGCATCAAGTATGAATGAAACGGATTACATGTGAGCTTTTAGCTTTCCCTAATGCTCACATCACCCTATTTAGGGTAAAATAGAAAAAAAAATACTGCTCTCAAAAGACTTTTGAAGTAAACACTATAACTTTGATAATGCACCATTTTTGCACTAAAAGAGGGATATAAATATAATTAAACAGAAAGGCTTCAGCAGTTAACTGGTTAATGTAACCTTTCCCGTTCAGGACTAGCAAAACAATTCGTAACTTACTCTCTGTAAAGTGACCAAATCTGCAAGATAACGGAAAAGGTGGGTGAACAGGTTGTTGGTTTTGCCCTCTTTTGCGCTCACTGTTGATCAGCAAGTCCTGCAGACTGGGGTGATTAACAAGCCACTTTCGAGAAATCCAAAAGACATTCACACCGGTGAACTAACTTTCTTGGAATGCAGTTAGAGTGTCCCGTCTGCTATATTGGAAGACGTGTATTTACACTACAGTAGCATCTGTGCGCTGTGTCTGCTTGTGTTTTATGACAGACGGCAATCAGCGTTAAGGTGCAATGCCAACACCTACTGTACGTTGGGATGTTAACCAGACACTGGTGATGGATTATTTACATGTCATATCATACGTGTACTATTTACTTTAAATATTACAGTTATCATCAATATCGGTATATCACAACGCCATTCATTTGCATACTGAACTGTGATGCATTATCCCTTTTTTGTTGCCTTGTGTGTCAAGACCTGCAAGCACTAAAAATTAAAACAGGATTTTCAGTTAATCTAGTTAATTATACAGGTGTTTATGATGTGTTGAGCCTCTCAAAAAGACGTTCTTTCTACAATTAAGTATATTATTATTTCCCAGGGCAGAGTCTTAATAATAAACCCATGATGACTGGAAAGAGAGAAACTGGTAAAAGAAAGTAAGAAAGTAAATAAAAAAGTAAGACACCTTAGCCTTCTCCAGTGTGGCAAGAGCTTGTCTATCGGCTTCTTTCCTGAGAGCCTCGGGGTCCTCCTCCAGAGACACGTCAGAGTCTGAAGGACGACTGGTGTAGGAGTCTGCTGAGCCCTGCCAGAGAACAGAGAGAGGGAGTGAGAGGGAGGAAGGGACAGAGGGTGAATCGGTGTTAACAGCCTTTGGCACAGTGTTTGAAAAAGCTCTTTTTAAATTAGAACCCCTTATCTAAAAATCAAACACAATAACAATCTTACATCTCTTCTTCCACCAGGCCAAAAGAGAAGTATCACAAATGACCACACGTAACAATGAGTTATTGTACGATATGGAAATTATTTGTGAATGAAAAACAGGTTGAAGGAGAGGGCAGGAACGGTGTGGGAGGAAGAGAGCAGAAGGTACAGTACAAGCATTAGAAAAGAATTTCTAAGATTATGAGACAATAAAGCAGCTGAATCAAAGTAGATGAGCTTCTTACAGCTTGTGTATGTGCAATGTGTAAAAAAATTAAATAAATAAAAATACACTGGGGTTTTCTTAACAACATAAACTTGTATATCCCAAGGGGTTGATTTTTATTTAAATGAAATTGAAAAATATTTAAATGTAATTTAAGACAACATTAAAGCTATAATGGAAACTGTCTTTACGCTATTCATCATTTATTTCTTAATTCTTTAGTTTTTTTAAATGTATCAATTTGTACGGTTTTCATAAAAATCATAAAATGTAGCTTTACCAAAGAGACAAAAGTCTATTTTTATCTTGTCATTTTGCAATCATCAGCTTTTTTCAATACAAAATGCTATCAATTATGCAGTAGAATTTGAAATGATGATTTAAATGCATACACACTGTTGAAGGTTGTTAGTGGATACATTAAATAAACAAATTACAACGTAACAAGCATTATGAGAGTTAAGTCCGCAGGGCCAGTTGGAGAAACACACATATGCTGGTATTGATTCGCACTTGCTTTAGAGTCTGGGTAAGTTCATGAACATGCTAAAAGCAGACACACACACAGAGAAATCGTTGTGGCATAGACTTTCACAGTACAGTACAGTGTCAGAACCTTTACATAAGCCTCCCACTCCTCTCATCTCTTTTTTCCCACTTTCCTCTAGTTTTCCTGTCTATGTTTCAGGTGTCGAGCGGACTCTTATTCGTGGGAGGTGTGGACGGGCATGCGGACAGCTGCAAGAATGACTCATTGGATGGATGCGCTTGTGTGTGTGTGTGTGTGTACATGAATGCATTAGGTTTGTCACATATTTGTGAGTGCGTGTGTTTTAAATAGAAATGAGAATGTGTCAGGCTGACATATGCTATATGCAATGATGTTAAATTATTCATTGTGAAACAGAGGGTCACAAGAACCCATCGCACACACACTAACTATCACAGGCTTCACTAGGCAGCAACTGATTACACACACAAGTCTATGACTTTTATAGCAGAGGTGTTATATATGTAATTCCTGGTACAGTGGTCATAAAGTAAGGTAAATCCAAATGCTGGCAGAAACAAAGAGAGCATTCACATTTGTTTTTCTATCATGGAAGGGATTTTCCAATATTTTTTATTTGAAACCCCAAACCTAATTCAAAGAAACTTTATTTCATTAACACATTATTTAGTATTTAGGACATAGTGACTGACAGCTGGCCTCAATAATGTAGGTGATTTCAGGTTTGACTATTTCTTTTGGAAAATATTATGCCTAAATTGGAGGTAAACCTGACAAACACAAATGTTTATTTAGCTATCTAAATGGGGACAGACTTTAGACTGTTTTTAGAAACAGCTAGTTATAAATACAATAAAAATACAACCATTTCTCCTCAACTCCCTGACTCCATTAATCTGATAAATTATCAAATACGATCATTTGAAAGCTGAAATAAAAAGCTTCTGTATGGTCAAGGCTGAAGCACCAATTAAATAAAAAATAAAAGCAAAGAAAATTTTCACTGAAGTCTGATATCATATCCTTTTTAATCCTCTATAGTGATCACATATAGAGGAAATTACAAAACAATTAAAAGGTTATAATATTAACATAAGAGAAAATGGCTTTTCAGGCTCAGTGCTGAAAATATGGCAAGTAGCTAAAAGAAAATGTCACTGGGGAGTAAAAACTATCTTCTGCGGAACACTGAACCACAAATGGTCAGGAAAAAGTAGAAAAACAACGCTTTTGGCAGAATATGGGAAGTTGTGTGTGGAGTGATTCGCAATAAATTCACAAGTGGTGATGCTCCAGAGCAGAGAAATAAGAAAAATAAATAATTCTCTGCTGAGAAGTAATAAAAATAAATGGAGTAAGGCAAGTCACCTCCAAAATGTAATACATTATATGCTATTCTAATGGCATGCTATATAACTATCCTAATAAGATGGCAACCTTTTTTTCTTTTTATTTCAAGTTCACAGCACAGACCTGGCAAGCAGCATGGCAGACTAAGAGAAAAATAATTTCTGTTTCTTTGCCTTGCTTGCGCTGTTAGCTTAGTGTTGGCGTGGAACCAGTCCAGGTGTATCTTCAAGTTACTTGTGGTATTTCTCGATGTAGAGAGTTCCCTCCGTGTCGCACATAGATTGGCACTTGACTTAATTATTATGTTCTTGTCCTTTTCTCTGACAAACTAAAAATAATGGGAGTATGTCCATCTGACAATAGAATTTGTCTCTGCAGTAATCTCAACCATTGATTTCCAGCATCAGGAAACAGACATACTATTTTCCCAGCTGACTTTTTTCTCTGGTGCTGGAATTTCACATGGTCTTGGTAAATTCCTATAAAAAAAAATTTTTATGAGTTATATTATTACTGTGAGATATATTATTACTGTGTTACAGCTTAATAGATTACTGTAATATAATTACTTTTGTACTTACTCCCAACAATGATAATAAATGAATCTCTACAACACTGAAGAATGGAGGAAGAGGTGTCATTGTGTGGGGAACCTTTTTAGCTGCTGGTATGTTTTAGCTACTTCCCTGTGAAAAGTCATTTAATGAAGAACATTGAAGAATGGCTTACTTCCCACAAATGAAAAGTTAAAGAGAATATATAAATATATAATATAATATAAAGAGAATGTCTGGTCAGATGTTATTTGCCTTGGATAGAGTCCAGATGTGACCCCGATAGTGAATGTTTGGTCTCACATTAAACTCTGATGAACTGGGAGACATTTTTTCAACTTCTCATGAACAGTTTGAAGTAATCAACATCGAGTGACTAACTCTTCTTCCAGCAAAATGCTGTCTGCAAGGATATTCTATGCTAAGTCACTTGATCTACAGTTTATGTGCAATTCTTGCTAATTTCCTGCTCAGTGATATGAAATTCAAATGGTTGAGACCATTAAAAGACCACTAAATATTTTGCCATTTTTGGTTCTGCCCTTCTTCTTTCTTTTTTTTCTTTTGCCCAGGAGTGTATACATTCCTCACATCTTGATTCTGGGTGAATTAATCTTCATTTTAGTTCCAATGTTTAACAACATAGTTAAACTGGGCTAGTACGTCGCAACTGAAATAGCCCCAGATTCCATTCATAGGCTCATTTCTGTGCTTTCTATGATCTCTCACTGACTTTTAATTCTGGTATTTGCACCTCGGTCCTGTTTTATGTAACTGTCAGGCATGTGCTTGGCAATTTTCAAAGTCTGTACGAGGCCACCTTAGTAAAGAACTACGACATCCATTCTCTTCAAACAGCACCGAGAAATGCACAGTAATATCCCAGGCCTAAATGTTATGAAGTTGGCTCCATTGTAGTAGCAACGTATTAACAATAATATTAGCTTAGGCTGTAGAGGTCGTAAACAATGTTGACATTTTCCGTCTTACAGTGTGTAAAGTTCCCAAGGCTGTCTAGAAAGCAGTCCGTGAACACTGTACATCAACAACACTGTCAGACTCGCGCTAGTCAAGACATCAGCAGCGGCAAGACAAGAACATGGAGCGGGGAAAGAAAACAAAAGACATGCCAAAAGATGACGGCTGACCGAGAGAGAAAAGAAGCGAGAAATGGGACGAAATGAAAAGGAGTGTGTGGGAGAGGTGGAGAGGAAGGATTAGTACTAGCTCTGATAACATTCTCCCACACACACATTGTGGGATGATCAATTGAAACAACTAGGCCTCTCTATATAAAATGAACAATAAACGACTGGATAAAAGCTATGCATTTAATGCACATTAAGCTCTATCTGCAACATTTATGGCAAAGATGCAGATTACAACATAAAATAACTTTTTTAAATAACTCAAAAATCATGGTTATAATATTTCCATTTACAATGGAAGTATACAGGAACAAGCAAAACACATTGAAATGCATTTGCAAACTTTCAGCCATATTATACATGCTTCATATTTCTGTGATTGAAAATAATTTTATAATAAGTTTTAAAATAATACAATAAATAAATACAACTTTCCCAGGGAAAGCAAGAACTGATAAGAATGTCAATGTGTATCTTGAATGCAATGTAAGTCGCTTTGGATAAAAGAATCTGCCAAATGCATAAATGTAAATTTGGTTTATTACGGTTTCAATCTGCTTTCTAAATTTTCTAAACACTAAATATCTACAATTATTTTAATCTATTGACTGCCATCATTTTATGATTCTCGCCAGATTTATCTAACAGCACTCTAATGATGAGCAGAAAAATATACAGTGTAAACTTAATACAAATAAAGTATTTTCGAAATAATAGAATATATAGTTTAGCCTTTTACAATTTAGGAAGAAGGTCCCCTGAAAGTGGTCCCTGGAAGTTCATATATCAAAACGGATGCCTTAAAAAAGAAAGTTCAGTGAGTGTGATGTGAAAGACAACTGCATGTCGCTTCTGGCACTATGCAACAAAGCCATATACTTCTGAATTCATTTGTTCCCCAAGCACTACATGGATCATATTATGCATTATTTGTCCTTAGGACAGCTGAATTGTTCAGGGTAGTAAGTGAACAGTCTACACAGAATAAAAAAAATAATGGTAAGCACTCGTACGCAGCGTTCACAAGCAGATACTATTCATGTATGAATACATTGGCCTCAACATTAAGGATTAAGATGCTTCTAAACAAACCCTGAATTCTCTTTGCTCATGTAAGCATCTGACAAAATACCATCCTCACAATCTGCATCAATCTGATCCCAGACTCTCAGATGTCTTCAAGCCACTTAAGCAATAAATCATAGCTGTATTATGCCAGACAGACTCTGACTGTCAAACAAAAAAAACATTTAATGTCAGATCGCAATTAGATATTTGTCTTACAGCTATAAATGTGACAAGCACAAATACCCTGCCGTGAGAATAAACCTGTTGATTATGAGACAAAAGATGACGCTTTTAACATTTTACCTGAATACCGAGCATGCCATACTGTTTATTTTTACAGACCTACTTAAATTAATTTCAAACTAAACAAATCTCCAATATCCAAACAGCAGTCTCCAAATTCAAACATCCTGTGAAACACAAATGAACTGAGTCACATGAGATTCAGACAAGCTTAAGTCACTGTGACCCTGACTTTCTCAAATACAGAGCAATTTTTCCTCATCATTTCACCTGCTCTTTTACGTCACACCATTTTAGCGTGGCAAATGCACAAGACACAGGGAGGCTCAGTTAATGATTTGACAGAACACTGTTTGAAAAAGCACCTGCATAGAGATATTTTTCCCCTTATTTATTGTTCTGCCTCCCCAATAAAGCTCCTTTAAACCAAATTAATCACACCTGATGCAGAACACATTTAATACTTAATGAATAACTCCATAACACTATAAGTTGGTACATAGTTGGTTTTGTTAAATAATCACGGGTGTCAAAACTAACACAATAATTATGGGTGTCAAGGCTAGACAGAAACCCAGGCAAAGGGCCCTGTGACAGGGAAGGCAGAACCAGCAAGGTCCCTGAGCAGTGCTGGAGGTCTAATTTAAACCTAGCAGGCCTGCAGCTGCCCAGCCCAAAATGGAATCAAACGGCAGCACGAGAGAGAGAGAGAAGGAGAGAGAGAGAAAATAAAAGGAAAGAGAAGTAGAGAGGTGCAAATAAGACTTATTGAAAGATCCATGCGTCTGAGGCAGTTTTTCTTTTCTTTTTTTTAACAGCCGTTAGTACAATTAATGAATCCCCACACAAAGTCACACTTTTTCGGGTTTTTCTTACCATTACGGGCCTATGAATCCGCGCGTTGGTCTCCATGGCACTTGTTCCTTGCCACGGTAAAACAGAGTCACACCCAAAGATCTGTGTCCACAACGAAAGCGTGTGTGTGTCACACGAGGGTATGTATTAATGTGTGTGTAGTTGTGATGGGTGTGTGTTTAAAAAAGTTAAGCAGCGGACTATATGTGTGTGTGTGTGTGTGTGTCAGAGAGTTACCAATTGCTCTGCTAACCTCAACACCCCCTCCTGGCTCATTCTGACACACACAAACACACATACAGCTGAAACCTGTACTCAGTTTATAAGTTGAAGGGGGTAAAACGAGAGAGAGAGAGAGAGAGAGAGAGAGAGAGAGAGAGAGAGAGAGAGAGAGAGCGAGAGAGAGCGAGAGAGAGCGAGAGAGAGAATTGGGGGTCGGGGTCAAATTGCAGGACTTGTGCTACATTTGCAGACCGAGGGGTTAAATTTAGCTGTGACAGGCAGGGGCAGATCTCTCTCTCTTTCTCTCTCTCTCTCTCTCTGTGTCTTCCGTGTTTAGCTCTGGTTTGGAATGGAGAGTGCCAGAAAGAGTGGGAACGTAAACGTCAGTCCAGCTGAAAGAAAAAGAACGAAAGAAAGAAAAAGAAAGAGCAGGAGGAGTTATTGAGAGACCCTCTTTAACAATCCTCTACATGACAGAAGGGCACCTGACTCATTGTGTCTGTTACCGGTAAATCCCACACATCCATTTAGTCAGTCACTTCACGTTGACTCACTCAAATAGAACAGCTTAATTTAATTCATAATCATCAGCATGTGACCTTCTTAATAGCGATAGACTAATATATATATATATATATATATATATTAGTCAGGGAAATAAACCTGCCAGTTTTTGAACATTTTGAGATTATAATAATAACTGTGCATGTCTGGCCAGTTATTTCCTAAATCTATCAACAGCTAGGTCAGTCTGTGATTAATAGACTGTTTCTATTTTCAAATATTTTTCCTTAATTTCAACAACATATTGTGTAAAAATGTGTGTTTTGCCATGTACTCTACAGTTTGAGGTCAGTGTTTTTTTGTTGTCGTTTTGTACTTTTGTTGTAATTTTATGTTAATCAAGGACGCATTTAAAACATTTAACATTAAAATGTTTTTAAAGATATATTAAAATTTGTTGTGCTGCTTGATATTTTTGTGGACAAGAAAAAAAACAATATGAACTTTTATGCAAAAATAAATAAATAAAAATTTGCAATGTTTGTCTTCTTTTTGCTTGATTGTTGAATATCAGATTGAATTTTAAGTCAAATTTATACAGAATCCACATCGTATTTCCACATTTCCTGCAAATGTGTACGAACTGTTGCAATCAGCCTACACTAATAAAACATAACTAATACATTTAGTCAGCTGGACAAACACTTACATATCTGTGAACAATCAATTAATTAATAAAAATGTCAAAACCTGTAAATAGAACACAAACAAAACTATAATAATAATAATAAAAGAAGCTAAATAAATAAATATAACATAAGATGAAACTTTTTCATGATTTAGCGTTATCTGTACATTACAGCCGCTAGAGGGCGACCTTTGACCCTCAGGAACAGCCTCCTCAATGACACTCATTCACCTTACTACAGGGGTCACAAACTCAAATGAGCTGGGGGCCGTAGGAGGCAGAGTTTGGATGAGGCAGGGCCGCATCAAGTATTCCACACATTTTTTTTTTCTCAAACGTCATTATTGACATATCTTTAACTTCAATGAATTCTTCTGAGCATGAACTGTCCTGAACATAAACAGAGCATTGAAGAACATGAACGGTTCTTCTGAATATGACTTGAGACTTGCAGATCTTCCTCTCACACAGCTGAGCCACATTTGGCTTGAGAGAGGAAACAGTTGAGACTCTCAGTATAGCTTGAAGATGATCTTCAGTAAGTAGACCTGGACTTGGACTTACTGAAGTTCAAGGTTGAGGAAAAAGTTACTAATTTTTTCAAGATACCAAGTCATTATTATGATAAATTTTCTCATTATTTCGAGATATTAAGTCATTAATATGAGAAACTAAGTCATTATTATGAGAAACGTTCTCATTATTTCGAGATATTAAGTCAATATTATAAGAAACTTTCTCATTTTTTCGAGATACGAAGTCAATAATTTGAGAAACCCTCTCATTATTATGACTTAAATAAAAAAAAAAAATTCTCAACTGTGGCGGAAACGGCTTCCATACTTTCCTGATGACATGAACATCGTAACATTTGTATATGGTAGAAAATACCAAGATAGGTGACTGCAGCTGATAAATTACCACTGTGGGACACCTTTAATATATTAATTATATACAATGGGATGAAGCCACGGAGGCGTTATTTACTGGATTTTATTTTCCATATTAACCCCATGGGTTCATCGGGACAATCTAGCCAACACAGTTGTCCCGTTGACTATGTAACAGAGCCTCAAGCTGGACGGCGGACAGGATCTGGCTGAGTATCCCAGCGGAGCTCCACTCCCCTCACTGAAACTGTCAACGGAGCATCGGTCTTGGTCGTTAATTTGCAGATTCGTCATGATAACATATCATTCGCAATGATAACAGTAACAAAGTAAAACATGCTCAATTTCAAACACAATAAGAAGTAATAATTCTATGACGGCTTTGACAAATGTGATGTTACACGGGCAGCTCCATAGTTGTGAAATGCTTCTCTGTCTGCGTCAAGCCTGGCCGATGCCCCGCCTCCGGGAGTCATATACTCCACTGTGATTGGCCCCCAGGAGTCATATACTCCCCTGTGATTGGTTGGTTTGTACAGCTCCAGCTCCAGCTTGGACGAAAAAGGAACCTTCCGCACACAGTGCGTTAAAGCGCTATTCGTTCAAAACTCGCGGGCCGCACTTACATTAAACTTTCACATTGTCGGGCCACAAAAAATTATTTCGCGGGCCGCATGTTTGAGACCCCTGCCTTACTATAACACTCTTGTCTATCACCACTCAAAATCTTTGTCATTTTTTCTCTCCCTTTTTCTATGCACTTTTATAGTTAATTAGGAACAAACTTTTCTGTGGATATGCATGTTTATGTATCCATTATTAAAGATGCCATTTTATAATGAATAGTTTGTTTTGACACAAAAACACTGTGTATGTGTATATTAAATTATTACATAAAATAATTAAATATGAAAACATTTTTACAGTTTTAAGCTCAAAGGGACATATTTCGTCATAGTAATAAGTGGATGGGAGGTAAAGAAAAAGAAGAACAGAACAGCCAACTACTTACTTTAACTACTTAAAATTTGTAGCATGCAACATTTTTAATTACAGTACTTCATTACATTATGGCTAATAACTGATAAACAGTATTAAAATTTCTATGCTTATTTGTCAAAAAAACATTAACTAAAATATTAACATTTTAGAGAGAAGGTGGTAAATGATACAACAAATTAAATGACAAAAAAACAACCTCAGGAAAATATATATAATTCAAAAATACATAATATAACCCCTTCACACCTGACTGAAGACAAAAAATATAAACCCTCCTTAACCTCCTTATAGTTTCTGCATGTTGGATTTAAATCCAAAAAACAACAAAATAAAACCAGAGACAATACCACTCTAGACAAAACAGATATAAACTCAAACAAACCCAGTAAACAACTCATGCAAACACATGTACTCAAGCGGCTAGCACGCAGCGGCTATTGTGTGGCGTCAGGTGTGACCGACCGTGGCATAAAGGGAAATATGAGGGGACGTTCTGTTGTGCAGCCGCCATTTGAAGCCATGATCAAACACACCAGCTGGTCCTAAGAGAGCCAAGAAGCACTCAACCTCAGTTCTGATCTAACAGCACTGAAACTAATGGGAAAATTAGAAAGCAATCCATCAGGAGGTCCCATGGGAATACAGGGTCAATTATTCAAGGGTCTCATCCTAAGAAACACTGGCTTGAGAGCCACACCCATTACCTCACAAAAAATTCAGTGTGTGTCCCGACACTAGGACTGACATATTGACCCCAGCTGCTTGCAACCACACGGTTTTGTAAGTAATCAACACATTGGCCGAAACACTTCCAAACACACACACACACGAACACACCTATACACAAGCACACTAATCCATTTGCCTCCTCCTCTTCCGACTGTGCCGCATGCTGCGGGGAGATTCGGGGCCCTGTCACCATGGAAACCTGGCCAGTATAAGAGCACAACCGCTTATGTGCGTGTGTGTGTGTATATATTTGTTCATATGTGTATATGCGTGGGTGTGTAAGAGACCAAGGCCTACACAGGTTTTCATACTTTCTGCTGCCAAAGAGGGGGCAGACACACGCGGAAACGTACTATATGGTCATAAATATTCATGAATCTTCTAGGAGCATGGTATATGGCAGAAGAAACATCTTTAAAAGAGCACTAAATATCTTTGACGATACACAAGTTTGAGTACATGTAAGAAGAATCAAATATTCGGACAGGTATATGTGAGGATAAGTGTTGGGAGGTTTTTGTCGGCACAACACCTGCAGAAGGGTAAATGTAGTTCAGCTGGGGTTTAGCGGAGTGCTTTGGGAGAGGAGGACATATTTTAGCGCGACACAGGAACCTTCCTTAAAATGTCAGGTGCGCGTGACAGGAAGGAATAGAAGAACAGAATACTAGCCCATTGCTTACTATACGCGTATGCACTATACAAATGATTAACAACATACTTTTTATTGTTATACAAATGATAAACTTCTAAGATTGTAACATACTACATTATCACAGTACCTCATAATATATAGGGTCGCACTGCCCCCAATATTAAAATTCTTGCCAAAATAACACGCCGATAATTATTTTCATAACTGACAAACATACCCAATGTGTGCTCATGCATCTAAACACTATATTTGTTTGTTCCTATATTTTAAAAAAACTGCATCCTACAGGCTCAAGAACAGAGATATTCCTGTAAAAAGGAGAACTGCAAAAACACCCACAGACCAACATCACAAACTACAGGTCAGAGCCTTTAACCTCAGACTGTCAGCACAGGAAGGCTTGGTGTGGTAATGACTGCAATAACTATATGAAGCTATAAGTTGCAATGTAGCCATTTTAAAATGGATGCTGAGAACCTGATTATAAGATGTATGATGGTTCAAAAGGGGAAATTATACCTTACAATGACTTCTGCGACTGAGGCGAGATTGACAGACAGAAGGCATTTCATAAAGAACCGGCCATCTTACCTGTCGAACGAAGCTGTTGGAGGTTGTGTCTGAGGAGGTGCTGCCATCTGAGCGTTTAAAACGGCTCTTCCTCTTTGCATACTTCCCCTGAAAGAGGGAACATTAGAGAGAGAAAGTAGGGGAAATTAGAAAGAATGAAAACTTTTTTATATGCATGTCCACTCTCTCTCTCTCAGACAGACACACACACACACACACACACACACACACAAACTGTGGATTCCACATCCTGTCTCTGTGTCCAGATATAATTATGCATAATTACTTATGTCCGCCAGTGTGCTCTGGGAATCAGTAATCTGATTGGCTTTAACACTGGCCAATGGCTTGGCTGCCCTTGGCAGGGCCCTCTATATGGCATTTACAGGCGCCAGACTCCGTTGCCATGGAGACCAGTAGGAGGCTAATTGGATTTGGTGGCACTAAACGACCCTGGTAGATCAGGCAAAACTGTGACATGTTCAAAACCCACATTAACAGCGATGCACACAAGCTTTCTGACACAAATGCTTGCAAAAGCAAAACCACTTTAAAGGGTTAGTTAACCCAAAAATTAAAATTCTGTCATCATTTACTCAAACACATGTTGTTCCAAACCTGTGTTAATTTTTTTCTTCTGTTAAACTAAAAAGAAGATATTTTGAAGAATGTTGGTAATCGTACGGTTGATGGTATCCATTGACTTCCATAGTAGGAAAAAAAGACGGAAGTCAATGGAGACCAACAAGAGTCAACATTCTTCAAAATATCTTCTTTTGTGTCCAACAAAACAAAATGACACTGTGGCAAGCAAGACAAGACCAAGAGCTGTGGGAACAGAGTGTAAGCAGGCGTTGCAAGTGCTAATAAGCGTCACCTGCGTGCCACACCGGTCTCAAGTCTCACAGAGGAGCTCCGGAAGGATAAAACGAGTGATGACAGTGCAAGACAAGATAGGACCAGGCCTGGACTTTTAAGTTGTTTTGTTGTTTATTTATTTTTAGATTAAAGTTTTATGTTAAACTTTCCCGGGTTCCTGCCTCAATCTGCCCTGATCCTTTAACTTTGTTACATTGGTGCTGTAACCTGGAAGACATGCTGTCTGGGAGCCCTAGTTGCTGTGGGGGGGGGGGGGGGGGGGGGGGGGGTCGCGGTGCTGAGGAGATCAGGCAGCACAAAGGAGTGATGACCACCAGTGACTGCCCGAGGCAGAGGGGCAGGAGCCTTTTTTCAACAGGTGGGATGGACAACTTACTGCCGTGCACCAAGGGTGGAGTGTGACAAGCAGGGTGGGGGCAAGATCCATGGGAAAGGAGTGAGGTCAGTGTACCAAGTGGTCACCTGTGCGCCACAACAGTCTCAAGTCTCATGGAGGAGCTCCGGAAGGATAAAAGGAGGAATGACATCAAGACGAGAGAGGACCAGGCCTAGACTTAACGTTGTTTTATCATATTTGTATGCGGCAGTTGTCTGTGAGGGGTTCCTGCTTTATTTTCATTTTGTTGTTTGTTTCTTTTATGATTAAAATGTATCTTGATCATTCGCTGTATCCCGCTCTGTAGTTGACACAGAAAGAAAGCAAGACTCTATAACAAAGAGTAAATAGTGCAGAGATCCAAATTACACAATGATGATTACAGACACAGACTAATTGCAAGCGTACTGGAAACGTTTACATAAATTAAACCACAATGCCATATCTTTATGAATATTGGTAAACATATCCCAAGGACTCGTCTCTATCTGTGCAGAAGAAATAATATAATAACATTCATTTAAATCCAAACAGAAGGATAGAATCATACGGTCTGCATTGCTACTGCACAATATGAAAGGCTCATAATAGTTTTTATTCACAAAAAGCATAATTTAGCACCGTCATTAGTACAGGTTATTGTGGTATATGCAAGTATACATATATACTGTTGGTAATGAATTTAGTCAAAATACAAAGAAATGTTTACTCAATCTTGGTCTTGGTGTGCATAAATCACCTGCTTACGTCATTCTAAATAAATAAATAATTGTAATAATTGTAAATATTAGTATTAATTAGCAATAACAATGCTGAAAATAACCTTCTAGCATTTTTGACATCACCTGTACATTTAACAATCACAGCATCCAAAGACTAAGCAGGATATTAGTGACCAATGCAGCACACATTTAATGTTTTAATAAACTGTTTAATGTGTAAGGTTTGCGAGAGGCAGGAAATGCTCATATACTGCAAAACCAGATCTGAGAAAGGCCAGCAAATGTCAAGGGAGGGAGGAGGGATGTATTGCTATGGTGATGAGAGGTTTCCTGTTGACAAACAGCCTCCGAGGCTAATTAGGTAATTAGGGGAGAAAAGCTGTGCCACGAGGCAGGGGAAAGGATTTTTGAGAGAAGAGAAGAGAAGAGAAAAGACTGTATATGCAATGTCCTCATGTGTGGCTAATGATATTACTCCAGTTAATATTTACATTCAAGGGCATAGTTTTGGTTTGAACATTGGGGGTTTGAAGTGTGAACCATTTAGCAGGGTCCCAGGGCATGCTTCCTCATGAGATTTATTTGTTTGCTTATTAATTTTTGCAAAATGGTCATTTGTGGTATTATCCACATGCAAAGTTGGTTGATAAAATAATTGCAATAAAACAATGCCCAGGTTTTTCCTAATATCGGTCATTATTAACCAACCAATCAATCAACAACCAATTGCTTGGTCAATAATTCAAGGCCCAGACTTTAAAGCTCTTTCAAACTGCAACCCTTTCCATACATTAAACTCTGACTTATGCAGCATCTGTAACGCAACTAGGAAATACACTTTTTCTGTACTCAACCAGCCTGTTCACTCACATTCACACTCGCTTCTCAACACTCCGCCTCCTCACAGCTATGTATAAACATGATTCAGATAGAGCACCTCTCCACTGCACAGGTCACACACATTCACGCTACTGCATTATATAAAGACCATTACATAAATACAGCCCCAACAATCAGAAACACTGCCGAAACATCCATCCACACACCAAGCATAGTAATAAGCCGTGCTGAACAGGATGATAAAGAGTGACCTGTATAGAACAGGTGCACATTCATACATCAACCAACCTCTGAAAAACCACTAAACTGAGAAAAGAACAGAGTCAGAGAGATGAGATTGGAGAAATGCATTAAAAAACTGAATTTAAACTTTCCAGTCTTACCACAAACAGAAAAGTAACAAACCTAAAATGTAGATACAGAAGAAAGAATAAAGCAGCAAGTGATTGGGAAGCTGTTTGTGTATCTTTTACAAAGTGATGTTATCACCAGGATGGGGAATTACAATTTGGGCAGATCTTTTTGTTTTCCTTCTTTTTTTTTGGAGGGGGGGGGGGGGGGGGGGGGGGGGGGGGGGTGGAGTATATTTTTGCACACTTGCTGAAGTAAGAGTTTATTTAAATGTTAGTCTATCGTCAAAGAATAGAGAAAAGAAAAGATGTTGAGGTGGACTAAGGCTCCATCACTGGGCCAAAAAAGACACTTTTTAAAACTATAAGTATATTTCAGTCTGAATAAGGTTCACTAAGGAAAACAAACACTCCCATTAGATACCATAGATAGATAGATGGATATCACTATACTGTAATAAGCCAGATGTGGGCGTGGTTTGGTAAGATCCCACGTTGGAAACATAATTTGGCTGTGATGACATCATATTTTAAAGCGTATGTTGACATCATCTTTCCTGCACTCAGTGTCAAACATCACTTTTAATTAACTTTAACTGAACAGCTAACGAGATGCGCCTTTAACTAGTATCTGATGTCTCCTACTTGTTAACTGAACAGAAAAAGCGTTCCCTTGTTTCATTAACAATGACAGCTCGTAACTTATCAACAGAATAGACAGTCATAAAAAATGCAAGACTCTAGTAGGCCAGCTGTCTAGAGAGACAGAGTGAGTTATCCCGTTAATTACCGGGAAAATGCGTTTTTATTTCCTAATAAATATCCATAATCAAAACAACGCAGCTCTTGCATGAACAACTTTCTTTCGCTTTCCTCGCACAACACTTCTAAAAGATATTGTGCCGAGCGCGAGCGCAAAGATGCCGTCTTGTTGCCAAGTAACCATAACACGAGAGACGGTTTATTGCCACTAATCTTCGCCATAAAAAAATCTGTGTTTTCACTCAACCATTGTTAAATAGCGGGCAGCAGGTTGTATTTTGTCTTTCATTGGTTGCTTGCACTTGCGTATAAGCTGTCTCTCTCTTACCTGAGCGTGAGAGCCGTGGTGGTCGAACATGTCCATTTGGATTTCCTGGGTTGAGGTGGAAGGCGTCCTGGACATAATACCCTCCTGTACCATTGATTTAAACTTTAAATTCGGGTTTATTGGTTCATTTGGAGCCTGTTTTAAGTGTATCGTGCATTGTAAAATAATTAAAGATTAAATAAAGCAGACAAAGGTGGTTTTCCTCTTTTCTGGCTTGCCACAGCGCTGTTGCGCCCCCAGCCCTGGCGGCGTCGAGCAGAAACTCTCTCTCTCTCTGTCTTTGCAAATACAACGAGCCTTGTCTCCAGCTGTTCAGCGGAGGAACCAAGCCCCGCCCTCCTTCCTCATCAACCAATCAGGGAAGGAACGGAGCGCGGCTTGTTGACTATCCTCGCACTGGTTGGCTGATCGAATGAATATTACTATGAGATGGACGCTGGCTGTTCTACTCCACTCTTTACTGTCACATTGCTTCTCCATAATATGACCACACCCATAAACTATATTACTAAAGAAAGCCACAATGTGACTTTTTTGTGTGCCACTACTAAAATGTGATTTTAGCAAACAGTAATTTGCTTTTTCAGTTACCATTTCTAGTAAAAACTAGTCATAAAGTTTAAAAAAAAAAAATCAGAAATGAAGAATACTAAGAAAATAATTTAGAAAAAAAAGAGGATAGTCAATAAACCTTGCTTGATCTCTCTCAGATTTACTGAAGAGGAAGGATTGGTTGAGTGAATGACTGATCCATGCACTCATTCAGACAGGGACTTACGGTCACCTGCTGGTGGATATTGTTTCATATTCAGAGTCTCTTTAATTTTTCATTCATAATCATGCAACCCCCTGAGCTACATTAAATGGTCTGTGTAAATATACCTAAATGATACTTGAGATTCAGCTTTGGAAAAAGTCAAGTCACCTTTATATTATATAACGATTTTTACAATACAGTTTGTTTCAAAGCAGCTTTACAAAGATAACAGAAATATTATGCAGCAAAGTTTGTTTTGGCTGTACAGCACCTATAGAAGAGCAAGCCAATCAGTAATATTGATGCATATTAAGTGTCCCCAACTAAGCAAGCCAGAACTCAAAGAAGAACTCAGTGGCAAGGAACTCAAACTCCATCAGGTTTGAAGAACATTCACAGAATGAAGAAAAAAAAACTGGGAGAAACCAGGCTCAGTTGGGGGACCAGTTCTGTTCTTGCCAACAAACAGTGCATGATTATGATATAGACAACATTTCAGGGCAGATATCAGATTGAGATCAGGCTATTCAAAATATTTTATCAAGTTCCATCTGGTAGAAGATGGAAATCATCATGCAGATATGGAAATGGGATTTGTTGAAGATCTGTGCCAATGGCTGTTTATGAGGCACTTAAAGGAATGTAGTTTTAGCCAGGTTTCTGTTAAAAACAGCACATATAGGTTATGATCTATAATCATGTTTCTCCCAAGTATTTTTTTCCCTTCTTTTCTTCATTTTGTCAGCTGATGGAGTTTGGGTTCCTTGCCACTGTCGCCTCTGGCTTGCTTAGTCGGGGACATTTAATATTCATCAATATTATTGATTGGCCTGCTCTTCTAGAGCAGCTGTACAGCCAAAACAAACTTTATTGCATTATATTCCTGTTATATCTGCAAAGCTGCTTTGAAACAAACTGTATTGCAAAAATCTCTATGTAAATGAATGTGACTTGAATTGATTCGATTAGTAATCATATAGTTTACTTTAAGTGCTTTTGAAGAAAGGGATCGTATATTCAGCAACCCAAGCTTAATCATTTGTTTATCTGTTTTTATTGAAAATCAATTACATTTTTACTCTCAAATGGATTTGAGAGTTTTTTGTATTTGCTAGTTTGGGGAACAGACACCGTCTCTAAATGATAATATTTAGGTGAAAGAGTCTGCTTCCTGACCTAGGCCTCAGTTAGTCTCTGTTCAACTCTAAAACTATGTGCCATATTGTTGGAGAGAAGAGCGACACCACCCCAGGAGGGATGAATACTATCTCTTTTCAACAGTTAAGGTCTGCTAAGTCTCCCATCACTTATCATCAAACAGGAAGGGGGGCAGAGCATATTACAGTGTCTGACATCATACTTCCGAGTCCACCACCTCTTAAATGTTAATTTTAATGATCTCTGACTGGCAAAGTTGCACATCATTAGTGCCAATGTGAATAACAATCTTAGAGTATATAAGATTAGCATTAGCCAGCACTTTCAAAGAAAATAAATAAATAAATTGTTATGTGGCCAGATGTAGCTTTAAAAGTTTATGTGTAAAATTATTACAATTTATTAGAAGTGTAATACATTCTAAGTTGAATAAAAAAAATTCTTTATAAAGCAATTTTTATCATGTCTGTTCGATATGTTTGTCATCTAACACAATAATGCCTTTAAAATGCCTTTTGGGGGTAATTTCTCAGCCTGAATTGATATGAGATTAATATAATTGTCATTTTGGAGTTTGTCATTGTCATCATTAAAACAGTATCCAGTTTTGATACCCAAAAATTTCACCCAGGCAATTTAAGCCTGTTTCTGTAGATTAAAATGTAAATCTACAGCACATAGTTACATTAATGTTTGTTAACTAAAACGATTAAAGAAAATAAATAAACAAACACACAAATGAATATGTCTTCCAAAGGCAGCCCACTTTCCAATTATTTGCACACTCTTACTAATGCTACTAAAATGGCACTTTGCACCGATTACTGCATCAACAGTCTACTACATTACTAAAGAAACCCCACGTTCTCGTCTCTCAACAGGTGAAACACTGCTCCCGTGTGGCAATTTTATCAAACAGCAATTCATAGCTAGCCTACAAATGCGAATGCCTACAACACCCAGCAGGGCCAATGGTGGACCGTACCATTTCTGTTGTCGAGGTACGCATATTCTGTTTAAATGTATATTAAAGCTCTTACGTGATTTAGTTAGAATACAACTCTTTAAAGTAGTAATTGCACGTCGAGTAAGTAAATTAAATGCATTAAAAAAATAAATAACCTAAACTACCTCTGCCAAACCCCCCCTTCTCAAATATAACGGTATAATCGTAAAACATCTCGCATTGCTACTGCCATTCGACTTCCGCCCACTAGCAACCATGAGGTATATTTGTAGTCGTCAATCACTCTTTTATTTCTAATTCAGATTTCTTTATACGTAGATGTGTTTTAAGATGGGCATTCCTTGCTCTTTTTTTAGTAGATCATTAAATCTTTGTGGACGACTTAAGATGTAATGTTGTTAAATGGCAATAGTCGCCATGTTGTGTCTCCAGTCTGGCGACACTCATAGATGCTGTTAAACAAGTTACATTTATTTATTTTAATTTACGCAGTAAAAACGTTTGACAAACGTAGTTTATCATTGTGTGGTATGTTTAATTTATTTTGTGTATTTTGGATATGAGAAAAGTCTAGTTGGTGATTGCGGCCTGGTTGTCAAACGTGCACAACATGTTGAAACATGCCCCATATATGGGTTAGGGTTACTTTGATATCCTGAAAGGAGGGACAGTTAGATATAAAAGGTCATTTGGCACCATATTATTATTATTTTTTTAAAGATTTGAGCAAAACGTATATTTTATAGGCTCATATACAAGTTGTTGCGATTATTCTGTATTTGAACATGAACATAAACAGTAAATTCTGCAGTAGTTCATGTATAAATGGATACATATGAATTCAATTTAAACAATTAAGATAATGAAATTGTCAGTTGTATAGCTTTGTACTAAATGTGAAGAATTTATGTGATTGATCTCAATCTGTCCTTTTTTATGTAACTCCAACATGCTTGGGCTGAATTTATGTGGTTGATGTCAAACTGTCCTCTTTTTTTTAATTGATTTTTTTAAATTTATTTTATAAATATCTCCAGCATGCTTAGGCTTCAGAAGAGGCTGGCGTCCAGCGTTTTGCGCTGTGGCAAGAAGAAGGTCTGGCTGGACCCAAATGAAACTAATGAAATTGCCAATGCCAATTCCCGTAAGCAGTTCAGACCTCCTTCAATACTTCTCACTGCATTGGTTCAATTAATTAATTCTCTGCCTTTTGTTCTTTATTTAGGGCAACAGATTCGTAAGTTGGTGAAGGATGGTTTGATCATCAAGAAGCCTGTAACCGTGCACTCTCGTGCCCGATGCCGCAAGAATACACTGGCACGGCGAAAGGGCCGTCACATGGGTGTTGGTGTGTACCAGTTTAATTCCTTTGGTTATAAATTGCACCATTTATACTGAATCCAGAGAAGTTGCTTTTATCATGTTAACAGGAATCACAGTAATCTCCACAGGGCATATTTTGGCAGCCTTGTGGGGCTTTCAATTATACCTTGTTGGCGGTTTTCAGTTTATGCAGCAATTTTTGTTTGCATGCAGGTAAGAGAAAGGGTACAGCAAATGCACGTATGCCAGAGAAGCTGTGCTGGATGAGACGTATGCGTATTCTGCGACGACTTCTGAGACGTTACAGAGAAGCTAAGAAAATCGACAGGCACATGTGAGTAGAGCTGCAGCAACGCATTGCATTATTTACGTTCATTTTGAATAATGGTAGCTTCTGCTCCCGGCCACGAATCGGTCACATAAAACCAGACCACGATCATCAGTATGCAAATACTTTAAGACAGGATAAATAAAATGGTGCTTTGTTCACTCCGTAAAACCTCAAAACGACGAGCTCTATGTTAAGGTACTCTCCCTGAGTTCTGGGAGTCGTTGTCACGTCTTTACCTGCTGTGTTAAAGCTATCGTCTAGTGTGCATGTGCTCGATAATAATGCTATAAATCCCCCTCTGGCTACAATAAACTGCACTTTAACTTTTCACTTCAACTTTGGTCTGTCAACGATGGTTTCAATGCATTTGCCAGTGTTTAGAAGTTGTTTATGCACATGTGGAGTTTCAAATAAACGCCTAGATTTACATTAACGAGTGAATGTGAACCATTCACAGAGAAATACAGGTGCATTTTCATTCATTATCAGCGTAAGTCAACCAAGTAAATATACATCCGTCTGCTTGTAATTAATAAAAGATTATAGTAAATATTTCGTTATTAGGCCTTAACTGTATACATCTTACAATTTATGATGAATAGTATAAAAAGGCTAAATAGAATTAATATATTAAAAGGCTTCCTGCATTCATACATTTCATAATAAAAGGACAAATGTTTTGTATAGATAGTCCAAGGATTAATCCCTGATTAACCAGGAAAATAATCGTTAGATTAGTCGATGAATCGAAAGAAATAAACTGTAGATAGATCAACAAACAATAATCATTAGCTGCAGCTCTACATACGAGTCCACTTTAAAGATGGATTCATTTCAGTTGGATGCTTTGTACCCAGAAGTTTAAATTCTTTTTAGTTTTATGCAGTGACACTCAACCATATTGCAGCATTTTTATCACTGTTAGTGTAAATGTATTGCTGATTTTGCAAGATTCGTTTGCAATAATAAAATCTTAGTGTCTGAATTTTTTATACACTGTTTAATGTTTAACATTTCTGTTTCTACTTCAGGTACCACAGTTTGTATCTGAGGGCAAAGGGTAATGTGTTCAAGAACAAACGCATCTTGATGGAGCACATACACAAGCTCAAAGCAGACAAGGCCCGCAAGAAGCTCTTGTCGTAAGTGTGCAAACCACAGTAACCTGTGTGCTCGGCATCATTTCACCTCTCAGCTGCTGTGCTATTATCAGAGGAATATTTTTCTGAATTGAGAGAACTGAAATATTACATGACAGTTTTAAATATGCTAGAACATGGTCTTACTCTGCTGTAAAGAACAGTTCTAATCTGTGTGTCCTTTCACCCTGCAGCGATCAGGCAGAGGCTCGTCGATCAAAGACCCGGGAGGCACGGAAGCGCCGTGAGGAGAGACAGCAGGCTAAGAAAGAGGAAATCATGAAAACTCTTTCCAAAGAGGAAGAGTCCAAGAAATAAGATTGTCTTATTACCTTGTACTAAATCTTCAACTGTGATTTAAAATAAATATACAGTTTATTACAGCTCTTTGGTCTCCTGAATTGTGTATGGATACATTTGCATGCAGATGGATCATTTTGTGAGCTCAACACTAGTTCATCCATAGGTTACAGATGCTTTAAAAAAGAGACTAGGAAGCACTTTTTCAACACTGTGAAGGAACAATTTCTAACTGCTACATTGTCACGTAGTTATTTAAAAAACATTTCCCACAGCATTGCTGCCCCCGAGAATTCACTTATTTTGTTTGGGACTAATTAACTTAAATGACATTAACAAAATGGCAGCTTACCGTGTAGGAAATTACTGCAGCAGTCTAAAGCTCTAAATGCAAGCAGAATGGCAGTCACTTAAGATAAAGTAAGCTCTTGATAAAAGCAGAAGGTCTTGACAATTACAAAGAATTACAGAACAAAACCAATTTTCAAATTGTGAGAATTTAAGTGCCCCTTAATATGAGTCAAGCAGATCTGAAAATCTTGGTATAATGAGTTGCAAAATAGCAATGCAAGCACAAAGAGACCAGTGTACTGTTGCTTCACGACCAGCATTGTTTTTGTAGTTTGTGCTGTCCTGATCCGTCTCTGCTCCAGTGAGCTGGAGGGCATCTCTGGTATTTAACTCTCATCCTGCAGAAAAAGTCATACGTGATTTTATGTGGGCAATTCGATTTGGGAAAGGTAAAACAAATTCGAAGAGAAATGTCTCATGTTAATTTATGTCAGTGCTGTATGAAATTAAAAAGATGAGGTTTAGACGCAGATTTATGAAGATGGCAAATACACATCACACAGCACGACGTATCCAGTGCAATGGATAATGCAATAATAATCACTAATATAATCACCATCCACCTGTATTCATTCCTGAGACCTAAACACCCGGCAAAAGACCGTTTAAAAACAGACCAAGCAGTCTTTTATGCGTTTTGGTGGCCTGAAAATGCAAACTTAAAAAAATTAGTTTCAAAATGCACGTTTTTGAAAACGATACTGTTCTTGTCTCCGCGTGAAACAGTTTTAAAGTGAGGGATGTTATTAGCAAATCTTTAGTCATCCACAAGAGGGGGCAATATGTGTTCTTCCAGATAGACTAATTGATCCACTTTGGGAAGCGTTTTTAAAAAGATTATGTTTGTAAATGCTTATGACTGTTATATCTAGTGGTTAAGCATTTACATTACATTGGCCTAATTTATGTTCTCAGGAAAAGTGGTGGCTCATAATCTTCTGGAGAGTAGTATAGTGACATCTTCTTTAGTCATGGGGAAGGTGATTTGGGCTGTAATACTTTGGTCGAGCATACAATACCTTCGTTGGATGAGACTCTAGTACAACAGCGTCATCATAGGTTACCTCCTCTCAATATGACCAGGTTAAGATGCATATTCAAGAGCTGGTAGATCAAGGGCTAGTAAAACGAAGTTGCAGTCCATATGCTTCTCCAATTGTTATTGTGCAAAAGAAGGATAGTTCAATTAGGCTGTGTAGACTAGACTCGACAGCTGAACTTGAGAACTTGCAAGGATGCCTTCCCTCTCCCATGAATTGAGGAATCCTTGGATGCTTTGAATCTGAATCCTTGGCTGGGGCTAGGTTGTTCAGCACCTTAGATCTAGCTAGTGGAAACAACCAGGTTCCCGTAGGCAGTCAAGATCAGGATAAGATGGCATTTTGGACTCCCTTTGGACTCTTTAAGTTTACTAGAATGCCCTTTGGGTTGTGCAATGCACTAAGTACCTTTCAGCGTGTCAATGAAATGATACTTGGTAACCAGCAATTTCATGCTTTGCTCAGGGCTGAGGAACTTGCTTAATCTGCCACTTGTTGTTAGTGCATATATTTACCGAAAGTGTTAATTTCTCAAGCAAACTAACAAGCTGTGGACACTGAATAACTTGCCTAGGGTAAATGCAATGCTACGTGATACTGTTAACAAGCTGTTTTATTAATGTCTTTGCGCCGTTGAAACACAGATTGAGCGATTACATGACATATGATACATTTATTTGCGTTGTACTGAATGTCAATATGCCTTTGGATGTTCCTTCATGTTTATTCTGTAACTGGTATTAAACTTTAGAAGAAGAAACTTTGCTACAGCAGTGAATTTTTGTTTTTCTCCAGTCACAATTCAAAATCAAGAGTTCAACAGAAATCAACAGTTATCATAATGAAACAGAAAAACAATGTGCTGCAAATGAAACTTCATGACAACTTTGTGTATCATTGTGTCTAGTTGATATACTTCTTGATCTCGCCTCCTGGAACGAGGAGCAGATTACTTGATCCAATACAGAGCAAACCAGCCATGTCTCATGCGGAGCAGACAGTAACTTAATTCTGTGATTTTTGTTAAAAGAACAGTATTATGAGGTTTTGAACTTGAGAAGGAATTCATAAACTAAAAAAAATACATTCTTTTGTGTATGTGTGGAACCTGGAAATTCCTCTTCCAGTGCTTCTTGATGCTATCTGTTACATTTCATTGGGAAACTTACAGATGTTTTTAAAGGATGAGCTTCAGACACCAGTTAATAAATAACTTGGCTTGTATGCATTTATTTTTATCTTGTGCATAACACAATAAATCAATGATGTTGTGACTTCGAAACATACCTTTGTGCTAAATGCCTTAAGTGCAAATACTCAAGAATAGACAGAACTTTAAACGGTCAAATTGGGAAATACATTTTACATTTAAAACATGCAAACCCTTCTCTAAATCCTCAGGAGATCCTCAAAGATAATTGCCAGACTTTATTCATGCTTGGAGAGTTATCATAAAATTATCATGGAATAATTTGTTTCTTAAAAACTCAAAATGAAGGTCCACAATACACATACTACAACCAGATTAGCAGAAACTCTACAATGACGTCTAACAGACACAACACAGACAATTCACATAGACGAGATCGAACCAAGACTGAGGGAAAACACTGGGTAGAAATACACTGGGGAGGATTAACTAATGAGACACAGCTGGACATGACTAACGAGGCGATTGGTATGACATTGGGAGAGCACACTGGAAACCAGAAACTAAACATCGACAAGACCAACATGTAACAGTCAGGGTATATATTATATTATGTTCCTTATTTATCCTTTCCATTTAGTCTTCTTCGCTTAGCTTCCTTAGTTACTGATTATTGTCACAGTGTCTCATTTAGTTTCCTTCTCAACTCCTGTGTATTTATACTTCTGGTTCAGTTCAGTGTCAGTTGTCGTCTTTGTTTGGTTAGCATTGTTTTTTCTCCTAGGATTCTCTTGTATCTATTCTCAGTGTACATTAAAGACTTGCTTGTCACCTCTATACTGGTGACACACATTACTAAATATTTGACTGTTTAAGCTTAAATCAATGTATAAAGTAAATATTTAGGAAATCCTCAGACTAAGACTAATGTTTGGAATTCCATTACAGAGGGATTAAAGTATATCAATGATCTCTTGTTGACATTTATACTTGCTTACATTTTAAGAAAAAGAACATTACGTGAATAAATGTCTTAACGTGGCTCTTCAGCACAGCAGTGTGTGCATAACTACACAAGTTTGAAAATGAAAAAAACAATAAAAACACTAACAATTTAAAAATGTAAATTCTATTAGTATTGTTTGCTGTTTTGATAGTATTGTATATTTATCATTTCTTATTCATTTTAGATTATATTTATTAATCTAATATCTAACTGTACATCCTAATTTACAGTATAATAAAGAGGTCTTACAACTTCATTGCGTAACTCTAAAGTTACACTCTAAAATCCTTAGAGCTTTATAGCACAGATAATACATGTTTTGACAGAAGAGTTAATTTTATGATTTCAAAAACTTTTCTGTTTCACATTTCTGTTTTTAAATTTTAAAAAATGGACCTCATTCACTCCATTGTAAATGGCACAACATAAACATTGATGATAATGTTTGAAGAAAAAGTTTCATTTTTGTTGTTATTGAGGTTGCTGCTATTGATCGAGTTAATTGTTTTGCAACCTTGAATATTACTAACTTACTAAGAAAAAAATCAGGATTGAATGAAAGAAATTGTTTGGAATATAGTGTAAATGCCACCTAGTTTACACGTATGCATTTGCTAAACGCTTTTATCCAAAGCAACTTACATTATTCTTGCGTTGTAAACGCCAATGCTCTACTGATTGAGCTACAGGAAAGCTAGTAGTTTGACTGGCAACATAAAAATATGAGCAAAAATGGCAGAATATGAAGAAGTGATATCAAAGAAGTTTGATAGAACATCATATATTTTAGGGCAGACAAAGGCAGTAATGTTTCGCCATATCCAACATGAGTGTTTGTGTGTTTGCATGAGCAGTTCTCCAAATTATTTTCGGATCGTCCATCATCTTGTGCTTGCTCTTTTACTGTTCAGTCAGTAGAGCATTGGTGCAACGCCATGGTCATGGGTTCGATCCCAGGGAAAGCAAGACCTGATTCAATGTGTTCCTTGATTGCAATGTAAGTCGCTTTGGATAAAAGCGTCTGCCAAATGCATAAATGTAAAATGCTAACCCACACTAAACATGTAACAGTATCAGTGATGTTTACTGGAAAAGTCATATTTGACTGACCAAGGTGATTTCTGCAGACACACGAATGGAGAACTGATGCTGATGACAAATAACTGTTTCCCAAAAGTTCATCATAGAACAATAGTCTCTACCATCAACTTAGGCTTAGACATTTTTTGAGAAATGCAACCCATAACTGTAATCGTGAAGGCGTTTCTTACAATGTAGTGCCCATGTGAAGTCTGACTGTGTTGTTTTGTAGAGGCCAGTGAATATCAGGCACAGGCACACCCTGTCTGACACACAAAGGCGAGCAGATCCTGTTGCAGACTGCATGCAGAGCTGTTCAGTATCTGAGATTGTGCAGCAACAAACATAGTTAGCAAAGGCTTTTTAGTGTAATAAATGGATTAGGATGTAATTTATAACTGCACTCACAATAAACCTTCAAAGTCAGTGTTGATCCTGCGCTCCTAAATGTAACTTCACATGTGACCTCTGCTAGGTGATCCTCCGGGACAGGAGTATAAAGGGGCTGTTCAGTGTATCAAATATGTACTGTATTTATTTTAATGAGGTATCTGAAAGGTAAGCGTTGCTTTGAGCTGAGTTTACTTGTGGATCACAACCAAGGCAGACGTCTGGAAGCCTGAAAGTTATAAAAGTAAAAAAAGACCTCAGTATTTAGATTGATGTTCACTTTTGCTCAGAAAATAATAAGTACAGTAGGCTGTGCTATTTACCTGAATGCAGACACCCATTTCATGCAACACTGATGGTTAAAAAATGAAAATGTTTTATTTGCTCAAGACAAATAAAATACAAAAATGTAAATGTTCAACAATAATTTAAAGTCTAGTCAAGACTTGTGTGCGTCCATATGCAGTTTCATATCACTGAAATGTACATAGATGTTCCCTGCACACTTTATGTCCAATTTGCGGATTCCTAACTGGTTATTGTTAATGAGTCAAGTCAAAGATTTATGAAAGTGTATAAAGGCATTCAGTGCCTAAAGGTTTCAAGCCCTGAACTGGTAAATATGCACAATATATTTTCTCTTATAGTCATTCGTTGGACCTGATGGATTGAAAGATGTTAATACTATTTGAAATGTTGTATTGCTTGAAATAAGTAAATAAAATGAACAATAAAAAGTGTTTTAAAGTCAATACATGGATGCCATGTAGAAGATTTTATTTCAGACCCATCTGAATATGCAACATCGGTTTATGCAATCAGTAAAATCGTGCTTTAAGTCAAATCAATAGTATGACACTTTAACTCTCTCATTATAAATATATTTCATTTGTTCCCCATTAGAAATCTGGATATTTCTCTTTTATGTTATTATTGATGTTATTTTAGTTCATTGACACTGAACTCATGCTTTTGAGAGTTAATAAATAACTAGGCTTGTGGGGTCATGTCTTGTGCATACCACAATAAATCAAGTGCGTTATGAGTTAGAAACAAATATTTCTGCTAAATGCCACAAGTGCAAATACTCATAAATAGACAGAACTTCACTACACATTTCAAACAATTTTTCATCTCCTCATAAATAAAGCAAACTTTTCCCTAAAACCTCTAAAATATCCTCAGGGATCTGACTGACCCAGACATGATAGTATTGGAAAGTGGATCTATACTTTGTTTTTAGTCACACCAGTTCACATCGGTGGCCCCAGTACAATCAGTAATACCGAACTTCTTAGAAGATAAAGGAAGAACATGGAACAGAATGGAACGAACATTACATCTGTCATAATAACCAACTTGCTGCAACATATCCTGATTGCAATCAAATTGACAGGTTGGGTGTTTTTTCCATTGATGTCTGTGAGCAGAGTAAAGTCCTTTTCCGCTCAATTAAGATGCAGATTATACCCATGCAGAATTTACTGAAGACAAAGGACATGGAAATTGATTTTTAGGAAAAATATTTATCTGCATGAAGTCACGTCCATTAAAGGTCAGACAGTGGAGTGTGTGCAATCTTATAGATACTTAGGGACAATTATTTATTCAAAGCTGAATTTTGAAGCCACTGTGTGTTAAAAGAGGCATTTTCTTGTTCTTTTTAAGGAAATTGTCAAAACTCGTCAAAAAAATATTGACAAAGCTCTGCTGATTTTATTTTATCGTGTATTCATTGAATCAATTTAATCTTTCTCACTAGTGTCTTGGTTTGGGATTCTATTCCTGAAGAATAGGATCTCTGTATCAAATTGTGTGGAGTTGGGAGGCACAGCTTTATCCAGCATCATTGTATACTTGACAGGTACAGTGGATGTATGTTTCAATCTTAAGTGGTAACTTCCACCCCCCATAGTAAGTTCTAGAATCTTCCATCTAAACAACCACAATGTTCATAGTACCACAATGTAAAACAAAACGGTTATAAGAACAGCTTTGTTCCAGCAGCCATTACTCAAATGAATATGAATAAGATGGAGCAATGTTTTAATTTCTGAGTTGGATAGACATACATTTCCACTTACTCTAGATATTTTATTTGGCCCCCCACACCCCTTAGATCATGTAAGCCCTACCCTGGATCCCGTTCAAGAAAATATTTGTGGTAAAATTAAAAACCTGGGAGTTATTTTCAACCCTGCATTAACATTGAACAAACAAATAAATTCTAGTCAGAGCCAGTTTTCTGTAGCTTAAGGGGCTTTGCAAGCTTAAAAATGTTCTTATTTTTAATGACTTGGAGACTGTTAGTCACGCATTCATCTAAACCAGGCTAGATACTGTAACACTCTTTATGCTGGAATTAATCCAGTCCTCACTTTCGCATTTGCAACTACAGAATGCTGCTGCTCATTTTTTGACTGTGATAAAAAAAAGGGGGACCATATCTTGCTTGTGTTAGCATCACTTAATTAATTGGTTACCTTACCTGTCCAATACAGAGTTGATTTAAAATTTTAGAATTTATATTTAAAGCAATACATGAACTTTCATCTCAGATCGTCTTCATCATTTTTCTTCTAAAGAATGCTTTGATTCTCTTGTCAGCTGCTACAGACTGATCCAAAATCTTGATTAAATACCAAAAGCGAGTTCAGACTCATCCCCTAGATCAGGGGTGGGCAAACTACGGCCCGCGGGCCAAATGCGGCCCGTTGGGCTTTTTAATCCGGCCCGCCGACCTTGTAGAAGTTATATTATTTATTTAAATTTTATTATAATTAAACCTCCTTCATTTGACTTTCCCCTGTAATGTCAGTGTTTCCCCAACAGATGTCGCACTCCAAAGACATTGAGCTTTGTTTGAGTGTGATGTTTAGCACTTTGAAGAAAAGTAGACAGTTAGTATGTGTTTCGCTGACGTCCGATAAAGTGCTGTATATCTAATATGCCAAGAAACTTTAGCGGTTTTTAAAGAATACAACATCAGCCGTCATTTTACCACAAAACATGCCAACTACGCTAGCAGTCTCCAGAAAAACCGGACGGCTACGGCTCTGACGGCAAATGTACAGACTCAGAGTCAGTACAGAAGATGCTGACGTTATTTGGCTCAACTATGCGTGTGAACAGATATTCAGCGTCATAAACATCTTCAAATCCCGTCACAGAGCCGAGTGAACTAGCCGACACCTATTTCTAAGGCTTTCTGGTATGCAAATCTTGGTAGCCTTCAGCGATTCGTTTCATTGGTTCATCTGCACCTATCAGGAGCGAGCACACCTGGCGGCGTCGCCATTGGATAAGCTGTGTGCCTCTTCGCTGTGATTGGTGTTTGATTCCCCGTGTTTTCAGCTGATCTGCATCTCTCTTAAGGGATTGAACACCGCTATCGAAAAGGAACTTCTCCGGTTACTATCAAAACCTCTGTAGGCTGACAGTTGGATCAAGGACATTAAAATAATCGTCGTGCTCTCGCTTTTCTGGCTGTGCAGTGATCATTTATGATTATTAATTTATTTAATTGGCTCCACTAACGGCAAAGAAATTGTCCGTCAGGCAGAGCTGCATCGCGCGGTTATCCCGTAAAGCTTCAGAAATGATGTGAAGGGGAGGAGTTCGGCTCTGTCCTGAGAATCGACACAACAAAACTAACTCCAGACTTTGATGCACTTGCAAATAAAGGAGATCAACAACACTGTTCCCACTGAAACTGAATGGGACTTTATCTACTGTGTTATTAAATTAATACATTTGGAAAACAATTTATCAATGAACCCTGATGTTTTGGTGCATATTAAAGGCCAAATCTTTTCATGTAATGGTTTTTACATTTCATTTATATTAGTTCACACAAACACACTATCCTTCTATTCTGGCCTGGCCCCTTTGTCAAATTTTAGAAACCAATGTGGCCCGCGAGACAAAAAGTTTGCCCACCCCTGCCCTAGATCATACCCTACATTTAAAAAATAAGGGTAACTTGATTACACCTTTAAGATAATTCTGTTTTTTTATATTTAGCTGGTGATGCTATGACCTTTTTTTATTTTCTTTCATAACATTTGTATTTAGTTTGTATTTAGTTCTACAGTTCAGTTGCTTTTGGACAGCACTCATGATGCTTTTAAGGTGAAAGACAAATGTCTGTGTGTATCTTAGGCATAGTAGTATTTTACCCCCCAAAAAGGGTTTTAAGGCAGTTCTGTTGTAGATTATTCAATTAATATTCAATTTATTAATGTATCTATTAACTGTACATTATTATTAAGAAAGACCTTACAAAAAACTGGTGCAACCCTACCCAGGTAACATAGTACACACACAGATCGTGTTTACACTTGTTTTTAAACTAATCCCATTACAGGGTAATTGCATCACCTGCGGGCCGGAATTAAATTGATGCATATTACCCCCTTGTTACAGAGTAAGTACAATAAAAGTGCATACAATCAATCTGATATCACTAGCTTTGAAACCTTTGTTAATAAAACAAAATAATCTCATGTGTCAGGGCTATGTAAACTGATGAGTGAGGACTCAAGCATGCAGAAAAATAATGGGTTTTTATTTATAATAAAACAAAACAGAAACAAAACTACCCTGAGGGGGATGACTTGACTTCACAAACACAGGACAGGGAGACGCACGTTCGACATTAGACAACGATTTGGCACAGGACAGCAAAAGCAAGGAGAGTAAATAGAGAGTAAACAAGGCAGGTAATGAAGGAGGACATGTGGGGCAAATGAACCAATAGTAAGGAAACAAGATGACACAAAGAACAAGATGGCACATAGAAACACATGACAAGCCTTGTGCTCGTGTCCTTTTCATGTTCTGTGTGAGCACAAGGGTAGCAAACACAAACACATGCCATATGCTCGAACAAAACGAGATATGAGCATGCGGCCAATGAGAACTCATAAGCCCGGTTCTCAGGCTTCTGGGACTATCCTGAAAACATTCTATAGTAGCACCATAGAAAGCATCCTCACCAACTGCATCTTGATGTGGGGCACAAACTGCACTGCCTTGGACTGGAGGCATGTGGGAAGAGTGGTAAGGACCTCCCTCCCCTCTGTTCAGGACATTGCCCCAAAGCGGTGTTTGTCCCGGGCTAGGAATATCATCAAAGACTTGTCACACCCACATCATGGCCTGTTCTTGCTGCTGACCTCTGGAAAAAGGTTTTGCAGCATTTGATGCAGGTCAAGCAGGTTCTGCAACAGCCTTTTTTCCAATGCCTCTCAGACTGCTGAACTCTTTTTAATCTTAATGTCAAATGTTTTACCGTAATTGTACTGTTGTCATGAGAAAATGCATCGAAATTTCGTCTGTGTACACAGATGACAATAAAAACCTGTCTATGTCTATGTCTGGTGTTCACACAAAACAGGACGACATGAAAGCATGCAGCCAGTGGGGAGTAGATAATTAAATATCTATGGATGGCAATGTGGCTTGTGTGACTTGCAGCTATGATGGATTGCAGTACACTTTCATAAGGTAAGTATACATTGAAAATTCCCTACATTAAAAACTCTCCCTAAATATAAAGTTTTGTTCAGTAATCTCCATCATGCCCCTGGTTAAAACCTTGGCCTCTCTCTCTCTCTCTCTCTCTCTCTCTCTCTCTCTCTCTCTCTATATATATATATATACACACACACACACACACACACACACACACACACACACACACACACACACACACACACACACACACACACACACACACACACACACACACACACACACACACACACACACACACACACACACACACACACACACACGTCTTAATGAAATTGTTTATATGAATGAAATACGCATTTATATGAACTGCTGTACACACAAAACACTTCACAATCATATCAGAGGTCTCTCCTCAAACACTACCAGTGTTCAGGTGCCATTTGGATGATGTGGCGGCAGCCACGCTTATTAGGCCATACATACCACATCATATTAGAATAGTTACACCTGAATTATAAACTTACAGTATAAATTAATTGTAATTTCCCCAGTTGTTCCCCCATAATTCTCCAATCGTTACATATTGTTCCCTGATACTTACACGTAAGTACTACTGTATATAGTTACACCATAATTACTGAAAGATACATTGTAAATCTGATGTAACTACGCAGTCCTTCCAGTTTGTAATCTAAAGCTTTACCCAGTACTCTAACAAAGATCAAGATCACTTCAGCAGCAAACAGCTTGGAAAGATGTAAAAATAGCACATTCAATATTTTGTGATGTTTTGCATAATAGGAACATTGTTTGGAAGCACAATGAGGTTTCCTTAATATTTGTATTTTGATGCAACAGATGGCTTTTTACCAGACTGCTTATCAGTAACTGTTTGAATGTGGTGAACAGTAACTATTTATGCTGTACAATGATTTGTTTTCTTCAACATTTTATCATCATTCAAGATCACATGAAGATTAGGAAGTGCAGTAGTGTCTCACAGTATGTCATGAGATTTTCTCAAGCACATGCATACAACTCAAGAATAGAATGATGGAAGGAAAGACACAGTGAATAAAGAAGTTTATTCATTCTTGAGTCTAAATCTTCATACTGATTTCTTTAAAAATGTTAAAAAAATATCTATCCTTGCAAGTGGATGTAAAAAATCACGATCATGAAAACCCTGCCCGTTTTTCCTTCGTTCAAACTTGATCACTGATCCTGCCTAAAGTGTTGCAAAACAAGTTCTAATCAAAGGCTGTTATCACCCTATGATGACCCTAACAGAGACAGTCTGGAGCTCTTCACATCACCAGACAGTACCAACATTTGGCCCAGAGACTTCAATGCACATAGGAAATGAGATTTTATGTATGTTCATATGTTATGTTAGCCTAGTTATGCTTCTTTAGTTATGTTAGTGTAACTTTAAATGCTGATATCCAGGAGTATCACTGCTTTAATGTCTTCAAATCCCCATTTTTCTAAGGGATGAAAAGAGTCCACTTTTCATTTAATAATTAATGGTGTCCAGTATGTTATTTAAAAATGCATCATTATATATATATATTACCATACTTAGGTGCAAAACTGTAAAAATGCTCAAGACCCCCCAAAAATGCAAATAGGGAACAATTAAGCTGTTTAGCTGTTTTCCACAATTAAGCTGAAAATCTGTTGTTTTTCCTGGTTATCTTTGATTGATAACTGTACTGAATGGATGTGAATTGATTTGGCTTTAATACTTTCTTATCTCTTTTGTGACTACATTTTCCTGACTTTTTATGTCTTGGTTACTAATGTAAGACGTTACATGAGAACTGACTGAAGCAATGGGATCTTGCCTGAGTCCCCAATAACCTTAGAGTGAAAAGGTTCAATATTGAAGATACCTGGTGCCACACTCTAATCAGCTAATTAACTCAAAACGCCTGCAAAGGCCTTTAAATGTTCTCTCAGTCTAGTTCTGTAGGCTATACAATCATGGGGAAGACTGCTGACGTGACAGTTGTCCAAAAGACGACCATTGACACCTTGCACAAGGAGGCCAAAACAAAAAAGGTAATTGCAAAAGATGCTGGCTGAATACAGAGCTCTGTGTCCAAGCACATTAATATAGAGGTGAAGGGAAGGAAAATATTTTATCAATAGGGATAACCGCACCCTGGAGAGGATTGTGAAACAAAACACATAAAAAAATGTGGAGGAGATTCACATAGAGTGGCCTGCAGCTGGAGTCAGTGCTTCAAGAACCAGACGTATGCAAGACATGGGTTTCAGCTGTCGCATTCCTTGTGTCAAACCACTCTTGAACAACAGACTGCGTCAGAACCGTCTCGCCTGGGCTAAAGACAAAAAGGACTGGACTGCTGCTGAGTGGTCCAAAGTTATGTACTCTGATGAATATAAATTGTTGCGAAGAGGAAGATACGACATGCCAGACCCAACAATGCAGAAGAGCTGAAGTCCACTATCAGAGCAATCTGGGCTCTCATAACACCTGAGCAGTGCCACAGACTGATCGACTCCATGGCATGCCGCATTGCTGCAGTAATTCAGGTAAAAGGAGCCCCAACTATTGGGTGCTGTACATGCTCATACTTTTCATGTTGATACGTTTCAGTTGGCCAAGATTTCTAAAAATCCTTTCTTTGTATTGGTCTTAAGTAATATTCTAATTTTCTGAGATACTGAATTTGGGATTTTCATCAGTTGTCTGTTATAATAATCAAAATTAAAAGAAATAAACATTTGAAATATATCAGTATGTGTGTAATGTAAGAATACACATATACAGCAAGGAGGGGATCACAACATACTGGGCATCTAGCCTTGTTCAGGGGCTGATGAACTGGACATAAGTACTAGACAAGTACTCGCTTCATGGAGTTCGACAAGTAAGGAACCTGCATGGAGAGCAAGTAGTATCTCCAAATTGTATCTCCACATGGGAGAGGAATGGTCCAGCCAGCAAGACACCAAGCCAGCCTTTTCACACATTTCCTGTTCGTTCCCAAAACAGAAATCGGCTCCACTCCGAGAACCTTGAGAATCTTGCAAAAATGTTAGGTGTTACCCAGCCTGCAGCTCTACAGAGTGTGCCAAAGCCCAAGAAGAATGCACCCTTATGGGGGCACAGTTCTCTGATGGCGTCCACTATCTCGTGGGCTCAAAGTTTGGAGACCGTTTTACCCCTTCTGATGGCCTCCAAAGCAGACAAATAACAGTTCTGAGCTTCTGAAGCTCTACATGCAGTCCACGTAAACATGCAAGACACAGCCAAGATCCAAGATCCACACAGATCCAAGATCGGCCATAACCCACCACCTTTCTTGGGTGGTATGAAGTACAGGCTGTAAAACCCTAACTTCATGTTGGCTGGAGGGACTGTCTCTATCGCGGCCTTCCCCTGCAAGACTCCAATTTCCAGGATAAGAGACTCCTTGACTGTCACTGAGTAAACCAGATGCTTCTGAACCTGGGGGGATGCTGGGCGAACTGAATTGCATAGCAAAGTCTGATTGTTCGAATGAGCCAGTGAGACTGGCTAGTCAGGTCCCAAGACACCGTGCAAGCGGACTAATGTGACTAGCGGTGGGGCAGTGAGGTGGAGCACAGGGGCCCAAACCAGAAAGCACAGCATCCCAGAGTAGATACATAATACACACCCGTCTTCGCAGTTCCCTCAAGGGTATGGCTGGAGACATATGAGGGTTAAGATTCTTGCCTGATAGTTAAAGAAGAGGTGGATGAAACGGTGAAGTATATCGTTGTGCATAGTCAAGCGCACCTCTTGTGACTCAGCAATTGAGAAAACTGTTCTTTTGCTCGATGTTGCAGCCTAGGGGATCTCCACGTAAAACTTGTCTGCCCCATCACTGAGGGCAGTGAGAGTGGAGGAGGAAGTGGAAAGGCTTCTGGCAGATAAAGGTGCCTTCCACGACTTAGTGTGAGTGTTGAACGGTGCCTTATATATGCGTATTTATGGTTAGTGGCTTTTGACATCTTTTCAAAATATGTTCTTCTGTGTTCTACAGAAGACAGAAAGTAATACATGTTCAGAAGGAAGGCATGAAGGTGAGTAAATTAAGACATAATTTTAATTTGTGGGTGATCTATCCTTTAATGTCTCTTGAGTGCAATTCATTGTTTCACTCACTTGAAAACAGCACATGTATACACTCACAACTACTGAATGTTCCCTGTGTCAAACTATCAGAAGGCACTGGGGTGGCTGAGGGGGTCACATCAGATGAGCATTTGATTGGCTGCAGCCCTTTGCATTCTTTTATCAGCATTGGCTACTGAAATTAAGGGGAAAACCCTCTAGCAGACATAACCCTCCCTCTTAGTCATGAGGTGCAACCATGGGCTAATTCTGTACTCGGCACTCGTATTACCCTGGGAGAGAATGAGAGAGAGAGAGAGAGAGAGAGAGAGAGAGAGAGAGAGACTGGGACTTTGTGTTTGAATGAGTTTGGGAGGGAAGGAGGGGCAAGCAAGTTGAGCACAGGGTGAGCGAGAGAGGGGGAGGGGGTTGAGAATGCAGGAGAAGCAACAGCTTGAGATTTCTAGCGAAACAGACGGAAGGAAAGTCTGAGCAGCTTCTATAAGACAAGGAAGCACAGAGAGGAAACAGGATGAGGAGGAAAATAATGGGGGAAAAAGGAAAGATGCCTCAACACAGAACATAGCGCACAAGGGAAGAGCGGAGGAATTTGCTCTAGCGTGAGCCAAGAAGACATATGAGAAGAAAGTGGGCTGATGGATTAAGAGAAGAGCAAATCAGCAGAGAAGTGATAAAAAGCCTGGCCTGTCAGTGGAGAAAAGAGAAAGAGAGAGAAAAAGAGAGAAAGGGGCAGTTAACTTAAGAGGAGGGAGGGAGAGTAAAGAGATTAACAGTCACAGAAAGAGAGAGAGTAAAGAAAAGGGTGCAGTTGTCAAGAAACAAGCACATGAATAAGAAAAGGAGAGGACAGCAGAGGAAGAGAGGAAGTCGTTGGCAGCGGCAGCATCTGCATTTGAATGAGAGTTTACGAGAGCACATGCATGTCAGTGGCTATGTGTGCGCCTGAGCCCGAGCTTGTGTGTGAGAGTGGACGCACGTTATGAAGACTCTTATGCTCTGGCTCCTTCCTGTCATCTTTTTGTGCTCTTTCTGCAGTGTGGCCTTCTGGATATTTCTTTCTAACAAGTGAGTATACCAGTTTTAGCCTGTGTGTGTATATTTGCATTTGGAGAGTGAACTTTAAAAGATCTTTACAGTTTGATGAGAACCAAGACAAAAATTAAGTTAAATTAGGAAAATAATATATTACATCATTACAGAGGAATTTTTCTGAGAAACAAAGCAAGAAAATGATTGTTACATTTTGGAAAATATGTTTCAAAATCCTGAATGATCTAAAAATGGACTTTAGATGCTCTTTGTTTACTTTGTTTTGTGAAGTTTCTTATCACATTTCACATGAGTAAATAATTTATTTAAATATATAAGTAAATAGTTATATTATTTGCTTGAACACTTACCTCTTACATTGAAATTATTATGATCATCATTAAACTGCATTTTAAAGGAAAAGAATAGATAGCTTTACAAACAAGCTTTATTTATTCTTTTAGGCAGAGACATCAATATTTTTCTCTATATACATGTATACAGTCAAATAATATTCATAATAATGTGTATAATAATGTGTTGGATAATGTATCAATCATATTATAGCATAAATATTAGGCATGTGATGAATGCCTTTCGTATTAATGAGAATGTATACTTTTTTTTACATCAATTTGTTTTCCAATTATGTTTTTTTTATCTATTTAAACACCAACTGACCTTTAAACTATTTAAGAAACATAATTAATCAATCTAACTCAGTCCACAAATAAATTATTAGTGAAAGAATATAGGCTACAATATAGATTTGTGACAGAACAAAAGACTGATTCATATATAAATTAAGTCTATTATAAATAGGGAAATAACAAATTAATCAAATTAATCTAATCTAATCAATTCTCTATAAAAACGTGATTCTGATTTGTCAATTTCTGTTTTGTCAGATATATTCAATGGCAACTACATGTTGGCATCTTTTAATTTATTGATTGCTTTAAAAAAAGATATCAGAGAACATGTTAATTATTAATATTAATGCTTAATAATTACATTACATGTACAATAAGTACATTTTTGTTATGTAAGAATGAAATATGTAATTAACAGATTACTGTCACAGAATAAACCCTAACAGCATGCAACAATATTACATGAATAACTATTTCTTATTAGTTAAATATGGATATTTTTATTACAAAACCCCATCACTTCAGAAGGCATTTATTAACTCACTAGAGTTGTATGGATCACTTTTATGATACAAAAATTAGTTATAATATCCAAAGATTCCGGAACTATTCAATGACTTTACAAATCTGGGAAGAGCTAAGAAATAATATAACTCCAGTTGTGCTCAGCTGAAAAAGAAAGTCATAAACATCCTAGAATGACTTGAGAGTGAGTAGAGTATGGGATAATTTTCATGTTTGTGCGAACTATTCCTATAACACACACACATTTATGGATAATAATGCAGAAATTCAAAGTCCTATGTATATTTTTTAAGTATTTGTTTCCTCAATCCTTCAACATGCTTCACATTTAATCTGAGACAGCCTCTTATCACAGTCATCATATTTGATTACGAAATTTGCATTTGCATTTTTTACCTCCTTTGCCATAAACATTCCTCCCTCAGTTATGCTTATATTAGTTTTGTTTACATTCTTGCCCTCAGTCAACTGTAATGAGCACTTGCAAAATACAGGGGTTGCGATGGATTATAGCATTCTGAATTCTTGACTTGTTGATGGAAATTAAGATACTGTAAATTCAGAGAAATGTAAACAAAATGTGTTAATGTATTATATGGAATTATTTTCTGTATGTAAGTGTCAGTGGTACCAATATCATGCAACTACCATCTTGCAGAATACAGGCACGCATTTAGCATTATAGTAGTACATATATTGTATATAATATGTATGGAACAAACTTTTTAACAGACACTGTGAAACGGATCTAAAACAGCATGCTTTAACAGAATTATTTGCTTTTATTCAAATAAAAATAAATGGCATCACTAAAAAAACTAAATACATCAGATTACACCAATCAAAAATAGATCAGGCATAGATCAGGTAAAAATAGCTAATTAAAGTAGCATTTGCAGGTTATTACTTGAACCAAGAAACATTTGACAGGCAAATTGACATTCCATTTAAAAAAAAAAATTCTAGTGTTGCATTATATTGTGTGTTATTATATTTGTATTTGAAAATTGACATCCTTTATAACTTGCTTTGTATAGATTACTGAAATCAAGTGGAAATAAACAAATTTTAGCCATCGCATTAATTAAGTTATGTTGGGTGTTTGGTGTCATGGCTGTGACCTTTCCCTTATTATGTGCTGTTTCACTGGCAACAGCAGCCTTTAATCACAACAAAGCATGTGGGAGATTAGACTCCCTGAGAACTTCATGGCGACACAGAATCACTGGGTGCTCCACCATAGGTTAATTCGGCATCAATGTGAATTAGGCTTCTGCTATTTAGATGCTAAAAACAAACTTAAGTCTTTAATATTTACTTGACGATAAGTGTAATGATCACAGTGAATCACATCTGTAACTTTCTAATGCTAAATTGCTACATGAGCCCCATTAGGAGTAAATCTACAAATAGACTCTACCCAGAGTTTGGCAGGTCAAAGGTCACTAGTGTGGCTTACAAAATGTCACAGTAGTGTTTCAGTAGTATGAAGATCATTTTAAGATTTGTTTCACTAAGGCTGTTTGTATAATTTCTTGTCTAGGGGAAATAAGCTTTAGATATGGGAATTTAGTTTTGATCCATGTGAACGGTTCAGAGGAACAGTATCTAACATTCTTTGTTTTCGTACAACACCTGTCTTGAAATAAATTAATGATACAATACCTTCAAACCAAAGGAATATATAACTCTCAGCTCTAACCAGTGTAGTTTATTTACTGAAGATTGAACTCAAAGATGTCTGAATCTATTTTGCAAACGAAGGATGGGACAGAAACAGGCCTTAAAATAAATATACTGTAATATTCATTTTATTTACAAATTACCGTCGTTTTTTTCTTTTTAGATTGATGTTGACATCTGCGAAACAACAAGTCTTGGTTGACTGCTGTGTATTAGTTAAAATTTTTACATTTTATATAACCGTGACAAAGCAAGTCTAAATTTAAATGGGAAGATGCATCAAAAGAAGACAAAATGCTGCCAGCAAATCATAAGGGTACATCATCAACAGTGGATGTTGTTGTGTAACATTGCATTTTTCTAACCTAAGTTGCAAAGGGTTTCATACAACGATGAATGTTATCGTCAAGCTCTTTGCTGATGACTTGCTTTAAATTGCTTTGGCGAAATTAAAACGTGGCTGTAATAATGTATAGCACAATAGTTTTATAAACAATTTACATTGAAGGGGTAGACATGAATCCAGCAATCCAGTATCCCGTAATCCAGTAATGAATCATGTAGCCTGCTTCAACAAAAACAGTTCCAAACAAAGCCTCAACAAAATCAACTGTGTTTCTGAAGAACATAAACAGTTGCAGTGTTTCCTTCCTGAATGAGTTGATGACTCACTAATAGTCAATTGTTTTGTTCTTAATTAAATCAGTGCTTTTGAACTAATCAATTCAGTGAATGAATGACGAACTCAAAAAAGACAATCATTTGTTGCTACCACCTGGCTGAAGGAAGTAGGCTAACGTGAAGAAAGAGTCACTAAATTCCATTGAATTGTGTTGGTAACAAACGACAGAATGTACAATGATAGTTACCTTTGGGAGACGCACCCCTGACTCTCTGCAGCATGCAAAATATTAGCACTCAGCCAATAAAATTCAAGGACACAAGAACTAATGGAAGCGGTTTAGATTATAACCTGGAAAAGTACTGCGTAAGATTACCGAATTTCCAGTGTGACTTTCAGTAGTGTACCTATAACGTATGTAAATGTAGGTATAAGGGAAAATTATGTAAAGTTTCAGGGAAAAAAGGGGTAACAACCAGGAACAATACAACTAATTTATGCTGTAAGTATTGTAAAACTAAGTGTTAAATATTCTAATAATGCGTGGTATGTGTGTCCTACTATGCTAAAGAACATGGGAAGTAATAAATAATTTTAATAATAAGTTTATTTATATAAATAAACTTACTCTGTAACTACATGAAACAAGTGGGTAACAAGCACCACTTTAATTTATGGCCCGCAGATTATTTAATTAGTAGGCATGCCTTGTCTCTTTTTAATTTTGCTTGACGACCCAACTAAATCCTGTACTCTTTTGCTATAAAACCTTCATCATGTCATGCTCTTGCTAAATTGTTGTTTAGTATAGTAGCCTAGAACAGGCATACCACATATTAGAAAAGTTAGACCTTAATTATAAAATTAAGTAAACTAATTAACTAAAATGCTTACAGTATAAATTATTTGTAATTTTCCACATTGTTTAGCATAGTAGTTCACACATATCACATATTCCTAGAATTAGCTAGCACTTAGTTAAACAATACAGACAGTATAAATTATTTGTAATCTTCCTGTTTGTTACCTCTTTATGCCCCAAGCTTTACATATTGTTCCCTTCTAAGAACACGTAGGTACTTTATAGGTACATTATAATTACTGAAAGTTACGCTGTCTCCTTACGCAGTCCTTACCGGGTTGTAATGTAAAGAATTATCGAACTAACTGATGTACGGTTGGTTGATACCCTCCTAAAAAAGTCGATAGTCATTGGCATTTTATCTGCTGTTTTGTGAGATGTAAGCAGACCTATATGTAAATTTATCTTTGCAATTTCAATTATGAGTGACATTTGTGGTTATCATTCTACGACAATTCTTTGAATTTCCACTTAAATATTTGAGTGATTATGTTTGTTAATTTTGTGCTGTTAATCTATTTATGAATCTATTTCTCTCCGCAGTAATGTAAAGCCTAATCCTTCATCTAAGATTCCTCAAAAAGGCACAGATACACAGTCTTGTAAAGGTTGCAAGTAAGTATGCAAACCTTCTTAAATTTCTGTTTATTCAGTCTACAGACACCAAAAGGAAACACCTTGAGATAGTTTTCATATTTTATCAATTTCATATTTACTGACTGTTTGTGCTTACATATCTTTAATATGTGTTTTAGAACTTAGATAATACATATTAAGATGTCTGTGTGCGCATTTCTTTCTTTCAGAGATAATGTATTCATTGCCAAAGCACTGGGGAACTACTCTAACAGATGGAAAAAACATGAGGCAAACTTTAAAAGATTCAGGTAAAACAGTAGCCTAGAGCAGACCTTGAGCCTTTCTCACAAAGGTTAAACTTAGACATCTGTGGTAAACTGTTATTTTCTGGATTAAAGTAATGGTCATGTTCTGTTGATTATGGATCATATACAAAACAGTTTTTAAATGGACAAAAACACTACAGAAATGCTGACTTAAGGCATAGTTCACGTAAACATTACAATGTTATTAACATGGGTTCAATTGCTTTAAGGTAAGATTTTATGACTTGTAACACTGCAACACATCAGATTCAGTGTCTTTTTCCGTCCAGGTCATTACTGAGTGGCAAATGTCATGCTGTGTCAAAGGCTGTGGTCACACAGAATAACACCCCACTGGGGTCAAATGTTATCTATGATGGAGAGAGGAGAAAGCCACTACAGGTGACACAGGCCCTGTTCAATATCTTGGCTAAGGTAGTGTATAAGCATTCAAACTTAGTGTGAATTATGGTTTCTCTGATGATTTTGCATTTACATTGTGTGTATGCCTGTGTGTAGGAGCAGCCCTTTGGAAATGCTTCATGGGAGTCATGTGCCGTGGTGGGGAATGGTGGTATTTTGACGAATAGCAGCTGTGGAGAAGAAATTAATTCTGCACGGTTTGTCATTAGGTCTGTATCAGATCAACTCATGACACCATTGCCTAGATTAATATTAAAATGATCAGCCAAATTAGCATCAGTCTGTAATGTTCGTGGAACAATAACTTACAGTAACAGTTGCAAGAACTTAAGTGTAGCTACAAGCATTATCACTATGTGACGTATCTTTGTATCTTTTTTCTTTCTTTTTTTTTTTTTTACAATGGTCTAATTAACCTCTGTCCACCCCTGTATTTTAGATGCAACCTTCCACCATTGGATAATAGATATGAGAAAGATGTAGGCAACAAAACCAACCTGGTGACTGCAAATCCCAGCATCCTCCATGAGAAGTGAGTCTGTGTGTAAAATATGTCCACTGAAGGCAAGTGGTTAAGAACACATGTGCAGCTTTATTCCAAATAGACATTGAATTGGCTTGACAAGAAACATTAACTAAGCAAACTGACCAACAAGCTGAAAACGAAGACGAAGTTTGACACTTTCTGCAAGAATGAATTATCAGTTGCTGCTGCATGATTACGAACGAGAAAAATCTGTGAACAATCAAGACGTTTAACCAATCACAAAACAGAACAGTGAAATCAGTCAGAACATTACACAAATTTAAGAATTACAAAATAAAAGACATGAAAACATAAACTTGAAACAAAACCACAAAACAGTTTATTTGCCAACCACCATAAACGGTAAAAGAGGAAACTACAAAACACATGACACTGTGGTTTTGGGTTTGGCTTTAGTGACAAATAATCAGTTTTTGAACATTAAATTCCAGCAGTGCCTAATACATCATATCACTGACAAAGAGGAACGGTTATCAATCCATCATTTAAACTAACTCAGAACAGGTATCCATACGCCATTTTCTATATGGTTTGTGTGTATTATTTTTATATACACAGATGAGTGACTGGAATTAAGGCTGAGCGATATATCGGATAGGGGAATTACAGTTAAAGACCCGAAGACCAGATATGTTGAAATGAAGACCAGGAGTCAGAAGTGTAGTCAATTGATGAATGTTTAGTGAAGAATAGTTTGTAGTTTCATGATGCAGAAGTCAGCTTCAAGTCTCACAAGGAGTTCATAGGCCGCTCTGCTTACATTTACATTGTTACATTAATTATACCTCACTCTAAGGTCACAGTATGTCATTACTTAAAAGTTAAATGATTCTGATAAGAAAGTAGGCAGAAATTATTAATCTTCCACACAAAGACATATCTCCATCCATATCTCCATCGAGCTGCTGATGTTTGGATTTAGACATGAAATGACCTCCCTGATCGTCACTAGGCGTCTGTAAAATCTTCTTGCTCCGCACTCAGCTGCAGACCTGCACAGAAAGATTAACGCACACACACAAATACACAGTATCTCCAAGGTTGAAGTTGGTGCTAATCGACCTATCAACCGGAAACTTCTAAAAACATTCTGATAACTCATTCCCTTTCTGGTGAAAAACACAGACAATATCAATCCTACATAAACTAACACTCCTAAAAAGAAGGACCGTCACATATTCCATAGGTTATGATGACCTCTCGGGCCCTAGCTGTCTGAGTAGCTAGGGGAACAGACATATGGGATGGCCATATAATTGTGTGTTTATTTTGTTATTGACAGGAAAATGCACAGCACATATTTACTGTATATCACTAGTGATGTATTTAGAACTTCACTTTACCTCTAAACAAAGAATGAAAAATAACTCTCATCAGATCCAATCAAATGCTCTCAACAATCTAAAGTGTCCCGGTCCCTACATTATAAATATACACTTTAGCTGCGGCTAAAATTTGACAGTCGCTCTTCACACATTTTCTGCATGGTAAATGGCACATAGTGCGCAATATAGGGGATGGAGAACGATTCAGACATTGTACCATTGCTTTCTATTGGTGCAATGTGAGTATGTGAGCGCAGATCACAAAATTTAATTTTTCACAGAATGATATTTTAAAGCGAGAATGAGGTGATTAGGAGGAAACTGTGGCTTTACAAAGCTCAGTGGTTCTGGCCGAGCTGTGATACAAACAAAATACTACTGGCTATTTTAAAAATTGAAGGAGCTGCTCGATATGTCCTGCCCTGTCTTCCTGTTTCAATCAAAACACTGAATAATTCTGCGCTTCAAGGCACTTCAGTGGGGCTTTAAATGTTAAATAATGGAAGTATACTTCATGTAGTTAATCTCACTTTATTAACCACTCTGTGCTTTTGACCTTCAATGATCCAGTTCAACCATAATAATAATAAGCAAAAATGACTTTAGTTAAACATCACATTTGCGCTTATTTTTATTGTAAAATATAAATTTGTATTATTAAAAAACAAACAAGACAAATTGAGACAAATTGCAGCAAAAGTAATGTAATACATTACTTTTCATAAAAACAATTAGTTTTTTTAACGAGTAATGCAATATAGTTCCACAACATTTGCATCCAAATAGGCAAACTCTAACCCCATGCCCAGATGATGCACATATAACCCAGATAAAACACACAAGGTTCACTGGGTGTTACACGTGTTCCTGTCTGGGTCTTCTCTGTCACTTCCTGTCAGTCTTGTCTTTGTTTCACTTCTGTCTCTCGGGTTATTGTTTCACTCCCTACACCTGTCTTGTAATCACTTCCTCGTTAGTCTCCCAGGTGTTGCTGTTTCTCCTTGTGTATATATCACTTGTGCACTACCCTGGTGTTTGTCGGTTGTTGAATTGTTTAATGAATTCGTGTGTGGATGTTCCTGCCATGGTTCTTGTTTGTTTTGAGGTTTTATTCTAGCTCAAGTTATTGCACATGCGTGCTTATTTGTTTTGTTATTTAAAGTGTTTTGTTTTGTTTATATTAAATTAGCTTTTGTGTTGTAATCCTGCCTTGCCTCGTCACCTTGCCTGTCTTGCATCGCACACCAACCCCGTTCCGTAACAGAACAACCGACCCGGTTCGTCACCTATAAAGACGTTCTGTGGACTATATGGATTCCGCTACTCACGCTGAGTCGAGCCTCCTAAATCTTCGGCAAGACGGCCGCTCCCTAGTGGACTATGTGGCGGAGTTTATTGACCGTTCACATCGGGTGGGTTGGGGCGATTTCGCCCTCAACCTGTGCTTCGAGGGAGGACTGGACAGGGAAGTAGTCCGGCCACACGGGTGCCTGGAAGCTGCCCTACCGGACTACATTAACACGGTGCTGTGGCTGAATGGCATGGACTTTGAGGTCGAGGAAATGCCCAGATCTGCATCCCAGAATCCCGCAGTCAAGCCCGCATTCCCGAACCCCACGACCGAGTCCACACGCCGCCGCCGCAAGAGGAGGAAGCGGAAAGATCCAGAGATCCGCCAGCCAGAGCCTGATCCAGAGATCCGCCAGCCAGAGCCTGATCCAGAGATCCGCCAGCCAGAGCCTGATCCAGAGATCCGCCAGCCAGAGCCTGATCCAGAGATCCGCCAGCCAGAGCCTGATCCAGAGATCCGCCAGCCAGAGCCTGATCCAGAGATCCGCCAGCCAGAGCCTGATCCAGAGATCCGCCAGCCAGAGCCTGATCCAGAGATCCGCCAGCCAGAGCCTGATCCAGAGATCCGCCAGCCAGAGCCCGATCCAGAGATCCGCCAGCCAGAGCCCGATCCAGAGATCCGCCAGCCAGAGCCCGATCCAGAGATCTGCCAGCCAGAGCCCGATCCAGAGATCCGCCAGCCAGAGCCCGATCCAGAGATCCGCCAGCCAGAGCCCGATCCAGAGATCCGCCAGCCAGAGCCCGAGCTGCCTGAACTGTGGCCCGAACCGCCAGAGCTGCCTGAACTGTGGCCCGAACCGCCAGAGCTGCCTGAACTGTGGCCCGAACCGCCAGAGCTGCCTGAACTGTGGCCCGAACCGCCAGAGCTGCCTGAACTGTGGCCCGAACCGCCAGAGCTGCCTGAACTGTGGCCCGAACCGCCAGAGCTGCCTGAACTGTGGCCCGAACCGCCAGAGCTGCCTGAACTGTGGCCCGAACCGCCAGAGCTGCCTGAACTGTGGCCCGAACCGCCAGAGCTGCCTGAACTGTGGCCCGAACCGCCAGAGCTGCCTGAACTGTGGCCCGAACCGCCAGAGCTGCCTGAACTGTGGCCCGAACCGCCGCTGGACTTCTGGGACATCCCAGAGCCGCCTGAACTGTGGCCCGACCCGCCGCTGGACTTCTGGGACATCCCAGAGCCGCCGCCGGCCTTCGCCGACGTCCCAGAGCCCGTTACTGGCCCGGAAGCCGCCGTCCAAGTGACTCTCGCCCTGCCGGCGCCCCCAGTGACTCTCGCCCTGCCGGCGCCCCCAGTGACTCTCGCCCTGCCGGCGCCCCCAGTGACTCTCGCCCTGCCGGCGCCCCCAGTGACTCTCGCCCAGCCGGCGCCTCCAGTGACTCTCACTCCCCCGGCGCCGCCTGACCCGCCGGCCTTGCCCGAGCCCGCCTGGCTCACTCCCCCGGCGCCGCCTGACCCGCCGGCCTTGCCCGAGCCCGCCTGGCTCACTCCCCCGGCGCCGCCTGACCCGCCGGCCTTGCCCGAGCCCGCCTGGCTCACTCCCCCGGCGCCGCCTGACCCGCCAGTCTTGCCTGAGCCCACCGGGCTCCTTTCCCCGGCTCCACCCTGGTCACCTGCCGGTAACCCTGCCCTGCCCGAGCCAGCTTGGCTTATCCCACCTTTTCCTCCCCCTGGACTCTGTATTTTATTTTTATTCTTTCCCCATGTGTCAGGACTGTGTTTTGACTTATTTTTTCATTGAGGACTGTTTTGAGTTATTTTCCTTTGTCTTGAGGTCTGTTTATTTTTGTTTATCTTTTTCACACAGGTTTTCCTTGGTTCTAGTTCTGTCTCCTTTGGGTTCCCTCTGGTTTCTTGTCTGTCAAGTCTTGTTCTGTCCCCCTCCTGGTCCCCCGCCCACCCTCCGCAGTTGTTGCCTTGACGGCGCGAGGTCGCGCCTACCGGAAGGGGGGCGCTATGTTACACGTGTTCCTGTCTGGGTCTTCTCTGTCACTTCCTGTCAGTCTTGTCTTTGTTTCACTTCTGTCTCTCGGGTTATTGTTTCACTCCCTACACCTGTCTTGTAATCACTTCCTCGTTAGTCTCCCAGGTGTTGCTGTTTCTCCTTGTGTATATATCACTTGTGCACTTCCCTGGTGTTTGTCGGTTGTTGAATTGTTTAATGAATTCGTGTGTGGATGTTCCTGCCATGGTTCTTGTTTGTTTTGAGGTTTTATTCTAGCTCAAGTTATTGCACATGCGTGCTTATTTGTTTTGTTATTTAAAGTGTTTTGTTTTGTTTATATTAAATTAGCTTTTGTGTTGTAATCCTGCCTTGCCTCGTCACCTTGCCTGTCTTGCATCGCACACCAACCCCGTTCCGTAACACTGGGATTGTTTGTTTAATGTGGTTGTGTACTTTATAGTTAAGGCCAATTATCAGATTGCATTTAAGCTGCCTCTAAAAAGACATTAAAAATCTAATTTGTACATTTAGTTAGGCCTGTTATTGACATTTTAAAAATCGAATATTCTTGAAAAGTACTAAAAGTATCAATGCGAGCAGAATTATTGAGAGGAATATTTAAGTGAAACACACTCAAGCTTTTCTTTATCCTCATCTGTTACAGGTACAGCGGTCTGATGGAGCGCCGTCGTCCATTTGTGGAAAGCCTTCGTCCTTATGGACAAGCCTTAATGTTGCTGCCAGCATTTTCCTATGGTCACAACACACCTGTATCCCTGCGTGCCTTTTACACACTGGAGGACTTTGGTAGCAATGGCCCGGTGCCTGTTTTCCTGAATCCAGAATATTTGAGAAGACTGTCAAAATTTTGGCGTGAACGAGGCCTTAACTCGGTTCGTCCCAGCACAGGACTCATCATGGCCAGCCTAGCGCTAGAAATCTGTGCTAACGTCCATTTGTACGGTTTTTGGCCTTTCAATAAACATCCTGATGACAGTCGACAGATCACCAACCATTACTATGATGATCGGGAGAGCAAGAAGAATGTGCATTCTATGCCGACTGAGTTCGAACATTTATTGAAACTCCACAAACAAGGTGTGATTCGCATACACCTGGGGGAGTGTCAATCCACACGCAGGTAAAACACGAGACTGGCTGTAATGTACGTTGATGGATGTACTGCATCCTACAACAGAATGCTTCTTCATTTGATAGTTGTCTTGAAAGACACAGCTGTGAATGTGAAAGTGCACTGAATCTATGTAGCTTATAATGCTGTGCACAATTGCTCAAAGAACCCATGACCATGCACAACAAATTCATATTTTTTGAGTTACTTTGAGATAATCTTGCACACAGAAATAGCTGACTAACGTACCTATTTTAGCCTTGGTATACTGTACAGAAATTTAATAAGGAAAATGACTCCCAGAGCAGCACCCCTAAATACTCCTTAAGTGGTCTTGCCTTAGTCAGCCTTTAATGCACTCGCTATTGGTGCTTCTCCAGCTCTGTTGCGTTCATCACAAGTGCCAGTTTGTCCTCTGTAGCATTTATTAGCAGCGAATGTGAATTTGATCTCAGGTGTGCAGAAATAGCTGTAACAGCAGCACTGAATTACTAGAACTCTACACTTTGATTCCAGGACTCAAGAAATGTCTGGACATTTGGAAACATGATGTCACAATCACAAGCATGGATGTGGTTAGTGTAACACCGTGTCAGAAATAAGAGATGTAAAAAATAAATAGTGAAATAAAAATAGTGGCAATTTTCAATGTTCCAATTCTGAATGCTCTATCTGAGCATGAAAGTGCTCTTACAGCAATGTAAATAAAAAATGATTCACTTTAATGTAAATAAATACAATTTGCCAATTTCACATCACATGCAAATTGTTTTGTGCAGTTAATGCTTAGACAAAATAATTATTTATTTGACAAATTAAAAAATAGGCAATCATCAGTATTTAAATGGATTTTTTCTCCCCTTTACCTTTAAATCTTTGTTTCAGATTTATTTGAGCCAGTTACAGACCTTGCTGTTCACTGAAAACTCTTCTTAATGGATTTGTGAGAGATGTGGGAATGTCCGATCTGTGAACGAATCATACTTTTTAGTTAGATTCCAGTTTACAAAACTGTTTTGTCAGTCAGCCAGTTGATCCTGAGCATGGCTAATGTGGCTAAAATAATTATATAAATTATGATTGTAATAAAAAAATGTGATACCTGTCCTATCTCCATGCAGCATATATTCTCTGGCTCTGTACGCATCCTACAACAGTTCCACATGAGTTCAACAATGTAGCAAAATGTTTTGTTCAGGAAAGGAGTCGTCGGGAACTGTCGAACATTTAAACATTTGTTAACACAAAATAAAGGTAATAGCAGCAGCCCCTGACGGACGACTGACACACACACACACACACACACACACACACACAAACAAACATAACTAAAATGTCTGGGCCTGGTCCTCTCTCTCCTGTACTGACGTCACTCCTCCTTTTATGCTTCTGCTCCTCCGCGAGATACGTTTTCACAGCCTCGGCCTTCAATTTTTTACATTTTTTATAGATGATCATAGCAGAACATGTTAATCGATAAGTTGAATAAAGTTAACTTCACAACAACTACATAAATTCATCAACTAGACATTCAGAAAACCCTGTTTGCACCTTGTATTAAGATACATTTTGGTCGATCGAATTACAAGTAGACGACACTAAATATGTGTTGTTGATTTGCTGCCCAAGAAGCAAAAATATGTGAAGATAATGCCGCTAGTGATGCACCAAATCAGGGAAGAGAGGGAGACCCTATTGCTGATGGCCAAGCCAACTGTGGTTTCCGGAGCTAGTGGACCCGTTTGTGGCCCCTCCATGGCCCATCCCACTGAGGAGAGATCCTTTTACAGGCGAGGGACACCATTTGCCATCCCAGAACTATGGTATTTGCATGTGTGGCAGATCAGTGGCGTGTGTACTTACTAGATGTTTTGCAGCGAGTGCTGAACATGATAGCAGAGGTCAGGTATTTGTATGCTCTCAATTGCAGTGTGGTCTCAGGTTGTTGTGCAGCCAGAAGTGAGAACCTGGAGGCCTGTGCTATATCTGTGATCCTGGGATTCCTGCAGGACCAGGGAAATTTAAGGTATATATAGCCACTATAGCTTTTTTTCAATTGATGGATGTTCAGTTGGCATGCATGCCTTAATAACTTGCTTTCCATGGGGTGAGAGATGAAGGAATACTCCCCGTCCTCGTTTGATGCCAGTCTGGGACTTATCTTAAGGGCTCAGAGAGCTGACAAGCCTGCCCTTCAAGCTGCTTCATGTGAGTGAGTTTAAGGCGAGTTTAAGGCGGTGCTGCTGGTCATGTTGTTATCATGTGAGCTCTTTCTATCAATGCTGCTTGTATAGAGTTTGGGGCGAATGACTGCATGGTAAGACTCACGCCTAGACGTGGTTATGCACTTTAAGTGGTCTCAACACTGTTGAGACCACTCAACACTGTTTAGAGCTCAGGTGATAACGCTTCAAGAATTCTCCCGGCATGACCTCTGGCGAAGGATATCACAACCGCTCCCTGTGCCCCGTTTCTATGCTGTGTGCTTACGTGGACTGAACCAGTCCTTTTCATCCCTCGTCATTTCGCGGTTCAAGTTTCGAGGCCTCAGTGCATCACGGATTTTTCACAAATATTCATCGAAAAAAATAAAATAAAAAAATACCGCCATATGGGCAGTCGTATTGCGGAAAGCAGTGTTGTTTCATCATGATGCGTGAGAGAAACGGTTTCTCAGGATCCCAGACAAAGAGAGAAACTCTCTCAGAGACTTTGTACACGGGCACTTTGTACACGGGCACTTTGTACACGTGATTGGTTCCCGGCGCGAGATCGACGAATGAGAGCAGTTCGTGGATTTTCACCTATCATGGGGGGTTCCGGTCCACATTAACCATGATAAATGAGGGATCACTGTACTAAGAAAGGCTGTCCAGTGTCAAATCAGAAGCTTTCGCACTGGATAGTGAAAGCCTTTCACCTGGTTTATGCTGAGTGACGTCCAGTTCCCCCTCTCTGGACGTAATGGGTGGATTTTTACCTAGTTCAGCTTCACCTCTGTGGACCAAATGGGTTATTTTTAGCAAAAGTGATATAGATATGGTTAGGATGTGGTTGTACCATTTAGCTCCACCCATTATGTCCAGTGAGGGGGAACTGGAAGGCAAACTACATAGATTGACTGTGCAGTGAGCAGCCTCTCAGTTGCAAATAGTGTGATTCAATCAGGCTTCAACATTTTCGAAGTATGGAAGTTTACCCACAGCATCAGCAGTGACATAATCAGCAGTGTCTCGTTCACTCCTTTCAGGGAACCATAGTTATGTTGAGTAACTTGAGACATCTTTCTTTCAGTTTTTTCCTTCCATTTGTCCTAAAACGCTGAATTCGGAAGCGTGTTACTTTTACTACTTTTACCATATATTTCTATAGCTGAAATAGTAGTATACTAGCATGCGATTCGGAATTCCACAATAGTTTTTTTTCTTCTCATTTAACATTTAAATATTAAAATCAATAAAAATAACTGATTAACTCAAAAGTTCATCAATAGCACTATCAGTTCATACTGCTAAAAACACTTTCTCCGACAACTGGATACAGTGAAACTTGTTTTCCTTTTTTTTCATATGATGTTTGGTATAAAGACTTTAACTATATCCATTGCAGACAGTGGCTTTGGAAGGCAACATGCCCATTGCATTATGGGTGTTGAAGTTTTCCTACGTTTTTTTTCTAGTCAGGTACCAACAATTTAAAAATATTTTTGCCTTTCTGTATAGGCAGCCAAGTTTTACTGAATGCCCATCTTGCCAGTGAATTAACAGTCTGTTTGTCACTCAAAGCTACGACTTACAAAGACATATATTGCATGAGTCGTATCGCATGAATCGTAATTACAAGCATAGGAGCAACAAGTATATTATCAATAAAAAACATGAGTTTAGGCATAAATGATGGGTGAACTCCTTTAAATCATTAGCACATACACATTTCAAAAACATATTTATTGGAGTCAAATCTTTTGTTTCAGTCTTAATTGGCTTCTGTAAAATATTTTACAAAGTAAACTCCTGCTGACTCTTTTAATTCAGGGATAGTCTGGTGACAGCGAGTTGGCCAGTAGAAAGGCTTTTCGCAGTCAGATGTTCTCACCGGGGCTTGTTATGATAGTACAGCCTGGCAATTTGTGCCTTCTGAAATTCCTCTGCATGTGAATAAAAGTAGGTGTTGGCAGATGGGCCCCTATTATATAAAACTATCGTCACACTACAAATGACGAGATAACTGGAAGCCCATTCTCTTGGAAAAGTTGGTACAGTTAGTGAGTTAAATCAAGTCATTTATAAAACTAGTAAATTAATATTCGGAAACAGAGAAACAAAAATCTTTTGTTTTTGAAAAAAATAAGAATGTACAGAAGTCATTTTTGGTCAAACTATTCCTTTAATATTTAGATCTTGGAAGCACTACCATGAATGTCAAAATCATGTTCTTGAACAAAAAATAAATCTCCCTAGATATTAAATTATGCTTTGGCCAAGCAGATACTCTGTTTTGAATCACTAACTGTCTATGTAGACCTGGTGTGTAAATATTACTGTTAGGGCATAGGTGAGACACTTCCCCTCTTCCTGACCCTTGCTCTGTTCTCTGCATTTTCAAGTTGCCATCAAATGGCTGGGGAGTCCCGCGGCCCTACAGAGGATAAGTGGTTTGTGGAATGGATAGATGGCCGGGGAGTACTTTTGTTTTGTAAACGTTCCGCAAGCTGTTCCGTACACACTCGGGGGATTCTGCTCATGTTGGCCTAACGACACAGTTTTTCTGCATCTGCGTTAAGGCCTTTTAAGGGGAAAAAAACATTCCCATCGGGAACCTCATTTGACACTACTGTTCATCCCTGCTTTAACAAATACAAAGAAACGGTTGATGTTTGGACATGAGTTAGAGCGACAAACGTGGCTCGCCCCCGCACAAATACATCATCTGTCAAAGATAGGGATGAATAATAGGCCGACCCCTTCAAGAACCATCAAATATATTTCTTTGACGCGAGTGCCTTTAAATGCCAAATGCACATATCCACTCTCAGACACACACATTATTCCCATTTATTGAATTTTATTAGCAAAATAACTCTGAACATGCATTTTCAAATCCAAAGAGAGGGTTTTCAAAAATTGGAAATAATTGTACATTGCTGAACAGTTCATCTTGGCACATTAAATGTATTTTTTTCTCCCTCGTTTTCAAACACAATGACAACATTTATAGAGAAACATACCAGTCAGGACAAACAAAGGTCTTATCAAACACATAATTGGTTTGATGATAACCTGGAAAGGACTAAATTGAAACGCATGCTTTCACACTCGCACGTACTCCTCAGTAAGAAGAATGCCATCGCACTTCATTGTGACCTGCTTTCAAAACGATGTGTCAAACTCTGAAGTAAAGTAGCTTACTACTTCAGTTTCTCTTTCTCAGACAGCTGACAAAAGTATGAGTTTTTTCTTGAGGATTACCTTGGCTGACCCCGACTCCACACACACACACTCACATAAAAAAAAAAAATGCAAACGTAAACACACGCAGTGGTGCTCAGATGTGGGGCAGAGGGGTCTCTTATACTCACTCCATCTGGAGTGCTCGAATATACAGCTGCTATAAACTCCAACACGCACCCACACAGAAAAGGTCAAAGAATTTACATTGAAGAATCATTTTGAGTTTTCCATTGGAAAGAGCACTGTGGAAATTCCCCTAAAACATTTCTGTTTTCCCTCTCGAGCAGAATCTTATTTCAAGGGATGATGAAAAATGATTCACGGAGCACACTGGAAAATGTATTTGAATTGGTAGACTACAAGTACATACATCAAACTGTTTTCTTTTGCTACAGTTAAAAGGCATCAAAATCATAAAAAAATCCTACAAAACGTAGTTTGTATTCAACAAAACATATGGGCAAGATTGAGTTCCATGTAATAAAAAAGCTAATAAAAAAGAAACCTAATTGATGTTTAAAAATACAAACAAGTCAAGTCTCGCTTGTAGAAACCACAAATCTAATGCCACAATCTTCAGCATTAATAAATACTGCTGATATGTAAAGGGCTTCTCTTTTATTTCTTTAATTCGTTCATCAAAAATTTCTCACATGCACTCATGCAATCACTCCCCCAGCTCATCCTCAGCTACACGCAAGCGCGCACACACGCAGGCACACACGATGGTGTTCTATGGCGTGTTTTCCTCAGTCCGCATGACTGCATAGTAGCTTGATGTCTTTATTGTGACAAACAGTATTTGGTCTCCCATGGCAATCGTCACAAATTGAAACATCCCACATGAAGGCAAAAGTCTTGCAAGTTGGAATGTGGCAGTAAGAGGGAAAATGGAAGACTCTTAACACAGTGTGCATGTGAATGTGTTTGTGTGCGTCTTGGATATCTAGGTTGCACTGTTAAACTCTCAACCTCCATTTGGACCAAGTTAGACCTGCTACTTGGATGGGCTATGTCAAGTCTCTTAGAGCCAGAGAATGTTCCCACAAACACGTTTACTAGAACAATAGACAAAATACACAGTGAGCTTCTGTCAAGTCAATCCTAATGAAAAATTATTTTCATATGCATCTAATACAGGGTTCAAAAAACTACAGGGTTCCCAAACTTGACGACATGACCAATGATTATCCATGACATTTTCCATTAACTATTCAATAAATAATGACTGAACTCCAAAAGAATCATTTCTATCTAAAGAAACCAACCAAGAAAACTGAGCACTGAAAATATTTCCTTCTAATTTTCTTTTCCTTTTATTTATTTAAATTAATTTCCATTATTTATTTTTTTCAGGCCTGGAAATCACTTAAAATTTCATGTTATTTCCAGGACTGTGGGAACCCTGGATATAATAATAATAATAATATGACTGCAACTACTTCTTTCACCAGTAGAGGATAGTACAAGAACAGAGTAGGTTGAGGATCCATCAACTAAATATCCCAAGTCTTGGTGGCTAGAAAAACTACAGAGATTTCAAAACTGTAAGAATTTCTAGAACTGATAGACTGACGCCTCTTAAATTGACGCCTGACGCCTCCAAAAATTGCACTGGATGTGTTTGTAAATGTAGATTACAGCTTATCAGCTTATTTCACAGGACTGTTCAGTTTTGTTGGGCCTTGAAGACCACAGTGTACCACGACCTCATTGGTGCATCATTGCATTGTTATGGCATTGTAATGAAAAAGTCATTGTTTAACACTGGAAATAGGAAGACGGCTGGCTTGGAATCGGACTGTAGTGTCATCACTCTTCTGAAAAGATCCGATAGGAAGACTTCCAAACTTTGCAAACGGATGGGGTTTTCTGGATTATGGGAATGTTCTTAGAGCTTAACCTTGAGAACACAAGATTATTTTAGGAAGATCAAGAAAAAGGAAGAAAGTTTCTTTAAGGCACTAAAAGTATTTAAAAATATATATACAGCATATTTCTCAATTGCGAATGCGCAGTCTTTGTAATCTGTGGGATAAACACAATATTTTGTGTCTAGAATGTGTAGAAATGGATGAGAGTGCGCCCACACAATGTACTGTTCAGGTGTGCGTGCAAATGTCAGATCCAGACAGATGGTTTGCCTTCTCCTGACTTGCTGCTGCTGCTGCTCCCAGCGCTCCCAGATTTCCCATGCTTGGACCGTTGCTTTCGTTCCTTCTGTGGTACCGTGGTGATGTTACTCTGAGGCTTCTCATTGATTTCATTGCTGTCGTTGAGCTCACCGTGGTTATTGCTAGCATTGTGCTGCAATGTATAGGCTTGAATCGCCGCCTCTAACTGTATCACGTCTTTGTTGATAGGTGGAGGCCGTGCCTCTCCTGCAGATGGGAAGTTGTCCTCATTGGAACCATACTGCTGCTGCTCTTCCTGTGCAATGTTAGCACGGTTTTGCTTGCACGCCATCTTGGCGTTGCTCAGGTCCGTGTATGGCATTGTCTCTGGCTTCACCACAATGTTGTAGCCTGGTGGCGCTGAAGGGGTGTTCCAGGAAAAGGGATAACCAACATAGTCCGCTTCTCTTGCACCACCCCCAACTCCACCTCCTGGCTCCCCCTCACTGAGCGAAGGCCCACCAACTCCAACGGACACGCCTCCTGCTGCAAGCAGGCCAAGCTGGTACTCATCATCAGTGGATGCTGCGTTGCGCTTACGCAGTACATCGCCGATGGTTCCCACTCCGAGATGAATCATTTCCCACACGTTTAGTAGCAGGCAAAGGCAGCTGACACCATACATGATTCGGAGGAAGATGGTCTTTTCAGTGGGGCGTGAGATGAAGCAGTCCACATGATGTGGGCAGGGTTTATCAGAGCACACAAAGATCGGTTCCACACGAAAACCGTACAACAGGTACTGTCCCGCCAGAAAGCCAGCCTCCAGAGCGGAACGTGTCAGCAGCTGCAACACATACACTCGCATCAGGCCGTCATCTCGGATACGACGACGCCCATCGTGACGCACTTTGGGTTTGGGTCGTGGTGGCACCAACTCCCGACGCGTATTGTCTATTTCAGGCACTTCGTAAATCATGGGGTCGTCCTCACGTTCCTCTTCCCCGTCCTCGTGTCCTGTTCGATGCTGCCGTGCGCCGAAGTATATCTTTCTTGGTCTGCGTTGGGTGTATCCACCCCCCGATGAGTCAGCTGCCGCTGGAGGACCGGACCCTGTACCGCCCCGAAAGTCCTCTTTTTGTGAGATCTTATTGGCAGCGTAGCCCATGTAGAGCAGAGAGGGCATGGCAGACAGAATGATCTGAAAAACCCAGAATCGGACGTGCGAAAGTGGTGCAAAGGCATCGTAGCAGACGTTCTCACATCCTGGCTGGCCCGAGTTGCAGACGAACTTGCTCTGCTCATCGTAGTATATGGACTCTCCGCCCACAGCAGTCAGCACGATGCGGAAGACAACTAGCGTTGTGAGCCAGAGTTTCCCCACCGACGTGGAGTGGTGCTGGATCTCCTCCAGCAGACGTGTCAGGAAGCTCCAGCTCATGACGTCTGATGACAACGGGGCAGACAGCGTCCCACACTGCACAGCTCACAGACTCTGTGAACAAACAGTTTCAAATGTTAGTACATTGCAATGAAAAGTGCATCTCTTTTCACTACAGAAACCAAACCAACTTGAAAATGCAAGGTTTTTTCTAGTTATGAGCAAACACAAAATGTATGATATAATCATTGTCATATTTTATTGATGATTTGATGTTATCGATAATATTTTGGATATTCAGGTCCTTCAATGTTTAAATAGGGATTTGTATTTGTATAATTATACATAATATAAAATCCTAAATTTAACTTGAAAAAAAATTATTACACTCCAATACATTTTTTATGAGTATATTAACTTCTAGTAAATGTTAAATGAAGAAGTTATTTTAAATGAAAAAAATTAAATATCCAAAAATGTAATACAAACTAGGGAAAAACAACAGGCAATAACCAATATTGTTCATCCATAGTTCATTGTGTATTCTGCTAGATTTATTGCTTGATAAAAGGTCAACCTAGTGTTAATAAACTTAATGAACGGAACTCTCTCTTTCACACACACATACACACTCACAATTACCTTGAGCAGTGAGCCTGAACCACACAAATCTTCCCTGAGGGAGAACAGCTGTGGTGAGCGGGTGAGTGTGTGACCTCTCTGGTTTGTCTCTGCATGTTCTTGTTTTGCTTTTTGCTTTTTTTTAATGAATGTTTGGATTTCTCCATCCAATAAAGCATATGAGGTATTGATTGTTATGACCATATAAGGTCGTATCTGCGCAGTCAAACACAAGGAAGACACGTAATATCATAATATCTTATTTAATATCTTAGTATAAACCAAAATATATAGTATATATGTTTGAGAAAGAGAGAGAGGGAAAAAAAAGAGAATGGACTAATTTATTTCTTTTCAAAGGTCACTTTGAAAACAGGACCTGACAGGGTTCAACAGGACCAGAGGGTCCAGGGCTTTCCTGTTCCTCCTGCCCAGAAGAGGACCTCAGCAGTGGGTATGCGCTGATGTGTACTAGCCCTTCACCTTTAATCTGCTTCTCACTATGCTGGTAGAGGCACTAGGGGTAAGGAACATAGACTTAGAATGTGGCTCATATGTAGGCACACAAACAATGAACACACACACACACACACACATACGTACTGAAAAAAACAAAAGATGTAGAGAACACGAGACAGATCCACTGGTCACTCTGAAGCGTCTGTCCTTGAATGACTGCTGTTGCTGTTATGCCCCCATCATCTCACCATCACTCGACTGTTTATCTTTCTCTATCAGAGTCTCTGTCTCTCAAGGTTGAAATAGCAATCACTCCCAAAGGGAATAAAGGACTTTTTTTTGTATCTGTGACTGTGGAGCACAAACGAGCATATACACACTCGCTCACACAAAGGCTGTGGCCACAGGGAGTCAACGAACAACCATAAAAAAATATACAAATGTTCCAGTGTGTCTATTAGACATGCTTGTACAAAATAAATTGCGCCTCAGCATTTGTACTGTGTTATATTTATGATATGTCGAAGGACCAGACATCCCCTGTGGTTTCCTGCCACGAAAAAAAAAAAATCAGTTTATGTTTTAATAAATTAATAACATTACTTGTGTGTTAATGCAAAATCAACAACAAAACAAAATTATTAACATAGATAATTAAATCATAAGGTAACTTAATTTACTTTTATTCAACAAGGATGCAATAAATCAAAAGAATTTTGAATATTGAAAGTTTAACAATATTATTATTTTTCTTTTTGATAAAATGCATACGAGATCTTTTAAAAACATCTAAAAATCTTACTGACTTAAAATTTTTGAACAGTACTAGTATATGTTTTTCTAACCCTTTCATGCAGCACAACCCAAAGCATTTTGTCCTGAATGCATTTAGGCATTCCTTCTATAATTGTTGATCCTATTCACTGATTAAAGCCTGAGTCCCCTGTTACTCTTGTGGTACACACACACAATCTCATGCCCTGCCCCTTGGCAGGGACAGACAGTGTACAGATTCAGCAAAATGCCCCTGTGCCCATGTCAAAGCCAATCTATACCCTTCATCCATCCATCCACACTCCCTCTCCCTCTTTGTCTGCCATCTCAGACATTTACAGCAGTATCCCAACCTTTTTTTTGTCATATGCTCCCCTAGAGGTGCATTACCCCCTAACAAAATTAAACCAGAAATCTTTTCATTACAGGAATAATTCATTCATAAATAAATAAACGTTTTGGTTACTTTTTGACAGCTCTAATATATTTATTACAACTACTATAATTTTAATAATATTGTTTGTATGTTTGAAAAAGCAAAATTAATCCCTTGTTGGGATTCACTGGATCATAGCAGAGGCACACAATACGGCACATGCCATATCTACTGAGAGACATAAGGCAAAAATCCCATCCTGTTCACAGAAATTCGTACTTCAAAGTTAAGTCAGGTCAAACAGAACAGTTAAGTCACACAAGCACCCGCCGTGAAAGTTGTACTCACACACTCAACATTCTGTCTTTCATTGTTTGCTTTCCCTCTTCTCATTTCTGCGTCCTTCTCTTCTGATAAACAGCCTTGGAGATCAGAGACCACTGACATTAAAAGCAACACCAGAAACCTACACTTACACACTGTATATGTGTACATGAGCATGTGTCGCCACGAAGAATGCACGAGGGGGAGACTCTCAAAAGCGCACAATAGCCCTTTGCCCCAAAAAACTGGGTCAGGGAGGGTTGGGGTTTGAGGGGGGAGCGTTATGGTTTTGATGTGGGAGGCTGGGTGGGTTAATATCCCTGACGGCAGGGGAACAGACATTGATGAGGGGAGAACAAGAGAAGAAAGCCAAAAATCACGGGTGATGTTCAGCCTGTAACAAGAAACCAAGATTGCTGCAACCTCCTTCCTCTACACACACACACAAACAAAGACATGCACACTTGTCACAGATAAGTGAGTAAGCAATATCTCTCCCATAACCTTATCGCCTACCCCCGCTACTTCCTCTCTTAAGCCTCTCTCTCTCTAGCACTTTCACAGCACACTGCTGGAAGGAAGGGAACTTCTTAATGCTTGCTCTTCTATTCATCTGCCCATCTTTGGTCATGGCTTAAATTAGAGCTTCCAGCGATCTCCAGCACTCGCATTCTTATCCAAACCCTGTTTTCCCCCTCGCTCTTATCTCTCCCCACTCTCTCTTTATGTGTTTCTCTCACAGTAAAGAGTGAGGCGAGATTACAATCGGAGGATTTCACAGCTACTTCCACAGAGAGTCAGCGGGAAAAATCTCATTAAAATTCGACACACATTCCCCAAGTGTGATTAGGAAACAATCATTTAATATGAGTACATTAAGTTTGTAGAAAGAGAGAGAGAGTTCCTGCGTTGGAAAGTTCAATGAAAACATTTTCCCTGTAATTATGATTTACAATGGAAGACGTTTGTTGTAGATTTTGGCTTGGGAATCAGTATGATTCTCTGTCAAGTCAACATGATACGTGATTAATTTATAACAAAATCTGAAATTGGCCAATGTATCTTGCACAATAAAGATCTTATATTTTGCTCTACCATATAGTCTCTTGTTCTGTGCTTGTAACTTTTTGGGTGAATTCATTTAAGTTACCAACTCAAAGCTCCTAAAAGACTTCAAGTTAAAAGTTTAGAACAATTCTTCAACACTCTTTTCAGAGACAGACATTCATATACACACACGGTGATGTAAAAAAGAGGTTTCAGCCGTACTGATTTCCTATTTTTCTTCATGTTTGTCACACTTTCAAAAATAACAAAGTAATTCAAAAGTAAGTCAAAGATCACCAGTAATTACAAAATGCAGTGTTTAAATTAAGGTTCTTATTGTTAAAGGAAAACAAAATCGAAACCTACAGGTCCCTGTGTGATCATTTCCCCCCCACCCCCCATTAAAACATAACTTAACATAACATAACCCAGGCTTGATTACTGCCACATGTGTTCTCAATCAAGAAATCACTTAAATAGGTCCTGCCTGAGAAAGTGAAGTAGTCTAAACAATCTCCAAAAGCTAGACATCATGCTGAGATCCAAAGAAATTCAGGAACAAATGAGAAAGAATGCAATTGAGATCTATCAGGGCCCGTCCACACAGAGACGCGTATCACTGTATACGTATACATTTTTATCGTATTGGAGTTTCGTCCACACGGATCCAGTGTTTTGGGAGACTGAAACTGCTATTTTTTGAAACCGGGTCCTAAAGTGGATAAATCTGAAAACGACACCCTTGCAGTTTCCTGTGTACAGCCAATCCGTATATTTTGTGAAACAATGATCACATCACGTGTCGGCTCCGTCACTGCATCACTGCGTCGTTATGCGCATGCTCAAAGTTTTCTTCTCCGTGTATAGTGTATATCTGTGGCAGAGTTACAACGCCCCATACTGGTCTGGCATATATACTACATCGTTTTCAGTTGGTTTTAGTGGTTTTGTGTGTACGCTGATATTTACAACGGCTTCGTGTGGACGTGGCCTCAGTCTGGAAAAGGTTATAAAGCCATTTCTAAAGCTTTGAGACTCCAGCGAACCACAGTGAGGGCCACTATCCACAAATGACAAAAACATGGAACAGTGGTGAACCTTCCCAGGAGTGGTCGGTCGATCAAAATTACCCCAAGAGCGCAGTGACAATTCACCCAAGAGGCCACAGAAGACCCCACAACAATATCCAAAGAAATGCAGGCCTCACTTGCCTCAGTTAAGGTTAATGTTTATGACTTCACCATAAGAAAGAGACTACGCCAAAATGACCTGCATGGCACTGCTGAAAGAATATTAAGGCTTGACTCATTTTGGTCAGAAAGCATCTTGATAATACCCAAGACTTATTGGCAAAAGTTTAACTACCGAAAAAATTCTGAAGGGGAACTGAAATGTGGCATGACATTCAAAAGGCAGTTAATGCTCGAAAACCCTTCAATGTGGCAAGTTATTATAAATATATATATATATACAGTGGAGTTCACTTATCTCGAGTCACGGTTAACTCGTCAATCCTATTCCTATTATGTTGACGTTAAAGTGGAACCGGCAAACTCCCTATTTGCCTTAGCATTTTCTTGTGGCTTATGTTGATTTCTTTATGTTGCCGAAATCTAATATCTCAAGCACAAAAAAGGGACAAATTCGCCACTTCACATGGTTATTTCGGGACTAATTTGCGTACCTAGTTCACTGCGCATGCGCTGAGTTTGCCTTGCACGTGGATCGCGGTCCGCTCACTCCCTGTTGTTGATCTCGTCTGAGGAATAACATGCTGTAGCCTCCAGCACGTTTTTTGTGATTTTGTGAGCAATCTTTGTGTTTGCATCGTTGGAGAAAATAATTAAAGTTTTGGATCAAGAATCTAAGGTGGTTTTTATTGCAGTGGTTTTACATATGCCTTTTGTTGTTAGCAAACATATACACAGTACAGTGTATGTAAATTTTTTTAGATGAATGATCGCTTCATCAAACAAATCGCGGAAAAACTGTTGTGTAAAAAGACACCAAAAACACGAGCATGTACATTCTCATTTAATAACTCACATCATGTACATCAACACATTTTCATTTTTCTGTCTTGTGAGGGTTGTTGTCTTTGGTGCTGACAGCTGAGAGCTGGCGCTTCACTTGCACTTCACGCGCGCAGAGCGGAGTTGTTGTTCTAACGGAGCTTGCAGAGCGCGGTGCGTGACAGAATCGCTAATTTGGCAACTGAAATGTTCTTATTTTCGGGAGCTTCCGGGATGGAGATAAAGGTCGATCAATCGATCGCGATAGACCGGATGGCGACCAAAGATCGCCCAGTCAATCGCAATCGATGGGTTGGCGACCACTGCCGTAGATAATGCAGTGTAGTGTTTCTTCCTGTGTAGTGTATTGGATAGCCTCAGAACTGCATATTTATTATGATTGAACACACATTGAACTTGTGCTGCTTCCAGCTTAATACTCCGGAATCACTCGTCGCCTCCAGTAACCTCCCGCTGTAAAACCAAGGGTGCTGTCTAGTTGAGATCATATGCAATTACCCCATAAATGAGGTGGCTTGAACTACTCCGAGTGCTCAAACACCTAGCGTTGGCATCTGTAAACGTACTCGTATCTCAAATATTTACTCGTATCTTAAAGCAAAAAATTTGCTCGAAGGCTTGCTCGTATCTTGGAATACTCGTATCAGGACGCTCGTATCTCAAGTTATTACTGTAGACTAAAAAGAAACCAACACTGAAACGATGTATCCATGTCATTCATCCGTGTTCGTTTTATACTGTAGATTTAGCGGTATTACAGTGCCAATAAATAAGTCCGAAAACTGTCACTTTTACTACAGTATTTAGTCCACATTAAGAATTCGGTAACTGGAACTGCGCAACATAAATAAATGTAAATATATCACTTATGATTACCAAGATCTCCAGCCCTAGTATTATTTTTTTAATTCTACAAATTTATAAAAAAAAATTGTATGCAGGTAGTTGAGTTGTTTTGCCCAGAAAGATGTATTTGATATGCAAACACAAATGTAAAAACCTCAATTTTGTTTTTAATCATTACAAAGAAACCCATTAGCCAATGTTATTTTGATAGATGATGACTATTGAGGTTGAATCAGGTTTAAATTAGTCTTTAATATATATTTGCTTTCTTATCAGTGGGAAATACTTTGCATATGATTATGTATGTATAGAGGGGAGGTGCACTGGAGTGTAAACATAATGTGTTGGAGCACAGCTTGAGGCATTTGCAAGCGTCATGAATACACAGTTACTCACACATAAAACCTGCTAAATACATAACTAAGGAGAGAGAGAGAAAGGTTGTCATACCTCTACCTCCCCAGGCATCCCAGCACCCGCCTGTGTACCTAACACTTTTTAATTAGTGGTGGGAGGGCAGATATTTAATTAGTGTTAACAAGGCAGACAGCGCTGTGAAGAACAAATCGTAAGGCATGTAGGATTAAAATGTTTGCTGTTACGATATGAGATAAATCTATGTAGCTTCACGGTAATAAAACTTTTTCAACATTTTGAATCTTAACGTTGTGACATACCTTCAATATACAACACATCTGACCTAAAGAAAGAAACCCAAGAACATCTTGGACGAAGATTATACCTGTTCAAGTAATGGGGGAATCTCAGAAATGTTGTATAAGCAGCAAAAAAATTTAATATTTTAATAAAACACTTAATAAAATATGTTGGTGTGGTTGCTTGCTTATCATGGTGCACTTATTAAGGGACATTAAAGATTAGCTGGAGTTTATTGCTGGAGCTCATTACCTATTATGTCTATAATCCCTTTTAGTACTGTTTGGTCAGAACATCCAATGCTGACTGAATCTTTCTCAGTTTAAGCAGTGCCTACATTTAAGCCCATATACAGTAATACCTTGAGATACGAGCGTCTCTACATACGAGTATTCCAAGATACGAGCAAGCCTTAGGGCAGATTTTTGCTTCTAGATACGAGTACATATTCGAGATACTAGCACGTGTACTGACGCCGATGCCAACGCAGTTTTATTTCAGTGTTCACTGACTTGTATGCGTCGCCCGCGAGTAGCTGATTTTCTCTCTGTTTTGTGCATTATTCTTGATAACAGCAGTGAGCTCTAAGAAAGTGAGTGGTAAGGATGGTAGTGCGAAGAAGAAACGCATGATGACCATGGAAATGAAGCATGAAGTTGCCGATAAATATGGGCGCGGTGCCGCGTGAGTGATCTAGCAGCAGTTGGAACTGTCGATGTTGATCGATCTACAGACGAGACGCAGGTGTTGCAAGAGCTCAGCATTGAAAAGAAACACCCTGATAAATTGTGTACTGGTCGTGCTTCGGCACTTTTTGACGACGTGTACCTTACTTATTTTTAAAGGGATACAGAAACAAATCTCCCTCAATAGGTATTCCGTTAAAAGGTCTGTGCCAAGTGAAAGTGAGGGTAGTCAGGCGAAAAAAGGGAAGAAAACAAACAAAACAATAATATAAAATAGAAAAGTCACAAAAAAATACATAAGTTTAGTTCAGTTATGTTAATTTAAGTTTACGTAAGTTACGTAGTGTTCGTGTAAGGTACGATACGGAATCAAGTGTCGACGTACCAACCCCCTTCCTCCCTCCTCCGCACCTGCCGCACCTGTCTATCTTCTGTCTGTAAAAACGTATAATTAAAACCACATTTTATTTGATATCACACGAATCATTATACTGTACACATGTACTATAATTGTGTGTGTGTCTATACCAATAAAAACGTTTTCTTCCGTTGTTACGGATCTGGAACGGATTAATTTGTTTTCTATTATTTCTTATGGGAAAACATGATTCTAGATACGAGCAATTCGAGTTACGAGCTCCGCCCTGGAATGGATTATACTCGTATCTCGAGGTATTGAATAGGTTTGCACAGAATTAGTAAGTTAGCAAGATATGTGCAATGTTCGCCTCTAAAATTATGACACTAAAAGGGTGAACTGGGTAAAATTTAGATCTGGGTACTGCCAAATTTCATGATTTGATTCCAATTCATAAATTTGTGATTTGATTAAAATTCTCGAACGATAAAGAGCATAGGCTGGGAATTGATCAGAAATTGATTGGCTCGAGGTTTGCTATTGCTGTGCTCTCATGTGAGTGACAGGTTGTCCACCCCTCGCACTAGTGAACACGTCATCAAAGAAGAGATGTCATTATGGAACTTATTTTGATTAAGGATGGCAAGGGCAATGAATAATAATAAAAAAGAAAGATGTGCACAGATAAATCACTAAGTATCAGGGCCTTAACTTGGGAGTACATACATACAAACAAATTCTCTCTTGCTCTATTTCTTGGTCTCTCTCAAACAGTTGCAAACAGCAATCTTTGTCATATACCACAGTCAGCTTTAAACCTTTAGAAAAAAAAGACGTTAGAAAGTAAAAGATGTCATCTGAACATTTAATCCAAAAGTAGTAAATGGCAACCCTCCACGGTAGACTCATCTACACTTGAACAGTATGAAATATGGTGAGATATTAGGTACATGTTGACTATAGCAGGTACTTCCACCCTGAAAACTATAAGATTAATCAATTCCTTCAGGGGAAACATAGTTGTTGATTACATCATGAAAATACCTCATGAATGGCAAAGTTTGAGTCAGCTAAATGTGTGTTTTCTTTTTTTTAAGAAATACTGTTTTTCACACTGACACCTTGACAACTTTGATTACTTTTTGGCAAAAATATACATATAGGAGATGAAATTATGAAGGTGTTAACAGGAGAGGGAGTGAGAGAATGAAAGGAGAGATATATTGAGCACAAGTGTGAAAGGGAGGGGTAGGCAGGCTGAAAAGGTGAGATAAAGAAAAATGGGAGGAGGGTACAATGCACAAAATGAAGAGAAAAAAAGATGGAGAAGAAGGCATGTTGAGGAAGATATAAATTCTCAGATGCTTGAGGCTATGTGGTCCACATTTAAAGTCACACTTAAAGCTAATATAGCTATATTTATTTATTTAGTGACTCATCTGTCATTAATCTGCCTATTTGGGTGAAGGTGTTCATTTGCGACTATCAGTATTTTTTTAATTTAAGAGAGGGCTGCGGATAAGAAGTGAGAGGTGTTGCTGTGGATGCTCTCATTAAGGATAATTCAAGATCTTTTGGTGGAGGAACATCTGCTCAGTTTTAGCTAATGTTGGGGTAAAGTGATTAGTGAGCCCCTAAGGGAGTTCTGCAAGTCACACACACCAGCATTTACACATTTCTGGTGCGTTTGTGTTCCACTGCTGTACGTCTAATATGTTGAATCCCCTAAGAGACACTGTTAATTAAACAGACAGACTGGCATGTCCTGCTGAAGCTCTGGGGGAAGCTGGAAGTGTATAATGTATCATTGCACAACTATGTGAATGGAGTACCTGGAAAGAGATTGTGGATAAAAATCACACATGAGACATAAAGCTTCGCTGAAAACTTGCAGAGACAGGATGTGACATCAGAGAAACACGGCACAACAAAGTAATAAAAAAGAAAGCAATAAAACCTTCTATCACTATATACTAGCAAAAACAAAATGTGAACGTGAACAAAAATTTGAAGTGAATAGTGACTTGAGGCCGGTTCTTGAATCGATTCAAAAATCTGTCTGAATCAAACTCATTAGCCTCATTGATCTGAATCATGCTCTGATTTAGTCAGACTGGATCATTGGCTGAATGAGTCAGTTGTTAACTTACTGAGTTGATTCAGAGCACAAAATATTATGTCCAACTTAAAATGAGCCACAGAATGTCCCCATTAAAAAGTAACAACAAGAATGCAACTTTGTATACTCTCCATTTTGGATTAATTACGGTAATTTTAATTAAACCAATACTTTCTTAACACACACACACACACACACACACACACACACACACACACACACACACACACACACACACACACACACTTATATAGTAAAGCAATGAGCGCAGTAGTGGACTTATAACTAACTAACGTCACACACACACACACATTACACTAGGAAGTGCAAGTGTAATGTGTGTGTTTTTGGATAGCCCAGCTAACACAGTGTGCTCTTTACAGCGGAGCTCCTTCAGGCTGAAGATTTAAATGGCATAATTCACATTATTTAACAGAAAACACACACACACACACACACACACACACACAAAGGCATCCAGGCAGTTTTTGTAGCTCTTTCCATTTGTCCATTTGTAAGACAGCAGTGAGGTGACAGAGGGAATCCAGAGGCAAGAGGAGAATGCCAGCACAAGTGCTTCAGAGAAGCATTTTTATAAATGAATGCAATAATAATATTGCCCAGCATTTCTATGAATGTTAATGTACTGTGATGGAAAAAAATCCATCCTGCAGAGATGTCATTTTTAAACACAGAAAGGACAGAGCATTGGTGAAAAATAACTGTGTGTATTTAAAACAGAGAGGTCAAATCAAACCTCACTCTCGCTCTCTCATCTATCTATATAAACACACACATCCACACAAACACTGGACCTTATTCATCAAACCATGCAGAAATTGTAAATGACTTGGGGGAAGAGAGACAGACTGCTCTGAATACACACAGGCTACAGCCATTTACATACACAATACTGCTCGTATTCATGCACGTGTCACAGAAAAAGGCCAGTATTTTACATCTATAATCTAAAACGCATATGTGCATCATACACACATGCTTCATCTTAATTTAGAGAACTGTTAGAGAAAAGGATCACAGACAGTGTATGTATGTGTCTATGTAAAAGGGTGAATGGGATTAATCTCCCCAGCAACCCTTCCCCCAATCCCTTCTTTCACTCAGCCCTCCCTCGTCCCTTACTCATCTGTTCATCTGCGCCTGTGTGTCACTGTTAACTTCATCCATCCTCTTCCTCTAGCCTTCACCATCTTTTCCATCTAACAGGATTTTTGGGGGTTATGCAAAGCATGTTTGCTGGCTGGTAGGTTCTCAGCTGAAGTGTATAAATCAAATTAAATACTTTCTCCAAAACCCTGATTATGAGCCCTTTACCCACTTTTTCCAGTTTCTTAGCGTTTCATGACAGGCCTATTGATGATAGTGAATGACCAGTGTAAGCACATCTCAAGAAGGTGTGCAGTTCAGCAAAAAATATGAATTTGATGAATGAAATGAATAAAAAAACAGCTGAGATGTGCAACAAAGCAAAAGTTCAGACAAAATCTGCACAAAATCACATCCCCTTTTACACCCTGTGAAACGAGTCATTCATCACTGGCAGGTTCATATACACTAACTTTAGAAAAGCCTCGGGGGTTGCAAAAAAGCGTCGAGATAACCAACAACCGGCGACAGTTCGGCGACATAAAAGAATCGACGTAACCGATGAGAAACCGATTATTTCTATTGCATCACCCTTCAGAAATCATTCTATTATGCTTATTTGCTGAAGAAATAAACAAGAAACATTTATTATTGTGCGTTTAAAAAAAGTTTTGTGGAAACCATGACATTTTTTTCAGGATTCTTTGATGAACAGAAAGTACAAAAGAACAGCATTGATTTGAAATAGAAATATTTTGTAATGTCAAAATAATGTAAATGTAAATTGCTCAAAGAAATTAAGAGAACACTTCAGCACAGTATAACACCAAGTCAGTTGAAATTCAGGGATATCAATCTGTCCAATTAGGAAGCATTAGTGATAGTGAATCAGCTTCACCTGCTTTGGTGCAAATGAAAGTGAGAACAGGTGCACTGGAGAGGCAACAGCAAGACAACCCACCAAAAAGAGAATGATTTTGCAGGTAGTGGCCATAGACATTTGTACCCACTTTATTCTTCTTGATTGATTTGTCAATTGATTTGATTTAGGTTTGTGTTTTGTTAGTGTCCTTGTCATTGTTTGAGGCAGTGCCTGCAACTCAATCAGGTTACACAGGCAGTTCTGCTCGTCAAGGAAGGCACATCCATCCATGCCTGCCGTCGTAAGGAGGTTTGGTGTGTCTCCCAGCACAGTTTCAAGAGCATAGTAACCCAGCAACAGTACTGGTATTGCCTCCTTTGTGCAAAGAGGAACAGGCAAGGCAAAGACAAAGTCCTACAACATGACCTGCATCAGGGTACTAGTGTGCATGTTTCTAACCAAACTGTCTTAGACTTCATGAGGGTGGCAGGAGGGCCCGACATCCTCTAATGCAGTGTTTTTCAACCCATTTTGAGCCAAGGTACATTTTTTTTTCATTGAAAAAAGAAATCACAAGGCACACCAGCAACCGAAAATGTTAAAAAGTGAAACTCTGTAGCCTATATTAACAATATACAGTCATTCTTATCAAAGTGTTTTGAATGGGAATCAAAGAAAAATAAGTCTTTTATGATTAATTCGTTTTTTAGAGCAATTAGTTGAAACTGAATAATTTTCCACGGCACACCTGACGATATCTCATGGCACACTAGTGTACCGCGGCACAGTGGTTGAAAAACACTGCTCTAGTGGGACTTGTGCTAACATTTTTACATTGATTTTTGATGTGATTTTGAATCCAGCCCTCAGTGTGTTGATTGATTTTGGTTTCCATTGACTGTCACAATTTTGTTCTTAACAAATTACAGAATGTATATAAATAAATATTTCATGGGTGAAATAAAATGTCATTGTTGTACTTTGCCAAAGAGAATTTTTACTTGCATTTGTCACTTAATTTTAGACCCTTCTCACGTCCTTCACCATCATCCCTCTTTCAGACTAGATGTCCATTATCATCTGCTGCTCCACCCTGACCTACAGTCTGCCTTACTGATCATTATTCAGCCACCATAGACAGGTACTGTATTCTTATACACCATTAGGAAGCTGTATATTCCTGAATATACATAATGTGCATGTCTATTACCCTCTGAAATAGCGTTGGCTTAAATTGGTTCATTACGGGTAGAATCTATTAATTCTAAAATACCTATTTACACACATACACTTAAACACATGTACTGCTAATAGTGTGGTGGAGTATGTACTGCTAAAAAGAAATGGAAAAATGCCTCATGATTTAAAAAAGTGGACTGAGTAAGACTGAGTAATATTAAGAAATACACAAACACTTAGAGAGATTATGTATTGATTGCTGTCATTTCTGGAGCTCTTGTCTTTATTAGACTGCTGTTAAATTGATGAGAATCATAGCGATAATCGTTACCAGTTACAAAAACACACTTAAATGCTCACACAAGCTAGAATCTGGAAACCACATTGTTGAAGGTATTAATATGATAAATAATAATATAACAATCTTACACAAACAAGCACTAGACATTGTTTATGATCCATCACCAGATTTACCGATTGCTTATAATAATGACCAAACGTCTCATAGCTATATATATATATATATATATATATATATATATATATATATATATATATACACACACACAAACACAATTTTATATAATAATATTTTGCCTATATATTTTGCACAGAGGATGATGTAAACCAATAAATTTTTTTTTGATTTGCGAATATAAATAAAGTTTAAGAACTGCACTTTACAATGGCTACTGACCTGAGATTCCATTTCTGTCACTCCATGAATTTTTGACCAACGAGGCTGATGAGACAGAATGAAGAAAAGAAAGATTGTTGCTGTTGTAGTCAACAAGTTATCATTATATACACCGCTCAAACAGAGAACACTTAAATCACACATTGTATCTCAATGATTGAAATATTAATTTTGTATACAAAAAGATTTTCATTCTATAATTTGTTAAGAATAAAATTGACAACAGTCAGTGGAAACCAAAATCATCAACACACTGAGGGCTGGATTCAAAATCAATGTAAAAAGTTAAAGTCTGATCCAAATTGCATAGAATTCATCACAGTAACTCATAATGTAAGTTTGTAAATGTGTATGACCGCCACATGCCTGTATGCACTCACGACAACATCTGGGCATGATCCTGATGAGATAGATGGTGGATGTTGTCCTGTGTAGTAGCCTGTCTCCTGGTATCTCCTTGGTAAAACTTGGTGAAACTGTGAGACACACCAGAGATACACATCCTAGCAACTTTATTATATGTATTGTATGTATATGCCATTCTGAGGAGCAGAACTGCCTGTGTAACCTGATTGGGTTGCAGATATTGTTTTAGACAGTGACAAGGGCCTAACAAAACTAAAGACAAATCAATCAGGAAGAATAAGGAGGGAACCATTGGCTATGGCCACCACCAGCAAAATCATTCTTTTTTGTGGGTTTGTCTTGCTGTTGCCTCTCCAGTGCACCTGTTCTCACTTTCATTTGCACTAATGCAGGTGAAACTGATTCACAGTCATTAACGCTTCTTAATTGGACAGATTGATATCCCTGAAGTTTAATTGTCTTGGTGTTAATTGTTTTGAGCAGTCTATTTGTTATATTTCTATATAAATTTGAAATTTGACAGTAAAACCACAAGTGAACAGTAGAGAAAATAAATACTACTGTTTTTAAGCATAATTTTAATGACTGTTTTATTCAAATACAACCAATCCTATTTGTGAATGTGTATCTTTTACATTGTCAAACCAGTCAAAATTGAGGTCATTAAAATAAGTGCTGATCTTTTGAATTTTCTATTCATTAAATAGTCCTGATTGAAATTCAGCAGCACATCTGACGTTGACAACAAATGAGAAATATTTCATTTATAAAAATTCAGCTTTGACCCATGAATAAATTACATTTGAAAATATTTTAAGAAAATGTTATTTTAATTTTTCAAAAAGTTTTTTACTGTATTTATATCAAATAAATACAGCCTGTATGAGCATATGAAACTATATTTATGTGCAGCCAGTGAAGTCATGTGAAAGTGTTGGTTACTCACTGTCTTTGCATTATTTTTCTTGAGCAATAGTTTTAAACGCATAACATTCAACTGCAAACACACAACCTTCTTCCTTTGTCGTGGAGTAGCACTGCCACAGCATAGTGGTGCAAAAAAAAAAATGCTGTATATGCACATACACGCATAATTAATCAACACACACACTGAGTAAATTAACTGTCCACATTACCTGAGCTTGGTTCATTATCCCTTTTACTCTCCTTATGGTCTTTCTCTCTCTCTTCTTTCATGGTCTGACCTCTACTTCTCAGCCATGTTTTTTTTTAAATAATTGTTTTTAAATTAATTTCTTCCTTCTGATCTTTCTCGCTTCTATGGTACCTGGTATTAACATCTGTCTCAGATATTAAGTAGAAAATTTTACTTACACTAAGAACAGCATGAATCTCAAATACATCTTTAGAAGAATACATACATAAAATGTTGTGTTCAGCTGTTCTTAGCAAGTGAAGTACAAAACATGTTTTGGAGGAATGATTGCATTATGTGCATTGCTGATATTGGCACTAAAGCTATAAACAGGTTTGTGTCCACCATGTCACAGTGAAGTAAAGATTTAATGAAGGTTCACAATCATAGTCTTCATATTCTGCCTTGCAGATTAAACATACACACATAAATTCACTGCTATATCTTGTGGATAACCATGGCCAAAAACACAATATTCCAGACACATTGTTGGAAATACTTTCCCTTGCACGTCAACATTAATATATACACAGCTTTGCCCTAGAACATTGTTCACACAGTGGTAAACCGTGGAGCTGTTGTCTTGACCTTAAGTTTGCCGTTCAAAAACACACAGCACCATTACTAGTCTTCTAGTAGGTACTGCAGGAAAGCCCTTGAACACAAAGCCTTGAATGCTAACTGGGAGCTGTTGAAGTAGGACAATAATATTTACAGCTAATTTCCACCCTTGTATTTACTGCATAATTTAACACCTACCTAATTCAGGTATCAAACTATTCTTTGCACTTTAGGGAAGTAAATGATGCCAAATCTATAGACTCCAGCATTCACAGATTTGACTCTTAATAACATGAATTATGTATAAACTTAGCATGCCATCATGCATATTGACTGCTAAATCTAATCCACGGATGAAGCATATTAGTGCTATGACATATTAACACTTTTGGAAGTGCTTTGCCGTACCTTCCTCTACACCTCCATAATTGTGTTAAAACTTTTATTAGCTTCTTATGCTAAAATATCTCACCTGCGTGTGATATTTGCATGGCTTAAATCCATTTTTATGTCTTGTTGTTCAGTACAAACATCTAAACATTTTTCAATCAAGTAAAATTATTTAACATAAAATCACGAAAAATGTAAGTTTTTATACTTAAGACAAGAAAAACATTTGCCCATGAAGAGATAACTTGCGTCAATTTTTAACTATTGCTTTAAGCATAAGCACACTTAATTTTGCTAAGACATTATGTCTTCTTGATTTCTGATAAATCAAGTAATTTTGTTTTAAGTAAATGTATCTTGATTATACACTAGAAAACAAGACAAAAATACAGAGCAAGAAAATGCTTTTTCAGCAGTGAAAGGAGGAAGAAAATGAGAAGGAACACACAATAGCCCTATGATTTGAGGCACAGCTTAGAATGAGTATAGGAAATATTTCAGTCTCCATGGAAACGATGACTTTCCATAGAAGGGATTTCTCCAAAATCTGAGCTTTAGGCCTTTGATCAGTGTATATTCGGGAATGGGTGTCTGTGTGCGCATTTTTTTTTTGAGAGAGAAAAGCAGCAGCTACGTGTTACTCCGCTGACGACTCACAATCCCACACCTGCAGATGATTCCATAATAAATGAAAAGCATGCTGAATAATACTGAGATTAGACTAACAATGGAATTCCATTTCCATGGACATAATCGTTTCCAAAGGCAAACAATGCAATTCCATTACAGTTTAGAGTGCATTAAACCATAGGAAAACTCAGCCTCAAGAAAAATATTTACAGGAATTGCCCTCTACATTGCAATAAATCCTCCGGCAAATGTTTTCTTTTCCCCTCTTTCCTCTCCAACATATGCGCACTTACAGTATAAACACTCCGTCAGACAATATAAATCAACTAAGTTTGTAACTAGGAGAAACTCTATGGAATGTGTCTCACCTCCTTTTCTATTTTTACAAGTTGAGTTAAAGCTTGTTTGTCTGAGGGGCACTTGTCTCTCCTTTCAGCTTCCTCTACTTCTATCCATAACTGTTATAAATATATCAAGCTATTTAAAACTAAAGAGAGATTTAAGGTTCAAGGACAGAGGGCATCAAAATGAGAGAGAAGGCCAGGGAGGAAGAGCCGAGAGCAAATGCAAAGATGCTGGGTTAGCGTTAGCACGCTAGCATATGTGTCGCCGGCGGGCTTTTTCCTCGTCTGGAGCACATGGTGGCCCTGCGCTCTGATTGGCTCGGTCCTTGTGGCCATGGAAACCCAGCCATGGGTGAACGATACCCCCTCTGAACATGACTTGGGGAAAAGACAGGAAACAAGGACATCACTCTCTCCTTCTCTCTCACACACACTCACACACATTCTGTCTAATACTTTTTGACCTGTGTTGGAGGACTCATGTTTTATGTTGATGATGTAACCAAGGGGTCTGTCACTGTGCTCATGGCAGGATCACAGAGTGAGAGTTAGAGGTGAACAGAGAGGAGAAACAGATCACATGGAATGAAAAAGAAATAGAAAGTGCAAGAAGGGCTTCTTTTTCTTTGTACTTTTTAAAATTATTTGCTAATTTACTCCTGTTGTAAAAGCATGAAAAACATAACACTTCTAAGGAAGTCTTAGACTGTGATGGATTCAATAAGTAATTTGTTAGACGGAGTCTATGACAGAGTTTTTGACAGACTTTCAGCAACAGGACCAGAACAAGAGTCACTTAAAAAAAGTGAATCGGACGACTACAGTGTTTTTTGTTGTTGTTGTTGTTTTTTGCTAGCAGCCAGCAAAGACAAACCAACCAAAAGACAAGTATAGTAATACCTTGACATACAAGCATTCTGAGATACGAGCCTTCGAGCATTTTTGCTTTGAGATACGAGTAAATATTTGAGATACGAGCAGCTTACAGACACTAGGTGTTTGAGCACTCGGAGCAGACTCATTTATGGGGTAATTACATACGATCTCCTTCAGGTTACACGGGACGACAAGTGATTCACAAGTATTATGCTGGGAGCAGTACGAGTTATGCGTTTTCAATAATAATAAATACGAGGTTCTGAAGCTATCCAATACACTACACAGGAAGAAACACTACAGTTCCACATTGTGTTTGCATTATCTACCGTATCCCTCCCTCCTCCTCTGCACATGCCGCCATTAGCCGCTACTGTCTCAAAGGTAAGAACTCATAATTAAAAATCACATTTTATTTTATATCACATGCATCCTTCTATACTATAATTTTTTTGTGCGCAAGTATTTCTCTATAGCAATTGAAAAACATGTTTTTTCCATTGTTATTAGCACTAATAAGAGAGTTATTAGAGAGAGCCAGAACAGATTAATTTTTTTCCTGTTATTTCTTATGGGAAAAAATTATTTGAGATACGAGCAATTTGCGTTACGAGCTCAGTCTTGGAATAGATTATGCTCGTATCTCAAGGTATTACTGTATATTTCTAATTATTGTCTTGATTACAGTACTACAGTAAGGATTCTTTTTTTCTATTGGCTCAATCATAATTATCAATGTACATTCAGAAGCGCTGCAAACACTTCAGATGGAATGTGTTAAATTAATCACAGCCTGGGGAGAATATCCTGAGGGAACGCTTAGAGATAACATCAAACTGTCACTATTACTATCAGTATCGTAAAATGTCCTGTTTGTTGCTCCTTCAGTCTGACATCTATGCCTCTGGTCTAGACTCATATCACTCAAGCAAGAGGGACAGAGAGGAAGAAATGGAGAACAGAGTCTGCAGCCTAATAGACTTATTAAGTAAAGTGTTAATTTTGACAGTAAATTCTGATTTAGTTTTAATTTTTAGTTTAATTGTTCCATTTTCCACTGGGGGATAAAACAGAAAATGTACCATGCTGTGCCTTGGTGACGCAATGGTTTACTGATGATATAAGATGTTAAGCAACTGCATATTAACGTATATATTAACATTCCTAACCGTGCTTAGAACCATTCCCTCTGGCGGTGGAAACATGTCTTTATTTATTATTATTAAACAAAGCCACTTCTCATAAAGAAACAAAACATGGTCTTTTTTATTAATGAAGCATTCTTTATAACATCCATACAGCATTCTTCATTCTTTCAAGCAGACATATTTATTTGTATACATTAAATATAGATTAATATTTTTTAAAGCTATTAAAGTTATTCAGACGAGTACATTGGCCTCCTCACATTCAAGCCTCCTATAATCCCAGACTAAAACGCATGTTTGAGCCGTTTTAACTGAAAGCAACTTGCATTGGCATGTCTTAAAATGCACACAAGCATATAAATAAAAGCTACTTAAATGCCGTAATTGTACTAGGGCCTAATCCTGATTTAATCTAAACTCTGTCTGTTAAACAAGACCAATGATTTTCTTTTTCTTTTGTTGTTTGACTACATTACTGATGGACAGCAGCAGGTTTAAAACTGCGGTCACTTTAAGGCCGAATGTACGCATCCAATACACGGATATTCTCACACCTGTTCATGTTCACTTAAGGGCCCGTCCACACAGAGGTCCATACTGGTCTGGCGCCCCATACTGGTCTGGCATATATACTACATCGTTTTCAGTCGGTTTTAGTGGTCTCGTGTGGACGCTGATATTTCTTGCGCCGACGCCGTGTTTATGATCGGATAGGGAATGCACCAGCATCGTGTGGACGTGGCCTCAGACATAACAGATTGTTTACATGAATACTGGCAAAAATTGTTATGATGACACAATTTTCTGTGTAATTGTCAAAAAATATGCAAAAGACAGCACAATTCAGTACGTTCTGTTGCGTCGTCATTCTTTTTCAGAGTTATCCATATGTCTGTTCTTCTCTTTCTCCCAGACGTTTACTTTTATGTCAGCTCTTACAATTCAAATGTGTGCATCTAACACACAGGACAAGTTTTGACTAGATTACTTCCCAAATCGCCCCTCACCTTGGTTTTATTCGTCAATAGATTTGTCACAGTTACATTCAAAACAAGTTTCTATTTAGTTATAGTCTCATTTTCACAGGACCCAGACCTGGCTGGGTCAACAGAAGCCCATGTACTTGTCTTTGACACAGGTTATGTGTCACCACAGAGACTTGTGTATGAGAAAGAGAAAGTTTTGAAAAAGATGATGTTCGGCAGGCCATGGGAGGGAAAGCTGTAAATCAGGATGGCTTGTGTTTGTGCGTGTGTGTGTGTGTTTTATGTGGCCTCGGTTGTCTCAGTGTGTCCTGTCTTTGCAGTCATCCCTTGCTGTCACATAGCATTAATACTGACTGCAGATTTACTCACTCAGCCACAGAAGCTGAGAATGCACACTCACGTGTGTGTGTCTGTGTATGTTTTGGACAGCAAAGGTTCACTTCGGCAGTGAGCTGAGTGGAAGAAAAGAATCACATGAGACTCCTTCCCACTGGGAATGTCACCGTGAATTTATAACTACACACACACACACACACATAAAAACATGCTGCGTCTATGGTGTGTGTGTTCATCTGACAGAATGATGGAGTCATTATGAATCACCACGATGATAAAGACACCACTCTTTTGCAGAAAACAGTGCACACAAAAAAACTCCCATAATACATTACAGATTCTTTTTATAGTGTGCGGATGGGGCAGGTTTTGCTTAGACTGTGGTGATGTTGTAAGAGGGCCTGACAACTATACTAAATACTGTACCTTCAAATCCAAAAACATATTTCAATGTTTGCCATCATTCATTTTAATCTCTGTATGGATGATAGATTGACAGACTTTGTAACAGACTTACTAAGACGCATCAGAGCCTCCCCATATATCTGACGCCGCCTCGATCTGGGTGGTCAAAACTGGCCTTGACCAGCCGGAACGAAGCAGTCTGTTTTTTCTCTTTGTGTGTGTGTATGTTCACATTAGAAAGCTGTACACAGGCCAGGTTCCTCAGATCAGACTCCTGGACTATAGAGTGCATGAGCATGTGTAATTGCATGCCAGATAGAATGTACTCCTCATCGCTCTTTTACCCAGGCGAATTGCAATTTCCATCCCTTTCTTTACTATTTTTCCTTGTACCATAATGTCCAAATGTCTATCTTGTGCATTCATGCAATAAGTCACATAGAAACATGTTGTCTCACACACAGATCCTCCTGGTAGACTTAGGAAACGAAGAACATAAAATAGACTGTAAATCCCAATGCTCAAAATAACTAATTGGTTTGAGTAGCGCCAACTTAAATTAGACAAATTAGTTCAGTCAAATTAATTTTCATGAGTATTTAGAACTCTCTTTTTCTTATGAGTTGACAAAACACATTTTAAGTCAAATTAATTATTTGACTGTTTTGAGTTTTGTGAACTTGTTTCGTTTAATGTAGACAAACTTAAATTGGACCGAAACAGGGCTGGAATTTATATTTCCCAGCATCCTTGCCATGACAATTGAAAGGGAGAGTAAATGCTAAAATTAAGTGTTATATGCGTTTACAGTGTATGATGGGTGTGTGCATGGGAGAGGTTCCTGACATGGCATAAAGGCATTGTGTCTATGCAGAACACACACAAAATGCAGAAATGTTTGAATTTAAAAATGCTAATTATTAATTTAGTAGATACATTGTTTCTTCAACTATGACCACTTTTGTAATGAGAAACAAAATCGTTTGTTTATAGCAAATCTACATCTTTGGTTTTTTTTAAACAAAAAATATTTTAGGAGATTTTTTTTTTAGGAGATTTTTATTGTTTTAGATTAACATTGTGTATCCAGTACAGGTGGAAAGCAAAAATCTACACATAAAATATATTTTAAATTAACAAAAATAAATGGTTAAGGCATGGTAAAGAAGTGTCGTTAATATATATATATATGTTCTTTTTGGATATGATTTTTCAAAACTCTGACACCTTTAACACAGCATTATCAAAGTATGCAAGCTTGTCAGAGCCATAAATCCATCATGACTATGATTATTCAAGCAAACGTTCAGTCCAGACATATATGGTGCCGACAAAGGAACTTTGAAAGGCAAAGAAAGTGAGCGAGAGAGAGAGAACACAGAATTAAGGTCTATAAGCAATTTTTCATTGAAGGTATGATTAAAAAATAAAAAAGTATCTATAGCTATTGGTTAAATCAGTATCAGATAAAAACGTGTTTCTGATAGCTTTAAAATGACTGACATAGTTAAATGGACACATTGCAATCTAATGTGAATTTTAAAAATTAATGAATAGTTGCACTAAATCCTATTAACCGTTTTAAAATAATAAAAGTACGAAACATTAAATAAATGCTATGGTATTCTGTGCCTTTACGCACAACCACCCCAGCTCTGCTAATTAAATACTTTTCATGCTCTAATATCAGCTAATTGCTTTAATCAGATGTTTTGGTGCATAACTGTGACAAATACCTGCAAGGCTTGTTGCTGTGGAGCAGTGATCCGAATAGCAGTACTGTACACTGCAAGTTTAACTGGAAAACATGGTGTCCTCTTAGAAGATGTGAAATTGACAGACCCGGACCAAACAATAAATATAACCTAGTTATAGAAGCATGAAAGCAAAAAGGGGGGAAATGCATTGAATTGCCGATTGCAAAACAATTGGCAAGACCAATCCTCCAAAACAAATATGTTTTTATTTCAAAACTATAATCTGAAAAGCATTAGACATACAGAGGGAGGGACTTTCCTGGAGATCTCTGCTTTACTGAGGACAACTTTAACAAGTATGTTTTGCTTTCAATTATGACTTCTTTTTAAATTCAGCTGATGTTAAATAAATAAGACACAGAAAGGAAGATCAAAAGAAAGGAAGAAGAGAAAAAGATGTTTTCTCTTGAACAACTTCATATAATAGTTTAACCACTTTACGTTCAGTGATCAATACATAAAACATGAAGGCTAAACACGTCCAATATCAGTAGGAGTATTTACTTAATGTTTTCTTTGGTACTTAACCAAAGAAAACATTTACTAAAATATAAACTGAATCTGCTATTTCAGCTTTCGCTCTCTTAAGACCAAGCAAACGCAGAGAAAACACAGTGAAGTCTCAGCGATCGTGTTTTACACACACCATTAATGTGCTGCGTTTTTAACTAAAGTACATTTTAAATTGTTATTCATTGAAGTATGTAATTGCTTGATATTCATCATAATCTCGGTAAAATGTGGTGACGCGCTCCAGTTCTGTCATTCACGCGCACGTGCTGTTTCTCCACACACAAGATCTTGTTATTAGGATTCAAATATGACTGAAATATGATTCTTACCGCTCTGCGAGTCTGTGATGATTATTTTATGGAGAAGGATGCCCGGTCAAAAGACGGAAGGTCCCAGTATTTTAATCGCTGCCCAAGTCCTCCGCTGTCGAGCTCGCCTCCGCCTCTGTCTTGTCACCGTTGAACCCTTCACGAGACCTCAGAGCGTGACTGAAATTGTCCGATTTTAACATGCTGTTCGGTCACAAGCGCTATTTAACCACGTATTGTGAGTTGGGCTAATGCTCCTTCGCAGTCTGTCGTTCTGTTAATAAATTCAGTTGGCAAAATTCAGTCATTTCGCAGAAATCACAGCCGCTCACCGCTGAGTTCATGTTCGCGCGAGCGAGTCTCGTGCCCGCATTTACCTGGCGAAATATTCTCTCGCGCTTGCGGTGTCATTTTCAGTCGCGCGCCTAAAGTCTCTCGTTACAGCGAACAAGTGCGAATTATCCATCCTACAAACTGTCAAAAATGAATGACTACGATTTCAAGCGGTCTGCGCATCTCCTCTCCGTCCTCGTGGGGAGGTTGGGACACAATGACTGCTTGCACGGCTGATCCACAACACGTTTTTGGTTGTTTATCACATGGAAAGGCAAAAGTGCACGACCTTGTCTGAGGGATGCGACGGCGTATTAAAACTGAAGGGGAAACCTGACGGGTGGTTGCACACTGACGAGCGGCATTTCTGACGTTCACAAAAGTCAAAGGATGATTGACTGGCGCGCAAGCACGATGCGCGCGTCCGCTCTCATGCATGATTTCCTTTGTACATGGACGTAAAAACCCAGTGTTTTCTAACTTCACTGATTGTTAAATTATTTGATCTGTTTCGATATAAAATAGACTATAAAGAAATGTACATTTGTAATTAATTGTTTTAATGCATATAAGAATTTGTAACGTTGTAAAGTATCAGAGAAATGAAAGCAAAACCTGGAACATTGGACTGTTTTTTAACTTTTAAAGAGAAAAGGCTAATTTTCGGTTTTATGATTCTTACTAACATACTGCTATCATACTAGTCCCTTTCTCTTCTTCAACTTAATTAACCAAGTCTTCTAACACCCACCCAGCCCTTTACACTCAACCAGAATTTGAGTTGATAGTTCTTACCCTGAAACCTTGTTCCATCAGTCTAAAGTCTGAACGAGCCATTGCAAACTCTCCATCTGCTTCTCTGACATTCAGGCACTCTGACAGGAACTTTGACAGGCTGACTGGTTCAGGTGCATTGGCTGACATCTTATACAGACAGAGACACTGAAAATGGGGTTTCCTCCAAACCAGAGGCATTTCTCTCTCCCTCGGTTTTCTTTGTGTTCTGTCTCTCTCTTTTTCTCACTTGTCAAATGATGGCAGGGTTTATGTTGGTCAGAGTCCAGGGCATGAAATAATTATTGTTGCTAGGATGGATGGCATGGATACGATCAAACTGTTCACATGGTTGTGACTGGGAGGGTGAAATCAGGCTTCCAAAAGTTTGTGTACTCTGGGTGGCTTTGCTGTACAGAAGGGTTTTCGGCATATGGCGCTCAAAAACAGCCTGAAGTGACACAGAGTGCTCCAGTACTTCTCTTTGACACATCTTGCGGTGTCTGCCAGAAATTCCTTGGCGCCCTGTTAAACATGAATCTCTCACTCTGACTTGTGGGAAAGCAGAAGAGGTAGAGAGGCAATGCTGAGACGTCGGATCAAGATGGTGACATTGTCACATCAAATCACTCCATTAATCTGTCAGTCAGTGTGATTGAACAAATGATCAGACAACCATCACTCATTTCACAGATTTTTTTCTACCATTGTCTCAATTGCCAGAGTTGAGTTCCAAAACTTTCTTCAAATATAATTTTTGTATATTCACACTGTGATTAAAGTTACATTTATTATCATGATTTAATAGTCATCTTAAACCATATTTTGACAGTTTTACATTTTCTTGTAATTCCTTGACATACAGTAGTGGCCAAAAGTTATGTCCATCTTAGGAAAATTGTCTCCTTTGCCTGGAAATGTAAAACTAATATACACTTTCCACATTTCAATTGTATTATTTGTTATGACTGCATCCAAATTGTGTGGATGTTATTTTTGTACAAGGTGACACCAATCTTGCACTCATTACAAAGTTAAACCAATACTTGGGAACACAATGTAACCAAGTGTGGAGGATTCTTTTTAGATCAAATGTGTATTTTTCAAAATGATAACAATCCCAAAAACAGCGCATGCAACAAAGTTGAGCACAATTAAATTGTTCACGCTTAGCATTTTGAAGTATTTTGAAGTCTTTATTGGCCTAGTCAGTCCCCTGACCTTAAAGCCATTGAAAACCTTTGTGAAATTATAAACCTAAAGTGTGATTATGCCACACTCAAAAAAGTTTTTAAGCATTTTACAAGATTTACGCATTTCAATTAATAGTAAAATCATATTGAATTGAACAATCCTTACATACTATTCATAATATGAATTAAGAATAAATAAAAACTAGAGCTTAATAAAAAATGTGTACAAATATTAATGGAACAAGGGAAATGGAAGTATAGTTTGTGAAACATATTCATAAAAAAAAAAATTCAGACCTGTTGTTAGCAATGAATAAAATGTAACAATTCATATCCGCTGTATTTAGGTTTGACTTTTCCTTTCTGCATCATTAACATTAATGTATAATCCAACATTAATGTCTGTTACATGGACTGTAACTTCAACATTTTATATAAAGAAAGAAATATACCAATAATATACAAAACTTTATCAAAATACAAAATTGTTATTCAGATGATAACTGGGCACCACTTTCTGAATTAAACAATGCAACATGATGAGATTTCATGAGTATTGTGAGCTACTATTAGAAGATTTTTTTGTTGCACACTTGCGGTGACATAGCCTTTTCAGGGTGTCTTGGAGGGGTGAGGTGTCAAAGTTGCAACATTATAATACTGAGGTGCCTCAGGGCTCAGTACTTGGACCACTTCTCTTTTCCCTCTACATGACATCACTACGATCTGTCATTCAGAAACATGGCTTTTCTTTTTCTGTGCTGTTGACACACAACTCTATTCCATCATTCTATCTTTCTAGCCAGAATATCCGACAGTAGCTGCTCGCATCTCAGCTTGACAGACAATCATTTCAGACTGGATGAAGGACCACCGCCTTCAACTCAATCCTGCAAAGACCGAACTGCTTGTGATCTCGGATAACCCAGCATTTCATCACAACCTCTTCATTCAGCTTGGTTTGTCATCCATTACCCCTTTCGAGGACAGCCAAGAACCTCTGAGTTTTGATTGATGATCATTTAAACTTCACAGACCACATTGCTAGAACAGCCTGTTCTTGCAGATTTACCTTATAGGTAAGCTCAGCTCCTTCCCATCAGAGCATTCTACACAATTCCTTGTCATGCTCTTGGTTTGTCCAGGTCTGTTGTAATGCTCTCTTTGCAGACCTTCCAGTGTATTCTTTCAACCCTCTGCAACTGATCCAGAATACAGCAGCGTGAGTGTTCTTTAATGTGCCGAAGAGAGCACACAACCCACCTCTCTTTGTCAATTTGCATTGGTTGCCAATTGTTGAATACATCAAATTCAAGACACTGATACTTGCCTAGTGAATGACAACTGGCTTTGCACACCCATAGCTAAACTCACTTTATTTCAGACTTATGTTCCCTCCAGAAGCTTGCTTTCTATAAGTGAACAGTGCCTTGCCATCCCAAAGAGGCACAAAATAATTTTCCCAGATCTTTACATGTGTTGTATCTGCCTAACTCAACCCAGGAGTCTTCAGTCACTTTCAAAGAAACGGCAAAAGACGCATTTTTGGTCAACACTTGACCCATTAATACTAACACTTTGTATAATATTTATTTATGTTTTTATTTAAAATAAAAGAGCTACGTCTACTGTGCAAGACTGACTTGGACTTGTCACAGCACTACTGTTGATGGATTGTTTCTGTTGTTTTCCTCATTTGCAAGTCACTTAGGTTAAGAGCATCTACTAAATTATTAAATTATTAAATGTAAATATGAAAACAGCAGGTATACTATTGTAACGGAGTTCAATGTTCAGGGAGGAAGGAGGCGGGAACCGGCAAGACATTTCAAACACTTTAATAATCAAAATAAAACATAAACTCAAAACGAAAGTAATGGCGGCGGCCCCTCGCGGTCGACCGCCGCCCACACAAAACATAACATAAAATCCAGGCCTGGTCCTCTCTCGCTTTCACTGTCGTCGCTCCTCCTTTTAAGTCTCCGCTCCTCCGTGAGAATAGAGAGACCGATGGCTCGCAGGTGTCGCTCATTCTCAATCACGCCACCGGCTCTCGTGACGCTCTCACGGTCCCTCGACCCCGCCCTGCTCGCCACATACCCCCAACGCCCTTCGCAGGCCAGGGGGTACTCCCGAGACTGCGCTCTACTCCGATCACGGCGGCCGCGGTACCTGGGGGTAAGGACAGACGAGGCGAGGGAAAAGGAAACGGAGACAAGAGGAGCGACAGTGACGAGAGAGGGGAGAGAGGAAAAAAAAAAAAAAAAAATCTTGGTCCGGTTCCCCGACACGCTGCCTCTCGGTCCTCGACCGCTCGAGAGCTTCTTCCTCGCGGTGCTGTGCGATGGCACTGGACGCAGATCCGTGGACGGGCTGGCGCTCCTCCGCCTCCTGGCGGCCGGCGACGACGACTCCTTGCGAGGGCAGCCGGCAGCGAGTCCCCGTTCCCCGCTCCTCCCCGTTCACGGCGGACGGCAGCAGGCTCCGGCGCGCTGGCGAACGGGCGACTCCTCCGCTCCCTCACGGACGGCAGCCTCCCACCTCGACCCAGGAGCACGGCAGGGCTCTCCGTCCCACGCGATCCTTCGGCGCTCCAGCGCCACCGCCGCGGGCAGCATCTGACGGACCTCTCGTCTTCTCTCGTGCTGCCCGACCTCCGCAGCACCGCGAGCTCTCCCGGCAGCGAGGGCTCTTTGACAGCGCGTCCCTCCGACCTCCCGGGTTTCGGCACCAGTGTAACGGAGTTCAATGTTCAGGGAGGAAGGAGGCGGGAACCGGCAGACATTTCAAACACTTTAATAATCAAAATAAAACATAAACTCAAAACGAAAGTAATGGCGGCGGCCCCTCGCGGTCGACCGCCGCCCACACAAAACATAACATAAAATCCAGGCCTGGTCCTCTCTCGCTTTCACTGTCGTCGCTCCTCCTTTTAAGTCTCCGCTCCTCCGTGAGAATCAAGAGACACCGGTGGCTCGCAGGTGTCGCTCATTCTCAATCACGCCACCGGCTCTCGTGACGCTCTCACGGTCCCTCGACCCCGCCCTGCTCGCCACATACCCCCAACGCCCTTCGCAGGCCGGGGGGTACCCACGAGTCTGCGCTCTACTCCCCCCCCCCCCGTAAGGACAGACGAGGCGAGGGAAAAGGAAACGGAGACAAGAGGAGCGACAGTGACGAGAGAGGGGAGAGAGGAAAAAAAAAAAAAAATCTTGGTCCGGTTCCCAGACACGCTGACTCTCGGTCCTCGACTGACCGAGAGCTTCTTCCTCGCGGTGCTGTGCGATGGCACTGGACGCAGATCCGTGGACGGGCTGGCGCTCCTCCGCCTCCTGGCGGCCGGCGACGACGACTCCTTGCGAGGGCAGCCGGCAGCGAGTCCCCGTTCCTCGCTCCTCCCCATTCACGGCGGACGGCAGCAGGCTCCGGCGCGCTGGCGAACGGGCGACTCCTCCGCTCCCTCACGGACGGCAGCCTCCCACCTCGACCCAGGAGCACGGCAGGGCTCTCCGTCCCACGCGATCCTTCGGCGCTCCAGCGCCACCGCCGCGGGCAGCACCTGACGACCCTCTCGTCTTCTCGCGTGCTGCCCGACCTCCGCAGCACCGCGAGCCCTCCCGGCAGCGAGGGCTCTTTGACAGCGTGTCCCTCCGACCTCCCGGGTTTCGGCACCAGTGCAACAATGTTAAACGTTCAGGGAGGAAGGAGGCGGGAACCGGCAAACATTTAAAGACTTTAATAATCAAAATAAAACATAAACTCAAAACGAAAGTAATGGCGGCGGCCCCTCGCGGTCGACCGCCGCCCACACAAAACATAACAAAAACTCCAGGCCTGGTCCTCTCTCGCTTTCACTGTCGTCGCTCCTCCTTTTAAGTCTCCGCTCCTCCATGAGAATCAAGAGACACCGGTGGCTCGCAGGTGTCGCTCATTCTCAATCACGCCACCGGCTCTCGTGACGCTCTCACGGTCCCTCGACCCCGCCCTGCTCACCACAACTATGTATGCAATTCAGTATGCAGCAAGCAATATGTTACGTTCCAAACAAAGCCCATGCGCTGTAATGTGTCATATTGCTGTGAGAAACGCTGCCCTCATGTGGTGTCATGACCGGGCTCTTTGCAGTTCCTATGACAGAAGGTCACAAAGAGGTTAAGATGTGAGTAGAGAAGAAATGTGAAAGAAATAGAGAAAAAAAGCAGTAGCAATTTAACTGACCAAGGAGGCATGACTTAAAGGCACAGTTCCCATAAAAAACAAAAATTCGGTCATAATTTACATTGTTCCAAACCTGTATGATGTTCTTGATCATGAAAGGATGAATTAGTCCGAATATTAATGTTTCTCTTTTCCAATTCATTGAAATAAAATGTTGAACAGTATAATGATACAAAACAACGACAATGATATATTCATTAACATAAGCCCATATCACGACTGCACTCAAACGGGTCACATAAAAGTATAAATAATAGAAACATCCATGAATATTTGTACCAGAGCCCCATCAAAGCGGCCTAAACAGTAGTAGATGGACAACACCATGTTAAAAAAGTTGTTCGTTTTGATTGGCTAAGATAGAATGGAGGTGACACTTCATTGGTCAATAAATGTACAAGGCACAACAGCCAAATTTATATATCATTGGATGGAAGTAAACATCTGTTACAGTTAAGTTGCCAGAGATAAAGTTAAACATGCTCAAATGCAAAAGCTTATACTGACATCAATTTGAATGTCTATTAAGCAAATATTTGACTTAGAAATAAACTGTATGCGCATATTTCTGTGTTGTGTTGATCATAAAGTGAGTATTACAAGTGTGTGATAATATTTTCTGACTCTGGGACAGAATAAGTGTGTGTACATGTCGTGAGACTGTGTGGAGCCCAGGGCGTCTGTTCTGATGGCAGTGAATGTGAAACGTGCCGAAGCACACACTCTTATACACTTTCACACACAACCTCTGAGCACAATTTGAAAATCACAGCTAAATATAGAAATAAAAAAACACCAGTAAGCCAAGACCTTAGGAGAAGACTTTCAGACAGAATATTACTTCACCACTCATTGTGAGAATGTGATCCTGGTATTCAGTCCCTCCTCTTTTTTTCCCTTGACAGGGAAGTTAAATTTGCTATCGAAACCATCTGATTGCTGGCGGGAGTATCAAAACCTTAAATTTGTATTTCTGTGTGGTGAGATTAAGAAACAGTGTTCTCTGACACATGTCTTGCAACTATAAGGCTTTAAGTGTTGACAGAAATATATTATTATGCAAGTGGTGTGCAGTGCATGAAAGCACGTTATAGAGTCCGTCACTCATGCTGCCAGAACCATCTCACATATTTACATCACACACACAAACACACATCATTCACGAAGGCAACAACAACAGTCCAAACTGATTATTCGTCACCATTTCACCCAATGACACATGCATACAAACTCGGTCTCTGAATTAAAACTATGATTCCCTCTGACATACAGAAACTTCTCTTCTGCCAAACTCTTAATCAGATGAACATCATAAATAGCAGTAAAGTTAAAAATATAAAGTTCACTCACTTTTACTTTTCATCAACTTTTAAATTGAAATACTATTTATTTTCTTATTATAGTTATAATGACACTTTAAGACAAGGAACCTTAATTAACATCAGATTAACTAACAATGAGCAATACCTTTGTTACAGTATTTATCACTCTTAATAAAAATACAACTGTTCATTTATGTTAGCCCATTAAATAATATTGATACAAACTGATACTGTAACAATCACTTAAATGAAACGGCTTTCATATCAACCTCACTTAGTTCTGCTTCTGCATCTGGTAGACAGTGTTATAGACACAAACTGATATTATTTTTACCCGTATGTACGCAGATATGCATCTCCTGCCTTTTGTATGCATTTCAGTTTTATTCTGTACCAGGGGCGTAGCCAGAATTTTATTTTTGAGTGGGCCCAGCTTAAAATGAGGGGGCCTGAGCATAACGTAATCGGCTGGATTCGAACCTGCGCGCGAAAACCACATTGGATTTCTAGTCCATCGCGATTTTAAACAATTGAAAATCTGAGGGGGCCGCACATGTAAATGAGGGGGCCCAGGCCCACCCGTGGCTACGCCACTGTTCTGTACTCACAGATGATCTCCTAGGTTCCCGTGTTGATATTCACATGCAAAGTTTGAGCATACTTTCATACTACATATAAAAAAACACCTTTTAGTTCACATTCACATCAAAGTGTTTGCAAGCCTTGAGACGTACAATGGCTATCACCTTCATGGATATCATAAAGAAATCAAACACAGATCCACAGGCCAAATCCTTTTAATCACACTTACAAAAATGATGTAATATTTTAAAGTGATTTCAGAAAAATTTCAGCAAGACTTGCCTGTCCATAGCATTGTCTTATACTACAAAAACACTTGTCAAATACAAAAATAAACAGAGACAGGTCACAGGTTAATTCGGGGGGAGTCTGGGATAACAGCAACAGAAATTGGTGTTGAGGCTTCCAGCACTTTCCATATAAAAAACATGTTTTATACTCCATCAAACAGAACTGGATGTGATTTGTAGAAGGGGCATGTCTGGTGAAGCTATATGGGAATGATGGGATAAGTTAAGTTCATTTGTCCCATTACATCGGGTAGTTGAGCACCACATCCTGTTTGGCCAGCTCCAACAACATGGGGTCATCGAAGAACTTGCTGATACTGACGTCCTCACTCAATCCCTGGAGGAAGAGGAGAGAGATGATGTTGATATATGATGATATATGATGCATATTCAAACTAAACAAGTTGATTGACACTTCAGAGACATTAAACATGTCTTACTTTGCGTCTGCGGGTTTTGATCATAAACTCTCTGGCCAGATGAGGGGCCGGCTGAGGCTCTAGGGGACGAATCACAATGCTCTTATCCAGAGGATCACCGGGAACAATCTAGAGTGAGAGGCAGAGACAATAATTACTCAGGACAGTGGCAAAAATCTAACACTATGTGACAAACACATACACACACACGGTGTTAAAGCCATGGGAGTCTGAGATAAGCTGCTGCTGACTCAATCTTCTGCTATTCAACATCAAAAACGTTGACTCGCAAGTCCAAGTGACATTTTTACTCAAAATAAAAAGGACAATGTTTATTCTGCACACAAAAAAAGAGAAACTTATTTATAAATGTCAAATTTTTGCATTGCAACATTGTTTTTGGAAAATTTCCATTTTATTTAGTGTAATTGTCCATTATTCTTAAAAATTATTTTGGTTTCAAATAATTTTTATATCAGCATTAAAGTATATTAAAGTAGCACAAAAATCCGCCTATTGCGCCTAAATATTTCTACATTTCCTTCGAAAATCTCAGGACAGTAATGCATCAACATTACTATTGTAATTTTCTTTTATTAATTTCAAATGCTAAATCTTCAATACAAAATGTAATCCAAACAAATCAGCAGCAGATAAATTATTTAAAAACAACAATACAATAATACATCTACTAAATTATTTTTTTTTAAATCATCAACGAAGATTTAAAAATTCTATTTTATTGGGAAAAACATTTATTGGATAATTCAATAATTTTTTTCTATTATTAACTTCAAACTTTTTGCCCTAAGAATACTGTAATAGAATTTTAATAATTTTTTATGAATAAAAACAGCATACATGTAATGTTTAAATACATGTAATATTAATAAGCACAATTCATTATATTAATAAATAATTCAAAAGCAAGCCCATGTCACATTTTTCCATAAAAAAGTAGAAATAATATTAAAGTAAAATAAAAACTGAAAACTGAAAATCATATTTTAGTAATGGAAATTTAAGACCATATCTAACAATTTTTTAACCAAAATATTTTATTTTCATTGTCGGGTGAAACATAACTGGCATATTTTTGACAGGTTTTCCCCCCATATACAAACAAACTTATTCAAACACACAAGAGAGAAAGAGAGAAGGAAAAGACATGGGTGCGATTATACCTGCCAGTGGTGGAACACACTAAGTGCAAATGCCTGGCCCTGCGTGTGCGTGCGGAGATCGGTTTCAAAGCCAAATGAGTCGATAGCTGGAATAAAAGCCTTAATGGTGTAGAGAGGAGAGCCAGGGATCGGGGCATCCTGCGTCACATGACCTCTACGGGACACAGAGACAAGAGATCAGTCAGAGGCTCATTCTAAAAGGAGAATGTCTTTATTAGAGACATGCTGACTTTTGCTGCCTTGAGCAACAATCTGCTTAATGTGAGTGTGCGTTTACTGACAAGTCAGCAATGTCCTCATTCTGTGTGTGTGTGTGTTTTACCTCCTGCGTGCCAGCACCGTGTACACAGCAGAAACACAGTCAGCAGGTGCCTGAACCTCCACAAAGTAATAGGGCTCCATCAGCCTGGGAGTGGCCTGCAGAAAACAACCAATCACAAAGCGAGAGAGAGAAAAAAAAAAAAGAAGAGGGTGAGTGAGTGAGAAACCAATTTCGCTAATCAACTCAATCTACTGTACCGAGTTAATGGATCACGTAATTGAATGAAACAGTCCAATAAGACTAATGGAAACAATGATTAGGCAGAGAAGGAAACAGAGGAAGAAAGAGAGGTGACTAAACAGACCTATCGAAAGATAGATTACCATGAGAAAGGCAGAGTATACGACTCTGCGAGCTGTAGGGATGACCTGTCCTCCTCCTCTGTGCAGCGGTTCCTGTGCGATCACGGCATCTAGGATCTTAAACTTCACATTGCGGATTGCTGAAAGCAAGGATTTATAGAGACACATTTTTTTAGAGACTATAAAAAGAAACATTGCCCTTTACATATGGTGGATTTAAAATAACAGTAGCAAAAACAGCCAGTTTAACCAAGAAAGGATTGGAAATGGTCATGAAAGAACCAAGAACAGAAGTCAAGTCTTTAAGATTTTAGAGACCCATGAATAAAACATTATGCTGAATTTATGATCATATTGAATATGGTAACCATCCCTTATAATCTTTATATATATATATATATATATATAAAGATTATAAGGGATGGTTACCATATTCAATATGATCATAAATATATAAAAATATAAATATAAAAAAAAAATAGGGATGCTCAATTAATTAATACCGATTAATAGTCTTAGTTAAATGGTTTAAAATGTCATATATATATATATATATATGACATTTTAAACCATTTAACTAAGACTATTAATCGGTATTAATTAATTGAGCATCCCCATTTTTCACATTAGTGTCCAGTATTGGCTAATATATGAAAAAAAATCTGCATTTAAATATTTACTTGCCATTGAATAGTATTTACTGAGCGGATGGTGTTTTACTATTTTGTTTTCACAGATATCTCTTATAAAAAGTTTAGCAAGTTTTTCTTACGTTCATCACATAAAGGACCCTCACGTGTGCCCCACTGGAAACCCTGTACAATGCTGTCCTTCACTGACCCGAGGAGAGCTTTATCTACCTACAACACACACATAAAAAGAGAACAGATCATTTACCGAGTCATTCTACAGTCAACAAGTTCAGCTGTCCAGTGCATGACCTCTCACAAAAACAGATAGATCGTGTCACATGCAATCAAACGTGACAATATTTTTCACACCTCTGATGGCCTAGCAAAACAGGCACCAAATAATAACACACCAAGACATCCATGTCAAATGACTTCAACACATGTAAATTCAAATGGCCAAAGGCACTATTTTCATATCTAAATATCAATATAGTCATTGGAGAGATGACGTTAAATCGATTCTAAATTTCATTAATTTGCAATCCAATTACAGTAGAACTGTATGAGACTCAATGAAAATAAAAGAGCCTGACCAAACATAATTAGTGTCAACTGATGTGTAAATTACCTCAGAGGGCAAAGTGTCATCTACTAAGATGTTGGGCCCAGTCGTATCAGGTCCAAAAGCCCAAATGGAACGAGCTGCTAGCAAATCCCAGTCATACTTGGTCTGGAAAAACTCTCCCAACTTTTTCCTATAGATAGAAAGATATTTTAACATGTTAATATGGTAACAGATTATAGGTGAAACTGCACCCCATACACTACCATTCAAGATTGTGATTGGTAAGATTTTAAACTAAATGTTTTTTAAAGCAGTCTCGAATGCTCGCCAAGGCTGAATTCATCTAATCAAAAATACAGTAAACATTACAATTTAAAATAATTATTTAAATATATTTTACAATGTAATCTATTCCTGTGATGTCAAATCAAAGTCACACGATCCTTCAAAAATCGAACCAATATAATGAATATGATAATATGATGAACTAATATTTAGATTTACAACTCAAGAAACATTTATTATTACTGTTAAAAACAGTTGTGCTGCTCAATATTGTTATGGAAACTGTGATTATTATTTAGGAAATTGTGATGAATTGCAATTGAAAAAGCATCTAAAACAGAAATCTCACAGACCCAAAAATTTTGAACAGTGGTTTATCAATAGCAATAAATTTTTTTTAAAATTTGATTTCTTTTCCAACTTTGATGTACTCGGCTAAGAAAAACACATTTGATATAAATAACCTATATGTTCTCTATAGAGATGTTACTCTACCTGTTCCATGTGATCTGCACCACTTCGTTCTCAATGTCTTCGGCAAGACCCTTCTCCAAAGGCTCGGCAATCATGGTGATCTTATTCCTGCCAATTACACATACAAAGTTACAAATGAGACAAAAATATCTGAATCCATTTGTCATCTTGTCACAAAACTGAATTTCTAAATGTAGGTATTTAAATATACAGGAAGTTTGTTCCTCACTTTTTATTGGGTGTTTCGGCAAAACACTTGAGGGAGGATGTCTCAACCACAGTCTCACAAAAAGTCACTACAGGATCAGCTACCTATAGTGAGAAGTCAAAGATAAATCGCATTTAAAATGAATTCAAGGCAGCAAGAAGGGATGAGAGAAAAAGGAAAATTATATGGGAGTGGAAAAAAAACCCCCACCTTGATATCAATCTCAGAGTACATCTTCCGCAGGTCGTGCATTACACAGTCCAGGTACAGCTCACCTGTGCCAAGTATCACATGTTCACCTGACTCCTCCACCTGAACATGCACACAAACCAGCACAGATTAATGTGATAGAAGTAAAAATGTTGCAATACACTAAGCAAGAACCAAAGATTTATCATGAAGTAACCCTCCCGATTGCTACTCAAGTGTATGCAGTACCTGGTTTGTTCTCGGTGTTTATTACATGAGAGACATATGGTTTTAAAACAATATTGGTTGTGTGAGTTGTTCTAAAGTGTGTTACCTTTGTTGTAAGAGAAGGATAACTTTTGTTGACTTTTCGGAGCCCATCCAACATCTTGGGCAGTTCTGAGGGATTGACCGGCTCCACAGCTATTTTTATCACTGACGCAGTGTTAAACTTCAATGGCCTGAAGATCTGAGCCTATTCACAATGCAAAGCACGTTGAATATCCAATCCATCATAAATTAACACTGCTTAGCTTCAAATAGATATCTTTCTCTTTCACACCTCTTCATTTCCACGGGGCTCTGTGATTGTGGCCGTTTTAACGATAGGCTGGTCGCAGCCCTCGATCAGCACCCAGTTACCAGCAGGAACACGATTCACTTCAATCTGATACCTTGCATAAACACATTAAACATAACATTTACAAAGTCAAGTCAAGAATATTCCCAAACTTTGAAACAATATTCACTTAGGAAAGGCAAGTAACACAATTAATTAAATATACAAGACTGATAGTATTTTAGATAACATTTTATTTTAAGGTGATGTAGTTACTCGTTACTAGATGTACTTCATATAGCAATAACAGTAAATTACGCATTATTATAAATAACTAAACTGTAACTCTATAGTAAGTACATGTAAGTAATTAATATTATGTAACTACGTCACCTTACAATAAAGTTTAACAAAATGTTCATGTAAAACATACAGTAATCTGTTTTATTCAGTGGTAATTTGCTATGCATATTATGAGAAAATTTAAGTCTTTTAAATAAAAATTAAATAAGAATTAAAGTCTGCTGTATAATTATGTAAGCCAAAAAATGACAAAAATCAGAATGGCAAACCTAGCGACAGAAATCCACAGGCGTCCGATAGTGCAGATCTGTGAGTCCTCCTCATCCTCTAGGCTGTAGTTCTCTCCCAGAACCTTCACCGGCTGTCCCGCCTGCAGGGTTCCACTCAGGACTCGACCAAACGCGTGGAACTGAACGCCATCATCGGTGCTGTACATCTTAGTGGTGTGGCACATCAATGGACCCTTAGAAAAGAAAAAATGAGATTGACTTGAATGGATTGGCATCAGATGGACACATTTTTATTTGGTAAGATATGTGCATTAACTACATAAATTCAAGAAATGCCCATCAAAAAAAGTCATGTGACAGCAACACGAATCAGAGATGAAAAGATGACATTATGGACTAGTCATTCTGAAAATCTGGAGCCAAAACCTTTCATCAAAATGACTGGTTAATCTCAAACTGTCTGAGATGCTATCACTCCCAGACATAAAGAATCAGCCACAGCATTTTGTCTGCGTGCTCTAAAGCAGTGGTCCCCAACCCCCAGGCCGCGGACCAGTACTGGTCCGTGGATCAAATGGTACCAGGCTGCCCAAGGAACATTCAATTATTTCCATTTTATTTACTGTTGTTTATTTCTCTCGGGTTTGTGTGACTTTCCATGGACGAGAGGTTAACTGGGAGCTTAGATGACGACGATAGAGCTTCAACGTCACTGACGCTTGCAGCCGCTCAGCCCCAGACGTCACCTAAATCCGCACCAATACCGCGCATGCACAAAAAATATTGTGATATCGGGATGGCTTTGGTGGAGAGAAGGCGTGTAACGCTCTTCTCTCTGTTCACCGGTACTTTCTCATGTTTAAAAGTGCTTGGTGCACACGTATATTGTGTCTGCTCAAATTTAACCCACAAATTAGAAAAAATTTGTACGAAACAGACATTGTTTCCCTAGTGCCATTTCTGACATCCTATCTGTGTGAAGCGGGCTTTTTGCAGTGACAGCAACCAAAACCAAACATTGTCATTGTCTCCTTTTACCCCCAGATGGAACCATCTCGTTGCAAAGAAACAAGCTCAGGGTTCACATTGACTTAGCGTTCTAGTGAGTTAAAATGTTAAATCACTTTATATTCATTTTTTTGGTGTAACTGTATTTTATTTTGAAGGCATGTTTAAATATAATTCAATTAAAATTATGAAATCAAAACAATCTAAAATATAGCCTTGGTGAGCAATAAGGGACTCATTTAAAATGAAAACTTTCCAAAAATTGTACTACTCCAAAGTTTTGAATAGCAGTGTATAAACTGATGATTATCTTGAACACAAGGAATTGAAACTTTTATAAGTGACATAAACCTCTGTAGATCCCACACTTACATCTGGGTCACACTCAGACATCGTCTCTCCGAGGTCTGAATCCAGTCCACCTGTGTAGCTGTGCTCTATCTTGGCTTTGGCACCCCCCTGAGGAGAAGGTATGTGTTGCACGCACATGTCCACAAAGCCTGTTGAATTTGGACAGATTATCAGACTGACCACACCCCACATGTGCAAGAACTTTAATTTAATGCAATAGCACAGCAGCTCAAAGACACTCACCAGTAAACTCTCCAAAGAAGCGGTTACAGACGAGGCGCAGCAGAGGTCTGATGTTGAGCTTTAACTCCTCTTTGGTCAGATGAATGCCAAGCTCATCCAAGACACGAGGGAGAGACGTATCCACATCCCCCACAACCTACAGACACACCACAATTGCACAGCATGAATATGCATGCGTGTTTGCCTACATCTGTCTAAATGTGTAGAAATATTGCCCAAGTTTAAGATGGATGAATGAATTTGAGTTTACGCCTTACTTGAGAAAGAATCTTGTACAGTGGCTCCAACACAAACTCAACAAAACTGCGCTGAGAGTTGCTGTTGGGGGCTTTCTTTGTGAATTTCCTCCTGACAGGGACAGAACACAAGCAGTTACAAAAAAAGAACCAAAAAAATCCTGTCATTACTCAGATTGTCTGCAAAACAAAATCAGCTTGAAATGCTCACGTTTTGGGGTTGAAGTAAATGTCTCCCCAAAGTCTTTTAGCAAACTCCATGTAATTGATATCACCTACAAAACAGAAGAGTAAAAAAAAGTTTACTTTTTCAGAATAAAACTAAGTATGCATTTGAACTATAGGTTTGTGTAGGTTTGTCTCACCGTAGGTATCTGAATAGATTTTGGCAAATGAACCAAGAGTGAAGCAGATGCTGTACTGCGAGGAAGCGAAACACACGTTTCCCAACAGGGGAGACACAATCAGAGACTCATCTGAGGAGTATGTGCTGCCAGAGAGAGAAACGCGTTAGAATTTCACACAAAAACGCTTGCCTAAAATAATTGAACTCCTGAGACTCAATAGCTATAAGCTAAAATATGAGCAAGAGAAACAAATAGTAGCTCTAGGATGTCTCAAACCAAAATGTATTCTACCAAATAAAATGTATTTATCTACCAAAATGTATTCTTTTAAGCATTGGTGGGTACCTAAGCAAGCCATTGACCTCATCCACAATGTGGCGAAGTTTGTAGTATGCATCAGTAGGGGGCAGCTTGAGCTCCACGATCAGACGATCCACTTTATTAATACAGATCGTGATGGCCAACCTCTCCTGTACAGCATGCTTGATCAGTCGCTCAGTGTTCAGCATCACCTGAACATATGCAAACAGACTGCTGAAAACACACTAAAAATTTATACTTATAGTAGCTAGTTTAATAAGAAAAATACACTAGAATCTTAAAAAAAATATTAAGCCAAGACAATGTATATTTATTGTATTACAATAACAAAGACATAAGTGACAGTTTTGGAGCGAAAAGCTTAGCATCAGTATCATTCTGTGTATGTGGATGTGAACTCACCCCCTCGGCAGCATCAATAAACAGCACAATGCCGTCGGACAGTCTAACTGCAGATGTCACTTCATCAGAAAAATTCACATGACCTGAAGGAGAGAGAGACAGATAAATCCCTTGCTTTTTAACTGCAGTGTGCAAATATACCGTGTACTTGTATAAGCTTAAATTTTAAACTGCAGTGATATAAAGTATTTGAGTAAATGTAATTACTTTTTAGTATCTCTTTAGCTGTGTTGTACTTTGAGTAACAAAGGCATTAACAACTTTTACTCTTTACTGCAATACTCTGTAATGAGTAATGCAACTACTCGTTACATTTTGCATGGCACTTAACTTTTTACACAACAGTTTCTGTAAAAAAAAGAAAAGCGATATCACCATCTACAGGGCACTGAAGGTACTACAATGAACCCTCGTTTGTCGCGGTTAATGTGGACCGGAACCCCCCACGATAGACGAAAATCCACAAAGTAGGATCAGCCAATCAGCTCACGGGATACATCCACTCGTGCTCTCATTCGTCGATCTTGCGCCTATCCTTGCCCGTGGGTGTGTACAAAGCCTCTGAGAGAGTTTCTCTCTTTGTCTGGCATCCTGGGAAACCGTTTCTCTCGCACATCACGATAAAACAACGCTGCTTTCCGCAATACATATATGGTGGTATCTTTTATTTTTCTATGAATATTTTTGAAAAATCCACGATGCACTGAGACCACAAAACTTGAACCACGAAGTATATATCTCGTTTTTCCCTTAATCAACAAGGATACTTTACTTAAATGTGAGTGCACTTGCAGGTAGTTGTGAATCACAAGCGTTTCTTATAGGAGACGAAGACGAGGCTTCAGGTGGTGATAAGATGCCCTAACCCTAACCCTTGTTTTTGTTAGGTGTCAACTAATGCATCTTTGAGCCTACATTCAGTACAGGTAAAATACTTAAGCACTGTTAAAATCAGATACTCTTAAGACTTTTACTCGAGTGGAATTGGTGACTTCTAATCTAGTAATTTTTGCTGTAAGGTCTCCATACTTTTAAGTACAGTAATACCTCGGTTTACGAGCGACTTGGTATACGAGCAAGGAGGGTCGAATCGGTGTACGAGCATTGTATCGGTGTACGAGAAAAAAATTTCCCTCACCCACGTGCAGTTTTGCATCGAAAAGATCCCTTTATCACCCCTTAACTCGTTCATTCTCTCAGTGTCTCTCAGTATGGGTGTATCATTCACAACAGTGCATTATTTTATAAGTTGTTGTGAATATGATTACATGTGAATATGATGAAACTTTATTAATGGAGCATGTTACCAACACCACACATTGCATACTAACGAGACTCACGTCTGTTCACAATCCAATGCACCCAATGACGTTCTTAAAGGGCCATACACTTTTAGAGAACAGCATACTATAACAGTTATAACTCTGTACAGATCATATACATAAGTGATTTACAGCGGTTTTACCTCGTGTTGTTGCATTAATTGTGATCGCTATTCTTCACGTTGTAATATCGTTACAAATGTTGAAGGAACTAGTTAATCTGATGTGTTCAATAAGTGTCAAGTTAACAGTCTTGTCACTTTAAGAGGGCGGGGTTTCAGTCACGCTAGAGAGAGTTGAGTTCTGAGGGATTTGAGAGAGAGCTCGTAAGCAGAGATAGTTTTGATTCTTCTGTTATGTATGGCGTGGGTTGAGGCCAGAACCGCAATCCCATAGTTCTCAATAAAATCTCTGAATGAGAAGGAACCTGTCTGGTTATTAAAAGAAGCAACGTTACAATGTAGTGAAATATATAAGCAGTAACACCACACCCCCCCTCCCCTCTCCTCTCGTCTCGATCATGCCAGCAGTGAAGAGGTAAAGTGCTGTTACAGTAAATAGTTAATAATGATAGTTAAACTCTAAAAATACTTAAATAGTATTTATATGAGATCTTAATGGTTATAATTTTAAATGTAATTAATAGGTTAAAACCAAAAAAATATTTAAAATGGGCATTTATGGTCGTGTGGAACGAATCAAGTGATTTTTAGTGCGTTCTTATGGGGGAAATTTGTTTTGGTGTACGAGCATTTTGGTTTACGAGCTCGGTCTTGGAACGAATTAAACTCGTAAACCGAGGTATTGCTGTATGTTTTGTTTGGTACTCTTTATACCTAGGGAGAGAGGGTAGGAAGTACCTGGTGTGTCCATGATGTTGAAGAGGTAGGATTTGCCCCGTGAGTCAGGAAGCACCATGGTCACAGGAGTACTCTTGATGCCAACTCCCCTCTATACGAAAACACAAAAATATGATTATTATCTATATAACTATGAATACTATGACAACACAAGATAAACGCTTGCTTGTAATCTTATTTCAGATAATCACTTACCTCTTGTTCTGTGAAGAGGATATCAGTGTATCGTAACTGTGAAAATAGAATATCAATATTTCAACATATCATTTGCATGACTGTAGTGCTAAAAAACAAAACAAGATGCCATCTTAAAAACAGGATTCCTCAGTCTGCACAGAAAAATGTATATTCATGATTTATCTACTTACATCACTGTCATCTCTCTTGCGGATTTCAGGATGAGTCTGTTCAATTAGGCAGTCTACAAAGCATGTCTGGGGGAAGGGCAAATAAATGCATTGTGAAAAATGAAAGACTCAACACGAGCCATGTTCCCATCCACCTATTTTAAGAGCATTTTGAGATGTTGCATTTAAACAGAAAAAATAGGGTGTTTCCGCTTTTCCACCTAGCTTTTAAAACTGCTTCCGCCCTTGAATTCAAACTAGAGTGGCAATTGCTTGAATGGCGGATTCTTTTTTACTCTTCAAGATTTTGTTTGCAGGTTCCCTATTAGCATTGGGCTTAAATCTAAAATATTGCCAAATAGACAATTTTCGTCTTGTCAGTCAGCTCGCCTCACGTGATAAATTAAATCTGACTACTGCTGCTGATCTGCGACTCTCGTTCAGCTCAAACTGAATTGAGCAGACGCATTGTTTTTAACTGTGGTGCCTGTTCTCTAACTGAACTAAATTATTTTAGCGGTGCATGATTTTAACTTTGGGCAAGTAATATAATCGCAATTGTTGTGCGGCTGAAAAGTGCAACACCGACTATCGCAGCAAGCTTATATGCTCAAACACCAGGCATCAGAATGCAAGATAGGATGACAATGATAATTGTAATTTGTCTGCATGCTCTCAGACCGAAGTTTTTATGTAGGAAAAAGGAGCCACAGTTGATTCCCTGATTTCAGTAACTTCTATTTTTATTACAGATATTTTGCACAAATTTCCCAGGAAGTTACGATGTTCTAAACAGGTTGGAAAGACTGCTTTATGTAATTTTAAAAAAAAAATTTTTTTATACAAGATATTCTATTTTGCGCATAATTTAAATTTGCAACTTTGTATGGAAACAACTACATTTAACACTGAAAGCTACTATGCAATGCACTATTTATTAGACATAAGTGAAAAATCTAAACATCTGTCTTTTACCTTGCCATGGTGTAAGTGTCCACACAAAGTGACATTTCTGATCAGTTCTGAGCTGTCCATCAAATCAGCAAGGAACCTGCGGACAGACATGCTTGTAAGAATACGCTATTCAAACATACGGGGAGACAAAGAATCAACATCATACTGCACTCACTCCATGTCATAGACTGTGGCTGGAAGCTCCTGCTCCATCAAAGTAAACTGCTTCAACTTTACGGGTTTTATAATGGGCTCTGAGGAGAAAATAATATGAAAGAAACTTGAATTAGCACTGTGTGTGCATGCAGTGCATAAACTAGCATTCTATTAGCATGCCTGTTACCGGTCAATGGCTGTGTATCTTCTTCTTGGACGATGGTCTCCACCTCAGGACCATAAACTTCCTCAGCTGTAGGATAATACTTTTTATCCTCATGCAAAACCACCTCCATACCACCACCCTCCTCATCAACCTCAGCCTGGTCTTCATCATCATCATCCTCATCTCCCTGTAATAAGAAAAACAGTAATCATATTCCACCAACTACAGCATAAAATATAATTTTTGGCAATTTTAAAATTAGATGAAACAATTCAAGGTGATTTTTGTGGATTTTATGTAGTTTAGACAGACCTCATCAGCCTCCCGGTCCTCTGCATCGAGTTCTTCATCTTCATCAGAGTCCAGCTCCGGTCCTATGTAGTTTCCAAACTCATCATAAAGATCCGTCTCCATGCTGACAAGAGCTAATGGAACAAAACAGCTTGGAATGGGATTTTCCTACCTCCTCTGCTACATGTGTGCATGCATGCATGCACGGGAACTCATTCAAAGCAGAAAAATGTGCACAGCTGTAATCTAGGAAAATTGTGGTTACTTTGTAGACTGTAATATTATTTTGCTTTCGTGTTTATATTGTTTCAAAAGCTTGATAAAGTTACTGTTACTCAACTAATATTGTCCCGGCTCCCCGTGGACAGTTACAGTTTTTGGTTTTGTGTCCCTGGAAATTTCCCCATTTTACATAAATAAGTCCGCACCATATAATAGGACTTAGACAGCATACAGGATTGTTTTGTACACAATTGTAAAATTTCACCGTGGATGAAATATAAAACCATCAACTAAACAATTACACTTGAATAATTCACATACTTTCTGCTGAAAATGAGCCAAAACTTCAAAAAACGTAAACATAATCAGGAATATTAAAGATCAATTTCCTAAAGCACAAACATAAAATAACATTTGAAGAGTTAAATATTTTGTAATCATTGGAAACGTATATTCAGTTCGTGGAAAATAATGAAACAAATGTAAAAAATGTTAAATACATATCATTTTTGTTTTGTATTTGAAATGTGTAAAGTTGTAATTTAGTTATAGTATCATACTGCTTTTATGAGTTTATTATTTACAATAGTTACTATTTTTCATAGTGTGACTACTGGTTAATGGAATTAAAACCAATTAGGGTTTTAATACAGGCATCACTATATATATATATATATATATATATATACATACATACATATACATACATAGTGGTGTATATCAAACATGCATTATGCATGTGCAAGACAGAAAAGCAATTTAGCTTGTTTTAATTTACAGACAGTCACAATATATTACAAAAATGTAGTACAGCATCAAAATATATACAAGCTGATAACTGCGACAAACGTACAAGAGAGTACTAATGAATTAACGAATTGCTAATTTAATTCACATTTCGTTCATGTCTACCGCATGTAAATGTATTGTGTATAATCGTGTTATACCTGTATACGAGTCTTTATGGCTGGGTGATTTTATTGTTGTTTCAAAGTTATTCCTCACACTGTTTCCAAACCACGCACCGCGGGGTCCTCACACAGCACAACGTATGTCGGACGTTGGTGACGTCATCATCCATCGCCACACACATCGCCCGTTTGAAAGACAAGGCAACAAAAACAGATGTTGCACAAGAGTCTGTTTTCTGAAACTGCTTTATATATACTATATATATATATTTTTTTTTATATAATTGCTTTCACTCTTTTGACATGTTGAAATACAGAAAATAATTCGACCATTCAGCGTATAATACCGACCTGAATATTGTGCTGAAATATACTTCAAATAATCAAAGGAATATGATGAACACATTTCAATTATTTTTAATAATAATTTTGATTAATCGAAATGAGTATTTTTGCAAATGAACTAATAGAAGGATTTGCAAATATGTAATTGGAATTTAATCCAAATTATGATGAAAAAACTTTATGTATAGTATTAGTAATTTTAAAAACAGTAAATACAACTAAATAATTGTCTTTTAAAAAGAAAACAAACAACAACAAATATTCTTCACAATTAATAAGGCATGTTATCACCTCAAGACTATCCAACAGGTTAAATAATGTACGAACAGAAGGTGGCACCATATCATTTGTATATTTATGAACAGAAGTCCTCTATGAGTTTCACTCATTAGGTGTCTCTAATATTTTCAGTCAGACTTAGTTTATGTCCAAGTATGACTCATGTTCCACTTGTTAATACAGGGATCTCATATGGCACTTGAATATTGGCAGGACTGCTGAGGTCTGTAACTTTCCAATTGTTAAAAACAACAACAACAACAGACCAGGCTCTTTAAATGTAAGCAAACATTAACGTCAAATTTAATTAAACTAAATAAACAATAGTATTGAAATTATTCTGTTAACTCTTTGTATTCAAAGGTCTGACAAGATGTTGAGGAAGTGTATATGTACATTTTGCACACAGATACATTTACTTACAGCTCAAATAACACACACAACTAGGTGGGGGAAGTTTATGAAATAAACTTCAGTTGGCTTGAGAAAGCCTAGCCTGAAAGTTTAAATTAGTTGTAAAAGCTTCAAGCTTGAAAAGTTTTGAGAGTTTAAACTTTAAAACATGTCGCTAACAAGATTTATTTGGAGATTACTGATGATTCAGTTGAACAGTGAGTGGTCTGAAATATCAAACAATGACAAATATAAAATCACTTACTTACTTACTTACTTACTTACTTACTTACTTACTTACTTACTTACTTACTTACTTACTTACTTACTTACTTACTTACTTACTTACTTACTTACTTACTTACTTACTTACTTACTTACTTACTTACTTACTTACTTACTTACTTACTTACTTACTTACTTACTTACTTACTTACTTACTTACTTACTTACTTACTTACTTACTTACTTACTTACTTACTTACTTACTTACTTACTTACTTACTTACTTACTTACTTACTTACTTACTTACTTACTTACTTACTTACTTACTTACTTACTTACTTACTTACTTACTTACTTACTTACTTACTTACTTACTTACTTACTTACTTACTTACTTACTTACTTACTTACTTACTTACTTACTTACTTACTTACTTACTTACTTACTTACTTACTTACTTACTTACTTACTTACTTACTTACTTACTTACTTACTTACTTACTTACTTACTTACTTACTTACTTACAGTCCCGTCCTCAAACCCACAACCTTGCCATTGTAACCACCAACACTCTACTGATCAAGCTACAGGAAAGCTTAATGTCACCACACAACTAGAAAAATAGTACTGTTCAAACATAATATGTATGCATTAAAATAAGTTTTGTAATATAGCTATATGTTTTTTACTTTACTTACTGTCTGTGCTGGGCACAAACCCATGAACTCTGCATTGTGAACACCAATGCTCTACTGATCAGGCTACAGGAGAGCTCAATGTCAGCACACAACTAGACAAAGAGTAGTGTTCAAACATAATATGTATGCATTAAAATAAGTTTTGTAATATAGCTATATGTTTTTTACTTTACTTACTGTCTGTGCTGGGCTCGAACCCATGACCTTGGCATTGTAAACACCAATGCTTTACTGATCGAGCTACAGGACAGCTCAATGTCAGCACACAACTAGACAAAGAGTAGTGTTCAAACATAATATTTGTACATCAAAATAAGTTTTGTATTATAGCTATATGTTTTTTACTTTACTTACTGTCTGTGCTGGGCTCAAACCCATGACCTTGGCATTGTAAACACCAATGCTCTACTGATCGAGCTACAGGAAAGCTCAATGTCACCACACAATTACACAAAGAGTAGTGTTCAAACAGAATATGTATACATTAAAATAAGTTTTGTAATATTGCTATATGTTTCTTCCTGTTTGTGCTCGCCTCGGCCGAGATTTTTTTTTTTCCGCATCTCGATCATTTTGTCGTTACTCAGGCAAAAAAAACCCGCAAATCTTTTATCGTATGTTGAACTTTTCGTACGTAGAGCGTTTCGTAAATCGGGGTTCTACTGTATATGTATGTGTGTATATACACTCACCTAAAGGATTATTAGGAACACCTGTTCAATTTCTCCTTATTGCAATTATCTAATCAACCATTCACATGGCAGTTGCTTCAATGCATTTAGGGGTTGGTCCTGGTCAAGACAATCTCCTGAACTCCAAACTGAATGTCATAATGGGAAAGAAAGGTGATTTGAGCAATTTTGCTCGTGGCATGCTTGTTTGTGCCAGACGGGCCGGTCTGAGTATTTCACAATCTGCTCAGTTGCTGGGCTTTTAACGCACAACCATTTCTAGGGTTTAAAAAGAATGGTGTAAAAGGGGAAAATCATCCAGTATGCGGCAGTCCTCTGGGTGAAAATGCCTTGTTGATGCTGGAGGTCAGAGGTGAATGGGCCGACTGATTCAAGCTGATAGAAGAGCAACTTTGACTGAAATAACCACTTGTTACAACTTAGGTATGCAGCAAAGCGTTTGTGAAGCCACAACACACACAACCTTGAGGTGGATGGGCTACAACAGCAGAAGACCCCACCGGGTACCACTCATTTCCACTATAAATAGGAAAAAGAGGCTACGAGTTTCGATTTCTGTTGAGACATTCAGATGGTAGAGTCAGAATTTGCCGTAAACAGAATGAGAACATGGATCTATCGTGCCTTGTTACCATTGTGCAGGCTAGTGGTGGTGGTGTAATGGTGTGGGGGATGTTTTCTTGACACATTTAGGCCCCTTAATTCCAATTGGGCGTCGTTTAAATGCCATGGCTTACCTGAGCATTGTTTTTGACCATGTCCATCCCTTTATGACCACCATGTACCCATCCTCTGATGGCTACTTCCAGCAGGATAATGCACACTACACTCAAAAAAATGAGTGTTGAAAAAAGGGGTGTTGTTTGATTAAAATAAATAGAATATTTTGAAACAAATTAAACTAATCAGTTTTAAGGATGTACACAGTTATTTTAAGTCAGTCTGAACTAAATCCATACGAAATTAAAATTAATTGTCGAAACAACGAAAGGGAATTTATTTGAGTCAACTACTACTACTTTTGCGCATGCTCAGATGACAGGAAACCCACGTGACCTTGTCAAACACCGCGGGAACTGGCACTTACCAGTTTCAACATTTGAAACTGGTAAGTGCAAGAATCTTTTATCGTCTTTGTCTGTATTTTGCTGATAGACAGTATAAGTATTTAAATCGGTCAGAATTCAACATAAAGCTGATATTTGACCGATTATTAGAATATCTGAAGCACTCTATAAGTCACATGTTGAGACTTGATGAAACATGGTAAACTGATATAAATGCCTGTATGTATGTGTATAATTTGACATTAATGCGGTAGTCGCTTAGATCTAACTGTTGTTGAAAGCGTTATTTTGCGATATGGTTTCAGTGATGATATTAGTTGGCCATCTCATTCGGGCAGCTGATGCTGCACTTTAAGTGTCTCTGTACGGTGAAGACGAGAACGCTTCAAATGTTTCACAGGAAAATGCAGATTAGGTAGCAACACTAAACATTACATGGAATTAATAATGCAGTTATAGTTCAACTGAATGCCTTACATCTATTTTATTTTACAGGTTTTACAAGAGCTTAGTAAACGGCATCCCATGCTTGACTTTGAGACTTTTTCATGTGGTAAGTTGAATGAAGTAATAAAGGGATAGTTCACCCAAACATGAAAACTGCATTAATTACTCATCCTCATGTAGTTCAATCGTGCTGCAACACGAAAATGAACCTCATTGATTGAATTTTATTATATGTATAGACATGAACATCCTAATTAACTTGATATTATGTTAAACCTGGAAATTTGAGAACCCAATTTCATTTAGTTTGCCTTTTTTCCTTTTAACAGATCAACAGTCCCACTGGAGTTTCTTGCTAAGCTTAAGCAGTTTCAGACAGTCAAAGACATCATGCAACCCATTTCACAGGTTGGTCAGCCAATTAATTACTTCATACAGATTTTATGTACTTTTATACTTGGTTATTGATTTGTTAAGGTCAAATAATCAATGTGTTATGCCTTTTTAACAGAATAACAGCATGCGAAGAGAATGATCATCAAAACATTGTGTGAACTTTGAGGACCATGTACAGCCATTCAAGGAGTACATTGTAAGTAAATGCTTATCTCTCCTTCACTTTCATGTTTACATTGTTTTGTTTGTTTATATTGCACATTTCATGTTTACTGTCATTTAAAAATTACTTGTCTCACAAATTAAACACATTTTTTTAATTTTGCACAGGATTGCGACTGGTTGAATACTAAAGAAGCCATGGAGCATATATAGTAATGGTGATCTATATGGTTCGACCCAAAGGATCGAGATTGAAGGGACTGAGGTTCTCTCATCTTTAAGGAATGGATGGACACAAAGTTTCACCAAAGGTGCATGTCCTAATCTTGTGTGAGTAACCGTGTGTGTTTGGACTCAAAAGACTAAATCTTGATGCAAGAAGTAGCTGTAGCCCATTGTTGTGATGCAGCCTTTTCAGTGTTTTACACATTTTTGTAAAAATGCTTCAAGTGCTGGGAACTTTAAAACTACTGCTGTCAGTATCAGGATTGTTAAACAAATTAGTGTGTTTATTTGTTTATTTTAAATTGATTTGGCAATGTCAGTGATTACAATTTCTTGCAAATACATTGAAATGTCAATATTGGTAATCTTTCTTGAATTATGTGTTTGTTTCTTTTTTTGTGTATGTGTTTTGTGCTCTTCTGTTCCATTTGCCTAAGTTAAGTTGAGACAACACAGTTCAAATGCATGGAAATAGGTGTCATAATAATATTGAGTTAAACCAACGACTTGCTCATTTGACTCTGTTTTAAGTAAATAAAGTTGTTCAGTCAACTTAATTTCTGGTTGTTCATATTATATAGTTCAAATTCATTGGCTCAACAAGATCAAATAGTTTACAGGTAAATTCCACCAGGTAATTCAAATCAAAATGATTTGGTCTCATTGATTCAACATAAATTTTGCTCTTCTGTTCCATTTGCCAAAATTAAGTTGACAACACAATTCAAATGCGTGGAAATAGGTGTCATAATAAAATTAAGTTATACCAACGATTCATTTTTTTTAGTGTACTCTGGTGACATTCTGTGGTAGCAATAATGTAGTATTCATATGATTACTAGTCTTCTACTGTCTTTTATCAGTGGGAAGACAGTGTGCATTTTTCAGTGACCCAACAAATCGGTTATTTGGGGAATTTTCTGAAGTTTTCAAAATGCATGCTTTATAATAAACCGAATTCTCCTTATATGTAGACTTTATCTTCATAAATTGTAATATTTCAGATTGTAAACCTATTTTTGCAGTATACTAACTAAGATTATTCACTTACAATCTCCCTCTCACTTACCAAAAAATCTCTATGAACGTACAAATTGTACACACTACCAAATTTTACTGTATTGAATGTGTAATTTGTGAAATGTCCTTGTTTTGTGGTATTGGTCATATTATTTTCATTCTATCTATTGATATTATTTTTAATTATTGTTATGTACTAATTTTGTTGTACCAGAGCGTAAAGTAAATGTTCAAATAAAGCACACACACACACACAAATAATTAATTAATGTTTTAATATAAATACATTCGCGCGCTCAAATCCTGACCGCAAATTCACCTTCAAGCTGGAAGGTAAGGCAGGCTTTTTTGTGTTAATGGATGGTTTTCCCATAATCGTAAATACCCATGATGCACCGCGACGGCGGCCATGCGGCAAGAAAAGCGTGCAATTCAACATTTGTGAAGCGTAAAACAGTGTTTTTCAACCAGTGTTCCGCGGCACACTAAATGGCGACTTTCTAAAGTGAAAGTGAAAGCTGATCTCACCCGCACTCCTGCCAGTGCGTCGCACAAGACGATCGCTTCGCTACGCTCCCCCCCCCCCCCCCCCCTTTTACCATCATCAATATCAAAGGTATGTTTCAGCATAACTACTTACCATTTTATTAGATATACACAATGCATTAAATAATGGGGGGAAATGATTTAATTTTTATGACTGTTCTGTAGTTATGACTTTTTCTATACTGTCTTGCTTACAAAATGCATGCATTTATATTTCTACTGTTAACACATCTATTTGTATTAAGCTGATGAGCTTGATGAATTAGAGTCCAACAAGCTAAATACAATTGTTGTTGTTTTAGTTTTTCAGGTTAACTACAAAGTGCAAGAAATTGACTTTACATCGGGAAAAACAAAGAAAAAGCAACTTGATCAAGCGACTTGGATTGTCAATGTGATCTTTGAAAGCATTCTAATCAGTTCTTGTTTTCCCTGGGAATCAAACCCATGATCTTGTACACATATTTCATGAATGTTTTATTACAAATGATATGTATGCATTGTTTACACTTAATAAAACAGACTTTAAATGTGTGAACAATGAGTTATTGTCCTCTGCTGTTTTTTCTGCAGGTTCAAGTGTCCCTTTCAGAAAGAACTGAACTTTTTCAACACGCTCATTAACAATGGGAACATTTTCATCAATGTCTGGATTGATAACTGATGTTTGAAGAGCCAAAAGTGCTTCTGCAGTTTTCAGTTGTATCTTCTTCCTTTCATCCCTCTGTTTGGATCTTTCATAATGTTTCTTCACAGACAAATTAGCTGAGGTCTTCTTTTCGACATATCCCATTTTTAAAGATGGTTCCCAATTAGGATTTGTCTTATCATATAGGTCTGCTTTTTCACCTAGAAATATATAAATATAATAAAATATAAGTATACACAAATTAAAGAAAAGACTTTTAAATACTTGTATTATATTAATATTAACATGAAAAATGAAATGCAAATTATACAATGAATAGTACAACATTTACTTGCTAGGGCACAATAATCAATATTATTACATATGTACATGTATATAATACAACATACTAGTACATGTAGTAAACACATTCTGACATGTATATGTACTGGAATTCTGTGCATTTACACATACATGTACCATTCATGCACATTGTACAGCTTTTAATTTAGTCTTTAAAACATGTTACAATAAATCTGAGATTTGAGAAATTTGAGATTTAATTGCATATTTTATAGTTACTATTTTTCCTCTTTTCCAAAACATCAAATAATAAATAAATAGTCAATGTTTGTTTTCTTTTGGAAGTTTTTTGGAACAGGCAATCATGTCTGTCATGCACCTTTACATTAATTTAGAAGTAAAAAAATAAATACTTACCCGAAATAAAATGTTCTGAGCAGACTTTGTACTGTCGTTTCCTTGGATCAGGGTTGAAATCAGCATGGTTGATACGGGAAAGCCACAGCATCCTCTCTTTCGAAATGTCCTGCGTTAGCTTCCCTTGGTGATAGATCACTTTTGGTATATCTTACGCTCTTCATGGCCAGATCGGTCGGTACAACCTCACACAACACAGGTTTTTACCATTGTTTACGTTCTTTTGTGTACTTAATCCGATTCGATTTTAAAATGACCGGTATTGGTTTTGTTTACCTTTTGATCGATACGTCTTTTGCCGTACATCATGGCGGACGGAGGTATTGTCGGCAGTAACTTGACGTCATCGGAAAACCATCAATTTTTTTTTTAACATTATTTATCATCGTTGTGCAGCTTTTTATTGTATATGACAGTGTAAACGGTTAAATAACCATTTTATTTAAAAAAATTTAATTAATGTCCCGTTACAATACGATTGCAAACGGTATCAATAAAGTCAAAAATGCGTCGGATCACATCATGCGAAAATCACATCATCAGCCAGAAAAAAAGTTTTAATCAGTTTAGAAACCGAATTCATGTGACAGTTGTTGTTATTTCATAGGTGATTTCAAATATGACATTATATTGTACGCTTGCTGAACATCTTTGGGATAATTCGATGTTTCCTCATTCAAAGAGAGTTGTATACTTTTTTGATCGAGAGATGTTTTAAAACGAGTGAAATGTATTGACTAAAACATGAATTAATCTTTAGACATGGACTATTTCTTAATTACAAACATGTAAAAAAAATTAATTTGTGATCTCATGAATGCGGGCCTTGCCAGGCGACCTCGAGAGAATTTGTAAATTTTCAGAGAATTTACAAATGGCGACTAATGCACAGTAAATACATCATAACATCATGAACAAATGTCACAACCTGTTAATTCTCTCTCTCTCTCTCTCTCTAGCTAGCTGTCAAGATGCCCCTGAGATTTTTATGTGTTACAACTGCCGATGTCAGAAAAGCCCTTGAACACTTCAAAGGTTACTATTAACTTGCTCTGTTAGTGCGGTTCATTTGAATAAGTGTGAACGCTGCCATCCGAACCCTGATTTGCACAAAACAAACCAAAAGATGGTAAACGTGTAGTATAGCGTCGGTAATTACGAACTAGCATAGACCCAAAACCGATGCAATAACATGAAAAGACACCCAACAAAGCTGTTTTCAAAAATTGGGTGTCTTTTCATGTTATTACAGCAGATTTTGTCACGTCTCTTGTTTGATGTGCTTTCTTTCCCCTTTATGTCCTGTGTTCTTTATGACTGTCGCCACGCACGTGGCTGTGTTTACATGAGTCTGCTGTGGGTATGTCATGATTGCCCCCACCCCCTTGTTATTCACTTCATGCCTCCGCAACTGTTATCACTCTTCCCAGTTACCTCTTATTTATTCCTCTTGTGTCTGTTGTCTTGTGCTTGATCGTTGTTGTTTGGTCTCCTTCTCAACTCGACTTAGCCCGTTTGCATCTTGTCAACGTGTCGTGTGTTTAAGGCTCCAGAGCCGCTTATTTTCCCTGTTTTGTTTTTGCTTTTACGCTTTTCCTTTTCTCCTGTCACCTGTAGTGATGGCCAAATGAGGCTTCCTGAACCACTGAGGCTTTCCATTACCCGAAGCCTCATGACACAGTGTGCTCCCTACTGACACCTGCTGTGCAAAGCAATGTATCGCACACAAATCTATTCATCCTGAGCAACCAAATTGTCATATCAATTTTTCTATTGCCTGTGTATTAAATAAAGTATTCTACTCTGCTTGTATTAACCTATGCACACACAACTCACACAAACAACTTTGCGTTAAACTATTCAGTAGTTCTTTGGGTTAGTGATAACAGTGAATGCCCCCAAATGATTGTAAAGAAATTATTGTGAGTGCACAATAATATTATTTATATTATTATATTTATTGCAAAAATATTATAAATATTGCAGTGTTGATTGGGAGTACAATAGTGCAGTGCTTATGGGACTGGAATTGTGGAACAGCAAACTGCAATAGGGATGACACCCAAACACCCTTTCACAGGGCACCGATGATGCTGGACGACATAAGAACGTTCGCACTAGACCAAATTTCTAAGCTTTCCCTAATACAGTCTAGTCTTATAATAATAATAATAATAATAATAATAATAGCAATATTATATATAATAATAACACTACTAACAATATAGGCTATATCGTGGAAATTATATATATATATATATATATATATTTATATATGTGTGTGTGTGTGTGTGTGTGTGTGTGTGTGTGTGTGTGTAAAAATTACATATTATACTGTAATACATATTATACTTTATACATAACGTTCGTTCTAATGTAAAAAAAATAATAAAATAACATTTCTAGTCAAAAAATAAAAACCTGTAAGTTGCATCAAAAACCAGCCCAATACATTTTTCCCCGGCCGGACGTGACCAAAAGGAGCCCAATTGGGCGGGAACCCGTTCAATCTGGCAACACTGCACAAGAGGCGCGAGGTTTTGAACCACCTTTATGCGGAAGCGACACTCAGAATGAAGCAGAAATTCATATTCAGCAGAAACCGAGGCCTCGTTTGTCATCGTCACGTGATTTTCGCGGAAACGATACACGCCTCAAATCGGGGCTTCATCTGGAACCCCCCTTTCGGCTCGACACAAGCTCCGGAGCCTCGCTTCAGATGTCCCATCATCACTAGCCATCATCCCGCCCAATTGATAGTTCCCACAAGCCTCGGCAGGTCCCCGTGACGCCATCTTGATAGGCAGTAAGCGCGAAGTTTAAAGCAGCTGCTGCAGGTAACGCTAAAGGAAATCGTTCTGCGGACAAAAGACTAAACATTTTTTCATTACAAGGAAAATGGCATCCAAACCACCACTAAAGGAGAAATACAGGGATGGATTAGATGAGCAGACAAGGCTTAGATACGACCAGAAGATCGCGTGTATTGGAATCAATCCATATGAAGTGTCGAGCAAGGAGATGTCTAGCGACGTAGATTTGCTCCCGGCAATTTCGTACTATGACATTGTAAACTATTTGGTACATACAAAAAGTGCTTACTCATCAGAAGAACTTAGAAGTTTTAAAGCAATGGAATCGTACAATCAATGCTTCACTGGATGGGGAAAAGATGTTTTGTCGATGAGAGTCAACAACAAAGTACTAGTGACAGGCCGAGTAAGTAAACCAGTGTGAATATTAGGGATGTGCTTTTCGACTAATTTGTTAGTCATTTAAAACGAAAATTTTGTAACCGACTAGTCTAAAAGTAATGCCGTTAGAAATAAGATCGTTTCTGCGGCGCGCTTTACCTTCTGCAGCTGTGTATGTAGCGAGGCGTGTGTGTCGGTTTCCATGGTGAAACCCGTGACAATGAGTTCAATAAACAGGTAAAGAATAAAGTATATATCTATATATTTATTTAAACTGAACGTGATCACAGTGGCGGACAGTTGTAGTAAATGACGCGATGATTCGGCTGTTTCGGCTCGTCTCTCCAAACATTTCCGTGTCTGTCCAGTGGAACAGTTTATAAAACACTTTTCTGTCTCCTCGTACTTTAAAATACTCCCACACCTCGCTCGTCTTTCAGTGGTCATTATTAAACCCGCCGTGACTGATATAAACAAAAACGTCTCCGGTTACTATCGTAACCTCCGTTCCCTGAGAGAGGCGGGAACGAGACGGTGCATGGAAAAAATGCATTTGGGAACCTCCCCTTCACGTAAATTTCTGAAACCTTATAGGATAACGCCAGTTGACAACTGGCCAATTGTCGCGCGATGCGCTCTGGCTGTCAGACAGTATAAATAGCATAAGCGCGGCACTTGCGTCAGAATCATGACTGAACACGGCACAGCTGGTCAAGCGACGAACACGGCGGACGTTGCACCGTCTCGTTCCCGCCTCTCTCAGGGAACGGAGGTTACGATAGTAACCGGAGACGTTCCCTTTCGAGGGCGGGAACGAGACGGTGCATGGAAAAAATGCATTTGGGAACGGTGTTCAATCCCGCCGTGATTGAGACTTAGACCAGTCTGATACAGGGAACATACACCAAACGCAGCTCGTCCAATGGCAACGTCGCCACGTGTGCTCACTACTGATAGGTGCAGCTAAGCCAATGAAATCTTAGCTAAAGCTTGTCAAAATTTGCATATCAGCAGCATGAAAAATAGCGGGCTGCGTTATTACAAGGCAGACGTGACTATTCAGAAAGCATTAAAGCACAACTAGTGTGAGCGCATAGCGTCAACGGCAAAGCGGTGACCGTGAGCACATAAGCACAAACTACTGTACAGAAATCCCCAGCGTCAACAGCACAGCGGTAACAACTGTATTTTGAGAAAAGTAGCAATATCCCAGGAATAATTGATTCAATTACTCACCGAAAGCACTTGAGACGCCAAAGATGGAACATCCAGTTTATAAAACCTGGCGAAGGTGTTCTGAGAAGACCAGCCAGCAGCAAAACAGATATCCTGTATTGACGTACCTCTAGACCAGGCCCACGATGAGGCAATAGCTCTCGTCGAGTGAGCTCTGATGTTGAGAGGGCATTCCTGTCCCTGATTCGCATAAGCCAAAGCAATAGCGTCCACTATCCAGTGAGAAAGCCTCTGTTTAGAGACAGCATTTCCTCTAGTAGCGCCACCATAGCACACAAAGAGCTGGTCCGACTGTCGGAATGCGGCGGATCGGTCCAAGTAAATACGCAAAGCCCTGACGGGGCAGATAGCCCTCTGAGCGCCGATGTCCTGTGAGGTTGACGGCTCTGAAGACAAGGCGAGCAGAGAAACTACTTGCGCTTTAAATGGAGTAGAGAGCGATTTTGGCACGAAGCCAGGTCTCGGCCGGAGAGTAACACTGCAGTCTCCGGGCCCGAAACGAATACAATCGTCACTCACTGAGAACGCATGCAAGTCCCCAATGCGCTTAGCCGATGCCAGTGCGAGAAGCAGCGCCGTCTTCTGTGAAATCTCCTTAATCGCGACCGATTCCAAGGGCTCGAACGGCGGCAGAGAGAGAGCTCTCAGAACCAACGCCAAATCCCACGGCGGAACCGATGGGGGGCGTGGGGGGTGTAATCTCCTCGCACCTCTGAGAAATCTGACCATTAGTGGATGCCTCCCGATCGATTGCCCGTCGTCCGGTGAACGAAACGAGGCGACAGCGGCCACATAGACCTTTAGAGTAGACGGAACACTCCCGTCATCCAGCCGGAGCTGTAAAAACTGTAACACATCTGACACGGGACAGCTCACCGGGTCGATATTGTGCTCGTTGCACCATTTCACGAACACTCCCCATTTCAGGGAATAAAGGCGTCTCGTGGAAGGTGCACGAGACTCCGCGAGAGTCTCCAGCACACTAGAAGGTAGTGCGAGCTCTTCTAAGGCCCCTGAAGCGGCCACGCGTGCAGGCTCCACAGCTCGGGGCTGGGATGCCATATCTCGCCGCTCGCTTGAGACAGTAGATTCTTGCTGACGGGAATCCGCCACGGGGGGGCTGCCAGCAACTCTCGTAGGTCCGGGAACCACGGCTGATTCGGCCAGTTCGGGGCGACTAGGATCACCGATGCTCTTTCCTCCCTTATTTTGCATAGGACTAAAGGCAGAATTTTTACCGGAGGAAACGCGTACAACCTGGCTCTCGGCCAACGCGATGTCAGAGCGTCCCCCGCTAGAGGGGCGTGCGACAGGGAGAAAAACAGCGGGCAGTGCGCGTTCTCGCTCGTCGCAAACAGATCCACTTCTGCCCTCCAGAAGCGATCCCAGATCATTTGCACCACCTTTGAGTGAAGCCTCCACTCTCCGTGAGGAATCCCGTTCCTCGAAAGCATGTCCGCTCCGCGGTTTAGTACACCCGGGATGTGCGAAGCTCTGATGGAGAGGAGATGTTGATCTGCCCACAGCAGGAGGCTCGTTGCCAGCCCGAACAGGGCCCTGGAGCGCACGCCGCCTTGGCGATTTATGTATGAAACCACGGACATGTTGTCGGTGCGAATCAACACATGCTGCTGTTCTATTTGCGGCAGGAAAGCCCTCAGGGCCAAACATACCGCTTTCAGCTCCAGGCGGTTGATATGCCACTCGCTCTGTGACTCCGACCATAGACCGGAAGTCGGAACGCCCTCGCATGTTGCACCCCAACCTGAGCTCGACGCGTCTGTCGTCACTACGGTGCGTGTCGTCACCAGCCCAAGGGGAACCCCCTGGCTGAACATGTCCTGATTGGACCATGGTTCCAGAGCGCTGATGCAGCTGCGGGAGACCGTGATGCGCATGCGCCCCGCTGTCCACGCTCTCCACGGGACACGGGTCTTCAGCCACAACTGCAGTGGCCGCATTCGCAGCAGACCCAGGTGGCACACGGAAGACGCTGACGCCATAAGACCTAGAAGCCTCTGGAAAACCCTCAGGGGAACAGACCGGTCCTGTCTGAAGCCACGCAGAGCCGAAGAGATGGTCTCTATGCGTTCCGGGGCGAGGCGGGCTCGCATCGCCACTGAGTCGAAGCACACACCTAGATATGTTAAATACTGACTCGGGGTGAGCATGCTCTTCTGCATGTTCACTCGCAGGCCCAGTGACTCCAGATGATGAAGCAGCATGTCTGTATGCCTGATTAGCACCTCCCTTGTATGAGCTAGAATCAGCCAATCGTCCAGATAGTTTAGAATGCGCACTCCGCTCGCTCTGAGGGGGGAAAGTGCTGCATCCACACATTTTGAGAACGTGCGCGGTGCCAATGCCAGCCCGAACGGGAGCACGGCATACTGGTATGCTGAGCCCTCGAACGCGAATCTCAGGAAACGCCTGTGGCGTGGCGCAATCTGAATATGAAAATACGCATCTTTCAGATCTACGGACGCTAGCCAGTCCCCGGAACGTACCTGTGCCAGTATCTGCTTCAGCGTCGTCATTTTGAACGCGCGTTTGTGGAGCGCGCGGTTGATGGGTCTCAGATCCAGAATCGGACGGAGCCCTCCATCTCTCTTGGGCACCACGAAATAGCGGCTGTAGAATCCGCTCTCTAGCTCGCTCGGAGGGACGCGCTCTATCGCTCCTTTCGCGAGCAGACTGTGAACCTCCTGTCTCAGAACAGGTGCGCTTTGAGGGAGCGCCAGAGACGGGACCACACCAGTGAAACGGGGCGGTCTGCGTCTGAACTGAAGAGAATAACCGTGCTGAATTATTCCCAGCAACCAACCTGAGATGCCTGGAATGGCCCTCCAAGCTTCCAGGAAATGACGAAGCGGAGGGTAGGCTGCACGCTGCTCGACGAGTATCGGGAGCGGCGGGGAAATGTCGGCTACTATTGAGGGAGCAAGTGCATACTGTGGCTCCGCGCCGCTCTGAGGCAGGGCAAGCGACATAACACTGACAGAATGAGGAAGAAACAACTCTTTTTGTGAACAAGCATTTGTTTTTATTATTGCATCCGCACAAACAGGGTTTAACACACACACATTGCAATCGTCGCCCATACGAACAGAGGGGACATAACGCACAACATGGTGTTTTGGGGGCGGCCCACCCGCGAGCTCTCTCTTCCTCTTGACGGGACCGTCAGGAAGATGGCTTGCCTGCGGGAGGCTGTGCGCCGTCACGACGGGGGCCCCCCCTGGGCGCGTGACGCCTCTTCCCGGGCCCCGGCCATTGCTTGCGTCGGACATCCGGCTCCGGGCGAGAAGCCGCCGGAACTGCAGCCGCCGATTGCTGTGTCACCGGTCTGTGGGGGAGGCGCGGCGCCGACGCCGACCGCGCCCTTGAGGGCTGCTGGTACGCGCGCCTCGGCATCACGTGGCTCATCGCTTTCGCGCGCTTTTGCGCCTCAGAAAATTTTTCCATCACCGACTCGACTGCGCCACCAAAAAGGCCGGCGGCCGCAATCGGTGCGTTGAGGAGCATTTTCCGGTCCGAGTCCCGCAGGTCCGCCAGAGTTAGCCACAGGTGCCTCAGGAGCACCACTAAAAACCCCATAGAGCGGCCGATGGCTTGCGCGGACCGCTTGGTTGCCATGAGAGCGAAATCCGTTGCCGCTCTCAGGTCCCTCACATCCTCCGCGTCCATGCTGCCGGCGTCCAGCAATTGCAGCAGTTTTGCCTGAAACACCTGCAGCACCGCCATCGAGTGGAGCGCGGACGCGGCCTCGCCAGCCGAGGTGTACGCTTTCTCTGCCTGGTGCGCCGTGAACCTGCACGGTTTTGACGGCAGCCCCAGACCTCCGCTCAGCATGGTTGAGGAAGGGCACAGGTGCGCCGCCATCGCCTCCTCCACGGGTGGCACCCGCACATAACCCCGAGCTTCAGCACCGTCCACGTGCGAAAACATGGCACGCGGTGAGGAGTGAGCGCGAGCTGACTGAGGCGCCGACCACGACCTCACCACGTGCTCATGTACCTCCGGAAAAAAGGGGGATCCCCTCCTAGCTCCGGCTTGCTGGCGGCTGGACTGGAGGAACCAGGAGTCCAGCTTACTTCTCGCGGGCTCCTGTGGAGCACTCCAGTCCAGGTCCAGCTCTTTAACTGCCCTCTCGAGGACCCTGACTAGCTCCTCCTGGAGGTCTAGAGGGCCCTCTGTGTCGAGGCACTCCGACGCCGCCCAGTCCCTGTCTGATGCAGCGAGGGATACTGAGTCCACGTCTCTGTCATCCTCGACCGGGAGGAAGTCCGCGAAGCGAACTGGTGATTGGGGAGACGGCAGAGGACGGCATGCTGCGTCGTCACCGTCACCCCGCGAGTGTGTGGGGGGGCCCGCCAGCGGCTCGACGGCGGCAAAGGACCCCTTCCCCGCGATACTGCGCGCTATGTCCCTCCTGGATCTCAGCGCGCGCCCCGGCAGATCCCCGCAGTGCGCGCAGGAGGACTCCAGCAGGGCATCCTCAGCGTGGGCCAGACCCAGACAGACGACGCAGCACGCGTGAGTATCCGGCGGGTCAATGGGACCCGCGCAAACTTTACATTTAGATCCTGTTGATTCCATTTTTATCTATGTTCATAAGTCCGTGTGAAGGAAATAATCTGACGCAAGTGCCGCGCTTATGCTATTTATACTGTCTGACAGCCAGAGCGCATCGCGCGACAATTGGCCAGTTGTCAACTGGCGTTATCCTATAAGGTTTCAGAAATTTACGTGAAGGGGAGGTTCCCAAATGCATTTTTTCCATGCACCGTCTCGTTCCCGCCCTCGAAAGGGAACGCATGGGAAATCTGCTGTAAAGATTTAGTTTCTGCTTGTTGTTTCCATGGCGACGCGTCATGCTTGTCACGCAGTTCAGAGAATCGGCTTTACAACACGCAAATTCAGTCACTTCTCTCAAAATGCATGACAGTAAGTGTCCGGTGAAGCGGGAGAAGAATATGAAGTTTATAGTAACCTATGCAATGTGTATCTGATATGAATAAAACACCTTGTCAGTTTATAATGAACTTGAGACAACCACACCAGGCTTCTGTTTACTTCTGACACCATGATTTAATTAATCTAAGGTGAGACAAAAATCCTTTCCCTAACAGGGATTTGAACCTGAGCTATGCTTCGTTGTCCCTGATCCACGATTAGTACAGCCTTTCATCCAACAAGAAACTACCATTATGCTGCTTCTGCCTATCGAGATGGCGGACGGCTGTAAAGTTGGCTGTATCAATTGGGCTCCTTTTGGTCACGTCCGACCGGAAAAAAGTGCATTGGGCTGGTTGATAAAAATTTCATATAGAAACAGGGGCGTCACTAGGCCCTTTTTAGGGGGGCTTCAGCCCCCCTAAACTTCTGCCCAGCCCCCCTAAAAAATATATTTGATTAATAAATTTTTGATCGCTTCAGTCCCCTTTAAAAAAAACTCATTTGAAACGGCGGCAAGCTGCGTCAAGTTTCGGCTCCTCCCCTTATCTGAGTCTGCTTGGTTTTAGCGCATTTTTCAATCTGCAGGGGCGCCGAGTAGAGTGAACATCAAGGTGTGTGTCGTGTGTGTGTGCATTTATTGATAGATTGCTAATGCTATGATATTACACCTGCATCGATGCAGTTCTTTGTCATAAATGCATTGCAGTTTACATAATGTAATGTTACTGGAGTATTGGGAGCACACGGGACGGCTCGGTTTCTCATCCAATACCAATCCGTTGTTTTCACGGACGTCACAAAACCTGCGTAGTTACCCACCATGCACTGCGCACCGCCATTTTGATTCCCTACTGTCAGTGTCAACTCGTATATCTTATTGACGATCGTCGCTAATTTTACTTGTTATCATACTCTTTATTACTCTAATACTACATATTTGTAGATTGTAAATCAAAAACAATTAACATAAGTGACTTCTGTTGTGTTTATGGATACACGCGGTGCAATGAGGACAAGTTACCGCAGTTTTAGAACGCTCTGTACTTTCACATTCATGAACCTCTCCATGGACTGAATTAACATGAACAATAGTGTTTTCATCACTGCTCTGTGTCTTTAATGCCTTAAAAGGAGATATAAAATATAACGTTAGGTTATTTTAACTGCTGAATCGAATTTCAATATAAAGGACGTTAGACAAATTGGTTGAATTTAACTTGTATTATTTTAATTGTTGAATATGTTTCCAATTTATAACAATAAACAAAAGGTAAAGGAATGTCAAATACTGCTAAAGGTTAAGTTTATTGAGTTACGAAAGCATTTTGGGGAAAGTTACTAATTAGGACAAAGTGGGTGGGTTATTGTCTGTCGACTGTAACACATTTTTACTTTTGGTATAAATTGCAGCTTCTAAACATATTAAATATTGTCAATACATTTAAACTTACCCCCTACAAAATGTTTAGAGCATATGATCGTTCTATTCCATTTTTCTTCAGTCTGAATGTCAGCCCTGTGATCACAGCTTTCCATACACGTCGCCTTTCTTCTGACAAAATTTGTGTTCTTTCACATTGTCCAGTTATCACTTTTGGAAGTTTAAAAAATCTTACATCTGTACTTACTCCTGGCCTATTTGAACATCCAAAAATTCCACAGATAGGCATTTGTGAGCATAAGTTTTGAATATACAAGCTTTGTCGTTGCTTTGCATAGGGAATCAAAATGGCGGATATGCCGGTACGCAAGTTTCGATGACGTCACGTGAAAACAACGGATACGTTTCGCTGCGTTCACCTAGTTTTTCCATTACTTCTGATAGTTAACCACAGCCCCCACTTAATCCATTGTCCAGCCTCATACCTGTGTTGTTTATATTGCTGATATAGATGATCAAAGTTTATGGCTTTTATGTTATTTTCTGGTTAAAATTTTATTTAATTTTGTCAGAAATTCCTATCTGAGGTTTGTATGTGAGCATAGAAATGCAAACAGTAAAATGTTGTGTTTGTACTGGAAACGTGTGCGCGTGTTTGTACAGTGAATGAATCAGGAGGTCTTCATTGTAAAAAAAAAAAAAAAAAAAATTCTTATTTTCTAGTGGTCATATCCAATAATTATTTTTTTATTACAGTGTTGTATATGGCTCAGTCAGTACTCCTACTCCCATATATGAAATATAGGGAATACAATGGAATAGTGGATTGCAGTAAGGTTAGTAGCATACCACCCTACCCTAATAGTCAAATAATATTTTTTTAATCATACCCTTATTGGGGGCTGAGCCCCCCTAAAATCAAAATCCTAGAATCGCCCCTGTATAGAAATGCATAAAAACAAGCCTACAACCCTTTCTGCTGCTTTATTTGGTAATTATCAATTGTTATGAAAAGGACAATTTGAATGAATTTTACCACCTGTAATATTGTGGTTTTCTGTACATTTATTATACAGACCAGATTTTCAAATGGATTTTCAACCCACTTGAAATGGGAATATTAACATTATACTTAATGAAATACACGGTGTATGGTAAAATACAGGCACCAAAATGCCACCCCAGTGAATTTCAGACATGGCTGCCAGTTTTATCACACATTTAACAGGATTTTTTTAGGATGAGAGAAGCAGAGAGAGAGAGAGAGAGACTAGCCTACACAGACATTTGTTCTGCTCGTGTTTCATGAATGAGCCGAAAGTGTTTCTAATGATAGCAGTTGGTCTTGTCTCAGTGAGGCATAGAGCACCTTACTGTCCATGTTCTTGTTTTCTATGAGAACAAACTGTACATCATCTCATTCATACTGTTGCATCACTTACAAAAATGCAAGAAGTAGAAATAAACTAAAATCACTTCTGTAAGAATGTCTTTTGAATAGCAACATGTGAATAATGCATCTAACTGACTTTATCATGTAGTCAGCATTATGTGGTAATACATGTTAAATATACATAAGTTATAGTTGCTATTCTCAGAATGCATTAAAATCAACTGCATATAAACATTGTGTTGTAACAAAAATATTGTTATGTAATGACATCATATGCAATATCATATTGTTTCCGTGATTGCATATAAATCTTCATATCATCACAAATAGATCCCTAGATGAAATAAATCATTCTAAGGGCACGGGGTGGAATAACAGATGATGTTTTCCACCATACCGATCTGTTCGTACAGAGGTTCTGGAACGGGTAGTATTAAAACATGTGTAAGAAAGGAAGCACCCTGCTTGTTTGACGCAGGGCTTATGTGTACCATCTAAAATCTATCTGAGGTAATGGTGAGGAGACCTCAAGACATCTTGGGAATCAGAGATCTATTTTCCAAATGTCACAAATGCAAAGAGGACTATGCTACATGCACACACCATATATCTTGAGTGTAAATACTCTGGCATAAGGAATAGATTTATTGCATTGTAGAAATGTTGTAGCGGGCAAACAGGGTTAACCTAACTGACATCAACTTGTAGAGCATGGAGCTGCAACACCAAGTTCATTGGTTCAATTCCCATGAAACATGCAATTTATTTTGTATGTACTCTATGATGCTATTTCCTTAATAGAATAATTGTATTATGTTTCATAATAAGTTTTGGGGGAGTTTTGTGTGCACATGTGCGTGGTGTGTGAATGTATTCTCTGAGGAGCTGCTCTACTAACTCTCTCATTACTCATTTTGATCAGCACACCTGGGCAGCGGTGAAAATAAACGACACACTTTCCCCCATGCACAACCCCGTCTTCTGTTCTGTATCAAATAATGTCTGTTTCATTATAGCGGCATGTTCATTTTCTGTTGCTTCTGTTTGTGTTGTTGATACAACCTCATCTCTAACATTATGCATACAGGCTAAACTTAAGTCTTACTACATCTACTGTATCAGGATTGATTACTTGTGCCTGTTATTTATCTTGCTCCATTACTGGACACACACACCTGTTAATCAGCAGTTGGTCCTTGTGATGTAGTTGATGAGACTCTTGATTGTCGGCAAAGAGAGAGGAGAAAATAGCAGAACTTCATTTACATAATGAAAACACAACAAGATGTTCAATTAGTACTCCAAATTAAATTATTTCGTGAAACTGAGGTGTTAAGCAATTTTGTGTATTTTGAGACTCTATTAGAATTCAGCATATTAGAATTATTTCTAAAGGTTCACATGACAGTGTAATGATGCTGAAAATATTATTTAAAATATATTTAAAATATTACTAAAAATAATTCGCAATAATACTGGTTTTATTGTATTTTCAAATAAATAAATAAATGTAGCCTTGCTGAGCATAAGAGACTTTATGCTTTACAGAGCAATAACAGAAGCTTACCAAACCAACTTTTGAACACAAAAACAATGACCTTCACTTTTAGTAGAGAGAAAGAGACTTTGTTGCACTTAGCGTTTTGCCTATATGTTGCACATTTTTGGTTGTTATACCTGCAGGTGTAATTTTTTACTTCTGATTATGCAGGATGAATGCAGGTCTGTCAGAAAGATGGAGAAAAAGATGAATGACAAACAAGGCTAGAAACTAGTTTATAAGAAGGTAGAGAAACAGCACAGCAAATTTGGGGTCACACTCGCACACTCCTCTACTCTAAGTAGATCACGCTCAGTGCGCCTCTGTGTGTGTGTGCAATATTTATCAAATTCACATTGTATAAATGGGTCTGTGTGCTCTTTAAATTTGGTATCATTCCATGTGTGATGCATTCCTACAGTACACCATTTATTCTTAAAAATAAACGTGTGACAACTTCTCAAACCGGGCTGCAGTGATTAAACATACAGCAAACAAAAATTAGTCTAAGTGGCAAGACACAAGAGAGTCTGTGGCCTAAATTCCAAACATGAAAAACGTTGTCCTATGTGAGTCTGTATTGATGCAAGAGGGAATCATTTGGTTAAACCAAAGTATATCGCCCTTAAATATAAAGGTTCCAAAATGTTCCATCAAGAACCTTTTTTTAATAGTGAAAACTATAATAATAAACCTAATAATAACCTAAAGAACCCTATTCCACTATAAAGAACAAACCCCAACTTCGAAAAACGGTCAGTGGAATTGGCCAGAGGAATTTGCATGCTAAGCCACGCCTCCGTACATTCAGGTATATAAGATCCCAGCTGGCATATACTCATTCAGATTTTGGCTTCAGAATAGAGTGGTTGCACACAGCAAATGCTCTTTCCAGTCACCTACTAAAAGAGCATAAAAGTGTTGCCAGTGAACACGGTGCATGGACAAGTGTAGAGATTCCTCCCTGGGCACTTCAGCATAAAAGAGCAAAATGGATGGCGATTGTATTTTTAAGTGTCTTTTTGCCTTTATGTCCGTGTGTTTCTGGATGCAGATGTTTCCCATCTTCGTCTGACAGCCACTATTGCTGACTCACATGCCTGTGGTGAGTGCATGCTGAGACAGCATCATGGATGGTTCATGTCCTCATTGTGAGAACATGATGACCATGTCAATAGGAAACAGAAGTTTTGTAACTGACTAGTCGACTAGTTTAAAAGTAAAAAAACATCAGAAGACAGTCAAAAATATGTTTAAATACATTAATGATACATTTAAAATAGTTAATCTATGAATCAAGATCAATCCCATAATCTAAAAACTAAGATTATGATTATAAATCTTCTGGAATCTCAAAAGTGCTGTATGCAAGGCGTATGTCTCAGGTTCCATGGTGTTACCTGAGACAAAGAGAAAGAAAGAAATGTTACATTTTATATAGCGCTTTTCCAGAGCTCAAAGCGCTTCACATAGTAGGGGGGATCTCCTCAACCACCACCAATGTGCAGCATCCACCTGGATGATGCGACGGCAGCCATATTGCGCCAGAACGCTCACCACACATCAGCTTATTGGTGGAGAGGAGACAGAGTGATGAAGCCAATTAGAGTATGGGGGGGATTAGGAGGCCATGATGGACCAAGGCCAATGGGCAAATTTGGCCAGGATGCCGGGGGTTAAACCCCTACTCTTGCGAAAGACATCCTGGGATTTTTTATGACCACAGAGAGTCAGCCGCCGCAACTGACAGCAAGAAAACGCACTGCAAGATCTGAGGTTAAGATTTAGTTTCTGCTCACATTATTTTCAAACGTTTTATTTTAATGTTTTTTTAATGATTTTAAATGTTAAATTTAAACAGCCATTTGAACTATAAAATCTTGTGTATTTTTTTCTTGTGTAGTCGAGTATTGTTTTCAGTGTTGACTAGTTGCAGCTGTACAGTTTAGTTGACAAGTCGTCTACACTTGCACATCCCTAGTTGTGACTGGCCTTTCTTGTGAAGGATAGAGTCCCCTTTGATGTTACCCAGCTATCTGCCACTGCATAAAGCGGAGCCATGAGAATGGCTAACACTCTGGGAGACCTGAGGGTTATAGCGGGAGTATCCCAACCAGGCCAGTCAGCATGGACCTCCCATTCCTTTGCAATGTTGTGTGGCGTGGAGCTGCCTGTTGATGGTGCAGATCCTTCTCATGGGGGACCCAGAGTATAATTATCAGATGTCAATAGCTAAATTGGGGCGCAGGCTATTGTCCTCTGGATGGGGCTTGCATGTGATGGCCATCCTACACCACGTCAAAGCACAGAAAAGAACTGCATGAGGGTAGTTCTTAGTCAAGGTTAAACTGAGCCAAGAACTGTTCACAGCAACTGACCTCGCCCTCTGGGTGATGAAAGTCACGGTGCAGGCCCTCTGCCAGATTATATCCACCTTGGTGGTCCAGGAATACTCTCTCTGGCTAAACCTTACTGTGATGCAGGATGCTGACAAAGTAAACATTTCTCGATGCCACAGTCTTGCAAGGTGGCCTCTTCAACGACACTGTTGAGGACATTGCCCAGTAGTTCTCTGTAGTCCAGAGGCAGACCATGAAGTACATTCTGACCTGACTTGATACCTCCGTAGGCTGGCCCACATTCTGCAGTGTCACACCACACTCACTTCCTCTACTTTGGGATGCTATACTTCCCAGGTTGGGCCCCAGTGTTTCGCCTTGCTTCCCCTCCACGGGTATGTTGGTTGTCCCCTTGGTGTCTCTTGTACGAAGCCTGGGAGCCTGGCTAGCGCTTTCCATCATGTCCCACTGGCTCTTGCTTTTGTTTCATCAGACTCGGTTACTTGATTCAGTTCGCTAGGTATTCACCCAGATTCAGCGGCGTCCTCTTTAACTTGTTGCAGGCAAAGACGCTCCTTTCTGTCAGCAGAGATTGTGGTCTGACTGGCTAAGGACACAATAGAGGCCTGTCCCTCCAGCCAAGATGATGTTAGGGTTTTACAGCCTTTACTTCACTAGATAGGTTCTGGGTTACGGCTGATATATTGATCCTGACCCTTCATAAGCTCCCAATCAAGAAGCTGATGCAGAAATGCATTCTCATGTGTGTTCATCCTCAAGATTGGTCACAGTAATCAACCTCAAGATCCTCCCCTTAAGGCTGTCCCTGTCTCCCCATATCATTACCACAGTAAGGAAAGCTGCCCTTGTCTTGCTAAGGGTAATGGGCATTCACATTCTAAACTATCTCAAACCTGTGAAAGAAACTGTAACAAAGTATAAAGTTCGGGGAAGGAGGTGGGAACTGGCGACTGTGCAAACATTTTAATATAAAAATAAACAAACACCAAATAAAGGTAATGACAGCAGCCTCTCTCAGATGACTGTTGCCCACACACACAAACAAAACACAACATAAATACAGGCCTGTCCTCTCTCGCCCTTCACTGTCGTCGCTCCTCCTTTTATGCTTCCGGTCCTCCGTGAGATTCGAAGCCAGTGCGACACGCAGGTAATGCATTATCAATCATACCAACGTCTTTGCAGTGCTCTCACGCCCCTCGGCCCAGTCCTGCTAGCCATACAAACAAACTAAAGAAACAGCAGCTATGACCATGGTAAAGCCTGTTGCCTCCACCGCATTGGCATGGAGGTCTATCACTTTGGGCTTACGTGGGCTGCTGGGTGCTGAGTATTAACTTGCTGGGTCACACAACTTTACAGGAGAAGTTGCCAAAAGGGCTCGCCTGCATCTGCGTCTCCAACACTCGTAGCACATTTCAGTGATTGTGGAGCTTTCCATAGGAACCTCATTTGTAAGTTGACATTACACTATAGTGACTGATCGATGGAGAACAGATGTTAATTTCCCCCTCACTACAATCTTGAATCAACCCGTTGAATGGCTGGGACAGTATCTTGGCTCCTCAGCATAAACCTGAACGAGTGGATTCCTGCCACCATCATATATATCTGTATGTACTGGGGAGTGGCTCAGCATGCAAATTACAAATCATATTCTATTGGCTGTTTTTCTAAACAATTGATTAATTTGACCCTTTAATAAGCTCTGCTCCTTGGTTACTGTTACTAGCTCAGACAAGCTTTACAGAATGTCCCATATAGGAATGAACTCTAAGGTGTTAAAGAAATTTGCCTAGATATTCTTATGTGGGCTGGATTTAGGTGTGACATTGTAAAGCATCTTTAAGTGTTTTTTTTTTTTTAAATAAATTGGTAGATGACATGATTAAAAACTGAGTTGGCTATGAATCAAAATTAAAGTAAATGGTTATTTAAAGCCTCATTAATGGCAATTACATTAGTGTAAATGACATGAATTAATATATCAATACATAATTAACATTAATTTATAAGTATTCTTTTGTTACCCACATTAAAACAGTAATGAGGGCATTTATTTACAGATTTATTTAAAGATAGGAAAATATTGTGATCCTCATCCTATAACAATGTTCATTCATATTTTTAATTTTTCTAGTGAAAGATCAATTGTATCGTTTTACTAAATCCACAAATATACACACTCACTTTTGCTCATAACACTCTACTCTTTCAAACAGCCTATTTTTCCACTCATGTTATTTTCATGCTCCATATGGCATGAAGTTAGAAAAAGGGACACACACACACACACCACACCATAGTCAATTCGATTAATAATCTTTCAGTATTTAGCTGCACAGAGATAAAGCAGGACAAAATATAAAAGTGAAACCTTCTTTCATATCTGCAGAAAGCCAAGACTGTCTTAACATCCAAAACATCCACACTGTTACTTAATTGATAAAAAGGGCACACTGACACGATTGAGTCCTACATTTGTGTGTGTGTTTGTGAAGTCTCTACAGTAATAATTAAACTCTGGTCCATATGGACCCTTGAATTTCCACAACAGACATCTGTTCCTCTGCCTCAGGGCCAACACACAGACATATTTCCCAATAAATATTACAACAATATCACATGCGCACAACCACTTGACACCCTGGAATGACAAAAGTCTTCATAGCTTTGTGCAGACTAAATGAGCAATTATGCAATGGTTGAATTAGTCCTAATTAGGCATGTTGTAATGAATGAGCATTTATAATTCACTCTATATATGAAAGCTTAGATGTTTTAACTACACCATTCTGCCATGTAAGTGGGTTTTTTGACAGCCATTTAAAAGTACTTGTGTTTAATTACTTTAAAGTCATAAGGCTACAGAAGAATATAGCGCACAGGTTGTTTGAACAACATTTCTGATACTTTTATAATGCTATTTTCAGTATTCATTTGCCTGGATATTCCTCAACAATAAAATATTTGTGTTATATGGGTTTAGATCATAGTCAGGTCTAAGAGATTTAAAAATCTGTATTCCTATACATTATAATTAGATGCTTGTTTTTGATGGAGGGAACAGAGATGTGGTATTGAGCCGACAGAAAGGGGAGCCCCTTCTTGGGAGCCCCAATCACCTATGAGAGTATCAGAAAAGCCTAATGGAATTGGCGTGTAGAATTTGCATGCCAGGTCACACCCCCGGTGATAAGGTGTATAAGCAAGGTATGGTATGCAAGGTAAGGTATGTAATATACACTTCATTTTAGTTATTTGGAGCTGAAGCAGTGCATCTCTGCATGAAAAACATTTCCAATCACCTCATCTGCTTCTGTAAATATGGCACATTCAGCTCTTTAGTGCACGGATATGTGCGAGAAAACTTCATTGGCTCATTGTGCTTCATTGCTCATTCGGGGGTCACTGAGATGACAAGTTACTGATTGCAGCATCGGAGGGAAGGCTTATGTCTTCTGATGCTGAAGACTTGCCTGGGATTCCAGCTCCAGTTGTGTTGCTTTAGTCTGAGTCTGATGCTGAGTTGGTAGCCATGCCTGCCTGGGCTACCACAAGCATTGGGCTTGAATATGTTAGAGCACTGGGCTTGAGTACGTTGTTCTGTGATACTGTCGAGGACTTTGCTCAAAAGTTCTTGGTACAAAAAAATAGAAGGAGCTCATCAAATCATCATCCTGCCTCGGTGAACCTCTACTTCCAAAGAGGTTACAATCCTAAGGCCCCAGGCCCCGTCTGCTCACTGTCAAGGACAGCAGCGCAGCTAGACCCCAGTGCTTAGCTTGCAAACAGGTGCCACTGCCTGCCTGTCAACGGGCTGCTAAGAACCTTCGTAAGGCTTAGAACTGTGAATTGTACAAACTCACAAAAAAAGCAGTTTTCCTTTTTCCCTGGGTCACATACTATCACAATCACAACCAGACACCACACAACTACATAGAACCTCTGTGGATGCGAACACTTTGCCTTCCTGAGTTCTATTGCATTAGGTCTACACACAGGAGAGAGCGATATGCAGCAGACAAGCACAGCTTCTCTCGCCGTCGTTCACTTCTGCCATTAAAGGTCTCCAGACCAAGCTAGGTGATGTTGTTCTCTGGTTTCTAGGCTCTGTCTGTTGCGGATTTTATGTGACAAGCCTGGCTCCACCCTGTATTTATATGGGCAGGGGTTGCCTTAGAACAGGTGTTCTGGTGTGTCATTGTTTCTCTAGGGTGGAATCTGCTCTTGTCACATGTTACAATTTGCCCGTCATCTCCTCCTCTGGAGTCAGCAGCAACTGAAGTTCAGGCGACCTCACTTGGGCAGCCGATGCCCTCTCATGACTGTGGAGAATAGAGACTCCATCCCCAGTTGGTCCAGCTGATATGTAGTCGATTTGGCAAAGTACAGGTAGACCTGTTCACCTCTTAAGAATCCTCCCATTGCGCTCTTTGGTACTCCCTGACTGAGGCCCCCCTCAGCACAGATGCCCGGGGCCTATGCAAAAATGTGTTTCTCCTGTGAGCCTCACCGCACAGACTCTGTGCAAAGTCAGGGAGGACAAAAAACAAATCCTAATGGTTGTGCCCTGCTGGGCCAACCAGACTTGGTTCTCAGAGCTTGCACTCACAATGTCTGCCCATCCCTGGTGAAATCCTCTAAGGCATGATTTTGTTTCTCAAGGGGAGGTCACAATCTGGTACCCATGCCCAGACCCCTGGAACCTCCATATCTAGTCCCTGGATGGGGCAAGGAGCAATTCAGGGACCTTTCAACAGCAGAGATAGATCATATAGGCCAGAACACCCTCTACTAGTATGCCTTGAAGAGGAACATTTTCATGATGTGGTGTTCTTCCTAAGGTGAAGACCCATAGAGATGTGATGTCTGGTCTGTCCTCTCCTTCCTACAGCAAGGCCTCCTGAGGCACCTGTTTTCATCTAATTTATAGGTATATGTCGCTGCAATAGCAGCAGCCTGGATATGTGCCCAAGGTTCCCACAACTCCTTTCAGAGACCAAGTGGTGAACTTGCAGACATTCCTGCCTGAAAAGGGAAACCAGGCCTTGTCCCTGTTGTGTCCGGTGTCCGTCTTGTGTATCTCCCTGTACTTTACACAGGGTTTCAGACACTCTGAACAGCTCTTTGTCTGCTTTGGAGGTAGGCAGAAGTGGAAGGCTGTTTCCAAACAAAGCAAGACCTACGGACACCATTTTCCGCGTGAATTGGGCTCAAAATGTTCCATGCTTGTTCGGAGAGAAAAGCTCACTTCACTTGGGTATTGCTGCCACTTCAGGTTTGCCAAATGGTGCTTCACTAGCAGTCATATGTAAAGCTGTGGGATGGGCTACACCTAACATCTTTGCAAGGTTTTATAATCTCTGTAACCAGTTTCATCTTGAGTTTCCTTGACTAACTGGTTTCCTTCTGACTAACTAGTTGGTTGTAATGCTTGTACTAGCAATGCCTTACCCTTTTATGAGGTGATAATGTGCACTCTTTCAGCCAAGTTCAGTTGCCCTTGAATCCCCCAGATCTTCCTTCTCCATAATTTAGCACTTTTTGCAGAGAAACTCGCTACCAGGCCCATTACTCATGCTCTGGCCCTTTTCAGGTGAGCCCTTGTGATCTGGCTAGTGCTCCGTATGTAGTGGTTCCCTAATATGTTATATTCTTCCACTGTTCAGTTACCTTGAACCCAGTGTCTTCCCCTGAAGGGAAATAGCTCCGTCACCAGTCACTATGGAAGTCACTATACTCAGACTGTTCCTAGAGACTGTATGTAATACAATATGCTGGCTGTTCCATAGGATGTATTTTCCACATGTATCCTTTGGATAGTATTTGGTCTCCATAGTGTCCCTTTCTCCCTGAGAAAGAGAACACTTCCCGCCATTTACAACCAGAAATAAAATCTTTGAATTAACAAATCTTTGTGAGCATAAGAAACTTCTTTCAAAAAACTTATTTTAAAAATCTTACCGACCCCCCCCCCCCCCCCCCCCCCCTCAATTTTTTAACAGTAGTGCATACCAAAGCATGGCTTGAAGTTTCTTTAAATTTTATTGAATGTATTTCCAACTCATTGTCAGTTCACTTGAACCATGTTTGTTGTTTACAGTAAACTTCTCAGTCATTCCTTCAGCAACAGATCAATACTAGTCCTTGTAGAACAGTTCCAAATATAGCAAGCAACGCACAACATGAAACAGTATCAGGTCAAGCCACTGCAACCCAAGCTGACATCACAGAGAAAGCCTTAGTATGTTTTTTCATCTATCTATCTATCTATCTATCTATCTATCTATCTATCTATCTATCTATCTATCTATCTATCTATCTATCTATCTATCTATCTATCTATCTATCTATCTATCTATCTATCTATCTATCTATCTATCTATCTGTCTATCTATCTATCTATCTATCTATCTATCTATCTATCTATCTATGTACAAAACCTGTAACACAGACACTTCTAATGACACACACACACACACACACACACACACACACAGGTAGATTCAGGATAATTAGCCAACGTGACCATGCATGACAGATGACCATAAGTGTGTGTTCGCTTGTGTTTATTTGTAGAGGCAAATGTCCTGGTTCTGTCACCATCCTTATGTGTGCAACCCAAACCAAAGAGCCAGCCTCTTCTAAATGATTTTTCATCTGAGAACATGTTCACACACACACACACACACACACACACATATATAAACACTATGCACACACCTTATGCAAACACTATGAAAAAGAGTTCCCAACTAAGAGAAAAACAACAACACAAACACATTCTAACAAAAATAACTTCTGGAATTGCTAATTTCCAGACTCACAAGAAAACATTTGTCAGTCTGAAATCTATTCAGCCAACGTAGAGGGCAGTAAAATGTGCTTTTCTGGTTTTGTGCATGAACCACAGGCTGCTTTTCAAGAGCTCTACGATTGAGGAATAGCATCGGTGAGACGGCGGTCCCTGCAAATGCCAACTTCAGAGAGAGAGGGAGCAAACGAGAGAAAGAGAGGGTGTGAAAAACTGCAGCAAATATCAGATAGCAGACAAGAGTGAGAGAGAGAGAGAGAGAGAGAGAAAGGAGGGAGAGAAAGAGAGAGCAGTGTTTTAAACATTCAAAGAGAAGAGGTGTCGCACCGGAACATTAGGGAATCTCTGGACACATCAGACCCTTAAGGATGACCACGGTAGTAATGAAGATTGCTGAAATGTCAGAACAACAATAGAGAACGTTGATGGAACATTCTGAGATTGTTAGCTTATAATCAGCAGGTTTTAGATAAGAACCTCCTTCGAATACATGCGTACGAGTTTTCTTCTGTGTATGTGATGCTAAAGATGAGGACCCTGTTGAACAGTCAGGATCCCTTTTTTCTTTGAAAGGGTGTTTCTTCCTGTAGGGGAACTGTGAGAAATTCAATGGAATCATGCTTTAGCTCAACTTCAGATTTCTCTCTTACATATTTCCATGCTCAGAAAGGGAAGAAAAAAGGTAAGCAGAATGCGTTTTGTTGTTGTCTTAAGTTGACTGTACATATGCCTTCAGCTTCTATCAGCTCTGTCTCACTCACATGGACAGTCTACAGGTATTTTCTGCAACCAGTAGGCGGTTTGTATTTTTTATGTATGTGAGTGTTTTTGGTGCCTTTAACGGACCACACATGAATAGTGAGTAGGTGATCAACATTGCATGTCCTGTACCTTCACTGTGTGTTATGAAATCAACGAGGGGGCTGTCAAACCCAATACAGAATTCCCACAATGACAGATGTCGCCCGATTGCTGGAATGTCTGCACATGTTGAGCTCTTTAAAATAAAATAAAAGTATGTGTGCATTTCTGCAAAAAAATACATTCAAATGAAGTCTAAATTTAGATTCAGTCAGATGTCCTGATTTTAAATGCTGCACATTCAACAATTAGGCACCCTTTTGGATGGATATATCATGACAAAAATATAACCTCATACAAATTTTATGGTTTTTGAAAACCAGGCTGAATTTCATTGGCAGTAAAAAAAATCACCAGATGCAACTCAGCGGATCCTTTTCAGCACTACGCATACGGCAAGGGTGATAGGCGTCTAAGTTCATAAAGTTTATTAAAGGAAACCGATGCAGCTCTTCTGGGGCTGTTTGGAAAATGTTTGGAGGGAGGAGCAATGTGGAGTAACATCTCGAATCTGTCAACTGACTGTCAAAGTTCTCACAAACTGCCATCACTTTCATTTCTCATCATATTTGCCATTTCCGAACTGGAGGAGCTGTTGGGTGGGTAGAATATGTTAATTATGTTTGAGAATTAAAATGACAGCTGTCCCGTTTGATTCTAAGTGTACATGAAATGCATAAAGGAAACATAATGTTCTCTACAGATTAAGTTTCTATCGTTCACCAATATAGGATGCATGTATTTACTTCATACCGAGATTATAATCTTTTTATCAAAATACTTCATTATGCAAAAAGAACTGCCTCAGTACAAAACCTTTGCTCAATAATATCCGTTTCATTTTGTATCTTTTTTTAGTACAAAATGTAGTTCAAAGCAGAGATCATTTAAAATATTTATTTTAGTGAAAAATGCTTATATAAATAAAACAAATCTTAGAAATGAATTAAACAATATTTTATTTAATATATAAAATATTGTATACAGTACAGTAATTATTTTATTATATATAATATTTTATGTATAAAACTAAATATAATTTTATTAATTTCTAAGATTTTATTCAATTTCTTATTTGTTTTTATCAATTTAGATATATTAAAATATGAAATACGTGTGTGTGTGTATGAGTGTGTGTATGTGTAAAATTTCATATTTTAGCAGTACTGAAAACCTCAATCAGTGGGTGTCAAAAACATAGTATTTAGTATTTATTTAAAAACTGAGTATTTACAAAATGAGCACAGAAAAAGCAAAGTCTGATAAAATTAGAGAGAAATATAATAGAAATGCTGACGGACCTTTAGCTACCAGAGAACATCATTATAGCACCACTATCAAACCACTACATGGTCAGAGGATCTGCTGACATTTCAAATGTGATTAGATGACATCACATCAGGACGCAGTAAGATATTGACTGTCCACTGTCTCCCTAAACTGAAAATCTACTTTGCATTCTCACGGCTATCATTGGAAAAACTTAAGTGCTCAAATGTCTCTCTCTCATTTTGTGTCTCTTCTCTCAGTTTTGAGTGATTGGCCACCTGGATGATGACTAAAATAACACTGCATGAAGCCGACAGTAACCCCTCAAACAAACATGCACACCTACACACACACACACACACACACACACACAATTTCTACCAGACAGGTTTCCATGGAAACCTCTATATTCCTCTAGATTTGTGTGTGATTCCTTTTTTTATTATAAGGACTATGCTGCATTTCTGAGCTTTCATGGCTACGCATGAAGGAAATTATGTGTTCTTGTCATTTTCACTCTCATCGAATCTGAGGTTTCTTAGCTATTCGCACTCACCAATATAGCACCTGACACTACCCAGCCCCCAGTGTGAGCGTGTGCACACATGTGGAGTCTGTGTGTTTTGATGTCTCTCTGTCAGTACAGTATGTCTTGGAGCGCAGATTCTTGCAAGTGTGTGTGTGTGTGTGCGTGCAGTAGCCTCACTGAGACAGGCATCTATTATTAGAAAGACAGATCACTTGACTCAGGCACTGGCTAGACGCCTAAATCTAGACCCCACCGGCAGCTCCCGGCTCAGAGCTCTGTAAAAAAAATAGTAGTGAGAAAATCTGAATAATGATAATGACGATAACAATAAGGACCGCACTCCAGCTCCTCTCAGGCTTTGAGGTGTGCATTTCAGCACTTCATTGTACAAAGGTGCAGTGTTTCACAGGAAAAGTGTGAAATTACTTTAATTAGCTACATTTGCTGTGAAACAACCAGGTGAAAGATCTGCTCATCTGTTCTTCCCTTACTCATACTCACAGAACAGTACATTTGCACACACTCTCACAGAGGAGTAACACTTTTTTAGCTGCAATGAGTATTCATACAAGCTATTTTGGGACTACTTTGGCCTGCATCACTCAGGTTTACCTTTCATTGACCTTTTTTTCCCCTCAATATTCTAATAGAATTTTTTTTTCTTAAATACAACTAATAGTTTGGACTTCTTTTTTTTTTAAATAAATCCAGATATCTGTGTTAACATTTTATTAGTTTTATCATTCTGCTGTTGCCTTTTTCTAAAAGTATTTCGCCAATAGAGGCTGTGTGTTAAAGTGATTTTACCAAGGTTAAGTGGCTTTAAGTCTAACTGCCTTTAATGGCTTTTTGCTTTAGTTTAACATTTATTAAATTACTTATGCTCATACACATTGAAATATGTGGGTTTTTAAAAATGTTTTTGAAAGATGTTTCTTATGCTTACCGAGGCTGCTTTTACTTTTCAAAAATTCAATAAAACAGTAATATTGTGAAATATTGTTACGATTTAAAATAACTGTTTACTATTTTAATATATTTTAGCAGTCATCAGCATCACACGATTCTTCAGAAAACAAGAATCGTTTATTATCAATATCAATGTTGATAACCATATGTTGGGTAACACTTTACTTAAAGCCTTTATGTATAATATTATAAAATGCTTTATAATATTCACAGAACGCTTCAATAAAAACAAAACATCTAAAGCAATTTTTGCATTTGGTTTAACTGACTCATTGAAGGTCAGCAGCAAGTACATCGGTCAATAAACTAAGGTTAAATGCATATAAATATTTGGTTTAACATATTTAATTATTGGAGGTTTGCGTGGTATTCTGATTTCATTCATTTTGAGAAATACTGAATCTGTTTTTGTGCAAGTGAGATTAGTAAATGCTCACATTTAATCTAGACCTACAATAACCATCATATTCACACACAATGCATATGTACTTACTCAGGATTTCTCTCAACTTGAGGAACAAAAGAGCTGTCAGCCAATCAATGGGAAAACAAAGTAACTTGCATTACTTGTTTGAAAAAGTAATTCAGATATTTCATTGTGAATTTAAAAGTAATTAATTGCCTTACTAGTTACTTGAAAAATTAATTTGGTTACTGACTATAAAGGTGTAACAGTGAATAGATACATATTATTATGTATTTATTACTGTGGTAACAATTTATCATAAAAATCTACAATACATTAAAAGAAGAGCAATTTAATGCATCCTTGTACATAAAAGTATTAATTTCTACAGTCAATTTTATAGTATAGTATCTATCTATAGTACACATAGGCCGATTTACAAGACAAAATAACTTAAGTTATACTCTTTAAAAGTTTACATACCTTTGGTTTAATATTATAATCATTGACTGTTCACCTTTGTAACTGTTCTTGGCAAATTTCCTCCAGGTAACTTTTTCATATTCCCAGCATGCCCTGCACATTTAAATACTTCCTCACAGTGCCTATAAGTGCCTTGTTGTTGAGATACAGGTTGAGATACACTATCACAAACATAAAAGGTTACAGTCACACACAATATTGAAAACAAATGGTGTAGAAACTTCTGAACAGGATAATATGTGAAAATAAGTTTGTTTGTTAATTTGTGTCAATTATTTTATATTATGGGGATACATTTTCAGGGCAATCTTTTTTACACAGAGATTTCTAAATGTATGAACACAACTTTATAACAAACAATGAACAAAGACTACATGGCTGATACAACTTTTTGCTTCATCTTTAGGCAACACAAACTGATCCAGAGCTGCTTTGGTACTCTTTACCACCCACGGACTGGTTCTGGCCAGGCAGAGTGGTATGAGTGTGGGCAAGCCCCACCGCTACAATATTGTGTCATCATCGGAGGAGGACGTGTACCGCCACGGCAACATGCCCGCCCTCGGCAATGGCTTTGGTAACGGCAAGATCCAGACGCGCCGGAAGTTACGGAGTCGCTTTGTAAACAAGACAGGCCAGTGCAACGTCAGTTTCGCTCATATGGACGAACAATCCCAGCGCTACCTCGCTGACATCTTTACCACCTGTGTGGACATTCGCTGGCGCTGGATGTTCGTCCTTTTCTCCCTTGCATTTGTCCTGTCCTGGCTCGCATTTGGGTTCGCCTTCTGGCTTATTGCTCTTGTTCATGGAGACTTAGACCGGCCTTCTCAAGACGACTTCACTCCATGCGTCATGCAGGTCAACAGCTTTGTCGCAGCATTCTTGTTCTCGGTTGAGACACAAACAACGATTGGCTATGGATTCCGCTGTGTGACTGAGGAATGTCCTTTAGCGGTGTTCATGGTCGTCTTTCAGTCCATTGTGGGCTGCATCATTGACTCATTCATGATCGGTGCCATCATGGCCAAAATGGCTCGACCTAAGAAACGAGCAGAAACAATACTGTTCTCGCAAAATGCTGTCATTGCTATGCGTGATGGGAAGCTGTGCCTCATGTGGCGGGTCGGGAACTTGAGAAAAAGTCACATTGTAGAGGCACACGTACGGGCGCAGCTAATTAAGCCCCGAATCACAGAGGAGGGGGAGTACATACCTCTCGATCAGATTGACATCAATGTGGGTTACGACCAAGGTCTCGACCGCATCTTCCTGGTTGCTCCCCTCACCATCCTTCATGAGATAAATGAGGAGAGTCCATTGTTTGGAATCAGCAAGCAGGACCTGGAAACATCAGATTTTGAGATAGTGGTCATACTGGAAGGGATGGTCGAGGCAACTGCAATGACAGCTCAAGTCCGCAGCTCATACCTGTCCAGCGAGATCTTATGGGGCCATCGTTTTGAGCCTGTAGTGTTTGAGGAACGCAACCAGTATAAGGTGGACTATTCGCACTTTCATAAGACCTACGAGGTTCCCTCAACGCCACGTTGCAGCGCCAAAGACATGGAGGACAACAAATCCTTGGAATCTGGCGCCAACTTCTGCTATGAAAATGAGTTAGCATTCATTAGTAGGGATGAAGAGGAGCAGGAAGAGGACAGGGTTGAAAGGGGGACTGAGCTAGAGACCCTTTCAGCCAATCTGAATTTTGATCAGAGGTCATATCACAAAGAATCTGAAATATGACCACTGATTTGTCACCTTCGAAGACTTTGCTTTATTGTAGACTCGGCCTATTCTTTGAGTGTCGGTTGTAACAAATAGATAGAGAGCAATGCAAGTGCCATATGAAACCTTGACCTACTGTCCTACAGCCAGGTCAGGAAAAGAAAGTGCTTTTTGTAGTTGTCGGAAATGTGGGGCCTTCCTGTAGGAAAACTTGAAATCTGATTATCTGTTTCATACTGTAGTTTGAAAATATTTGAAGTGATAGCTTTAAGTAGTATCATTATGCAATACTAAGCTAGCCTGGGTGCCATTTTGACTAAATCTTTCTCTTGTACACAAAATTTGCACAAAATAGGTTGACCACTAGTGTATTTGCTTGGATATCGAGTAGAAGATGATACACTCTTGTTTGGTGTGATTTACAGCAATAAAATGACTTGAAGACCTTCTCCATGCTCTCCATATTCTACTGATCCCTCAACCCCCCTCCCCGTCAGTGCGAAGACTGCAAATAGCTTTATTTTTACCATGTACTGAGGTACTACTATAGAGGTGTGTGGAAGATAATTAACACCTAAATAGACACTGCTAACTGACAATGAGCACAATGGCTCCCAGGCTAGAAAATAGCAAATACAAAATTATTTATTCAGCATTAGAAAGTGAGTAGATAAATATATCAGTATGTGAGTGGATGAGTGAAAGATAAGGCATGATGGTATACAGTTAAACTCTTTTTTTTAAACAAAATACCACCACATTCACATTCATGCTCAGGACAAACACCCTTGTACAGTGGTACCTCGAGATACAAAATTAATCCGTTCCGAGGCGGCCTTCGTATAATGCGTTTTTCGTATCTTGGAACACATTTTACATGTAAAATGGCTAATCCGTTCCAAGCCCTCCAAAAACACCCCATTAAATTTCATAATAAAGCTAAATTGACCAATAAACAATGAAATAACGTAAAATGTCGAAGCTTACCTTTCGAGTGAGGCTATCTCCGAAAGTGGCGGCAAAGGACGAGGAGGACAAACGGACACTTAACTTTACAAAAACACATAAAAATTTAAAGTTTGGGGTGCGGAGTGGCTGAGCTAAAGCACGCCAGCACGTACGTATAGAAAATGCATGATGGGAGGGATGCTGTCCAATTAGAGAGAAGGCTCTCATGGCTTGGCTAGCATCAGGAACCAATGGGAGAGCAGGAGGATGGTGGCGAGTCTACTATAACTAAGATGGCGGCGTGCGGCGCGAGTTTCAAAATTGTTATGGGGCGAATCTCGGACTTTCAGAAACCTTTCGTATCTTGAAAACTTTTTGTATGTAGAGCAGTAAAAATTTTCGTCTTTGCTTTCGTAACTTGGATTTTTCGTAAGTTGAGCCTTTCGTATCTTGAGGTACTACTGTATCACAATGATACAAAATCAATCACAAACTCTTAATCACAATGACAGCCAGAAGAACAATATGTTTAAAGTTGCTTTAGTCATTTAAAACCCGCAAGTCCTGGTTTTGTGTTGTAGCCTCTCACAAATTTTGAAACTCTAAAACAAGATATATTTACAGATACATTTTGCTATAGCAATAGCTACATTGTTTTAGCGTGTGTGTTTTATGAGGTATGACCTTCAATATGACCTTTCTTTATTGAGTTTATGTGCTCAGTATAAAAACCACAGCCCACTTGTGAATGTGAAAGGAAATAATCAATACTAAAATCTACTTCTTTGGTAGATGCTAAATAATAAAAAGTTAGTATCAGATTAAGAGCACTGCATTGGTTTTGCTTAACCAATTGGTGAATTGTTTTCTGTTGTTTTAAAAATAAATTTGTCCAGATCATTTTTAAATCTAAAATAACTTATATCTTGAACAATTCTGCTTCTCTAGTTACTGTTAATTATAAAAAATAATATATATATATATATATATATATATATATATATATATATATTTGTTTTGTTTTGCAGTGCGCCATACAGTATTTTAAGATACACAGACTAAAATGAAACTAAATTGTCCACATTCAGCATAATAGAACAAGATTATTTAATTCCACTCACTAACTAAGAGCTTGAAATGAATTTCAACAAGCAACTAACAACAGACCAACAGTAACCACCCACCTCTGGTATCTTACATGATAATTAGAGACCGTGACAGTCTCTCTCCTTTTCAAAATCAGAGCACAGAGAATGGAAGAGGTGAGAACGAGAGACATAGACAAAAAAGGAACAAAAGAGAGAGCATTCACCCACTCACCTCATCCATAACTTTGCTCTGTGGGGCAAATAAGAGTTCCTGATTAAATAAAGAAGGCATAAAATAAGATGATTTAAATAAATTAAACGTTTCATCAAGGTAGATTACAGCCAACGTCATCCACTCTGCCAGAGGAAAAGAGGAAAAAGACATGATCCACTCTCCAGAAATACAGTATTATTTTAATACAGTATACACGTCATGAAACCATCATATAACCCAAAGCCGCTTAGTTGATTGGTTTTAAAATGCTATCTGGTCATGAAAGGAAAATTAAGTTATTATTCACACTATTTTATGCAGCAGCATGGCTGATTTCAGGTCACGTCCTCATAACCTCTTCAGTTGGCTTTCTGAGGGTGAAAGTGAGTCAGCTCATGCTGATTTAAGCTCTTCAGAAATGAAGGCAAGATAGATATTAAACAGTGATGTACTTTTTCGCAAATGAGCTTAGCCTTGCAGGAAAAACCAGGTCATACCGGTTTAAGGTGTCAAGATGATTTTTTTTTAAATATGCTAGCTGTTTTTTGCTGGTCCAAAGAGGTTTACCAGCTCTAACCTGCTTGACCAATTTGGTCTACAGGTCAGAATCAAGTCTACCAGGAGGTTTTCCAGCGGATCAACCATCCAGCTTGGGTAATAGACCATTATTGATCACCCTGGACCAACAACCATGTAAAACCATCTCTGGATTTTCCAGCAGAGAGAAAGTGAGAAATAATATGCGAGGATTCAACTAGAAATTCTAAATTCTTTTTGCATAAAAAACGCAATAAAAAGTGTCTTCTCAGCAATTGGATCCAGAAGTGTATAATAATGAATACAGGATTTGCACTATAATAGTAAATGGAAATAAGATAATAATAAACCCAAGTAATGATGTGTAACTTTGTGCAGCGGGATGTGAAAGAGTGAAAATAAAAGCTGAGGGTGCATATAAAAAGGTGCATTTTATAACCATTAAATCTCCATCAAGAATGACAAGTTTTTAAATGACATCGTTCAAACAGGGAAAGAGAGAATCAGGGAAACGATTCAACACTGGCATGACATGAGGATAACTGATTAAACTGATAAAGTACATATGGATGAATCATTTTCCATCAGAACCGGTGTAATCTAGCATGAAACAAAATCATTGCAGTGCGAGGGAATGAAACGTGAGCTCACAGTTTAATATCTACTATCCACACTCGGCACTCTAATGTAACCTTTTAAAGCACAAAATAAAGTATGAAATAAGAATTCAACTTCATTAGATTAATACGTGAAGTTAATTTATTACTTTAAAATGACTAAATTATTCAAATGCTGTTATATAACAAATCTTATAGCCATACGGGTATCCCGCTGTCTGTCATCGGAAGAGAATCATAGCACACATAACTATAATGACAAATGTAACCACGGTAACAGTTTATTTATAATTAATGGAAGTACATGCCTATCTATAGATTTGTTCCACTGTTTCACAAACATACACCTTAAAAATCCACCATTGTTTATTTTCCAAAGTTTCTGTAATTTTACTAATTTTACTCTACCGGTAACTTTTAATTTACTTAATTTTACATTTAAGGGGAAAAAGATAATGCAACAAGATAATGTTCAGACCATTGTAATTTGTCAAAGTTTTTAATATCTGTAATTATTCTAATTCTAAGCATAACAAGATAAGAATTATGAATAGTAACTAAAAATAGTAACTAATAACAAAATAAGAATTATGAATAGTAACTAAAAACTAAAAATTATTTAAGCCAACATATCAGCTACAGCTTCTCTGTTCCTACGGACATTGGGAAGGAGCGTAAGTCCACATGCCCAGTTTCACCGGTCAACTTCTGTGCTTTGTGTTTTACTCCAGGGAATGTCTCTAGTTCCATCTCTCATTTAGTACATTATAACTATGGGAACTAGAAGCATGCATGCCCTATAGGTTCAAGCCTAAAAGCATTGAGAATACCTGTCACATACAAAGGTCAAAGAGATCATGTACATTTGCCTTCTGAGAAGGCTGGTAATTAACGCCAAATATAACACAAAACCAAGAGAGAACATGGAGCCGCGGATTCAGCATTTACACGTCTACTCGAGCGCTCCTTACATAATCTACAAAAATGGCAACAATGCAAGGATTTAAAATAGATCTGAGCACTTAAGGTTCAACATTAACATTTTAAAACAATTCAATGTGAATATTATGTTTTGATTTTGAAATAGAAAGATATTTTTTCAGGAAAAAACAAAACAAACAATGAATAGTACAACAAAATAGCACGCCATGACATTTCATCTCAGCAATAGAATCCAGAAGTGTACCTTAATGAATGAGAACGGCACAATCAGGGAGTTTATATTCCACAATTCAACAGGAAAAAGTGATGTCACTTTGTGTAGCTGGATGTAAGAGAGTGTGAAAATGATGACATATACACCACTTAGTTCTAGGAAAACAGGTCCATTAAATCTGTATCAAATCTCACCTCCAACTGTACGAAGTCTTAAATTATGAAGTATTAAATTATGTGATTCCAGTACTCTCCCTCTCTGAGTGTGTGTGTCATGTGACATTTACTAACTCGTTACTGAGAAACACAAATGCAAAACACACACTTATTTTTTCTTTAGAGACTTTACTTCTTGGGATATTTTCTATTTCCCCTGGTTAATGTTTATTAAGTGGGTTTCCTAATAGGTACTATTATACTGCATATATTCATTGTCTACAAAGTATAATATGGGTATGTTTGTAATGGCCATCTGTATATTTTCCAATAGCCTTCACAATACATATTAATTCAAACCAGCTGTACAGAAAATACATGTGTCTACATTACAATTTAGAGTGATATTTATCAGAGGTGACTGTGTCCAAGTAATGCATAGGCATGTACAAATCATGCAGTTTGCTAATTTTTTTATTAATTTACGGAACAATGAGCTCACTGAAGTAATTATTGTAATTCATTATTATGAACATAAAATATGGAACATTAAGCACATTTTTAAGCCCTCTCAATGCTAAAAAGTTGTCAAGCAGTTTTAAACCTTTTTTCTTTCTTTAAGAAGCTTCAAAGGTAAGTTTTACATCCATAACATGAGCTAAGTGGACAATTTTGTCAGAAAGATTTCGATAAGTTAGTACTTGTGAATTGTTTAAAAATTAAAGTCAATTTATCTGCTATAAAAAGAGGATTTCGCAAACCAATCCAGATAAAAACATATTTCAGGTGCGGAGACATAGAAACTGGAATGAATTTACGTTTGTAAATACGTTACAAAAATAATACAAATGAACAAAAACTGAATAGGATGGACATTTGTACACACTCTTGGTAGAGAGAGGTAGAGAGAGAGAGAGAGAGAGAGAGAGGTAGAGAGAGAGAGAGAGAGAGAGAGAGGTAGAGAGAGAGAGAGGTAGAGAGAGAGAGAGAGAGATTAAAAGGGATTGCCATTTTTAAATTAATCAGTGTTGTGAAAATGTAACATAATGAAGAGTTCATCGTTTCAAAGCAACATGCATTATTCATAAGCAATTACTGACAAAAGAAGCAGTCAGAAATTTAATTAGAAAGCGCGCACACCTGCCGCGCTCCTCTCTCCTGCTCTGCAGCTTTACACGGACCCCAGCCATGAAAACACAGCTTTGCTGAAACTTATAAGCAAGAAAAACATTGCAAGACCCATAACTGATGTGAAACGATATCGAGCCCATGAGGGAATGAGGGAAATAGAGCTGCCCGTCCGCGTGTTCAGATGCTATCGGTTAATTGGTTTTTTGGCCAAATGCTTTCACGCTCACATTCAGTTGCCCATTATGAAACGTATGAAATGCCTAGGTCACATGTGACTTTTGACATCTACGACAACACAACAGTAGGATCTGATTAACATTTAAGCAGAAAGTTGGCAAATAAATTTTTTTTGCACTGACAATTGTTTTGAATTTTTCCGGAATCCAGGGAAAGCACGACATCTATTGAATGAAAAGATATTGCAGACTTGTGGCGGTCAGGCGACTTTGATTGAAATGAAAGCAACCGAAAAGTAATAGTTGAACTGTTAAGTCACAGACTGAACAAAAAACAGCTTTTACATATGCCATCTATGAATAGTTAACCTTTACTTTCGCTAAAATTACCCATTAAAGCTTGGTAAAAGAATTAATAAATGGTGATTAATAGACACCCCACACATGATTGGTCTCAGGATGCTTTACTGTTGGCATGACATAGGACTGGTAGCACTCACCTTTTCTTCTCTGGACAAGTTTTTTCTAGATGGCCCAAAGAATCAGAAAGGGGATTCATCAGAGAAAAGCAGTTCAACCCCTGTACCTTTTGCAGAATATCAGTCTGTCCCTGATATTTTCCAGCAGAGAAGTAGCTTCTCTGCTGCTCTTTTTGACACCAGGCCATCCTCCAATCTTCTTCGCCTCACTGTGTCTGGAAATGCACTCACTCCTGCCTGCTGCCATTCCTGAGCAAGTTCTGCACTGGTGGTGGCCCAATCCCGCAGCTGAATCTTTAGGGGACAGTCCTTGCGCTTAATGGACTTTCTTGGGCGCCCTGAAGCCTTCTTCACAACAGTTGAACCTTTCTCCTTGAAGTTCATGATGATCTGATAAATGGTTGAATTAGTTGTAATCGTACTAGTAGCAATGTCCTTGGCTATTGGCTGTGAATCCTTTTTGTGCAAAGCAATGACGACTGCACGTAACCATGTTCTTTCTCTGTTAACCAATGATTTCAAGCACCCCCTTTTAAAGCGTCCAGTCTTTTACTCTTAACTCAATCAGCATGACAGAGTGATCTCCAATCTTGTCCTTAAAATTAAGATTTAAGTTCAATTTCATGACAAAGACCAACTTAATTGCAATTAATCTGATTACTCTTCTTAACATTGAGTATATGTAAATTGCCATAATTAAAAACTCATTGTCTCAAAATGTCTGGCCACAGCTGTATGAGAGGACCATTTATCAGAAGGCTTAAAGATTAACAACAATAAGCTGAAATAAAAATAATGATAAAATAGCTTCTACTTTGCAGTATTTTTTACACTGTCTATATCTGCACCAAACAAGAAGTTCAAGACAGGAAAACTTGACTTTATTCAGAATTAGAGATAAAGCAAATCAAACCGATGCTCAATCAGGCATAAACATGTACATAAAAACAAACAGTTTAAGATTTAGAGAGACATCCTCATATCAAAAATTAATTCTATTGTCTAAAGTAGTAACAAAAAATTAAAATGACTGACGTACACTCACCTGTGACTAAAGGTATTACTTATAATTCATTGTGTAATAGATATAATTTATCCCACATAATACATTAAAATGCCTCTCACTCTCATACACACACACACACACACACACTCAGATCTTTTGCATGCTAGTTAATTCAAAGAGCTTCATCCTCTCCAGAACACTGAGTCCATCATTAAGACCCTGAAGGAAAATACGAAAGAATGTTTAAATCTTAAGGAACTTCAATATTTTATACCACGTAACTGCACAGATAAACCCACCTTGGAACTGATAGGCTGTGGGAGTGTTGAACGGTCCTTCAGGAAGTCTGGGTTACTCCTGGATGTCATCAGATCTGCAACACACATTTACAAATTGTGAATAAGTGCATGTTTATGCACTTATCCGTTTGCCTTAATAGTAACATGTTCAAATCTGTTGTCTGTTACCATATTTTAAACACTGCTGACGAGCTGGCACCATCCTTGGATCAGTGAATTCACCTTGAGTTTTGACTTCTAAATGGCTCAACTCAGAGTCCAGCCGTTTAAAATGCTTTTTAAAAAAAGACCCATAAAACAGAAAAAAAACAGAGAGAGAGAACACCATTTAAAATTTAGAGTTGCAGTCTACTCTCCATGTAAGTTGAAGTTTTCTTATTTGTAAACGGTTATGGGTAAAAACAAAATAGAACTTACACAAGTGTATCATACTCAATTTTGTTATTGCTTGACTACAAAAATACTTTATATTCTTATCACTATATCCTAGTATAGTATAATAAACAAAACTATTAATTTGTTTCATGAAAAAGGTGTTACCAGGTTTCCTGCCTGCAGTTCCAACTTCAGTGAGTTGATCTCCTGCTTCAGACACTTAATCTCCGACTCCTTCACTCTGAGATTTACCTACAGCATCAAAGAATGAGACATCTGAGGAAATTTATTTTACACATACAGACTTTATAGCACTTTTGATGGAATATTCTCTAACAATCTCATCCGTGTAGTGATATAACCCATGAGGGTTTATTTTATGGAAGCCGATTAAATGTAGTGAACTCAAGAGTGAAGATAATTTTAATCCGTGTTCAGTCAACCATCCCCTGCTAATTTTAGTAGTACAAGTCACTGCACATCTATGAAATTTGGGCACTTTGCCATGTAAATGGTGTCAAGATGTACCTCCAATTGATACATGTTTTTCTCCTGAGGAGAATGGGAGTGCTTCACCTCCCCATTCATTCGTGAATGCATCAGAGATAATTCAGCAGCCAAACACTCATTTAATTCCTTAGAAAACAAACATATGTTAAGTAAGCAGCAAAGTAATGACTGTATACATAAACATTTCTTGTGTGCATGAGGATATACCCGGTTGTGAGTGTGAAGCTCCTGGTTCTCCCTCTGTGTTGAACTCAATGCCTCCCTTTCTGTTTCTATAGTCCGGGTCAAATGAGTATTTTCCAGACATTTCTGAGAATACTGCTCTGACAACACCTCCAGCTCCCTGTGCAACATTTCTAGCTCCTCACTGAAGAAAATGCACCAAGACACATATATTTCTTAGTGGACTGAAAAAAAAATGCAATTATCCCAATAAGTGGATAGAAATGGTTACTATATAGTTCTGCAACTAAATTGATGCTTGATGGTGTGGGCCACAGTTCTCAGATCAATAATAGACATCACACATACTTATATTGTGCATGAAGCTGGCGGATGTCCACATTGGCTCCCTTTTGCAGGGCTTTCTGACTCTTGTCCATTTCCTCTTTATGAGCTTTCCTCATGGCCTCAATGGCTGAATAACAAGAAATATTATTTAAGAAATTGTCAAGAAAGAATAGCAGATCATGTTTTGCATTTCTAAGCATTTATTAATTTAGCATATGCTTTTATCCATTGTGAAATACAAGAGAGTAGTACAAATACAGAACAAACCACTTAGTAAATAGCTCTGTAGTTTTCCTAGGCATGTTTCTGCTCTTTTTTTTGCATGTGTTAAAAGAAGCAGTTTACCCCAAAATTAAAATGTATGAAAGTTAGTCAAACCAATTTGAAAGATTGTAAGTTTGAATAAATGACAAGGAACACAAAAAGAGTTGAGAAGAATGTTTTTCTCAGAACAAAATTCAGTGGTGACAAGTTTGCAATGAAATTGCAGGAAAAAGCTTTCCTGTAGCTCAATCAGTAGAGCACTGCTTTTTTATTGGTAAAGCACGACTTGATTCATTGTGTTCCTTGAATACAATGTAAGTTGCTTTGGATAAATGCGTCTGCCAAATGCATAAATGTAAATAAATGAAATGAGTAATAGTAAATGACAGGCATTACATGTTTAGGTTAACTATGTCTTTGATTTTTCAGTTTAGGGTATAGTGTTATGTACTATAGTCTTTGCTGTAAGCCAAAAGTACATTTCTGGTCTGTTGTGTTATGCCAGGGGTGTCCAAACTCATTCCTGGAGGGCCACTATCCTGCAGAGTTTGGCTCCAACTTGCCTCAAAACACCTGCCTTAAAGTTTCTAGTATGCCTCGTAAGACCATTATTAGCAGGTTCAGGTGTTTAATCGCGGTTGGAGCAAATCTCTGCAGGACAGTGGACATGCAAGCTGAATGGATAGGAGCTAATGCTGAAAGCAGCACCTGCAATGGTGGCGTTCGTCTCTTCCTGTAGCAATCTTTCTCTTTCTTCGGTCAGTCTTTCCAGCTCTCGCTGATGCTGCTTCTGCATCTCCTCAATCACTCGCTGGTGGCTGTCCTCCATAATGTTGAAACCACGTTCGTATGTGGCCTAAGACACAAAAATATGGAGTAACTTAATTTGAGGTATAACTATATGTTAATTGCATGCTGTAACAAGAAGGCTGTGTGGACCTTGATGGTTTCCAAGTCAAGCTGGAAGGCCTCGTCATCCTGGTTGCTGAGGTCTGCCCTCAAACAAGTGACCTCATTCTCAAGCTCTCTGATTCGGTCTTGCAGAGTAGTCACAGAAACCTGCTCATTCTTGTCACTCTCATCTAGTTCTGAAGGGGTTGCAGGTTTTGGCCTTGACAAGTTCTGAATGTAGTATTCATGGAGACGGCTCATCTCCTCCTCATGGATTTTTTGGAGCTCCTGCAGCTTCTCGTCAAACTCCACCTGCAATCTTTCTGCTTCTTCCATTCTCCGTTGGGCATTGGTCTCAGCCGAAATACGTTCCTGCTCTGCCTTTTCAACAACAATGCGCTCATTGCGCAGCTTCTCTTCATAACGCTCTGTCTGTTCTTGGAAAAGAGTCTCCATACTACGACACACGGCACGACACTCACACTCAGCCTGCTCTCTCTGCTTGCGTAGGGCAGTCATCTCTTGCTGCAAGGATGAACGCAGACGACAAGCCATATATGCCAAAGTGGCCTGACACATTGCAGCCCTCAGGACTGCTGCAGGAGGTTCACCAGGAAGGTCAGTCTCTCTATCATTAGACTGTAACTGTGTTGAGAGGTTGTGCAATGACTTGGCCTGAGCTCGGAGTTCTACTACCAGACTCTTTCTGCAAGCAAGCTGTACCTCAGAGTCCTCAAGGAGTAGATTGTTCGCCAGTTCATCCTCCATCTGTTCACTGTAAGGTGCAAGTTCTGGTGGGCTAATGTCAGCAAGTTTGGACCCCTGCTTGGAACAATTTTCCATTTTGGTTCCAGATGAGGAACTGTCAGATACTGGCCAAGGAAACGCATAAAATGACTTCAATCCCGGTTGCTCCTTTGAGGGACGAGTACACAGGCTATGTAGAAGGTATGCCATCTCTGCTCTTACACACAGTCTGTGGATCATACTTTCACTCAGAGTATTATCTAGCAGATTTTGCTTGAGAGGGTCCAAGAAAACCTGAGAGTAACAAGGTTCCACAACCCCATTATGACTGCCTCCTTTAGCCATCCTAAGCACTTGGACATGCACCTCTGACAATCTATTAAGCAACTTTGTACTGGGATGCTCAAGTGTAGATGCAATCCTTTGCACAACCAGTGCCTCCAGTGACAACACTCTACTGGCCATGTCCAGAGCTTGACTTCTCCCTGGACTCCCAGGACTTCCATCAACATAAAGGGAGACATTAGCTTTATCCAAAGTTCTTCCTTTTGTGGTTCCCTGCCAGTCATGCAAAGCTCCAGTAAAACTCGGCACAGCATCCAAAGAAAGTTGACCTTCTGTATCCTGGAGGGATCTGTGGGAGCAACAAGAATCATTAAGTGCATGTGGTCCATTGTTGAGCTGTTGTTGTTGAAGATGCATGGTAAGCTCCCGGAGTCGATCTTCGGTGTCACACAACTTCCGCTCAAGTGCCTGGATAACAAAGATCACTCTGTGTGACTCATCTCCCGGAATAGTAGGTTGCGTGTCCAAATCTTTTTTCCCTTTCGGTCTGTGTTGTTGCGGCTCAACCAGCATATCACAAAGAACATTAGTTTCAGAAGGATGGGTTTGGGATTCCTTGAGCCTTAGTTCTGTCTCCTCTAGACTACTACCTAAGACTGCCATCTTAACAAGCACTTCCTGGAGTTCACGTTCCTTCCTGTGCAGCTTTTGCTGTTGCTGCTCCAGCTGGGTTTGGAATCGCTCCTCACTTACTCTCTCACAGTCCTGCAGAGCACCTTGCAAACGCTGTATTTCCTCACAAGCTCTTTCATAATCATGCTCCATGTCGTAATAAAGAGTCTCTTCAGTTTGGAGGCGTGCCTGCAGACGACCGACCTCACTGTCGGACTCCTCCAGCTGATTTTGTAGCTCCTGGCACCTTCGTAGAAGGTCATCAGTAATGTCCCCTGTTGGCCTTTTTTGCAGCTCAGCCTCTTTCTGCCTCAAACGTTCCTCTAGTTCCTTTGATCGCTGTTCTGATTGTTCCAGGCTGTCACTGAAGCTCCTCCTTTCTCGTTCCTGGCTCTCTTGCAAGAGGCGCAGATGCCTCTGTAGCTGGACCTCCTTTAAGGCTTGCGCTTCTTCGGTTGCTTTTAGACGACCGGTTACCTCCTCCAACCGTCCATGCAGACTCTCCAGCACCTCCTCACGTTCCTTCAGAAATGTTTCTGCCTCTTGAATCCTTAATTCTGCCCTCTGAAGACATTCCTGGCTCTCATTAAGCTCAGCTTGTAGTCGGGCCTCACTATGTCGTAACTCCCTTTCTTTAGTCTGATTACTCTCATGCTCAGCCGTCAACTCTCTCCGCAGGCTCTGAAGCTCCACATCCCACTGCCATTCTGTCTGTGTTGAGGATGAAGAAAAGGTGACAGGCAATGGGGAAGTGGAGCGATCAACCTGTAATGAAACACAAGACTTAGTTTAAACTATGACAAATTTTATGATACAATCAGGGTTTGAAATGAACTTCAACTAGCCAAATAAAAAATAACAGAAAAAAAGGACTGTGAACAGCCAGAGTCGTAGTTGCATACAGTCGTAGTAAACAATGTGCTCAAACTTAAATATTTTTCTCTTCAAATGTTGTTTGATAATCTCGGAGGCTACCTTTAGGGGAGGGTGCAATGCCTCTGACAGCAATGCCATACACGGTGATAGATGGATTGTTTTAACCAGATTGGCTAGTATGTTGTGAAGCATTACCCACCACAGTGGATTTTCACCTGCATTTGCCAGGTTGGTGGATGTTCATTTCAAACCCTGGATGCAACCAATTTTGCTTGTTACATTACCTGCTTTTTATCTTTGGGTTTAGCTTCCATTAGTTCACCAGGGCTGTCGCAGTGGACACGTGCTGTCCCTGCATCAACCTCTAAGCTGTCTGGGCTGATTGATTCTGGGGATGTGCGACCCGAGACTGCCATAAGGGATAAGTGCGATGGTATATCAGCAGAAATTATGTTCAAGCTTCGCCCCTGAGGGAGTCTTGTCTTCTGAGGGCCTTCGTTCTGTGATGCCTCAGAGACAGAACGTATGATCGCCTCAACAGGGGACGATGCAGGTGCAGGAGGGACTGAGCACTCACTGTTATGGTTCCACTGCCGTCCTGACAGATCATTTGACAACTCCTCCTTATGCTGTTTACAACTTAATTCTGCCCAATCAAAGGTTCTATAACGTCCCCCTCTACGGTGCTCACGGACGCGACTCCTTTGCTCCACTTCCTGGGTAACTGTATTGAATTGGGAGGAGCATGAACGAGCATGCGCACCAGCCAATGGCACCTTTTGAGGAATTGAACTGAGAAAAGAAAAGGTGTAGCAAAGTATGATTTAGTTATTTTAATTAAAATATCTTTTTGTGTGTTTTAACCATATATACAATTCATTTAAAAGAAAAAAAAAACACATTCTAACCTGGATTTTATATTTTTCCTTGTATAGCATTGGAGAGAAAGAAAAACAGCAGATTAAAAGTCAATACTCTAATATGTAATTGTTTTATGTAGAAAATAAAGCGATCAATGTCTTGGGGTTTGATATACATGTACAAAATATTTGGATTTATGTATTCTTGAGAATGGCAGCTAACATCAAACTTGTTACCATGTGACATCAGGGGCAGTACTGGGACGAATATTTTTCATTACTGCCTGGACCCAGTTCCGTCGTATCCCATAAGTCATTGCACAGAGGGTGAAGACCCCATCCTTTGTCTGGATGAAAAGAAGGATGCGAAAAGAAGGATGCAAAAAAATATATATTTTTCAATGAAATAGACAAACACATAAACTTAAAATTTAGATAATATACACTCACATGAATCTGAAAGCCATAGTTTCTTTGTACAGGGTAATCTGTAACATCGTAACAAGTAGACAAATTGATCTCACCATCCACATCAGCAGCCTAAGGGACAAAACAGAGAAAGAACAGTTAATTTCTCTTAACTTCAAATGGTAAATCAGTTATTATAATGATTGTTCATAAGTCAATTTACCTCTTCTGCTACAGAGTCACGATAGAATCTCAGAGTCTGGTCAGTAAGAACAAACCAATGCTTCCGCCACTAAAGAAAAGAGAACATCAGACCACTTTACATAGTCAAAAAACATTAACAAAAAGATTGACATCATTCAAATATATGCACCCTGAAACACAATTCAAAATCACCTTTCCATCTTCTCCCAATCTAGACATCCATCCCTTTTTGAAATTAAGCAGGTCAGGCTGAGAGAAAATAAAGCATTAGCAATGTCATATGTGATATGCATGGTTAATTAAATAATTAAAAATTAGTCACCACATCCCATTAGACATTTGATTACAATTTAGTTTAATAAAATTATACATTAGGGTGAGTCAGATTGGCTGTACTTACTGTGGGTGTGGGATCAAGCTGCCTGCGTTCCAGCAACTTGGAGTGGAGGCTGCACGATGTGAAAGGTCTCGAGTGATCAGGAATGTCATCATTAGGGGAGGAATCCTACTTGGAACCAAAACATCAGCGTAACAGAATGAGAAAATAATTCACATTAAAGTGTATTACATAAAATTATCAAATGTAATTTTACCTTATTTCAATAACGATCCATTCAAACACTACCATTCAAAAGTTAATAGGGGGGCGGTAATTTTCTTTTGTATATTTATTCAACAAGGATGCATTAAATTGAAGTATTACTGTATAGACATTTATGATTTCCATTTAATTGTAATTTCTACTTAATTATTTTCAGGGTTATTTCAGTTATCCACAAACTAAGCAGCAAAACTGTTATTCTTATTGAAAACAACCAAGAGAACCAAATCAGCATATTAAAACCCTGCCACTAAGTGCAACGAGACAAGATTTTTTTTACAATTATTCTTACAAACCTCAAAGTTTTTATCTTTAGTGTACATCACTAAATTCAATTAATCCATAAATGAATTTTCACCTGGGATATACTGATGGTTTCATTTTGTGCAGTGGATGAGGAAGGGGAGGTTGAGGGGGGAAGCTCATTATCCAGACATGAACCCTCTTGTTGATCAGCATCCTGAGATCTCCTAGAAACAAAAATAATATTCTAAAACAGTGGATATCAACTTCATATTCTACTTTAAGCTCAAAAAATCCTTGACAAAAACAAAACACAGATATGAAATAGACCGTAATATGTAGTATAGACCAACTTGGACTCAGTATGTACATATTATAACGGTGTCAAAGGTGATATATACATATAAAGGGAAAATCATTTTGAAAAGAAAACAATATGAAAAAATTGCAGAAATGTTTTGAGGAAAACAATAACAAAAAAGCAACGTCAAATTTTGAGCAACGCCGATGCAGTGCTCCCAAGTGATTTTCACATTGAGAATATGTACGTAGTAAAATGGCAAATGGGAAAGCAAGCAGGCCAGGTTTAATTTGACTGATGGAGATGGGATGAGGTCTTCTGAAAGATAACAGAAAAATGCTTTTGAAGGAATAATAAAATAATGAACACTAGAGGGAGACACAAACTGTAAGAATAGTCTCTTCCTTGAGTCTTACCTCCTCCGATTTCCAGACAGCCGATGTACTTTTCTTCTTGAGCTGGGTGCTTGATGTGCTTCATGTCTGAGTGTGTGTGTCATGGATGTGTGTGACTGTCTGTCCCCATTGGACTCCAAACTGTTCTCCCAAGAGCAACCTACCACATCTTCAGAATCACCACCACATGCCCCATGTGAACTGTGATTGATTGGTGAAGGAAAGGGGCAGGAGCTAAGGGACTTTAAGGTAGGAAACATATAGGGATGTGAGGCAGGTGAACAAACAGAATCACAGTCACACCTGGAGTCAGTGTATGCTTGCTCATCTGCAACACGAGGACTTGTCTTCTCCAGAGAGGAATAGCCGCTTTCAGTGCCCAATCGACTCTTAGAACCTGAGAGCAATAAAATCAAAGCAAACTCAGTCCAAAACTAATATGCATTTCTTATTCTTACTTAGCCAGTGGACTGACAGGAGTTTACAAGGAAAAATACTTGAGCCGTTACATGCGTCATGGCAGATAAAAATGCAAAGTGAAAAAGGAAATAGTTTCGTAGTTCACACAAAAATGTAAATCTAGCATACTTTATTTACCCTCATTCCAAACCTGCTTTATTTCTTACATGACACAAAAGGAGAGTTTATAAAGAATATCCTATTCTGCTCTATTGCAATGAATAATTAATACTGGAGGACAGAAAAGTACCCAAAAATTTTCATAAAAGTGAGCCAACCAAGGCGATACACTGATCAACTGATTCATTCAAAAGATCTGATCCAATTATGCAGGTTTAGATTGAGTAAATAATGACAATTAAAATTTTGCAAACTATTCCAATTACTTACTAGAAAATGAACAATGGCTTTAACTACTACCTAACTTTATTTCTTAAGCTGACAAATCAATTACCACTAAAACCATAAACAAGTATATCCAGTTAATGTCATAAGCTCACACACAAAAGCCACTCTGAGGTCATACCGTCTGTGCCGGAGCAGCTTGAGAGCGGATCGAGGGATGAAGAGAGACAGGAGCAAAGAGTGGTATTGGGTGATGAAGCATTACCATTGCAGGATGAAACCCCGACTCCAGTATTGAGTGACTCCTCCTCCAGCTCTTTCTCAGAGGAAAGCAACGAGAACTCCTCCACCGTGCTCACCACGCTACTTATTTTGTCTTTCATGGTGGCCCCTTTATTACTACCATTTCTGCTGCTGCCTTTAGTGGCACTGCTAATACTCGTGCCAGCATTGTCGCTTATGGACACTTTACCACCACTGTTATTACTAGAAGTGATGCTGCCTTGTCTACTAATGCTGCTGGTGAAACTACTCCCAGAAGTGCTAGCTTTTTTAGTACCACCACTGCTGCTGCTGCTAGGAGTTTGGTTTTCGGCTGTCTGCGGAGAGAGAAAGAATATAGGCAAGTAAATCAGAGACAGACAGGTTGCATACAAGCGCTTGGCCAGCAAAATTCATTAGGCATAGATGGTGAATGAAAAGCCTCTCTTTCTATATACAACCAGCCTGACAAACAAGCAAGCAAGCAAGCAAACGTCTTTTGCACTCTGCTCCCACTTAAAAAACTCTCCCCCCTCCACATCCCATAATGCTCAATAATCCTGTCTAGTTGACTTAAGTTAATTCTATTAAACTTCCATCTGACTAATGCTTCAAATTACACAAAAACAAAAAGGCACACACACAAAAAATACAGAAAAACACAGCATTTCATCTACATGCTGTTAATTGTTGCAGAACAGTGGAACGGCACTTTCACACACTAGATCAATTTGGTCTGCTGTCAGCAGAAAGAATTTGCAGAAGGAAGATAGAGAGGGATTAGTAAATCAACTGGACAGAAAGACGGGCACAGCACTTAGAAATGTAATTAAGGCAAAGAACAGAGGTGGAGGAGGGCATTTAAAGGAGCAGTGCTCCAAAACAGCATCACTATCAACATTGCTCTCTGTGTCACTTATTGAAGTGTACTACTACGGCATAAATTTTTTTTTTTTTTAAATGGCGCAAGCGTCTGTACACACTTGTAATGTATATGACAGAATGGACTTCACTTCCATATTTCAAAGTCCAGTTTTCATTTTCCTTACAATTACTTCACATGACTAAGTGTGATTTAGGATATTAGATCATCAATGTTAAGATCAATCTTTCCTGTAGCTCAAACAGTAGCGCATGGCACTTGCAATGCCAATGTCATGGATTCGATTCCCAGGGAAAGCAAGATCTGATTATACTGTCTATTTGTACCTGGAATGTAATGCACATTATAAAAGCATATACCAAATGTATAAATCCAAAATCACCATATCTGGATATCTTATCCGCCTCTAGTTTAAGAAAAGGGTTGGTTTGTAATTCCATTCTGAATATTTATAAAGACACTGAACAATAGTACTAAACCCTGCTACATGTTTAGTGCAGCTACACCTTTAAGATCTCAAATGAATAATAATAAATGTCAAACTGGAAATGTGTTAAACACATGCAGCAATACTATAACGTTCATACTTACCAAAGCAATATAACTAGACGGTGTACTAAAAAAATATTAGATCGGATACAGCCATAGCCTAGAACATGTTTTCATTAAATATGAACAAGACTCACTTGCGGTGGGTTGGCTGAATCCTTCCCCTTCTTCCTCTGATTTGATTTAACAGCTTTGGGGAAAACAATCAGATTTTCCTGCCACCTAAATAAGACAAAATCTGTCAAATTAACATACAGGACAAACCCCAAAAAAAGAACCAAGGCTAGAAATAACACATATAAGCAAGCTCAAACAAACATTCAGATTTATCTTACTTCTGCTTTTTGGACATCACTCTTCTAGACTAAATTCCTCCAGTTGCAAAGAATCAGAGAATTGCAAGCAATAAAAGAACAAGCCTGGACAATTCCAAAAGAAACAGTTCTAAAGCTGGTGTTCTCAACACAGAAACACACGTACACACACTAATCCGAGACTCCTTGACACCTTCTATTACACTCTTAAGGGATTAGATCAGCCTGGCTGAGATTTACTGACTTATAACACTTAAGCAGAAACAGAAGGATGAGACAGAAAGAGAGAGATGATTTCAATCGAACTAGAGAACAGAGCAGAGATCGTGGCATAAAAACAATACATTTAACAGCTTGACTTGGCCTCTTTTGTTCCATTACATCACACCACATGATTGCATACCATACATATATATGGCTGTATACATCAAGTGGGATAAAAATGAACTCATGACAAAGTAGATGTTACGTGCCGCTGAGTTCATACCACAGGACAGTGACTGCATTACCTACTGATGCTGAAGCTGTCTGTGCTCTCTGTTCGGATGCAGTAGTCTCTGTCAGTAAAGCACAACCTCAGACAGTTCTGGAAGCCAGTTTGAGATGAAGCGTCAAGAATCTCACAACACTGGATCATATTCAAACTTCCTTGAGGCAATGTACCTGGCTAGATAAAACATTGCATATAGCAGTCACCATGATATCAAAATGAACAATTCTTGTTTTTATGGAATATTGCAATACTTATGAATGATTTAACCAGTGCACTTCATTATTGCTCACAATAATTAATCAAAATAACATAGCGACATCTCATCTCTTCTCTGGTGATGCATTTAGTGACAGAGATAACCGATTATAGTTAACAGAGATAACAGATAATTGAGTCAATTACTCAACTAGTAATTGAGATAACAGCAATAACAAAGCACAACCATTCCCAATTGACAAAATCAAGTCCCTTCCTGCATTTTTCTTCTTGTTTGAGAAACTGTTACACTTCAATATACATCACTAAAGTGAAGAAAAGACTATTGTTTCTTCAGTTTCATGCCAACTTTAATAATTCTTTATTTTCTTGTTAAAGGCAATAACTGTGTATTTGTAGGTGACATTTATAAATGTTGAGCTTTTATTTATACTAAAGTGATAAACAGCTAAATAGATTTTTACATTTTTTTACATTTTTAGATTTTTTTAGATTGCATTTAGGCTTGCAAGTGACATGTGAAGCCCAAGTATGGTAACCCTCACTCTAACTTTGATGAATTAAATACAGAAGACAAAATCTGTGCACACACACGCCGGTAGCAGTAAGTCTTCAGGTTACCAGTCAGGCCACAACTGCCTAATGGGTGGAGAGTCCGTGGTTAAAAGTTGGTAATTTGTGAAGATGTAAGACTCATAAACTTTTGTTGGGCACAGAACTGCAATAATCCAAAAGCCAGTGGAAAAAAGCTGTAGGGTTTTTGTCGAGGAAACCACGGTGATGCAAACTTCCAAGTTGGCCAAAAAAAATACATCATCACGAGACCACAGCACGTTATTAAAGACAATGGCATTCGATATGTATAACATCAAAATGAACATTTTGGTCTGGTATCAGTGATGGGGTTTGATACAGTGGGTAAATAAGACAGAGTTTGGAAAACACTGCATGTAAAACAAGTTAAACCTCACCATTGCATCCAGAAAGTAGCGTAGAAGCCCATGTTCGTAAAGCACAAAATATCGCCTCTGCCATTTCTATAACAGAGATGGCACAGATAGATCAAAACTACATTTATAACAATGAAATGTAAAGGGCCTGTGTCTGAAGAAAATTGTCTCTAGGACTGCCAGTGTCATCACCCGATTCCTGTGGACAGAACTGCTGAAGTCTGTGTCCTCTGGGGCCAAGAGGAGCCACCCCACCTGAACAGGCTTAGTCTGGGACAGAGACAGAGAGAGAGATTTACTCAATTCATTCTTTAAATAAAATAAAAAGGATAGTGTAATTTCTCCAGCATTTTAGAAAGTTAAGAAAACATATCCTCACCTGATGCAGATCTGCTTCGCCGAGTTTGTGCGAATCCAAGGTTTGAAAGCAGTTTTGACATTTACTTTTATTAAAGATGTTGGCCTGAAAGCGATGACACCGATTCCCACGTGGAGAAAACATTGCTTGTTTTTTGCAGGTGTCGACTTTTTTAATAATAGTAAAAAGACAGCTATAAAAAAAAAAACTAATTTAAAGTCACGACGGTAGGTTTTTATTTTCTTTAAAAACAAGTAAGGTGGGTCCACGCAGTCTTCATTTAATCATGGTGTCGTTCATGTGTTTTATCTTCCTGTCCTACAAGCAAAAGGCCTTTCAGTCACTTCACTGATTATTTCTGGCAATATTCAGTAAGGAGTACAGCTCTTCTAGAAACGTTTTGATCCTCTGAACTTACATTAGAAGCTCAAACAAACCATCACAGAGCAGTTGTTAATCAATGTCTCGACCTACTGCTTCTAGCGAGCGATTCTGCAGAAGCGGGATTTTGATTCATTCCAAAGATTCGAATCTTTTGACTATGTTCACCAGAAAGATTCATTTAAGTTCATTCACTGACCATTTCTGCAAATTGTAAAAAAAATGTCTTTTTAAATGTTGTGGTGTAAGAAAAACATACTTTTATGTAAAAAAAAAAAAAACATGTAGGTATAACCATATATGCAGCCAAATGTAAATACTTATAAGTGTATTTGAATTGCTTGGAGTTCCTATGGGGATTAAAGTCATATTTAGGGACAGGTTTTTAATGTTTTTAAACCTTACATTTTTACTATGTAGAATACAGCTAGATGTGCATGTACATGTGCACCTTACTGTGACATCCAGTTATTGTTTTCAAATTTATTTATTTATTTATTTATTTTCTTAATTTAGAGTAAAATACCCTGAATTTGTACAACTTTCAATTCATTAAAGTAGCGATAGAAAGGTCTAATTGAGTACATTGCATTCTGAAGTACAATACCCAGTGTACCGTACTGTAATCTGGTTGTATACTGCACATTGTTGGCAAAAATGATAATGATTAATACAAAAGTGAATACTTTCAAAAAAATTATTTATTTATTTATTATTAAAATACAATACTTAAAGGAATATACAGGGTTGAATTTATATATGTTCAGTTAAGCGGTAATGATGAAGTATATGATGACATAAAAACAACAGAGATCATTGGTTCAAAAGATCTTGATTCATGCCACATCTGTTTTTTAAAGCATTAACATAAATGCTTGTCTGAATGTGTGAGTGAAAGTGATATCCATTAAAATTCTCCACCCTCTGCTTTCTGATCAGCTTTCATCTTCTGTTTCATCATTATGGCCTCCAACTCAGTGGCCTTCTGCACATCCTGAAAAAGAGTAACACAGATATGAAGATAATCATCTTTCAATTCCTTTTATTTCACACTCTTTGTGTTACAGCTTTTCACTTGTGTGAATTCATTGTGCAATCTTCTCCATTAAATTACTTTCACAGGGAAGTAGCTCACACATACCAGTAGCTAAAAATGCTCCCCATCCAATGACACCTCTTCCTCCATTCTTAAATGTTGCAGATATACATTTATTATTATTAAAAAATGTCCCATAAACATTTTATGTAAAAAAGCTTTCATTGTGTCATTGATGCTTTTTTGAGACAGCACTGGCTTTTAAAGTAGTGCATTTGTTTACTTTTTGCTAATTTCCTTACAATTAATTTGCATTTAAGACAATTAAAAGCTTAGTGTTTAGTAATTTTGGGCTTGGCACATTTTATATTGCCCAGGAGTGTAGAGTGGGACATAATTCTGTCCATCTGGAAATAATTGGATAGTTGTGATTTGCTATTGCTGTGATCTTATGTGAGTGACAGGTTGTCTCATTCTCACTTCAGTGAAAAACACATCATCAGAAAAGATATGTTTTTGCAAGAAGAAGGGGAAGCTTATTTTTCTTTTCTGCAACTGCCAAAGGGAAACATTAGTAGGCATGAGAGGTATGCAGTGAGAATACTTCTGGCAGTGAGTAATGTACCTCCAGCAGTGCTTTCTGCACCATGATCTGGCTGTAGACTCTGATGCCCTCTTCTGGACAAACGGCACGCAACTCCTCCTTATTCAGAGAAAAGAGCTGAGCTCCTGTCAGAACACCCAGACTCTGTACAGTACTGAAACAAAGATAGAGATCACAACATGAGACAGTTTCAGAGGTCTAAGATCAGCTTCAGCTCCAGATCATCATGTCCAGATGTGTGTATTTTACTCACTAATCTTTGAAGCCTTTGGCCTTGAGCCACTCCTGAACCTCAGTCGTGGGAGAGTGATAGTCCAGCGGTGCTGTTGTGTCATTCGCTTTATTAATTATGACTGGGCGTACTGATGCTCCTCTACCATTGGCCAGTCGCTGCAAGAGCTCATCATTCATCAACATTCCTATGATCACATATTAATATTACAGTAAGAAATAAAATAAAATATAAATTTGTGATATTTGGATATTTAAGATATTCTCTGATTAATATGTAAGGGACAATGCAAAGTCAGTCAGTTATTTAAAAAGAAAATCCCAGAGAGGGTCATCAGGAGAAATCTTGTACCATTCAGTGTGTTGTTATTGTTAACTAAAACTAAAGCTATTAAAAAATAAATTAATTGAGATCCACTTGTCTCAACCTCGGTTAACTCGCCAACCCTATTATGTCGACGTTTTTGAAGTGGAACCGCCAAACTCTCTCATTGTCTAAGCATTTTATTTTCGGTTATGTCGATTTTTTTATGCCGTCGAACCCTAGTATCTCAAGCACAAAAGGGGGACAAATTCGCCACTTAACATGGGTTATCTCGATCCCGTGACTAATGATCGTACCTAGTTCACTGCGCATGCGCTGAGTTTGCGTTGCACGTCATGCCATGACCATTTTTGGTCTTTCCGGTCCTTCCGGCCGCTTTGTATTTTTTGCCCAGTCAGATTATGATTTTACAGCGGTAGGACGCATTAGTTTGTGTGGTCATGTCATAAGGGCCGTATGTTGTTTAATTGATGATTTCATGTTATATAATTGTAACCTCGAGACCTTTTGTTATATACACGTTTTGTTGATTATTTTTCTTCTTTGAAATTTGTTTCTTTACGTTAATCTTCTCTTTCTTTTACAGCGCGTCGTGTATTGCTGCCCACGCTGTTTTCATTGCTTTCATTGCTTCAGAGCACCGCGTGTACAATACTATTCAGAACTGTGCCAGAACTGTGTCAGAGTGTTTATGTGTGTTGTGACTGTTTACGCTGTGAGCGAAAATGTATTTGCAATCTTGGAGAATATGATTAAAGGTTTGTATCGAGAATCAAAGGCTAAATCTCTGCTGTTAGTTGGTGCACATATACCTTTTGTTGTTAGCAAACATGTACAGTGTATGTATATTTTTATTGCATGCCGATCGCTTCATCAAACAAATCACCAGATTGACTGTTGGTTATCTCGATCCTCGGTTATCTCGACACTTTTTAGCAATCCCAAAGGCTGTCGAGATAACCGTATTCCACTGTAAATACTAGATACTTACTAGATGACTCCATTATCCAGCTTAATAAACAACTAACCAAATAAATTATAGTTTAATAATTATTTGATTTGAATTTTAAAAAAAATGTATTATATGAGGAAAAAAGAAACCCCAGAATGCTATATAAAACTTGGACAAAGTTTGAAGACTGTAGCCAATGAAAATGACCAAATTCCCGAGAGTCGTGTATTAATCCTGGAGAATTTATTTTTTCTTCTGAATGACAGAGCAGGTCATTTTCTTGTATACAATACTGAGAAATAGTGACTTGACCATCCTCTAATCCTAAATATTTAACTTTTTAAACACTTTGAGAGAAAGGTGTTTCCCAGACTGTAGTGACTGGTTAGAATTAGAAGTACTGTAGTAGGTCCATTACCTATCGCTCCGTCTTCTCCAATTGGCGGCATACTGTGGGGGCGTGGATCAGCTTTTTCACCTGAGGAATTGGGTGCAGCATAAAAAGAGATTGCTCTCGGGGGAGGAGAGACAGGCGCGTTCTATAAAAATATGATTGGAATTAGTTTGTGACTGAGCATTGTGTTGCTGACTGCAAGAGTGTGCACATGATTCCTTTACCATAGAATGCTTGCGCAATACAACGTTGGAAGAGTCAACTTCTGCGTGATTGATCGGCTCGAGGATATTGTGTGGAACAAAACCAATCTGATCGTACACATTCTTACATTTCCACCATCGCTTTGATGACTCTAACACCTGAGGCAGAGAGGATAAGAGACAGAGAGACAAAGTGACTGAAAAAGAGGTGAAATCGAGTAAACTGGAAACGTGTGTCTGGTGATTTTCAAGCACAGATCACTACAGATCATCTATTTGCAACAGTAAAATGCAGTACAGTAATTTTGTTCAGCAATTATGGAGATAATTGACCAAACTCAGATATAATTTACATTTTACATATACATAAAAATATATAAATACATATATAAAACATTGCTGGTGTGTATGTCCATGCAAGGTACCTCCAGAGTATCTCCCTGTAAGACTGAGAGCTCGCTACTGTTCCGTGCCACAAAGTCATAACTGCAACGATACATCCTTTCTTCATTTAGAGGCTGAGATTCATCCATCCTGCATCATAATCACACACACACACACAATTAGCTAAAGTGCCATCACAAAGAGACCACATACACACAGCTGACTGGTCCATACTAACCCATCATGTTCCTGGTGTACAGATAGACGTGCCTGCGGAAAGAGAAAGGAAGGTGATGAACTTGGTTTGTATTGAGGTTGTTCTTATATCATTGAGTGTGAGGTCTCATACCTGCTGACTCTGCATAAGAGCTTCATGTTTGTGCTGGGACTCTATAGGATCCTCGATTGGTTGTCCATACGTGTCTTTAACCAATGGCTGCCAACCATCCAGAAACACAGGTTTGTATGGAAGCATAGTCTCACTGAGTTGAGAGCTGAAAACACAAATTGGAATCAATCTTATCAGCTTAACTAGGGGAGAATTTACCCTTTTATCATCTACTACTATCAAACACTACCATTCTCATTCATTGCAATATCAGAGAAAAGAGCAACTAGCACTTTTGTGTTCTTTTATGTTCCACAGAAGAAAGAGGGTTATACAGGATTGGAACAACGTGAGTGAGAGTAAATAATGAATTTTTATGTGAACTATCAATTTCAGTTCAAACTTAAAGCAGATATTGTAGTAGCATTATTTCCAATCAAATTTGAATTGAACAGTTTTATTACTGACAGTGGCAGGGTCCAGTTTGGCCCGAGTGACATCCACAGTTGTTTCTCTTGCTCATTTAGATTCTGCTGCAGTAGAGCGATCGCTCCACTGGTCAGAGCAGGGCTGGAGACTGTTGCTGCCAAGTTAGGACCACCTGTGGTCTTCACCATCTGGTGAACATACAACAACAAACCATATACCATATGGCGATTACAAATCCTTTCTTTGTTGTGTGGAAAAACTGTAGTTTTTGACACAAGCATGTGAATTTTAGTGTTGAGATGTGTCTGTGTGTGCAATTCTCTTACCAAGTGCAAAGGGATGAAGACGTGATGCAAGAGTTCTTCTGAGGTTGGCTCTGAGATTTTCGTCTTTAGGCGGTCCTTCAACAAGCACACAGACATACGCATTAGGCAAGTATGGCAGTTTTATGAAGTTCTTAAAGCTGTGATTTCTGCACCACTAGCCAGACCACCACAAAATTGCAAAAGTGAAAAAATTAGGCACATCCTTTTTTGTGGAGGGGGGGGGGGGATTTTTAGAAAAATTCATCAATTTGTCATCTTACCAATAGGCAGAAAGAATATTTAATCTTCTGAAAAATATCCACAAACTCCTGTTCTGATGGTGGAGTCACTTTTTGTGTGAGAAGGGCATCTACAAACATAGATGTTTAATATTTATGATGTTTTGGAAGGTATTGGGTAGGCTTGTGATGTATGGAGTTCTCTCTCACCATCCTTCTTTTTATTCTTCTTGCTCTTCTTTTTGCTCTTCTTTTTCATGTTCTGTTGCTCAAGCAAATTCTTAGCCTCGGCTGTCACCTGGAGACGGGCCATGAAACGTTCCACATCAGCAAAGCAGTGATTCACCAACTCCTAACAGAGGGAGATAAAAAAGGAGTAATCTGTGAGGTTTTCAGCAATTTATTCACTTATACAAATGCAGTGGCCTTCCATATTGCTTTTAAAAACTTTCATTACTCTTTCCTCTAAAACTAAAATCCCAGTACCATCATATTTTTCAGGTTGGGGAAACTTAACAGTTTTTATTGAGGTAAGTTGCCATGTTGTTTGCAGTTTGTAATTTCATACAGCTTATTAACCACAATTTTGCTGTTCAAAACAAGTTTCATTGTTGTGTATATCTTTTACATATTTTATTAATTGTCTTATCTTTTTATATTTGCTGTTTTGCTAAAAAAAGACCTATAATAAGACACTTCATGGCAGCGTAAAAATAACGGGATTTGTTACAACTTACATTCAATGAACTATAATTATATAATTATACTTGAATTTATACAGAAATTGTGAAGGAATAACCCTTAGAAATATTCAGTAAAAAGTATGAAAGGCAATATTTTATGTAACAGTTAAACTTACAACTTCATTCTGTGCGTGGATCAGGTGTGTATCTTTTTTCACTCCTCCATTTACTGAGATGAATAATTAAACATTTTTAAAATGTACATATATTTTCAAATGTATATATTGCTATTTTTAATAAAAACAGAAATGCAGATATAAATGCATAAACATTAATATATACCTGTGTTAACAGGGTTCGCAGCTGTATCGTTTTGAGGTACTTTGATTGACTTTGACATTCTTCTGGGAATTACTGGGGGAGCAGCCATCTTAGAGAGTGAAAGAATGAAAGGGAAAAATAAAAGGAAAAAACAACAGAGGTTATATAGAAAGATTTTAAAGCATCTGATCTGTCATCCAATTGAAAGATTTGCCTGGTCACCTGATTTGATTGAATAAAAATAAACGAATCACAATTACAACAAAACCATGGACAAGGTGGACAGATATGTGGATAAATTAAACAAGGATAAATTGCATCTCCAGTTCCTTGGTCAACACTTTATGTGGGACAAAATGTTCAGCCTTTCAGTGAAACAGCATTAGGTTACCACAGCCTAATTATCAAAGACTACTGAGAAGAAAACATTAAACGCTGTAGACAGAATTTCATTCAATTGAGCTGGCAGGTAAATAAAAAGTGAGAAGTAGATTCAGAGAATCTGTTTATATGGTTTAATCAAGTAATCCTTAGGACTGGGACTACCACAACTCCCTATAATTATGACATGCCTGTTCAGAATGAACAAAATGAAACAGAATGAATGGCTTTTTTGTAAATCTGGTCTTGGCAGGATTGCTTGAGAGTTTCACTCAAAACTCTGGGATAAAGAGGGTTGACATTCCACGCATAACCAATACATTACTCCACATTAGCTTCTCATTCAGTCATATCTGTGGCTGAGTCACTGAACATTTCTTCTTTGGATAAAATAGCATGTTAGTCTTGTAAATAATCTAGTAAAGTAGAAAAACAAAACAAATCTCTTTTCAATTTTTGTGTTGTGTATTTTTCTGTTTCCTTCAGCATCCCTGCAGCCCTACAGGACAAGCAAAAATTTTGAATTTTTGCTTGTAAACATGTAAACATTTTACAAGTTTGAAAAATGTATGGATGATTGGAAATAAATAAAATGAAATGATTTAGCCATTGGAGTCTTCAAAAATGAATTAGCATGTTCTTTAGCATGATTTGAAATGATCTATTGAGCATCTTGAGCTTGAGCCAAGAACATCTTAGTCTGTACAAGAGTTCACATAATCAATTTTACAAATCTACTTATTTGATTAGTGACCAAGAAATGATGCAGAATCTAAAACATTTTTTTTCTTCATTTTAATGTCATAATTATTTGTCTAAAACGTCACAATCAGAAACCTTTCTTTTCATTTCAAGTTTTTGATTTATTTTTAATCCCTTAAAAATTTTAATCTTTTAAGCTCTCACTGTATTGCTGAAAACTGCGACAAGAAATCTTGAAAAAGAAAGTCACTGCATTGACTGAACACTCTTTTGTTGTTTAGGAGGAGTGGCGGCATATATGCCCAGGAATTCTAATACAGCTGTTATTATTAGCAGATATCTTTTTAAGAATTTGTTTGCATTTATACTGTCATGTCATTGTACCGCCACAGAATAGGAACCAGACACATAATATAACTCTTAGATAGGAGATTACAGCCCACTGAACATTGCTATAGTTTAGCTAAACATTTTCAATTCATCAGTGGAAAGCATTGATTTGTTACCAATCTGTTACAAATCATAACTAGTGTCTGCGTGTGACTATAAAAGCAATAGACCAGTTGCCTAATTGCTAATATTAATGTAAAGTTTCAATTTCCATGGTTCTATAACAATTTAAATGGTTGGTTGAAGATAGTCTTACCGTGTTTTAGATGTGCACACCTCCTTATGTCACATCTTCTGTTTACACCTAGAGAAATGCACGAACAAGAAAAACTAGTTGATCTGTTTAACTTGAAGAAAATCTGGACTCCCTCCCTTTCCCTCTCTCTCTCTCTCTCTCTCTGCTGAGTTTCAGGAAATGGAGAGCATAGAAACCTAGGTGGAAGTGTGTTAATACATTCCGGTGATTGCATTCCTCTGACATACCGACGAGAGGCAATAAACGCAACACATCTTCTGATGGATTATTATAAGAAACTTTGATGTGCATAAACTAGATTATAAAATAGGAACATATTAGAAGTAATACATGTATTCACAAATAAAAAATATTAGTTAATACTCACAGTCCCACAGTGTCTTTGGTGAAGAATTGCGTTGTTGCTGGAGTGGGTATTCAGGTTAGGCTTGTTTGTTTAGATCTGTCATTCTCCTCTCACCCTGCTTCTCTCTTGATTTCTTTCCTCAGCCACTGCTCCGCTGTCACTTGCAGGTGTTAGGAAATGCTGTTATCTCAGTATTATTTTTCCACAGACATTCGTCTGTCTTTATCAGTTTATGCAGTATATGCTATCAGCACCCAATACAATTTGAATGATAATATCTTACTACAAAGTTTGTGTTGCACATTTTGTATTAGTAACACAATGGTGTTGATTTAAATAATAATAATAATAATAATAATAATAATAATAATAATAATTCATATACTTTCACTAGTAAGTAGTAAACTGTGCAAAATATCCATTGATTATTTGACTTCAGCATAATCAGGAAACAACTATCATTAGTTTCATTAGTTCCTATTATTAGTTAGTCATTTCATACACTTCCCACACTTACATAACCTCTCACTTGCAGTGATTGCGTCATTTTGATATTAATTCTGTCTATTCATTCGTATGCCTTGCTAAGTAGAGCATAAATGCTCTTCATCCTACCAGGAACTGTGAATAACGTTTTCCTCTTTCCTCTCATTCACAAAGGTACACTGTATCTTAGTGAATTAATGTCTGTTTTGAATGAACATTGTAAGTGAACGAATAATTAAACACTCTTTCTTAAGTCTCAAAACAGATTCATAGACATACAACTCTTAATAAAGTACAATAAGATGTTTAGTTCGTGAACAACTGTGTGTTTAGCAAACAGATAAAGTAAATGATTTAATTCTAAAAGACTTGCTTATCGCCACCTATCATCAAATTTATTAATTGGGTCAATGGGTGGAGTTTGACTTCTAGGTTCACACATCCATGGAAGGGTCCAACCACACCATAACCAGTGGCAGACTTAGCAAATTTGCCCCCCCCCCCCCCCCCCCCCCAGATAACTCTTGGCTAATGGTAAGTCCGCCACTGACCATAACCCCATCCATAACCCCAACACTAAACACAGCACCCATTACGTCTAGAGAGGGGGAGCTGGATGTCGTTTGTTTCTGGTCTGATTTACCTTTTTCATTTGTCTTTGTGTTCATCGTGTGATGGTTGTCGTGGAGCACGTGGCTTTGTGTTGACAGTTCACCATGTGCTCCGCTGTCATTGTGGAGTGTCTTTCCCCACCCTCTCGTTCATCATTACTGGTTATCTCCTGCACCTGTTATCGATAACCTTCTTATTATTTCCCCTATTTATTCTCCTCTTGTCTTCTGTCTTGTGCCAGAACGTTGTGGTTGTTTTCTACTACGCTTCAACCCAGCTTGTTTATTACTGATTAGCAGTTTCCAGTCCAGTCCAGTCCAGTCCAGTCTAGTCTAGTCTAGTCTAGTCTAGTCCAGTCTTGAGGCTCCAGTGCTGTTGTCTTTTCCCTGTTTCTGTCGATCTCGCCAGGTTTTCTCTCTCCTGCCAGCTGGTATTCAGCCCTCTGCCCCCGTTTCTCCATTCCTGTACTTGGTGCCCAGCAGTTCTCCCGCTGCCTGATCCTTGCGTTCCACTGCGCCGTACAAGGAGGCGAATTTCTAACGTTCAGTTCGCCTGTCACTTTCTGTTGAATCTGTTCTTCTGGTTGCTTTAATCTTCTTTGCCTATATTTTGGTGCTGTTATTCCGTCAATAAACCTTATATTCACTTAACCTTATTTAAACCTAATTCAACCTCTGCAATTGAATCCTAAAAATTTGGCTCTGCAGTGAGCTCCACTTGGAGTTTATTAGGACATGACAATGAACAAGTTGTAATGATAAGCTCTATGCCTTTTTTAAATAAAAATAAAATGAATGGTGAATTATTAACTCAGATTGTGGAGAAAATAACCCAGCTCAAAAATGTTAGATTGCAGCATAAACATGATCAGCTAATAATAATCAGAAATGTATCTAGAGCAGCAGATCAGCATTTTAGAAAGACTTCTGATCTTGTGACACTGAAATAATGGAGAATTGCCATTACAGGAAAAAAAACAAATTAAGTACACTGCTCAAAAATAAATAAGCGAACATTTAAGCATCTGTCTGCTTTGGTGCAAATTAAAGTGACAACAGGTGCACTGATGAGGCAACAGCAAGACAACCCACCAAAAGAGTATGATTTTGCAGGTGGTGGCCATTGACAATTGTTCTCTCTTTATTCTTTCTGACTGATTTTTCTTTAGTTTTGTTAGGCTTCTTGACACTGTCTGAGGCAGTACCTGCAACCTGTTGCACAGGCAGTCCTGCTCATGGCTCATCCTTATGTGCCGTTGCAAGGAGGTTTGGTGCGTCTCCCACAGTTTCAAGAGCATGGAGGAGAAACCAGGAGACAGGCAATTACATGAGGAGCCAGATAGGGACATAGAAGGGCAGTAACCCAACATCAGGATTGGTATCTGTTCTGTAGGGGATTTACAGTTAAGACCCGAGGAATGAAGACCAGGAGTCAGAAGTGCAGTCAATAGAAGAAATTTTAGAGAAGTTTAGTTTGCAGTTTCATCAGCAGAAGCCAGCTTCAGGTCTCACAAGGAGTTCGTAGGCCGCCCCCCCAAATACAATAACATTGTTACAGCAATTATACTCTAACAGAGGGTGCTAACTACGTCAATGATGACGTTTAAATGATTCTGATTGGCTAAGAAAGAAATATAAACAAAACTAGTCATTTTCCACACAAGAGCAGACAGTCTGAAGCATTTCTTTGTTGATCACATGGTTGACGGGTTGGTGACGTGGCTTGTCGAGAACAAGTTTTATGGTGCCAGCTAAACCTCACCAATACAGACCATATTAATGCACACACAGATTCACAGCTTCTTCAAGGCTGAACTCGGCTCAGGCTCCAACAATCAACAGAAACTTCTCAAAACATTCTGATAACATACTCTATCTGTGGAGACGACGTGCAGACAATATTCATCCTTACTCGATGGAAAACTACAGAAGAGTAAAGAAAGGATATAACTAATAGAAATCCCTAACTTGATTATAAATCACTCTTTACAAATCATTCAAATAAGAAAAAGGAAAAGAACATATGAAAAATAAGACAAAGAAGCATATGAAAAATAAGAAAAAGAAAAGAATATAGGTATAAATAGGAAAAATAAAATAATAATATATACAAGCGGCAATGGATTTCCGAATCGTCCCCACAGTTCCTTTTGTGCAATGAGGAACAGGATGATCACTATCAGAGCCCTACAACCTGCAACATATGTGCATGTTTCTGACCAAACTGTCAGAAACGGCATCATCAGTTATAGACATCTTATGATCAGTTTGGCAGTCAGTCAGTGTTGGTCTCTGGAGGAATATACTTGTAAGGTCGCACAGACCTCCGTGTGCTAGCCAATGTTCCCCATTCTCCTGTTAAGTATCGGGATCGGGAGTATCGGGAAGTATCTCCTCAGAGCCATTGTCAGACCTTACGCTGGTCCAGTGGACCCTGGGTTCCTTCTTGTGCATGATAATGCCCGGCCTCATGTGGCTAGAGTTTGTAGGCAGTTTTTAGAAGACGAAGGCATTGATGCCATTGACTGGCCCTCATGTTCGCGCCTTTTCCAATTGTGCTGTAATTACTTTGGTGCTTTGAAAGCTTCTTGGAAAAACATCACACAGGATTATCAATTCCCACAATGTCCTCTGGTAATAATGCTGCTCCCGCCCCGGCTGAACTTGCATGCAGTTTAAAGGGACTTTAGAAATCTGGAGCCTTAACACAAAAGATCTTTAATGGACAAAAAGGCACGCTCGCACTCATTAGACCATATCAATTTCGTTTTATCACTGAGTAGAAGAGTCACAACACTAGAGAAGTTTTTACAGAAAATGTCTGTAATACCCACACGTTCCAAGAAAACCTCTCAATTCACGTTTATCTGATGAAGATGGATAGTCTATTATTGCAGAAATCTTTGTTTCTACAGGTCTCACACTTCCTTGACCCGCTTTCTTTCCCAAATATGTCACTTCTGCTTCTGATTTGAAGGTTTACAGTCAGAGAAGCGTCTAACAATCGATTAAACAACAACTCAAGATTGTTCACATGCTCTATCCAACTGTTTGAATACATTGCTACATCATCAGTATAAGCATCGCAGTTTGTTAGTTCAGATAAAACCTTGTGCATAAGCTTTTGAAACGTTGCAGGTGCATTTCGCATCCTAAAACAAGGACAGTATATTGAAAAAAGTTGTCAAACCATGACAAAGGCGGAAACTTTCAAAGCCCGTGTAGTCAGAGGCACCTGCCAGTACCCTTTTAATTGTCAAATGTTTTGTCCCACCTGATCAATACAATATTCAATGCAAGTCAGGTTTTGAAAGATTATTAGTCTTCCTACAGTACATACAAATGATACATGTAGAGTCTGGTTTGGGTATCAGCAGACATGGAGAACTCCATGGACTCTGACTTGGGACGACCAACCCATGTTTTAATAAATATTCTACCTTGGCCTTCATAATCTCACGCTTTTTTCGATGCATTTCCCATCGCAATGTCATGACATGATACAGATGTTCTGCTAGGTATATGAGGGAAAAGACTGGGTCAAAACAACAATCTCTTTGAAACAATCTCTATTGTAAAAATCACTATATAAATAAAGGTGACTTGACTTGACCTTTCGAATACTTAAAATATCACATTTAATTTCCTTATAGGTCTGAATAAGTGATCCTGCATAATTATGTCTATGTCTTGTCTTATGAGACAATTCCTATCCTCTTGGAACGGTTTCAAGAAGCTTCTTCAAACTTGTTCTTTTTCTTATTTTCTGACAAAGGGATTGATTCAGCTGCAAATAACAACTTCAACAATCTTATAAGCCATTACACAGGTGAAAAAATGTAAGAATATTAGAGGCGATAGCGCCCTCGTGTGTTATAGAATTAGAAAGGGGCTTCTGGGCAGAAATGAGTTGTGTTATGTAACTGTTACCTCTAGAAACATTTGTCACTGCTCTTCCACTACTCTAGCAAATGCACAATATTTACTTGCACACAGAATTTCTGTTGGCAAGTGAGTTCTCAACGCACGTGAATAGCTTTGCTCTTTCGTAAAATATAAACAAGAGGCGGAGTGCTAGGCGGAGCTTGCGCTCGTGCGTTACCATGCATAACTCTCGTTTTGCTGCCTACATAAGCTCCCTACGTGACAACATAATAGTTTATGGGGCTTTATGCACTTCAGTAATAATCAAATGTAAAAGGGACGAGTGCAGACCCCAAAATGGGAGCCCCGCGTGTTCTGTAATGTGACAAAGAGCTGTCAAGAATGGGGAGGAGCGTCGCTCCAGCGTAGGTAAAACCTCCAATGACACCGCGCTTAACTTTAGGGTCTGGTGTTACATTTGCCTTTTAGCAAAGTTGCACGTTCAGAGCCCTTCAACGTGGCGATTTCCCACCCACCCGAAGAGTGGGATACAACCATTGCAGTCTGAACGACTGGATTATTAGCCGACTCGATAAAGTAGACCCTGTCAGTTTAAGATTAACGGTTTAAACAACAAACTACAACGGGGAAACTCCCCCTGAAACGCGCTGCAAGGTAAGACTCGGGAGAAATTCTTGCGGCAAGTTTTCTTCTCATGAGCTGTGAACGAAAACCTTTCAACTGTGTTTCAGAAGTTACTTTTACATATCATTTTCAGATGCATATGTCTAGTATCTTTAGAGTTTCTTGTTTACCAGTTTCTATCCTAAAGAAACAAAACCGCAACAATAAACTAGCAAATTGTGTCCAGTTGCAGTTGAGACTTGTCTTGGGCTAAAAGTTTTTACTCAGTTTTTAATATATTTAGTTGGCCATTTGTTTATCTGATCAATTTTAATTAGTTTAATCAGATTATACTGTTTATTTACACTCTGGCTCATTTACATGAGTGTAAATATATTGGTGGGTTGTGAAATATATTCCTGGTTGACTGGAATGGCATGTTCCTAAAATACCTGCTGCCAGATTTGCACCAAGCTGGTGATGTTACATAAATTTCAGCCAAAAATATACCTTGGGTATTGCTTTACGATGAAAGCTTATTACGTTGTCAAACAATCAAGTCAATGCATATTTATATAACACAATAAAAGTAACAGACGCTGACCAAAATACAAGACAATTCAGAAAAACAAATCTTCAAATATAAGAATGAATGGAATTTAATTGTACAACTTTAATAACGTAATGCGTTGTATTTCAAAAACATATAGTTAAGCTTTTGTTGAAAAGAGAAAAACATGTTTTATCAAAACAGTGGACTTGTGTTATTTGGGAATATATGAAGTTGTGTTTCAGGGTAAGTTAGAGGTAATAAACACAAGGAAACTTCAGCTTCTTTCAACGTGACATGAATATAAACTGCATAGGTACAAGGAGAGAGAATTGTCCATATTTCCATTAAATATTCTGTCTGAAAATACAGTCGTGTTCTCATGCATAGTATGGCAGAAGTGAAATCAAATGAGACTGGCACAAGGAAATAGCACAGCCAATCAAATAACGGGTTGAGTGGGAAGGTCACTGGCACTCGAAAAGGCATTTGCAGAAATTACAAAGAGCCAAAGAAAATCTGTTCACTTTCCTACTACTTTTATTTGTTTTTTTGGCTGTCTTTATTGTGTAATGTGATAGTATAGCCGTTCTAAACAACTACCTAGACATGTGAGGGCACAGAGAATAGAGAGACAAGAAACATGTTTATTTTTCCTCTGTCACAAGATCGTCATAGAGGCATCGGACACCTTGAAAACTTTCCACCTCATAAAGTCCGCTTGTCAATCAACTAAGAATGACTAGCCGGTCCAGCTGTGACGCAGTAACACACCTCTTTCTCCTTCTCTCCCATGCTCTCTCACTCTCTCTTTGCTAGAGAAGATTCTGGACATCTGTACTTTTCCACTCTGTGTCCTTCATCAGACGGTGGGCAAATACGGCAGGACCCGACTGTTTCAAATCTGCATTTACCCACATGGCCTCTTTACATCAAGCCCCAGTTCAGGGATTTTACAGCCTGCAAACATAATGATCCCTTTTATGAAATAAAGGCAGCTATATAATTTCATGAATAAAGACCCATTCATACTTTGTGTGAAAAGCATTGAATTATAAAGACAAGTCTGTTATTTGTCATTGTACTAAGCAAAAATGGATGACAAATGGATTTATACATTTACCCGATATAAAATAATTTAAAACTTTTTATTTGTTATATAAAAAAACATTGTAAGAAAGGAGAGCTGTAGAAATAAATAGAATCTCTCCCTCCACACACAAAATTACATGCATTTTTTCTCTCTCTCACAGATTATCTAGAGATCCCTAGTACCCCTTGCACACAAAATACTGATCTTGTGATGAAGAATGATTTTACTTGCATGAGATTATTTTACAGCCCTTGAAGTGCTTTTCACTTTCAATTAGACAACTGACTAGTTACTCTAAAATTATTAGTAAAATATATTTGAATATAAATCAAATATATAATCAGTTATATTACAACAATTTTTGTATGGTGCCATGGAATGACATGTTTCCACAGTAGAATAAAATGTTTTTCCATTGTCTTTAAAAAAAAGTTGCTGCATCAGTTATGCCATTGTTATTGTAACGCAAGGGACTCACAGGCAGAAATCCAAATGTCTTTAATAAGTATGGTCGTACAGGCAGATAGTCAGAACAGGCAGAAATCATACATAAACGATAATCCAGGCAAGGGTCACAAAGGCGGCCAGACAGAATCAGAATCGTTGTACAGGCGGGTAGTCAGGACAGGCAGATGACAATCATGAGTGATAATCCACGCTCAGATCGGGGCAGGCAGACGGAGTCGATAACAGGAAAACCGGACAGGATAATAACGCTCAGAATGATCACCACAGCAAATCAAGACTTCGCAATGACAGTTCAAGTGTGAGTCTTTATAGTTCATGTAATGGTGCAGCTGGTGCAGTAATCAGTCCACTGTAAGGCATCATGGGAAATGTAGTGTGTGTGTCAGTATACGTGTGAGAGCTCCCTCCGGTGGCCAGAGAGGGGAAGGCGCGGACCTCGTATTCATAACAGTTATATACTGTACGTATTGTAATTTATGTCCAAACGTTAAGGAAGTCTGGAGCCCTAGCTAGAAAACTAGCTATGACTGGCCTAAATATGAACCTGGTTGTGCATTTCACAATCACAATCCTCTGTATGTTGAAAAAATCTCATGTGAATAACAGTTTGTTTTTTTGGTCAAAATTAAATTTGAATCAATGGGACTCTTGTGCTGTAGTTGTGGTTGCACTCTGTTTGCTGTTAAATATTTGGCTTGAACTGTTATGCAAAGTTGCAAACATTTATTATTTGCTACATTAACAAGACCGATTTTGAAATACATCCTTGTTTGTGTTGTCTGTGTTCAGCTGAGCTTTTTATCTCCACTGGTGAATGTCTGGATTATTTCTAAGATAAAGAGATTTAGATGTGCTGTACAGTTCAATGACAAATAAGGAGTGAAAGTTTGCGCCATAAAAATGAACAAAACACAAATTCTAAAATAACTAGATTTATATTATTAAAAGAAGACATTTAATAATAAATTATTAAAAAGTTTTTTTTTAAATGCACAGAAAGGTAAAAACTTTTTACCCACTGTAACATCTGAATGTTGAATAAAACAAGGACACAAACGTATAAGTTTCAATAATTTAAGACAAATAATTTATTTATCTCTTAGATTCTCTTCACTCTTGCTTTCTGCTCAGTGTGTTGTACATTCAACACTATAATCTTCTGTTTACCTTGAAGTGAGAAGAAAAGTGATAGCTGGAGGTAAGGAAGGAGACGGCAAGGTGGACATTTACTTATCTCCAGGGAAGAGGGAGAGAGTTTGAGGGAAATAAGAGAAGCAAATACAGTGAAGCGAAGAGCTAGATGAAAGGTTAGCGGTTCCCCGTAGATTTCGGAGAATCTGGTGGACTTGTCCAAGAAAGTGCCTTCACACACTGTGCTTATTGTTAACTCAGAAACATGTTAAACACAGGCACTTCTCTATTGGATGTCACTGTTTTAGATCTTATGTTGACATAATAATGGCTGAGAACCTGCAAGGAAAGTTATAAAAATGAATTGATTCACCATTTACCCATGATGGTTAAAACAAGGAGCTACAATGGAAGCAACTAACTTAGAATAAGTTGAAGTAATAAAATGAATAAAAATGGAATACAAATAAAAAGAAACGTATAAATATTTAAAAGACCTAATAAAAAATGACATTGCACATTGCAAAATGACTAAAACTTAAGCTAAAATGAAAACTGGAAATATATAAAAGATACTACAAAAGTAAATTAATTAAAATAACACTGCCATACCCATTTTCCATGATCCAATGTTCAGTGACAAATATTGTGCACTTTCTAGATGGAGAAGCCGCCATTGACTAATGATGAGGATGGGAATGTGTTGGCTGAGAGCCAATCAAACCTGGTTTTGGTGTCGGCAGATGATGAAGTCGGGTCTGTGGGTGCTGATGGCCAGGAGGACGACAGGCCAGCGTGGGACAGTAAGCTGCAGTATGTGCTCGCCCAGGTGGGCTTTAGCGTTGGCCTAGGCAACGTCTGGAGGTTTCCCTACCTCTGTCACCAAAATGGAGGAGGTGGGTACTTTTTTCCCATTGTGTATGTGTGTGTGTTTGTGAAAGTGAATGATAGGTAATGTATTCACAACCTCTCTTTCTTCAGGTGCTTTTATGTTACTGTACGTGATGCTGTTGCTCATTATCGGGGTTCCTCTGTTCTTCATGGAGTTAGCCGCTGGCCAGAGCATCCGTCAGGGCAGCATCGGGGTCTGGAAACACATTTCACCTCGCCTCGCAGGCATCGGCTACTCCAGCTGCATGGTATAGCAGCACACTTATACATACTCTCTGAATGTGAATATATATACAGTAATACCTCAGTTTATGAGTTTAATTCGTTCCAAGAGCGAGCTCGTAACCCAAAATTCTCGTACACCAAAACAATTTTCCCCATAAGAATGCACTAAAAATCACTTGATTCGTTGTACAAGATTTTTTTGGTTTTACCCTACTAACCTTAATTAATATTCCCTGTTACTGCTTAGAAGGAGGATTTCGTACCTTCTTTCTATATACTGTACTGTACGTATATATTTCACTATGTGAACAATAGCGATCACAATTAATGTTAACAACACGAGGTAAAACCGCTGTAAATCACTTATAAAAGTATGCACTGTGGTGAATGATACAGCCAAACCGAGCGACGCTGAGAGAATGAATGAGTTAAGGGGTGATAAAGGGGTTGGAACCGCGTGATTGTTTTATGAGAGGCTGTCGTTAAGATATTTCCAGTAAAAATGTGCACGAAGATGCTGAGCATTAGAACTTTTCCACACAAAAATGCGTGTGGGTGAGGGAATATTTATCTTGCACTCCGATACAATGCTCGCACACCGATTTGACTTTCCATGCCTGTACACCGATTTGCTCGTATACAAAGTCACTCGTAAACCGAGGTATTACTGTGTGTGTATATATATATATATATATATATATATAATCTCAGGAGTTTATTTATAGGGCTTAAATTGAGAGGGTGTGTTTCTGGGTGGGTTAGTTATAAAGTATACACCTGTCTTCTAGGAAATTTAACTACATTTATATAGGAAAAAAGAGTAATTGATGACAGTTTAGTATATTTATTTTACAATATAACTTTATTTGATTCAGCATAATTAATTTGACATAACTTAATGTCATGAAGTAACATTGAGGTGTAAACTTGGTTCACAGCAGTTATTTTTATTCCCTGTTTTTCTTTTCTTTCTGGTGTATAGTAGACATTATAACAAAGATGGACAAAAATAGTGTTGACATTTTTTTCAGAAATATTACTGGTGAGTTTATATTTAAAATGAGCTGAAAGGTGTCATGTTTCGTCTGGTGGTTACATGGCATAGGATACTTTTAACTTCAGCTTCTGCAATGTCACATCAGTTTCAACAGGAAGTGTCTTGCACACAGGCAATAAAGCCACAAATATTTTGCGGCTGACCCATAATGCAATTAAACATTTTTGAAAAAATATTTGTGTCATGCTGGCTAGAATTGTCAAAACAGAGGTCTCAGTTTTATTCTGGGATGGCAAAATTAATGCTGCCTGTTCCCTGTTGTGAGAAGTGTTTCTAAAATGGCTATAATTCATACATGTTGATGTACAGTATATTCTGTGTTTGTATGTGAGGGGAAGCATTTCCTCTCTGTATGGGTATATAAGATGATCTCTTGTGTGCATTTGTATATGTGTGCCTGTACGATATTATAAGCTCACCTGTAAGATCAGATTGCAGAACAACATCTATAACATTGTCATATTGCACAATACACAATTTTGTTTTGCTTTACAGTAATGGAAGAAGTGAGGATATTTACTGCATTTTTAGACTTTCTCTCTTTTTGGTTTTAAACCTATATGACATAAGATGTGACTGTGCTCTTTTTGTCAGGGTTCGGTCTTGTTTTCTTGTGTTTTGTGGCAGAGCTTTGGGAGACGCAGTCTCCTGTCTGTGTCTTGTGTGTGTGGGGTGTTCAAATCTCGGCACTTCGGTCTTGTTCAGTTTCGGTTTTGTGTCGGGATTCGGACATTCATGCACCGTGTGTTTGTCTTCTGTTGTGAGAGCACGAGACGAGTGTTCTCTCATGCTTGTGCGCTTTGTCACATTATGTGACCCTCTTGTCTGTGTGTGTTGTTGTGTAGCATGTGGTTAACGTTTTCAACGGTTGCACGCTTTCATGTTATGTCTTATCCTGTGCCGCGTTGCACGCAGCTTGTGTTTTTACTGGCTGTGCACTGTCTTATCCTCTTGTTTTATGTGGACACGAGGCTTATGAGTGTTCGCATTGGCTGTGTGTTTGTGTCTTGTTTTGTTTTGTCCTGTCATTGTGTAACCCCGCCCGTCTTGTTTCCTTGTTATGGTTTGATTTTCCCCACCTGTACTCCCTCAATTACCTTCCTTGTGTGTTCACTGTTTATTCTCTCTGTGTGTGCTGTCCTGTGCTGTTTCGTCGTCTTTGAAATATTGCTTGTCATGTCGGATTTTTGTCTTATCTTGTCCAGTTCAATCCAGTCTAGTCAGTAGAGTCAAGTTTAATTTTGTTTAGTTAAGTTCATGTCACGTTTTCCCTCTCAGTGTAGTTTTTTTTATTTTAACTTTTTTTTTATTTAATTAGTAATAAAAAGCCCTTCACTCTGCAATTGAATCCTCACTTCATCCCTTACCTCAACCCTGACACTTTTTCTCTCTCAGGTTTGTTTCTTCGTGGCCCTGTACTATAATGTCATCATTGCCTGGTCTCTGTTCTATATGGGGAATTCGTTCCAGTATCCACTACCATGGGAACACTGTCCTGTAGACATGATTTCAAACCAGACAGGTATATTGTTCATATACACAAAATCACTTGGAATCATTTTGGCAAAGAAATTAATACTTTTTCAAAGACACAGTGAAATTGATGTAATTGATTAAAAATGAATTGATGAAAAGTGAAAGCAAAGACGTTTATGTTGTTAAATAAAAAAATTCTATTTTGAATAAATAATTTTAAGCTTTTTTATCAAAGGATGCTGAAAAATGGTTTCTGGGTGGTTTCCACAAACATATGAAGCAGCACAACTATTTTTAACACTGATAATAAAAATAAATGTTTCTTGAGCACCATATCATCATATTAGAATGATTTCTGAAGGATCATATGACACTGAGGACTGGAGTAATGATGCTTAAAATTCAGCTTTGACACCACATGAATAAATTACATTAAAATATATTAAAACTGGAAAACAATTATTATAAATGCTGTCTGCTGTCGATTTACCTGCGTCAGGACGTTAATTTACCGTGCTGTCAGTATACTGTTCTACATTGTTTCTAGGACAGAAAGGACTTTGGCTTATTCTCTTTGCACGCTATGCAGCACATACACAAAGCAGAACATTTAGTTTTCTGATAAGCTTGTCTATTTCTAAACATAAGGATTAATAAGTACCGTAAGTAAATAATAACATTTCCATTACACTCCACCCCTTTTTCATTTCTGAAAACTTAAAACATGGTGATGACATTTAATCCACATCTACAGTGATCCCTTGCTGATCTTTCCTGAATACCCTTCATTTAGTCATAAGCATGTACATCAATTTCAATATCATCATAGTTCAATCCTTCAGCATCTGGAGTCATATCTTGGTGGTTTTCTATTGCAGTCTTGTTAAGACTGTCATATTCTCTTGAAGACATTTTATGAATGTGCTTGTCACAGCTTCGTTAGCTAGGTTAGTAACACAGTTCACCAAACATGGGAGCAACATCAACACAATCCCATGTAAACAATCCATGCACAATTCATGTGCTCAATTATATTCTTGTGTACATCGGGCAAGTTGAAGCAATAAAAAGTACCTAGCATTTTGCACACCACCCTTCTCTGCAGTGTGCGTATTTAACACCAGTCTGTTCTGAATTGCAGCTTCTCTTATTCTCTTGAGTTGATTAAGAAATCTTAATGCTTCTTCAGTTTCGTTTGCTAGTCTTAGCACTTGCCAGGCTAAACCGTTGATTTTTAGAAGGCTTGCCGCTGCTCCACCACCCAAAAATAATGAATTGCTGGCCTACTAGTCCATGGGTTCCATAGTTTGCTACCTTGATACATAAGGGGCATTTTTCCCTCTAATTCCTTCCAATTCTCCATCCCATCCTCGTCGCCAGTTTGTTGTGGAAATTCTTTTCCTGAACATTTATTAATAAAGAACAGACAACGAATAGTATGAGAAGGCAAAGAAGCACTTCTCTTGATCAGTTTATATACTCTTTCTAACACCCCCCACCTCGGCATATCTTGTTCTCAGGTTTCGGTTGATAGTTTCTTCATACATCTGCTGTCCATGTCGTTATGCCTGGTGGGTAGAAGCAATGCATCCTGTTCTACATTGTTTCTAAGGAAGAAAGACCTGTGGCTTATTATCTTTGCATGCTATACAGCACATACACAAAGCAGAACATTTAGTTCTTAACTTCTAAAGATGAGAATTAATAAGTAAATAATACAATTTCCATTACAATCAAATACACATATTCTTGGTGAAAAAGAGAGTTCTTTAAAAACCCATGAACATATCTTACCAACCTCAAACTTTTGAACGGTATTGTAAGTTTAAAACAAATATTTAAAAAAATTAAATCAAGAAAACACTACGGTAATTAATGAAAATATCAAGCTTTAAAAACAACAGTAAAACCCATTGCATTCAAACTTTACGTGAGGGGTAAAAATTAAAGAGAACAATTCTTTGTTGCCAAAGTCAGACAGATGCACTAAGCAAAATGATCCTTCTTTGCAAATAATAATTGGTACTAAATGAGCACTCTATTAGTCACTTACTCATGCACATGCCTAATAATTACTCACTTTGTATATTGCGTGTCTTTGATACAAAAGATTTATGTATGGCTGTGTTGATCTCATCTTCCTGTCTTAGTGAAGGAATGTGCAGCAAGCTCTCCTACCTCATATTTCTGGTTCAGGAAAGCTCTGGATATCTCAGACTCCATTGATGAGTCTGGAGAATTTAACCCTATCATGACTGGTTGCCTCCTTGCGGCCTGGGCTATCGTCTGTCTCGCAATGATTAAGGGCATCAAGTCTTCTGCCAAGGTACAAAATGCACGTTTATTTTTCAATAATAGTAGAGACGTTTCTGGTATATCTACTGTTTGTTACTGAGGTAACGATATTTTCTATCCCCTAACCCTCACACAAAAAGTTTCTACATTGTCAAAAATAATTTTTTTATTGTTTTTTTAAGCCATTTACCTCACAATGCAGGGTGTTTGACTATCCATTTGTCCATTCTTTGTCCCCATTTTGTCCCACACTATACTCAAAATTGTTGCCAAAAGGTTTAAATGAAATAAATCAATATACTGTATGTTCTTAGTGAAATCAATCAATCAACATAAAAAGTTCTTTCAATTTATGATCTGTCTCTTCCTTTTCTCCAGGTTATGTATTTCTCCTCCGTGTTCCCTTATGCTGTGTTGATCTGTTTTCTCATCAGAGGGCTCATGTTGGATGGGGCTGTAGATGGCATCAAATATATGTTTTATCCTAAGGTGACAACAAGAGCTCACACTACTCTCATAAAGTGCAATTCAAAGGCATGTCAAATCACGCTATATTCAGGTGTGATTCTGTAATCATACAGTATTTCTCTTTGTTTATATTAGCTGGAGATTCTGGGGGAAGTGCAGGTGTGGCGTCAGGCTGCCACACAGGTGTTTTTTGCACTGGGTCTGGGTTATGGCTCTGTGATTGCTTATTCATCCTACAACCCTGTGCATAACAACTGTCATCGGGACGCCATCATGGTCTCTGGCATCAACTTCATGACCTCAGTTTTAGCCTCTCTGGTTGTCTTTGTGGTCCTTGGTTTCAGAGCTAAGAACATTGCTCTAGATTGTGTGGCAACGTAAGTAAGAATCTCGGTTTGTTTCTTTTGGTTTTGCTTGAAATATGATTGTGTTTAAATTCCCTCCTTAATTATAGTTTTCGACGTTTCTTGAAAAGGTCAATAGGACACATTACAGTTCAAATGTCTGTGGTCAGTGTGAATTATTCGTTTTTGCTATGCTCATCAAGGCTGCATTTATTTGACCAAATATATAGTAAAAACACTGTGAAATATTATTATTGTTTCCCTTAGTCCTGTTTGTCGTGTCATCTGTGCACTTCCTGTGAGGTCAATGTTACACTTCCTTTCAGTGAGGTCTATTGTCACTTCCTGTGTGTTGTGTCATTTGTCACTTCCTGTGTGTCATGTCATGTGTTGTTTCACTTCCAGGTCCCTTCTTTGTTTCCTCTCGTTTATTTTATGAAATAAAATAAAAAACTTTTTTTTTATAAACTTTTTATAAACTGCTTCTCATGTTCCCCGCATCGCACACGTTCCAATCTTGTAACAATTATAATTTAAAACAATTGATTTCTTTTTTTCCAAATGTATTTCATTCCTGTGAATTTTCAGCAATCATTACTCCAGTCTTCAGTGATCCTTGATCAGAAGGATCACATGATCGTTCAGAAGTCACATTATTATCAATGTTGTGCAACTTATTGTTTTTGTGGAAAGGACAGCATATATTTGAAATATAAATCTTTTGTTACATTATAAATGTCTTTACTGACACTTTTGATCAATTTCATGCAGCCTTAAAATATAAAAGTATTTATTTCTTTAAAAAAACAATCTGATAGACCCCAAACTTTTGAACAGTGGTGTAATTTAAATGGCAGTGGTTGTTTTATATTATGTAAGCTTTTCAACAATACATACTTCTATGAATGTTTGTCCTCATCAAACTATGCAATAAATCTAGATGAATGTTGCTATAAAGTGTTCTTTATTAAATGTATAATTTTTTATAATTTCTTCATATTTGTATTTCAATTAATGTCACTTTGCAGTAATGTGGCCAGGATGGCAGAAATTGCAACAACAGGTTCATCGCAGCATTGGTGGCCATGGTTCAACATTTCAGACCCCAAATCAGTGTCTCTTCATGACTACAGAGAATGGTACAGCCATTATGGAAGCCTTCTAGGGTCAAATATCACAGACTGTGACCTGGAAAGAGAAATGAACAAGGTAGGGTTAACATATATGTATGCGTTTCAGTGCATACTCTATTACTACTTAGTTAAATGTATCTTACTGTCATAGTGAAATTATTTCTGGTTATGAGAGTCCATCCATCTATGCTGTTTCTCTTTCTCAGGGAGTGGAGGGCACTGGTTTGGCGTTTATAGCATTCACGGAGGCGATGGCGTTGTTTCCTGCAAGTCCATTTTGGTCAACTTTGTTCTTTCTCATGCTGCTGAATTTGGGCCTCTCCACCATGTTTGGCACCATCCAGGGCATTCTTACCCCACTCATGGACAACTTCAAAGTGCTGGGGCGCCACAAGACCATGTTGACGGGTACACTCAAATAGACGTGATAATACTAAAGGATATTGTTCCCTAGCTGTCACATAACTTAGCTGTTTCATTGTATAATATGCAGTGTGTTGCTGTATCCTGGGCTTCTTTATTGGCCTGCTCTTCACTCAAAGAAGTGGCAACTATTTTGTGACCATGTTTGACGACTATTCTGCAACATTGCCGTTGATTATCGTTGTCATCTTTGAAACTGTCAGCGTGGGATGGGTTTATGGTGCTGATCGGTGAGATGAAATGTGAAGTCATTTATTTTGATGCTGATTATTCTGAAGTTAATACCGTTTGAGGGATCAAATATGTGCAGTTTTTTAAATCCTCATTGCGTTTTGCTGTTCTGCAGTTTTTTGGATGACGTGGAGGTGATGCTACACTGGCGCCCTCCAGTGGTTTATCGCTATTTGTGGAAGTATGTGTGCCTGCTCAGCATGGTGGGACTGCTGGCTGCTAGTCTTCTCCGCATGGTCTTCAAACGGCCCACTTACACAGCCTGGAACCACACCACGGTATTATACAAACTGTAATAAGTTGGGATGTTATGAAATAACTTGATGACTGTAGATAACTTTTAAAGGATTTTTGTATTTAGTTTACACAAAAATACTAGTTCTGTCATCATTAACTCAACATTCTGTTATTAAAAACTTGAATGACTTTGAAAGGTTTGGGGTTGATAAGAGTTTTTCTTGTTTTGAAAGTCATGCTTGTGATGGCTGCATTTATTGAATCCATAACACAGTTGAAACTGTTTGAATGCATTTTAAAATGAATTTTCAGCAGCCATTACTCAGAAATGCTGATATGACATTCTGATATGCTGATTTGCTGCTCAAGAAACATTTATTATTATTATGGTTGAAATCTTGAAAAAGAAAGTTCGAAAGAACAGCATTTATTTGAAATATATGTTTTTGGCAGCATTATCAATATCTTTACTACAGCTCTTGATCAATTTAATCTGTCTTTGCTGAAAAAAATGATTAATTTCTTCTTCTTTTTTTTATGAAAAATTAAACTCTAGTATTCAATGAAAAGTCAGTGGACTCTGATATTGTTTTTGGCCCCAGTGACTTTTATTGAATAAACAAAAGCATATTAAAATCATATTGCTACAGATTATCTACCCTGGGTTTGATGAGTAGTATTTTTCTCCATCAGGGTTCTGAAGCTAGCCTCGAGTATCCTGGATGGGCTTTGATCATGCTGTCCATGCTAATCATCGTAGCATCTCTCCCTGTGCCCATTGGCTACCTGCTCTCCTTCCTCAGAGAGGGACGGAACTTACCAGTGGAGGAGGGTGAAGTTGAGCCTCCAAGAGAGCGATACTCCAAATACAATTCAGATGAGCCAGAGCCAAATAACCATCACTCCCCAGTGGATGAAGACAGGAATCGGCCCCGGCCCACCTTCCTTCCACTGGGCGCTGAACACTACATGCTACTCCCACAACAGGAAGATGGAGAAGAAGAAGAAGACACTGTGTAAGGGGAAACATTATGGTAAACAGGTGTTTGAGCAGAAAATGCCAAGATTATTTAATCATGAGTATTTCAGTTGTGTAATGGAGTGGAGGGAGACAGACTCCAGTTATTCTCATTATGCTAATGAACATGAAAAATGTGTCAATTGCGGCCCTATTTAAGAGGGACACTTTTTGCGAGTGCACCACTCATTCAATAGCTTTGTACTTGAATCCCTACATGTACTTAGCCTAAGTGGCTTGTACCAAAAATGTCTCTTAATGAGTATCCACACTTAATTATATATCAGATTACAGCTTCTCCAACGGACAGCAGTTATATTCATTTTTTTAAATTAAATTCTTTACTACAGTAACTTAAGTAAAATATGATAACGCTTTACAATAAGGTCAAATCTGTTAACATTTGTTAATGCCTCGGGTAATATTAACAATGTGCAATATATTTTTACAGCATTTATTAAACTTTGTTAATGTCAGTTTATAAAATATCTCAGGTTACGACTGTAACCGTGTTTCTCTGAAAAGGGGAACGAGACACTGCATCTTGGATGGACTCTATGGGGACAGTGTTACAGTTGTAATCTGAGACATTCCCTTTTGAAATTAAACTTCAAAACTGTGTCTTGGATTTACGCTATGGGGTACAAATACCCCCTCTTTCGGTATTTGGGTCATTCTGAGGGAATGCCTTCTTTACTATGTTTGTGTAACGGGTACGGTGAGTGAGAATGACGAAGGCGAGGGAACAACGTAAGAGTCTTTAATATAACAAAAATGAAAAACAGTTTAAATACAAACTGAAATGGCACACTTGTGCAAAAAACAAACAGAAACTCGTAGGGGCTTGTAACTTGGAAACATGGAGCAATACACGGATATGGGATTGTTAACAACCGACCAAGACAAGGGAGAACATGAGGGTATAAGTACACATAGGAATAATGAGACACACCTGACACTAAAAATGGGAGTGGCAAACGAGACAGAAACACAAAGGATCACACGAGAGGAAATAGGAAGTGGCGAGACACGACATGACTGTGACAGTGTGAGTATGCACAAAAATAATGAGCATAGCATATATTGACAGATATATTTAGTCAGAGTCATGTCGTCAATCAAGGGTGTGCTCCCCAAAGTCTGACAGACTGTCCATTCCCTAAAACAAAGCGTCTGCCAAATACAAAGCACTATTGCAACCCCTCTGGGAACCGCAGAGGGCTCTACAGCTCTACTTAACTAACCCAGTACAATTTGGGGAGAGCTCTCCCTCCCTCACTACAGAATCCAACAAAACTCTCAGAATGGGTGCAGAATAACAAGGAGAACTGCTTATTAGGCAGACTACCTCTGCTTGTTAGATTCTTAACATGGTTGAACTAAAGCTTCAAAAGTCCTTACTAAAAGACCCAAGTCAGTTGAGAAGGGAATAAACACCTTACTCAACCCTAAGGATCTAAAGAGCAGCTTACCAGTGGGAGCCTGCAAGGCACTAAAACCCTCAGCAGCTACAACCTTCAGTATTAATGCTCCTCCAAGGGTAGGCCCTAGCCAGCTCGACATGCGATTACCACAACTTTAGCCTCCGTTGTGCCTTGACTACAGTGGGGCCCAAGCCACGGGGCGCAGATGCTTCTCCTCCATTGCCTTGAGAATAAGGCCGAGTGTGAACAGAGGGAAACACTTTCTTAAACGGTTTCTGTGGTTTTTCATTATTAGTGTGCCTTTATCACGCACTGTTTTCTTTTGGCTCCTGAAAATAAAAGGAAGCTGATGATGTGTATTACGGGCACCCTCTTATACTCACGGGCTCTCCACTAATGACTGTTTGACTGTTGTGTGCCAATGACATTTACATTTTATCCAAAGCGACTTACATTACATTCAAGAAACACAGTTCTGTAATCAATGACGTGCTTCAGTCACAGGTTAAGCTGACGACGTACCCATAGCATCAATCCAAGATGCAGTCTCAAATATTTTTTGTTACTTCATAGTGCATTAACCAATGCTAACAGATGCAACTTTTGATATTAAAACGGAATTAGCAAATGTTGAGATTAACATTTACTAAGATTAGTAAATGCCGTATTTGTGCTACCAAGCAGTTCACAATTGTAAAGTGTTGCCAAAAATTTATGGTGGAAGACTGGTACTGTTTTAAAAAATATCAGAACTACCCATATTAATATAATAATAGTAATAAAAATAAATTCTAATATTTTAAGATCTCCAAAGAAAAATTTAGAGATTAAAACTATTAGCCATAATTCACTTTATTAATAAGTTAGTTTTAGCGTGAAATTGGTTGTAATATGAAAATAAATTTGTACTGTATATTATTAATAGAATTGAATGGTAAATGTTAACAGTTTTATCTGATGTGAATTAAGTAAACTAATTATTTTTGTAGTATTCAGTGACAGTAAAATGATATATATAATTAAAAAAAAAAAAATTTTTAGGTAAAGGTCATAGCACAAACGGTCTGACTATGAAATGCCACAGATTGCACAAATATTGCATTAAAGCTATTTTGTCACAGAGGAATGTTTGTCATGGTTAAGCATCACCTACCCATTGGCTCCGAATATTTACATGTGTCTTTAGCCAACGTGCTGCTTGAGGAGACATGCATGAACACTAAGGATTGAGACATTTGGAAAATTACTGCCACACGTGCTTCAGTTTAAAACACAACACGCAATACAATGCAATTTAAGCCATGACTCTACAATGCCAAACTATGACTGCACAGGGAGAAAAGGGTTTACATTCACATGCAATAACTTTGAATATACTGTGATATTAGAAGAACAATGTTGAACATATCAAATAAATGAGCCTTGGGTTAAATCAGTTGTGTGATCACAAATACAGAAGGCAGCTTTTCAAGTTCATTTCATGTTTTGTTTTTGTTTTTTCGGGGGTGGGAAAGCTCAGAATGCTTTTGGTCTGTTTCAGGCTGACCAGAAAGATTTTAGTCTATATTTTAGACTGATCCACAAGAGAGAGGTTTTAGTCATTAGACTAAACATGAAAGCTTTTTTTTTTTTTTTTTTTTTTACAAAAAAACGTTTATGCTGTTGTTTATGCTGGGATTTTTGTATATACAGCAGGGCATGTTTGCATGTTCGCTTTTTGAGTATTCTAAAGATTTTGTAAGATTTTGTAATTACCATTGCAATTTTGTGCCATTCTGAGGTATCACTGTATATTATATGCCAAATAAAACGTTCTTTGGTCATAGATGTGAGAGCAAATTATTTTATTCATTAATATTGATTTAGCTTAACAGCATATAATAAGAGTCGTGTTATGTATAAAATGTTTTATACAGTAGTAAATGTTGTTCTTAAGGACCAATGTACAGAGAACTGGCTTCAGATCGATGTTTATAAGAACAACCCTAAATCATTTTAAATAAAAAATGATCCTTGGACTCCAGAGCGACACCCTGTCAAATATTTTATAGGTGGAATATATTAAAAACTCAATCTGTACAAAGTGAAACCATGCATTCTATCCAAAAAATTATGTTTGTTGGTATAACCATACACCATAGAAAGCCTGATTCAGTCTGTTATGTTGTTATTATGAAAATAAGAATTTGACTAATAAAACTGGTTGATTTGGCTGATAGACTATATTAAGTTATCTGATTAAAAATGTATGATTAAATAGTATAGACTACACATTACCATTAATGAACTGCCAAATTATCAGTAAAGCTTCTCAAATGTGCAAAGTTCTAGTTGTAAACGCAAGGTGGCGCTAGACTGCTCATAAACTTTCATTCTGAGAAACTGCGCCCTAACACGACTTTCATTTACAGCTGAAAATTGTAATATGTAGCTGGACTAGTTATATGATGAAGGTATGCTATGAAACGATAAAAAGGTATAATATAAGCTATGAAAATATTTTATTGATTATATAAAAATGTCAATAGACCACACTCTAAATAAATATGTTTTACGATACATCGATTCTCTTAGATTTGTCTTTAAATGACTATATATTTATCATTTGATATTATTTAAATAGTGTTCAGGATTATTACAATATCTGATGAAGATCTGTCACTTTAATGGTCTATATATTCATCAGGACCACGGACAGAGAGAAGAGCAGGGAGGCGGATGAGAGAGAGAGAGGGAGAGAAGGAGAGAGAGAGAGAGGGAGAGAGGGAGGGAGAGAGAGGGAGAGAGGGAGGGAGAGAGAGAGAGAGAGAGAGAGAGAGAGAGAGAGAGAGAGAGAGAGAGAGAGAGAGAGAGAGAGAGAGAGAGTCAGGCACACGAGACAGGAGCACACCGGTCGGACTCGGAAGTCGCGAGGATGGAGATCCGTCCGGACCGTTTTAAGGCTCAGGCAGGGAAAACTTTGGGAAAAATACACAGGTGAGGTACCACCTTACTGTCCTTAATGCACGTTTGTACTTTTAAGAACTTTTTCTTTACCTGTTTTAATTTGCTCTCTTGGTTTCTTTTAATTAACGAATAAAAATGACCCAGAGATTATTTTTGTTGAAGCTGAGGAGTTGAAACTGCGTTGAGTTCATGTCTGTGCTTTCATCTGACAGTACATATAGGCTAGTGAGGAAAAATGCTGGTGGAAACGTACTAAATCAAGTTCATTATATCCCAAACGTGATTGTGTTCCCATTCTGTTTGTGTGTGCGTGCGTGTGAGTTTCCTCCTTCAAGATGTCAGGTGCAAACTCTTGTCGTGACTGAATCTCAGTCAAATGTGTTCTTATGCAATCTGTTTCCACGTAATGCATCCACTCTGTCCTATTGAGAAGATTGTCCAGATGGATCAGATTAGTTCGCAGCTAACCCGGTGCCACAGACATCCGACGCGTGGCGTTGGTCGCTTTCTCTCTCACTGTGCGCTGGAGCGCGTTCATATAGCCAGTTCACATAATCAAATGTACTTCATTATCCACCTGAGCGTCAGGTAGTCGTGCGCATCACTGCACAGCTCGTGCGTCCCGGGACACACACAACTTCTGATTCCACGCACTAGTTCATAATGCGGACCGCTCAGTGAACAGGAAGTCGTTGACCAAATTTGGTCATCACACGCCACGAATACTTAGTATTAAGAGTATTCGATACAGAAGTTCCATACAAAAAATAGGAAATAAGAGAACAGTATTTTCTTATAACAATATTAGTATTATTTAAATTGTTGGCTATAAAACACAAAATTGTGTTAAACGTAAATGATAAATGCTACTAGAGGGAAACGCTTATAATTCAACATGAACTGATTCAATGTGTTCCTTGAATGCAATGTAAGTCGCTTTGGATAAAAGCGTCTGCCAAATGCATATATGTAAATGTAAATTATTCTATAGAATGAATAAATTTATTCTTTAAAAAAAGGATCTGATCATTTTAAACCGAACTAAGACCAACAAGTATTTTGTCATGGCGGATTTCGTGAACACATTTGGCTGGTGAGGGAGCATTTTAAATACCTTGTTAAATCTTGTTACTTCGATATCTGTCTTAGGCCCAAATTCAAACAGGATGGACTGTCCCAAAGGTCAAAGTAAATACCTTTCAAACAAGTTTAAGTGCTAGGAAAAAAGTGTGGTAACCGCCAACATCAAACGTAACACTAATAGCCTACTGAAATATATTGGATTTGATTGTTATATTCGACCAAATAAACAGCCTACATATTTTTGTAGCTTTTTGGAGTCATGTCAACATTCACTGGTGATATTAGTTTTAGTGTTAAAGTGTTGTCTTTAGTTTAGTGTTAAAACGCGTAGGCCGGCCTACTGTTTCGTGAGATTTTAGGTAGCAACTAAACATTAATATCCAGCTCCGAAATAGCCCGTAAGAAACACATACATATAGCCTGGGCCTACTAGACACCCACACACAGCTGTCGGCCCAACAAATCCCCAAACGCCCCCCCTCCCATCACTTCCTCGTCTCTCTCTCACACCGGCTCGTCCTCGGTGCGTGAGCTCGATGGATTAAACGAAGGGCAGCACGCGACTCTAGATTTTTTCGCGATGCTGCACGTGCGAGGTAGTGAAAGTGATTTTAATAGCTAGCCTATTTTTTTTAATACAACATACTTTTTGATCTTAATCTTAAAATCATCATCAATGTTAAAATCACCTTAAAGGCAAAAAGTTTGTGTTGAAAGTAAACTGCTGACATAGATTTCTGACTTTCTTCTTTAGCTGAGACTGTGTGTCCCTGCTAATATTTTAGAGTGAGCATCAGCAGCTGATTAATCATTTAAAGCTCAGCAATGCATCTCCTTCTCCTACTGTTTCAGCCTCACACGCCAGCAAGCAATACACTTCACACCTGCAGTTTTCCCTCTGTCATCCCTGCTCCATCTCTCCACCTCAATTCTTCTCATTCTGACATTCCTCACTGAAGAATACATGCTATTTCAGCCCTGTGGAATTTGTATTTTTTATAAAGTAAATTCTCTCAAGACACAGTTTTCACTCTCACATTTTATTTATCCAGTAACAATGTCCAACTGTGGTTATGCATCACAAGAATATACCATCATTATTCTTTAAAAACATTATGTTTTATAACATTCTGTGATGGGAATCACAGTGAATGGACAATTATTTTGTCTCGCAATGGATAGTTTCATAGATCACAGTTTATGTATCCTAAATACATAAACTCAAATCACATTAACACTTGGTGAATAATTTTATTCATAACATAATTAAGTATTTACAAGTAATATTTATTCATATTTATTGATTTTCTTTTCTTTTTTCCACATATCATGCCTCATATTTAATCTCAGACAGGCTCTCTACTGACACTTTAGTCTCCTTGGTAACCAGATTTGCTAACTTTAGATAAAATGTTGACTGTGATGCAGCAAGTTTAGATTATCACAGTTTTAAAATGAAATCTTTATTCATTAATTAATTATGGATGTTTATGTTTGAAATATAAATAGATATATTTAAAGAGATCAAATGTACCAGTTTTTTTAATTAATCATGATTTGTTGAAGACTCTTGTACACCTTGTACTAATCAGTATCTTTTTTCTATAATAAATACAATTTTCTTTCAGATTTCTGTCTCCTGATTCCAAGAGAAACGTAACAATAAAAATAAAAATAAATAAAACATGAATTTTAAATTATGACGTCTTCAGCTAATGTTACTAAAGTGCTTTCTTCTGTACCGTTTTTCACGCACAGGATTTTATACATTTTTATTGTTTGTATTTTGCATGTTCACTAGATTGCTTATCTGAAAGCGTGTGAAGGTCAGGCTGCTGGGATGTGTATAAATGTGTGTGTGCGTGTGTGTATCAGGAGGGGGGAAGTATCTCCCCAGGTGACATGGTCCCACTGAGACCCAATCTGTTCAATAGACGCAGGGGAGGGTCAGAGGAATTTGGCATAAAATGATAGAACAACACTGATGGTAGAACAGAAACAAATGTGTAGGGGAGGGGCTAGGGGTGGGGGTGGTTTGGGTGGAGATTTGTGGATCAGTGTTAATCTGTTACCTTTATACAATGCCATCAGAATGTTTTATAAAATTAACCAAAGGTCAGAGAGGCGACTAGATTCAGAACACCTCTCCATACATGAAACCACAGTCGAAGAGTGAGCCAAGATGTTAAAGGGATGAACAGAACATAGTTGTAGTGATGGTTAAAGAGAAAGAGAGAGGTGGTGGTAGTGGTGGTGGGGGGGGGGGGGGGAGAGAAATGTAGGATTATGTAATTTTTTTATTTTTTTACTGTCGTGCCTTCATCCTCTTACAGCAAGATTAAATGGGAAAAAGTGCATGTGTGCCGATGTATGTTTGATCTACACATCTCACCTCTGATCTTAAATATAATTTAGCAATGATTTGAACGTGAATCATGGTACGAGATGCATAAAATGCATGATGTGTAATTTTGTGTAGTTTTTGGTTACACTACAATAAAGTTTCATTTGTTAACACAACTAAAGTTGTTATGAACTAACAACGAGCAATACAGTTGTTACTGTGTTTGTTAATCTTTGTTAATGTTAGTTAATAAAATCGCAGCTGTTCATTGTTTGTTCATGGTACTTCACAGTGCATTAATTCATGTTAACAAATACAACCTTTGATTTTAATAAAGTATCAGTAAATGTTAAAATTAATATGAACAAAGATTAATAAATGCTGTAGAAGTATTAGTAATTCTTAGTTCACGTTAACTAATGTTACCTTAATGTTACCAAGTTTTTTTGTGTGTCTTGTCTATAATTCACAGACACATTCATTGTAAAAATGACAATGTTAAAAAATATGTTGAGCATGCTGTAAAAAAGTAATTATGAAAGTCTGTTTAAAATTCTAAAAAAAACTTTAATTATTATAATAATTTTTTATTTAAATATTTTTGTAATTTTAGGTAAAAAAAAAAGAAAGAATGCATACGATATAAATTAAAACTGCGCAAAAACAGGACCGCATCACGCATCAAGTCGGTACACCAAGGCTCCAAAAATGTCACAAAAAAATTCACTTTTTTCTTAGTAATTTTGTGTTTTTATTATTATTAATAGTCTTTTAAATATAGTTTTTCATTCATTTTTTGTTATTTTATTACTGAGAAATTCTGCCTTAATTGGCAACTAGCTTAAATAAAATATGTTTTTTTACATTTAATTTTATTGGGGTTAATGTTTGTTAACAAGTAACAAGTGTTTTTTTTATGGTTTAAGTTTTAGTTAGTGATTAAAACTCCATTAATACATTTTTTAACAGTCAAAAAGTAAAACCAATCAAAATCAGGTAAGCGGCAGAGCTGATAGGAATGTGTGTGAATGTGATGTGTGAATAAATCAGAGTATGCTGACCTTGAAAGCCATTTATGTGGAGAGGTTATAATATACATACGAGATCAATAAAACTATAAAACATTTGCTGAGATAATGGGTATGCAAATGTGTATGTTTTGAAGGTTATGATAAAACTTTGTAGTTGGCATCCATGTAAGATATTTATAATATGCTGATATAGAAGTATATACTATTGGACAGCATGTTTGTGTTTTACCCATATTAAGTGTTTGTCGTAGCAAGGTCCTCGTACCACCCCTTCTGCTGTACACCTGTCTCTTACGCCCTAAACACACACACACACACACATACAAGTCAGCTAGTGCGTCATGAACCGTGGAACGAGATGCAGAAGTGCATGATCTGTAATCCCGTTTTTTTGTGTTTGGAATGATCACATGGTGTAAGATGCAGATAAAGAGACAGAGCTGAAATGCACTGCAAAATAAATATTAATTACAGCCAACAGTCATTCTCATTAGTAGGTAGCATATGTGCCGCTGTTGGCAGCAATCTGTTTTTAACTAGTTTTAACCTTAATTAAACATCTTCCCGAGTGAATGTGTGTGCATTTAATTGTGGACAAACACGCTCCTCCCCCACCCCCTCTTTCTCTTTCTCCATCTCTCTTTCTCTTTCTTGCTCATATTTATCTCCGGAAGTCTATCATTTCTGTAATCCTAATCTCAGGGCGGGGCTACAGATTATCAGTGGATAAGAGATAGAACGGGAAAATTGAAGGGGAGGGACATGCATGAGTCACGGGTGCGAGAGGTTTTAGTTATGATTGAAACACATTGCTATTTTCCACTAGATCCTTTTTTAGTTTCACGTTAAAACACATTATATGGCTGCAGAAATCTATAATCTGTTCCTTAACATGCAAACACACATATGCAGTCATCTCCCTCTCGTTTCACTTCACCTTCTGATTGTATGTTATTTGAGGTTGAAGGGATTATAAGGGATCTGCTTTTGTAGGAACAGTGACAGAATGAGAGAAACAGAGAGAAAGATGTACAGAGAGAGAGAGAGAGAGATTAATATTGTGATACGTGTATATGAGGTTTGTGGAGCACAGAAGTAGTTCTTTGTGGCTTATTCTATTTTATAACTATTTTTTAACTGTTGTGGGTATTTATAAAAAAAAGCAAAAAGTACACACAAACACACACACATACACACATGTATACACTTCACAAGGTACACCTGTTCAACTGCTCGTTAACACATATTTCTAATCAGCCAATCACATGGCTGCAACTCAATGCATGTAAACATGGTCAAGATAATCTGCTGAAGATCAAACTTTGAATGTTGCATGGTTTTTGGTGCCAGACGGACTGCTCTTAGCATTTTAGTAAGTGCTGATCTGCTGGGATTTTCATTCGCAACCATCAAAGTTCACAGAGGATGGTCCAAAAATTATCCAGTGGTCAGAGGAGAATGGCCAGACTGTTTTGACCTGATATAAAAGCAACAGTTATACATCACAGCATTTAACAGCACTTGTTATAACTGAGATCTGCAGAAGAGCATCTCTGAATGCACAACACGTCGACCCTTAAAGCAGACGGGCTACAGCACAGTGGATGCCACTCCTGTCAGCTAAGAACGGGAAACCTGAGGCTATATTTGCACGGCCTCACCAAAATTAGAATAGAAGAATAGAAGATTGGAGAAACGTCGCCTGTTCTGATGAGTCTCGATTTCTCCTGCTACATTCAGATGGTAGTGTCAGAATTTGGCATAAACAACCTGACAGCATGGATTCATCCTGCCTTGTATCAACGGATCAGGCTGGTGGTGTAATAGTGTGGGGGATATTTTCTTGGCACACTTTGGGCTCCTTAGTACCAATTGAGGGTCATTTAAACACCTACCTGAGTATTGTTGCTGATGATGTTTCCTGATCCCTTTAACCACAGTGTACTGTGGCTACTTCCAGAAAGAATAGCCTTAAATCATCTCAAACTGCTTCTTTGTACAGGATGGTGAGTTTACTGTACTCAAATGGCCTCCACAGTCATCAGATCTCAATCCAATAGAGCACCTTTAGGATGTGGTGGAGCTTCGCATCATGAATGTGCAGCCGACAAATCTACAGCAACTGTGATGCTGTCATATCAATGTGGACCAAAATCTCTGAGAAATGTTTCCAGCGCCTTGTTGATTCTATACCCTGAAGAATTAACGTCGAGATAACTGAGGATCGAGAAAACCAAAAGCCAATATGGTGATTTATTTGATGAAGCGATCGGCATGCTATAAAAATGTACACACACTGTATATGTTTGCTAACAACAAAAGGCATATGTGCACCAACGAACAGCAGAGATTTACCAGTATACAATAAAAAACACCTTCGGTTCTCGATACAATCGATTCTCGGTTCCACTTCAAAAACATCGACATAACAGGGTTGGCGAGTTAACCAAGGTCGAGATAAGTGGTTTCCACTGTAGTACAATATTATATTTGTACAAAGTACAATATAATACTGTTATAGTACAATTTACTATAATGTAGTTTTAAAGCAGAATAATTTAATTGTTTCCTGTGATGCAAAGCTGAATTTTCAGTTTCATTACTCCAGCTTTCATTCAATGACTTTGACTTGTTTGGGACTCAAGAAACATTTATTATCAATGTTGGAAACTTTGATACATTTTATAGTAAATAACATTTCTATACATATTTCAAAATCATATTGTGCCTCCCCCTTATTATCAGTGCCACCCATCACTTTAATCGGCAGGTTCCCGAATGTAGTGGGTGTGAGAGAAGCGGCGCGTGATGAGGCCCACCTCATCATAATGAAGATAATAAAGCCGTCAAATTCCGAGCGCTGATACCGGGCTCTTTTCCTCGTGCGTGCACGCCAGTATCCTTGCAGGTCCAGTGGGAATCGGGAACAATCTTTCCCTGGACCGGCCCATCTGAGCACTCCCTTTCCCCCACAATTCCACTGCACAGCAAGGACATCAGACACCCCTTTATTTAGACACCTTCCTTTTTCTTTTTTCTTTTTGACAGTTTATGTTTTGTTTTTATTAAATGCATTTTATTAAATGCCTCTGTGCCCGTATTTAGCTCCTTCTGCAACAATTTGTACATTTATTTTCTTGGCATGATTTGTGAGAATTACATATTTGCCACACTGTCCATGTAAGGGCAGATTTAATGGTGAGCAATGGATAATTTCTTTATTAATTTGAATTTAATCTGCGCATACAATTAAAATGTTTTTAAAGTTTCAGAGCATATGTCTGTGAAAGTGTTTGCTTGTATGTATACATGTTTTTATTGGCGGAATACATTGCAGACAGGTTGCATACGCAGATGGTCTCTGCTGGACAACCATGTACTGCCATCCAGTGAGACTTCATTCTTGTCCCATGTCCTCTCTCCCTCTGTGTTTTCCCTCTGCATCCCTCCTGGTTTTAGGTGTGTATGTGATGTAGCTTAATGACCTATGAGGGTTCCCTAGTGTATGTGACTTCATCTCCTAACTGCACGCCTGTTAAAGTTGGCAAGAATCGGAAGGTGCAATAGTCTTTTCTTTCCTATTGTAACATATCTGAGTAAACGACTTCTCAAACAAGAAAAAATGCAGGGCTGAACTTTTTTTTTTTTTTTGATTTGGGAAATGATTGGATGGTTGAGGTTTGCTGTTGATGTGATCCGAACAAGAGTGACAGGTTGTCCCGTCCTTGTGCCAATAAACACATCATCAGAGAAGAAGGGATGTTGCTGCAAGAGGAAGGAAATGTTATGTTTTATTTAATAACATATACTGTAATATTCCATAAAAACAAGAATCGTCAATTTTGATTTCATGCTGACTTTAAGTGTAATAAAACATACAATTCTGATCTGGCTAATACAATATTTTCAAATTCAAAAGCCATTATAACAGGGAGTCTAAACACTTAAACTGGCTGTGGTAGATGACATAAGGAGTTCATGTAGGGAGACATGAACTATTATCATTGTGTCCTTGAGTAAGACACTTAACCACAGATTAATCAAAGACTGAAAGTTGCTCTGGATAAAAGCAGTTTTGACCTTTTAACCCTCTAAAAGTTTAGCACTAATCAGAGCAAGTTCATTTGAACGTTTTGTTATGTTTTTGTTTAAACTGAGAAAGTCTTTGCACGCTGTTACCTTTCCTCAACTTATGTTGGCATTATACTTTCTGTATCCACATCCAGACTCCTCGAGAAACGTCAGGAGAATGGCGAGACGATCGAGCTGTCAGCAGAAGGTCGTCCGGAGCTGGTGGAGGAGAAGGAGCTTCCCGTGGTCGACTGCACGTGTTTCGGGTTACCTCGCCGTTACATCATCGCCATCCTGTCAGGCCTGGGCTTCTGCATCTCGTTCGGCATCCGCTGTAACCTGGGTGTGGCCATCGTCAGCATGGTCAACGACCACACGATTTACTCTGGAAAGAAACCAGTCATAGTGGTCAGTATCAGAGCTGGAATTCAACTGAACAAATAAAGAGCATCCACTCAATTTTTAGAAATTTTTGGGGGTTTATTGTAACAAAACAATGGCATATTTTAAAAAGTTGCTTTCAGTTAATACAGCTCAAACATGCATTTTAGTCTGACTATGCTTAAGTCTTGTTTGTGAAACTGGGGGTAATATTATGATTAATAGTTATTTTATGATTAATTCTTATTTATTCGTTTTTATTTTATTATATTAGGCTACTTTCTCACATTCCCTCCATACTTTTGTTTTTGCAAATGTAACAGAAAAGAGATGGTTCGGGTTATATGATACCTTGAAGAATCATGCGTAATCATTTTCTAATATACAAGCAGTGCACTTTGACTGCAATATTCTCAGCTTTTTGCACAGAATGTATGCTGGATGAAAGGATGACTTTCTCTTTTTTCTCCCAGGCTGCTCAGTTCACATGGGACCCCGAGACAGTGGGGATGATACACGGCTCATTCTTCTGGGGTTACATTGTCACGCAAATCCCTGGGGGATTCATCTGTCAAAAGTTTGCTGCTAACCGGTAATGTCATCAGCGAAATGACGTTTTCTCAAGCGTTTTGGATTTTTATGAATGAAAATTGTGCTGTTTAGATGGGAGGACTTTGTTAGAAGGGCTTTATTTCAGTAACTATGAGAGGTTTGAGCAACTTATCCAAAATATTAAGGCAAAAGACCAAAAGTTTGTGTTCAGTTCAAATTTCGAAATCTAGTAAAGGCTTTAAATTATGGTTTACACAGATATTTGCAAAATGTAAAAATGTTATGAGATGTTAGCATGATATTTTAGTGTGTTGCATGTGTGTTTGGTCTCAGGGTGTTCGGCTTTGCCATTGTGGCCACGTCGACACTGAATATGCTGATCCCGTCAGCAGCTAGAGTTCACTACGGTTGTGTTATCATGGTCAGGATCTGCCAGGGCCTTGTGGAGGTATGCCATCTGTGTGCATGCTTGGATTTGTGCGTATTATTTATCTAAAAGCAAAGAATCATGCTAAGAAAGGTTTTGTTATCATTATGGTTATATACACATTGTTTCATCTTGTTTCTCGACTGAAAGGGTGTGTCATATCCCGCATGTCACGGGATCTGGGCCAAATGGGCTCCGCCCCTTGAAAGAAGTCGATTGGCAACAACAGCGTTCTGTGGTGAGATGTCAATCATTTGAATCCATGAAATATATCAACCTTGCAATATTATCAGTAGAATTTATTTGTGATTATTTGAACCTTGAATTGAGTGTGTGAAAAGTTTAAATGGATGGTAATGTTTTTGAATAGTGCTAATAAGAAGAAACATAATAAGAAGTGTACGTTGATGTCTGTATGTTTTAGGTTCATATGCTGGTGCTGTTGTCGCAATGCCTTTGGCTGGAGTCTTGGTCCAGTACACCGGGTGGTCTTCAGTGTTTTATGTGTACGGTAAGTACAATTTTAGTCTATTTTAATAAACCAAGTAAACCCTGACACTTTAATATAACATATATAATATATGCTACATTTTGGGGTACGACTTTTCTTGTTGTAAGTAATGCTTTTATTCAGCAAGAACACCTTAAATAGATCAAAAGTGACAGTGAAGACATCTGCTATGTTATAATAGATTTACAGTTTCAAATAAATGCTGTTCTTGTGAACTTTCTAATCCACAAGAAAAATATTAAGCTGCACAAATGTTTTCAACAGTCTATTATTTAATACTAAGAAGAAATGTTTCTTGAGCATCAACTCATCATATCTGAATGATTTCTGAATGTCACACTGAAGACTGGAGTAATGATGCTGAAAATTCAGCTTTATATGACAGGAATAAATTATATTTTTAAATATAGCAAAATATTAGTACTGTAATAATAAATAATAAATATAGCCTTGGTGAGCATAAGCGATTTTCAGAAACATAAAAAAAATTAAAAACAATTTGCCCACTCCACATTTTTGAACAATAGTGTGTATCTATAATTTATCATTTTCATTGTACTACGTATATAGTAATTCTGATCGTTTGTTTCTCTTCCTCTCACAGGAAGTGTTGGGATATTCTGGTATCTCTTCTGGATTTTAGTGTCCTATGAGAGTCCAGCTGCTCACCCAACCATCACACCAGAGGAGAGGAAGTATATTGAGGAGGCCATCGGGGAATCCTCTGGCCTGGTCAACCCCCTGCAGGTACTCGTCCATACATTCCCCCTCTTTCGTACACATACGCTCTAAATCCTCTCTCATTTCTCATCTCTAACTGCTGCGTGCTGCACTGTTCTGGATATGTTCAGCCTCTGCTTTTTCACTACCCTGCAGAAATTTAAGACTCCCTGGCGCCACTTCTTTACCTCCATGCCGGTGTATGCTATAATCGTGGCCAACTTCTGCAGAAGCTGGACCTTTTACCTGCTCCTCATCAGCCAGCCGGCTTACTTCGAGGAGGTGTTCGGCTTTGAAATCAGCAAGGTGAAACACACACTCAAATTAGTGACATTTTCATGATGCTCTACAGCAGTGCAGATCTGTTCTAAAGGCTTGCGAAAAACAGGAAAAAATAATGCTAAATATAAGCAATAAATATATAAGAAAACAACCTAGACTATACTATATAAAAACTGAAATCAGAATAAGCATGGTTTTTACCAACCATGTGTTTTGTACAGTTTTTTGCCAAATCTGTTGAATGGTTGAATTGTCATAATTTAGCATATTGTTGCACCCATAATAGATTTCAATGTTTGATATTTAACACTTTATTTTGATGGTCAATCAGACATTTTACTATAAGTAACTTTGCAACTACATACTAACTTATTCTAACTAACCTAACCTAACTAGTCTAGTCTACTAATACTCTAACTTGACATTAAGTTGCTAAATTACTTGTAGTTAGTAGAATGTCTAAAGTGGGCATGGAAAGAAAGTGTAACCATTTGGTTTTAAGAACAATTGTATTGACCTTTGATAGAAAATAAACTGGTTTTAGTAAGTAAAAAACCAGTTGAGAACCATTGCTCAAGAACAGGAAAAATTGAAGTCTATACACAGATAAAATGCAGCATTACCCATCTGGATTCAAATGTTACTACGCTTTTTGTTCCTTCTGTGGCTCAGGTGGGACTGGTGTCTGCACTTCCTCATTTAGTGATGACCATCATTGTACCAATTGGAGGACAACTGGCCGACTACCTGAGAACACATAACTTAATGACCACAACAAATGTCCGTAAACTCATGAACTGTGGAGGTAAGATATAGACAAAAGGATGAAAATGGTACCAACAACAAAAACGCATAACATTTTATTCTTATTTGCTCAAACCTGCATTTGTGTGTGTGTGTGTGTGTGTGTGTGTGTGTGTGTGTGTGTGTGTGTGTGTGTGTGTTGTGTGTGTGTGTGTGTGTGTGTGTGTGTGTGTGTGTGTGTGTGTGTGTGTGTGTGTGTGTGTGTGTGTGTGTGTGTGTGTGTGTGTGTGTGTGTGTGTTATAGGACCAACAGCATGACATGAGCCTGAAAAAATAGCCATAGTATGACATAATTTTGTTGTTGTTGTAAACTTCCCCTTTAAAAAAGGAAAAAAATAAAGAATCCAGCACACAAAGCAGGTTTTAAACAACAGAGGGTTTGCAGAGTCAGAAACTGCGTGTATGTGTGTTAGTTGCCTGTTTTGCTCTGTCTGACCCTGCAATGGCAGCTGGGCCAATAATCACTGAGGCATCAATGCATTACACACTCACTCTCTCACCATCATCTGCACATATAACATAGAAACAAACCCCACACAGAGACAGATGCACAAGAAATGGACAGCACAGAGCTCAGGTATACACGGGTACACCATGAGTCACAATGAGCGTGTATGTTCTCTTTAAATGACCAAGGTATGCTTCATTATTTAATATTAAACCTCCTGTGTGTGTGTGTGTTTGTGTGTGTTTTAGGGTTTGGCATGGAAGCCACTCTACTCTTGGTTGTTGGGTTCTCACATACGAAAGCAGTAGCCATTTCTTTCCTTGTACTGGCTGTTGGCTTCAGTGGATTTGCAATTTCAGGTTAGTAACAGTAAAGAACTAAGACAAATCAAACTAAATAATTCATTCAGCACTACTGTTCAGAAGTTTGGACTCTGTATGATTTTTAAATGATTTTTGAAAGAAGGCTCACTACGTCTGCATTTATTTGATCAAATGTACAGTATTATCAGTAATATTGTGAAATAATATTACAATTTCCAATGACTGTTTTCTATTGTAATGCATAATTAAATGGAATTTATTTCTGCGATCATCAGTATCGTTACTCCAATCTTCCAGTCTTCATCCTCTATTATTATGAATGTTGAAAACAGTTTAAGTGATGCTTAATATTTTCAGGATTCTTTGATTAATAGAAAGTTTAAAAGAACTGAATTTACTTGAAATATCATTATTTTGTAACCTTATACATGTTGTTACTTTCACTCTCAATCTTATACATCCTTGTTGAATAAAAGTATTACATTTTTAACTTACTGACCCCAAACTTTATAACAGTTGTGTACATCCCTGTGCCACATCCATTCTTCTGTGGAAGCCTTTTTCTGTCTGACTTAAAAAATAAAAAGGTTATTGTAAAAAGTTACCAAAAATACGCCAAAAATTATAAAATGTAAAGTTACCTTACAAGAAAGAAAGTTACATTGAAAGTCGCAATTGTGAGAATCAAGTTATATAAATAAAGATGTAAATAAATTTATAAATAAATCTAATATTTTCTTAAGAAGTATTTCTTATTTCTTCATTCTTTCCCTCTCAGGCTTTAATGTGAATCATCTTGACATTGCTCCACGTTATGCCAGTATCCTGATGGGAATCTCCAACGGAGTGGGAACTTTGTCAGGAATGGTGTGTCCTCTCATAGTTGGAGCAATGACCAAACATAAGGTACATACAAATAATATAACACAACTTTCACGTTACAAAAAATGTATCTGTTATTCTTTAATGTATTTATTGTTTATCTGCCTGTAGACACGTGAAGAGTGGCAATATGTGTTCCTCATTGCAGCACTGGTACATTATGGGGGTGTGATATTTTATGGTATGTTGTGTTCAATTAAAATAACATAATGCAAACATATCTTTATCTCTTTTTCAGTTCATAAATAATCAATATTCTAAATTACTTTTGTCATATCATTTATTAAATGATGCATACTTTATTTGAAATGTTCCCAGGGCTCTTTGCATCAGGTGAGAAACAGCCATGGGCGGATGCTGAGAATACCAGTGAGGAGAAGTGTGGCATTCTGGGTGAGGACGAACTGGCCAATGAAACGGAAGAGCTGTACAGGACTGGCGGGCAGTACGGAGCTATAAACAATCCGCATGCTGGTGGTCCGAATGGGGGCGGAGGTGGCGCTGGAGCTGGATGGGTATCGGATTGGGATAAAACGGAAGAATACGTTCAACCAGTTGGGACAAATAGTTATTTATATGGTGCAGAGGGGGAGAGAGAGCTCACATAGTGTGAAGAAACATATGTCTAAATCTAAGAGCTGAAGGATCAATACAGAATAAGAAAATACACTGAGTGAGTGTGTGTGTGTGTGTGTGTATGTGTGAGAAAGAACAAATGCGTTTCCAAACACATCAAGGTTATGTGATGATTGTTCTTTAAACATACACACTAAAGTGTGTGTGTGTGTGTGTGTGTGTGTGTGTGTAGATGTAAGTTTTTTGTCAGTCAGATTGAGAACACAGTGGTGCTCTTTTAATTATATGTTCAGTATTTTAGGCTTTCTGCCAAAATCACTGTTATGCACTTAAAATGACACAGCGATATTAGACATGTTCATGGTTGTTGTGTAAGACTATACAGTAAATGAGCTTCTCTGTGTGTGTGTGTGTGTGTGTGTGTGTGTGTGTGTGTGTGTGTGTGTGTGCGTGTGCGTGCTCATGGTGAGTGTGTATGTGTGTTTCCTTACTGTGCTCACTTCCTTTTGTTTTATCCAGTGCTTTAAATATGGTAAAAGGATTCAAGCTAATTTATGGATGTGTAGACATTTATTTGATCATTTGTGCATATTCTTAAAGGGACAGTCACCCAAAAATGAGAATTCTGACATTAGTTACACTTTCACATACCATGTTTTATATGTTGTTTCTGTGGATACATATACAATTTTGGGATGAGCTGTTCCTTTAGAACATGACTGTGAATGTGTGTGAGAGAGTTTAAACTACCCAGGTCCTATTCACTGGGTCAGTGCACAAGTGATCACAAGTGTGTTTTTGTTCTCTGGTGTACTATATTGCTTACATACACACATTTTCACAAGCTATTTTATGCACGTTGAAGGTTTACTTGTATTACTGCCAGGCTAATTCAGAGTCATTTATACATTGCATTTACATTTATATATTTGGCAGATGCAAGATGTACTCATGGGAACCCATGATTTTGGCATTGCTGATGTCATTTTCTGCTGATTCAGCTACAGGAATGCCAAGAGTCCTAATATATGGAGACGCGCAAACACAGAAATATACAACATTTTATTTCAAGGTGAAAGTGCCGAAATTCTGAGATTCTAGATCGGTGAATGGAGTTCATCTCCATATGTAATCTCAACATGTGCAGATTTTTCCTCACTGTGTACATCCATTTAGAGACTATTAAATCAGAGTGCAGTATGAAGTTAAGGAACCAATCAGAGAACAGCATTAGGAAATGGACCAAGGATGATGGTAAATTAGTGACTCTCTGATTCTGACACATAATCGGATGTTATTCTACTACATGTGCTTGTATTTTGTTTTGCGCTGCTTTCCTAAACATTTGTGTCTTTCTTATTTTATTTACCTAAATGTTACTTGACTTGTCATCAAACAACAAAAAGATTTTAAAAAATGAATAGAGAAAATAATATAGAATTGTAAAAAGAATGTGTACAAATTGTATATGTGAAAATTCCCTGTGTACAATAAAACTAACTAAATCTAGGAAGTATTATTTATTCCTTGCACTAATAACTGTTCAAAAAGGCAAAACACTCTGCAGACTAGGCAATGTGTTTAAATGAATCTTTGTATAATAAGAAAATGTAATATTTCCCATCAGCATCCTTCTGATTACTTGCCAACGTGCTCATTAGGTTTTCTGCTTATACCTTTATTCATCTCTTCTTTCTCCATCCACAGAGGGCATCTGCTGTTCTCTAATCTTTGCCTAAAATCACCAAGATAATCCATCTATCCATCTGTCATTCAGAGCGGAAGCACAAGAGGAATTTGTGTCATGTTGATAGTGACACCTAATGGAGAAAATGAGTAAACTTTAGATTTGACAAGATTCAGATTCAAGTAGCTTTGTTGGGGGGAAAAAAAGGCTTTATATTGTCAAACCATTGTCACAGACAGACACATTTACACACAATAAAAAGTTTGATGATATAACAACCAGAGGGAAAATGCAACAACAGGTTTTATCACTGAACACAATGCTTTTTTATATAGACAATTTTGTATTATTTATTCCAATCAATTATGTAAAAGATTTTAGCATTTGACTACGTTAATACCTTAATTGGCTAAAACCTTAATCATTCTAATCTTTTAAACCTCTGACGAAGTGATAAGTAACTAAATGATAATGATAATACAGTTGTTTTTATTTGTGAAATGCATTATTTGTAAATGCATTGGCATATAGCAGTATCATATTTATATGACAAAATAAATAAATACAATTATGTTTTATGTTCTTTTAAGAGCTAAATGTATCGTTCAGCGTTCCCTGATCCAGATTACTGAGACCTTTGATGGTTTGACGTGCATCTCCGGCCTTTTAACATGTTAAACGCACCTGATTGGCCCATAGTTATAGGGCGGGATATGATGGAGAAATTGGAAAGAGGCATTGCACTGCCATTGGTCAATTCTTACTTCCGTTCATTCATCGTCCAATAGAATTTAAAAACCCTGCTGGCCGGCTTAATCTGATTGGTCATCTCGTCCGCTGATCCCACCTCCCTCCTCGCCCTCAATGAATCTGGGAGAGTCTTAGCCGACAGGAGCTAATGACTCTACGGGCGGATTTATTTGGGTTATCGTGTAATTCGAACAGAGTGGGGAAACATAGTTAAAATAAGACGCTTTTAAGTGTATATCGCTCACGGTTGGAGTTGCCTCAGCCCGAATACTTCCAGCCTGTCTTCGAGTCTCGTGGGAGTTTAGTTTGTCTGGTCGATCGTAATGTGGCTCAGGCGCTAATCCTTGGACTTCATTCAATACTAATTCATCTCGAAGCGCTTCGTTTGGGCGAGCCGAACTGATTTAACCACCACACGCGAGGTAAAACACACCGATAAGTCGCTAAATAACTTCTTACCTGTTGATAGGACTTGCCTGGGATAAAGGTGAACACCGCTGTTGTTTCAGTCTGCTACTTGCCGGCTAATTCAATTAGATAAGAACTGGGTAAACGTTATCGTCAAACTCAATCTTAATGTGCTTGAATATGATTTGCTGACAACGCACCGACTTTAAAATCTCAGTTAACCATCTTATGTAATGTTTATGTTCTTTTCCGGTCTTTAAAGGGACAGCTCACCCAAAAATGAAAATTGTGTCATCCTTTACCCACACTCATGTTGATCCAAAACCTGTATGAGTTTTCTTTCTTCTGTGGAGCACAAAAGGCAGAATGAGTCTGAGTCCCCATTCACTTTCTCTGCAGTTCTATTCTATACAATGAAAGTGAATGGTGACTGATCTTTTGTGTTCAGCCTTTTAGCACTGCTATGATTTATATTTGTGTACCAGTCAGAGGTAGTTGGTTTGTGTCACTAAGGGTTATTTTTTTTCTTTAAATCAGGTTGCTTCTGAAAATATTCAGACAGAATATTTGTTTCCCACTGTTTCTAAACCCCTTCTCTCTCTTTCTATCTCTGTCTCTCTCTCTCCAATCCAGGATGACAGAATACAAGCTGGTAGTTGTCGGTGCTGGTGGCGTTGGGAAAAGTGCACTGACCATCCAGCTCATTCAAAACCACTTTGTAGACGAGTATGACCCCACTATTGAGGTTAGAGCTCACCTTCTTTAAGATGACCTGTTTTTGGCTAAATAATTTTTGAGGAGCAACCGGAGACATTACTATTTTATAGTAAAGTAATTATTATTATGATGATATAATTCTTAAAATTAAATAGAAATCATACAGTATTTGTTCTGATTCAATTTCTAACAGCAAACCCCTGTTGTACAGCCTTTTCTTTGCCAAAAAAATCAAAGGAATTGCTTAATTTTAACTTAATTACATTCAGCGATTTAAATAAATTGGTAAGCAAATGAAGACAAAATATTGAATTCAGAAACACTAAAAATCACACTGACCCACATTTCTGGAAAAAAAAAGGAAAACTACTTTTTTTTTCCTATTTTTGTAATAATTTAAAAGTTGTTAATTTTATTAATTAAATTGATTAGACATCCTTTTTGTATTATTAATCTATTTAAATCATTAAAATTTTATCCAGAAAACTTTAAATGGAAAGCACTGAATTTGGGACAAATAAAATCGACTTTAAGAATTATTTTATATACCTTTTAAAACGGGTTAAATTGTATACGTTTCATGATTTAAATTAATTCGATGTATTTTTTTAAAAAATTATAAATGTCTAATTTGACCATCAGAGTGCATATAAAATTAAATATTAAACTGATTTCATTGGGCCTTAATTATATTTTAAACATCTATTCCTTGCAGGATTCATACAGAAAGCAGGTTGTTATCGACGGGGAGACGTGTTTGCTGGACATCCTGGACACTGCAGGTCAGGAGGAGTACAGTGCCATGAGAGACCAGTATATGAGGACAGGAGAGGGCTTTCTCTGTGTGTTTGCCATCAACAACGCCAAGTCCTTTGAGGACGTACACCTTTACAGGTACATAGTCAAACACATATGGAAAAACTATTAAATGTAAAGTATATTCAGAATCACTTACCATCAAATAGTCTTTCAAACTTATTAAACTTATATTAGAGATTTGTGGGCTTGGACTGCTTGATCAAGAGAAATTGGTTGGGTCTGTGTTATTAACCACCAATAGAGCTTCTTTCTTCCTGAAAACTTCAAATATGATCAAATGGAAAAGTTGCTAGACTGATTTGAGCTAAAAATGACAGGCCAGATGCCGATTCAGCAGGATGACATCACAGCACTGCATTAATGTACCGACTTCCTTTTATTTCCCTTAAAGTTGATGAGTAAGGAAACTAGTGTGGCACTAGAGAAGGACGTAGTACAATTTCAAAAGTAAGGCTGTGTGGGGGTAAAATGTAACCTTGTTTTTTGTCGCCTGTGCAGGGAGCAAATAAACCGTGTCAAAGACAGCGACAATGTCCCGATGGTACTGGTGGGGAACAAAAGTGACCTGGCTTCACGTACTGTAGAGACGCGTCAAGCTCAAGAGCTCGCCAGAAGTTACGGCGTCCCGTTTGTTGAAACATCAGCAAAGACACGACAGGTGGGTGAAACCGATTTTAAAGTGTTAGGGACCATTCCCGCACAGCACCTTTTTTTTTTTTGCGTTACATTTCCACTTTTATATGCAATCATGCACTAGACAGACATTTTTATCATTGTGTGCTTGTGTTTTTCACTCCCACTGTTCTGTGCCTTGTGTTTTTAAATGAAACACTTGTTCTGTATGAATGGCCACTTGCAGTTGTTTCTGCTTTGTATTTGGGATCATTTTTGATGTCGGTGCAAAAATGGATGAGATAACTGACAATATTGTGCTTATATTAACTTCTTGTTTATTGAACTGGTGTATAAAGCATTATTGCACTCACAGAATGTGCTGTTGATCTGAATATCATTCAGTACAACAGCAATATTATAAGGGATTTAAACCTAGTCATGGTTTCTTAAAAAGGTGATCTCCCATGTTTTACCATGATTTTAGAGCACTGTGTCATGAGCAAGACACTGCAAAAGACGTGAGACAAATGAGTGCAACATACAAACACGTCCATTTTTGTGCAGTTTATATAATGATAAATAATATATAATGGAAAAATAATAATAATGCGTTCTGTGTTAACGGCCCCTAAGAATGAATGAATGTTACAGCATTAGGTATTAGTGGTGGAGAAATATGGCCCACTAATAATCAAGCGGAATAATTCACAGCGGTTTTGGACTAGTGTTATCCTTTATTTTTTATTTTTTTGGGGGGAAGATCTGAGTAAAAGTGTCATGTTTGTAATTTGGGATGGGGATTTTTGTTAACTTTTCATTTTGAGGAATGATAGGAATCAAAAAACTGGGCGTGTCCATCATGGCGGTAAGAATTTATTACAAACAAAAATATATCTGTTTAACGCCAACCAATCAGACCTCAGGTATCACCAAAAATGCTGCAATAACCAACCAGAAGTGTTTGTTTTTTTAAGTCACTGCAATCATCATTTTCCAAGTATTTGAGTACCCGAGTACTCGTGCACATTCCTATTCATAACGTGCAACAAACTTTTTATGACCTAATACCAACACTTTTGTGATTTTTCCTGGGACTGACCGAAGTGAATCAGCTTGTAGTTATAAAGCACCATTAATTTGAAGTCTTGTTTTCTTTCTATAGGGAGTTGAGGAGGCGTTTTACTCTCTCGTGCGAGAGATCCGAAGATACAAGGAGACGAACCGCAGCAATAAGAAGAGCAAAAAGCACACACAGAGACGTTGCACTCTTTTATAGCGATACACGCATACAGCCGCGCACTGCACCCCCCTGTGATAGCAATGCACTCAAGGTCACACATACTCACATACACACATACACTACTGTAGCATCACACATACACACACACAAACCCTATTTCCTTTTCTTTCTGCTCCTTGTGTCTTACAATACCAGCCTTTGAGGAATAGGTACCTGACTGGCTGTTGTATGTGTTTGTATGTGCGCATGAGACCTCAATGAGAACCAGGCAACTGTGGAATTGTTTTGGAAAAGACATACATTGACCTCACATTATCATATTCGGCTGGATAATTTAGTCTCAAGTGGACTCATCAACCTTGCACTGCTGCTTCCCCTTCTGTGCTAAAAAGATCTGCCGAATGTCGTAGTTTTATAGTCATGCTTTAGAACCGCAGCAGCAAGGAACTTTGACCTTTTGTAACAAATGAATGAGGTGGTGAAGGGATCTACTTTAAGTCGGTAATGGGTAACTGTTTTTAAGTAAGCCTTATGTTTAGAACTGTGTCGGCCAATCGGCACATCCGCGTGCTTCTGTTAACGGTGGTCGGGAATGAGGAAGCTAAGAAGTCCCCTAAAGTTTCTGTGGCCTGTGGGAAAGCACATTAGAGCAAGTGGTCGCCTCCTTCAAAACCACTAACATAGTATATTGCACACCTTAAAAAGCAATTCCACTTCACACTTTGTGGGATTTATTCAGCAAACATTTTCAGTACTTTCTAAAAAAAACAGTCACTTCATCATCAAAGGGGATTTCTGTCGTTTCTGCCTTATGTATTTTTGGGGGGTTTGCACAAAAATGCACAAGCAAATTTTCCTTTTCATACATTCATCACCTTTCCAGAATCCATTTCTCTCCAGGTTTCTGTTGCCGCTCTCATGGCTTGGACTAAAACTTTACTTAATGTAGCCTTTCTATAATTATGAAAATCAAGCTCGCTCTCTCTCTCTCTCTTTTTACCAGCAGTATTTCATGGTAAAGCTCTGTATTTTTGTAAAAGTTATTTTACTGGGTTTCGTTACGCATACCGGCATTATATTGGACATTATCATTTCATGTATTATGGTGAAGTGTGTAAAATGCCAGTTGTTCCCACCAATGAAGAGGCTTGGTTGAGGAAGGCAAGACACTTTTTGTTTTCTTTCTCTCTCTCTCTCTCTTTAATTTCTTTAGTTTGACAGGAGACATAGGAGTTTTGGTGCAGATGAAACATGTGACCAGAACTTGTGATTAATGCATTCCCTTTGCCACATTGACATCTGTAGTTATATGTTTTGTGAATAAAGAGACTTTTGGCTAGTTGACTGTGACTTCCTTAATATTCAAACTTTCAATTGTAGTTTAAAGTCTGTTATTATATTTGCTTTATAAGGTGTTACAACAGGTAAGTTGCATTACAACCATTTTGGTAATACCAGAAGTGTTACATCAGCTTTTCTGGATATATATTTGTGTAGTTTTGAAATGGCATTATGATCAGATATCTGCTGCAAATTTCCACGTAACATAGGAAGTGCTATTAGTGCAAATATAGTACAGCAAATATAGTACCCCCTATATTTTTTGTCTTTTAAGCCCTAACTTAATTTGTTCATATGATCTAAGAGGTTGCCTGAGGCAGATTCTTCTCCTGGTATGATCTTTGTGGTATTTCAAATATTTGAATGTACGGTCATAGCCAAACGTTGAGAATAACACATTTTAATTTTCACAATCTGCTGTTTCTTTTTTCAGTTAAGTCCTACAGAAGTATAATTGCAAGCATTTCGTTAGTATAATTTGACAAATACATTAAGTTTACACAAAGAGTCAATATTTGCAGTGTTAACCCTTCTTTTTCTAGACCTCTGTAATTCACACTGCCATGCTGTCAATCAGCTTCTGGGCCACATCCTGACTGATTGAATCTCATTCTTGCATTCTTGGAATTTTTCAGAAATTGTGGTTTTGTTTGTGGTCAATCCTCAAGAGGTGAGTAGACAAGTTCTCAATGGGATTAAGGTCTGAGGAGTTTCAGTGTTTTGTTCAACTGATCCTTTATGGCAGGGCTGAAATGCAGTGGAAATACAGCTTTGGGATGAAGTAAATTTTTTAAATGGTAAATTTGGCAATCAATTGCAATTCATCTAATCACTCTTCATAACATTCGGGAATATATGCAAATTGCAATTATAAACTGAGACAGCAGAATTTGTGAAATTTAAAGTCATTCTTAGACTTTTGGACAAATATATTATAATAAATATATCCTTAATATATCTTGAACTTACAATGACTGAGACCCAAACACATGAATGCATTACTAAATATTGGCTAGTGATATTTTAGTTCTTTGTTCTCTGCCGTTTCCTCTATTTTACTAAAGTAGCCCTAAAGGATCATTCCTCTATCTGACAATATTTTAAAGCAAAGCATTATAAACAATAGAAATGTCCATGACTTGAAATATGATTTGAATTATTCAGTTGTTTTTTTTCACTATGAGAACAGCTATTTTAATACAAACATTAAAAACCTGTATATAGATTTAGATGGGGAAAAAAATGATCAGATTTCATCTTAAGTATAATGTTGAATCAGACAAGAGAAAACAACAATTTTACAAAAATGCACTTTATTTATTCAACCAATAGTAAAATGATTCTTTACAATCTGGAGAGTGATAGACTCCTTCACTGAGGTAAGAGGATGAACGGATGCTGAGAAAGCTAAAGGCAAAGAGAGAGAAAAAAAAAAAATCCCTTTCTATCACCAGCCAAACCGGGAAATGAGCTTCTCCTGATCGTCTAAATCTTTCTGCACTTTCTTCCTCATGTAAAAGATGGGACAGTCTCGACTGAAAAAGAGAGCATTTTGTTTTGTAACTACAATGATTGGAAAAACATAGAAATAAAAATAAATATAATAAAATGAGTGTAAACACCTTGTACAAAGCACATCTTCATGGAGTGAGCCTTGACAGCGTTGACACTGAGTCCACAAACGAGAGAATTTCTCCTCTAGAGTTGACAGATGAGCAATCTAAAAAACACACGGACAATCTTCAGCAGCAGTAAAAACATCTTTTGCCCTCTATATATTTACACATTTAAAAAAAAACACACCTCTTTCTGGTAAAGCTCAGACTCTTTCTTTTTGCAAAAGTCGCATACAGCCACTGTAAAGCAGAAAACCATCAGATGCAATGATTTATGGTCCTACTGAAGCTCCACTTTTGCCCAACACACACTCCGGATACATACCATCAGTTTTGAGCACAGCTCTGCAGCCGATGCAAGTACTTCGTCTCTGAGCGAAAGCCATGAGTCCACCGACCCTGGATGTTAAGACCGTCTTACAGCGAGTGTGATCTCCCTCTGAAACAACACACAGCAAAAAAAGTCTTGGTGAAAAATTGAAATCGAATGTGATTAGATAAAAAGGCTACACTATTGTGAAGTTCTTAACAACCGCACAAACAAGCAGTGTAGCCTCACAAATAAGTGACTCCTAAGATGGCTCTTTTAATGGAACATTGAGAAAGACTGTGACGAATCCAACATCTGACTCAAAGTACAGTCAAACATTTACAGTCTGTGAGTCTCCAGTGGTTTCAGCAGGAATTCACATAATCATGAATTTTGTGTGATGGTGAAAGATATCCGTGCAGATTTCACAACGGTTTTGCAGCGTTGACCAACATTAAGCTACTTGGTTTGAAAGTGATTTCAGTGTGAGTTATTCTTCATATGTTTTGGCATCAAAATCTTTCTAATGTGATCACACTTGTAATGAAACCGCACATCGTTACTTTCAGTGATGTCTAACTTAAAATGAAGCAAGAGCTGCTTTGTGTACTTAAGGTTTGTGAAACTTAAACCAGTATTATTACTGACGTGTGTAATTAAGACAGATTTATGACTGAGACAGATTTGCGACATAAGAAAATTATAGACTACACTACAATATTACTAAACAAAAAAAATCCTATTGGAAACAATTAATTTTATTCATTCCAAATTAATATAATATACGTGATAGTGACTGTCTGCTGAGAACTTGTTTTATGTTATAACTGAGTGCATTTTAAAGTAGAGACAGATCTTTTCTTCCACACTTTGATGTAGATCAGAGTTTTATGGTTATTGAAAAAGAAGAAATGTAGGGCAAGGACGTGGTTCTATGCATTGGCTTTAGATTTTGAGATGTGGGCAGAAATGAATGCAAGCTTACAGTCAATTATGAGGGTTTAAGTGGACTAAATGATTAGAGAAGTCCAGCATTCAACAGAGAGAAGCCTGCTGTTCCACTGGAAGATTGAGTTATGGCATATTGAAGAATAAACATCATGAGGTCAAGAAATTAAACATACATGTACAAATCACTCACAATGTAACATACATTTACAAATGGATAATTTTCATTTCATGCCGACTTTAAACATCCTGTTTGTAAGCACAATAGCGGATACTCACTCAGTAACACACTCTCAGCTTTGCTCTCTCCCAGTATGGGCTCAAAGATGCGCAGTAAAGGCTTGGAGAGCTGCTGCTCTAGGTAGTACTGTGTGTCTATAGGGATGTTGTTCTCTAGCACATAGATGGGGTCCTGAGATACAGAACCCAGCAGTTATAAATACATTACACAACATCAGCCACATCAGAACAGACAACGCACAATACGGACCTCTGATTTCATATACGCCGCCACGCCTTTAGCTGCTTTGATGATGACGTACGGAACTCGATCTCCGAGGTTTGGTGCGCTGCCGGCATCGCGCTTCCGCATCCTAAAACCCATGTTGGTGGAAATTGATTATATGCTTAAGTAATTCCATACCTGCAAACTCCAGACTGCAGGAAAATTTTAAGTTGTTGTTTAGCAGTTGAACTCCATGTTGTTTCGGTAGCAACAAACTTATATATATATATATATATATATATGGTCATTTTTTATAGCCATAAAAATTAAACTTAATAGATAAAATAATGTAACTGTTTTAATAAAACAATAAATAAAAATAATATTTGATATCAAATGTGGTCTTTGCGCAAATTAAATGCTCTGTTCTCATGCAGTAATAAAGCTGCCGTCGGTTAATTTGACAGATTAACTTTTGTCATTTCAAATGTGATTTTACATTTTTTTATAGACCTCCATCTTTGTTGATGGATACAGATGATCTTGTTGCACGTTCATACAGACAAGTTTTCGAGCCGTGTGAACATATTTCAAGAATCACTAATGCGGTGTGAACATAGCCAGAGATCATGCCAAAATTGGGCATGGTATAAAGAAAAAAAACAACTAATGTATATAGAGTGATGTTCTCCAAAATTTGGATTTTGTCATAAAGGAATTTTCAGCTAGAAAAAAACCCACAGAAGTTTCTAAAGTTACATCATTTGCATTCAATCATACATGAGCACAATTTGAAACGTCTATGTATTGTCTCTGTACTCTATAGCGTGTATGGAAAAGCAGAAATACATAGGTTACACAAAGCAGCGATGCTTGTAAAGACTACATTATACAGATAGAAAAAAACTTGCATCGTGAGAATGGCTTATTTTAAATGTCATAATGGCGAATTTTGTATGAATTGCATATATGAAATTCACAGTCACGTTAATAAGAACACACACCTCTCAGCTAGCTCGACGTGGGCCTGTTTGCCGGCATACTCCTGTGCGGTACGTGTCAGCTCTTTAGTTATGACCAGCTGACTGATGTCAATGCGGTTACACAGAAGATCAGAGATGACTTCTTTAGCATGAGCCACTGCTCCATCAGGGTCTCTGAAACACAAATGAATGTGCATGTTGGCATATGAATGATGCAGCCATCAGAACATGAACAAAAAAGGCTTTTATTAAGACTTGTAGAGTCATGTCTTCACTATTACGCATGCTAGTTTGTGCGTCACGGGTGCATGGTGGTTTTCTGAGTGTGGCAATGTTTGTACCTGTCAATGAGGATGTTTTGGAGGCATGTATTGATGAGGTTGGCCACAAGAGGGCAGTTGTCTCGTCTGACAGTCTCTATTCCCTTGCAATCCATCTTATCATGATGTTCAGCATTAGAAGAGAAATACAGCCCGGCATATCGCTTTTTATTGATCAACAAATATGGGTAATAAACCTGAAAAAAAGTGTGAATGAGACAAAGCTTATTAAGAATAATTAGCAACTTTACAATAAGGTCCCATTAGTTAATACATTCACAACGAGCCATGCATTTATTAGTTAATTAAAATACAACTGCTTGTTGTTATTTCATGTTCGCTCAGGTCTGTTAAATGTTTTTCTTTTGATTTTAATAAATGTTTTAGTAAATGCTGAAATTAACATCAACTAAGATTAATAACTCTTTATTAAGTAACAATGAAAAAGTATTTTTCATGGTTAGCTGATGTAGCTATCTAATGGATCTTTATTATAACATTAGATGGTGTCTGTTATGAAATCGTGACCAGCTTCCTGTACCTTCTCAAACTCTAATTTGATTGGTGGAACAAAGTGGGAGGAGACCCAATCAGCCGCCTCCCTTCCCAGATTCATTGCTTCCTGCACTGTGGCCACACCTAGTTTCACCATGACAGAGTCTGTATCTCCATAGATAACCTGAAACACATTTGATTTGCATCACTACAGGTTTTCAGTGCACTGAAACTAAAGCAGCAAAAACACACTTATGCAAATAAATACCTTTGCATCTTCCTGGTAACCATTGGACATTGTGTATCTCGATTCCACAAGCTGTTTGGTCTGTTCAATCATCTGCCTCCCAAAGCCTGTGACACTCTACCGATGAAAGAGAAAAACGTAAAGCATCTCTGTCTAAGGCTAAAAGTATTTAACCATGTGTGAATGCTGAAACGGACCTGTGAGATCTCCAGACAGGGCAGTTTGCCCACCTGAGCCCCAGTGAACCCATACACGGAGTTTGCGCTGACCTTCAAAGCCAACTGCCTTCCGTCCAGCACCTGCTTTTTAAAGGGGTCCGTCTCTTTTTTCAGCTCAGCCTTTGCTCTAAAAGGCACAAGAAATAATGTGTAAAAATAATAAACCATTTTGATCACGCAGAACTATTTGGTATTGAAAATAAAGACATTGAATCATTTTGATTTTTGAAATGATCACCTTTTCCTGGCACCCAGCAGGTTTTCCAAAATCTCAGGGAGAAGGCCCTTCCTCACAGAGCTCTTCACAAACAGATCACCTGTGGGGGTCTTGATGAAATCTTCTGGACCCAGACTGAAAAAAAAGTACAGCTTTAATTATTACATCACAATTAAAAATGTATGCAAGTCAAAGAAAGAATCTGAACACGTCACATAATGGATACACACACACACACACACACACACACACACACACACACACACACACACACACACACACACACTGCTCTCACCCCAGTTTGTCCACCTGGCCCTTCTGCAAGAGTGTAGTGTAACATAAATTGTGAGCCATCATGATTGAGGGATACAGTGAGGAGAAATCCAGAGTTGTTATAGGAACACTGTAATACCTGTAGACACATAGACGCAAGTGAATCATTTGCTGAATCGAAACGTTGCTTTAATATACATAGTATGAAAAACATTACATAGTACCAACATCCGAAATAATGTCAATTTTGTTTTTAGAATAAAAATCCTGCAACATCTGTTGTCAGATTCCAAAGTTTTTGGAATAAATATTTCTGCCTTAAGAACATTTATTTATTAGTCTGTGTCTGTGGTCAGTAAGATTTTTTAAATGTTTTTGAAAGAAGTTGAAACAAAGGCTGTATTTATTTGATACAAAGTACTGGGGAAAAAGTAATAATCTGCAGTAATTTTGTGTGCAATTCAATTTAAAGTTATGCTATATGTAATTTATTCCTGTGATTCAAAGCTGAATTTACTGATGTTTCAGTGTCACATGATCCTTCAGAAATCATTCTAACATGATGATTTGATACAAAACACAGTGGAATACGGTTGTCGACGGTCTCGGGGTTGCAAAAAAGCATCAAGATAACCGACAGCCAATATGGCGATTTATTTGATGAAGCGTTCGGCATGCTATAAAAATGTACATACACTGTATGCTAATGACCTTGAGACTGTATCTACATTATGTTTGCTAACAACAAAAGGCATATGTGCACCAACTAACAGCAGAGATTTACCTGTATACAATAAAAAAACACCTTCGATTCTCGATACAAAGCTTTAAATATATTCTCCAACATTGCAAACACAATTTCACTCACAGTGTAAACAGTCATAACATATTTGTGAGGTCATCACGCTGTACTAGATTGCATACTTTCTTGCGTTCTGCCTGTCTAATGTGCTTTCTCAACAAATTCGGGTTCGTCCCGTCTTTTAACAACCGGGTTCTTCAATCCGCAGCGGCGCTGAGCAGAGTGCACGTCAGAACAAAGTATGAGGCTTAGATAAACATGTGCATTTGTCCCTCTTTTGTGCTCGAGATATTAGTGTTCGGCAACATTAAGGAATCGACATTACCGAAAAGATCGCTTTTACAGAATACATCCTCGCTTAATAAAAGTTCATTTATTAACAAAACTCTTGATGACCCCAAACTTATGATGTTTTGAGTATATGCAATTAACTTATTCTCCAATCACAAAAAGTGGATACAAACCCTTTCTCTGGTTCTATGACAGTGGCTCCAGTGTAGTCCTCCCCTCCCTCTGTCCTCACCACTGGCATCACCAGATCCTGCTTCATAGCCTACACCATAAAACAGTAATTTAGCCATACCCATTAAATGTTGGCTACGCTATCTACATCGACATATGTTATAGAAAGACATGCACAGACCTGTCTCAGCAGCTGTGAAACCACTTTAATCTGCTGTCCTCGAGAAAGCAGGTAAGTCAAGGGCACCCCAGTTACTCTGGCCATTTCCATGTAATTAATGACGCACATCAACTTCTGCAGCAAGCGCAGGGGCAGATATGCATCCTTCAGACAGTATACAGCCAAACGCCTGCGGGTCTGCTCATTCCCATTCTAATTCAAAATAGAGAGAGAGAGAAAAGTTCAGAGAGTTTACTGGACTCCAGATGTCAAAGATGGAGTTGTCTGATTGAGTAGAACAGAAATCTGATTGGCTGCACCTGCAGATCTGTGATGATTGAATGCTGCACATCCTCCTTCTGCTCTTGCAGAAAATGGAAACTGACGGCATTTAGTGTATAAGAGCGCAGTTTGTAATCTCTCAGCAACACCTACACCACAGGAAAAAACAGGGTGAGTAAGCATTAGCAGTCATAAATCAATCTGATGACAATGTGAGAGTCTGAATTTAAGTGTGCATACCTGTAATAGGTCAAACTGCACACGTCCTTCCATATTAACAGTTTTGTTCTCTCTGCGGCCCATCTGCTTGCTCTGGAAGCTGGAGTCTTTCAGAACAGATTTGATGCCCCGCACACGGCCCAGATATGGGAACAAATTGACCTACGGAGACAGAAACACGAGTGACTCGAATCATCATTTTCCTGCCTGAATTATAATTTAAAAAATGTGTTTGTGTTTTATGTTACACCAAAAAGAGAAAAAAAATGTTGAATTTTTCATTGTGTTAAAACATAGAAACACGCTTTACCTTTAAAGTAGCGGCTCTGTTGAGAAGGTACGGAAAGTCAAAGTTCTGGATATTGTAGCCAGTGATGATGTCAGGATCCACTGTCCTCACAAACTCAGCCCAACTCTGAGATAACACACATATACATTTATTTACATAATATTTGTGAGGATGGATAGATAGATCATTTAATCATTCATCACCGTTCATTTAAACCATTTGTCGGGCGAGAAATACTAAACCATAATAAAGAGCTTTTAGAGAGCTTTTTTTATTTCAAAAATAATGGAGTCAATAACTTTATCCCTGTTGTCAATAGCTTTATTAGTCACTCAAATTGAATTAACCTTTAGCTCAACTACGTTATCAAACAGCTAATAATGTGTTGGTAATGTCATGTCAGACAGCTGCCTTCTAAAAATCAGCATCCTTAGAAACGATTTGAGCAGCTCAGTGGAAAATCAGTGAAATTCATCATAACTTACATCATATACATAATTCACCTGCTGTATTGCTAATTCTATCCGATTTTTCATTTCAACAGAAAAATATAGCAGGACTGTAAGTTACACTGGTACATTGACGTGATTTCCAAGGCAGTTTGTGACGTAGAGAACACCAGCGATTTCAAAACGCATTTTGAGTTCGTCTTTGGTTCACTGGTGTTTTAAGGAGAAAATACTCAGCAATGGTGTTACCTTATGGATTTACATATCATCTTAAAGCATATTTAAAATCCCCACAGATATATAAACAAGATTTTCACCACAGGTGGAGTTTAAGCTTCAAGTATGCACATTAAGCTTGCTACCTCAGAGACATTGGCAAACATCAAATGAATTTTCTGAGATCAGAATGACAACAAAATAAATAATCTATAACATTTTGAATTTCTGCCCGACATATTACCCTACAGACCAGCCGTGTTAATGAAGTCACTACATGAGCCTTCACCAATTCCTGTGGATGTAACCGACTGATTCAAGTTGATTTTATTTGACCAAGCTTCCTCTAACATTTAGTCAACTAGCAGTGAGTAGCTCTGAAATGGCACCATGTACATTTACATTTGAGAGAAAACACAGTACCTGCAGAAGCTGTCTCTCCTGAGTAAAGCAGAGAATCTGGGAGCCCACTATACTGGAACAGCTCTGTAAGGTGAAGACTGTGCGGATAAATGGCTCTTTCTCTCCCTGACGCTGTACCATAGAGGCGATTTGAATCACAGGGTCAATCTCCGGCTCGGGAAACACACCTTTAACACACACAAACAGTTCAGTTAGCAATTAACTAAAGACAATGAAAATTTTAACTTGAGAGGGCACTAAAGAGTTTGACAAAACTCCCCAAATTTCCAAATAAAAGTGTGCCAAATTTCACAACTTCCAACCAGATCATTTTATGGGAAGACAAACAATCCAATGGAGCAAAACTAGAATAACCTAAGCTATAATAAACACCTTTTCTGCCAGCACACTCAATATCAAAGCTCAGGACTCTGAGTGGAGCGATCCTCTGCCATTCTCCTTCAGCTGGATGACTGACCAGATCATTCCAGGCCACATCCACCTCATACTGACACAGGGAAACCTGAGAGAGAAATCATTCGGACAATTCAATGGATCACCCTAATACCTAAACATTTATGCATTTGGCAGGCGCTTTTATCCAAAGCGACTTACATTGACACTCTAATTAGAGTAATTTAGAATTAGAGAAAATTAGAGTCTCTAATTTTCCCTGGGACTCAAACCCACGACCTTGCCGTTGCAGGCGCCATGCTCAACTGTTTGAGCTACAGGTAAAGCTCAAAGTGAGCCTAAGTGACTGTTGTTGTTTTTACCTTTCCTGGATATTTTGAATCTGTCTGTCCTTCACTTCTCTCTTCCCTCAGCCTGTACTTCCCTTTTGGAAGCTCAATCCAGCAGCAACCGACAACATCACTGTCCACCATGAACCTGCAATCACACATAGCAGACCTTACATGCAGTATCAGGTCAAGCAAACAATGTTTACCACACATTACCAGTAGAGCTGTACAATTCTGGATAAACTGAAAAATCACGATTTTGAGATTTTGAATAAACAAGAGAAGAGCAGCCATCTCACACGGCATGGCAGACTAGTTCACACAGAGGTTGCGACTCCTGAAATGTTACGGGTGCGAGTTCGTTTATAGAATAGGGTTCACTCCTGTACAGAACTGAACTGTGTGAACGCAACTGTATCAAAGACCTGAACACAGGACTTTTGTTTACAAGACTGACGATTATATTCTGTTGCTGCGTCAATGCAGCTTTTGTGAAGCTGTTTCAGACATGTTTGCTGTGATTGTACTTGTCAAAGGCAGAATTGTTGTCATTAAGGTAGGTGCTTAAATTGAGATCTTTGACAATTAATTGTGCAGCTCTAATCAGCAGTTTCAGACACTTTCAAATACAAACACACACAAAAAAAAAAAAAAAAACACACACACCTGATCTCAAAGTCAATGTTGGCTTCAAAAGCCTGGTAGCTCTGGGTGGAGAAATTGGCAAATCTAAAACCCTGCTCCAGGATACGCTTCGCTGGGGCAACCAGACGCGGCATCGCCATGGTAATGCGCAGAAAGTCATGAGGTTGGTTTCCATGGTAATGATACATACCTTAACGCAAATATGGAAAAGCTATTCAGCTACAAACAGGTCATACATACAGTTCTATTTAGACTACCTTTACGTGTTTGTGGCTTCTTTTTTTGTTTTGAAAAAGAAATACTTTTTTTTTTTTCAGCAAGGGTGCATTAAATTGACCAAAAGTAAAAGTAAAGACAATGACTAAATGTACCATGGTTTCCACAAAAATGTTACAATTACTACACATGATAAGAATGTGTTTTCTGAGCATCATATTACACTGATGAGTAATGATGCTAAAAACTACACTAAAATCACAGGAATACATTAAATTTAAAAATATATTCAAATAGAAAACGGTTCTTTTAAATTGTCATAATATTTCACAATATTACTGTTTTACTGATCAACTATATGCAGCCTTGATGAACAGAAAAGACTCTTTTTTTTATCTTAGAGACCCTAAACTTTTGAATTGTAGTGCATCTGCACACAAATTACACTAAAATGACTTACTTTCTTTTTTAGTGATGTCCACTGCCAGCACAGTGACCGCTATGTTGTCTTTGTTGGAGCGCATGTCCTTCAATACAGCAGAATTCAGCTCTCTCTGAAACTCAGCCAAATGTGCATTTGTAAAACCTGAGAGAGACACAAACATAGTGAGAAATTATGAAACAAGAGCTTACTACGGTACATGCCAATGACACTGAGCAGCATCCTGTTATTGGTGGCTCACCATTGGGGGATGGAACATAAAAATACGGGGCGAATCCATGAATATGACAGCACACGCTATTTCCACTATCCGTCACACCAAACATGCGCACTATGGGCACTTTTCCCTGTACCTGCCCAGGCATACCTGCTACCGCAGATCCTAAACACCAGACAACAGCATATTGAGGGAGAGGTCAAGATGATCATTGATATAAATCATTGATTTTTATGTACATGTCTCTCTCACCCAGGTAGTAATCCAGGTCTATCTGCTGGAAAATGAGTGTGTCTGAGTTTGGTTGAAAATGCTGTGCATGAGGTCGTTTCCAACGCGGATTAAGATCAGCAGAGAATAAGTCACCTGAACAAAAGAGGGTAGATTATGTCGAGGTCAAGGGTCAAAAAGTTAGCAATTAATGTTAGTCCTTGCATACAAACAATAGAATAAAATTCAATTAAAAAAAAGTAAATATTAAAGAAAATAAACCTTGTAATCTTGGAAAATTCAGATCCAAGGTGCAATACCATAAGCAGAAGCTTTTAACAAGCTGTGGGAACTAAAACTGTGTTTAACTAATAAACTCAATTAGTGTATATATATGATTTTATATACATTTATAATATATGATGATGCATTTCCTTTGTCCTATAAGATTATGGAATTTTTTTTTTGTACTGTAACTATACGCATCTGTTGGTATGTTGTTTTGAATATTTTGCAGATACTTAGGAGTATAATTAAATATAAGAAAAACAAACATACCCACTGGAATGACATCATGACCAGCTTGCCCCTCCCCGGACTCCACCTCCATGTCCATTTCATCAAATAGAGCAAGTTCCTCTTCAAACTGGGAGGGACTATCCTCCCATTCTGTGCTCATTTTCCCCTATGCATTCAACCAGTTACAAAAAGCAACAACAACAAAAACACTCACAAACTTCTGTCTTGCCAACTAAACAGAATGTAGGAGTCTATAACAATTTATTTATAGAGTATAAAGGAATATAACAAACATATTGTACGCGTCACACGATTAAACGTCTCAAAGTAAAAAAAAAACGTCCAAACAACTTAGAACATAACATTTAGATGCAACATGTGACAGCGTATTTACATAAAAGGGCGGGGCTAATGAGTCTCTCCATCATCTCCTCACTGTTTGTTCATGCGGCTTTACGCACACGTTACTTATAATAAAAAAAATAGTGATTTGGAAAACATACTCTTTCACTTGTTCTGCTTCCATTTAGAAGCAATATCTGATCTTTAGGCTCTCAACAATTGTTGAATATTATTGAGCATACGTATTCAAATTTCATTTACCAACTAATGTACACAAGATATAGGATTAAAATATTGTTTATATTATTTTACTTATAATTGATCAGAACTGGAAAACCAGCAATCACACGAAACATACTGAAACAGCAATAATAAGACCGTACTCATGCTGTTTATTTTCACACTGCGTGATAAATAATACGCTAGGCGAACTGGACGAACTAGAAACTCAGCAGAAGATGTTAGCAATATGCAAACAACAAAGAAAGCCAACAAATTCGTGCAAAATGAGCTGAATCATGTAGTCTAAGATATTGAGGTGAACTCTAGCCACGGAACAAATGCAGAATCTTTCACCTTTTATTCCAGCTCGAGCTCTGTTACTCCATATATGTGATATTGATAAATCTCCCGCCACTTCACAGTGTTGAATGTCAGTTTCCACCGGACATAAGCAACTTCCGTTTTCCCGGTAAAATTGCGTCTGGTCCACGAAGCGCTGCAATTAGTCAAAATACCGGAAGTTATTCACTTGCATGGATGAGTCGACGATAACGGCCATGTTGAGAGGGTCGTCATTATGAAAAGTGATTAAAAACCGTATAGATAAATAAATAATTGGATGTGTGCCAAAATTATACAAATTATAAGACACACATTACAGTTTAGATGCAGCAAAATAGCTATTTTGTTCCTTGTCATTTCAAAATATTTACTTTACCTGATGTTTTTGTTATACCAGAACATTTAAACAATTCAAAGGATTGCAGCCTCTGAAAATAATACATAAATAATGATATGTATTTACCATAATGGTAAAAATATTTACCATACAATATATACTATGTAAATTATATTTTTCTGACCCAGAGTACATAATTTGGTGTGATTGATTTGCATACAATTTTTGCCAAAGCATCAATGTATGGATTAAAAGCAGTCACAAGACAATAAAGTCAAATAACATATCATTCATTTTAACCCTCCTGTTATCTTTGGGGTCAATTTGACCCCATTCAATTTTTAACGTCTGTAAAAACATGATTAATTTTATTTTTTTTGCTTCAAATTTACTGACTTTTCCTAATTTAATGAGGATAACTCTGTAAACATAAAATTATCGTGCTGATATTTTTTCAATGTCCTGTACACATTTTGTAGCATCAGTGTTCCTTGGGGTCAATTTGACCCCAGGCTCTTTTAGCTGTATAAAACATAAGAAATATTAAAATTTCACACACATTTGTTTTGGTTGTTTTATTGAGGTCACTATAACATGTTATAATTTTATAATGTTCATTATAATTTTATATATTCAATAATCTCTCTAGGGCTCTAACCTAACATAACCATATTTGTAGTATTGCGAGAGCAACTAGTAGTTCACATTTTTACGCATTTGGCAGACGCTTTTATCCAAAGCAACTTATATTGCATTCAAGGAACACATTGAATCAGTTTTTGCTTTCCCTGGGATCAAACCCATGACCTTGGCATTGTAAGCACCAATGCTCTACTGATTGAGCTACAGGAAAGTTCACATGACATGCGACATACCAAGCAAACCAGCCAAATATGGCATAAAAATATGGGCCGTATGTGATGCAGAGTCCAGCTATGCCTGGAATATGCAGGTGTACACGGGTTAAATCCCCTGGAGAAGCACCTGAAAAAAATTAGGGCATGAGGGTGGTACTAGACATGGCTGAGGGACTGAATGGCCATAACATTACATGTGATCATTTTTTCACATCGTACGCCCTGGGTGAAGAACTGCTAAAAAGGACGGCTACCGTGTTGAGGACAGTGAGAAAAAATAAGCCAGAACTTTCCTTGCTAAAGCATTATACACAAAACAAGCAATGACAAGTAAAGGAAATATACAATACTACAGTAACAAAAATATAATAAAATAGTATTAAAAGAAGGTGCTATATAATGAATAAAATAAATAGTAAAATGTACGTACATATCCATACATGTATATTTTACTATTTATTTTATTCATTACCTTACTTTAACATCATCTTTATTATATTTTTTATATATATTATATATGTGTCTTTGATCAAGGCTGTAGTTTCAGTGGTAGTTTCATGTGTAGTTGAAAGTGCATAAAAAGCCAACAGCTTATAAGTTGTCTAAGAAAAGAGATGCAGATTTTTATGTTTAGCCAATCAAAATGGTCATAGAGGTAAACGCCTAGTTCTCTGGGGAAGTGCGCGGTGCGACCGCACTCGCTTCTCTTCACTTACTCAGGGATCAAGAAGGCGGAGACAGCGTCATGAAAGACACGCCCATTTGTTTACGACGTCAGTGCTGTCACGCTGACGGACAGCCAAATTGTCCAATAGACAAGATGAATTTGCGCAAGAGACTCCGCCCACTGTCATATCATCCTCCTGGTTATTGATTTCAACAGATGTGAGGCTTGCGCCGCTGAGTGAGGAAAGGACGTTACCGCAGGGTGAGTGAATAACTACTTTTCTGTGTTGTCAGTCTAAAGTTAAATGTCCATATGTTTTAAACCCCACAGAGGAACGTTATCTTCCATCTGCGAAGGTTGTGATTGCTGTCACGCGCAGTGCTCTTCGTTTACCCTGGTCAAACCCACTTTTGCAGCTTGCGCTCGACTGGCCAGTCCGTCCTTCCTCTAACGTGAAGACGAAACGCCGCAACTTGAGACATTTTTGATCGTGTCCGCTTATTTATTTTGTGCACTTTCATGTTTGGGTCCACGAAACCCTTTACTTGCACGTTTGTTGATGACAATGACGTTCTGTTTGACTGTTTCTGTGTGAAGTCAGAGCGCACGTACCACGGCACACACACACACACACACACACACACATGCATACATGCACGCACGCACTTAACTCGTATGCGACCGAAGGACTCCGTTGTGAATGATATTTCACATGGTGGCTTCATAGTGTGTTCACTTGTGTTTATGTTGCATTGAGGACCTTTAAGTACCGTTATTTCTTTAATGAACCCTGGCTGGGTTTATCTCTTTCTGTCCTTATCGTAAAACAGGCCTCATGTTGCTCAAGTATGTTGTAATTTGAGAGTGTGTAAGTGATGGTGTGAATTACTGTCCCGGTATTTCATATAGTTATAGTTGTGATGCATGCCTAAACTTGAGATGAAAGCACAATGTATTTGTAGACCTCTCATCTGATCTGAAAATAGACCTGTATGGAAGTAAATTAATGTCAAATACATTGCATTAACCGTGCTTGCATGTTTATGGCCTGAAATTCAATGTTTTTTTAGTTTTAGCTATGAAAGTTTCAATTCAAAGTGCCTAAAACAAACAGTTAATAATAACAATTCACCTTTCAGATTTCACTTCCTAAATATTTGGTCTGTTTATAAATGCAACTTATAATATTCGACAGGCAATTTTCGGGCCATTTTATTTTGCTTTACAAATTCAGTGGTTCAAATTTGACAAATTCAACATGGCACATCTGGAAACTGCAGGAAAAGCGTGTTGAATAAGTTCACTTTCAGTTAATTGTAATTCACTCTTCATAAAATTCTGGAGTATATGCAAAACTTGCCATCATAAAAACTCAGGCAGCCGACTTTGACACAAATATTAATTTCACATTCTTAACTTTTGGCCATGGATTTACATCTGAGAAAGACCAATTTGTCTCGATTGTTTAGTTTTAACTTAATTTTGAAGCATGATTGTTATTTTTGAGAATTTGACAATGAATACTGGTTGCTTAATGAGCTCCATCCAGCTAAAGCAGCCGGTGTAACACGTTCCCTCTTACTCTGTCTGCAAATTTTTATTATTATGAGTATAATCTTATGAAAATATTCTTTCACATGATGGATGTTTTAGGGGAGTTTATGCCAAATAAAGAAAGAGAATGATGAGGACTGGAAGGAGCTGTCAGTGACTGGTCATGTGACCTGCCACTGGCTGCTGGCAGTCTTATTCTGGTGGGTCATGTGACCAGTCACTGGCTGGTGGCAGCTGACAGTCTGCTGTGGCAAGTAGTTTAAGGAAATACAGATTTTTTTTGGCAGATTTTGTGTTTTCTATTCTGCCCTTTTGAGCTTGGGAATTACATTAAATTATTGTTAGTTTAAGCATTAAGTATTTTCTCCCCCATAGAAAATCATTATAAAGAATAGCGTGTAGCATCTGGTTTCTTCTGCTTGCGTCACCAATATAGTGGGTAATTTGTATTGCCTGTATGTATTACCCAAGTTAAGCGTTTTATTCTTTTAAACAATGATTTAATGATTTTTCTATGGCAAAAAAAACTTTCTGGACTCATCTGCTTGTGTATATATAGCATGTGGTGTTTTGCATATTGTACATAAATAAAGTGTTTGTTGAGTTTGATCTTTTATTACTAACAAGATATGTTAAGCATTTTCTTTATAACAGGTTCCTATTCTGAGTGCTTTCAGTTTTCGTTTGGTTTGGGTCAGTGTGACCCAAGATCGAGATCGCTCTAAACGCCGGTGTGGTCCAACTGTGGTGTGAAGCTGAATCGATTACAATAAGTTATCCTCTTTTTCTGAGAAATAATGGTGCCATTTACGGGATTTTCAGCAAACGGCTCCGTGGGAATTGGGTTAATAGTTTGACAGTTACGCAGAACCGCATCAAAACAAAGAAACTTCGCGCGGAGTACATCGAATTTGCAATGAGTTAAATTATATAAAAAGCAAATGGCCAGCGCAAGGGTCAACAGACGCGCTTAGTTTATCTACATATTTCGCCAGCTCTTCCCTTCAGGCCGGTTGTCATGGTAACGTGTAGGGGTCATAGGGCGTCAGTGCTGTCAGTTGTCACATGGTCCGGGGTAAAAACAACATTTGTGAACACGAACCGAAATAACTGAAAAAAATATACAATTTGATTTGGTGCGCTCCGACACCAAAATGTGTGAAAACAGCCTTACCTGGATATAGTGTACATCAACAATAATGTTTATACCGCGTTTGGGCTTGTGTCTGCCTATTAAGCCACGTTATGCATTATTGAGTGTGACGTATTGAATAAAGCTTAAGAACTGCCGGTATATACAGTTAAGAAAACTAAACAATCAAGGGAAACGTATGTTTGATCTATGCATCAGAGGAATAACGTTATAATCTGTACACGGGGAATGTAACCACGATGACCTTTGAATTAAATGTCTAAATCCGCTTTTTCGCACATATGTTAGTCATCACCCGCGTGCGCCTTCTGTCGGTCAGGCGACTAACAGCAGCTGAAGATCATGCGTCGGCAGATTCGACACTCTACTACTTTTCCTAAAATTCCCGGATGTGCCATGTTGAATTTTCTGTCGAATTTGAACCAATGAATTTGTGGAAGCGAATTTGAAAAGCCAAATAAAAAGGACCGAAATTTGGAAAATTTATAGGTTGTATTTTTAAACAGACCGAATATTTTGGAAGAGAAATCTGAAAGGTGAATATGGACTGTTGAATTTTTATAATGAAAATGTCTTTGAAATGTTTTGTCTTGCAACAATTGCGACTTAACAAATATACAACCATGTTGCATTTCAGCTCATAAAATACCATGCATTAAAATGCAAGCACGGTTAATGCAAATGCGTATATTTTCATTTGGTGCAACTTTTTTTGTTTCACACACATTTGGCATTAAGTTTCTTCCATAGACAATATGTTTGTATGTGCACAATACTAGAGTCAACGATGGAGGATGAGACCTTTTAACGAAATGCTCTGGATATATACATTTGTAATTTTTGGACAGTTAGGAAGTACGTGTACTTGAAGGTTATATGCTGATGTAGACAGCTTTTATGTGTCGCGTAAGGCTACATGTATCATTTGTATGATACATATGTTACACATTCGTTTAAATGTCGGGAGTTCAATGCAGATGAGAGAACGTGGATAAATGGATTAATATGATCGTTGTTTTCTTTAACCCAGTATGCCACTGGCGCGCAGTTTGTCGGTCACCTCCCTGTCCGGCCTGGAGGACTGGGACGAAGAGTTTGATCGGGAGGATGCAGTCCTGTTCGAGATCGCATGGGAAGTCTCTAATAAAGGTGTGCTTGTTTTATTTTGTCGGATATGATGTTTAGTTGAGAATGTATCACTCAAAATCTCAAATTCTGTAATTATCGCTATCGTCTAATTTTGGGTTGGGTAAGATTAAAATGTTTATGACAGAAGTCTACTATGATCACCGAGGCAGCATTTTATATATATATATATATATATATATATGAGAGAGATGATTATAGAGATGATTTTATTGATCAGTTTTGCTGCTTTTTGTGGACACTGTTTTTGTAATATAGTCTTTTTGTTTTTAGGTTCACTTTTGCACAATTTAATGCATCCTCCTGAATACAAACATAAGTTTCTTTAAAAAGAAATGAATGTAGTATAAATTTAGTTTAAGATAATTGTATTGTTTTTACATGCCATGACATGTTTTTACATGTCATGAATGCACTAGTGAAAACCAATCCATCTGCTTTCATACCATAGCTTTTTACTCTCTCTGTTAGGATTGAGTATTGAGTGAAGTATGCACAGTGGAGATAAAGAGTTATAGGGTTAAAATGTTTGAGTGTATTCAGTTTATCTTCTATTTAATGATATGTTAACGGTTTAATCTCCAGTGACCATGTAAATAAACCATAATTCATTTTGCTTCGCCTGTTGAATTTTCCAAAGAAAATGTCAATATATTTGGTAAACACATTTGAGACAAGGTTTTTGATGCAATACGGTGTATTAAACAATAACTAATTGTTTCTGAAGGTCTTTAACATAGTTATTTGGTAGTCTACAATCATCTGCAGATTTATAAAGTTGAAACCAGATTCTGTTGTAACACCACAAAAACCTATAGGCCACATGACTCGAGTGCCTTGTGTTCACAGACACCGTATCCATCCACATACTTGGGGGGGACAAGGATCATGTGACTGTGCTGGTATTTGCTGCACTCTGTGAATATTATGTATTATTGACCTCTAGATTAGATAAAGGTTAAGGATGTGTCAAGGAGAAATTGCGATAGCCGTCGACAACGTCCAGTTTAAAGGGTTGGGAGGCCTTCTCTTTGCTGGACATATCCATCTGTCAAAGGTTAACTTGCCACTCTTGTTTTGTGGCAGTTGGTGGCATTTACACAGTGATCCAGACCAAGGCACGCCTGACCTGCGAGGAATGGGGTGAGAACTACTTTCTAGTGGGCCCGTATATGGAATCCAATGTCAGGACGCAAGTGGAGCTGATTGAACCCTGCAATGCAGCACTCAGACGAACCATTGATAAAATGAACAGCAGTGGGTGCAAGGTATACAAGTGCATCTACATCCTTGCAGGCTAGTTAACTTGATGCATATGAAAAAAGAGTTTCAAGCTTTGGGTTTGTTCACCTCCTGTTTATCCACACTAATATGTCCACACACATCACACAGCCCATTTTAATCTTCCCTTATCCTCAGTGAAACCCTAAACCTTCATTCTGGAGAGTGTTTGTGTGACATCTCCATGGTGTGTGCGTGTGTTTTAAAGGTTAAAGGCTATATTCGTGTCCTATGGCTATACTGAGGTCTATTTCAGTTCTTTGAGGAAATTTCCCCTTGAGAGACACTGTGTCAATTGGTTATTGCCAAGTCACCATGGACAGAAATTAATTTGCGTAAATTGTCCATCATCCGTGTTTAGATGAGTAAAGATTGTGATCTTTGAATACATTTTTGCAAAACTATGTCTCCATATAGCATATCAGCGAGTGTGGTAATCTTGGTTATCTAAATACTATTTTTATGAATGTTTTCATGAATCATTTCAATTCTTTGTCAAAGAGACAGTTTCTGACTTCATTCCTTCCTCTGCCTCTTTCTCTAGGTATATTTTGGTCGATGGCTGATTGAAGGCTCTCCATATGTGATTCTGCTAGACGTGGGCTTCACGGCCTGGTCTCTGGACCGGTGGAAGAGTGAATTGTGGGAGAAATGCAGTATTGGTGTGCCCTGGTTCGACAGAGAGGCCAATGATGCTGTTCTCTTTGGCTTCCTCACTGCATGGCTGCTTGGAGAGGTGTGCAGTGTTGTGCTATATTTATAGTATTATTATTCTTATTTATAGTTTTATTTCAATGAAAATAAACTATTTTTAGTTAACAATACACTGGTGCGTAATTCCTTTTTATAATGTCTATATGAATGTTAATCTTCTTAGTGTGGTGTAAGGTTCTTACACGCTTTCTTTTTTTGGTCCAGAAATTCAACAAAACTTTTAAATATTAAATTACGTCTTTTTCTTTTTCTCAAGTGTAGATTTTTTTTAATTTTTTTTAAAGATGCATCTCATCTTTTTTATTGAAGATGGTTCATTCTCATTTATTATGATTTGATTGTGTGTTTCAGTATGCAGCTCAGTGTGACGAGCCGCCTCACATCGTGGCACATTTTCACGAGTGGCTGGCAGGTTTGGGGCTCGTCTTATGCAGGCAGCGGCAGTTACCTGTAGCAACTATCTTCACAACACATGCCACTCTGCTCGGCCGATACCTGTGTGCCGGGAACGTCGACTTCTACAACAACCTTGCAGAGGTGAGAATGTGGATTTGTACATTTAGGATAGTTTAATCAAATCAAACATTACAACAGCTCTTATGGGCATTGTGAAGGTATGCCTCAATTGGTAAAAGTAGGGTACTTTCAAATAAAAGATCAACCAAATTAGGAATACTTTTAGCTGTGTTGCTATGTGTCAAAAAAACAAAAAACTGGGTTAAGAGAATGTATTTTAATTAAAAAAAAATTGTGCTTTACCTTTGAAGAAAGTGTTCTGAAGTGTCTCGTTATTCCTCCATGTGTAGTTTAATGTGGATAAAGAGGCAGGTGACAGGCAGATCTATCACCGGTACTGTCTGGAGCGTGCGGCAGCCCGCTGTGCACACGTTTTCACTACCGTCTCTCAGATCACCGCCATCGAGGCTGAGCACTTACTAAGGCGGAAACCAGGTGACTTAAGCTTCTGCTTGTACTGTTTTCTAAAGAGACACTAACACTATATTTCTAATGGCATCAGATGATGCCATTTAAAATGTTATCTCTATTGATCTTGTGTTAGAAGGGATTCTTACGTTGTTTTCACTCACGAGGCTTCTTGATTTTGTTCAGGAATTGTATTTTGGCCAGGAAGCTGCTGCTTTTTTACCAATGTTTAACCATTTGCTTAATTTGTCTCTGTCAGATATTGTGACTCCAAACGGTCTGAATGTGAAGAAGTTCTCAGCCATGCATGAGTTCCAGAACCTCCACGCTCAGAGTAAAGCGCGCATCCAGGAGTTTGTCAGAGGCCATTTCTATGGGTCAGAGTTCATAACGCATGCAATCGTATTCACATGTCCATTTATGAAAACACTCAGTCTATTTATATTTTCTTGTTATTTGTGTGCCCTGCAGGCATTTAGATTTTAATCTTGACAAGACAGTGTTCCTTTTTATTGCTGGACGCTATGAATTCTCAAATAAAGGAGCTGATATCTTTCTTGAAGCGTTGGCCAGACTTAATTACCTACTGAGGGTAAGTGTTTGTGTTTTAGGGTGTACACTAGAGATGCGCAGATCAGTTAAAAATATATCATTCACCTGCCACCCCCTCAAACCTATGATTTTCTCTGGTTTAGATACCCGCAAACGATTGTCATATTATTTTTACGTATTGTCACAATTATTTTTTTTGTCAGATATTTTTACGTATTACGCTTAAGTAGGCTGCTTTTAAGTGAATGTACTTAAAGTAAAATTTGCTCTTCAGCAAAATTAGATTTCCTTAATAGCCTATACGTTTAGCCCGAACAAATGCTGGAAATAGGCTTTGTTAGTTTGTCATATACAGCATTTACATATTATATCACATACCCAGTACATGATTGGTCTTGGTCAACTATTTTACTAAAACACAGAAATTTCTCTCTGATCTGTTTTGCTTCCATTGCTGGTTAAACAAGTTTTCATCATTATGTTGGTTAAACAACCTGATCAGAATAATTTCTGTTAAGCTTATGCATAATTTAGTTAAAGCTGTCAAGTTTAAGCAATGCCTCTTGTTTTTTTTTTCATTTGTGTTTTATGTAATGGCCTACTAGGAGGTGCTCTAGACATATGTTGTTCCTGAAAGATGTACATTGTTAAAAACAAAAGTAAAAGAGTGACACATGTTTGTGTTTCACTGTGAATGAAAGTTCGGTCTCTTTGATAAAATCAACACATTGTGACTTCTCCTCCACCTGTAATTTACTTGGACCTGTGGATATAACCACGATCCGCGCATCGCTAGTGTACGCTATCTGCGTTTGAAGTGACGGTACAAGCACAAAAATAGTTATAAAGATGAAGAGTCTTTGTTAGAAAAGGTTTTAAATGTGACCTTGATTTTAAACATTCTTCTCTTGGATCCAGGTGAATCACAGCGATGTGACTGTAATAGCGTTCTTCATCATGCCTGCTCGTACCAACAACTTCAACGTGGAGACCCTGAAGGGCCAAGCCGTACGGAAACAGCTCTGGTAACCATGACAGCGGCACTGTGAGGACTACTATTGTGAATGACACTGTAGCTCAACCTGCTTACTTCATATAAACTTCCACGTTCACCTAGAATGCCACAACATGTCTTGAAAGTGTAATATATTTTAAGTTACCTTTTTCTTTTTTTAATCTTTAAAGAAAGCATCCCAACACAGCTGCCATTCTGCGGTGAAGAGTATATGGTGTAGAAAGATATATTTAGTCATTCTTAAAATAAACTGTAGTCGTAATATCACCTAATTGGACGATAATACTCACCTAATTCTAGTAATTTATTCATTATCCTGTTCAAAAATTAATGCAGGTTTTTTTCTGAGTTTTAGGGAGCTTTTACACTTGGTTCGATTGCCTGGTCTGAACCAGAGTTCGATTTGTTCCTCCCTCCCCTGTCCCTGCTTGATTGTGTTCACCTAATAATGTTATTTGTATCTGAACCATGGTGCATTTGCATCATAAAATCAGCACCAGTTTACCCCTGTTGCTTGGTATTGACGACGTAGGAGATAGCAGCCAAATGCATAGCGTTTCTCACCTCAATTTTATATTTTGTTTTGAACCTTTGATTATGTTTTCAAAGCGTCAGCATGCAACACCATTTGCCGTGATTGTATTGCGAATTTTATAAAGAAGGCGGGAGTCCATTTCAACTGAAGGCGAGCAGAAATTAAAAGAATACATTCTCTTTGCTTGCAGTGTATCAGTCATGCTTGTCAGGAAGGTGAGTGAGACCCACACAAACACAGTCAAGCGTCATCAGTAGTTGTTCACTTCCACGATTTAGTACAATTGTGTGCCCCCGACCACCCTTTTTAATGCCGAATCGGGTACAGTTTGCGATTGTGCACCAAAAGTGCTAGAGTGAAAGCACCCTTATTTTCAGGGTCCTGGTAGAACGGTGAATGAATTTTGTTGTGATATTGCGTCTTTGTATTGTCAGGGACACTGCACAGACTGTAAAGGAGCGATTTGGGAAGAAACTCTACGAATCCCTTTTAGTGTGAGTTGCCTCTTGAGTTTGACTGCATTAAAAAACAGTTGTTCTTTAGAATGACATTGCTCTCTTTTTTTTTGTTTTGTTCTCAGAGGGCAGTTGCCTGATGTGTCTAAGATGTTAGATAAAGAGGACTTCACTATAATGAAGCGTGCCATCTTCGCCACCCAACGGCAGTGTCTGCCCCCCGTCTGCACTCACAACATGCTAGAGGACAGCAGTGACCCCATCCTCAACTGCATCCGCCGCATTGGCCTCTTCAACACCTCTCAGGACCGAGTCAAGGTAAATAGTCAAACTGTACTATAATAACCTGTATATAATTAAAGGCTTCAGGAAAAAAATACTGAATACACTTTTAAAGCCTCATTCTTCTGCTAGGTGGTCTTCCATCCAGAGTTTCTCTCCTCAACATCTCCTCTCCTGCCGATGGACTATGAGGAGTTTGTCAGGGGCTGCCACCTTGGAGTATTTCCATCTTACTATGAGCCCTGGGGATACACACCTGGTATAAATACACACACACACACTCCTATATGTACACTACTGTTCAAACGTTTGGGGTCAACATTAAATAATAAAAAAAAGGAATACTTTTATTTAGCAATGATGTATTAAAATGATTTAAAGTGACACTTTTAGTATAAAAAAAATACTTATTTCAAATAAATGCTGTTCTTTTGATCTTTTTCAACATTAATAAAAAAAAGTTTATTAAAGCAAATCAGCATATTAGAATGATTTTAAAAATCAACATTTTCAATATTATTGTTTTGTCTGTATTTTTGATCAAAGAAATGCAGCCTTGTTAAGTATAAGATACTACCTTCAAAAATCTTATTGACCTCAAACATTTTAAGGGTGGTGTATGAAGTAATTAAAAAATAATAACTGCCACTCAACACAATGAACACATCTCTCTCTCAGCTGAGTGTACCGTGATGGGTATCCCATCAATCTCCACTAACCTGTCTGGGTTTGGCTGTTTTATGGAAGAGCACATTGCCGACCCATCAGCTTACGGTGAGAGCTGTACATATATGGTGGAAAATATGAACCCTCAGCTACAAGTTTGTTTGAATCATCAGTTTTATTTGGTTCCTAATGCCCTCCCTCTCAGGTATCTATATTCTGGATCGGCGGTATCGTGGGGTGGATGAGTCCTGTAATCAGCTGACATCTTTCCTGTTCCAGTTCTGTCAGCAGAGCCGCAGGCAGAGGATCATTCAAAGGAACCGAACTGAGCGCCTCAGTGACCTGCTAGACTGGAGATATCTGGGCAGGGTAGACTAAGCAACACACACACACACACACACACAAAATAGCTTTTTCCAAGGTCATACCACCCAGTTCTGACAGCTATAAGATGTCCAAATAACTGTATATGCATTTAAAACAATAATGCTAATAAGTTATTGTTCTTGAACTAATCTAACATGTTTTTATTTCTTAGTATTACATTTCTGCCCGGCATATGGCTTTAGCGAAAGCTTTCCCGGACACATACCTCTATGAGCCTCAAGAACCCAATTCAGTAAGTTAAAATGATGAAGAGTGAATTTGAAATTAAATTTGTAAGTCTTAAATTGAATTAAATCTAGACCAGTGGTTCTCAACTAGGGGTCAGGACCCAATAAGGAGCCTCAGCAGACGTCCAAGGGGGCCTTTTGTAGAAATTGAGTGCAAAAACAATTTTCTGAAATGCTTATCAAGTTCGTTACAAACAATTAGACATGAGGCTTTTGAATACTGAGGGGCATTGGTGTCAAAAAGGTTAAGAACCATTGACTGCTCTTGTAATGTCTGTGAACTAGACGTAAATACTTGTTGACATTTTATTCTTTTATTCACACAAATCAAGGCAACAGGCTTCCGTTATCCGCGACCTGCCTCGGTGCCCCCGTCTCCTGCCCACTCGCTTCACTCATCTCCTCATCATAGTGAAGCGGAGGATGAGGAGGAACCGTATGATGAAGATTTGGAAGCAGAGAAAGACCGGGTCAACATCCGCCAACCGTTAAGCTTACCGAACCGGAACAAAAGTCAGGCAATTGATCTTCCTGAGAAAAACTAAAGCACACTCCTACATGCATACATGCACAAACTGCAGCTTATACTGTGAGGCACTTCCTACACACACACACACACATAATAACACTCCCCTAAAAGTGAGCATTGTCCCTGCAGCATTACTGTGTGTTTGCATGTTGGTTTTCTGAAGAGAAATACATTTAAGCATGTGGTCAGGAATAGTTTTTGAAGGTTTCACTGGTGTTTCAAACAAGTCCTAGTACAAAAACAGCAGAGAGAAAATAAATAAATAAAGAGTAGCTAGTTATTCAAATGACAATTCATACCAAATTGACCTCCAGCTGTGTGCCAGTGTAAAGCTGACGCTCAAATTTCCACCGTGAAAATTGAAGACAATACAAATTAAAGTGATTTGAATACTAACGTGGATTTCTTCCTAGGATAAACTAATTTAAATAACAACGTAATGCATAACAACATAGCATAATTGTTACAAGCACTAATTTTAAAGAGACCTTTATAAGAAATGAGAGCCTTAAAAATTCTTTAAAGGAATGGTTTAAGAAAAATGTATTATCTGTGGACCACAAGAGAAGAGTATTTTGAAAATGTTTCCATGTTGAACGAGTCAAAGTATATAAAGAATAGTCCATTTGGCTTGTATTAAGAACAGACCCACATTTAATCTGTTCATGTTTTCACATTCATGGTCACTATTCGCTTTCGTTGTGCTAGTTTCAAAGAGCTAAACTTCTCCCTTTGTGTTTCAAAAGACAACAGCATGTACCATTATCATTCTTAACTCCCTGTCAGATGTCCATTTTCAGTATTATGTACTGTCAAAAACCAGTAACCAGCAATTGTTTTATTATTATTAAAAAACAGAGTTAAAAATGACAAGGAAGTAATGTAGCAAAAGCTAACCAGCCAAACGTATACACTGGAGTATCGTTGATACTGTAATACAAATATTCACTAGCACTGTTTGTGTCTGTCATGACTGTAAAACTGAGATTAAAGTCTACAACATTATTGACATGACCCTTGTTTTATTAATTCATCATGTGCAACTGTTGTTATTTGGTTACAATTCTGCAGCAATCCACTGTTGTCAGCACAGATATACCCTCCCTCCATGACCCTTGCAGACTGGGGAAAAAAAGACAACATAATTCAGATACTGTAATAAAATTTGAGATGAGATATGTAATGGTAACTCGCATGCCATTATGAACCTTTTATTAATTTTTTTTTAGAGGGTCAGTGAGCAAAAAAGATGGTTACAAAAGAATGCAAAAAGTCTGATAGCATTTTTTTTCATGGCTACATTAAAACCAGATTTGGCTTAGGATGTTCAGCACATACTGTGATTTTTGGCTATATGCACTCTCATATCTGTCTTTCATACGCAAACATACCCAGTAAGCTGCTCCAGAAGGAATTGAATGTGGCATTTCCTGTTACAGCTCCCAGTTTGGCGGGGTTCTGTCTTACCGTTTTCACTGAGAACCCATCTGAGCCAGTTACCTCTACCTCCACTCTATGATAGTCTGCTAATCTAGAGAGAAAGGCAAGAAGAGAAGCTCATACTCAAGGTTAGGGATTTGAACAAAACCCCAAGTGTAACTGGGCCTTGTGAGTGTGCCGCTACCTAGCAACATGCTGAAGTCTTGGAATGGAGGCAGTTTTATTGTGTTTTCTGAGGAATGAAACATTTTAAGGACTAGCAACTCACGCGGTGTCTGAAACAATTTCTCCAGTAACCCCAAGGAAGCCCAACTTTGATGCGGCTATAGCTGCAGCTGCCATAGTGTTCACATTGTTGGGGGCTAAAGGGCAGAGCTCTGCTACTGAGCCATGGTACAAGACCCGCCTCCCCTCTCCCTCCGTCCAATCAGAGAGCAGGCCACCAGTCAGTCGAAAGCAAGAGGGATGTTTAGACATTCGGATGGAGAGAGCCTACAAGAAAGACATTTGAAAATTAAGTTATCTTAATACAGTGGAACCCACTTATCTCAACCGCGGTTATCTCGCCAACCCTATTATGTCGACGTTTTTGAAGTGGAACCGCCAAACTCCCTATTTTTCTTAGCATTTTCTTATCGGTTATGTCGATTCTTTTATGTCGCTGAACCCTGATATCTCGAGCACAAAAGAGAGACAAAGTCGCCAATTAACATCGGTTATCTCGATACCCGTGACTAATGATGGTACCAAGTTCTCTGCTCATGTGCTGAGTTCGCATTGCACGTGCATCACTGTCCGTATTGTCGCTCACTCCAATGACGCTTCACTCAATCTTGCGGTGCAGTGCTGTGCAGCCGCGGAAAAATCAAGCTTTACCGATGCTATCTTGGAAGAAGAGGCGCAGGATCGCCTTCACTGTCCAGGAATTCCTAGATTACATTAACATCGATAAAGACGTTGTTACTGATAGAAGCTTAAAAACATTTGTTTTCAAGCAAACCGTTAAAAGCAAAAAGCAACAAAGCATTTTAGAGTTTGTAAAGAAATCATAGTAACCGCGTGTGCAATACTATTCAGAACTGTGTCCGATTTTTATGAACAATCATTAAAAGTAATTTTTAATAAATACATAATTTATATAACAAAATGGTCTCACCTGCAATGTTCCATTGTCATTCATTTTTTGAATATCTTGGCCACCCCATAATGCACCACTGGGTACATAAAGTGTTTTCCCATGTTGTTTTGCAGCAGCGCGGAGTTTTTGCTCAAGCTGGGGGTCAGAGAGGGCAGAAGGGCTGCCCACCTGAGGGAGGGAAAAGTTGATCAGGAATAATCCTATTACGTTACCAACACAGCTGTATGTAAATAATATGGATTTCAGTTGATCATACAGAGGTACACAGTCAAGTTACCAGGAAGTGAGCGTGTGACAGAAATCTGACCCCAAACTCTTTAACTATCTGTGGATGACAAACCTCCAATATTACATCAGTTACTCTGAAACACACCAAAAACACATAAAACACGTATAAGTGCCATATTCACCAGCTCTTTTTTGTTCTCCTATTTACATTTAAACAAATAGGGTGAATTCTGGTTGACTGGGACACATTTGGTGTTGAGGTAACTGGGGAAAAGTGCCCCAGTAAACCTAAACTCACACTATGCAACATGCATGTGCATAAACAAATATATTTTTGAAATGTTTACCTGCATGTAAAATCTGAGAGGTCATGTAGAATGAGCTCTTCTGGCAATGAATCTTTAAGTTTGTCTGGATTTCGGTTCCAAACGAATGCTAATTCCAGCCCCGCTTTAGGTCCTTCCTTTTGGATCTTCTCAACAAGAAACTGGCCTGAATGTGCAGGGAAAGATCCAATACAAGCTTCATGGTTTAACAGAACATAAATTGATAAAGATCTAAAAGAATTACAGCTTTTTAACCACACTTTTTAACCAATACATTTTCATGGTATTTTAGTGGTTTTATTCACCATTAAATATCCCTCACACTCGTATCTCTTGAATTGAGAAAATGGTCTTCAGATGTTATGCTACTATGTTAATAGTAAATATTGACTATCAAAGTAGTTATTTTGTCAAAGGCAATATGCAATATTTTAAGTGCAAATAACATAAATCAAGGTGTAGTATTGTAGAGAAAGTTGTGGCTTTTGAATCAACAAGTTTTCACCGCAGAACTCACCTAAATGTCCATATCCCACAATTCCAACCTTTAAGGATCTATCAGCCATATCTACAAAGTGAGAAAAGAGATTCACAAGAAGTTGGATTTCACTCAGTATTGAGAGTTAGAATAACTAGCTAGTATTGAGAGTAGCTAGTTATTATCCACAACTATATGACAACAAATATAGTTCATTTTGTAACTTCTGAAACATTTAAACAGCATTTAGACTTTGCTTATATTGCATGTATATCAGTCCCCAGCCACAATTTGTCTGAATCTTTGGCCTCTCCCCCTTTTCATTTTCTCCACCTCTTTGTCAGCGTCCAACTACATATTCTCCTTTATCTCTAACACATTGATCTCACTGACTCAATCGCTCCTCACAACCTTCACTTACCTGCTTACTCCTCACCTTTTCTCTATTTTTTCTTCTTTCTTTCTCCTTTATGTTCGTCGATCTCTTGCTTCGCTGTTTAAACTTGAGAGATTGTTGGATAGAGTGGGTTAAAGTTCATGTTAATGATTAGACTTTGTGTGACATTGGCATTTGGATATTTTAAAGGAGCCTGCAGTATTTATGGTAAAAACGGTGATCCTGAACCCAGACTAAAGAAATGTAATTAAGTCTACCTATACTGTATATCTTTAATACCTTGAAACTCACCTTATTATATTATATTATATTATATTATATTATATTATATTATATTATATTATATTATATTATATTATATTATATTATATTATATTATATTAGACCCCCAAAATATAAAACATTTTATGTGTTTAGAATCAATTGATATATATATATGGTCTCAAATGTAAATAAATAAATTGTATTATCTTAAATAAAATTAAAACACTGTTGCTCTGTGGCGCCCTCATATGGCTGAACCAATATCCAGCAGTTTTGTTTATAGCTAAGCAGTTAAAACCACTACTATCAGAAAAGCTAATGATCAATAAGAATTATAATAATGATAAAATCTGCATATTTGTATTGATAAGTTGCATGTGTTGTCTATCCTTACTCTGACACATACAAACAAATCAGAAAAAATAATAAAAATAATAAAAGAAGCTGAAAAGACAAACAACTACCGTAAGTGAGAAAGATATATTTTCTATTAGTGATAAAAAATAATCTTGCTGAACTTGTGTCTCAATCATCAAACCTTTGCTCTTGCTAATGATGTCACTACAGGGTAATAGGCCATAATCCAGACAGAAACATAAGCAGAGAGAGAGAGAGAGAGAGAGAGAGAGGGAGAGACAAGCACATAAATAAGGAGAGAGAGTGAGGGGTGTACTTTGTTTATGACAGAACAATTTGACAGATAACGCATCCTTCATAATGGTCCAAAGTCCAGACCTACCCCAGCCAATGATACGCACTGGCATAGTTCACAGAGACATTACAGATCACCCAGTTGTGGAATAAGTGGCCCACATCTGAGAACTGTGCGTGTATGACTGTTCAGGCCAGAAGAGAGAGATGGACATCCTGGAGACAAGTGCCTATGACCGCAGACAACGCAGAAACACGGTAATCACAGCAAACACACTCGCACCTGCGCACAAATGCACACACCTGCGTTCTGCTCCTGTGGGGTTATACAGTATGTGCACGTTTATCACATCTTGTTTACTCATTTAGATCCACATTTAGTCAATTATTTTCTAGTATGGCTTCATATTCATGTAATATATTCATTTCCTTATAACAGTGATATTAGCTTTTGATATTTAATACAAATCTTTGTAATACTGATTAAATTCAGTTTAGAGCAGAATAAGTGCACACTGTGTGTTTGGTTTTATATATATAATATATATATAATGATGCCTGTATTGTTTTCGTTCTTTTCCAGTGCTGTGTACTGTTTCTTTACCTCATCCCTTTTTTTGCATCCTGCACAATATACTTCTATTTGTGGCTCCCAGACTCCGCCCCTTCTCTTCTAGCTGCTGGCATAAAGGCCGCTCCGATCCTCTCACTGGTTGTTCTGGTGTTCAGCTATAATGGGGGGCGGAGTCTAATGGGTGTGGCTGGAGGGTTGCTGCTGTCAGCGGGCGGAGACTGTTGCCTTATATGGCCAGAACGTTTTATCCACGGTAAAACTATATCTTTCTGTCCCATAGCTTAAATTCAGACCATCAGTGTTAATTTCTCAAGACCTACCAAGAACATTCCCAGGTCATATTTCATATATATATATATATATATATATATATATATATATTCATACAGAAGCACATTTTAAGACCATCAAACAATTTTTGTATTGGAATATTATTTTCATGACAGTTAGGTACAGATTCTCCATAAAAGCTGTCATAACTGTAATGCAAAATAGTAATACAATTTTATAATTTTTTTTTTTAATTATAAAGTGGGTATTTTTCAGAATAATGGAAATTGTTAAAATATTTTTTTTTACTTTATATTTATTTCAATTTTATTATACAATTAATCTCAATTCTCCACAGCAGTGTTATTTTAGTAATTTGCAGTTATTTGCAGTTTTTAATTTTCATTAGTTGTTTTCAGTGTTTATTATAATTTTAGATACATTTTTGTCATTTTGATTGTCTTTTTTATTTTTACTTCAGTTTTAATTATTTAAAATTAGAAACGTTTCCTTAGAAACTAGCTAAAAAGATACTTTTTTATATTTAATTTGATTTTGATTAACATTTCTTTTTATTGTTAACGAATATTAATATTCGTACGAATATTTACAAATATTTTATTGTTTTAGTTTTACTTAATTTCAATAAACCTGCTTCACAGTCCAATCTCTTTCTGTTTTCTTTTTCAGGAATGGGCTGTTTTGCTCTGGCCCACTTGTTTTACTCTTTCTCTTTCCTGTCATCACGATATTCTGCAAAATCTTCATCTTACTCATTCTATATCCTCTACCTCTCCCTGTGGTTGATCGGCGGTGGACTTTATGTTTACCTGGTGCCCTTTCTACAGCTTGATCCAGAAGCTGACGCCCTTGTCCCAGCCATAGGGGGTTACGTGCTGCTCATTGTCATCATGGCCACACTGGCTGCTCGTACACAGAGGCCGCTTGTCCTTCTGGGAAGCCTGGTCTTCATGGCTTCTGACCTCACAATTGCACTGACTAAGTTCAATGTCTTTGATCTAGAATACAAAAAGCACATTATTATGACAACATACTACCTTGCACAGCTGATGATTGCACTAGGTGATGTGAAGGCAGTGCTGGAGGAGGATGCTGATGATATCCACAAGTGGAAGAGATCATAAAACTGCTGTGAGCTCAGGATATTGGTTCAGTGAAGCCACACAAACATCCTCATCATCACCGAGAAGGGTTCATTACTTTATAAAATAGGGCCTATTCGGATAAACCTGTGTCTGTTTTGCAGTAAATGCACAACTACAGTGTGGACATAACTTGTATACCTACGGTAATTATCAGAAATATTACACAGTTTGACCCAACAACTGAGACTTACTTTCACTACAGCAGATGTAAACTTCTCACAACAGAATCTTTGCTGAAAAGAACTTATTTGATAGATTTTGAATGTATTAAATCAAGTTTTATTTGTCTAACAGCACAAATATTTATTCTCAGATGCTCTGCATTGAAATTATGCCATTTCCAGAGCTGAGTTTGTCATAACAGAAATAAAGGAGTTGATGTCACAGCGTGTTACTGATATGTATTTATTGACTGATTCACATGTTCGTGGTCTAGTTGGCGTCAAAAATTAAATGTTTTTTTAATGAAAAGAAAAATATCAGTAGGCATGTATAGATTAAAACAATGGTACAATGGTATCTGAGACCACTTTTAAAATAAAATGAAAGAAATAGCAATACGTTCTAAACATTTTGTGTTTTCTTAATTCAGCTATTATTGATTGTTAATAGTTTGTATAACATAAATTATAAAATTGCTAAATATAAGTGTGTTTAGTTTGTAGAGACAAAACATCTAACTAAACATGTAGGATCTTAGCAGGCTAAAATGAATGTGATAATATATTGTAAAGGGAACAGCTGTGATTTGTGTGGATGCCACCCGTTTTCGTAGCGCCATCTGTCGTTTATCTTGAGTTATGTGTGAGAAAGGTTCGGTTTTCCAAAACCACACACACCAGAACTGAGGAAAAGGGAACTGAGAGGCTTTCTGTGGTCAAGGTGGTCTTCACGGCAGGAATGAACTCGTACCCGTTTCGTTTGTGAGTAATGGCAATTCTGGAATCACCACAGGTGTTGTTTGGGTGAAGAGACGTCCACATTTCGACGGTAGGTGCATGTTAGTCAAAAATTAGTCGGTTAGGCAATGGAAAGTTGGATGAAATGAGCTCAACACGGTAAATATACCGTTTATGCGCTGAAGACTACAACATTCGTAACTGTTCTCTCAGGTAAATACCCTTTACAATTTTCCCATTAAGTTCCCAAGCTTATCCAAACTATTTTCTTTGTATTTCTGGATTTTTCTAAATATACATGAAATGATTTGTGGAGTATTAGTGATATTTGTGAACGTTTATGAATTGCATATAAAAAAAACCCACAAAAAAACCCACACACACACACACACACACACTGAAAACCTAAACAAAGCAAATAATATGCATAAATTCTATTTGTATCAACCGTTTTTAGTTGTTTATTTCCTACTCGTTCCTACATCTGAAGAATACAGCCAAGTTTGTCTTTGACAAACCAGCCGTTTCTTGATGGTAATTAACCTAACAAGTCCCCATTTATCCTCACAATCAGCAAGCATAATGATAGCAGGGTGTCAGTTGTAATGACTTGTTGTTTTCTTCCTGTTTCCTCTTTGTTGTGAGCTGGTGCGCTCTTCCTCCTCCGGATTGTCAGTATGCCTATCGGCTGTCATGCTGTGGCCAGCTGCCTTTCTCTCACTTTCACCCTCCTCCTCCTCTTCCTCCATGTCTTGGATGTGTGTCAGTCCCACCGAGAAGAAAACGGATGCCCAGAGAGCTGTTTCTGCTCAGAGCTTGTCAACGGCGGACTGATGGTCCGTTGTAGTGACATGCATTTGATCACAGTGCCACGTGACCTTCCGAACACTACACAACATCTATATCTAGACAACAACCTGCTGCTTACCATACCATCTGATGCCTTTATAGGGCTCCCACTACTGTTCAAATTAGATCTTTCCCACAACAGGTTGGCCCACCTGGAGCCTGGAGCCTTTCAAGACCTTGCAGAGTCATTAAGCAGCCTGGATCTGTCTTCTAACCAGTTGGAGACTCTGGACCCCAGAGCGTTCGGCGAGCTCAGAGCTCAGACTAACCTCTCTCATAACCCCTGGGTGTGTGACTGTCGTCTGCAGCTGGCTATGCCACAGCTGCTTTTGGATCCCTCCTCCCTCACTGAAGTGGTGTGCAACACTTCTGAACCTGAAGAGCTGGAGGCTCAAGGTATGCCCTTCATCCTGGTAGCAACTGATCTTGACTTTTGTGTAACAATCCAGAGGACTACTGATGTTGCTATGCTGATAACGATGTTTGGCTGGTTTGCAATGGTTATTTCCTATTTAGTTTACTATGTAAGGCACAACCAGGAAGATGCAATTAGACACTTTGAGTATCTCAAGTCTCTGCCCAACAGATCTGAGGAGTCAATCACCCTTAACACCAGTCTGTAACACAATTATAAATAACAGTGTTAACATTTAATACCTACTAGATATCACAGTTTTTTGTTTGTTGTTGTTGTTTTTATCTATTCTTCTGTCTAAAAGATTGAAAAACAACCAAACAAATGCAGACCCCAGCTCATATCATTACAATATAGAGAAAAAAAGAGTTAAATGACTTCCAAAACAAACAAAAAAAGGTTATGGGAAATAAAGATCTTACCATAAACTAATGACAATGTTCAATAATATACAAAACTGGACAATTTGAGTCTATGAGTCTTGAGTCTACTACCGTTTGGGGTCAGTAAGGTAACTTTAAAAATAAATTAATACTTTTATTCAGCAAGGATTCATTAAATTAATCAAAAGAGAGATTGGATTCAGATTACGCCTAATAACTACATCATATTTCTACTCACTGTTAACGGTCGTACACAGACGGAGGAGCTTGAGCTCTTTAAATATACAGTACTATATTTATTACTGTTGTTCAGGCCTGGTAGGCATGATGATCCAGCACCTGCTCCCTATCTGTGATATCTGCTACTAATATTAATGTTTGGATTTGTTTATTATGGTCTTCTTATGATTTTTAGACCCAATTGCTGTACTTTGGAGATGTTTAATTCAGATAAATTCCATTTCTTTCTGAATGGTTTCAAATGTCTCTGCTTTACAGATCAGCTGCTTTAGTGATTTACACAATTCTATTTTCAGTTATTAAAATAACTAGTGCCCGGGTGTCCAATGCCTAGTGTTTAGAATTTTCATTCATATATGATTTAACTTCTGCATTAATTTGTTTTAAATGGGTCATGAACTGCATTTAATTTTTTTTAAATAATATTCTTTGAGGTCCACTTATAATGTTAGCAAGATTTAAAAGTATTAGGCTATTTTCTAATCTGTTTTGACCCTTTCTTTGAATCATTCAAGACTTGGAACTAAACTCTCAATACTAAGACAAAATCCGGAACGATATATATTGATATATATATATATATATATATATATATATATATATATATATATATATATATATATATATATGTGCCAAAAGGTCAAGGACAATGTGAATTCTCAGTTCGTGACCTCTTTAAATTTTTTTTTTTTTTAGGAAGTGAAATCGTTGATATTCATAAGTTTATTAGCCACTAATTCCTAATTATTTTGTAACATCTGAAACCAGCTGTGCTTAGCATATGTTTTGGTGGTTTGAGGCAGATCAGATGCATGCTCTTTTTGACCATTTACTGCTCATGATGACTATAATGGTTTCTTTTATAAATGTGTCATCTCTCAATGTTTCTACTGTGGCAAAATAAATCTTGGCAATGCAGACTGACTAAATGCACTGTCAACTTTACACTTATACATGCTCCATAAAAGAATCAGGCACTGATAAGAAATCCATGGCTACAATAGAATGAAATAGACTTACAACAAATTAATCAAAATATACAGCTGTTTGATAATTTTTTTTAATATTTCTAAACCAAAATAATAAACACAGAATGTATCACAATTACAAATCCATACAATCAAAATATTTCAAGGCAAGGCATCAAAAGGAGACCAGAAGTACATATAGTTATGATAGAGGCATGGAGTGTCATTTCTCCATCATCAGTTCACAATGTTGCGACACATTTACAGCAATCTCTTCAAAGGAGGTTATTTTGTTGACTGATCATTCTGAAGCAAAAGAGCTCACCGAGATAAAGCTGTTTAATGAAGTGTAAGAGTACTATTTAGAAGAGACTAAAACACACAGTTGTGTTATCAATTACAAATATTGTATTATACATTTTCATTCATTTATGATTGAACAGCTTTAAATTGTCTTTAAGGAAGTTAAATTATTTAGATCTCGTGATCCGTTTTTTTTGTATCCGAATCCTGCTGACTGCAAGGCATAGCATACAGTAAATGTATGTGGTAGATCAGAAGACAATTTACTGAATTGTTCAGGACTTTCCACAAAACTGGGACAACGTGTCATCTGTCATCAGATGTAAAAACATCATGCGATTCATCATGCGATGAAGACCATCTAGTAAATAGCCATGCATGCAAAACCCATTGATTAATTGTGACATCTAAAAAACGCACTAGGATATTTGTTTTATTTTTGTAAAGCATAAATATTTGCTCTATTTTCTGGCCTACACTCTCCCCCTTTCTCTCAAATCTCTTTATTAGAAATTATTTTTTTTATAGAATACAAAAAATGTTTTTGCGTTACCTCTTAAACAATCCTAATTAAGACAATGTTAGATAGAGTCCATGTTATAAATATAATATTAAAAAGTTTTAGCAATCATAATAACAATTATAATCAATTATAATCTAGACAAGGTCAAGTTAAATATTTAATTTTCAACAACAAAAGAAAAACAGGGCTAACATAAATATGACTATGAAGTCTTCAAAAATCTTCAATAATTAATTGCCGATCTCAGTGATATGAGTTGCAGCATTCCCCTGACCCTATACAATTAAATGCGAGGTAAAGATGGATAGGGGATAATGGACATGTCAATGTTGCATTCCGTAACAATAGTAATCATTGCAACCATTCATCAGTAAGCAATTAACATTTCTCAGAATGCCTAAAAATGCACCTTAATTTTAGCCATGCCGAATGCTATTGTTAACATGCAGCACAGAAAAATAAAGAGCACAGTAAAAATTCACAAACAGCTGATTTAAAAAAAACTTTCAAATCAATTTCGGTCTTGGAAAAGGTATGCTCTCTATGGCTCGGTTTCAGTCAAATGGTTTTCCAAGGACACATTTTCCTTGTCTTTGTGAAGAGTGATGAGTGCTGTCAACATGTACGATAAAGGGATAGATAAGAACATTCCTGTGTTCCCGTTCTGTTCTTAAATGGCAAAAATCCACAATAAAAGGAATGCATAGTTTAAGGGTGAATGATATGAAAATGATCAAACGCAAGATTAAACCCCACAGTTTTACAAAGAAAAACTAAAACATTTTTGCTACCATTTTAGATTACTGTGGTCGTTTTTTGTTTGGGGGGTGGGGGGGTTCAATCTTGGAAAAAGTTATTAAAAATCATAATAAATAACAAAGTTATTATAACCTAAATCTTGTCATAAAAAAAAATTGGTATTCTATTTAGCATTAGGTTATTTAACCATTGAAACAACAGCTGATATTGCAACCGCATTTTAATGTTGATGGTCAGTCATGTGCGGACTGGGTTGAGAAATATGTTGGTCAGTGACGATATAACAGCAAGGGGGTTGGTTATAATAGGATATATAAACAAGAGCCCTATGAAAGTTCATTAAAGATCTGTGTTCATCAGTCAAAAGCTGTGTCTTCTACAACACACAAGACCGATCCTGCATTTACAGGTAAGTTGCTAATGTATTGATCTGAAATCATCAACATTGAATTAAACACAGGATAATAACTTTCTTGCCTTATAGAGCTGCTTTATAGCCGAATTGGATTTGTTTTGTAGTTGGTGAACTTTGCAACATTGATATTTTTATAGAATTGAATGGAACTATATTGAGTTGATTTTATAATTTAATCTTAAACTGAGGCTTTATGTATTGTAAATAAAGGAACATTTAATATTTGACAACCTTGAGTTATACTATATCTCGATATGTAAATTGTAAAGAAATCTGTTTATGTAAAGCGTAAATATAACATAGATAAAACGTTTTGTTTTGTAACCAAGAAATATTAGGATCAGAAATATTGTGCTTTATTAATTAAATAAAAAATACAGAATTTATACAGTTTTCTTATTGTTGCATAAAGCAATAAAAAAATGAAAGTTCTTGTTTCTTTTTTGCAGAAATTTAACCTACTTCCTCAGTGTCCAAACGTTCTGACGAAACTAAAATGGCAGGTCCAATAACAAAGCTTGGTGTCTCCACTTGTAAGGATGATGAGGAAATACTTGGAGCTCGAGGTTACCAGTTCGTCAATGTTGACCTCAATGAAGGTGCTGGTAAAAACCGAGTCTTTATTTGGTACAAAAGAGAGTGTGGCATGAGACCCGTGACCAGGATCCAGTTTTCATTCTTAAGTCAAATGAAAACTGGTCTGGTTAATGCTGGGTATGAGCTGGTCAACAAGGATCTGAATGCAGGAGTTGGTGGAGATCACATCTTTATGTGGTACTTCTACGGCAACACTGAATTTGACATTCCGATTGTGAACCTCGAGGTAAGCAAAGATGCCAAAGAAGAACCTGCTCTTCTGCGAGATGGCTGGGAGAGACTGGGCTGTGATCTGAACCGTGGTGCGGGAGGAAACTATATCTACCTGTGGGTGAAGAGAGAGAAGCCCAGCTACATCTCTGAGATTGCAGCAACTTCTGACTTCACTTCTGACAAGCAAAAGTTTGATCTCGGCTACACTCGTGTGGATGAAGACACCAATCGTGGAGCTGGTGGAAACCATGTCTACCTCTGGTATCGGCGCACAACCGATAAGAGCAAAGCTCTCACTGCCCTTAATGCATCCATCGACTTCCAGGAGAATGGAAGGCTTCAGAATGAAGGCTTCAAAAAAATCAGTGTTAATCTCAATACCGGAACCACTGGAAATGATGTCTTTGCATGGTACCTGAATGAAGGATGTGAATCACAGGTCAAAGCCATGGTTCTGCTGATCAATCCTGACACCTGGACGGTGTATCAAAAAGCTGGTATCAACTTCGTCGAGAAAAATCTCAACGAGGGCAACAAGGGCCGGAAAATGTACATAGCATACCAATAGTGCTGTACCTTAAAATAATTAAATTAGTTCCGCAATTATTCAAAATCGTAATACATGATTTAAAAGCATATTCTGAATATTTTCTACATAATTTTGCATGATTTAGAAGCTGAGGGTTTTGTAATACACTCAACCACATATATTTCAATTGACTTTGTGATTTTGTTACAATGCATTACGAAATAAAGTCTTTTTAACCACAACAAATGTTTGGGGAGATTTTTATATTTGTGTGCCTATCTTTGTAACATACAATGTCTAGCAATATGCACTGTTCACTCATCAGTGTTCTGTTAAATCACTGTTATACTCATATTTAAGGGTCATAATGCTCAAGGACAAAAAGGGTGAATCTTCTCTGTATTAGGTGCTTTTGTTCTTTACTGTAAGAGCAAGTCCTTAGATACTAATTCCAAATTTAGAATTAATGGTTACAGGTGAACTGCAAATATGAAAGGTAAAAAATATCATTTTTACTGATGTTACGCCCATTAGGCACTTGACCCCACTTTGCTCCATATTGACTATAAGTGTACTGTGAGACACTTTGGATGAAAACAATTATTCGTATAACTCTCTAATATAATTTCTCAGGTAATTGCCCATTATGTCCACTAAGTGGAGTAATCACTTTACTTTCGAGTTCGTGTCTCTGTGATGAGCACAAAACATGCAGGTCAGTGCTGGCAATTTGAAAAATGTCACAGTTACAAAGAGCAGCACAGGTAAATAATAAAGTACTACATGCTATTATAAAAAATTTTTTTCTTTTTGCCATTGTTCGTATTTGTCACACACACACACACTTTTTGTGGGGACATCCCATATAGATAATTATTTTTACACTGTACAAACTGTATATTCTACCCCCTAAACGTTCACAATCACAGACAACTTTCTGAAGAAAAAAACAACAACTGATTTATAAGCTGTTTCACAAACATTTTGGATATTGCCAAATTTGTGGGGACGTTTTGTATCCATGATGTAAGATATACATACCTGAACCCCCCAGATTTTATAAATATATATATATATATATATATACAAATCCCTGATCAGCCATATTCTGCTGCTGGCATTTTCTATTTTAATCACAACATGCTCTCTTTTTCTTGTCCCCATGAGAAATATACACCTTTTGTTGAAGTCTCTGTACACTTATGTAACAGACTCATGGCCTGGTTTTAAAAGCATCTTCTGTGCTGCTGCTGCTGCTGTTGGGAGTTGTTCAAAGTGGAATTTCCTGCCATTTTGCAGTGTTCACTCAGTATGTCTGAGATCAGATTGGCAGCTGTCCCGCTATGCTCGGGAAAGATAAGAAAAGTCTTCAGACAGCAATCAGCTGCAAGTTATAGTACAAAACAATGGCAAAATCACCACAGTGATGTGAAGCAGTGATATTGTCTGTAGAGCATTTATGTGTGGCTGCTGGGGCAAGTAAGGACATGTATTTAGTTTTTTCATAGAATCTTATCAAGCAGACTAAAATCTTCATTTTATCAAGTTTGTAGTCTTGTGACAACCGCTTGTCCAGAACAGCAGGATGGTACAGTTCACATACTGGCATCTTGTCTGATTAAAGCAGAAATGGAATGATCAGATGGAGTGCCATAAAAGTCTTGCAACTTTTAAGAACTAAATTAAGGAAATGTTTTAATAATCATTGTCATCAGAATCTGCTTTGTCAAATACTTTCCAACAGAAAACATTTGCTTCATAAATCATGGAGCGAAACAAAACACAACTTTTTGCTTTCAGTTTGCGTTTGTCAGGTATGCACCTTGAATAATGCATTTCTTATCCAAGTATGTGTACCTGCAGACTGCGAGGAATGCCACAGTGATCAGGTTAAGCAGATATCTCTGGGCTGTTTACCAACTGTTGGATAACATCTCACGCTGTTGTTTTTACACCTGGAATTGTAAGACAAACAGATTAACATAGACATTAACACCCGCCAAGCCACTGAATGCAGGTGGATTTGAGTAATGCAGTCAGTCCTAGCCAATTTGGAAAGTTGAATTTTAAATGTAATATAATTTTTTTCAATTATAATTTAAAAAAAGCTTCTGAAATAATAAACTAAGTGCTTTTTTAAATACATATCTCAAATAGACACATGAGACAGATACACTTCTCACTGATTTTGCGCTCACACCCAAAATTAAGTTCTTTTTTGATGGTTATTTTGCTTAATACTGCAAAATAATATCAATATGCTAGTATTTACGAGTATTGACGTAAACAGTCAGTTATTTTATAAGTGAACGTAAACGATTGAGAAAGAAGACACACCACAGTATATGTGTATCAGTACAATGGATCCATGCGTCAGGTCTTAAAGTGACAGCACCCTATGAGATAGTATTAAAAATAAATGATTATAAATAAATGATTATCATTTACCATGGTATCAATGTCAAAATTGTGGTGAGTGAAAATGCTGAGTGGTCAGTAACTTTGGAAAACCACTAAGCCGTAGTGACTGGTGAGCAAAAAACCAAATGTCAATCACTGCCGGTTATGTACTGCATTTGACAGTCTGTTGATGTGATTTAGTGCTGATTTCCTGAGTTTAGGGATGATGACATGGACTAAAAGTAAAAAAATCATCAGCAATACACTGAAGTATAGGGACATCAATTTAGCAAACCCAACTAACAGGAGTATACACTTGCTGACAAAGCAGAGGAGGCATGCGTTTGTGTGTGTGTGTGTGTGTGTGTGTGTGTTTGGTTGGTTGATGGCCATATGCAAAATCCGAAATGTGATGTGGGGCCATTTTTTGGTCTCCATGAGGAAAAGGGGTAGGTGTAGGGTTAGTGTAGGGGGTTAGAATATATATTTTGTTCTGAATAAAAATCATTATGTCTATGGAAAATGCCCATAAAACATGAAAACACAACGCGTATGTTTGTGACTGTGTGTGTGTGTTTCAACTTGGAAATCCTCCAGTGTTGCATTTTTCCAGCATTTGTCAGCACAGGGCAAGTGTGGTTTTCTCTGGTAAAGTCATCAGGGTGAGACCACAGGAGATTTTTGTCCTGACCAGGTAATGTTTTTGTGTGTGCGAGTATATGTCAGCATAAAAACTGGAAGTTACAACTGAATAAAACTTGCTTTCATTTACAAAATATATCTTGTTTGTTTAAGCTACCAAGTACACTTTTCTCCATTATATCGAAATCACAGTCCCAACTAACATATAGTTTCTATGGCTGCCTCCTACTTCTTTAGCTATGCCTAGTCAAAACTCATTTTTTGGTTTGCTTCCGGACATAATTAAGGTCCCGCCATTAACGATCTGAATAAATTAATGCAAACAATAAACAGCTATACATACAGAGTATAGTGTAGTCACTCAAGTCCAAATTTTTTAAGCCCATCCAAAGTTCAAATCGAAAATTCCGCAGTGCAACTCTACATGGCAAATTAATGATTTCCGGTACAACATCTATCGTTTTTCGTGTGCAATTAAGCCTCTTTTTGATTTTTTTTTAATTTTCCCCATTACAAGTTAGTGTCATGATTTAGGCAAGGACGAAGACAAAGATGAATCCAATGGAACTTTTAATGAGGAATGCAGGATGACGTAACAGCAGTGAAAACTAATATGCAGCAAACACTAATACAGGTTCAAACTCATATAGTTAGCACCAACAACAACCGACAACTGAAAGGTGGAGAAGGAGAACTAAATATACTAGTAGTGATGAACAAAAGACAAACACCTGTGATGATTAGTGACCATGGTAACTGGTGAGCGGTGGAAAGATCTAGAACCAAAAGAACATGGGACTTAAAAAAGACAAAATTAGAGTCCCAGATGAACTGTGCTGTGACAGTTAGGTAATCAGAAAGACAATTTAAAGCAGGGGTGACCAATACGTCAATTGCAATTTGCTGCTGGATCGCAAAGGTAGTGTGGGTAGATCGCATGGAATTAACAAAGAAGACCTCAGCCCATCATCGGTCTTCACTATGAAATTTGTCACTTGAGTGACGTACATCGCAGCCAGTCTGACGTCTGACCATTTCTGACACATCACAAATCTCATTAGTTCTAGCACGTCAAGCAAGCCTGCTTGAGCTTTATTATTTCTGATGTTTACGATAATGAATGTTTATATGTGAATAAAATAAATTGGACTGAACTGCTCAATTCATATTGATTAGTTTATGAACAGCACTTCAAAATTTGATACATATCAGAATATACTTTATACTTTGCCTCTCGTTTATTTGAGTACTTTTTGTAAACCTGATAAATCTTAAATATTTCTTAAATTTTCTTTTCTTTTTCTCTTTTTTAAAGTCATAAAACCATCTGTCTCAGACTTTTGGAGACTGAGATCAAATGTACAAAAATATACTGAATGTTTGTAGAAGAGAGGTGGTGCTTAAGAATCTAGCCTGATAATACAAAGGTCGCAGGTTCAATCCTCGGTGAAATCCATGAACTGTGAAGTATGGCTTGTTTTATCTCTGTACCCTTGAGCAAAGCAATTAGAAATGTTATCAAATCAGCCATCCTGACAGTTTTACCATCCAACAGTAACGGAAAACACCAAGACTTTGAGAATAGAATGACAGTCACATAATTTTCCCTCTTCCATTTCACAACAATGATTCGAATGGAAATAAACTGTCCCACAGAAACCCAAGACGATGCTCTTCTTTTGTGGTTTGGTTAAGCTGGCCCTAAACAATCAACTCAAGTTTTGTTATTTGTTCCTTCCTTGTGTTTACACAATCTGACCAGGAATTTATGACCCACTGTACAAGGTTAAAGGTTTTCTCATTGGTTAACCACTTGACCTGGCGGTCACCATCACATTGACATACTTTATACTTTGTGTATGTTTGTGAGTGTTTGTGCGTTCTTTCAGTGAGCTTGGTCTGTGGGAAGGAGTGTCTACGTCATCCATTACCATTACCAAGTCATGACCTTGTACCCCTGAGATATTTTGGAATTTGGCACATCCATCGAGCGCATGTCAGTGTGCAAAGAGCTTGAGAAGTGTGCTGTGGGAACTGTCCTCCAGTACAAGCAGCCAAAAAGAACTCCTTATTTTCCTTTCTTGCCTCATCACAAGGAACATCCACTTCCTGCCTCTCTTAGTGCAAACTGCTGTAGTTACTGATCTATGTTTGTGAGTCTGTCTCCAGGACAATAAACGTCCGCTGTTTATGCATCACCCGTTCATGAAGAAGCAACAAAAACACTTGAAAAAAATTGGCTTACAAAACATGTACACTACTGAATCAGTAAAGAATTACAATCAAAAACAACTATAAACGCTGATGACTATGACCCTCTAATAAACAATCTCTTACCATGGCAATATAGCCTACTATACATTTTAAAGAATAAAACTGTTGTTCTGTCCTTGTTAACTAAGTTATATTTGGGTTTTCTAATTGCAATTTCAATTCGTAATGGATATTCATGGCCCAAAATTTGCCAGTAACATACGACTGTATTTATAGGAATTGGAATACAGTAATCCCTCGCCACTTCGCGGTTCAAGTTTCGCGGCCTCAGTGCATTTTATAAAAATTCATTGAAAAATGAAAATTCAAAAATACAGCCATATCGGCAGCCATATTGCGGAAAGCAGCGTTGCTTCTTCGTGATGCGAGAGAAACTTTTTCCCAGGATGCCAAAGAGAGAAACTCTCTCAGAGGCTTTGGACACACCCACGACACTCACACAAGACACATGATTGGTTCCCGGCGCGAGATCGACCAATGAGAGCATGAGTGGCTGATCCTACTTCGCGGATTTTCACCTATCGCGGGGGGTTCCGGTCCACATTAATGCGATAAACAAGGGATTATTGTACTTTTATACATGAAAGGTGGGCCAATTTAGTCCCTTTTAGTATTGAAATACTGCTAGTACTCTTACAAGTGTAGTAGTACTGTAGTACATTGATATTTGTATAAAGTGTACTTGAAGATGTGAAGACACTCATAAATGTAGAGGTTTTATACTTAATAAAATGTACTTGAAGTATACTTATTTTTTTTGTAAGGGTCTCCATTTGAATCCTAAACAGGGAGCTCAGAGAAATCTAGAACTTATTTAAATGAAAGAAGCTAAAGCCAGAGCAAACGAACGAGAGACAAGACAACTTTATACTAATAATAAAAGCTGAGTCAGTCCCAGACACCGTGATGATGATGATGCATGAGCGATGACATGTGACCCTTCAGGTTTGGCAAAAGGTTTTATGCCATCCTTGATATCTCAGTCATGTGATTTCTCTAGTGGAAGTATGAATTTCAACTATGTCAACTTTTCTTTCATTTTTTTTCCCCACAGAAAGTTATTTCACCAGTGGGAGGTGATCTAATTTCCAAGGCAGTTGTGGCTTAATGGTTACCAAGTTCAGCTTGTAGCCGAAACTCATGGATTTGAGTCTTGGTACTGGCAGAAAACGTAGTTGGGGGAGTGAATGAACAGAGCTCTCTTTTGCTTCCCAGTTGCTCCCTGGACACCACAGCAAAAAAAGCTGCCCATTGCTCCGGGTGTGTGCTCATGGTGCGTGTGTGTGAGTGTTCAATACTCACTGTGTGTGTGTGCACTTGGATGGGTAAAATGTAGACCACAAATTCTGAGTGTGGAAACCATACTTGGCTATACATCACTTTCACTTTATCTTGGATTTGCTTTATTATTACTAAATGAACAACCAACATAAATACATAGAGTCCAAAAGTCTGAAACCACTTTTTTTCTTCTTCATTATTCTAATTGAATATCCTTTACATTACAAATCGTATTATCAACAAACGAAGGCTCAATTAGCAGGCTTAGATAGAAGTGCACACTCACCTGGTATTGAAAATGGTCTAACTTTTTTATCTACTTTTAAATATTTAAAAACTGTTCCACTGTTAGCTTACTGAAACATATTACCTTTCTTTCTCATCGTATTTTTTTTTAAACTTTTACAAGAAAGCACTTAGTTTTGACTATGTGTCAAAATTGAAAGTACTAAATGGAATTACTTGCACCATTTTGAATATGTCAACAATTTGACATAAACAGTCCTTAGACAACATGACATCATTTTTCTCAAAGAAGGTCTGGAAAACCCATGTCTTGTGTTTCTCAAGCTTCATGCATCAACAGGTTTGGCAGGTATGGCAGGTATGCCTCCTGCTTTCTCGGCATCTTTTGTTTCCATAGCAGAGGTGAAATTCTTCCAACTACTGCATTCCAATAATTACATTTTCATTCTCTGCTTTACAGACTCTACAAGCACTATATATGTGCTTTTTGTTCTGTATAGTACTGGGTCATACTAACCAGCCAAGCCTTGACCTCTTGGTTAAATCTAAATTTAACAATCTTCTGAATCAAATTCCTCTTTAATGTTCTTACATAAATATATTCCTTGTAGATCATTGTGTTTCAAATGTGGCAAAGCGATGTTGTGTACATCAGAGAAACCCCAGAGAAAAGATTAAATTATTGTAGACAATAGCGTAACCTCAGGCTGCTTTGTCCCAGTTGCAAAGACTTCAATCCTTTTGTTTCCATTGCGTGTTACAAGAATAATTATGTGAAATCTTATTGCTATGTGCCCAAATGTCTCCTTTGAGACAATTCATGCTCCCCTTGAGTTATGAAATCAGAGATTGAAAGAACTTGAGTCTAATTTCAGATGAGATGGGAGACTCTGAAAATTAGTGTTATTATAAATTCTCCATATCCATCGTGTCGTAAATGCAAATGTACTCTGCAGGGTGAGTGATTTTCCATTCCTCTCTTTCCTTAAACGATTCATTCCTGCTGAGGAGCAGATCAGTGGAAAGAGAGACTCAACACAGTCGCTACCCTGTTTCAGGTTTTACTTACTTTGCTTTTTTGTCTTTGTTTCTACTGGCAATAATGCAGAATGGATGATAGCAGCTATGTTATTGAGTGTTTGGTTTCCCTAAATATTAGTGTTGCCTCTGAAACGGAGTTTGTGGCTTTTCCTTATGCGTCAACATTGAGGGCGTTTCTAGTATTTCTGGCCCCCTGGTGACTAACACAGAGGCTAGAACAACTTTCACACAAAGGCAAAATCTTTCATCCTTGCCTTCATGGAATATTAAGGATTAAGTTCTTTGGCATTGCGAACAATGTCTGAAAAAACCCCAAACATAATCCTGCACAAACTATGTATTTTCTGAAGTAAATGTGCTTTCCTGCTAACCTTGTCACCTTATTTTTGGGTGCTTGTAACGGCATTGCTATGGTCGCCTAACCCATAATAAGCCTCATGAAAGTATCATTCATGCCTGTGGCACAAATGGACAGATAGGGTGAAAAATGTCCTTGAGTTTGGGAGATCACAAAATGCAAGAGAACCAATGAAAACAGCATTAAAATCATCACCATGTTTTAATGCCCAATGATTCAAATGTACATACGGAAAAGGCTGGCTAGTGATAATGTTCTGTTAAGCTAAAAACATGTCTGTGAGATTTATGGATGTATTGTTTTACCAGTTTGAGCTGTTTCTGATGTATTTACTTTCTATTTCAGTCCCTTTATGTTACAAAATACCTTCTAAGAGCCCAGTGGTGAAATCCAAAGAGAACACTATAGGGAACTAATTAAGGGGGGAAATTATGACACTGGCCTTTTTTCAGAACGGATATATGTGTCTCTTGAGCATCAGATCCCATATGTTTACTGCAGCTCATAGCATCTTTTTGCTGAAGTAGGACGTGCTTTGTCGCATGGCCTTTGAGCACTGGACAAATTCCTGACTAAAGAGTTTAGAGGATATGACCTCTTCTCCCTCATTGACAATAATTGCATAATGACATCTGCTTTCTCTATGCCACGTTTAGATGCGTTCCCACAACAATAAGGAACACTTACATAAGTCAGGCTAGATGCAGAGTGAGGAATTGCCTCAACTGGGAATGTCCCAGCAAAGATTTCCTTCTTTGGTTGCCATTCCTTGCATGCCAGGCCCAAGGAATGGACAACACCTTTCTTATAAATGTGGCACAGAGCTTTTTGTCTTTGACTATTTTTGCCAAGTATTGCTGATGTCATGCTGGTCTTAACAGCCTCATATTTAGATGTATATTTAGACAAACACACCTCTCCCGTGAGCATCTTAACACCTCAGTTTTTCTGAAAAGGGTTGAATTTCAGAAAAGTTTCAAAGGAATCCCCAAAAATAATCTCTGACCCAAAGTATCCACGGACTGAATTCATACTGAATCCCTGACCTGAATTTGCTTAACTGAAGGACGCTTGATTGTTTAAAAAGATGAACTCTTAATCCCTATCAGTACAGATGCATGAAGATTATTTAACTGGTGATTTTTTATGCAAAAGCTGTTTGTTTCGTTTCTTTTCATCTGTATTTTTGTAAATCCTCAAAAGGTAAATCCTCCTCAAGAGTCAAATTAGGATTTGTAGATTTAATCCAAAATATCAAATTAAATGAATAAAAATTGAATTACTTCAAATTAAATTAAATATTAAAGTTATAACTTTTTCCTTTTGCAGTTTAGATTTTTTTATTTATTAGCAAAACATTACTAAGTGTCCCTTTAAATATTGTGATCTTACGGCTATAAAAGTGCGTGACTTTGTTGGTGACTCAGTATAAACTCTTGACAATTGCATGCATCTACACAGTGTCTCTATCAGGCTGTGAGACGTTTCTTGTGTGGTTTTCCTGTCATGCAAATAACCCCAGCCATGCAGAGTGACATCTAGGCAAAAGCACATGAGAAAGAGTGTTATTGTACATCTGTGAAAAAGAAATATGGGAAATTCCTTTATACTAACCCAGCACATTGGGCCAAATTTCTTTACAAACCTGTGTATGGCTAAATATAAGATGCTACATATTTTTCTTCCTATTCTTTCCCTGTCTTATTCTTTCTCTTCTGGTTTACAAAATGTCCCATTTGACAGCTTTATTTGATCTGTCAGCTTTGAGGCCACCATCACTCTTTTTTCTCTCTTAGTCATTCAGAGAGAAAAACCATATGAACAAGTCATATGTGTGGTTTGCCAATTAGCGCTCAGCAAAATTCATATTTTGGTTTTTTCCACACACACACACTAAAAAAAAAAAAGCTCTCTGTGAGCATATAAGCATGTCATGAATGACTGGAAATCGTTACATCATTATAGGCTATAATGTAACCCACACATCACAACAGCATTAAACATTATTATTGAGACCAAAAGACAATAGTATACATGAATGAGAAACACATAGTTTTTTAGACACACTTAAGGCCTATGGGCATCTCTTATCTTTGTGTTGGTGAGGATATGTTTATAATTAAGCTTTAAAATTCAGTTTCTATCATTTTAAATGGGACGAGAAAATGTTCCATGGCTGTGATTAAAAATGCAAAATAATTTATCTTACTCTGGCTTATGGATAAATAAATTGATATATTTTAGTGTTTATTTTAAAGGACATTATATTTGTTTGTTTTTTTAAAGATAAGTAGAAGTAATATTTCTACTGTGTTGGTTTATCACTTGCCTCCTGTTTCACAAACAAGGGTTAAATCTATAGTTTAGTCACAGACTAAAATGCGTGTTTGAACTGTTTTAACTAAAAGTAACTTGCACTGCTGTATCTTAAAATAGGTCAGTGCCATTGTTTTGCCACAAGATGCAAACCAGTAATGTTTTTTTCTAATTCGTGTTTATAAAGACTACTTAAATGTCCTAATTATACTATGAGCACTATCTGTGAAAGCAGGCCTTGATGCCGCATTTGTTCATCACAGTGTAAAATGTGTATCCTGAAACAAAACCAGTTGCAAACCTCGGCTTTAGTCTCTTTTATAATTTGAATGTGCGTTTGTCATGAAAACTGTGTGAGAGATGGAGGGGGAAAAGCCTTTAAAAAGCTACAAAAAATAGCCCAGAAGTCTGTGAGGCAAAAAACATGCTCAAAATCACATTCGGAGTGTTTTACGACTCTATTTAAATGCAGACAACAGTTATATTCTTGAAGTATATTTCTCATTGGGGAAACCTGATGATTTTTTTCATATGTGGACCAGTTTTATGTGGAGCCATTACCTTTGAACCCTGCCGTCTGGTTGGATGCCTTTACAAATGAGGTTTTTAGCTGAAGGAACATTATACTTGAAGGTTTTCCCTCTCTCGATTTCAGACGAGACCCTTAGGAGAAGGCGCAAAGCAAGGGAGCACTGTTTAGCTCCCTGTCAGAGTCTGCACAGGAAATCTAGGAAATTCCTGACAGAGATGCGGAAATCCGTCCGCTGTGCCGGGAGTTGTGTTATGCACACAGCACACACACACTTACACACACTCAAGTACAAATGCTTCTGTGTGAGGTGGGACACGGATCCAGAAGGATTTTTAAGGATTTTGCTATTGTGTGTACTGTATTCTGAATAAGAAAATTGAAGTTTTTAAAGTTTAAAGAGGAACTTTATCACAAGTCATTTTGAAAACCTGTTAAGAACACTGTTAAGGTGACATAGTTAAAGTAGTCACACGTTACTACATGTACTTACTGTAGTAATAGAAGGAAATTGTGCATAATCACAAGTAACTAACCCTAAACCAAACCCTATAACCGTAACTCCATAGTAAATACATGTCGTTAATTAATATTACTCAGTATTTACTGGAGTAAGTACAATGTAGCTATACGCCACCTTAAAATAAGTGTACGTAACCAACCTGTTGAATGCTAGTGATTGCCTACTGCCTTTATTTCAATTAGTTATATGTGAAAATGAGTTTTTCAGACTTTCATTATGTGCCCATGTCTCATTTTACAATGCTGCATTTTATACACATTTTATACAGCAGAAATCTAAACTCCAAACACTGAAACTGCTGCCGGGTCCAAACCACAAAACCCAGTCCGGAAAATGTGGAGTTCACTGGCCCAGAAATCATGTGAAATTCTTTTTTCACCCAAGCTTTAAAAGTTTAACGTCACTTTTAATAATGTGGGAACAACAATTTTTCAGCTAAAGTTTTTTTCTAAGACCTATATAAAGGCTTAAATGTCCTAGTTGAACTAAGTTCTAATCCTGGCTTAATCTAAACCCTGTCTGTGAAATAAGGCCAAAGTCTAAATTGCTAGAAATCATCAAAATTGTGAGAATAAAGGCACAAATAGCAAATTGTTTCTGAAGTGTTAATGGACTTCCGCAGTCAGCACTATGTATAGTAAAGCAATACAAAACATGTTTGCTGTCTTCATTATAATACTGCACATATTTTGCCTTTATATGGAAGAACTGATGTTGAATGACATACAATGGAATTGTATGTGCGTTTCAAAACATTGTTCCTCTATTATTGTATGAATCTTTTGTGTGTGTTCTAATTCCATTCTTAACTTGGTACCTAATAATGCTGATAGTGCAACAATAAACACAAGAATTTTTGTTTGACCTAGTGTGTCATTTCTGCATTCCATGTATCTAGAGCGTTTTGATTAGCTGCATGTAAGCGTGCATGTGCACGCACTCATCTCTGTAAATGTTGCACACAACAGCAGGATGTGGACAAATCTCTTTCATGCTACTACCTGTAAAACTGTCTCATCTGTTTTTTTTTACACGTTAGCTTGCGTTTGACTTCTCTGTATTTTTTTGATGTTTCCTCCCACACAGTGGTGAGCTTCTAGCTGGTTGATTCCCTCAGATGAACCTATGAAAGAGGAAGTTGAGTGCTCTGTTGTCACTAACTCTTATCATTGTAAGAGATAACTAGGATTTTATTATTCTGAAATAGGATGACATTTGTCTTACACCTCCAAACCCGATTTAAAAAGTCCCATAAATTGTCACGAGTTGTTACTGGAGCCTCATTTTAAAACTTACATGTGCAATGTTAGATTTTAAGTCCCATTTAAGTACACAAAATTGTACTTGCAATGATGAATAAAAACACAGACTTGGCTTTTCATTGAGATTATATAGACCATAAAATAAGTTTCTGTTCAGAGAACTACTTTTAATGGCAGCATCGCACTTTAACAACTGGCATTGATGTTGTACTTGTATGCTTTTTTAATAACTAAAGCAAAAGGGTTAGAGTCAACCTTGTGAAACAGCTCCAGTGAAAGCTTGTGTGTGTATGTATAACAGGGGTGTAGGTTGGCTTTAAACAGTACTCTTTTGTGTTCTTTTAGTGCAGGGACACTGGACACTGCAAAAGAAGCCTACAAGGAGGTGTAGCTGTATAAAATAAATAAATAATAATAAACAAAACAAAAAGAACACTATGGAAGATAGAATTCTCAAAGTTTTGACTGGCACTGAAATGTGTATATATGTGTAAATTTCTTCTTTATTTATATACAGTGGAGTTCGGTTATGTCGACGGCCTCGGGGGTTGCAAAAAAGCGTTGAGATAACCGTTTAGCGAGATAACCAACAGCCAGTATGGTGATTTGTTTGATGAAGCGATTGGCATGCTATAAAAATTTACATACACTGTGGTTGTTTGCTAACAACAAAAGGCATATGTGCACCAACTAACAGCAGAGATTTAACAGTATACAATAAAAACACTTTTCAATTTTTGATACAAACTTTTAATTATATTCTCCAACATTGCAAACCCAATTTCGCTCACAGCGTAAACAGCGTCATAACATATTCGTGAGGTCATTCCTCACACTCATTGGTCGATATCGCTGACCAATGTCAAAATATTTGAGAAAACCAATCAAATCAGAGAAGGCGGGCTTTATGTGCACAAAGAAGCGGATGAGGCTTTGGGATGGGGTGGACCCACGTCAGCTCTGGTAAGAACGTGAATGTGCTTTCACTTCATAGAGTCCTGCGTGGCGCTGTGAGTAAAGTGTCACTGACAGAGCGACCATATGGACCGCAATCCACGTGCAAAGCAAACTCAGCGCATGTGCAGTGATCTAGGTACACTCATGACTCACGATATATAACCATGTGAAGTGCCGAATTTGTCTGAGATATTTGCTTGAGATATTGGTGTTCGGCGACTTTAAGAATTCGACATTAAAGAATCAAAAATACTTAGACAAATAGGGAGTTTGGCGGTTCCACTTCAAAAACGTCGACATAATAGTATTGGCGAGTTAACCGTGACTCGAGATAAGTGAACTCCACTGTACATATATATATATATATATATATATATATATATATATATATATATATTTGATATCATTTCTGGATCATCTTCATTGGAACCAAAAATGTTACAGAATACCCGTCATAAAAGATGAGGAGAAAGATTGAAATCGCTGCCATCATTGTGGAATAGTGAAGCTGCTTGGGACTACGTGGATTTGGACTACGAGTTATTTCTTATTTTCAAAGTGTCTGATGTTTGGAGGACTATGTAGAGCAGTTCACTGACATCTGCCACATGCAGAACGATGTTCGATGGCCTCACACTCAAGGAAGGTTTTTGGTGTGGGCTGGACGATGACAGATAATCCTTTGAGGTAGGAAACACTGAAGAGGAAAACAGTGCCAACATCCAGCCCCACCCAACATTCATCGTCACGTCGCCTATTCCACAACCGTCATCCACTCACACAGACATTTAGCCAGTGGCCACCAGAGACAGGGAGCTCATGCCTGCTGCAACAAGAAAGCCAGAGCCTGAAGAGAGGACAGCACCACCTATTGCCTCGGAGCCTGAACCGCTTTAAAGATCTGACCAGGTGTGTGAGTTGGCACCACCGTGTATTGCCGTGGGACACATGGTAGAGTATTAGGTTATGGAGAAGGATCCAACCCATCATTCCACAGCTGAGCGTGAGCTGAAGTTGGACTATGTGGCATTTAATTGTTTGGAATGTTTAGAGGAGGAAGTATATCATCTCCATTTTTATCCTGACACCAATGATCCTGCCCAGCTCAGAGTTTCCTGCATCTTCGTCATCATTGATCTAGTTCACAGTCCCCTGGGTATTTGTCATCGCTGGTCCTGCCCAACTCTGAACTGCTGTTACCTGCAGAGCACCTGCCCACAGCCTCTTCTTCTGCCTCCTCGTCACAATCCAGCCAGCTCTTCAGCACTGACTCTGCTGCTTCCCTACAGTCCCTCAACATCTATTAGCCCCCTCAAGTGTGTGAATCTGCCTTGGATCTTCCAGTCGCCATCATGGTCTTGGCGAGAAGTTCCATAGCTTTGCCTTCAGTTTCTGGGCTATTCACTTTACCTCATCCAGTTGACTCACCAGCTCTGCCTTTGCTCCTGCCTCCCTTGGCTTCACCCAGAACCATTGTTCTTCCTCCTCCTCCTGGTTCCCTCATCCCACCGGCTCCACCCAGGTCAGTCATCAGCTACGCTTAGTCCCTCAACCCCAATAGCGATGGCCCTGCTCTCAGCTTTCACCAACTCTGAAAAGTCAAACAAAAATTGTTTCTCTAAACAAAAATTCTATTGCTTTCTCTCTTTATATATATTTATATATGGTTTACCATAGTGAATCAGGGCAAGACAAAAACATGTTCTGGAAGATGGATTGATTGTGTATTGGACAAAAAAAGTTACATGGAGTACCCTTAACACTTAATGTAAATTATTACGTATTTTAATAATATTTACATTAATGTTAATGTTAATATTACTATTGATCTTAATATTTAAGATTCTTTGTAATTTATTTAAGATTACTCAAATAAGTTAATTCATAAGTACATTTGTGACATTGATCATGTGATCTCTCTGTATAAACGGTCAGATGTTCTTGGTGCTATTGAAGCACAAGATAGATCATTCTCAAATCATGCTGGAGAACCATATCATCATTGCATCAAAATTATTGTTCCCCAGGAATATTGCATGCTTTCTCACATGGTAAATCTCATGACTGACCAATGCCGGTTAAACCTCAATTCTCTCTCTCTCTCATTCAGATTTCTTTGTTTTTGTTTCCTTTGTTTTCATGTGTTCCAGCCAGTGGATTAACTGAAAAATGATAGGACTGTTGTAAACGTCTAGTGCCTGTCTTTCTCAATGCACTATGTCAGACTTCCTTGTCATATAGCAACACACAGTCTGGAATACCCACAAACAGATGCACGCATGCATGAAAAAAGGTGTTTTCTCAGCTTAGACGTCTCAATTTTGTGTTCCCTTGTGACCTTTCTAACTAATGTGCACATTCACATGAATGGATAGCAAGGCCAAAAGTGCAGTCAGAAGCTCCCTGTTTTGCCAAAGCAGCCAGTTGAGAGAAAGAGAGTGAATTCTCAGTCAAGGTACATTGGTCCTATAAAGCAAAACAAAGCAGCAGAGACTCCATCAGACATTTCCCGGAGTAAAATATTTAAGCAGTCAGATGTACCAGCAGAGTAGTCAGAGGTCTGTGCTCTGCTGGCAAAGCTCCCCGATCTTCACTCATAGACACTCTCTTCTACAGCCAAACAATTTCTGAATTGGGTAAGAAAAATAAGCTTAATTCAATTTGCATACTCCCTGAAAACAGACCATATTGTCTTACACAAGTATGTTTATCTTATTTTAAGGATGTTTATAAACATTGAAAAAAAAAGAAGAAATGAAAAAAGAGAGACTTGAACTAAAACTTGAAGAAACATTTTCAGGTCAAGCAAAACAGCCTTACATAAACTATTCCCAAAGAGGCAGACAAACGGATGCAGGAATGCCCTTTTCTCAATTAACTCAATCTTCTTCCCACTCCATTCCCTTCTCTTTTGCTCTCTTGCTTATATTTATGCTGTTGCATCTATCTATCTATCTATGAAATATTTTTTCATCATAGTTTGCTCTGGATCACCTGGATACCAAAACTATTTATGAAAGTTATTTACCATGCATACACACACACACACACACAGTTATTACAACCTTGATTTGAAGCAGAGCGAATGTGGCTAAATCAATTAAATCTGTTGTTTAATTAATTGAATTAGGTTATACTACAGTGTACTAAGTAAGAAGCAAGTCATCTAGAAACAGAGGCGGAGAAAGTATGAAAAACACAGAGATTAGTGGCAACAGGGAGTGAGATGGGGTGTGTTCTTATGCCAGCTGGTATGACAGGAATCCTGACACTTATTAGGTAATTGGTTTTGGCAGATACCAAAACACACTCTCTCTCTCTCTCTCTCTCTCTCTCTCTCTCTTTGTGTCTGTGTGTGTGTGTGTGTGTGTGTGTGTGTGTGTGTGTGTGTGTGTGTGTGTGTGTGTGTGTGTGTGTGTGTGTGTGTGTGTGTGTGTGTGTGTGTGTGTGTGTGTGTGTGTGTGTGTGTGTGTGTGTGTGTGTGTGTGTGTGTGTGTGTGTGTGTGTGTGTGTGTGTGTGTGTGTGTGTGTGTGTGTGTGTGTGTGTGTGTGTGTGTGTGTGTGTGTGTGTGTGTGTGTGTGTGTGTGTGTGTGTGTGTGTGTGTGTGTGTGTGTGTGTGTGTGTGTGTGTGTGTGTGTGATAGAAAAGTATGAGGCAAGTCAAGGTAGGGCAATGTCTGTTTGGTTGCCATGTGACAGCAAAGGAATCAACAGACTGAGTTGAGGGAACAAATTTAAAAAGAAAGATTTTTTTTGTGAGTATGCCTTGAGATAGGAGGGAAACATATTTTAGTGCTAATTGTCTGACATAGTAATAGATAAATAAGTAAAGCAATCAATATGGGGCTAAAGTACATTTTTGAAGCATGTTACTCTTTGTTGTAAGTATAATAGAAAAATGATATTTTTGTTTTCCAAAAGATACATTGCTGTAACCAACCTTCAAATGTCAAAATATATTACAAAATAAATAGTTCTATATTTTTTATTGCAGAAATGTATATGGATAATGTTTTGTATTTTACAATATACAAAGAAAGCCAAAATATATTTATCTGGAAAAATAATAACTAAAATATTCTAAATATTTTCTCAAATATTCTGTATTTGCATTTATTTTCCAAATTTTCCATATATATGAAAAAAATACATTTTTTATATATATATATATATATATATATATATATATATATATATATAATTTGCTATATTTGTTAGGAGCTATGAGCACATCCACATTTATTGTGTATGTACTGTATGCAGTATTTTCCAGATTTGTGCTTTGAATGTAGCACAAAGTTGTTGTTGTTGTTGTAAAGTAATTTCTTCGTTGATCTGATCTTTTCACATGGCTGCACATTTTCACTTTTTGAACGCCAGTTTAAAGATGGAATTGCCAAAATACAAATCTATCCATGAACTCGCATGCCATAACTCCGCCCACATCCCTAATCCCCCGCTCCCATTGGCCGCCTCTTTAGGGGCGGGGTTTGTAATGAGTCTTGTGCTTGGGAATGTTTGTCTGCTTTCTCAAACCGAGTTACCGCTTCTTGGACGTAGGTATACGGACGATCTGTCTCGGGTCTTAACAAGTTCTGTGAGTTTCTTATAAACCCTACAGTAGTTTTGCATCACGTCAAACGCTGTGATAAACTTGTGGAGGCAAGGGAATGTTTCGCTTGTGAATTGTTTGCCTCTGCAACAGTTAATTTCTCTAAGCATCATCATTTTTCTTAAGCGCAGTGTGCTTGCATAGCACTCTCTGATAGTGACCTGATGGACTAAACTTGTATGTTTCTGCTCAGTGCTCCAGAGAACGCGAGACATTATCCCGCGGCAGGACAGGACTGTGACGGCGCGATGATGAACAGGAACGGAATGGTCACTAAGATTCGTACGCGGATAAGGACCGACCCCTTCAAAAACAACTATGAGCTGGTCGGCAGAGAGCTTGGCAGGTAAAAACACTGAACAGTATCTGATGTGTGGACGAATTAGGGTGTTTGTGTTGAAGACATGTACTGGACATGCCTCACAAACTGGGAACCGGTGTGAGCGTTAACTGGGCGAGTGAATCCCCGTCAGCTGGAAGCCGAAAGAGGTTTGTTTGGCTCCCGCACGTGTAAATCTGGGGATCACCTGGATGGATTTGAGCTCTTATTGTAGCTTGTCAGTGTTGCAAACGAAATACACGGGTTTATAAAATAAACGATAGTGTTTATCGATTATGTTTGAAGTGTATAACTGCTTTTCCTCTATAAAAGAAACGCAATATCAATATCGTCACTGAGCGAGTCGACCGGTGCATTGAGTCGATTCTTAATGAAGATTTATATGAACGTTTAGAATTGTTGTGGAAAAACCTGTTTAAAGACCTTTTTGCCTTTCAGACTCGATCATTAGACACGAATTTGCTTATCGCCTCCTACTGGTAACGAAGTAACCCGTAGAAAAGAGACACTAGACGAGTCAAATACTGATTCGCTTAGTGAATGGATTCAAAATATTAAATTCGCCGTGAGCCGCACATGCGTGATGGATATAGCGCTGCTTTCCGTGACATTGACGCTCCTCTGACTAATTATAGACAAGATGGTATCGTTTGACCACTCAAATTTGTTTTTTTTTCCTTGAACAGATGTATTCATTTAGTTCAACATTCACTCACGCTATGCTTGTTGACCATTGCATGGATTGTTTCTGCTGCCTTTGGGTGAACTCTTTCCAAGTTGCTAGATTTTAATTCTCTTGCCATTCCGCTCCATTTAAACCAATTTGATTGGTAATTTGTGGATTGGCTTATAAAATGCCTCTTTTTGGACTGACTTTGGTATGTATTTGGTTCTCTCTGAAACGTTTTATGTTTTGCCCCACATTAGAAGAGATGCGAGTAAATCCTATGAAGTTTTTCCTGTAATTAAAGTGCAAAAAACACCACATGCATGAGTCACAAAGCAACTCTTCTTCTTTTTTTTAAATACTGCATTCTATCTAAATTAGTGAATTGAATGAGCGTTAATGGATATTGATGTTGAGATAAAATAGCGAATATCTTGCATTCCTTCAGCATAACCTAATTTGATTACATCTTTTTCTTTATCCTTATCATATTGACATGAATCGTTTTACTGTAAACGTGACCGTAGCCTTGCAGGAAAAACTCCTCAGCAGCAGGTCAGCTTGTCTCGCGAGTTTAAATCAAAGTCTTTTAGTGATCAAGGTCAGCTTTTAAGTTTATTCTTCAGTTCTTCCAATGACCTTAACATACCTGTTGGCCTAGATTTCTTTTAGTCTGTGCACACACTTCCAATCAACCCCCTGGAGTCAGTGGAGTACAACATGGACTGCAAAATGTATCTTCCGTTTGTGATTCATGCACTCGTTTTACTGAATGGCAAGACCATCTGGCCCTGTTGTCAGCACTTCATTCATTTGATACAAAACTCCAACAGCAATTTCTGCGTTGTTCAGCTAGATACAGTCCAAAGTTTGTTCCCAGACAAGTTTGTTTATTTGGAGGATTAGTTTATTTCAGTCATGTTTAGATCAGTTTCCATTTCCTGTCATTTTCTCCCACATGTTTTTGTGTTCATCTGATTTATAACAATGGTACTTGTTCTCAATGTTTTGAGTACTGGTGTGGAAATAGACCATGTGAGAGAACAAAATGTGGAATGCTGAAATCTACCAAATAAACTTGTCCGTTCCACTTGAATATCTGGAGATTACCTGTCATACACTGTAGTGGATGTCCCATATATATGTTTTTCAGTTCTTATGAATTGCGTCCCAATTCGGTGAGATTGGAGAGTATTTTTAAGCAGATCATCTTTGGAGCTCCTCCAGAGTATCCAAAAATAATTTTAACCCCAACCTTCAAAGTCTCATCTCAGATCATGCACCAAAATATCCACAGATGCCTTCATAAACCACTTAATTAGTCCTAGCACCCCTTTTTAAGAAGCTTTCCGTTGACTTCATGGTTTCAGCACACACAAAAAAAGAAAGTTTACACGTTTTTTTTCTCTTCTCCTTCCTCACTGTGCGGCTGTTTTGGTAATCTGCGCTCTTTATCCTCAGGAAGCTAATAAAGTTCATGAGTTCAGCTGAGAATTCAGTGATCATCCATGCAAGGTGGTCTGAGTAAGGAATGTCCTACTGCAGAATTCTGGGATGCTATACCAGTAGCAGACAGGCCAGCTTGCATTTGTTGCAGTCTTTTCACTTAATAATGGGGTTGTATGATTTCCCTTTAAAAACGGATTGAGATTGTATATCTTAGTGTCTAAATGGTCTTGTGTTTGTGTCTTTATGCACACGTGCATGCTTTTGGTCTTTAAATGTTTATCTGTTCTTTGAGACTCAAAGCAGGCATGTTTCTACCATCTGGGCATGAGAATGAAACCGAGAGATGGAGACAGACAGTGAAAGAGAAAATGGTGTGATTTTTACACAGGAAGGTTAACCACCACAGTATCTGGGTCATCTTAAAAATTTAATGTACATTTCCTTCCCTCTTTTTGGGTAGATTGAGACTGATTGTATTCATAGTAGAGAAAACAGATGTTTCAAAGTATTGCAGAATTTGACTGATTTCTCATTCTTTGGTGCTTTGCGGAGTGCTGAACAAAGTTTTTCATTATGAGGAGAAATTGTGCTTTTATTTAAATATATTTTATCTCTTTTTTTTATTTATTTTTTTTATTAGCTTTTAATAGTTTGATAACACCCAATCCATTGGACCCCACCTCACCCTCCATGCCAGCTCTCTTACACCCTTCTGGGAAAGAGAAATGTGACCTTGACAGAATTATGCAGTGCCCTTTGACCTTGTCACCTCTCAATTCAATGCTTTATGGTTGTTTTTGCAATTCAAAAATGGTACACTTTATTATTGAATGTCTGTTTGGTTCTAAACAAGTTTGTGCACAACTTCTTCACATGCTGAGCTAATGGACAACGGGTTGTTCTGAGAGTTGGTGGTATCACATGTGGTTCTTGTACTCCATTTGACCTCTGTGTTCTGAAGCCCAGCGAGAGCTCAGACGCTGGAACGTGCGCACTTCACCTCGACCCTGCCAACCACACTCACGTTTAGCAGGAAAACCACTCCACCGCTGGCAATGGATGCTTTTTGGCTTGTAACCTTGGAAATGTTCAGTGGATTTGAAGTGTTCTTCAATCATGGGAATTTTTAACACCAAGACCAAACAACTAAAGCTTTTTAAACACCCATGAAATTAGTCGATATTCTATTGCCACAAAAATACTATTATATTTAGTAGATGGAGATATTAAGTCTTTTTAGTTTTGTTATTTCAAAGGGATAGTTTAAGTCCTTCCCTGACTTTGCTCAACACAAGAAGGACTGCTTTGCTCAAGCATTGCATTAGGTTTATGACGTGATGACTGGAAGTTCCATCCTGGATGTTTTCTTGTCTACCTGCGTTTTTGCATGGTCGTGTCAAACTTCTAAGTAGGGTGTTAATGGACACACGGATGGGAAGAGACGAGCAGTGGACAGAGGAGAGGTCACTCAGGGGTTGTATTTTGATTGGAAGTGCCATGTTTGTTTATTAGCTGAACTTCACGGTCACTGGAGTGAACACCATTGACTCTCTGTAGAGGAGTGTTGCAAGAGTGGGTGGTCTGTCTGTTAGGGTCTCTACCCCACACACAAACTGGTGTCTATGATTTGGCCTGGAGAGGAGGTGTGGTTAAGAGCTATTTGTCCTTCTCAGTCAATGCCTACACTGACAGGCCTGTTCTTTCTGTATGCGTGTCTTTTGACTGATAAATGAGGCGTTGGGAGGTCAGATGAGGGAGGCAGCAGGAAATCAGTGTGAATGAGCCGGTCTGTGGGTGGGTGAGCAGCTCCAACTGTCAAGTCTTATCATTTAGGTGTCAGGCTTTCGTTGAAAATGACGAAGAGAGGAGGCGAATGGTCATGAACAGTGTGAAATTGTTGGGTGAAGAAGAAAAAGCAAGCATGTTCTCATTTCAGATTTTTTTTTTAATCATTGATTAATTCTTTCTGTGCATCTAGAGAAAAAATTATTGAAATTTGTTGCTCCCTTATGCTTAAACTCTATGCTGTTGTTTTTTCAGTAGAAAATAAGTTCATAGAACCTTCTTGAAGCTTATTGGTATAGAAAATCATGGTGACTTGGTTGTTAGGCGTAAAAAAAAAAAAAGAGAAATGTTGTTAAACTTTTGAACACTTAAGTGGATTGATTTGAATGATGCAGCTTTTCAAGTTCAGTGATTTATCAGTGTGCAACCATGTCTTTTATCACCATGCTAACAAGTTTAGTACCTTTTTGGTATTTAATGAACAAAAAAAAAACTAGCTCAATTCTTTTAATCTATATTAAGATAATACCTTTTTTCATAAATGCAATGCAGAATGCCTAACCAGAACAGATTATTCTGGAGATCTGTGTAATAAAAGCTCATGTTTAATAGAACAACATGGATGCAATTATTCAAAGTGTTTATATTCTCATTCCCCAAACTGTTTATTTAATCACTTTTGTGTGTGTTTGTGTGACCGTAGGGGCAAGTTTGCAGTAGTGAAGAAATGTGTGGAGAAGGCTACTGGCAAGGAGCATGCTGCAAAGTTCCTGAGGAAAAGGAGGAAGGGTCAGGACTGCCGCAGCGACGTTCTGAACGAGATCGCGGTGCTGGAGTCAGCTGAAGCGAGTCCCTATGTGGTGGCGCTGCACGAGGTCTATGAGACCACCACAGAGATCATCCTTGTATTAGAGTGGTAAGACTTGCTCAGTTATGCAGTGACATGCCCTGACCGTGAAAGCTAAGCATAATGTGAAGTGTTTTATGGTGGCTTGGACGTTGTGCACCGTAATTTTGCTATTCCAAATCACTAGAGCTTTTGAACATTAGAATTACAGACACAAAGAAACGGTACAGCGGGCAAATCAAAACTTGGTGGTTTGAAAGCGTTTATATTTGGAGCTTGTTTGCCTGTACCTTTCGGTTACCACAGACCACAGTGAACTAGTTCTTCTGATGGAGTGTTCATTACAATGTCCAAGAAAAAAAAAGAAACCTATGTATAATTTCCCCAGTGAGAATGTGGTGTTTTTCTGTTTGCCCCAGTGAAATGTCAAATCCGAACTCTTCTCAGAAAGCAACCTAGAAAGAGTGCAATTTTTCCTGAGACTTCTGCAACTGCCAAAGTGGTTTTCTTTGCCTTGTCATTTTCTGCTGAAGTTAACCAGGCCTGTCCAATACATGTCAAGCTATGTGAGTTTCACAGCGTTTGATTTAAAGCATTGATGACCTAAATTCACTGCATTACTCATCTACAGGATTATTTAAGTCAACAATAAAAACGGGTATAATTTACTCACCCTTATGTTGCTCCAAACCAATATGGCTTTCATTGTGGAGTAAATGGAAAAGAGTAACCATCACTTTCTTCTAAACTTCTGCTTTTTTTTTTGAGGCAGGGAGAGAGAAGTGGGTGAATTTTTTAACACTTGGACATTCACCACATGTTTAAGAAATGAGATTACTGTATGTTGTCAGCTGAAGTGTAATCGCACTATTGAAGTTTTTCCAGTAACTGATAACGTTCACGGAGGAAATGACAGGTCATTACGTTTTAAATGCTTTCTGTAAGCTCTGGGTGTCTATCATCTGAATCTCCCTTTTTTTTCTCCTTAATTTGAAGGCATTTTCTTTTTTTTTTCTCTCTACTGTGTGTTATTGCAAATTCTGCATAATATCAACAGCCTTTTTTTTTTCTTGCATATTGCGTGTTAATTTGTATAGTGAGGCAGGATGCAGACTGGTTGAATGACGGAGGTTTTGAGAATTGGTAGGTTACATCTGCTCTGTCTCAGAGGTAACTTGCCACAAAGAATTGCCACATCCTCTGTAGAGACAGCTATATATCAGTCTTTCACACAGAAGTGCGCACATCCGTGTGCATGCAGACAACCTGTGGTGTTAGTTTACCTTATAAGGAAGGTAGCGCCTCTTGTTTTGTTAATTGTTGCACAAGTTCAGCTAGGGTCTAGTTGATCTGTTTGCACATTTATATATGTATATGCCTGTATTTATATATAAATATAAAAATCCATTTATATTTCTATATGAATAAATTATAGTAAAATTTAAATGGTTTAAATAAAAAAGGCCCACGTTTTCTAGCTTTGCATGTGCTGCATGTCAGTGCTGAACAGTTTTAGAAGGAAACAATGCATCTAATTGTTTTTACTTTGGTTTTGTTAGCTAAATCCTTATATCTGATGTGGGAAGATTTAGCAGTAGACACCAGATAAATTGAAGAGACAAAGATGCTTCAATTTCCATTTCCTGTGGCTTTTCTTCTGAAAGCAGAGCTACGACGTATTTGCGTTTGCATGTGCAATGCATCACCACATCCTCTGTTGTCAGAAACAAACCAAGTTCTTGCAATTCTCTGCCATTTAAAGTTAAAACCCAAAGTGTTATAAGACTTAGAATAAAAAAGGTCAATTACATTTACCAAACAAGCAGATAACCCACATTAAAATTGCGATGAAACGCCAGCACATACAGACTCTTACATGAACTCACTAGCCACTTTTTGTAAGGCCACATTATGCGTGTTTGGTGTAAAATGGGCTTATTTTAGGATGTTATTGTTACTGGCTTGCAAATTAAAACTGGTCCGATCAAGTAACAGGCCTAACTATAAGTCGAGGAGCCAGGAAGAGGACATGATGCAGTGTTTATAGATTCTTCTTGTTTTAACTTTTGCAGTCTGTATTTACATCGAAGGGTCTAGAGACCAGAATAGAGCCTCTAGGTCTTGTTTTGGGCCATAAAAACAAACTCTGCTATGTGTTGTGGGTGGTTGCTAGAGTATCACACGCAAGTGATGGTCCTTGGAAAATGTGGAACATTAGTTGAGTTACTGTGGAAATGCTTTTCATTCCCTTGCTTCAGAGTTTGACATTTTATCTATCTAGGGAACCTCTTATGTAAGTCTTTTTGTTGCTAGTGTTCATCTTCATCACCTGGTTCTTTGCTTCCCTCATCTGCTTGATCAAAAGCCCTCAGAAGTCTGAAATGGACCGTCTTAAGCCCATTAGACAGATGCAGATGTACAGCGTCCAACTGCCTCTGGTTCAGCCCTGTTAATTCCCCCCCCCCCACACACACACACAAACTATAAAGCTAGAGTGATAAGCCTTATGGTGCTTATGGAGATTTTACAGCTTCTGCTTTTTGAGACATTTTAAGCAACTTGGAAAGTGGTATTACTTAATTTTAAGATATTGAGCACACACTTTATTTGCTGTAGGAATTTCTAAACTTCCAAAACAAAATAATTATTGCTACCGATGCCAGATGCTCCATAAATTAAGGGGTTATCAAGGGATATCATCCTTTATTTTATGGTGTATCTGGTATTGGTACTAATAATTTAGTTTATATCCTCATACAACTGATTGAGCTTTTGGTGTGGACCGAAATTCATGTCAAGTTTGGTTGGCACGAAAGCATTTTTCTAAACTTAGCTGCCCTCCACAGTAGGCATTTATACAAGCCATCCTAAATTGAAGTGAATCACTGTTTACAAATGTGTTTCTTGGGTACTTGTTGTACTTAGTAAGTTGTCATTGGAGAGCATTCTTCGCATCTTTTGCAAGACGCTTCAAGTCAAAGTTCTAGTTCTCATTTCACTGCGCTCTTGGTGGTCTTTAGTGACGGATGCACATGTTTTTTGTCCTCTTTCTGTTCCAGAAAATTAAGTTTATGAATCTTTGCCTTTGCTCCACATTCTAATGGCTTAAAACCACAGAGTTCCTCTGTCATTCAGTCTTGGTTTTAATGTAATTTACTAAAGCGATAGCAGTGTGATCCAGTAAAGTGAATGAAAATGGTGTGTCAACATCACCAGCCTGTAAGCGTTCAATTTGCTCAACCCCTGCTCTTCTTGTGCATCGTACAGTAAATCTGAGTCAGTCCACAGAACCACTTTATAGATACTTCAAGTTCTGTCTCGCACGCACAACTTGGCCAAAACAGTTTTATCCGTCCGTGACTTGTTGTGAGGATTTGATGCTGCACATGTGTGGGCATTAACAGACCTCTTTGGGTTGTTTTGCTGATGTTACTTTAGAAAGACTGCGACTTCAGGGAAATTTGGAGTGGTGGGTTTATTCCATTAGAGTGAAGAGCTTGAGTTTTTGTGATGTTTGATTTAAAGGGGGCTGAAAGGTTCTCGGTGTCCTTACTTCTATAAGCCTCTAGTGGCTTATCTGATAAGCGATACCCAGAATCCCCTATTTATACAGCTGGATTCAACTGTTATGTAATCGACACCACACACACAAGTACATGCAGACTCCACAATGTAGACAAAAAACATGAAGAGTATTTGTGCGGCCTGAAATTCACTACACATGGTACTGATTTTCCCAGTCTTTCATCGCCCAAAGGAGTATTCGCCTGCAAATCCTCATGGTAACCCTCGCCACGGTTATGCAAGGATGCAATGTGTGTTCCCTCCGTTACCCAGAAGTCTCCTCTAAATTGATAATTAGCTATCTTATTGGAGAGGTCCAATTATGTGTAGTCCACACATATGTAATGAGTCCAAACACCTGAATAGTTCAAACCACTCTCTGGGTGGTGTGCCCATGTAACCTTTTACTACTGACTTTTTAATATGATGTTTTTCTTTGTCAAAGTAGTAATTTTCTAATCTTCCAAGTCAGTAATTTTTGAGCTCTGTTAGATGTTTAATATGGTGTTAATGTTGACTCAAGTCTCCCTTATGTTTGAGACTTTTACGTCTTCCTATTTGGGTGTCTAGGAATATAGGAATGTAACAAGAAAATTGATGGTTTAGGATGGTTGCTTGACTCTGTGTCTCTAATCGTAGATCTAAATTGTAACACTCGTGCTCCTTCTGTCTTTCAGTGCTGCCGGAGGTGAAATTTTTAACCAGTGTGTTGCCGATAATGACGAGGCCTTCACAGAGAAAGATGTAATCCGATTGGCCAGGCAGATTCTGATGGGCGTGGCCTGTCTCCATCGAAACAATGTAGTTCATTTGGACCTTAAGGTGAGTGTTGGGAATTTAGCAAATGTTTTGGATGCTGATCATAATGATGCAACTGAGGCCTGGAATATCTCAAACATATTTTGTCTAACTTTGCAACAGTTTGTTGTAGTTTATACTCCCTTACGTGAGATCAAAAATGTGACTGCCTCTTTATTATCATTTGAAGGTGGTTAATTAAAATGTATTGATGTCCACAGTAATTAACTTGTGTGATGTTTATGAATGTGAGCGTAACAAAGAAAGGAACTACAATGGTGTTCTGTTTTGCACTACAGTACACCCTGGATTATTTTTCTTTCTTTTTTTTGGTTTAACAGTTATTGTGTTATGACATGAGGTGGCAGTCAATGATTAATATTTGAAGTAATATAACTAAATTATTCAGACCCGCTTAAACACGCTCGGTTGTTGTTTTGCCACCCACTGGTTCAAACTAATGGTCAAATTAGTAATTTTGTTATTACTAATTTCATCAAACATGCCCATTCTGGTGTCTAAAAACTGCATGGCTCTAATCGGGTGTCACACCTGCTGGTTTTGTGCAGTATCAACATTTTTGATTTCGGTGAATTGTTAGGTTTGTGCCTGTTGAAATGGTTTGATAAATGGTATTAATGGGAGTTAAAGAAGTGTACTGTTCATATACGGCTATTCAATTAATTTAAAGTAATTGCATGAAAGATTAGTTCCAATGCATTTTTTTTTTAATGGTGCTTTTCTGAAGTGTAATTCAGCGTTTCCTTTCTCTCACGCTTGTAATGTCTTCTCCAGCCTCAGAACATCCTGTTGACGAGTGCTCAGCCTCTGGGTGACATCCGTATTGTGGATTTTGGCTTGTCTCGGCGGGTGGACAGCGTGACAGAGGTACGGGAGATTCTTGGGACTCCCGAGTATGTGGGTAAGTCGGACATCTCTCATTTGCAAACACTCCCATCACTGTGACTGCTGCAAAAAACAGATACAGAGTAAGGGTGAAGACTTGTCAGCTCAGTATAGTGAAGAGGAGGGCTGAAATTAAAGCTGGTGTAAGACTAGTAAAACTTCACGTGATCGCAACTTCAAAGATCAAACATGTCAGCAGGATGTTTTTGTCGCTTGTATGGGAGTGCTGAGATGCTGAACTTTTTGTGTGTGTGTGTAGCTGTGATGTGAAGGTGTCTGAGCTATCCCTCTTTCTTTCCTTCAGCTCCTGAGATCCTGGACTATGAGCCCATTACCACAGCTACTGACATGTGGTAAGTTGAAAGTGTCCAGAGTCCAGGTGTGTGTGTGTGTGTGTGAGATTTGTGGTATCTGACACACATATGAATGTTATATAAAGGCCATTTCATGTTGTGACGACATCTAGATAAATGGACCTATAAAAGCATATATGAAGCATTTCTGTAATCTAGTGGCATAAGTGTCAGTGTTTATCAGCATGGTAAAGTAATGCATGCAATACGTTTACAACCCACTGATAATCTAGAACAATCCCTAGAACGTTTACACGCATGTACAGCATGGGAAAGGTTGTTGTATAATACGCATTGTCTCCATTTTCCGCATCATTCTACTATGCTTAAAGATGCAGTTTCCTGGCTTTTTATAACTGACGGCTCCTTAGACAATCGCAATTACTTTAAAGTATTTAGAACAAACCTCTACCCTCAAGTATAAATTAAAATTAGTTTAAAATCATGAGGTAAGAGTAGTAGACACATTTTTGTATTGTGACCTGCATCCGTGTGACAATATATTGATAAAAGTAAATAAAGGGAAGAACTTGGTTCTATCTATTGGTTGTTGATTAGATGGAGGGAAATCAAAATACAAGTTGACAGTCGATTGTAAGTAAAGAGTAGGGTTTAAGCGAATATGGTTGAATCGGCTTAGTCTGGTTTGCTGGTTGACGAGAAATAGCCATCTAAAACCAGGGGAACCAGTCTAAGAGACCATTTATTTTTTTACTCTCAGGAGGTAAAACTGGTTTGATGGTATTCTTCATGCTTACCATTGCTGCTTTACCTTTAACCTACAGGAGCATTGGGGTACTGACTTATGTGATGCTGACAGGCGAGTCTCCTTTCCTGGGAGAAGAAAAGCAGCAGACCTTCCTGAATATCTCCCAGGTCAACGTGGACTACTCGCAGGACGTCTTTCAGGGCATCTCTGACCTGGCTGTGGACTTCATCCAGTCACTGCTCATCAAAAACCCCAGGTAGGGGAAGCTATATGTAAAATGAAAGTGACCCTGCTCCAGTTTTGTTTAGGCAAACTTGAGTAGCTTGATTGATTGTAGTGGCTTTAGTTGGATCTGCCCCAGACATGTAATCTCACACTTCAATCTCTCATTAAAGTGTGATGGCCTGTTGGTTTAGAATATACAGTGAAGTGATCCTTGCAGCCTTACTGTTTTCCCCACATCGACAAGCAGTGAAAGCATTTTTTGGGTTTGTTGTTGTAACCGGTGTCAGTCCAGACCTGCCGCCATCACAACTCTATGGGAACTGATAGTAGCACGGTGTCTGATCCAGCACCATAATCTACACCCCATAAAACTTAATGCTTGTAGATCATCGGCACTGAGAAGGCAGGAGAGGAAAAATGAGAACTTAAAGCTATGTGGAAAAATTCCTTGGTGTGAGTAATTGGGGAAGGAAAAATCTTGGGAACCTAAACGACAGAGCTGTTATATTTGCAGAACTGATGGAGGAACCAGATGAGAAGTTTAATGTGGTTTAATCATTGTACAAATAAGCACATTCTTTAATGTTTTCACCACAGGCCTAAATCTTAGTGAGCAATGTGCGGGTTTATTATAATAATTTATTTACATGTTTGTAAATTAAATAGATCTGTCTATTTGGTTTTCTTTTGTAATTTATTAATTTGCTCGTCTTTTTCCATACTTGAGCACTTGTAAAAACGTCTGCATTTTACTTTATTCACTTTGTATTTCTGCTCTTCATTCATAAACTTTTTTTTTTTTCTTTTTCCTGTCAAAATATTAACGCAAGGACTTGGATTTATATTTTTGCAGTATCGTTTGTTTTGTGTGCATGTGACTTGCTGTCCATCACCACTCTTGTGTATGTTGTACAATCTGACAAAAAAAAATCAACTTTAACTTTCTCTTTCTCTCTCTCTCTTCTATAGAAAGCGAGCAACTGTGGAACAGTGTTTAAATCATCCTTGGTTAATAGTTGACGCTCATCACCAAACTGTTGACGAGCAAGAAGCCAGCCAATCCGAATCGGAGCCTGAGAGTCCCGTCCCTTCCCCAGAACTTGTCCTCCCTTTGTATTCCACTTGCCCAGGCCAGGGAGAGCTGAAGACAGGTCGGGACACTTTCCTTTTCGCAGAACCGTTCCCACCCCGTTCAGAGATTCAACAAGAGCTCATCTGTTAAGTGACCCAACGGAGGGCCTTTGTGTTAAAGACCGAAAGACTTATCCTACAGAACTGGTACAGCCTAGTTTGGACTGGCCCGCAGCGGTCAACTCGAGTGTTTGTATGTGTGTGTGAATTTTTGTGTTTGTATTGTTGGATACATGAATGCGAGTCAACCTCCCTTATGACCATAGAGGTGTTCATGTGTCTACAACAGATCTGAATCAGATTTTTAAGCCCTTAATAAAGCATACTTAAGCTCTTGGTCAAGGTTCTTAACTCCTCAGTGCACAGCAACAAACCGTTTATGCATTTAGAATGGATCGAACCTTTTCTGCTGTCTGTTCTTGGTCCAAAAGTCGGAGTTTCCCCCAGGAAGTGCCTGCTGTGTTGTAGGAAGGAAATGGAAAGCTCTGATGAATCGACTCCATGTTCATTGGATCAACGTTTTATGAAATATGAAAAACTGACGTTGCTGCTTTCTTCAGAACAGAAGATTTGACGTTCTGCTTCTTTAGAAGTGGCATCTGCGTTTTAAAGAACTGATTCACAGAGACTACTTTTGTTCTAGCACTTTCGGTAAGGAAAAAGTTTGACCAGATTTCTCAAGCACATATAAGTAGTTCAAGATGGAATGGTTGTACATATCCACAACCACAGTTTGTTGGTTTCGCACACCATTTCTGTACCACTTTTTCTGTTATTCATGTTTGCTATAATTGCACAAATGTACAATTGTCTTGTTTCTGAAGGGCATTTTTGCCTTTTAATATAAATTCTCTGTGTTGTAATGTCTGGTAGGGCGTCATGGGTATTGTGAGGTAAATTTTCCAAGTCATCAGTGATTGAGGGGGGCTTATAACTGAGGGCCCCTCAGAAGGTTTTCTGGGCTTTGTGCGTTTCAGACTGTTATGGGAGACGTTTGCATTTTGAGAAGAACAGAGCACAACTTAACAGAGTTTGATAATTGTATATTTTTGTTTTATTTTTAAAAAAGAATGTAAAGTATTTTTCTACAGTTGTGGTATTTTATGATTTAATATGAGAGAATAAATTGTAATATTAATTAGCTGGTTTTTTGTTTTAACCCAGTTGTGCTTAAAGTTTGCACTTGTGTCCAGTTGGACTACTTATATGTATTATTGGCATGCCTGGCAAGATATTGAAGAAAATAAATGATCATTTTGTATTAAACTTAAGAAGACTCTTGATTTCTTACCTTGTAATGTTCTAATATACAGTGGAGTTCACTTATCTTGACCTCGGTTAACTTGCCAACCCTATTATGTTGACGAATTTGAAGTGGAACTGCCAAACTCCCTATTTGTCTAAGCATTTTCTTATCGTTAATATCGATTCTTTGGTCACTGAACCCCAATATCTCGAGCACAAAAGAGGGACAAATTCACCACTTCACATGGTTATCTCGATCCTGTGACTAATGATCGTACCTAGTTCACTGCGCATGCGCGGAGTTTGCTTGGCACGTGGAAAAAGCCTTGCAGATGCTATCTTGGAAGAGGTTTAGCATCACTGTCCAGGAATTCTCAGATTACGTTGACATCGACAAAGATGTCGTTACTGATAGATGCATTTGTTTTCAAGCAGACCATTAAAGGCAAAAAGCAACAAAGCATTTTAGATTTTGTAAAGAAACTATAGTAACCTCGTGTACAAATACTTGTTAGAACTGTCAGAGCAAAATTACTGTTTACAATGTGAGCGAAATTGTGTTTGCAATGTTGGAAAATATAATTAAAGGTTTGTATTGAGAATCGAAGGTGGTTTTTATTGTATACTGGTAAATTGTTGTTAGTTTGTCCACGTATGCCTTTTGTTGTAAGCAAACATATACAGTGTATGTACATTTATAGCATGCCAATCACTTCATCAAATTTTTTTTGAAAGTTTTTGGTTGGTAAGATTTATATTTTTTAAATGTTTCATGATCTTCAAGGCTGCATGTATTTAATAGAAATGCAATAAAAACCATAATGGTGTGAAACATTACAATATAAAATAATTTCTGTTCTAATTTATAAAAAAATATAACTTACTCCTGTGATGCAAAGCTGTCTTTTCAGCTTCATTAGTCAAATGATCCTTCAGAAATTTTTGTAATATGTTTTGCCGCTCAAGAGTTGTTGCTTATTTTTCTTTTAGACGCGTGCATGGCATTTATCTGAAAAAGAACAATATATAAAAAAAGTACTGTCATTGTTTAATGTTGGAAAGAGCCATATCACACCATACCATCCATATCAAAAGTTTAATAGATTTAAGTTTGTGGTGCAATGAAAGTGTTCAAGAGTTTATTTTTTCTTTTTAAGAAATCTACATGATACATTCTTGAAAGATTAACAAAGAAACTGTACAAAATGAGCCCTTACTGGACCAAGGCATCACATTTCCACATTCCAACCAGCAAAGTTGCAGGGAAATATGAAATATTGCTGCTCCTCACAGTTTTCCTAACCTTGTGAGGCTGAGGCTGAGGTAACCACTTGAACTGACTGTGAGAAAAATCCATCATTTTCTTTGAAAGGTGCAGTCATTAGGATGCCAAGCTTACTCTCGCTATTAGTTGAGACATGAAGTCCACTTGCCTTGAAGCATCTGGCATGTTTTAAATCAAGTGAAACTGGAAAATATTAATTTTTTTGAGTAAATTTGCTTTGACATGGAAGTCATTCTGCTTGTCATATTGAGAACTCACTCATCACAGTCACAGGCTGTATTTAATGGCCGCTTTGGAAGTACATGGGAAAAAAATAACTAACTTTTCATCACAATAACATGTGCCTTTTACTCTGATTATTCAAATGTTCAAACAGGAAATGCCAGTCTGGGTTTAAGAAGGACACATGTTCCTGCATTCCTCTACACACACACACACTCACAGGTTGGACAACATTGACATCTGCCAATAATTCTTGTTTTAATGTGTTCTTCCTCTGCATGTTAGCATTCTTCCTGCACACACACATACACACTCCCACCCTGGTCTCTGAAGTTCCCGTTTCTCAAGGGAGTTAGAGGAACGCATTACTGCTTTTCAGATTAACTGATTCTGGTTCCTGTCCTTTTTTTCACATTCATCTTCACCAATGATGCTGCATTACGTCTGCTCACTTCCAATATAAATGGTGGACACTATCATATTGATGTATTCATAATATAATGACAGTATGCATTATTTTATGCAAATACATATATGAACAGATGTGCATATACATAAAATTGTTGAAATGACATGAAAAAAACCCATTTTCAATGGGGTTCAATCGGCTCAATTTTAAAGAACCCTTTTTATGACAACATGGTTCTATATAAGGCAAAAGTTATTTAAAGTTATTACATTTTTTTCTACTGATAAATTGCTTACAAGCTGTTTAATTCATAAAATTGAAGTAAAATACATAAAATAATGTCCATAAAGTTTTTTATATATATATATATATATGAACTGTCCTGTAGCTCAAACAGTAGAGCGTGGCGCTTGCAACACCAGTCACAGGTTCAATTCCTTGAACGCAATGTAAGTCGCTTTGGATAAAAGTGTCTGCCAAATAAGTAAATGAAGTGCTGCGGAACAATTTAAGGTTCTTCTAAGCGTATTTTCTCTCTGTACTTAAAGGAACTGTATATCCTTGATACTGATGAAATGAGCTGCACTGCAACGATTGGCCGTTCCGTGTTTGTTTAATCTCTGAACCTTTCCTCAGTTTCCATGCCTTTGCTCATACTTTGACATTATGGTGCAACTGAAACTCATTCTGAAATGTCATCTCTAATCTCATCCTCCAATTCCCCACAGCAGAGGGCCGCAGTAACAAGGAGAATTCCGGAAAGGGATCAGGAACTCAAAACATATGGGAACAATGAGGAATCTCATAATATTCATCAGATCAGTGGTCTGAGTCACTCACCTTTGGAGTTACATAACCTGTGGATGCCAGAAGGGCATTATGAAGCATAACCTTTTTTACAAGTTCTGAAACATAGACAAAATAGTCTGTCGGTTTGGTAGGTAATGTTCTCAATCGCAGGTTTAAATCATTTGGTTTAAACAAAACAAGGTAGAACAGTGCTTTAGCTTTTTTATTTGATTTTATCATATAATAATAATAACAATAAAGTGTCAAACCTGTTTACCCCAAAATAGATATTCTCTCATCATTTACTCACTCTAAGAACATGGAACACAAAAGGACATGCTTGGAATTTTTTTCCAATGAATTAATTAATTAATGCTTCAAACTAATGCATCAAAATGCAAAAAGCACCGTGAAGGTATCATAAAATTGAGAAACAGACTGAAATTTCATTATTCTCTAATTATCTGCTGCACCAGAAAATGTCATTTTGTTGAGATCAGTGTCAATTTGATTTGTGAATTATATATCAGGATGAATTTGGGATCAGACCAACTACTACATTTAAAAAAGATTGATTAAAATAATTTTACGGCTTTCCTGTAGCTCAAACAGTAGAGTGGCGCTTGCAACACCAAGGTCATAGGTTCGATCCCCAGGGAAAGCAAGGACTGATTAGAATGTCAATGCGTATCTTGAATGTGATGTAAGTCGCTTTGGATAAAAGTAAATGTAAAAGAAGAATGGGTTCACAGATCGAACATCATTATTTTTTTCATTAATGCACAAAAGAAGAGTTAAGGCCTGTTCACACCAAAAGTAATGTGTAGCAATATTGCTTAATTCCCTAAAAAAGTAACTAATGGAGACTTTTGATGGAAAGTAATCTGTTGTGTTTCTTTCACTTTACTTTTTCTTACCTGAGCTAGGTTTGCTTGTTTGTTTTCTTAATAATAATAATAATGATAATAATAGTTAAAAAAAACAATATCTCAAGTCATTAGATGGTTGAATTGTATTGGAGTTTGCATTTCACTGTTTTTATTCATTTTTCAGGAATACTGAATCTGTTTTTCTGCAAGTGAGATGAGTAAATGCTCATATTACATCTAGAACTACTATAACCATCATGTTCACAAATCACACAGATCATTACTCCTGATTTTTCAACTACTGGAGAGCTTTCAGTCAATAAATGGGAAACAAAGTTACTTGCGTATATGTTACTTACTTATATGAAAAAGTAACTCATAGTAACATAACTCAAAAGTAACTAATATTTTGATGTAAATTTGAAAAGCAATGTTACTTCACAAGTTAATTAAAATGTAAACTGATTACATACCTTCAAAAAAACTGATAAAAAATAAATAAAGATCACTAGATTGTATTGTCCACACCAAAGAACAATAGCGTTTTCTTTATTATAAGTGTCATTTATTTATTCGGATCGTTTGTCAGTCGGTGCTTCCAAAGAAATCCTTTCACTGTGTTGTTAGCCTCATAGCTATGGCGTGGACTTCCTTATTCTCATCATGTTTGAACAAATATAAAAATGTTACAGTTGTAATTATAGTTTGCATTCTTGTTGTAAGAGGCCATTGGAGCGGATGGATTGAGGGTGAGTAAATAATGACAGAATTATCTTATGCAATCTCCTGCTTTCTCTTTGTCTCCCTTGACTTCTTGTGACAGTGCGACAAACCTTCTTTCTCACCATCTCATTTCTAACCTCGGTGACTTTTCCTGGAGGCAGAGGCGAGCTCTTGCATAACCAGAACATTCCTTTACGCCTCTGACCCCATTAGCGCTCATTAAGGTGAGACTCACAGTGGAAAGGGAACAAGAGAGAGAAGTGTTCATGGCGATGATCACATTAATGAGCACTGAAAGATGAAAGGTGGGAGCCATCTCTGCTTCAAGTGTTCATGACGTATGTGTGTGAGTTTCCTTTGTCAGGCAATGAATGTTTCTAATTACTCTTCACAGGGTAATATATCATATATCTTGATGGAATATGAGTTTGTTTTCTCTAGCCTCTGCCATGAGTCTGCCCTTTTGACAATTGTTTTTTTTTTTTGCTGTATGCCACATGTCCTTTTGTTACTTGCTATCCAAATAATCAACTTATTTCATACTCTGTTTATGAAGCATTTACTCCATTGGAAAACAACAATAAAAAGCTTTTTTTCTGATGGCCTTTTGGGACCATTTTAAATTTGCAGTTGGACAATGACAATGTTTTCATTGACTTTTCCCAAAAAAAGCTAAATATTATGTGTTATAGTGTTATACTATATACATGCATAACGTATATTTTCCATGAAATGCTATATGGTTTGTTTGCAAAAAATATTTAAATATTTATTTACCATAATATCAAGAACATATATAGCTGTAATATAACTGCATGGCAGAAAATGCAATTGGTAATTTCATATTGCCATATATAATTCTATTATATCAATCATTAAATGTCAAATCAATGTATTATATCTATTTTGACTGGTGGTTTAGTAATTTGCTGTACGGTTGCCCACATAAAACTCCTCTCCATATCTGTTTCAAATTAAGCAATGAAAAGTAATGAATTACTCTTGGGAAGAGGTTTTAGGTATTCTATATTTTGTAAGTGCTGTAAAAATAGTATAATGTCTCATACATCATGCTCATTAATCTTCAAAGCTTTTGACATAATCTATTATGAACAGTTTGTGTGGTTTCATTTAAAAAATGTAATGACCTTCATATTTTGTATGACCTTTTTTGGCTTTAATGATAGCAGCACTTGAGCTGCATGACCTCCACATTTGTGTCAAAATTGATGATCTTGTTTTTCAATGGAAGCAAGAACATCTGATACAAATTATTTTATTTATTTAACATAGAAATAGTTTTACAAATTCATGAAATATTTCTTATTCAATTTACATCATAATCTTTCTTTGTTTAAAAAAACCCTTTAGTTTAGGTTGTGTTTATTATGGTTTGTCCCCGGTGGTACAACCACATTTTCCCACAAAACACAGCTATTTTTGGTCATTCGCAGCTATTTATTTAACATTCTACAAAAATGTCTTAGAAAAGATCAAAACAATTTTGAACGATAGAGACTTTCTGCCTACTTTTTAATTATAGTTTTGTTATCTAAAGTAATATTTGTTTTTCTTCCTCTGTAAGGGCGAGCAGATGTGACATTGGAATCTAGATCGTCATTCCAGGATCATGTCTGAGAGAATCTATGTGTGTGTTTATGTTCAGTTATATCTGATATTTTTTATATGGGATCATGCTGTGTGTCTGCATGCAGAATGAAGAATTATGAAGGTATGATTTCTCTTTAGAAGCTGCTTTATCAGTACCGTACATCAAAATGGATCTGAATGACTCCTTCATTTCTTCAGAAGTGCCAGTTAGAATTCATTTGAAGCCGTCAAGTGTGCTTTACTTGTACTTCCTTATGGTTATGCAATTCTTTCTATGCTTTATTGATGTGTGTGCGCTTATGTTTTTCCGTGTTTATGAAGAAAGGGTGGATTTGAGAGTTTCTGCCAGTTTTTCACATTTCGTTGAATACTTCTCACTGTAATCTACTAAATCTTTCACCATTAAAAATAAACGGACACGTTTCTATTACGAGAACAATGGAAAGGGGATGGCAGGTCATAATAATGTGTGTGAGAAACAATGTTATCACTGAGGCAGGGTCGCTCACAAGGCTGATAGGAAAAGGTGTATCCCAATTGATTACCTTAGACCACCTTTTATTCCAGAATTACAAATTGAGTAGCATTTGTAGAGCTGTACAGCATGAATCATCACCACACCCGCTCAAATATCAGTCATGTAATTTTCTAAACCTGTCCTCTCAAGTTTTCTTTCTTTACTTTTTTTCCCCTTCTTGTTTTTACTTACAGCCTACAAAACAGTGATCAGCTTTTGGAGTTTATTTTGTCTCATTTGACTGTACATTTATCCATCTTATTAACAAGATTGTTTTTAATTGAAATTATTTCATAAAATGACCTATATTTTATAAAATAATACACTACAATGTACAAAACCGAAAAGCAATAAGACAACCGCTGCAAATTTACAGTTATGTTAGGCTTAAATACAGAAGCCTGTGTTTCCCTGGTATATGTAGACTTACTGTTTGTGTTACTTCCTGATTTGTACCATGTTTTGTAGTCCTTTGTAGTTTTTCTTGTTGATTAGTGCCTGATTATTTTCAGGTGTGTCTTGTTTGCCAGTCACATCTGTGTGTGTATATCCCTGTTTCTTGTGATTGCATTAACTTTTTTGTTATAATAAATTTGTCATGACATTTTTTGAAGGGTGAGAGGATTATGCTTTTGCTAGCCTATATGGCCCGCACTCCGTATCACAGAGGTTGTCCCAGAGCTCGTTCTAATGCCTAGTATTGTCCCAGAGCGGTACCTATCTACTGCAGTAGCTATTTTGTGTGTGTGTGCCTGTAACTTGCCCAAAGGACCTTTTTTGGGGGGGAGGTATGACCTATATATATATAAATAACCTTATCATGGCTGAGGAGGTTGTCCCGATGCCCAGTTCACTCTTGTCTTCCATGGTTCCCTGAACTATTGCCATTGCCTGCCCTGGTTTTCTGCTCTACCTCAGTTTCTAGTCCTTCCACTGGCCTGGCCCTCCATCCTTCCCCTTGTTCCCTCCGCTTCACCTCCCTCTTGGACTTGTTGTGTGGAGCATCTGGAATCTGGTCCTTAAGAGGGAGGGGGCTCTGTTATGATCCCATGTTTTGTAGTCCTTTGTAGTTTTTCTTGTTGATTAGTTCCTGATTGTTCCCAGGTGTGTCTTTATTTGCCAGTGTGTGTGTGTGTAAAAAATATACCCATGTTTTTGTCAGGTCTTGCTCTATGTGGATGTTGATTGCATTGTTCAGGTCTGGTTTTGTCTCATTGGGAATCTCCTGCTTGTTGCCTGGATTTACTTTTGTTTTCTTTTAATAAATTCGTCTCTGCATTTGGAGCCCTTCTCCATCATTTCTGGACTACCACATCAATTTTATTACAATTAAACAATAATAATGTATGAACAATAAATGCCATCTGTTGCATTTGTATTAAATGAGGGTGAGTCTGTGATTTGATGTAAATGTTGCGTCTGTCTCACTTTATATAAAAGAACCCAATTCATTTTCTCCTATGGGGAAATTGAATTTGTATGATAACTTTTAACCTATAGGGCAAACCTTTAAAAACAGAGCTGTAAGGTTGCTAATCAATATGCTTCTGTTGAAGTGAATATATATATATATATATATATAAACATCTTTAAATAAATCGTTTTATATTTCTCCGCTTGGTGAATCATGCTTGATGAATCATGGGGTTTCTTGTACCATGGGGAGTCTTTTTGTGTGATTTTCAAACACTCGTTTGCTATAAAGATCAAAGATTGTGATGTACCTATTAGCTGGTTGGCTTGGTTAGTGGCTTACAACTCTTTAACAAAGACTTTTTAAAATCCCTATGGGAAAAAATGAATGGGAAAATAGCCTACTTCCAGAACCAAGACCATTGAAATCGTGGGTGGGCACTGTTGCATAATATATTTGCAGATGTACTATGATAATCTTATCGTGATAAAGCCGGTCTGTTGGTTTGGTTCCATAGTGCTAAACTGTTTAGGCCATAAAATACTGTATGCCCATGATTTAACTGTCAAACTGTGTCACAGTTAGGCTTTGTATTGGTTTTGTTTTGTCTATTGCGGTTAACACTGATTTTTTGAGAGCCCTGAGTATTTATGTGAGTTAAATGTTGTTAAGTGTAATTTTTCCCAAAAAACAGTTATGTTTCTCGGTTTCAAAGTATATGTGTGTCCATAAAGAACAGTATTATCTCAATCAATCTTTTTATTGAATTAGATCACATGGTGGTTCTGTTCTGGTTACTAAACTCTACTCCAGTAGGCACTGACTCACAACGAAGTTTGAAAAACAGATCAATAGAATTCTGTGCCTTCGAGCAAGAAATGTGAGAATGACGCACATTTTCTATTGCTCTTGTTCTTGGCCTGTCAATCATAAAAATGTTGATGAACAGCATGTGCAATCCAGTTGATGAATGTAATTTGTTGCGATGCCATAAAAGAACCATATCTTACTTGTTCCAGTTCTCGATTCTTAAAATAAACTTTTCTTTTTCTTGGAGTAAAGAACTTTTAAAATATCTAAAGGATCTTTTTGTACTATAAAGAGCCTTTTGTGGAATGGGAAGATTTCCTGTATGTTAAAGGTTCTTTATGGAACCATGGATGACAATTAAAAAAAAAGAAAGTTCTCTTTTGGAATCTTTTTTCATATAAGAGTGATAGTGAGAGGTAACTCTAAAGCAACAGAATGTTACTCTTACACAAACCAGCTTTACCTCATGCTTCTGTCACATGGGAACCATCAAATTAGATAAAAGAGCCTGAGGTAATGTTATGAAACCAGAGTGCATGCAATCTCTTGTGGGACAGCACATTGACACCTTGTTTCTTAAAGCTATGCTACTAAAAATGCATACAATTTTATAAAAATAGTTTTTATCCCTAAAAAACAGTAGGATGTTATTTTTCAATCTTGTTGGGTCTACTTCCGTGTGTTATTATGCTTCCTGGAGACTTCATACTGAACAAATAAACACTCCAGCACAGGCTTGCATAAGTTTCTATGAGGTTTCTTGAGCTGTATTATCCTCCTGTGCACTTATTTTGGTAAATATTATTGCTTATTTATAAGATAAGTCAAAGGCTTGCTCACATTTTATTAATGAAAAGGAATTTATAACCGTGAAAAAGCCATAAAAGCCTTCATAATAATAATACATTTATAAGAAAACATAAAACGGGCTAAAAACTTGGCAAGAGAGTAGAGTTTCTGGCAGTTAGGGAAATTATATCTCACTAAGATTCAAGACAAAATCATCTGAGTGTCAGTAAAGTGAAATATAACTTCTGAAAAAACTCACAGACAGGAAGCCTGGTTCATGCAGCCTGAAGCTGTTTTTGCACGCTTCATTTCCCTGGTGCAGGCTAGGTGTTTTCTTTGTATTTCATGTAGGCTAGTTCTTTTTTAATGGAATTAAAAATTACATTATACTCTGTATCTTGGGAAATATCTGATAAGTCTCTATCTAAGAATAACATGCTTTAGTTCAGGCATCACAGTTAAATTTGTATCTAGTTCTAGGCCAGTGAGATAGCATCACACCAGAACCTCCCAAGCCTCCCAATTAAAAAAATCTAATATTGAGCAATTATTCTTAATAATCACCGAGTATTTAAAACACATTATCTACAGACCAATGCTAATGTGTTGTTCTTGAATGCCTCCTGGTGGTTTGAGGGTGTAGTGCATATGCCAACAGTAGCACGTGACATGGGCATGCGCACTCTGCACTCGAAATAAAAAAGGTTGCAGGCAGTTCACCTTACCTAATAGATTTAGAAATCATTTAAATATATATGTATATATAATTTTTTTTAAAACTTTTTCACACTTATGAATTTACTGGTACAGTTTCTGACACATTTTCACTCAAAAACAGTTAATAAGACTCACATTTTTATGCATTTGGCAGACGCTTTTATCCAAAGTGACTTACATTGTATTGATAATACACAGTGACATTCTAATCAGCTCTTGCTTTCCCTGGGAATCGAACCCATGACCTTAGCATTGTAAGGGCCACGCTCTACTGTTTGAGCTTCAGGAAAGCTCACAGAGGCCTAGAAGTGCTAATATACTTTTATGTGAATGTACACAATAGAAACGCGTGTTTACCCAGGCCTACATAATAAGGTCATTATAAGCCATGAAAAAATACCTCATTCAAACACACCGATGAAGGCTAGACCAACAATACCAAACCACAAATGTTGTGTGTCGAGCAAACACTTTCTTCATAGGAGGGTAATTTCCTTATAGGTCTTCCATATAAGCTCTCAAAGCTCTTAATAGAAGCTAGCAACAAGCAGTACAGTATTCCAAATAGATGAACGCTTTTTTTGTATATGAGACGGAGTAATTTTTGCAACCAACAGATGTCACTATTCATAGCCTGCCCTGCAATGACAAACACACTTGAGGCCTCAAGTAATGTGTTGAAGAGGATCATGATGACTACTATGCAATTATCTGTAACCCTATATATGTGTACTTGATGAATGTGTTTTTTGATGAATTTACATTATGTTAAAAGACATTTGGACAATGGATGGGTACTAGCCTATATTTTTATTTCTCCATATGTGCTATAAGCAATAATGAATGTTGCATAGGTGTGACATGAGATGAGTAAATGATGACAGAATTGTATTTAGTTACTTCTCGTTACTTCTAGTTACTCCTTTAATATGTCAAGGAAGAACAAGTGTTATTTTCTGGCATATAATATATATTTTTTTATCGTGAATTCAGGTCCACTTTTTACAGATTGAGCTTGTATTTCAAACTGTAGAGCGTGGCGCTTGCAACGCCAAGGTCATTGGTTTGATTCCCAGGGAAAGAAAGAACTGACTAGAATGTCAATGTGTTCCTTAAATGCAATGTAAGTGGCTTTGGATAAAAGTGTCTGCCAAATGTAAATGTAGCTGAGTGAACCTTGTTTTAAATCTGAAGCATTTCTCAATAGCTTACATAACCCACATTCATTATGCCATATTTTCGGGTTGAATGATTTGAGATTTGTTAGATCACAGCACTTTGAAATAGTCCCGTCAACCTTGTGACTCTAAATTCTCACACTGTTGCTAGTTCACCCATCCTCCTCTCTGTAGTTCATCCCTCATTAAAGAGGCAGTGACAGATTCTACAGACTGACCTCTTGACATTAGAGCGCTCAAGATCAAGCCACTGTTTGAAAGATCTGTGCTGTTGAAAGATTAATATGGGTCACTTTTGAATTAAAAACATAAAAAAGCAGTTGTAGAAGAGGGTTACATCAAACTCTATTTTGAAACCTCAACAGTTTTCTGGGTTTGTGAGGACATAAAGACTTATTAGACGTATACATTCTATTTTATTTCTTTGCTCTGGCATCAGAGTCCTAGAATCATAACCACACCAGGTTGGTTTGTTTGGCCAGAGGAGAACTGGTCCCCCGATTGAGCCTGGTTTCTCCCAAAGGTTTTTTTCTCTCCTCCATTTCTGCCACTGTTGGAGTTTGGGTTCCTTGCCTTACACATAATATTAAGCATAATTATTGACTTGACTGTACTGACACTATTGGATGAAATCTGAACTGAGCTGTACAATGACATCTCTATTTTCAACAGAACAGCTTTATTTAGTTACTAGTCCATGAAGCACAAAATATGGCCAGTGATACCGAGACAGACACAGGAAGTGGTCTCATCAAGGTAACCACCATCATACAAAAAGCAAACCACAGCCACCAAAAGGGAGTAAGGAACATTGAAAATAGTGAGAGAGAAAAACACAGACACAATTATACACAATTTTTAACGTTTGAGAGTTAAAAGTCTTCACTGTAACTAAAAACAAATAGATAATACCTATCATATAATATTCAACAGTGTTTCTCGGAAAAGCTCGTGTTTTATCGACACTTTAAGAAAAAATAATATAAAAATCAGTCCAGTTCACAAACAGAGACCGCCCATTTCCACCCTCACGGTTCTCCTCCTCTGCCCAGGTAACCTCGATCACGTGACCCGGACTGGGCTGCTCATGACGTCATGCCCGCTCTGCCTCGTTCTGGTCAGCTGATGCTTACGACGCATTCAGTGGATCCTGAGACCGCCGCACTCCAATTTCAACCGTTTAAACTCAGTAAGTTACATTGTTCTTACTCAAACAACTTTATTCTTAGTTATCAACTATTTAGAAACGCCCGGGGAGTTGTCTTTATTACAGAATAGCGCGTTTTCTTTCAGTTTTTTGGGATGCGTCGTTGAGCGTTTAAGTTCTTTTGAGGTACCAACCTGTCGAGGGTAATTAGCATTAGCGCTTTAAATCTTTAAAATGGCTGCGTAAGTTTTAAAAAAATGTTTTAGTGAACTTTATTGGAGACCCCTGCCATATTTTGTAGCGTAATACTAAAGTGAATAAAGTGGCACTACTTGTTGACGCATACGCTTGTATTGACAGCGACACTAATGTCCTCTGACAGGCTAGTCTGTGTTTAAACCCTTCTTACAGTCCAACCATAAACATACACGGTTTTCATTGCATGGCAAGTCATTTCCGCTGGATATGTTGTAAAATAGAAGTCTAAAAACAAGGATTCAAACTAAATGTATAGCTCACCATTTAGCAAAGCAGCTAATACACCGCTAATTTAATCTCTGTATAAATGTCATCGCTGAATGATATTCTATAGTGTAGGGAAAACATTAAAACCAATTTAAAAAAAAGATTAAATCTAATAAGTAGCAAAACATAAAATAAACAAGACATCTTTTACATATATAATAACTTAATCTAACGATGGAGGTCTCTTCAACAAGGATGATCGTACTTAATATTTCATCTGAAATATTGAAAACCCTGTACAGTGTTGTGCTCATATGAATCTACTTTAAACTGAATCGAGCTGATTAATGAATCAGTCTCATGTTTAAATGAGGTTTGCACCATTAATTTGGTCACTTTTTCCTGTTTATTACTGTAAATCTGCTTTGAAAATATTTTTTAAAAATAAAGGTGATTCGACTTGTTGAACAACTTTACCTTCAACAGTATTCATGGTTTGTGAGGCCAAATAGACTCTATTTTAATTCTATTCTGTTGCTCTGGCGGCTTCGATTCAGTCAGATGCCTGAGGAAACCTGATTAGGGACGCCCTTCGACAGGTGTTCACATTATTAATATGTGGTCTCATTGTAGGATCTGTTTTTGCTTTGGTCCACTGCGCTGATACCTGATGATGCTGCGACAGCTCAGTGTAGGTGTACGGAAGAATGGAGAAAAGAGAAGGACACACAGAGACATCTGAAAGAGTATCTGCATCTTGATTATTCCCCAAAGTGCTGCATTATTCAGCCCGTGTGGAATTACCCATGAAGCTAAGCTGCTTATGTACCATTTGGAGCACTTTAAAAGTTGTAAAATGGGCCTAACAAAACCATTACATGGCTATTTGTGCCCTATCGATTTTATTTGTATCTCAACATGCCACAAAGTGCTTCTGTCCTGGAAATGTTTAGTATGGAGAGTCACATGACTTGGCTTAATCCTTAATCCGCTGCCTGTGAGTGGAGTCCATCGTACAGTCGTTCTCAATGAATAGTAAACTTCTTTCACACTTAGTGCTTTGAAGATTGGGCTACGATTGGCTGTTCACTCATTTGAGTGGACTAGATGCATTGCACTGAGAATATAAAATATATTGCCCTAGGAGAGAGCATACCATGCAGTCGTAGTGATAGGATCAGGGCAAGTAATGTTCATCGGGTTATTCGTTGAATGGTCCTGTGTGTTTTCCTCATTCCTCTGAGATAGCATATGCTTATTCCCACAACTGTTTCGAGCATCACATGCCATGAGAATGGTGAAATGGCACAGAAGCATAACATTCCTCTGGGAAGAAGATTCATTGTGGAAGCTTTTTACTGCTTTGTCTTATTGCTCCTGAGCAATCATTAGTTCAAGATGGTTGTTAAATAGGCTGGATGGAAATGGAGGATGCTTTTGCTGTTATGAAATGAATCAGAAGTTTTGCCTTTAAAAGGTTTGGAGTAGGTTTTTGTCATTAAGCGATTGTGAAGAAAATGATCATTGTGCCACTTTTCATTGTTTATCTACCGGTACATTTTAATTTGTGTTTCAGTGTAATTATGTTTAAAGAACCGTACTGTCGGATGACCATTGATTACAAAAGCCTTGAAAACAACATTCACATGATTATGTTATGACTTTGTAAACTATCTGCCATGTCTAATGAAGTTTACAGTCACAGAGAATTTAACCGTTTCATCATTATCTCTCAGTTCTGGAAGCATCACAAAATGTGCACATATTCAGTAAAAATTTCAGAATTGTTTTTCTAGTGGGCCAAGTAAGGTTAAACATGCTGATGTTCTGCTGAGTCTGCATTTACATAGCGGATGTGGCTTAACCAATTGTCTGCTAGACATATTCATAATAGAAGTATTCTCCATTTGTTTACATGACTCTCTTTTCTTTTTTGACTATGTTATTATAATTGGTCTCTTTATTTTTCTTCCTTCCCCAGACATTCTCCCCTTAGTGCATTGAGTAGAGAGCAGTGCATTATGGGGGAGTTGTTCCGCAGTGAGGAGATGACCTTGGCCCAGCTCTTCCTCCAGTCCGAGTCCGCCTACTGCTGTGTCAGTGAGCTGGGGGAAATTGGCATGGTGCAGTTTAGAGATGTAAGTATATCGATCGCTTTTTTCCATGTTCATATAAAATTGAAATATTTAAATGTTAACTTATGCTTACACAGCTTTAAAAAAAAATGGCTGAAAAGCAAGCCATATGAAATACTGACAACGGCGTCAGTGTTTCATATGGCTTGATTTCAGCCAATCAACATAAACTTACTTCACTGCTAGTTCCTATTGTGCTGAAGTAGGAGCTGATTTAATCCTCCCAAAAAGTATACATGACTAAAGTTGTTCCCAGCTGCTTCAATCAAAGTTATGGGAACTAAGATAATGTTTATCTTGTGAGAGAGCCCGTTTTATCTCTAATAGGGGAACAAAATTTGGACAACTTCTTGTTAGTTTGATAGTCTAGTTTGCAAGGGAAGTCAAAATATTTCTTTATGGGCTCTAAAAGTTAGATAGCTGGAGTTTAAATAAATGAAGCTACCCAAGTTACTTGCTTGCTGTGTTAACTTCATTAATAATAATTAGTGCGATTTAAATATCACTGAATGTTCCACTGAGTAAATAAGCATCTAACGAGCTCAGTGTTTACAAGACAGTGCTAAGCATCTGCATTAATGACTTCAGATGAACATTGTCTTTTGAGAAGTTTTTGCCTTATTCAAAGGTCGGGGAATGACACTACAATGTTTATTTTAGTTTTTGTGCATATGTCATTTGTTATAAAAATCCTACTGCTGGAGATGATTCAGGACCTGACATGCATGGTGGTGTTGTAATACCTTCCTTATTGTTGGTTTATGTACAGTTGGTGCTTCTCATTTCTTATTTGTGCATCCTCGTTTCTTTTCCATGAAAAGGAAAAAAATGAGCATGGAAGAATCAAAGGAAATCATATTACATATTAGGTTTTTGAGTCACAGATCGGATAATTTTTCGGATCAGCAATGAAAAAATAATAATCGGTCAAATCTTTTAACAAATACACTAATTACAAGTATAGTTAATACAGTACAACAAAGTTAGAAATAAAGGTCTAATTGTAGTAGTCAGGTACACAAAAATGTATAAATAACACTATAGTGGATAAATTATAGATACATTTTTGTTAAAGCGGTGTGTTGTTGTTTAATGATAGTATAAATGACAACATTAATTGTCAATATAAAAAAAGCAAATGCACGGACTCATGATACACATCAGATTTCTTTGTCAACAGTTTATGTTCACTTTAGACATCCGACTGTGTTTTTGAAAATACTGACTGAGATAGGATTTCTGACATAAACATTTTGTATGTATGTGTCTGTTCAAGTGCAAAGAGATGTGAAAGGTGAATCAATCTGCTGTATATCGGTTTGGTAAACAGTAACTTTCAAAGCAGCTCTGGAGATGAAGTTCATCAAGACGGCAGATGCTGAAACGCTTCATATGTTTGAGTTTGTGTGTCAGACAAAACAGCATTGTTCTTTATCTCAGAGACATGTAGAAATCTTTGAGATGGTAAACAGATACACAGACGTTACGACATCATATAGGAAGTGATTGTTAAACTATTCTCAAAGTGGCCTAAGAGTTCTCACTCGTACTTGAACCCTCTTCTGTTTATTCAAAGCCAACAGCGTTGTCTTTATTTCATATGGATTCAATGTGTTCCAATGTGAATATGACAAGTTTGCTATTTTTCCTTGCACCCCTAGCTGTGAATGTGGCTTTGAGTGAATGGTAATTGTGTATTAATGGTTCAATAACTTTTTCTCTCTTTTGAATTGTAGTTGAACCCAGATGTGAACGTTTTCCAGAGGAAGTTTGTGAATGAAGTCCGTCGCTGTGAGGAGATGGATCGCATACTAAGTACATATGATTCAGCATTGCTGACATAGTTAGCTTGAAATCATTGCTGACACAGCGTCACATGTGTTCTGATTAAGTGAAAAGAAGTTCAAGAACATATATATTTTTCTGTCTCTGTTTACTTTTTCATCTCGGGTGTTTTTTCTTTTCAAGGATTTGTTGAGAAGGAAATCAAAAAGGCTAACATACCTGTTGTAGACACCGGGGAGAACCCAGAGGTCCCTTTTCCACGAGACATGATTGATTTGGAGGTACAAAAACCTCATATACCACTTAAAATAAAGCTGAAAACGAGAAGTAGAAATAAGCAGAACCCACAATAAAAATGGCTCCGTTCCAAAACACAGCGAGTTGCAGAGTAGCAACATTTTAAGTGATGTGAAGGGAGTCTTATGTTTGCTTCCTCATTAGAGAGCATATTTTGGGCAAATTCAAAGCCCATTTTACATGCAGCCTTCACTGAGATCACTATTTTACCATTGACATAATATTTTAGATTATGGAACAGTAGAGCTAATATTAATTTGTTAGTTGTAAACCAAATAACCCGTGTCCTTTTGACATTTTTGTAGGCCACCTTTGAAAAGCTGGAGAATGAGATGAAGGAGATCAACACCAACCAAGAAGCCCTAAAGAAAAACTTTCTGGAACTGACTGAGCTCAAGCACATCCTCAGACGAACACAGCAGTTCTTTGATGAGGTCTGCAATATCTCATATCTTACAAAACCTTTGGTGTTTAGAGTTTCCTGTTGTCTTAGAGGCATTTTACACGGTATGTGTCAGGCTGAGAGCTTTGCTTGTGATCTTGCAGTCCATCGTGTGCAGAGGCACTCAAGAGGAGGTGTGAAACGTGTCAGTGTAACCACAATGATTTCTGTTACTGCTTAAGTAAAAACATGCTGCAACTCAATGAGGCGATTACTGTAATATTGTGTTCTGCGTTTCATGCAAGTAATGGCTAATAAAGCCATAAAATACTGTCATAAACTTATCATCCATGTTGTTCTTTGACCAAATAAAAGTTAAACACTATTTAATTGCCTATGAATAAAATCCCCTTTGATGTGTCAATGGCATGCAACAGCTGTGAAAAGATGACATTAGTAGCACTTGGTTAATCCAAATCTTAAAAAAAAAAATGCTCCAGGTTTGCTGTGGTGACGTCGTCCCTTTTGTTCTACCGCTTTCCACTTCTTTTCCATTAAAAATGAACTGGAAACTTACTGTTCCCCTTTACCGTGTAAAATGGCCTTTACTCAGAAATGGTTGTGTTTAAATACTAAACATCTGAATAATCAACACCTTTCAATAGTCAAATGAAGAAGCACAGTAACACAAACAGAGGAACCAAAACATGTTTTTCCCTGTATTCGTCTGTGATAATTTTCACGCTGACAAAGGCAGATGCATGTCTAACAGATTGAAAGGCCATTCTCTGAATTCCTGCCTACATCTCAGCCGCTGATGATGATGTCAAACTGCCCTTCCCAAGACCAGTTCCTCAAGGTGTTTGACTCCCTACTCACAAGTTTCTTGAAACAGCCTTTTGTGCCCATGATAATTAGCTTCTACCAGGGTGTTTCTTTTCTATCTTTCAGCCTTTCAGTGATCTTCGACCATTCATTTCTGTGCTTCCTGAACACTGATCTGAACTTTAACATGTTATTGTGATAAATTTATTTTACAAGTTGTAAAAGTTGTAATTTGAAAGTATGCAGTTAAGTTTTCTTTTAATCATTCATTTTAATCACATACACTTCTCGCAGAGACTGGTGGTGGTTGGTGTGTGGATGGTGTGGCTCAGAGGTTAAACATCTGAAAAGAAAAGCTTTTTCACACCTTAGAAAAACTGATTTATGTGCTGCCATCCTTATGACCTTGAGTTCAGTATATCTCCTATGGTTATCTTTGTGCTGAGTACGTTGTATGTTGCTTTAGATAAAAATTGTCGGCTGAATGAGTATTATTAAAAAATAAGTTTGGCTCTGAAATAAATCTTTCAAATGGTTATTCCATTGAAAAATGAAGATAACAATGTCACAGAAACTTGTTCTTTATGTATAATATGTAAGAAGTACTTTACCTGCTAATGCAATTGTAGCATCTAACAATGTTAATTTAACTACAACTTAATGCCTCATAAATCTACCTCTGCCCTGTTGTGCTATATATAAGGGCCCTTTATTGGAAAACAATTTCCTAAAACAGCAGTAGTTTGAACTTTAAAATTAGATAACTTTCTGTAAAAATTTTCTTAACTTGTTTTCTTTCTCTTTTTGTTAGATGGAAGATCCTTCTCTTTTGGAAGAGTCGTCAATTCTACTGGAACCGAATGAGGTCGTACGTGCTGCTCCTCTCAGGCTTGGGTGAGTTTTTATCTCTGTGTCTTTTTGAGCTATATTAAATTGGGGAGTTTACAGTTGTTTCCCCCATGGACCAGATATGATGAATGAAGACCAGGAGTCAGAAGTGCGGTCAAGTTTACAGTTTCTTCAGCAGAAGTCAGCTTCAATACTTAGTCACCTTTATTTATATAGTGCTTTTTTACAGTAGAGATTGTTTCTAAGCAGTTTTACAGAGATAACAGAAAATAATGCAACAAAAGTTACTTGGCAAGGAGTTCATCGACCGCTTCTCGTACATTCATATTGTTACCGCAATTGCACCTTACGCTAAGCTCACAACTATGTCATTACTTCATGTCATTCAATGATTCTGATTGACTAAGAAATAGATCAACTTAGAAAACATCCGCATATGAACTCATAGGCAGACAGGCATAAGTGACTTTTTATACTCATCACCTTGTTGTGGAAAATCCCATCACCTCAGGGTGCCATTTGTTTATCTCACCAATACTGATCTGTAACAGAGAATACTACATTACATTTACATTTATGCATTTGGCAGACCCTTTTATCCAAAGCTACTTGTATTGCATTCAAGGAACACATTGAATCAGTTCTTACTTTCCCTGGGATCGAACCCATGAAAAAAATCAAACACTGTTATTGCTTTCCTGGCATGTGCCAGACAATTGTCACCTTTCAGATATTAATACAGACATTATAGATTCAACACACATAAAGGGCCAGTCACACAGCCGATCACGCACGAATCACTCACAAATCACGCACAGATCAAGCACTTCCACGTTCAAGCACTTTCAGAATCCACATTGTCAGTGGATGTCAGTGGAATGAACGTGATATGTGCGCGGTTCATGCGTGATATGAAGGTGGGGCGTCAGTGGATGTGAGTGGTTTCGAACCAGTTCCAACGCATAAGCACTGACGGCCAACAAGTGTCCCGCGCATAGTCACGCATACTCGACGCATAAACTACGCACGCTGACTCATGAATAACGCACACCAATGCACAGTTGGAAACATTTTGAACCTTTGGATGTCTTCGACGCACATCCACTTACAATCACTGACGGTCCACGTTCGTTCCACCGAATTACGCATACGACGCACACTCTGCACAGAAACGAAAATCTGTGCGTAATTCTTGCGTGATTCATGCGTTTTCGCTGTGTGACTGGCCCTTAAGTCTATACCGAAGTAAAATCTCATAAGCTTAAAATTAAAATAATTGTACATGTTGAAGGATAAATGCACATGGTGATGAACAAAATGACGAACTGTTGTGTTAAGGATTCGTGTCCATGGAAACTGATGAGTGGCGGGAAACTCAATCAAAGGATCACGTGTCGATTCCCTATGTTGTGAGGGTGTGAAAGAGGAAGATATAAATGGGATAAATGATATAAATTTTTTATAAATGGGATTTTGTTAGTGAGGTTGAAGTAATAAAGAGGAATTTAACACACATTCTTATGTGACTGCTGCCACTGTCAGCCGGTTTGTCATTGATCTGTGATCAATAATGCTCGTATGCCTTTAATACATAACATAAAACATATTTTTCCATTCAGAGCACTGAATGAAAGGAAAGCACCATGAGCAGAGTTTGAAGTCGGCATGAAATGAAAGTTGCGATAGTCTTTTTTTCCCTATTGTGATTTGCATATTCAAGTGAAATTAAAAAAGGTAGAGGGGGGAATTGAGTTTGTCCATCAGGAAAGGATTGGATTGTTGTGGTTTACTGTTGCTGTGCTCTCATGTGAGTAGAGCTGTAAATCTTATCTTGCCTCATGACTGAATTTGATTTTAGAAAGTATTCAGAAGGTAACAATTCAATTCACAATGCATCTTTTCCTCCAGTTCTTTTATCTATAATAATTACTACATGATGATGTATATTTGTATCTTGTGTGTTCTATGTTACTATATGATGTTACTATGTAATGTACAATGAGTATGTTGAAATAGTCGTAATAATACGTCGTTAGAAATAGTCATCAGTGTCCCTGTGTGTAGTGAGCCAGCTTCCTTTATCGAGCTGGTTGGGATGCAGCCTTAGTCTTTCACATGTTTTTTTCTTATCTTTCTGTTCAAAATTGTGCTTTTAAAAAAAATGAAAATTATCCACATTCTAGAATTCATTTAAAAAAAGAATGCATGAAGTTATAATATTTTTGTTTTGAAGCAGAAAGGAGTGAATGCCTAAAAATGCAATGTGTCAAAAGACAATTCTTTTGATATATTGCATGTTTGTACAAAAAAGTTTTGTGAAAATGATCAAAAAGGCTGATGGTGGATGGCAACCCTTTTTTTATCTTCTGGTGGGTAAAGAACAAACAGTATAACAAATACAATACAAGAAACTGAACTTTTGAAGTACAGCAAGGATTTGGGGTTTTTGAATAGCGATTTCATTATTCAGATTTCTACTGATATAATTTAATTCCCTCACCTTTGACATTGGTTGCAGATTTGTTGCAGGGGTGATCGGCAGAGAGAGGATTCCCACCTTCGAGAGGATGCTTTGGAGAGTTTGCCGTGGAAACGTCTTCCTGCGGCAGGCAGACATCGAGGACCCACTTGAGGACCCCTCCACAGTAAGTTTGCCCCCTGAAAAATAAATAACTTTTAGATAACTTGGCTAAAAGTTTAATCTCTTGATTAGTCAAGTAAACTGCATTTTTAATGGGAATTAACCCCCACTCCACCCCTCTCTTTTTCCAGGGAGACCATGTGCACAAGTCAGTGTTCATAATTTTCTTCCAGGGAGACCAGCTGAAGAGCAGAGTCAAGAAGATTTGCGAAGGGTACGAGACAATCACTGCTGATAAGAAATCAAAATACAGAGTGACCAAAATAAAACTGTATTTACGTGATTTGTTAAAAACACGAATCTTTTTCTCTGTTTTTGCAGAATTGTTCCATACTACTTTTTAAAAGTTTGGGGTTGATTTGAGTTTTTTTATATATATATATATATATATATATATATATATATATATATATATATATATATATATATATATATATATATATATATATATATATATAATGTTTGTTTGTTTTCACCAAGGCTGAATTTAATATAATTGTAATATAATTTATTCCGATGGCAAAGCTGAATTTCCTGCATCATTACGTCTTCAATGTCACATGATCCTTCAGAAATCAGATTAATATACTTATTTGCTGCTCAAGAAACGTTGAGAAACTTATCAAAGAGTTGTTCTGCTTTTTCAGCATTCTTTGATAAATAGAAAGTTCAATAGAACAACATGTATATATTTTTTTGTCCTTTTTAATAAAATAAAAAATATTCTTAAACTCTTAAATGCTATATGTATAATTCACACACATATATATATATATATATTTTTTTTTTTTTTTTTTTTTTTTTACTTGTACGTATTATCTTTATTCTGCACAATCACAATAAAGATCAATCTATTACTAATATATTTATGTTAGGTTTCGGGCATCTCTATACCCCTGTCCTGAGACCCCACAAGAGAGGAAAGAAATGGCTGCTGGAGTCAACTCTCGAATTGACGATCTTCAGATGGTAAGACACGAGGACACACACATTCTCTAAAATAAAATAAGTGGATGTCAATCTTTTTCTTCAAATCCAGATTGTGGTTCAATCTTATGGATGAGTCCAGACCTGATCTATTGCTGTTATGATTGTTCTCTCTGTTGGTTTGTTCACTCTGCCCACATTCTGATTTAATTTCTCTCATTTTGTTTGCACTGTCATTTTGCAAAGGATGAAATCCGATCTGCTTATTCAGACTGTTTTGTCAGTAATTGCTCTATCTGTGCTAGTTGATATAGAAACCAGTACAATGGCAAGACCACCTGTTTGTGGTCTGATCAAAGTATATATATATGTCCGTGTGTGTGTCACTCATCTTTTTTCATCTTGAGTGTTATGCTAATGAACAGTCCCTAACCTGATCTTGAGCCTGATTTAAACGCATGACTTTATGATGGTAGCAATATCAATACATTTTTTATAATGATTTCCTTTTGACCCTGCACTCCTCAGTCTGATCAGAGGTTAAGTCAGGGATTCTGAAATGAGTTAGGAAAACAAAGCATAGCTGTTTAAAGGGGAAAGTGCCTAAAAAATTCAAACATGTTTCCAGAGCCAATAAACTCATGAATGCATGTTGGTGTTTAAGTGATGTAATATGATTTGACAGTGCATCAGTTGTTGTCATTTGCTTCATAAACTGCAGCTGAGTGGCGTAATGGAATTACTTGAGAAATCCAGTGCTGTACTGTACAATGATAGACTGATTAGATTAGAGAAAGGCAATTTGTATTACAAGTAAAAAGGATTATAAAGAAATGTCACACATTTCTGTAAAATACAGCAGAACTCTTAATTACATTTATGCATTTGATAGTGCTTTTAGACATGGCAACTTAAATAGTTGCATTCTAGTTTTGCTTTCATGTCAGTTCGAATTTTTTTTAATTTATTTTAACTGTTTTCTTCTTCTTGTATATCAGTAATGGTTAGCGCAGATCGCTGTCACCATGAAATGAGCTGCTGACGAAAACATAATACTGCATTGCCAGCTTATTGTGATGAATACCACATATGTGCACATGCAGTTTTTCTTTTAACTGTGCACATCAGTAAGAGACTGATTTATCTTTTTTACAATTCAGTTTATGCTGTGTATTATGTTAATCAATGCGCATATATTTATATAATGTATTTATTTTATTTGCTGAACTGATCATTCATTCTCTAATATGCTCTGGTGCCCCCTGGAGGTCTTGCATCACTTTGAATAACATCTGAATTGGCATTTCAGTCTCAACTCTGTTGTCTTTTTCTTCAATTTCCTTCTCTATTTTTTTATTCCCTATCTTGGGTTGAGATGAACAGATTTACAGTAAAGCGCAGGTTAATTTGACTGGATTATCCACTGGCTGTGTTCGTGTGCACACACTTTCTATCTATCTATATGTATGGCAGAGGGATTCTCCCTCAGTGAGTCATTAGTTGCTACTACTAGGTTTAATGAGGGACTGCTGGATGGTGTTACAGCTCAAGGTCTTTGAGGGAATCTCTCAAAGCTCTGCCTTATTTGGGAAGGAAAACTTGAGTGAGTGTGGATGAGTGTGTCCGCGCACATTTACATAGTGCCCATACCACGCTGCTCACACAGTTTGGACTTTCAGCACATAGCAAGGCAGTTTATCACTGCTTACTTCTGATGCTAGAGCAATTCAGTACTGGAGAATTTACAGTTAAGACTCGAGGACCAGATATGATGAGTCAGAAGTGCAGTCAATTGAATTTTTTAAAAACTGAAGAATAGTTTGCAGTTTTATAAACAGAAGCTTCAAGTCTCACAAGTAGTTCGTAGGCTGCACCCCTTACATTCACATTGTAACAGCAATTATACCCTAACAAAATCTACTAACTACTAACTTCTGATTGGTTAAGAAACAGATACACTTAGAAAACATCCACTCATAGACAGAAGCATGTCTTCATCGATCACATGGTTGACAACAAGGCCTCTGGTTTAAGCACTAAGTGACCTTCCAGGTCCCAGAACCACGTTTTTAGGTGTCATACTTCGTCATACTAACTTGTATATACAGGATACACAGATTCTTCTGGATGGAAGTTGGTCAAGCTCTGGCTCTAAACAAGAAACTTTCAAAAAAACATACTGATAACATGTTCTTTCTCTCAGTGAGTTTCAGACAATATTCATCTTCATTCTTTAGTGTTTGAATATAATTGTACTTTTAACGACATAACGATTGTTTGCGGAAAATTACACTAGTTTAAACGGTCCATTCTTTTTTACGGACTGTAAGTCCATTCCTCACTGCTTCTTTTTCATCCGTGCTAAATTCAATGTGGCGTCAGCTATATAATTATAGATTTTGGACTGAGGTTTCTCTGTAGGCAGGACGTGACAACATAGAAATCGATCAGCAAAAATCTGATTTATGTCAAAAAATGTAAGCTGTCACAACTGTAAGGTGCCTTTCACAGCAGCTGTCTCATAGTTAGGGAGTTCTTCATGTTCACCACACTTATATGTTGAATATCCCACACCCTCTGAAAACCCACATAGATATCCGTTTTCTCTCAGAGTGTTCAAAGTAAAGGAAGGAACACATCCAAGCACAAGAGTGCTGACAGGGCAGGGACAAAGCACAGACTCGAGTTCCATGTCACTGACTCACTTTGAGCTATTAGCGGGCCTGTTTGTCCCCGAGGCCAGAGGGAATGGTCACTATGCTTGTGTATGTCTGTCTGTCAGGTATGAATCATTAATGTCCCTGTGCTCTTCTCCCAGCTTTGGAGAGAATTTGCCAACCTTTAGTTTGATTAACATGCCTTGTTTGTGTTTTATGCTTCTGTTACTGTTTGAGCAAGACAGAAGGTCTTCTGCATACATTATGCAGGATTATTGAGGATTACATAAATCCCAGTGTGGGTGAGCATGTGGGTTATTCTAGCGTGGACAAGTGTGTCTGATTTCCGAGTGGGCGACTGTGTATGTCCCACCCATGTGAGTGAGAGTGCAAATTTGGACGTTAATGTTGTCACTCTATCTGTCTAACATGCCATGCTGATGCTGGCACCCTTCCCTGGCCACTCCTTAATGATTGTGAAATTCAGTTAATCTAAATAGAAGATACATAGGCTAAGTGCAGACGACCAGTGTTTGGGGTTCATTAATACCTTTACCGGCAGGTGTGTCTGTACATACAGCTGCAAGCATGGGCGGCTTGTGTTCTTTTTGTATGAACAAATAACTAAAGTTAAGCCCCTGTTCTCTATTCTTGCAACAGCTATGAATAACACTTGTAACTATTGAGACAAGTGAGGGCGTTTCTTGTTCCATGCAAAAATGAGCACAGCTTGATGTTGTTCTGATGTTCGATTGGCGAACAAGTAACTTATTGTATTTCAAAAGGTTTCACGAGTTCATGAGCGCGATAATGGTTTGATTTAAATTCACTTAGTTAATCGTTCAGCGGGCCTGTCCCAATACCCACACTTGCGTTCTTTGCGCTAGACCGCTGATGTATTTCCTGAATCTGGCTAAAGTGTTTCAGTGGGCATGAAGACCACACGCATGTAGAAATTGAGTACTCGTTGGAACGCACTACATCATAGTGTCATAAAAATGCAGTTGTAATATTTTTACATTTTTATTTTCAACCCTTTGTAAGAGTTGCAAAATAAAGAGTTGCATCTGATGAAGACCTGATTGGTTGAAACGTTATGCTGTTTGAAAAATACTTTTATGATATAAATAGTTTTATTTTTGGAGCTACAATTTCAGTGTGTGGACATATAAGTAAACAGAAGCCTGGTGTGATTGTCTCAAGTTAGTTCATTATAAACTGACAAGGTGTTTTATTCATATCAGATACACATTGCATAGGTTACTATAAACTTCATATTCTTCTCCCGCTTCACCGGACACTTACTGTCATGCATTTTGAGAGAAGTGACTGAATTTACGTGTTGTAAAGCCGATTCTCTGAACTGCGTGACAAGCATGACGCGTCGCCATGGAAACAACAAGCAGAAACTAAACCTTTACCGCAGATCTCCCATGCTTTTTGTTTATATCAGTCACGGCGGGTTTAATAACGACCACTGAAAGACGAGCGAGGTGTGGGAGTATTTTAAAGTACGAGGAGACAGAAAAGTGTTTTATAAACTGTTCCACTGGACAGACACGGAAATGTTTGGAGAGACGAGCCGAAATCATCGCGTCATTTACTACAACGGTCCGCCACTGTGATCACGTTCAGTTTAAATAAATATATAGATATATACTTTTTTATTCTTTACCTGTTTATTGAACTCATTGTCACGGGTTTCACCATGGCAAAACGTGTTAATGCAATACTTTTCTGTGAGCAATACTTGATTTTCTGGAAAAATTCCAGACGTACCAACAATTTTGCCCTTGACTGTATTTTCGGTTCAGTGTGAAACTTTTTTGGCACAGTTTAGACCATTGTGGGCCTGTTCTAGGCAATTATTAGGAAGCACTGCGTCAGATGTCTGAAAGAATGACATACAAAGTCAGACACTCAGCGGCAATCTGCAGAGATTCTTGTTTCAACCACTGCTCTTTTAGGTTTAATTGTGACCATATCACTTCTGTCCAGTGATCTCACGTTTTCCTGTTTTGACCCTTCCTCTTCCTCTGTGCTTTGTGCTCTAGGTGTTGAATCAGACGGAGGATCATAGGCAGCGTGTTTTACAGGCGGCTGCCAAGACGGTCCGAGTGTGGTTCATCAAAGTCCGGAAGATGAAAGCCATTTATCACACTCTGAATCTCTGCAACATCGATGTGACTCAGAAGTGTCTGATCGCTGAGATCTGGTGCCCTGTGTCAGATCTAGACTCCATTCAGTTTGCACTCCGTCGGGGAACGGTGAGGACACACACTCACACATTGTTTGATGTTTTAGAAACATCTTGAAATCTTGAAACAAAGGAGTTTGGCATCTTATTCTTCAGGCTGCCACCCAGTGTAACTGAATCCAGCTAATCAAATTGCAACATAACTTTCCTTCAAAATAATTAAATTTACCCTGTAATGAGCACATCACTGATACAGAGCCCTGATAAATGAACTGAATTCCCTTTACAGTAGGAAAGAACCTTAAGAACCAGCTTCGTAACTTACAATTCTCCTGTGGCATTGTCATTTGAACTCTATACTGTAATTGTATACTATAAGTGCTCTGAAAGTCATATGAAAGATGTATTTAGGGTAATTTGAAGAATAATATACAGTAGGCTTATTACTGTTGTAGTTTATGTATATTTTAAAGATGCTATGATATAGTTTGATGCGTTGTTGTTGACACATCCTGATAAAACAGAACGTTATTGGGGGGACGTTATTTAAAAATAATTATCAGTAGCCAGCAGCTCTGACCCACCCCATCACAGGAAGGTAACGCTCAGAACATCAGTACATTCAGTATATGGATTTTACTATTATCAGCACAATAATATCATTAATAATAATAAAATGTCTTTATATTGAGTGGAACTTGGACGTTATTAAGTAACAGAATCTGAGATACGTTATTTTAAGATTGTATTGAGTTTGTTCTGTATGGACATACAGTATTTTATCTGTGCAGGTCTTAAAGTCTTACATTTGATTTTAAAAACTCTGCTCTGCAGATACCCTGATGTAAGATATGTTACACTGGGGCTTAATTTAGTCCATTTAACATTGGTATGTTAGATCACATACATTATCGCCACACATGTGTTGCCTCTAGGAGTAGTTTATTTGTTCTTGTTTACAAAGTGTGAGTCATTGAATGTGATGACATGACTTTAGCTTCTCTTATCCCAGGGCGCAGACGCATGCAAACAGGGGAGTGTTAGGACGGAATGCCCAGATGCTTTTATATTGAGTCATGAGACCCCTCAGATCAAAGTTTGAATTTACTTGTGGTCAAGAGCAACTGAAACCTGATCCTCCTCTCACAGTGCCACAAATGGACTGTCAATCACTTCTGCTCTGATGACAAAATGGATAAAACCATGGATGAGATTTGCAATGGTCATCCACTCCCTCAGTTTTTAGTGTGTTGCAAACGAAAGAGCGAATGCTTGTGTGTAAATTATAAAATAGTAAATTATATATTTTTATATAAATAATAATAATATTATAAATAATATTTTTAACTTTATGAAATTGGAACATTCCTTATTTTTCATTAAAAAGTTAAAATATGTATTTAAAAGTTAAACATTTATATATTTTAAATTATATAGCACAGTCAGAATGATTGTGTCAGCACTTTGGCATAGAAATCTGAACTTCTGCTAAACCTTCATCAACCAAACTTGCGTACACTGCATGTTCTCTTCTTATGACAGATATTATAGTGTTGTTTATTTGCTGATTTATTATACAGTTTGTGTAAACAGGCAAAAGTACACTAGAACATGCATGCTATGAATGTCCTTTAATTGTTTGGTCTCAGGATGATATATTATTCATGCTGAAGAGCAATAGATTCCAGATTCTCATAGCTTACTCACAGCAGAAGGTGTGTGTAAGGTCTGGATTCTCACACCTTACAGCAAGACACTGAGGGCTGTGTGGGCGTAATACCTGTAATCCTTGCAATGTGAGATTGTAGTGTAAGAGTCAGAGGTCATTGGAATGTTAATCTCGCAATATTCACATCGTAAGAGGATTAACTGCTCACACAAATTCACCTTATGTTCTTCTGTCTCCCTCTCTGTCTTTATAGGGTTAAAACAGGTTATATTTAGTTTATATAATGGCAGAAACCTACAGATGGACCCATTTGTAAATGTTTGGTAACAATTAGCTTCCTTCTGAACCTAAACTAGAAGTGTAATCGTGTTAAGTCCATGTAGACAGTGTGTTGAAATCTGAGGGATTCTGCTTGTGTGCTTGTTCAAAGCCTGTCCTTACACATTACATTCTTCCTCATGCCTTATTTAACTAGAGGCTATTAATATCAGCTATTTTACATATTGCCTCCACACGCACTTACATTCTGTAGTCTTCATGCTGTAGAGTTCATACAACAGCACTACTGTTAACTGGAAAACATTTATTTTCATGCTGTTTCATGTAGGAGAAAAGTGGATCCACTGTTCCTTCCATCCTGAACAGAATGCAGACCAAACAGACCCCACCCACTTTCAACAAAACCAACAAGTTCACTTCTGGCTTTCAGAACATCGTTGATGCCTATGGCATCAGCAACTACCGGGAGATCAACCCAGGTAACCCTCAAACTCTAACATTTAATCTAAGAGCAAGTCTCAAAGTCCTCAGCAGTGATTAAATGTGCTTCATATCAGCATACAGATTTTCTCCAGGTGTCACAACATTGTTTGCATCCATTTTTGTGCTCATGTGCTCAGCTCCATACACCATCATCACCTTCCCCTTCCTGTTTGCGGTCATGTTTGGAGATCTGGGTCATGGTGTACTTATGACCTGTGCTGCACTTTATCTGGTACTGCGGGAGAGCCGTTTAATTGCCCAGAAAAATGACAGCGAGGTATCCATCCACCCATCCATCCATTTGTGTGTTGATGGATTAATAAATGATTTTATTATATTAAAAAAAACAGCTCTTATTGTGGGTTATTTCATAGACTAAGCTAAATAAATAAATGTATAAATAGATATTTATTATAATGGGTTTGTGAGATGATTATTTTAAGTTTAAGGTTAATTAATTTTGGCTTTTGAACTGCTATAAATGTTTATACATTTGTATATTTACTAATAATAATAATAATAATAAGGATAATTTAATTATTAATTTTATGTATAATTACATAATAATACAAGTATGTGTATTTATTTTGGCCATGCCACCCTTGATAGTATTTGGTAAAAAGATGCCATTTGATGTACATTATTTAAAATGTTTCTTTTTGTTGATCTATACATACATTTGACAATTTGGACTATCACAAATCACAGTTTGCTCTCTCTCTCACTCTCACTCTCTCTCTCTCTCTCTCTCTCTCTCTCTCTCTCTCTCTCTCTCTCTCTCTCTCTCTCTCTCTCTCTCTCTCTCTCTATAGATGTTTAGCATGATATTTGCGGGCCGTTACATTATTCTCCTGATGGGACTGTTTTCAGTGTACACTGGTATTATCTACAACGACTGCTTCTCCAAATCTCTCAATGTCTTTGGCTCAGGCTGGAGCGTCAGACCCATGTTTGGAGAGAAAGGAGACAACTGGACGTGAGTTGTTTGTTCCAACCCTTTGACTTTACATAGTCGGATTCATCTCACTCATCTCTGAGGTTTCATCGTTTTTTGTTTTTGTTGTTATCATAATCACCCACTTGTTTGAGTTTGAATGAATCCGTTCTATCATTCAGATCAAATCTTCATGCATAGCTATTAATGTATGATTATTTTTAACATGGAATTTTCCATCAACTCAGGTTTGACACACTGAAGGATAACCGGATATTACAACTGAACCCTTCTGTGCCAAAAGTTTTTAGTGGACCCTATCCAATTGGCATTGATCCAGTAAGCACCTTGTTTCTAAAAGTTTATTTTCTAACTTCAGTCCTTAAAATAAAAAATAAAAAACTTTCTCCTCTCACAGATCTGGAACATTGCCACCAACAAGCTGACGTTTCTGAACTCCTTCAAGATGAAGATGTCAATAATTCTGGGAGTCATCCACATGACATTTGGAGTTATTCTCAGTCTTTTCAATCACCTGTATGTACTTGTCCATTGTTACTCTCAGTAGATCTGTATTTGTATTTTATTCTAATTTAAGTCTGTGTGTGAAGGTACTTCAACAAACCTCTGAACATCTTCCTGGGTTTTATTCCTGAGATCGTCTTCATGATCAGTTTGTTTGGCTACCTAATGCTGCTCATTTTTTACAAGTGGTTGGCATATGATGCCACTACCTCAAAAGATGCTCCCAGTCTTCTAATAGCCTTTATCAACATGTGCCTCTTCAGCTACAATGATCCCACTAACAAACCGTTATACGCAGGACAGGTACACACACCAAAATAGTGTGATTTTCATCAGTATAGGAGACAAGTGAGCTGACATGATGTTTAAAACTGATGTTTTGTGTCTTTCTCTGTGTCTGTAGATGGTAATTCAGAGTCTGCTAGTTGTCACAGCTATCGCATGTGTACCATGTATGCTTATAGTAAAGACGCTAGTAATGCGCAGGCAATACCTCTGGAGAAGGCACCTGGTAAGGACCTGTTTGAGACATTCAACACCACATTCGAGATTCTTACATGCCCAGTTTGTTTTTAGATTTAATGTTTTTAACTTATTTCCATATCCAGAATGAGATGTATGTGGGATATGGAATGTTTAGATTGTAAACATGAAAAATCATTGCAAAATCGGTTGGCAATTTCTACAAAGTAATATTTATCATAAGTGTGATTTCCAGGCCTAAAATGTAGTTTATTCCTGTGATCAAAGTAGAATTTTCAGCATCATTATGTACTCTAGTCTTCAGTGTCGCTATGATCCTTCAGAAGTATTTTTATTATGATGATTTGATGCTCAAAAAACATTTCTTATCATCATCAATATTGAAAATAGTCCTTAATATTTTATGGAATCTATGATGAATGATTTGATGAATAGAAAGAGCAACAAACTGTCTTTCTTAGATTAATTTAATGTATCCTTGGTGAATAAAAGTATTATTTTCTTTAGAAAAAAAGCTTTAGAGCTATAGTGTATTTACAAAAAATAAGTTATGCTCAGTTCTAAAGTAATTTTTCTGATAATCTTCTTGAGTGTGTTCTCTATAAAATCTTTCAAACTCAATGAGAAAATCATGGAAATTCATTGGTAAGCTAGCATGGGAACTCTGATAACCAATATGCTAGATTATCATATAATGACTCAACTATGACCTATTGTGACTTTTGCTGCAGGGAACACAAAACTTTGGGGGAATCCGTGTGGGTAACGGCCCCACAGAGGATGAAGCTGAGATCATCCAACATGACCAGCTTTCTCAAAACTTAGAAGAAGAGCCTGAGGTGAGGGAAGAGTCTCTTTCTTTTTTTTTTCCTCTGTCTCTCTCTTAACTAGGCTATAGAAATAATATTTTTTTGTTTTGTGAAGTCTAACGATAGTCTTTCTATAGCTGATCCTAGAGCATATTTATTTGGATAATTTTTCTGTATTTTTTCAAGTTTTTGGATGGTTTTTCTGTACAACACTCCATGTGATGACATCTTTTGATCCTGAGAATAGCTACACGTTTTATTGTAATGGTAATTAAAGTGATCTGCTTCATAATAGTCTTAAGTGCCAGTTGTTACCACCCACACGGTGACAAGATACACCAGGGTACCAAAAACTGTTGCAGTTGGCATTCCATTCTGTGACTCATGGGATCTGTGATCTGCATACCAGTGATGGTCTAAACTGGGTCAGCCCCTTTTAAAAGCACTGTCTCCCCCCAGCCGCTATATCCCTGGGCAACCAGCCTCAGAAACACTAAACAAACACCTATACCACTAATTGGGCTCTTCTCTGGACATAAAATGGAGGCAGATAGTAAACCATTTATACATTTTGCCTGCTTTATTTTAAGGTTCCAGATGCAGTCGTTTCAGTACATTAGTGCCAAATATCTTCCTCTTTCCGTTCCAAACAGGCCTGTCAGTAAAACGCAGTCAGTTTACTGGAGACTGATGTCAAATCTCCGGGATTGTTTATCTCTCTCATTTTGGTGTATACAGTGACCCTACAAAAGTATTTGGTTACTAAAGCCGCACTTAAAAATGTATGAATTTAGTGGTATCTGGAAACAAATGATACTAGACGTTTCTAATTAACAACTTAAGTTTTATAAGCTTTTTTGCAATTACTAAGGTTATCAATATGATATAAGTGGATGTATGAATCTAAATGGATGTAATTCATCCCAAATGAATTCCCTCCTCAAATTCAAAAATGCGTCCTAGCAGAGTGTACAGTGATCCCTCGTTTATTGCGGATGATGTGGACCGGAACCCCCCGCAATAGGTGAAAATCCACGAAGTAGGATTGCCTCCCCCCCCCCCCCCCCCCCCCCTCATATGATACATATTTTGTTGCTCTACACCAGGGGTCTCAAACTCATATGAGCTGGGGGCCGCAGGAGGCAGAGTTTGGATGAGGCAGGGCCGCATCAAGTATTCCACAAAAATTTTTTTTTCTCAAACGTCATTATTGACAGTTCTTTAACTTCAATGGGTTCTTCTTCTATGTACTCGGACTTACTGAAGTTCAAGGTTGAGGAAAAAGTTACAAATTTTTTCGAGCTAGTAAGTCATTATTATGATAAACTCTCATTATTTTGAGAAGTCAGTATTATGAAACGTTCTCATTTTTTCCAGATATTAAGTCATTATTATGAGAAATTCTAATTTATTATGACATTTTCTCATTATTTCGAGATATTAAGTCATGATTATGAAACTTTCTAATTTTGTCCAGATACTAAGTCATTATTATGAGAAACTCTCATTATTATGACTTAAATAATCATTTTTTTTCTCAACTGTGGCGGAAACGGGCTTCCATACTTTCCTGATGACATGAACATTGTAATATTTTATGTTTATTTTATTTATAATATTTTAATTATTAGCTGGGACTGTGGGACACCATTAATAAATGTATTATATACAAACAATGGGATGCAGCCACGGAGGCGTTATTTACTGGATTTTATTTTCTATATTATAACACCGATGTCCCGCAAATCAGCCCATTTCAAATTATGGAAAAATAAATACAATCCGCATGACGCTAAATCCAACGCCGATAACCGTAACATTCGCTTCGTCCAGCTCAAAGTCAAACATGCTCAATTTCAAACACAATAAGAAGTAATAATTCTATGACGGCTTTGACAAATGTGATGTTACACGGGCAGCTCCACAGTTTCTCTGAAATGTTTCTCTGTCTGCATCAAGCCCGGCTGATGCCCCGCCCCCGGGAGTCATGTACTCCACTGTGATTGGCCCCCGGGAGTCATGTACTCCACTGTGATTGGTTGGTTTGTACAGCTCCAGCTCGCGCGAAAAAGGAATCTTCCGCACACAACGCGGTAAAGTGCTATTCATTCAGCACTCGCGGGCCGCACTTATATTAAACTTTCATATGGTTGCGGGCCGCATGTTTGAGACCCCTGCTCTACACTCATCAATGACAGTAGTATCTTGAGACTTGACTCCAGTAATGACAACAATGACAGACCTGTGCGGTTTGATGAATATGATGGTGTTACTGCACTGGTATAATGAGGCCTTTAAGTCGTTTCGGGAATCGCCTCATCGTCAGATTTCGGCGCTGAATCGTCAACATTTGCTTCTGAGAGAGGTGAAGAGGCTCCCACTCCACTCGTGCTCTCATTGGTCGATCTTGCGCCGGGAGCCAATCACCTGTCTTGTCTGAGTGCCTGTGGGTGTGTGCGAAGCCTCTGAGAGAGCCTCTTGCATCACGATGAAGCAACGCTGCTTTCCGCAATACGGCTGCCGATTTGCGGGTATTTTTGAATTTTTATTTTCCAATGAATATATTTGAAAAATCCGCAATGCACTGAGACCGTGAAACTTGAACCGCGAAGTGGCGAGGGATTACTGTATTTATGTTCTAATTTTGACACAGAAAATGTCCAGACAATTGTCTTTTTAAAAATATCAGCTATTTTATAGTTTCAATTTTCTTTCTGAAATGTTATACTTGAAATGTGTACTTTAAATTGTGCGGTGTTTCTTTAAAATAAATGTCAGTTGGTTTGTTATATTGTTTATATAAACTATCTGAATACTTTTTGGGACCACTGTATTTTGTTGTGACTGGCAGTAAATGTGTCGGTCACTTAATCTGTGTATTTTCTGTGATTTTCAGTTTTTCTCCTCACTGTCTCATCACGTTCTAACCCTGTCTTTAACCCTGTGTGTCTGTCTCTGCATGTCATTATATTTCAAGCAGTCAGAGGAAGAAGTGGTAAGAGCAGACAGCCTTCTCGTCTCTGTGTAGATGTTTACTCAATGTTGTGTGTGTGTGTATGTGCGCCATCACCTATATAATCCTTTTGATCTACTGCTTGTGTGTATTTCTTCAGGCTTCAGTGTTGGTAGTCTACTGTTGTTGGTGTTCGGTTCTTTTCCAGCACAACTAGACAAATTATTTTCTAGACGTCCATTTTTCTTAGTTTTAGCCGTCACCATTACATGGAAACAATCCGGTGAGCCATGCTGGAGCGTGATTCTGATTTATATCACACCAAATGATGCTGATGATCTGAAAGGCCCCATGCTGTTATTCTGTTCTGCCCGTGAGATTCAGGGCTCCTAATCATTTTGTGATTGAGCTGGGAGTGGGATTAGATTCATGCCGCCTTCATCAGTCTAAACGGCTCTTATTGCTCTCTTTCTCTCTCTCTCTTTTCAGTTTAATTTTGCAGATGAAGCAGTACATCAGGCCATACACACAATAGAATACTGCTTAGGTTGCATCTCAAATACTGCCTCTTATCTTCGTCTTTGGGCATTGAGTCTGGCCCATGCACGTAAGTAGTGCACACACACCCGCAGTTCTTCCTCCAGTTATGAAATTCATAAAATTCCATTCCAACAAGTAATAGAAATCCATAAACGGGAACCTTGTACAAATATAATTACATGCTTTTCCTCTCTATATGCAATGTGGATAAATAAAGTAACTGTTTACAAGATTTTTCATAATGTTTTTATTTTTCTGACAGAGCTCTCTGAGGTCTTGTGGTCAATGGTGATGCACATGGGCCTCGCTTCTAGAAATTTTGGTGGATTCTTTGCCCTGTCAATCATCTTTGCCGTCTTTGCCACACTGACAGTGTTTATTCTGTTGATCATGGAAGGCCTGTCTGCCTTCCTTCATGCTCTTAGATTGCACTGGTAAGCACACAGACACCATGCTTGCCTTTTATAAATTATGTTTTAAGAGCAAATGACTCTTTGCACCAAATCAATGGCTTCATACAGTTGTATTGATTCTTTTTGGTGCTTAATCTTATTCTGTTCATGCAAAGTTTAATTATTTGCATGTATGAGAACTGCATTTTACAATGAATTCAGTCCATTTATTAAGAATTGTCACTCTCTTTTGGACACTGGCAGCTCAATTGAAATGTATTACAAAATAAACACTTTTTTTCATCCAGAACTGTAATTGACTGACTTTGTTTCCCACTTAATTTCTGTAGGGTGGAGTTTCAGAATAAATTCTACACTGGACAAGGCTTCAAGTTCATGCCTTTCACTTTTGACAGCATTCTGGAGGGCAAGTTTGAAGACTAAACCACACCCACATTCTCTCCTTTCCCAACTGCCACTCCTCTAAACTCCTAAATCAGATTATGCGTGTGATTTTTATGATTTGTGTGAACTGTGATTTGTAAGGCTCTAAATTTCTCAGGTGTTCTTCATCAGGACATTAATGGAATATATTTCAAGAAAGTAAACAAAGTAATTGGTAGAAGCTGAGCTGAAAATAATCTGAGCTAGAACTGCATGACATATTCTCAATGATTTAATAACTGTTAAATACTTTATGTAATAATACAGCATATATTTTTGTTGTAAAAGCCACCTGTACTCTTTTATCAAGGTACAGTATCATTAAATTTTCCCTACCATTATAGTTCAGTTTGAGATCTATTTCTGACTCCTTTTTTTTCACAGTCTCTTAAATTAAGAGTTGAGTTTGAGTTTTTTTTATTATATCTTTTTATCTTTTGTTGAACACATTTCTAAAATAGTTCTCATGCAAAGCGACCTTATTTCAAATCCAGCAAAGAAAGCTTCATTTAATGCTATTTTACAAGCTTCTATCATGCAGAGAGGATGATTTCCGCATCAAGCATATCAGAGTAATAGTTGCAGTGCAGATAATCTCCCAGAAAATAGCCAGATTTATTGCAGATCTTTTCATTCCTTCTGAAACACAGAGTAGTTGTACGTTTTAGTTTGTCTTGAACTGTTTTGGTGTTGTTTTTTGTATTTTTTTCTGTTGACAAATACACATCTAAGCTATGTTAACCTTATGAATCTGTTCGCTCCAGTTCCAGTTTTTTTGATTGTTTATAATTGAGTTTACAACATGCAGTGGCTCTTGAAAATAACGTGTTTGCTTACTAGATGTCAAAGACAGTCCATTTATTCTTAGATAAATTAATTACCTAGTAAAAGAAGCCAGTGAAGCTGGAAGATTGTTTGTCAATAAAGTACTGGTTATGAACTCATGATTTTGTTTTTCCTTCATTTTATGCTTGGGAGAAAAGATCTGTTGATAAATCATGTCATTAATTATAATAATAATTAATAATATAGCATGATTATATAATACCTAAAATATTCATTTAAAGCAAATATATGAAATCTTTTTGTGGCTTTAAGTTTCATTGCTGTGGTTTCATGCAAGCTGAGCTTATATTTGGAGCAACAGCACCAATACTCTGTGTAATGGAGTAATTACATCTCAGACAAATTTTGACTAGTTTTGTGTTGCGTTTGTTTACCAAGCTTTATGTGGGATTGGAGCAACAGTAGTTTCCCCTCTCCCTTCTTAAAGCATTTTGAAATCACTCCCACTTGCTAGAAAGGAAAATCCCCCTCTTGAGTGATGCTGGAGTGAAAAGCAAACCTCATGTTTTCAAAAATAACAGCCCTTCGCTTCAGTCAAAATCACACAGCTCCTCTTCTACTCTGAGCAGGGCAATACTACAAAAAAACATCAGTGCTGTTGGACTAAATATCAATACTCTTAGAACACAAAGTTTAAAACATAATTGTGCTAAACTTAGTTTAAACTTAGTAAAACTAATTTATTGTAATTTCCAATAACACATGTCTTTATCGTAATTTTCAGGATCAGGTTTACGCTGTGATGACTCATAAATCGATTTGAGCTGTTTGTCTCATACCCTTGCATAAGTGAGTGAGTGGGTGGGTGGGTGGTTATGTGTCCATGTGTCCCTTGCCAGGCTCTAGGGAGGGTGGAGACTCCCCTTAAAGGGTCAGCTTGGGTGTGACCTTACAGTAAGTGATCTTGGAAGGGGGCTGGACTGAAGAGGGAAAGGGAAGACCTGACGACGGGCTTCACAGGGAGCTTTGGTCACACACTCTTCCTTGCCACATGCACACTCGCACACACCTTGGAGAGAGAGAGTCTGCTTCCACCGACTGGCTGATGTCCCAGACTAGACTTGAGGAAGGGAGGAAACGTTTGAGCAAACCTAGAGAGTTGTGGTAGTAGGTAGAACAGGTGTGAGACTTGTTAAAAAAAACTGGTTTAAAGTACCGTAGTCAAGAAAAGTTTGGAGGAGTTGCCGAAGGTTGTTGCGTCCAAGTTGGAGTCATTGCTCTGATCGTTGGGTGTCTACTGTCATTCAAGTCTTTTTTTAGTGCTTTATTTTTACCCTAGGATTGCATTCATCCACACCGGGCCACGTGTGTGCGTGCTTCTGCTCTCTGTCTGCGATAAGCTTGTGTGTGTTCATCAGAGTGTATTTGAAATCGAGCCATGGCCGACACAGACTTCAAACTGGAGCGTGCTGTCTTCGCTGAAGTCTCTTCCGACGACGATGATGAGGAGATCGCCTTGGTGCCGGCTTCCCCCAAACCTGCCGCTACAACTAAGGTGTTCAAATCGAAACGAGGGGATGATGATGATGACAATGACGACCCAGCGAAGGAGGTGGACCTGCTGTTGGGGCCAGGACTCGATGGAGGTGACAGTGGTGAGCCCGAGAAGTCCGAGGGCCAGGCTACCGGCATGATGGTCCTGGCACTCCTAGACAAAATCATAGGTGTGGTGGACCAGATCCAGCAGAGTCAGACAGGTCTCGAAGCCAAGCAAGAGACCATGGAGAAGAACATGAGCAGCATCCAGACGGAGCTGGCCAAGCTGGCGAAGAGTCACGTTGGAACGGCGGGGACAGTAAACAAGCTCCTGGACAAGGTGCGAAGGGTGAACGTCAGTGTGAAGAGCGTGCGCACGGACCTGGAGAAGCAAGTGGGACAGATCAAAAAACTAGAGAACAATGAACACGAACTCCTCAAGAGGAAGAACTTCAAAGTGCTCATCTTCCAGGTGAGTAAGGAGTGCATGACTGTGCGTATGATTGCAAAGTCTTTGATATCCAGACATGGCATTCGTCATAACTAATAGACACTAATTACTCTTCTAGCACGTATTTGCTTTCAAAGTGACTTAAAGGAGCTCAACTGCATGGATCACTTTTTGCAGGGTTTAAACTTAAAGCATTTTTGATACCGTTCCCAACTCTAACCAGGGGGCTACACCACCTTCTGATTGTGGAACTGGAACTAATTTTGGTTTGTTATGAAAGCTTGTGTCCAGCTGATCTGTGGTCTTTTCCTCACTGGTCTATTCTAGGTAATCTGGTTTTTAGAACAGCTGGAGAAACTGCATTTTCTGACTGATTATTAGGAACTGATTTTTCATTGTTTGGTTGAAGTTCTTTTTGCTAACACGGACACCAATTTGCAATGTGGAAATAGTAAAAAAAAAAAAACCTGCAGTGCCTTAGCACCTCACCATTTATTCCTTAATCTACTGTAACTTGAATTTTATTTTTAGTGTTTTGTTGCATTTTACAATACAATTAAACACTTCAGTTAAGAGTAAAAAAAATTTTTTATAGTTTAAAAAAAAAGCATATTTGTTGTTTTACTAGGGTCTGCTGCATGTGAGTATGTGTTTGCAAACCTCCTTCCCAGGTTTCTTTTGGAGTACACATGGATTCCTCTTCAGGGCTTGGCCTTAAATTCCCCACTCAGTTTCATAAAGTGTCAGTTCACTCCTAAGTGAACCTTCAAAGGTTCCTGTCTCACATCAACCTCTGAACAATGCTGGATTCCATGAATGTACTGCAAATACTGCATGCATGTCAAAAAATGTATTTTAAAAAAATTATAATAATGCTGAAGTTTAAAAAAAAGAGTACACCTAAGAGACTGTACACAAAGGTCAGCTGACCGTTGACCGTCAGCTGACCGATAGCTGACTGTTTCCAAGAGACAGAATCCTTTGTAAAATAGTCTGAGTTACATCTTTGCAAAGCAGTGGAAATATAGTAGCTGTTAGTTCGCTCAGGAATTTGGGAACTTAACATTGTTTCTGTTTCTATTGCGGAGACGTCATTGTATGTGTGCACTTTCATCTGGAAATTTTCTGTTGGATAGAGTAACATTCAGTAGATATTTCTATAATGTATAATAAATAACTCTTCAAACTTTGGGGTCACATGAGTAAAATGTGTTAATGCTTTTAAAAGGAGTTTCTAATGCAAAAACTAAGGCTGCATTTAATGGATCATACAACAAAATATGAATACTTTCAAATATTATTGCATTTAAATAGCTGTTTTCTATTTTAATGTATTTTAAAATGAAATGTATGAATGTGAAGCTGAAATCGGTCTCATTAACCCTTTCAGAAATTATTTTAATAAGCTGATTTGATGCTCAAAAAAAGACTTACAGCATTTCTTTGACTTTTTTAACAATGTAAAAGCATTTAACTTTTAATTTAATGCATTCTTGCTGAATAAAGGTATTCATTTCTTCTTCACTCTTACTGACCTAAAGGTTTAAACAATAATCTATTTGAATGAAAATGTTTATAAAATTATTTTAGATTAGTTATATTTACATTAATGCATTTGGTAGATGCTTTTATTCAAAGCGACTTGCATTGCATTCAAGAAACACATTGGCATTCTAATCAGTTCTTGCTTTCCCTGGGAATCGAACCCATGACATTGGCATTTTGCCTCACTAATGTTTGAGCAACAGGGAAGTTATTTTTTTGTGATTATTCAGATTATTCTTAAAATAGAGCACAATGCTTTCCAGATGATGTACTGCACTCTTTCACAGATGTCTTAGCAATGTACATGTGCTTACTGGGAATGAAATGAGCTATCTGTACACTGCCTGCACAAAGAGAAGGCCTACACTTTTCCTTAATATCTCTCTCTCTCTCTCTCTCTGTCTGTCTGGTATGTGAGATACTTTGCCATGGCAGATAGTTGGCAGGTGTTTGAAAGTATAGAATGAAGACGTCAAGATCTATATATGGACTAAATCTCCTGCAGAAGTACTGTGTATCCTTCTATATAATTGTAGTAATGTAATTTAAAATATATTAGCTGATTTCTGCAGATTTTAGTTCATTGAGCTATCCAGTCTGATATATTTCAGTATGGAAAGATTTATTTGTCCACTCACATTATTTATCAAAACTGAACTTTCAGTATACACAGACACACACACACACACACACACACGTGCATATGTATATATTGGTGCTCAAAAAGATTATGGGAATACTTAATCATCACTGTATAACATCAAGTCAGTTAAACTTCGGAGATATCAATCTGTCCAATTAGGAAATATAAATGATTGTGAATCAGTTTCATCTGCTTTGGTGCAAATTAAACTGGGTTTCCAAATGAAACCGGTGCACTGGAGTGGCAACAGTGAGACAAACCCCAAAAAGAGAATGATTTTGCAGGTGGGGGCCATTGACAGTTGTTCTCCTCTTATACATCCTGACTGATTTGTCTTTAGTTTTGTGTTTTGTTAGGATCCTGGTCACTGTCTGTAGCATGAGGATGTACCTGCAACTCAATCAGGTTGCACTGACAGTTCTGCTCCTCCAGAATAGCACATACATATGTGCCATCGTGAGGAGGTTTGGTGTGTCTCCGAGCACAATTTCAAGACCATGGAGGAGATACAGGGAGATACGGTTTTTACACAAGGAGCTAGACAGGGATGTAGAAGGGCAACAACCCATCAGCAGGGCCGTTATCTGCTTCTTTGTGTGAGGAGGAACAGGAGGACCAATGCCTGAACCCTATAAAAGCAGGCGACTGGTGTGCATGTTTCTGATCAAACTGTCAAATAGACTTCATGAGGTTGGCATGATTGTCCGACGTCCTGTAGTGGGACCTGTTCTCACAACTCCGCACCGGGCAGCTTGATTAGCATTTGTCAGAGAACACCAGAATTCAACTCCGCCATTGTCGCTCTATTCTCTTCACAGTTGAGAGCAGGTTCACAGTACGTGCATATAGCATGTGGAAGAAAAAAGGTCTTGAAATAACTTCATACAAGTTAGATCAGCCTACAACTTTTGAGTTTTGTTATGATTTTGAATCCAGCCCTCAGTGTGTTGATTTTGATTTCCACTGAGATCCAGTCTGCATTCTGTGTTCCTGTCACACAAGGTGGTGCGATGCGGGAGGACGAGGAGGAGGCGAGTTTCAAACTGAAATCACTTTTATGAAACAAAATCAAACTACTTTAAATAAACAAAGCAAAATGGCACACAGGTCAGAACACGTAGACGTGGAACACTGAGACACATCCACACTCAGGAGCATAACAGCAACGATCAACAAAGACATGGGAACACAAGAGGGTTTATACACGAGGAGATGGGTAACACCTGACGAGACTAATGAGGGTTGTGATGAAAACGACAGGGAAGACACACAGAAGGGACCAGGAAGTGAAATGACATGACTGTGACAGTTCCCAAGTGTTGTTTTTTTAGCTGTGTGTGTGTGTGTGTATTTACCTGCTACACTTTTTGTTTATTTTGTATTTATAAGTTTAATTTACATAGACAGGAGTTTTATTTGAGCTGAAGGGAATGGCCATGTCATTAAGTAATCACAGAAGTGCAACTTCATTTAGTGTTTAGTTAAAATTATGAAACTAAAGTTATTTTAGTTATATGCGAATAAGGTTAGCAAATGCTCATATGCTGAAATATTTTGTGCAAACGTCCCGAAGTTTAGTTACACAGAAAATAACACCAGACACTTCATGTGTAAGATTCTTTCTTTAGTGTTTTACTGAAGTGCTGGATCAGTATATAGGGTGAAGGATATTGCTGCTGTGTTGAGCACAGGTGTGAAGAGTCTTGTGCATGCAAGCTGGACAGTGTTGAAGTCATATTAAGTGTGTTCTGAGCGTGCTGGATCGCAGTATGGACGGAGACTTACTCTGAGACCCCCCTCCCCCGTGAAACGTTCCCTTACATTCTAATTATAGTGCAGAATGTGGTAATGTCTGCAAGGCTTCCATAATGACACTACCTTCAGTCGAGAGGGAAAGAGAACCTTTCAGTCTCAGAAGTACGTCTACCGACAGATATTTGGAATGAACCGTCAGAGATCTTGCATTAAGTGCTAATATAGAATAAATATATTTTGAATACATTTAAAAATAGATATTTAATCAGATATGATATCAGTAACGTCACCTAAATGGGAATATCCTTATAGCTGTGTGATTGACTATGCAGTGGATGGTATATTAAATATGTTTTTCCGTTATACAATTGTGTTTAATATTGAAATACACAGGCATCATTTTTGTTCCAGTGTCGTTATGGCTTTCAGCCAGCGATCGGACTATTTGACTGAAACTGTGTAGACAGGATGAGGTCCGGTGTGTTCCAGCACTTTGCAGTTGTTTACTCTGTACCAGCGTTACTGCATTTAGCCTCACTAACGAGTCATTTCCTTCAAGAGCTACACTGAGAGGCTGGAGGTGGGGAAACGTTGGTGATGTAACTGGTCTCTAATGCTTTTAATGTTGATGGAACTGGAAGATGGAAGATGACGTGTGAGTGAGGTCATTTATTGATGTATTTGTAAATCGTTCTGTTGCCTTGTGCACCTATTTACCATCATTTCTCCAGGCAGATGTTAATGAGAATCATTATGATCTGCTAAGGATAATTAGAGAAGATCTACCAGAGGGATCACATGCAAAGAACACTTACTATGTATTTCATAGTAAATGAGCAACCTCAGAAACATACATTAGCTGAAAAACATGAGCGCTGCAAAAAAAAAAAAAAAAAAAAATTGTATGTCAATATGCAAATGTTTGAATGCATGGATATTGCATAATTAGATATATACATTTGTTCGCCAGTAGGCAAATGTACACTTGTACATACAGTGAGGTCCAAATCTCTGAAACCACAAGTGAAAAGAAAATGCTTGCGTTGCCTTTTTGTAAATTAATATAAACAATTACATTTATATTATCAGTATAACATTTATTTAATTTGTAAATCAGATTTTTAGAATTTAGTACGCACTCAAACTGCATGAACAAATCTGATAATTTTACTGTTCCTTTTTTTTATTAGGCCTTTTATTGTATGTACCTATATTTATTTAATAAATGAATGTTGTAATTATTTGTTATTGGTTTTGCTACAGTAACATTACTTATTTCTAGTGTTAAAAATATTTTCACTCTGATAACAGACTTCATTGAAATGGATACTGTATAAATTACATTTTACAAATTTGAGATCAGTAAGGTTTTTAAAAATTAAGTTAATACTTTGGATGCATTGAATTATTCAAACGTGGCTGTAAATACATTTATAATGTTACAAAAGGTTTCGGTTTCAAATAAATTCTGTTCTATAGACCTTTCTATCCAAATAATATTGCATTTTCCACTAAAAATATTAAGCAGAACAACATTGATAATAATAAGAAATGTTTCTTGAGGAGATAATTAGCTTTTTAGAATGAATTCTGAAAGATCATGTGATACTGAAAACTGCATTGAAAGGAATGAAAATATATTCTTAGAAAACAGTTATTTTAAATGGATATTAAATAATAGAATAATATACAGTATTACAGCTTTCACCTTATTTTTGATCAAATAAATGGAGCCTTTTGAGACTTTCAAAAACTGACCCCAAACGTACGTACGTGTGTGTGTGTGTGTGTGTGTGTGTGTGTGTGTGTCTGTGTCTGTGTGTGTGTGGATTTAATTGCTCATGAAGTTACAGTTTCGAGTTTCAGTTTTCTCTGACGGAATGTCCACTCAAGCTGCAGGTTACACTACTGGCATTTATCAGATATCTAATCACAGACCCCTGAGGTCTACATAAATTACCCCTGTAAAACTGAACTCCTCTAGGTGACAGGTCTGTGCGTGTGTGTGTGTGTGAGTATGTGTTGTATATGTTTTATGAGGACACAAATGTGTATAATGACATGGGTATTACAACGTAAACATGTTATATGAAGGGGAGGGGGAGGGGGATAGACACATTAACATTTCCTATGGTATAAATAAGTGGATATTTTAATTGATTTATTCTGACAATATTCTCAGAAACTTTAGAAGTCAGTAGAACTCCATAACAATATTTTTTTGGGGTGGTTGAAAATACGACAACTGAACTCCTTGGTTGTGGTGAAAATACATGTCAAAACATTATTTTTGGGACGTACATCATCTGAATGATATTAGCTTCCTTGTGCACACAGACATGGATATTTAGTGAAGCTCATTTCCACCACATTAAACAAAAATTTTAAAAAATGCTTTGGTAAATTATCAAAATGATGACTTTTCTTGTCAATTGTGACTTTTTGTTATACTTTTTAGTCAGAATTTTGGCTTTTTATGTCATAATTATGATTTACAAAAGCTTTTTTTTTTTTATTCTTCTGTAATGGACTTCCGAATTTCTATTACAGCCTGGTAAGAATCTGTTAAATGCTAAGAAATGTTGTTGGAGGTGTTTGTTGGGTAACAGTTTGCTAGGCAGAAGATGAGGTGTGGCTGTGACTGATACAGGTTTTCGTGATCTCCAGTGTTACTGTTGGCCTCTGCTCTATTTTTGTGCTGAATTCAGGGGATCAGATTTACCCAGACAGCAGTGTGTGTTCAGTGCGAGCGTGTGTGTAGGTAGACTGCGTATTGCGTGTTAGTCCAGGCCAGAATGAGATGTTTGATGAATGGGCTGAGGATAAATGAGGCATGAGTTGCCACCCGTGTGTATGTGTGTGTATGTGTGTATGTGTGTTTATTAAGCATTAGCAGAGGTGATCAGGCGTCACCTACATTTTTTTTAACACTTTAGATAATATGTCAAATATGAGATACAGGAAATGACAACTGAGTTATCACATCGATTCGCTTGCATATGAATGTGGAGCAACACTTGATATAGCAGAGTCAGAGCCAGACACGGCAGCAATGCAAATTTAAAATCTGAATATAAGACTCACTATTCAGTTATAATAAACCCGGTTAGGAATCATTCTATTCCAAAAATACTGAATGGTGTCCGTTTCGGTTCCACTTCTCTCACTCCCTAGGATTTAAGTTCTTTTGAACTCTTGTAGGGGGGAATCGTTCAACAAAATCATGTTTGGCATCATGGGGGCCAGCAAGTGTAGTGATTGTAACACAAATAGACCTTTGTGTATGTGCATGTGAAAGAGAGACTGAGATATACATGTTTGAGTTTATGTGGAGTACATTGCCATTCAAAAGATTAGGCTTGGTAAGATTTTCTAAACAAAAAAATCTAAGTTTCTTATGCTCACCAGGGTGTTAAAAACTATTTAAAGTAGCTGTTTTCTATTTGAATATATTTCAAAATGTCGTTTATTCCTGTGATGGCAAAACTAAAAATTTTCAGTCTTCTGTATCACATGATCCTTCAGAAATCACTCTAATATGATGATTTACTACTCAAGAAACATTAATTATTAGTGCTGTTTCATGTTTTTGTGGAAACGGATACTTTTATCAGGATTATTTGATGAATGGAAAGTAATAAAGAACAGCTTTTATTTGAAAAAGATTTTTTGTAACCATATGACAGTCTTTACTGTCACTGTTAATCGTATGTATATTTACATATGTGTGTGTGTGAGCATATAACATGTATTATGATGGATACAAACAGGCTGGTAAGGAGGTTATTGGGTGAAATCGTTGACATTATGAAGCTGTCAGATACAGGAACATGAAAACAGCAGCTGGCTCCTGTTTCAGCCGCAGAAGTTTAATATAGCCTTCAGCCAATGAAAGACAGAACCTATAGTGTGTTGTTGTGCCTGTTGGATTCATTTGTTAATACTCTCTTAGCCCCTAGAAAAACAAGCACACGGTGCCCTGACTGACATAACACAGATCTCGACTCTTATGCAAGAGAGAGATCATATTTTTATAATACCTGTCATAATGAAACCCACGCTAAACTCGTGATTAAAGGCATTTGTGCTTGTTTCACGTTCTCAGTTGGAGTTCTGAACCCAGCAGAACTCAACAGCTGCTCAGTGTCCTAACCCTTTCAACATCACACACATTCACAGCTGTTATCAACCCATCACTGGCTCATTTTGTGTGTCACGCAAACTACTGCGCCAACTGTTTTTGCCGCTGTCTTGGTAACGGTTGTTGTGGTGCATTGGTGCACAGATAGCTGTTAATCTCTGTAATTGTTTGGGGTTTAGGATAGGGATCCGTCTATATATACAGTGTGGCCTGACGGTCTTTTTAGCACTGAGCTTTTGAGTTTCATGGTCTTATTCAGCACCAGACACACTGGCAGCTGTATTAATGTGCTGTTTATGGTTACTGTATTTGTACCAGGGTCCGAAATGATCTTTTTGATCTCTCTGCTAATGGTGAGGGAATTGAGAAAGTATACTGGCCATAAATATTTCTTACCAGCAAGATTGTCCTTATATTTAAATAGCTGATTTCCTTGCATTATGGTGGTCTCCTGTGACAATGTAATATCACTTCTATCACAAAACAGTGAGCAAATATGGAACCTTGAGTCTTTCTGATGACATGCTCTTTGTCAAGATTAGAATTTTTCTTTCTTTCTGTTTTTAGCTCTTTACCCACAGGCTCAACTTTAGGTGTATGATTTGGTGAAATTGTCAAATTTAACTTGAACAATAATTCAAGTTTTAATTTTTTACAGAAATCTGTCTGAAAGTGTACTTTACACTTTGCACATGAAGTTTTTTGTGTGTGTATGGCCCTTTTAGCCTTAGCATTTGTTATGTGGCTTTTGTGTAATGCTGACAATATTGTCACAGTCATGTCGTGTCTTGTCACGTTCCTCCTTTGTGTCCCTTCTGTGTTCCCGTCCACGGTTACGTCAGCCACTCCCCCTTGTTTGTTGTTCAGGTGATTCCCATTATCCTGTTTATTTAAACCACTCATGTTCTCCCTAGTCTTTGTCTCTTGTTGATAACGTAATGTATTGTAGTGTTTGGATGTCTCTAGTGTTCATTAAAGTGTTTCCAGTGAATCTCTCTACATCGCACACCAGCACCGTATTGTTACAAATATACAGTATATGCACTTTCATATTTGTTTTTGCAAAGAAATCATGTAGTGATTTAAATTATTTTAACAATCAAAAGCTCAGCAATCTTGCAATGGACGCTTCTAAATAAAATCTATTTAAAATATGCCTTAGGTTGCTGAAAACTGCTTTTATATGAAACAGTTCATCATATAATCTAATCAATATCCTTATTCATTTTGTTGGGAATTTTTTTTAGATTTTTTTATAAGATATTTTAAGCTCAGTTTGTGGTTTAGCTTCAGTTTTTCAGTTTGTGAAAATGAAAATAACCGCTGCTTTATAAAACATACTGATTTGATAATTGTTTGTTTACAATATTCATTAAATATATTAATAATAATAAAGAATTGTATTTTAATTCATTAGTGTCACATGACACATTTAGTTTTTTGAGAACGCATTTAAATTTGCTTTCATGTCTACTGGATTTTGACCCTTCAAATGCAGTGGACATGCAGACTATTCCATTATCTCATACCATATCCATTATATATCCATTTGGTTTTCCCTGAATTAAAAATCTGAATTACTCACCTGTTACTGGAATTTATTGTGTTCCAGCAAATTGACATTGGTGGGAAAATACTTTCCAATTATGTGATTTCCTCCCCAGTGTTTCCATTTATTCTAACTTGGTCTCTGTGTGTTTACACTCAGTTCTCTCTGTTAGCTTTGGCTGTTTGGATTGAGTGTTTGCGGTGTATGTCCAGCATTGTGTAACACCTCAGACATCAATGCTCCTCTCTATTCTGTCTTGTGCTGGAGTTTTAGGCTGCTTATTGAACCGGGGTTCACATAAGGACGAACATTTTTGAATAGTAAAAAAAATAAACTGTAAGTCAAATGGTGGTCACTAAACTCAGATGAAGGCTCACCAAAGTCAGGCATATAGTAAAGCTGTCATTTAAGACAGCTTGCGGTCATTTAACACAGTTGCAGTTCCTCTGGGATGTCCATTAGGTGTCTCTTATGTCTCTCTCTCACAGTCACACAAAGCTCAGTATCTGCAAATCTTCAGTCCGGCTCTTGTCTCTGGACAGCCACCCTGTCAGTGGTGACAGGACAAGCATCAGTATGTACTTGTTAGGATGCTGGAGGGAATGGGGATGGTTAAGGAGTGTATGAATGAGCACTGGTCAGAGAATGAGGCAGATGAAATGAAAAGAGAAGGAAAGCTGGACTAAAATCTGCCCACACATTTTCAGCCTCCACAATCAGATAAGTACATGCAAGTTCATGAGGACATCCATTAGCACTGGGCCAGAGGAAATCAAACAAACTAACAATAGATTCAGGAGCAATAGAAAGAATATTTATATGTAAATTGTCAGGAGATCCAGAGAGTCCTGTGTTTATGCAACAACACTCCTGGATCTATGATACTTTGGGATTAAACAAAACGCGAAATGTTAATTCTTCTTTTGACCACCAGAGGGGGTGTTGTACTTCTGATGCTGCTATTTTGTTCTTTAATAATATCACATAACAATGTTAAACTTGTGTCTCAACTTATAACATTACAAGAAGCTGAATGGAGAGCTGGGACCATGACAATATGATTACTATCTTTTTTATGGGTAGAAAACATTCAGTTCACTTTGTTGTGCAATATTTGTTTGTGGGTTTTTTTTAATATAGAATTTTCTTTTTAATTTCCTCATGTTTAGTTGACCTGTTGAAGTATCCACTGACAACCAACTTTAATGATGCGGTGTGTGTGTGTGTGTATTTATTTGCAAAATTCTGGGATTCTTGGTGATGATTGTCTTGTCTGTGTACTTACATAGTCCTAGTTGGTTGTTTACCCACTATTAGGCCTACGTGAGTTTAAAGTGGTAGTTCATGTTGTTCCAAACCTGTACAAGTTTCTTTCTTTTATTGAACACAAAAGAAGATATTTAAAAGTACTCAAACAGTTGATGGACCCCATTGATTTCTGATACCGGTATATTATTTGTCCTACTATGAAACTCAATGCCTACCATCAATTGTTTGATTACCAACATTCTTTAAAATATCACAAGTATATACAGTATAGTATCAGTGATGATGCCATTAATTCATATTACTAGTAAAACGATGCCATTAAACAAATATTTGAAATATATTTACATTAAATTCATTAGATTTTATATGAAATTATGTATTACAATTAAATTCATTTGATATGAAATTATGTATTACAATATACAAATATACTGTTAGGTGGGATTAATTACATAATGTTTTATTTTATTAGTAAAAACTTTTATGTAATTAATCGTGATTAATCCCACCTAACAGTTATATTTAATATTACAATTGACAGCACTCAACCAAACTATCTTTGTAAAATGTTGTCTCAAACAAAACATTTTGTTTTGTTTTGCTTTGTTTCAAATAATAGAACCATGTATGTGTCATGTATAATGTTTTAGATTTTGTTCCAAATATATATGTACCGGCCTACTCATATATAAATTAAAAAAAATTATTAATTTAATTTTTTTTAAATGTTTTCTTTAAAAACGTTTTTCTTATTTTAATAGTTCTTCTAAAATCCACCACATTTGCAGTGTCCTCTAGGAAGTGCTGCACTCGTCTGTACACTCAGTATCATTTTAGTTATGGCCCAGTTAAAATGAATCTTATTAACATTTTCTCATCCTTGATGCATGAGAATAAGTTCATTATCTTACTACAAAGCTCCTCCACTCATGTGATCATGATGATTATCTGTCCCAGGGCTTAGACAAGTCGTAGCATGTCCTGAATTTCAAACATCATCTATCTGCAGGAGGCAAACGAGAACTGAATGACTCAATTGGAACATGTTAAGAACAGACTTAGGATTGACAATATAGAGCGATTACAAGTCTTGAGACAAATGAAGTCCATCTGGTTATGAAGACAGAATATAATAATTAAGCTTATGATTGATTCTCACAAGAAATTCAGTCTTTAGTTCACTCAGTTAAGATAAATAAGAATAGGGGTTATGTACAGACAGCCACGCTGTCAAATTATATTAAGATATTATATATTAACAAGATAATCAGGAACATGATTCATGGACATAAATATTGATTTGGGTTCAAATTGTTTCATAAAATCATAAAATAATATAAACCCAAATCATTACATTCATACAACATAATAATGGCCTACATGTATTACGGTAAAGAGATGTTTACGTTTCTGTCATTATTTACTGACCATCCTGTCACTGCAAACCCGTAAGACTGTTGTTCATCTTCAGAACACAAATATAGATATTTTTTATGAAATCTGAGAGCTTTCGGCCCCTCCATTGACATTAACTACCATTTTGACACTTTAAAAAGTTCATAAAGAGATTGTAAAACTAATTCTTAAGGAAAAATAAGAGATGACAGAAGTGGCTCAGATTTTATAAAAAAATATCTTTGTTTTCTGAAGATGAACGAAAGTCTTGCGGGTTTGGAATGACATGATGGTGAGTAAATAGTGACAGAATTTTCAGTTTTTGGGTGAACTATCCCTTTAAAGCGTTCGCTATGAATAAATAGCTAGTCCAAAGCAATCTCTCTAAAAACAAAACTACAGTGATATTATACTTAATAAATATTTTTCCATTCTTTAAAAGAGTCTCAAAATCCTCAAGTATTTTGGATAGGAACAAAGTCTACTGAATAGACATGTATGAAACATGTATATTTGCACATACTTTTTATATCCAGTACTTTTTAGTAATACTTTTTAAACCTCTTCTCACCTCTTCTCTCAGGACAAAGTGAAACCTGTGAAGGACTCTAAGAAGCCAGTGGCTGCAGGAGAAGAAGTAGAGCAGGTCCTGAGTGAAGGAGGCGAGGAAGTACATGGCTCTGAAGAGGAAGTGGAGGTTGAGGAGACCATTGAGATATCCCGTGCTGATCGCATCAAGCGCAGCGGCCTCCAAAAGGTGGACGAGCTGAAGAAAGTCTTCAGCAAGGAACAGATGGAGAAGACCAGACAGAAAACCAAGGAGAACCTGGAAAAAACCCGACAGAGAACGAAAGAGAACCTGGAAAAGACACGTCAGAGAACCCGAGAAAACCTTGAGAAGACCAAGAAGAGCCTGAGCAAGAAGATGGATAAGCTGGGAACAAAGATGACCCCTAACACCCAGCGTCGCAATAAGATCCGTACCTCCAAAGAGAAGATGAAGAAGTCACTGACACCAGACCACACCGTCTATCGCCGCTCCAAATCAACCACCTACCGTGTGCCGCCCTTCACTTTCCACGTCAAGAAGGTCCGTGAGGGTGAGATTGAACCCACACCTGAGCCTGATGAAGATGAAGAGGAAGAAGAGGAGGAGGTAGAGCAGGATGAGGAGCTCCAGGAGGGGTTTGTGGTGCAGGAAGGAGACCTAGTGTCGAAAGTGGAGGAAGGTGAACTGGTCAGTATTGACAGCCCAGAGATGGAGGCCTTGCTTGAAGCAGCTGATCAGTCACGGCTGGTTTTCCAGGAGACCGTGAGGCCAAGGGAGAAGGCCGGCCAGTAAGTCCAGCATGGTAAACCTTGGAAGAAGCTCAACACAGGTGGAGGTCTGGAGATAAATAAGGATGATTGGATGTAGGGAACCGAGAAGTGCTTGATGGCGGATACAAGTGCAAATGAATGTGGATTCGCCTGGACCTTTGGCTGAACATTTGGTTTGATTTATTTCTTATCAACTCAACTCAAAGGTTGCTTCTTTTTTATTAGCATTATTTTGTTGTCTTCAATCGTCAGTTTAAAATTGACTAATGGTCACTTTTTATTGAGTGGGGGACTTTATAATACTCCAAAAAAATAAAATCATTTTAATTTGATTACTAAAACTTAATGGATATTTCAAATCTTACAAAAAAAAAAGATTGTTGTACTATTTTCTCAAAAGGTGGATATGAGGAGGTTTGTGAATAAACACTCTGGTGGCATTTAGATTCTAGAAGATGACATATGGTAGTAACTTATTAATTTGTTATCAAGGCTACCCGGCTGCAGCCAATATATGTTTATATTGAAGTGCCTATATTTAATGAACACCCTGTGTACTTTTTATGTGATGTGACGACTGCTCATTTCAACAGTATAAATGAATAGCAGGCCCTGTGTGTCTGGGCTTTGTTTTTAATGCCGTGAATGTAAACTGTTTGAAGCAGTTGAAAGTGAAAACTTTGAGGTGCTAAAGAGTATGTTGTCAGATGGAAATATTGAGTGAATATTTGAGGGAAAGTAAATTACAAGATAGTCTAATTATATTGAAAAATAAAAAATAAAGAACTGGAAAAATATTTTGTCTTTTGAACCTTAAGATTTTAATAATTACAACTACTTTGCTGAGTTATTTTGGGGTCTAGTCATTGACGGGAATGTGATCCAATCTCCAAATGTTTCAAATGCTTCACTCTGTGACTCACACTTAATGTACAAACTTGTAATTGCTGTATTGGACATCTAGAGATGGCATGTTTTGATCTTTGATCTAGAAATGTAAATGTCAATAGAAGCTCTAAACCTGTAAAATCAAGTCAAATATCAATCTTTGAAAAGTTTGCTTTTTAGAATTCAGTTTTATTCATTCTGAGGTGAGTTCATTGGACTTTTTACACTGTTTGTACATATCAAGTTCAAATATCAAGATTTGTTTATTGCCTTCACATATAGGTACACACACATACAGTATTAGGTGAACATGAGCTAAACACTGATATGATCTATCCAAGTCACTGTGTTATTCAGCTCACTGAAGTAGGTTCAAATGTATCATATTTCTGTCCTATATTTGAATATTCAGCTCAGTCAATGATTTTTCAGTATACTTTAAGTGCCTTCATGTCAGATAATCAACCTACATTATTGCATAAATAGTCTAATTTCTTCTCCTTTTTTTTACAAACAACAATACACTGAAAGCTTGCATTTTGTATCATGCTATTTATGGTCTTATGTTATGAAAAATACATAGCTATTGCAGTGTTCATGGCACACATGGGCAATGGTTTCCCAGGTGTGATGGTCTGAATGAAGCTACACAATGGCTCTACTGTTGTCCTTGTGAGATTTATGGCTGTATAAATGGATTGGATCTAGGTTGCTTTTCATAAACAAATTAAAGTGTCCATCTTTGTGCTGTGAGATCTGAGGCTTGATTGTTGGTGAATAAACCTATACTACAATGTTGACAGACTCTCTTTCTTTTCTTGTGTTTTTAAGAGACTTTCACGCTCTCTTTTTCATTCTGTCTCTCTACCAATTTATTTACAGCTATCAGAGAGAGCAGCTGCACACTGTAGATCATTGGCGCCTGTTTTATTGCTGTGAAAGCTGCCTTGTGGTGAAGCACTCACAGGTCACTGACTGATAGTTCAGTACAGATGCTGCAGTGCGCGCACACAGCAATATCAAGCTGTACCAGCAAGGAATCTGCAATCCCACGAGACGTTTCTTTCAAATTCAGCTTTGAAAAAGACGTGAAATATGCATTTGCAAATAAAAGAGAGAACATGGCAAAAGCCAAACTAAAGGACACTTAGGCTTTATAACACAAGGTGAAATTGTGATAGCTTCTAATGTAAATTATTGAGATCTTTATAACACTTTAGCAGACACACAAATGCATATACATATCACTTGTCACTCTTTGTCTCCCAATAATTTGTCTTAGTAAGATTATATTTAAATGCTTAGTTTATGATCAAATCTATGTAATTAACAATAACGACATTTTTCAAAAGCCAGCTATATTAAATTTGATTCTCACATTTTAAAATGATGTATGGATAATCAAATGAACCCATGTTGCCTCCAGACCAGTATATCTTTATCTTGAAATATTACTAACAAGATTCTGTTCTGCTTTGCACTGCAGTAAAATCATCAATGCAATTAAAGCAAAGCTGTGGGAGACGGCCGGGTCAAACACAACACAACACAACCGGGCTTTAACTTAGCTCACACACACTTACAGACAAACACAGAACGCTTACAGGATCACACACAACACAACAGGGCTTTAACTGATGGACACACACAAACACACGCAGCTCACACACACTTACAGGGCACACACAACACACCCGGGCTTTAACTGATGGACACACACACTGATGGTTCACATTGTGTACTATGACCTGGAGGTGAAGAGTTTTAGAATTATACTAAAAGGTCTTTTACTTGTTAAAAAAGTATACACTGTCAATCATACAACAAAAGGTATGTTGTTCATTGTTTACAATAGGTTTCTTAGTTTTTATCATGCTGATAATTTAGAGGCATAGAAAAAAATGATACTAGTAGGCTTTATAGAGTTAAATTAGTAAAACTGACATACAGTGATCCACCCTGAACACAGCTGGACCCTGCAGTCAACATAAACACCCATTAAGTTACAAGGGTTTGAGAAAAGAAACTCAACACAAAACACAACAAAAAAATCTTTTGAAATGTTTTGAGAGGTCAATTATACAATATTATAATAGTATAATTTATATATAATATGATTAAGTCCAAACATCTATAATTAAGCTTAAAAGTTTTATAAGCATCCAAAATACATTGTTATTAATGTAATGAAGTACTACGCTAAAAGTAAAAGCTTGTTTTCAGAATTTAGATGTGCCATGTTTAGACAGGGATACTGCATAATGCGTTACTGTATACACTGCTATTTTAGATGTTGCAACACAGGCTGGTCTCTGTCTGCACTGTTTTTGTCTCCGTTTCCCTCTCTTACCCCCTCATGTTCTCTCTGTCTTTTCTCTGCCCTTGGTGGGATCATGTTGGCTGTAGAGGGAATACATTAAATAATCAATGAGAGCAATCTGATTAAAGAGAGTGCTTTTCCAAAAGGGGGTCAGAAGAAACAAAAAGCAGGCCATTTATATATATATATATATATATATATATATATATATATATATATAAAAAGAATATTTGTAAACCTTTGGCAACACCTCTGATCAGAGGTAGATAACACTGTAGATAACAGTCTGTTTTGGAGATATATCAGATACATAGCTATTGCTAAATGCAAAAAGAAACTATGAGATATCATCAGCGTATGTATCCATGATGAATGAGACGGTCACTGCACCACACAATCATATCTCCTGTATACATACACCCCTGCACATCTGTGTTTTCCATCTGAGTCTCAGGGGAACAGACGGTTGTGTGTTTGCAGAAAGGAGCAGGAAGAGCAAACTAGAACCTGAGCTGATGTTTATCTGGATTCTCTCTTTATAAGCTGTATGTGAACTTCCTACCAGGAAAAAGGTGGAGGCAAAAATATATGCGAGGCTTGTAGTGACAGGGAGGATTGTGTGCATGGTTTTCTCTTTTATGAATAATCAAAATAACTGAATATGTGGGAAGTGAATACCAACTGGTTATTTTAACCACATGTGTGACTTTCCAAACTTAGCCATAGTAAATGAAGTCAAGCATGTAGATTTAAAAGCAGATTATTTACTTAAAACTCATTATTGGGGACAAACGAAGGACAAACAAATTTGTATTTTGTATTTACTACAATTACTACAATTAGGACTATAAAAACTATGATGGAGTGGTGGCAGAGATGCTGTTAGGTCAAATACAGTATTTTACAGCAGTTAAAAAAAGACAGTAAATGGTGTTTGATGTCACAGAAAATTCCCATGCTGCAAAGGGAATCACAGTTATTCACTGTAAAGAGAATGAGCAGTATAATACTGGGTGATATACTAGAAATTACTGTACAAATTACAGAAATGTCTAACAGTGAGTGCTTGTTCATTATTTCTTTGCTCTGTAGTCCTCTTTCATCATCTTCTGCAAAGGTTAATATAACATAAGATAAAACATAACTTTGCATTTCTAAAATTAAACTTGAGGAAGTGCTATATTTGCTGAGGATCAGTCATTTAAGTACAAGTATGTGCTTATGATACATTTATTTCAGCATTAATACCGTGCATGTGATTAGGTAATTTCCAGACTCTTCTTCTCAGTTTCTGTTAGAGACAGCACTAAGACACCAGACGTGACATGGACCGGAACTACTGGTCTGTAGAGAAAACATCCTCTGTTTTCTGAGGTTTCCTTAGAAGCCCACGTGTTATATAACAGATGTCCTGTATGACCTGGTAACAGTTTTTATACTTCAATAAAGAAATATACTAGAAAGGGCCTATTCAACGAAACAATGCATATCCAACAATGCTATAAACACAATGGAGCATGGTAGTCTAACCCAGAAAGTTAATTCGGCATTGGGTTCCTTGGGGAATTTCAGAGGGGTTTCTAAAATAGTGTGTTGTGTAAGAAAGAACTGTGGTTAACGTTACTTGAAGAGGCTTTAATTTGTTCTACAATATAAATTACCGATATTCCCACCTCACAAACGCATTTTGAAAACATTGTGCTAAAAAAATTACACAAAATAATCTTAAAAGAAAAAATACAATAAAAAACAACAAATAAACAAACACAAATTTATGAGTAAAATAAAAAAAAACACATACCACACACATAAATAATAATAATAATAATAATAATAATAATAATAATAATAATAATAATAATAATAATAATAATAATAATAATAATATGCTATTCTAAAAAAACACTAGAAATGTTTTAAGCTGTAACAAAAATAGAAGCGAATATTATTCCAGGTTTTATAGATACAAAATGAACACCTCTATTTACAAATATTCCAGTGATATTTGTTTGCTAATCTATATTGTTTCTCAAATAAATGCGTTTTATATTTGGCCAGTCGTAAAAATTACATTCTAAATATCCGTTTCGTTTTCCTTTCTGTAAAATAGAATAAAACCTGCTTTGAGGTAATATTCATTTAGTTTCGTTCTCACTTATACACACACACTTTGTTATAAAAAGGGGGAGGGGGGAGAATCGATTAGGGCAAACGTCACGATAAAACACTGTTCACTGAATTAAAAGTTGAGATGACGTAGGCACTGCCAGTAATTCAGATGACTTCCAGCCGCGCTGTTCCAGCAACGCGCTCTTCCCCCGCCGCGCTGCGTTTCACCGCAGCGTGTCACGCGGGAGGACAGGGTGATCGGAACAGCCAGTCGAGCCAGAGCAATAAACACAGGCGCTCTGGAGTACGCTCGCTCTATGACCCGCCTCCTCTAAGCCGTTCGACTTCAGCGATTGGACAAAATTCCGAACTCGCTCACAAATGCCCTGTCAATCAAAGAGAAGCTGGAAATGTGCAGCTCGTTTTCGCACAAGTCACTTTAGCTTGCGTGTTTGTAGTGACGGAAAAGTTGAAAATATCCTTGTAGAATAGCGTATAATCGCTTAAACGGTAGTTATTAAAGCCAGTAACGTGTTGACTACGCTTATTTCGGCGGGGGACATTTTCTCTGAAACCTTGAGCGACATAAAGAGGGGTAAGTTGTCCGGCCACGTCGCTTTTTTAAGGCAGTGAAGTAACGCGCTTTGACGCAATTTGTGTATGTTGCTCTGTGAAGATTTGTCCACCCGTTTTGGTGTCAGATTGTGTTCTGATGTGTCGATCACAATCCAAACCGCTACTTTCCGGGCACGGGATGCACTCATGACGGAAATAATGTACACATTGTTTCAGTTGAGCCGTTACATGATGCTAGAGGACTGTTACTGTCGACTTGACAAGGCGAGAGTAGTTACAGGCATATAACTTAGTTTGTCTAACATAAGTGTATCCATAACCAAAACAGAGAGTTTAAAGATACATGAAGTTTTCCGGTTGCTTGAATATATGTTGTGTAACCTGATGCCAACGGGGTTTTTTTTCCCCACCTGTTTTGCTATATATCTTTTTTTCCATATGAATGCAGTTTCTTGCTCTTGGTTTGAAGTTGCCATGTTGTCGTTTCTTGTCAGTGGAGTTCACTCCCCTTCATCTCTTCTCCTCTTCTTTCTCCTCTTTTCGGGCTCAGTCCTGTTTATGTGCTTGTCACCATTCACAGTGCATACATTAAGCAGAAATAAAGTGAGAAGGGAGAAATGTCAAATTAACAGGCCTTTAATACTCAGGCGTTACTGACATGTTTGTCGTTTATGCTGTATTGCGAAACCGTACGTAGACACTACAGAGAATAAATAGGGTGACGTAAATTAAGATGCTTATTAAACGAAAGTGAAAATGTATATTTTTTTGAAGTACAATATTACAAATATAAATTTTAACGCTTTGGGTACTAAAAGGCGCATTATAAATAAAAATATTATTATTATAAATAGTATTACAACAGTAGCCTAGGAAACGTATCTCGATTTCACATCTCTTTATTGTTGCAGTCAGTGGGTTAGGCCAAATTAAAACAGCATTTGATAGCTTTCATGCTGTAAGGTTTCTTTCTGTCGGTTGGAAGGTTGTCTTTTTCTCACGCGCCGTCTCCAGGGGGATTCCCCACCTCTGCGCCATGACGTCACCTCTTCCAGTATATGGCCGAGGGAATCCTCGTGTGATGGAGGACGGCGGCATCGCCCTCTGCTTCTAGTTGGTCACCGAGTTTTCGCTTCAGTCTTACATGTCGTTTTACTGAGTTTTGCTTTTACACGCCAAATAATACCCTCTTTCACAAATACACGTGTGTGTGTGTGTATGTATGTATGTATATATATATATATATATATATATATATATATATTATACAGTGGAGTTCACCCCCCGGCCTCGGGGGTTGCTAAAAAGCATCGAGATAACCCATATTAACATATATTTTCCCACATATAACCCGCAGAATCAGATAATCCGCATGCTCATAGACCCAGACGATTTTGAGTTTTGTGTAAAAAATCGTTGGCATAACCCGCACCCATAGATTGATGAACTTTTTTGTGTAAGATCACATTTCGGATTTCAAATGTTGCTCGCATGACTTCAATTATCCATAACTGTTCAGGCTCGGTACACGTATAACTAACACCACATTTCAGAAAAAGAACATCATACCAACAGTAAAATATGGTGGTGGTAGTGTGATGGTCTGGGGCTGTTTTGCTGCTTCAGGACCTGGAAGACTTGCTCTGATAAATAGAACCATGGAATCTGCTGTCTACCCAAACAAATCCTGAAGGAGAATATCCGGCCATCTCTTTGTGACCTCAAGTTGAAACAGGACAGTGATCCAAAACTGTGATCCAAGAAGATTTTGGAGTGACATAGTCAAAGTCCTGACCTGAATACTATTGGGATTTTGTGGCATTACCTTAAAAAAGCAGTTAATGCTTGAAACCCTCCAATGTGCCTGAATTAGAACAATAGTTCTGCAAAGATGAGTGGGCCAAAATTCCTCCACAGTGCTGTGAAAGTTTCATCGGAATTTATCGCAAACGCTTGATTGCTGTTGTTGCTCTTTAGGGCGGCCCAACCAGTTATTAGGTTTAGGGGGCAAGCACTTCTTCACACAGGGCCATGAAGGTTTGGATCTTGTTTTCCCTTAATAATAGCAACCTTCATTTAAAAACTGTATTTTATGTTTTCTTGTGTTTTCTTTGATTAATATTTAAATTAGTTTGATCTGAAACATTTATTAGGAAGGAGACAAACTCTTTTTCACACCACTGTATGTATATGTGTGTGTGTTTGTGTGTCTGTATATGCATGTACAGTGGAACCCGGTTATGTTGACGGCCTCGGGGGTTGCAAAAAAGCGTCGAGATAACCGAGGATCGAGAAAACCAAAAGGCAATATGGCGATTTGTTTGATGAAGCAATCAGCATGCTATAAAAATGTACATACACTGTATATATTTGCTTACAACAAAAGGCATATGTGCACCAACTAACAGCAGAGATTTACCAGTATACAATAAAAAACACCTTCGATTCTTGATACAAACATTTAGTTATATTCTCCAACATTGCAAACACAATGATCGCTCACAGTGTAAACAGTCACAACACACATAAACACATTCGCTCATAACAGTCATTTTGCTCTGACACAGTTCTGAAAGTATTGTACACGCGGTTACTATGGTTTCTTTACAATGTTTCTTAACTCTAAAATGCTTTGTTGCTTTTTGCCTTTAACAGTCTGCTTGAAAACAAATGCTTCTATCAGTAATGATGTCTTTGTCGATGTCAATGTAGTCTGGGAACTCCTGCGCCTCTGTAGGTGTCTAATCTGCGTTGTGTAATTTTGTAATCACTCTTGAACACCAGCATTCGTCCCATCAAAATGTCATTTATTGGATCACTGGAGTAACACAAATAAGTTTGAGGACTCTGAAGCAATGAAAACAGCATGCGCAGCAATACAGGACGTGCTGTGAAAGAAAGAGAAGATTAATGTAAAGAAAATAATTTCAAAGAAGAAAAATAATCAATGAAACATTGTCTATATTACAAAAGTGCTTGAGGTCACAATTATATAACATGAAATCATCAATGAATTATAAATTAATTATTAATTATGACATTGTCAAACCATTGTAAAATCACAATTTGACTGGGCAAATGCAAGCGGTCGGAAGGACCGGAAAGACCAAACATGGTCATGACATGGCATGGCAAAACTTTTTAGCTTTTTAAAAGTGTCTGCCCTTTACGTACACTGGATATTCACTTAAAGGGATAGTTCATCCAAAGAGAAGATATTTTCAAAAAAATAAATTGTGAACAATATGGCTAACCAAACAGTTGTTGGGATCCCATTGACTTCTATAATATTTTCACCCCATACCCTAGAAATCAATGTGGTCAGTCAACTGTTTGGTTACACATATTCTTCAAAGTGTCTTCTTTTGTATTCAACAGAACAAAGACATTCATACATGTTTGGAACAACTTGAGGGTGAGTAAACGATGACAGACTTTTTATTTTTGATTGAACTGTCCCTTTAACTACAGTCATAAGGTACATTTCCCATGTGTGGTGAACACTTGATTGTTTTCTCTCTGCTATCTTCCCCCCCAAAAAACGAAAATTTGTTCTTAATTTCATAAGAACACTAGAAAGATATTGTATACACGGTCATATGGGTTCAAACGTTTGATTGATTCTTAAGAATCAAAGATGCATCACTTCCTTTCTGCAAGAGTAGGAGTTTACTGATATACATTTTTGTCATGATGGCAATAATTAGTGCTCCATACCTTCATCCTTTGTTTTATTTAGTCATGTACAGCTTCCTCTTTTGTTTAAATGTTTAAATTCAATACCAGGTAGCACTTGATTGAAATCACCTTGTAAATTACAGTGAAATTCTAAGTATTGTCTGTTTGAGCATATCGCCATTGAAGTTTAAATGAAATAACTTTGTTTCTTATTAGTTTTCTCTTATTAGTTTTGTGCATTAGGGATTTATGTCACACCTTATGTTGAAAAAGTAATGTTTTTATTGCATTATTTTAGCGTCATATCATGATGTTGTTTTGTGTGCTATACCTTCTACATGGTAAAAGCTCATCGTGATGAACTTAATTCATCATGTGGCTTTCTCTTTACCACTGATATTTATAATGGTGACAACTATTAACCAATAAAGTGTACATTTAAGGCAAATATGTTATATTTCCGTAATATTAGTCTTCATGTGAGTGTACAGGTCTGTAATAGTTTTAATAAGTCAAGCCAAATGAAAGATATCACACTTGCTATGCCAGGCAGTGAGTTCCTCTATCTCTTCTCACTTATAATGTGCTTCAGAGAAGGGCGTAGAGTTTGTTTTTCCAGGGACTCAGACCGCAACATTTGACAACTAGTATGCACGTCTTGTTTTTTTCTGGGTCCCTAATGACTCACACCGTTATCACTGAGGAAACTGATCTAATGATGGCCGTTTGTACTTTTAGTTCTTGTAGGTTTTGTCCTATTTCTGTAGCTTTCTAATCTTCACCCACATACCAAAAAGCAAGTTCTGCATCTGCTGTTTGCCATAGTACGTCCAGCATCCATTAATTGGTCATATTGTGTGTATCGGGTTGATATGAAGATGTGGTCTCTCTGAGGTTTAGCATAATATATCTTCTATGCATTGATATTCCTATTTACCGGTACTAGTTTTCCAGTAGATTGAAATGAAAGAAGAGCTTAATTTTATTGGCATTATATTTGTTGTCAGTGTGATAGACACTATAAACTAACTTTGTGGAAACTGAGGTTGAAGACAAACCTTCACAGATGAAATGATGTGGGTGGGGGAGGTTATTGGTTTATAGCAGTTATTGTTGGAACCATTGAGATGTCTGTCAAGCGCAGCAGTTGTTCGTCTATTTTGTCAAGAGGGAAATGGACCTTAAGAAAAACGTGGAAGTTGGCCATACTTACCCTCCAGATTGACTCCATATATCTTAAATTGCATATGCCGCCATATATTGTTAGTGTTGTTGGCAAGTACATATTAGGCTCATCTCTTGTGTATCTTAAAGGTACTTTTTTTAAAGGTTATTTTTGTGTTGCACTGGTCAATATGGTGGAGATGCCATTCCAGTCATCCATAATTCATTTAACTAGAAAAAGTGTCCAATAATTGGGGTATAACCAAGATAATGGGTAACTTTTTATGCTAGAAAATTGCTGAGTTTACCTATAGATGTGTAAATGTGCAAGTGTCTCACTTAACGTGATGGATGTTGATTAGCATATGGGTGTTAGGGCTGGGTGATATGATGGTATATATCGTTACCACGGCATAAAAGGTTTATCGTTTTGCTATATCGTGTAAATCACGTTATGTAAGTATACAGCACTACTCACACTTCAGAGTGATGAAATGCATGAATAAGAATACAAAGAACGAGATGTGCTTGATGTTAAAGGGAGTTATAAGCGAAATATATCCTGAAAAGATACTCGAAGGAGAACATTTGAGACGTGCTTGATTTTAGTATGAAGCACAATAACCAGTGAAAAAGTACACGGCGTAAGCCGCATCTTTCAGCACGCGATCACAAATTCAGTTCTCTTTCATGACTTGTTCCACTTGAATGGTCGGTTATATATACGCATTTATGTCAAAATGCCCATAGTGTGGAGTATTCATGTAAACGCGTCTGGTTATGTCTCAAGTCTAAGTAAACAGTTATGTGTAAACCAGATGTGTATTAGTATAATAGATCTGTATGTTTGGTCTTAAAGTGACAGCAGCATAATATACCCACCTGCTGCTTTGTGAATCAAACAAAAGAGAAGAGCTTTAATCATTTATTTATATTTAAATAATACCGTGAATACTATGCTATGTTTTATTTTTTACATTTGATTATTATATTTCTGACTACATGTAATAACCTGTTGTACCTGAAATATCTTAATTAAGTACCTTAATTCATATTTTTGTTATGTTGTATTTGTCCTATTGTTTGTTATTTGTTTCTTCTTTTTAATAGCATAAATGAGATAAGATAAAAAAACACAAAATAAGTAAATGTATGTATATCGTGAAGTAAGAATTTGGTCATATCCCTAATGGGTGTTATTGAGATTCTCTGTGCTGTGCTAATGAGAGTTAAAGGTCAGCGGAGTCAGACCTTGTTTGCACAGGAAGACGTTAATAACTTGAGAAGTTTCAACCATTTTAACTGGTAAGCATGTAATTCTGCTCAGCATGTCAGGCCTCTGTTCAGCTGCCCTTATTACATTAAAGCTTTAGTTGGTTTATGCCAAATAAACTGAATTGTGGCTGCCACATGAAGACCAAGTGCAAGTTGCTTGTATTTAGATTTTACACAATATACTAAATATACATAGTGATATGTATATTTTCAAACGCTAGCAGTGTTGAAAATTATACAAGTAATATATGTATTAGATTTGCAATGGAAAACATACTGAAAACAAGATCTTTTAGAGAGATCTTTGAATTTCTTCCTACTCTATTCTTGTTCTTTTAAATGGATCAAAATAAATTTTTTTTTGTGATCTCTGAGAACAGTCGTATATTTTTTTTTTTCTGTGCAAACTCTTAATTTGCAGAGGCTCATAGATCAGTGTTAAAAGCCTTACAGTACATTTATGCATTTGGCAGACGCTTTTATCCAAAGCGACTTACATTACATTCAAGGAACACATTGATATTATAACCAGCTCTTGCTTTCCATGGGGATTGAACCCATAACCTTGGTGATTGAGCTACAGGAAAGCTCTTCAGTACAAACAACCATTATCCTCTTGACTTGATGAAAGTCATAATATGGCATGCTTTTGCATGATCATAGTGATCATCATATTGAAGGCTCCACATTTCATTTCCTATGGCACAGGTTTGCAGTTTTGCATGCTTAAGTGAAACTTCTGTTAGTTTAATTGAAATGCAGGCAGCAGCTGTCAGCTGTTCCTGATATTATTTATTTATGTCCTGAGCTTGCTTTTCACCAGACTGCCTGGAGACCTTCATTCACTCCTGCTTAAGAGACTCGCACTGCAACAGAACATGATGTTTACACAAGGCCAAGAAAGACAGGTCACATACTGAATGGTGAAAAATAACTTATTATTTCGATGTTAGATTCCATCAGATGTTTTACAAACAAACTAAAAATTATTAAATTTGGTTGTTTATTTTGGGATAGTTTCAATATTTTGGACCACCTTGCTAAGAGTCCAAATGACAGTCCATATAACTGCAGATTTACAGTTTCATACGCCATTAATTTTTCAGATTAGTTACATATAACATGCACAATTGTTATGAACCAGGAACTTTTGATAAAAAAAAAAGAAAGTAAAAGATTTCCGTATGACTTTTGTTTATGATTTCTTCATACTTTTGATATATTATATGCATTTCCTCATGTTTATTATGTCTTGGGATCAGGATGAAGTGCATTCCAGCTTTAGAAAGCATGATTCTGTTGCCAACAAGAGTCATAAACAACAGCCAGACAAACATTCAGGAGAAGTTAAAAGGGGAATTACTTAAAATTCAAGTTTTGTAAAAATCCCAACAGTAAGGATGGTCTGAATGAGAAATAATTTGTGTTTTAGCACAGGTGACTGAACATTCATTAATCTGATACAACATTTTTTATGCCTTGCAAACTTATGTTTGGTTTTCTGTGATGTACAGAAAATTGCTACATTGCTGTTGCAAATTTTGCTGATTTGTCACCAAGATAATGTTATCTAACTGGCTAATACAGACAGTGTTTTGTAGCAATTGCAAAACTGACTTGATAGTGATGGATTTGAAAAAAAAAGAAGATCATTCTTCTGGTGGAGCCAGTGAAAATGTTGGCAGGGCAACATTTAAATTAAATGCTGTAAACTAGGGATGTGTTCACAGCCTGTTTGGTCTTTTATAATGCATATTTCGTGACAGAACTTATTGAACATCCAAAACAATGCTGTGTGCTGGGCTAAATGTGATCGTTTTATGGGTGTAGCCTACATATGATGGTATTTTTACTAGCTGAAAACTTGTGAAGAGCTTGTGCAAAAGATGTGTAAAAGAGTCAAAACAGTAGCAGGAAATCCCTTCGTCACACACACATTAAGATCTGCTGAGAGGAGACACGGTTCTGATGCTTGTACCAAACTGTGATGGGCAACATCGCTAGAAGAAAAAAAAACAGACATACGGTAGCATTCTATCCTTTTTAGGTTTGCATCTTAGATCACGTCCCCCTTTTTTTTCTTTTTTTTAAACATCTTTGGTCCGTGTTGTGTTCATATTTCCTTCTAACTGTACCACAGTTTGTTTAGAAGCAGAACGAGACGCAAATTTTCCTTTCCTTTGGTGTGCACCAGGGTTCGGATGGCAGCGTTCATGCTAATTAAAAATGAGCTGCACTAATAGAGCAAACACTCCAGGGTTAATTTTAATTGAACCAAAGATGCCAAGTCTGAACACACCCTTATGGTGAATGAAACATGGACCAAAGACATGTAAACAAACCAAAAACAGGACATGATGTCACAAGATGCAACTCTAAAAATGACAGAATGCTAAAGCATATGTATGTGAAATTGCAAGATAGTTTTGATTTAATATGGTCCCTTTAAATTTCGTCATCAGCCTTGAATGCGCATGAGAATCAAATTGTTTTGAACTAATTAGTTGACTAATTGATACACTGGTCACTTTGAAAAAGGAATAATGCAGATACTTGATACAGATTTGGGTTCACACATATACTTTGGGTTATTGTCCAAAGATCTCCCGTTAGAAAAGTCGATCTTCCTTTGAGTGTTTTGAATTTTATCCTGTGCTGAGTGTTATGGGAAATTCAGACGTAGGAACAAAATCTGTGTCATGCAACAGCTTAACTTAAGGAAACAGCTTAACTTAACTAAGCTGTGCATCTCTTCACATATATCACGTGAGTTTTATTAACAAGTGTGGAGGAAGAGAGAGGAGGAGGAGGTGAGAGACATTGTTAAAGACAGAGAAGGATAGATCAAAGCACAGCTCACTACTTCCTCAACCGTCACGGAAATGTAAAGGAGGCTAAGTTCAAAGCTAGGTCTGTTTTTTTGGGGGGAGGGGTTACGATATTATCTGAATATTGGCCTAGCTTTTGGCCTAGCTTTCCTCTAGAGCATTGGTGTTTACAACACCAAGGTCATGGGTTCGATCCCAGAGAAAGCAAGAACTGATTCAACGTGTATCTTCAATGCAATGTAAGTCGTTTTGGACAAAAGCGTCTGCCAAATGCATAAATGTAATGTAAATGGCCTATATACTAAACCAAGGGTAGCGAATCTGTTCAGCGTGATGAGCCAAAAAACACATGACTGCGAAGAGCCACACAACAGATGTTTCTCACAATAATTTTTTACTATTACTATTTATTACTTATTATAATTACCAATTACATAACGCACAATACCGTTGGACTCTACCTCCTTTTACTTGACTCAGTGGGACAGCTGGCATTCTTTGGTTTCCACAATCTTTAAGTCTGGCTTGTATTTAGTTGTGGCTACTCATGGTAACTCTTTCACACGTGTGTTAGTCAGGATAGAGCGATGCTTTGATTTCACTTGTTTCAGTGTTGAAAAATGAGATTTCTGAACTGCCTGTGATTAAGAGCATGTGTGCGTATAAAATTGACAATTTCCAGCACAGGTTTCATGATGTGATCCAAATTCAGCTTTTTTGACACCAATTGCTCTTGGTGGATAATACAGTGGAACGTCTAAAATTCAGGAAAAATGGTCATCAGCTTTACACAACCCTACAAGGCCTTTCCCAGATCCCAACATGGCTGGAGCTCCATCAGTGGCTATTGCTGTTAGTTTTGATAACCTCAGATCTGCTTTCTCAACAACAGCCATCAGTGTCTCTTTCAGATCGATGCCACAGGTTCTGTCTTTCAGTGGCACAATGTCAAGTAGCTCTTCCTTAATTGTGCAGTCCTCAGACACGAATTGTACAAATATTGCCAACTGTGGCTTATCCTGAACATCGCAATGCTGAAATACCGGAACTTCTGAAGATCTGAATATAACTGGACTTCAGCTGAGTTGTTAATGTCCGATATTCTCTCTTCAACGGTGTGCCGTGACAGCTGGAGGTCTTTTAACGAACGTTTCAAATGTTCGTTTTTGGGACAAAGAATAGTAAAAACGTCACTAAGGCGCTTTTTAACAAACTCCTCTTCACGGTATGGGTTTTTAGCACGAGCAATGTTCCTTGCATGCTGATATGACGCTAATGTCACGGTCTCTGAATGCTTGGTAAATATTCCGAAATGTCCAACTGACGTTTCAAAGTGTTTGCCTTGTGCTTGCGAAGTTCACTGCCTTTCCCGCGCCCACGTCAGATGGAATGATGTAAAATGCTGTTCATGATTTGAAGCCTTAAAATGCGACAATGAAGTCTGGTATATCAAGCAAAATGGTTTTCCACTTCGTTCAACAAATAAATAGAAATCCTCCCATTCAGATAAAAATGTTCTGTGCTCATCCTCATATTTGCGTTTAGCTGTACGCTTTTTTTTTATTCTGCCATGAGGATTCCTAGTAATGCACTTCATGTCAATCAGAAAGCAGCTCCTGTCAGTCAATAGGCTAGCCATGTTAAATCCGCGCGAGAGGTTCTGTTAAAAATAAATGTAAAAATAACGTTTTAAAATTCTAATTAGGTTAAAAAAATACATTTTAAATTTGTTTCTATTTATTTTAAAATTAAAATGAGAAATGTTAAAAAATAAATTGCGATTGAACACAGAACATGTGGAGACTGAAGAGCCGCGAAAGAGCAGTCAGCGAGCCGCGGGTTCGACATGCATATATGCATGCATATATATTTTTATAATTTGCTATTATGCAGAGTACCACAGCAACACTTGAGTCTACCTCACATGCGCCACATGAATGCATCTTTCTGCGGCTTGCAAGCGGACTCTTTTGAGGAGAGCCATTAATTTGCCGCTGTAAATCACACAGGTGAATCAACACCCAGCGCTTCCACTAAGATTTTTTTTTTGGGAGTCCAGACTTCCAGATGTTAGTTTTTGGAAGTCCCAGGTATTATTTTTGGAAGTCCCTGTTACAGTACTACTACGTCGTAAAGCACAATAATTTTATGCCTGTTACATATAAAATATACTAGAAAAGATACATAGGTCTATGTCAAGGTTAATTTGCATAAACTCCGCCCATTACTATTATTGCTTGGTCTATCATTTCTTCGAAGCGTAGACGTTCTCGTAAGATCGAATATATATATATATATATATATATATATATATATATATATATATATATATATATATATATATATATATATATATATACGGTAGTAGATGAAGGATCCGTAGTGATAGATAATTATTAACATATCCACAAATTTCACGGAGGCGGAGCATTCCGTATCATGCACAGATAACCAGGCTATTTTGGGGAGTTTCGGGAAAGTTTACCCGTCAATATAACACATCTCTCACAGTTTCGCGATCCCCGCACGTTTGTGCATAGTTATCAATTAGTTTATGGCCATAGCTCTCGCTGTTGGCTTTCGCGATCCCCGCAGTAGGCGGAGTTTCAGTAGTTCGCGGGAATTACCATAGTTACATCACTAGTGTACATCTTGACAGGAGTTGTATGGCGAAAGAGATTAAGTGACCTGCTGTGTCCTTATCAATGGAGTCGCTTAGCATACACGCCTACGGCGCATGTGGTGATTTACAATGCATTTGGTCACTTTGCAATGCACATGTACGTCGAGCGCTCTGTGATCTGGCGTAAAACCATTAAACAGGACGTCCCGCGGACTTCCTGAACTTAAAATTTCGGCGTACGCTGGCGATTTTCGGACGTAAATTACGCCCGGACGCCCGTTAACGGAGGCGCTGAACACCACTGTCATACCTTACATGTGTTTTGTTGAATTAATGATGTTGTCATCGCCTAAAATATATGTGGCTATGTGCATTTTATTTTACTTATTGAACAAGTCTGCACCTGAGTCAGAGTTTCTTTCATGTGAATCGCGCCACAGTTCCAGTGCAACCAAACTCACACCTCATACAGGTAGTCTCAGGTTCAGTACCCTGGTACGCTCTCGCGGTCCGAATGACAGTTTGCACATGTGAACCATGCTTTTAAAAACTTCTTTAAAAAATAAAAATAAACTGCATGTGTGAAAGTGTATAGTCCCATTAAGCCACTTGTTAGTGACCAGTGTTATTAAAGTAAAAGCTTTGAAAAAATCACAGGGGTTGTAGGGTGTTACTGATGAAAACATATTCAATAACTCAGTATTTTGAGCTTGTGTTCACCACAGACTTATTGAAAATAAGGAAAGTCTGTTATTATTTGACCTTCTACAGAAATTGAATAAACAAATTGAAAATAAAGCACAGCATATCTTCACTATAACAATTAAACTTGCTTTGATTCTTCTTATTAATGCTAAAAAAGTTGTTTTTTTCCATTTTCCTTTGTTGTTTGATTAACATTGACAGATAGCAGCAGGTATATTAGGCCGCTGTCACTGAGACCTAATAGATCCAGTGTACTGACACAATTTAATTTTCACACAACTGTATATGTTCACTAAGAACATAAAGGACGTGTATATTTGACCGCTCGGACCTATTTGACCGCTTGTCCTTGTTCTACTCTGTGTCACAGTCCTGTCTGTGTATCTTTCCGTGCACTTCTAGCTTCTTCCACACCTGTCTTGTTAATCACTGACCTTGTTAAGTCCTGCCAGGTGTTCCTCATACTCGTGCTCTTGTATTAATACCTCTTGTGTTCTCTTGTCTTTGTCAGTTTTTAACGTTGCTATGTTGTGTCGCCGTGTGTGGATGTCTCCCCGTGTTCCCCGTTCCGAGTTTCTCCGTGTTTGCACAAAGGTGCCATTTCAGTTCTATATTTACAGTGTTTTTGTTTTCGTTTTTGAGATTAAAGTAGTTCCGTTGGACTCTACGCTTCCTCTCACTTCCGCATCGCACACCAGCACCCTCTGGGTAACAATGGAAAGGAAAGGGGCACAATAATCATTTTATCTGGATTGTAGTATTTTCTTAATAGTTAAAAGCCAAAATCAAAATCGAATCTAAAATACTAAAACCCCTACTACTCATACAATCTGCAAGTGTAGCCAAAGTTTCCAGTAAAGTCAACCAGGAAGTTGTTTTCTATAGATATGAAAATTAATTTATTATATACCTTTATACCTCTAGACTTCTCTGGACCTGAAGTGTAACTTTTTTGGTTTTGGGTTGTTTGCATGCACTCTCATTTATGATGACTCATTTGAGAGCTGAAATATGAATTTCCTCCAAACTTTATCCCTCCCATTTCTGCCAAGGATGCTGGATATTTCTGTCAGAGCTCTTTAAAACCTCAATCACTAGCTGATCTTCAGCTCACTATGACTCATCCTCTGTGTCTATGACATTTTCTTTTTGCACTTTGAGCCACATCCCCAGTCAACAATTTAAACTCACGCTACCTCTGAGAAAAGCTTCTAGTTACTCAGCAGATCAATGAAGAAAGGAAGGAAGGAAGGAAGGAAGGCTAACCAAAATTGAGCACCAGGGTATTGTTTTGAGCTTCTCAGAAGATGTTTAGGTTGCAGTGAATTTGGAGCTGAGACAGGAACTTCAATAGTTATCTAAAGTCTTCTGACTGCTGTTTGTTTTTCAGGAGATTATTTGGGTCATCATCACTATATTTCTGGGAATTTTTCTTCTAATTGTTCTTGGGAGCATTGTCTAGCTGTAAACTAAGAATGGATGGTGGTGGGGGAGAATTGGGTGGTGGGGGAGAATTGAATCTTCCCTCAGGGAGCATATCGATCATAAGCTTTGTGGTTTCCTCCTGTATACATAAAGTTCCTGGAAATATGATCCAAGATTATGTATATATAATATGCAATGTTCCTGAAGAACAGGAACATAAATCACGAGTTATGTGAATTATGCAACAGAAACATGCTCTACTGTTTGTGTCTTGAATTTTGGTTTAAAACAGATCTGGGGGATTTTTATTTATATATGTTTCTTTGGAACGTATGCTCATCCATGTATTTTTAACGTGTGTGTGTGTGTGTGTGTGTGTGTGGAAAAAAAAATCACTTGATATTCTGATACACACACACATATATAGTATTAATATAAAAAATCTGTTAATATTTTTTTTTTCATTTTCCTCATTCTGCTGGCACACATACGTGTGTGTATGTAAACAAACATTTGGTTTCCTGTGGTTTATAAGGCATAAATATTATATACAAAATTATATATATACACACACACACACACACACACACACACACACATACATATACATATACATATACATATATATATATATATATATATATATATATATATATATATATATATATATATATATATATATATATATATATATATATATATACACATATATATGTATGTATGTGTATATAATTTTTATGCCTTGTAAACAAACATTTGGTTTCCTGTGGTTTATTCTACGCTGTTATTGCAAAGTCTGCTGATTTGTAAATATATAAACTTTATGTTGTAAAAACCTCACCAACCTACTATGTCCTCCAATTATTTTTCACGGCTTTGAGCCGGTCGTGACAATACACGCATACATTATATACACCGTGGGTACGGAAATTATTCAGAGCCCTTTACATTTTTTACGCTGTTAAATTTCAGCCATTTCATAAAATCATTTAAGTTAATTTTTTTCCTCAATGTACACACAGCACCCCATATTGACAGAAAAACACAGAATTGTTGACATTTTTGCAGATTTATAGCAGACTTACAGCTCACAGTGCATGTCAGAGCAAATGAGAATCATGAGGTCAAAGGAACTGCCTGAAGAGCTCAGAGACAGAATTGTGGCAAGGCATAGATCTGGCCAAGGTTACAAAATAATTTTTGCTGCACTTAAGGTTCCTAAATAATTAATAATTAATAATTAATAATTAAATAAGGCCTCAATAATTATTAAAAAGAAGATATTTGGCACGACCAGAACCCTTCCTAGAGCTGTCAGTCTGGCCAAACGCATAATAAAGCCTGCATGGAGTTTGCTAAACAAACACTTAAAGGACTCCAAGATGGTGAGAAATAAGATTCTCTGGTCTGATGAGACCAAGATAGAATTGTTTGGCCTTAATTCTAAGCGGTATGTGTGGAGAAAACCAGGCACTGCTCATCACCTGTCCAATACAGTGAAGCATGGTGGTGGCAGCATCATGCTATGGGGGTGTTTTTCAGCTGCAGGAACAGAACGACTAGTTGGTAATTGAGGGAAAGGTGAATGCGGCCAAGTACAGGGATATCCTGGACGAAAACCTTGTCCAGAGTGCTCAGGACCTCAGACTGGGCCAAAGGTTTACCTTCAAACAAGACAATCACACTAAGCACACAGCTAAAATAACGAAGGAGTGGCTTCACAACAACTCTATGACTGTTCTTGAATGGCCCAGCCAGAGCCATGACTTAAACACAATTGAGCATCTCTGGAGAGACCTAAAAATGGATGTCCACCAAATTTTACCATCCAACCTGACAGAACTGGAGAGGATCTGCAAGGAGGAATGGCAGAAGATCCCCAAATTTAGGTGTGAAAAACTTGTTGCATCTTTCCCAAAAAGACTCATGGCTGTATTAGAGCAAAAGGTGCTTCTACTAAATACTGAGCAAAGGGTCTGAATACTTAGGACCATGTGATATTTCAGGTTTTTGTTCTTTTTTAATAAATCTGCAAAAATGTCAACAATACTGTGTTTTTCTGTCAATATAGGGTGCTGTGTGTACATTGAGGAAAAAATGAACTTAAATTATTTTAGCAAATGGCTGCAATATAACAGAGTGAAACATTTAAGGGGGTCTGAATACTTTCCATACCCACTGTATTATGTATGTATGTATGTATGTATGTGCGTGTGTGTGTAAATATTTACAAATCAGCAGACTTTGCAATAACAGCGTAGAATACACCACAGGAAACGTACAGTACAGTAGGAATGAATCTTAGGACTGAACCAAAAGGACAAGTGACAGTCCTGTCAACTGACCCTAAAAATCTCCATTCTGATGCTCTTGTACTAAAACCCAGACCAAGATTATTAGTTTTGTCTTACCAGCATATACTTAAAGAGGCGCCACTTTGTCAATTGGTCTGTATTCAATGGCACATTTGTGCATTCTTATCTATAGGTCCAAGTCCTAACCTGCACCTCATACTCTTTTAGTTTCACCTGTCCATGAATAAAGTAGTTCACTTCCCCATTGCAGCAGGTAGACATGGCAAGCGCAGTTGCAGTTCGTTTTGTGGATAACAAGTTTGCTTTATTTCAGTTTTGCTTTCTTTTGTTATAAGATTATCTAATAAAAATGTGGAAATAGTCTCTTTAGTAATTTGTATTAAACTCTATATTGCTCTTTAAAGAATGAGTTTGCTTATGTAGTAGATAAATTAATTATAATTAATACTGTACTGACAAATGATTCGGATTCAAAAAACGATTCAGATTTGAAGCCTGTGGAAACATAAAATGCACGCATCAACTCAATTACTTTACTCATGTAAACACTACGTTCGGATTCATCCATCAAAATGAATTTATTATGATTGAAACAAAAGGTGCCCATGCAAATGTATATGATATGATAGTGAGACTATTGTTGTTTTAACATTTTTAACTTGATGATTTAATGAGTGTACATGGATAGTAAAATGTCCATAAATGCCACAAGAAACATAGAGTAGATAAAGCATAAATTAGTCTATCCAGCCAACTATTTATATTGTAAATACAGTAGATTATTTGCCCTTTTATTAACTACACAAGTATTATATACTTTCAGTGTATGAGGCATACTCCTCTACAGGTCAAAGTCCTAACCTGCACCTCATACTCGTATAATTTCACCTGTGCATGAAAAAAGTAGTTCACTTCCCCATTGCACACACAGCAGGTAGACATGGCAAGCGAAGTTGCTGTTCGTTTTGTGGATAACAATGTAAGTTTGCTTTATTTCAGTTTATTTACACTTTCTGTGCTATAAGGATGCTATCTGATTAAACTGTGTAATAGTCTCTTTAGTAATTTATTAAACAAATGCTCTTTAAGAAAAATTCGTTATAAATGATATGCATTTAAAAATGTTATTTAGATTTGAATTTATTATTAAATTACAATATTTATTAGTTTATGTACTTTATGTAAATGATATATTTTAATAAGGAAACTAGTTTTACAGTTCTCGTTTGGCTCAGCATTGGAATTCGTTTAGTCAAAAGAGAAGTGAAATAAAGAAAAGCAGTCGGGTTTCGTTCATGAGGTCTTTTTTTCACTTGGACTTGAGGATGCATTTCCCTTTTCTTGTGTCCTTTTACTATCTATTTTTCTTCAGTGGGAAAACCTGATAGATATTGTCTGTGTGTGTATAGAAATATATGTATAGTGTTGTGTGCCAACACTGGTCTTTTCGAGTCTGTTTGTCAGCACAAATCTTTGTGAGGACGTGTGGAAGTGGTAAACTGTGAGTGTGTTCCACAGCACATTGAGGTAATGTCGAGAGAAACGGTGTCTATGGGCTTTTGTGGTTTTCCTCTTTGAACGGAAGCTCTTTTTAATTTATGATCAACAGCCACTGATTTCTGTGGCCTCGACACGCTGGTAACAGGCAGTCTTCACTTCCTTGACATCTCTCATGTTTATCTGTTTTGCTGGATTGCTGTCGTCCGGACATTTATCTACTAGCTATTCTTTTTGCGAATTCAATTGCTTGTAGAAGCAGTATTCAATCCTGAAGAGCTTGGTATGTGCCTTTTTATGTCTGTTTTCAAGAGCCGCTGAGGTACTTTCACTTTTTGAGTTTGCCTTTGTTTTGAACTGTTTATGAGGAAGCAACAAGAAAAATAAATCTTGCCTAGCTGAACGGACCAGTTTTGTTTGTCTTCTTTGTGTCAAATTAGGTCTCAGTTCCAACTCTCTCTTTCTGTCCTGCAGGTCAACATGGCCCAGTGGAATCAGTTACAGCAGCTGGAGACGCGGTATCTGGAGCAGCTATATCACCTGTACAGTGACAGCTTCCCTATGGAGCTGCGGCAGTTCCTGGCACCCTGGATCGAGAGCCAGGACTGGTGAGTTGCCAGCAGCTGTAGACAGGATGTGACATAAGAGACGAGGACCTAAATGATTGGAGGATTGAAGTCTGCAGATTGAATAATACATTTAGATTATATCAACAGGTCAAATAAAGAAAAATCATATTAATCGCTTGGTCGCACTCCCAAATATTGTGTTTGGATGTGCACTTTGTGGGAATACAATTTTTAGAATCCTATTTGCTGATCTTATGTCCTGACATAACATCATATGAAAAACTAAGTTGAACTACATTGTGCTGAACTAACTGTACTTTGTACACCAAAATGTTGAATATTTCAGCCTCTGCTTCTCCGCTACACACTAAAGCGTGTGAATGTATAACACATCTAATCTGTTACTTTCAGAAAAGAAGAGTAAGCCTGTTGCAATTATCTGGTGTTATTGTTTTTGATTGGTTGGGTAATTCTACAGTCCACCAGACTTCTGATCTCACAGCCATTTTTAATAAATGCACAAATAATAATAATAATAAAACTTACAAGGCTAACTTCCTGCTTCTGAGTTTCCTACAACTTCCTTATTCTTAGAATGTCAGTGATCTGTGCTGATGTCACACCTCTGCCAGTAAAGTGATCCTGGAAAGTCTGCTATGAACAATACCATGAACAGTGGCATTTTTGTTCTCAGACTGATTTTTCTCACAATGGCTTCTTTATGGTTATGTTGTGGACTATAATATGAAACTCTAAAATGTCCAGTTTCATCTCCTCATTAGTCTCCGTATCGTAGCATTCATCTTTAAATGTTGAGGTTCATATAAATATAAAAATCATTAAATCAGCATATGATGTCTATATTTAATTACTGGACTAGTGAAGTATCCTATACCTCTAGGGGACAGCATTGCACTTAGAGATCCTTTGAGTGGTGTAGATGTTTCTCTTTAATGACACATTGAAATCAAAATCGACATTTTTTTGTGTGGATTATTGCAGTGTTTAATATAAATTATTTATCCGCTTATCCCCTTTGCAGTGGCCCGTCTCTGCCATCACTTACTAATTGATAACGTGACTACAATGTTGCATGCTCGTAATTTTATTTGCTCTTTATTTAGTGAAGTGATGTACACAAATTAAGAGCAGAGTATAACGTCTTATAGGACAGGAAAGTTTGTTTTTCTGAAGTGAGAGACTTCATTTTGTAACAAGTTATGAAAATAAATTTAGAATAAACACACGTACCGAATCAGGGCAACGCGTCTTTCTCAGGCACACTTTACTTATTACTTGCTTCTAATAGAGTCAACAGCATTAACGCAAGTCTTTTAAAATGAAAGTCTTGCATTAAAAACGATTAGAATTACGTTTTTTGACGTTGTTGTTTGTATGACTACACATTCTGCGAACCCACTCAAAACGGCCCTGCGACCCTCCAGCTGAAAAACAAACTCTGCTTTAATGCAAAGTGCTTTTTAATAGATTAATAATGTTGTCTCTTTCACTAATTTCTCACCAGAATATTGCGACTTTTTTGGGAATTGAAGTGAACGCACAACAATGCAAATAGCCATCGGCACATTTGGTTTGTCATTACTGGCAATGTTGCAACTTTCTGAATGGATTGTTTGTTTGAGATCACAAGGGGACAAACTTCATCAGAATAATGAAACCAGTAATTTATTGATTAAAAACACATTATAAAAACACTTATAATGTGTTAAAAACATAAAAACACTTATTGCTTACCATAGGCAGATAACTAGATATAATGCAGGCAAATGTTTATAATGTTAAATTGGCAAAAGCTAAAGAAACTGAGCTAGCCATTACAAAATACTGCAAAAATGCTTTGCAAAACTATTACTTTTTTTGATTTTGGAATATTTTTCCTAATCTTTTTAAAATCCTTTCTAATGCATATTGGATATAGTGATGACGTTTCTTTGCTGACGGATAAGAGCATCAGTTTGGAATTTCTTTCTGAGTAACCGCAAAGCAAGTGAGATCATGTGACTGTCACACCTACATTTGTCCATTTTTGCAGTTTGACAGCATCATTTAGACAAATACAAATGTCTGAATAAAGCTTTGGTTAGCATAGGGATGGAATGATATATAAATGTACACTAAACCCATATTGGCCGTCCACTAACTAAAACCAAAGTTGCACATAAAAAAGAAAAAAAACCTTTGGCAATGGGTTATTGAGCTGCACTATAACCCAGATTATGTCATTTTTATTTATTGGAACATACTGTGCTAAATAATGCTAAATTATTGTATAGAGAATGTCTAATTATCATGTACATGAGTGGAGTGGAGGAAGCTGTGCATTACACATAAGCCATTTGCTTCTGTCCGCCTCAGGGCGTATGCAGCCAACAAGGAGTCTCACGCAACGCTTGTGTTCCATAACCTGCTGGGTGAGATCGATCAGCAGTACAGCCGCTTCCTGCAGGAGAACAACGTCCTGTACCAACACAACCTGCGGCGCATCAAACAGCACCTGCAGAGCAAGTATCTGGAGAAGCCCATGGAGATCGCCCGCATCGTGGCCCGCTGCCTGTGGGAAGAGCAGCGTCTGCTGCAGACGGCCACCACTGTGCAGCAGGTAGACACACACACACATGTAAACATGCTCACAAGAGTGGTGTAGTTACTCATGTGTGAGATTTTATATTTGTTGAGATTCTATTGTAAGTAAACTTTACCATACAAAGAGTGATAATGATTTGACTTAATTAAACGTTCCATCTGGATTTTAATTATGAATTAATTATATAATTAAAATACTCACAGTATCCATTTGTTTTTATTATTCTCCAGACCAGTTTTCAGGACTTTCCAGACAAACACACTTTGCTTGGAAATGGATTCTACTTTGCAAGGACATATTCTGATTTGTGTTTCTCCAATTTCTTTCTCTTCTGTAGGATGGCCAAGTTGCCCATCCCACAGGCACTGTGGTGACAGAAAAACAGCAGATACTGGAACACAACCTGCAGGACATCAGGAAGAGAGTACAGGTCAGTACATAAAATCACAAAACATTTTTTTTTTAATTCACAATTGGAATTACACATGCATCCTCTCATTTATCATCTCTCCAAAGGGTGCTGTTTGGAACACAAATCTTTTGTCTAACAGCATTTAGTTTGACATGTATAAGTAGTAATTTTGGAAAGTGGTCTTCAAACAGACCCTCAGATATTATGATCCCCTTGCAAGGGATTCCCTTCCTAAAATAATAAGGCATCTAAATATTTGTATGTATAAAGAATGATTTATATTTTTGGGGGAAATATTTTTTTATTAAGTTGATACTGTATTTGTTTTTATTCCCCATTAGACTACTGTTGAATGTATGAACTTAAAGAGATACAACTAGGGTTTTCAATAGACTAAAATAATTAGGATTTAATCTCACTGATTTCCAACCAATATTTGGAAAGCATAATGAAACTGAAATCATTTTAAAATCCTGTGCATTTAAAAACAAATTCCTTCACCTTCTTTCTTCACTCTTGAGATGTTCCAAGAACCCTCTAGTAGTCCCTTCTTGTCCCAGTTTGAAAGCCCCTTATTCTCATATTTTGTCCCTTACGCTCATTCAGCTGCCTTATTCTTTCTATACAGGACATGGAGCAGAAGATGAAAATGTTGGAAAATCTGCAAGATGACTTTGACTTCAACTACAAAACTCTTAAGAGTGCTGGAGGTATGATGAGGACATGTTGCTGTCTCTTTTGTGCGTCTAAAATCTCTTAACTAGCCTTAATTACTGATAAAAATAATTTCTATGTCACTTAAATATGCCTATGTATGTCAATCCATGTCACTGTGCAGAGTTGTCCCAGGACCTGAATGGAAACAGCCAGGCAGCAGCCACCAGACAGAAGATGTCTCAGCTGGAGCAGATGCTGAGTGCTCTGGATCAACTAAGGAGGGTGAGATACAGTAGATCCTCATCCAAATCAAATCACAAGACTTAAACTATAGTGTTGAGCTCTGGAATCTTGAAAATAGGGATCAGAAACCTTTTCATAAAAGTTCAAATAGTTTGCTCTCTTCTTTGCAGCAAATAGTGACTGAGATGGCAGGGCTGCTGTCTGCCATGGACTTTGTGCAGAAGAATCTGACAGATGAAGAACTGGCCGACTGGAAGAGGAGACAGCAGATTGCTTGCATTGGAGGACCACCGAACATCTGCCTGGACCGCTTAGAAACATGGTATAAAGTCAGTTCACAAAAAAAAAAAATTCTTCTGAATCCTGCCAGTTTTGATCTTCTCTTTTCAATCTCTGACTTTCAGGATCACCTCTTTGGCTGAGTCACAGTTGCAGATAAGACAGCAGATCAAGAAACTGGAGGAGCTTCAACAGAAGGTCTCGTACAAAGGAGATCCAATTATTCAGCACCGCCCTGCTCTGGAGGAGAAGATTGTAGACCTGTTCCGCAACCTTATGAAGAGGTTTGAAATCACCTCTCATGAGTTAAACTTTAAAAATAAATGAAACCGGATCAGTGATGTTTCCTGTTATGCGCTTGTTTAATTGCAGTGCATTTGTTGTCGAGAGGCAGCCTTGCATGCCCATGCACCCTGACCGACCCCTTGTCATCAAAACAGGAGTTCAGTTCACCACCAAAGTCAGGTGGGTAAACGCAGAGATGAATCATAAAGGAAGGACATCTAGAATTGTAAATTTCCCCCCTTCTCTCTTTCAGGTTACTTGTGAAATTCCCAGAGTTGAATTACCAGCTGAAAATTAAAGTGTGTATTGACAAGTACGTCCCACTTCTTGTCTATGACATCAATATGAAATTACTCTGAGTTCTATTTTGACATGACAATTTAAATTTTGTTCCTACTATGTTCTACAGGGAGTCAGGTGACGTGGCAGCCATTCGAGGGTGAGTTCGGAGCTTATTTGTAGATATAGACCTATCTATATTTGGCTAGCCAATTGATTGGCCCCTATTTGACCAATAATCATGGATAATTCTTGTATTATTATAATAATTATTAGCTTGTTTTATGTAAATAGTTTTATAAAATCAACATTTCAGCTATTTTGTAGAAGTTTCATTTCTATCATTAAGGTACAGTAATACCTCGGTTTACGAGCGATTTAGTATACGAGCAAATCGGTGTGCGAGGAAAAATATTCCCTCGCCCACGCACATTTTTGTGTGGAAAAATCGTAACGCTCAGCATCTTCGCGCGCATTTTTACTGGAAATATCTTAACCACAGCCTCTCATAACACAGTCACACAGTTCCAACCCCTTTATCAACCCTTAACTCATTCATTCTCTCAGCGTCGTTCGGTTTGGTTGCATCATTCACCACAGTGATACTTTTAGAAGTGATTTACACTGGTTTTATCTCCTGTTGTTAACATTAATTGTGATCGCTATTGTTCACGTAGTGAAATACGTACAGTACAGCATATAGAAAGAAGGTATGAAATCCTCCCTGTAAGCAGTAACACCCCGCCCCCGTCCCCCCTCCTCTCGTCTCCTTCATGCCAGCAGCGACACTACTCAAAAGTAAAGTGCGTGTTACAGTAAATTGTAAAGTATTTTTAGAGTTTAATTGTCAATTATTAATTAGTATTTATATGAGATCTTAATGGTTATAATTTTAACTTTAATTAACAGTGTAAAACAAAAACAAAAATTTGAAATGGGCATTTATGGTCGTGTGGAACGAATCGAGTGATTTTTAGTGCATTCTTATGGGGAAATTTGTTTTGGTGTACGAGAATTTTGAGTTATCAGCTAGCTCTTGGAACGAATTAAACTCGTAAACCGAGGTATTACTGTATATTGAATCGTTACTGGGAAATCTCTCTTGCTTGTACCTACAAGTTGTTGCATAAGAGTCCTCTCCTTCTTTTCCACCAGTTCACGCAAGTTCAACATCCTTGGGACCAACACTAAGGTGATGAACATGGAGGAATCCAACAATGGCAGCCTGTCAGCAGAGTTCAAACATCTGGTAAGTTCAGCCCATTTGGAGAACCCTTCAAAAACTCATTTATTCTTAGAAATGAAGTATTCTAACATTTGAAACAACTTTATTAGAGGCAAAATTGATGGTTGTCATAATTAGTGTAAAAATGTATCAAGAAAGTGTAAAAACACACTCAATAAATGGTTTATGTAGCTCTTTCATTAGATAATTGTGGTTAAGATGTCTGCTTTCATAAGAATCAACTCCTGGGACAAAGTGTCTGAATAAAATGAATTTTAATACTAAATTAATTCAAATACATTTTTTATTTTAATACATAAAAATTGTATTAATTGAATATGCCATACAAGCTTCAAGAAGACTAGAAGCCTCAGCTGCATTATAGTTGTGACTTGTTCTTCTGTCTTTCAGACTCTACGAGAGCAGAGATGTGGCAATGGAGGCCGAACCAACAGTGACGTAAGGCTTTATATAATTAGCATGTCACAGTTTTTCATATTATTTAGGCCTTCTATTGACAAAGTCACTGAAAGCACCTAAACTTTGCCCTCTGAACTACAGGCATCTCTTATAGTAACTGAAGAACTTCACCTGATCACATTCGAGACAGAGGTCTACCACCAAGGACTAAAGATCGACCTTGAGGTGAAAAACTGTACATAAATACTTCTGACAGCAGCAGCAGAACTGAATTAGATTTTAGAGTAAAATGCCACACATGTCTTATCATGATGGGATTCATGTCACAAAGACGCTATCCGATTGAGCTGTATATCAAATGATGATAACATTATTAATCCCTCATTACCGATTAAGCCCATCATACTGCTACTGGTGATTGATTCAGCGTACTGAAAGCCAATAAGGTCATTGTAATAGTCTGTCGCCATGGTACCAGCAGTAGGAGGATATGAACATGTAACCAGGCAGCATGTCTTTGCGTAATCTGTCACTTATTAAACCCATAACCGCACAGCGCTGCCTGGGCGCCTATTATGAGCTGATAAGAGTACACGCAAAATCATTACTTTTCTGTTTATGGACACAACAGGGTCACGTAAAATACCACAGCACACAGCAGGTTAATTAAACAAGATAATTAAGCTGCTCTGTTTGCTTAATAATTATTCAGACTCTGGTCTCTGTTTGCACTAATCTGATTTCTAACAGAGCACGCTGTTGAAAAATAGCAGGATTTCTTATTTTAAATGTCTTTATCTCTGTCCAGACACACTCTCTCCCAGTGGTGGTCATCTCTAATATCTGTCAAATGCCAAATGCATGGGCGTCCATCCTTTGGTACAACATGTTGACCAACCATCCCAAGGTTTGAAGTTGATCCACAGACATACTGTTAGCTCATACATGAGCTTATACAGGATAAGCTACTAATAGTTCTTTTCTTTTCCCCCCTTACTTTTGCAGAATGTGAATTTCTTCACCAAACCTCCAGTGGGAACGTGGGATCAGGTGGCTGAGGTGCTCAGCTGGCAGTTTTCTTCCACAACCAAAAGAGGACTGACCATTGAGCAGCTCACCACACTTGCAGAGAAACTTTTGGGTATGTGTTATTTAACATACAGTGGAATTAAAAAGAATAAAAACCTGTGTTGTTTTTTTTTTGTTTTTTTTAATCGAAATATTAACAATAAATACATGGGGCTTTTGACAAAAAGATAGAATCTTTTCTCTCAAATTGTTATGCTTTAATATAATTTGTCATTTTTTAAATATCTATCTATCTTGTCTGGTTCTATCTATCTATCTATCTTGTCTGGTTCTATCTATCTATCTTGTCTGGTTCTATCTATCTATCTATCTATCTATCTATCTATCTATATATCTTGTCTGGTTCTATCTATCTATCTATCTATCTTGTCTGGTTCTATCTATCTATCTATCTATCTATCTATCTATCTATCTTGTCTGGTTCTATCTATCTTGTCTGGTTCTATCTATCAATACATGAACATCTTTGTGCATCTGTTTAATTGAGCATTTCTGATTTTGTGTAGGTCCATGTGTAAACTACTCCGGTTGCCAGATCACATGGGCAAAGTTCTGCAAAGTATGTTTCCGAAACAGTTTTTAGTTCCTTGTCCTGTGTTAATTTTAGTACAAGTCAGATCAGCTGATCACATTGCTGAAACATTGCTGTTCTATTTGTGTTTGTGATTTGCAGGAGAACATGGCAGGAAAAGGTTTCTCATTCTGGGTGTGGCTTGACAACATTATTGACCTAGTGAAGAAATATATTTTGGCTCTGTGGAATGAAGGGTGAGAATTCCTGCTGCACTTGTTTATCCATGCAGTATTTATAGTTCATTACATCAGTCACTGCTTGGGTGGTTACATCAAGCTCTTGTGTGTGTCAGGTATATTATGGGCTTCATCAGTAAAGAAAGAGAGCGGGCAATCCTGAGCCCAAAGCCACCAGGGACATTCCTGCTGCGCTTCAGTGAAAGCAGCAAAGAGGGAGGAATTACTTTCACATGGGTTGAAAAGGACATCAATGGTGAATGCATTTCATGTACATGTAGTGTGTGTTGGAATCAAACGTGTCAATGTTAAAATAATTTATAATTGTTTTCTTTTATATTGGAGTTGTGACAACTGTAGTTGGAATATATTAAGTATTTGTGCTCCTGTATGGATGTATGTACAGGTAAAACCCAGATCCAGTCAGTTGAACCGTACACTAAGCAGCAGCTCAACAGCATGTCTTTCGCTGAGATCATCATGGGCTACAAGATCATGGATGCCACCAACATCCTCGTCTCGCCGCTGGTCTACCTGTACCCCGATATCGCCAAAGAGGAGGCATTTGGCAAGTACTGCCGCCCCGAGGCCCAGCCTGAGACTGATTTCCCTGACCCTGGATGTGGTGAGTGTCCCTTTTCGGGAATAGAATTCATTCTGGCTTAGAATAACTTCTGTCTGTTGCTTGGAAAAGTGTGTCTCATTTCGTTCTCAATTATTTTGGAGACTATTTGCGTATTGGAAGTGCACCGATAGGGTGTGGTTTACCAGAAATGTTCTCCTTCTGTCTAAAAATACGAGAAAAGAGAATGCGAAAAGAGATTTTATTCTTTGGTTAAATTGAGTGTTTGGTCATGTATTTGTTTTGGTAAAGAAATGAATACTTTTATTCAGCAAGGGCACATTAAATTGATCAAAACTGACAGTGAAGACAAAATAACTAGAATCATATTCACTCTCCTTGTTTAATAACACGGCAATTGTTTTTCTTTCAGTAATTCAGCCTTACCTGAAGACCAAGTTCATCTGTGTCACCCCGTAAGTAGCTTTCCTTTCTTCCTCACCTCAGTATGTGTGTGAATGATTGATCTTGGTGTAGTCTGTTTTCTCTCTCTGTCCTCTTGTAAACTTTTAAATCTCTGGTGACTCTTCAGGCAGGAGCACATGCAAAGTACTCCTCTCAGTTTTCTTTACAACATGGATCAGGGATGTAGCCACTACTGAATCCTACAAGGACCCTTCACACCATCCTTTAAACCACAATCTTGCACAAGAAGACAGAAAGAGAGAGAAACCATGCTTTAAAAAGCACACGATCGACACAACAGCTAATTAAAAGAGGTTCAGGCTTACTTTTGTCATTTACATGTATTAAGCACACATAACTTGAGGTGAACTGTTGTGTAAACACTTTGTAGCCATGTGATCTCATAAATTTAATTTAATTTTAATTTAAAAATGAAAGCAAATCAACTGAATCTATTTTTTTAAATCAAAATGTAGAAATAAAGTTACTCTGTTAACATGAAATAACACTTGGCGTTATTTACTTTAATATGCGTTCCTGGGCAATATTTTGAACAATTCCTTTTTTTCAGTGCAGGTTATTCCAAACATTGTCTTTTGTCTTTCACATTCATATATTTATATTCATATTAGACATTCAAATTATAAGTTGCTCTGACTCTGAAACAACACCAGATTTTTGAATGTCTTTTCATGTTGACTTTAAGATCACAGCACAAGTTAATGGACATGGTATATAAACTGTAATAAATCAAACTGTACATGCCATATTTAGTAACATGCTTGACTACAAGAAACACATTTGGATGGAATAAAAGCTGCTTCAAACTCAGTCTTACTTGAATCACAAATGCTTTCTGTCTTTCTGTAGAGGGTTAGATTTACTGGACGTCATGTGTGTATGTGAGTGGGTCTGTGTCTGTGTGTGTGTGGTGTGTGTGTGTGTGTGTGTGTTAGGCAGGCTATAAACTGACCTCTCTCCATAGGTGTCCTTCTGTCTTCATGGACTTCCCGGAGAGTGAGCTGCTTGGGAACGGCTTCCCTGGGTAGGCACTAGGGAGTGTGTGTATGAGATGTGAACGTTTGTGGTCAAACACACTCCTGTTATCGTCTGCTAACATTGATCCTTCCTTTTAACATCTTTAGAGCTTGTCCAAGGTTTTCTGTTCACTGGAACCTTTGTAAAAGTTCAAAGGCTGGAATTGAATTGTTTGTGTATCTGAATCTCAGTTTTGTGTTGGTGAACTAGTTCTTCTGTATAAAAAGGTATTTTGTTATTCATTTTGAAGCTCACAGGCTACGTTTTGTGTATCAGTATTTAAAATATTTTCACACTTAAGGACAAAAAGTCTTTACCTTCTCTTCTATGTTTATTTCCTTATCTTCCAGTTTTCTTTATTTTCCTCCTTATAGGAGAGTGCGGTGAATAGTTTGGTTCCTCAGTAGCCTGTTAAACAATGTGGAGTACATTTTTCTGATGGAAACCAAGACTCGTCTCACACATGTGACCTGTATTAAGGCCCTTTTTTGGTTGAGTGTATCCAAAATATGATGAAAACACCATTTCAACCTAATATTTTGGTAATCATAACAGTGAGGCAGTTGATGGACGTTGAGAACCGTCTCCTTGAGGCATTGCCCAACCTGGATGTGGCAAGATAGGGCGATAGAGAAGACCAAAATACTGAGCAGCAACCACACAAATGACCTCACTAGATGTAGCACATCCACTCATAACTCTTGTCACCGTTTATACACTCATCACACTGTATTTTTGAACCAGTGAGGTCTCTTATCTTAGACAGCGACTTCTCCAGATTAGTCCTGATAATGATATTGGCATGAGAAAGGGTTTCAGGAAAAACGCTTACAAAGTCTAATATGGCTACAATGGTTTAGTGCTCTGCAAAATTACTTATACTACTTATACACTTTCTCATGCTTGCAACAGGAGCAGAACATAGCTCTTATTTAAATATAATATGTGCCTAATGTTTTTTATAAGAGGGATAATATTGTTCTTGGGCAGCATGCAATTTATGGCAGGTATATTGATACATCAAAACCAAAACATTTGATGTGAAATATTTACCCTCTACTGTTTTGAATTGGTTAAACCAAAATGTAAAAAAATAATAATTGTTTTTAGTACTTTTGTGTGAGAGCTTCTCTAGATAAATACACACATCAAGTATTGATCCCATGAAATCAACAAAGCCAGGTTTAATTTACGATCAACCTGACATGCTTGACATGATCAACAACTCAATGTCCTGAGTAATCTGAAAATACTAGTTTGACATATTTGACTGCTTACCCACAAATATGAACTATTGCCTTTTTCATTGCCATTGGATCAGATTTCTGCACCGCTGCTAGTGTTTTTTTATTAGGTTCAGAGGGTTTGTGTTCTCTTGTCTCAACACAAGCAGGAAATGATGTAGAAATGCAGCTTTTATCAAAACAAACTGCCCAAATGAGCTGTTTGGAGTGTTAACAAATAAACATGGGTGAACTTCGCCCTCTGGTCAATCATTCTCCAGGTTAAGACTTAAAGCTTCAATGGGTAGCCGAGCAGAACACCATAGACAAAGTCCGGTTTTAAGTAGGTAATGCTATACAGTATGTCGGTATTTATTCACTAAATTCACCCAGCTGTAAAAAACTAAAAAGCATGAGCGTTTTCTATCAATATCCATTCTAATGTAGCCATGTATTCTCACAAAGAGAATACATTTTATTTGTGTGCAAACATATGAATGGGATAAATGTAATTTTAGTACAGTAGCTTTTCTATTTTCTAAAATAGAGTGATCAGTCACACAGCATTTATGGCTCAAGTGACAAGGAAATAAAAGTGGACGAGCAACTGTGTAATAATATACATTTCCAGTGCACTGTGTGCACCGCTGCTTCTAACACCTGACAGAGTTGTATTAAAAATCTCTTAAAGGTATTGTTCACCCTAAAATGAAATCATTTAATTTCATCATTTGCTCACCCTTATGTGGTTCCAAGCCAACATTGGAGACCATTGAATGGACAAAACCCAAATATTTCTCAAAATATGTCTTTTCCACATTGTTTTGAGGTTTAATTTTCAACATTTTTGGGTGAACTATGCCTTTGAGCTGGTGTGTGACTTTGATTTTGGGAATGTATGCATTTATGTTACATGTGAAGGTTTGATGATGTGATTAATGATCTTTCTAAATAATGACAAATACACGTGGTAGAAATAATGATTGCTTGGGTTGTCTAATGTGTACTGCCTTTCTTTTGCAGGACTAACTCTGGCAACACAAGTGATTTGTTCCCAATGTCCCCTCGTACACTCGACTCTCTCATGCACAATGAAGCCGCGGAGGCCAATCCAGGACCTCTCGGTAAGTCACGTGACTAATTTCAACGGCTTTCTCAATATGTGGAATATAGTGAGAAAGCTTATACAGTGGTACGTTAACACTGTCGTAATTACCATAATTTCATGTCCTCGGACTGGGAATTATGCATTTTTATGCTAACACTAACAAAGCCTAAATGAATCAGTAGTGGTCATGAGGATATTACACCAAATTTCAACCTGTAAAAAAGTCACGTTACCCATGCAAACAGTATGATGAAATCTTCATTTATGTATTTTTTCTCAGACATTTTAAGGTCTCATAATACTTTTGTTTTATAGTGTTTCCGTTTCCCCTTCCAGAATCCCTCACTCTGGACATGGAGTTGAGCTCGGATCATCCCTCACCCATGAGAGAAGGGTTTGCGGCCTCAACAATCTCAGATATGGACACATGCCGAAATGCTTAGTTTTCCAACATTTTAGTTTTTTGTTTGTTTTGTTATTTACATAGGGAAAAGTAATTGTCATGTACATAATGTGCTGAAGTGCTAGAGCATTTTTCTCTCTCCGAGCCAATTCTGCTTTCAGCTTTTACAGTCATAGCCACAAGCGTGCGAACATGCTAATATCAATATCATCATATCAACTTTGAAAATACTGAATTGAACTCATTCTTCATTCTTTAAAAATGGTTAAGATATACATTTTTTTTTCTTTTATTACAAGAGCATGAGGCATTCAAGACCATTAACACAGGGTCTTTTAGCTTCTTTGAGCTTCATCAGAGAAGTGTGAATATAAAGTTTTTTTTAACATGTTCAATTACAGACATTCGGTCATGACTGTATGGTAGCCATGTCTCCTTTTATTTGGGAATAGGAAGAGCCTTTCACTTGTATTGCAGTGAGCGTCCACTGGTTTTAGCAAACATGAAATGTATTTTGAGCTGTTGGCATAGCATAGAGCCAGTGAATTCTTCAATCTTTATGTTGCTATTTTTAAATGAGTGTGAAGGAGAGTAAACTTTACAGTAGTATTGATGAGCAGGACTTTAAAGCTGCCAAATCTCTTGTTGACATTTTAAACTTAAACTCTGGAATGGTACAGAATTATCATTTGCGGTCAGATAAGTTTTAAAGCAAGTTTTGCATGCAGGCCTCTAAATGTTTAGCTTCTGGTTTATATGAATATACTGTATTTTAATGTTGCTGAAAAATATTTTACTCTTTTATTGAATCTCTTCGGGAAGTGAATGGAAGGAGAATATATATATATATACACGCGCACACACACACACACACACATGCAAATGTGATATTTCCACCATATTATCGTGTCTTCGATATAATGTTTATTGCACTAACTTAGCAAGCAAATCTTGCACAGAGCCAGCAGGACTATAATTGTAATAATTAGATGGTGCATTTTATATAGAGACACATTCATACATGCACATACACACACACACACCGCATCCGAATCGCACAAACACATATACAGTATATAATATATATATATATATATATATATACACACACAAATATTTATAACTTTGTTAAATTCACTGATCTGTTGTTGTCATGTGCTTTAAATGGAAATATGATGTAAAATTGTTTCTTCATTGTATAACTACTTTCTAAATGTCTGTCAGTCTGAGTTTGATTCCCAGTCTTGTGTATCTGTTCTTCCACTCTCACGTTACAGTGCGTATACTATTTTATATATACACACACACTGAATTATGTATATTCTCTTTATTGTACAATGAATTCTTGATGAGAAACAATTATCAGATCTTTTTTCCTATTGCAGTTCTTCAGTTATTTTGGGATATACACTGGCGCTCAAAAGTTTGAAATCTGTAAAAAAAAATTTTTTTTGAAGAAATCAATACTTTTATTCTGCAAGGATGCGTTAATTTGATCAAAAGTTACAGTGAGGACATTTATCGTGTTACTAAATATTTGTATTTTAAATTAATGCTGTTCTTTTGAACTTTTTAGTAATTAAAGAATTCTGAAAAACAAAATGTAGCATGGAAGCAACAAAAATATTAAGCAGCACAACTGGTTTCAACATTAATAATAATAATAAATGTTTCTTGAGCAGCAGATCATTACATTAGAATAATTTATGAAGGATCATGTGACACTGAACAATGGAGTAATGGTGCTGAAAATTCAGCTTTGCATCACAGGAATAAATAACGCTTTAAAACTTTTATACGGTAATCATGTTTAACAAATGTTCTGTTTGTACTGTATATTTGATCAAGTAAATGCAGCCTTGGTGAGATGCCCCTGTAAAGTTGCCCGTTAGGGGCATTTTATCTCAGACACAGTGGAACATTATTAAACGATCGTTTCAGTGGATATTTAAAGGTCATTCCTTCCTAAATTAATCTCATCCGCCTTTACGCAAAAGGTAATTACTGAGCGTTTATCTCTCTCTCTCTCTCTGTCTAGCTGTCATTACCCAGCAATTCTGCTTCAAAGGTTAAAAAGAGATAGAGAGAGACCCTGCATTGGACGATGCGCATTGACCTTTCGTCAAGGATCTTTGATTAGACGTCCAGCTGTTTGTTAGGTTTGCAGTAATGATGTTTATACTTTCAAATGTTTGCGCTTGTGGAGACCAGTGACTCAGGACTGAAAATAAATCGGTTTAATTTGTGCTCATGTAAGAGGTGAAAACAGGATTTTATTTGCATTGCTGATTTTTATTTTGTTCCTATTCCATAAAACAGCATTATGGTCATACAGTTCAAGTATATAATTCCTGACAAGCTCTATGTGAAGCTAAACGGATTCTGAAATGTAATGTTTTTTTTATCTATAACCTATAATCTCTTTTAAAGCAGCAAAAATATATGAAGTCGCTTTCTACAGAGAAATGTTCTCACAGCTTATACAAAGAATGTGCCATTAATAAGTCTTCAGTATTTAGTTATTTTGATTCCTATTTTTTTTACTCTGCTCTATTCATTTCATTTTCCATGATAGCTCTAAAATAATGGAGTAACTATAAAATTGTAAATGCTACAGTATGTATTTTATTCATCATGATTACACCATAGAAGCAAATAATTTAACACTGAATATGTTTTGCGGAAACAAATCTCATCTGAAATAAAGCTGTTACATTGGTTACTCTGAGAAACAGACTGTTTGATTCTAAAGCCATGAGAATAATTCCTGAGTTCCTTCAAATTCTGGTATGAAACATAGTGCTAGTGAATTAACTGCTCGTTTTTAATGGGAGAGGGGATGTGCAATTGCGTACATGTGCACACGATTGAAAGAGATTGTTGCATTTAAGAATTTCAAATAATGGAAACATATTTTTGAAATGCCTTGCATTAGTATACACTCAGGATGAAGGATACTAAATCTATGCCTCCTAATTCTGTTCCTCTGTCTCTGGGAATATGCTGAATCTGTGTTTTTATCTTGCCAGGATGGAGCTCTGCCAGTGTAGGTTATTTGCACAGGGAAACTGTGTTTGAATCCTTTGCTCTTCTCAGTAATTTTCTTCCAAAAAGAGAAAAGTATTTTTTACACAATAGTATTGACGAGCATTCACTCACATATACTGCAACTGATATTTGTAATATCTCATTAAATTCAAATACTGGCGTAGTTACTATTTGATTCAACTTACAATGAAATTTAAAAAAAATCTAACTTGGCTAAAGCGTGCCAGGACACTCGGGCAAGTCAAACAAAAATAATCAATGTTTAATCAACCTCTATGGCTGTGAATGTGGTTATGCAGCTTAACCAGTAGGGGGCAATAATGACCTATTGAATGCGACCGCATTGAACACTCATTTAATTAGCGTGTGCTTTGGACCTAATGAAACTGCACCAATTTTAATTAAAGCCCATAAAGAACGAGCCTGCCGATTGAAGAGACACTGAAAGAGTCATCTTTTATGCTCGTTTTCTTTAGCCTATTCATAATATGAGCTTTTGTGAGGTTTTATACTAAATATAGCCTATACTACTAATAAAACATATCTAATAATTCAGAAATCGTGATCATCTTCATCTCCTCTAACATGCTTTTGAGAGCTGACTTCCATCTGTCCGGTCTGGATCCGGTTTCCACGCCCGGCTGTCCCGCTCCTATCACTTGTGGACTCGGACATATTTTTGTTCCGTCTCGGAAGGACAGGAGAATTAGGGGTCGCCATAAGTGGATCTCGTTGAAGATCTGGCTGTTTCCCAATGCCGCACTCTCCTAAAAGTGCCGAGCTCGCAGTTTGTTTAGTGGCGAACGCCTACGTCAACAACATAAACACCACCAGAAGATTTACATTTTGCATGTATTGACTTGTTATATTTGCATCATGATTAGCTGTATTGTCTAGCATTGTAAACAAATCGCCCACAAAACAACAAAGTTATTAAAACACGCAACTGAGGAAGTGAATATATATAAATATATAAAGAGAGAGATGTCTATATTTGAAGATTAACTTCCAGACAAGACGTTTGTTAAATTGTGATATTATATAATTTTGATTAAGAATCGTTTGTGCTCTATGTGAGACAAAACTGCAGCTGATTAATATTTGATATCATAGAAATACAAGAAATAGCCTAAATGTTCAAGTTTCCTTTACTTTAAAGATCTGACGGATTTCCGAGACTAAGTCAGAGCACAATATCCATCGCCTAATCTGCCGTACATGTGCAGGCTGTGACCGTGTGAACCCGCAGCTCAGAGTAACAGTTTTTCCGCGTTATATCCCTCGGACACAACTCACGTCACGCGTAACCGCTCGTGCCCAATCAGCGATCCTCGCGTTCCGCTAACCGTCTGTATATCTTATAGCCCCGCCCCCGTCCCGCATCGCTCATATTAGACCTTTTGCACATCTAAAATAATTATTTGCCTATCCATGTTCGCACTGGCTTTTTAGACGACTATAGTGAACTACTTTACATTTATCTTACCTAACATTTCCTTACATTAGTGACTCTCTCACCAGTTAAACAACACCGGAAGCTGTGGTTAGAAGTGCGAGAGAGTAGTTGCTGGGAAATCCGATTCATTTCCGCGAATCGGTTCTTTCAAGCAGTTCGTTTTAAAGAACAGATTCAGAGCAAAGTGATTCTTCACAGCGTGACGTAATTGTACAATCACGTGGTCCCTGATACCCCAGATTGTTTAAAAAAAGAACCCCAACTATGCGCGAAAACCATGTTTATTAAAAATGTGTTTCGCATGCGTGTTGATTAAAAATGTTATGAAAATCATAAACATATTTCCATTGCTTTTAAAATCAATTTATTTACTTTTTGGTCAACGAGAACACTCATCTAATGTTGTTAATCGCTAATAATGTCCGAAAAGTGACGGTTCTCAGTCCAGTGAACGGTTGACTCAAGAATTGCTCGAACCCATTAAATCCATTCAGTTTAGAGAGATTTTGTGAATCGGTTCAGCCAATTCGATTCAACTGAACGATTCCTTCACGAATCGGACGTCGCCAAAGAGAGGGAGAGCGAGAAAGAGCGAGAGAGAGAAAGAGAGAGAGAGGAGGGGTAGAAGCACATGAAAAACTGCGTAACCCACTGCTGGTTGAGATCGACGGGGCAGAAAGGTTGCCTTTCTGGGTCGCAGGCGCTATCTGGAGCTTTGCTGTACTTTTATGCGAAACGACAGCGGATTTAGAAGACCTGCCGAGGTACGTTTATCGCTTCTGTGCGTCTTAAATGTTGTTTGTCGATATCAAATGTTGTTTAAACAGCATAGTTGTATATAAACAGATGGCCACGGCTCTTGTTGAAGCTTCACTTGGGCTGCACTTTTCAAGCTGAATTAAAGCTGTTTACGCTGCTCTTATTGATTTAGAAATATATGTCATGCCTGATAGAAGATAGGTTCCTGTTTAGTTCAGACAGTGCGCGTTTGGCACCGGTGTTTCGCAAGCCCCAAGCTCTTGCGCCCTGTTATTTTTTTTATCGGATCAACAGGCATAGAGTCCAGCCCCCCTCCAGCACGCCTGTCAAGTCTGGACAGTCCAGCTCACATTTCCAGCTCCTTTCCAGTCCAGCGCGTGCGGCTCCATAATTCTGCGCGCGCGACCGGTTCGCGTTTGAAGTGAGTTCTGACGCTCCGCGGAAGACGCGCGTCTGTATAAACAGCACTTCATTTGGGCCAGTGGTTGAAGAGCCAAGTGGGTTTCAGTGGGTGAAAGTTAATTATGTGACGAAGAGCTAATGATTCAAACGCTGGGACAGTTGTGTCGGACTGTCGCCATTCACGACTGTGGCTGTAAAGCAAGCAGGGTTGTGTTGTTAAAGCCATACCTCTCGGCGAATTGTGAACTGTCTTCTCTTTTTTGAGGTGTCACATTCATTTAGGCAATGAGACGGACAGGAAAGTCGTTCGTATGGGGATACTCGCATTTAAATTACGTGTTTTTTACGTTGTTTATTAGTTCCTAACACGACAGTTGCAGTTGCCCTTGTGAGAAAGCTGAAGCCATGCTCTCTGTTTTCCCCTTTGATATTATCTTCCACAGCAGATTCTTTTATCTCCCATCATGCAAGTTGTTTAGTTTCCGTTCAGCAGTGAAAATAAGTGTGTGCGTGCGTGCGCTTTTGTACATTCACACCGGGTATGTATCTTACCTACACATGTGGCATATGCATTTTGAATGCATTTTTGTTGTTTTTTTGGTTTGTTAATGAGACTGTTTGCGACACATTGTGTTTTGATATGCTCTTAGAGTGTGAAGTGTTATTTCTGCTAATTATGTATCTGTTAATTAGCTTTATTACATAGGCTACTACTACTATGAAATAAATTTGGATATTAAAAAATTGAATTATCTTTGTAACTGTTCATCTTCCTAGGTTGAATTTAGAAAGAAAGAAGATGGATGGAGATCCATAATTTTTTTAAACCACATTAACACTTCTGATTTTAAACTGTCAAAAACGTACACCTTTTATTCTAATACTATTGATTGAATAACTGTAAAAAAAAATCTACCTTCAAATGTAAAAGTATTATTTTGACTAGTGCAATCAGATTTTAGTGGCTAAGGCGTTTGAAGTGACTGCTTGACTGGTGACGTCAAAACACTCACATCACATTGTTTTGTTAATTAATGCTTAATCGATCCAGTGTTTCTTACAGGATTTTGTGAGGCTCTGAGGGGGTGGACTCCTTATCAGGAGCCAAGAATATTTTTGTACATTTTAAAGTTAAATACATCAATCTGGAGCAGTTGACAGATCAAAATTTAGAGCTCAAACCCACATTAATTGTCCAAACGGAAAAGTAAAAAGTCTTTAAAAGTGAACTCAAATCTCTTCTTTTTTTTGGGATAGAAAATAATAATGTTGTTGTCATTATAAGACTGTAATCTATATTATATTTTAAAACAAATGTACTGTAACTATTATTTTACCTTACTGCTATATTTACCTTTACACTACATTAAATGGAAAAACAACACGTTTACCTTAATTTCTGCACTTGGAAGAGATGCACTTGAACATTTATTTTGGCGAAAAGCTGCACTTTCAGTGAAAACAGGTTCCCTTTCATGGGAACTTCGAGCTGCGTCAGAAAACGCTAGGGGAAACCCTTGACGTCAGTCACGTGAAGATGTGTACAACCAATGGGAAATTTACGCGTGTGAATGCAAGTCGCGGGAAGTGACGTCATGAACAGAGCATAAAAGCGCGCCGGAACCCGGAAGTGACAGCTTTGAGTGTCTTCAGCGTGCGTGTGTCAGAGAGTTTGTGCTTGCGAGTTTCAAACCACCCTTTGGATTACGTGCGTTGTGATTATGGCGGAACAGGCATTTACACCGTGTGTTTCTCCTTGTACCCGTTTCATTACGGGAAAGGACACACACATTCAGTGCGTTGTCTGTCTGGGAGCGGAGCACGCTCGGTCAGCGCTTGAGGGCGGTGATTGTGAGAACTGCGAGAGGTTCTCATTGCGTACTCTCCGCTCCCGTCTGGCAGTATTTGCGGATACTAACCAGACTCGCGTTCTTCAAGGTTCGGGACCCGCTGCGGCTGAGGCTCGGCGGCATTCTCAATCTTGGGGATCGCAAATGGATCTCACGGAAGGTTGCGGGGCGGGTGAGCCCGTCTCGCAGTTCGACTGTGTTGATCCCAGTTCCAGCCGGAGGTTGGAAGCACGCGTTTCAGGCGCGGTTTCTTCCAATCCGACTGGGACTTCGGTGCTATCATTATCCTGCTCTGAGGAGGAGGAGGTGATTAGCATCGATCCGGTTGAGGAGGCTTCGCCACCCTCTTCACCGGCGTACGAGGAACTGATCGAGGTTGTGACACGAGCAGTCTCTCGTCTGGACATTGATTGGCCGGCAGAGACTAGGAACGCTCGTCCCAGAAAAAGTAAGTTGGATGAGCGTTACCTTCCAGCTCGTGTCGCTCCCCAGCGCCGGGCAATGCCTTTCTTCCAGGATCTCCATACTGAGGTGTCGAGATCTTGGAAAAAGCCAGCTTCCGATAGGGTGCATACGTCGTCCAGTGCGATGTACGCTACTCTTACCGGAGCTCATCCTTATGGTTACGGAGGGATGCCGAAGGTGGACGAGGCTCTTGCGGGATACCTTGTGCCCCATTCGGCATCCACTATTAAAGCCCCGGCGCTCCCCACCAAACCGTTGCGAGTTACATCATCACTGGTGGGAAAAGCATATTCTGCCTCTAGTCAGGCTGCAGCGTGCCTGCACACCACGGCACTGCTGCAGGCCTACCAAGCAGATTTGCTGGGAGACCTCGATCAAGGTGGCGGTATTGGTCCCGAAGCAGTGGCAGAGCTGCGTCGGGCCATGGATTTGTCTCTCCGAGCCACTAGAGAAACGGCCTTCTCTGTCGGTCGCTCAATGGCAGCTCTGGTGGCTACGGAGAGGCATTTATGGCTCAATCTTTCAGCCATAAAAGATAAGGACAAGTTCGTTTTGTTGGACGCCCCTCTGTCCCCTTCGGGCTTGTTCGGCGACGCCGTAAAAAGCGTTGTCGATAAGTTTCAGGAGGCTGCACGGCAGCAGGTGGCGTTCAGCAAAGTCCTTCCCCGCCACCCTTCACGTGAGCCCAGTAGCCAAACACGGGCTCACAGTTCCTCGTACAGGGCCTCACAGAAGGAGAGTGTTGCATCTCGTTTACCTCCCCCTAATAGAGGGAGGTCGGGACAACACTCTCGGGCCCAGCCTTCTGGTAAAAGGATGGATCTGAGGAACATCCTAAATGCCAAGAAGGCTACCTCTAAGCGTTCCTGACGCCAGAGGCAAGCCGCACCAAGGCGGTCAGCTCCGTGTCCGGTTCCCGAGGGAGCCCGTCTCGGAGGCACTGCCCCCTCTAAGGAGGGTCCTAGAGCATTCCACCAGTACGGTGTCCGGAAACCCCGGCCCTGTGGTGTCTCTGCTCGTATCAGAGATCAGTCTCGAGAGACTGATTCCCTTAGTAGAGTTCCAGGCCGCATGGTTGCGTCTGCCGGGCATCTCTCAATGGGTCCTGCGCACAGTAACCTCCGGGTACAAAATTCAATTCGGGGCTTCACCACCCCGTTTTATGGGGATCCTATCGTCCGCGGTAGGGCCCCAGCAGGCTCTGATTATGGAACAGGAAGTAGACTCTCTGCTGGAGAAAGGGGCCATCGAGTATGTGCCCCTTACAGACAGACAGTCCGGTTTCTTCAGCCGATACTTCATAGTTCCGAAGAAGGATGGAGGGTTGCGGCCCATTCTGGATTTGCGTCTTCTAAATCGCACTATCTTGCGTCTAAAATTCAAAATGTTGACGCTCAGGCAGATTGTGACGCATATCAGGTCCGAGGACTGGTTCGTCACAATCGACCTAAAAGACGCATACTTCCACATCTCCATCCTTCCTCAGCATCGGAAGTTCCTACGGTTCGCCTTCGGGGGGAAGGCGTACCAGTATCGTGTACTTCCGTTCGGCCTATCGCTCTCACCCCGCACGTTCACGAAGGTCGTGGACGCTGCACTGGCTCCATTGCGGTTACAAGGCATCCGTGTCCTCAATTATATAGACGATTGGCTAGTAATAGCCCAATCGTCTCAGTTAGCAGCACGTCATCGAGATGTCGTGCTTGCTCACATGCAGGAGCTGGGGTTAAGGTTGAACACCAAGAAGAGTGTGCTTTCTCCTGCTCAGAGAACCACCTTCTTGGGAGTCATTTGGGACTCGGAAACAATGTCTGCTCGGCTATCCCCCGGGCGCATTCATTCCATTCGATCAACTGTCGAGGGCATAAAATTAGGCCAGCTACTCACTGTCAAACACTTTCAGAGAGTGTTAGGGCTCATGGCAGCAGCGTCCAGCGTTATACCGCTCGGCCTGCTACACATGAGACCCCTGCAGTGGTGGCTCAGGACCAAAGGGTTTTCCCCGAGGGGCAACCCGCTTCGCACAATCAAGGTCACGAGGCGATGCCTACGCACCTTGACCCTGTGGAAGAACATCTGGTTCCTGTCACAAGGCCCCGTGTTGGGAGCTCCGTCTCGACGAGTGACTCTGTCAACGGATGCCTCCCTCACAGGTTGGGGGGCGGTTCTGAGGGACCGCTCCTCACAAGGGCTTTGGAGCTTGCGGCACCAGTCCTGGCACATAAACCTGCTGGAGTTACTGGCGGTCCGCAGAGCGCTACTTGCTTTCCTCCCGGACCTAATTGGGCATCATGTCACTGTTTTCACAGACAGCATGACAGTGGTGGCTTACATCAATCACCAGGGAGGTCTTCGTTCTCGTCCAATGTACAAATTGGTGAGACAAGTTCTTCTCTGGGCCCAGGGCAAGCTGCTCTCACTCAGGGCAGCTCACATCCCTGGAGTCCAGAACATAGGAGCAGACTTCCTGTCGAGGCAGGGGCCGAGGCCCGGGGAATGGCGGCTCCACCCCGAGGTGGTGGAGCAGATTTGGAAGAGATTCGGGAAGGCACAGGTAGACCTGTTTGCCTCGGTCGAGAATACTCATTGCCCTCTATGGTTCTCCTTAACGTACCCAGCGCCGCTGGGGCAGGATGCCATGATGCAGGTGTGGCCGAGGCTACACCTGTACGCCTTTCCCCCGATTGTTCTGCTCCCGGGAGTTCTGGCCAAAGTTCGTCGGGACAGGGTCCGTCTCACGCTGGTGGCCCCCTTTTGGCCCAGCAGGATCTGGTTCTCGGACCTGGTATCCCTCCTAGACGGAGTCCCCTGGGAGATTCCGGTCAGGGGGGATCTTCTGTCCCAGGCGGAGGGTTGTGTTATTCACCCCCGTCCAGAACTTCTGAAGCTGAAGGTCTGGCCCCTGAGGGGGTCCAGTTCTTCGAATCTGGTCTCACAGCCGAGGTTGTAGAGACCATCCTTCAGTCCAGAGCTCCCTCCACGAGGAAACTCTACGCTCTAAAGTGGAAACTCTTCTCTGCTTGGTGTAGCGTAAGGCAGTTAAACCCAGTAACCTGTCCCGTTGGCAAAGTGCTGGAGTTCCTGCAGGAGAAGTTTGCGACAGGGTTGTCCCCTTCTACCTTGAAGGTTTATGTGGCTGCCATAGCGGCTTGCCACATACCTTTGGGAGGGGTGTCCTTGGGCAGGGACCCCCTAGTCTCTCGTTTCCTTCGTGGCACTCTAAGGCTGAGACCTGTGGCACAGACCAGGGTTCCTGCCTGGGACTTGTCTTTGGTACTCCAAGGCCTGTCCCAGGCACCCTTTGAACCATTAGAGGAGCTTCCTATTAAACTCCTCTCCCTAAAGACCCTTCTTTTGCTGGCTATCACCTCGCTTAAGAGGGTCGGGGATCTTCAAGCTCTCTCGGTGGTTCCTTCTTGCCTCGAGTTTGCGCCCGGGATGACGAAGGTTTTTCTTCACCCGAGGCCAGGCTATGTCCCTAAGGTTCTCACGAACGTGGCTCGGTCTATCATGCTACAGGCCTCCCCCCTTTGACGATCATGAGCAGGAGCGAAAGAACAAGGTCTGTCCAGTACGAGTACTGGACGCTTACGTCCTCAGGACTGCTACCTGGCGTAAGTCAAACCAACTGTTCGTTTGTTTTGGGGCCCCTGAGGGGGCTCCAGCTTCCAAACAAACCCTAAGCCGATGGATAGTCGAGGCTATCTGTCTGGCTTATGAGTCGGCCGGACATGCTTCTCCCCTGAGGGTCCGGGCCCACTCCACTAGGAGCGTGGCGACCTCCAAGGCGTTTCTCTCAGGAGTTTCCCTTGCTGATGTTTGTGCTGCGGCTGGCTGGTCCTCACCGCACACCTTTATGAGATTCTATCAGTTAGATCTCGATTCCGCTCCGGGAACGAGGGTGCTCTCTCAGTGAGCTGAGACACATCCGTAGGCCGGCGTCGCTGAGGTGACGTTGGTATAACGTTCCCCTAGCGTTTTCTGACGCAGCTCGAAGTTCCCATGAAAGGGAACGTCTCGGGTTACGTATGTAACCCTGGTTCCCTGAAGGGGAACGAGACGCTGCGTCTTCGCCTCAGCTCCTTGCGCCTCCGGGCCCGCTTCAGACACTCTTTTGCTGTCACTTCCGGGTTCCGGCGCGCTTTTATGCTCTGTTCATGACGTCACTTCGCGTGACGTCACTTCGCGTCACTTCGCGTAGCGTGAAATGCATGTTTGACAAAAATATTTGTCCAACCCTGTCTATGAGAAATCAGGAATGTAGAGGATTTGGTGTGGGATTAGAAGTGAACCCCAAGTCGGCTGAAATATTATGTTTCATAAATAATTTAACTGGAGGTGCATTTGGAACATTTAATCCTGTTGGCACAAAGTGCGTTTGTTTAGCTTGACTATACAACCTAGTTTGACCCATGGTGCCAGAGTTTGTGCGGTTGATGCCCTTTTGTCGAAGTCGACACACAACTTATGAGAGAGTTGACTGGAACGTGATCGCTCTACAGGGAATATGTTCAACATGTTGACTAGCACACTGTTTACTTAAAAAAAGGAAAAGGTAGAAAAACAGAGGGAGATAAAATAAGGTCTGTAAACCTTTTCTCGGAAAGATCTTCTTTGAGCACCTGAGCAAGTTCGCTGCAGCAAGATCATTACATTTGTTTTGTTTGATGGTTAGCATCTTTTTAACCAACATCTGTGGTCATACTTGTAGTATTGCAATAAATAAAGTTAAGCTTATTGTATTGATAATAAAATTGATAAAGGCAACCGTATGCTTCATTACAGCTTTTCCAAAGAAAGCCTTGCATTTGCAAGCACATACTGAAAATACAGGTGATATCGCTGCCAAATGAGTGAAAGGACGTTACTCTAGAATCCCTTAACACAAGGCCAATTAGTCCTGGCCTCAGCCTAGATTCTGTATTGCAGCCTTTGGGGTGACAGTTGTTCCAAGGCCTGTGAACCTATTGATTGTCAAATACCAGAATCAAAAGACTGGCTGAAAACTGGCTCATTTTTAGCGACCCAAACCACTTAAATCAGTGTAGTTAATGATTGTCTGTTCATTCGACTGTCTAGCTAAAGATACACATTATCCACCGGTTTCATAGATAAGGCTTAAGCTAGTCCCAGACGAAAATGCACGCTTGAGCTGTTTTAAACTGAAAGCAACTTGCATGGACATATCTTAAAGTATGTCACTGCCATTATGTCTTTTTGTCACACCAGTAATGTTGTTTTTTTTCCCGAAGGCACGTTTATAAAAGCTACTTATTAGTTCTAATTGAACTAAAACCTAATTCTGGTGTAATCCAAGCCCTATCTATGAAACCAGGCATATGTACGTTATATGTTTTGTCAGTAGTATTTTATTTTATAAGTATTAATGAGTGAAAAACACTACCATTTAAAAAATATATCACCAACAAATAAGTCTCACCAAAGGTGCATTTGTATGTCAAAAACAGTAATAGTGTGACATTTTATTTGTTGGATTTGCTGCTTTAATAAGCTGGATTTTCAGCATTTTTACTCCAGTCTTCAGTGTTGTATGATCTTTCAGAAATCCTTCTAATGATAATTTGCTGCTCAAAAAACATTTCTTGTTATTATTCTTATAACAATTTTATTGTCAAGCCCACATAAATTGTTTTTACAGGATTGTTTGATGAATGTTAAATTCAAGATCATTTATTAGAAATAGAAATCCTTTGTTCGTTATAGAAGTATTAAGTGTCTCTTTTGATCATTTGAATGCACCCTTGCTGAATAAAATTATTAATTTATTTTTAATTTTTTTTATTCGTGCTGACCCCAAACTTTTGAATGATAGTGTGTTATTTTTGCTTGTTTAGTAATTAATTATGGTATACCTTTTTCATGAGTTTTTGTAAATGCAGTTACCCCTCGTTTATTGCGGTTAATGTGGACCGGAATCCCCCACGATAGGTGAAAATCCGCGAAGTAGGATCAGCCAATCAGTTCACGGGATACAGCCACTTGTGCTCTCATTCGTCCATCTCGTGCCGGGAACCAATCACGTGGGTGTGTACAAAGCCTCATTGGCGAGTTTTCCTCTTTGTCTGGGATACTGGGAAACCGTTTCTCTCTCGCACATAACGATAAAACAATGCTGCTTTCATAAGGCTGCCGATATGGTGGTATTTTTGAATTTTTATTTTTCGATAAATATTTTAGAAAAATCCGCGAGTCCGCGAAACTTGAACCACGAAATGGCGAGGGATTACTGTATATTTATTATTGAAATTATCTTGTCATGTGACAGTCGAATTGAATTTTCCTCCTAAATATTCCTTATAAATACTAAAATAATTCTTAATGGTAACTGTTAAGGAATCAGAACCAGAATCAAGTGTGTGGTCTTAATCTGGTATTTAATTTAAAATAGTCTTTCCAAAGGGCTTCCACTTTTTTGAGAAGACTTTCTAGTAGGTATTCTAACAAGGCTGAGGGTATTTGCTGTCATTCAGATATGACCGTCAATGAGGCCAAGGCACCAATGTTGGCTAACAGGGAACGTTCCAGTCCATCCCAAAGGTGTTTATTTCGGGGGGTGTTATAAATGCCAGTTAAGTTGTTCACACCAAATTCACAGTTGTTAACAAAATTCGTTAGACTGGCCTGGCTTTGTGCACAGGGAAATTGTCATGCAGAACAAAAAAGGGCTGTCCACAAACTGTTGCCACAAAGTTGGAAGCGAGTCATTGTATCCTGTAGCGTTAAGATTCAGAGGGCCTTGCCAAACCCATAATTTAGATGTTTGTGCCCACATTATTTTGGCTATATGGTGTGTATATGCATGTTTGTAGAGTCGTTTTAAACCCTTCATGAATCAAAAGTCTGAGGAGAGTTTGAGGAAACGAAAGTAAGGGACATTTAGTAAGTGATGGAGCGGTTTCCTCAGTCTTTTTTCATTCAGAAGTGCTGTCATAGTTTTGTGCAGTTTCAGAGCAGCCTTTACACGATACTTTGCCTTTTATATGAAATTCATTTAACTCTTTTGAGAACTGAGAACAGGTAAATATAATATTTACCATTGAGCAACCATTTCAAGATTGTGTTCTACTTTTTAGTTTCCTCTAAATCTATATTTAACTAGCTCTTTTATGCACTTTCGCTTTCTGTTTGTGCTGTCTCTCTGCTTCTTTGCTGGGGTGTTCCTCTTCCTCTACTTTACACTTTATCTGTTTGTTTTGGGTTTCTCGCGATCTGTTAACTGACCTTGACTGCCTTCCACCTATTCAGTGCTTATCTCGCTCTGTGCCGAGCTTGGGTAGACAAAAAGATAACAGAGTATCAGATGAGAAAGAGAGAAACTGCTGTTGTTAATGTTAACATTTACTCCCAGAATTGGTGTTTATTGTAAAAGACAAAAGTCTTTGATCCTTAAGACCCAGTCACACAGCCAAAAACGCATGAAGAACACACGAATCACGCACAGATTGGGTTTGTGCGTGCTTGTGCGTCGAGAAATTGACCAAAGTATTCCACGAACATTCGACGCACGCCTGACGCATGAATCACTGACAGAGCGCGTCCAAACACGCACGCTTCGCGAACGTTCCACGTACAAGCACTTTCAGAATCCACATTGTCAGTGGATGTCAGTGGAATGAACGTGATACGTGCGCAGTTCATGCGTGATATGAAGGTGGGGCGTCAGTGGACAGACGTGGACGTGCGCACTTTCGAACCAGTTCCAACGCATAAGCACTGACGGCCGACGCGTGTCCCGCGCATGTCACGCATACTCACCGCATAAACTATGCATGCCGACTCATGAATAACGCACACTGGCGCACATCTGTGCGTCAGAAAATTTTTGAACCGTTCAAAACTCAAAATCACGCACAAACCACCTTCGACGCAAATCCACTTACAATCACTGACAGTCCTCGTTTGTTCCACCGACGAATTACGCATATGACGCACACTCCGCGCAGAAACGAAAATCTGTGCGTAATTTGTGCGTTCTTCATGCGTTTTCGCTGTGTGACTGGGTATTTAGTTCTTTTGCTCATGTAGATGGAGTCAGACCTACACACTGCATCTCTCATCAATTCAGGAATGACGACATGTCTCTGGTTACTTCCTGGTTCCTCCCGTGCTCTCCCAGTGTTTTTCCACAGATCTGTTTTGTCATTAGTCACCTCGTTATTCTCGTCAGCTGTGTCTTGTTCCCTCATCAGCCCTTGTGTATATCTAACCTATGTTTTCCTTCAGTCTTGGTCCATCATCGTTGCAAGTACGTTGTGTTCTGTTAACGCTCTGTCCTCGCTTGAGATACGGTTTTGCACAATGCGTGCCATTTTGGTTATGTTTTTGAGTTCTTCGTTATTTAAGTCTATTTCAGTTATTCATTCTCTCCTTGCCTTACTCTCTGCATCACTACAACCCTGACAGCTAAAAGAAAAGCACATCTTTAAAGATTCAATGGATGTCTCGATATTTAGCCTACTATCGTTATCAGTAACTATGGTTACAGGTGCTGCTCAAGGCTGCTGTGAGTTCAAGAATGTGATTGACTTTGGTTTCCTACAGAAGGTATTCGAGCCATTTCTGTTTTCAATCCCAATGCAGTTTGATGAACGATTGATGTGTTCTGTTTCTGTACACTGCATAAATATCATCTTATTCATATTTTTGCTTTTCTTTTTCCTTGTTACTAGACATAATATATAGACATAATTGAATTTGGTCACACTTTAGATTAGGGTCTAGTTCTCACTTTTAACTTGCTATTAACTATGACTTTTGCTACACTAAACAAAAGAAAACTCCTAATAGTTTAGATTTAGGGTAGAAAAAGGGTAGGATTAGTACCGGTAATTAGTGTAGAATAATGTTATCAAGAATACGTATGTGCTAAGTATTACATAGAATTACAAACAGCCAATAATCTAGTAATATGCATGGCAATAAGCAACTAGTTAACAGTAGGAATTGTAGAATAATAGAAATACTTTAGTTTACCAATGCCGCAAATCCAATAGTTACTGCCTTTTTCCCTGTGTAGAAGTGTGTTAACAAGAGACGGTGTGCAATGTGGAGAGATGACGAATGAGCACGGGTTTCCTACAGAATCTCTCTTTATTCATAAAATAAACCAAAAGATTTAAAATACAAAAACAAAACTGCATACTTGTGCAAAACGTTAGAAGTACTCGGAGACATGGAGACACTGAACACGGCGTCCACACACTGGGTAACAACGTCAACTATCGACAAAGACATGGGAAAACATGAGGGTTTTTATATATATATATATATATATATATATATAATGGGATAATATATGGATAATGGGGAACAGCTGACGACACTAACAAGGAAGGGATTGATATGACAGGTGCAGGAAACGACATGGGAAGAACAAGGAAGGTAACAGGAAGTGAATAGACACAACACGACTGTGACAAAGTGATTCATCAGAATTTTTTCTTCTTTCTCTTAAGACTAGGTTTATTCATTTTAGACCACCACCATCGATAACCATTAATTATTTAAATCTGAAAGCCGATAACCGATATATTGACCCATCAATCTAAATCTACATTGAGAGTTAACACCATTAAAAGCTATGTCACTTCGACATTAGTCAAACACATACAATACAGTAGACTAGTTTGAACCAATGTAAGTTTTTATTTTTTTTATACCTCGATGCACAACTTTCTTTATAATAAAACAAATGGTAACACTTTAAAATAATGTTTCATTTTGTTAGCATTAGTTAACATGAACCAACAATGAATGAACAATACTTCTACAGCATTTATTAATCTTAATGTTAATCTCAACATTTTATGAGACATTATTAAAATCAAAGTTTTATCTGTTAACAAGTTAATGCGCTGTGAACCAACATGAACACAAATATTTTATTAACTAACATGAACAAAGGTTATTGCTCTCTGTTTATGTTAGGTAATGCATTAACAAATTAAATCTTGTTGTCAAGTGTTACCAAAAAGTATATTGCATAATAAAATACCTAAAGCGATCAAGTCATGGGACTACATATAAAGAAACAAAATGTATGTGCCATGGATAAATTGCCTCCGCACAAACAATAATGACATGATGTTAATCAAACTCATCAGCTGTATATATGTATATTCAGTGGTGGGAAAAAGAGTTTACCCCCTACCTAATTTATTTATTTTTGTATATTTGCATGTGCTTAAATGATTCAGATCATATAACAAATTTAGTCAAATATAACACAAGTAAACACAAAATGCAGTTTTAAAATGAAGGTTGTTATTATTGAGGGAAAATAAAATCCAAACCTTCATGGCCACTATAAAGCATTGATTTTATATGCATTCATATTATACACATTTTTTTTTACACTTTAATATTCATTAAATAATTTTACTATGGTTGTTGCATTTTCAAGGGAAGATTTAAAAATAAGCTTTTTTCGCTATTTGTTCAGATGACTAAAGAGAAGGAGACTATCTGGGAGCTTCCCATAGGAACAAACCAATTGATCGACTGAATGTAGACCAGTGTGAATCAGTGAAGTGAAACTAAGCTTTGACTGACAAGACTGTAGGAATGTGGACTTTCGAGTGTCTTTCGAGATCTAGGAGAATTAACTGCATTTACATGTGCCCTGGGTATTTGTATGAAGATGACAACAGTACATGTTGAGATATATAAATGTGTATTTTTATGGATCAGTATAATGTACAATTATGGTTGAATTATTTATATATATATATAATAGTTGTGACATTCTTAGGAATTGTTTGTGTGACACGAGGCTGGGCAGAATTCTGACTATCTTATCTGGCAATCAGGTTCACAGAGGGGTCAGTTTAACTAAACTGCAGATTACCTAATGCAATTACTTTGAATTTAATATCTGTCTGTCCGTCAGTGCATTCTTATTTGCTCATGTTTCTTTTCCACCACTGTATGCATCAATGTGCTTGTGGCCAACGTTTTAGATCTGTTCCAGTTGACTTGAATGAGTAAATCTCTACTGACTGCTCACTGTCCACCATGCTGTGTCTGTTTGCTTCTCTCTCTCTCTCATAAATCACTGATAGAGAGGCTGGCCATAAAGCTAGTGTGAGTGCAGAGAGGACAGTGTTTCTGTCCTGTTTAAGCCTATTACAGGCTTACAAAACCAAGCAGTCCCCCTTAAGCACAGAGAACGAAAGAACATAAGACAGCAAGAGACAGATGTTTAGTTATTCATCTGAAAGTATTAAAAAGGTAAAAACACTACATTAAGCTGACAGCTCAGACCTACGCATAATTATCATATTTAAACAACACTATGTAATATAATACATTTTAAAGTGATATGTTTGTATGATGGACTGACCAAAAGTTATTCACAAAAATATTCCACTCCAGTGAGCAGTGATTTGGAAACATAAAATCATTCAGACATAAAGGAATCATTTAGACAAACAATTTATTCAGTGTTTTATGATCTTGATCTAAGATTAATTGAAAAGTAAAAATATTTGATCTTGTATTGGACATTGCTCTTGAAGTGAAGTGTGAGTCTCAGTCTGTTCCTCACACAACTTTAATGACTAGGCTACATGATATGACTTCTATATAGAAGGGGGTGACCTTGAAGGGGGTACCGAATGTTTACTGTGTTCATGGACGACGGTATTGACCATTATGAGTAAATGAGGCTCACATTCTGTTTTTATTTTTTAGTGTCTGTGGCACAAACATCTAAATAAGGTCATAGCATTTGCCGTTTGGATCGAGGGATTGTGGAAGGCCTTCAGGAGATTAACTTACCGCAAGACAATCTTATAACAGCACTGAGGATAATAATGAAAGCAGTACATAAGCTTTTGTGATTAGCGCTTGCTGCCCAGACGTGTTGCTGGTCTTCTAATCTGCCACCAGACATTAGAAAGCAGTTATGCAGATGGCTTGTAAGGCCCATTTGACAAGATATTGTCCTCTTCTAATGATCTCTTTACTCCTCTTTTCAGGTTTTCTGTTGTATTAAAGTTAAGTGGTTATGAATGGTTGGTAAAGAGATTCTATTATGATGCAGTGAAAACCATGTATGATGTAACTAGTCACAGTCTTGAGATGAATTACCTTATGGATAATTTAATACTTTACGTACAGAGATTAAAAATATTTTCTGCTGGAAGTGTATGCTCAGGGAATCGGGAAGAAGTTTTATTGAGAAGATGCATTTAATATGCAGACAAAAAATCATGTATTTTTAAAACATAACTATACTTAACTATTAGTCACATTCCTAGTGTAGCTTGTTGTGCTAGGTGCTTCGCTAATGCTAGTAGCCCTAGCTGCTGCACTAATTTCTAACCAAATAGGGCTATTATATATCAGATGGACATTACTCAGCATAAATCAGTAACTGTTTATGTGAAAATTTATACCCCCCCTACACACAAAATTCTACTACAAAGTGCACTACAAGTGAATGTTGAATTGTGTGGTGTGCCATTTGTTGCATAATATGACTACAGCAACACCAGAAGGACACGATAGTTTGAAATGTGTCAACTTTCCTTTGATTATATTTATGCACGTGGTCCGCTTAAGGGCTTTTTTAGTCCTCTTAGTCCAAGCTCATAAAATGCATTTTGTTTAATCCCCCTCTACATATTTTGACCCTCCCCTTTATCTCCGTCTCTTTCGTTATCTCTCTCTTTTGGCTTGCTGTAAACAGGTCAACACTAGAGTTCTGTCCTGTGCGGCGGCAGCCAATCAATTCTTTGTTGGTGCCGTTGACTGTGCAGGAAGACAGAACAAACTCTAGTTTGAGAGGTGGTCTCGGTGTTCTCTCTTATTTAGATTAAAATTAAAAATTTATGTTAAGGCATGAGAAGGAGTAACGAGTGCCTACAGCATCAAACATCAATGATTTATCACAGTAAAGTATCTCATGTCTCATGGCAAGAGCTGCAGAATTGAAGCTGTTCTCCACCAATGAGTACTAGAAAATGATATTGACACAAAAAAGGTCATATGTGTGTGTGAGTTTACATGTGTGCACCTAAACCTAGATGCATCTTTCAAATGGGCTATAACCACTGTGTAACTTTGCATAATACATAGAGTATCACCCACCAATTAAAAATGTAATGCTCTCTGAGTCTTGGCACAATCTGGGGAGGGTGGGGAACTGAGCAGATTTTTTTTTTTTTTTTTTTTCTAACAATAAATCAAAATACAAATATGTTGCATTACAATTTTATTGTAAGTGTAGTAAATTAAATTGAAAGGTTCAGTTTTTGTGTCTGAGCAAAGTGATAAACATTTAGCTTGTTTTTTTGTAATACAGTGGAATCCGGTTATGTCGACGGCCTCGGGGTTGCAAAAAAGCATAGAGGTAACCAACAGCCAATATGGCGATTTATTTGAAGCGATCAGCATGCTATAAAAATGTACATACACTGTATATGTTTGCTAACAACAAAAGGCATATGTGCACCAACTAACAGCAGAGATTTACCAGTATACAATAAAAAAAACACCTTCAATTCTCGATACAAACCTTTAATTATGTTCTCCAAACATTGCAAACACAATTTCGCTCACAGTGTAAACAGTCATAACATATTTGTGAGGTCATCACGCTGTACTAGATTGCATACTTTCTTGCGGTCTGCCTGTCTAATGTGCTTTCTCAACAAATTCGGCTTCGTCCCGTCTTTTAACAACCGGGTTCTTCAATCCGCAGTGGCGCTGAGCAGAGCGCGCGTCATAACAGAAGCAGTGTGTGTGTGTTCATCTAAGCCTCATACTCCTTGTTCAGTAACCGCTCGTTACCAACCAATGTCAAAATATTTGAGAAAACCAATCAAATCAGAGAAGACGGGCTTTATGTGCACACAGAAGCGGATGAGGCTTTTGAGAAAGCACTCGCTGCTCGTTGAGAAGCGTAAGAACGACATGTGCTTTCACTTCAGAGAGTCCAGCACGGCGCTGTGAGTAAAGCGTCACTGACAGAGCGACCATATGGACCGCAATCCACATGCACCGCAAACTCAGCGCATGCGCAGTGAACTAGGTACGCTCATGAGTCACGAGATAACCATGTGAAGTGGTGAATTTGTCCCTCTTTTATGCTCAAGATATTAGGGTTCAGCATAACCCATAAGAAAATGCTAAGACAAATAGGGAGTTTGGCCGTTCCACCTCAAAAACATCGACATAATGGTCAGTTAACCGAGATCGAGATAAGTGAACTCCACTGTACATCACAAGTTTAATGATATGCATATGAAAACAATACTAACTACTATCAGGCATGTGGTGCAGGAGGATGAGGAAGACCAGAACGAGGAATAACTGAAATCCTATTTAATAAATAAACTCAAAACACTTAAAACATGCAAAACAAAAGGGCACATCTTGTGCAGAACGGGAAATACAGAGTCCAACGGATTTATAGCGTCCAACAGGAATGCACACAACAGTAAACCTTAACATTGAAAACCACGGACAAAGACTGAGGGAAACACAAGGGAATAAATACACCGGGTATGATTAGACACAAGAATGATGAGGTGATTAATGACGAGACAGGTGAATGGATTGACACTGGGAGAATCACAGAAGGAAACAGGAAATGGGCAAAGACATGACGGCACTGTGACAACTGTGCAATTCCATTTTAAATACAGTAAGAACAGTAATGCATACAGTGCAGACTCTAACTAGCCATCAGTGGTGTTATACAAGGATAGTTTGCTGTGTGTTTTTCACGGTGTTGTACCTGTCCTCAGTTCTGATTACAGCTCTTTTCAGCTGACCTTGTGCTTTTAGAAGCACTGTGGAGTCCACTTTCTTTTTTTCTGATTACTTGTATCATTTGCTCCCTAGAAAAAGAGTGACAGTAAATAGAAAATGTACTAAACAATTCTCTGTTAATGTGCTAAATGACTTGATGGGGTGGGGGAACGAGAGTCACATTCTGTTAATTCTCACTAAGGCTAATGATAGCCTTTGCTGAGTGTTGGGAGATTACCGTACCTGGCTACACGTATTGTAAGCTAAGCTAATGCTTTAGAAGGTAATCAGTAGGAGGGAAATCATGTGACTGATGTAAATGTTGATTCACCTGCCTTTGTTGTCACAATAGTCTCAAATCGTTTGCTCAGTCGAATTAACCTCTGCTCTTTGGCATTATACTAGTCAAATCAGTAACCAGGTCATGTTCAGTACATCACTAAGCATGCCAAGATTTTACCAAGATGTATATATAATGCAAAGCATGCCAAGATATATATATATAATTTCACTTTTAAATGCTGACTGAAAATCCTTTTAATTTACATGTTAGCAAGACCCTGTTAGTTTTGCCTTTTATAGGTGACAAAGATCAGACTGTTGGCAATATTTTAGAGCGCTGTTCCGTTGATGGACACATTTCCGCAGGATTAGTTCTAATCTACTCAGGGTGTGTTGACACGAAGGTGGTTGGATCTAATGCTGGAGCCGTTTATTTATTTGACACAGTGACTGGTATTACTAAAACATTAAAAAACGATAAGCAGACAACCTCTACTTAAAGTATGTAACCGTAAAACCTGTTGGGACCCAATAATCTGTGTGTGTGTGTGTGTGTGTGGAGAAGATATATGAGTAGGTGACGATACACGACAGTGTAACTGAGAATCAGCAGTTATTTGACCTGTGGCACAACACAAACTGTTAAAGGTTGAAGTTCATGGTCAAAAATGGCTGTATGTTCATCTGAAGAGGTGAGAAGAAAATTAAGAAAACTATTTAAAAAACCTAAAATCTAAACCAAATGAAGAACAGTCACATGTGTGCCCATAATGAAGTAGAAGGTTTACTGTGGACAAGAGATTGACTTTCAGTTTTGTCCTGCACAGACCTAGTAACACAAGCATTAAATCGTTATTCTCTTGGTGTGTTTTTATAAAGGGTGCGTTGATTACAAATTCTGTTGAAGCATTGATTTTGAAACATGGATTTTTTTCTTCTTCAATTGTTTGTTACGGTCAGCCATCAATTTAAAATGCTAAGAATATAGCCTTATTGCGATTCAAGGTTTTTAAATATATAAGCATTTAATTATCACATGAACAAATCAATAGAGATGTTAATAGTGACGTCCTTCATGCTCTCACACAGATATGCGCTGCGCTCTTTCCCGCCTAGCTTGGATTGCGTTCTGCGCTTCGTCTCTAGCATTTTCTTCAGTAGTCCATGTTTGATCTCTCATCAGGACTAAATATACTATATGTCAAAGTCAAGTCAAACTCAGCTTTATTGTCAATTCTGCAATATATACAGCACATACATACAGAGAATTGAAATTCTGTAACTCTCAGACCCAAGGTGCAACCAGGTTACATTAACAGTAACAACAGCAACAAAATATATATAATGTATAATATGTAATATATAATATGTAATAAGTCAGCGGAGCTGGGATCCACATGTGGCTTTATTAAAGGAAGTACAGTAATACCACGATACGAGTGTCTCTACATACGAGTATTCCAAGATACGAGCAAGCCTTCCGGCAGAAATTTGCTTCTAGATATGAATAAGTATTCAAGATACGAGCACGCATACTGACACCGATGCCGATGACATGTTCACTTCACGCGTTCGCTGACTTCTGTACGCATCGCCCGTGAGTCGGTGATTTTTCTCTCTATTTTGTGCATTATTCTTCATAATAGCGACGAGTTATAAGAAAGTGAGTGGTAAGGATTGTAGTGAGAAGAAGAAACGCATGATGACCATAGAAATGAAGCATGAAATTGTGGCTAAATATGAGCGTGATCCCCGCGTGAGTGATCTAGAATGCTTGTATAATCGCAGTACATCTACGATATGTACCATCCTAAAGCAGAAAGATGCTATTAAGAACGTAAATCCTCCTGCAAAAGCTCAGCAGTGGCAAGGAGGACGCTGAGCCAGAGGAAAGAATTTAGAACTTTAAGTGAAATTAAAGAAGTGATGGCTATGTGGCAGAAGGTTTCTGATTTCATTGAAAAGAAACACTCTGATAAATCATCTACTGGTCGTGCTTTGGCGCTTTTTGACGACACATGCCTTACTCATTTTGAATGGGACACAGAAACAAATCGCCCTCGACTGGTATTTTGTTAAAAGGTCTGCGCAAAGTGAAAGTGAGGGTAGTCAGGCGAAAAAAGGTAAGAAAAGTAAAGAATACAAATTGGAAAAAAAGCAAAACAATAATATAAAATAGAAAAGTAAAAAAAAAAAAAAACTTAATCTAAGCTCAATAATGTTAAGTTTACGTAAGTTACGTAGTGTTCGTGTAAGTTACGATACGGAATCAAGTGTCTACGTAACAACTCCCTCCCTCCTCCGCACCTGCCACTATTGTCTGTAAAAGCGTATAATTAAAACCACATTTTATTTGATATCACACGAATGCTTAAACTGTATACATGTTTTTTTTTATTGGTATAGATACACAATTATAGTACTTTTTTTTTCCATTGTTATGGATCTGGAACGGATCAATTTGTTTTCTATTATTTCTAATGGGAAAACATGATTCGAGATATGAACAATTTGAGTTACTAGCTCCGCCCTGGAACGGATTATGCTCGTATCGGATTATGCCAAAATCCAAAACACACTTTAGGTCACGGGCAGATGCCCGCGGTACCAGATTGTTGATGGGGGGGCGGGGGTAGCGCGAGCGCGAAGCATCATAAGCCACTTCCTGGTTAATACAGGAAGTGTTCGGCGAGGCAGCTGGAGCGCGGGCCATTAATAAAATGATCTCGCGGGCCAAATTTGGCGGGCCAGAGTTTGACACCTATGCTGTAGAAGAATACAGACAGGTCAGGATCAAATACAAAGGCAAGAAATACATCCCAGGTAATCCAGAAACATTGTTGAGAGGCAGGCACAGAAGCAAAAAATGTATGGTAAATTCAGATAAACAAGACAGAATTACAAAGGCAAGCAGCAAGGGTTGTAGCAGGGAAAACAGTCCAGGGTCAAACACGACAAACGGGCAACTGGGAAAACCCACTCAGAGTTGTCAGATGGCCAATGCAAAATGAGAAGATGAGTGCTGTATAAAAGGTCTATGGAATGGGGATCAGGTGCAAATGCAATCAGTGCCATTTACGGGGTTAAAGGAAATGGAGTTTTAAGGGTAAAGTAAAACCTATTCGGATGTTTAAAATATTCGGATGAGGGAGCCTTCTAGTGGCAAGCAGGGGGAACCACAGAGGCTTGCTTCGTAACAGAACCAAGTCTCCCACCTCTAGAAGGATCCACAATATCCTCTGAATTTATCCAGGACCACCTACGAGGACTGCTACTTTGGACCATACTCCTCCCAGTCCACCAATGTCTGGAGTTTAGGAGACCTTGCACCTGATAGGCCTCCTCGCCGTCTACAATGATGGGTAGGGGCCCTTGTCATTAGCTTCCTCCTCCGCTCTTGGACCACCAGTGGGCTTGAGCAAAGACACATGAAATGTGGGTGAGATACGATAATTGGAAAGTAAAGCCAAACGATAGGAAATGGGTAATTTGTCAAGAATCCACATACCACATCTTTCCCTCATCACAGCAATATCACAGCAAGAGTTCAGTGTCCAAAAGTACCAGTGTCCAAAAGTTGAGGCCGAACTTAGGTTGTTCTTTCCAGGTTGGAGAGTTTGTAATCTGTCACCGGATTACTAGGCAATCTGGTTGCTACCGGAGGCATTTCTGCCTCCTTCTGGATGTTCAAACACTTCATAAAAACGTTGCAAAAAGTGGTTAAATAAGGGGAATGAAGATTGACCATCATTCCACACCGTAGTGGTCCACTCCAGAGCTCTGTCCATTAATAGTGAAAAAACAAAGGCTATACGACTGTCATCAGAGGGAAACAGCATGGGTTGTTGGTTAATGAACAATGAACATTGAGGCAGAAATCCCTTATGTTTCGCAGGTGAAATGTACCATTTCCATCAGATTTCTGTGGGAAGGCTAGGTGAGACTAGCAGACTGAGTCGGCTGAAGAAGTGCTAGCTCCCGAGTTCACTGTAAGTGTGCACTAGTGTTGTGTAGGTAAATGAAGGTGTCTAAATTCAGAGAAACAAGACAGAATTACAAAGGCAAGCAGCAAGGGTCGTAACAGGGAAAATACAACATAAACAGGCAACTGGCGACAACCCCACTCAGAATTGTCGACAGGGCAGGACAAGACTTCGCAAAGCATGCAAGGAATAACAAACAAATGAACGATTTGTTTACGAATAGCTGAACAAATAGTCCATGTAATGAGGATTGCAAAGGCAATCATTGGCAGGTACAAGGTTATGGAAAATGAAGTTTGAAGTCTGGTAGCGAGCAGGAGGAACCACAGAAGCTTGCTTTGTGACACTATAATAAATAGTGGCACACCAACACTACACATTTTCCAACTCTTCCTAATCCAACACAGCTGATTCAACTCATCAGCTTGTTAGTAGAGACTACAAGACCAGAAAGAGATGGGTCAGATAAGGGAGACATCCAAAATGTGTACTGTTGGTGTGCCTCCAGGAATAGGGCTGGGAAACTTTGGTCTACACTATCCTCCACAATAGAAACTTAAACTAACAATACTTTTAAAGCCTTTTCAAATCTTTACGCAAATTTCTACATATACCAATTTTTAAAATGCATTGAGAACTAATTAAGAACTAACATCTGGCAAATTAGTAAAAGTGGTTTTGTTGCCCCCAGTCTTTGATCCCACGAATGACGCTGTGTAATTTGCACCCTGACTGAATCGTTAATCGCAATCGCTTTGAATCTCATTGTGAATAGTCTCAAATGGAAAAATCATTCTTGAATTAAATCAAGTGCCAATGAATTATGAATAGAATCGATTTGCTCTCTTCTCAAAGATTTACAGCATAGTATTATTCATGCACTTAGTTAAAAAAGTAGCATATTTCTCTGAGATGATGCAGGTGTATGTGTTTCTGTGGATGAGGGATCCATCTGTCTGAAGTAAATGCATACATTGGAAGGGTAGCAACCTTTTATTAGAAGAGATCTATGGTCCTTCTGTTAGTCTTATGATGAATCAGTCTCAAGCCTCTTCTTTTAATTATGATCTCCCTCCCACCAGTTGTGTGGGTTCAGAAGTTACATTACTATGTACTGTGCTTCATCCTCTACAGAGGGAGCTGAAAGGTGCAGGGGTCAGAAATAACAGACATTCAGAAGGCAATGTTGTCAAGGCTAAGGAGCCGCTGTTATTGTCAAACAAAGGCTGATGCTAATGAACTATACTTGTAGTCTACTTATCTTGAATTCTTCATACATGATTTGAACTCACTAATAACTTAAAATTGCTGAGCATGATACTTTAATATTTTTACAGCATGCACTGTACTTTTGTAATTACATGTGTGTGTTTTAATGCCCAAGTGTGTTTGAAAATAGACAATAGATGAATTCTAAATTAACACAGATTAAGCTGTCGATGGAAGTGCTGTCTAGATTCACTTGTACTCAGTCAAACCTGAAGAACCAGTGCTGCATGGATGTGGGCTTATAATAATAATAATAAGGGTATGTTTATTTTTTTTATGTATGTGCGCTTGATATTCTTTGATATATTTATTTTTTCTGATTTCACACCAGATTAAATTCTGAAGGGTACATTCCTATTATTTTCCTTTAAAGCTAATCTAGAGCTCTTGGATTAACCTGAATAAGTAGCGCTAAGTGTTTTTGTTATTGTTCGTACAAGTTTGTGTGCATGCATGTGCTTGAAAACAGGAAACTGTTTTGTTGTAATCTCTTTCTTGCTGAGTTTTATTGATTATATTATTTTGAAGGAGCACAAATTATTCCTTGTTAGAATGTTATTGTCCCATCGACACAACACTAGGACTCTTATTTTGTCTTCATTCAGATAATCGTTCCTTTGTTTCAGTTTCTTTCGCCACTCATTTGTTACTATGGATACTAATCATCACATCTGCATGTCATTTGTTCATCACCACATGTGTATTTAGTTCTCCCTGTTCAATCTTCAGTTTGTCGGTTGTTGTTTGTGTTAGCTACACTGCTGTCACAGTTACCATAATCTTTGCAGATTACCTTTTCATTAAACAGGGTGTCCGCGGGGTTGTAAAAGGTAGTAAAAGGTAGTAAATGAAATCAGCCAAAATTAAGGCCATTAAAAAGTAGTAAAAAGTAGTAAACGTCTTTTGACGAGGTATTCAATTTTCGAGCCCAATTTTTTTTAGATATATTTTTAATTTGTGTTAAGTGCAGGCCTTTCTTTTAAAATTCGCGTGGATTTATTTAGATGTTGAAACTAGGACCTGAGCAATATCACGCGAGGTTGTGTTTGTTCGCGCGCACGCGCGCGCGCCCAGTGCATTGCGAGCTGAGGTGAGTGAACAGCAGAGTGAACAGACTACACTGCAGCTGAGGCGTTGTGGTGTTTATGTGCGGCGGTAAAGTCACTCTATTCTTCTCCCGCTTCAGCGGACACTTACTGTCATTTATTTCGGTAGAAGTGACTTAATTTACTTGTTGTAAATCCGACAGATCAGATTCTCTGATCTGCGACACAAACTATCAGCGAACAAGTTGAATATTTTGAATAAATAAGAGAAACTAAATGCATGCGATACTTTTTTGTGGTTGCTGTGCGTCACTTGACAAGCATGACGCGTCGCCATGGAAACACACATAAAACAGCAGTTTTGAGACGTCACAAGGAAAGCATGTCGAATAGTGGCGCGGGGCACAAAGTAACACTTTTTGTTTTTTTTAGCCAAATAATGAACAAAGTAATATGGTTAGACAAACCATATTTTTATACAAACAACATATAAGCCTCTCCTACACATGAGCACTGTTTTCATGTTCGTGGGACCTATCGTTTATGTGCAGTATCGCCAAAAGCATAAAATGAGTAAAATGTTACTTCTTACCCCGTGAGCAGGGCTAGTTGTCACAGACAGAGGGTTATTTGTAACGCATGTTATGTAATGGATGGATTCATGTATTTTATTTCTTACAAAAAGTTGAGTCTTGATGATCATAAGCAAAACTTATGAATGAAATATTATATTTTTATTTTGTTTACATTTTGTTTATGCTTTGAAAATTAACTTTTTAATAGGTTAATACAATGCAAAATATCTGATTATTGATATAGGCTATGCAATGTGCAGCTTAGTGTTAACATCATGTTACAACTAACCCTGCGGTGTCGTGTTTACCTCAGGACCGGCTATAGCAGTCACTATGTGTTTTTCACATCTTTCAAAATGGTACCATCTTTTAGCCAAGAAGATGGTAATTATTGGACTAACATACTTTCACACACTTTGAAAATCGAAAAACAACTACTACAACAAAAAATATTTACATGCTGCCAAAAGAGTTTTTCCTGTGGTTCTCATCCAAACTTCGCTGAACTTTCTCGAAAGATGGCCAGAAGACGTGTGCAAACAGTGAAAAGCCCGTTAGCACGTCATATTTAATCCTTTGCAACTATCTAAAACGTCTGCGGTACTATTGACCCCGCGTTACTTTGTGCCCCGCGCTCCCCTAATACTGACCTTATTTCAGCAAAATTCATTAATATTTTACTTGATTTATAGATTCAGTATTTTAAATGTATTATTGATACATTTAAATGTATTTTTGACTGTCTTCTTACTTTTAGTCTAGTCGTCTAATCAGTTACAAAACTTTAGTTTAAATGACTCACAAATCAGTGGCGTTTCGACTAGTCGACTAGTCCGTAGTGTTTAGATCTAGCAACTAAACACCACTCTTTCAATTCCAACGATGGCTTTGGAGAGCTGTTTAGAAATGTTTCCGGACTCCGACATAGCGAAATCCTTCGCTTTAGGCAAGAATAAGTCTGCTTACATGATCAAATTTGGTATTGCACCATATTTTAAGAAGAAAAACTGGTGGAGACCATAAACAAAGCAGGGCTGTTCATCCTAATGTTCGACAAGAGGCTCAACCAATCCTAAAAAAAAAATCCCTCCTTTTTTGGAGGATGGTTATGTTGGTCAAGATAATCGCAGTGACGCTGGTATTAAAAAATATTTTGAAGGTAGTAAAAAGGTAGTAAATTCAACTTAAGAAGTTCCGTATAAACCCTGTTAAAATATTTTTGGATTCATCATCGTCTTTAACTTGTGACAGTTATTTAGTTTTCACTCTTAATATCATAATCCGAACAACCTGTGCTACTATATTGAACCCATGCAGGGATTGTTACAATCACAACATTCACCCCAGAGAGACTTAATTACATCTTAAAATATAATGTGTATCACTTTACACTAAGGTTTCATTTGTTAACATTAGTTAATGTAACTAACCTGAACTAACCATAAGCAATACGTTTGTTACTGTATTTGTTAATCTTTGTTAACGTTATTAACCCTCTTAGTAAAGTGTACCCGAATAATGTTACATTTGTTTGATTTCAATAGTATTATTTACCACAATTATATGTTAACATGTCTAATTTCATAATAAACATCATGCACAACTGATTTTAATATTTTCTTAGAAATGTTTAACTTTGATGCTAAAAATGCACCTATGATCTCAGTTTAATGTGCAAAATGAACCATAAATAAGTGTAGTGCTAACACAATGGCTCTGGTGTTTGCTTGAGGCCAGTGCCATGAGTTTGAGGTGCGACAATATGTTTGACAAAATAATGGCAAATGAGAGGACCATTAGAGATTAGAGAAACGAAAAAACAATTTTAAGCTGTGTCTACCACCAGGGCAAGTTACAGCAAGGCATTTTCAAAATTGGGATGACAGACAGAAACCGTTATAAGAATCAGAACTGTCTGTCAAAACTGTTACAGTAATCCCTCGTTTATCGCGGGGGTTACGTTCCGAAAATGACCCGCGATAAGTGAAATCCGCGAAATAGAAAACTTTTTTTTTTTTTACAATTAGCAACTATTACATGTATACAAATACAGTGACTCACGTGTAGGCCGTTTCACAGCTCTTCAGACTGGGCCGCTGCATCCTGACTACGCTCTGCAGTGTTCTCTTCTTCTGAAGCCCGCGGTGCAGGTGTGTTTGTTCGGGAGAAGAACATAGTGATAGGCAGCTGTTGTCGCTCTTTTTTCTTCTTTGCAAAAAGATCCTTGTACACCGACATGCCACCATCGATTACGTTGGAGAACTGTAATGAACGGCCCATCAAAGGGTCCCATTCCTCAGCTAATCGCTTAAGTTCAGTGGCCATTTGCACCATGGTTGCTAAGCGACCAAGCGTTAGTCCTTCCTCCGTACACATAACTGCACGAGACGACAAAATGATGGCACAATTCGTAGCATGTTTTGATACAAGAAGCGGAAGTGAGTTTTTAGCGAATCAGAATGCTGAGCACAATGCACCAGAAAAAAAAAAATGCATTATGAAAATCCGCGAAATAGCGAATCCGCAATAAGTGAACCGCAAAGTGGCGAGGGATCACTGTATACAGATCAGAGTCTGTTGGAGTTCAGACACTCAAGGCCTGACAAATCACTTTCACTTCAGAAAGCTTTAGACACATCTGCATTTGAAATTTTTAGTACATATTGAAAATCAACTTATCATTTATTAATGAAAACTATGACTTTTCCATTACCTTTTTGTTTTTTAATTAATAATACAGAGATCGAGCATGTATGAGCTGCTAAAACTGAAATATTGAAATCACGTCCACTATTTAACAAAATACAACATACTTTAAATACAGGAATTTAGTAGGTCTACCAACCAGTGTTTGGATTTGACTATAAGTTTGGGGCAAAAAGATACATTTTAACAGGCTTTTACTTGTTTGAAATAAAATCAGGGGCAAAAAAACTAAAGCAAGTTATGAGTAATGTGAGGTGCAGAGAGCGTAAAATGCATTTATTGGTAATAGTTTGAGATTCTGTTGACCTCCACATAGGATTATTCTTGAGGCACCGTCTCTTTCTGGGCTCCCAGGCAAAAGAACAGACTGCATTGTTCATTATTGTTAATTAGGTCTTTCTCTGTTAGCCCTGCCTCTTTTGCACTTCAGTCTCACGGGTCCTTGTTACCACATGCATGTGTGTACGAGAGAGAGCGTAAATACTGATCTGATAATCTTGAAGGTCCTTGTTGGCCTATTTGTATAAGCATATAAAGTTTGACAGGATTTGTATCCTATGGGCCCTTGTTACTATCACGTCCAATGGGACCTTTTCAGTCCAACTAAAAGTCACCTAAAGGTCAGTGTAATCTCTTGTGTGTGTGTGTGTTTCCAGGTAAAGCCTCCAGCCCACTGTTGATACATAAACTGTACGAGAGCGAGCTGGTCACAGTTGGACGAATATTTGCAAATATATTGACATTATTTTGGGCTGCCTCAGAGTTTAATCCTATTATGTTTTTTATATAGACAGTAAATGGTCATTACAATTCATCAAAGTCTCTTTGCCATCAAATGCTGGTATATTGAATCACTGCTGACTTGTGCAGTTTCATAATGTTTCTGGAGTTCAGACAGTTTCTGTGAAACGGTGTCACACTTAGGGTTTGAGACATCATTTTTATCACTAACAGTGCTGACTGGGCCCTGAATGACTCTGGCAGTGAGGATTCTCTAATTCTCACCAGGCTGTATTTATTTGATTAAAAGATTCAGTAAAAAAAATTATTCTGTGAATTTTTTGTTGTAACATGATCATTTGATGCTCAAGAAACATTTCTTATTTTTGAAATCAGTTGTGCTGCTTAATATTTTTGTGGAAACCGTGAAACATTAAACGTTTGCTTTGACACAATTGTTTACTGCTTGTTTGTGTCTCTGTAAAGACTTCCAAAGGATACTTTGATCAGGAACAAGTGGATGGAGCTGGAGGATTATATGTTTATTCAGAGCATTTTACTGTAGATTGTTTTTGTAAACAAGCCACTTTGTAATGTAGTCATCAGAGAGAAGTCTGTTGAATCTTTGCTAACTCCGTTTCTCCACACTCCCTTTCAATTTCTTCTCATTCTTTGTTCTTATTAGGTTTGCTGTGCATTTAGATTATGTATAAAGTTCACAACTTCATTAAAACAATAAACTCCATAACCTTAGACATGTTGCTTATTTCACAAGTTCTCAAACCAGCGTATCGCAAAGAGCATCCCGAGTTGAGTATCCGTCCCTGAGCAGATTGAGTAAAGCAGATTAGAATCTTCAGAAAGGTTTGGTTTTAATGAACTTGAATGATTGAAAATGGGTATGTAATATCTCCATAGTACAATAAATGTTTCATTATTTGATAAACAAAGGATTTGAGTGTATTTCAAACTGTGGTTTGCAGGCCATTTAACCTCCTCACACTGAATCTCTACATGCCGAGATAACCAAGGAGAGAAAAATGGAGATTATACTACTTTTCTTTTTCAGATCTTGCTTGTTTGTACCATGATTGCGTGCTTTCAAATTGTTTTGCAAACCAGGTATACCAAAGAGCCTTATTGAAATTCAATAGGCTGTGAAAATGACATCTATGTGGAGACGGGGCCCTTGTGAACCAGCCCTTTCCAAAGTGATTAGTGTTTGTGTGACAGAAATTGATTTATGTGTGTGCGTAAGTATACATGCGCGTCAGCGTGCATGAGGCATCCTCAAGCATTGAACAGTAAACCCTCTCTGTATGGAAGATGGGTGAAATGGAATAAGAATTCCAAAAATACAGATTGATTCCTATTCACTTGTATTTCTCCCATAGAGAAATGTATTCTCTCTTGATTATGCTTCTTTGTGTATATACTTTGTGTATATACTGTTGAAAAATGGTTTGGAAATATGATGACCAAATGTTGCTTTTTAATATTGTCAGCATGTTAAAGTATAACATCTAAAATATCAAAACATTTATAAACAATTTATTTGAAAAAAAAAACCTGTTTGTAAAACATTATTTTGAGGTTAGATTAAGACTCATTTTGAATGAGTCAATTTTACATGTGCATTTTTAGTAGGCATGTATTTTATTAAATTTGTATGTAGCAGTCATCCGTGAAGGGCTGCCTCTTTACTTTTTGTTTTATGTTTGCTTATTGTACGTGATTTCGTTGAACGTTCGCCAGTTCCTGCCTCCTCCGACCACTCACTTTAAAAATGGTTTGCCTCGCCACTGGTGTAACCTCTGTTTGATTGCGAATCAAAAAATCATGAGCTAGAATTTGAATTGACCCACAGCATTTGAATTGGGATCTGCTTTCAGATAAAACATAAATAATGCCATAATTAAATTGAACTGCCCCATTAATTTCACCATAAAGGACAGACGAGGCGTGAATAAAGGAGACGGAAGGATGAGTAGGCATGCATGGGTTATGATAATCACCTAATTGACAAGCCAGTTGCTGTAGTTGACCATAATGACTCATTCCTACTTAAAACACAAACATGCATGCATAAAAACAAAAAGATATGAACCTGTTCATATAATATAGCCTGTGGATGAAATGTTTATTTTTTACTTATCACATTCTAAAAGGGTTGGACAGTCTTTTAGCACCAGAACCTCAGCTGTCTCTCTCTCTGTGGGTCTAGAGGTTGCGTGTGTGTGTGTGTGTGTGTGTGTGTGTCGTTGGCTCTGCTATTTGGTTATATAAGAAGATTAACACGCTGCTCCATCCCTCTCTTGTGGCACACACTCTCTCACACACAAATCACTCATGCGCTTGTTGGTACTGTTCCCCGGTCTCTTCTAATGAAGTTCATTTTAGGTGACATGGGGAAAGCCAAAAGAATCCGGGACCCCTTTCTCGACAGGGGTGGGCACCATACAGAAGTGAATTGAGAATTTCTTTTAAATTCCTATTTTTAATTGATGGAATTCAGGAATAATTATATATGATTGCCCTTTTGTAGTTTTAAACATGTTCAAGTATGAATTGTTCATAACCTTTAATACAATATATTTGAGGTGTTTCATACAACTTATCGGCATATGTGTTTCCATAATAAATGTATTATTACACATTAAATATTTAATACATTAATTTCTATAAAACAATTGTTTATTTCATTTTTATATTTATTTAATTAGTGGACATTTTGTTGTACTGTGTGGCAAAAACTAAAATATTGTTATTATTTGGTAATTGTTTAATAATGTGAGAATGTTAGAATACAAAAGTGTTCTCTACATAAGTGAATTTAACTTAAAGAACTAATGGAGCGTAGTTAAAATTAATTATGGAATTATTTATGCAGGAGTCTAAATTCATGCATTTGAGCGTGACAATTATTATTGTCGTCATTGCGTGAATTTTTTATTTTTTATTTTTTGCCTTTCCCACAAAAACATATTTTTTTGCCTCTTTCGATTGGGTGGATGTGTGTATGTATTTATAATGTTTTTAAAATCTAAACTACATACAGTCTTAACTATTTCTAGGTATTATAATATCTTATCATATTTCATGATAAACTATCCTTTCTTTACATTATGAATATAGTAGATGTTTTTTTTTGTGTGTGTTACCCATCATCACATTGCTCTTTGGTAATTAGCAAAAATAGGCATTTACTAGTGTAATAAACAGTTTTGTGATGGAACGTTTGTTTTCTAATTGTTCTGTCAATGTTCCAGGACATGGTGAGGTTTTTTTCCCAGTTTAAATTCCTGGGAACAGTAGACTGACCAGATGGTCTTTGAAGTCAGTATCCTGACATAAACTCTCAGAAACCTCAACAAGGTGTGTGTGTGTATGTGTGTAAGGGAGGGTGATTTAAATGGAAATCAGGTCAGATCATAGAAAAGGGTTAAATCCAGTGTATCCATGCAGATTGGCCCAGTTTCGTTTTGCACTGTGACCATGCTTTATGTATCAAATTCATGTGTTTATGTCAGTTTTCTTATTAGGCTTCTTATTGGAACCACCACTACAACACAGTAGCGGGTTGGCTATTTTATTGACAAAGTTATAGTTATGCAGTGAATGATTCGGTTAAAGGAAAGCTGTCTTTGAAATGGTTCAATGATTCCAAAATCAGTGAAATCACTAACTTAAATGGAATCAGGTTAGACCTTCTGCTACATCCACTGGGATAAAATTTCAGTTTTACTTGATTATAATTTTGATGTGCACTAGGGTGTGATTTCATCTTGAATTTATTTGTATCTGGATTAAGAGTAGCTCTGGCTCATAGTAGCCAATTTAGTTAATAGCTTGTATTATATTATCAAACTTTTGTTCATGCAAATACCTTTGACCCATTCCATCGCAATAACTCATCTAGCTATTATTTTACTGATTAATTTGCTGATTAATCCTTTGGCTATATATTTCCAATAAATAAGTGTGATTTATACCATTTATATTTTAAATTTGTATCAAATCATTCTCTTGACAATCATGTATTCAAATGCTATCGGTAAGTGTTGTGGGGTGTTGAGAGCGATACTCCGTGCATTTCTGTTTATTATTGGGACAAGTCAATCAAGTCAGTGGTCCTCAACCCCCGATCAAATGGTACCGGGTCTGTGGATCAAATGTTATCCGCCCACCCGAGAAATTATATTATTTCCAATTCGCGTACAGGGGTTGAGCGGCTGCAAGCAGATGTGGCGCTGCAGCTTTGGCGATGAGGAGGTGTGTTTTGCTCATCCCCCCCCCCCCCCATCAGAAGTTCAGCGGAGTATCGCTCTCAACACCCCTCAACACTTACCGATAGCATTTGAATACATGATTGTCAAGAGTGAGAATGATTTAATACAAATTTAAAATACAAATGGTATATGTGTGTATATATGTATATGTACGTATGTAATTTCCTTCATTTTTTTATTTATTTATATATTTATTAGTGCCGCCTTATTGGCTAAACAACAGTGTCTCAAGGTCAGATTTTAGTTGCTCAGACCACATCATGCTATGAAAGGTTTGAAGTTTCTACCATATATCTCACTTAAGGGGAAAAAAGGATTGAAGCATAACCTTATGTTCCTGTTGAGTGACCTCTGTGTTGTTTTACTGTAAATCATTCAGTGTTTCATCACTATAAGAGTCTACTGCAGTGGACAAACTGCACACAGACACGTGCGCACTCTCAAATGGAGTGTAAACTTTGTTTGCTCATGCTTCTGTCTGTTTAGCACTTTTGCATTTCTCTGTAGTCCTTTAGCGTTTAACATTAATTCAGATCAGAGAGCAACACTGTTCTGTTCCCACAAAAAACGGGCATTTTGATTTTCAGTTAGCAGTGTCATGTGAAAATATGAATAGACCCTGTTGCGCAAGTTGTTTTGAAAATTCCTCATCTCTTTGACATGCTCCCTCAGGACAGAATTTTTTTTTTTTGGATGCCTGTTTTTTGGAAACCAACTTAATCACAGCTTTCACCCTTTACAATAATCAAAGTGTAAGGAATGCTTGTTGTTGCTCATTTTCTTGAAAGAATATGCACGTGGTCATCTCTTGCAACAGACATTCTCTTATAAAAGGATAAATCAGCCATCATGACATGATTTTGATTTTGACATTTTCTGAAGGAAATCTCATGGGTGGCTGCCAATGCAAAACCAAACTCCCTTTAAGGCAGTGCTTCTCATTTATTTTCTGTCACGCCCCCCTAGGAAAAGGTAAAAATTTTGCGCGACCCCCCCTCCCCCCATTTTGGAACTTCCGCCTTATTGTTTCCATGGCAACGCGTCATGCTTGTCACTTGACATACCGCAGTCACAAAAAGCGCAGTATAATAGATAATTCAAAATAATAACTTGTTGGCTCAACTTGTTGAAACCTAAAATAAATCTTATGTGGTTGAAAACACTGAATTGGTGTGATAAATGACAAGCTCTGAGCGCGTCTTTTTTTTTTGGATCATTGCCAGATATCGCGTGAAAACACGTTTGAATTTAGTGGTTGATCACGTGACACATATGAATGTGATCGAACACGTCAAAGGAGGAGGGGACGGTTATCTGAACTTCATATCTGCTGCTCTTGTTCAGTGCAAGAAAACCTACTCCCTGGCAAAAAAAAGAAAAAAAAAGCATGTACCCCAGGGTCACGCGCGCCCCCACTATTTTAGAACCACTGCTTTAAGGCAAGTCATTTTAATTGGCAGCCATTTAAGTAACATTAGCTATTTTTATAGGTTATGTCTGCATACAAGTACAGTTTTAATGTAAAGTCTGAAAAGAGTCTCTGTCTATTAAGATTAAGTATTAATAATATGGCATCAATAGTATGGTGCTTTAGATAAAATTGTGCTAATAAACTGCTTGCAAATTGTTCAAATACTGAATTTTGCAATTTGTTCCCGTTTCCAATTTGTCTCACTCGTTTCTTATAGATTTCTTATAAAACACGCCATCATGTTGCTTTTTTATGTTGTTGATAGTTGTTATGTGGTTTCTTCAGTGTGTTTTTTTTTCTTGCCATTTTATCATTGATCAAGGTAAAATCCTGATGGAATAGTATTAGTGTGTCTCTCCTCGACAAACTGTTTTGAGGTATTATTCTTGTCAAGTACAATACTTTTTAGGTGCAGGACTAATAGTGATACAGAGCTCAGAAAATACCAATTAAATGCTTTTGAATTGATTTTGAAATGGGGCAGAGTGAGACTTTAGTACTTTACAAGAAGATGAGAAGAACATCACCTCCAAGACCAAAACTAATGTCACTCAGCAGAAGTTAAACCAAAATCCAGAACCTTAAGGAACACCATGTTCTGATCTTTGCATGTAGAAAAGTTGTAAATCTCAACAAATAATATATCAGGAAGCTATTGGGAAATGCAGGATCATTTGCATAATGTCTATTGCCCAAAGGAAATTGGGCAACTGTTGTGCTTGTTTGGCCAAGCTGTACGGTTACTCAGTCCCCCTCTGATACTGTTTTTCTGACTACACAACAACCAGATGTTATGAAAAGTGTGTTCGGTATTGATCCAGTCCTTATAGCTATGTATGTTTTTACAGGGTACACTTTGACAGAGTGAAACTGATTTTTTTTATTCTATGTGAATTATGTAACCAGGGTCTAAAGGGCCAGTCACACAGCCGATCACGTCGGAAAAATTTTGAACCGTTCAAAACTCGAAATCATGCACAAACCGCCTTTGACGCACATCCACTTACAATCACCGACGGTCCACGTTCGTTCCATCGACTAATTACGCATACGACGCACACTCCGCGCAGAAACAAAAATCTGTGCGCAAGTCGTGCGTGATTCATGCGTTTTTGCTGTGACTGGCCCTTAAGGTTTAAAAACGTTGCTTTAAACTATTTGAAGTAAGTTCTGGTGAAAGCTAACTCCAGCTTTGCACCAGGAGCAAAGAGCTTTTAATGCAAATTTTTCTGGGTTTTTGCTGATGGATTCTTGATGGTTGGGTCTGTTGACTGCATGACAGTTTTGTCATAAATGTGGTCATGATTTCCAAATGCTGTCTCCCTTCTATCACACTAATGTATTCTTGAAACTTCAGCAATTAGTTTGTGGATTACCGAAATCACATCCCACAAACAGCAGAAGATGACTCACTATGCCTTTGAATGGCGACGCGCAGTTGTAAAGTGCAGACATTTCGATGTCACAACTAATATCCTTGACCTTCTCAGTATCGTTTGAGGAATTTATGAGCACATTCACAATCTGAAGGAGAAATAGGAGGGGTTTTTGTGTTAGTTTATTTTTTCAGCATTCATATGATATTTTAAGAGAGCTGTTCTCATAAAAAAAAAGTTTTCAGGCTTTTGTCAGTCTTGGTCAGTCTTTGTTGGATGGCATTAGATAATACATTGCCAAGGTTGACAGCGGTAGATGGTTAATTTCATCACAGCTTCTGGCTCAACTGTATTCAGTAAAAAAAATACTGGAACTAATATCACAGAATGACAGCATTACCCAATAACTGGCCACGATCAGAGTTTTACACAACTTAATTGCATGAAACTAATCCAGGCTCAATGTGAATGGGAAGTGCAATAATCTATATATGTATAGATTACTATTTATATGTAAATATTACTTTAAAATGGGTTCATTAGTCAGTATTCAGTTGGTACTTCTACAAATATTGAAAGTAGCAAAATATTGTCAACAAATTGGAGTAGTGAAATGGACTTTATTTTTCGTTACCATTAATGATTCTTGTATTTAGCAGGAAGTTTTAGTTCAGTTTACATATTTTTAGAAGGGCAAGTGAATAATGACACATTCAAACATGTGAAGGTAACTCTGTCCCCCCTTTGAGTACTGAGCCTTGTTACTTCCAGAAACTCCATAACATATTCAATATTGGGATGCAAGCAATGCATTGGCTAATGCTAACATTGACTTTCTGTTTGTGTAATTCTAGAGCCACTAGCAGCACCAAATGGATCTGCAATCTGTTTGTTTGACTTAGGGCTGGCACACACTAGACAATTTTCAGATCTTAACAGATTTTAAAACTGTGGGAGACCCCAGACATAAAGGCAGTTTCAACTGTTTTTTAGCATTATAATCTTCCGTATGCACACACTAGAAGATTCGTCAGGACTGCGAGATCATGCATCTGTTGATCGTAGTAACATTTTCACAGTGAGACAAGATCTCACAGAAACACAAGAGATCAAACGTGACTTTGTGGGATCAAAGAGATCCAAAACAAATGGAGGACGGTTAATGTCGTCAGCTGGTTCTCCTGGTGTGAATTTTGTTTTAAAGGAAGAAAAACAAAGGAGAAAAAAAGAATATGGGTGATCTTTCTTTATCCACTTTTCAGACCCATTTACCCATTTATGCATTTGGCAGAAGCTTTTATCCAAAGCGACTTATATTGCAGGGCACAAAATATTCAAGGCACAATCAGTTCTTGCTTTCCCTGGGAATCAAACCCATGACATTGGCGTTGCAAGCACTAGTCTCTACTGTTTGAGCTACAAGAAAGACCCACCGGACTTTTGGGGGTTACAAATCGGGCTTAAAATCTTCAGGTGTGTGGCAGCCTTAGCAACAGAATTAGTTTGGTGAATGACTACCCATTTGTCAACAGTGGCTTGAACTTTTTGTGAAACAGACATTATCTTTACAGTTCTGATTGGCGTCAGTAGAGATGTTAGAAAAAGTAATGTGTAATCAAATTCACCCGTACATTTTATATTCATAAAATAAATTTTTATTACATAAGTAAATTTTTTTTTACACTAAGGATGCACAGCATGCAGTCCAAGTTACGGCCTGCTGTGCCTGTGGATTCTCTAGACTGTTATCTGTCAGTGCTGTTGCATTCTGGGTGATTTACAGGGTGACAGACCTTCTAATGGATCATGGGTCTCGGTCTGGCTGGATTAAAGTGTGGTTGGAATTTGATGACTTGGCATATGGTGGCAGGCGCTCCCTGCATCAAGGCAGTATCTTGATACATGGCCTCATGCTAAACCAGTCAGGATTTTGCCTTGGGACGTTTCAGTTAATTTTGCTGCAAGGTGTCTTTCTCTACTTAGGCCTGTTTCAAGACCAAGAAGGAGAGGGCAATACAACAACCTACAGAATGATAGATTTTAACATTTTCTATAATGAAATGCTTATGTATAATTTTACAGATTCAACCAGTTATGATTTAAAATGGATGTGTATTTTTTATTTCTGTTTCCTTAAATGAAATTGCAAAACTAATGACTGTTTTCAAACGCTCCCCATCTGTCATTTGTCAAAAAACAGGTTTGCAGTCAATTTATTGGTATTTGCAACATTATTTACAGACCAAAAAAAGCATGTTTTGAACTATTCTGCTCTTGATAGATTGCGTTGGTTATTATACAAATGATTCAACAGTGTCTGTGTTTTTTAATTTGCGTGTTGTCAGTAGATCACGCCTGAACTTCCCACTCTCATCGCAATTGGCTTAACTATCTTTTTATGAAAAATCTTTTTGTATTTGTTTATCAGCAACCGCTTTACTCTTTGAGTAGTGCACTTTTATAGCAGTGCACTTGCAGTACAGACTATACTATAAAAAAGCAGTCCTGATTTTCCCGTAAGCCAAAAGATTACATAAATATGCGTTTACATAAATCAAGTGTTTATTACTTTTGTAGCGCTTTTTTACATGGCTATATCCTTTAAATCTATGTAATAATTTATAGCAAAAAAAAGGTTAGAGAAGGATCAGTGGTACTGTACTACTGAATGATCCTTCAGACTATAATCAGTTCAAGTATTTGCTGCTAGCATGCTATAGTCATCCTTTTACCGCAATAGCTGGTTCACATTTAGGAACTTGCTTCTCTCTTTTAGATTGACCTCTGTTTGACTACTCTCCTTTCAACGGCAGCGGTCACAGGTGTTAGCAGTCATCAGCAGATGACATGTGGTTCACAGCACTAGCACTGACCTGCTCTGAGCCTTGAACTTGCGATTTGTTAGCAGGCCAGCCACATTCTTACAACTTTGCATATGACGATAATGAAGAGCAAAAATCCATTAATATATTCAAATGGCAAAGGTAAACTCAGAGAACATGGAACAAATATTTTATGCAAGACAAGAAACTAACTGAAACAGTGGACTTATATAAAAGGGCAAACAAATGAGGGACAGGTGAATGAGATAAACCAGTGAGAATAATGGGAAAACTGGGAACATGTAGCCCTCCCCAAAAGTTTTCTTGGGATGAGCCACAGGGTTGTAATCTAGCGTTCTCTGGAGCGGGCTCAGGGGATGGAGCTATCACTGGACTCTGGTCAGGGGCTGGAGCAAACGTGTGCAACCTACACACACATACACACACACAAGATGGCTGTAGCAATAATGGTTAGCACTGCATTTTCAGGAACAGACTTGGGGGTTTCAATCACTTGGAAACGGACTCTTGGCTGAATTCTGGAATAGGTTCTGGTTCTTGACTGGACTCTAGAGTGGATGAGTTGTTCCCGGTGTTCAGGGAAGAGGAGAGGGTATGGTTGCAGGTTGAGTTTGAGCATACAAAGGCTAGAGTTATTTCGCAATGGGACTGGATGAGGGTTGTAATTGTCCTCAAACAACTTCTACCAATAAATCAGAACTATTGCAAGATAATTAACAAGGGACAGGTGAATGTGAACCATTTTCCCCATTCATTTCACTGGTTCATCAAAGTAATATAGCAACTGAACACACAGAAAACTAAGACGAAACAAAACATAATCCTGACACATTGAGTTGCCTGAAAATCATTATGCTGAAACTCATCAAAATCAAACTGTTTTACAAGCACCTTCCAAGCATTTCACACTGATGTAATGGTGTTATGTGTGGTCTAAATATGTATCTTTGCAATTGCCGGGTTATTAGGTTAAAATAGGCTTGTGGTTTGCAGAAAGAAACTGTCTGTCTGATTTGTGTGTGTGTTTGTGTTTGTGACAGTCCTAAAATGAAACATAAGCATCACTATTATTAGAATCCTAGATCATAATTATATTTAAAAAAACAACAATCCAAAACGGCTCAAAGGTTGTTTTTTAAAAGAAGTCTCTAATGAAAGACTGTATTTATAAATAAAAACATTAAATGTGTATATATATATATATATATATGTATATGTGTGTGTATATGTATATGTATACAATAATATTTCACATTTATTTATTTATACAATTTTTATTTATTTTTTATAATGAAATATTTTTTCCCACTACTGGTTGAATTGAATAGTAAAATATAGTGACTTTGCAGTGACTTTTTTTATTTTTTTATTAAAAATTTCAGATTGTCTTAATTTTGGTTTGTCATGTCTTGCAGCACTTGAGCTGTATCAGACCTGACGATCATGTTCTGCAGCACGATTTAAGATGATGCAAAGAGCGTCTTGAGCTTCAGTGGAAGCAAGAACGTCTGACTCTGTAAAAAAAAAAAAAAAGAATTCACGTGATCAAGTTACTTTCTCTTAAAAACTTGTTTTTAGTTTCAGATTTTCATTGTGATCTCAGATTTTTGGATCACACGTGTCTTTTTAGCCTTAACTGAAAGTTGGTTTTCAGTCTTACGAAATGTGTAGTACTGGGTGTTCTCTTCCTTTTAACACACACATTGGTTTTTTTTGTTCGTGTGTGATTTTCAGGATGTGAAATATTAATGCTGCCAGTATTTTTAAGGATACTTTTTTAATTCTGGAGAGACTAGATTGGATGGGTTGAATGGGTTTTGCCACTGCTGTTGGAAGTATATTGTGGTGCATTTAGACTGTGTGTGTATTTTTCATTAAAAAAATAAACAAATCTGGTAAAAAATCTTTATGTATGGTAAATACAGTTTAATATTTTCACACTTGTTGCATAATTTGACAAAATATCAGACATGGTCTTCACGAATACAGATGTATATTTAATAAACAAGTACAGAAATGTCTTACTCTGTGTAAGCCTCGTTCCTTGATGGCAGGAATGGAGACTTATTTGGAAGGCCCAAACACCTCTGAGTTTTAGAAACATAGCCATACATAGCAATTGGTGAGTGAATTTGCATCTCAAGCCACTCGCCCGTACTTATGGGTATATATGATTGCAGCATCCACTGCTTCAGGTTTGTGCTGAGATGAAGGCCATTCAGTAGTAGTTCATGGTTTTGGCAGATGTGGGAGGATTTTTTTTTTTTGTTCCTGGTACCTCAGGAGCCTGATGACCAGGTTATGCTTTCCTAGTGACCTACCGTCAACTGCAATGTAATATACCACAATGACAGCAACACACACCTTCATTGTGGATAGGGACAGCCTCCTCTCCAACCCTTCTTGCAGTAAGGAAAGCACAGAACCAATCAGGCATCTTTGAGGTTGTTTTGATGAGAAGAGGACAACTACGTGAACAGATATCATTTCAAAACATAAGCTCACCTAGTAGAGGGAGCTCTGGTTTAAATGATAGTGTCTACCACCATTGATTATAGGGCATTTAAGTCCTCTGTGTCCCATCCTTAAGCTATACGTGACCGTTTTAGAGGACCAGACATGGGTGCCAAATGTTGTCCAGTACCTGAGAAAAAAAGGTCCTTCTTCAGAGGAATCCGTCATGGAGGGACTGTCGTTTGTACTATGCTCCTCATCCTCCCTGATCTTGTACAGTGTCTGTGCGAGTAGGCTTACTGGGGGAAATGCATATTTGCGTAGTTTCTGGAGCCAGCTGTGTCCCAGTGCATCCGGGCCAAGGGATAGAGTCTCCATTCTCTTGGGAATCTTGAGCTGTCATGAGAGTGTGTTGGCCACACGATTGAGCTCACCCGGAATGTAAAGATTTTGGCCTTTATTTCAATTATTTTACTTCACTGAAGGGTTTGATTTTTGTGAATTTTCAAAATGATTGATAATGCAGATTTCTTTTTAAAAGTGAGGTTGGGGAAAGAATCGCAAATGTTTTTCTCCAATGTTGGCCACAATTATTGACACCACTCTTATGAGTAAAATATTTCTGAAGTATATTGCCCTTAATATTTACTTTTTAGTTCATCAGTAGGGACATGAAATTGTTTGGCTATGGCTTCTTGTTTCACTGGAGTATAAATGTGAGGAAACACAAAGGCCAAATTCCCTTAACCAGCAAAAGATTGTTGAGCTATATTGTCTTAATGCGCAGTCAGGAGGAAAGTTTGAATGGCCAAAGATTCCCCTACAATAACAGTTAAGAGATTAGTTGAGTCTTTAGGTCAGAAAGCCTAAAAAAACAGACAAAAAAAACAACCCCTACATCACCATGTGTTTGAGAGAGTTTCAAGAAAAATCCTCATTGGTTATCCAAAAACAAACTTCAGCATATTCAGTTGTCAGATATGACTGGAACAGATTATACAGTCAGGTGAAACGAAAACAAAAAATACTTTTTTGAAATTTACCCATCAGATGGGTTTGGTGCAAACAGGGAGAAAAAACACCACAGTTAAATATACAATTAAATATACCAACAGATACAAAAAATCTAAACCTGACAGCCTGGACAACGTTCCAAAACAAACAAAAAAATGTGTCTGTGAGCACAAAATGAAACCTCTGCCATGACCATCTCCTGACCTGAATCCTATAGAAAATGAGTGGGGTAAACTGAAGAGAACATGGAGCTGGTAATCTGAAGGATCTGGAGAGATTAAAAAATAATAAACAATGCAGATTTATTTTTTGCCGCCATCTTTGATCGTATGTACCAGAGGTACCAATAATTCTGACCACAACTATAGTTGTGCAAATGCCAGAATGCAATTGCCATCTTTCCTTAGAGGGGTCCTAAACACAAAGGATGCCCAAGAATGTGACCTGGTCAAGAATGGCCAATCAACTCTGCATCTGACTCGGCTTGAGTGACCATGGCCGATGGGAGAAGCTCTGGAGAGAGGACAATAGCCTGGTGTCCAATGCAGCCATCGTCATCTGATCCTCACTCAGAGTGCAGAATGAGACACTGGGTCCCCCTTGGAAGGACCTGCACAATCACTCAACAGCATGACACAACACTACACCGGTGACTGGCCTGGTGGAAAGGCTCCCCCACTGTAACCCTAGGGTCTCCCAGAGGGTTAACCAGCCGCAGCTTGTCTGTCAGGACAGGTGGGAAAGAGCCCCACCAAAATATTCATCCACAAATAGACCTCTATGTACATTAAATTAATAATAAATTGTAAATGTAGCATTCTGCAACATTTTAGATTTTAGACTAAATTTCACCTAATTGGAGTTTTAAAAAATTGGTGACTACTATTCTTTTTTTTTATTTCAATGAAAAAATGTACCTTGGCTCAAAAAAGGTTGAAAAACACTGCCTTAGGTAAACCTCACTCCAGACCAAGACGATATCAGTACACTTCAGCTATGCGTTTGCATCAGGTTAGTAAGTAGTTGGCATGTATGCTCTTCCTATGTGGAGTAACATATCAATTTACTGAAAGTATAAACCTTTAGTGTAAACATGTTCATGTGAATAACCTTTATATACAATCATTCTCGTGTTTGTTTTATGTGTTCTAGTTAGGTTAGTTAGGACTTTTACGCACTGAATTCCTACACAACTTACAACATTAGGAGGCAATAAATACTGCGTTAAGGTAATTCGAATATGAATTTCTATGTGTTTTGTCAATGCTCTATCATAATTAGCGTGTCACCCTCAGGCTGGATAATTCCAAGGACATTAGAATTCAGTTGATTTACAAACATAAACTTGCGCCAAGACCCAAAATCTGCCCTAACTACGTTTATGTCCATGTTTATGGAACGTTTGTGCACGTTTATGTAGAGGCAGCGTGGTAGGTAATAACAGATGGCACTCCAGCCTTCACGAGGAAGGAGAGTCGCAATCCCAGTGTCAACATGGTCATGCCCTAAAAATGAGGGCATGAACCATCCACGAACGCCGCCTCGATATGCTCTCGTCCCAGACATGAGAGACTCTGATCGTGGCTGTCAGAGGAAGAAGGGATACAACCGCAGCCAGAAAGACACAAATGAAAAGGCATCTTTAAAAAGATTCTGCTATTTGTGCTGAAGCGCCCAGGGGAATTTTGCAGCACTTAGCTGTGCACTGCTCTTTTAGAATAACGAAACCCACTGAATGCACTCTCTCCACTGAACAATGTCCGTAGCACACTTGTTGGGTGATTGGAAGCGTTATCGTATAGTATAAATCTAAATGAGTGGCACCATCTTATATACCCATAAGTGGCTCGGCATGCAAATTACACTTGATTTTCTAAAACGTAGAAGTAATTGGGGCTCCTAAATGAGACTCTATTTGTCAGTGGACATAATTTTGTTGTGACTAACAGATGGGGAACTTTTGATAAAACTAATAAAAAAATTGGCAATTTAAATTATTTTATGCAAGTCAGACCCTGAAACAAAATGGCCAACATTGAAGGTCTCTCTCTCTACCTGGTAAACCCTACGCTGTGAGGCCCAAATGTCCCCACAAGGATAGTAACACCAGTAAAAAATGTGTTTTTGTCAGAATGTCTTTCTGTCTCCAGCATGCTTTACAGAGTTCTCTATGGCAACTAGTAGTTATGAAGTTACTTATTGATCATTTTGTCTTAACAGCTCTCTTTCCTCTCATTCTACCAGCATTCGGTCTGTTTCTACACCTCACATGTCCAGACAGCGCAATTTCCGTTTCACGTTCTTCCTTTTGTTCTAGCTCTCTTCTCTATTTTTAACACCCATTTGCTACAACCTTCCCCAGTCTGTCTTTGTATGTTCTTTTCAAAAGAGCACTAAATTAGAACCTTTATTATTCAGGGAAAATTAGCTTTTAGATGGTTGTGTGCACCTTTGTTAAAAGTGTGTGTAGAAATGTATACAGGACAGCTGTATTTTCCATGGAGCAGATCTGGACCATCTGTTCACAATTCAATGCAGTTTTTCTGGTATAAAACACTGAAATCCTCCATTTGTCTTCAATGCATTTATAAAATATTTTAATGACAGGTTGCTACACCTACTGACCAATCTAGTTCAATGGAATTTAAATAGAAATTCACATACTGTAACACACACATGCAGACAGAGAAATTTACTGTAACTTTTCACACACATTTATTAGACCCATAGAAACATGATCAGATGTTGTGCATTTAAAAATTGTGTGAAGTTTAAAATAAGCTTCACAAAGGACCTGTTAATAGACAGACACAGACATACACCACATGCCAGTCTTGGTAAACATCTGTCCCTGTTCTCCCAGAACACTTTCAAAGTTTAAATTTAGAGCTAATGAAGATAATTTTGGCTATTAAGTACTGAAGTTGCACAGCTTTTGGCACATTCAGCATCGACATGCCAATAAAAAGTATGATGGCTCTCATTAACGTCACTGGGATTCTGCTCATTTTGCTTGTTTTCAAAGTTAAAGTTCCTCAGACAGTTTTTCTGAATTTAGATAAGCATTTTAAACATCTAAAAATACTCAAATAATGAGTAAAAACCAATTGAAATAACAATAAATACATTATTTTTATTTTCGTATTATAAATTATGTTTAGCCTAAGTAACAGTAAGTGTGTAAATTATTATTATGAAGGTTTTTTTTTTTTTTTTTTTTTAAGTAAAAAACAAACAAAAAACGACTATTTGTATGAAGTGCAAACCTATCCTACAACCCTATTTTGTCTTTTCTGTTTTACCGTTTTACTAGCGGAGGTAACTAACTGTCAGATTTCCTAAAGACATTCTAAATTAAGAACTAAAGATTTTTGATATTTTAAATTACAAAGTTATAAATAATGACAGTACTGAATTGAATTCATTGCCCAGTATTGATCTTAACAGAAAGTGCTAGAGTAGCCTACCGTTTCTATGGTTACCTCCTCAAGGCAGACAAGTTTATTTATATCGAACATTTCATATAATGGTAATTCAACAATAAAGTACTTTACATAGAAGAGGATGAAAATAATAACAACAGATGCATGAGAAATAAGCTGACCTGTAATGAAATTGTAGTATTTACAGATTTTATACACACACACACACACGTAAATTTATATAGCACATATTATGCAAAAATGCAAAAAATTATTTTGGTGTCATTGAGTTTTTGCTGTTTGCAGATGCTGGGAGGAGTGTAAGGGGCCTGTCATGAATTTGGCTTGTTTTTATTAATGATGATGTAATTTAAAACAGACAGAGAGAATATACAACAGAATTTGTGTCCACCCAGTTTTAAGCACTGTGCACATGTTGCTGTCCACCTAGTCCCAAGAAAACAATCAGTTCGCAAGACGAATTGAATGAATGAACATCCCTATTACAGTCACTTTGGCCTTGGTCTTAACAAGGCCCAAGAGAGCGGTGTACGTGGTGTGGTGTTATTGTTTAACGCATTACAGATGAACCGGGGAACAGCACAGCGGAATCAATAAGTCAACATACAATGCTCTGAATAATTTTGCTTGGCTATACAGCTATGGCTATATCATAAATAATTGAATAATTGATCATTTAGAAAAGAATTGACTTATAATTTCCCCACTTGGCTTTATTACATGTTTCTGTATTGATTACAGGGAATGAATAGCTTGCACGATTATCTATCTATCTATATATCTATCTGTCTGTCTGTCCTTTGTATCTATCTATCCATTTAAAGCAGAAATGAATGTCGTCGTCCCCCCCTCTTTCAATCATCTTCTTCTGTCATAATGGTTCCAAGTATTTGCATGAAAATGTGAAAATCAGATTCCATACTGTTTTTAATGGATTTAAGATGCAGGTAATCAGAGTGGATTCATTAATGCATGATATGTCTTTTTTATGCGCATCCTAAAAATAGAAACAAACGGCCTATGTGTTCATGTTTTCTTGTGGGTGTTGTTTTCTTAGTGAGTAAGTACGACCAGCTGATAGCCTCTAGGCCTAATGCACCTTTCACAAGCGCTTCATCGTCATGGCAACCGGAGGTTAGTGGTAGGCATGGCGATTGCAGCGGTTGAGTCAGCTGCTATTGTTACCTGCACAGGAAGTTTGATGCTCGCATTATCTAGTCACAGATTAATCTGTGCCAGATGCATAACATATTCATTCCTGTAAGTTGATTATGACTTTTTCTTTTCAATCTTGGAAATGTTCTTGGTTGCATTATTTTAGGTTATTTTAGAGACCAAGGTATTTATAGATGTCATGAGGGCCTCTCCGGAGGGTTTGTCTAACTTGATCAGATATGCAATGGCAGATGGTATGCAAACACACACACACACATTCATCAGCTCACACACAGGCATGAGTCACTGCCTGTGTTCGCACAGATAGACTGACCTTTTAATCAGGATTTAGACTAATGATACATACACAAACAGACAGATTTCTAAACTGTAGCTAGTAAATAAACTTTTTCTTGTCTTAAACAGGGACTCGGTGGATAATTTTCTGGTTCTTTCAGTTTTATAGAAGCTCAAAAAGGATGTGGAACTTAAACATTAAATTTCAAAATAACTTTCTAATCATTTCAACATAAGAATCATATTTTACTGCTTTGTTCTCCTTTTTCTTTGCACTGAGTCAAAGTATTGGGGACATTTATATATACACAGTTTTGTTTTTATGTTCGTTTTGATTCCTAGGAACCTGACTGCTTGTATGGAGGGTTGTGAGACTGAGGGTTTCGGTTCTTTTGGTTATTCTCATCATGCTTCTCTCCCTCTAAAGGAGGGACTCTAAGATCCAGCAGTTCAAGTGCCACTTTTTATTTAATTTAATTTTTTAGGATGAAGTCAAACAGCACACTGTGATTCATATTACATTTATTAAAGTGGAACTTAGGTGCTGAATTAATTTTACTGTCATGTCCATGTTTATTTCAGTGCTCTGTTGTCCATTTAACTGGGATAATTTATTTTTTATAAGTGGTGTGCTTTTACTAATCCTCCCGTAGAGAAAGCAAGCGATAGTCCTTGTGGAAATGGTGGTTGGTTCATTTGATGTTGCTTCATCATATTTGCCTTTATAGCTGAAGGGATGTGAGAGAGTGAGGAATGCTCTTTTGGATATCAAAGTATTTGCGCAGTGTGAGTGACGCAACAGCTTCAGGGTTGTCTTTGTGTGGCCGTCAATAAATTTGCGCACAGATGGTGTGTGTGCGTGCGTGCTTGTGGCCGTTTGAACATTGCCCCCTTAAGAAGGACCTTCAGCCCTTCTAGCAGCCTACGAAGTGTCGGATGAGTGGTTTTGTGTTAATATGTATAACAGTTCATTTTGTATGAATTTGTCACCAGATGACACTGCATACAAATACCACTTTACCATCTAAAGCAGTGTTTGTATTCTCTTCCCTGCTTCACTGTTCCTCCTTACAAGCACTCACACAAATGTTTGTTTGTGTTCCTCTTTCGGCGCTATCACATCAGATCACGCAAAACCTCCCCTCCTCTCCTCATTAACATCTGTCGCGCATGGTTTTCTACATGGATTCCCTCTTATCTTACCATGGCCTCTGTTAAGAGAGAGTTTCTCTGTGAGATTATGTAATCCTACACATGGGGTCTAACCCTGGCTGGCTTTCGAAATTCAGTTGAGTTGGGTTTCACACTTTATGTTCAAAGCTGTTGATCAAAACATTATGAATGCTAGGAATATTCCATGGAATATTAGCCACATAGAATTCTAGTATAAAAAAAAGAAAGACTCAGGAAGTTGTTAAAAAGCACGTGTTTTCTTCAGCAGACTGTTTCGTTTGAGTCAAGCTTGTCTCTTACGTAAGTGTGAGTTGACTCTCATTCTTACAATGTGATTTGAACCACGCAATTTTTGGTGTGTCACTTTTTTTTACTGTTGGTGCTTGGCAAGTGTTTTGATCCCAGCTCTCATCTTGTGCAGTGGAGGCAAAATACATGGCCAAAACTGACTGAAGCTAGTAATATTTTTGATTTAGAAGAGATAAGTCATAGTCTTCGTTCATGGCAGACAACGAGGAGATTTTCAGGGATCATTCCAGAATGCACTAAATCCTACTCTGTTTTTTGTGTGCGTTTGTTTTTTTTTGTAGAAAAGAACCAGATTTTGCATTTACTCAAGTTATTCAATGTGATTGTTTGTGTAGCATATGTTCAGTTTTCCAATCAGTTGATTATCCTCTGTCCTTGAGTTTCCCCATTCCGCATCTGTGAGCTGTGAATGAACCCAGTAACCGTAGATCAAGATTTAATGCTTCACAACTGTCATATTCCTCTTTTTCTTTCTCTCTCTCGCTCTCTCTCTTAGATTTTCTTTCCTTTTGAGGAAAGAACAACAGACTGAGAGGAAGTAACAGTCTTGCAGACCTTAAAAGTAAAAGTTCACCCAAAAATTTAAATTCTGTAATTATTTTACCAAGTTGTTCTAAACATGTTCTATGAGTTTCTTTCTTCTGATGAAAACAAAAGAAGATATTTTGAACAATGTTGGTTGATGGTCCCCGTTAACTTTCATAGTAAGAAATAAAATACTCACCATCACCATGAGAACCATCAACTATTAGGTTACCAATTCTTCCTTTTGTGTTCATACTGATTTAGAACAACTTGAGTAAATTAAGAAAGATTGATGATGACAGAATTGTCATTTTTGTGTGAACTTTCCCTTTTAAACTTTTGTATTCTTAGTGTGTTCAATTAAATAGAAGTGTTGCATTGTGTACTTCACACAGAAATGTGCACTTCTCTTTTTTTATTTTTTATTTTTTGCTCAAAATTGTACAAACTAAGATAAAAATGCTCATACATTTCTCTCGTTTCTTTCTCTACCACGCAGGTTTTCCGGGTTTTCCTCTCCAGAAGTTCATGTTCTTAGATGGTAACAGTGAGCTTGAGATAAGAGGTAAAATAATTTTCTGTATGTGTGTGATTTGATTGTCTTTTTTTTCTGATGTGATTTGTAATGGCAGTGTGATTCCTTTTGTGATGTAATTACTATTCTTTGCTGTTATTATGATGTGATGACGGAGTTTGTAGAAAACATCTTGGTTCCCTGAGATGAGAGAAGAGGAGGATGTTTCCCCATAGAGTCAGCTTCTGACGTAATGTCAAAGTGACCGAAATCAAAAGAGAGCTAAAATAGTTGAGTTATTTGAGAATCATAATTAAGTCATAGTAATAAAGGGACTGTATGCCCTCAGTTCCCCCATGCTGTACATCCCGTCACAGAGTCAGACATTGTCCTTATTTAAAGGCTTACAGCTACAGGAATGAAAAAATGCCTTTTGTAATTTGATTTTACTGAGAGGAATAATCTACCTCCTCCCTGAAGGTGGATGCTCAAGTTATTTGAGAATTGTACTGTTTGTTGTTTTTATTTTCTTAGCCTCCTCCATAGCCAAGAGGTCATAAAGGTTCTGAAGCCAATGAAGACCACAGAGCTTCATAAACAGTCTAACTTTCACAAAATTTTTTAAATAAGTTTTTTGTTTTTTTTGGGTGTTGTCTGCCCTGAGTGAGAGCTTCGTACGTTTTGCTAGTTTACTCTTTGAACCTGCTGACCTCAAGTGTTTGGGACTTTTTGGTACATAGAATTGCTGTTGACATTGTTTACTATATATTATAGTTTGTTTATAATTTAAATGATTATAATTTATAATTTACCTGTGTGTTTCCTAACAGCCCGGTTTAGGTTCAGCAGGGTCACAGCGTTCAGTTTTGATCGTTATGTTAACTCAAGGGATTGATCCGGAGTTTGTGATTAACTCTAAAGAGTGTGTACCTGAAAGTGTGTCATGCAGCAAGCAGCCAATCACATGGAACATGGAGAGCGTCAACAAAGCCACTTGAAGGCAAGCCTGCAAAGTTAGCAAAAAAAGTAACACCTGCTAACGCTGTGGTATGCAGGGAAGGAGTTTTTTTTTTTTTTTTGGTGTGTGAAATGGGGATTGACTTCATCAGGCTGAATAAACCTGAAATAGTTAGGAAATAGTTTATCATTTAATGAATCAACAGCCCATCGGCTAATCTCCAACATGTTTACTCTTAAACTGTTTTGGATTGACCTATTTTTAGAGTTTACGGCAAAAAAAATTATTATATATATTTTTTTTATAATTATGTGACAGGTAGGGTTCAGTTTACGCCGCTTCTCATTCATTTCTATTGTATCCATAAAGAGGGATTCACTGTCGAACAACTTTGAACGAAATTCAATTACATTAAGCCTCTAATGTGATTGGTTATCAAGGCACACGTGATCCAAGTTAGCTGATATGCTTTCTCCGGTGGTAGAACCACAGACTCTTGTATCTTCCAATAATAAGATCATCTCTGACATCAGTTTGACCAAGTACAATTTTCTTCTCTGTTGAAGCCTGAGTGATCTTTATCTCATAAAGCTTAATTCATTTAAAACCTTTTTAGATTTTAAAGATTGTATTTGTATACATTTATATTCATTTAAATGCAAAGTTTAATATTAATTGTTGATTAATATAAAAATTGAAATATAACTATAAATATAACTATAATTCATATAATAAATAATTAGCAGCAAATGATTTTTGCTAAACCGCTTTAATTTGGAGTGAGAGATGTGAGGGGAGTGACTTTATTGCATCAGATATGTCACTTTGCTCATAGCTGATTAGTCCAGTTTTGGTTTGCGATCTCTAATCCAGAATACAACCAATTTTTGGATTCGGATTTTCCCCCTGTCTAGGAACTGAAACCGGTTTCATGCAACTGCCCTCAGATATTTACGATAGGTCTACCCATGTAAGATAGAATCTACAGTTCTTAACCGAATCCCTCATATTATGTGTACTTGTAGCACTGGGAGGATCACAAGTCCTTGAGGAGGCCCAGTAAAAACAATCAAGCATGAGACGGTAGTTTCTGTTGTTTTTTAACATACTGCTCTCAGCAGGAGAGAAAGTCTAGAATTCACAATGTGATGGAATCAGGAACTAGGTACTGTAGTTAAATGCAGATGAGAAGTCCAGAAGAAGGGTATATTCGTGTAAAATGGCCTCTTCAGATATATTATGTATGATGTTCACAGCTGCACTGCAAACTTTATTTGGCCCATATACCGTATTTTCCCGCATATAATCGGCATACACAGATAATCCGCACCGTCATATAGCCCGTGGGTTTTGGGTAAAAAAATCATTGGCATTACCCGCACCCTCATATAACCCTTACAGAGATTGATGAACTTTTTTGTGTAAGTTCACATTTCAATTTTCGAATGTTGCTCGCATGACGTCAATTATCCATAACTGTTCAGGCTCGGTACACAGTGCTTGTGCGCGAAATTCACACAATAAGAAAACAAACAAGTCAGAATCAGAACAAAAAGAAAAAGCAGTCTCTCCCGCTGTGCAACAGCACGTCCCTTAAGAAGCGTATTCTACAATTTGTTCTGTTTTGGATTCTGTTGATCATTGGATGAGATGAGAAGAGCCCGCCCTCATGGCAGCACAGCCAATCACGTCTTCTTGCATGATTGGCAGGTCAGACAGCCTATCAGCACCAGCTGTCAGAGTGATAGTACAAGCCCCAGAGACAACAACCCTCACAAGAAAGAAAGACGCATGTCCTTAGGGATGTAACAAATATATTGAAATATTACGTGTAAAAATTTTGTGATATAGCCCGCACCTTTATACAATCTGCACCCCCTGCGGGGTTTGTGAAATCTGGTATAACCCGCGGGTTATATGCGCGAAAATATGGTAGTTGCTATAGTACAGAGGAGAAAACAGACGAAAATTAATATCAAAAGTTTATTGAAAGTTTTGAGCAGATGAAGACAGTCAATGATGTGGAGTGAATGGTGGTGAGGGCAAACAGTTGATGTATATTATCTGGCATGATTGATGATGATGATGATGATGATGATGATGATGATTGGAAGAAGGCAAACAAAAAACAGGTTCAGAAAAGTCTCTGGGTAACAGGTACCGTAGCCAGGGGACAAATCATGTGAGCATTCAGGCATGAGTTGTAAGACCAGACAACACAGGACTGTGTGGTGACTGTTTTTGAAGGATGAGTGCTGAGTAGCTGCAGGTGTGGTGGTTAGTACTCTGGTGACTGTGAATGAGTGGATGGAGTGTAGAGGTCTGATGCTGAGGATGTGGTGGTGACAGGCTCTTCCTGAAATCAGGTTGTGTGACACACAGGTATGTTTAAGTGCAAGCAAGCGGATAACTCAACTTTCGGTTCCAAAAACGGAGGTAACTTTCAGCGCTGTAAGTAGCCACAGAAACTTACTGCTCTGGAGCTGCTTCTGTTTGAGGATTAGTTTAGTTCCCAGGTGTTCAGCATGACAGATTGCTTGGCAATCTGTCTATTTATAGATGGATAGAAATGATAATCTCACACATCGTTGATCTGCTGAACAGGATGTTTTCTATGCAGTAATTATTATTTTTGTAACATTTTTATGGCAGATGCTTTTATCCAAAGCGACTTGCATTACATTCAAGAAGCACATTGACATTGTAATCAGTTCTTGCTTTCCCTGGGGATCAAACCCATGACCTTGGTGTTGTTAACACCAATGCTCTACTGGTTGAGCTACAGGAAAGCTGTACAATAATGCGTTATTATAATAGAAAATCATTTATAATATATCTTACCTTTCAAACGTTGTGGAAACAAGACTTTTAGTTGTTTTTCGTGGATCTGTGTGAACTGGGATCTTTTCTATCTTTTTTTTTTCTGAACAAAGAACATAGTTTTTATGGGGGTTTTTTTCAGCACATTATTGTTGTGTAAACATGCCCTTAAAGAGAAGCAATTTCTAAAGAGAAACCTCTAAAGGATTAAACCTGTGCCATAATCTATTGCTATCTTTTTAGGTTGGTGCTAGAGGAGGATGATCTAAATGTTAAAATGTGTGGAAACAATTCAACATCCAATACACTATTAAAATATTTATATAGACATATCTTGAAGGACTTTCAACATCCATGATTAAACCTTTCAGTTGTCAACTGAAAGTTCTTCATAATGGAAAACGTTGGTTTTGGACACCCCTGATGTTAACTAAAAGATTGGGGACACAAAAATGGCTCTTCTATGGCATTGCTGTGAAAATCCCTTTTGCATCCTTTATTTTTAAGAGGATATCAGCAGCCAAAAATATCCAATGGGATTGATTGAGTGGTGAAGAGAGCAGGCCAAATGTTAGGTGTGAGACAAGTGTTAATGGGTAAAGTGAATAGTCAGGGTCAAGAATGCTTCATAAGATCAGAGCGATATCTTACTTGCTGAAATCAAGCAGCCACCATCAACATCAGTCACCAACCGGAATCAAGTGTTTGTCTTTGTGGTTAGTTGACTGGCAGTGAGTGGCCTTTGTGTCTGCCTTCTCTATAAGTGTAGTTTTCGTGTGTGTGTGGTAAGCTGACTGGAAATCAGTGGTTTTTGTGTCTCCTGTGTAGGTGTGCAGCTTTCAATACATGTACATGTCTGTGTGGTTGCACTGCTTGGAAACAGACACCAGCGAACACGTGTACACAGTGTGTGTGACAGGAAGAGGCGGGCTGTGAACTCTCTTCTCTTGGTTACTTCCTTTTTGAGTGATTGCTGATATACTCATAGGTAGCAGCTCAAGCAAATCAAATGCAAAGGTTTCTCATTTTCTTTGCTGCGTTGTCTTGCACATTTATGTTCTTTGAAGACACTTTCGTACCACAGCAACTTCCGAGCTGGGATTTTCAAACTGAAGTCCAGGGACCCATCCAATTTTGAAACAGTTTAATTTTAACTTTAGCCAATATTAATGATCAAGATTAATTTCAGAATATTTTTTTTCTAAAGTAATCTGTTAAAATATATCTAGATATTTTTGGGGTTATTAATAATATTAAGTATTAGTTAAAGTATTAATTATCAAATAATTATATTATTATGAATATAATTATATTAATCTTCATATTTTATTTTGTTATTATTAACCTTGTGAATTTCTAATTTGAAAATTACTTTATTTAATGGCATGTGTGTGTATACCTTTTTGCAAGAAACGGTGCATTTCAGGGGAAAAAATAAGTGAATTTTTCTAGAAAAAATAAAATGCTACTGGAGAGTAAAATATATCCTCTTTAATGCATTATGCTTTAGTCACTGGTTCCTTTCAGCCTGTGCAGTCATCACCATAAAAACTGCCAGCGGACTGATCAGATGACCCTGCAGGGATGTTGTGATGTTTTGAGGGTGTTTATGAGCATAGAATTTGATGTTTTATTCAGTTCTTATAGTTGAGAGACATGGGGAGATGTTCTATTGACGGCTTAAACAAATTAGATTAACACACACAAGCCAACAATTTTGCACACACACACACACAAGTGACTAACCAATTGTCAGAGAACTGGTTTGTTTGTTTTCTTCCTGTTTCCCCATGTGCTCCTCGGTTATCTGTCTTTGTAATCATCACCATGTTCAGCTGTGTCTCGTTTCTGTAATCATCCCTGTGTATATCTACCCCGTGTTCTCCCTCAGTTGGTTGTCCGTTCTCGTCGATGTAAGGCAGTGCGTTTATCTTCTCCAGAGTTCATCATTAAAAAGACTATTTGTGTTATTCCCTTGTCTCCGTGCTTCTCTTCTCCACATGAACCGTGACACCAATATAGGAAGATATTAATGTATAATAACCATTATAATACTTTTTTAAATGGCATCTTCTTTCACTGTGCTTCTCAGTTTTTTGTTCCTCCCACGTCTCACTTTATGCTTATGTTTTCTTTTTTTCCCTGTGTTTTTGTTTTTGTGCTACTTTAAATTAGTATAAAAAAGTGAGAAAAATAGTGTCCGTTTGAGGATGGCACAAGATTCCTTTCAACTTTCCTTCCTCTGCATGTTTTTTTCTGTGCTCTACAAGTTTCTTCTTCTTGTCAGCAAAGTGGTTATGTTGACACAACACATCCATTAAATGTGGACAGAAAGTGAAACTGTGAAACTTCTCACTATGTTATGCAGGAGTTTTCCCTTAAATGTTTGATCTCAAGACAAATTCAACAAGCTCCGGTCAGTTTTTGCATTAAGCATTTTATGTCACTCTTTTCGTGACAATGGATCTGGAATTTTTAACATATGAGCTTTTTTATAAATCATATTATTCACAAAACAAGAAATCTTTAACATCACAGGAATATTTAAAATGTATGAAAAGGTTTTTTTTATTTTTATAGGCAGCTCCTTTAAGGCTTGTCATTAAACAACCACTGTTATGACTGGCTAACATTATTGCTTAGGAAACTGTATCAACGTCCATGTTTTGTCATTTCCAGATTAAACATTATGAAATGATTTACTTATGGTTTGTGATGCAGCTTCTGTCAGATCCAATATAGTTGGCTTTTTCAGCTTTCAAAAAACTATCTTTGTGAACTCTCCATTACATTGTGCCTCGTTTATTAAATAAAATGCTTGAATATACATAATCCTCCGACACAATCCATGATGCCAGTTTAATCGACCATCCACTTTTTTTTCTGTCGCTGGGATCTTTCTGATCTCTACATAGAAGCGAATGAGCTGTTTAAACTGGACATTAAAAAAGCCTTCTTTCACTCTTCTATTTGTCCTGCTGTCGACGGACTCAAGTGTGTGGAGTGTGTCAGAAACTGAACTCACATCTATATTCTGTATCCAGTGGAGATGGCATCTTTGATTATAATTGGTTGTATTTGCTTTTGGCGCAGCTTGACGCTCACATCTGGTGTAGGTGCAGCATTCATGAAAAAGAAGAGAAATCTTTAGAAAGAAAGATGCGGGCAGAATGGTGAAGAGTAGTTCACCATTAATGAAGTGCATCTCGAACGTTCGCTCTTTATGTGGACGAAAACACGTAAATACGTAGTTGTGACTAATCACGCACATATCAAATTATTATTATTTATACTCAAACTGATTAATAATAATTTTATGAAATAACATGAAAATTAATAAAGCTATATTTTTTTATAACGAAATGACATTTTTTTTTTTGCAGTGTATCGCATATATTAGCTGTTAAGTGACTGATTGCCAGTGTGCTGTGCCTGCTGTCATATGATGTATAGCTTTTATAGCTGTTGATGTCTTGTTCTGGAGGCAGGCATATGCAGATGTATTTGCCCGTGTGACATCTCAAATCCAACTATATCCAAATAAACAGTTTTTAAAGCTTGAATAAATGCTTTGTTTATAATGAGGAGGAGGTTTTTGTTAGGCAGGATGGTGCATGTGGATGAGGAAGGCATGGAGAGGAGGAATAAACTGAAATCCACTTTAATAATAAAACTCCACTACAAACAAAAAAGGCACTTGTGCAAAACTGAAATGAATTAACAGTCCAACTGGATATGCACATACAAAGAGCTATACACTTACATCAACAACGACGGATGAAGAGAGAGGGAAACAGAGAAATATATACACAAGGGAAGATTAGACACAGGTGACAAGACTGACGAGGTGATTGATGAAGAGACTGGTGAAAGGATTGACACTGGGAGAATTACATGAGGAAACAGCAAGTTGGGAGGAGACGTGACAGAACTGTGACATAATGTTTTAATTGTTCAAAGACCTTGTGTATGTCAAATGATTAAGGCAAATTTGATTTCTCATGTCATGACCCCTTTGAATGTGTAATTGTAAAATACATTATATATATAATACTAATTTTAATTTAATTCAAATCAACAAATTGTATATACATTTTAAAATATATTATATATATTATATATAATTAAAATGGAATTGTACAATCACTTTGTAATAATATTTTTAGCATTAGAGTAATGACAAATGGCTTGGTGAGGGTTATAATAATGTCACAATAAAAAAATATTTTATTTCATATATACTGTGTATATATGTATATGTATATTTGTGTGTATATATGTATGTGTGTGTGTATGTGTATATATATGTGTATATATATATATATATAGTGTGTGTGTGTGTGTGTGTGTGTATATATATATATATATATATATATATATATACATACACACACACACACACACACACACACACAACATATATATATATATATATGTGTGTGTGTATGTATGTATGTATGTATATATATATATATATATATATATATATATATATATATATATATATATATATATATATATATATATATATATATAATGATTGATCCTAAAAGTACTTAATGTCAACTTTTGACCAAATGTGATGTGACCTAAATATGTTCATGATACATAGTATAGCAAAATAGCATTACTTTGGTTTTCTTTTTTTGAGCATTTCTTATATTCCTTAACTCTCGCTTGTTTGTTGTACTGTACCTGAGGCTGCGACAGTTTCCCTCTGTGTGTCTATTAGAGTGAAAATGGCAGTGTGGATCCAGGCCCAGCAGCTGCAGGGAGATGCTCTGCACCAGATGCAGTCTCTCTACGGGCAACACTTCCCCATAGAGGTGCGACACTACCTGTCCCAGTGGATAGAGGGACAACTCTGGTACGTGAAGTATTTGCCTGAGCTCATTTGAACAGCCAATGCCATTCTGTGAATTCTTTTTATTTTTATATCAGTGTTATTTACTGTGTATGTATGTCCTCTGTCAGGGATGCGATCGATTTAGAGAACCCTCAAGAGGAGATTAAAGCCAAGCGTTTATTGGACAGCCTGATCCAGGAGCTGCAGAAGAAAGCAGAGCATCAAGTGGGAGAGGACGGCTTCTTGCTCAAGATCAAATTAGGACATTATGCTTCACAGCTGAAGGTCTGCTAGTTCTTTGCTTGCGAGTACAGTTCAGGAATAGCGCGTTAAAATAAAGTGATTGCCTGATGAACAGATCAGAGCTACACATTCAAAACTCCTGAATAAATGTTTGTACAACACACACTAACTGGCACAGACTAAAAACGTGCAGACTCACACAGATCTCTTTTAAATTTTGGTTTGAGGTTTCTCCTAAAATAACTTAGAAGAAATAAAATTAGAGTACAGTAAATAGATAGAGAAATAAAAACTAAATGAGACATGATGTTGTTGTTGACATGATAAAGATAATTTGTTTAAAAACAGGCCAGTCGGGAAAGTGCAGCTGTAGTGTTTACTGTCATCAGCGTTGTACAATGTACTTGAGTGTTTAAAAGCAAAACAAGACAAATAGGTGTGTGTGTGTGTGTGTGTGTGTGTGTGTGTGTGTGTGTGTGTGTGTGTGTGTGTGTGTGTGTGTGTGTGTGTGTGTGTGTGTGTGTGTGTGTGTGTTTGTTTTCCTCTAATTCTGATTCTGTCTGTTTTCAGAGCACATATGACCGCTGTCCCCTGGAGCTGGTGAGATGCATCAAACACATATTGTACACAGAGCAAAGACTCGTCAGAGAGGCAACAAATGTGAGTGGACACAGAGTAGGCGGTCATTAGGACGTTTCTTTGTAATAACTTTTGATTTGAAAGGAATATCTCTATCTATACACTTTCTCTCTTTATTTATATATATATATATATATATATATAGTGTTTTATGTTTTTACATTTAATGTATTCCTGTTATGTCATAGCTGAATTTTCAGCATTATTACGCCAATCTTCAGTGCCACATGAGCCTTCAAAAATCTTTCTACTGTTTGATTTGATGCTCAAGAAACATTTCTTATTTTTATCAATGTTGAAAACGGTTGTGCTGCTTAATATTTTTGTGGAAACTGTAATACATTTTTGAAACATGAATAGAAAATAGATGAATAAAAAAGCAGGAAAACAGTATGGATTTGAAAATCAATTTAACGCATCCTTGCTGAATAAAAGTAATACTTTTTTTTTATATATATATTGGCCTCAAACTTTTGAGACCACATTCATGAATGGTAGTCTATATATTACGTATAATAGTTAATAAATCAGTTAATTCCATGGATTGATACCTTATATTAAAATTGACAACTGCTCTTAGATGTCTAAATATCGTTTTTTTTATTTTTAAATAATACTAATCATGAACGACTTTCATTGGTCAAAATGTGTGGGAAACCATGTCTGTGAATTGTTCCATAGCATATGATTCCAACAATTTACAGACCTCATAATTTTCAACACTTTGTTTGTAACACTTATAAAAAGAGAGAAATATGTTGTCCTCTTGGTTTAAATCAAGGGCATTGAGTTCAGTGAGTTCAGTTCAATTCTGAAAAGCGTCATGGGCAATAAACAGGGCTGCCGTAAATGAGACTGAATTTTACAATGTTCAGTAATAGAATTTATGTTTGCATTGTGCATGCGTAGATGAACATGGATAGTAAAATATATAAATACTACACACAAATTCATGATGCCTGCCAAGAAAGTGCTGTTTTATGAGAGAAAAAGAGGACATTTCTGATTTTATTAACTGAACTGACATCCCATAAAATCATAAAGCTGAAGATGATACCACTAAATCTAGAAGCTCACAAATACATGAAAACGCCCACTCATACCTTATGTTCTTGGGCACACCTGTACATGGACTCATACACGAATAAACTCTCCTGTGTGGGCTGTTCATACACAATGGGACAGAGATGATTTACTGTAGGACTTACAGTATACCTATGGAAACTTTGGTGTGTAGGATTTTAGTAGAAGAACCGTTGATCAGATTGTTTTAAAAGCATCTACAAAGCCCAGTCTTTCTTCATCTTGCTAGTTTATTAAAACTACAAAATTCAAAAAGTAGAATTATATCATGCTTCCATGCTTTTCTGAAATATGCTGGTCATAATTTTAGTTTGTAACTCATGTCTGTGTCTGTGATGGGCAGTCAAGCTCACCGGTGGGCGGGTTGATGGACAGCATGTCGCAGAAGTACCATCAAATAAACCAGGCATTTGAGGAGCTCAGAATATTGACTCAGGACACAGAGAATGACCTCAGAAAACTACAGCACAACCAGGAGTACTTCATTATACAATACCAGGAGAGCCTCAGAATACAAGGTATACGTTCACACACGTACGTTACATTTTATACAAGTGGCGGAAGCTTTTAACCTTGCATTCAAAGTAAATCAAACTTTGCTGTTTGAGCAGGACATGCACACAAAACCATACAGATACATAAATATACAGATCATTTTATCATTCAATACATCATACATCAAAAGATTTTTCATATGGCACCCAGATGGCACTTCTACACACAAGATTATGTTTGTGGACTAAATCTTCCTCTCTGTTTTGTGCAGCTCAGTTATCAAGTCTGGCCTCGCTGCCTCCAGCAGACCGACAGCTACGAGAACCCAGTCTGCTCAGCAAGAGAGCCACAGTCGAGGGCTGGCTGACCCGAGAGGCCAACACCCTGCAGAAATACAGACTGGTACTCACACATACACACCTGAAATGAATAGTGTGCATTGTATAGCATAATACAACACTCAAACTGTAACGTTAGTAGCACATGATTTAAAAAGGCGTAACTTAAACATTTGTAGCATTATACACTACTGTTCAAAAGTTTGGGTTGAGAAAGTTTTGGTTATAACATTATTTTTGATTGTCGTTTTTGGACATTTTGTTGACTATAACTTTGTAACTACATGTCAACTAACTCTCATTAGAGTATCAGTAGACTGTCTGCTTACTCTTTATTGTGACAGTCCTCCAACAGACATTCTACTGACTATAATTAACTTTGCAAGCGCATGTCAACTAATTCTAACAGACAGAAACTAACCCACCGCCAAGCCTAACTGTGACAAAACCAGTTGTTGTTTTTTAAAAGAAACATGTCTTTCTCTGTTTTTGTTTCATCATGACTTAAGGCATCGATAAATTACATCTGTTTTGATTGGCTAACCTCTTTTCAGGTGAAATATGGAACACGTTCATTTTAAAAGATAATATTTATAACTGTTATAATAAAGTTTTTTCCATTATATGTCTTCTTTAAAACAAAAGCAGCACTTACATTTGATGTTAACTATATGTTTTCAAGTACAATACCTAACTTGAGGGCAGTTGTTATTTACTTGAGTACAGTACTGTACATATGTTCATGTCTGTTCGTGTGATGTCATATGAGCTTGTGTGTGTGTGTGTGTGTGTGTGTGTGCTCAGGGCTTAGCAGAGAAACACCAGAAGACACTGGCATTGCTACGGAAGCAGCAGACAGTGATTCTTGACGATGAGTTGATTCAGTGGAAGAGACGTCAACAGCTGGCTGGCAATGGCGGCCCGCCTGAGGGGGGACTGGACATACTACAGTCATGGTGAGCACATATGTATGCTTTGGACATTTCATAAACCTCTTTTGTTTTTAAAGCTAAAACTAATTATAATTCCTATTTATAACCCTTATGAATATATACACACTTATTTTATTTTGTCGACAAATACAATTTTATAAAGGATAACAATTTCAGAATGAAGAGGTCCACAAATGTTCACATAGAATTTTTTAGATTTAGCTAACTTCTAAGGGTAAATTTGTCTGCACTATACACACATAATACACACACATAACGTAAGTTATGTAAATAATCAGAGACATGTGCATGTTGTAGTTTTGCACAAAACGTTTGTGTTTACATTACACAACTTGTTCACACAGCAGGTCTTTCATTTATGTATTCGTTCTGTTTTTCTGCTTGTGTGTGTTTGTGCGTGTGCGTTTCCGTGTCCACAGGTGTGAGAAGCTAGCAGAAACCATTTGGCAAAATCGTCAGCAGATCCGGAGGGCGGAGCATCTGAGACAGCAGCTGCCCATTCCTGGCCCCATCGAAGAGCTGCTGACCGAACTCAACAGCACCATTACAGACATCATCTCAGCTTTAGTCACCAGGTGTGTGTGTGTGTGCGTGCGTGCGTGCGAGAGAGCAGAGTTGCAAAGTGAAGTTACACAGGCCTTTCTGTGATTTCTGTGTCGACTACACAGTGCGTTTGAATACATCATATTGTTTCCACACGACTACATGCAACCACATTTGCTTCAGTGCCAGTCCTAGACTTCTGGGGGCCCTAGGCAAAACTTTGCCAGTGTGTTCATAAAACCAAAATAACCCCCTAACCCCTTAATCTTTTCTTTCAGAACAGTTTCAGTGTCAACCAGCAACAGTGAGTTGAACCGATCAGTAATACCATAAAAAAAAGCAATAGGACAAAAACAGAAAAAAGTTTTAGCCTACTGCTAATAATAGCTACTAAACAGAAATTAAATAAAGTGAATGACATTCAAATGTAAAAAAAGAATTAAGAAAATAAAAAGTACATACTCGTCACAGTATGAATTAAATATGCATTGATTCTTATTAGTTACCTGTGTTGTTCAGTGGATGATTCTCTCGTTTTCTTTTGTTGTTTGATTAACATTAACTGACAGGGAGAGCAGTGTTTTATTAGGATGCTGTCACTTTAAGAATGCACAGATCTAATACACTGACAAGCATGTGATTACTTTCCCAGCTGTTTATGGTCACTAAAGACATAACCGAATGCGTTTAAGTCCACAGGATGGACAATTTTTCCATGTATTTATTTGTCCATTTAAGCCTGAAGCCCAACAAGGCTTTGTATTGTCCGCATATTGTCCATATGAAATGTCAATAAATGGAATAAGGATGCAAAAGCATTCTAAACATATCAAAGTGGTCCATACAACTCACTATATTTCAAGTTTTCTAAAGTTGCAAATTATGGTAGATTTGTGTGTGAAACAGACAGAAGTCATTATTCATAGAAAATTATTCGACCCTAGTTTATGAAAGTTCATAAGAAAAAGAAGATTGATTAATTCATGTATCGTTAAATGATCTGAGTCTACAATGGTCTGACTCAAAATAATCATTCATGAATTGGACATTGCTACAACTACCACAAACCATCATTTATGTATATAGGAAAACTAGGGCATATGTCAAGAGTTTCAGTGACTAGGAACTTAAATGTACACTAGTGTTCAAAGGTTTTGGGTTGGTAAGATGGCTCATCAAGGCTGCTTTTACATGATTGAAAATACAGTAAAAAAAAAATGTTATAATCACAATATGGAGATGTGCATGCTCCGCTGGATTACTGGTGTGTCTCTCCTTATCCACTGCTGTATTGATACAATCTGGCGGCAAATGGGTGCTTTTGCATCCTTTTGAAGCTTGAAATCCCCAGTCCTTTTCAGTTCCTCAAGGAAAGATAGTCATAATATGGGTTTGCAACAGTATGAGGGTGAGGTAAATGATGACGCAATTTTCTTTTTCAGGTAAATTGTGCTTTCACATTTTCACATTTTATGAATGTCAGTTCCGAATTAATGAGTGTTTCTGTATTACTCACCCTGCATGTGCTCATTATAATGTGTGAGAAATCAACAGAGGTCATTTGCCAGAGACATTCACTCATCACTTTTGTGGCACACTTGAAACTTCTGCCCTCCTTCACATTCTTCCTCATAATATCTCATGTTATGAGTGTTCGCACCTACCACAGGGGATGAATGTGAGAGTTCATTCATGCGTGTGTTTGGTCCCTCAGGCCAAGCAGTCATTGAAACAACTTAATATAAACTGTGCTTTTAAAAACCATCAGTGTCTGAATGGATCTCCATCACCCTGAGAAGTACGACAATGGTTGTGTGGCTATGGCTATCTAACATGCATAACCACATATCAAAATAAATGCAATTTACAATATAGCTGCAAGCAGCCATTAATGGGCCAAGCACAAAGACGGCATGATAAGTTATGCCACCATCAGACCAACTGCAACATTTAACAAATAAAGTCACATTAAGATGAATTTAGGCAAAATGGCAGAAAAATTATCAATATAGTCATTAGTAATATTATTCAATGGTTTATCACTTTCAACCAATAAATAGTACTGTGTAGTACTGTGCCCAAATTGATGTGGTGTGGTCAGAGTTAGGAGGCAATGATATGCAAAGTTTGGTGTCAATATTACAAAGTGTTGCAGAGATACAGCCTTGAGTTGTTTTGGAATCAATGCCATCAATGCCATCAATTTGTTGCGGTGGACAATAAATGGTTTTGTCCATAAACTCGAAATGCATAACTTTTTGCCAGCATGGTCTGAAGATATGATATGATTCAATTTTGGTGAAAATCAGTGCGAAAGTTTTTTTTTTTTTTTAAGAAAATCAAAATGGCAGATAGGGAGTTCAGCCGACTATGGTAAAATCGGTATCTATGTTTCTGGCATGTCTCAAGGAATCTATTAAAACCAGTTTCATTACTATAGACTAATACAGTAAAAACAAATTGAGCATTTTTGGAAATTAAAAGTACTGCCCCAAACATTTTTGAGAACCTTTTACGACATGGTAATGAAGACGCATATAAAGTTTCATAACAATGCAGCAGTGCATTTGAAAAATATAGCATTTTACAACAAAATTCAAAATGGCTGATATGGGAGAATTGGTTATCGATCAACTTGGCCGAATCTAAAGAGTTTGGTTATACCAAGTTTGGATAGAATAAACTTTGCTGAGATCTAGCCTTAAAATCAATTATTGAATACTGTTTGTCAAACTCTTTTTTTTTTGTCGAAACATTTTTCATGATGAAAAATGAAATTTTGGGTATCGAGTAGTTTTTAGCCAAGGATTCAGAGGGAAACAAAGTGATTCTAACCCTTACTGTCTAATTGTTAATAATATAAATGTAAGTGAAACTTTGGACAGTCAATAGCCGTAGAGGGATTGAGATAGAGACTAGAAATCTCAGAGTTTTAGTTGAGTACTGTTAGACTGGTAGAGGTAGGGTTGGTAGAAGGAGTTGACATGCACTTGAAAAGTAGATCGTAGTCAGTAGTATATCTGTTGGCGGAACATCATAATAAAGTATAAGCAGACAAATATTCTACTAATACTCTAATTGTCACGGTCTTGTCTCACGTTGTTGCCTTCCTGGTCCCTTTTTGTATCTTCCAGGTCCTGCATGCTCCTGTCTGTGTCTAATCACTGCCTAAGTCTCGTCAGCTGTCCCCAATCCCATGTTTGTTATTTAATACCTTCCTGTCTCTCTTTTGTCTTGGTCAGTTGTTAATGTAAACGTTACTAGGTGTTGTATGGATGCCATTCTCAGTGTTCCTTGTTCTTCCTAGGGTTTCTGCACAAAAGAGTGTGCTGTTTTTGTTTTGTTTATATACATGTGTATATATACATTTTATAAAAAAGTGAGTTCTGAGTTTGAAACCTGTTCTCCGCATCATCCATCTCCGCATCGTACACAAAACCGAGTTGTTAACACTAATGAGATGTATGTGAAATGTTACGGTACTTTTATAAGATTACACACTTTGGGCTGGTATTTTTTTAAATGGGAGGGTTTTAAGCTGTCTGCGCTGGAGTCTTCAGTCCAATCTGGCAACACTGTTGCTGTTACTGTGACGCAGCCGACACGTGATGTGATGACATCATCGGTAAACAAAAAATATACGGATTGGCCGTCCACACGAGTCCGCAAGGGTGTCGGATTCAGATCTATCCACTTTAGGACCCGGTATCAAAAGTGAGCGGATTCAGTCTCCCAAATCGCCAGATGCGTGTGGACGGAACGCCAATCCGATAAGAAATGTATGCGGATGCAGTGATGCGCGTCTCCGTGTGGACGGGGCCTTAGTCACCAGATTATCTAAAGGGGTCCATGAAAATAAAGTGTTACTGTGACATTTTCTGATCCAGTTCCCCCCTTTTTGTCATTCCTTGTCCTTTCTTTACTATACTATAAATTACAAAAGGTATGAACAGTCTCTACTGCTCACCAAGGCTGCATGTGCTTGATCAAAATGCAGTAAAAACTGGTATATTGTAAAATTGTATTACGATGTAAAATAAAAAAGAACTGAAATGTTTCTTCCTGTAGATATACAGTCTGTTTTTTTATCGATAAGGATGTATAGTAAATGTGTGTGTGATTGTGTGTTTGCTCTGCAGTACCTTTATCATTGAAAAGCAGCCTCCTCAAGTACTGAAAACACAAACGAAATTTGCTGCAACGGTGCGTTTGCTGGTAGGTGGGAAACTCAACGTGCACATGAACCCACCTCAGGTCAAAGCCACCATCATCAGCGAACAACAGGCCAAGGCTTTGCTCAAGAATGAAAACACCAGAAAGTAAGCAGAAGCACGACACATTGTATTCAGTAACTCCTTTGAGTATTGTTGTTTACTCATTATGAATTAGCCTGGAGCTGCTAAAACAAAGCGCGTTTCATCAGGCACCCTGATACATCATACTACATTTACGGACACACACATTTTTATGAACAAACCTGCTTAATGAACCCTGATATTAATTAAAATACCCTTGACGTCTACATGCAGAATAACATTCTCTGTATATGTGTCTGTCTAACAGTGACAGCAGTGGCGAGATCTTGAATAACAACTGTGTGATGGAGTACCACCAGACCACAGGCACCCTCAGTGCACACTTTAGAAACATGGTGAGCGGACTGTGGCTGTCTAACTTTAGAGTATATTTCTGTAAGCGTTTGTGAAAACTTGTGAGAAGGTTTCAAAGTACGCACTAAACCACCATTTAAGTTTATTCATAAAGTAAATATTACTCTGTGTCTTCAGAGAACAAAGATCTACTCTCGGTTATGCATCAACTATGACAAACAATTACGAAATCATTTTATTTATGTACATTTCTTAACTAGAAAGTTTAACAATTACTTGTTACCGTAGTAATTCTGTCTTACTTTAGTATACCATTTATGTTTAAATGACAAAATGTTTTACTTTACTACATTTTTTAAATCTTTCTTTATAATAAACAATTGGTTAGGCAGTTAATTTTACTTTTATTTAACATTCTTATTCAAATGTATTATTATATTTAAATGTAGCTTAAGCATTTTTTTATGAGTGGTGTTTTATGCAATAGTAAAATCGACTATATTTTTCTCTCTCTTTCTCATTTGTCCTTTAGTCTCTGAAGCGGATCAGGCGTTCAGACCGCCGAGGGGCGGAGTCTGTTACAGAGGAGAAGTTCACCATTTTGTTTGAATCACAGTTCAGTGTTGGGGGAAATGAGCTGGTATTTCAGGTTAAGGTGAGAGTTGCTTTTTAGTTCATTCAGTCAAAATTTATGTTTTAGCATTTTTAGCAGTACAAGGCAAACAATTATAGTTCTTACATATTTATGCTATTCACATTACCATTCAAAAGTTTTCAAACTTTTCTATTATCTATTTCTTTAATAAGCCATTACTTCAATCTTCAGTGTCACATGATCTTTTATAAATCATACTGATATGCTGATTTGCTGCGCAAAAAAACATTTATTATTATCATTATTGAAAAGAGACTGATATTTTTGTAGAAACCGTGATACCGTGACCCTTTTTAGGATTTTTTAGTGGAAAGATTAAAAACAGCAACATTAATTGGAAATATAATACTTTTTTTACAATATAACATTTTTATTGTAACTTTTGGTCAATTTAAGGCATCCCTGCTGATCAAAAGTATTATTTATTTCTTCAAAAAACTAAAAACTAAAACTACCGACTCCAAACTTTCAAATGGTATTGTACAAATAATATTATTAAAGTAATTATATATAATAAAGTCAGTTGCAACTTGGTCATTCATTTTTCTCATCCACACATTTTCCCCCAGACTCTCTCTTTGCCTGTGGTGGTAATTGTCCATGGAAGTCAAGACAACAATGCTACAGCCACAGTTCTGTGGGACAATGCATTTGCTGAACCGGTCAGTTCCTGTTAACATCAGTGCAACTTTGGTTGGGTGGTGTGGTGGTTAAAGTTCAGGCCATCATTATTGTGCCCTTGAGCAAAGTACTTAATACCAAGGGAGGTTATCCTTGCAATAAGCTAATGAGGCCGTTATATGGCCACATCACATGAAAGTAGTGGAAATAAATGTCAAGGTCATGTAGTGATAAACTATATATATATATAATATATACACAGTGGAGCAAATAAGTCAACCACCATTTGTGCAAGTTCTCCCACTTAAAAAGATGAGAGAGTCCTGTAAATAAATTCTTAAAAAATCAGGCAATGTGATTTTCAGGATTTTTTTTTTCTCATTCTGTGTCTCGTAGTTGAAGTGTACCTATGATGAAAATTACAGGACTCTCTCATTTTTTAAGTGGGAGAACTTGCACAAATGGTGGTTGACTAAATACTTATTTTCCCCACTGTATATATAAACCATGAAAAGAGTAATAACTTAACAACAAACAAGATTAATTCTTCAAACCACACGTGTTGTAATTTCCCGCCCACTCACCAGGATCTCAAACTCCCCACAACAAACAAACAAAACTGTTATGTTTCATAGCGTAGGTGTTGATTGGACTGCTGATGGCATATGACTAACATTCCTTTACTGTACCCTTATTCTCCTTAAATGAGCAGTGCATTCATAAATAGACAACATGTCATCATTTACTCACCCTAATATCGTTCCAAACCTGAATGACTTTTTCTTCCCTGGAACACAAAAGGAGAAGTGAGTGAATGTGATCAGTGGCTGTCAAACTATTTTAAAAAAATCATAATAAAAATGTCCATATTAGTCCATACAGGATTTCCAAGAGATGTCTAGTATCAGATCGTCAATATTGTTTTCTTCAGGGAACAGTGAGTGGCATGCGTATAGAACATGTTGATACTCAGAACAGAACATGTAGAAACTTGTGAAAATCGAGCAGGATATGATGAAGGAGTTGATGTAATATATCACTCTATATTGACATGAAATGTCACTGTTCCTTTCCTAAAAAACAACCTTAAAACCAAGGGCATGTTTAATTTTAACATCGGTGGTGATTTTCTTGCACTTTTCACATTCATAACAGCAAAAATATAAATATAAATATATATACAGTATATACTTATTCAGGGATTGATTGAGGTTTTGATTCTATATTCTATTTTATTCTACTGTGTGAATGGTGTGGAAGGATTTTAAGCACCCTTACCCTTATCATAGCTGGAAATTTAGGACGTTCTGTGTCGTCTGTCAGATTGCCTTTAATAATCCATGCAACTTTTGTTGTACGACTTTATAGTTTAGTAATTATTAAAGAGGTCTCTGGATTTTATCTCAAGACCACAACTGATGTGATATAACGTAGAACTTGCTGCTTAAAATACAATTACTTATTTCTAATGTGATTTATTTTGTAGACTGTTGTGCTGGTTCCCGAAATCAGTGCAGAATTGTCTCAAAGTCAGATGCTGTTTTTTACATATTATAATATAGGATATAATTAGCAAAATCACAAGAGAAAGAATCAGGTTTTCAAGAATAGGAGCATAATTGCAAACGTGATATTGATTTCATACAAACGTTCAATAAAGAAGGTAATATTAAGCGACTGGATTGGTAACAGCTTGATTGGTTTGTAATTATTGATTAAATATAAGACATTTCTCAGATAGTAGATATGGATCTTTTAGAGGATTTTGAGGAGTGCTGGTCTGGTCTTGACTAAAAAAATTGTGGTCTGTTTAATGTTCTGTTTATTTCGTAAGATGGCATTACTATTAACCACTTCTCCATTGCCATGTTTTGTCCGAAATTATCGCAAAAAACATAGAGGTAAGAGTGACGATTAAGATGTTTGTTGCAACGCTCTTAAAGAAATTTAAGAGGTTCCATGCACTGTTGCTATAGTAACAAATGCAACTTTCATGTGCATCTGATCGAAAGATAAACAGCATGCTCTTATTTCAGTATTGCTTTTAATTTTGTGGATGTTTCAGGTTGCTTTATATTCAATTTAACAACATTAAGTTCAAGAGGGGCAACTTTACCAACTGAACTGTGCATGTTTTAAACACTAATTACTGCATGCATTAAATGCACATCCTTGAAGGATCGCAGTTTTCTAACATGTTTACTTCACAGGCAAGGTCAGTGGTACGACCCCTATATTTAAGATGCCTCCAAAATTGCGACAACAGTGCTTACATTACACGTGACACAAATTTGTGTAAAAACAGACTCTTTCCAACTGAAAAATAGTAAATAAAGTTTTTGACAAGGTCCTAATTTTTTTGATTCTCTCTCAGGGACGGGTGCCCTTTATTGTGCCTGACAAGGTGTTATGGCCACAGCTGTGTGAGGCTCTTAATATGAAGTACAAGGCAGAGGTTCAGTCAAATCGAGGTCTGTCCGAGGAGAATCTCGTCTTCCTCGCTCAGAAAGCTTTCAGCAGCTCCAGTGTCAACCCAGAGGACTACCGCAACATGACCATGACCTGGTCACAGTTTAACAGGGTAAATGCACTACTCGCTCTCAACCACTGTACTGGACTGAATTACTGTGTTTAGCAGGTCAAAACCTTTCTGTAAAATCTGTTTTTCCTTGTCCATCCATACTAAGAAAAAACAAATACACAGACTGAAATGCCTAATCAAAGAAAACACAAAATAGGCTATGCAAGATAAAGACTAATTGACTGTTGTTTTAGGGAGGTCAAATACTGTAGTTTATCTAAATTTTAGATATGTATACACATATACACACACTACCGTTCAAAAGTTTGAGGACTGTAACATTTTAGATTTTTAAAAAGTCAATTTTGCTTAACCAAGGTATTTGATCAAAAATGTAGTAAAACAGATTTTTTTTAAATAGTACAATTTAAGACAATTGTTTACTATTTTAAAATGTTAATGTTTTCTATTCCTGAGATGGCAAACCTGAATTTTCTCCAGTCTTCAATGTCACATGATCCTTCAGAAATCATTTTAACATGCTCATTTGGTGCTCAGGAAACATTTTATTATATTTACATACTATTATCTGTTTTTTACATTTTACATACATTCATATATTTTTTTATCAGGATTCTAAGATGAATAGGAAATTCAAAAGAACTGCATTTATTTGAAATAAAAAATATTTTTTGAAGGTCACTCAGTTTAATACGTCATTGCTGAATAAAAGTATTTATATAACAAGACCCCGAACTTTTGTACTATTTTAATTGGCAAAGTAAAAATAGACAAATTGCCAAAAATTGGGTCCAAAATGTAAGTTGCTATTTTAAATCAGCTGTTAATCAGTAATAATGGCATGTCCCATGCTGTTTTGTTTTTAAACCCATCTCAAAACTCCTACATTTAGTTGCATCGTCTAGTTGTTCTGGAATACAATTTGTTTTGTGATTACCTGTTGCTCATGAAATTGTTTTGACAGCTTTATATGAGCTTCAGTTCAAACGAAAGCAACATGGCCTGTTCTTTTTTATAACACATTTTGACCATGACTGTGACCTACTGTCTGTTACCCAACAACGCTGCCTTTATCACAGTATTCACACAGATGGTTTAATCCTAAACTAGTCGCTCATCATTCTGACTTCATTTCAAGTGGCAGTCTGCCGACCCGGGGCAGCATATTAGCCGATCTGATTGACATTGCTTCTTGTCCATTTCAGTAGTTAATGGTTATTCAGGATGTGAGGTTTGATCGGAGAGCTTTTGATGTGCAGGCAGGCCTAAGGCTGTGGCTGCCTTTGAAAACGGCCACGTGCTGATCTACTACATTAAGCGGCTAGTGTTCCCAACAGAGGCCTTTGGAATTCAGGCATCATTTGTGTTTATGTAATCTTCAAAGTATGCCCATGGTTGATGCTTTCGTCCAGTGGTGTCCAAAAGTCTCATAACATTAGTCTAAATGCTTTTTTTTTGCATTAAACACAAGTTGATTACAATTTAAATAATCAGAATAACATTTGGATAAAAAGTTAAATGTATTTGAAAATATTAGTTAATGTATTAACTGTTCAGTATTATTTAAGTAGTATTAATTCACTACTCACTTGCACTAACTTGGATGGGTTAAATGCAGAGGACAAATACTTGACTTCACATGTCCCTTAAATACTTAAATATAGTACATTTGCAGACATTTAGGAAACATGCTAAGTTCACATACTTTCACATACATCTCTGAAAAACAATGTTACAGCTAGTTATTCTACTTAGAAATGTGTGTTGCATGTAAAAATGTCTGTTTTAGTTTTGGTCTGTGTGATTCTGCTCACTTCCAATTTACTCAATAGTATTTTGACACATCGGGTTAGCGTTTGGTGGAAAACACAGCATATTGCAGCCATGGAAGCCAGCATATGAACTGGTTCAGAGATCGCAGATTCTACCTGACCTAAAAAGCCTCTGCATCCATCTAAAAAGCTCTGTGACCAGAGGCATATAAAAATATATCGATTTACAGTGTAAGGCTTGTCACCTTCCATTACCAGTTGCACTCATTCCTGTTGCATGTCCTCAATCTGGCAACCTGTGTGAGCATTATAAAATACTTAAAAGTAGTTTCATTGTTAATTCTTAACTAATATTAAAAGGTACTTTAAGTCATTTCTGAGAAACACGTGTGATAATTGAAATTGACACCCAAACAAACACACAATGCAACAAAGGCAATGTCTAACAGCTGCCACATCAAACTGTCCTGTTACCAGTGGCTGCTTGTGGATTTAAAAATGGAAAAAGCACACAAATTGTAACTTTCTGGAAGTATTTTTTTCTTCTTCTTTTGATTAACGGATTTATGGCTGCTGATATAAAAAACATTTGGGTCACTTTCAGACAGAAAATGTAAAATTGACAGTTAGAAAATATATTTTTAATTCACCTAGCCAAACACTCCACCCTTCTGTCCTTTTAAATATCTGTTAAAAGAGCGTGTTCGGCCATTTAGTGAAGCTGATAGCTGTTGCCTTAGCCATTGTAAACTTAGGCATGGTATTGTAGGGTTGCTAGATTAGTATTTTTTTCTCCAAGTAAAATAGTGCAATACTCAATTGTCTGAATTTTTTTTCTTCTTTTTTTTTTTAACCAACAAAGGCAAAATTCTCCAGCTATGAATTTGCCTCCCCTTCTCTCTTCCCTCAGACTCACCTTAGCACAGTTTTCTGAATGCCAGATCTTTCTACATGGGTCCTACTCTCTTTCCTTTCACATCATAAGTGGATACGCCCCCTGCTGCAAGATTACAGTGATACTCGGTGTGATCCACTTCGTTTTTCCTCCTATTTACACAGCCAGGAATATGTACAAACACAGTTGTTGTTGTTGTTTTAGCGCACACACACAGAACAGAACAGAACTCTAGCAAATGTTCACAAAATTATGTTTGAGTGTTTCAATTTTCAATAGCGTCTCTCAAAAATGACTTACTGTGCTTTAAACAAATAGAACCTTATTGTAAAGTGTTGTTTAAATTAAATTCCAAATTTTAATGGACATCAGTGCATCCATGTGTTTGTGCGTCTCTGTGTGTTCTGCCATGCTAAAGGCTGAAGCAGTCTGGACATGGGACACCATGTTCCAAGAATTAGAGTGATTAAATTGAAAGATATGGAGACAAAGAGACAAACACTACCTGTCTTCAGTCCTAAGTAATGTGCTTGTGTATTACTGGTTTGAGGAATGAATATGAATATGAGGCACAGGATCATGTGACAACAAAATCAGCAATAGCAATGTAAATAAAGCTGGCAAACGGTAAAGCAATGCAACCATATTAAATATTCATGCCCCAGTTCATGCACTAATTAAATAACGAACTAAATAAGTAAGAGTAGACCTATTTGAATTAGACCTATTATATATATAATGTATCATGTTAGTAATTTAAAACCTGGTTTGCTTCTTGTCACTGTAGGAGAGTTTACCAGGCAGGAACTTCACATTTTGGCAGTGGTTTGATGGTGTCATGGAACTTACTAAAAAACATCTGAAGCCTCATTGGAATGATGGGTAAGAAATGATAACAGTCCATCCATCTGTAAAACTTGTTGCTGAAAAAGAATAAATGCTGTTTCTCCTCATCTCTCACACTCATCTGAGAATGGTGCCGTTTACACTGTCTGACCTGGCAAAAACAATGACTTTTGTTCACCTTTCAGTTCTCTAACTATCATAGGAAATGTCAATTTATTGACAGGCAAGAAAATGCCACAATTATTTATGGTTTCTGGGTGAAATATATATTAATTATAAGTTATTGACATATAAATTGGTTGGTTCTTATGGTTTTGGTATGTTTTACTTGGCTGCACTAGTTGTAATGTATTACTGTACTTTACCTTTTCCTTGAAAAAGTGAGGTACGGGATTTTTCTGTAATTGAATTAGTTACTTCTGATTAAATTGCATTATAGACTGTACAGAATAATTCTGAATGAAACGGTAGTGGATTTAATGTCAACATTTAACATCTAATGTTAAAATGTATGTTTTTAATGTAACCTTCTCCCTTTAAATACTTTGGTTAGTTGAAGAATAATTCATGCAATTTTATATTCATTATTTAATGGAATTAAAAGATGATTTTCCTGTCTATCCTTGTATTGTTCTACTGATCGAGATATGGGATATGGGATTTAGAAAGTAATTGGTTGTAAGTAATGCAATACCTTTCAGAGAGAGCGTACTAAGCACAGCAATCTAATTACAATGTTGAAGAAGTAATCAGTAGCTAGTAACCTATTACTTTTTAGAGTAACTTACAACACTGGTTATAATGCGTGTCCAATCCTACTCCTGGACGAACCAATCCTACAGCTGAACCAGCTAATAAAGGTGTTATTAAAGGTGTTTTGAGGCAAGTTGAATCTAAACTCTGTAGGACTCTGTAGTGGCCCTGCAGGAACGTGTTTTGACACCCCTGCCATAATGTATCACATTCTAGTTGATTCTGGTTCTTTTGTTCCTTTTTGATTGATATAAAATGGATACATTTATTATGAAGTGCTTCTTTGCCATGGCAACATGCTGATTGAGAGATAGTTCTGGTTAAGACTATACAATAAGGCATTAAACCGTGGATGAATTAACAAAGGAGTAAGATCTGAGAGACCCCTTGTGAGTTTGATAAGATCTAGCTCGCACTCTCTTTTATTTTCTTATCTTTTTCCTGTTCAACCCCCAGTCACCCATAACTTGTAATACTTTGTTTACAAAGCATGACAAAACTGAACGGTACACAGGCGATAACAGCCTCTAAGCCTTTCTGCGTGCAAATGCCCTTTTATGCATGCGTCTGTGTTCACGTGTGTTTGTGTGCTTGTACTTCACAGAGCAATTCTTGGTTTTGTGAATAAACAGCAAGCTCAGGACATGCTGATGTCCAAACCCAACGGAACCTTCCTATTGCGCTTCAGTGATTCAGAAATCGGAGGCATCACCATCGCCTGGGTGGCAGAGAACCCTAACAAAGCAGGTAAAACCATCACTTTGCTCTTCCATGGCCTTAAATTACCTTTATAATCTTCTACGTTATAATACACTCTTTTATGTTTCTTTATTGGCATCAATGGTTCCATGAAGAACCTTTAAGGTCCATGGAAATTGTCCATTCCACAAAAGGTTCTGTATAGTGGAAAAAGGTTCTTTAGATTATTAAAATGTTCTTCACTCTGATTTAAAAAAAAGTGTTCTTTTAAGAAATTATCACTGAAAGGTTCTTTGGGGAACCAAAATGGAACCTTTTCCACAAAACAAAGTGGCTTTAAATGCCCTTAAACTAGTTCAAAGCTTCTACAAATGAGCGTGATGTGTGTTCTTCACAGGAGAAAGGATGGTGTGGAACCTCATGCCATACACAACCAAAGACTTCTCTATCCGCTCCCTGGCAGATCGCATCAGTGACCTGAATCATCTCCTGTTTCTCTATCCCGACCGGCCCAAAGATGAGGTCTTCTCCAAATACTACACCCCTCCGCTGTGTAAGCTTGAGCTTTAATTATCTATAGACAGAATTTTCAATAAAATATGAAAGTTAATCCTTACTGAACATTACAGAGTTAATTTATACATCATTCAAAGGTTTTTGGTCGGTATGATTTAAAAAAAAGAAATTATTACTTCAGCAAGGATGCATTAAACACGCTTTAGATTACAGCCCGCAAAGTACTGCGTCAGTAAAGTACATTTACAGCGTAACTTTCTGTAATTATAGTGTACCTATAAAGTACCGTATGTATGTGTGCATAAGGAACAATATATAGAGTTTGGGGAATGAAGAGGTAACAAGTATTTTAGAACTAAGATGTACTTATTCTACTATTATGACAGGTTTGGGAGAAATTTAACGAGAACACACATTGCTTACCTTTTTGTAATAATAGTATGCCAAAATATAGCCTTTTATTATGGGGTGCATCTCGGTCCATTTATACAGTAATTTTTTGATAGCAAAAGTACAGCTCTTTTAGTTTGGTCTTCTTTGTTTCAAGGCAAGTAAACCTACCGTACTGTAACTTTTTTTGTAATTATTATACATGTACCAATATTACATTACATACTAAAAACATTAAGAGGATTTTGAAGAAAATCTAAGAGAGTTTGAGATTTTTGAAAAGATTAATTTAAAAGGACAGAACATAATGATTCATGAAAATTAATTAAATTTACCAACTGGAATTTACCAATGCAGTTTTGCAAGTTTAAATCAGGTCTCAACACCTTGATACTCGCAAGTCGCAACACAACGAAGGATTGTGAAATTAGGATAATGATGAAGTCTTTAGGAAACTTAATGTTCATATTAAAAGAACATTAAAATAAAAGAAAACGGCTTATAAATCATGCTAAGTATTTTAGTCTAAAAACGCATAAACCAAAACCTACCCATCACAAAAAACTTTGTGTTAGGGGAGAGTATTACAGTTTTAAACTCATGATGTCTTTGGAAAGTCGCGATTAAAACATGAAAACACAATGCATGTGTTCTTGGGTTTAAATGAAGCTCTGGTAATCTAGTTTGTTTGTGTGTGTTCTCATCCACGTTTGTTTTCATGTGTGCATAGGAGTGAGATCCAGTGTTATGTTATGGTTTAGGAATAATCTATTTGTCTTTCCCACTTCTCTAGCTAAAGCTGTGGACGGATACGTCAAACCGCAGATCAAACAAGTAGTGCCAGAGTAAGTACTCGCACACGCATACACACACACCTCTGTGTCTGTGTGTTTTTCTGCCCTCTCAGTACAGGTCTTTACTTCTCTGATATTCAGAGCTAACCTGTCATCTCAGAGCAGTAAACCTAATTGCACACTTGCATATTAGCGCTGGCCTGGCTCAGCGGGCAGTTACGGGTTGCCATGGATACTTGAGACTCTGCTCTCATTCCACTCTTCAGAATATACTTAGCTCTGTTAGCCTCATTAGTAGCATTATTTGTCCATAGGTGGATGACTCCATCTGTCTTGTTAGCAAGCCTTCCACTTCGGTCAGACTCAGCAGGGAGTTATACACCATCAGATAATTCACTTCTTCTCATCAGCATTCTGAGGGAGGGATTTAATAAAAAAGCCCTTACTTTTTACAAGACTGCTAGCACTCAACTGGAGTGTGTAGTAAGCTGTGAACTAGAGCTGAATAGAATTAAAGCCTTTTGTTTGCTATTTCTGGAGCTTTTCCGACGTTTTATTAAGGAAGAAAGTAGAGAGATGACACTGTATCAAAACGTCTGACGCATTGGATTCAAACTCAATTCTCAATAGTAGATGACAAAATATAAGTTTTAAATAATGAAATAAGTAACTAACTAAAATAAGCATCTAACTAAAATAAAATCATTGCATTATCGAGTAGTACTTTAGTCAAATTACTAATACTAACATAAAACTAGAAATGTAAAATTGACAAAACAAAATTACTAAAACAAACTGAAATAAAAAATGCTTATAGAAATAAAATAAGAATTCTAAATATGAATAAATATTATAATATAGTTTCCCTGTAGCTCAGTCAGTAGAGCAGGGGTCTCAAACATGCGGCCCGCGGAACGATATTTTGTGGCCCGCGGGACCATATGAAAGTTTAATGTAAGTCTGGCCCGCGAGTTTTGAATGAATAGCGCTTTACCGCGTTGTGTGCGAAAGGTTCCTTTTTCATGCGAGCTGGAGCTGTACAAACCAACCAATCACAGTGGAGTACATGACTCCCAGGGCCAATCACAGTGGAGTAAATGACTCCGGGGGCCAATCACAGTGGAGTAAATGACTCCCGGGGGCGGGTTATCAGCCGGGCTTGAGGCAGACAGAGAAACATAGCTGCCCGTGTAATATCACATTTGTCAAAGCCGTCATAGAATTATTACTTCTTATTGTGTTTGAAATTTAACATGTTTGACTTTGAGCTGGACGAAGTGAATGTTACTGTTATCGGCGTTGGATTTAGAATCATGCGGATTGTATTTTGTTTTTCCATCATTTGAAATGTGCTGATTTGCGGGACATCGGTGTTATAATATAGAAAATAAAATCCAGTAAATAGCTCCTCCGTGTCCCACAGTCCCAGCTGATAATTATCAGCCCGGTAGCGGTCTCAGTATTTTCTACCATATACAAATGTTACGATGTTCATGTCATCAGGAAAGTATGGAAGCCCGTTTCCGCCACAGTTGAGAATTTTTTTTTTATTATTTAAGTCACAATAATGAGAGGGTTTCTCATAATAATGACTTTGTATCTCGAAAAAATTAGAAAGTTTCTCACAATAATGACTTAGTATCTGGACAAAATGAGAAAGCTTCATAATAATGACTTAATATCTCGAAATAATGAGAACGTTTCTTATAATATTGACTTATCTCAAAATAATGACAGTTTATCATAATAATGACTTAGTATCTTGAAAAAATTTGTAACTTTTTCCTCAACCTTGAACTTCAGTAAGTCCAAGTACAGGTCTATTTACTGACAATCATCTTCAAGCTATACTGAGAGTCTCAACTGTTTCCTCTCTCAAGCCAAATGTGTCTCAGCTGTGTGAGAGGAAGATCTGCAGGTCTCTGGCAGCAAGAAGTAGGCAAGACAAGTCATATTCAGAAGAACCATTCATGTTCTTCAATACTCTGTTTATGTTTAGGGACAGTTCATGCTCAGAAGAACCCATTGAAGTTAAAGAACTGTCAATAATGACGTTTGAGAAAAAAAATTTGTTGTGGAATTCTTGATGCGGCCCTGCCTCACCCAAACTCTGCCTCCTGCGGCCCCCGGGTAATTTGAGTTTGAGACCCCTGCAGTAGAGCATTGGTGTTTGCAACACCAAGGTCATGGGTTTGATCCCAGGGAAAGCAAGAACGGATTCAATGTGTTCCTTGAATGCATTGTAAGTCACAAATGCATAAATGTTAAAATGTTAATAATAGTACATAAATAATACTTGCATATATAAGTAATAATAACAGGTGATAATCAATAATTATTGACTATTTGTGCATGTGTTGACAGGTTTGCGACACCTAACCCTGACCCTGCAGCAAACCCCACCTACATGGACCATGCGGCATCTCCAGCTGTCAATCCCCAACATCCATATGGACTCTATCCTCCCATGTGAGTAATGCACAGATATACGCACATAGTATGTGTGTTTCTGTCTATCTGTCTGTATGTATGTTTCTGCATCAGTGTTGTTATTGTTTAAGTGCCCCTATTATGATATTGAAAGCTTCTTAATTTTGTTTTGGAGATCTCCTACAATAGGTTTACACGCATCCAAGGTAAAAAAAATAAAATGCTTGAATTTTCTCATAATATACATTGCAGCATCACTTGTTTTCTCACAGTGTCTGAAACGGTTTGATATACAATTCAGTCTCTCAAAAAGTCCTCTTCTCCGAGAGCCTGCACTGCTCTGATTGGTCAGATGGCTCAGTCTGTTATTTTTGGTCTACCACAGTGGTCCTCAAATTATAGACCCCGGGACTTAATTGCGGCATTTTAATGTTTCTATAAATTAAAGTGAGCAATGTGTCAAAACAACACACATTACAAGCCCTCAGGGTTTATGGTGATAACCTTTCGCCGCTGCATCTTCTAATACTTTTATCCAAACCCAAGACCTTTCCACTCCATGCGTGTTGCTGCTCTCTCCCGCTAAAGAAGTAAAGCACCACATTAAGCTCTGCAGATGACATGGTTATTTTAAGAACAGTTGCTGATAGCAAATACTATTATTTTTATCTCTCATACAGATGACTTTACCTAAACCAGTTTTGGGTAGGTTTAACTAAATAAAACAAATTAATGCATGACTTCTTTTAGACTTTTTTTTTTTTCATACATAACATTATTAGTCCGCATATTAATTTCAAAATAGACAATGTTATAATTAGGAAAATTATTTAGAGATGGAAAAGGAAGATCAAAAACTTTGAAATTACTAGATAAGACTTTGTGCTCATAATGACAGTTTTGATAGTTGTTTTTAGCAGTTTATTGCTTTTTATATACAAAATGGTCCATTTTCCTTTTCTTAAGAGCTAAACCCTGCACCCCCAGTATGCCCCAAATAATATCCCGATAAAACATCTGTTCTAACCTTTTTATATTCATATCCAGTTGTGAAAGAATTTTTTTTTTGGGTGGTAAAAATTGGTAAAAGACTGCTTTGGCTCTCGGCCCAATATCCCCAGCTTTGATATAGTTTTTTTTTCTTTCTTTTACAAAGTACTACTTCTGCCCCATTGTAAGTTTATAACTGTTTCAAAAAAGTGTTGTCCAGAACTCCGCTGGAAAGGAAATATAGAGATATTCCAGACCTCTTGGAACTTTAATTGAAAACCCCTGGTCTATCACTTACAGTACATGTCAGAAACGGCCATTGCCATATCTGAATATGAGCTTCAAAGTTTTCCTCAGCACTTTTCTATGCAGTGATATGAATAATAATGATGGCATTGGTTTTGCCAAATCATTTGGAGTCTGAGTCCTCATTCTTTGGAAGTGCATGCAAAGCGGATTTGCTTTCGCAGTGCTGAAAACAGTGTCTTTTTGACAAAACAAATTCTTCCATGCCTCAGCAGACCTCATTTGTATGAAGCCATTGAAGACCATAGGCTGGAGTTATGCAAATTTGTTACAAACCTACTTAGTTTAGTGCAAGAAGTAAGACTGAAATTACTGACGACTCGTTTCTGGCAGTTCATTAACTCAATTTATCATGCATTTAGATCTTTTACATTCGCAAAAGCTATATAACACACTGCATGAAAGGAAATTTTACAAAAAAACATAATAGGGGCACTTTAACTAAAACTATTAAAATATTTTTTTTGTTTATTGACATAAAATATTAATATTACCGTACATGAAAACCTTAAGTGAAAATTATAAATGTTGCCTTGGCAAATAGCTGTAATAAAACTAGTTAAAGTTAAAGCTGAAAAAAAATCTATTGAAATATTAATAAACAATAAAAATGACAAAGGCACATAACAAAATTACTCAAATTAAAACTAAAATATGAAAATTAAAGCTTGTTCCAAATATTTCTGAATACTATAATATTATATAAACAATGCCACCATAGTTAGGGGTTACGTTTAATATTTTAATTAGCACTTCATATTTTTGTTTAGCACTTTAAAAAATGTAAATCAATTCTGCATTTTTTTTCCTTCGAACCAGCACAGAAAATATCTATTGATGTCACCTGGACTAGATAATAACATCTATTAGAGTAAATATTTAATATAATTACTTTATAAAATGGGGTATATACTATATCATTGTGTGTGAAGTTACCAAGATTCTCACTTTCTCTCTCAGTGGTGACCCCATGTTGGATCCTGATGGCGATTTTGATCTGGACGACACCATGGATGTAGCAAGGCATGTAGAGGAACTGCTCCGTCGACCGATGGAGGGCCAATGGAGCGGCCAGCAGTCATGACCTCTTGACCTTCGTCATCTGTGACTTCTCTTGCTGAATAATGTTTTGGTTTTTTTTATCACATTTTCTTCTTCTCTTCTTATTGTATTTTCCCTATTTGTTTCTCAGTGTGGATCTTTATGACTTTCGGTTCTTTCTCTTTATCTCTTTCTTTTCCTATCATCCTACCTCTTTTATCTCCCCATCCTTTGTTTCTGTAGAAGAGAAAGGAGCTAAATGGAAGAAGAAAAAATACTATGAGCCTTCCTGTAATAAAATACCACCAAACAGTATTGTAGAAAAAAAAGTGAGAGACGCATGTTATCTCTTTTCCTTTGTGCGTGTTGTTTTTTGTTTTTGTTTTCAAGTCGACATTTCACAAGACTGGTCTGTGAAACCCTTAAACCCAAACATACTACTGTAAGGAACCTTTTACTTTTTTTTTCAGACTGTTTGTCATTTTATTTGGAGGGTGTTCAGATATCTATTGCATCGGAAGTAAATGCATATTATCCTTTGCACTCTTAAACTATATGCTTTCTTGCAGACAATGGAAATTGTTACCATGGCAATTGCAATGTATTGCTTCTGTACACTAAAGATTGTTTAGGTTGCAAGGCTGTTTGGTGCATCTACATGAGCACCAACATGCTGAATGGGTCTCATCAGCCCCTCACCATCTGTGTTTAATCTGAACCGTGTTACAACCGCTTCCAAACCAGCAGCACACAACCTGTCACTCACAGCACTGAAACTGAGGCACACGTGGGAACTGCACACACACCCGCTCTCATGTGTCCCACAAAAACTGATGGAAACACATGGAGGAGGGAGAGGTCAGCTGACCATCTCGGCTCACACTACACTACACAGGCCATCACCATCTCTCTCTCTCTCTCTCTCTCTCGCTCTCTCCAGCGCAACAGGTGATGACCTCATCTGTTCTCATGCTTTCCTCTCAGAATGTGCTAAACAAGAGAACCTGTTGTCATGGTTACACATGCTTCTCATATGCTCTTAACTGGCCATCCTATAGGTTAGCGTTTCTTCATATCTGCTTGTTCCCCACCAGCATCTTTTCTCTCTCTTACTCGTACACCTGCACAAAAGCCTTGCCCACTCAGGACATTGACATAGAGTTGATGTAAAACACAAATAAATAACCAACAAGTTGAAAAGAAAGCACCTATATCCAATATATATGAATTTATTTTTTTGTTAAAATATTTCTATTTTATTACTTTAGGATGCTAGATGGCTCCGTCCGTCCGTGTAGAGCAAAATGTTGAGTTACTGTGTTCGAGTCTCAGTAAGAGGCCTGACGTACTGATCCAAAAATCAGTTTCTGCCATACCCACACAAATCGGCACAAAGGGGCTAATTGCTGTCATTTCTGTAATTTCACTTCAAATCTCAGCTGAGCTTGTGCATGGAAGATAAAGCCAAAAGCCAGTGAAGTTAATGAGACGTTTCCTGTGTGCTTACTGTATGTGTTAGTGACAAACCTTACTTGTGATGCCCACTTTTAGATGCCTGTATGTATCATGTTCAATCTCAAACAATGGTTTGTTTCTCTCAGTGGAGGATGTTTTTTATTCTTGAAGTTTCTCTTTTGTTCCCCATCTCTATTTCTCTGCCATGACAAAGCCACATAGGAAGTTGTGATTTTATTCATCTTTTTTTATTGTTTTTGTTTTCAAAGCTATCCATCATGTTGTTGCGTGTGTGTGCGTGTGCGTGTGGGCATGTTCAGCTCTGCTCTGTGTTCGTCACATGTTTGTGGTTTGGCTGTAGAGAAGAGCAATTGAAGTGACAATAAAGTTTTTTTTAATACTTTGGGCTCCAGCACAAGTGGTGTGAGCATTTTGTCTTTCCTGTGAGAATGAAATTAAATTGGGTTAATTGGTGGACCTTGACATTTTAAAATTACAAAACATTTGTTGCCTTTCAATCTGGATCTTGTAACGCTTACTGAAAGAGTGACTTTAGAGCACATTAATTAGTGTGTTCTTTGCAAACACTATTCCTAAAAGTATATTTTGGAGAAATTTTACAAGAGTTTGCCTTTTTCTTTATAAACTAAAACTGACTGTCCCTTTTATTGGCTCCAGTTGTTGGACTCTTGCTGGGAAGTAGTTTTCTGCAAGAATGTAACAAAATATTCTACATTCAGGGGAACAAACATAAAAGCATCATATTACTCTTTTTCAAATATGCAAATGGGAAAAACATTAAAGCTCTGATTTTCCATGCAATACTATACATAGCTAACAAAAGTAGCGTTCGTAGGCCTTATTCAGACCCGCACCTTGACAGATATGAAAGCGATGCTGTGAGGGATAGGCTTTCTCGATGGCATTTTATAAGGGCATTTAGCATTATAGACATAATTTTTCGAGTCATTTATTTGATTCACAATACATGTATAAACCCCATGGAATAGATCACTTAACCTTTAGAATTGTCTGTGAAAATGTCAAGAAAATATTTCTTTTATTTCGTCAGATTTTCGTCAGCAGAACAAACCAAAACAAACCCACTGAAGAGATGTATTTCTATCCCTCACAACGACGCTGGAAACAATCAGTTTCGAGAAACGTAGACAAAACAATGCCAAAGTGTTGTCAACCTTTATCACTTTAATCTATTATTACATAGCAAACACGTAAGTATTGATGATTAGCGCTCATAAAATCATTTGCATTTAATAATTTAAAATATCTATATCTAAACCGAAATTCCTTTAAAAAAATATTTAACCACACACGAAAGCGATTAATAATCCCACAGTACATACAACATTAGTTGTCCTTACTTGTGTTTATAGGCCTACAGTAAGTGCAAATATCTGAAATATTTTATATTTACACATTTGCTTTCCCTTCAAAAACATATTTGCAATTTACATTCATTCGGATTCCTGTCCTTTGAAATGAAGTGAACGTGCTCCCTCTTTTGGTCAAAGTGGATAAAAACCATTTCCGATTAGAAGCTGCGAGAAAACGAGTGAAATTATCTGTACAGTGCATAAGCTCAAACCTCTCCTATCATCTAAATGGTTCTCCTTTCAAGCACGACTGATGAAACAAAAAGGAAATGTACCTTCAGGCAGTAGCACCTGTTTTCTTTAATTGCAAAGAGAACATTGCTTGAGGAAAGAGTCATCTGTTGCTTGGATACGGAAAACTGTGCTTGATAGAGCCACACACACACACACACACACATATGTAGCATTATATAGAGAGAGAGGGGAGAGAAGAGAAGAGCAGAGCAGAAGTTAGATCAAAGTGATAAAATGGTTTTAAGGCAGTTATTCACATATTTTCCTGTAATGTGTCAGTAGAAACATCAGTTAACATTTCCAAACATTAGTTTTGATATTAATTTTTTTTATTTTATTTTAATAATCCAGTGAGATTTGTGTATGCATAAGGAGTCTGACAACAGCCGGCACTCCACATGGAGATCTGATTTCAACATCATCAAGTCTGTCTGGGATTGCTTGAAAAAACAGACTAAATCCAGTGGAGCTGCGGCAACGTCTCCAAAGAAGGCTTAATGCAAAGCTACAGCATTGTGAAAGGTTTGAGGCACTTGTGTAAAAATGCTTTCAAAAATAATGTCATAGATTTTATTGATCAATTAACTTTTAATAACGAAATCAAATGTGACCACTCTTTGTGTTTCAAACTGTTTTTGTCCTCTGTACACTTTCAAAGGCCTACATTTTTTTTTTTGGATGTTGTTGTGGGGTCTTTTGTGACATCTTGGATGAGTCATCTCTGTGTTCTTGAGGAAATTTTGGTCATCCGGCCACTCCTAGGAAGGTTCACCACTGTTCCATGTTTTTTTCCATTTGTGGATAATAGCTCTCACTGTGGTTCGCTGGAGTCCCAAAGCTTACAAAATGACTTTATGACCTTTTCCAGACTGATAGATCTCAATGACTTTTTTTCTCATTTGGTCCTGAATTTCTTTGGATCTCAGCATGATGTCTAGCTTTTGAAGATCTTTTGGTCTACTTCACTTTTTCTTGATTGAGAACAGGTGTGGCAGTCAGGCTAGAGACTAATGTGGCTTGAGAAATTGAAGTCAGGTGTGATAAACCACAGTTAAGTTATATTTTAACAGGAGTGGCGAAAACGTCTTCACACAGGGTCATGTAGGTTTGAATTCGATTTTCCTTTAATAATAACAACCTTAATTTAAAAACTGTGAATTTTGTGTTTATCTGTGTTACTTTTGTTTGATGATCTGAAACATTTAGGTGTGACAGACGTGCAAAACAAAAATTGATCAGGAAGATTAAATCAGGAAGGCAAACACGTATTCAGTGAGGGTTTAAATATTGTATTTAAATTCATGCATAAATTGGGAAAACATGCCATTGGCTGTTAGATTACTCATATTTGCATGTATTATATTGTGGGACATCATCAGTTACGTCACGTCTCTCACTGCTGGTAAGTCTTATAAATGACTGCTGCGTATTAAAAAATAGAATTTGTCATTTTTAAGCACAGTTGAATTTCTGTGCTACAGTTTGTTTCATTTGTTTTTGTGACTATGAAATGTAGAGTATGTGGTAAACTGCATGTCCTAACCTCTGTTTATTTCATTTAAGGTTTCTCATGCAACGTCTGTTTGTTCCAGGTATGTTTTATTCAGTTTTGTCATGTTCTGTTACAACAACAAAAACCATAGCTGAGAGTTAACATTAAAACATGTGCTGCACTGCATCATTTTAGGCCCCATTTCTTCTCTTTCTGTATTACTTTTTATACAAAAATACGTTAAATGGTTATACAAATTCATATTTTCTATGCATTTATGTGAATTGATTAGAAATGAGAACAGTGTTTCACTTTATTTCCTTATTGTATGTTTTATTTAGTTATATACACTATATGTTCATGATCACCTTGTAAAAAATATAAAAGAGCTGTCTTTTTTCTCATATCTCTTGCTGCTGGTTTCTCGTGCAACGTCCATGAAATGTGCTGTGACCAGTTTTTGGTTGTTTATCCCAGGCCCAGTAAAAGAACTCCACCATCCACCTGCTCTCCGTCTGATTACATCCACACAATCAAATACAGTCAGATTATTTATAAATGTATATTAAAAGTATTTCATCCATCATATCTTGTATAATTTTAAACTAGCAATCTGAAATAGAACACACCTAGGAAATATTAGGCTACATATTATAATATTAGTTTTACATCACGCTAAATAGGCAACAAAGACCAGATCTAAAAGACAACTTCTTGCATTTTCAAAATAAATAAAAAACCTAATTTACCTGAGAATCATTGTTTTTCATTTGGATAGAGATTCTATTATGTCTATTTAATTAACTGTGGAAAATAACTTGTCACTGCAGTGCTATACATATATATTTCTCACCATTGCCCACAACATCATCCTGTGTATATATACAGGATAATGTTGTGGGCAATGGTGAGAAACGATTTACTAAAAGAGAGATCAAAGTGAATAACATTTTCTTTATCTGTTGTTTCCCACCTGCCTCATTCAAATGAGTGTATATGTTGCCTTTTTACCACCAGATGTTGCTCAAACACTTCTTCTGAATGAACGGATAAGACTTGCTACCTTTCTTGAGCTTAAGTCATTCTTCTCCATCAGCAATAGATATTACATATTCTTGTACCTATCAAATTTAATTAACATCCAAACAAAAATTCTGACTTCTCTCCTTTGGCTTATTTTTTCTTCTCAGAGTTTTGCAAATCCTCCATGGACAGGTCTGTGATGCTTTCGATTCCTCATTCTGTGATGAGCAGATGACACTGACAGGAAATTACACATTTCTCTCACAGCGTTGTTTCTTTTCCACTTTTGCTTTTCAGTTGTACAGTTCACAGATTTGATCAGTTAATAGGAATACGAAAAATAACTGTTAATCTAAAATTAATACAATATTTTTTAAAGGTACGTGATGTACCTCAATGCATTTTCCCGAAGAACATTGTTTTAGTTGTGCTTCGGCTCTGTGTGACTGTGCAGATTCACAGATGAGTCACCTACTACAACTAACACAACGATAAGCCTTTGTGTGAACTGATATTAGTCTAATATTGTAGATCTACCATTGTGTTGGGTTTTGCTTAATATGAAGTTAAGTGGCAGATCAGTGGCTCTCTGCAGTTGAATATCTAAGTAAGAGACTAACTTAAAGATAAACATAAGATAATTTAACAATTGTAATATGACCGTGAGGTGAACCTATGAATAATAATATTAGTAAGCCTTTCCTATGTGCGCACATATTCTTACAGAACAATTTTCACTATTATTTGTGTCCTCTTCAAAAAAGCTCTTCAGAAATTGTATTTTTATTGCCCCCTCCATTGTGATAACTATGCCACATCAAAGGAACTGGAGCAACTTTTCTCTATTTAGGATATGATCAGACACACACGGATGAACGACGCAATTTAATGCAAAATGCATCCCTCTCGGCCTAAAATATTATAACTTACTATAGTGAATTAGGTCGAGACCAAAACACATTTTGGAAGAAAGATTGATGGTGTATCGACTCTGAAATTTGGTTAATTTCTAACAAAAAATGTTACATAGTAAACCTTTAATATAATATTGTGCTTTTTAAGCTGAAATCACTCATTGGTGTGAAGTTGTAGTTTATGAAACTGCAGTATTTTTATTTTATATACATATATGATATTCATATGTTTAATGTTTTGTCTTTAGATGTCGGTTCAGGGTGTAGTCTGTGATTAAATGATTTGGTGTGAATCGTTGAAGGGTGTAAGATTGAAATACGGCACACTTCCTGTCTCAGGATGTTGTGTGCAATGGTAAGAAATGAATCGCCTGTAAAATTTGCTAAAAGACAGATCAAAGTGATAAAGAATTTTCTCTCTTTATCTGCTGTCCTATTTTGCCTCACTCAAATGAGTGAACTGATGCTTAGTAGAGGACAGCAGGAACTATTGTAGTGATCAATAAATGCAATATCATTCATAACTTAATACACAAAAGCCATACCAATTATATATCAACACAGTTCAGCCCTTTACCACCTTCTCCCTGTCAAAAACCCCCCAATAATTTCAGTTACACAGACACTTTTAAATAGCGTCTTTTTAGTATGGAAAGTGTTCCTTGTGAGATTGCTCATTTTATGGTTGACATTTATTTGAACAATTCACCACATTTTAAACCATAATTACTTGTTGCAAAGTGATGCATTTTAGGCGTGATTTTGTATCAGTTGCATGAGGGTACAGATTTTGACACTTGACGTTAAAGTTTTTTGATTTGTTTTTGTACATTATGCATTTTCCACATAAAAGGCCCTGTCCCAAATGAAGCCCTAAGTTCTCACATTCTTCCTGCGAGTCCACACTTTTATGCCAGGTAGAAATCTGCTGTGAAGCTAGCGGGCTCAGCAAAAGTGTCCATCGGGGGTACATAGTGACCATAAAGGGGGCTCGTGAGTACCCTTCTGAAACCTAAAATGACAAATGAGACACCTGACAGTCTAGCAGACTTAACGAACACACGCACGTGGCGGCTATTGTAATTTCACAAATTGCACATTAAGAGCAAGTGCATTTGGAACGGAGTTAAAGTCACAGTAAAATAGAAGTATAGCAACATTTCTTTGTATCGTGATATGCATCAGAGTGTATTGGATTATCAAAAAAAAATGTTCACCAGAAGATCTGGTTATGGCATTTTGATTAAACATTACAAGGTCAAAACTTTAAAGGAAAATGTAAACTTATTAATGGTTCACAATAAGATCCCTAACATGCATTTTAGAAAATAGGGTCAATTTTCATTTCATGCCGACTTTAACTTGTTGTCCTCACTTTGTGATTACAAATAGCCCGATGCCACTATTAAAGCCTTGTTTAAGATATATCTAGTTACTAGTATTTTAGGCTGTTTTGTACAATACCATAAAACTATTCACATAATTAAAAATAATAATTACTGTTAATATTATCATGTACCATCTCTACAAATATCCAGCTTGGGTTTTTATGATTGAAACCATGTCCTGCTGGTACTTCTAGTGTAATTGTATCCAAGCCAACTGTGCAGAAAATTTAATTAACACCGGAGATCACTGCTAATGTGTCAAAGCTAAATTTAAAAGCTAAATATTTTGAATATTTTAATATATTTAGAGTAAATGAAGCTAAATGGTTGTTATAAAAGTTATCCCTGGTCTCCCCCAATGAGTTTTGATGGATCTCCCAGCATGTTCTCTACTCTCTCTCTAAAGTTATGCTTCAGAGCAAAATCCCTTCAGAGCATACTATGGCCTGCTAGTGGCAAATCTGTACTAACATGCACCATTCAGTAAATTACTGCATTTCTTAGAGAACTCCTATTGAATTGGTGGTGGAGGTGGAGTGCCATCTACAAGGACGTTTTGGGGTCACAGCAAGGCTGCTTTCCTCATTCAGCATTAGAAGAAAGAAAAAGAGTGGATGAAACCAAAGCATTTTTCAGCCTTATTAGAACAGAAGGACTTCATTGTGAAATGAAACATGACGTCAAACCCTGGCCAGGAAAAAGTTTCACAGAAGAAATGGATTCCAGGCCGCGTTTTGATGGCATCAACTGATTGTGCAGAGAGAATTATGAGCTTTTGTCCTTGAGGCAATTCCTCATCCATCACCCTGATTTTTTTAGTTGGACAGTAAATGATATTGTCTTGCATCATCTTCCAAAGCACAAGAAAATCAGATCTACATGCTGAAAGTTGATGTTACACATTCCTCAACTCTTAACAGTTGACAACTTTGCCGCATTCTTCATAAATAAAACCATCAGCGGGCAATTCTCCACACCACAAACCGACAAACACATCTTAACAGCAAACACACACAATCCTCCTCCTTTCAAGAGGCAGAAGTTTCCAAACCCATCCTTTCCAATCACCTTGCTACCTGCTGATCCCTGTTGATCCTATCCCCACTCATCTCTTTCAAGCCATTTCTTTCTCAGTTGTACCTGCACTCACGCACATCATCAACACCTCTCTTCACTCTGGTACTTTTCCCACAGCTTTTAAGCAGGCTCCGATAACACCACTACTGAAGAAACCCACACTAAATCCAGCACTTTTAGAAAACGACAGACATCCCTTCAATTTATTGCTAAGACACCAGTCTGGCTTAAAAAGTGGCCTCTCAGCGAGTCTGATTTGCTCTGTTATTTCAGCTTCCAAATCATTAGTACTTATCTTGCTGGAATTGTCTGGTGATTTTGACCAAGTTGAGGACCAGACCCAACTGTCAACCCTAAAGACAAAAGCCATCTCAGGAACTGCTCTCCAATGGTTCAAGTCTTACCTCTCGGGTAGGTTCTTCAGGGTGTCTTGGAGGGGTGAGGTGTCAAAAGTTACAACATTAAGCTACTGGGGTACCTCAGGACTCAGTACCAGCAGAGGGCGATTTCTCCAACATGCAAATTCCTCCAGCCATTCTAATCTCAATACCTCCAGACAGCCGACCTAAGCGTTTCTCCTCAGATGACACCAAAAGGAAAGCAATATATGGACCAAATCCATTACCACAATGAAGAACCATTTCTCTCTTCCATCTACATGACATCACTAGGATCTGTCATTCAGAAACATGGCTTTCCCTATCACTGCCATGCTAATGATACACAACTCTTTGTCATTTCAGCCAGATGATCCAACGGTAGCTGCTCGCATCTCAATTGGACAGACAGACTTTTTGGACTGGAGGAAGGACCATCACCTTCAACTCAACTTGGCAAAAGACAGAACTGCTTGTGATCTTGACCAACTCAATATTTCATTGCAACTTCTCCATTCAGGTAAGTTTGTCATCCATAACTCCTTCCAGGACAGCCAGGAGTTTTGACTGATGATCAGGTAAACTTCACCGACCACATTGCTAGAACAGTTGTCTTGCAGATTTGTCTTATACCAGATTAGGAAGACTTTATCCAGACTAGTCTATTGTAATGCTCTCTTGACAGGCCTTCCAATGTGTTCAGTCAAACCTCTGCAACTGATCCAGCATGCAGCAGCGTGAATGGTCGTTAAGGAGCCAAAGATAGCGGACATCACACCTCTCATCATCCATTTGCACTGGTAGTTACATCAAATTGAAGGTGCACTGATGCCAACAGAACGACTACTGGCTCTGCACACCCAAACCTAAATTCACTACTTTAGACTTAGACATTCTGCAAGTGAATGGCACCTTGTGGTGTCATCCCAAAGAGGCACAAAATCATTTTCACAGACTGTTACCTGCTGGTGGAATGACCAACCTAACCTGCAGCTCAGTTTCAAGAAATGTGAGACTAACTAGGACTTGTCACAGCACTTACATGTTGTTGCAGTATTGTTAATTTGATTGCTTTTATTGTTCTTCTCATTTGTAAATTGCTTTGGATAAAAGCATCTGCTAATGATTAAATGTAAATGTAATGTTTCATGCAGTTTTGTAGGAGTGTGTGCCAATGGCGGTCTGGTAAGCTGTTAATAACCTTGTTCTGGGTTATATTGCTCTTGTCTGGCCTTAATGCCCCAGCTCGGCATTTGATTGTAGCAGTCTGGAAGTGATGAATCATGCTGTAATGGCAGCTTGGGCAGAGGAGCATATGATTTCTATCATGCCATCACCAGCTAATGTGATTTGGCTTTTCTGGAGGATATAATTTGACAGTATAATATTTCCTCTGTTTTTGGCTGTGCTCCTTTTTTTGTCTATGTGCACACAGTTGCCTATATGTGCATGATAAGTGTGTGGGAGGTCTGAGATTTCCATTAAATAATATAATGAAAATGTAGAAATGCAAAAAGGTTTGTGTGAAAGTCAGACACAGGGTTAAGCGTTAGAGAATATCATTAGCTTTGAACAAAAACCGCAGAGGTCAAAGAAAACTCCACAGTGTTCTGAGGATTAATCAATATATAATGTTTATGTCTATGCAAAAATAAAGTCATCTTTCATGAGTTCAAAATCAAAACATTTCAGTATGAACTCAAGCATTTATGATAAAATTCAGTCAATATGACTGTAAAAATGTTTTACAATGTTTACAGAAAAAAGTATTAACTTTTTAATTAGTAAATATTGGACTGTGACATTTACGTATGGTGACAATTTGTAGTTGCTTTAACATTGCATTATATGTAATTTTAATGTAAAAAATATCTTAAATGTATGGTTTTTGCCAGTATAAACTATTAATAAATAATAATAAGAAGAAATGTTACATTTATATAGCGCTTTTCCAGAGCTCAAAGCGCTTTACATAGTAGCGGGGAATCTCCTCAACCACCACCAATGTGCAGCATCCACCTGGATGATGCGACGGCAGCCAGCCGTCCTACTGCTTGAGAGGAGCTTACTGGTGGAGAGGAGACAGAGCAATGAAGCCAATTAGTATGAGGGGGGGGGGGGGGGGGGGGATTAGGAGGTCATTATGGACCAAGGCCAATGGGCAAATTTGGCCAGGATGCTGCAGTTACACCTCTACTCTTGCGAAGGACATCCTGGGATTTTTAATGACCACAGAGAGTCAGGACCTCGGTTTAACGTCTCATCCGAAAGACGGTGCTTGTTGCAGTACAGTTTCCCCGTCACTATAATGGGGCGTTAGGACCCACACAGACAGCAAGGTGAGCACCCCCTGCTGCCCTCCTAACACCACTTCCAGCAGCAACCTAGTTTTTCCCAGGTCTCCCATCCAGATACTAACCAGGCTCAACCCTGCTTAGCCTCTGTGGGCAACCAGTCTTAGGCTACAGGGTGATATGGCTGCTGACAACTTTATGTAAATGTATAATTTATAGTGAAAAACACCATTGTGTTCTGCATGACACATCACTATACATATTAAATAATTTAGTTTCTTTTGATTTTTGTTATTAGTAATGTACATTATGGTTTACGTTATTTAGTTAATGCTTATTGCATTATTTTTAGTGGTGTGTCCTACTCTGAGGGTGTTTTGTCTTCGTGTATGACCTGCACTGTTCCATTTACCTTAAGGACACTTATAATATTTTTTATATTAATATAACATTTGTTTTTGTTTTTTGTATATATGAGGAACATCTGAGAAAAAAATATATTAATAAAGTGGTAAAGTCTTTGACCTTACAAGGGTGAGAGAACTCTATGATTATATAATAGGAAACATTTATTTAGTTAATTCTCGCCAGGCTTTTACTTATAAATCAAAACATCTATAGCTGCTTTTTTTTAAAGGGGGCAATTACTGGATAATTTCACGGTAAACTTACGTGTACCACAGGCGGAGGCATTGTGTTTGTTTATCATTTTCAGGCAGGCTGGAAGTCGTTGACTAGCATGTTTATGTAAATCAGCTCGTGTTTATAGATTTGAATGGTTCCGTTTAAGTGAAATGGGATAGTTTGCAAATCAAGTGGCAGGACCTGACTCTCTAAATGCGTTTTTAATTCAGTCACAACCATCTTCAGTCATCCTTGATTGGTTACAAATGAGAGATGCTGGAGGGACAGTGTCGAAGTGAGTGAACGCGTACTGACAACGCAGAGAAAGCGGAAATCCTTCCATCACTGCTTACACGGCGTCTGGCAATCAAGGGACAGAACGAGACTAATTGGCCCTCATAACCCTGTATTATCTCGGTAGTTACGGACGCCTACCGGCAGAACACAGCGCGAGCGCCATCTGTGCGCTGCATTTTCTCCTAGTGGCGACGAGGGGGTGAGAGGGAGGGAGGGAGGAGAGGAGAGAAGAGGGGAGTTTGAATCTATCCGCCCGCACAATCTATTCACCACCTTGGCTGGCAGAGGACGTGCGGTGCCTTCTCTGTTCATGGATGTTACGGCTTCACGCGGACGCACAGGACTCCGATGGCTGTTTGTCTCGCCGTGGGCTCTTAAAATCACAGGCTCAGTCACTCCGATGCTGAGTTTTTTGGCGTAGCTAACGGCAGAGCGCGCGATGGCTGAGCCGCAGGCTTCCGAATCCGTGGCGGGACCCTTGCACGAGCTCGTCTCCGAAGCGACCACTCCGACCCGGGACTCGGCGGCGGCGACGGCACTGAGCATCAGCGATACCTACCAGACATACCTGGACGTGTCGGCGGCTGCGCACCCGGTGTATGGGGCCGAAGGGGTGTACTCTAACGGACGGTACAGGGAGCACAGCAGCCCGAGGATCGGCACCCGGAACCGCGACAGTTCTGCAGAGAGGTGCACCGGCACCGGGATTCCACCTTGCGGTATTATGAAGGTGAGTGAGTGTCATCACTTTGTTATTGACTGAGGACTTTCAGAGCTCTGGCTCGATGGAGCCTTCCACTGTAAACACATTATGTAGCGTTACTTTATTTCTAAAGGCTATTTCGACTGTCTTGACACGCTGGCTTAAAATCAAGTGAGATGCCCATAGACGATTTTTGAATATTTTGTGGACCTCTTTTGCCCACTACGAGATTGATCATTATTTGATAAACGATATGCAGATTTTGAGTGTTTTGATGACTATTTGGAGTAATATTTCATCATTATGCTCCAGCAATTAAAACACACTATCCATTATGAATTTTCTAATTATGATTTTTTTTAATTAGTATTATTTTTGCCCATTTATGCATATTTCTTTTGCAATTTCCTATAGGACTATTTTGAGTTATGTCTAAGCTTAAAAATCCCCTGAATGGCTTTAAAAAGTTTTTCCACAATTACATTTTTAACTTGTTGTTAATCTAAACTATATACTTAATTAAATAAGCTATTGTCTACTTTTAGGTAAGCACCAAATGGCCACACTTATCGGTAGGCCTAATGTCAAAGAACCAATAACTATTTAAGCATTGATCAATATATACCTATATTAGTCAAACTAATTATACAACCCATTCTCATGAGAAAACTGTTTTACAAAGTGACGATTTCGTATGAATTAGTATGATTGTAAGAAAAGTAAAAAAAAAAAAAAAAAACAGTAAGCATGAAGTTTCACCCCTGAACCAAATTGTATGAGTAAATGTCCAATCCAAACGTCTATAAGTAGATTTTTTTAAATGTGTGAATAAGATAGCAAATTCTTAATGAATTCTTACTCAGAAACATATAACATAATAACATCTTATATAACATCTTTATAGGTGACAGTGCAGTACACATAAAGGGATAGTTAACAAAAAAATTTTTTATTCTGTCATCATTTACTCACTGTTAGTTAGTTAGCTAGTCAATCCTAACTTGTAAGACATTCGTTCATCTTCAGAACTCGTTGACAGCCATGCAACTACCACTTTGACGCTTCAAAACATTCATAAAGAGATGTGAATTGAGAGCCATGTGAATTGAGAGGTTTAATCCACATTTTCTGGAGAGACACAATCGCTTTATATGATGAACAGATTTAATTTAGGATTTTAGTCACATGTAAGTGGTGTTTTACTTGAAAACATTATTCGTTATTGATTACGGGGGCCTGAAGCGCATAGGTTGAATAGGTTGAATCTTAATAGAAGTTGATGTATGCCAAAAGTTCTTGGTTGGATCGATGGATCTATACAAATGATTAGTTCGGCATATGGAAACAGAGTCAACAATAGATGATGGAGTGACTTAGTTGTCAAAGCACAGTTAGGAATTACTGCAATATGACCTGTCATATCAAGATTGTTCTCAAATCGAGAGTTAGAAGGAGAAAAAAGGTAAAGACTAAGACAGTTTGAGGGCAGTTCAAGACACAAAAATGTACTTGATCCCTTATGTTTTAAAGCAGAGGCTGTTTTTCTCAATGTGTCGTTGTGGGTCAATGCTGCTGTTTGAGATCAACCAAGAGCCGAACGTCAAAATTGTCATTGGGTTGATTCACTTTGCTTAGCAACTGACACAAAACAGCATGGTACTCTCCCATTCCCTCTCTTTATTGAATTCCTATGTGACTGTGTGGGTGTCTTGGCACCCACGAGAGAACCAGTGTGACAGGGAAACAAGCGAAGTGTTCAACGTGCCGACATCTGAGCATTCAAAGTAGACTTGGTGTGAATTTGTGGTGGTTGTGTAGAAGATTTAGCAGACTGGAAGTAAACAGCCTTTCTTAAGACACCCATTAAACACAGAATTTAAAGTGTCATCATATGGAGAATCAAGTTTCGTATACTTGAATGTCCATTATCCAGTGGTTAGAAATCAGTTAGCTGTCTAGTTGGCATAGGGCTTGGTTTGACTGTTCTTTTGCTCAGGATAATACAGTAGTATCATACAATTTTTTTTTAGATTTGTTTCATCCCTAGTTTAAAGTGCTCCTATTATGCTTTTTTGGGGGAAATTTCCTTTATGCAGTGTGTTATATAGCTATTTGTGATTGTAAAAGGTCTGAAAAGTCTTAAATGCATGATAATTGGAGCTAATGAACTTCCTGATACGAGTCGTCAGTAATTTCAGTCTTACTTCTTGCACTGACCGTAGTAGGTTTGTAACAAATTTGCATAATTCCAGCCTATGGTCTTTGTTGGCTGCCCACGATCAGGGTCTGCTTTTGACCCTGTGTTGTCAACATATCAAATTCAGATATACAGTAGAACCCCAACTTACGAAACGCTCTACGTACGAAAAGTTCGACGTATGATAAAAGATTTCGGGGTTTTTTTCGCCCGAGTAACGACAAAATGATCGAGATGCGAAAAACGAAATCTCGGTGAGGCGACGATTTCCGAGTTTTGTTTTGAAATTAGCGCTGATTTTGGTTCGGGTTGGATGAAGGTTACAGTTTGTCCGGTCAGAACAATGATGTCTCACTCACTGGTATTTATTAAAGGTGCATTGATCGATTAGATGTATTTCACTCAAATAAACTATATACAATCTTCAGCCGATCTCTTTTCCCTTAATCATCCATCAGCTCTCTTCTCTGTCACTTCCTGAACTCAGAGGGAAAGTTTTGGAATAGTCCATTTTGCACTGAATGACAGGGATGGCTGGAATAGTCCATGTAAGAAGGGGAACACTTTTTACAGTCTTGCTCTCCTATTGGTCAGCATCGCTCCCACCAGCCTCTGCATAGCATTGTTCTTCTCCCATTTCGTCTGTGTTCTCCCATTTCTAACGCTAAAGTTCGTCCGCGCTTTCGCATACAAGTTTTGTTTTCATCGTGCTGCATCGCCATTATTTTGTGCCTGGTTAACAAACTTTTTTCTAATCACTAGCCATGGATGTGAAGATTGTTGCTGAAGTGAAAGGGAATAAGAGGATGTTCTCCTTGGGGTTGAAAAGGGAGATAATTTAGTAGTATGAAGCTGGGATGTGCTTCATCCCATGTTAATTGTGGTGTTTTCGTAGGGCTTGGAACGGATTAGGCAATTGACATGTAAAAACCTGACCGACTTACGAAGCCAACCTCAGAACGGACGTTTCCATTACATGTTTCCATTACATGCTGTAACCCATAAGCCAATCACAACACACTGGGCATCTGACCAATCTGAGTTTCTTTATCGAACCATTTCAGTCACTGTGAGAAAAGATGTGATGCTACAAATCTGTGTTATGAGAAAATTAAAGTGTTTATTGACCTTGAATGCATGCAAACCTATTAAGACCAGTAGACCTCCAAATCAAAATTAAGAATCTTTCAAGTACCATAATAGAGACACTTTAAAGATGATTTTTCATCTATGCTTACAGGTTGCAGAGAGTGTTTCCAGGTGTCATGCGATATGCTTTTGTATAGCATGAGAGTGAGAGTGAGAGTCTAACAGCATAACTTGTCCAAAGCTAAAACTGTTAGTTAAACTTGCTTCAACAAATCCTCCAGTCAAACTGCCCAGGGCCAAAGCAATCCAGAGTGGGGAATCTGTCTTGCTTCTCCTCAACTCTGCTCTGAGTCCCACCTTCTTGTCTTTTTAGGCCCAAGGCTTTTGCTTTGATCTGATTTGCAAAAAAAGTATTATGTTACTATAACCTGTGAGGTCAGTTATCTTGACTAAGGGGCCATTCACACAGACTGCATTTTTCCATTCCAGTGTGATACTTCCCCATTGTTTTTCAATGTAAACACGCAGTAGACAGACTTTTGCAGTGTCTCGGGCATAACACAGCATTCTAAAAACCCGATGCTCAAGTTAAAAGAAGTACAACTTTTAAAAAACACATTTTTTTAATTCCACTGACCTGTGTCTTGTGTTTTTAACAACAAAATACATTCTGCGTGAACTGGCCATATTCTTTAACGATATCGATTGACAGTCACAGTCATAAATCTCCGAGGTGTCAGTCACAAATCTGTTATAAATCGCCGCTTAAAAAACGAACCTGCATTAGTGACATTTTTGTTGGTAATCAATTCACCATCTTTCTTATGAATTTATATTGCCGCCCAGAGAATAGCGGTGGGTGATTTTTATCAATAGCAAGCGAGAAAGGGAGAAAGCGAAAGGGTTGCATGTGAGTTGTTGTGCGCTTGGTTGAGTGAACACAGGAGCATTTAATCAAATCAGATGCTGTTAAACCGAGCAAATGTCATTGAAAAATAGAAAAATATCTAGACTCGGTAGCAACGTGCACGCCTCTGTATATTAAGAAATAACAGGTGAGATCAGGCCACAGCGTACTAACAAATGTGACATTTTCTGATTATGTTTTTACAAATCACACACATATATACATATGTATATTTGTATATATTTGAGTTGGTGTCGAGGAGACAATAATTATGACATAGATAAGTGGCTGATTTTTGAACCTGACTATAATGGCTGTAGTTTATATTGTTCATGTATGCTAATGTACTAGTACCTTGACTTCTTAGGAGAGAAATTCACAAAAATACGTCTGATGTGTCAACTTTGTTGTCTAGACAGAAATGCGAATAAATACATGAAGGTTTTTGCCGACGTTTCATGTCTCTAGAATTTTATCTTAAGAAAATACATCCCTCATAAATGCCAAGATCTCAAAAATGCCACGCTTGTCAAAGAACTGATTCATATCATATATTGATGTGAATTCAAACATTTCTCATCAAATTCCAGTTTCTTTATTTATCAATGTTTTATGTGTTTTGCTATTTTTCTGTGTGCTTCAGTGTTAGTTTAATATTGTTTATACATATACTTTTCATTAATATCTTGAATTAGCTTTAACTTTTTTATTTTCTTCATTTGTTTTCATTTCAGTTAAATTTTTAGTGTATGTGTAATTTAATTTAAGTTTAAATTTGTATTTATTTCCAGAGTATTTTTTTCATATATTATTTTTTTTAAATTTTATTTCAGCTTTATTTTAGTTAACTAAAATGTTTTAATAGTTTTAGTTCATGAAAATAACTCAAATAACAAAATTCCAGTCCTGAGCATAAATGCATTGCTGGTATAAACAGTCCACTCAGATCCATGCTGCATCATTGATTTTCTTCATTGTGGTAATGGATTTAGTCCATATATTGCTCTCCTTTTGGTGTCATCTGAGGAGAAATGCTTAGGTCGGCTGTCTGGAGGTATTGAGATTAGAATGGCTGGAGGAATTTGCGTGTTGGAGAAATCGCCCTCTGCTGAATCTAATGCGGGTGTGCTGAGGTGGTGTCCGAGGCCACACCGTGTGTGAGACTGTGTGATAATGCTGCCTCACGCAGACTTTCGCTAAGCTAATTTGTGCAGAGTACCACTCCATCTGCCCTGCACATAATGGGGTTTGACTTCAGTGTTGTTAGGCTGTCTCTGTTCATGTTCATTGTAAGTAAAGAGTCCATATGAAAGTGACATTTGGAAAACACACAGAGATGCCGAATAAGAGTATGCTGGGAATCTGGGTCACTGGTCTCTGGAGTTCACACATACGCTTTAGTGGGGACATCAAATGCACTCAGGTTTTCTATGAATGTGTGAAGCTTTGTCAAGTCATTGTTTTCCTGATCAAATATATTAGTCTTGTTAGTCACAGTCTGTTATCATAGTTTAAGGTGTGTATTATGTCTTGGTGGTAATGGTCAATTTGCAGTCACAAGGCTCCCAAAAGTTGCCAGAAGGATGTGTTCACTTCTCAGCATTACATAACACCTGTAACTTGGACAGCTGCAGTGTCTGTGTATGTGTATGTGTGTGTGTCTGTGGAAGTTATAGGGACAAAATGTCCCCACAATGATGGCGATATCTGAAATCCTTGTCTGTGTGGAGAAATTGTTTGGCCTCCATAACTTCCACACACAACAGCTTAAAAAAAAGTGATGTTTTTTGAAAATGTAAAAGGGGTTTCTGTAAGGGGTAGGTTTAGTGTATACAGATTGTACAGTATAAAAATTAGGGTTGCACTAATAAATTATAATTCTTTATATTTGAAAGCCGATAACCGATATATGGGCCGATAAATCTAAATCCAAATTTGTGAGCCTGATTACAAAAACAAAAAGTCTCACTATTAAAAGCCATGTCAGACATGATCGACTTGATTGTATTTTCCTTTTTTGATGTGATCATATTTCAAGCAATTCAGAACCCCTATGGCAAAGCTTCTCTGCTAAAGGAAATAATCCATTATTGGCTTTAATATATCTGTCAAATTTTCTTACCATGCCAGTAACGATAAATTAATGAATATATGAATATAATAGATGAATATAAATTATGAATGATATTGTAACGAATGTAGAACATGAAAAAACACAATGTGTGTGTGTGTGTGTGTTTGAAACATATTTTTTTCGATAGACACATTATCTACATCATCTTCTATACTACCTAATTCGGTTTTTAATCCTTTCTCACTTTTCCCCTTTATGCTTTATAAGCAAACCTTTTTTGAGCAAGAGAAAGACAGACAGACAAAGTGCATCTGGGAGTCTGTTGTTCATGGTGTGAAATTTGGCCATACTCTCTCTCCTCTTCCCAGAAATGACCTCATGTGTACCAGATTGGGACCCTTCTTTCTTTCTCTCTTTCTCATTTCACCTCCCCCCACGAAGTGTGTTTCCCCTCACCCCCTCTCAGGAAGTGGCTCTGTCATCCAAAAGCTATACTTTCAGCCTAGTCTCCCAAAGCCCAGTGAGGCCGTGATGAAACTGGATACTCATCTAGCTGGAGCGAAACACTGTTCAAATGACTGTTTTTGTCACTCATAATGCTTTTGCATTATGTTAGATGTTGTTCTGACGAACTACCATTAGCATTAGCATTATACCAAAACAAAGCCGCATCGCTGTGTACAAAACCTTACAAAATGCTTAAACCAGCCTACGGTGTTTTTGCTGGTCTAGCTGCTCATTTAGCCTAACCAAGCTGCTAAACCCTGCTAAAACTATTAAACCAGACCAGTGTAACTACTGTAGGCTGGTTTAAGCTATTTTTTCGTTCAGCAGGGTTTGCACTACGTATGTACTTCTTCTAAAGCCACTAACCCCTTTATTGCGTATAATTATCATTTGCAAAGTGTGTGTTGGCATAAAGCTAAATGAGTTAACTTATTATTTTACATACGTATGCACTGAAATTCCAGCCTATACAATAAGCTGATAATTATTTGCATGTTATTGGAATTTAATTAAAATTATATTAAAATGTCTAAACAATTTTGAAATAAAATACTAAAATCAAAAGCATAACAACATTATAATGTATATGTATTATATTTAGGTCCCTAAAGGGAGCACTTGCCTTCTGAAATGCAAGAGATGCTAATTGATTAAAATGTGTTCCTTGAATGCAATGTATGTTGCCTTGGATAAGTGTCTGCCAAATGCAGTAATGAAATGTAAATGTAGGAGATTATGGAAAATACATGCATGCAAAAAATAAATAAATGCATGCATATGTATACTGTTTATTATTTTTATATATATACATATATTTTTTATTTTATTTTTTTTGAAATACATATACATTATATATACAATTATACATTTGAAATTGAGTATACAGTTTTTCTCATTTAGTAGTTTTTCATATACTGTGATTTAAGACACTTTTTCTAATTTTATGTTCTATATGGATAGTGTGCAAAGTGGTACAGTTCGCACCTTCATTCTTGAATTCAGTTAAGGTGGTCAAGAAATTATCACAGAGTCATTTAGCTGCTGCAGGAGGTTCATTTAACAACATGAGCACTCAGAGCAATTTTATATGCTTTCTTTCTGTTCTTTTCTGTGTTGCCATCTTTGTTTTTCTGGAAGGCAGGTGGATGTGTTATCTGGTGCTGTAATCTCATACCGATCATTGTCACTTATTTCATGCATGCACAACTGTAAGGTAATTCAAGAAACCCATTTTCCCTCTTTCCAAGCATGTCCTCTTTTTGCCTGTCCCTCCTGGCAGCAGGTAAGGCAGCTGGCTGCAGGCCCAGTTTGTGGCACTTTTTCATCGACTCTGATCCTCTGTGTGAAGCTCAGTATATCACATGCTACAAATTACCACAGTGATTTCATCGAAAAGGCAGGAGCTGTTTACATCTATTGTAAGTCTATCTGGCTGACCACACATCTGTCATCTCCACAACCAGCGGACTGGGCTGATGAAGACTAACATAACATAGACATTGTGGGATTTCTCTTGGTAGACTATTGTATTTCAGTCAGTCAGTGTAGAGCAGTACATTAGACTTTATGGCTGCAATGTTTTGATTTTTTTTTCTCTTTTTAGTCATTGTGACTTTCCATGTTAAATCTATTGTTTATCTGTTTTTGTACTCTGATGGTTACATAGTATATAATGTGCATATTGAATGCATTCCTCTTAAAGTATCCGGTTAATTAAGTGAATCTGAAAATGAACTGCGACATTAAATGGAAATAAAAATGAAAGCGAAACGAAACTGCACTACCGTACTCATTTGATGTTTATCAGTCGGGCCAAAAATAGGTCAGTGCTGCACAAGCTACTCGTGAACCGATTTTGATAACATGACACAGATCTTAATCAGCCCCCTAGTTCAGTAGTCAGGGCACTGATCAGGGAGTCGGACATTTTAAAGGAGGTCTCAATCACAGAATCCTTCTGGTTCACTGAAACGTTCGCTCCCTAAAAAATCCTGTAACGCACCGTGAAATCCAAGGTGCATCCATATTCACTGTGTTCACTTAACGGAAGTTCTGAGGTGCGAAACTTAAATCACGTGAGCCATTTCACTACACATAACGACACACATAAACACACAGCATAAACATACATCACTAGACGAGTAATAAACATAATCAAGGTAACATTTATAATTTATTTATAGCTGAAATTTGTCACATATAAGTAAGGAACAAAGTATTTGTCCGAATGTACTTTAACATGACAAGTAAAAGATATAAAACGTCAGAAAGATGCTGTTTTTCATAAATACATCAAGTGATGATGTACAATGAGGACATAGTCCTACTTTTCCGTCCTTACCAGTGCCTGGATTCTTAAGCACGGTATGCTGATTCACAAGCTAGGGAGCTGATTGAGACACATCCGAAGTTACTACAAAGACAAAACTTAATTTGGCAGACGCTTTTATCCAAAGCGACTTACATTGCATTCAAGGAACACATTGACATTCTAATCAGTTCTTGCTTTCCCTGGGAGTTGAACACATGACCTTGGTGATGTAAACACCAATGCTCTACTGGTTTTGCGACAGGAATTTGCCACAGAATCAATAACATTCTGCAAGATCTAGTGAAAAGCATTCAAATTCTGTGAAGACTTTTCTGTTATAAACCAGAGATATCAGATCAAACTGTGCTGACATTGAAACCAGGAGAAACAAGAAGGCTTCCAGTCCAAAATTCAACATTCACCATGTAGTAACACTAGCTGTAATCATGGTAATGTGGCAGAAATAGTCAAATGGCTTCGTATTTGACAGCACATTCATATCTGACTCCATGTATTTTCTCTACGTTTTATATTAGGGTGTATTCTAGTTTTTGTTATTCTATTTCATGTAAGGGTATCTGTTGTAGTTTGAATTTTATTTCGTGCCACAAAAATATGACTAAATTATTAATTACTTCATTGGTTGGATATATGTTTGAATAAACCTTTGACACTGCTAGAGACAAAGGGCTTTATTTTAAGAGAAAGCTGTTTGTCTCTGGCAGTGTTAATGGATTTTTTTTTTATCTAAGAATCTCAGCATAAAATTCACTGAATCATTCATCAGTTTCATACATGCATACGTAATTATATCCATCCAAGTTTGTGAGCAAAAAATCAGGTGTCAGTAAATAGAGAGAGAACATGATAACAGAGAGAGAGAGTCTCTCTAGAAAGGGAATAGATTTATCCTCTTTCATTAAAACCCCATCTAATGTTCCAACTGATTGGTATGTTTACTATGACTGCTCATGCATTTGCATCCTCTCTCATTTTACCCCCTTCATTCTGTCACATGATGAAGTCTTGCCTGGATAAGGAGTGCATGAGGAATGGAGGAAGTTAGCTGCCTTTCAAAATGAAAAAAAAAAAAAATAGGAAATGAGAGTTATCAGCACATAGCAGATTATGTTTCAGCACTGTATGAATTTGTATGAATCAGTGCATCTTTGCCTGTGGTCTACCTGTTGATCTCTGTTTTATTTATTTACATCTTCATTTGCATTGAAGATGCTTCTTGAAATTCAAAGCAAAGCAATGATCCAGATTGTGATTTAAATGGTTACAAATGCAACAAAAGAATTAACATTTGGTTAACTATAACTTATAAAGTTATAACTTAACTATAACTTATAACTTGTCAGCAGCCATATCACCCTGTAGCTTAAGACTGGTTGCCCACTGAAGCTAAGCAGGGTTGAGCCTGGTTGGTACCTGGATGGGAGACCTCCTGGGAAAAAAACTAGGTTGCTGCTGGAAGTGGTGTTAGGAGGGCAGCAGGGGGCGCTCACCCTGCGGTCCGTGTGGTCCGTGTGGTCAAATTTGCCCATTGGCCTTGGTCCATCATGGCCTCCTAATCCCCCCCCCCCCCCCATACTAATTGGCTTCATTGCTCTGTCTCCTCTCCACCAGTAAGCTGGTGTGTGGTGAGCGTTCTGGTGCAATATGGCTGCCGTTGCATCATCCAGGTGGATGCTACACATTGGTGGTGGTTGAGGAGATTCCCCCCCGACTATGTAAAGCGCTTTGAGCTCTGGAAAAGCGCTATATAAATGTAAAATTTCTTCTTCTTCTATAAAAAATAATGTAGTTTATATTGCCATATTTATATTGACCCGTGAGTGTGTTGCCAGCTCAGGCCATTATATGCAATTCTAAAAAAGAGACTCTTATGAACTGGTTCCTTTTAACGAGTTGGTCAGAAAGATTTGCAAAACAGCCTCAAACTAGCTTGTGAGTTATTGATTTGAATATGACCTACTGATTTACATTTACGTATTCGGCAGACGCTTCTATCCAAAGCGACGTATGTTGCATTCAAGGAACATACTGACATTCTAATCAGTTCTTGCTTACCCTGGGAGTCGAAGTGCCACGCTCAACTGTTTGAGTTACAGGAAAGCTGATTTCACAGCTGACTCTCTCACTGAACTGGGAGTATTTTTTGAGTAGTATTGTTACAAGCCAGTTGCTCCATAGTCAAATTTCAAACCCAGTTGTTCCAAGACTCCTCATGAATAAAAGTTTCGTACTAGTGCAAAAAAGCTGTCCTGACCAACAGAAAGCTGCTTGGTTTGAAAATGATTTCGGTAACACTTTAGAAAAAGGATTTGTTAACACTATAATTGTAAGCACTGCCTGCGGTCCGTTAGCGCTACCACTGCGCTACTGTGCGATGCGGAGAGAACTCGGAGACAAGGATGAATCAACAGAAACACTTTAATTCAAAAAGGCAAAACAAAAGGCACGCGAGGGTGCAAAAGTCCACAGGAGAAACATTCAGGAAACATCCACACACTCGGAAGCAACAACGACTCACATTCAACGATTCACAAGGACATGATGCACATGGGGGTTTAAATACACAAGGAAATAACCAACAGGTGACGAACTAAATGGGTAATTAAACTAACAAGACATCTACGGGAACACAAGAGGGACAAAACAGGCGGATCAGGACCAGACTGTGACAGTAGCTCCCCCTCCCGGAAGGCGCGACCTCGCGCCTAAGGTGGTTAACAACGGAGGGAGGGAGGGGGACCAGGGGGGAGGACCAAACAGAACAAACAATACCACTTTAACATGGGTGGGAGGGTTGGCACCCTGGAGACCGGGATACACGGAGTCAGGGAGGTCTCCAGGGTGGTGCCGGGGTTACAGGGGGCCAGGGTGGTGCAGGCGGGACCAGGGGCCAGGCACCGGGAAGTGTCCAGGGCGGTGCCGGGGGAACTAGGGGCCAGGTTCGGGTGAGTGTCCAGGGAGGTGCTGGGGGAACAGGGCACCAGGGTGTCAGGGAAGTCCAGGGTGGTGCCGGGGGGACAAACTCCCCAGTCGGCTGCGCCTCCTTCCCACCCGCCCTCAGAGTTCCTTCACCCCCCCCCAAAAATTTTTTGAGGGACCTCCCCGGGAAGCCGTCGGGAGGCCTGGATGGCACTTGGGGGCGGCACAGGCGTGGGAGAGGCGCCGGCAGGGTGAAGCGCTCGAGCGGCGCCGGCCGGGGTAACGGGAGGTCTGTGTGGTCTGGGAAGTCTGGGAGGTCTGGGAGGTCTAGGAGGTCTAGGAGAGCCGGCGGGGCCGCGGGAGCTGGCGCTGACGGGCGTCGAGGCGCAGGAGCTGGCGCTGACGGGCGTCGAGGCGCGGGAACTGGCGCTGACGGGCGTCGAGGCGCGGGAACTGGCGCTGACGGGCGTCGAGGCGCGGGAACTGGCGCTGACGGGCGTCGAGGCGCGGGAACTGGCGCTGACGGGCGTCGAGGCGCGGGAACTGGCGCTGGCATGAGGATCTCTGGCGCTGGCTTGAGGATCTCTGGCGCTGGCTTGAGGATCTCTGGCGCTGGCTTGAGGATCTCTGGCTGGAGGATCTCTGGCGCTGGCTTGAGGATCTCTGGCGCTGGCTTGAGGATCTCTGGCGCTGGCTTGAGGATCTCTGGCGCTGGCTTGAGGATCTCTGGCGCTGGCTTGAGGATCTCTGGCTGGAGGATCTTTGGCGCTGGCTTGAGGATCTCTGGCGCTGGCTTGAGGATCTCTGGCGCTGGCTTGAGGATCTCTGGCGCTGGCTTGAGGATCTCTGGCGCTGGCTTGAGGATCTCTGGCTGGAGGATCTTTGGCTTGAGGATCTCTGGTCTGAGGATCTCTGGCTTGAGGATCTCTGGCTTGAGGATCTCTGGCTTGAGGATCTCTGGCTTGGGCGCGGGAACAGGCGCTGATGACGGGCGTCGAGGCGCGGGAACAGGCGCTGATGACGGGCGTCGAGGCGCGGGAACAGGCGCTGATGACGGGCGTCGAGGCGCGGGAACAGGCGCTGATGACGGGCGTCGAGGCGCGGGAACAGGCGCTGATGACGGGCGTCGAGGCGCGGGAACAGGCGCTGATGACGGGCGTCGAGGCGCGGGAACAGGCGCTGATGACGGGCGTCGAGGCGCGGGATGCAGGTCGACGAGCGAGGAGCTTGGTGGCGGCGACTCGGGCATGAACTGGGGAGTGGGGCTGGCGGTGTCCTCCGCTGGGCCGATGGTAAGAGGTGAGCCGTTGCTCACCAGCACCCACTCCACAAAGGCCGGGAAATCCTTGTCGGGGCCGCCCGCTGGAATGCCTGCCCGGGACGACGCGTTTAGTCCAGCGATGTAAAAGCTGATCAGCGCGCCGTCCGGATAGTGGGTGAGCCACGCCAGATCGAGGAAGTCCTGGGTGTGGCACTCCAGCGAACGGTCTTTCTGCTCTAGCAGGAGCAGCGCGACGGCAGGGATATCCATATTTCAAAAGTCTTATAAGGTGACAAGCCTGGTCTCACGAGGGCGACCAACCCTGGTCAATCGTTCTGTAAGCACTGCCTGCGGTCCGTTAGCGCTACCACTGCGCTACTGTGCGATGCGGAGAGAACTCGGAGACAAGGATGAATCAACAGAAACACTTTAATTCAAAAAGGCAAAACAAAAGGCACGCGAGGGTGCAAAAGTCCACAGGAGAAACATTCAGGAAACATCCACACACTCGGAAGCAACAACGACTCACATTCAACGATTCACAAGGACATGATGCACATGGGGGTTTAAATACACAAGGAAATAACCAACAGGTGACGAACTAAATGGGTAATTAAACTAACAAGACATCTACGGGAACACAAGAGGGACAAAACAGGCGGATCAGGACCAGACTGTGACAATAATAGATATACAACACTGCTGGCAAAATGGGCGTTCAATAAAATTGTTTTTGAAATCGGTGCTACCTGACTAGACAAAAAAAGACTGTGGTCTTCCAGAGTCTTTGCATTAGTAGGAAATACTTCTTTGCAAACCTTTAGTCATAATGGTGTCGACTTGTATTGTTCCTGGGTGATGGAATTCAAAGAATAAGTTTTTACCAGGAGTGGGTTTTTTTTCCGGTTTCCAGCAAAAGATCCAACAGTTGCAAATACAAGTTTTTTAGTTATTTACCCTTAACCGGTGACTAAACATGCATACACACACAGAGCACATTTGGGTGAATTCATCATTAAAAAATCTCCTCAGATCAGTTGCAGCAGGGTACGTTTATCTGTGCTTTGTAGAGTCTTGGCTCTGCACCCTAAAGACACTTGTTCCCACAAGGTAGAGTAAAAAACAGTGGGAACACTCTTTGCGCCTTTGTTTCCGAAGACACAATCTTGATAGTACGCCAGGCGTCTGGTTCAAATTCAGACTAAGCAGCTAGAGATTGAGATTGTGGTGAGTAGACTGATCTCAGAACAGATCTGCAGCTGGTTTTTAATGTGAGTCATGATTTAAGGTTGCGTTGGAATGATCAGTCGCCATCCGCCAACCTGACCACCTCAATATGAATTATTTGTTTTACTATGTTTTACTTTATTATGTGTGTTACTATATGTTGAAGGCACTGTGTTAGAAAGAGCACTGTTCCCATGTTAGTAATAAGGCACTGTGTGTGTCTGTGTGTCTGATATATAGAGTAGACATAAATACATTTTATGTTTTATTACCTATGAATTTATTAGTAATAAATTTGCCCTGTCCACCCTGTGTTTGCAGGCTGTGTGACAATCAAATTAGACTTGGTTGTTCCACTGTTATATAAATATTTCCCAAAACAGTCCAGTCTAGTTTTTCTCTGTTATTTGAACTAAAAAAAGACATCCACCAGAGCAGTAAACAACCATTGAAATTAAAAAAATACCTGAAGGATGTTCAAACTTCAAAACTAAAAAATAAAAAAGGCAGCATGCAACCAAGAGACAAGTAACAAATACATCTAGGCAGGAGCAAGAAAATATTTTCTTTGGAGAAAAACGTCTTTTAAGATGATGGACAGTTCAGTATAATTTGTAATATGCATTTAAAAATGCTGATTTGCTATCTATCTATCTATCTATCTATCTATCTATCTATCTATCTATCTATCTATCTATCTATCTATCTATCTATCTATCTATCTATCTATCTATCTCTAACACACGCACAAATAGATAAATGTTATAGTTTGATACTGTCTTTGACAAAGAATGCCTACTAACAATCAACAATGCCAGTGACTTGATAACTACCAATTTTCTAGATCACTAAATAGTAATATTGATAAAATAATGCCTTTAACACCCTATAAATCTGTCAGCTTTCCCTTCGGTAGTTTGTTTTAAAGTGAAAGAGTTCTAAATAAATCTCTGGTATTACAATCTGCTGTAGTTAAGCTTGGTGCTTTGTTGCCAAAGCAGAACCAGCTCTACCCTCGCTTTATCTCTACTCAAGGTGCCAGTACTGCTGGTACACAGATGGCTTCGATACGATGGCAACTAGTGCCATGAAAGTGGAGGAGGCATGTACAGTGTGTGCTTGTGTGTATGCACACATACTGTGTGTGTGTGTGTGTGTGTGTGTGTGTGTGTGTGTGTGTGTGTGTGGACACATTGTGTGTAGGATTTGGTCGTGTGCAAATGGAAATAGCATCCTTGTTTTGGGCTGTCATGTTGATTCAATCTGTTGCTCAAGGTTTTTGCTGTGAGCCTTGTTTATGTGTGTGTGTGTGTGTGTGTGTGTGTAAGAGAGTTTCTCTTCAGCATTGCAGTGAAATTATTCTGTATATTAGAATCTGGAGCTAAACTGTGCCAGTACTTCTCTCAAGACAGTTCCTAAATGTTTTCTGAGAGACCCTCCACAGTGAACTACCTGAGGGGCAGGATACTGTTGGCACTGGCAGAGCAACCGCCAGTTTCTAGAACATTTCTCGTGCTGAGCTCTATGCTGCTGGTTGGCTTTTGGTGTTGTTTATAGTAGTCAAATAAATCAGATTACAGTTTACTTGCACTTATTTCAGGATATGTGCTATTAATGCTATTAATGCTATTAAGTGTCTGTGAAGCCATTTCGTAGGAGTTTTATGAAAGGATGTACTGATGTTATAGTACAGGCTCATATTCTGGCAATTATTTTCATGTAATGGCTGAAAACTAATAAATGGGCCATATTAAATTGTATAATATTTTGTCTAGACAAATGAAATGATATAAAGTCAACAATTGTAAATTTAGGAATTAACATTTTGGTGCATTTTGATACTTTGTTGTATGTTATTTGTGCTATTGAGAGGTTGATTTCATCTCTCATCTATTTCGACCTCTAGTACCATTGGCCTCAGAGAAAGAGAGGAGGAGGAGGGACGGGCAGTGACTGGCCACCATTCCATTAGTGCTTTTATTTCCATTTACAAGACATATTGACCTTAGTGGCACATCCTGCCACTGTGAGAGACTGAGCACTGGACTTCATGCATCAATGCGTCAATGTCTCTATGTCTTTCTTTTTCTGTCATTTGCAGTGTAATATTGATAAGCCATTTCTAGACCTACAGTTTGGATATTTAAATTTTCTTTCAGTCTTTTCGGTATTCAGTATTTATCTTGATACTAAGTATTTAAAAAATTAAATACAGTAAAAATATATCTAAAACAATTAAGGCATATTTTCGCACACTGTCACAAATATTTGAATTTTTAACAAAATAAATGTGACTCTCCATTGTAATGCATGAAAAATTTTATGCAGGGACTTTTTGAGTGGTTATGAAAATTAATTACTGACTATACATTAAGGATCTAAACGTACTACTCCACTCCGTACTACTAACTCCAAAACGTTTGCCGTAATGCTCCATAAAAAAGTTAAAGGATCAGGGAAGAAGGAAGTGGGAACCAGCAAATGTTTCAAACATTTTAATCCAAAGTAAACATAAAACGAAAATAAAGCATAAGCCCCTCACGAACGATTGCCGCACACACATAAACGAAAGACAACATAAAATAGTCCAGGCCTGGTCCTCTCTCGCTTTGGTCCTCCTTTTATTCATTAAGATCTCCTTCCATGAGACTCGAGGCCGGTGCCTCATCTTGCTTCCCACACGTTCTTAAATGGAAGGATCATGAAATTTGTCAAAATGACAATCATCTTTAGTAACACAATAGGTAAATTAAGAAAGCTTTTTAAAATCATTGCAATATTCTTAATGCTGCTTATTTTATTGGCTAAAATTATCACCAATGTCCTTCATCTTTGCCTTCTCCTCCCCAAACATCTGTGTTTAACTCAGTTGTTTGTACCAAGTCTGTGATTGCCTTGTCCCCATTAAAAAAAACAGTAATTGTTTAAAGCCTCTCTGTCAGGGATGGGGGTGAAAGAAAGAGAGCAAGGACTCAATTTTTGGCAGGAAAAAGAGCTTTATTTACAGTAAAAAGATTGGACAAAAAAACTCAAACAAAAAACACCCAAAGGGGGAGAACAGACTTAACAGACTTGACTCAACTTGACATGACTAAACTTAACGACAGGAAAAACACAACATACCAGCACAAGACAGCAAACACAGGGAGAATAAATAGGGAACAAACAGAGCAGGTAACGAGAGAGGACAGGTGAGGCCAATCAAACCAATAATGAGGAAACAAGACGGACGGGGTTATACAATGACAGGACAAAATACATGACATGAACACGCAGCCAATGAGAACACTCAAAAGCTGAGTGTGCACACAAAACAAGATGCCATGAAAGCACGCAGTCAGTGAAAACACAAGCTGCGCGCAACACAGCACAAGACAGGGTATCAAAGCACGTGGCCAATGTAAATTTGAACCACAGGCTACATAAGAACACATGCCGTGCGAGTGAACTCGCAACCGCATCATGACAAAGCACATGAGGACGAGCGAACGCTCTTCTTTCATCGCGCTCACAGGAGAAGACGAAACACACAGAGCATGAATGTCCGAACAAGACCAAAGCACATAAGTCTCACACAAGACACGTCACAGACAGGAGAGTACACACTCGAGCACACTCAAAGCCGACTTTTGAATTCAGCTTTGACCTCACAGGAATAAATTACATTATGACATATATCAAAATAGAAAGCAGCTATTTAAACTTGTAATAATATTTCTCACTCTTATAGCTTTTAAATGCAAAAGCAGCCTTAATTGGTAAGCATAAGATGTAATTTTTCAAAAACATTAAAAATCTCACCGACCCTAATTATTTTATTAATTTTATTCATTAAATTTTTTCAGGATAAGGTCTAAACCAGCTCATTTATCTTCATGTTTTTTTTTTAGAATGGACAAGGGGAATTTATGATTGGTCCACTAGTCAGTGATGCTGACTTTTGAAATTTCCCCTCCCACACAGAAGTAATATTTTAACCCAAGATCCAGTAATTTTAGGTCACAGCAGATGACAGACAAATGTTGATTTTAAAGGAAAAGGAAAGAAATTGCGAGAGAGGCAGAGAGAGGAAGAGATAGGAGAGGGAGTTGTGAACAACTGAATAGATTATTGCAGTTGGCCTTTCCTGCCTTTTATTTCTGAACAGAAGAGTTTGTTGTTCTGTTTTTTCATTGTTTGTTGCGTGAGTCACAACAGACTCACCTCTCCTTAGTGGAAAGGATGTTATCCTGAGGGATAACATCCCAGCTTGTGTGTGTGTGTGTATTTGTGTGTGTGTGCGCGTGTGTGAAAAATGTGGAAAAGTTGAGAAGTTGAGGCATTGTTGATGAACACGCTGACTGTAGGCGTTTGTGTGTGTTTATGTTTGCTTCAGAGATATTTGTTATTGTGTGATCTCTCTGGGCTGAACAGCGATTCAGATCTCTCCAAGAGCCACGTACACACACGTTTGTGGGTGTTTAGATGATTTTTTTCATACAGAAGCAATTGAGGACCTATTTAAACAGCAAAAGATGTATGAAACCCTGTCCTCTTTTTTAAAAGTAATAGGGTGTTGAAAATGACTGTAATTATTATAATGAGAGAGAGAAATAAATTATGCACTAGGTATGTTTTATATTGGTAATTTCCTTGACCACAAATAATGTCATAATCAGGCGTGAATGGAATCTGCACACTTAGACATCTGTAGTCAGAATGCCTTCATTTACAAAGTTGTACACATCTCCAGCCCCTTGTGGGTTCATTTATTAAATATTTCAGCCAATTTGTTTGTGTTTTCTACCATATCTCTGTAAGAGCTCATTTTAACAAATTTGTACCATGCTTAAATTCATTTAGCATAATTTTCTCCCAGAATCAGCCCAGAAACTGTGAGAATCATAAGTATTCAGACACATGCAAAGCCATTGGATAGTTGTCAGAGAATGAGAGTCAACATGCGAGATGAAGAACAGACAACTGGCAGGGCTTCACTAGATGTGCGCGCGCACACACACATACGTATTTTTTTATACTTGCTGGCTTTTGTTTTATCCCAACAAATTGTATGTGTGTGAAATGGAAAGTAAAAATGAATAATGGTGACCTGTAATTAGAATGTCCCCTTGCCCGCACACACACCATCTGTTTAATCTTCTCCTTACTTTGTATATAATGAATATTCACATTTAGACAGATGTTGACTGTAGATGGATGGAGGTGTCCTGATAGAAAGACGAAAAGAGACAAGATGAGGAATCTGAGTGAGAGTTGGAGAAATCAAAGGGGAAGGATGTTAAATTAGACTCGATTAAATCAGTTTAGGGCGCCATTTATCAAACATTAGTGCAAATACACACACTAAACACACTTAGTGCAGATTGCCCTGATAAAAGTTGAGGTTGCATGGTATGCAAAAAAAGACATAATTTAGTAAATTTCAGTACTTGACCGGATAGCGGATGTTCAGCACAGTTCAGCAACCATAAGATAAGTGTTGACATCTAAGGGCAAGATTGACTAACAGCCTGCACCAGTGCAACCTCTCTTATGGTGTTAAAAAACTACTGTCAGGATTTACAAAACACGCAATGAAAAATTATTCTTGCAGCTGACCTTATTGTATAAACAGCTGTAGGAGTTTCCTTTTCAGACGCAAATTTATGGAAGAGGAATATTTAAATGAATCAAGCAAGGTGATTTACTAAGGTTTGAGCTAGTCAATTTACTTATATTTGTGCCATTATTTAATGGGCCAAAAACCCGTATCAGTGCTTTTTTTCGAGTTAGTGGAACTCCAATGCTAATTTGTAGCACATTTTGTAATTTCGTACATCTGATCTTTTAATGCATCCTTACATCAATTGAAAGTAATAATTTAAAAAAACATTTACTGACCCCAAGCTTTTATAAATCAAAATTAAAGTCATTTACTCTCTTTTTATGGGGTAATTTAATTATCATCAAAGATAAACAATTATGAAATTCAGTTATGAAAACTGAAAACATAGTAGCAGAAATGTTGTTATCTAGTCCTGTAATTAAGAAACATTTGCATATGTGAAAATGTGTATGTGTGTTTGTGTGTGTGTTTGTAATTGTGAGTTGGCAGAAGATTAGTTGTGACATACACTGCTTTTCCAGATACTATTTCACTAGAGATTGCTGGTCTATACGTCATCAGGCAGTGCAAGTATCTCCTACCAATGTATAATCTGTCCCTTCAGAGTCCTTGAGTCTTGGAAATGTGGCCCAGGCTGTCTAATGGCTAAATTGAATGGGTTTTTTATTGAATCTGGCCACAGCAATCCAGATGGTCCTCAGATACCCAATAGGTTTGTGGGTAACCTCATTTGGCTTGCCACTTCATGTAATGATTTTTCAGTGTTAGTTTTATAAATTCTATCTTTCTTTCTTTCTTTCTTTCTTTCTTTCTTTCTTTCTTTCTTTCTTTCTGTCTTCCAATAACAGGAAGTGCATCCAGTCTCTGTTAAACTGATTTGATAGTAAGCATTTGATTGAGTCTTTCACTAAAGGCTTGGACCAATATCAACACATCAGTCTTTTAAATTATTCAGCCTTAACAAACTACCAATGAAGAGCCAATACTAGGTGTGTGTGTGTGTGTGTGTGTAAGGGTCAGGCTTTTTCTACATTGTGTGAACCAAATGTCTTCATAAGGATAACAACACCTGAAATAATTTTTGGGACCAGACAATGGTGCACATAAGGAAAGTAGATTCAAGTCCCACTGTAGTCAATAATTAAGTCCCTTAAAACTCCAAAATGACATATTTAAACAAGCTTTCATGTAAAAAAAATTCTAAAAGCCTTAAAGCTTGAATGGCTCTCTTGCTTTATGTAGTATACTGTACCTGGATCTATAAATATGCTAATTTCCCCCAATGGTAAAATTATATTGCAAAATGGTATCGCTATGCCCGGTGCCTGTGGAATAGTGCATCTCTATTTTCTTATAGATTATTCAAATCATCCCCCGGGCTGGATTGTAAACCTCTGTGGGCTATATGTAAGGAAGTAGAAGTTTGTATTAAACACCAGTGTTTTCAAACTGTCTTTTGTTCACTGCAAATTTAAAGAGAAAATACTCATTAATGGCGCTTACTTGATTGTGAATTTGCACATGGTTTGTCTTAAACAAGCATATTAAAAAAACACATAGACATTTAAACAACATTAAAAACCTTAAACCACAGGGGTTCTTTAAGAAACATATAATTATGAGTGTAAAAGTAATGTCTTAATGAAAAAATAAAAATTCTTGAAAGTCTTCTGTGAGAGTTAGGTTTAAGGTTGGGCAAGGGGAAATATTATTAGATCAGCACAAACACAGTAGAAGTCAAGGAAAGTCCCCACCTTAATAGAAAAACAACCAAGACTGTGTGTGTAATTGAGGGTGTATGTGATATGAAAGTTGAAACTGAAGAGACGGGAAATAAAATGTGATCTGGTTAACTGTTTTGTTGTCTGGGAGTTTCAGTCTGAGTAACTCAACTGTTGAAAAGCTACAATCTAGGGTAAAAACAAACACATAGAGGCATGTAGATGCCAATACATGACATCAAACATCCATTCAAAATGTGTATATTAATGTGTAAGCATTCAAAATCTTCCTCATTGCCAGAGATGAGGGCATTTTAAATATACTTTTGCTGTACTTTGTATGTTGGTATGTATGTGCCATTCTTTGTGCATGTCCAGCAAAGCATACCAATGTTTTGAGTTTGATTCTGAGGGTAGATGAGGTCAGGATTCCTCTGCTATCCTGCTGACCCAGCACACAAGGCCAGAGGAACAGATCCATCCCCTGCCGGGCAGCTGATTCCTGTCTGTGCTGCATTCCAAAGCCTTAGTGCTTCCCTTAAGCCACAGTCTCATTATGTGTGGAAAACATATATTCCTGTCAACAGTGAAAAATTGTGTTAGTACGACGGCTCCCTTTGGGAATTAAAGTCATTAGGATCCGTTTCAGCCCTTCATGTTTGTAAATACAGGAGGCAACGTTTACCAGAACTGTTGGTATAGAAAACATATTATGCAAGCTTTCCATCACATTTTATTAAGTATGATTTTATGCCAAAGAAGTTTTAGAAATATTCAATTAAATCAATTAATTAATGTCTAATATGCATCGTTGCATATTTCCAGTCACGCTTATTATAGAATGATGCATTTCTCAATGGAAGTGGCTTGCAGTTTTTGCACCTGCTGAAAGTTGCGTGGCATCTGCAGATTACAAAGCCAAGTGCACTTAAAGTTTGACAGTTAAACTGGCATCTGCTTCTCCTTCTGAGTCAGTACTCTGCTCCAGTGGTAAACAAGTGGTAGTACTCACCATCATAGTAACATGACCCAAATGTGAAAAAATGGGCTTGAGTTTGCAAATAATCAAACGTCACTATTTTAATTCATGATTCAGCCCACCAGCGTAGTAGTAGAGTTTTCAAAGAGCTTAAATGGAAAACAGTGGTTTAGGCATATTAGTGTACGACATTGGAGCAACCAGTTTTGCACTTTTCCTTTCATTTTATTTGAATCTAGAGTCATATGATATTATATGATATTAGTATATGATTCTATTGCACAGTGATACTAAAATCCTAGTATTGTTGCGGGTGCTGCATGCAGGTGAAGGCTGGTTTTGTTGCTCTTAGTCTTTGTACTGAGAACAAGGGGTAAGTCTGAGGGAGGAGTCCTTGTCCTTGAGATGTCAACCATGTTTTAAAATACATTGTCATATTGCCTAGCAACCAGCCTTTCCTGTACTTCCTCTGGCCACTGTTTCTGGAATAAGGCAAGGCAAGGCAGGTTTATTAAGATAGCACATTTCATACACAATAGTAATTCAAAGTCCTTTAAAATAATCTAAAAATAATCACAAATAAAAATAACAATCGAATCGAAAATACTATTCCTGACTACCCGAATCACTACATTTGGGGCTCCCCTGTCTAAATATAAGATTCAGAGACCTTTGGTTTGTGAGATACTCTAGTAGCAACTACCGGCTTCCTAGTGACCTCCCACTTTTCAAAAGGGAGGAGTTATTCCAACACCAAGTTATCACCAACCGTCTGCCTCTTTCACTAGCACCTGATGTCCCACGCTCACGTCTGAAGTGTAGGCCTACCACCAATGTTGCTACACTTAATGGCTGTCTGAATTCTCTCCTTCGTTTTCATTCACTATTTCAAGTGAAGTGTATTAGTGGACTAACATAGGCAAGGCAATAATGGTTGAGGTTTTAGGGGGTGATTTTGGATTCAGCCTCACAGTCTCACTTCCCAGTTCTCTCAACTCTTCCAGCCAGACAGCCCTAAACAAAAATGATTTAAATCTTAGCCAAAGATAAAAACCAGGATCATTTAAAATAATAATAACATTATACATAGATAAGATACAGTTCAACCAGCTGTGTGTACAGTAATGCAGGGCTCATTCAGTAAATGCACCTCTAAACATATGTGCTTTGAATCTAGATTTGAAAGTGACTACTGTTGGAGCACATCTGATCTCTTCTGGAAGCTTAGCAGCTGGCAAAATTGCTAAAAGCGGACTCACTGTGCTTTGAGTGAACCCTTAGTCTTTCTAAGTGACTTAATCCTGATGATCCTAATGATTTGTTTGATGTATATTCAGTGAACATACCTGCAATGTATTGAGGGATTTGTAAGCAAGTAATGCAGCAGAGTTCTGTTTGTTTTGTGGTCTTTTTGGGACGGCCAGTGAGGAGTCCATTACCATAATCCACCCTGTTGGCAATGAAAGCTCAAACAAGTTTCTCTAAGGCTTGTCTGGAAACAAAGCAAGCTAATTCTTGCAATATTTTCTAGATGATAGTATGCTGATTTAGTTATTGCCTTTACATGACTAATGAAACTAAGGTCAGACTTTTGGTCAGATTTTTGGTTTTTAGACCCCTAGAGTGAAGGCATGCATTCACCCTAAGAAATTCATAATTATTTCCAAATACAATAACTTCAGTTTTGTCTGTGTTTAACTGAAGAAAGTTGTAGCACATCCTGCTGTTAATTTTGTGAATAAGAAAGTCTGCTGTCCATAATTGACTCCTGTAAGATGCATGCAGAAATATACATAAAATAATAATAAATAAATAAATAAAAAATAGTTTGAAGGACATTTTGTCTATATATATATATATATATATATATATATATATATATATATATATAATGTCAGCGTTATCTATTAATGACTGAAACTGCTGTCAATGTACGAATGTCTCTTTATGGTTTAAGACACTGTGTCTGACATCCATCACTCCTCCAAGCTCTAAAGTATTCTTGCTCAGCATTCATGATTAGTGCTTAACACTTTAATGAGATTGAGAGCTGCTCAGATGCAGATTTCCTGTGTCCCTTCTCTCTATGGCCTCTTTTTGTCAGTAGGTAATTTATAGCAGGGCAGTGAGGCCTTGACTCCATTGAGTCTCTTGTCAAAGTCAAAAGTCTTGAAGAACTCTAATGCCTCAAGTCAATGTGAAATCAAATTTGACCCTGTTTACTTTTATTATTGTGCATATTTATTTAGTCCATGCAAGGTAAAAATAAGGAAATGTTTTAAATACAAAAATCAAAATCTAATAACATGCTCTGAATCTTGCTGACAACTTGCTCAACAAATTAGCTTTTTGTTTGAATTAATCAATTCCTCATAGATAAAATCTGTCCTACATTTTGTTTGTTTGAAAATATGTCAGATTACCTAAGTAAAATAGGTTGTGAATAGTTTATGGGTTATTTCATAATGACTTAAAAGTATAAAGACAATTAAGGGAGCACAACAATACGTTGACTGTAGACTGGTATTATGAGCTAATCTGGTATTATGATTCAGCTAGTTAATTAGCTCATCGTTCAATTGACCGGCTAATTAGGTATGGCAAATGGTTAATAATCTAATTCGGTGTCAATATCAGCATGTACAATTAGCAGAGAGATTGCAGACTCCTGAGGTCGTTTAGTGCGGTGGTGTAGTCATTAGACGTGTTGGGAGTGTTTGTGGGTTTACATGGCTTCATTTTGATGAAAATGAATTTGAATTTGAAAGTATAGTGTAATGTATATACTGACTTTGATAGATAAATGTGTGTGTGTGTGGATCAGTTACAAAAGGATTGTAAAACCTCATGAGAAAACAGCTTAGCAAATTATACAAAGTACAAAATAAATAGAAATGTTAAAAGGGTTCTGTGTTTAAAAGGGTCATGAACAAAAATATGAATGGGCTTTTTTTCTATCCTGTCTGTTTTTCCCCTCTATTATTTATTTACAGGAGTAATCCTGTGTTTGAGTCTCTCTGCTGTTTACTATTATGTGACGTGAATAAGCATTGATCTACTTCTGCAGAGGCGATATTTCTTCACACTATGATGTCATACTGAGGTAAAATATGAAACGATTCATTTTGGCAGCTTGGTTTTAAAAAAAGCTGTTTTTGGACTAACAAGGAAAGTTTGAGTTCTTACAGGATTCTTTTATAGTACATTGACGTCTTATGTCAAAAGATAATGGAAAATTTGATTTCTCAAAACATGACCCCTGCAAGGGTAGGCTTATTAGAAAATATTTTTTTAGCACTGCATAAAACAAGAGAAGTCCAAGGAAATGTCCTGGCGTTATATAAAAATGTGTGTTTCTCCAGGATTTGAGATGCCACTTACCTGATGAGTGCCAATAAAGAGCTTTAGTGACCTATTGAACATCTGACCTCAAAGTCCTTTTACCTTTTTTAACAGTAGTTTCAGGGATTCAGCCAAAATGTGTTCTGATCAATGGTATTTGATTGGGCAAAACTCTACTAGAAAACTGCTCTAGTTTTATATAAAAAAATATATATGTATGATGAAGCTGTTTTTTTATTATTATTATTTGAATATGCTGAAAATGGCAAGGCCACACTGAAATATTCCCCTAATGTTATTCCAAGCACACATCCTTATTAGGACTGTTATTATTACTTCGTCAAATGGCTGAATTTATTGACTGTTTGTGGCCTCTGGAGGGACATTTTTTTAAAAGCCTTTGTGCCTTTGGCTAATCTCAGATGCCCATCTTTTTATTTGATTTTTGTCACATTTGAGTTTGTTTTGATTCATGTTTATTTCCGTTCCAGTGTTCTGCTTTCTGTTTGTTAATTAGTTCATTCCTTTTCTATCCCTGTCTGTTTGTCTCCTTGGTTACTGATTAAGTTAGTTCTGTTCAGGTGTGTCTAGTTAATTATCCCTCTTTTGTTTGCTCTTGTATTTAAGCTCTGTTTCTTTCAGTTTACTGTCTGTCCTTGTCCGTACTGTGTTAGTTGTGCTGTTCCAAAGGTTTGCCAGTGGTTTGTTTAAGACGTTTAATAAAAATAGCTGCTGCATCTAGATCCTGCCAACTCTCCTTTGTGCTGCAACTGTGACAATTTAATTTTTACTTTTAATATTCAAAGACGTATTTTCCTCTGCAAAACCTGCTGAATGCACATTTACATACGTTTAGATGCTAAACTAAGGCCTGCAAAAGGTAGACAGAATTCATTTGTACGGCTCATATGACAGATGTGTCCTAATTGAGATGGGCAGATTGATGATTACATACTGCTCATGGTTAACAGTGTTATGCTTGACAGGGAGAGAGGGAAGGATGGAATAGGATGGAAAGGAAAAAGGATGACTAGACTGGATGATAAAAGGATGATTGGTGTTTAAAGGGATTGAAAGCACCCCCATAGGCTCCAGCATTGATTTATCATCCTTTAATCTGATTCTTTTACTTTCTTTTTCATTATTGCCTTGGTTCAATGTCACTTAAACGTTTGGAGGAGAGGCTGTTGGAACGTTTGCACTAGAATGTTAATGTTAGTACAGAGTTTCTTCCTGCGTTGATGCTTCTGTTCTACTTAAAAAATATTTTGCTCACCACCCACTGTGGCTAACCACTCAACATTTTTATTGGCCACAGTTTGGACATCGATACCATAGGGAAAAATTGCCATATAGATATTTTTAATGTTATCTCATAACTTGGCAACAAGTATAATTGGCTGCTGTTACTTCAAGATCTGACGGATGGATCCATTATACTGTTATATATTATATATTATATAACACACACACACATATATATGGGCAGTTGACAAATAAGGGTGAAACAGCATTTTTTCAAAAAAAGTTCTAAATTGCTTGAGAATTGTATGCATTTGTAAAATTCAAATACTGTAGTTTTTGAAACTGTTAGAGGTTAGCAGATTTTTTTCCTCATTATGTAATTTATTAAGCTTTTTTCACAGCGCCAGGCAAATTATGTCCTGCGGTGTGACATGACATTACTATAAAATTCAAATATTTAAATATTGTGCATTTCAAATACAAATCAGGATGATCATTAGAATGATCATTAAAATTCTGCATATATTTTTTTTCCACAGCTGTTTTTTGATTATATTCTTTGTGTGTGCCATCTTTTACCACTCACTCCAGTGGAAATACTGTGTAAAATGAGAAATAATATTTAAAAATCTTTTTTTATATAGTCATATTATGCAATGCTTTCAAGGAGTCATCAATGTTACAGTCACAACGCAGGACATTTTGCTATTCATCTTGAAATATGAACACTACCAAATACATTTTACGTCCCAATATCATAATGTTGAAATAAAATGATGTTCTATGCCCCACTGGCATGTGTTGTTTTAGTTGAGAAATGCAGTTCAGTAAACATTTACACTTAATTACAGAAAAAACAGGCGTCACGTCATCTGCATATATATATATATATACATTATATACTCTATACAGTATATATTATACAGGCTACACATGCGTTCCCCCCCCCCCTCGACTGTTTACATTCACTTAAAACATAACTGACTGTGTTTACTTGAATACATGCCAAGACTAGTTTTTTTGCATTATTTTGTGTGTATTAAGCAGCAAAAAATAACTCTATTTAGTACTGAGAGGGGCCTTTATGTGCTCATACTTTGGTGTGAGCTCAAAATCTGCGGGAATGAGTAAAATAATGCCATGCCGAAATTGAAGCCCTGTAACACCAAAATTCATCTGGAGCAAATGAAACGAGCGAGTGAGTGAGGTGAGCTGGGTTTGTGTGTCAACTCATTCTTGGAGAGATGAGAGAAAATGCACCTGGTATCATGTATCTATTCAGTATTAGAAGATATGTCAGTATCAATAAGTATTGCATAATCTATATTTTTTCACAACAGTACATTGCACTCATATGCCTTTTTAAAAGACAATTGAAAAATGTATATATAATTTATATTAAACCCGCCAAAGTGTCTAGTAGGAATGACTGTGTTGCATGTCACTTCTGGAATCCACCCGCACTAGGCGGGTTGGCGGGTATTAATATCGAACCCTGGTTCTACTCAAATAAGCCTCCGTCAGGGCCAAATTTACAACATTACAGATGACAGCGGGCCCTTAGTCTCCCTAAGCGTGATACGGCTGTGCATTCACAGATGACCTTGTGTGGAACAGATCTTAGGAAAAAAAAGATATTGGAAATGATAGGGAACATCCAACAACGTAAGATACATCAAAGAACATCAAAAAATACATGAGGAAAAGGGAGGATGGGGCAAAGAAGCAAGAATCAAGGAAAAAACGGTAACAAGTGAAGACATTAAAATAAACTAAAGCAATGGATATTTTGACAGAGAAACAAATAATCAGACATTTTTTATATATATATATTTGAAGCTCTGAAATATTTTCACTAACTCACACAGAAATAAATTAAAGGAGTGTTTGCTTTTTTCCATTTACAAGTATGAAAATGAAATTTGAATTTAAGTCACACTTAAAGATGAAGATACCTTTTTTAGGAAGATTACCCTATTAGGAGAAATTGTCTCCATTTTTACTGACAACCAGCCATATACAGTATATCAAACCAAATTTTAGAAGTATCTTCCTTGTAAAAAAAATAGGGGATCAAGTGTTTTAGGGAAAGAAGAGCAAAAGCCACAAGGATCCACCTCGTAATTAAATCTGCTCTGTATAAAATCACTTACAAAATCCTAAACATAATTTTATAATGAATCTCCTTAATCTTCGGAGCAACTGGGTATGCCGTATAACAGCTAAAAGTTGTATCCCTCAACATCAAACACTGAAACATACAAACATTTACATGACGACATTTTGGTGGCCTAAGAACGCAAACTTTAAAAGAGATTTCAAAATGCAGATTTTTGTAAACGATACCGTTATCATCTCTGTTTAAGCTTCAAAAACATGAATTTGTGAAAACGGTGATAAACAGCCTCATACCAAAAATGTTGATGCCTATATTTTCATCAATATTTTTATGAATAAAGACATTAGTTTAATTGTTAGGTTAAAGAGAAATAGGCCACCCCTTGATGGATTCCTCGTTTAATTTTAACTCTCGGTGACAAACCTTGGTTATGGGAAACACTACTAAAGATGTCACTGTAGAACATGGAAATTGCTCTATGGGACCAAAACTACTCTATAGGACCAAAGATTTCTAAAGTTTTAAACTATTGGACATGATTCTGATAGCTTCGGGATCGTAGATATCTTAGAGTAGGTTTCATAGTAGTAGTGCTTTTGTTAAATTTAATCAATAAAAAAAGAAGTTTTAATTGATGTAAAATAATATACTATAAGCATACTTTTTAATAGATTATTTTTTCTTCTTCTTACTTCTAAGCATTTGATTTAGATATCAAGTAACCTAAACCTCATGATTTGCATTTATCATTCACTTACAAATGAGGAATACTTGTGCAATGATTTAATGACAGATGAATAAAAGTACTTAGCCACATTTTTTGAAAAACTATGAAAAATATTTGTAAAATGGTAAAGGTGTATTTTTGTTGTGCAGTTACATTAGTGACATTTCAGTGAAATTTCACAGGCATTAAAATGAATTGTCTATTGTCAACCGAGTATGAAGCTCACTTCTCACTTCTCACTTCTTTCTGTTGATGTGGGGGGAGACCAACTCTAACACAAGCAATACCTGTGCGAGGAACAATTCCACCCTCATATGAAACTCCAGATGGTGCAGATTACTATTTTAAAAGAGTAGGTTTTCTCCTCAAAATTTCACCAAACAACATCAAGTGTGACTGCACCTTTAGATCAAGTTTCCTGAAGTCTGATTGGAAAACAAAAGGTTTTGTGTTTGTGTGTGGTAGTAGCCTTGGACCTGCCTGTCCAAAAATACCCATAAACCGACAGAGTCTTAACAGGAAAAGACCTCTGGCAAAAATGTAAGCAAATATTATTATTTCTACTGCATAAAGCTGATGTGTGTGTGGGGGGGAGGGGAGAGCTAGCACAGCTGTAGGCAGTTTTGTCTGTGGTGTAGAGAGACGAGGTCGCACCGTGTGGAGAAAGCAAAAAAGTGCATTTGTGTTCAGTGGAATGCTGGCAGCGTCTCAAAGCTTTAGTACACAACACCTACGTACAATCATTCAGATTACTCTCTTTCTCCCTTCTTTTGGATGAGCTATGGAATAAAATGTCGTTTGAGTGGAAAAAAGTTCAGGGATGGTGCCTTAAAGGGATTCTTTCAGCACACGCTTCTTGAAATGCAGATAATAACTAGCAAAAGGACACCAAGGCCCGGTTGCACAGACAGGGTTTAGATTAAGCCAGGATTAGGCCTTAGTTCAGTTAGAGAACATTACTGGTGTGTATCTTTTATGTTTTTTAAGATATGTCAGTGCAAGTTGCTTTCAGTTAAAACAACTCAAGCATGCATTTTAGTCTGAGATAGGCTTAGGACTTTGCGTCTGTGAATCCAGGGGCAAGAGAAATCAGACGACTAATTAGCTGATTTGATGCTCACAAATGGTTTTATTATTATAAATGATGAAAAGAGTTCTCTTGCTTAATTGTTTTGTGAAAACTGACTATTACTTTGTTGAATAAAAAGGTCATTGCGTTTGAGCAATTTAATGCGTCTTTGAATTAAAATTTCTTTAAAAAAAATTCTTATTCTTATCTTATTTTTTTTTCTTCAATTGAATAAAAGGAAATCTAAAAATATATAAAAGGAAATTCTGTAATTTGAGGGATTATAAAGCTAGCTATAAACATTTCAACTGCATCAAGTCCACGACACTTCATCTGGGTAAAAAAAATAAAAATAGATATAGGGACAAATTTGCTAATCATCATGAGAGCGCAACTTCAAAAAGCACTGATGGAAAGCTCTGCATGTGATCTACTGACAACTTGCAAATTAGAGAACACAGCCGGATCATTTCCATGATGACCAACACAATCTACCAAGAGCACCGCAAAATAGCATCTGGTTTAAGCATTAATTGACTAGCGCAAAGCTTAGTAAATCACCTCGCATGATTAATTTAATTAGTCGTCTCCCATAAATTTTGTGCTGAAAGGAAAACTCCTACAAATGCATATGCATTAAGGTCAACTGCAAAAATGACTGTGTCCATGCCTTTTCACTGTATGTCTTTAGTAAATCCTGACAGTAGTTTTGTTAACACCAAAAGAGGGTTTGAGCTGGCACAGACTGTTAGTAAATCTGGACCATACTGTAGAAAAAAGCTATTTATGTCAATATGTGGTTTACCTTTGTGGTAAAACAAAGAATGCTATGCATACTTGTGTCGTGTAATTAACTACATTTTGACACATTTGAAAACAATGTAAAAGCAATGTATAAAATCGCAATAAGAAGCATTTGCATTTACATTCTAGCATAAAGTATATTTTGGTAATTATAGTAATATACATTTTTTGACAAATAAATATATAACATATAATATAATAAATAACATATGATGGGTCGAGTGGTGGATTGTTCCAGAACATGTTTTCCACTCATCCGCTCTCTTTATTCAGTTGCACACAATGACAGGTATACAGGTGCTTTTTTGAAAGTTCTTACAGCTTTGCTAATTATGCACAGCCTTCCTCCCCCAGACTGAGTGCTGCCGTCCACTCAACGCACATCTCAGCTGAAAGACCATCATTAAATGTAGCTTCGCCACAGTTTTGTATTAGTCATGTACAGCCATTTACCTTTTGAAACATACAAACAGGTCCTCCTCTCTCCCTGGAGAACTCTGACTAATGCTGTACTTCACTGTGTGTGTGAAGAAGAATTCTTTGTGCACGTTTATGTGAGGCTCTTTGTGCTATTCCAAAGTTTAATTTCTCTTTGCTATCTCTATTTCTAGGTGTATTTTGTGTTCTTCACAGGGTGAGATCTCATTCTGAGAACGAGAAAGCACCCGCTGACTTTTGTAAGCCACGCTGCACTTCAGTGCTTGTGTTTACTAGGCTATGTGATAGAGAGCTGTATGGTAAGCCGAAGTGAGCTCTGTTTATCAAAAGCTGGCTGCTGGGATTTTTTCCCCCACTTTAGAGTGGCGTTGTGAACTTTAGGACCGATGAGATTTTTTGCTCTTATTCATTTTGTGAAGTATGTGTGTTTCTTTGTAGTTCAATTGAATGAAAGGAAAATTGCTGCTGTTGACTCTGTAAACAAAGGCCCTTATTTTGAAGGACCTGTTCATTTATTATTTTGCTCGAAATGCAGCTGTTTGCATGCTATTTAAATCTGATGGGTAAACTTATTGTGCATGCATAGACATACAAGCCTATGTGAATGTAGACTTAGAATGTTGCTGAGGGTATCCATGAATCATTAGTCTGTGCTAACCCGGGTTTTCCTTCAGTTCGGCCTGCACATGTTGCGGTAATGGAAACTACGAAGTGGAATTTAGGTCAGATACACCTTGCACTGTTTGTTCTCTTGCGTCGACCCCTTGGGAAACAAGGTGAGAAGAGTTGTTTCCGCTTCTGTAGAGGTACTTACCAAGCATCCACTCCTCCCAAAGGAAGTAGCAAATACGTGCAGGGTGTCCTACTTCCACAGAGTATGTGGCCTTGATTTGTGACCACAGTGTATTCTGGGTAATCAGCAGGTCACCTTTACTGTATGTGGATGCTAAGCAGTTTAAGGACAGTTAACACACGACCTGGATCTTGTTTAACCCATCAAATGCTCCATTCAGACGTGTGTTCTGATTTGATCTTTATAATCTAATTTACTGATGGAAATTATTTTAGAGCTTGGTATTGTAGACTGTCACCTTTTACCTTAACAGTATGAGAATACTCCCAACAGGCATTGCATTGCATTTAGAATTAATGTAAACTGGAGAGAGTTGGCCATGAAAGATTAGTGAGGTATTGTTGACTTGTAGGTCCTATTTCTGTATTATCAACACAAGGAAGACACGGGTGTAATTCATATATTTTATTAAGAAAAAAATAAACAAGAATAACTAAACACAGCTAATAAATTATTAACATGAATGATACAGAAATAAAATGCATAAGATGCGTAAAATACAAGTGATTAAGTTGAGTGTGTCTATGGACGAGTTGCATTATCTTATGGGAAAATAAACTGTTGTTTCTCTGAAACTAGTAAGATGAAGAACCTTATTATGAATCAAACAAATAAATTAAAGATCATTTGTTATTAACTAGCATCAGCTATGTTACCTCTAATGTAAATAAAGAAAAAAACAAGTACTGATAATATGCAACAATGCCTAGATCTCTGGAAAGAGGTTTGGTTAAGTGATATTTTCATTCCATGTGGTCGCAGTCTGATGGCTTTCAATGGATTTGCTGGGTGACAATGCAGTGGGAAAAGGAGCCAGATTCTGTATCATCAGCCTTGAACACAAAGCTCTGTGGGGTGCTGAAGTAGGTGCAGAAGGGTCTCAATAATCTGGAACACGCAAACGAAGGAACCTTGAAGTGAAGGTTTGATCTCCTGAGATTAACCTTGTTTGTCTTCTGCCTCTCTGTGCCAGACACTCAGAACTTGGTTGATCTGTTAAAGTCTCACCCTTCCAGATTGGGACTCAGAACAAGAATGTATCTGTTAATGTCTCGCTGGATGAACCAGAGACCCAGAACAAGGAGTGTTTGTTGAAACGGTACCTGTTTCCCTTGCTGATGAGGAGATTGCAATTTGGCCCTTCTTCATTCCTGTGCTCTGATTGGCTGTTGGCATCAGAAGGAACACAAATACACACATACACACACACACACACACATTTCTTTCCCCCGTGGAACTCATTTGCATAAAGCACACAGTTACAAGTCTTTAAAGTGTCTTTAAAGTTTACCAGTCACTTTCCAAACAACCACCAGAATACCTTTTGCAATATTCTAAATAAATAGAGTCGAAACAAGATGGAAAAAGATTGAACTTTCATGCTTCATTCATTTGTTCATTTACAGGTGATTTTGTGTAAGATGTTACACTATAAATAGCTGTTACTGAGAATACAATTTCTCTGAAAAATAGGTATGAAATGGATGTGTTTAGTTTACATCAGTTTTAAGTTTTCCAAAAAAGTTAATGAATGGATTTGGATGGATCATTGTGATCTCTCTTTGTTTCACCCACTCCTGCTGAATCCTTTTTTTCAATGGTGGTCACAGGCCAAAACCTTAGGAATTAGTCTCTCGATGAATGAAGGGCAGAAACTGCATGTGAACCAATGAGAAGTCATATCTTTCCTGGTCTTGGTACCAGAGGTCTTCTTTTTGCCCTCAAAGAGTTGTCTGGCTGTTGTCCTAGCATCTTTATCTGATGGCGTTGGACAGCTCGTTTGTGTAAGCCCACCAATATCAAATTAAAATGTTGCAAACCACTGTTGCGAACAGAGAGGGACTTGGCCATAAACTGTGCCCTGGAATGTGCTGTTCACCACAGTTTAGTTCAGTTTTTTGTATAATCATTAAATGGTTAAAAATTTTAGAAATAGCACCCAACACTGCCATTACAACACTATGCTATTAATAGGAAACTACATTGTTGATAGGTAAAGTGACTTAATATTTTAGTACGCTGATTGTATAAATTATTAAACGTTTTATTCATATGCCGTGCAATATTTGACTCAGAAAGAAGGTTGTTTACCTTCATATTTAGTTATTGTCAAAAAACAAATATAATAATACCTAAAATTCATCTTCAGACCATGCTAAACAAAAGTGATGGAAATCAAGTTGATTCATCAAACCATTTTTGATTAATTCGCAAACGAATTTCACAAATTGCCCACCAAAAAGAAAAGTGAGGCTTTTGTGCAAAAAATGCACAAAAATGTACAAATATGGTAATAACCTTTTAATACATTAACCTATTTTAAAGGAAATGGTCTTAATATGTTCCTTGGGTCATGCCAAGAACACAGATACCCAGTTTGCCGTAGTTGGCCAAACTTCCTGTCCGCCATGTTGTTGTTTTTTCAAAACCAACTTTTTCTAACTCTTTCTATCTAGACCGTTTATCCGATTTTCACCAACACTGAATCGTATCATCTTCAGACTGTTGACAAATAGTTATAGATTTTGTGTCAATAAAAAAAAAAACGTTTTCGTATTACGCAAAAACAAATTTGACGTAACAATGCCAAAATGACTTAAATGCTCTATGTCAGCAATGCTTTGCCCAATTGACACCAAACTTCGCATGTGTCATTGACACCTCACTCTGACCACAATACATAAATTTGGTCACAGCGCCACCTATTGGTCAAAAGTAAAGACATTTCCGAATATGCTAATAACGTTTGAGTACATTAACCTATTGCAACGAAAATGGTCTTAATATATTCCTTGCGTAATACGAGAACACAGATACCCAATTTGAAAACACAACATCAGTTTGGTCTCCACGCCATCTATTGGTTTAAAGTGATAAAAAAGTAGTTCGAATTACTAGTGACTCTACATATGATTTTTCAGCCATTTAGCCTAAAATCATATTAAAATGTCATATTTACTTATTGCAGTTGGTCTGATACTCATAGCCATCTTGGCATGACTTGTTGTGTTCTTTACGCTTGGCCCCGATCATTGCTGCTTCCAGCTATATTTTTAAATGTTTTTATTTTTACAGTTCAGGCTTCTTGAGATGTAATGTTTATGCAGAAATAGTTAAGCTCTCAAAAACAGTGCTTTCAGACAAATGTGGAACATTAGGTACAAAAGAACAGCGACATCAAGGCGCAATCAAGACAACAGACTGCAGTGACACTTTACATAGTGCATCTGTCAAATCAGAGTCAAGTTGGGTTTATCCTTTGTTCCTCTGCATTGAAAAGAAATCAAATACTGTAGCCTTTACATTTTTGCAGCAAGACAAAGAAAAAGTCTTTTTTTGCTTTGAGGCCTAAAGTTCTGGTCCATTGAAGCGTCAGGAGAGATCCAAAGGCTCAGAGGTGCTCAGTGGGCTGAGCAGCTTTATAGCAGTGAACCCGTGCTGGATGTATTTATAGCAGTGTGTGGGTTATGCCATTGCAGGGGCGGCCCGCGTCACATGCCAGAGGAACCCTCACGTAGCAGAACCAAGCCAAGACTTCTGTTCTAAATAAAGAGATGCTTATATTTCCACTCTTACAAACACAGAAAAATTGTCTGTCTATCTATCTATCTATCATTTCAAAAACAAATTGCACATTAAGGAAGAGAGCATTTAAAAAAATTAAAAACAGTGACACTGATTATTTAAATCTATATTGATTCATTATAAATAAAATACATATTGACAACAGTTGGAAGGAATGAGGACATGTGCACGTCTTACTCATATATGCACACTCATACATGCACACATCAGTGTTTTAGAAGTACAGCAGAATTGGTTTGTCTGCCACCTATCAGCTGCGTTGAAGTGATTTAAAAGGAATTAAATAGCATTGGTTTGACCTGTACAGCTATTTTCCTCTTATCAGAAAGGATCTGCAGGTATAAGTGGGGAAGTAATGAGTGAACATTCTGCAGGATATTAGTCTTATTTATGTAGTGTAATGCTGTGTAATTATATAATGCTGAGATACAGTTTATAATTTAATCAATTTAATGATAGTTATGATCAATGATGGTTATGATCTATCTATCATAGAATATAAATTGCTTAGTTTTTGTGTATTTACTTTTGAATGAAATCATTTGAAAATCTTTATTTATACACATTCTATAATTTGTTCTGTAATACACACAGTGCTAGATTCAAAGTCATACCAAAATCGTTGGTTACAGTTACAAGTTACAGGCTGATTCGACTTGCATGTTCACCACAGTTCATCACAGCAACTCATAATTTAAGTCAGTAGTGTGTATGGCCCCATGTGCCTGTATGTAGTCATGACAACGCCTGGGTATGATCCTGATGAGATAGTGGATCTCCTTGCAGACCCGGATCAGGGTATCAGTGACCTCCTGTCCCGCTACTTGGCGGATTCGTATGCACCGATACATAGTGTCCTAGAAGTTTTCAATTGGATTCAGTTCTGGGGAACGTGAGGGCCAGTCAGTGGCATCAACACCTTCACCATCTATAAACTGCCTATACACTCTAGCCATGTGAAACCAGACATTATCATGCACCAGGAGGAACCCAGGGTCCACTACACCAGCATAAGGTCTGACAGTGGCTCTCAGGATTTCATCCCGGTTCTTAACACACTAAGTGAACCATTGGCTAGCATGTGGAGGCCTGTCCAACCCTCCAAGATATTCCTCCCGAGACCATTACTGACCCACCGACAAGCAGGTCATGATGGATTATGTTGCTCGCAGCATATTGTTCCCTACAGCATCTGCAGACACTTTCTGCATGTCTCTCACATGTGCTCAGTGTGATCGTGCAAGGCACCAATGACGGAGAACAAGGCACCAATGGAGGACTCACCAATCCTGGTGTTCTCTGACAAATGCGGCGTTGAGCTGTGAGCACAGGTCCAACTAGAGGATATATGGCCCTCATGCCACCCTCATGAAATCAGTTTTTGACAGTTTGGTCAGAAACATGCACACTAGTTTCTTGCTGGAGATAATTTTGTAGGACTTAGGTAATTGCTTCTCCTGTTCCTCTTCGCAGAAAGGAGCAGATACTGGTCCTGCTCCTGGATTGTTGCCCTTCTACGTCCATCTCAAGCTCCTTGTCTAATGGCCTGTTTCACGGTATCTCCTCCATGCTCTTGAAACACCAAACCTTACAGAACTGCCTGTGTAAACTTATTGGGTTGGAGGTACATCCTCATGCTACAGACAGTGACAAGGACCCTAAAAACACCCAAAACTAAAAACAAATCAGTCAGGCAAAATAAGTAGAGGACAATTATCTATGGCCACGACCTGCAAAATCATTCTCTTTCTGTGAAAAAGAATTTGCCCCCTTGATGATTTCTTATTTTATGCATGTTTGTCACACTTAAACGTTTCAAACCTACATGGCCCTGTGTGAAAAAGTCCTCCTCCCCCTTGTTAAAACATAACTTAACTCTGGTTTATCACACCTGAGTTCAATTTCGGTAACTTTTGCATAGTGAGTTTGCTAAAACTGGCTTTCGTACATTTTTAACATGCAAGTAAACTTAAGAACACAATTTATGGTCACATAAACTTAAAAAGGCAGATTACACCGACACAAGCGAACTGTTTGATTCATTGGACAGACAATTACAAAAAATGACTCTGTGTCTTTGTAATACTGTATATTACATAAAGGATATTTCACACTTTCATGTGCTTTAATAAATGAGTGGTATGTGTTCACACATATGGTTGAAAGAACTGATTAGAATGTCAATGTGTATATCGAATGCAATCATGTAATTTTGCTTTGAATAAAAGCGTCTGCAAAATGCATAAATGTAAATGTAAAATGAAAGCAAGAAGTGACATATTGCTTTTACAAAATGACAGCAACAGCAATATGATGAAATATATCGGTGTTATTCAAAATACATGGTTAACTTGTAACACCCAGAGAGTGTTATGTATATATATTTTGGTTTTTGTTCACTGTATTATATGCCGTAATTCCATAAGCAGCCAAAGAGGGCGCTACAGGTAATTGGTGACGGTATATAAGCCAGGAAATGTGTAGAGGGAGTGAGTTGTTGGTAGAGGGAAACCTCATGGTTAAGCTCACGGCTACTAACACTTCCGGAGTCCGGTTTGAGAACTATTTAAGTTTCTGCTCAAATGTGAGTATTTGAATGTCTCCTGAGTTTTGCATATATTGTATTTGTGTTTACAAAAGTTTATGTGCATTGTTTTATTAGACAAGGACCTTCTATTCTACCCCTGCTTATCTGCTTGCTGTTACTACTACTGTGGTAGTTGTTCTGTCCGGTGGATAATCTCTCCATGACTTCAGTGATCTCCAGTCACTGAGCCAGAACCACAAATCAGCACCGCAAATTCCCAAACTGGATTTATAGGATTAATTCATTGCATCGCCCTCAAAAAACCATCTTCATCTTCATCTCACCTCATCCCATCGTCTTCTGTTTCACCTATCTATGGACCATTCTGATAAGTTCCACATTGACTCTTTAAAGGCCTTGTGCTTAAAACTGTTTATTTTTGTTGGTATGGGATTGACTTGTTTGATTTTGTGAATAAACTTACAGTGAACGTATTTGTTTGAGAAAGTGTTTCTCTATTATCAGTACCGTACGATTCTTTGCAAACCTTCAGGAGCAAACCTTCATAGGGGAGGGTTGCAGAGTGGCGCCCGAACAGGGACTCGCTTAACTTTTGCGGGATTCCTTAAAAAAATAAAGATCGACGGTACTGAAAAACACTTCACAAACAAATATTTTTAACAAATATTCGCAATGGAAGAAAGAGAGCAGATTGTTGATTATTCTGAGGAAGCTTTCACTCGTCGTAGGGACCCAGTAACAAACCTGATAGATACTTTTGATGAATTATATTTAGATTCAGAAGAGGAAAGAGAAGGTAGAGTTGGGTCACTAGAGCAGGGAGTTGAACTGGCTGACCAAGCTGAATATTTACCCTTACCTCCGCCCCCTCAGGATTTCTTAGAAGTCGAATTACAATTCGGCAGGGATGAAACTGTCCGACGTGTGAGTAGCATTGAAGCGCACCTCGCTGACATTGAACACAGAATCAGTGACTTTGTTACCTCAGAGACATTAAGTATGAAATTGAGAGCGAATGAGGACAGGATGAATTATCATCTCAAAAGGGAGATAGATAGAGTTCGTCAACAATGCTGTGCCAAAATTGACGATCTAGCTAAGAGCATGGTGGATTGTTTGAAACGCCGTGACGACCAACTGGAACGACGGTTCAAAGCCATTCAGTCTGCAGCACCAACTCCGGTTCATACTAGTTCATATACCTCTCACAGAACATCTCAAGCACCCGATAGAATGACTTCAACACAAGATACGACAAGGCGAGTAACTCATTTTCCTTCACTATCTCATCTGCCTGCGGTTAAAATGGATGTACCCACTTTTAGTAATTCGAATTCTGAAGACCCCATGGAATTCATTGATCGATTCGAGGAGTATAATGAATTGAGACCAATGTCCCAGGAAGAGGTGTTGGCAGCGCTTTCCGTGAGCCTTAAGGGATCTGCCAAAAGCTGGTGGAGAGCGGAGAAACACGGTATTGGAGACTGGAATTCATTCAAAGAGAAATTCCTGTTTTCCTTTCTGAATGAGGATTATAAAGAAGTTGCTGCACAGAAGTTGGCAAATTATCGACAGAGAGTCAATGAAGCGGTAAGAGACTTTGCTTTTAACTATAGAGCAATGGCATTAAAGCTTAACCCTCTGCTGTCTGAAGCTGAATTAGTGCAGGCGACGTTAAGAAACTGCAATCCGCGGTTGGCATCACTGTTGAGGGGAACGGTGAAAACGATTGATGAACTGGTTCGTCTTGGTACTCAAATAGAGAAGGACTGGGCTGAGGGTAAAAGGAGATGGAATCAAGAGAAAGGTGAGGAACAGAAGAAGAGTTCTGCGGGTGGAAAAAATCAGCCTAATCGCCTGATGCTTATTGATCCGACTGCTGGCTTTCAGTGTAAAAACGTCCTGCAGGCACCCATGGTTTTAAGACACTCGTTCTTCAATGCTGTGATTGATACGGGAAGCACCTTTTCTTTGATGCAGCAGAAAGTGTGGCGAAGATTGAAAAGGGAAGATGAGCTTTTGACGAGAAGTTCTCAAACGTTCATGCTGGCTAATGGCCAAAGCCAAGAAACTCAAGGTAAAGTACTATGGGAATGTGAGATGTATGGATCGAAGCACGAGGTTACCTTTTACGTGATGAAAGATGAGGATTTGGCAGTGCCTATCATTCTAGGTCTGAATTTCCTTAAAGAAGCCAAGGTCACCATTGACTTTAATTCTTCACGTTTATCTCTGCCTGATTCTAATTCTAGTCATCCCATGTATTTTAATGAAGTACACAAGCTCCCTGCTGTAAGGTTTTATGCTGCCCGAGGAGAAGTTGAGGTGATGCAGAACGAGGACACAAAGCTAATTGACCACGTTGTGGAAACCTCTCGTGCTGCACCCGAGGTAAAGGATCAGTTGAAAGTTCTCTTATGTGATTGGCCTTCGGTATGTACCACAAGTCTTGGACGTACAAGTCTGATCAAGCATGAGATTAAAACTATTGATGAACTTCCGCTAAGGAAAAGACCATACAGAGTGTCGAAAGTCAAGAGTGATTTTATCGAGGAACAAATTAAGGAGTTGCTTCGACTCAAAATCATCAGACCTTCTACATCACCATGGGCCTCACCGGTGGTGGTAGTAGATAAAAAGGATAAGAGTATGAGGTTATGCGTTGACTATCGTGGTCTGAACGCAAAGACACACCTTGACGCATACCCGATGCCCCAAATCACCGATATCTTGGATTCACTCCAAGGAGCCAAGGTGTTTACCACGTTGGATTTAAAGAGCGGTTACTGGCAAGTTGAGATGGATCCTGGAAGTGTACAGAAGACAGCATTCACCACAGCTTCAGGGCTGTATGAATTCTTATGTCTTCCCTTTGGCTTGAAAAATGCTGCAGCGTCATTCCAACGGCTGATGGAGCAAGTCTTGAGGGAACACAAGAACAAATGCTGCATGGTTTACATCGATGACATCATTGTATACTCACCAGACATCCAGTCTCACATGAAACATCTCAGACAAGTGTTCCAGAGCTTACACAATGCTGGTCTCACCCTTAACCTTTCCAAATGTAAATTCATCTGTTCTTCACTGGAGTACCTTGGTCACACTATCACTGCAGATGGTGTTAAGATGAATCCGGACAAGGTGACTGCGATCAAGACTTACCCAACTCCCAAGAACCTGAAAGAGCTTCAGCGATTTCTAGGTCTGGCAGCATGGTACCATCGTTTTATCCCTGAGTTTTCGAGCAAAACGGCACCATTGCATGCACTGAAGAAGAAAGAGGCAAAGTGGAAGTGGACGGATGAGTGCCAACGCGCTTTTGAGCTTGTCAAAGATGAACTCACTAAGGCACCCATGCTAAACACCCCTAACTTTGAGTCTTCTTTTAAAGTACAGACTGACGCAAGCGATGTGGGCCTAGGAGCTGTGTTAACACAGGAGGTGGATGGCCAAGAAAAGGTAATTGCCTACGCGTCACGTTTATTGAGAGGTGCTGAGAAGTCTTATTCTGCGTCGGAAAAAGAGTGTCTTGCAGTCGTATGGGCGGTAGAGAAGTGGCACCATTACCTAGAAGGCAGAGCATTCGAGGTAATCACAGATCACGCTTCCCTGGTCTGGCTGTTCCAACATCCCAAGCCAACGTCAAGACTGGAAAGATGGACTATACGGTTGCAGGGCTATCACTTTACTGTAAGGTACAGGAGAGGACAGTGCAATGTCGTACCTGACGTATTGTCCAGAAGGTATACAGATGAGTCCCCAGCTGCATTGTTACATACACCAGCTAAGTGTCCAGTCACGTGTGATTTGCCAGTGGATTTGTCACAAATTGCTGCTGAGCAGAAGCTAGACCCAGAGTGCCGAGAGCTAATGGGAAAAGTAGAGTACCAGAAGTCTACTGATATGAAGAGAACGCATTATGTGTTCAAGAACGCGCTTTTATTTAGGAGTGTGCCAGACTCCAAAGAAGGCCAGAGATTCCAAGTCGTCATTCCTGCAAAGTTGAAGGAGGTAATCTTAAACTATGCACATGACAATCCCTTGAGTGGTCACTTGGGCAAATTTAAGACACTGATGAGACTGTTAGAGTTTGCGTATTGGCCCACGATTCGCACAGATGTGTGGCAGCACTGCAAAAACTGTCAGAGTTGTCAACGGTACAAGCCGAGTAACTTGAAACCTGCTGGAGGCTTACAAAGTGTTCCTCTAGTCGAGCCGGGTTACATGCTCGGAATGGATATCATGGGACCATTTCCCCGAAGTACTCGACAAAACGAATACTTGCTTGTTGTAGTGGACTATTTCTCAAAATGGGTAGAAGTATTTCCAATGAGAGCCGCCAAGTCTGCTACCATTGCACGATACCTGCGAGAGGAAATCTTCACCAGATGGGGAACACCAGCCTTCATTGTATCTGACCGAGGTCCGCAGTTCACATCCAACCTGCTGGATCAAGTATGTAAACAATGGCTCATAACACAAAAACTCACTACTGCCTATCATCCACAGTCCAACCTCACAGAAAGAATCAACCGGAACCTAAAAACGATGATTGCCTCGTATGTTGATCAAAACCATCGAACCTGGGATCAATGGGTTTATGAGTTTAGATTTGCTCTAAACACGGCCTGGCACGAAAGTACTGGTTTCTCACCCGCAGAAATAGCTTTAGGCCGGCAGTTGAAAGGACCTCTTCAGAGAGCCTTACAAAGTCCTCCAGACCCCGATCAACCGTCTTATAGTACTCTCGAACGTCAGCAAAGTTTGTACAAGTCAGTCAGAGAAAATGTTGACAAGGCTCAAGCCAAACAAAAAAGATATTATGATGGTAGAAGAAGGGCTCAGCATTTTAATGAGGGAGATTTAGTCTGGATAAGAACTCATCCTCTCTCTCGAGCGGATGATGCCTTTATGGCCAAGCTTTCTCCGAAGTGGAAGGGCCCAGCGAGAATTGAGAAAAGACTAGGACCTGTTAATTACAGGGTGGCTATGTTGTCAGATCCGACTCAGTGTGACACATACCATACACAGAACTTGAAAAATTTCCATGGGAAATTTTAAGGTCACGGGGAGGGGTATGTAACACCCAGAGAGTGTTATGTATATATATTTTGGTTTTTGTTCACTGTTTTATATGCCGTAATTCCATAAGCAGCCAAAGAGGGCGCTACAGGTAATTGGTGACGGTATATAAGCCAGGAAATGTGTAGAGGGAGTGAGTTGTTGGTAGAGGGAAACCTCATGGTTAAGCTCACGGCTACTAACACTTCCGGAGTCCGGTTTGAGAACTATTTAAGTTTCTGCTCAAATGTGAGTATTTGAATGTCTCCTGAGTTTTGCATATATTGTATTTGTGTTTACAAAAGTTTATGTGCATTGTTTTATTAGACAAGGACCTTCTATTCTACCCCTGCTTATCTGCTTGCTGTTACTACTACTGTGGTAGTTGTTCTGTCCGGTGGATAATCTCTCCATGACTTCAGTGATCTCCAGTCACTGAGCCAGAACCACAAATCAGCACCGCAAATTCCCAAACTGGATTTATAGGATTAATTCATTGCATCGCCCTCAAATAACCATCTTCATCTTCATCTCACCTCATCCCATCGTCTTCTGTTTCACCTATCTCTGGACCATTCTGATAAGTTCCACATTGACTCTTTAAAGGCCTTGTGCTTAAAACTGTTTATTTTTGTTGGTATGGGATTGACTTGTTTGATTTTGTGAATAAACTTACAGTGAACGTATTTGTTTGAGAAAGTGTTTCTCTATTATCAGTACCGTACGATTCTTTGCAAACCTTCAGGAGCAAACCTTCATAGGGGAGGGTTGCAAACTTATTATTAATATTCAATTATAATTTAGAGTCAGAAGCATATGTTTTATATGCATTGAGTGTTGGAAAATTGCTTTTTTTAAAGAAAGTTTTAATGTAGCCTAAAGGTCATGGGTTTGATTCCCAGAAAATGCATGAACTGACAAAAATGTATACCTTGAATGCACTTTATGTCGCTTTGGATAAAAGCATCTGCCATATGCATAAATGCATTATGCAATATAAATGTAAGGTCAAACCCCATACCATTATAGCTTTCAGAAGTGACACATTCTCTACAAAGCAAAATCACAAAACAAGATCCATTTAAATAGACCAAACCAGACCATTCATTTGCCTCTCGTGGAGTGATTGTATCATAACGCACATACTGTATAAGTTCAGATCTTTTGACCAATCAGGAGAAACCAATATGTTGTACTGAATTTGGGTCTGAAGTAGAGTTGCCTCTCATAAGTGCCTGAATCACTAAAGCATAATATAAGCATATTCTGTGTAGGTAATTCTGACTCAGAACAGGTGTTCAGTTTATTTTTGTTAACTTAATTCCAAAGTATTACAGAATGCACACCTAATGAAAGCGCTGTTAAACTGAATGATTTTTACTTAATTGACACAGAATGTTGTGAGGTAAAAAACACAGCAGGTATGTATGTTCTAGTTATATCAGCTGTCTAAACAAAACATGTCATGAATACATCTGCATCTAATGGAGGAAAATAGGAGAGAGGGGAAAGAGAGTTGAAATATACCATTTTGAGAGACAGAGACCTATTTAAAGTATTTATATTATGGGTTGGATGAGTAAAATGCATTGCCTATACCTCAGCAGAAACCTTTACTGCAAGCTGCATTGCAGCTGACCGAGAAAAATCACACACTCTCACACACACAAAGACCGACTGCTTTACAGGCACTGAGACATATAGCACTAGCTGATTGCACGGCTTGCACATACATTTATTTCCGTACACATGCAGTTGAGCTGGTATGACCACTGAACTATCACAGGCAGCACTCTAATTGGTCCCTTTGGAGTAGGTACATGCCCAAGCTGGAAATATATTAAAAATATTCCAAAAACATGAGCTGAGTGCACAGCAAATAATACCAGGGAACCATATCATGTTCTCTTCAACTTACACATGCATGTATGCTTATTACTGTGAACATTCATTGTTATGTGAATGTGTTTAATAGTCTTTAATTTTTTCAGTCTGAGCAGTTCCTACTATAAGAGATTAATAGTTATATGAAGTCTTCTGGGTTATGATATATGTGTTTGTAACATTATCAATATAATTTCAGAGCTTATGCTTTCATGCATGCTTTATTTATCCTCTTTTTTTTCCCAACAACATGATAAATTAACCTTTTTGAACTTTATCATTATATTTGTCTTTTGCTGTGATTAGAATTAAATGAACAAAGTAATACCATTTGCTGTCTGATTTTTTTTAAATTAATCATCTGTGATGTTCATCAAAAACACAGAAATAAATAAAATCTGGAAAAGTTTCTTTTTTATATTAATGTTTTTCTTACTCTTCAAATGAAGCAATTAGCGTTCTTAGCAAATGTCTGATTTGTTTGTTACTGGGTTTTGAGCCACATCATGACTCACTGATTGTAAATAAGTGTTTATTTAATATGACCAGATCAGTTCTTATATTAAAATATCAATCCAACTAAACATAAATTGCTCAAAGGCCACCTATATTATCCCAAAATTGCCACCTGTATTTGATCAACTTTGACTCAGATTTTCCATTAAAATTCCCAATTGTAAGATTATAGAGCCATACAATGTATGTGAAAATCATAACTCAAATAATGTTGTTTTATGAATTTTTTTTTTAATATATATTTATTATTGTATATACTTTAATCTGGGCACAGATTTTTTAAAGGGATAATCACCTCAAAATGTTTTCACTTACTCACCATTATGTTATTCTAAATCTGTGTGAGGTTTTTCCTGTTGAACACAAAAGGTGTTTTGAAAAATATGTGTTTTGGTAACCACAGTTGTCAGAAGCCATTGGCTGTAATACATTTTTTTCCTAATATAAAGTAAATGGCTACAGTCAACTGTCAGAGTACCAACATTCTTTAAAAAATGTCTTCTTTTTAGTTAAACAGAAGGAAAAAACTTTTTCGGGGAACTATCCCTTTAAGGAATTATCTATTTACTTTCTTTACTGGGCAGCAAGAGACAATATTGATTAAGTTGCCATTTAATGTTAATGTTGTCTAGGATAAATAATTAATTTGTAAAACAAAAAAAAGAAAAGAAATAAGATCTCACTCATGTTTTTTTCTTTCTTATAGGCATACATTAGGAGGAACAGACTATTCGATAAGCATATGTTTGTGTATTCTTTTAGCATAAACACAGACGGATGACACTTTGACTACTGTGTAAATAGCTGAGTGAAGACAGTCGTGCTCTTTCTCATGTCTTGTATGTTTGGGTTTGTGTAGATGTATGTTCTGTTATCCTTTTAAATGACAAAGGTCAGGGCACAATAATTCTCTGTCAGCTTGATGCACTCTGACCCTTAACCTCTGTCTTTTTCTCTCAGTTTCTCCTCATCGCATGAAGACACGTTGAAATATGCAATGACATTGTCATTCTCGCTCAGGAGGAGTCTGAATTCAGACACCCTTCAGCAGTTCAGTGCAAACACAGCTGTGTTATGAAACAAGGCTAACGTGTAGACAACCCTCACGGATCTGCTCCCAATAACATGCACATGGCTTGGTGAAATGACTTCCTGCGCAGCGATGCCCAAATAATCCAAGTGCCCAAATAAGCACAGAATTTTCCAGGAAATTAAATACAACCCTCAGCTTTGGTACTTGGTAGTTGCCTGGTATTTGCTTGGCCTTTATTTTTCTAATTTCATGCAGTTTCTAGTACAAATAATTAGATTTTAAAAAATAAATCCTGTTTGTAAATAAATAGTAAATAAAGATACATTACTTGCTGAAGTTTTGGATTCAATTAGTTGATTCAGTGAAGGATTCAGATCAGAAGTCAAACATATATTGTATTTTTTTATCTCATTCAATTCAGACTGCAAACTCACTTTAAAGGCTCAGGTATAATATGATTTCTTTTACTTTTACACCACAGTTTTAGCAAAGCCAAAAAAGTTACTCGTTTTCTAAACCCTCAGTATTAAATTCCAGGTCTGGATTACCCAAATATTTGGCTGCACGCTGCTGTTGGTGTGAAATTCTGGGGTCCTTAGTTGCACCTGTAATCAGAGTATTAATCAAGTCTGGTAAGGGCTGCAACCCAGCATTAGCTTTGCAACGTGTTACACCCAGGGTTAGCTTTGGCCCGTGTTACAACTGGATATGAAAGGTTTGCTTCAGTGTTATGACCATCAGAGTTCATTGTACTTCCACAACATCCATAACTATCACAACACTCTTTTATTTAATGCTGGCTTTAAACAGTGTAGTATGACATTGTGCATGCGTGTCTAGCATATATCAAGCTTAGCTGTCATAACGGTCCTCTTCATCAGCGGTGGGTTGATTTGCTATGAGCTTGAAAGGGTTTTGATTCGGCTAAAGACTCCTCTTTTATTTTTCCCTGCTTGTGCTTTGACTTGGAAAGACTTCAGAGCAGGGGTTCATATTTAGATCAAGTCATCTAAATTAATAAAATAGTAAAAACTCTTTTGATGTTTCCTTTGGCAGTGAACATATTCATAGCTCTGTTTTTGCTGGTTTGAGATTGGTAGTGTTTGGATGGGTTAACATCTGTGAAGAAACTTGTTGAATAAAATAACTTTTGATCTTTGATAGTTTAAATATCACTGTACTCTATATTTCTTAAAGCATGAATATATGTGTAGGTATCTCTTTTCTTAAAAAAGGGCACCCAATGGTTTTTATCAGAGGTAATATGTCATTGGTTTGATTTGGTTAGTGTCTTATCTGCCATTGACTGCTCGTTCCTGTCTGTTTTATATTGATTGCTGTGTGATAGATTACATTGATCTGCATTTGTAAAATGGCTACTTTAGATTTCTAGCTGAGGTAATTTTATGTTATCTTATAATTATTCCAGGCTATAGTTTTCCTTTTTTTGCTTTGATATATGTATATAATTGTAAATTTGTTAATGTTGCTGTCAGTTAAGTAGACATTGCATCCTATTCAATTCAAGTAATTATTCAATTATTCTGCCAGTAAAAAAAGAAAATGAAAAGAGTAGTTATTAGTTTAATTTTATACACTCTTCCTGCTCTTTTCTCCTTTGTCTCCAGCACTGTAAAACTCTAGCATGTTCTGTAGGCTTTGATAATATAAGAAAGTATTATATGTAATATTTCCTTTTTAGATTGTCTATGTCTGCTGTACTTACCAGTCTTCTTTGTCCTCTTTCTGCAGGATGGTTCAAAGCAGAGGCAGGCAAGGAAGAAGACTGTCTCATTCAGCTCCATGCCAAGTGACCGCAAGATGAACAGCACAGCAGCCTGCATGGCCTTCATGATGGAAGGATGTGAAATGAAGAAAGTTCGCTCCAATTCTCGCATGTACAATCGCTACTTCCTATTGGATCCTGACATGTGCTGGCTCCGCTGGGAGCCATCAAAGAAAGACTCAGAGAAAGCAAAGCTTGAGATAAAGAGCATCAAAGAAGTTCGATTGGGAAAGAAAACACCCGTTTTACGCAGTAACGGCCTTTCAGATCAGTTTCCGGATGAGTGTGCTTTCTCAATTATATACGGAGACAACTATGAGTCCCTGGATCTAGTCGCAAGCACGGCAGAAGTGGTTAGCACCTGGGTGATGGGACTACGGTACCTGGTCTCATATGGACGGCACATGGTGGGTGTAGTCGAACCCAATCAACCTAGTGTAAGAACATCCTGGATTGGGTCCGTATTCGAACTAGCTGATCCAGAAAGGCAAGGACATATTGACCTATTCCGGGCCACCCAAATCATCAAAGGTCTCAATCCTGGCATGAGAGAGTCTCGCATTGAACTGAAGTTCAAAGAGTTACAAAAGGCTAAGGACTGCTATGGTGAAGGCATTAATTTAGACACATTTGTAGAAGCCTACTGTGAATTGTGCACACGCCCTGAGATCTTTTTCTTGCTGATGCAGTTCTCCAGCAACAAAGAGTACCTCGACTCCAAAGACTTGATGCTCTTTGTGGAGGTGGAGCAGGGAGTTGAGGGAGTCACAGAGGAAATGTGTCGGGAGATTGTGCACAAGTACGAACCCTCCGCTGAAGGACGTAACAATGGCTACTTGTCCATAGATGGCTTCACACACTACCTCCTGTCATCCGAGTGCCACATTTTTGACCCACAGCACAAGCATGTTTGTCAGGATATGACGCAGCCCCTTTCACACTACTACATCAACTCTTCCCATAACGCCTCACTTTTGGAAGATCACTATTGGGGTTCATCAGACCTCAGCAGCTATGTTAGAGCATTACGCATGGGTTGTCGAAGCATAGAGGTTGTTGTCTGGGATGGTCCTGACTGTGAGCCCGTAGTCTATGTTGGTAGCTCTGTTGCATCCCAGCTGGCCTTCTGTAAAGTTCTAGATGTCATTAACCAGTATGCCTTCGAGAGTTCAGAGTATCCACTAATCCTTTGTCTTGTGACACACTGCAGTGTTCCCCAGCAGAGGGTCCTGGCTCAACACCTGAAGAAGATTCTTGGGGACAAGCTGCACATTGAGCCTCCTAATATGGAGGACCATTACTTGCCCTCCCCTGAGAAACTCAAGGGGAAGATACTCATCAAAGGGAAGCGCCTGCCTACAGACTCTCAAGACTCTGAAGGGGAGGTTACTGATGAAGAAGAAGGCTTTGAGATGTCCAGGAGAATGATGGGTATAGACAATAAGGATCAGCTCAACGGAATTGGCTGCAAACGATTACGGCTCTGCAAAGCACTTTCTGACCTAGTCACCCTCTGCAAGTCTGTGCAGTTCCGTGACTTTGAGATGTCAAAACGAGAACAAAGGTATTGGGAGATTTGCTCCTTTAATGAGGTTGATGCCAACCATTTTGCCAATGAGTTTCCTGAGGACTTTGTTTCTTACAATAAGCGATTTCTGTCACGGGTGTACCCAACACCTATGCGCATTGATGCTAGCAACATGAATCCACAGGACTTCTGGAAGTGCGGATGCCAAATTGTGGCAATGAACTACCAGACTCCAGGTTTGATGATGGATTTGAACCTTGGCTGGTTTAGGCAAAATGGCAACTGTGGCTATGTCCTGCGTCCAGCAATAATGCGTGAGGAGGTGTCGTATTTCAGTGCCAATGCTCGTGACTCGCTTCCTGGAGTCTCAGCCCAGCTCCTCCACATCAAGGTGATCAGCGGTCAAAACCTACCAAAGCCTCGAGGCTCTGCTGCTAAAGGTGATGTTGTAGAGCCGTACATTTATGTGGAGATCCATGGAATTCCTGCAGACTGCACAGAACAACGCACAAAAACGGTCTCGCAAAATGGTGACAATCCGATTTTTGATGAAAGCTTTGAGTTCCAGATCAACCTTCCTGAGTTGGCTGCTTTGCGTTTTGTTGTCCTTGATGATGACTACATTGGTGATGAGTTTATTGGCCAATACACCATTCCTTTCGAGTGCTTGCTTCCTGGCTACCGGCACGTACCACTGCAGTCACTTACGGGGGAGTTTTTGCCTAACACCACATTGTTTGTTCATGTTGCCATTACAAACCGACGAGGTGGGGGTAAGGCCCATAAGAGGGGTCTCTCTGTGAGAAAGGGTCGGAAAGCAAGGGAATACACCTCTACTAAAACCACTGGAATCAAAGTAATAGATGAGCTCTTCAGGGCATCAACCCAGCCGCTACGGGAAGCAACAGACCTACGGGAAAACGTACAGGTAGGGTCTTTTTAGGGCCAATGTTTGTAAGATTTGGTTTTGGGTCTGTTTGATCTAAATGTTGAGTCTTTTGAGAAATGAATGCCATGACAGCAAGCAGTGATATTGATATACAAGTATAAACGATATTTGAATTGCTTTAGGACTCAATAATAATCAATAATAGTAGTGACTGTACAGATTATAGATTTCCTCTTCTCATTTAAATAATCCAAATAGTAAATGTTGTGTCAAAGCACAAAATATATATTTTTTATGTAAATGAAATTTGCTTGCAGTGCCATGTGAAGGTCTTACAATGAAAACATTTAAAATTCCTCCCCTGTGGAAGGCCACTTTTAGCTCGAAATCTGCCTTTGCAAACAGCAAACAGCCAGTTCAGTGGAGGTAAAGGGGATGTACCAAGGATTTGGGAAGGTAGTTGGGAAGGTAAAATTTATTCCGTTACAGTTACAAATTACTTCATTAAAAAGGTGTTCAGTAATGTAATCCATGCACCACAATATATAAGTAATGTAATCTGATTACTTTTGGATAAAGTCACAAATGCACTTAAAGTCAAGTAAAAATCGATATTTAGGAGAATGACCAGTATGGTATGACCATGCATGCACCAGTAGGTGGTTCACGTGAGTCATGACTGGCAACTGAATCAGCTGGCAGAGAAATGCGGATCAGTTCTAATGTCAACCGTATTCACTGTTAACATAAATTATCCACCCGCCACCCACTTAAACCTGTGATTTTCTCAGGTTTACATATCTGCGCCCAGTGTTAAGCGTGATGTATGTTAACATAATATACTGAAGTAGGCTGCTTTTATTTATTTAAAGTAAAAGTTCTTCTTTGGCAAAATTGCATTTCCTTAATAGCCTAAACACAGCCTTTACTCCCTTCAAACATAAATTGCCACTGTTTCCATCACTGCAACTTCCCACACACGCACACAAGTAATTAAATATGTGCATTCTAAGCAAGCTTTATGAGTTTATCGTCATATGAAGCATCTGTAACACATCACATACTCATCACCTGATTCGTCCTGGTTAACTATTTTAGTTAAACACTCCCACACGGCAGCATACTTTTCTTTCCTTCCTTTTTTGTTTTTAATTATCCTTTTAGAAAATTCTCCCGGATCTGTTTTGACTCTATTGCTACTACATAATTGAACCCCAGAACTAGCTTAAAGAGAGTCTGCAAATTCATTAAATATCATTAAACATGTTCATATTTCATATGAATATATATTGTGTTGTAAAAAAATTCTAATCAGAATAATTTTTAAGCTTGTGCATACTTTTTAGAAAGCTATTAAAAGCATTATTAAGCAATAATGTAGTTTTGTCCTTTATATAATGACCACTAGGTGCTCTAGCTATACATTTTCCTTGACTGAAAACGGAATTGAAAACGGAAGTAACAGAGTGACACGTGCTTGTTGCGTTTTACCGTTAAAAGAGGGTTCCGTGTCATTTTTAAAATCAACACAATATAACTAGTTATGTCTCACTGACCCACAAACCTCCCAAAATTAAATAAAACTTCTTTTTTTGTGTTGCTTTTTTTTGTTTTTATACACTTGCCTGCCCAACCCATGGTCTATTCTCCACGGGCATAACCATGATCTGTCAATATAACGTTATTATGTCAAAATACAAATTTTGTTAGTTTAAAGGGAAAGCATCATAATCCTAATAATATTTCTCTTTTTTATTAGAAAATGGATCTGTAATCAGAGTACTTTGTTTTTTGAAGTAACTGTAATGAATTACAGTCACCAGATTTTCATATCCTGATTACATAACGCCATTACATATTCCTTTTTCCATTACTTTCCGTTACTCGCCAAGGTACTAATGTTGAGCTCATTAGTAATGCCCTAAAAACTGGATACCAGGTTTTTTGTTTCTAAAGATGTTTTCACATCTTTCACAAAATGTGTTCTTACAGATGAAAGAAATACAGATGTTTCTCAAATGCTAGAATGTTAATCATGCTCTGTCACTGAATACTAGCGGAGGAGTAAAATTGGAGGGCTGTGAAGGCAATAAATCATTTCCAGTTCATGTAATGATAGATTGAGTGCAAGCTCCAAATAATATTGATTTCAAATGACTTGTGCTCAGCAGATCTAACGTGATGTCCTCTACTGCATGGTCCTAATTTAAGAAGACTAAAACCTCAAAGGACATCCCATTAGATGATTAGAGACAGAAAACATATGGCGAGCTTGAGCTGTCCTTCTGCTCTGGATCTCTCCCCTTGTCTTTAAATGTGTGCATTTATGTGTGTAATTGTGTTATTTAATTTGGCACAGTACTTTCTGCTCTTCCTATATCACAGATCTGTGTTTTTTCATACTTTCTCTGGGGTTGACACAGATGACTTAGTTTTATAGTAAAATATGTTTCATCAATTAATTAATTAATTACCTAAAGCTACTTATAGAACATTAAATGTGTCCATAATAACAGCTTTTGTATTCCCTCCAAACTGACCTCATGACTTTGGCATTTCTAGGACCTTTTACAGTTGATTTGCATTTGTGTTTATTTATAAAACACTTATTTATAAAACAATATCTCTCCATTGACCAAAATGCTGTCAATACTAAGAACCACATACTACAACCGAAACAAAAACAACATCCTACATCAAATGCGGATGCCAAAAGATGTTCTTTTAAATTGCACTTTAAAATGCTTAACGTGGGTGCCAGTCTGAGGTGAGGAGAATTCAGCCTTGTGAAAACAAAAGCATGAATTATTGAAATTCATGAAAAATCATTCATGATTTTTTTTTTCAAAATCATTTGCAGACAAAAGCACATCAATGCTTCTGCAAAGGGAAATACGTCTGCCTAACTTGAGCATAAAAAAGAGATTCTATACTTGTTAAAACTTGACACTAAAAGATGTTAAAAAAATGTAATTAAATTAAATATACGCACAGAATATTCCCTTTTACATGTGTTTAATTTAGCTATTAAATGATGTCCATTTGTTTAATTAAAAATGTACAGTAATCCCTCGCCACTTCGCGGTTCAAGTTTCGCGGCCTTAGTGCATCGTGGATTTTCAAAAATATTTATCGAAAAATAAAAATTCACTAATACCGCCACATCGGCAGCCGTTTTGTGGAAAGCAGCGTTGTTTCATCGTTATGCGCAAGAGAAACAGTTTCCCGGGGTGCCAGACAAAGTGAGACACCCACGCCACTCAGACAAGGCACGTGATTGGTTCCCGGCGCGAAATCGACCAATGAGAGCTCGAGTGGATGTATCCCGTGAGCTGACTGGCTGTTCCTACTTCGTGGATTTTCACCTATCGTGGGGGGGTTCCAGTCAGTGTTGCCAAATTGGCTCCTTTTGGTCACGTCCGACCGGAAAAAATGCATTGGGCTGGTCGATAAAAATTGGGCTTGTTTTTGATGACAAACCCGCCCAAATTTCAGATACAAATGCATATAAATTCCATTAAAGTAAGCCTACAAATGCATATAAATTCCACTAAGACAAGCCCCCCCCCCCCAATTTTGGTCTTTGGGTGGGTATTTTTTAAATGGGCGGATTTTATGCTGTAGTTGGGCTGGAAATCGTCAGTGCAATCTGGCAACACTGGTTCCGGTCCACTTTAACCACGAAAAACGAGGGATCACTGTATGCCAGAATTTAGCCTTCTAAAAACAATTCAAATTCATACAAAAGCAATTCAAACCGTGAATCCATTTCCTATTATCCAGTTTCTCCACTGATAACTGAAACTGAAGCATGTCCACTAAAGAGGAGAGAAGAAGGGAGGAGTGTGCAGGAAAACACTCCTTTCATGCTTAAAGTGTGCAAACAGTTAAAGGAAACACAATCAACAACGCCAGTCACACACTGCAGAATGTGGTTAGGGTTTTAATGCTGGTATTAAGAATTCATCTGTTGTGTAACACTTTAGTTCGTCTTGGAATAGAATCAGGGAAGATGAGTGCAGAGCACTAGTATCAAGCGCCAAGTGATCCTGTTCTTGGCAGGGTGCTGTTCGGCTCAGTCACTTATAAAGTTTTAACATCAAGCTGTCTGCTGCTTCCTCTTTCTCCATGTCTCTCTCATACTTTTAAACAGCATGGTCTTCATGGTCTCTACGGTGTCGTAGCAATCCCACAGGAAGCACTGTTTATGTAGAATGGTCTGTCACTTCTGTGAACCGCTCTATCACACTAATGAAATAACAAGTTCATCACATACAGACTCACATAGACCAAACTGAATATGCAGATGATTAGATCATGCTTCTATGGTGTGGATACTTTTGCATTTTATTTTTGAAGGCACATCTTGAACTATTTTAGTCTCACAAAGCTATTTGTAATTGTGGCTTGCGTGTCAGTTTTAAATTGAATGCTATTGGTCTATCATGAGGAAGTAATCTTTCAATCAAGAAAAAAATATCTGTATTCAGGCTTGTATTGCAACCATATTGAAGCCTGATCTAAATCTAAATCTGATCTGCTTTAAATATGGAAGTATTGGCATGCACATCGCTCAGTGTTTACTACACACTGTCATGAGTCAGCACTTTTTACTCGCATAGCATTCTGTCTAAAGTTATCGTGCCTGTTCTAGACTGAGCTTTATATGTGTGTCTGAAGTACAGAGCCAGTAGTGGATGAATTAGACTTGTGCTGCAGTATTTAATGGGTAAATATGAGTATTTCATGGCCATGGAGCGACAGCTTTATGCCTCAATAACAATAATAAATCACTGCTGTCTTAGCATGAGAACTTTGAGTGCATCTATGGAATTTCATGATGGTGTACTTCTGCTTTAACTAGGTTGCTTTGAATAGTTCTGAACACAGTTGGTGTTTGTTTTGGTCATTGTAGCATCAACTTTGTATATCCATGTGATTTTCTTTATTTTGTGGAATATCAGCATATTAACTGAAAGGAAAAAAACAATATTTATTCACGAATCAGACATTGTTGATTCTCTCTTGAAAATACCAAGGAGAGCTAGGAGCAGATACGTTAATGCTTTTTATGTTAAAAAAATCCAGTCCCCATTTATTTCAATTCAGTCTTTTTTTATTTTACCTGTCATGATTAATGTCATGATTTATGACCAATATTTAAAAAGTGGAATGAAACGGTAAAACTGACATATTTATTTAATAAGTTGTTTATTTGTTTATTCTCTTATTTTAAAATCTTATTTTAAAATCTTATTTTAAATTCTCTTATAATAAAATTATATTTTAATTTCACTTAAAAAAGAAAAGAAATATTATTGTTTTCCATAGCGCCCCCTTGTGGCCCCAGATCCCAGTTTAAAAAACCCTGTTCAAGATTACTCCTTTCATATACCATAAAAGAAAGTCATAAAAGAGAGTTTGGGACAGCATGAGGAAAAAGTAAATAAAATTTTTTTTAACTACATTTCACGTATAGTTCATTACATTTTGCTCAATTTATGATCTTTCTACGATCAATCTACGTTTTATTTTTCTCTATTTGCTCGCTTGCAAATTTAAATTCCAATGAATCAAAAATTTGTTTTTCATGATTTTTCATGTTCTCAATGCCTAATTTTTATCCAGTCATGGTGGTCTGTTTTTAAACTATATTTTTTATCCATTTTCACATTTTAGCACAGCTAGTGTGACCCCCCCACTCTTCCTGACCCATGCAAACACAAACACCCTTGTTTTCACAAACACAGGACGAAGTGTCTGGAACACATTATCCGAGCGTGTGCCGGAAGTCGCTCTTTCCCGCGCTCTCCTGGCCTGAGCCACGCTGTTTGTGTGTGAATTCAGTTATGGAATTTGGATCATGCGGCAAAGAGTTCATTAAACTGAAAATAACAAATATGAATGGTGAATGGAGGGGGGGAAAATGCATTAGACAGATAGTGGAGCTCTTCTTGTGTATATGTGTGGGTGGATGGGTGAGCCCGCTGATAGCTCTCTTATATGAACAAAGTGTCCAAATCTGTTTCTTAATATCTATGTTTAAACACTCCACTAATTTCCCTCACATATGAGCATCAGTGTTATGTATAAACGTTTGTCATTTTGCTGCCCAAGTAGGTAGGTGGGAGTGTGTGTGTGTGTGTGTGGACATTTTTCTGAAAATTTCTCTAGAGAATAGTAAATCCTGTTGAAAGTGTCTTTGAGGGGTCATCTCCAAGGGGAACACAGATTAATAAATGTGCTAAATATAAATTCACGTGTGCAAAAGAGTATGTGACTACATATGTCTGGAAATGGTTGTCAGCTTGACAAATGAGACTAAAACAGTATTGTAAAAGGGTGAGTTCCCCCAAAATGAAACATCTGTCATAATTTATTCACTATCATATTGCGTATGATTTACTTTCTTCTGTGGAACAAAACGTAAGATATTTTGAAGAAACGATTTTGTTCATACATTGGGGTCGAATGTTGTTTTAAACTTAATAGTTTTCAAGATTCTTCTTTTCTTTTCTTCTTTTGTATCCCACATAACATTTTTGTGTGTGTGTGTACTTTCCTTTTGCTGTTGATAATTAAGGCAGTTCTGATGTACAATCTGATGAGGTCTGGGTATTTTCCTACTTATCAGGTTTCTAACACATGTAGACGCAAACACACTCAGAGTCGGGGTACGAGATGCTCTAGGGCCGCACAAATCGAAATATGACTTTTCTGATTGCTATTGCATTTCAAAATCCTTCTTTCAAAGCTGCTTTGAAACAATCTACATTGTAAAAAGCGCTATATAAATAAAGGTGACTTGACTTGACTTGACTATCGGGTCATACTGATCCGACATTAATTAGTTTTTTTTTTTAATGGTCCAAGACTTTTGTTGCACTTGATCTGGGAATACACAAAAAACTTGACTGGTTTTATATCTATATATCTGTGTATGAAATAAAAAAAGTAACAAAACCTTCCCTTTAGGGTCAATTTGACTATAGAACACACCTAGGAATTCACGTTAAAATGAAATATAACAGGGGCACTGTTTTTTTTTTTTTCAAATAATGCATACTGCACAGATTTGAAGTGGTTAGATTTGAACACATTTACAATGCAGCACACAAATACAAAATAAATGGTGAAATTATAACAGCATTTTTGAAACTGTAAAAGCATTTTTTTTACCTGGTGTAAAAGTTTTAGTTTTTTAACTGTCCACCTTTTAACTTGAATTATTACAATATCTGACAAGAAAAAAAATCTAAATAAATGTTCAAATTAAAAACAAAAAATGCTAAAACTTAACCAAACATGTTTTTATAAAGTCTAAACAGATAGTAGAATGCACACTGAATAATTTCATTTAAATTAACATCTTTGACCCTTGGAGAGCTCTTTTTCTCCATATAGGACTATATACACCCACTGTCGCATGATGACCATCTTGGTGCTGCTATCAAGACTCCAATACCTCCAAAGAGGCAGAGTCCCATCTCCTATGCCCCGATCTAGTTCCTTTGCTGGTCAGCATAGGGCTACTTCGGTGAATAGGCAGGGTGCAAACCTGCCAAGCCAATCTCTGTGGGCCCCTAACTCCTCTTGCGCACCGCAAGGTTCGGATGAGATTGATGCTCCTTCTTATGGGGGTCCCAGTGATTCATTCAGAGCTCCGGTGGAGGATCGGTCAATAGGACTATTGCTGGCTTGAGTATTCCAGGGATGAAGGCCCGGTAGCATTGTTCGAGTCTGGCCCAGAGCTGATGGCCATGCTTTCCTAGGCCGCCGAGAGTGTCGGGCTTGAGTTGAGGCCTCCACCTTGTTCTGAATGCTTAAGGTTGGACTGTTGGTATCTCGGGGCAGCACACACATATGCTACACTGATATTCAGCGTCTTCCACCCTTTCTTTCTGGGGATGCATGAGCAAGTTACCAGTTCATGGAAGGCACCTTTTTCTGCCCAAAACTGACCTGGTACCTCCTCTGCCCTCGATGATGAGGCGGCCAAGGGGTATGCGGAGATCCCCCCCGGTGTAGCGTGTGATACCGATTCAGTTGTGTAATCCACATCTCCCATCCAGGGCCTGTAAGTTCTCGACAAAGACTTACAGAGCCGCTGGACAGGCAGCTTCTGCCCGCTAACCATGGCCCTCCTTCAAGTCTGTCAGGCTAAGGCTATCAAAGACCATAGGGCCATAGTTCTGACCCAGATTTAATGTAGGAACTGGGCACAGCAACGGACCTCGCCCTACGAGCAACAAATATCACTGCTCACTCCCTGGGTCAGACGTTGTCCAGTCTGGTGGTCTAGGAACGCCATCTCTGGCAAAACCTGTCTGATAAGTTGAATACCGACAAATATAGTTTTTTTTCAACTCCCCTATATCCCAGGCTGGCCTCTTCATTGCTTTTGAGAACTTTGTCCAGCAGTTCTCGGCTGCCCAGAAGCAAGCAGAGACTATCAAGCAGCTTGCTCATTGCAGAGGGCGCCGATATGATATGAAAATACATCAAATCACATGAAAATCACACACAAACCATATGCTATCGTAATCGCGTGTTTATTAACTTCTTCTTTCACACGTTTTTCATGGAGATCAGAACTGTAACGATTAGGTGTTGCTGTGTGATGCGGAGGGACGAGGGAGACTTTCAAAACTGAAAACTCATTTAATACAAACGAAAACAAAACACTTTAAATAACAAAACAAAGACGCACGTATGTGCATTAAATTAAACTAAAATAAAACTCTGAACTATAACCACGGCAGGAGAACTGGCAACATCCACACACACAATTAACCTAGACATACTTCTTTAACAACTGACAAACACAAGGGAAATGTAAGAGATTTATACACAAGGGGAATCACAAACACCTGGGAGACTAACGAGCAAGTGGTTACATGACAGGTGCAGGGAGTGAAACAATGACCCGATAGACAGGAAGTGAAACAATGACAGGACTGACAGGAAGTGACAAAGAAGACCCACACAGACAGGACCAGTGTTACAAGAACGAGCAAGTGTACAGGACAAAGTCATCCAGAAGTCTCAAATTATGATAAGGTAATATAATTGACAGCTCTAAACAGAATTAATGCATAAGTCTCCAAATATGAGTACTATTGGACTAAAAGCCATCGGACTCTGTTCAGTACAGCTGTGTGAACACAAATAAACCGCAGCAGAAGTGACTGAATATGAGTGCATGTTTTTATTCTATTCAAAATGTCACATGTTACCGATTGATTATTTTGCACTCCTGACATAAATTAAGAAATGCTGTCTGCTTCTAAGTTTTAACATAAACAGTGGTCAAATATTGAAGCTGAAGTTTTTAATCTGCGGTGAAGTTTGAGAAAAACTAAAATATTACAATTTGAAAAATTTCACTGTAAAATAAAATGTCTTAAGTATTTAAGTTATTTTATTTATTATTACAACTGTAAAATTACAATAAAATAGCTAATTTCTAGTTTCTTCATTTTAAAAATGTTAAACCATCTAGCTTTTCTTTTGTTGGAAAACCACAGGTTTAAGTGCTTATTCTAATTTAGCAAATGTGATTTCCGTATATTGCTTTCCCAAATGCATGTCATAAGTGACCCAAACTGCTGATCCAGAGATGGCTTAGCGTAGAGCAGAGTTTACTGAAAACCGTGCTGCTCTGAGACACTGAAAACCCCTCATAAAATGCTTGTGTATAACAGGATACAGTGCCATGCTTCAATGAGACACAAAGTGTATATACTGTATTTAAGTAAATTGCAGCCTTTATAATTAGTTAATCGCACTAAGCCATATTGCCATTTTGTTTTAAATCAAATTAATTGCGGTGGCCTAAGGTCTCTGTATGTTTCAGGAGACCAGAAAAACAGCATTGTTATGATCTGTGTCAAAAACTGACAAGCAGCTGTCCACACTCTCGCTCGTGAATTAAAAACATGTGCTTATTTGATACTCTTGTAAATACACACAGAAGCGCAGCATCAGGCTGCAAACAACCCCAAATCCAAGTGGTCTGAGATCGTAATGTCATGGGAACTTAAACCATGTTGCTCTTCTCTCAAAGGTCTTCTGTGTTTACAGAACTCTTTTTCTCAGATGGGTACGATATCATCCCTAATAATTTCCTGAACTAAGGCAACATTGTTGCCAAGAGCAGTTCTTAGACTCTCAGTGGTGATTTAGTTTTTCAGCAATAGTTACTAGAAGGCAAAGCTTTGTCCTTTCTGCATCACTCTGGGACTCGATGCGCTGAATGCGCTGTCATTACGATCTAGCACATGACTTTGATCTGGCCTTCACAAGTCCTGTGTGCACATTCAAAAATTACTGAGTTAAAAAAAGTTCAATTCTCTTGGTTGAGGTAAACATGAGCTTCTCCATGGTCAGAGGTAGATGTATTTGAACTGAATCACGCTGCTGTTGCTGTGGGTAATCGCACATTTATCTTAGATGTGAAATGGACCTGCTGTTTTCATATAGGTCTCTAAAGCTAATGTCTTTTCTGTTATCTTTTTCTGCAGAATGCCATGGTATCATTCAAGGAGCTCTGCGGTCTGACCCCGGCAGCTAACATGAAACAGTGTATCCTGACTGTGTCCTCCTGGCTGATGAACAGTGAGCGAACGTTACGAGTAATGGTAAATCTCAGCGAGGCCTACCCCACCATGGAAGCCCATGGCCCCATTCCAGAGCTACTGCGTAAAGTGCTCACCGCTTATGACACGGTAGGGTGAAATTCAACAGTGTGACCCTAAGTGTATGCGATGCAATGTGCTAGTGCATGTGAACCAATAGAAATATATTAGGCTCTGGTATAAAACTGTAGGACACAACATGAGGGTAATTCATAATAATTCAGCTTGAATATTGCATTAACTTGTTTAGTGGGTGTAGTACAAAAATGAATAAAAACAAGCATGAGAAACTTATAATGATTAACAATATGACTGAATTAACAAATGCAGCTCCGGCAAATCCTGTATATTGTTTTAACTTCATCAGTTGTCACAAATCCTAGATCTGTAGTTTCTGTATATATGTCAAGTTAAGTCACCTTTATTTGTATAGCACTTATCCAATATAGATTATTTACTTATTATTTATTTAAAGATATTACTCTGTGATGCAAGTTCATTTCAGCTGTACAGCAGTTCTAAAAGAAAATAGTCATTGTTCGGCTGAAATCAGTTTAGTGTCGATTCAGTTCTGTTGTAAAGATAATCAATATTAAATTAGTCAACTTCATCTATAAAGAAGCAGAAAATGAAAAGTGATGTTATCAACCACCTCAGTTCAGTTTTCATCCAATAGTGTCAGCGTAGTCAAATTAATAATATTTTTTAAATATGAAGTTTCCCCAACCAAGCAAGTCAGAGGTGACAGTGGCAAGGAACCCAAACCTTGGGAGAGGCCAGGCTCGGTCAGGGGGCCAGTTCTCCTCTGGCCAGCAAACACACTGTGATTTTTGTTCAGGATGCGTCACATGGCAGAAATCTGATTGTGGATCGGTAGCATTCAAATGTTTCATCCAGTTGCTTCTGCTTGAAGATCAGCTTCATCATGCCTTTATGGAGCTGAAGCTGGTCATAGGTCTGTGTGGTGGACCTGTCTGGTTCTTGTGATCTTTTCTGGGATCTGTGCCGACAGCTATCGTGTCAACAAGGGCTTCACAGGGGATTGTTTAGGAGACACTGTCTCTACTGACAGTCAGGGCTGCGTTGTGGTCATGGATAGGTGCAGGTCTACCATCTGATCTAGATACGGCTGACTATAGTCACCTCTGGATAAACCAAGAGACTAATTTTAGTGTAGATGTAATTCTTTGTATGATAAATCAAGTACATCAGGTGTTACGGGAAGTATTCCTGGTTGACATAATTTATGCAGCTTAACAGTCCTTTAATGAATGTGAATTATGGAAATGTGATAATGTATTATGTGTGTGCTAGGTTAAAGATATGTGTTTTAGTCTATTCAGAGATTATTCCAGAGTTTAGGTGCTAAATAAATAGGAAGAGGATCTACAGCCTGCAGTTGATTTTCACTCTTCCTGGTTGTAGTAAGAACTCTAGTTGCTGCATTTTGGACCTGCTGGAGTTTGTTTATTACAATACAATATTTGCAATAATCTAGCCTTGAGATCATGAACGCATGTGTGTATATATATGTGTGTGTGTGTGTGTGTGTGTGTGTCTCTCTCTCTCTCTCTCTCTCTCTCTCTCTCTCTCTCTCTCTCTCTCTCTCTCTCTCTCTCTCTCTCTCTCTCTCTCTCTCTCTCTTTCCCTCTCTCTCTCTCTCTCTCTATATATATATATATATATATATATATGGACTGTGTGTAATGCAATGTCATTATAATGAATTATGTCATAAATCCTGAATATATATGATATAAATAATAAATAAATATAAATAATAAATAATCATATATACTATATCATAAATGTGAAACCTGAATATATAATAAGTAATTTTCAACATATATTTGTTTTAGATTTGGATTTATTTATTTTATTCTGTGCTTAATTATATATGCAATAATCAATTAAATATTTATTTATATGGTTATACAGTACATCAGTACCTGTGTATATTAACTGGAGCTGCATTTATGAATTCAGTCATGGCCTACAGCAGAATAACTGCAACATTTTACTCTTTCTTGCTTGTTCATTTGTAATGGGACTTTACTACAACAGATTCAATTCTGCAAAGATGTGAGAGTGTCTGATTGTATGACACACCCTCCCTGCTCCATCACACCCTGCTGTGTATTTTTCTCTTTCATGGCACAATTTCATTTTAATATGAGCAGACATCTTCATATATAACGTAAGCAGGAATTTGTTTGTTTTTGTGTATATGTTTGTATGTGTGTTTGTGTGTCTGTCAGTACACGTCAGCCCAAGGACAGATTGGCTGTGTTTGTAGCATTTCCACTTTGAATTAGGGTTCCATCAGGGTCAAAATAACTATGATTTGGCAGGTGTCAAAGTATTTGTTAGACTCTGATCCAGGAATGTAGAGCCCTGTCTCACAGTAGTAGTTTTAAAGAATTTATTTGACATCACCTCCCTAGACCAGCATAAATTTCTATGTTGGTGCAAACTGGTTTATAGGTTAGTGCATTTCGGCTCACAACATTTAGGCTCATGTAACATTACATCATAAGAAGCTCAGTGTCTAAGCAGTTTGACAAAAATATGTGTGCATGTACTGTATATTAATGAATGTGTGTTCTTATTTGATTCTAAATTCATTTATAAACCTTGTCATTGCACTAGTAGCAATAACAGAGAAGACAATGAAAGGGCTTTACTGCAAGAAGCACATCTCATCTGGCGTGCGGAATGCAGCTCAATCTCTTCTGTCAATACTGATTATTACTGAGTGTGTGTATGTGTTTTTGAGATTTAGCTTCTCTGGGGAGGGCATGCCTGATCTGGAAGTCTCACTTCCCTTCCTGCTGAGACCTGACTTCCTGTTTCCTGTTTTTGGTTTCCTATAGATGATCCAGACGAGTCGTACACTGATCGAATCAGCCGATGGCGTGTACTCTAAACTTACACAAGCACAGAGAGCAGGTATTGTTGCACAAACATGACATATACACACATACAATACACATATTAGCAGTAAGATTAACAGTGCAAGCCGGTTGATTGTTTAAATGCAGTACTTCACTGCAGTACTTCATAACAATTAGGCATTGTTAATGACTATAATGTTTTTCTCTGTTTGCTCCTGGAGAAAAAGGAAGTATAAACTCTTGCGCACACACACTCATTTTCTTGTATGGTTAATAATCAGTTTACCCCTTGATAATCTATTTTGTAGCTGAAGTGAATTATTTTCCAGAACGCTGTGGAAAGCTATGTTTTCCATCTCTTTTTGCATGTTTTTTAAAAGCATTGTAATGATCTGACCTCATGGACAGTATTGAATAGCCTGGGGGCTTCTTTTTGTACCCACATTTGGCATAAAACACACATACTAAAAGACACAATTGTCTATTATTTTAATGTGACGCAAGGGGGCTTGTGCCCTAAAGCCTTCTTCTGTGTTCACATAGATAAAGCCAAGATTTGAGCAAGAGAGTGTGAGAGAGAAAATGTTAATCCAACAGGATGTTTATTTGAAATGCATAACTTATCATTAATTATTTTTTATCATAAATTAATAAAGTGATACAGCAAGAGGGGTTGTGAAATATAGGGATTTTACAGTGGAAAAGGCCTAGAATCACACACAACTTTTAAAATGCCAATATTTTTAGACTCTCCAGAGAATAGAATATGATATCACTCTTTATGGCTTCTGTTTTTAATAAAAAATGAAAATAGTAGCACGCTACAGTTCACAAAAAGTTCACAAAAAGAAAAGGCTGCATTTACTTGAACAAAAATAAAGTAAAAATAGTTGAAATTGTGAAATATTATGACAGTTTCCCGTTTTTATATATTTTAAAATTTAATGAATTCCTGTAATGGACAAAGTGCCTTTTCAACATCATTACTCCAGTTTTCAGTGCTGATTTGATGCTCAAGAAACCAAATCTTACATATTTTCATTATTTATTTTGAAAAAAAAAAAAAAATTCAGGATTCTTTGATGACTAAAAAAGAATAGTTTTTATTTGCAGTATAATTTTTTTGCAACCATGTAACTATCTTTACTGTCAATTTTTATCAATTTAATGCATCCTTGCTGACCAAGTTCATCAAAATTGATCTGTTGTAGAGTCAAATTCTGATACTTTTATCCATGAGACTTTATTTCTGCTCCCCGGCATGATTATGAATGGAAGTCAATTGAGTGCAACCTTAGGCATGACATGACAGAATTAATTCTGTAATTATTATTGATAGAAATGTGAAATAAACTTCCACCAAAAACTATAGTTCATTGTTGTAACTTGTAATGCATTAATACAAAATATGTGCATTAATGTGTGTATGTGTGTGTGTGTGTGCTCGTGTGTTTATAGTCGTTTTACAGCAGCTTTGAATGCAGCGTATCCAATCAGAATCTAAAGTTGGAACAATCAATTTTGTAACGTTCCGTCAGAATGCCTGGTCGGCTCTGTGTCACAAAGTTAATGTAGAAATCTGCTTTAGAGAGCAATAGAGTGTCAGTAAATAAACAAGGTTGGCGTGCACTAGCGCTGTCTCCTCGCCCACTCTTTCTCATCTCTTGTTCTCCCATCTCCCTCCATCTATCTCATGCCGGTGAAGAGGTTGAATCATGCCTTTCGCTAATAACCTTCTTTGCTCTTACTGGTTTTGGCTCAAAGATAAACACGTTTCTAGCACTTGCCGTCTCTCACATTCTGTCGTGCGGATCTGGACTTGTCCAGCTGAGTGTCACAGCTGCCAATCTGAACCTTAATTAGCAGCATGAGGGGAGGGGGCAGCTGTTCGAGAGAGACGGAGAGCTCTAGAAGGTGCTGATAGCCTTGTCCAGCACCTTTCCATTCTAATAAACACTTCGATCAAACTCTGCTAATTTAAACTGAGTTAAGTAATTAAGATGGAGAGGATTGAGAGCTAGGAAAAGTATAACTGTCCGTTCCTTTTCACATCTTCAGATGATCATCGTGTCTCATGCTTAAGGCAAGGGTTTTCAACCGGGTGTCCTCAGCTGTACTGACAATTAATGTTTGATCACACATCGTTTTTTGTTAAAAAATTCAAACATGGGTAAAAAGCATTACGATGTCAAATGCTAAGCAAGTGTACCTGTGATAATATCATATTGGAGAAATATATTTGGCAAACATTTCAGTGCACCTTTATGTTGTGAAGTCTGAATGTCAAATGTTTCCATTTACGTGTTTTTGCAGTGGTGAGAAATGGAGCCAATCACAGATGTGTTTGTTGACCTCTTGAATGCAGTGACCAGTCAGAGCTGTTTGATTTAGTCCGAATCCAATCCATGTCACGTTTTAGTTTCGTTTTCTCTCAGTATGTTTTGTCACCTGTCTTCCTGTGTTCCGTTGTTCTCCTTTTCCCACCACTAATCGGTTGTCATGGACATTAATTTAACGATCACACCTGTCTAGTTGCTTCATTTAATAAACAACACCTTTCTTTTGAGATACTTCCTCTTCTTTGGACAAATACATTACACTTCCTGTCCTGTGTTCTGCACTCTCGCAAATACTCTTATTAACAAAAAAAGATGTGATGTAAGTAAAAGATTCATAATGCAGTATAAACTTCATTGATTATAATGTAATTGTAGATTGCGATGAACTGAGATGAGTGACAGCTTTTTAATGATTATAAAGGAAGCAGGCATTGCTTTATAGTCTATAAATAATCCATTGAATAAAAGTTTTGCTTTTTATGCTGCTAATGGGCCGACGGGGACCCCATATCACAGGGAAAAAATATTGGACAAAATATATGTCAAAATAGATGTGCATTATGCAGTGTAGATGGAGATGGAGATGACTTAAATGTCTTGCTGTATATTGCTGTTGCTCTTGTTATTATGGTGGAGCCGTTGCTTGCACATTACTTCTGCACTTTACAATCATTTTTCAATCAATCATTTTTGACGCACCCTTAGAAATGTGACTCTTAATTGTTCATCTAACAGTAAAAAATATGTAAACATACAGTATAGCTAAAATTCAGGTAAATATTGAATTGTCCATCTGACAGTAAATATAAAATGTATGAGGACTGAGGAGGTATTAACATAACTTAAACAATTGGATAATTTATCTTTTTTTGAGAACAGCAAAAATGTTGTTTAGCACATTAAACAAACACTGGGCAACATTTTTATTTCAGTATTACCATATTACCTGATGTTTTTTTTTTCAGGATGTTCAGCCTTTTGATGTAGTCTTTAAAGGTGTGAGATATGTTTCCTCCCCTTTTTAGTTTTCACATTTTATTTTTAATCTAATATTTATATTTTATATTATATTTTCTCTTGAATTGTCCATGTGATTCATCAGAATATATGTAGCCTGTTCATGCTACAAAACGTCGGATGGATGGAGGGAGGGAGGGAGGGATGGATAGATGGATATTTCACCCCTAACTCTCACACATGTGTCTATATGCATTTAAACACACACATGCTATAACTGCGTATAGTTTAAGTTAATAAACATCTACTTGCCATATCAATATTCCCTTTGTAAGGACTTAATTGTCTGCTCATTGAGATGGCTATTCAGTTCTGCCCGTAACTAACTAAACATTTCTTTCAATTTACCGTAAATCGCTCAATCCTGTTAATTTAATCCTGATCTTCATTTCTTCTCCTAATCCTTTTCTTCATCTATCTCTTTTTCTCTTGCCTTCATCATGACACCTCAGACTCAATGATTCCATCCCACACGCAAACATGTCACATGCGATCGTCCAATCAGAAGACGACCTATTCTAAGAGGATCACCTCACATCACCATTGCCATAGCAACCACATTAAATGTAACAAGGCAACTTTGTCTGTCATTAAACACACTCTCATCTGTATCAAACTTCAAAGGCTATCAGACACAAACACATGTAGCTGTCGTCTCATTCGGTGACAGCTCAGAAAGGTACATTGTGCAAAAATGATGGGTTTTCCGGCAAATCTGTTGTCATTTGCAGCCCCATGTCTTCCTTTACGCAAGCCCTTCCTCGCTCTGTGCCCTTGAAAATGTGGAGTTGCAGATGAGCTCATTTAGATAACAATGTTGTCAGAATACGGACACATTAAGCAAATAAACTTGGGCTGGCAGTACTGTCGTCGTTTACAGCTGTGGCCTCATATGCGGAGCAGCTACAGACAATTTTACTTAAAAATTTTATTTATGGCTACCGAGCCTTGCAGTCGCAGCGTCGGCTTTGGCTGTTGAGATTAGAGGAGCTGTTCTTGGAATGAATCCCAGCTGAGTGAAGTGGACAGTGGGCAGGTGTTGGGGAACGTTTTGACACCTTCAGGCTTTCGCCTGGAGAGAGTACGTCTGAACTTGCACTTGTTGCTGCAGCTGAGAATCCACATCCAGTGTTTCATTATGGATGTCACAAGTGTATGTTCTGCAGGTATTTGGGGGCTTTATCCATAAAAGGGATAGTGAAAAATATAGTAAAGGTCAAACGGGCATTCAAGAAACTAGAAGTGTGAACGTGTGTGTGATTGGAGCACAGCTTTCCTGATATGTCTTTTATCCTTTGTCATATTTACTGTCCACCTACCTGAAAAAAAAAAAGAAATAGTCTGAGCCGATAGCCTTGTGGGCAGGGCTACGACATGAGTTTGAGTCCCTTCCCAAACCATCCCCGTCTCTCTCACTTCGCTTTCTGTCTACATTATACTCTCAATAAAGGGAAAATGAAAAAAAGAAAGTAGAAATAGTCTAATTTTGAGATGTCAGCCTGGTTTCACAGACAGCGTTTAGATTTAGACAGAATTAGGCCTTTGTTCCATTTAAATTTAAGTAACTTTTTATAAACGTGCCTTAGAAAAAAACATTACTGGTGTGCATCTTGAGACAAAACAATGTCAGTGTCATATTTTAATAAATGTCAGCGCAAGTTGCTTTCAGTTAAAACAACTCAAACATGCATTTTAGTCTAAGCCTTTTTTGTAAAACCAGAGGATAGAGTCACTATTGCAAGACAGAAAGTACCATGGTATTCTTTGAGGAGGACCATGTAAATACCAGTAGTCATTTAATTCCATGGATTATATCAAAATACCATGGAATTGACATCTGATACCATCACACGTGCTGCCACAGTAGATTTTCCTAAGGGATCGAAGGCTATTAGTGCAAAATTGCCTTTTGTTTACTAGGCAGAAAACATCTTTTTGATAGTGTGATCTCATATAAACTGTTCCACTTGAGAGAACATTTGTGCCACTTTTGCTTGACAGATTTTTTTCTACATAAGCAGCGTTACTTCATCTGCTTTCAGATTGGCTTACATTCTGACACTGAGATGCTGCTAACAAACGTATTTGAATCATGCAGTCGCCCTTTCATCAGTTCTATTGTTTGAAGCAGATACTTTCTCACATTTGTATTTTAGTACATCCATCTGCCCATCCATCCATTTGTCACAGTGCTCTGTTTTTCCCTGTCTCTTGCTGTTTCTGCTATGAATGATATATGGAGTGAGTCACGACTGCGATTCAGTTGCCCTGTGGCAGCGTGTCAAGGAAAAAAAAAACAGCTTCTAACAATAACAATACGCCCATATCGTTCTGTGATGTCTTTGCCCGTATGTTTACAAAGCATATTCTTGAGATTCACGTTATGCTGGCTAGGAATTATTGTCTGTATCTTTCAAAAATACTATAACAACTGTTGGTTTTTATTGAACTTTCAGGATTGGACTTTCATGAGGATCTGCATCGAATTGGGGCAAGAGAAGGACTCAAAGGGAGGAAGTTACAGAAAGCCATGGAGAGTTACGCTTGGAACATCACTGTGCTGAAGGTTTGTGTCTTTTCTGTATATTATGGACTGAAATTTGGACTGTATATACCAGTCTCCTCCTCCTCCTATGAGTCTCCTCTTCTTTACCTTATTTAGGACATGGTAAAAATACATTTTTAATAAGGGTTCATCATTACAGAGTTACTAATAGGTTTGCTTTCAGTGCTACTACTCAAAGTGTTTCCTGGCAGGCAGCTCAACCACAACCAATCAGATTACACGCTAGTCGAGACCACAATTAAATAGCTTTTGCCCTGATATCATTGTGTACCTTGCAATGTAGATGGCATTCTGAAGCCACAGAATTACAGAACATGATTGTGGCAAGCAGGATGAGGCTAAGAGCCTTGAGAGGTCACGAGGCTGGTGGGGTGATTGATAATGAGCGCCACCTACGCGCCGCACCGGCCTCGCATCACAACGAGGAGCTATGAAAGGAGGAGCGACAACAGTGAAGGACGAGAGAGGACCAGGACTTGATTTCATTATGTGTTTATTTTTTAAAGTTTGTGTTTGAATGTTTTCTTCTTCCCTGAACAACACACTACATTACAATGATCATTTATAAAATGAATATGTGTAGATTATTATGAAAGACCTGACAATTAAAGACTATAGTGCAATTATATTAATGTTTAATATTAAATATTAAGTTAAATTAAATATTAAGAAACATAATAATAGGATAATACTACTATTACTACTACTACTAATAACAATAATAATAGTGTCTTGAGCAGAAAATCATCACATTATAGACTGATTTCTAAAGGATCATGTAACATTGGAGTAATAGATTTAAGAAATATATATATATATATATTACAATAGAAAACGGTTAAATTACCATTTTAAATTGTAATTATATTTCACAATATTGCTATTTTACTGTATTTTTAAGCAAATAAATGTACCCTAATAATAATAGTGAATTTTCTTTCTTTTTTCACCATTAACAGTGTAGTGTGCGTGTATGAATAAGTTAAACATTCGATGACTATAATGCTTTGCAATATTATTTGCATCTTTAAACAGCATTCAGCTACCATATAGACTATAGAGCATACAGTAGTAAGAATTAACCTGCAATGACATTCAAGGTCCTTTCCAGTCTTCCCATTATGCCAGCAACACTGTGATAATACATTTTTGTGCACATTGCTAACAACATCATTAGACATCTTTACAACATGTTAAAACATAAGATCTTCATAGAGTAAAAATATCCACTTCTTTCCCTCTCTCTCTCTCTCTCTCTCTCTCTATGTTTAATCATTCTTGCTCTCTCTTTATCTCTCTGCAGATGTGTTGATATATTTATGGTGTTCATGATAAGATAAGCTTAGCTAAAGTGCCATGTTTTCTAACAGATTAATTGTGTCCATACTTATGTAAACAGATAAACCAGACACAGTGGGAACAAAGATTAGATGTCACCTTTAGTGTTGTGATAGTGTTAATGAAAGTGTCAAATTGAACAATGAAGTGTGAAACAACATGGATCGGTCTCTGGTCCAGTAGTGGATTTAATCAGTGGTTTCTTGTTAAAATCTCTAGGTTTTAGAATATTTTTGTAGCATTTAATAGGTGTTTTATGTATTTCATATAAGTATAGAGAACTTTTTTGTGAAAATAGGTTGCTGTGTCATTGCTGAACAGGTATGTAGCACATGTATGGGGCAGATTGTTGTCTTAATTAAGCCTTTAATGTAATTAGATGACTAAAGGACTAAAGAGGCCTAAAAGGGATTGAACTATGTGTATCTCTCATAAACCTTCCTGTTTGTGTGTTCTAGTGTGCATGAGCTGATTTATTTACTTCTTCCACATAGACAGGGCTGAATGCTGTTACATACAATCTAAAGTCAAACTTGATGGCTTTCTCAAACCCTACATTAAGTATAATGGCAGCAATATATATTTTTATGTACAGTATAAAGACTCTCTTTGATAAATGTGTCTGCTTAATATAGACGTAAAACCCATTTATACTGAATATTAAGTCTGATATAAATATAAAATGTTTGTAAAATAAATTATTGGATTTATATTGTCACAGCAATTATATATATACCGGTACATATAAAATCCCACATTTTGTACAGACTCCTTGCACTTTTTGGCCCCAGTGGTATTTATTATTATGACTTTTATGAAAGTTAACACAGATATGAAAAAAAGACATTTTTGTGTGTTTTATTGTGCTCATAAACCACTTAATGTTATGCTTAACTTGACCTTTTGGATGAGTGACACATTTGGATGAGTTGGATGAGTCCTGACTCCAGGAAATGACATCAAACTGTCATCCAGTACAGAGAAGGATTTCATCCAGGCTTTATAAAGTATGTACCATCTTGTCTCGCTGCAGTGCTCTTAGCCTCTCTTCTCCTCACTAAGAGTCTATATGCGTCACGCCCGTATGCATAATTCATCCGTTTTAAAATATATCACTTATTTATGGCAAAAGACTCCTCTATCCAGGTCAAGGAGCCTCTTCAGCTCTGGGCACCCATGCAGGTGTCCTCCGAGGATCCATACTGGAGCACATGCTGGAAAAGAATCCAGCCGCCTGTACTTGTCTCACCTGTCCTGTCTCTTTCACATCAGGCGCATAAAAGAGTGTCAGTCTGAATGAGTAAAAACGCAGTGCAGCTGATGTTGCAGTGCTCTACTTGGGAGTTGTCGTCACATTGAGTAAAGTTCATTCTGTTTCACTCTGGTTCTCCAATAGGAACGCTAGGTGACCTCATGACGCAGTTTTCCACCATGCCCTCAAAGCGCTTTATCAGCTGGTTCATGTTGATAACTCAAGGGGAGTCATTTTGATGGGTTTGATTTACATCTGGATTTTAACTTCTGAATTACACAAATTATTTTTTGACAGGGAAATCACTAGTTTTGTCCAAGGTTCAGATTTATAACAGTCAAGAAACAAGGCTGAGTGTCCTTGTGAGAGAGAGGGAGGGAGGAAGCAAATTTATGTGTAGCTGTGCATGTTTTGCAGGTGAAGGTTTACGTGGTTTGGTAATATGTCCTTGTATATTAGCATTTATTTATGTCCCTTCAAAATGTCTTCTCACACACATAAATGCATGCATACAAGCTTCCCATACAAAATTCCCTGGCATTCTGACTTAAGGGACACACTGGATGAGGAGACAACTGTCCTTATATTACTTCCCCTCCTTTCCGTGTCCCATTCTGTCCCCTTCATCCAGTACACTCTGGGACGTTTCCAGAAAGAGCAAAGGAAAGAGCGTTGATTTACAGAGGGAAGATGTGTAGTGTATGCAGTGCCACCGACTTTTTGTGCTCAGTCACCTTGAGTTAGACTGACCCCTGTAGGCTGAATCCTTTCAGTGCATATAAGGGTGAAATATGGCAGATGTTTTCATCGAGCACTTACCTCAAAAGTTTTCTTTATTGTCTTTTTTTAAGTATACATTTTAAATAGATTTTCACATCTTGTTATGGCATGATGGACTGTGTTCTGTCTAATTTTTGTTCATCTTGTCTCTATTGCACCGGCCATCTGAGCCCTAAAAATATGTTCACTGGCATTGTTTTTAAAAAAATTGTCTTTAAAACTGAAAAACCAGACCAGTAAATTCAGAACAGTTCCAGTTTATCATATTTTGGTAAATCCTCTTTTAGGGTGTTTTTATGCAATTACAAACATGCTATGTAAAGTATCATTTTATTATTTAAGCTATGTATACATTTTCTGACATTTTAGTTATTATTTTCATTTTAAATGTTGTTTTTAATTCAAATGTGATCAATTCAAACACTATTTACAAACTAAAATATCTCAGAATACAGAAACAGGCTGAACATTAAACTAAACAAACACATTTTGAGAACAAAGATTCACTTAAATACACGATGATAACGAATGGGTGTTCGTTAGATGAATGTCCATGACAACGGGAAATTAGAAAAAAAATAACAAAATAAATGAAAGAGAAACATACTAAAAGTCCATGAATATGAAACTAAACACAAACAAAATGTGACTCTGTGTGTGTGTATTTAAAAAAATATGTAATGATTTGTTTGTTTAAAAGTTTGTGTAAACTATAGGGAAAATTGAAAGTACAATTCTTTTTCTATCTACTTTTATTACGATCCATTCATTCTGTGTTAAGATCACAGTGGATCACACCTCCTGTGTGTATTTATTTAATTATTTTGTCGACTTGTCTTTCAGGGCCAGGCAGACCTGTTGAAGCATGCGAAAGGAGAAGCGGTAGACACATTGCGGCAGATTCAGTGTGCTGCTCACTCGTGCGGCTTGGCCAAGAACGGAGCCTCCACGTCTCCTGCCTCCCCTCTACTGCCGCCCCATGCGCGGCCCCTCCACCCCGTCCACGAGACTGAGACGGACAGCACCACCCTGCACTGAGAGAGAGAGAGAGAGAGAGAAAATCTGATTTTTTTATTTAATTTAATTGTTTCAGTGTATGCACATTGTGAGGAAGGTGGTCTTTAGTGACAGAGGAAGGGAGCGGTAAAGGAAAGAGTCAGGTGAAGGACATACTTGGGTTTCATTTTGATCAGTGAGCTTTACTCTCTTCCCGGCTGCTGGGCTCAGTTCTTATATTGTCATGTTTGAAGGATTATAGTGACCTGCACTCCTGTGACACAGCTGCTGTTGAAAATGAGCTGTGATCACCTTCTCTAGCCATGACTCCCATGAGCCCCAAAACTCATATGCACCAATTTAAAGAGATAATTCACACAGAAATGAAAATTCTATCATTATTTACTCTCTCTCATGTCATTCCAAATCTTTATGACATTCTTCGTCTGTGGAACACAAAAGATATATTGAAAAATAATTGTTTTTGTGTTTTTTGTCCATGCAGTTAAAGTCAATAGGATCCAGAGCCGTTTTTTTTTTGAGAGAATGACTTTAATTCAATGGATACAGTTGAATCATTCTTCAAAATATCTTGTGTGAAATTTGATGTAAGTCTAAAATGAGTCAAAACCGCATAGAGGTTATTGATCTTAGACTGGATTAAGAAGGATTTGTCAAAAAGTGCAAAATTACTCAGCTGAAAGAAAAGTAAATGAAGCAGAACATAAAATATAAAGTACTCTCTTATAAAGGCAAAGGTTTATGCCATAGTTTACACCTCCTCAGTTTACACCAAAATAGACTCTCTCACTTCCTCTGCTGGCGTCTCCACGCATTTTTATTACACACACTGGTCCTAAAAGGGCCTTTCTCCAGGGGTCATGCTTGTGTGTGTGTGGCTATATGTGTCTGTATGTGTGATGCCTATGTGGTGTATTTTGAATAAGGAAAAGTGTGTATATCGTTTCTAAACTGGAAACTGGACTTGTCCCATTGAGATAGGCTCTACTGGCAAGATTAGAAACTCTGGGAAAATACAGATCTCATTTGTTGAGAAAAGCACCACTAATGATCAGAAAAGCAAATAAATATTTCTATAAATGAAGAATTTATCATTTTAAGTCAAAGTAAAGACACTTGACCATCTCATTAAGAACACATCACACCCAATAATACACCCTGTTGAAGAATATTGTTATTACTGCTGTTAATATTGTGGGTAGGTGTTCATTAAAATGGAGGTTATTTTATATTTGCGTAAACAGGTGTCATTCTGTACCAGTTTTCATTGGTGGAAACCTCACAGGAACAGGAAATGTGAATTTCGGGGGGAGAAGAGGGGGTGAGGGTGGGAAATATAGTTTTGGTCAAATATTTTGGGTGTTTACTGTCACGTAAATGTCAAATAACATCTTACTGAGATAATGTCCGTCATTTATAAAGCCCACATGACATCAGAAATGTCTCCAGGTAATTTTTTTGAATACTTGTGTTGTTATACATTTTCAGAAAATCATAGAACGTACATTTAAAAGTTTGGGGTTGGTAAGAGTTTTATTTCCTCTCTTCTGCTCACCAAGACTGCATTTATTTGATCAAAAATACGCTACGAGCAGTAATATTGTTAGTAAAAATGATTATTTTAACAAACTTTTCTATTTTAATATATTTTAAAATGTAATTTTTTTCTTGTGATGACAAAGTTGAATTTTCCGCAGTCTTCAGTGTCATATGATCCTTCAGAAATCATTCTTCAGACATATAATATTATAATTATAATATATATATATATATATATATATATAATATTATAATCAATGTTTAATATTAATATTAACTGCACAATATTTTTGAGGAAACTGTGATGCATTTTTCTCCGGGTTTTCTGATTAGAACGTTCAAACGGACCTTTTAATTTATTCAAAATATAAATATTTTGTAATATTATGCCCTTACAATCACTTTTGATCAATTGAATGCCTTTCTTTTAAAAAACAAAAAATTTACTGACCCCAAACTTTTAAATGTTAGAGTAGATCAGAAGATCATAAATGTATTTACTGTGCATTCATGAAAATAATTTTCTGCATCAAACCCAAGACTTAAGCATTATTACCATGAGCAACAGAAAAATCACGAACATCCAAAGACACATGACCTTGGAACTAACCATTACAAACATTCATATACAGACATTTGCTACTAAGATGATATCTGTGGCATCAATTTTGAATTCCTTCTTGTTTACATTTCGCTGCTCATTTCTTTATAATTTGCCGTCTGGGTTCTCTTGTTTTGTCCTATGAAGACATCCATTTGCATTATAATGTGAATGCCATTACTCATGCGATCTACAACATAAATAAATTGATCTTCCTCTGTGATGTAATGCAGGTATACTGTATGTGTGTTCAGAGTGTCTGTCATCATTAACTGACTCTCTGACCTTCAGTTTCACACAAAGGCATCCTGCCATCCATATTCCCCTTCTTTATTTGTTTAGTGATGCCGCTGCTCTTTTGTTCCATTCAGTCTTTTGTTACTGTATCAGGACCTTCTACATTTGCAGCTAATTAAGTCAAGCCCTTGTCAAACTCATTCTGTTGGCATTCGCTAACGAAGCTTGTCTGCCCCTCCATAATAGCCCCTCCAAAACTCTCTGTACAATTACTTGGATACAGACAATCCTGGTTACACGTTAATGACAAAGACGCTAACAACCCTAACAATTCCTTATAGTATCATAATCCTGCTTCAAATGAGAAACATGACATTGAATAAATAAATTCAATTATTTTTCCCCCCAGTATAATTTATACCTAACTTTGGAGGATGGAGCAGTGGGTGGCATGTCTGTATAAAAACACTGTTCCCGTCTCAGAGAGTTACAGGACCATCGGCTTTAAACATCAAGTCCATCAGATACATGACATTTGTCTACATCAAGACCAGGGCAGCAGCCAGACTCATGGACTGCACAGCCAAGGTAAGACTGAGTTCATCCATTATTTCACCATTTTAAGGGTTACGGTTACTGGGGGTTTAATTTGCAATGGCTTTCATGCTGATCATAAAGTGTCATTGACACCCATAAAAATGATACAATCTGTTGCTGCTTAACTGGTTAAGAACAGTTAACTCTCTGATCTGTCCAAAAGAAAAATAAATAGTTTTTAAAAGCATTTAATTAAAGGTTAGCCTTGAAATTCAGAACTTTTTCAAAGAAATGAACTGAGCGTTAGAAATTATGCCACAAGGCTTTTAATTATTAGTGTCTGTAATGACAGCTGTCTGCGAGTAATTAGAACTCAGAATTCTTGGAATAAACAAGATGATTTATTTATAGTCTTGTTTACTTTTAACTATGCCATTTAATTGTGGATGAAAGTTTTCTCGTTTTACCTATTAGACAATGGGAAAAAATAAAAACAAACAAATACAGTTGTGATATCTGAAATAAACCCATTTTCTTGCTAGATAATCTTTTATGTGGTTTTTTGAGTAATAGAGTGGAAAACAAAATCAATTTCCTTTGTAACAATCAGGTAACACAAGAAATCAAATCAATTGCATTGCTTAAAGTGAACCCATTTTAGCTGATTGGAATTATTTTATTTTAATTTAGTGTGATAAATGGTTTTATTTGTGTGACTAATGGGTAATGGTAAAACTACAATTAACAGTATTGTATTTGTCTTATTTTCAATAATACAAATTAGAGACAAATTATCATATAAAATCATTTACATTGTGATTTGAATGTTACTACATAGAACGTCTTTATATATATGGTATATGACACATTACAGTTATTCATATAGAGATATATATAAATATGGTATATGATACACTATTCAGCGTTTGTTGATTGCATCCTCTTCACAACAGAGAGTTCAACTGCTCCTCTTCATGGCGCTGTTGGCGCACCTGGCGCGCGACGCTGAGGGCGTGACCACGTGCTGCACAAGCGCCTCCAGGTCCTGCAAATTTTACGAGTTACTGTGCCACGCGGGGCGCCGAAACGATACTTCCATCGCCAGGCATTTCGGTCGCTTAAATAACGACGCGGCTGTCGGCATTCTAACACTTGGCAAGCGTAAAGTGGGTGAGAGACGCGTCGAAGACCGCCTGCAACAACTCCTGCACGGCTCGCGGAATCAAGCCGCGGGAATCCTGACTATGGGAAAGAGATTCGAGGACGGCTGTCACCTGCCGCTCGTGCACGCGGGAGGGACCGAGAGCGCGCCCGTGAGTCCCGGACTAGAGAGTCCGATGAAATATCTGATACATACGGTACCAGAAGATTTGGACGCTTATGAAAAACAATGACATTTGTCGCTTTTTAAAACCACAGTAAAAAAGAAGCTGTCATTTGCCAATATGGAAGTGTAAAATAGCGTTTTAAATGTTTGTGGTTAACATTATTTGAAGAGACTAACATTTTTCCGAACGCATATCACTTGTAGTCATACCTGTTATCTTAATTTGGAAGATGTTGTGTGTTTTATAAAAAGTTGTACGTAATATTACGTAAATAAATATCCATTTTAAAAACTCAATTTTCCTGTGGCTAAATCAAAAGTGCAAAATTATTTGCTTTCCATAGAGAGCTTTATGAAATATTCCAATTAATTAAAAAAAACTATAGATTTAATAAACGTTAATGACGTGCATTTAATAGTCATGGTCAAGGCAGAAGCATTATCTTGTATTATAAAGTTGATTTGTTGGAGGTCTGTAATGTGTAGTATGTTTTGTAGGCCAGCAGATGGCAGGCGATGTAAATATTGTAAAATACCACTTGAAAAAGGTTGAGGAAAAATATTTGTTTGCGAAATATAGTAAAAACTCACAATGCTTTAGGGGGGGAGGATGTAACTCTTTCAACATAACTGTATTTAAAATATATGGCCTATATGATATTTATTTTTTTATATATAATTATTTATTATGATATTTGTCTGATATATTCATACTTATTTACTTTTGGCTTTCTTTAAGTCATGAAAGTTTTCTGTTTTTATAGGCACATTTATCAGGTAATGGTAAATACAAATAATAATAAAGAAAATGCTCCGTTACAATAAGATAAGGGGACACAATTTCAGTTGCACTAACTCAAATAACTTGAAATTGTATCTTAGTAATAACTCTTAAACCACATATCTGAATTTAAAATATGTAAGGCCTATGTGATTATACAGCATAGGTGTCAAACTCAAGGCCCGCGGGCCACATCCGGCCCGGCGTGTAATTATGTCCGGCCCGTGAGAGCATTTTATGAATGGCCCGCGAGATGTCCCGCGCTCCAGCTGACTCGCCGAACACTTCCTGTATTAAACAGGAAGTGGCTAATGATGCTTCGCGCTCGCGCTAGTACCGCGCGATTGTTATTGTCTATTATCCATAACTGTTCAGGCTCGGTACACCGTGCTTGTGCGCGAAATTCAGGTGTTGATCATCGGATGAGAAGAGCCCGCCCTCATGGCAGAACGTCTTCTTGCATGATTGACAGGTCAGACAGCATATCAGCGCCAGCTGTCAGAGTGATAGTAAAAGCGCCAGAAAGAAAATACAGCGCAAAAAAAAAAAAAAACATTACGTCCTTAGGGACGTAACAAATATATTGAAATATTATTAAGTGTAAAAAAATTGTGATATAGTTTGTAAAATCTGCTATAACCCATGGGTAATATGCGGGAAAATACGGTATATGTTTACTGACATACTGCCGGTATACCCATGTGTCTCATTTGCGGAGCTAATGTGGCAGTAATTAAATAATTTAATAAGACAAATGACATAAGAGCAAATTCAACTGAATGATTTGATTTGTTATTGCTGAAAAGCAAAAATTTTATTTAGATTTCCAGGTTTTGTTATGCAGCATGTCCATATTTTGAATTTGTATAATTTTGACAGGATATATTTTTATGGAGAGCAAAATCTTTTATATATAAATCTTTTTAAGTTTTATATAAAATGACATAAGAGTAAAGAAATTTGAATGTTTGTTCTTTTAACTTTTACTTACTTTTACTTTACTTGTTTACTTTATTTCTAACTTGTATAATTTAGACAGGATATATTTTAATTTGTTTAAAAGTTTTTTTTAAATATTTTTATATTTTTAAGTTATTTAAGGTATAAGTTGATTTATTCCAGAATAATATTTCTGTCTGTTTTTATTCACATCTAATTTAAAAAAAGGTAAGTTTTAAAAGTTTAGTTTTAGTGTTTTCAATAAATGTTTATCCTGTTCGGCCCGCGACCTAAAGTTTTTTTGGGATTTTGGCCCCCTGTGCAATTGAGTTTGACACCCCTGTTATACAGTAATAAAGACAAAGGAGTTGAATTATAGACAAACATATGTGACAACTTGCCCCAGTATCAGCGAGACCGCTTGCCTCAACCTGACACATTTTGGGAGACAATTAGTTATTTTCAAAGCCCCATGCTTTTATCACTCCACCCCCATTGCCTATGAATGCAACACATTTTCAGATTGTTCATGCAGCCCTGACAGTAAGTATTGAACCAGAGCAATCCTTTCAAATTTCACCCTTATTGAAATTTCTGTGTGTTGTGGGAGATGTTGCTTTTTTCTGGTAATATATGTAAATATCTGCTTGGCACAGATGGCTGTTCTGCTTTCCTTTTCACACCATCTCTTTCTCTCCACCTAATTCTTGTGTTTCTAGTAGTCACTGTTCCTTTAAACCCACTTTGGCCCTTAAAGTCTCTTTATTTGTGGTTTTAAGACTCTGTACTGCTCCCATTACAGCCTCTATAACTGTCGCTCAACCACTAGAGAGATCTGCATGTGCCACATTAATTTGGTTTTATGCAAAGGATTTTTCTGCAGGTTTTCATGCAGATTATTATCTCACAAACAAATATATAATTGCATCCACACAGCAACAATCAGTGTTTCACTGTTAAGGTAAATGTAGTCCTCATTCATTCATTTATTAATAATTCATTGTTTTATATTTATATATATATATGTGTGTGTGTGTGTGTGTGTGTGTGTGTGTATATATATATATATATGTATGTATATATGTGTGTGTGTGTGTGTGTGTATGTAGATGGATAGATAGATAGATAGATAAATAGATCCAATTATTCTCAGATAAAGAACAATAATAGTACATTTTTGACAAACCTTTAAATGTGATCTACTTACTCTTTGTGCTTCTTCGTTTTAAAAGAGAGTGGGAGAGAGAGAACGAGAGAGAAAGAGGGAGGGACAGAAGAGTAGAGAGATAGCAGTGAGTGGAAGAGAGATGCAGTAGAGATTGTGCACCTGCCTCAGAGAGGACGCCACTGATGAAAAGGAAGGGAAGGATGAAAAGACTCGTCCTACCTCTTATTAGGACAACCTAAGAACCAACAAAAAAGGGAATTCAAAGCAAAAAGAGAGTTGTGGACAAGCTGTGAAGACTGAAGTGAGGCATTGAAGAGGCATTGAATGCAAGGAACAAGGAAAGGTGAAGCCTATGTTTTAAGGTGTTTTTGAGAGAAGACATAAAAACATACTCTTTCTTTGAAGAGAGAGAGTGCAAAACAGCTGTTCCAAACTGATGGGCTGTAGAAAGTGAGCACAGTGTCCCAACAAACCTGACCATCCGGACTGCTGGACGACAAGAATGCATCCTACCAAACTACAGTTTCCTGAGATTAGCGTAAAATCTGACTGCTACCAAACATGAAGTGCAGAGACATGGAGGTTTGAAGTGAAACTGCTGTAGAAGGCTTTCCGCTGAACCGATACGGTCCTTAACAAGCAGTCCTTCGCACCTTTTATAAGCCAGACGCCAACACCGTTTAAACCTCGGACAAAATCACCTCGCCTCTCTACTTTCTCTCGCTCTCGCTTTTCCTTCTGGTTTCGTATGCGATGAAGATCTGAGGATTTGTCATCATGCCAGTGATGAAAGGGCTTCTGGCCCCTCAGAACACCTTTCTTGACACCATCGCCAAGCGCTTTGATGGCACGCGTGAGTAATTCTGCTTTTCTCCAATCTCTCGCTGAGCTTTTACCCTCTTTCTTTGCAGCTTCTGACCTACAGTAATATAAAGTATAAAAGAGCCCGAAAGGCGTTTGAAGATGTATTATTGATCTATTAGTAGAGTAGTAATATTTTGAATTAGTTTTTAAATTTTAATGTTTTCACTTTAGTTTTAGTCATTTTTACATGCTTGTCATTATTGTTAGTTTTTGCTTCAATGTATTTTTAATTTCTGTTTTAGTCTTTTTTTTTTTTTTACTTCCACTTTTTTTAATTAAACTTCGAGTTCAAGTTGACCTTTCCCATCTTCATTTTATATATTTTTTCAATTACCCTGCGAAGACTGGGCTACATTTTAATATAAAAGTAATATAAAGTATAAAAGAGCCTGATAAGCATTTGAAGATGTATTGTTGATATATTATTAGAGTAGTAATATTTTGAATTAGTTTTTAAATTACATGTTTTCACTTTAGTTTTAGTCATTTTTATGTGCTTGTCATTATTGTTAGTTTTTGCTTCAATGTATTTTTATTTCTGTTTTAGTCATTTTTTCTTTTTACTTCCTTTTCTTTTAATTCAGTTAGTTGCCAAAGCAACACTTCGAGCTGAAGTTGACCTTTCCCATCTTTATTTTATATATTTGTTCAATTACCTGCAAAGGCTGCGCTACATTTTAGATAAAACATTTTCATTCATAATTTTTTTGTTGTTGATCATAATATTATAACTATGCAGTTATCTTCATGAGAAAAGATGAAAGTCAGAATATTTGAATGCAGAATACAGAATGTTTTTCATGGGCAGATTCTATTTGCTGTGATGCAAGATTTTACTCCTTTATGCTCTTTTCATATCCATTGCTTACAGTTTGTAATTTCGTTCAGAGAAAGCTGTTGGAGTCCTAGTACATTTTAGGCTAATAAGAACATCTTTATGCTTAGAATAAAAAAGTACAGTATGAGAATTACGGTATAATGTCTCCGATAGGTTATCAGTTCCACTTCATGAAGCAGGCAGAAATTTTGCCATTCTTTATGGTTGAATGTCTTATTTTAGCATCAGTAGGTCAGATGAGTAATTGTATTCGGCATTGTTCTGGAGTCATGATCTTTTGCAGTGTGCATAAATCATGGCTGAACTGTTTGCATTCGAGTGTTTGTGTGTGTATTTGAGAGAAGGACTACTTGAAAACCCCCTGAAGTGTTATTCGTTGCAGAAACGCCACTGAGTGTTCAGTGGTGTGGGAGTTATGCTCTACAGTTCTGTGCAAATACAAGCGAACAAAAGATGGAGGCCAATAGATGATGGGATCATTTTGTATAAGTGGTCCTCTCTCCCTCTCTACCTGCCATCATGTCTGTTTGAGAGGGCTCAAAGCATACTAAAACCATGAATGTGCAATACTTTGCTGAAGTGTTGATCCTCCCTGCTCGGAACTGTCAGACACAATGGCATTAGTCAATGTGTTATAGTCTGATCCATCAATGCATGAATATATGAGATGAATAAACTCAGTGACTTACTCCATCACTGAGTTTATTCATATAGTCATTATCCCAAAGACTCCAAGAACAAAAACTATGTTAGCATACACACCAATGGACGATAACATTCTGTTTATTACAAATGCGAGATGCAGTTATGATGTATACTGCTTTAATTTTTGCTCACATAATTAAAATGATTATTAAAACTTTATAGTTATCATGCTTGGGGTGAACTGCCCTTTAGTTTAAGGGCCAGTCACACAGCGAAAACGCATGAATCACGCACGAATTACGCACAGATTTTCGTTTCTGCGCAGAGCGTGCGTCGTATGCGTAATTTGTTGGTGGAACGAACGTGGACCGTCAGTGATTGTAAGTGGATGTGCGTCGAAGACGGTTTGTGCGTGATTTTGAGTTTTGAACGTTTCAAAATTTTTCATGAGTCGGCGTGCGTAGTTTATGCGTGACTATGCGCGGGACACGCGTCGACCGTCAGTGCTTATGCGTCGGAAATGGTTCGAAACCGCTCACGTCCACTGACGCCCCACCTTCATATCACGCATGAACCGCGCACATATCACGTTCATTCCACTGACATCCACTGACAATGTGGATTCTGAAAGTGCTTGTACGTGGAACGTTCGCGAAGCGTGCGTGTTTGGACGCGCTCCATCAGTGATTCATGCGTCGGGCGTGCGTCGAATGTTCGTGGAATACTTTGGTTAATTTCTCGACGCACAAGCACGCACAAACCCAATCTGTATGGGATTTGTGAATGATTCGTGCGTGATCGGCTGTGTGACTGGCCCTTAATGCTTTGTTTACTGCACCCAATTCCAACTTATTTTTCCAAGTCTGGTCTTTAAAACTGACTATGCAAAGGGATGAAATTAGACGCATTTGTTCAGCGAATTTTCATTCGTACACATTATACTTTGTCAAAACGGAGTACTAATGATTGTGTTTTTTAATACATGCACAAATTGAGTAATGTGAGGGGGGAAAAAAAACTGAAATCCAATCTCACTGTTCAAATAGAAAATAATCAATCCACGTAGGAATGATTTGTACACCTTGCTTTATTTAGACTTTTTACTGTTCACACTACAAACAACAAACTGGATTTTAAACCAATCTTGAATTGTATTCACTCTGAAACGTTTACACCATCTGCTGAATTTGCGATTTCACTCTTGGTGTGAACATGCCATTAGTCTGGCTCATTTAGCTTTTTGGCGTCCAGTTTGGTCTGAAAAGAGACATTTGACCTTATGGTTATGTAATTTATGATTTCTGGGTATGATTTTCCAAGTCAAGCAGACAGTCACTAAGAACCATGTTCGGGTTAAATGAAAGCTCGCCCCATCTTTAACCTGCCCGAATATCGGATTCATTGAAGCATCTGGTGTTATTCTTCCATGTTAGACAGTAAGGAGTCTCTTAATGAGCTCTCAGGAGAATTGGCCATAGCCTTTCACCTTCTCTGCACTTCTGTGAGATGAGGCTATTAAAACCAGGAAAATTAAAAACCAATGACAGGACAAGTAGAAATATTGATATGTTCTTTAGCCATTGCTTTTTTTGTGCAAGGGGATATTCTTGGGGACTGCCTGTGATGTGCTTTAAAAAAAGCAATGTTCTTAACTCACCGCACAGCCAATCATATAAATCGGATGAATCATTCCCGCTGCCATGCCTGGGGACAGATTTTCACGCTATGAAATGTCACGCTGACCATTTGCTCTCTCAAATTTCAGAACAACCTCCTGCTATCGTGTCACACCCGTCCTAAGCAACACGGGCTGTCTAAATTGAGTGTCAGTATGTGCATGTGTGAGTGAGAGACATTACGTTCAGCATCACCACCCCTTTCTCTCTTTCCTTGATAATCTCTTAAATGACTTTTAATTATCTGTGGCAGACTAAAGATCTGGAGAGGCTTGTTAGAACAGAGAGGTGCTTGACTAGACCTTAATGTCAAGGCATTGTTGATGATGTGTTTTTCAGTCTGTACTTTATTAAAACTGTTGTATTGATCATGTATTACTGTATATATCTTAAAGTAGCCTGAATGTCTTAAAAAATATCTTAAAGAATCCAGCCCTTCACTTAAATCAAGTTAAAATCAAGTGTGAAAGTTGATGTAAATGGTAATTAAACTTTTTTTTTGGGGGGGGGGGGTTGATTTGATAATGGTGTTATTCAAAACATGCTCAACGTTTTACATCTTGAATCTTATCTTATGTTCACCAAAGTTACATTTATTTGATTAAAAGTACAGTAAAATTGAATAATATTACTATCTTAAATAACTTATGTTTTATATATTTTAGATTTCAAAATGTAATTTATTCTGAAACGAAAACTGTTGTGCTGCTTAATATTTTTGTGGACACCATGTCACTATTTTCAGAATTTTCCCCAAATAGAAAGAACAACATTTACAGTATTTGATATAGACATCTTTTATAACTTGATAACTCTGAAACTTTTGGTTTCCATGCTGAGTAAAAGTATTATTTCTATATAAAAAATCTTACTAAACCTAAGCCTTTCTAAGTTATTTGTGTACTGCACGCTTAGCCAGTTTTTAAGAAAGCGCAAAAATGCAAGTGTAAATGTCACAGCAAGTATTTTGGAAAACCAACTTGTATATTTTCCATTAGATTGTGTGGATATGAACCTGTTTTCACAGTTTCTATTAAAAATAAACTGTAGACAGTTTCCTGGTAACCTCAGCGACAGAAATAAGCACACTGACATATGTTTTTTTTTTTAAATATATATTTCCATAGCAACCAGATACCAAGAACATCTTGTTTTAATACCATAGCAGATAATGATAGTTTTCATTGCTGTCAGTTACACGGTATCATCTCACCATCTTGGAAAGCCGAATCTGTCAAGACTATTGGCTTCTGTGGCATTAACAGTGTCTATTTGAATGGATTGATGGGGAAAGACTATGCATTAATAAACACACATACACACGTGGTTTGAACACCAACTTTAGTTTCTATGTTTAAAAAAACTTGTGAATACAGTGTGCGTACTGTGAATGTGAAAATACCACATTTATATTTAAATCAATTCACATTTAAATGTAGATGTATCATTTACAAATTCAACTATCCCTACTTATAGTTCTGCATTACACAATCATTCATATTAAGAAAACATTCCGACCAAATCTGTAGTCCTGCATAAATATTGATGCCTGAAATGTTTCTGTGCAAAACTCTAAAACACAATGTTCTTTTTTTAATGTTGACTTCTTGTCTGATTTTGTCCTTTTTTGGGCTTGATCTAGTTCTACAGGTTGAAATTAGGCATAATTTTGTTTTTACATCTAGAGTAGTCTAACACACCGCATTCTTTCTAGCTTATCTGATACCACAGACCGATTCCAGCCTCTGATAATGATAGACCTTAAAAATGAGCAGACAAATTGGCAATCTCTCATACAATCTTGTATGTCAACTGTAACAGAATAACTTTATTTCAATAATATCATTGTATAAAATAATATTAGTAACAGATGAAGCAAAACCCTATCAGATGTCAAGGGCCTTTCTCTTATGCACGCGTATGAAATCTGATCCCGCTGAATAGTTTTTATTAGCTCATTTAAAAACCTCAATGCTTCATACTCTCATTCTCCCAATTGTTTATTTGTTCATTAAGTCGGTGCCGCAGATGCAGTTGAGATCTGTGTACTGAGGTTGATGATGAGGTCATGCATCTAACTTGTGCTTTATTTATAGTTTCTCATCACCAGTGCCGTCTATTGATTCTTAAGCAAACATGGAACAATTGAACACATGGATGGATGAAATGTACTTTGTAGATGTGTAAAGAGTAACATGATACCAATCAATTGCATGTTTTCAATCTCTTTAATAATGGCTTTATTAAGATTATTTATTGGAGCTCATTTGAATGACTGGCCAAATGAAATATGGAGTGGAAAAAATAATTCTGTGCGCTTGTTCACTATTAGAAAACAAATACACAGAGTCTCCTTTCATATATTATTTCCACTTGTCTTTTAGGATAGCTTGCGTGCATATTCAGGCCGGTTTAATTCGAACCGATAAATTGGTACCGTGAGGGAAAAGTGGCTGTTTAGTATCGAGAACCTTAATACTCTTTATTTTTTTACTCATGCCCAAACACCCACAGTCATCAATTCTTACATAATTACCACCCCTGCAAAACTTAGGTGAAATGAATAGCAAAGTTGCCATGGGAACAGTACACAGATCTTTTAGCTTCTAACCAGTGATCTAAAGAATTTAGAATAAAACAGGAAATCTATAATTAGCATGTTTATGAAAAGGCAAGAAGGAGAGATTACTTAAGGACACACAGCGTTCAGTATGGTAATGATGAACATCCTGAAGTTATTTTGTACATTTATGAGAGGCAAAGCAAGTGACTTTTCCAATTGTTTCCTTGGTGTGTCTATATTTGGTGTGTACAGACAGTAACTTCCTGCTGGGAAATGCTCAGGGGAGTCGTGGGTACCCCATTGTGTACTGTTCGGATGGGTTCTGCGAGCTCACCGGGTTTGCACGTACCGAGGTAATGAAGAAGACATGCACATGTCAGTTCCTGCACGGACAGGAAACGAGTGAGAGAGTCGCTCAGCAGGTGGAGAAAACCTTGGAAGGACAGAGAGAGTTCCAGACGGAGGTCCGCTATTACAGGAAGAATGGTAAAGACCATTTAAAAGAATCATTCTTCAGAATGATTAACATCATTAAATGAGATGTTTTGTGCTGATTAAATACTAAGGCTTTCATGGTTTGCCTTCTGTGATCAGGTACTACGTTCTGGTGTCTGCTGGACATTGTCCCTATTAAAAATGAGAAAGGAGAAGTGGTTCTTTTCCTCTTATCCTTCAAAAACATCACAGACTCGTATGGCAAATCACATCCTGGCTCCACCACAGAAGGTAACTGTCTGGCAGTGAGCCAACTTTGATTGTGTATTGGTTTGGAATCTGTTATTTTGACTCGCTGTGTATTTTGCCGTTGTGTCAGAGGATGGTGTTCACAACAGGAAGTCCGGTCGAACTCATCTGAGTCAAGCTCGTGAGCGTGGCCGCAGCGTTCTGTACCACCTGACCTGCCAGTTCACCAATAGGAGAAAAAGGAAGCTGCCAAATGTAAGCAGATATGAAGCTCACAATCATTCTCACTAATATGTGTGGTGTGAATCAGAATCAATGTTCTATGGAAGTGTTTCCACCATGGAAGAAAGGTTTTATTTTTTTATTATTTTTTTTATTATTAATTCAGTAATTCACATTTTTTTTCATCTCGTAATTCTGATGTCGTTTTTCAGAATTGCTACTTCAAGTTATAAATTAGCAATTGCAAGAATAAAGAATTGTGAGTTTTAATGACTTTTTTTTCTATGGCTGAAATGCATTTCTATAATATTCTCATGTATTGGCTCTGTAAGTAATTTGGTATAATAAACTTGAATTCAGAGAATAAGCATTTGATACAATTTTGTAGGTACAATTGTCAATAGTACCTCAGTACATTTCACATTTCTTGTGTTCTCTGAAATGACATTTTATCGCAGTGTTTTTCAATCTTTTTTGAGCCAAGGTAAATTTTTTTCATTGAAAAAAAATAACAAGGCACACCACCAACCGAAAATTAACACTATACAGAAAAAAATTAACACTATACAGTCATTCTTATTAAAGTGTCTTGAATGGGAATCAAATAAACACAAAGAAAAAAGTTTTTTTATGATTAATTAGTTTTCAAATAATGTTTTTTAGACCAATTAGGTGAAATTGAATAATTTTCCTGCACATGTAAGTTAAATGGATTGATTATTTTTGACTGGAAAACAGATGAGAATGCAGTTTTGCAGTGCATCATATAACGATGAGATTCTTGTTCTCAGCCATAATGTTCGATAATGACTGACCTAACAAACCCGTAGACACTTTTAAAGAGTAAATGTCCTTGTGCTTCCAGCTAACGAGATGAAATCGAAGTATAGCTGTTAAAAGGAAAAGGTCAGACTCATTGAATGTCTGGATTTGTGTTGATATCTAGAAGCATATTCAATATTTACATCCAGCTGATGATTCTTAGTTTTATAAATAAAAATGCCAGACACCAGCACTTTGCACAGGACAATCAGTCCACAGACTTGGAAAAGAACACACGGTTCCCAAATCCTTAAGGCTCACAAAACACCTATGTTGTGATGTTCCATACATGCCATACATTTGATCTAAACAACTGGCTTTGCATACAAAATCACATCAGTTGAACTTCCCGTGATGAAAAAATGACTCGCCACTATATGAAACTATTCTAATCAACATAACTGAGGAAGAAAAACAAAGTAGAGTTGGACCTTAGTCAAAGTGAAAACCATTCAAAACCGCCAATTCAATATTTTGTCCTATGGTGTCGGCTTGATTGAAAACAAAAATTACATACAGTAGAATCTTAATTTGGTAGAAAATATTGAATAGACTATACTTAATATCTCATTTGGCAATGGCTAATGTCAGAAATATCTGGCAAAATCCGAATCTCATGATATACGACCTCATTTTGATAGTATTTTTAAAGCTTGGGAAAAATATTGGTTATGCAATTAAGTGCTATCTTCATTAGATTGTTCATTAAAATACAAGTATCCGTAAAAGTCTGCCTATTTCACAGGCTGTGTGTGTTATTTTTACTGCACTTGCAGCCCTGTACTTCATAGCTAGAAGGTGTGCAGCATGTAGTCTGTTGAATGCAACACTGAAAAGAAAAGAAAGAATAATAGCCTGAATAATTCTTTTATTTGAGATGACCTTGTGGGCTGCAAGGAAAAACAAACACAGACTACAACATGACCAGTTTAGTTTGATGAAAAATAACATACAGGGTGCCCAATATAGCCCGATTCCAGAAACAAACGACTCTTATGAGCTGCTGTTTTTAAGGATTTGTTCCAATGAAGATAATTTGAATCCATCCTGAACACTGCCCTCTGTAACTCTATAACAGCATTAGCAACTGGAACTTTAAGACATTCTCTTTTGTGATAAGGTACATTTAGCATTAAAAGTTGCCCTGGCATTTCATAGCAAATGTTAAATGTTCTTGCTTTTTGTCATTATGAGCTGTACCTTCACCTTTTCAAAATGTCTCAAGCTTTTCTTTTCCTTTCAAATATAAATGCTGCAGGTGTGGAGTGTCAATGAACATTCATTCCTACTGCACTCGGGAGTTTTATTTTTTTAAATGTACTAAACCTTTCGATTTTTTGCAAGTGCTTTTCGGTGCCTTTAGGGCTTGACTTGAATCATTAAGCACCAATTTCTTTAAACCAACTTGCAAGGGATGTCAGATATCACCATGATTTTTATGACACCAATTCTGTGAGATTTGTTGAGACTTTTTCTTTTTTTTATGAGATGGTTAACTTAATCTAGTTCAGATGTTTTTTACTGCGAGAACAAAGCTTTAGCTGAAAACCTTTTGTTATTTTTTTATTTTATTTAAATGTCTAGCAGCAAGGTAGCCCACCTCTGTCCATCATGGCCAAACATTTTAAAAGGTTACTTAATGTAGCGAGAAACAACTTCTTTTTAATGAAGTGACAGCACATGCACATTGAACATTTGGGCATGCTGGGTCACCAGTTAATTTAAAAACTCCAATAATGCAGGCACGACATGGCCCACATTCACACAAGAGACGTATTAAAGAATATTTGGATCAGCCGTCGTTAAAGTCAGAATACTACAGGCTAAAATCTGAATTACTGAGAAGAATTGCATGCAGCTTTTATGATTTATAACATCTACTGAGAAATAATTTGCTTGCGCATAAAAAAGGAAATATTCCACTTGAGGCTCTGAGTAATAATGAGTATGTCCTAGTTTGAAACAAAAACATTTTTCCTGAGTTGGGTTTATTGTTCAGATATATTTGGAATCATGTTTGTTGGTGTAGAAATGTTTATTTTCATGTTCTTTTCACAGCATGTTTTTTCACAACCAACTCTTCCGGAATACAAGGTGGCATCGGTGCAGAAATCCCGCTTCATTTTGCTTCATTATAGCGTGTGCAAAGCATTATGGGATTGGTTGATCCTCCTTGCGACATTTTATGTTGCTGTCACTGTCCCCTACAACGTCTGCTTCTCCGCGCCTGACGACAGCGAAGGTGATGACCCGGACTGTGACTCGGCCTCAAGAACCACCATCGTCAGCGACATAGCTGTGGAGATGCTCTTCATCCTCGGTATGTTGTTGATCTTGTAGAAAATTGTGTTCATTTCCACATCTGTTCCATTTTTAAACCGTGTTAACTTCTGACATCCGCAGAGCTTAAGGTGCTTCCACCTTAAACATGTTAATGAAGTGACAATCACACTCTCGTCTCCAACTGAGACCATCTTTCTAATCCAATCCAATTTTTACACAAAGCATAAAGCTAAATATCTTTTTATGCAAAAAATAATAATAATGCAGAATCCCCACTGTTGCCTGAAGCCAGTAGTAATTTAATAAATCTCATCTACTTCGATGTGGTAAAATAATTGGTTGATAGCACTAAATGTTCCATGTTAAAAGAATCTGCACAGGAACCATGAATATTTATTTAGTCCATCATGTACAAGGCTTCATCACTCCAATTAGCATGTATTAATATTCATGCATCCACAGTCAATATTTGTCCTCAGTTGAAAAGGCACTGTTTAAACTTGTGAGTACTCTGGTGAGTAATATTATCCAATGTTTGAATGCTGTAAAATGACTTTTTGTTGTTGTTGTTGTTGTTGTTGATTTGTTTTCCCTAGATATCATTCTGAATTTTCGAACCACCTACGTTGGGCCTGCGGGTCAGGTGGTTTATGATGCCCGCTCGATCTGTTTACACTACTGCACTACCTGGTTCATCCTGGACCTCATTGCTGCTTTGCCCTTTGACCTGCTCTATTTATTCAACATCTCAGTGGTAAAATGCATATTACAGCTTTAAATAGTATAAAATATGATTGTTTTGTCTGCGTGGTTCTTTTCTTGCATGTCTAAACTTATTTTACATGCACATCTACAAGCATCAGTACCAACACAAATTTATGAAATATTGATATTTCAGTATTATCTTAAACCTAATACAAAAAAGACTTATTTATTACTCATATAATCATATTCAAACATTTATTTAGTTGTGACTGACTGAGAATTGTTCATATCCCTTCTGTTTATGGATATTTGCATATTTATCATAAATATCATAGTGGAAGGCTGCTCTTAATGTGTGTGTGTGTGTGTGTTTGTTTTATAGACTTCCCTTGTGCACTTGTTGAAGACGGTGCGTTTGCTTCGTCTCCTGCGCTTGCTGCAAAAGCTGGATGGTTATTCTCAGTACAGTGCTGTGGTTCTGACACTACTAATGTCTGTATTTGCCCTGCTGGCACATTGGTTGGCATGTGTTTGGTACGTTATTGGACGCAAAGAGCTCGCCAGCAATGACCCCCTGACCTGGGACATCGGTGAGGGACAGAATGATTTCTCTATGTATTAAGATGCCAGTTAAAGGGTCAGTTCACCAAAAAATTAAATTTTTGTCTTTAATTACTCACCCTCGTGTTTTTCCAAACCTGTAAGACCTTCGTTCATCTTCAGAACACAAATTTAAGATATTTTTTATGAAATCCGAGAGCTTTCTCGTTTTTCACATTTTCATTTTTGGGTGAACTAACCCTTTAAATACTCTACCGTTAAAAAGTTCGGGATCAGCAAGATTTCTGAAAGAAAATCTCATGTTTCTCGTGTTTCAAATCATAAAACAATACAGTAAAAACAGTAATATTATAAAATATTATGACAATTTAAAATAAACTGTTTTCTATTTCAGAAGTGTAAAGTGTAATCTATTCCTGTGAAGTCAAAGTTGAATTTTCTTCCGCATCATTACTCCAGTCTTCAGTGTCGCATGATCCTTCAGAAATCATTCTAATATGATGATTTGTTGCTCCAGAAACATTTCTTATTATCAGTGTTGAAAATAGTAAACTTTTTTGTGGAAAGCATGATCTTTTTACAGTATTCTTTTTATGAATATAAAGTTAAAAGGTACAGCATTTATTTGAAAGGAAAATGTTCTGTAACAGGTTAAAACGTTTTAAAAGGGTATAAAGGTAGTATATAAGTATAAGTATATAAGGTTTTTTCAGGTATAAAAGGTTTTACTATCAGTTTCTATGAAAAGTTACTATCAGGAAAAGAAAACAAATTGTTTTTATATTGATCCCAAACTTTTGAACAGTGGTGTATGATAATCAACTGTTAGCTTCTCTTTTAGATCACTCGATTTTCAAGTCAGTATGGAGTTTAAGTTTCAATCTCAAAATTTTTTCTTCTTTGTCAACTGTTCCTGTCCTCTGTAGGTTGGCTGCAGGAGTTGGGTAAGCGTCTTGAGACTCCCTACACGAATGGTACAGTTGGCGGCCCATCTTTGCGGAGCGCCTACATCGCTTCGCTCTACTTCACATTGAGCAGTCTGACTAGCGTTGGGTTCGGAAATGTCTGTGCCAACACAGACGCTGAGAAGATCTTCTCCATCTGCACCATGCTTATCGGGGGTGTGTTCACCAGTGCATATTTCAGGCCTAATGTATTATTAACTTGTTTGTAGGTCAAATGAGCCTCTTTTTGATATCCATTTTGAAAAAAAACAAACAAGTGTTTCATTTCGGAATGTTTGGTGTCTAATTTAAGATGCAGAACATATTGTTCACTGAGATGATTCAGACTCTCTCACTCTTGGCACAGCCCTGATGCATGCGGTGGTGTTTGGTAATGTGACAGCCATCATCCAGCGCATGTACTCTCGTCGTTCGCTCTACCACACACGCATGAAGGATCTGAAGGACTTTATCCGTGTGCATCGCCTACCTCAGCAGCTGAAACAGCGCATGCTGGAGTATTTCCAGACCACCTGGTCTGTCAACAATGGTATCAACGCAAACGAGGTGAGACCCAACAAACCATCACGTGCCCATGGCTCTTGAGTGTCGGAAATATTTAAACATGACATTTTAATTCAATTCATGTCACATTGATTCAGTTTATTTTAGAATAAAGTGTTCAATGGAGTTCATTAAAGAGCAAAATAAAAGGTTAAATATAGAACCCCAATTAACTTTTTTTTCTAAGAGTGTAAAAGCCCCCATCAGAGTTTGATAATATACTAGAATCATCAGATGGAGGACAAGTTATGAGCACAGATCTAGGTCACATCTACTTTCAGTGGATAATTATAGCTTTCTGAGAATTGCACTAGTGCCGAAAACTGCCATTGTTAAAGCCACAGCCGTGTTAATTGAATAGCCCTCAATGAAAAGATCCATTTCTAAAGGAAGGCCTTGGGTGCTATCTTGGAGAAAGTACCTTGAATTAGTAGGTTGTAGCTTAGGAAGCTAGTTTTAAAGTATTTCAACTAAACTCAAGGCTACTATTTTAGTATGAAGAATCATTTTCACCTTTTCACATGAACCGGCACCTTTGAGTCCAGACCTTAAATTCATTAAAAGTCTTTTGGGATGTGCTGGAGTATACTTTACAGAGTGCTTGACTTGCATCGATGCACCTCTTGATGAAAATAACATCACATAACATTTATTTCCATCCAGAGGTGCATACATTTTTAACAAAAGAATCAGTGAATTGTTCTTTTGAGTTGATTTACATGAACCATCTGAATGAACTGAGGGACTAAAAATCGAACTGACTTTTCTAGAGAGATCTGTTTTGAAGAGTTTAATTATTTCTTCAGCTTGATCAGCTGTAAAGCTTTGTGCAAAAAGCAGTGTTAAGCCAGCACTTTTTCAGCAACTAGTATTAAACCATCTGAGCTACACTCACGTTATTAAAAATGAAGTTTAGTTAGTTATTTACTCCCCAGCAATGTTTATCTGTGGGAAGAAGAAACAGTTGACAAGTGTGGCTTGTCAGTTGTGAGAGCTACAGCTCATTTACACTTTCATCTGTCATGCTACTAATTTATGCAGTGATTGAATAACAGCAGCTACTGTAGACAGCTGGAATTGCATGTATTTGAGATACAATTGAAAGAAGAAGAAGAGGGATGACCTCATCTAATACATGACTGAAGCAATATTAATATTGCATAATGGTCGGTTTGGGCAGTGTTGAAGTACAATAGCATGTTTGTTTTATAACTGTAAACATGATCTTTACATGACCTCATTGTATCGTGGGTAATATCCATCTGTCTACCTGTCCGTTAGCTTTTACATGACTTCCCAGACGAGCTGCGGGCAGACATCGCCATGCACCTGAACAAAGACATTCTGCAGTTGCCTCTCTTCTCCTCTGCTAGTAGAGGGTGCCTGCGTTCACTGTCCTTGCACATTAAGACCTCTTTCTGTGCTCCTGGAGAGTACCTGATTCGCCATGGAGACGCCCTGCATGCGCAACACTTTGTCTGCTCTGGTTCTTTAGAGGTCCTCAAGGATGGCATGGTGCTTGCCATACTAGGTACGTTCCACTTACCGTACATTGAAAGAAAAAAAAAAGAAGCTGTCCAAGGGTACTACCAAAATAGTGACCAAGTAAAGCTACTTTCTTTAAAGGCGTTGTAAGGGATTTCTGAGAAACGCTGTTGATATTTGAAATCACCCCAACCAAACACGTCCCTCCCTTCATTGCTCCGCCCCCAAAATGCAAGAACATTCTATGCAAGAGAGGATTTCTCTTTATCATAGCTGAATCTAAGCAAAAATAATGATTCATGAAAAATAAAACAAAGATGACCAACGAAAAACAAGGAAGAACAAAAATGAACATACACTACACAAGAGTTTGTTGTTAGTCGCCAGCAGCACAGCAGCTACAAAACAATCACACTCAATATGGTTCAATTACTACAGCTAATATTACAACAGCAGCATATTTTGGTACTGTAAAACACAGCAAATCCATTGTTACTCACGTATGGAGCAGAAACAGCGCAAGCTCTGCGTCCATATTCAGGTCTTCCCACGTAGGTTTCTTCAGTGCTGAAAATCTTTGCTAATGTTAACGTGGGTCCTAAAACTCTTTTCCTCAGACCTTTTGTTATGTTTCTCAGCCATCTCCCTATCTAAAGAGTTTCTTCAAATCTCCCTGTCACTATTCGATCTATACAGGAAACACTATTGGCACTGCGCATGTGCGAAAACTCATTCAAACTGCTGCCACTTCCTGTCATTTTTAGAACAACTACGTCACTGTCACGGTTTGTACTGCACATGTGCATTTATAGTAATGTCATGATATTATGCATGTGATAAGAAGAATTCTTTGTTCTGTAATCATATTAATGATATATTTAATCTATGTATCAAGTTCAAATCCCATAATGAATGCCGCTGAAAATAAGGTAACTATTATGCAGTGTGCTTTCCTTCTGGAGTCTCTCAAAACGGCTCGCTTTATGCAGCGAGGCATATGTGTCGGTTTCCATCATGTTACTCGAGACAAGGAGTTTACTAAACTGGTAAATAAAAAAATAAAGTATATTTCAAACGGGATCACAGTGACAGACAGTTGTAGTAAATGACACGATAATTTGCTTGTTTCAGCTAGTCTCTTCTAACATCTCTGTGTCTGTGATTAACATGGTTACACTCGGCTCCAGTGGAATTATTATACTCCAGTTTGACATGACAGTTTTTCCATCTCTTTCTACTTCAAAATACTCTCTCACCTTGCCTTGTCTTTCAAGTGGCCATTTTTAAACCCACCACAACTGACAGAAAGAAAACCCATGCGAGAGCTGAGGTACGGATCAAGTAGTGATACTCCTTCTTGCTCTCTCCTCTCCCAAAATGAGTGTATACGCCCCCTACTGCTGATTGGCTACAAGAGTGTTGTGGTGCTCGGTCCAATCCACTTTCAACAGTGTTTCTCAGAAACAGTGTACGCAATTTTTAAAGGGTATTTGGTATGTTCCCCTCATCTTGAAATACAAATCCAACCAGCTTTCTGAAGGCAGTGCTCTCAGTCCATGTAGGTCCAGCAGTATCCATCTCAGCAAATTAATATTTTAAAACAAGTACATGTTAGTGACAGCTGTGGTGGTTGATGGAGCTGTTTTCAACTCAAACCAAATAAGCAAGCATCTGGCTGTCAAACTCACATGGTGCTGGATAATTAATTAAAGTGATAAGCTCAGTTCTGCACGTGGTCTATTTTTTTATTACAAATAAGTCAAACAGCAGCTTGACTCAAGCTAACTTTGTGTGGTATACAGGTAAAGGAGACCTGATTGGTGCTGACCTGCCAGGGAAGGATCAGGTGATCAAAGCTAACGCAGATGTAAAGGCTCTGACCTACTGTGACCTGCAGTACATCAGCGTCAGAGCCCTGCAGGAGGTTCTAGAGCTCTACCCAGAATATGGCAGCCGCTTCAATGAGGACATACACCACAACCTCACCTACAACCTCCGAGAGGTAAAACGCCTTACGTTAACACACAATATAAACAAACAATTAGATAAAAAAATATTATTATTAATACACAGAATGTAAATTTATATCTGGAATGTTTGACCAACTTCTGATTGGCCAATCACTGTTTTCGGGAGTCAAATATTTTAAAATATTTTATATATTTTGTAACCAATTTTAATGACAGTTTAACCATATAATTGTCCTGTTCAGCTAACTTCCTACATAGCTCTGCTAGTCTCTCATATCAATCAGAAGTCCCTTTCTTTTCACATAATGAATTTAATTATCAATCAAATCATTATTTAATGTAATACTTTTAATAATCAAGTTTTAATTGCATATTAATTTCAAAATATCAATTTATTTTACATATATTTAGTACATACATGAATATGCTTAACTGTATACATAATGCATGCATAACTATGTACATAAACTACCTTTCAAATGTTTGGGGTCTCTTTGGTTCACCAAGGCTGCATTTATTTGGTCAAAGATACAGTAAAAGAGATTTATTGTGAAGTATTATTACAATTTAAAATAGCTATTTTTTATTTTAATATATTTAAAAATATCATTTATTCCTGTGATGGTACAACTGAATTGTCATTACTTGAAAGTAAGCAGCAGCCTTCAGAAATCTATTGTTGATTTGCTGCTCAGGAAAATATTATTATTATTAATTTTGCTGAGTAATATTTTTGTGAAAACCGTGATCATTTATTTTCAGGTTTGCTTAATTAATAGAAAGTTCAAAAGAACAGTATTTGTTTGAAATTGAACTCTTTTGAAAGATTATAGATCTTTGTACTATCCCTTTTGATCAAATAAATGCCACTGCACAATAATAGCATTAATGTCTTTGATAAAATCTAACTGATTTTTATATAAAGTTTTGTATTTAAAATTCAAATTAAATTATTTGATTACATTATTATTCATAGTATACAAGTATTCATATACTTTTTTCAATTAAATCTAGAATCTGTAATATTTATGCCACTCATTATTCGGCAGTCACATATTTTTAAAACATATTATAGACTTATATAATACCATTATATAACTGTCTCAATCAACTGACTTCCTTTCTCCATTATTATATATGCTATACATACAATATGAGCTTGCATATTTTACATTGGCTGTGTGTATTTGTATTCAGTTTGAGTCATAATGGTAATCAAGATTTTCTTGTATCTCGACAGGGTCAAGCCAGATTCTCTCGCTCAACTCGACTCCCACAGGTAACAAGCAGATTTGTTGTCCATAAATCTGATTTTTTTTCTTCATTCTTTTTAACCTTTTTGATTCACACTCTCATGCTCGTACACATGCGCCACCGCTGCCATAACTGTATCCTATGGTCACATTACATAAGCTCCCCAATTATCAGTGTCACTCTCAAACACAGACGCTGTGAATGAGTGCGACATTACACCTGGCAGACAGCAACTCATCTGGATGGGTCCGAATCAGGTGAATCAGCAATCTGTTTGTGGCACTGACCCTCTGTCTCATTGCTGTGCCAGCTCCCTTAATGATCAGAAGAGCTACACACACACACACTCACACACAAACCAAAGGAAGCACAGAAGCACACTCACATAAACTCAGAAGAACACGATGAAATACACAACAGTGACTCATAAATAATTCTGAATGTTTTTTGCAAAAGCTGAGAGAGCTTGAAACCCCACACAGTACAAAGTGAGGGGTTCAGAAAACTTAAAAATGACTGCTGTTTTTCTGCAGTATTTCATTTATGTAAATTTAAGATATCAATTTGCCATGACTTAAAACTGGCCGTCCTTGTAACAATGTTCTTTTTAGATTAAGTAGCTCTTATAACATAGCTCTGAAAAAGTCACCATGAAAAAAAAAGAGCAATTCTTGTTTTTTATAAAATATTGCTGTATTTATTCGTGCACATCATTCTTTCTTTTTTTTTTATTAATTTGCTTTTGTAACCCTCTTGCATCAAAATTCTTCCAGCACTAAGGCAGGGCAACTTGTCACTCACATGAGATCACAGCAATAGCAAAACCACAACCATCCAACAATCCAATCAATTCCCCATGGACAAAATCAAGTCCCACCTTATATTTTGTACTTGTTGCCAAGAAGTCATTTCACTCGGATATGTCACAATAGGGAAGAAAAGACTATCGCAAATATTTTTGTATTGAAAACATAACATGAATATTTAACTCATGAAAACCCATTTACACAAAAACACATTTACTTGTTCTAAGAATCCTTTTATCGTGAAATGTTCAAGAGGCAGTAAATATTTCTCACACTCAAAAACACATGCATTTCCTGTGCCCTGCAAATGAACTAAAAACAATTTGACACTTAATTATGACACTTTCAAATATAGTTTGCACTGGTGGTTATATAATTAGAAAATGATAACATGGCAACCAGGGATGTCAATTTACACAAATTGCCATGGTCGATCGTTGTTTAAATGAGTGATAAATTAATTTATAGCCATGTTCATTCTTAACCAAATGCATCCAATATGAGGTAAATCAGATATATCTACACAAACCAAACACAATATTTCAACTTACATTTGCACAAAACAAAAGGCTGAGAATGCACATGCAAACCAGTAGTCATGAACATGTAACTGTAGCCTTTTATTGTAAAATGGTCCCAAACATAACCCCGGCGTGATCACTTACGGTTTCCGTTTTTGTATTTTTAATTTTTTTTGTCTGCTGTACGTTTTTCAAGGTTGAGCAGCACACATACGACCTTGCTTAATCCATGATTTATCCATACGTTTTATCAATTCCGTTATTATCAATTAATCATTAGCATCCCTAATAGCAACAACTGGCCTCTAAATCACATTACCTTTGTTTTTATCCCATTCTATGTCTCTTAGGAACGTTTTGACGATTCTAAGCTGCCTTTTATAGTGGAGTCAGAGAAAGAGGAGGGCGCTGGACAGAACCAGGGCAGGAAACCCCTGCTCTCTGGAATGGGCGGTCCTTCATCTCAGACTAATCTGAGTACCATGTTAGGGGAGGAGTTTCGACACCTTAGCATGATCCGTCTCTGCAGATCGCCCATTCGAAGCTCCCGGGTACAAAGCCCTGCTCCTCAGAAGCCACTTCATGAGGATCTGTCTCCAGGTGCGGTTCCCGCCCCAAGAATAGACAAGAGCTTCGGCCACAGACCAGCCAAACTGCTCATTCCCACCCTCAACTGTGTCAGCCCTCTGGACCTGAGCCCACGGTAAGCAGGAACTAGAATTCATTATTACTTTACTTTATTTGTATTATTTTCTTTAACTATGTTTGCAATGGCACTACCTCTAGAAGAAGGAAAACATTTGCATAAAATTGTGTTGATAATAATTATTTTTGATGCTCTAATGTCCTCATCTGTGTCCTTTAGGGTTGTGGATGGCATTGAGGATAACGAACATGCTTTTCACTTCAATGTTGAGCACAGCGAGCCATCTCCTAGCACAGAGGTCAAAGGTGAGGTGGACTCTCCCTTAATATTAGAAATTATGGTTTAGAAAATTCTCAAATTCCCCCCCCCCCCCCCCCCCCCCCAAATTGCCCATTTAACCTCTTATTAAGGATAAAGATTTTAAAAATTAGCTTAACTCACAACGTCTACCCAAATAATTAATGAAAATTCAACTAGTCTGGAAAAAATCTGAGATCCCAGTGAAACTGATATATCTGATCATATGATCGTTCTACACATGAAACTGAATTTACAGTTTCTTGCTTGTTTTGTTTAGACCCATTTCAAGTTGGCGCAAACCTTCTTCTTGAGACAGAGGAAGTCAGACAAAGTCTCCGTCAACTCAATACAGAGGTATCAGGACACACCTACTGCAAATCAACAGAAATAAAATGTTTTCTTATTTATGACATTTCTTTATTCTCACATTAACATTTGAATCCATTCCAGATGAACCACCTAAACCAGGAAGTGTCCTCACTGACCAAGGAGCTCCACGAAATGATGCAATTCCTGCATACACATGTGACCCCACCGCATTTCACTTCCTCTTTTACTCCTTTCAGCTCCTTCAACTGTCATACATCACCCAACTGCACCAACGTGGCCTCCTCTACTGCTGACTGGCCGTCTAGGCTGGCCTTCAACATGTCGGCTGGTCCTTGTCTGCTGCCGGATTCCTCTCGGAGAGATTCTTTAGCATCCATGCACACATGCATTTGCAGCGTCAGCCATGCCCAGGAAAGAGGCTCTGTCTTGGGGCAGGAAGGGGACATAGAGCTCCTCAATCAAGCCCCCAGTTCTCACTCAACCTATTTTCCATGCTGCCCCGACCAGGAAAGGGTTGCTACCTTGGGTGTAGAGAGTCAGTCAAACCCATATCATTCTTCTAAGACCACACCAAACTCTCCATATCTAGGACACCATGTTCCCAGCACTGGTGGGTCACTCTTGGGCTTGGCAGCAGCTTTTCCATCCAGTGGTTTGGTCCCTCAGGTTAGGAGTGGGGTTGCTGGCAACACGTTGTCACTGTGCACCCATAACATCCAGAGCCAGTCACATCCATCCCTAAACGTACAGATGACCTCTGAGCTGCACTCCAGGGCGCCCACACCCATCCATTTATCCGTTACACCAGCTGGCCCATCAGAGCCTCTCATAGCAGTCAGTTCACGTTTACATTCTGGGATTTGTAGTTCCAGCTTGCTACATTTCCCTGCAGGCACAAGACAGAATGATCTGGTGGGATCAAGTCCTCTTCACACACTTGAGTCCATCGTTTCATCCACTGGAGAGAAACAGGTGAACCCAGGACCTGCTGAGAAATGACACATTGGTTAAACCATCACTGAGCAGGAGTGATGAACAAATTAAAAAGAGTAGTCTAACATGCTCTTTGTCTAATGCATGGATAATGCCCCCATTTAAGCCAAATGCAATGCATTGTTGGAGCAGTGTACGTGGGTATTGCTAGATATGCACGATAATGTGCACAACTGTGCCTATTGTTTTAAAATCACCACTTTTTCGTTTAAGGTAGGACTTAAAGGTCAATATGAGTCATGCTTCGTTATATTTAGGTTAAATCTGTTTCCACTGGTTGGGTTTATTTTACTTTTTATTGCTTGGTTTTATATTGGCAGTTTCACTGAGTAGGTTTCGTATAAGACGGTGTCCCTGAGGACTGAGTCATAGATTACAAAGAGCCAGAGTCTTTTTCAAAACCTCACTTTAAAACTCTTTCGGGTTGAACATTTTAAAAAATGTACCTAATTACATGATATAATAACATTTTATTTTCCTGGCATTTTCAAATGTACTAAAAGGACATACAATAGAAGTCAATGGTAACCAAAACTGTTTGGTTTCCAACATTATTTAAAACAACTTTTTTTCTATAATTATAGTTGTATAAGTTTACCAAAAACTACTTGAATTGTACTTGAATTGTCTCACACGCAGAATGTTTTGAAAAGCATGTGCAGGTCAATATGCATTTATTTTTGTTGCTTTGTCCTCTTTTTTTTTCACTGTCACAAAGTTTGGGAAAAGATATTGATTTATTATTTCTGCAGTATATGGGCCTGTTTCATGCCTGTATTGTTAAATAAATCTTCCATTTCCTTATCTCTCGGTTGCGCCTGCCTAAATTAAATGCTTTGTGATTGTAAAAATGAATTTGCCTGCTGAAAATGCCCTCTTCAGAGAATAAACCATAAATGTGTTTGCCACCCATTGCTCATTTAATGGAGTAGTTTTGGTTGGCCAATTAAACGAGAAACCAGGCTGTCCTTTAAAAACAAAATAGATTGTAATTAAGTTAATTAAGCAGTTTTGTTGCCGATACTGGCGATAGCTTTAGCTCTACAGTACCTCTCTGTAAACGATACAATACAGTGCCCTCCACAAATAGTGGCACTCAAAACGGGCTGTGTGGATTTATTTATTTATTTGTTGCCATTTGTCCATTTATCTTGGTCTTTCAACCAAAATATTCACAAAATCGCACGTTTAATTGTATATAGGCTTTCTCAATGTCACATGAAGAGCCCATGTGCTATTATTTTCATAGAAACTTTCTGAAATCAACAGGGTAACCTTTGTTTTATTATTGAGGTTATGTGACTGTAACATCAGAATATACTTAACCTTACATCTAAGTAAAAAATACATAGTGGAAAAATCTTGGTTAAACAACACATACTGAGACGGCTATGGTGCGCAGATCTTCTCCAAAGAGATGTTTCTTTAGACGCCCACCATCTTGCTCTTTCTCTCTTTCTGTCTACATCAGAGCTCCAGACACATCATTAGCTGCAGGAGGCTACCCACACATGCTGCTTCGTTGTGGGATAATCTTACTAACAATCTGTTATCTCTCAGCTCCTCCCCAGGCCCATCAATGCCTCATGTCAACATTTCATAAAGGATATCTATTTCTATATCTATATATTTGTAGACTGTGCATCTTTTTCTGTCATTTTTATTTGAAATGTAGCTGAAACATTGTCTGATTCTTTTGATATGGACAGATTAGGTACTGAGGTTTAAAGTAGGCATATATTGTCAATCTTTTGATTTTATTTATTTGTTGAATGCATACTATTTTCCAGGTAATTAATAGAAACAGTTGCTGTGTGTTTGAGTGAAATTATCACACTATTAATGGCATAACACAGCGGTTAAGAAAATGACAGCATTGTACTCGCCACCTACGCACAACTTTAATGACACACTGGCTCACTGATTGTTCTACATATACCGCTGGGTGGTAATTAGCATGTTTGTTGCATCTAGTACATTGTAGAAAAGATCAGATTTAATTTGACTGAAGTATGTGAGAGATCTAAATAAAGGATCTATGACTATCTGTAAATACAATCACGGGGGTTTGTAGCATGTTGAAACATATCAAATATGAGTACTGAAACTATTCTAGAGGAGGAGTTTTTACTTCACTGCACTCTAAAAAAAATGGTGCTATATAGCACTAAAAGTGGTTCTTTGGCTCATAATCATAGGGGAACCATTTTTAGTGCTATATAGCACCAAATTGTGCTACAAAGAACCATTATAAGGTGCCATATAGCACCATTTTTTTTAGAGTGTGGTCCTTTACCAGGAGGGCATACAAATTATTATTATTTTTAATAATAACCCCAACAGTAACTAGTTAGTAGCCTACATGTAAATTAATATGTCAATTACAAAGTACTATGCCACCGTCTAATAAAATATAGCCCAATTAAGTATGTGAATAATGCAGTGCTAATTGACACAGCCTTTATTACAATATAAAACTATTCAATATATTTTCTGCCTTATTCTGTGATAAGATATTTTTTTCACTTTGTATAAAATGCATGATGATTTAATGGACACAGCAGAAATAATAGAAATACTGATAATATCTTTGTGTTGGACAACTGTGGGCCTTTGAGTCAAAAAGGTTGAGAATCATTATCTTACTTTAATCTGACAGAAACCAGCCAGCGTTTTAAGAGATAAAAAACGAGTCTATTAAAAGGTTTAATTAGAATGTAGCGCCCCAGCTCGGTGATTACTGGTTAGTACATGACATTGAAACATGCAGAGCTGATCTTGTTTTCATGTCCTTGTTCTGATTTGACAACACAAGGTTCAGTTGTTCAGTCCACCCTCTTTTTTTCACCAGTGTTATCTTACTGTAATTTATATACTTTCAGCCTATAGTATTTATTAATATTTAGATTTAGCTTTTATATTTTCAGTTTTCGTTTTAATTCGAGTAATGTGGTTTAGTCATTTTTAACATTTTTTATTAGTATTATGTTTATGCATTATGTATTACCATGAATCATTTTTTGTTTTAGTCATTTTAGTCATTTTAATTTTTTTGTTTTAGTCATTTTAATTTTTTTGTTTTAGTCATTTATCCCACAACTTATTAATTTCAGTAATATCTCATTTTCATTTGTTTGTATTATTATTTTTTCATCCTTAATTCAATGAACGAAAATGTTAATACTGGCACTGCCTGACACTAATTAGCTAGAAGTCAAAATTTCCACACAAAAAAACAAAACAAATTCGTAATTTGAAAAAATCTATTTTGGAAAGTACATAAAAACCTGGTCTCAAAACATGTAATAATAATAATAATAATAATTGCTCTCTAGAATATTTTTAGGGAAAAGCATAATTTGAACCAAAGTAAAATGGCCATAAGCTTGTTAGTAGCCTAGAAATTTTTTAGAGAGGAGCATTTAACTAAATGTGCGCTATATTCATTATAATTTAATGTTCTTCAATATTTAATGCATGTTTGAATAAATCTGTCAAGTTTGTACGACCGCATAATTTAAATGAAATAAATGTAATTTATTAAATATAATTTGTTTTCTTTTAAGTGTAGGCTAACATTTATATTTTATTTTATTTCAGCCTTATTTCAATGAACGAAATTTTTAATAATGCCACTGCCAGACACTAATTAGCTAGAAGTCAAAATTTCCACACCAAAAAAACCTAAACAAATGCGTAATAAATAAAAAAATCTATTTTGGAAATGACATAAAAACCTGCTCTCAAAACATGTATAAAAAAATTAATTGCTCTCTAAAATATTTTTAAGGCAAAGCATAATTTGAACCTCTCAACAATTAAGAAAAATAAATCTGATTGTGGATGAGAAATTAAACCGTGATTTTATTGGCCACCGCCACGCATATCAAACACAAGCCCCTCCTTCTCGGAAGAAGGTAGATTACGGAAGTTCGTCCCTTAAAGCGGAAGTGAAGGCCAAGGCCCGTCGACAGGAGACGCTTCAGGCGGCTGGAGGGGAATTTTGTCATCAGGCTGACAGTCAGGGATTTGACAGACAGAGAAAAGCGCCGCACTCGTGTCTCAAGGTAACTGGGGTCATGTTTTGGTATCCATATATTTATCGGTAGGTTATTGTTAGCTGGTCGCGGTTCAATGATAGAGAGGAACTGTCAAGACTGTTAGCCGACGCTCCTGAGCCGCTCCTCTGGATCTTTCCCTCAGCGACACAATAACGGAACAGTTCAGGCCTCTCTCTCTAAATATATCTCTATCTATCTGTCATCTTCTGAATATGAACCGTACCATAGAGTTCAGTTTAATGGAGAAGGCTTCAGTGGGTGTATGTGCTTGACCAGATCCCAGATCAGCTGCTCTGAAGTTTGGTCATGTTCAGAAGGGCTTCCTTGTCTTCTGGCCGTCTGTGATGCAGCCGAACGCCGATTGAGTTGTGATTAGTAAGGGTGATACTTCCCCAAACGTCCATATGTCTTACATACTAACGTGTTTTTTTAATTTATCTCTTACAAAAACTTTTTCCCGCAGCTCTGCCCGTTGTTGTTTCTTTTATCATCAGTCTACAGGTTGACCGGCGTTCAGTTGAAGGCTTGTGGCCAGAGCTCGTGGGAAGTGCAGATCAGAAGTGAAAGGATATCTGACTTCATGAGGAAGTTAATAATGTGGCCTGAGGAGGCTTGATTGACAGGTCAGGCAGATGAGTCATCGCTCAAGATCTATGATATGAGCTTAAAGCTTTTAAAAAGTGCTTTTATGATCGCAGTGCACCTCTTTAGATGTGTGATCTGTTTCAATAAATCATATGACCTATCCTGACTTATACTGTGTGAGAGTGTGTGTATATTATGAATGTTGGCCTTTGATCCGGAGAGGATTTCTTGTATAACATCTATTCAACGTCTTGTTGCACTTTTCCATTTCTTTTTTTTTCAGCGGAGGCACTTGATGCACACATGACTTGTGAAACCTGCTTTCTTTAGCGCTGTTTTACAATCTCGTAATGTCTTTGAGATACAGGCTATAGGGTTTGTATCTTATTTATGGTTTGGTCGGTTCTTGTGTGTGAGGATCTGCTTATTTATTAACATAACGTGATGCGGATGAATATAAAAAGAGATGGCATTATGAGGGGAATGTATTGCTTATTGTATGCCTCTTTGTTTTTTGTGGCTGTCACTGCAGGTGAGTAAACGGGAACAGAATATTACTGTCATCTCCTAGTTCTGCTCTAGAGAGCAAAGTGGCTTTTCCCAGCATGCTTTGCAACTGCTTGAGGCATTTTAGGTGATCAAGAAGGCTCTTTTTGTTTTTCTCCCATTAGAGCAATCGAAAACATTTTCTTTCCTCATTGGATTTGCGTGGCCATTACTATTTTTCTTTTAACAGACGACTTTTATGGGTATGTGTTGTTATTGAGGGTTTTATGACAAACCAGGGTGTGATCAAGATTTTATTTTTTTTTTTTACCATTGTGTATTTGTTTTCTCTTTCCATTTGATTATGACTCTGCCAATTATATTGTTTTAAACCGGGTTCACTGGAAGCTGACATGGTGTTAAATCACCAAAAAACAAACTTAAAATAGAGTAACAAAATAAATAGGGAATTTTTAAAACTGTGATTTTACAGGAATAGTCATGGAAGTAATGTTATAATTAGGCTATTATTTTTATCTTAAACTAAATTATTTTATCAAGAGACAATTGATCTTTTTTTTGTGTTAAATCTCCAAAGAATAATTGTTAAAAACCCTTATCCCAGTATTCATAATGACCATAAAAAAAGTTTGTGACATTTGGTGAAACATTTACCAAAGTAAAATCCTATTCAATGACCATAAGCTTGTTAGTATGCTCGAAAAAAAAAACTAATTTAGAGAGGAGCATTTAACTAAATGTGTGCTATATTCATTATAATTTAATGTTCTTCAATATTTAATGCATGTTTGTATGACCGCATCATTTAAATTAAATAAATATAATTGTTTAAAGTTAGTATTAGAACATTATTATAAAAAGCTTCCTTCAGTGTAATTTGTTAGTACTCAAATTTACTCTTGTGATTTGTGATAGGAAGTACTTGATATTCTATATCCAAAATAATTGAAATCCAAAATTCAGAATCTAATTGAATCATGAAATTTGTGTCAATGCCCAGCTCAATAATACAGAGCTTTCAGCCATTTTCACTGATCATTTTGGCAACGTTTTCATCTGCATCTTGAAAAACTCAAAGCAAAATCTTTTCCGTTTTAGTACGCCGTTGTTATCTAACTGTACCCTTAGACTTTAGGTCATGGTGGAAATCAGACACGTACAGCAGTGTTCATCACCACCAAGATGTGTTGAAACCTGTTTATTTAAAGTACAAACCTACTAATGTGTCTGCTGAACTGAAGATGAAGTGTTTCAACTGATTTTGAAGCGGCTCTAATGAATATGAACAATTAGAGCACAAAGTAGATTAAATGCCGTCACAAACAGACAGAGAGATGGGGGCGTAATGGAGCGTTCACGGTTTTTATTATAATAGCATCTGTTAAGTTGTATTATTAATGAATGCAGCTGTTTGCCCTCCCAGACGAGGGTGAGGGTGTGGATACGGTGCATTGTTATCTGCGTGTTTGCGCTGCAGATTTGCAACCGTTTCATAGATAGATAGGCAGACCGAACGTCTTCTCTAACACACCCTCTCAGTTATTCGTTTAATGATCAGGCCGGCTTGCCTGTTGGGGATGCATGCGATTTCCTTCCTGCTGGTCAGTTTCCTGGAAAGCATTTCCTATTTCCACGCTGCTGAGATCCCTCCCTACCTCCCAGTGAAGTGTTTGATGGCCGAGGGCAGTGTTATTGCCCTTCTTGTTGGATGTAAGGGTTTTACCACAGAACTGCGTGTTCAGCGTGTGATTTTACATAGAAAGGAAATGAGCCGTCATGATTGGAATGCTGGTGCCAGCGATTCAGGCCCGCATGTACGCACAGGTATCGGCGTGGTGGCCTTACCGGTAGATGACAGGAAGTCAGTCAGGTGTCTCTTGTTCTGGAAGTTAAAGTGGTTATTTGTGGAGTCTTTCTGTGGAATTTCATCATGTTTGTTGCCTGTTATTAGGTCACTTGGTTTCAGAATAGAGTGGCATTACGGTAAAAGGCATTCTTCCTGTGTCTGATGTCATGAATGACATTGTAAGTTTTAATTATGATGTCTGTCTAATCATCTGCTAATAAGATGATTCAGTCTTTTGGTACAAATCCGTATGGCAGAACATATGAAACATCAACATTTCATAAGTATGCTCTCTATTGCTCAACTCTCTGCTGCAGTTATTCCCATATTTTGATCCTCTTTTGCCCTCATTGTGAGAATTACTCTGTCGTGTGATGTATTCAAAGTGCTTTTTCTGTTTTTTTTTTTATTTATCTAAAAAGATGTTTTGATTGGTATTTTTGATCTAAAAAAAATTCTTTTAAAGAAACAGTACTATAGTTGGTATGCTCTGTTCACTTAGAGATGTTCATGGATGTCTCTGTGAAATTTTTCTTTTAAAAATATATTGGGTAAATATAATTTGTTTTATTCTTATATTTGGTCTAATATATTAATTGTATATATGTATGTTGAATGCGGTGACCAAAATCCCGTCTGTACATTTTCAGGACTTTAGAAAATGCGCTGTGTGAACAGAAACCGGACTGGACAACTAGTTGACCATTGCTTTTGCTTTCAGTGACTTACAGCGGCAGAGATACGAGTTGTATGTTATCGATTTTGTGTTCTATGTGCGACTCAAAAATGCTCCTCTTTCCACTCCTATATAAATGCTGAGGTCTGTTAATGATGATTTGATAGAAGAACTCGTGCCTCAATTGGATTTGACGTATCAAAAGTCTTGAGACTTTTCATTTTTATGTGAAGTATGTCTTCATCTTTGTTCACTTACGCTATGGTTAATGGTGAGAGAAAAAGGTTTTACTCCCATTGCACATTCAAACAAACATTATTGGAGACGCTACTAGGGATGTGCAAGGCTTTTCAAGTAGTCGATAAAGTGACGGAAAACTAGTCGTTTACATTGTGCATCTTCAATGTTTTGCTTTTATAGTTTTAAACTTGCATTTATCAATTCCCATCAGGTAAATGGATCGATATACAGTAGAACCCCGACTTACGAAACACTCTACGTACGTTAAAAGATTTCGGAGGGGTTTTTTTTCTGCCCGAGTAACGACAAAATGATGCGAAATCTCGGCCGAGGCGACGATTTCCGAGTTGTTGTGTTTTGAAATCCAGCATCAACAAAAAGATCGACTTACGAAGCCAACTTCGAAACGGATTATTTTCGTAAGTCGGGGTTCTACTGTAGTAGAGGACTGACCGAGGAAGTTAAAGACAACTTATTAGATTTGGGTTACAATACGTTTTCAATCACAGGTGATGTACAAACTAATATATCGAGTGATGCAGTAAATCTGATTTTATTTTTTAGTATGACTCTTTTATTCCTGCTTTTTCAGTGTACTTTATTATAGTAAAGATATGTTAAAGATTATTCACCATCATTTGGTTGAATGTCCGTCATCAAACTGATTACATCACAAAGTTTTGCTCGTGGTGTCCCAAACATTATTTCATAACTCTAGATGCAACGTGATGTAAACAAACAATGACACAATATCGGTCATGTGGCATCTTATGTCAGACCTTTCAGACATATTTGCATTACACTGGCTCTTTCACCAGTAGTGATACAAAAGATTGTTTTTGTTCACCTGTGAATAGAATCCGCTTACCTGCTGTTAACGGGACGCTCCAGTGTTTCAAATGGACTCCCCATGGGATACGTTTAGTGGTGACCAGACATTTCTCCCAACTTTAATGTTGATAAGATCAGTTGTTGCGCCCATCCCAAGATGCTACTGGACGTTAGAAGTTGCTTTTTGAATGGGACATTTTGAGACTCATCTGGAAGTAAATGCGGTTTGTAAATGTGACTTGAAAATCTGTTACCTAAACATTTTGAGACTAATTGGCTTGTAGATGGAAACATCTATTGAGCGATACGAATCCTATTCAGACAACCTATTTCATAGTTTTTAGTGGTATAGTCAAACCATCCCTTTTTGTCTGTTTTGTCACTTTCTGTGCCGTGCATATTGAATAGATCATATTGAGTGCATATTGAGAAGATCGCAGAAGTTTGTGTGTGAGTGCGATTCTCAACCTCCATCACATGCTCTGGATTAGACTGAACCTCAAGACCCGATGCTGGCAGCGACATCTCCATAATCACGTTTTTGATTGCCCTCTATTTACTACTTCCATTGGCATTTTCTTACAGTTATTAACAGGAGAGACAGGTCTTTCACCTTTCATTTTAATTCTGCCTAAATGAAATGTAGCCCAAGCCTCAACCCGAATATTGTCCTACAGAGAATGAATCCATCCATCCATTTATTGACATCTGTCTTCTCTCCTCTCCTGCTGCCCATTACTGTTTCTGCTGCAGCAGAAAGAATATCTCTCTGTCTTTAACAAGCTAAAATAATGACCTCAGACTGAGTTGCTGTTATATATTCTTTCTTTCTATCTTTTAATAATCAGATTCTTTTTCTCACCTTTATTTGCTCAGTTGTTTTAGTGATCTTTAGCTCTGCCGTCTGTACTTGGTTACAGAGAGTACATTGAATTTTCTAACAATCAAAGTGTAACACCAAAACCCAGTTTGGACAAAAATAAATGTTTCAGTAGTTGACAATGTGTTTTTCCCCCAGCTGTCATATTATTAATAAATATAAAAGTATAAAGAAAATGTAATGCCACAGTCCACAATTTGTTTGGCCCCAAGCTGAACTGTGTGTGTGTATATACACAAACAAACAGGATCTGACCTGTTTTCAGCACTGTTTTTAATCGATATGGTGCAGGTAATTTTCGATTACTGATAAGTGCAAGTTATTTGGGGAACTAGGTTAGTGTATGTGTGATATGAGACCGATATTTACCTAGTGTGTTTTCGTATTGAGGCTTTTAACTGTAATTGTGGCGTAGTGTGGGTGGAATCTGTAAAGGAGTTTTACTGGAGCATTCTGGGGTGGCTGGTTAATGGTTAGTGCACTGGAATGGTGTGATAGCAGTTAACGACCTGTAATGAGTCTGTCCTTTACTCTACTTGGGAGCATCATAGTCCAGTGTTTTATAATGTGGCCAATTATATCTGATCATTTATGTTTTGTTTATTCTCTTCCTTTCTCCATTATCCTCTAGGTTTATTCGTCCAATTGGGGCCATCTCTCCATCTTTTTTTCCACTTTCTCTCCTTTTTTTTTTTTTTTTTTCTCTGTCTCTCTTGACCCCGTCATCCCCTGAGCTCCATTGATCCTGATTAAGGACCCCAATCGTATCCAGTAAGGACCCCTCTCAGATCCAGTCAGCCCTCTCCTCTCCTGTTGTCCGGGCCTGTTGGCATGGCGGGGCGAGGTGGACCAGCGCGGACCAATGGTGCCGCCCCCGTCGGGAACAAAATCTGCCAGTTTAAACTGGTCTTGCTGGGGGAGTCTGCTGTGGGCAAGTCCAGCCTGGTGCTCCGTTTCGTGAAAGGCCAGTTCCATGAGTACCAGGAGAGCACTATTGGAGGTGAGCCAGAGCGTGTTTATGTCTAAGCTTATTCTTTCTTTAAGGATAGAAGATTTTCTTCAAATTTGAGTATGAACTTGCAACTTACAAAAATGCACACAGGCCTGTCTTCAGCTATGGTTTGAGAGACGTCAGACTACTTGATATATCAGTGCCTACCTTTACCTGCTGTGTTTCGGTCAAGAACTCTTCAATGTCTCTCTAGAGCTGAAGTTCTCCCCTTAACACATTCATTTATGCCTTAAGTGAACGTAAGCAAGAGTTTGTATCTATTTAATTTACACAGTGAATAAATTTGTACTGTGTTTTTTTTTATTTTTATATATATATAAAATCACTGCACAAATTTGTATATGTGTGTGTATATGTAAAATAATTGTTTTTTATTCATGCTTTGTTCTATTGATTGTTTTTTGTGTGTCCTATTGCTTGTAATTAACGGATTGTTTACTTCGCTTCAGTAAGGAGTTTTTGTTTTGTTATACTGTATTTTGATATCTTAATCTTATTTAAAGAAAAAAATAACAATTTCCAATCCTTAGTTGTCTGTTTTGGCCAATATTGGCTATATTAATTATCTCTACCTATTTTTACATTTAGATGATCTAAGGTTAATCTTTAAAAACAATTGTCAGTGTAGTCTTTTGGAAATCTGGAGAATGAATATTAATTGTTCATGCTGTACATTTATAATGCTTAAATTCAGTTTTAAAGAAAAAACTTTTGTTTGAATATTTTACATTCACATCAGATGCTTTTTATCTAAAGCGACTTGCAAACGAGGAATACAGCAAGTGATTCATTGTGAAGAAGCAGATGAACACGTGCTCAGAATACAATGTTTCAGACATTGCTTAGAGTAGCATAAGCTAGAAAAGGGAGGGATTAAAGGAAAGTGAAAGCATAGTTTTATTTTAATGAGGTTAAGTTCTCATAGAAGAAGTGTTTTCAGCTGTCTTTTGAATATTGTCAGTGATTCTGCATTCCGGATGAAGGTGGGGAGATCATTCCAACAGCAAGGAAAAGTGAACGAAAATGTTCTGGAGAGTTCTTTTGTGCCTCTGGTAGGGGTGTAGTCTTGGAGAGAGTGGAAGTAGGAGGGTGATTAAACAGTGATAGATCTGTAAGCAAGCGTCAATGAGCAGCAAGTGATAGTTGGTGCTGCAGAGTTCTGGATCAGTTACAGGGGTTTGAATGTGCACGTGATGGAAGTTCAGCCTGAAGAACATTGCAGTAACCAAGCCTAGAAATGACCAGGACCTGGACAAGATAGACCTGATCTTACTGATGTTGTTTAGTGCAAACCCTCAAGCTTTCTAAAGGCCAGTTGGTCCTCAAAGATTACTCCAAGTTTTATGGCTGACCATGATTGGCTAATTGTTGATGAAACTAGCGGGATGGTGAAGTCGTGCTATAGAGTCGTATTGGCAGGGTAGAAGCTCAGTCTTTGTAAGGTTGAGCTGCTGTTTTAAAATGTAATTTATTCCTGTCTTACTGATTTAGTCTTCCGAAATCATTCTGATATGCTGATTTGGTGCTCAAGAAACATTGATTATAAAACATTAAACATTTTATTATTAAACCGAAATCATTTGTTACAGAAAGTAACATTTTGTCTGTCACTTTTGATCCATTTAATGTGTCCTTGCTAAAAATATATTATCTTACTGGCCCCAGATGTGTGTATTTTTGTGCCTTGACTTGCCCTGATGACACAAAAGAGGTCATTGGCATAGCTTTAAAGGTAATACTGTAACTTTAAAGCTGTGCCAAGCATTATTACATTGGCCTCTTTTGAAAAAGCAGCCTAGATAAACTCCTAAAAAAAACTGTGCAAGAAACCTTGACTAACATGAATAATGGACTTCAGGGAGAATATGCTGTAAAACCATTGAAAACAGTCTCCTGTAAATGATTGGCTACAGAGATATTTTATAACACTGCATTCTAGTCGCAGCGAGATTGTGTTGAACACACTCTGCACATATGAGGTTATGTGGCTTGTGTTGATGTGTGGTGACTGAGGGCTGGGCTTGATCTGAAGCTGACAAGCTGGTTCTTAATCTCGAATCACATGACTACCACATGAGTTATACTAGAGTATTAAACAGACATGCACTCAAAGTTATATATGTGCACCTATCTGATCTCTTAACCAAACACATGTTTATCAGCTTGAAATGGTATTCATTTAAAGATAGATTTATGGTATCCACTGAATTACTTGGACAATGTAAGGGCTTTAACAACCAGAAGGAAAGGGAAGCAGCCAACAATGGGATTTCCTGTGTGTGAGACAAAGTTCCTCTAAAAAATGGACACAACAGCGCAGTGTTTTACAAGAACTTTATGCGATTTAGGTTATGGATATTCGTGGATTTGTTCCATCAGGGCTCAGTCTCATATTTAGTAAGAGATTCTAAGATAAAGTCAGATATGAGGAAAGAAAAGCGCTGGGAATGACATTTGGTATGGGCAGGATACCGCATTCTTGCACGAGTGACAATAAGGAAATTCTCAGCACTTTTTTTGTCCTTCTACATATTTTTCTTCAATTCCATCATCCTGTGTCATCAGTGAGCAGGTCAAAGATCGCAGCACTTGGTGCTTTGGAGAAATTAATGTGAGCTGCAAACATGTGACCATGGCACCTGACTCAGCAAAGTTTGAAGTGAAAGGGATTAGAAATATGGATGGCCTGTAATATTCGATCCTTACGCACACTTCCTCTTATCAGTCATGAGTCATTTTGAGTCATTTTAATGTGTCTTCTAAAAAAAATGTAATGCTTGCCTATGCAAATGTCACAGTCAATGCCAAGTTGTTAGCATGTTGATAATGTTTGCTAGGGTATCATCTGATATTTGTATACGTCTATACACACGAAGTGGTGTGAAAGTGCCCCCCCCCCTTCTGTATTATTTATTTTGCATGTTTGTGACACTTAAATTGTTTCAGATCATCAAACAAGTTTAAATATTAGTCAAATATATAACAAGCAAACTCAATGTAGTTTTAAATGAAGATTGTTATTAAGGGATAACAAAATCCAACCCTACATGGCCCTGTCTGAAAAAGACATTTTTAAAGCGTTATGACTACAGCGAACCACAGTGAGAGCCATTATCCACAAATGGCAAAAACAACAACATCCAAAGAACTGCAGGCCTTGTCTCAATTAAGGTCAGTGTTCATGATTCCAGCATAAGAAAGAGACTGGGTAAAAATGCCCTGCAGAACTGGCAGAGTTCCAAGACAAAAAAACACTGCTGGGACATTAAGGTTCATCTCATTTTTGCCACAAAACATCTTTGATACCCAAGGCTTTTGGGAAAATACTCTGTGGACGGATGAGACAATTTAACTTTTTTGGAAGGTGTGTGTCCCATTTACATCTGGCGTAAAAGTAACACCACATTTCAGAAAAAGAACATCATACCAACTGTAAAATATGGTGGTGGTAGTGTGATGGTCTGGTGTTGTTTGCTACTTCAGGACTTGGAAGACTTGCTGTGGTAAATGAAACCATGAATTCTGCTGTCTACCCAAAAAAAAATCTTGAAGGAGAATATCCGGCTGTCTTTTTGTGACTCCAAGCTGAAGCGAACTCTGGGTCGGCAGCAGGAGAAAACACCTCTCCACCTCTGAATGGCTGAAGGAAAACAAAATGAAGGATTTGGAGTGGCCTAGTCAATGTTAGGAACTGAATCCTATTGAAATGCTGAGCCATGACCTTAAAAACACTTGAAAACCCGACAATGTGGCTGAATTATATCAATTTTTTTAAAGATGAGTGGGCCACAATTCCTCTACAGTGCCGTAAAAGACTCATTACACATAACCGCAAACGGTTGATTGCAGTTCCTCCTCAGGGTGGCCCAACCAGTTATTAGGTTTGGTTTTTGTTTTCCCTTAATAACAACCTTCATGTTAAAAACTGCAGTTTGATCAACCAATTTAATGAATCCTTGCTGAATAAAACTGAGCAGCCTGATTATGACAGTTCATGTTTCTCATTGTTCCTTTCTACATATGTGCAGCCTGAAATGGCTAAGCAGTAAGGAAGTGCTAAAAGTATCGTTTTGATTGTTTAAACTGATACGTATTACTGTCATGTCATAAATATTTCTGTTTTTCGTTTCCTTCTAGCTGCTTTCCTCACACAGACAGTCTGCCTGGATGATACAACAGTAAAGTTTGAGATTTGGGACACGGCCGGACAGGAGCGATATCACAGCCTGGCCCCTATGTATTACAGAGGAGCACAGGCGGCCATCGTCGTCTATGACATTACTAACACAGTGAGTGCCCGTGTTTATGAAACTAAAACCTTTAAATCAGTGGTGGATCAGACCGGTGTCATTCACCAGCTGAAAGTTGCGTTGCACCTCGGGTGCAATGTGACTGCCAATCGTGCATTGGCTCTAATAAAGGTTGACGTTACAGCGTTGTGCTCCGCAGAAGGTAAAGGTCTGCTCTGAATAATAAGGTTTCACCTGACTGACTGCTGAGGTTAATTATTATTCTGTAGGATACAATCAGACCTTTGCTCAAAGTCAAGCAGCAGTCAGTGGCAATGCAGTTCCTGTTGGCAACCTTAATTTAAAGTATGTAGTGTATTTTTGTACACTACTGATTTTTTTTCCCATAATTGCGGTGTATAAACTACTGCATTTAAGTCTTTTAAAAAAAAACATGTCGATTTGTGTCAATAGGGATCTCTGTTCATTATAAATATTTGTAAAAAGTGAATTTTCAGCATCATTACTCCAGTCTTTAGTGTCACATGATCCTTAAAAAACATTCTAAATTTGCTGCTCAAGAAACATTTCTTATAATTAATGTTGAAATGTAAAATTAACTATTAAAGTGGTCCTGCTTAAAATTTGTTCATACTTTTTTTCCCCAGGAGTCTTAGATGAATAGGAAGTTCAAAAGAGTAACATTTATTTGAAATAAGAAACCTTTGTTGTAATATACATGCTTACAGTCAGATTTAATCCACACTTGCTGAATAAGTGTAATTTTGTTTAAAGAAAAAATAGTGACCCCAAACCTTTGTGTATACGTGTAGCGTAAATGTTAAATATACATTCCCAAAATGCTTTGCATTTAGGCTGTAAATTACGAGTTTGTGTCAGGGACGCAGTTAAAATTGTTAATTGTGGTAAATCAACCTGAAATGAAAATCCCCACGAGTCCCCCATCGTTCTGTAGGTCATCAAATCCATTAGAACAAATTAAAGTACCATAGCAATTCACTCTAAAGACTTCTGTTGATCTACACTGACTGGTCCTTAACTTTCCATCTTTAACAGTTATTCCTCTACTGTTTTTTTTTCCTTTTTCTTTTTTTTTCCTCCTCTCTCTTTTGCTTAGGACACATTCACTAGAGCAAAGAACTGGGTGAAGGAGTTGCAGCGTCAGGCGAGTCCAAATATTGTCATTGCTCTGGCTGGTAACAAGGCAGACCTGGCCAACAAGAGAGCCGTTGACTTTCAGGTGCGTTTACATGAACACAAAACAAACTCTGTAAATGTCCTTGCAAAAGTTTTTAACACATCTACATGCTTTCGTTAGGAGGCGCAGGCGTATGCAGATGACAACAGCCTACTCTTCATGGAAACGTCTGCAAAGACCGCCATGAACGTGAACGAGATCTTCATGGCTATAGGTACGTTCTCATGTCTGTTGTTGATTCTCTTCAAACAAAAAGCTAAACATAGAAACATGACACCAGTTTTACCTGCCACAAAGACTCTCCACTGATTTAATTCCGCTCAAAATCAATCTAGTAGGTTTATGAAGAAATGTCTTATATTTTCCTTCTCAAAACTTGTGTAGCCAAGAAGCTTCCAAAGAACGAACCACAGGGTGGGGCGGGGAGTGGCGGACGGGCCAGAGGAGGGGTTGACTTGCAGGAGACAGCACCTCAGGGCAGAAGCGGCCAGTGCTGTGGAGGCGGCAACTAATCATTGGACCAATCAGCTGGCAGATGCACCCAAGGACTGATACAGACACACAAACACAGTATGAATCCATAGTGTGAGATCCATTCACTTATGACCCAGCTCTAAACTATGGCCAGTTAGAGCTTCAGAACTGGAAATAGGCCATCGATAACCTTATAAATCAACATGTTAATGTTTAAACCATTTATCCCTCCCAAGAACATGCAAACATTCACATACACACGTCGTCTGCCATCTATGAGTTATTTGATTTGTCTTATGTAGTTTTGACAAAACAAAAAGGAGACAAATGTGATCCGATCTAACCAAATCACACTTAAAACAAAAGAAATTCCTGACCACTGCTGGTGGAAAAATTAGATGTGTCTCCTTTTTATTTCCTTATGCTCTCATTTGCTCATTTGTATGAAGAATCTAGTGGCAACGGCGCTATTTAAACGCGCTCTCCCTTTTGGTGGATGCATACTGCCAGTATTGAGTTACATCTCATCTTTCTCCAGCTCTCCTTGATCACATCCCTCCTTTGTCGGAGATTGAAAATTGGAGAATGAGAAAACAGGCTATTTTCCATCCATGTCAGTCTGTTCTGTAGATCTGTATTATTTCTATTGTATTAGTCTCTCAGACGTCCACTACTCCAGCACAAATGAAACCAGTATATGATTTGATAGGCTAGACTTTTTTTCTAATCATTTACATATATCTACTTGTATCTAAATGCATTAACAGGTGGCATAACTCCAATGTGTTTTTTTTTCTTTGCATTAATGACATATTTTTGAAATCATTCAGGCTTGGAGAAAATACACAAGGCAAAATCAGCCGCCTCTGACCAAAATCACAAATATTTACGAGGGGGGAAAAAGATAATGTTGCTCTTCCTGTACTTTTTTTTTCCCCTTTTCTTTATTTCCTGTGAATATGACCCCAATCATTAGCAATTTCAATTCAGCACCTTTGTAAGAATTTACTTGTTTTTGTACTTAAGGTCTCTTAGGATGCACTGGGTATTTCTTTGTCTTCTGAAAACATCATTTGCTGTCAATATTGTTCCTCCCGTTTTATGTCGATGGCCGTCTGTTTCGACCGGCATTTTCAGCATCACTTGTGACTTAGCACAACACATGTGAACAGTGACCCAGATGTCTCAAGCAGGGTCTGAGAAACGAGGGACGCAATAGACAAAGGAACATAAATGGAAAAACACAAACCTAGTAGAACTTGTAATTTTACCAATAAAGGAGGGGAAGGTATACATTCTGTCTGTTGTGTTGTTATTTCTAAGTTAATGTGGTGATTTTGGAGGTGTTTTCTTATTCCTAAAAAAGGTTGAGAACTGGTCCTTAATTATTCTCCATTACTAAATGAATTTAAAAGGTGATGCGTTTCATTAATTATTCTCAAATTTGCATTATTTTGCTGCCGTGGAGGGAGCATCATGGGTTAGGGTGTTTATTTTGTGCTGGCAGTCATTTTGAGTTGAGACTTAATGCAGTAGTTTCGAGTTACTGATGCTATTGTAGAAAGATTAATTTAATCATGCCTGATTGTAAATGGTAACTATGAATGACAGTGTCTAATATCAGCATGGTTACTGAGATTATCTAAATGGTTTTTGACTGTTTGTGAAGGTAACATGGCAACCCGTTTTAAACAACCCAACGTTTGGATGAAAATGTAGCAATAATAATGAGCACAACGTTTTAAAGTTGGTATTAAAAAAACTGATCTACCTTTTAAGCTAGATATCATTAGATATCTTATGTACAGTTCCTCAGTTGTAAGTCGAGAAAATATACTGAATAAATGAAGGTAATAACCACATTTTGGTTTAAGGCCTGCAGCATAACTGAAGCAAATTTATTGACCTTTTGGTGTTTTTCTAAAAACTCAAAACGAGTCCGCTAATGGGGTTAATTCATTAGCTGACTCGTTTTGAAAAATATTAAAAGGCATTTTGTTACAAAAAATATTTTATAGAACTAAATGTTTAATGGGTGCGCTTATTTTCTCCATTTTAAAAGTGATATACGCAGTACAAGTAGCTCAAGAGTTTAATGCCCCCCAGTGGAAAGTATTGTATCGTTTTATTCTGTAGTTCTGCTTGTAATACTACATCTCCCAGCATCCTCCCACACTGCGCACGCGCAGTGCACTAGTAAGAGCGTGGAACAAAAACCATCACAAAACTTTATTTACACAGCGGACGGTGGAAGTCTGCACGGCGATCCTAGGAGGGGAAGTGTGGCTGCTGATATGGCGGACCCGGCGGCACAGACCTCCGCGCAGCCCCGGCTTCAGCAAGCTCAGTCCAGCGGCCCGACAGGGTCCAACCCAAACCCGGGAGCCGGGAGCAGCGACCCGGCCCGACCAGGCCTGAGTCAACAGCAATGGTCCAGCCAAAAGAAAGCCCAAGTCCGCTCGTTTCCGCGAGCTAAAAAGCTGGAGAAACTCGGAGTGTTTTCCTCCTGCAAGGTAACTGAGAGCTCGGCTCATAACAATAGAGCGAGTGGCCGGGCCCTTCATGTGTCAATGCTTCATTAACAGTCTGCAAACTAGTCACGTATTCCCTGGTACGAATACAAATAATAGAAGACTGAAGACGATTTAAGGCTTAAAATAAAAGCACAAGACATGAAAACCTTCATATGAGCTAAAGAGTGAAAGTAGCATTTCTAGTGAGCTCTCACCTATGCAGAAATTGCTGTCAAGATGGGTAGCTTAATGGGTTTTTGATAATTGGTGTTAAATTAGTCTATGGTGGTTAATTGAATGCATTTATTATGTTTTTTTTTAATAACACGCACCATATATTAAGGTATGTTGTTAGTATATCCCATTTTATTGTTAACACTGTATACTTGAATAAGAATTTTTTAACCGTGTTCACATGAGCAGCATCTCATTGACAGCTCTTTAAATCACAGTTGTGTTCTTTAATCACAGGCGAATGATGCTTGTAAATGTAATGGGTGGAAAAACCCCAATCCTCCAACAGCCGCTCGTATGGAGCTCCAGCAGCAGGCAGCCAGTCTGACAGAGGCCTGCCGAAGCTGTGGACACTCTTTGGGTAAGAATGATGCCTCTGTGGAGGTGCTATTACATTGCACTAATATCAGACCCATCATACAAGCAGGCAGGTGTAACAAATAGAGTTTGACCTTGCCTGCCTGCTTTTTTCCCATACATTTTTCAAATAGGGATTTAAAAAAAAGTTTTATTTAAAGAGTTTTGAGCCATGCACAAAATCTATCTATAGATAGATAGGTAGATGGATAGATAGATTTACTTGTGATTCTCTGATTGACTTTTTTCTTGTTAATGTAGTCTTCCTGTTGTTAAACACTATCATTTAAAGAATTAGTTGAAATAATGGCTTAAACAAAACACATCAATTAAAAATACAGTAGATGTGTTTTTTTAAAGGATTGTAAGTTATCTTTTAAAATCAATTCCCCTGTGGATAAAATTAATGGGATTTCTATTTTTGAAACCTGATTTCTCCATTTATTATATATAATATCTAAGCTTTTCAAACAGTGCAAGCCAAGGACAAGGTCTGTTTAAAAAAATGTGCAAAAGCCAAAAAAAAAATATTAAAAGTGATTAGCAGCCTTCGTGGATATACAGGCCAGTATGTGTTAACTGTGTAGTTAACATCATTTAACGCATATTAATTATTGTTACAGTTAGTGTTCACATTCTCTAATTTGTTTATCTTTAGCGGAACATGTGTCTCACCTGGAGAACGTGTCTGAGGAGGAGATTAACCGGTTGTTGGGTATGGTGGTAGATGTGGAGAATCTCTTCATGTCTGTCCATAAAGAAGAAGACACAGACACCAAGCAAGTCTACTTTTATTTGTTCAAGGTAAATGAGTAATTGAGATCTGCTTCCCGCTTTTTTTAAATTGCAAGCTTGATCAAGACTAGTTACTAACATGTTAAGAAACCTTTTAAGAATTTTTTTTGGTTTTGTTCTTTTGTCAGGTGAATATTTCACATTTCTGGCTGTGTTGTCTTAATGGCTGTTTGTTTCTTTTATTAGTTGCTGAGGAAGTGCATTCTGCAGATGGGGAAGCCAGTGGTGGAAGGCTCTCTCGGTAGCCCTCCGTTTGAAAAACCCAACATAGAACAAGTATGTTGTGTATAAGAAAGTCTCTATTACAAGCAAAGCTTTCACAGTCACACTCCATGTGAAATGCCCTTAAGGGTAAGTGATGGGTAGACTGTGTTCTTCTCTCTCTCTGTCTTTCTGTCGTAGGGGGTGTTGAACTTTGTTCAGTACAAGTTCAGTCATTTGGCGCCTAAGGAGAGGCAGACCATGTATGAGCTCAGTAAGATGTTTCTGCTCTGTCTGAACTACTGGAAGTTGGAGACTCCGTCACAGTTCCGTCAGAGGGCTCAGAAAGAAGATGCTGCCGCCTACAAAGTTGATTACACTAGGTGTGTGTGTGACCCGTAGCTGACATTAACATTTATTTAAATTAGCCTAAATGCTCTTCTTTGGCAAAATTGCTTTTCCTGAGCACAGGCTTTACTCCCTTCAAACTTAAGTTGAAATGTCACTGTTAAAGCATCATTTAAAAAAAACATAAAACAGTTCAAATTCACATACTTCTCTGACTCAAAATTCTATATATTGAATCATCATATCAAATGTTTGGGGTCAGTATGTTTTTATTTTTTCAAATAATTTTATTATTTAGCAAGGATGCATTAAAATTCTGTTTTTACTGTAAATTAATTCTGTAATTAAATTCTCTGTTTTTACTGTAAATTAATTCTGTAATTAAATTCTGTTTTTACTGTATTTTTGATCCTTGGTAAGCATGAGGGATTGCTTTCAAAACGTCTGGTTATAATTCATTTATTATCATTTTGATGTGCATGAACCAATACAATTACAATTTTGTAAATTAGTTTTTGTGTGTTTTAGGTGGCTTTGTTACTGTCACGTTCCTCAGAGCAATGATAGCTTGCCGCGGTACGAGACCTGTCAGGTGTTCGGCCGCAGTCTGCTGAAGTCCATCTTCACCGTTACCCGCAGACAGTTACTAGAGAAGTTCAGAGTCGAGAAAGACAAGCTCCCACCAGAGAAACGCACTCTGATCCTCACACACTTCCCCAAGTAAGATACATAACCGTCGTATCAAAACACTCCTCTAAACCATCACTCACAAAATCCAATTAATTATATGTTTGTGTGTGTGTGTGTGTGTGTGTGTGTGTGTGTGTGTGTGTGTGTGTGTGCGTGCGTGCTTGTCAGGTTTCTTTCCATGTTGGAAGAAGAAATCTATGGAGTAAACTCCCCCATTTGGGAGGCAGACTTCACCATGCCAGCCTCCGAAGGCACACAACTGGGACATCAAACAGGTATGTGTTTAGGTGGTTATTAGTGTTATTAGTAATTTGTAATGATGTAACAACAACTCTTAAATTTAAATTGATGTTAAAAATACAATCATGTCATGTACATTTATTCACAAATATTTGTCTCCTTCACCCTTATAATGTTTTCATATTCAGCCAGTTTCAACAACCTATGCTTTTACTTAATTGAACTAAATTCATTACTATAAAAAAGTACATATAATAAAGATAACATCAGGTAAAACTAAAATTGGCATGGTACTCCATATTAATGCACAGTTATTATGTGTTCTAAAGCAATTCCCACTGCAAAACTTGCAGATGGAAAACTGTAATGTATCTGCTGGTTTGTTAGCTACTGTAGAGACTTGGCTTGACATGCTTTTTTTAGATTGTTGCTCCAAACCCCTCTCTTACTTTCTTAGTACTGAGTCCAGTCTCGGTGTCTGGCTCTCCTCTCAGTAAAGGCAGCAGCGGTTCAGCTCTGGGTGTAACGGGTTTGGACGTTGCTTCTTCTGAACCAATAACTGGTAAGTTTTATTTACTGTGAACTCTGCACTTTGGCATTATAATTTGAACTATACAATCATATACAGTAATACCTTGGTTTACAAGTTTAATTAATTCCAAGAGCGAGCTCATAACTCAAAATTCTCGTACACCAAATCAATTTTCCCCATAAGAATGCACTAAAAATCAATCGATTCGTTCCACACGACCATAAAGTCCCATTTTTAATATTTTTTTGGTTTTACCCTATTAATTACAGTTAAAATTATTACCATTAAGATCTCTTATAAATACTATCTAATAATTAACAATTAAATTCTAAAAATACTTGACAGTTTACTGGAACGCACACTAGCTTTGAGTAGCGTCGCTGCTGGTGTGATGGAGACGAGAGGAGGGTTTTACTGCTTAGAGGGAGAATTTCGTACCTTCTTTCTTACTCATCTTGAGGGCCATTGACTATATGCTGTACTGTATGTATATATTTCACTACGTGAGCAATAGCGATGTGTGACCACAACACGAGATAAAACCCAATGTAAATCACTTCTAAAAGTATGCACTGTGGTGAATGGTGCAACCAAACCGAGCAACGCTGAGAGAATGAACGAGTTAAGGGGTAACAGGCTATCGTTAGGATATTTCCAGTAAAAATGCATGCAAAGATGCTGAGCGTTAGGACTTTTCCCACACAAAAATGTTTTTCTCGCACTCCGATACAATGCTCGTACACCAATTTAACTTTCCATGTTCGTACACTGATTTGCTCGTATACAAAGTCACTCGTAAACTGAGGTATTACTGTAATATGCAGAAGACTAGGGGTTCTCAACTCTAGCCCTTGAGAGTTTAATTTCAACCCCATTTAAACACCTGAACAAGCTAATCAAGGTGAGTTTACTGAAGGATGAAGGTAAACTGCAGGGAAGTGAATCTTAAGAGCCAGAATTGAATTAAGAATGATTACTATGATCATGTCAGTCTCTCATAACAGTATGTAATACTTTGTCCCTCAGGAGAGAAGCGAAAGCTTCCTGAGGCACTGACTCTAGAGGATGCCAAGCGGATCCGAGTGATGGGTGACATCCCAATGGAACTGGTCAACGAAGTCATGAAAACCATCACAGACCCTGCTGCCATGCTGGGGCCAGAGGTCAGAGTTTATCACACCTCTGTGATAGCCTTAACACTCTAGCTTGAGGTTTTTCCATTTACAGTTGAAGAGTGAAATTGAATCTGTTTTCTGGTTTCCCAGACTAGTCTGTTGTCGGCAAACGCGGCCCGTGATGAGACCGCTCGTCTGGAGGAGAGGAGAGGCATCATTGAGTTCCATGTAATTGGTAACTCTCTCTCTCAGAAGTCCAATAAGAAGATTCTAATGTGGCTCGTGGGCCTGCAAAATGTTTTCTCCCATCAACTCCCCCGCATGCCCAAAGAGTACATCACACGTCTTGTGTTTGATCCGTAAGTTCGCAGTGACCCCTTTCTTTTTCCAAAGAGCCCACTACTTAACTTTAAGCTGTTGTCAGGTATTGTGTCTCACTAGCCTCCTCTGCCCTTTTTGACCCTGCGCCCTCTGTGTGCCCACAGGAAGCACAAGACTTTGGCTCTGATTAAAGATGGCCGTGTGATTGGAGGTATCTGCTTCAGGATGTTCCCCACTCAGGGATTCACAGAGATCGTCTTCTGTGCGGTCACCTCCAACGAGCAGGTCAAGGTACGTAGAAGCACTCGATGGAGGCTCAGTGACTAAACCAGCGGCTCTCAACCAAGGGGACATGACTTAAAAGTATTTAAATTAATACATTATTTTAAATATTAAATTATTAAACTCTCAATTAAAATGTGAAAAAAAAAACACATCACATCAATATAACTTTTTTCCCTTCCTGATTTTTAATGTTTTTTAAATTGAAGATTTAAAATTTATTGAAGAGCATGCAGTTCTCGCAAAATGAATCTTGGTTAATTTGTTTAATATATCAACACTAACATGGTCAGAGTATCATGCACAGAGAGAAAATAAAGGTACTATCCTTTAAGAACATTTTTACATGGATTTTACTTCATATAAGTTGCCCTCTCCTCTACAAAGAGACTGAGTGACTCTAAGCCAGTGCTTCTCAATTATTTTCTGTCACGCCCCCCTAGGAAGAGGTAAACATTTTCCGCACCCCCCTCCCCCCATTTTGGAACTTTCTCCTTATTGTTTCCATGGCAATGCATCATGCTTGTCACGTGACATACCGCAGTCACAAAAAGCACTGTATAATAGATAGATAACATTTTAGTTTTTTCTTTTTTTTTTCAAAATAGTCACCAACTTGTTGGCTCAACTTATTAAAAAATAAATCTTATGTGGTTGAAAACACTGAATTGTTGTGATAAATGTCAAGCTCTGAGCACGTCTTTTTTTGGATCAGTGCCAGATATCGCGTGAAAACACGTGTGAATTTAGTGGTTGATCAGGTGACACATGAACACCGGTGTGATCGTACATGTCAAAGGATGAAGGGATGGTTATCTGAACTTCATATATGCTGCTCTTGTTCAGTGCAAGAAAACCTACTCCCTGGCAAAAAAAAAAAAAAAAGCATGTACCCCAGGGTCACGCGCGCCTCCCCAGATGCCCCACTATTTAAGAACCACTGCTCTAAGCTAAGGATGAAAATGTAGCAATAATAATAATGGTTTAAACGGGGAACAATGAAGACCATAACCATAAAAACAAAAATAATGATAATACCACTTACAAAATGTTTGTGTACGATAAGTCATAAAAAAAATTAACCGTACATGTTCATCTCCACTGACAAACACGTCATAGATACTTCTGAGACATGTCACTTTCAACAATAAAAGAAAAAGGAACAATGACCGTTCAATATAGATTGTCTTAGACTCTCCTGCAAAAGTAGGGATCAAACACCTCAATTCACTTTTTTTTTTACTCCTATCTGGAGGCAAGTGCTCTATAAACGGAGACCATAGGTTTTGGAACATCTGAACATTACCTCTAAGACCAGCAGCCATTCTCTCATCTTTTTGTTCTAAGATGCTTTGGATAAAAGTATTTCCTAAAATCTTAAATGTAAACCACAGTAGTAGAAACATACTTTAAAAATACATTATACTTATATTTTTATACAACATAATATTGTGTGTGTGCGTTTAATGTATTTTATTGTATGCTATATAAATAGCCTTTTTTGTTGGTTAGGTTGAATTAATCCTTTACTCGGTTTATTGATCATTAGTTTTCTTGTGTGTTTATGCTTAGGGCTATGGAACACATCTGATGAATCATCTTAAGGAGTACCACATCAAGCACGGCATTCTGTACTTCCTCACTTATGCCGACGAATACGCCATTGGCTACTTCAAGAAACAGGTACAGCTCCAGCAACTCGCATACAGACTCCACCAGCATCGCTTGTCATTTCCTGTTTTGCCACTGCACAATGTCATTTTTTGACCCCTCTTTCTGTCGGTAGGGCTTTTCCAAAGACATCAAAGTGCAGAAGAGCCGCTACCTTGGTTACATCAAAGACTACGAGGGAGCCACGCTGATGGAGTGTGAACTCAATCCCAGAATACCCTACACCGAACTCTCACACATCATAAAGAGACAGAAAGAGGTGAGCGTGCACAGGTTTCCCCCTTCTGCTGGTTAGGGAATCTAATAGTATTACGTTGTGTATATGGCTTTTGACAGGATTTTTTTGACATATTTCAAAAATATCTGGTTGGCTGGAGATTAACCTTATCCGTTTCAGCTAGTCTTTGTTACAGTGTATGACTTTGAGTCCTATGGGTTTGTTGTCATCTGCTGTAGATAATCAAGAAACTGATTGAGAGGAAACAGAATCAGATCAGGAAAGTGTATCCTGGTCTCACCTGCTTTAAAGAGGGTGTGCGGCAGATTCCTGTGGAGAGTATACCAGGCATCAGTAAGTGTGTGCTCGTCTCACAGTACTAGCTATAATGCACAAAATCCTTCCATTCACACACTCTCTCCTTCTCTTTTTTTCTTTTTGAGGAGAGACTGGTTGGAAACCTAGTGCCAAGGAGAAAAGGTCAGAGGAGAATTTATGTATATTTATTCTGAAATCTAAGACCATCTGTGTCTTTGTGTTGAATCATCTTGCTGAATTTACATTGATATCATGTTGTGTACACTACCATTTTTGGGGTCAGTTTATATAAGGAATTGATCATTTTATTCACCAAGGATGCGTTAAATTGATCAAAATTGACATTAAAGCAATTTATAATGTTACAAAATATTTTTCAAATAAATGCTGTTTTAAATCATGAATAAATCACAATTTCCACAAAAAATATTAAGCAACACAACTGTTTTCTGCATTGTTAATAAGAAGTAATGTTTCTTGAGCAGCAAATCATCATGTTAGAATGATTTCTGGAGGATCGTGTGAAACTTAAGACTGGAGTAATTATGCTGAAAATTCAGCTTTAACATCACAGGAATAAATTACATCAAGTTCATTAAAATAGGAAACAGTTATTTGACTTTTTAAAGGAGTCTTGCTATGCCCTTTAACAGAGTCTTGATTTAGATTTTTTTGGCTGTACTAGAATATGCTTTTATGCTTGATTGTTCAAAATAACATTTTTAATGTTATCGTTATCATTATCGATCTGATTAAAAAAAATCAGGCCAATATATTAAAGCCGATAGGTATACCATTACCTTTAAAAAAAATCTATATTCATTCAGACACGCATTCCAGAACAGGAGCACATTCTGTTATTGTTGATGTTGTTTGAAATGGTAACATTAAAGATGTTTACTATTTTTCAAATCAGGGCATCCCTACAAAAAAAAAAAATGTTTTCACATATTTTACATTATTACAGCACCTCTCTCCAGAATTGACCCAAACGCACTGTTTATTTCCTGTTTCGATCAATCCCCTCATTCTGAAATACAAAATGTGCTGTGATTTGATTAGCTATCCCAGTGTTTTGTGACTACAGTATGTTGTTAGCAGGCGAGCAGAACCAAACAGCTTTGCCCTGTTTATATTGTAGCAACAACATAAATCTTATAATTGGAGCTGTTAATAGAAAACGCAACAACAAATAATAAAGACATACAGTTTTTGATCCACCAAAAACAGATTGTCCCAACAAAGTGGGAACTGCTCCATTTCATGCGAAGCTTTGCTTCTGCATTGTACTCTCTTAGTACTCTCTTACTCTTTCCTGTAAAGATAAACCTTGGGGTTATAATATTCAGAAACGGCATTTAAAATAAGTTTTAACCACTGTAAGAATATCAACCTTGGAAAAGGTTTTGGAAAAGGGATGAGAAAACACTGTCTTCTCTAATGAAGCTTAACCATGAGCTTTTATGTGGGCGGGGATTATTTAACCGAGTAACATTGTGATTCACAAGATTAGTAATAAAAATGTGTTGTCGTTCTTGAAAAATAGATTCTAGGGTACTTTGAGCTTGGTAACCTCGCAGATCTTTTTTTATTGCCAAACAGCAACATTACACAGTAACTAAAGTTGATCAAGCACAATAGGACACCTTTAATAGTATTTTACAAGATCACTGTGAAATTTACTGTATTTTTGAAAAACACAAAATAAGAGCATTTGAGATTTTTTTTTTTATCCTTTTGAGTAGTGTATGTGCTCAGGGATTTTTTTGTGCAATATTTATAATTGCAATGACAATGGTATTTACCATTATTTACTTATAAGAGTATGTTTTTTTATGAAAGTGTTTCTACAAACTTGTGACAAAACTTGGCCACTTTGTGTGAGATCTGTGAGATGAGCCAGTCTCGTTACAGTTCCTAATATAGGAGCCACCAACTGTTTTACTGGCCAAAAGCAAGTATTATTTTTGCACCCTGTGTGTATCCATCATTCTCTCTTATTTTATCTCTACAGTAAAGAGCTGAAAGATCCGGATCTGCTTTACAACATGCTAAAGAATTTACTCGCACAGATTAAAGTAAGAGGCTTGTCGTCACACACTCACTCACACACACATTCACATTAACTGCACAATAATTCTGTTATATTATTACCATCTCATTTGTGTGCTAACAGACTCATCCAGATTCTTGGCCTTTCATGGAGCCAGTGAAGAAATCTGAAGCTCCGGACTATTATGAGGTCATCCGCTTCCCCATTGGTGGGTACTGATGTGGTCTGCATACACAGTAATGAGATTTCAACCATTCTGAAGCTCTGCTATTGAATTTGTCAAACTAGCCGGACAGCCAATATTAATCAGTAAAAATCTATACCGTTTTAACAACCTCAAATTGCATCCAATTGAAAAACCTCTCTCCCTACTCAGACTTGAAAACCATGACGGAGCGTCTGAAGAACCGGTATTATGTGACTAAAAAGCTGTTTATCGCCGACCTGCAGAGAGTGATCACGAACTGCAGAGAGTACAACCCACCAGACAGCGAGTACTGCAAGTGTGCCAACACACTGGAGAAGTTTTTCTACTTCAAACTGAAAGAGGCCGGGCTCATTGACAAGTAACAGTCATCTAGCCTAGGACAAAGCACCAGTTAGATAATATAGAGAGTGTGATCTTACTTAAACACACATACACGTTTCATTTGGATGACATCCAAACCTGTTGAGAGTTGCTGCATTCTGTTACTTTTATCATTGTACAGTATAGTTATAAAACACAAGGTTATATTCATGTGTATGACTCTGCCATGCCAGTGCATTAAGGGAAAATGAAAACTGAAAGTGTGTTCGATGTGGGCGTTAGCTTAGACAGAAATCACCGTTAGCACTTTTGTTTTCCTTTCCCGTTTTCCTCCATAAAACAAATGACTCACACACACTGCGAGCTGTTGCCCTGCATACATAAACATTCGGTTATGTAACTTAAAGTCTTATCCTGAGAAACTCCTCTGACCTGAGATGCTGCAGCCAAAGACGGACAATATTTGGCCTCTAGTGATGTCACTGTGGTGCCACAATTCTCTGCCAAAGCTGTATGAAACAGCCGGTCAGTCACATATAGGATGTGCCTCTTCAGTATAATTCTCAGAATATGAGGGAAATCGTACTTTTTTGGAGGAAATTGGCTCATTCCATTGCAGATCACTTCAAGTAACAATGGTCAAGTGTTTTTTTTCTCCTGGGAAATGACTTTGCTTTGTCAGTGCCGTCATGAAGGGTTTGTCTTTCCAAACCAATATTTGACTTTTTTTTTGGAAGCTTTGAGCGTGCCGTTTGGGACCATGAACAACTATTTCCGTTTCATTCATAGCCCCAAAACATATTGTCTGCTACTACATAAAGTACTCCGAATGGACAACTGCACAAAACTCTATATCCAAATATATATGTGATTTCTGAGATGCCGCATGTTCTCTGCTAGTTTAACGCTCACACACGTGACAGGACAGCTGGTTTATTTTTCAGTCTCTCGTAATGGGCATTTACTTGAATAATGACTTTGCTGAACTGCTGCAATGTTGATGTGTTATCAGGGTTCTTTATTTTTGGATTTACTGTGGGTCACTGATGACCCCTCTCATGAAGAGGACAGACGGTGTGATAGACAGCAGTTCCATGTGGTTACATTTGGATAATGCATGTAAATTGCTACAGGTCTGTGTACTATAAATCTGTTTTTGTTTTTTTAAATAAACACTTTTTTTCTACGTTTTCCTTGCTGAGAAGTGATGCGGGTTTGAGCTTTTCCAATTTTCAATCACGCAAATAGAGATTGTAAAATCACAAAATGGAACAGTAAATAATAAATTTGGTTATAGCTTTTATATAAACTACCTTTCAGAGTTTATACAGTGAGTTTTAATACTTTTAACGTTTAAACAACATGTTAAATTGATAAAAAGTGAGAGTAAAGACAATATTACAAAAAACTAAATATTTCAAATTCTCTGAGAATGTATCATGGTTTTCACAAAAAAAAAAATTGCAGTGCAACTATTTCCAACATTTATAATAATGTTTCCTGAGCAGCAAATCATCATATCAGAATGATTTCTGAAGGATCATGTGACACTGAAGACTGGACCAATGATGCTGAAAATTTAGTTTCGATGGTACAGGAATAAATTACAGAAATCAATCTTCCTGAGTGTGAAAACTAATATTTTGCTATACAATTTGGTTTACTTTTATTCGTAATATTTCTTAATTGCTTTGTTCTGAGTTATTTTTTAACCCTAAAAATTACTTTAAAAAAAAGATTTTCTTGGTAAATGATATTTAAGCTAAATTAAAGGTGTTCTAGTTGTCATAGTACGCTCCCTATTATTGTTATTACTGTAATAATGCCTATTATTTGACATTGTGTCATTTTCATTTACACAAAACACCCGTTTCGGTTTCCATAATGTGTTTGTTTGGACCTGAGTATGACTAACAAGTAAATGACAAAGATTACCTTCGGTTTTGTTTCTTAACATCACCGTCTGTAAAATGGGGCCCCATCAAGGTCTCTCCTTTACTTTCACAGTGCAGTGTCTGCCTGTGTTTCTCTTCACATTTACCAATCAAATTCTGTTTCTGATGTCCGCATTACTGACAAACAAAGAAGAACAAAGCCAGCATAACAAAATACTGCTTATATACTGCTTAAATTTAATATTGCTAATTAAATAAATTTTTACTTACAGCCCACAGCCACCAGCTGTCATTGAATTTATCCCCACTTTTGCTGTATGTCGTTCATCTCCTCCTCCTGGGCCCTTTCTCTGTTTTCAGTTTCGTTTTTCTGCTCAGCTGCCTCGTGAAGGGAGATTTAAAGAGCAGAAAAGGTTCTGTCCCTCTAAAGTTGCACAGAGACCTCTCGCAGCTACAGTGATCGCAGCACCGGTGAGTGGATCTACTGACACATTCAGATATTTCTTGTAGCCTTTCATACAAAACCATAAGCAGAAGTACCGTAGTAGCTTTGATATTTTTAACATGGAATATGCATTATTAGGTAACCTTACGATTAGACCACAAGTTGTTACCAGAGCACAGAACATTACTGGTGAAGCTGCTAGTAACATTTCACCTTTAAATGCTTCTAAGAAGGTTGTGAAAGTGGCCAAAAGGTATAAAGCTTTCTTTGGTTTTGTGCACTTTTTATTCTACCTGTGTCTTTAATATATTAATTTTCATACCTCACTGGTTAATCTGCAATTCATATATCCTTTTTTTATTTTATTTTTTTACCAGAAATTAACAGGGTAACAGTTGTGTGACTGGAGCTGTAGGAACTGTGTTAGTCGTTCAGTTCAAAAATGTAAATGTGGATGGGGTAATGAAACTTAATGTCACACTCTTAGAAGAAAAGGTTCTGTCAACACTCTGTATATATAGAATGTTTTAAGAGCACATCATGGGATCATTAGTTTTAAACTTTATGAATTATACACCTCGTAAACATACTTTATCACTAGAAAATAAAAATAAAATGATGTATTAAGCTTGAAAGTATTATGCAATCATTTAAGACAATTCTCCTTGTGTAGAACCTTTTTGGTGTAAAGAGTTCTTTCAAGTTGATTGAAGAACCCCAGTGTTTTTGATTAAACGTAAATGGCTTTCACTGTGTTTTGGTGAATATAGATGGAGATTACTCTTAGATCATACCAGGAGGAAGTTGTGCAGACGGCTTTAAAGGGGGAGAACAGCATCATCTGGCTGCCCACTGGTGGAGGAAAAACCCGTGCTGCAGTTTATGTTGCTAAGAAACACCTGGAGACCACAGACAATGCCAAAGTGGCTGTGCTCGTCAACAAGGTGAAGCCAAATTACTACTGAATCTCACTGGGACTGTGCATAATATTGTTTGACATTCTCATTGTTCTTTATGTTGATTTTATATATTCATTGTTCTAAGGTGCACCTGGTAGATCAGCACTTTGAGAAAGAATTCAACCCGTATCTTGGGAAGAGATACAGGATAAAAGCCATCAGTGGGGACAGCAGTGACAAGGACTTATTTGGGTGTCTGGTCAAGGACTCAGATCTGGTCATCTGCACTGCTCAGATCTTGGAGAACGCCCTGAATAGTACGGAGGATGAAAAACACGTGGAGCTCACAGGTAACGGATGATTTTATGTGACACACCACAACACATGATTTACATAAATGTAAAAGTGTATCTTTACATGAACACGGTCACATACTATTATCATATATAACATTAGCCTAGCTGTACTTTACAGGTCTTGTTTTGATTGCATCAAAATAAATCTTTGTAGTTTTCATTGTGAAAAACTTTTAATTATTAATTCAAAGATATTAAGAGTTATTAAGAGAAGAGTTATGAACCAATATTAAAAGTTTATCAGTAACAGCGAATCAGCATTTGGTCATTCACCAGCTACTGAGTGACAGTCTAATGTTTTTTTTTCTTTTTTCAAAGTCTCCTATGTTCATCAAGGCTGCATATTTTTGATATGAAATATTGGGAAATATTACAATTTAAAATAACTGTTTCCTGTTTGAATGTATTTTAAAATGTAATCTATTCCTGTGTAATGTAAAACTGAATTTTCAGTATCATTGTTATGATCCTTCAGATATTATTCAGAAATCAATAGGCTATTCTGGTACACAGGAAATATTTGTAATTCTGCTTAATAGTTTTGTGGAAACTATTGAATATGAATAGAAAATAGAAGTAAAAAAAAAAATTTGTATTTACTGACTCCACATTTTTTTAACACTAATATATAATGTTCTGTATAAGTGTTTTGCCTACTTTTCTTCTTGTTACTTACAAAAATAAAATGTTTCTATATAAAATATCTTTCTCTATTCAGACTTCACCCTGCTGATCATAGATGAATGTCACCACACGAATAAGGAGAGTGTCTACAACAAGATTATGGGCCATTATGTGGAGAAGAAAGTTCGAAAAGAAAGGAATCTGCCTCAGGTTTTGGGCCTCACAGCATCACCTGGTACAGGAGGAAATAAGTCACTGGATAAAGCTGTGGATCATGTTTTGCAGGTGTGTGTGCATATATGCACATTAGGGCTGACCAATACAGCTAAAACCATTATATTTCGTCACCATATTCAACATGAGTGTTTATGTATTTGCTCTGAAATGGCTTAAAAATGTAAACAATTTGGCACTTAAACTGTTGTTGCCAAGTATATTAAGAGATACATTACTACCAACATCATAGTAAATATTTGACTATGTGGCGCAGCCAAATTAATAAGGTTTAATTTAATCTCAACCTGTATTAATACATTTTAAGATCAAACATTAATGCATTTCTATTAACTAGCATTAACCAAGATTAATAAATACTGCATGTGAAAATATGCATAAACTAATATTAACAAATGAGACCTTTTTGTAAAGTATCACCAAATTAATAAAAACGTTATTACTCTTTCTCTCTCATTTTCAGATCTGTGCCAATCTGGATTCAGTAATTGTGTCCACTAAGCATTATACACCAATGCTGCAGAAAGTCGTCCCTAAACCCATAAAGCAGTATGACCTTGCTGAAAAAAGACCTCTGGTACTGTCCTTCATTCACTCCGATCATTCTGCTGAACAACAGCTTTAACGTTCAATACCAAAATGTGTGCATGTTTGTTTGGGTGCAACAGGATCCATTTGGTGACCACTTGAAGTTAATGATGTCAATGATTCATGGGTTCATGCCATCAGTGGTGAGCCGGAGCCTTCGGGAGATGGGCACCCAGGAATATGAAGCTGATGTGGTGGAGCTAGAGAAAACTGGTTAGAGGTCATTGTCACTACAAATTTGAGTTGTACATTCCCCTGCAAAATAAATGACTTGATTGGATGTTGTGTTTGTGGATTAGGTGTGAAGCAAGAGAACAGACTGATTGCTCAGTGTGCGCTGCATCTGCGGGAATACAACGATGCTCTTCTCATTAACGACACCGTTCGCATGGTGGACGCGTTCAATGTTCTGGACGAGTTCTACAATTCAAGGAACAACAAATTGCTGGATGGAACAGATTTGTTTCTCCAGGGACTTTTTGATGGTGTGGATTTTTTACTATACTGTTAATTATTGTGATGCTCTTAAAGGGACAGTTCATAGAAAAGCATCAAGAAAGATTCTTTCATACAATTAAAGCATTTAATTGAGGGACTGTTAAATTTAAAAAACAAACAAAAATCTAATAGTACCATATCGGTTATGGGCTAGTGTTATACTTTTTTGAATCGCATAAGTCAGTATTAGATATGTTTCTGCTGATATTGTATATTTATCGTGTGCCTACTCATTTTCTCTATTTTTACATTTCGATTACCTTTCTGTCATCTAACACTGACAACAAAAATATGAATAATATTAATACTAATTATTGCTATTAATACTAATAATTTATTAATACTGTTCAATGTAATCTTTAACAAAGTTCAGAATAGATAACTATTTTTCATGTTACATTTGTGTTACTATTATATATGTTATGTTCATTGTATGTTATAATGTTATAATGTCCACATTTATTTTTTATTTAACAAGGTAAAATAGCATCCATTTTATATATATATATATATATATATACAGTGGTACCTCGAGATACGAAAGGCTCAACATACGAAAAATCCAAGTTACGAAAGCAAAGATGAAAAATGTTACTGCTCTAAATACGAAAGGTTTTCAAGATACAAAAGGTTTCTGAAAGTCCGAGATTCGCGCCGCACGCCGCCATCTTAGTTATAGTAGACTCGCCACCATCCTCCTGCTCTCCCATTGGTTCCTGATGCTAGCCAAGCCATGAGATCCTTCTCTCTAATTGGACAGCATCCCTCCCATCATGCATCTTCTATACGTACGTGCTGGCGTGCTTTAGCTCAGCCACATTTTTTATGTGTTTTCGTAAAGTTAAGTGTACGTACGTACCAGTGGCGTAGCCACGGGGGGGCCTGAGCCCTCTCATTTACATGTCCGGCCCCCTCAGATTTTCAATTGTTTAAAATCGCGACTGTGAAAACTAAAGTGAAAGAACCACCGCACAAGACGACCGCACAGCACCCCCAAAGACAAGAATGGCCCGCTGCGTGCCACTCCATAACTAGTCGTCGCTGAGAGGTTAAGGCGACGAACTGCAAACTCATTGGGGTTTCCCCGCGCAGGTTCGAATCCTGCCGAGAATGACAATTATGAAATTTTTTGGGGTGATTTTGGAGGGCTTGGAACGGATTAGCCATTTTACATGTAAAATGTGTTCCAAGATACGAAAAACTCATTATACGAAGGCCGCCTCGGAACGGATTAATTTCGTATCTCGAGGTACCACTGTATATATATATATATATACTATGGGTAATCTGCCATAAAATGGAAAAAGTTATTGGCCACAATTCTATTACTGGTGCAAAAAAAAGCTAAACAAGTGTAGTCCAAAGTAGCTTTGTGTGAGAAAGTTCCCTGATCATCTTTATGAGTGAACTGTCCCTTTATTTGCATTATTTATTTGTTTGTGTTAGTTCCCAATTTGGATGTCATTTGTATTACTAGCAATCTAGTGAATCAGTGAATCACTGTGTTGATGACAAAGCTGATTCTTTTGTTCTTAATACTCAGAGAACCGTGTAGAGCTTAGACAGCTGGCATCGGATGCCCGCTACGAAAACCCCAGACTGGCCAAGTTGCAAGGCGCGCTGCTGGATGAGTTTAGAGACAAAAAGTGTCGCGGTATCATCTTCTCGAAGACGCGCAGGGGAACACATTGTCTGTATGACTGGGTGAAATCCAACCCAGAGCTGCAGAAGGTCAAAATCAGCGCCGTCATTCTCACTGGAACGGGCACTGGTGCAGACCACATGAATCAGGTACATTTCCCTAGTTGAGAAACATCTAGTATTTACAGAAGGGAATACAGACCAATTCTGAATCTGCTTATAACTTTCTCTACTTTTTATTTGCTCTCAGAATGTGCAGAAAATGACCATCAAACATTTTAGAGAAGGATTCCACAACCTCCTCATCTCCACCAGTGTAGCCGAGGAAGGACTTGATATTCCAGAATGCAAATTAGTTGTACGTTACGGGCTGTTGACCAATGAAATCTCTCAGCAGCAGGCCAGTGGGCGGGCTCGTGCTGCCAACAGCGTCTACTCAGTGGTGGCTGAAGTAGGTGGCCGTGAAGTACGCAGGGAATTGACCAATGAGTATCTAGAAGGTCTGACCTCAAAAGCTATTGACGAAGTACAGAGAATGAGTCCCAGGGAGTTCAGAATCAAGGTTTGAAATCTGAAGTCAAATCTGCCTTTTCATGTCATATCATAGAAAAATTCTGCCTAAAACACTTTTCTCTTCCTCCCTGTCAGATATCTGAGCTCCAACAAATGGCTGTTCTGATTCGGATGGAAGCTGAGAGGACAAAGCACGAGAGGAAGCAGCATTACAATCCTGGTCAGGTTCAGCTTCAATGCAGAGGATGTTTCCTTTTGGTCGGCAGTGGAGAAGATATAAGAAAGATAGAGAATACACACCATGTCAATATCAACCCAGAGTTTAAGTGAGTTAGTCCTCAGAATATCACAGAACAAATGGACCTGGAATATTTGAATGACATACTGTACTCAATCCTACAAAGAAATCTCTTATGCTTATAAAAAAGATAGCTTATGGAATAGAAAATGACATTAGCTTAGGAAAAATAAAAAGTAAAGTGATTTTAAACAGACATGTTTGTTTGTCTATTTCATAGAAGGCGTTACAAAACTGGTGGGCAAGTGTTTCTGGAGAGGTCCTTTGAGGATTGGGAGCCTGGACGGGTTATCAGCTGCAGTAACTGTGGAAAGGTATATATATACATATATATATAAAATAGATCACATTTTATTGTCAATGTATCCAACTAAACATAAGAAGTAGTCCATAAGAATACTGACCTACTTTTCTTTATCCCTCCCTCTTACTTGCTCTCTCTTTCTCTCAGGACTGGGGAATGGAGATTAAATTTAAGAAGGTGGCAGTTCTCCCCTGTTTGAAAATAAAGAGCTTTTCCTTGAATACTCCTGGAGGGAAATTCACTCACAAGCAGTGGAAGGCTGTTGAGTTCCAGGTGGCAGAGTTTGACTTTATTGACTACGCACGCAGCCGTTTACCTGACTTTTACGACTAACACACTCAGGCAGAACCCACACAGATTTTCTCTGTCTACAGTGAGTATTTCTAGTAGACCATTGATTACTGTTCATGTCTTCCTAGGTGTATCCCATGCACACATGTTTTACTGTTTTTATTAATTTGAATGTAATGTCTGAATTTATTTTTAATTGAAAAAGATAAAATAGCATCCATTTATAATATATATCGTCAGCGTAATTTAAATATGAAATTATCCATTATTACATTTTGGTTGTTCATGGTTGTTGGGGGCAGTTTTTGTGGTTGATTGTGATCAACCTCTGGTCTAAATAGTATAGCTGTTCGAAATTTTAAACATTTGTACATCAAATTCTATGATAGTATTTACTTAGTTGTTGCTGCCGCATAAGAGTTTTATTTGCTTTTGTCTGAGAAAGGTGTGTGTTAAATGCTTTGACTGTATATTTATCCTTAACATGTTTTCATTGTTCTAGTGTCCATTTCAGGGATCAAGACTGTCCTGCTTCTCTGAATATTAGCTATCGTTGACTGTGCAATACGTCTATAAATGCACTTAATTCGCACGGACCGTAGCTTTCAGATTGATCGGAAATTTACATATATTCATTTACCAGATTTTATTACATTTTATTATTTTAAGTGACTTCCAAATGAGAGCCTTCTGTGAGCTTTCATTTCTAGACTGGGTTTAACTTAACTGTTTCTCAAAAAAAAAAGTGAAATGTGTGTAGTGTATGTCTTTTAAAAATTCTGACTTTTTAAAATTTAATTTAAAGATTAACATGAGATTCTGTATATTTCATCTGTAATATATACAAGACAGCGCCACGGATGTCTGCCTTGGTGTGTCGCTGCACAAATGTTTTACTGATTTTGTTCATTTGTTCAGTCTATCTTTAAGTCCCTACAGTCAGTTTTTCCAGGATTTCATGTTTATTTATTCTATTTTTATTCTTTTTACTAACTATCTTGTCGCTGTCATTCGGTTTGTGCTGTGGAAGCTTCTGCCACTACAACAAATTCCTCGTATGTGTAAACACCTGGCATTAAAGCTCTCTCTGATTATGATTTTTTTAAATAAATAATAAAACAATCTTATGCTCTGTATGTGATGTGATATTGTCCTTACAGTTGCTACACTATTGGATATTTTTTTATGAACCTGTGTGTGAGGAAAGACTACAGTCATAGATTTGCATGAGGAGACAACAAAAGTTAAAGGTAATCTTAATCAAATTTCTAGATGTGGAGTTTCTCAGATTGATAGATTTTCATTTAGCCGCTAGATGGCGCCATGCAGTTTTATTTCTTTCCGTGTTAATTGTGAGTTTCCCTTAGTTAATTAGTTATGCGCATCTTTGGCTTGCCTTACCTAAACACTCTTGGATATATTTTATGCATATTTTGTCTTCTTTAATTTGAGAAGGTACAACAAGAGTGACACCTGTTATTACAAAAGTTCATAGTTCACCTACAATACAAATAAAAAAAAATAAAAGAAGCCATATCGTCATATTATGTGATGAGCAATTAAAGAATAAAATGTGCATTGTGCTGGTCTGTATATTATATTCAAAACCATCGTTTTTTTTATTTTTGAAAAAAAAATTGCTTAATATTTTAAATATGAGGAATATTAAATATAAGAATATTATTATTAGAACAAACCTATTTGGCAGAACAGGTAAACCAACAATAGAGCTACAGGTTTTATTTTTACTAGGCAACAAAAAAAAGCTAACAAGAAAACGCATACAATTACAACAATATAATCATTTATTCTTCTTTTTCTTTTCTTTTTTACTACGCGTTATCACAAATAAAACAATTGACTCCAAGTACATGTCAGAATCCCCTATCACTATACCTGTCACCTCTACACACTACATTTCCCATGATCCTCTCTGGCCTGTGCACACTCTTCTTAACACACCTGTCTGACATCCTCATTAATCACTTTACGTAAGCCAGCAGAGATTGTCAGGTCTCGTTTTGTTATCTATTTCAAAATCTTAAATGATTGAATAAAGGATGAAGATGTTTGTTTTCCTAGTCCAACCATCACTTTCACTACTGTTTGTTAAATGTTGAATCTCTAAATAAATTTAAAAAAAAAAAATATTTATATATATATACTGCTACAAATGTCTTTATTAAATGGATTAAGTTATATATATATAAAAATTAATCAATTTAATAGAGACATTAGTAGCAGTATCCGGCCTCCATTTATAGCACTTGGTAAAAAATATGTCATTAAAATTATTAGCTTTTTATTATCCTTTAGCATCATTAATGTAAAGAATTTAATGTTAGGTGTGATTTAATTTCAGGAAATTGTGGTATTTAATTAACTGACAGCATGGTTTATATATATATTAGTATAATCAAAAGCAAAAGAGAGCCAGAGCCATAGGCCTGGGGTTGACATTAAGGGTAGTGTTGTGCCAGTGTGGTTTTGCATGGATCAATGCTTCAGCAACGCCCACAGCACACATTTAAACACACACACAATGCCCGCAGTAGAAATGACACGCATCCACATACACATGCTGCTCATTTATGCAGACTTTAGCGAGGACATTCAAAGTCAAAGATAAAATTCTTTCACAGACTGGAAAAGCTCAATCACAGATGTGACATTCCTTCACTTGATTTTCTTCTAACACTGACTTCCTTTACACAGCTCATTTATATTTACATAAAAATAAAAAATATATGAGTACAGGGTAATTCACACGAAGAATATAACTATAATGATAACTTTATTAACATTCACACCAACAAACAAAACGATTGCGTTTATTATAAGTCAATGTCTTATGTCAATGTTTTAACTGTTGATCAGAAAAAGAATCAATCTGAAAGACATTCCAAAAATATTGTTTCTTTGTGGACTTGGTTAAACCCATTCTTACACAGTTGGTTTAGTTAATGATTTTGAAAACTTCATAGTTGTAGATATCTTCCTTTGTACAAATTACAACACTGAAAGAATAAAACAGAAACCATTATTTTTTAAATAATTACAGCACATTATCATTATTACACGGCTATTTACCACATAAGAAAAATAAATTGACATTATTATGCAAGTAGAAAGAGATATAACTAGCTCTGTGAACAGAGGGGCAACAATATACAGTTTAGTGTCAATGTGCAATAACATTTGACCAGTGAATGCTGCAACTGACCAATCAGAAACAAGTATTTCAGGGAGCCGACTCGGAGAGATGCTGCAAACATGAAAAGAGATCAAACAGCTTAACCACAGCTTTTAGAGGTGAAAGACTTTAAAAAGAGTTTAGCAACAGCTATGGGTCAAAAATATAGACAAAACTACAGCATGCACATAATCACACATGGCACAGATGTTGTTGTTGTGTGTGCGTTCTAGACTGACGTTATCAGACAGGATTAATCACGTCAGCAGGGTTCATAGGTGTATCTGGGTCTGTTTTCTGTAAGTCTGTCTTGTAAAAAAGGTTTATGAGGACAGTTCCTGCATCCTCATAAACCAATACTAAATTATGTTTTTTTTGAAAATGTAAAAATACCTGTGATAGGTATGGCAAGTGTAGGGGTATAGATATAATATAGGTATATATTGTACAGTATAAAAAATCATTACGCCTATGGAGAGTCCCTGTAAACCACATTTTTAAGTGTGTGTGTGTGTGTGTGTGTGCGCGCGTGCAAAGACACCCAGGTGCAAAAGAGATGACAAAAGAATGGAGATGGATGAATGGAGTCTGCCAAGAAAACAAAACCAAATATTTCTCCTGCCATCAGTTTAAAATGACTCAGCACACATTTAGAGACTGAGAGACATTCTTCTTAGTCCAACAAAGAGTCTGTAATCGAAAACAAATGTTATAAAAACTCCCACCCAATGGTTATGGTCAGTTCAAAAGGATTGTAAAACAAGATTATATGTAAATACAGACTTGTCTCATAAAGCAAATCTAAATTTCCGAAATTCCTTTCCTCGTTTTAGTGTAGCTAAACATGGTTTTTAATTACCGATGCTCACATGCAAAAGCGAACCCATTCGAGACATATGCTTTGTTTTTTGTGTGCAGCTTGTAAACCCGATTCTTTCAGTCCATTTATAACCATCCAACCACACGAACATACTAACATAATGAGGCTGAATATAGTTGATATATAAAAGAAAGTGATTGTATTGGAGTGGTTTAAGGAATAGTTCACCCAAAATGAAAGTTATGTCACTTACTGAGCAACCTATTTTCTGCCTTTATTTCATGGAGCACAAATTAAAGAATGTTAACAAGTCTTTTCATGACCACAGTGATCCAAAAAAAACCAACATAAAACTGGCCCATGAGACTCATGTGTCCAAGTCTGTGAAGTGAAAGACAATTCGGAAATCCATTGCCGCTTGTATATATTGTATATATTTTTTATTTGTAAAGCATTTCTTTGCTTTTCTGTAGTTTTCCATAGAATAGTGATGAATATTGTCTGCATGTCTCAACAGATAGAACATGTTATCAGAATGTTTTGGTAGTCTTTCTGTTGATAGTTGGAGCCTGAGCCGAGTTCAGCCTTGGAGAAGCTGTGTATCTGTGTGTGTGTTAATATGGTCTGTATTGGTGAGGTGATTAACTGGCACCATAAGGAGACGGAATGACTTGTTGTTCTGGACAATCTGGCGCCAAGAAACGCATTTCTGTCACGTGGAAGGTCACTAACCCATCAAGCATGTGATCAATGAAGATATGCTTCAGACTGTCTGCTCTTGTGTGGAAAATTACTAGTTTTGTTTATCTTTCTTTCTTTCTTTCTTAGCCAATCAGAAACATTTAACCGTCATCATTGACGTAGTTAGTACTCTCTGTTAGAGTATAAATGCTGTAACAATGTTAATGTAAGTGGGGCGGCCTACAAACTCCTTGTGAGACCTGAAGATGGCTTCTGCTGATGAAACTGCAAACTAAACTCCACTAAAATGTCTTCTTTTGACTGCACTTCTGACTCCTGGTCTTCATTCAATATATCTGGTCCTCGGGTCTTAACTGTAATTCCCCTACAGAAGAAAACTGAAATTTAAGTCATCGTTCATTGATATCCTTTTCTTTCTATGAGCTATTATCTCGAGAATCACTGTAACTGGATAATTTCTCTTACAATAAAAAAATGGCATCCATGATTGCATAAACAACCTTTGACATAGAACCTTTTGGATGCACACATTGTTCTTTAAAGTGGAAATGTAATGTTCTTCACACTAAAAAAAGGGTCTTTAAGCAACTGGCCCCAATTCACTGAAAGGATCTTTGGGGACCCAAATATTCTTCTCTGGCAATTTTGCAACCTTTCTTTCTTTTTAAGTGAGTTGAACTTGAGAACCAGATCATCTGGTTTGCTGAAAAGAACAGACTCAAAAGAATTATTCATTCATTGTTTGGATTGAAAAGAAATAACAAGATGTTTTATTTATAGAGTACACTTTCAAACTCTGTTTTACAGAGGCAAAAATAAAATGTGAACATTCTTCTTCTTCCATTACTGCTCAAGAGACTATTATTGATTAATTGATGTCAATTACCTAAATTTGAGTCTGTTCCTCAAATAAAGTCACTGTGTGACTTCAAAGGCCTTGGAATATACAGTAGTGTAAGTCAATAATAACAGAATTACCGCCTATTCCTTTAAGAAGACCAGAAACAAATTTTTCTTCAACATGCGGTGTGTCTGTCATTATCGGCACAGTCACACTGTCTACCCATTTTTCCTTCAGTCTTTCTTTCTCTCCTGCTGTCTTTGTCTCTCCTTCCCCTCCTCCTCCTTTGTCCATCTCTCTCAGGCTTCTATGAAAAACACCCCGTCAATCTTGTTTTCTTTTATTCTCCCTATTCTATAGTTAATAGGCTCCCATTTTCTCTGCTAAGGAGCTGTGTATTAATGATCAATTGGACTGGGCTGTTTGCTGAACAAAACTGAAAAAGAGAGAGAACGGTGTGCGCAAAAGAGAGACTGAGTGGATGTGTTGACTCTGTTCAGATAGCCAGTAACAGCCAGTAAAAGACAAGGAAATTGGCCCAAATGGGGTATGGGTAATTTCATATCTGCTGTGTTCAATCAACCTCTATCTGGCTTTTGTGCAGGCCAGCTCTCGACAAACAGGCAGGTGTGTGTTAGCATGTGCGTTTTTGGCTGTGTGTGTGAGTGTGAGGGAGAGAGATTGCTAAGCACAAAGACAATGTGCAATATTGGAAAACAACACACTCGGTGCTTTAGTTTGTTTGGACAACATGTGCAAATCAAACTGTACATGTACATTAAAACAGTAACTTTGTTGAAGATATACTGTACCCATTGAACATAGAATGCCATCGCAACTCAAAAATATTGGACAAGACTTGATTTTATGTATCCGTGTGGGGGGTGGGGGGGAGATTAGATGCATTTCTTTCTGTTATATTAACATTAATGAATCTATAGTGGTTAAGGTTTCACCACTGTGCTTTGTCATATTATTTAGAGTTAAATAATATACTCATTATTATAAAAACTCTTCACAATTTATTTGTTTACTTGGATATCTGTAAAATATGTTGCAGAACATTCACCAAGAGCAGAAACTTTTAAGGTATTAAAGTAGATGACACAAATAAAACAACAGAAACAAAAGTAGACAGATTACTCTAGTGTATTACTCTTTTTTTTTTACATAAAAGGAATTTTTGGAAACAGCCTTTCATAAATGACAGAACAAGATAACATAAAGGAAATATACATCAACATATACTCATTTATTTGTACAGGTAGGCAATAACTGTAGACATGAACAGACCTATAGTACGAGAAGGCTAACGTCTTTTTAGCACAAACCACGTATAAAAAATATCCTGTCCTTATCCAACAAAAATACTTGTAATAATATTTCACAATATTACTGTTTTTACAGTATTTTTGATCACATAAAGTTAGATTGGATGAGCAAACTTACCTTGATGTCCACGTAGTGCGCAAGTAAACAGTCAAACAGTAAGTTGCTATCACAGTAAAATATCTATAATCAAGCACAAACAAAATTCTATCCTACACAGAATCCTGCTCCCTTCCTCAATCTCTAATAAAAAAGGTAATCAAGCTAGGTAATCAAAAGAGCTTTTCTTGGCCAACTAGCACTGCTACCGTAAAATTGTGTTTGGTAAAGGAATAGGATTGCTAAGGATAATGGAATACAAACAAAGGAATATATTTTCACATTATATTACCTGTTTTAATAATTAAGAATAAATAATAAGTAAAGAATGTTTTCTGCAAGAGAGTATTCTGCCTTATTTTAATTTCTACTTTGTCTCTCTGATCTACTCTTTTTGATTTTTTGATTTTACTGTTTGTGAATGAACGTATTAAGGGGGATGTTATTCATTGCACAGTAATCACCATAGAAAGACTGGGGGAGTCTGTGATAATATGTCACAAGCAATCATTTTCTTGTCAGCAGGATTCAGTGTAATGTGTGTGTGTGTGCTGGGACTCGTGTGTAAGGTGGGTGTTGGGAAAGTGGGTTTGCTCTGGCGGGAAATGGCTATTTATGTAGCTGCAAATGGAGTGACACGCACACACACATACTTTTTCTCTGTTTCACACACACACGACAAGTAACGCACACTGCCCCGTAGGCATAGGTAACCTTCTCTAGCCGATGTAAGCCATTCAAAGGACAGGAAAGAAGTGAGAAACAAGTAGGAAGGAAGGTGCGCTGGTGTTGAGAAAATTGATGGATAAATAAAAAAAATCAGTCAAAATACTGTGAAGAGAAAAACGGAAAGAAGTGGTTGTTTTGAAATGCAAGAGCATTTCAACTGGCCACTTGTATTAAACAAGTAGCCCACTGTTTCTCTCAGTAGCTTCTGGCTCAAAACTGCCTATTTCCACTCAACCTCTACTCCACGCTGGCCTCCGGTCACCACACCTCCACAGAACTCAACGCAGTCTAAGTTCTGCATCAATATGCAAATCTATGTCCTCTTGGTTGCAGATTTTTGCAATAAAGTGATATGTAGGAGATTCGTCCTTGCTGAATAAAAGTATTAACTCCTTAGCAAACCTCTTCTTGACCTCAAAACCCTAAAGAGCATTTTTATATTTTTAAATGACATCTTAATACTTTTCCAGTGCTTTAGTCATTTAAATTCTAAAGTTTTTCTTTTTGTGCAATTTCTTTGTTTACATTTGTATATTTGTTGCTCCACCTCATTTGACCAGAGTTTTAAGTGTGACCCAAAGCAACTTCTGGTGGGAGCGAAACATTAGCGTGAATGCGCCTCTGATGCTTTTCAATCAGCTGAGCGGTGAAGGATTACAGCTTTTCTGGGGTGTTTAGATTGAAAATGAAAAACATACCAAATGAGAGAACGATAGAGAGAGAGAGAGAGGATTAAGGGATGAAATTAGGTTTGGATGTCTAGTTCCTCGGTGCATGTTAGAAGTGCTGCTCCGTTACTGTGCTTCTGTAATTAGAAATGATATTGCATGCTATGTGCTAAATGTTGTTTGTAAACTGACATTGGATCTTTGGCAACCAAACCAGCATTAACGCATTTTAATGGGTTAAATGTGTTGCAGGTGCAGATCAGGACATTCGTTGTTTAACTGTGGGTTTAGGTAATGACAGGCCCTCTCACTGGCACACTTCCTAATGGGTTGGCAATCAGGGGGCTTGGAGGATCCAACCTTGATATTGTTCCACGACATCCCGGCCGTGAGGAGTGGCCACAGTGATTGGAGCAATGTGAAAGGAAATGGTCCGCTGATCATATCAGTTAGGTTCCAGCTCATTTCCTATGAATGCTTTTTGTGTGTTTTGAAAGAGTTTGCAAGCCTATGAAAAGGGTGATTGAGGTGAAATGTTAGATGATTATACTTAAATGTTCTTAAATGCCTGAATGGGTGCTGATTGCATTTATCACGTTGGTGTGTGTCATATAAATATTTAAAAAAATATTTATTTAGATTTTAACTCTAAAAGCAGATGTTTTATGGTTTGAATCCTTCTTGGTGGTGGAAAGCAGGATTGTATCTTTATGGATTGTTTTTTTAGACTCGATATTAAAGATGCAGAACTAGGCCTAGAGGCAATGTAACGGAACTAACAGCAGATTGTTTATTCCTATTGTGACGTGCATCTAAGTGAAACTGATTATTTCAAAGAAAAATATGTAGGACCTTTGTTTAATTTGTTAGTTGTTGATTGGATGGAGGTGGAACTGAATGCAAGTTTGTCATTGATTAGCAGAAGGTTTAAATGGACTAAATTATTTGAGATATCTGGCATGTCACCAGGGAGAAATCATTTGAAGATTTTTTTTTTTTTTGTACAAATCTACAATTTTGAAACATGGATGAACTGCTCACAATCAGATCAATAATAATGCAGGCTTTAAAAGTTTCCAGACTAATGCTTGCCATTGAATGATAAGTTAACAAAAGAGATAACTATAAGTTATAAGTATTGTAAGAAATAGGCCTATTGTTTTCTTTGTTTGGTTATGTAGCACTTAGCATTCGGCTAACTTTGTTTCAGTGTTCTCATCACCTGAGTCATGTATCTATGCAACTTCAGCTGTCTATACATGATCTGTATGTGAGTGCAGGAACTTTCAATGAAATTAAAATGAGCTTGTGTATGCATATTTTGAGTCTCTTTTTCATGTTTATTGTTAATATTTCTGTTGGGCTCATTTTTCCCATGTTCCTTTCATTCATTCTTTCGATTCACCTGTGTCTTGTTAATCACTTTGAGTATTTAATTTGGTCCTTTGTTTACCCTTGTATATAAGCCCTCTGTTTCAATCTAGTCCTTGTCTGGTATTGAACTGTGTTCATGTTGATGTATACCAGAAGGTTTCTGAGTTTCCCCCTGACTGTTTCTGAGTTTTAGGTTAAAGGACAATTTCCTGGATTTCTTTTATTTACTTTTATTTAATTCTTTTATACAGCTAAGCTGAGACAGCGTGTCCACATATGTAAACAGTGTGAATATCTGTGTGCATGTAAGTGTCAGTTTGCTTTCTGTTGATGTGCTATAAAGTTCAAATGTGCTTTTGTGTGGGTGTATTAGGTAAAGCCACTCAGCTGTGGCTCTCCAAACCTCTAGTCAAGGACTCTTATCATTTGAGTATCTTGCTAAAGGTGACTCAATCCTGGATGACATTCAGCCTCTGGTCTGGGTCGTTTTAAGAGCCTCTCCATCATCACATCTTTCAGAAGCTTCACATGTAATCACCCTAAAGGGACATTTGGTCCTCACAATCATGAGTTCATACTTACAAATAATCAGAGTGAAAAGTATGCATATTTGGTGTGCTATATGAGGGGAGGGCTCCCCTCATATCTTTGGTTAGGATATTAACCAGGCAAGTGTGAAGATGGAGAAAAAGGTCGAGGAACATAAGTGAAACGGCTGTTTATGTAGATATGTGTGTGTGTGTGTGTGTGTGTGTGTATATATATATATATATATATGTACACACATAAACATATACATAAACAGCTGTTTCACTTATGTTCCTAGACAGATATATATATATATATATATATAATTTAATTATATTTGAAGTTCAAGGCAATCCAGTGTTAAAAAGGCAAGTCTTTAAATAAATTAAAAAGTAGCATGTTGTCAAAATTATGAATTCTAAAGACATAGATGAATATGAGTGGCAATGAATATAAAGCTAGAGAAAGAATGTAATTGGTTGGAGTGTGTGTGTGTGTGTGTGTGTGTGTCTACAAGTGGAATTAAATTGTTCTTTCTACTCACTCCCACACTCATATCAGCACTCACCAATGACTCACTCCTTCACAGACACTAACAGTTCATATTGGTGTAACATTGAGTAGAGCAAACTAAAGGGATTTACTTTGCTCCATAATTTATATTCAAGACTATATTCAGTATATGTTAACATGTGTATGGATATTTTGGTAGCATTGTTGTAAGGAACAAAAATCATGTATTGTATGTATGTAAATGAGGGCTGAATTAATTCATCAGTATACCATATATATATTATATTTAAAATGGCCAAAGTGATCACAGAGGGTCATTGCATGGGTGACAATGTTCAATTAGTAACCTGACTAATAAATCAGTTGAGAAATAATATAGTGCATTTCAGGTACCGGTAATAAAAATGCATGAGAGAGAACATAGCACATAATAAAAAAAACACTACTGACATTCTCACAATATCGATACATTATCGATGCATTGCACCTCATATCTTGCTGATCAAGGAAATGATGGCTGTATATACGGCTGTATATTCATTCACGAGACGTTCATTGGGGTGTGAAGGTGACCAGGTTCTTTCGATTACACTCTGTACACCTTAATGGTTTATTGATTAAATACAAAATAATCAACAGTCAGTGAAATGAATGGACTGGAGCCTATTGGGCTTGCGGAAGGTGACCAAGAACAAATTACATACCAAATTCTCTTCATATTTTATTAAGAGTCAAATATGTTTGAAGTGTTTACTGCTCACAGTCTCTCACCCCAGAGAGATGCATACCAGAAGGTTACAATGTCAAAGAAGATTTATTGACACAATAAACATGGGTTTCCACTGTCAGATCATTCATACACATGACATATGTTGTAGTGGGATCAAATCTTGAAATATATTAAATATATTCAGTTTTGTTTGAGGCACTGATTGAGTATTCATCTCCATATCCACTGCATCTTCTACTTTGTTTTCTGAGTTTTCCAGCATTTTCTGCAGATCTGTCTGTAGATGCATGTATTTCATTCTTCTGAGCATTCTGTTTGCACAGACACCACACGTCATCAGCTCGTTTCATGCTATGCAGAATTAGACATACATCAGTCACCGAGCAGCACAGCCGAAATAGTTCCTCCTAAACCAAACCATATTAGATAAACAGCACGTGAAAAATCCCTGAATTACCTACTACTCAGACAGTTTAATATAATTTCAGTATTGTTTCAGTATAATATATACAGTGGGTACGGAAAGTATTCAGACCCCCTTAAATCTTTCAGTCTTTGTTAAATTGCAGCCATTTGCTAAAATCATTTAAGTTCCTTTTTCCTCATTAATGTAAACACACACCCCATATTGACAGAAAAACGCAGACTTGTTGACGTTTTTGCAGATTTATTAAAAAAGAAAAACTGAAATATCACATGGTGCTAAGTATTCAGACCCTTTGCTGTGACACTCATATATTTAACTCAGGTGCTGTCCATTTCTTCTGATCATCCTTGAGATGGTTCTACACCTTCATTTGAGTCCAGCTGTGTTTGATTATACTGATTGGACTTGACTAGAAAAGCCACACACCTGTCTATATAAGACCTTACAGCTCACAGTGCATGTCAGAGCAAATGAGAGTCATGAAGTCAAAGGAACTGCTTAATATAAAGTTAAATGATTTTTGCAAATGGCTGCAATAAAACAAAGAGTGAAAAATTTAAGGGGGTCTGAATACTTTCCGTACCCACTGCATATATATATATATATATATATATATATATATATATATATATATATATATATATATATATATATTAGAAATTGAGCCTCTAATGTGTGTAATTATGGTCACAATGTCCACATGGTTCTCTTTCTACCTCATTTTGTGTTCAGGAGCACAGACAGGCAAACCTTTGTTTGTTTTTTTTGTTTTTTTTTCATGCCCTGGTCACTGCAGATTTATGGCTATTTTTCTTTTCATCTACTCTTTGGCTAGTGGAAAAATACAACCAAATTTTTATCCTTTATGTTCTTTCCCATACCTCTGATACCCCCCAACCCAAATTTCACACACAATGTCAAAACATATTCTAGATCTAAATTTTTCAAAAATCATAGATAATAGATATTATAAAATTAACAAAATACTAAGATGTATTTTCAGTTGTTTAGGTCAGATATTTTCAAAGTCTGAGACAGTGGGCCTCCCTTTTGACAAAACCCACTCGATGCCCCCCCCCCCAAAATGCGCGATTGTTGATTTGGTGGACGCGATGCGCGATTGATTGTTGTCGGGGGTTGAACGACACACGCCTACTCTCCACCAAAGCTTCAGCACCACTACCGCTTGCAGCCGCAACAGAATGACATCACAGGGAAATGTAAAATGAAGGAGGTTTAATACAAGTTCGGCGAGTTGTTATTAGACTATCATTTTTTACAACTCTCCGCGCCTCCCCTGGCATGCTCTGGCGCGCCCCACACTTTGAAAACCCCTGGTTTAGGTTATTTGAATGCTTTTTTATCTTATTTAAAATCTTTTTAAGTCTTGAAGCACCCTTGGAAGCTAGTTGAGACCCCCTAGTACCCCCGGTCAGCAACCACACCTTTATGAAGCAATGGTGATTTCATGATCAGAGACAGCTGATATTAAACCCTACTCAAGCGACTAATAGTTGTCCATATGAGCACAGAACAGGATGGATGGAGATCAAAATGAGTAGTTAGAGGGTGAGGTAGGCCTGCGTGGTTTCATAGTGCCTTTCGCTCACAAGTGTTTACAAAGATTCTGGTCTTCTGGAACAAACAGTGAGCGGTGTGTGTGCTTATGTGCTCAAACTGGGGATAGTGATCCTTAGCAGTGATTTTAAGTATAAATGGAAAATTAATCATCTCACTCTCTCTCTTTCTCTCTAAATCTTCCCTTTCTAAGAGATGTTATAGAGAGTGTACAGAATAAAAGCATTCCATCAGTTTGCTCTCTCGTTGATTACACCTCTCTGAAAAGGAAGCTCAGAAATGACATGGGAGTGAAGAAAGACTGAAGACTGCCAGAAAATTGGATAGAAAGGATGGCAGAATGCCAGAGATGTATAATTTTTTTGTGGTTTCACCAAATTGTTTTTCTTAAATTTACAACCAACCGTGGATGTATTGCTAACTATAAAAATATTAGGGATACAATTTCAATACTTTATTTTATTTATCAGTGTCAGTTGATTTTGGACTACAAAATTGTAGTATCTACTTTTGATATTTCATTGTTTTATTATATAATATTATATTATATTACAATATAATATTATATAATATTATAATATAATATTATATTATAACATTTACAATATTATATAATATTGTCCTTCCCTATTTTTATTTCTTCATAGATCTAGATTATTATTCTTTGTCAAAAGCTAAACTTTAATAAAACTAATGCTTAATTATACTCTAAAATATAATCTTATAATATATATATATATATATATATATATATATATATATATATATATATATTGGTTGTCAGCCATAACAATTACATAAAAAAAATTCTTTGTTTAAAATTATTCTATTGTTTTTAATATTAGTCAATGTTCTTTTCCTACACGCTTATTTTATTGCGGCATAGAAAATATTGTATATACTGCATAACAGTATATAATTTTGAGTTTACAAAGCAGAATAAAGGATACAAACAATAATAAAAAAAAGTCTTTGATGAACAATCATAACAATCAAAATTTTATAACAATCCTTTATGAACATAACAGTCCTTTAGCTTCCAACAACTTTAAGAAAGCATATAAAAACCCATTCAGATGTAAAGAAAAGACTTTTCCCTTCCAACCATAGAGCTTTTATTTCAAAATAATATAACACCTTGTTCAGCCCAGAGAGCATTGGACTTCAGCTTCTATTGTTTTCCTTCAATCCATTAAATTTAATCTTTTCACAGTCCCTCAAAAGGGTCCATTCAACTCTAAATTTGAAAGTCTCTACTGTTTGAAAGCATGATGTGCACTTTACTGCCAGTTACCATGGAAACCAGGTGATTCAAATGGAAACTGTGGATTGGGTTTGAAAGCCAATACTGATTGTATGTATTTATATTTTGTTGACATTGTGTTTGTGTGTAAGTTGTATGTGTGTGCCAGTGAGGTGGAAATACAAAACTGTGTGTGTGTGTGTGTGTGTGTGTGTGTGTGTGTGTGTGTGTGTGTGTGTGTGTGTGTGTGTGTGTGTGTGTGTGTGTGTGTGTGTGTGTGTGTGTGTGTGTGTGTGTGTGTGTGTGTGTGTGTGTGTGTGTGTGTGTGTGTGTGTGTGTGTGTGTGTGTGTGTGTGTGTGTGTGTGTGTGTGTGTGTGTGTGTGTGTGTGTGTGTGTGTGTGTGTGTGTGTGTGTGTGTGTGTGTGTGTGTGTGTGTGTGTGTGTGTGTGTGTGTGTGTGTGCGTGGTCCTGGTAAACCCTACGCTATGGAGACCAATTGTCCCCACCAAGATCATAGAAATAATTTTTCAAGTTGGAACATTTTTTGGTCCCCATAAGGAACACAAGACTTCCTGTAGCAAGACAAAAAGCCATTATGTACATACCTTTTTGTGTGTGTTTATTATTTTTTCTAGTAGAAGAAGAAAGAAGAAATGTTACATTTATATAGCACTTTTCCAGAGCTCAAAGCGCTTCACATAGTATGGGGGGAATCTCCTCAACCACCACCAATGTGCAGCATCCAGCAACCTGGATGATGCGACGGCAGCCATATTGCACCAGAACACTCACCAGCTTACTGGTGGAGAGGAGACAGAGCAATGAAGCCAATTAGTATGGGGGGGAGGGATTAGGAGGCCATTATGGACCAAGGCCAATGGGCAAATTTGGCCAGGATGCCACAGTTACACCTCTACTCTTGCAAAGGACATCCTGGGATTTTTAACGACCACAGAGAGTTGGGACCTCGGTTTAACAACTCATCCGAAAGACGGTGCTTGTTGCAGTACAGTGTCCCCGTCACTATACTGGGGCGGTAGGACCCACACGGACCGCAGGGTGAGCACCCCCTGCTGGCCTATTAACACCACTTTCAGCAGCAACCTAGTTTTTTCAGGTCTCCCATCCAAGTACTTACCAGGCTCAACCCTGCTTAGCTTCAGTGGGCAACCAGCCTTAGGCTACAGGGTGATATGGCTACTGATAGTATAAATGGAGATTTAGTTTTGTGCAATTTTGATTTATCAAGTTTTAGAAAGACAATATAAAGCAACCCACAACCTCTTTGTTGTTTAATCTACATTTTAACATGGACATCTGAAGTAATTTTATACAACTGAATTTAAAGTGCTATTTCTACAAAGGCAAAGATAAATATTTTCCTCATGGGCATGTCCAAAAGTTCTTGAAAGCCAGATGAGCTCTGATAAGATAGGTTAATTAGCCAATCAATAACAATTTCAGAATGCATTATTTAAAATTAGGCCCACCCACAACATTAGGATTACAAATTAATCATGGCATAGACAGAACTCAACAAAATGATCAGATTCTGATTAATGACAACGTTGACAGCGTGGTGATTATAGCGGTTGTGACAACTATCATTTTCAGCAGCTCAATTTGAAACTGTTGTCACTGTGGTCATTAAACAAAGACAAAGCAGAGGCACACATGCAGCTCACTACAGCAGTTGGCCAGGGGGAAACCTTTACGGATGTGTGGGGATAGTCTTTGTAATCGACACACTCTTCAGCTTATCTTGCTGTCCTTGAGGTGGGAGCTTTGAGGAAACCCTGCCATACCGACGCCAGGCACATTAGGTTGTGTTGATAGGGCGTACATTGAATGCATATTATAATTTATGACTGCCAACAGGTCAGCATGTGGGAAGCCTGGCACTGGCCTCAAGCTCAGGAGGAGGTGTCATTCTAGGGTACTGACACATTTGATGGGTCGGTAATTTATTGTCCTGGCTTATTTATTTATTGTTTGACTTTATAGGCTTTAAGTTCAATCTTTTGTCAAATAAAGCGATGTCTCTTCAGAAAACGCTGACTAAAACGCTCAAATCATGTGGATTCGTTTTACGATCTCATTATAAACTTTTTGAAGCATCAAAGTTTCAGTTGCATGGCTGTCAAAGGAAGAAGTGAAAGCTCTTCATTTCATCAAAAAGGTCTTCATTTGTGTAATGAAGAAGAACAAAAGTCTTACGGGCTTGGAGTGACATGAGGAGTAAATGATGACAGATTTTCATTTTTGCATGAACTAACCCTTTAAAAAGCTGCCCTGAAGACCACACTTATATAACAGGGAACACAGAAAACAGGAACAGGAAAACAGAACCATAATACAGTGAAACTAAACAGACATAGAACAACATCAGGGTAGGACTGTGTCTTATTTTTGATCAGAATGAGGGATAGAAATACATTAAATGGATTGCATTTTGTTTAAAACATGCCATAATTTCAGCTGCCAAAACATTATTAGCTGACAAAAACTCCTAAAATTGCTTTGAAAGTTGTGAGCTACACTTAGTAAAATTACATGTGATTTTTATTCAGTGTATGGCATTTACCTCACAGCCTAATTTTAATCTGTGTAAAATACAGTATGGAGTCCATCCTCAGTAATGTCTTATTTTATTAAGAAAACCAAAAATGTTACACTGCATTCCATACTTCCCAACATTACAGGAAGCAATATTAAAAAAGGGAAGAACAGAAGAAAAAAATCTACACAGTCTCAAAAGAATAAACAAGAATCTTCTTAACACGAATTCAAAACATTATCACTGGGATATCAACAAAATATTATATTTTTTTCTTACAGGGCTTTCATATATTGATCAAAAATATTTTTTTTAAATAGATTTTTTATTTTATGTTATATTTAATATGATATATATATATATATATATATATATATATATATATATATATATATATATATATATAATCTACATTTGTGAATAAAAAAGCTCAGCCATTAGAGAATATAATTAATCAAAAACCTGCAAGTCCGTCCTCGTGTAAAAACGACACGAGTCACGTGAGTGCCTCCACCTCACTGTGATTGGCTGCTACCCTGTCACCGCTAATCCCGCCTATCGTGTGCTCAACTACAGGTAGACTACAATTAAAAAGGACTGTCTGATTACATGACCGCTCCAGCCAAACATAAATTGAAATGAACTTGATCATTCCCTTTTAGGTTTACCATTAAGTACTTCCTTCACGTTGCTGCGTTGGAGGTTGCACATGAATACCCCGTCAAATCGTAAAGAATACAATATGTGCATTTATTTTTATTACATAGAGGATAGTGAATACATTGGACAAACTCCGTTGCTCCCCGACCACAGGTGTAATACCAGCATTATTGGTCTAAAAAGGTTCAGCTTGGGTCAGGTGATTAATGTTAAAGCCGAACACTTGTTTAAAAACGTTTAAACTTGATATTTCGATTACTTAACGTATCGGTTGCTTGTTGGAAACATCAAGTGGATCTGGATGGAAGCTAAATATATACTGGATAAAAACGAGAGGAGGAGTTCTGCTTCATTTCAAAAGACCACCACACACCACTGCACTGTAGCTTCAACATTGCGTGATAGTCTTTTAAAAAGAAGAAAAGTGCGGAAAGTTGCCCTGAGTGCGCGTGCACGCGTGCCGCTGGAGAGCCGCGGGTTCGTGACGCACGGGTGACCGCTGAGCTGCGCGCGCGAGAGAGGCTCTACTATCAGCTCAGTTTGGGAACACCGGACAGCGAGAAGTACGCTAGTAATGTTGGGCTCAGAGGAACACGGAGAGACTCGCAAACGCAACGGCACGGGTAAGCACCCTTTCATTCATTCACTACACTTTAATTTCGACTCTCCTAAACGACAGGTGTGGGAGCAAACCTAAAGGAGGATAAAGTTTGGATGCGCGAGTGACATGCTGTCTGTCCGACGAACGCATCAATCAGATGTGTGTTATCAAATACCGACTGTAATGAACTTGTATCGCAAGAATGTAGAAATGTATAACTGCTACAGTAGAAGGAATTATTAGTTTGTCGTTCTTTAGCCGAGCGTTGTGATAAAGCACTGCTGTGTTTATTTTGCTGTCAAAACAGGCAATATTTCTCTGGCATCCTGCAAATGGATGAAACTTCGTGCTAAAGCTCACCCAATCTCATTGCTTTAGACGAGCAGTATTTCTCCGTCATGATGAATGTGGCTTGACATTTATCATTTTTTTTTTCAGTTCAATGATTTTAGTACAAGTGCATTAAGGGGAAATAGGAGGAGGGTCATGCTTTCCCCATCTTAAGATTGGAAAATATAACCTGTGTATATATATATTATATCTATTTTATATATATATATATATTGTATATATATATAAAATAATGGATTGTACTGTATAGTGTATCATGTTTGAATTTTATGAACTGCCTTTTGTGTTTTTATTGTGTTTATATAAATATATAGAATATTGTGTATATTACAATATATAATATTGTGTGTTTATATAAAATATATATTATATTTTAAATAAACTTCTAGGCTGAAGTAAAAAGTGAGAAGAAATAAAAAGAGTTAGAACATTAATTCTAGTAGTTTGGCATATTCATTTGTTAAGTTTTTGGCAAATCTGGCATACCTGCTCATGATCCACCAGTGTTTTAAATGCTCATCTTAAAAATGATGTATCTCATCTGGGAGAAAACAAAGCTGGGCACTACCAGTAAATGTGCTGAAAATGTGTGTTGCACATCTTGTCCTATTGGACGTACCCATGTGAGATGGGACTAACCCACAACCCTACCTCAAACCATAACGTGACGAGGATACGTATAGTGCTTATCACTGATGTGGTCTGACTCTCTCGTTTTCTTTCTTACTTGGGATGAATTGACACAATTTCTAGGAGCAAAAACATTCATTATTCTAGAAGGATTTGTGTGAACTTCATATTTTTATTTGCTTATGTTCACTTTAAATGTATATTTCATCTGTGTGCTCTGAGTCTTCGCTTTTGATTATATTTGGGTAAATTAGTTTGGGGTAAAATGAGAGATGATGCATAAAATCAGCCAGGTTATTTCGTCCAGTCTTTATATTGACAAATCAAGACAGTATTAAAATGTTTTAATCATTTTTAAGTTTGCTAGTTCACTATTTCATTATGCATGAAAGATGCAAAGGTGTGTTGCAGTGTCTGTGACAGACATGTTAAACATAAAGGGCTTTTTTGAAAAGCAGTGTTGCGTATCAGGAAGTAAACCGCTCACAGTTTAAAGCAGTGCTTGCCCTTTTTCAAGCACAAACTTTTTGAAGGACACAATAACTCTAAATAACATAATACACCTCTTGTTCGTGAGCTGCGTGACTCTTAGTGAATGGCACATTGTGATCTAAGAGAGGAAGTGCTTCGTTCTATAGGCCCAAGGCCATTGCTTCAGTACAGGGAGAACTCTAAGAAGATGATTTAGGATCCTTGCTCAGCATTAAAGTGAAGCATATAAGCTCAGATAATCAATGTGGAGTTTACTCTTGAGGATTCATTGTATTGATCCTTAAAGTTTTATTTAACAAACCACTTTCCAACTCCAAGCCGAGCCGAGCGATGTTGGACTTGACATTTACTGGACGTTGATGATCTTCTTGTGTTTTCAACAGGCGCTGCAGCCAGCGGCGCAAACAGATAAATCACAACTGGGAAGAAATGTGCTCAGCTGGGGCAGGATGATGTTTATGCACTGCCCCTTCGGCAGGGATCGTGACTATATGCACCTTGTTTTCACTTCTTCTGCAGATTCAGTCCTGCAAACAGTCTCAGTTATAAAATATGATTAAAACTTATTTATGAATTCAAATATGCTTTTAGAGGCATTGTTTTGTTGGAAAGCAGTTGTAAATGTCCAGTTTCAAATAAATGTACAGACACACAAGTGAGTATGTCAGCCATCGAGATATAGTGTGAAGAGGCAGCAGTTGATTCTGTTGGCAGTACAGGCTCGTGGAAGGCTGGATTTTCTCATATTCTCCTCCAATCAGTGTATAACACTGGAGATCTGATAACAGACTCCTATATTTTGGCAATATATCAGTGATGCGCTTATTTATGTTTTGACATTCTGCCTGGGTGCCTTTAGGATTTAGACGCGGTACATCTGTCTTATCTTTATTCAAGTAATACTGAAGGGGGCTGTGTGTCAAGAATTATTACAGTGTGAACTGATCGTTCTCTTCCTTGCTAGGACAGTAATTCACACATACAACAGTTGATTGGTTTGAGAAAACATAACATTTCTGCACAATTAATAGAAAAAGTCATGGAACCAGTGCCATATACAGTTCTTATGACTTGCCAATGTTTTTATTTTCAGATATTTCGATCTACAGAAAGTTGCCCTAAAGGTGCAGTAAGTGATTTCTGAGTAACAAACACAACCCTCCCTTCATTGTTTCACCCTTCAAATGCACGAACATCTGCAAGAGTATGTATTTTTTTATCGTAGCCAAAGAAAAGCAAAATAATGCTTTGTGAAAAATTAAATGTGCAGTAGAAAAATGAACATGCAGTAAACGGGAGTATATTCAAGCAAGAGATTTTTGATAGTCGACAGCAGCTTCAGACAAACAATGAGTGTGTTTACATGCACGTTCTTAACCCTATTATGCTTAATAAGCCCATAATGCACATGATCATGCAAATGCGTTAATCCGTTTTCCTTTATCCGAGTAAGGTCATAAACGGCTTAACCATGAACCGAATGTCACAGCTAGATTTCCGTCCCTTACACCGATTTCGCCCATCTTGTAAATGCATTAACTTTATTTCTCTTGGCTTATTGAAGTGCGCATGTGAGATGTCTGACAAGAACGCATCCTTACTGTGAATTTTTAAGTGCATCCAGACAGACTGTTTTATAAGAAATTATATTATATCACTCATTCAAAATATATCACTCATTCTTTCTTGACCCAAAAAATGATAAAAGTGCGAAAAGTAGAAGAATTGGTACAGACAAAATGCTGCATCTGCAACTGGATGAGAGGATCATTTGAGATTTAAGTCAACTGACGTGTTGACTAGTCTTCTTTGGTTTTTAATACTTTATTTAACGTCACACTGACATAACTAATTATCATTTCGAAATACGATTTGCTGTCACTCCCGGGAAATAACCTGATTTATTTACAACGTTTTGTAAACACGTTTACTTGCCTTGTTGGGCTGTTGATTTGCATGTGAACCCAGACAGCTGGTTATTTTAAATAAGCTGTTTTTTGTGAGTTATTAGTGTACTAGTGTGCTAGTAAATGTGCTCAATGACACTGAAAATGGTCCTGTTACTATAGCTAACATTACAGCAACAGCATATCTTGGTTCTGTAAAGCATAGCAAAACCATTGTTGCTTGCCTATGGAGCAAAAACAACGCAACCGCACCTATAACAAATACGTACCTACGTTTGTTACTATTTTTGTTAGTTTTTTTTTTTTTTTTTATTCAGCGAAGACTAATAAACCGGTTATTTGAGTTTGATTTACTTTGGGGAAGTTGCCAGTATTTGCCTTCTCAGTAGGTACAAAAATGGTTTTGAATGTGATTTCTATCAATGCTCTTTTGGAACCCATTCAGTATTTGATTGCAAGGCAGTTCCTTTGTCTGGGGTTGTTTTTGGCAAATATGGGAGAAACAGTGAGACAGAGGTTTGAGGTGTCAATAAACAAAAGAAGGGCTGTTTACCATTTATTATTCAAAAAAATGTCTACCTAATTGTCATTTATGTTAATAAGATAAGGAACTTTTAATAAACGTTGAAAGAACTTGGTATATTGATGTGGTTTGATATAACATTTCACATTATTTTTCTTTAACATTAGATTCATGATTCTTTTGAAAAGGTACATTTAAATTATTTTCTACAAAGAGGACTCATGTTGATCAAGAGTTAATGCAAATTTGCCAAGCTATGTTATGATTAATCGAGAGTGACTGAATGGTAGAATTTCTGTTAGATTTAACGCGTAAGCTTCCATTTCTACTTGCACGCATGAGAGACTGATAAGAACTTTAATTATAGACAGGTAGTAGTGTGTGTGTGTGTGTGTATGGATCTGTTTCTAAGCTGTGAAGGACATGAGGGTGATGACACCTGTCGGGTAATAGCTGCACTGGAATGTAAACTGTTGGGCAGAATGCTTTGCTTTTATATATAGGATTTTCTCTCTATGTCACTTCACTCTTCTCAGCTCGTCACTCTCTCTTAATCATTCATTACCTCTTCAATCATTCTATTTTCATGGCAGTGAATAAGCTGGTGATGGAGAGAGATGAAAGGTGACAAACAAATGAGAGAGAATGAATTATTTGCAACATAAATTTAGTTTTAGAGTACATAATAGCAAAACATGAAATGTACTTGTTTCAGTTAAGAAATGCAACCAACAAAATAGGAATAACGCAACAATATTCATATTCCTCTAAAATTTACGGTTCTCTGTACAAATTGTGATAACTTTTAAAACATCAATTTTTAACTATTTTATTTATTTGATAATTTAAAAAAAATGTAATTACCCACGCTAATAAGAAATATACGTAAATAGTAGCTACGTTAACATGTATTTTTCAAGTAATCATTGCTTTTAAAAAGATTTTCATACTTTCTATGCTCTATGAATTATACCATTGCTAATTATAACCATTGCCTTGTCAATCAATTTTGGGAGAGAGTAATGGAACAAATTTACCGTAATCTCTCCTGTATTCATTCACTTTTTCACTCTTGAAACTGCAGTATGTAGTGTTAGCAGAATTGGAAAACACAGCTTTTATTGAAATAGTGTATGAGATATACATACAGAAAGCTCTTCAAAGTGTGCTCTCAGTTTAATTCCTACATTATTGCAAAAACTCTCTGTTGGGTACAATGAACAGATTTGTAACGTTCAGAACTCTGGGCTCGTCTTGAATGGACAGGGGAATCTTACAAACTTAAAGCTACATTCATGTGTTCAACAGACTTCACTGTGATTGGCTTCGATTCTTATGCGCTATAGCATCACATTTTCACAATTTTTCTACTCTGTACCTTAGTACCATAGGCTACTTTTGACAGCACTACTTCCCTGAGGCAAAAGAAAACCCTTGGTTTCTTTCCCTTTCTTTCTTTTTTTGATAAACTAATTTAGGTTTATTGACTTCACTTTGAAAGATGTGAATACAAGAGAACTTTTTTACTTTTGATAGGGGGAATCACTAACATGGGAGGGAGCAAGCTGCTCGTCAAATAAAGAACATTTCTAATTTTAATGGATGGAAAATTGGGTCTTGCAAATTTTATTACAACTGATAGCATATTATTATAATGTAATGTGTGGAATATCGATATCTTTCTGAGGACCCCCTTCCCTCAGGCCCTCTGTTACTCAGTTCCACTATTACCCCCCTGTCCAACGGCCAAAGTTTCAACTGTTAGATAGAGTAGTACACATTACACAAGCTTGAGCAGAAGGGAAATGTAGAAAATAGAGATGGGGAGAACAGCTTTTATTTATTTAAAAAAGAACTTGATCTATTATTGTTATGTTTGTTTAACCATTATATCATGAAAAATGATTTTTAACATAGTTTTTTTTTTAGAACTTTTTGGAGTTAGTTTCTGTGGAGTATGTAGACATACAAATTTACATATCAAACAATTATATATACAGTGGCCAGAATATGCCATTTAATTCTAAAGGCCAAACAGAGGTTCAAAGCTGTTTTTGGTATTAAAAACTGGACGATCTTGTAGGAGGAAAAATGTAACAATCCAGAAGTATAAAACATTCTTTATATAAGATGATTTTTTTTTACAATCAGTTTATTGGACATTCCGGTTTTAATGAGCTGACAGACATGCGACAATATGATTGTTGATCAGACATGTTGTAAAACCAAAGTGTTGAAAGTAAACCCTCTTCCATGTACTTTGTTTTGTTCTAACCAGCCAAAATAAGTTATTAGTTTTATTATTATTTTTCTACGATGGCCTGTTTAATCTGCACATAGTGAAATCTCATTAAAAATCCCACTCCAGATAGCAAAGTATTAAATGCAGGTCAAAAATAGGTTCTGATTGGCTATTATTGTGTTGCTTCACACAGCATATTCTCTTTCAGTGTAGACAGACAAATTGCTTGACACTGGAATGTGGTTTGGACACCGTGTAGTATGTGCACACGTGTATATCCTCACCCTACACTGTCCCGGTGTCTTTCATCACTTCAGCAGACAGAGCGGTCAAGTGGGACAACCCCTGTCATCTCTCTTTCCCCTTAGCCCCAGCTCTGTTCTTCTCACCCTCTGCTATGCTTTTCCCCTGTGTGTATGTGTGTGTCCTTGTACATGTGCTTTTGTACCGTGTACACTATGGTGTCTGACAGCTGTCTAGGCCCCAAGGGCATGCAACCTGCCCTTTTCTGAATCGAGCCTCCAGCACCCCCTCATCAGGTTGCCTGTGCTCCCCACTGGTGAGTGTTCGACTCTAGGTTGCGGTCAGCGGGAACTGGCCTCTTCTCAGCTGGAGCCAGAGGTCCAAGAGGGTTAATGTTTCAGCATTGTGACCTCTTTCATTTCTCATAACCTGACAGCCGGTTGCTACCACTGCCTTTCTTCCCTACTTTACACGACACATACATACAGAGACACAAATCAAAAAGCCTGTTTATATTTAAGTGTTTGACCTCTGCACATACAGATTATAGATATGTGATGAGTGTCAGGAACTCAGAAATGTTTGGATCCTACAAGGGGTCAAACAACTGCACACACTCACAAATATACTATGCAATTCTTGTTACTGCTCTTGTTTTTGGTGCTATAATGGATTAGGACAGCGATTCTGATTGTCAGAGGTTTAGTAGCAGTGGTGGTGTACAGTGGAATTCGCCAACCCTATTATGTCGACGTTTTTGAAGTGGAACTGCCAAACTCCCTCATTATCTAAGCGTTTTCTTATCGGTTATGTTGATTCTTTTATGTCGTCGAACCCTAATATCTCGAGCACAAAAGAGGGACAAATTCGCCACTTAACATGGGTTATCTCGATCCCGTGACTAATGATCGTACCTAGTTTACTGCGTATGCGCTGAGTTTGCGTTGCACGTGCATGCCATGACCATTTTTGGCCTTTCCGGTCCTTCCGGCTGCTTTGCATTTACCCAGTCAGATTGTGATTTTACTGCGCTAGGACGCATTAGTTTGTGTGGTGATGTCATGTGTGTGGTATGATTGTGTGTGGCACTATTTTCATTGCTTCAGAGTCCTCAAACTTATTTGTGTTACTCCAGTGATCCAATAAAGGACATTTTAATGGGACAAATGCTGGTGTTCAAGTGTGATTCCGAAATTACACAACGCAGATTAGACACCTACAGAGGCGCAGGAGTTCCCAGATTACATTGACATCGACAAAGACATCATTACTGATAGAAGCATTTGTTTTCAAGCAGACCGTTAAAGGCAAAAAGCAACAAAGCATTTTATAGTAACAGCGTGTGCAATACTTTCAGAACTGTGTCAGAGCGAAATGACTGTGTTATGAACGAATGTGTTTATGTGTGTTGTGACTGTTTACACTGTGAGCGATCATTGTGTTTGCAATGTTGGAGAATATAATTAAAGGTTTGTATCGAGAATCAAAGGTGTTTTTTTATTGTATACTGGTAAATCTCTGTTGTTAGTTCGTGCACATATGCCTTTTGTTGTTACCAAACATATACAGTGTATGTAAATTTTTATAGCATGCCGATCGCTTCATCAAATAAAGCGCCATATTGGCTTTTGGTTATCTCGACGCTTTTTTGCAACCCCCGAGGCCGTCAACATAACTGGATTCCACTGTAATTGCTAAATTATTGGCCACCAAGAAATATTAATTCAACTAACATTTATAAAATCCATCACTCAAATTGTAAATCATATTTCTTCTGTTGTTCTTCATTTACAGAACTGTTAGTTTTCCTATGTTGTGAATATGTTTTGTGAATTGTTAGGTCGTTGTCTTTGGTACCTTTTTATATCAATTACTTTACTGTGGTAAACCGCTTTGGCACTAAGTTATGTCACTACTTGATGTCAATGTAAAATCTGGGTCCTACAATAAAACCATTTGTGAATCACTGGCCTGCTCTGTGGCACAGAGAGTTTTTGCACTGGATGACAGGAAGCCAACAAATACTCTGTGAACAGAGATGGAGTGTGTAAAGGAACAGGTTGGCATTTTTCTTCCCAGGCAGCTTCAAGCCTGTCTAACGTAAATGAGGACACTGTTTGCCTTTTAGCAAGCTGTGTGTGTGTGTGTGTGTGTGTGTGTGTGTGTGTGTGTGTGTGTGTGTGTGTGTGTGTGTGTGTGTGTGTGTGTGTGTGTGTGTGAGAGTGAGTACCAGCAGCTTTTTTCTCTCAGAATGAGTGGAGAGTTAAGCAGCCACTCCTTCTCATTAAAGTGTTTCAAGGTGAGTTATGTGTGTGTGTTTGAAAATGCCAAGCAGGCGCCACGCAACTAGATATCTGTAGAAAAGGGGTTCACCCTTGAGAGATTTCACATCTGAAGCTGAGTAAAGTTTCATAATGGAAAAAATTGACACTCTTAGCGATGCTCAAGGTACTATGCACTTCCCATTTACCCAAATTTTGCACTTGAAAATATTTCTTATTCTTTCTTAGAATTAGGTCTGCTTTCTAATTTAGTCTTTGGAAACTTTATAATTTTTAAATCATTTAAAAGCTAAGTTATGGGAATGTCTCCTATTGACTTCCATGGTTGGTATATTCACCTTCAGAAATGACATCATTGTAATATTTGCATATTGAGGTACAATTGGATTTCTTTCTTGAGTTTACTTGTCTATTGAATTGTTGTTGTTGTTTTATTCCTTGCATCTATTTTATCACCATAGTAGCCTTTAGGTGGCAGAGAAGCTCTGTTATGTATTGTTTTGCTTGCACCACATTTATTTGTCAGTTTAAATCAGTTTATTTTGAAGTGTGTTTGTGACTGCTGAGGTTTTGCTATAACTCTGTCTCCACTGCTGTGCAGAAGTAAGTGTCATCATTAGATGATATTTAATGAGCTATAATGTTGTGTAGAAAAAAAGACAAGCCTTCATTTGAACTGTCTTTCAGTCTCTTAGTAGAATGAGGTTTTGAAACAACATCAATAATGCTTGATATGTAGAGGTGTGTGTGTTTGTGATTGAGCGAGATAGATAGATAGAGGGAGAGAAGGCATCATGGTAAATGAAACTGGAGAGAAATGATAGGTGTTAGTCAAGTGCATCAGGCTTGGATTATTTTTTTATCACACACACACACACACACACACACACACACACACACACACACACACACAGAGCCATTTGGGAGTATCGATCCAATACGCTTATGCCATGGTTAAGAGGCTCTCAAATGAGCTTCAAAATCAGCTGTATTAGCATGTCGAAGCACTCTCTGATGGCATCAATACTCTTCTGATGTTTTGGGGAATGTCTGTTAGAGAGGGAGAGACAGACAGAAACCAGAGACTGGCTGCAGGAGAGGTGATTTAGCTGTGTCATGATCAAAGAGCTTCTTGAACCTTCCAATTTGCTGTAGTTTTGTTGCTTCCTTCCATCTTCAGGTCCTGTATGAACCTCCAGACTAACTTCTCTGCCTCTGTAATGGCTTACAGCGAGCGCTACACTGATTAAAGCTGAGATTATGAGGAGTGATTGTTCTGCACTCACATTAATCCCTCCCCATGTTCCTCACTGATACCGCCATGCATGCACTTTCACATCTGTTTTTACCTGTAAATGTTTTTTTTATATGCAATTAGATATGTGAATAAAACAATAGATGTAATGATGGATGGAGACCAACAGCATATTTGCAAGAGTTACATATTCTGACTAGCAATGAAAAATTATATATATATATATATATATATATATATATATACACACTACGGTTTAAAAGTTTGGGGTCTATAAAATAGTTTTTTTTAAATGTAATTTATTATTCCTGTGGTGGCAAAGCAGAATTTTCAGCATCGTTACTCATGTTTCACTTGATCTTTCAGATCCATCTGATTTACGGTTCAAGAAACATTTCTTATTATTATTATTATCAATGTTGAAAACAGCTGTGCTACTAAATATTTTTGTAACTTATAAACGTCTTTACTGTAACTTGATCTGTTTAATGCATCCTTTAAAAAGAAAGAAAGTTTAATTTCTTTAAAAAATAACAATCTTAGTGAGCCAAGATGATGTATATCCCCAGACATACTTGGGTTATTGGAATCTTTTCCTTTTATTTTTCTGAATACATTGTTAGTGCGTCTTGATGTGATATTTTTTGGCTAACTGCTACCAGAAAATAAATAGTAGTAAAAGGTAAATAGCAGTAGACACTGTGTGAACCAAGTACTGTATAAATGGCAAAAACGGATTAGTGAAAATGCTTGATTATTTGCTTGATTTGCTTTGTGTCAATGGACTATCTTTTTCTCTTTATGTACAAAATGTTTTTAATACAAATTAAATTTTTCATTTTTTGTAATTTACTGTAATTCTTGTTATATGATCTTAAATGGATTTTGTTTCGTCAAACCTTTTCTTTGTTATTGCTGACAAAATCAGAAGTCCTGCATCATAGAAAACAACAAAGAGGCAAAGATCACCTCAAAACCTTGATGTGTGGGTGTTTATTTGTGGAAGGGCTGCAGTGGGGAACATTAATGATGAGGCTCTCAAGGACAAAACACACCCCTGCTCCTCCAGGTCTCCCCGTGTGACTCCCAGCCCACTCCCATCTCCACCTCAGGCGGCATGCTTGTGAAGCGGACTCTGGAGGAGATGGTGACGTCTAGACCGGCTGACTCACGCTGAGGAGGCAGACTCTTGACTTTATATCCCCTTATCTCCCCTTTTCTCTTCCTCCCTCCATCCATCTATTTTTATTTTCATCTGTGTCTATATCTCCTGATCTTTTTTTCCCGATGACTTCTTAGCAGGAGAGCACACAGAACAGCTTATATGGGTTTCATGAGAAGGTGAAATTGTGATTTCTATCTATTCTACTTGTTTTTTTGTTTGTTTTTTTGCTGAGGTTTAGTGATGTTGGTACATCGCCATGAAGAATCCACAGTGGGTGATTAAAGATTGAGCTGCAACACTGAGTGTCTCATACTCTGAGCAGGAGAGCCGCTTTGAATGTTCATATCGGCTCATGAGAGGATTGGATGAATAGGTACTTGTGTGCATGTATATGTTCCTGCTTTTGGGAGATGTTACTGGCGGTGGTGTGTGTATTTGGACAGAGAGGGAACTTTCCTTTTACCTGATGATTAAATATTCCCTTTACCCATGTAGCACACACATAGAGCCAACACTTAGAACAAGACCACACTGTGTGTGTGTTTGTGTGTGTTTTAGATGGCGATCTGGGTTTGCTGCGGAGGAGGTATGAGTGCAGGGGAAGAGAGGGTGGAATACAGTGGAGCTCTGTACCTACCCAAATACGCATTACACCCACAGTATATATGCTAAATGAAGACTTGCATATAAATTTTTGTTTGCGTTATAAAAAACTAATTATAATTAATAGGGACAGAGTCAAAAACCTGGAGTTTAAAAGTGTAAAAATATTTCATTAATATGCAAGTATAATATCATGCTTTTCATGCTATATCAATGGCAGTAGAATTGGGGGAAAACAAACTAACAAAATTTGTATTTTTGCTCTTTCTCTTTATTTTACATTTAAAACACAATAGTAAATTAATAAAACTGGGAAATGTAATCTTTTATAAATCTCAGAATGACTAGGCATATACATTTCACATTCTGTGCTTTGTAATGTTGTGATGTGTATGATTTCATTTGTGCACGGCACTTAATTAGGGGTTGGGTGATCATTATTTCTACAAGTTGACTTAAATCATGTAATAAGTTATAGGCCTCTTTTTATCAGATTTGGCTCATTTCATCACAGATCTACAAAAACATGCACATCTTATGTTTGTTAGTCTTTCTTGGTCGTATTCCTATAAAAAAATGCACTGCTTGTGACACATTTTTTATCTTTTCTACTTCTTTCTCCCTCTATCCTTTTTCCTTCTCTCTCAGTCTTTTCATCAGTGTATAAATAGCATCAGAATGGCCTATTAAATGCTCTTTTAATTATTCTTTCAGTCTGTCTTTGACCTTGGCACACATTATCTCCTTCAGTTAATTGTGACGTGTGATTCACTCCAAATGATGGAAAGATGGCACATAGTCTCCGCTCAGGCCTCCATCATCTTGCAAAAATCTGAATGACACAGCACAGTATTATAATCTGCACAAAGTGTGTGTTGTTTGAACAGGCATTGCCAGATTGCTACTTTTGACAGTGAGGACGGTGTGGAATGGCTGTAACCTCCTGAGGCTCCTCCAGCCCTCCATCCTATGCTTTGACTGTCTGTCTGTGTGCTTGTCTCCTTTGTCCTCTCTCTCTTTTTAAACGTTTTCTTTAACCTGGCCAAGTGAGCCACTTTTGCTTTTTACCCCCCACCGGTTTCCCTGAAGGGGAATATCTGACAGACGGGCGCACACACACACACGCACATGGCTCCTGTACCATTTTTCATGACTGACATTGTTGCTACAGGTTTAAAAACCATGCTAGGCAGAGCTGTGACCTGTACGCACATACATAGTTCAAGTACCTGCAAGGTTTCCTGCTGGGCAGGAGGAAGTGTGTGTGATTTTATACAGTAAGTGTCCATCGCTTTGTATGTGCTTCCTTTCAACCATCACATGCAATCTGTCTGTATGTATGTCTGTCTGTCTGAATATCTGTTAGTCCATCCGTCTGTCTGAAAATCTGTCGGCCCGTCCGTCTGTCTGATAATCTGTCGGCCCGTCCGTCCGTCTGAAAATCTGTCGGCCCGTCCGTCTGTCTGAAAATCTGTCGGCCCGTCCGTCTGTCTGAAAATCTGTCGGCCCGTCCGTCTGTCTGAAAATCTGTCGGCCCGTCCGTCTGTCTGAAAATCCGTCGGCCCGTCCGTCTGTCTGAAAATCCGTCGGCCCGTCCGTCTGTCTGAAAATCCGTCGGCCCGTCCGTCTGTCTGAAAATCCGTCAGTCGGTACATCCGTCGGTCGGTAAATCCGTCGGTTGGTCCGTCTGTCTGAAAATCTGTTGGTCGGTCCGTCTATCTGAAAATCTGTCAGTCAGTCCGTCCGTCTGAGAATCTGTCGGTCGGTCCGTCTGTCTGAAAATCTGTCGGTCGGACCGTCTGTCTGAAAATCTGTCGGCCCGTCCGTCGGTCGGTAAATCCGTCGGCCCGTCCGTCCGTCTGTTTGAAAATCTGTCTGTCGGCCCGTCCGTCCGTCTGTCTGAAAATCTGTCGGTCGGCCTGTCCGTCCGTCCGTCTGAAAATCTGTCGGTCGGCCTGTCCGTCCGTCTGTCTGAAAATCTGTCTGTCGGCCCGTCCGTCCGTCTGTCTGAAAATCTGTCGGTCGGCCCGTCCGTCCGTCTGTCTGAAAATCTGTCGGTCGGCCCGTCCGTCCGTCTGTCTGAAAATCTGTCGGTCGGCCTGTCCGTCCGTCTGTCTGAAAATCTGTCGGTCGGCCTGTCCGTCCGTCTGTCTGAAAATCTGTCGGTCGGCCTGTCCGTCCGTCTGTCTGAAAATCTGTTAATCCATCTGCTTGTCTGTTTTTTATTTATTTATTTTTATTACAGCTGCCTATATGTCTTTCACTATTATCTGTAGTGCTATTTTGTTTCCTCTGCTGCACCACATTGCCAGGATTGCCTCTCTCTTCGTAATGTGTTTCTGTGTGTTAGTGTAAACTGCACTGATGAATATGTAATGCGTGAAAGAGCATGTAAACTCCTGCTGAGAGGATGCCTACATGTGAAAAAAAATATTCAGGGTTATAAGGATTCACCTTATAACACACAGTGTGTGTGTGTTTGTTCAAGTGTGTCACAAATATAGGTTCATTAAAATATTTTGAGGTGCTCAGTGTTGCGGAAAATGCAAGCAGGTGGGCAGACGTGACTAGTATGTGTTGTTTTGTGTGTGTGTGTGTGTCAGGGTGACTTGTCTCCTCATCGAGCACATGTCTCATCCTGACACCTGTTTGCTCTAAACTGTTTTGGGTTGCCACGGCTCCTCTGGGGAGTCTGCTTGCTACCAAAGCGGTTAACTGCCACAGGAATGTGGAGAACCCTGTCCCTCTGCTCTCAGCAGACGATGATTTACCCCTCTTGTTTCCTCTAATTGATTTCATTCACTTTTACCCTTTCTTGTAATGTGGAAAGTGTACAACATAATGTGTGTGTGCTTAGCGGAGTTGGAGTGTAACAGCAATTACTTTTGCCCTCTGGGTCCAATTAACACCCCACAGTTTGACCCAGACTTTATCCCATATGTATCAAAAGACAGAAGCCCGTATACACACACACACACCACCACTCTCAGCTGTAAAGTGAGGTGACTCTTAATCTGTACAACTTGATTTTGCATAATAAACAGGATGGATGGACCGATATACAGATAGATACACAACTGAATGGATGGATGGATAGATTGATGAAGGTGTCCTGAATTTTAGAGAGCTGTCTATAATCAGCTTGTCAGCTGGTGAGCTTAACACAGAACAAGCCAGGTTTATACCCCATAACCTCTTCAGAACCTTCACACACACTTCTGTGGGTGTCTTCAGTGATGCATGTTTACGCAAGTATTTTTTCAGAACTCTTCTCACAATCACTTTATGTGAGTTCAGTGTAAACATGTGCAGCCTCACATAAGTGTTTTTGGCATTAATGCTTTCACCTTTTGTTTCTTGGTTTTGTTTGGATATTTATTTCTGCATTGCACCGGTTGTGGCTTATAATTTATGTAATCCTGAATAAGTTACATTTCAAATCAACACCGTTAAATGTTTCTAAACTGACGTAGTGTAACGAGAACGAACTCTGTGACTTAATGTCATCTAAAGATTCATATGTTGGCATTCAGTGTTTGTTTAATAAGTCTTAATGCACGTAAAATAAACAGGCCGCTATTTAAGAGATGACAGGGATTCATGACGGGGTGCAATGATCAAATGGCACTGCGGTTTACCCGTGCCTGGAAATGTGGTCGGTCATTCCTGGAATGTGTGTTTGGTCTCTGAGCTTTAAGCCATGCTGCATCCATAAAGGCTTTAAATAAAGTTTATTCGAAATATGCCACCATACAGCATAACTGCAGACAGGAAGAACAACCATGTCTTTGCCGCTTCATTTTATACACCTACAGTGTATGTTTGTGTCATTTATTAAATGAAATAATATAGTCCGGTGTGATTTATTAAGTGCATGGCAGTATGCGTCTTTCATTTGATCGGTCTGAGTGTGTTTGTGTGTCGTAACGTGGCAGGTGTATTTTCGTTGTGATTGACAGGGTAATCAGGATGGATTAGGGCTAAAGTGAGTACAAATGTGATGGAAAACGTTTTTAGTTACACACTAAGCCCTCTGTTGTTTAATCTAGCCCTTCTGCCCTACACACACACACACACACACACACACACACACACACACACACACAGATCTACAGATGGAAGGAGTGAGAGGGGTTATTCAAAAGGCAGGTTCAGTTTGCCCTTAGTGTTAGTGACATTGAATCAACGTTCTTGTTCTTGTTTGCTTTGGAAGGGCTTTGCTGTGTTTAAATGTGTGTGTGTGTGTGTAGCTGCAAATAGCACCTCACTATCCAAGCAACTAACACAGTGCTGACATGTGTGGAAACCTTTTAAAAAAGCATTGCTTGAGCTCACGGATTCAACTGATGGTAAAAGTTTCAAACCATCTACTGAGAATGGTGCTGCTGAGTAGGTGTAGTAAAGTGTTTGATGATTATATTTCAGAACTAGTCTGCTTGTGCAGGAATGGAGGTGGCCAGCAACCAAATCCATTCAAATCCCAGCACTTAATGGAGATAGAGCATCATTTTCTCTCCCCCTCCCTTCCTCCTCCTCTGTGTTTCTCCTTTTCTCTTTTATACACACACACGCACTTAATTTTCAGTCATGGTGGGGATTTTCTGTTGTTTTTGCTTCTAAATGAATGGCATTTTTATCCACCAGCCCTAAACCATGATGCTTACAGATAGTTTTCTACAGATGCATTTTTTCATTTTCATTTAGACAGTGTTTTAGTCTGTTTATTAAGCTGTTTTCTGAATGGTAACTAGTTTCTACATTTTATTTTTTTAAGTAAATAATACTTAATATTTTTATTTATTCACTTCATTCTATTTATTTGTTCTACATTTTAATGCATTCTGCTTCTACTTTTCAATTCATTCATATAAAAATTTATTTTGACTACAGTGATCCCTCGTTTATCGCGGTTAAAGGGGACTGGAACCCCCCACAATAGGTAAAAATCCGCAAAGTAGGATTGGCCCCCTAGGAATATCTGTATATGTGTGTGTAGGTACCAGAATGTTTAAAATATGTGTATATACAGTATATATATATTTTTTTAATTAAATCTATTTAATTATAGAACCTTAATATTATACATTTACTCTCTCTCTCTCTCTCATACGATACGTATTATGATCATCAATGACAGTAGTATCTTGAGACTTGACTCCAGTAATGACGACGATGACAGACCTGTGCGGTTCGATGAATATGATGGTGTTACTGCACTGGTATAATGAGGCCTTTAAATCGTTTCGGGAATCGCCTCATCGTCAGATTTCGGCGCTGGATCGTCAACATTTGCTTCTGAGAGAGGTGAAGAGGCTCCCACTCCACTCGTACTCTCATTGGTCGATCTTGCACCGGGAGCCAATCACGTGCCTTGTCTGAGTGCCCGTGGGTGTGTACTGTAGGGGAATTTACAGTTAAGACCCGAGGACCAGATATGCTGAATGAAGACCAGGAGTCAGAAGTGCAGTCAATAGAAGAAATTTTAGTGAAGTTTAGTTTGCAGTTTCATCAGCAGAAGCCAGCTTCAGGTCTCACAAGGAGTTCGTAGGCCGTCCCCAATACAATAACATTGTTACAGCAATTATACTCTAACAGAGGGTGCTAACTACGTCAATGATGACGTTTAAATGATTCTGATTGGCTAAGAAAGAAAGAAAGAAAGAAAAACAAAACTAGTAATTTTCCACACGAGAGCAGACAGTCTGAAGCATATCTTCGTTGATCACGTGGTTGACGGGTTCGTGACGTGGCTTGTCGAGAACAACAAGTCATTCCGTCTCCTGATGGTGCCAGTTAATCACCTCACCAATACAGACCATATTAACGCACACACACAAATACAGCTTCTCCAAGGCTGAACTCGGCTCAGGCTTCAACTCTCAACCAAAACAGTCTGATAACATGTTCTATCTGTTGAGAAGTGCTGACAATATTCATCCTTACTCAATGGAAAACTACAGAAAAGTAAAGAAAGTTTTTAACTAAATAAAAATCCCTAACTTGATTATAAATCACTCTTTACAAATCATCCAAATCAGAAAGGAAAATAACATATGAAAAATAAGACAAAGAAGCATATGAAAAATAAGAAAAAGAAAAGGATATAGGTATAAATAGGAAAAATAAAATAATATACAGTGATCCCTCGCCACTTCGCGGTTCACTTATCGCGGATTCGCTATTTCGCGGATTTTCATAATGCATTTTTTTTTTTTGGTGCATTGTGCTCAGCATTCTGACTCGCTAAAAACTCACTTCCGCTTCTTGTATCAAAACATGCTACGAATTGTGCTATCATTTTGTCGTCTCGTGCAGTTATGTGTTCGTAAGAGGACACGAGAGATGAGGAGGAAGGACTAACGCTTGGTCGCTTAGCAACCATGGTGCGAATGGCCACTGAACTTAAGCGATTAGCTGAGGAATGGGACCCTTTGATGGGCCGTTCATTACAGTTCTCCAACGTAATCGATGGTGGCATGTCGGTGTACAAGGATCTTTTTGCAAAGAAGAAAAAAGAGCGACAACAGCTGCCTATCACTATGTTCTTCTCCCGAACAAACACACCTGCACCGCGGGCTTCAGAAGAAGAGAACACTGCAGAGCGTAGTCAGGATGCAGCGGCCCAGTCTGAAGAGCTATGAAACGGCCTACACGTGAGTCACTGTATTTGTATACATGTAATAGTTGCTAATTGTAAAAAAAAAAAAAGTTTTCTATTTCGCGGATTTCACTTATCGCGGGTCATTTTCGGAACGTAACCCCCGCGATAAACGAGGGATTACTGTATATTCAAGCGGCAATGGATTTCCGAATAGTATCTTTCAGTACAAAGCCTCTGAGAGAGTTTCTCTCTTTGTCTGGCATCCTGGGAAACGAATCACGATGAAGCTATGCTGCTATCCGCAATACGGCTGCCGATAAGTTGTTTTTTTTTTTTTAACTTTTTTTTCCATTAATATTTTTGAGCGATGCACTGAGGCCGTGAAACTTGAACCACAAAGTGGCAAGGGATTAATGTATTGACTTTGGTATTTTGACAAGTTGATGAGAAAAAAGAGATGGATTTGACATGGTGCAGGTCTTTTTTTCAGCAGAAAATTAAGGGAGAACACCGGATCATTTCCATAATGACCAATGCAATCTACCAAGTGCAGTGCAAAATAGTGTCTGGTTTAAGACCTGATTTTTTTGGGGTGGTAAATAATGGCACTAATACCAGTAAATTAACTAGTGTAAACCTTAGTAAATCCCCTTGCATGTTTAATTCAAGTACTCTCCTCACGTAAATTTTGTTTGAAAGGGAAACTCCTACAAATGCATATGCAATAAGGTCAGCTGCAAAAATAACTGTCCACGGCGATTTCGGCGCTAATTTTTTAATGCCAAAAGAGTGTCTAGGAGAAACATGTGAGATAATTGATCACATCACATATTTGTACACACATATACAAAACAAACAATTCAACCATTTCTTCTCTTCTGAGTTGGTCTCCAACACTGTTCGCGTGGGCACCACGACACATATGTGGTGCTAACGCCGAATCCAGCCAATACTGAGCTATATCTCACCTAAGGCCCGCTTAAGTGGGAAAAAGGGCATTTCTGCTTTGTCTGACCAGACAACATGGTGAGGAAATTTTGTGCAGGTCATGCAGGGGGGCAGCAAGTGTTGCAAGGAATGTTTTACTTGTTTCTTGATACTGGTCTCGGAAATTGTGTATGTTTTTGTTTCAGAGGCCTCACATTAGCACATCCTATGATGAAACCAAGATATTCTGCCTCTTCTAATTCCAGTTTACATTTTGTATTCCTGACCTGATGGGGTTTAAGTATCTTGACCATGGCGTGCGGAGCGGTTTTCCAATCGGGGCTTGCAGATTATTTTCTGGGGAGCTTCCGAGATGGTGAAAAAGGTCGACCAATCGATCGCGGGTTGGAGACCACTGCTTTACAGCTTGCTTCTCTTTGGGTTTCTGGGATTTCTACCCAGGCTCTGTGACAATGTCCTAGGTCACCACTGTCGTCCGACCTGGCAGTAGAGTGAATACGTCTGAATAGTGGCTTACCAATTCCCAGAGATCTTGCTTCTGGTTTGGGGTCAGTTCGGCTCCCATTTCCACTTTCATGAATACTTGGGGGGACTTGGGATGATGACTTGGGGAGAGCAGACATCGTTCTGTAAATTTGAAGTAAATTTGCGCTTCATACGACCTATACAACTTGGCAAATAATTTGCATTCGTGGGTGGGGACAAGCACCATAACCTTTTCTTCTGGTTGAAATGCTCTTAGTTGGGGCCCACTGTTGTAGATTCATGCTTTTGGCCTCCTGAGCCTTTTTCATGTGCTATCTGACAATTGGCCATATATAGTGTTGTATGAACCATTTATGTTAAATGTGCTCAAAAATCTACAGAGGTTTGGAAATTTGAGTCTAGAAAAGTGGAATTTTTGACATTGAATATGTCTAGGAACCCTGATAACTGTGGCTATTTATTGTAACTATTTGCCATCCTATTTCTTTTCATTTAAAGACCTAGATGCAGAGACAAAATTGTGTGCAATCACAAGTCATTATCTTCTTTTATACTATCTTGTTGTATTAGGATTCAGTAATGGTGTGTGTGCATGTATATTTTGCTCTGTATTCAATGTCCATCGTGACTGTGCTGCTTTCCTGACGTCATACATTAGTTTCAAATCAACACTGTTCTGTTTGCTCCTCACAGCTCGGAAAGCTAGAATAATTTGTTAATGGCTGTGTAATGATGGTTTTTATGTTTTTTTTTTTCATTTCTTTTAATGACCTGCTTTTAAAGAGTCTGAAATGTACAATGGGTGTGTGCACTGCATGAATAAGAGAATTTTGTCATATCTCATTCTCCTCCTCCATCTGAATTCTCTGCATGCATTTGATAAAACATCTTGCTTAATGTGTTCCTTATATATTTTGCCTGAAGCTAGTTTACACACACATTCTCTCACACTTATTTGATGATGCAGTACATCAACCTCAGGTGTCAGAGAGCTGATTGACCTGGGGTGTGTGTGTGCAGCACTAGGTGATTGTGTGTGGGTGTTTGAAAGAGTGCCAGATAAAGCATTGGACCTTTTGGCAGCATTTGTAACTAAATAAACATGGGCTCGACTTTGTAAAATAATCTTTATTATAGCATAAAATATATCATAAAACAATCATTCCTGCACCCTTTTTATGTGTGCACCAGTAAATGTTGATGGTTGTACACTAGGTGGACAGAGCAAAGCCACTTAAGCATTTCTTCAAGAGAATCGATTCATGTCTGTCGTTTTTGTATTGTTATGATGAGTACGATACCTAAAGATACCGTAACAGATTTCCACAGATATATATGATTACTTAGTCAATATTTGTAACATTCTCATGAGATGAATAACTGTTTTTCTACCCTAGTTTATTTCTGAATATAATTTCTTGTAGGTTAATTGACCCCTCCACTGAGTTTTCTGGATCCTTTTCCCAAGTGATCTGTAGTTCATAATGCTCACATTTGATTCCACAGTCTCCAGATGTCCTCTCCCTGATCTCACGGACACTCGCTTATCACTGAGACACATGAAGCACAGCCTAATCTCTTTCCTCACTGGAAAATATGGCACTGTCAGCGAGCAAAAAAGAGAGAGATAAGAGGCTGTGCAGGTTGATGTTTAGTTATGCTAATGCATACCATCAGCCTACCATCTCTTTCACTGTGAGTTTGCTATCCCCTATTATTTGACTTCACTTGCATAATTCTGAATTTATAATGATGTTTTGTAGTGTTGTGCAGCTCAAAGACAGGAGACCTGGACAGATCATGCTCCTCACGAACCTCCATAGTCTATACAGCATCTGTTAGCATAATGAGAACTGGCTGTCTCACTGGATCAGGCCACTTTTTAAAATCTAATAACTGTTTATCAATACAAAATTGCAATTGAATTGAGTTACATTATCTGCTGATTAATTAAATACATTTTAAATGATTGTGAATGTGTCAATTACAAGATAATCACTTTGTATTCGTGCAGTGAATGAATCGTGGTCTTGTTTTTTCACTTTTTCAATGTTTTTGAAAGTAAAATTTTTTTTAGCATTATAAATGTCTTTTTTTCTTTTGATCAATGTAATGCATCCTTTTCTGTCTTTTTTTTAAAGAACAAATTACTAACCTTTTTACCATCAGCTTTTTTTAAGACTTTTTTTTTGTGTGGATATTTAACATTTTAAAATGTCTTTTTGCCTGATGCTTACACCAAATTATGTTTTTAGAGGTTGTTAAATTTTAAACTTTTTTTATGTTAAGATTTTTCTTTTTCTCTTATGTCATTGCCCCTTATATCAGTATGTAATAGGAAAAGCCCCGTAATAAGGATAATTCAGTGAATGTATACACAGCAATACACACATCCCTCATATGATACACAAAGTCATTTAACATGGATTAAACTGACGTTATGAAACCGACAGCAGATGTTACGAAGCTATGAAATTTCTTGTCCCAACTGAGATGAACGCACACGCATTCCCTCACAAACACGCGCACACATAATGTGGCCTGAACAAACACATCCAGCTCCACTGGTAATGCCAGCGGCCCTCAGCAAACTTATTAGGGAGAGAGCATTCAGTCAGCCGTTCACACAACTCATCGTGTTCCACAGGGCTGTGTCTCCAAACCAGACAGAGCATCACTTTAGTGGAAAAACAACAGAAGACTCATCACTCCAACTCAGCCAGCCAATTACAGACTCATCTGAACATACAACGCCAGTGGCTAATAATGTTACACACAAAACTACTGTAGTTCCCTTTTTATTTTTAAACTGCTGGCACACGTATTTTTACTAGCATGTCTTTATTGTGTCTGATAGTAAATATTACTGTGGCACTCTAGAGCTGATTTTATCTTCACTTTCACCACTTATGACCACTTATCTTTGATTTGGCTGGAATGAAAGTGGTGTTTACTGCTGAAATCAAACAAACAATTCATGTGTGGAATGACAAGTGGAATCAGAATGGCAAATTCAAATTCAAGCCACACATATGTGATGTCACACATGTGATTTGTCAGGATACCACCCTGTTATGTGTGGACTTTTATGTTATTTTATGTTATGTTTTGTAGTCTTTTGTAGTTTTTCTAGGCCTGATTGTTCCCAGGTGTGTCTTGTTTGCCAATAACGTGTATTTATACCCCTGCGTTTCCTATGTTTTTGGTCAGGACTAGTCCTTCTATGGATGTGTCGTGCGTGCCTTCCTTGACTGTTCCTGAATTTACTTTGTTGGTTTGAATAAATGTTTTCTGCATCTGGATCCTACTCCAATTCCTCTGAAACGGCTACATTTAGAGAACACCTGACCACTCGTAGGTCCAGCAGTTCATCTCATGCTTCAACAAGGTTCTTGGAACTCCCTACACAAGTGAACTTTTTTCATGGAGGACTAAGTGAGTCAGTATATTCAGTTATGCCACTCAATGGCATCGAATGGACTCTGGGGAGTTTTATTGGCTATGCCCTACAGTGTCACAGTTTTCTCCAGCGAGGCAGGTTCCCAAGTCTGCTCTAGCTAGACAAGTCCCCGAATGCTCTACAGAAGAGTTGACCGTGATGGCCACGGCGCTTTTCTGAGTGTGGGCTACACACACGTCCGCTCCAGAGCTCTGTACCCTCATCATGGCTGAACTGTTGGCGCCCTGGTTTCCTGCTCTAAATCTGGTCTAGTCTAGTCCTGGCCCTCCATCAGATTCCTGGAATCTGCTCCTTAAGGAGGGGCTCTGTCATGATCCCAGCCTGTGTTCCCCTTTTATGTGTGGACTTTAGCTATTTCCTGTTTTGTAGTTTTTCTTGTTCATTAGTTCCCAGTTGTGTCTTGATTGCCAATCAATCCCTTGTGTATTTATACTCCTTTGTTTTCTTGGCCAGGTCTTTTCCTTCTATGGTTGTTATGTGTGCATGCTTACATGTCAGTTTTGTTTGCCTTCCTCGCCAGTGTCTGGATTTACGTTTTTATGTTTGTTTGAATAAATGTTTGCTGCATGTGGATCCTAATATCGTTCCTGTGAAACAGCCACCATAACATACATTATTTATAATATAGTTTTTCATTATTATATTTCTGGTCTATGATTTTTACATTTTCACTCTTATTTAAACACGTTACACAATTTACACATTAAAATAATATATTTGTGGTGGTGCCAATAAAAATGGTTCTGTACAAATTTATTTTATTATGATAAAATTTAAATAAAATAGTCTATTTTAAATAAGTGCAATAATAATATATTATAATGCTAAAAATCTCTATTTACTTTATTTGCTATTTTTTTTACTCTTATTTACTGAATGACCCTATCAGTAACTGAAGGACTGCTCAATTCACTTGACCTGTGGAGGGCACTCTGTTCAGAAGTGGACCACGTCATGTTGCCGTTGAGTATTTTTGGAGCTCTGAACAATCTGCCCTGGTGTTTGTGCATTTGTTTATTTCTGTGTGTGAGCAAGAGTGACAGAAATACACATATGTCCCTATTTAAGTGACTTTCAGCAGGATATCTGTGCACTGATTGATGAAGTCTCATGGGGAGATGTGGATAGAAGACGTGAAACAAGACTCTCGCAGCACAGAATGTCGCTAACATCCCTAACAGCCCTGTCCTTGATCCACTGCCATTCCTTCAGCTGTGTGTCGAGACGACAGGGTGACCTCAGGTCTCTTTTCAGATGTTTAACTAAGACAAATAGGAGCTCAATGAATCTCAACTGTTCCATGATGTCAGTATGACCAACAGTGACAGGGCTCAACAATAAGAATTTGGTCCCACTGGTCTGGGTCTGGTCTTTTCCTCCTCCTTTTTTTTTTTTTACTTGCCCTGGCAACATTTTCTCTGAACTCCCACAAAAATTATACATATATTGTTATACTATGAGTTGGAGAAAAAAAACTCTCACACTGGCCCCTTCAATCTTTATTGTGGAGCCCTGCAGTTAAAATGTTAAAGGACGGACAGTATCAATGGTATAGCAATTTCTGAGGAATAATTTATGAAACTACTTGATTACAGTTTATCAACCAGTTTGATAACAAAATCCTTGTAGAATCAGTCTGATCAAGTATGTTGATTAAATAGGGTTTTGTGTTTGTAATGTTTGACCATTCATAGTTGGGAGGTTTGTGAGTCGAAAGAGGTGGATTTACAGTGTGTTTAGGCAGCAAAGACAGATGTGCGTTTGTGCTCTGTGGTCAGGGAGTGGTGTTTAGAGGAGGAGGTGCAGGATCAATGGGGCCTGTGTGTGTTTGTGTGTGTATGTGTGATTCAGGTATACCTTATATTATGGGGGAAAATGTCCCCACAAAAATTATAGGCTATATCTGTATTCCTTGTCCTCGTTTCCTCATCATGAGGAAAACTGCTTATAAATTGGTTTAGGGTTACGGGATAGAATGTACTGTTTGAACAGTATTAAAATCATTATCTATGAAATGTACCCATAAAACATTAAAACCTAGCATGCGTGTGCATATATATATTAAAAAAAAGAAAGAAATGCTCTAGAATATGTTAGTGGATGTGTGATTATATGTGTGTGTTTTGGTAGACCGGTCCTGGGATGGAGTTTGCTTACGCTTTTTTTGTGATCTTTTAATCAAGAAGCAAATAAAAATAAAGCATTGGAAGTTTCATATAAAACATGACTGTATTTGTAAGAAGCATGCAGGATTTTCAAACTTTCTGGACACAGTTGATGACTATCTCCTCCTAGTGGAGGTTTGTGGCACTGCTGTAGTCCAACAGTACGCATCAATAATATTAATTATTATACTTATAAAATAATTATTATTATTATATAATATGCTGCTATAAATCTCATATGTGTGGGGTCAGTAGTTTTTTTTTTTCTTGAAAGAAATACTTTTAATCAGTATTAATACTTACTATAAAAGTATATGCAGTATACTTTTATTCAGCTTTGAACTGATCTGAATTGAACTGATATGACAGTTAAGACGTGTATAGTATTAAAATAAATTGATAAGTTATTTATATCTGTAATTTGTTTGTATGAAGTCATAACGTTTTAATATTAATATTCAGGACTTTAAACTTCTATTCTCTTTTTAGGAATGAAGCGTCCATTTAGTCCTGTTGAAGACGGATCAAACAGATTGACTGAACTGACTGGGCATGTGGGTGTGCCCTTTGATGGCGTGGATTTTACCAGACAGGACACCCCACCTATAAACCCTCGTCCAAAGCGGGAACGCAAACACAGGTCGTACACACTTTGTGAAGTGTGCAACATTCAGCTGAACTCCGCAGCACAAGCACAGATACACTACAATGGCAAAACACACCAGAAAAGGCTCAAACACATAAACAACAGCAACACAGGTATGATATGTGTGTCTTTCTATGGTGTTCCTGTCATAATCAGAGCTCAAAAACTGGAGGTTCTATCTTAACATTATCCACCCGAACAGGGTTTGTTCTTTGATCAACATCCTTTATTAGTCCTGGAATCAGTGCCCTCTGATTTTTGGGGATAGATTTCTAGAAGGTTGTTCTGGGGCCAGCAGATGATGTTTATCTGGGAACATGTCCTGATGGTGTGAATCACATTGTGTACGTTCTTGTGCATGTTGCTTAACTTGATTTACTCAAGTGGGACTACATTCCTATAAACCAATCAGATTTTAATGTGTTCACACTTGTCAGGTTTTGTTAGAGCGAACTTGGGTTCGATAGCTCTGTTAGTGTGGTTCATGTGAATAAGTGTGAAAGCTGCCATCCGAACTCTTTTCAGGGGGGTCTCGTTCAGCTTTCAAATGAACTGTGGTGAGGTTCGACTGAAATATGAAAGCAACACGGACCAAAGACATCTAATAAACAAACCAAAAAACGAGATGTCACAAGATGCAACCCTGAAAAGGAGAGATTTCTCAAGCATAGCTGGTTCCTCTTGTCATAGAAGCCACATCACCTTGCAGCTCATCTTTATTTATGTGTGTAACGGAGCTCATTTAGACCAGCCCATAGCATTGTTTCGGTAAGTTCTGTGTCCAAATATACCTCATAAATGGGGTTTTTGGGGGGTTGGGCGGTAGGATTAAGGCCACGTCCACACGAAGCCGGTGCATTCCCTATCCGATCTTTTTTTTTTTCTCGTTCTAAAAAAAAATTCGGAAACACGCCGTCGTCTGAAGAAATATCAGCCTACACACGAAACCACTGAAACCGACTGAAAACGGTGTAGTATATATACCAGACCAGTATGGGGTGCTGTAATTCTGCCAAAGATATACATTATACATGGAGAAGAAGACTTTGCGCGCTGTACACGTGTTCTGTGTGATGCAGCCGACATGTGATGGGATGACATCATCGTTTCACAAAATATACGGATTGGCTGTACACACGAGACCGCAAGAGTGTCGTTTTCAGATTTATCCACTTTAGGACCTGGTTTAAAAAAATAGCTGATTCAGTCTCCCAAAACGCCGGATCCGTGTGGACGAAACACCAATACGATAAAAAATGTATGCGTGTACAGTGAAACGCATCACTGTGTGGACGGGCCCTCAAAGACCCAAACTGCAAGTGTGAACACATCAGGTGTATATTAGGTGTAGGTTTAGGGGTTAAGTCTAACAACCAATCATTTCCCTCTGGAATTTCAAGGGTTTGTTTGAGCAGGGGATTGGTTTGAGCTTCTGGATCACAAAATATGATGATCCAGAAGCATGTCCAACTTGGCTCAATCATGTAATGACATTCTTGTCCAAAAATGTAACATATAGTATTATATAAATGCTGTATGTTGATTTTTTTTTTGATAACCTAATTTTTCTCCCTAACATTAGTAATAAATGTGTAGAAATTATTTGCTCATAAATCTGTAGCTTCGCCTGTGATGCAACAACTTGGCGTTATCAACAAATTCATATATACATGAAATGCAAACAGCTTTAAAAACATCAACCCCCTTCATGTTGTCAGCTGAGGTCTGACAGGCATCTTCATGTAATTCATACCCTTAGACCTCATTGTGTCCATCTGCAGTTAATATGTGATTTTGACTCCACTCGCTTTTATGTTTCCATGGCGATGCAGCTTTAAAACCCAGCTGATAGGTCAGGACGGAGCGTTTCAAAGGTCTGTGAAATGCTGATTGTTGTAGTTACGTTGGTAAAGACGGGGCTGTACGTCTGCATGTCAGACAGGAGATAATTGCAGGAGAGAAAGTGAGGCAGCTGGTGGCAGCTTTGTGTCCTGCAGCCTTATTTCCACAGAAATGGGCGGAGTCAGACAGAATCTTATGATTAGAGGTGGAATTTGTCATTCATTTGAACAAGGGAGGAATAATCCACTAGTACAATTCATTCATCTTGTTACACAAAAACAGAGTTATGCACAAATGCACGCAGAGAGCAAGCACATGCAAATTCCACAGACACACTCCAAATTCAGGCCTGCAATCCTAATTTTCCCTCTCTTGTAATGCAAATGCGAAATTAAAGCTAACTTCCATGCTGTTGATTCTTAACGCATAAAAAGACACACGCATGCACGGCCAATCATATGAGCAGCAGTCAGACCCACTTCAGGTGCAGGCTCTCATACAAATAGATCATAATTACATAGCAACCAAACATGTTCACCATGGAAATGCTCGACGTGGCGACGCCCCCTTCAGCAACGGGGTACGGGCACTCACAGACTCTGAGCCAGCTAGGTTTTATGCAGTTTGTGTATGTGTGTCAGGTTTTAGCATGATTCTAAATGGTTTAGCTCTGTCGATCGCAAGGCGTTTTTGGAGAACCTTTGAGATGCATGCCTGTGTGTGAGTGTGCGTGTCTGCATTCAAGTGCAAAGATATAAAGACTCATTGATTAGCCATTCTGCTAGTGTCCGACAGCATAATTGAAGTCAAATTAAACTGGACAACCTTTCCCATGAGCATACAACAATGCCTGAAGCCTAACCACACACACATACTGTACCACACATCTGCTTGCATACACACCCCCACATACACAAAACAGTGACTTACTGATTCAGTACATGCCTTTCTCTTTTTAAGTGGAAAACACTGTTCAGTAGCCAATCACACACTATAGCAAGTTAAACATTTAATTAAGCAATAGCTTACATTTTTGGCACAAAATCTGTAATTACTTTGCCTATTTTTGTTCTGCCAATAAAAATAGTTCCAAACAAAGGCAGATGCTGCATGTCTCGGAGCAACACATTAGAGGTCAACCGATTTGTGGATTTCACTCATAGCTAGTTTGGGACATTCTTGTATATTATACTTTATATACATAATTATTGGATATTCAGATATTGGTTGATTAATCGACCAATATTTTTCACATGGATACTGGATAAAAAATAAACATAACATTCCAAGTAAAACAGCGCTGAATACAAAAAACTGTGTTGATATGAATATAATATGAATATATTAAAATGTGTGTGTGTGTGTGTGTATGTATATACAGTGGAGTTCGGTTATGTCGACGGCCTCGGGGGTTGCAAAAAAGCATAGAGATAACCCATATATCATATATTAACATATATTTTCCCACATAAAACCCGCAGACGCAGATAATCCGCACGCTCATATAGCCAGCGGGTTTTGGGTTTTGTGTAAAAAATCATTGGCATAACCCGCACACATAGATTGATGAACTTTTTTTGTGTAAGATCACATTTCGAATTTTAAATGTTGCTCGCATGACTTCAATTATCCATAACTGTTCAGGCTCAGTACACAGTGCTTGTGCGAGAAATTCTCACAGTAAAAAAACAAACACAAGTCAGAATCAGAAGAAAAAAAGTTAGTCTCTCGCTAAAATAATTGACAATTAAACTAAAAATACTTGACAATTTACTGTAACACACACTTTACCTGTCACTGCTGGCAAGATGGAGAGGGGAGGGGGGCGGGGTGTTACTGCTTATATATTTCACTACATTGTAGCATTGCTTTTAATAACCAGACAGGTTCTTTCTCATTCAGAGATTTTATTGAGTACTATTGGATTGCTGTTCTGGCCACAATCCACGCTATACATAACAGAAGTCAAAACTATCTCTGCTTCGGAAACCCTCTCTCATCCCTCACATCTCAACTCTCTCTCTAGCCCCCCTGAAACCCCGCCCTCTTAAAGTGACCAGACTGTTAACTTAAAACGTATTGAACACGTATTGATCAGATTAACTAGTTCCTTCAACATTTTTAACGATATTACAACGTGAAGAATATCGATCCCAATTAATGCAACAACACTAGGTAAAATCGACGGCCTCGGGGGTTGCAAAAAAACGTTGAGATAGCCAACAGCCAATATGGCGATTTATTTGATGAAGCGATCGGCATGCTATATAAGATATACATACACTGTATATGTTTGCTAACAACAAAAGGCATTTGTGCACCAACTAACAGCAGAGATTTACCAGTATACAATAAAAAACACCTTTGATTCTTGATGCAAACCTTTAATTATATTCTCCAAACATTGCAAACACAATTTCGCTCACAGTGTAAACAGTCATAACATATTCGTGAGGTCATCGTGCTGTACTAGATTGCATACTTTCTTGCGTTCTGCCTGTTTAATGTGCTTTCTCAACAAATTCGGCTTCATCCCGTCTTTTAACAACCGGGTTCTTCAATCCGCAGTGGCGCTGAGCAGAGCATGTGTCAGAACAAAAGCTGATGTGTGTGTGTGTTTATCTAAGTCATACTCATTGGTCAGTAACGAGCCACTGACAGAGCAATGTGCAACGCAAACTCAGCGCATGCGCAGTGAACTAGGTACGCTCATGAGTCACGAGATAACCATGTGAAGTGGCGAATTTGTCCCTCTTTTGTGCTCGAGATATTAGTGTTCGGCGACATTAAGGAATCGACATTAATGATCCGAAAATAATAAGACAAATAGGGAGTTTGGCGGTTCCACTTCAAAAACGTTGACATAATAGGATTGGCAAGTTAACCATGACTCGAGATAAGTGAACTCCACTGTATTTAGAATATACTTTTTATCAGTCACAAAGAGCAAATTGAACATTTGAATGTAATTTAAACTTTATTGGGTACAACGAATAAAAAAATATTGTATTTAATTGAGTCTCTTGTATTAATACACTAAAAGTGTGTATGAATTCTAGGATTGCAGTGTTCTAGAGTTCACTATAGTATACTTAAAACATTTTAAAAATCCTTCCACAACAGTTAAAACTAAATTCTAGATTACCTATGTTATTGGTACGTGTGTGTGTTTCTTTCATGTCAGCAGGGAAAGGCAAAAGCCTGGAAACTTGATTTACAGAGACACTTAACCACACACACAACACACACTAAGTAACAGCCTTATCACTGCTCACCTTCTGTTGATTCCTCCAGGCCCCTGTACTCGAACCCACATAATCAGCATGACTGCACACACAAACACACACAAAAGCATACATACACACATGAGATGTGCATGCAGAGGGCATCGTGTCTATCATGTATTTTGTTCCAAAATTAGCTGAGCTTTTTTATTTTGTTGTTTTTAGTATATTTGGACTATATGCCCATATAAGCATTTGCCATTATACTCTACACTGTAATACTGTATATTTAAATCCTCCACAGCATCTGCTTTTGTCCACATTCATTAATGGGCCACTCAAGCTGACAGACCATTTTATCTCACCATACCATCTATTTAAAAACATATTTCCCCCTCTACCGTTTCTCTTTATTTTCCAACTCCTCTCCTTCATTCTTCATTTCACCACATTCTAATCTTATCTGTCCTTCACCTTATCTCAACACCCCCACCATCCCAATCCCCAGACAGGTGCACCACTGCTGAGATTAGCAGTCTTCTCTCAGGCTGCCCTGAACACACGCACTAAATAGCGGTACATAGTAGATCTGCTGTGCATGTGTGGGTAAAGTTCAGTCTGCTAACACAACAGTATCAGCTTCAATTACATCTAAGAGACAACACAATATACCATTCACCATTTTGATTAGTGATAATTAGGGCAGACTCAATAATTTATATACGCGTGTATGTGTGTGTTAAATAGTAGTAAATTCCTTAATCTGATTGTTGAAAAATATTAATCCATTTCTTTTAAATGTCATAAATATTGTTATTAACCACCATCCTCTCTTATATATGGGTATCTGCATTGTAATTGAAAAGCAAAATTACTAATTACTAATGAAGAATCTTCAAGGATATAGAATTGTATTGTCAAGCTCTTTGAATGAAAGGTGTCTGCTAAATAATGTGTGTGTGTGTGTGTGTGTGTGTGTGTGTGTGTGTGTGTGTGTGTGTAAGTTATCCCAATGTTTGCTTTTGTGAGCACGTGCTGGTATTTTTTGGTACAATTCTTTATGTGTGCGTTTTTCCTTTTTTTGCATGTTTGTGTTTATGTCCTGTGTTTGTCTTTCTCTGTCTTTCATGCTGTCTGTCTCTGGTTTCCTCTAATGCAGCATGAGGTATTGGATTATAGTGACTGTGTTTGTGTGCATGTGCGTGTGTGTGTGATTTATTAAAGTCTGAAATTTTCTGCATGAGTGTCTCTGCACAGCTGCGGGGTTTTTTTTCTGCCATTCCAATGTACTATGTCTCTCTCTCTCTCTTTCTCTTTCTCTCCTTTTATCCTTTCAACTTTCCTCTTTTATCGCCATTGTTTTCATTCGATCATTCACAGCTTCTCTCTTTCACCCTATTACTCTTCACCTTGTCAGTTCTAGTCTGTTTTTCTCTGTCCAACAGTTTTTTTCTTTGTTATATGTGTGCCACTACAATAATATCACAAAAATCATTATTTAACTTTGATTTTCTTATTCTTGACAGTTTTACTTGTTGGTAAAATTCCTGTGTGTGTGTGTGATTTTTTTTTTATTTATTTTTATTTTTTTTATAGACCATCAAACTTAAATTTTAATGAATGACATTATTAAGCATTCCTACTGCTTCCTATCTACGATTGGTCTGTGAAACAGGTAGCCCCTCCCCAAACTCAAACCATAGACCCTTTTCACATTCCCGAGTTTCTCAGAAGCGGAGGTCGTCATAGTTGGGTAAAATTAGCGGTGAATGAAAGACTACATTAAATATATTTTTGTGTTCCCATTTTGTTCAAATAGCAAAAGAGAAACTCCACAATTGTCCTTTCACAACTTTTAAAAGAGGGGGGGAAATAGAGAGAGCTTGATAATGCGAGTCAGAAGAGAGACAAATATAAATTTTACAGTTCGCTCCCACAGATGCAGTGTTAGAAACTCACAGCAGCATTAACTTTTTTTTTTTTTTGTTGTTGATGCAAAAGTAATAAAAATACCAAGTACAGTGGTTTTACCCTCTTCAGCAATTCAATAATAGCTTACGGTGCACAAAAGGTACAGTATTTTAATGTCACCAAAAAATAATATATCTGATTTAATGTTATGTCATATACACTTGCGGTTCATTAAGATTTAAGTTAGAGGTCAGACAAATGAAGCACAACGCGCGCACACACAAAGTGTATGGATTCAACCTTGGAGCACATTCAAGCGCGAGGATATTTCACAGCGTAACACTTTACCAAAGGAACGTCACATTCAGTTCAGAGAGAGACACAGGGTCTTTCATTGTTATTCATGTATTAATTTATGCACGGGTAGTGAGCGAATAGGGCTGTAATATGCAGATGAGTTAGTGTTTCATGATGGAAATTTTCCGGTTGGCTGATCCGGGTGGCTGCAGTTAATGATAAAGTATGGCAGAACGACAGGAATAGAGGGTGAAAGAGAAAGAAAGTGAGGGGGAAATAGTATTTATTAAATAAACAACAAAATCACAGAGGCATTATCATCAGCATCATGGTTTATTGTCATTAGTCTCATCATCACCATCATTATCATCATCAGTGTTTTAAATCACAGGGCCATAATGTGTCCTGTCAGCAACTCTTCCAGTGATTTCCTAAACCAATAGCGAACAAATCGCAAACGCCCCTCTTACTATACTCCATTACAAATCACTGTTCATCCTTGGAGTTTGTGTGTGCGCGTCTTTCTTGACGTTGAAATATTTTCCCAATTAAACATGGCTGTTCTCATGTTGTAGCTGCGCAACAGCTCTTTTCATGCAGATGAAGAGGAAGGACAGGGAGAGGAATGTGCTAGAGTCATGTCGAGAAGGCTAAAGGTTCTGAGTGTGTGTTTTATTGGGCAGCGCTTGACTGAGCGAGACTTTGCTCGGGGTGATGTCTGTAGCGTGTAATTAGGATTTCATCATTTCTCTCATTCAGGCGAAAAATGCCACAATCTGGATTAACACACACATACACACACCATGAGAAGAAACATAACAGTCTTGTGTACAGCACACTTCTGGTCTCCCTCTCCGTTTCTGATGCCGTCTATCACACACACTCATACTGTTATTCTCAGTGGTTAAACCCCATTGGCTGGTCAGGGGAATGGATGTCCTAATCCCTTTATCAGACCAAACAGATGCTGCCCCAGAACAAAGAGGGGTCCAGTGCGAGTGTGTGTGCTTGTGTGTGACATTGAGCGCAGGTCACTGGAGTCTATGTGTTTGACTCAGGCTAATATGCTGCTGTGAAATATTCCGATTTTACATTCTCAGCAAATCACTTTAGATTCATTGTGACACTCATATTATGGGGAGTTCATTTGAATGTTGCAAAAAGGATTTGTATTCCCATACACACTCTGAACGTACATTTTGTCATTTTGTAATATTATGTAAATCTATTTGTATCATTATAGTCATATTATTGTTTGTTTTAGTTTTTTATAAAAATGTATATTGTGTAAATACTTTTACTGCACCATAAAAATATTGATATTGCTATAAAATATTACTATATTATTTAGTATCTTTTTTTGTGTGTTTAATTTATTGAAATGTTAGTGATACATTTATATTGAATATTTAATTTATTAATATTTTTGAAAGATGTCTCTTGTGCTTACCAAGGCTTCATATATTTGGTCAAAAATACAATACTATTGCAAAATGTTATTTAAAATTATTTATTTTGTGGTGCAAAGCTGAATTTTCAGCATCATTACTCCAGTCTTCAGTGTCACATGATCCTTCAGAAATCATTCATCAAACATGCTGATATTCTGATATTTGGTGAACAAGAAACATTTCTTATTATCAGTTTTAAAAACAGTTCTGCTGCTTAATATTTTTGTTAAATACAGAGACACATCTATGTTTATACTTCTAATATTTATTATATACGCTTTATATTTGTGTAATGTACAATATATATACAATATACTTTTTTTAATTTTTAGATGTTGCTTATTGTCATAATATTTTAATTTAGATTTTTCTTGACATATGTTTGTGTATGTCATAAATGTTGTAGTGTGAGTTAGGGTTTATGCTATGTGTGCGTGTCTGTTCAGTGTGTTGTTGTTTATGTATATGTGTTGTCAGGGAGTGTTTGTGTTGTGTGTGTTTTTCCTCTGTCAGCTCTTGTCAGTGTCAGATCTCTTCAGTGCTCTGATGGGCAGTGACAGCCCCGCACAGGAAATGATGTGCAGGAAGCAACCTCAAGCTTCATATGACACTATGTTGGCTGACAGCTTATCTGTATGTGTGCTTGTGTGAGTTGCATATATCTCAGCTATGTCAGCATCTAATCAAACTAGGGTAATGTTGCGAATGACTGTGATAAATCTCTCTCTCTCACACACACACACACACACACTCAAACACACACATTGTATTTTCATATTTTATGGGGATTTACCATAGACAATTATTGAATATAATTTCCATAGACAATGATTCTATCCCCTACCCATCACAAAAAAACATTCAGCATTTTTACCTTAAAAAAAAATTACATGTCTGTCATGTCTGTTTACTTCCTGGTTCCTTCCATGTTCTCCCAGTGATTTTCCAGTCACCTGTCTCGTAATCAAGCACCTCGTTAGTCTTGTCAGCTGTGTCTTGTTCCCACAGTCATCCCCTGTGTATGTCTTCCCTGTGTTTCTTTCAGTCATTGTCCGTTGTCTTTAGTACATTCTGTCTACGTTCGAGTTCACGTTTTTGCACAGTTTATTTTTTTGGTTGTTGATTTGAGTTCATTCTGTGCCTCCTCACGTCCCTCTGCACCACTACAACCGCGACACAACGATCGATCCGGTTGAAAAGTCAACAAAGATACACGACAGACTTTGCTATGGAGCAAGCAGATAAGTTCATTGCTCTCGCCTGAAATCGTCACAAAAACACAAAAACTGTGTGCCCACCAGAGGGGTGGGTGCCGGCCGTTGTGGCCACTGCGCTTTTGTGTGTGTGCAGTGTATGATTAAACTTAAGTTCGCTTCTGAACTCACCCAAGTCCCTGAGACTCCTCCAGAGTTCCCTCTAGTCCCCAAATCGGCTCCTAAGCTCTTAGTAGTTTTTGAGCCTGCTCCAGAGCACTCTCTAGTCCCAGATCCTGCTCCAGACCTCTTGGTTGGCAATGAGCCCGCTCTAGAGCACCCTCTAATTCCTGAGCCTACTCCAGAGAACCCTCCAGTGCCCAAGTCTGCTCCTAAGCTCTTTGTAGTCCCTGAGTCTACTCCTGAGTGCTCTCTAGTCCTTGAGTCTGCTCCTAAGCTCCCTGCAGTCCCCAAGTCTGCTCCTGAGCACCCTCTCCTTCCCAACCTGCTCCCAAGCTCTTTCTGTGCCCCAAGCCCGCCCCAGAGCACCTTACTAATCCCGTAGTCTGCTCCAGAACTGTTGGTAGTCCCCGAGTCTGCACCAAAACACCCAAGTCTCAAAGCCTGCTCCATAACTCTTGGTGGGCCCCAAGCCCGTGCCTGAGCACCCTCTAGTCCAAAAGCCTGCTCCAGAACTTTTGGTGAGCTCCGCGCCAGAGTGCACTCTAGCTCCCAAGAAAAAGCTTCTAAAAAAAAAAATAATAATAATATATATATATATATATACTCTTAGTGTCTATATAGTCTTAGCAGTGGTGGCCAAAGGGGGGTAAGGCCACGAAGACCTGATCTACCCCGACTCCCTGTGCCACCCCCCAGCTTCCTGTGCCACCCCCCATGTTTAGTCTGTGTTGTCTTCCTTGTCCTCCTGTTCCCCCTACCCCACAAGGTCAGGCCTCTTTGGAACGATTTGTACCTGTTACGTGTCTCTCTGTACTTCCCGGTTCCTCCCGTGCTCTCCCAGTGTTTTTCCACTCACCTGTCTCATAATCAAGCATCTTATTTTCACGTTTTTGCACAGTTCGTGCTATTTTTTGGTTGTTTAAAGTTCTATTAAAGTTTATTTGAGCTCATTCCTTGCCTCATCACCTTCATCTGCACCACTACAACCGTGACAGTTATAAGCTGCTTTTGTCATGGGGACCAAAAATGTCTCCACAAGGACAAGGAGACATTCAGAGATTGTCATCTTTGTTGGGATGTTTCGTCCTCATAACATAGTTTACCTGGACCACAACAGATACATGCATACATACATACACACACACACAGAGTCTTTTTCAGAAATTAAAGGAATAGTTCACTGAAAAATGTAAAAGCTGTCATCATTTACTCACTGTGCCAAACCTGTCCTTCTTTCTTAAACACAAAAGGAGAAATTCTTAAAATTGAATGGCTTATAGCACAATTACAAGACTCATTCCTTTGCTCAACCTTTACTGTAATTTTTTCCTCTACTTTATGGACTTCTTTTTACTGGTTTTCCAGTCTCTCTTTCTCTCTCTCTCTCCCCCTCTCTTTCCCTCTAAGTATTTTCCCCAGGTGCTTAAGACTCAAACTCCATTCTTTCCATTCTCTCCCTAAATACACATATGTATTCACTCTCTTTGTCCTTTCCCCAGCCCCTGTCATTATTCCATAGTGTCATGCAGCGGGAGTGCCAACAGTGTGGGATGTTGTTTGCTTTAGGTTGTAAGCCTTTTTGTACTTCGATTTTCCAGGTTAAGTGTGTGAAAACTCTTTCTCTCACACATATTCATTTTTCTAGTGACACTAAATGTGGCACTGTTGTTTTTTTGTTTTGTTTTTTCAAAATGTACGTTCACATAATTACAGCAAATGTTTTGCATTCATTGGTTGCTAATTCTTTGCTAATTGGCTGCTGTTTCTTTTAATAATAATAAAATCATGCAAATAAAATAAATGATCTGCATAGAATTCAATGTATTAATATAGCTTTAATGTACTGCTCTAAATAAGCCCTTGTAATAATGATAGTAATTTGTCTCATAATTGTATAAAAAAACATAAGATGAATAAAAACAAAACATGTTTTATTTTTTTGTTCTACATAAACTTTTTTTTTCTTTAATGGAAATTATGTGTTCTTATTTGAGTCACTTATATATATATATATATATATTAATTAATTAATTATTAATTAGAAGTATTAACTAATTAATAGGGTAAAACCAAAATTTTGAGTTACAAGCTTGCTCTTGGAACGAGGTATTAATGTGTATATATATATATATATATATATATACTACTAATACTAATACTACTTAATACTACTAATTACTAATTAATAATTGACAGTTAAACTCTAAACATACTTTACAATTTACTGTAACGCGCACTTTACCTTTGAGTAGCGTCACTGCTTGTGTGAAGGAGACGAGAGGAGGGTGTTACTGCTTAGAGGGACGATTTCATACCTTCTATATGCTGTAATGTACGTTTATAGCGATCACAATTAATTTTAACAACACGCGGTAAAACCGCTGAAAATCACTTATAAAACTATGCACTGTGGTGAATGATGCAACTAAACAGAGCGACGCTGAGAGAATGAACGAGTTAAGGGGTGATAAAGGGGTTGGAACCGCGTGGCTGTTTCATGAGAGGCTGGTGTTAGGATATTTCCAGTAAAAATGCGCGCAAAGATGCTGAGCGTTAGGACTTTTCTACACAAAAATGCATGTTAGCGAGGGAATATTTTTCACGCACACCGATACAATGCTCGTACACCGATTTGCTCGTATACTAAGTCACTCATAAACCGAGGTATTACTGTATACATTAAATACTAGCAATAGTTAACATTTCACTTTGAACTGGTGAAAGGCAGCCAAAAAAAACGGTGTGCCCAGTTTTATCATTCCCTTAGCAAAATGGAATCTTATCAACCCTGAAAATCTCAAGCTGCCAGTTTGTCTCTCTTGACTTAATCAGCAGTTTTTCTGTTTGACAGTCCATCTTATCAGTCAGTTTCGCTTGGACCTGTGCAAGTTTTGAGGAGGCAGATGGAGGAGGCTAGCATGACCAGATAGTGAGACTCTACCATGTGCTCATACCAGCCATTTGGATTAAAAGGTGCAATTAAATTATGAAAGGAAACAAGATAACAAAGACTGTCTTACAACAGTAGGACTCTCCGAAATTAAATGGAAACTGTACTATAAGTGTAGAAAAAAGCACCTGTATGGCAGATGAGTTCCAATTATTTAGAATGATGGGACTGATTGACATGCTGCTTTATTTACATCAGAAAAGTTTTCAGTTGAAAGGATTGACACTGAACGCTACACTAAGGTCATGACACTGCTCTAAAAATCTCTCTGCATCTGTAATAGACTCTTAACGCTACTGGAGGAGTGAATCGCTTCCTCCTTCTCCTGCCCATCACCTCTTGTAATATGCCCTACTGCACTCTGGGAAAAACTGAAGGCTTGAAGACTAATTGCTGAATTATTCAAATGTTTCAGGAACAGTTTTGACTTTTGACAAGTACTCAATGTTCTTTATATTTTGCTCGTGCTATTGTGTGGCTATGGGTCTTCAGACATTTATTTTGCCTGTGGTTTTAGTTTAAAGGCATAGTTCACACCAAAATTTACATTTTGTAATTATTTCCAAATCTGTATGCTATAATGTTTTTCTTGTTCTCTGGAATACACAAAATATTTTTTTTATATATATTTCCGTATTTCCAAATGAACAAAAAAATAAACTCTGTCAGCATATTTTGATTCTTCTGAAGTTGTGTACTTCCACTAAAGCTCACAAATTAATAATGGATGTCAGGAAAATAAAAGGTATTAAATTTATAATTATTTAATGACTTGGCAGGAGACAGGAGAAATGGGGGAATTACCTCTTCAAACACTTTCAAAAGATCCATGTCAATCTCATTCACTGCGGTGAGGTCATCGGCGGAGCTTTTCTCTCAGCCCTCGAACTTCACTAATGCTCTCTCGGCAGTATACGATTTAGCGGGCTCACACACCTGATCAGACACACCTTGTGGAAATCCGGTGTGAACTCCTAAACACATTGACCAAACAATAACTAATAAGAACTAATAAGCTTATGAACAAGGGACAGGTGGAAGGGATAATTAACAAGGTGATAAACAGGACACAGGTGAGGAAAAGTGGAAAAGATGAAAGGAATAAAAAACATGGAAGAACATGAACAAAAACAAACTCAAACTGTGACAGTAGTCCCTCCTCCCAGATGGCATGTCCTCGCACCATAAAGTCCAATTGAGGAGGGAATGTGGGGGCTCAGGGGGAGGGGCCTGGAACTGGAGAGGGGCAAAACAAAAGTCCAAAGAATATGCCCATGGGGGAGTGGAGGGTGGGAGGAGCACAGGGGAAGCCAGGAGCAGGAGGAACCAGATGATGAGCCAGAAACCAACCATGACGAGTTCCCAGGGTGGCGACGACTTATGGAGACACCAGTGGAGATGGAGGCTGAAGGGTACCAGAGGAGGCGGGGCTGAGGAAGGGGTCGTTAGAGGAGGTAGGAGAGGGAGGCTGGGAGGGGTCATATGCCCTGACAGCTTGGGGTATGAAGCTGTCCTTCAGTCTGCTGGTCCTTGCCTGGAGACTACGTAGCCTCCGTAGATCTTCTCTAGCAATGATGAGGGCTTTGCGGGAAAGGCGGGTATTGTAAATGTCCTGGAGGGGTGGAAGAGAGACACCAAACGATCTTCTCAGCTGCTCTCACTATGCACTAAAGTGCTTTTTGGCAGGATGCGTTGCAGGCGCCATACCACACAGTGATGTAGCTGGTCAGAATGCTCTCGATGGTGCCTCTGTAAAAGGTGTGCATGATGGGGGCTGGGGTTCTGGCTCTTCTCAGTTTACGGAGAAAGTAGAGTCGCTGCTGTGCTCTCTTGGTCAGTGCTGTGTTTGCGGTCCAGGAGAGGTCTTCTGTGATATGTACACCCAGAAATTTGGTGCTCCTCACTCTTTCCACGGTCACACCGTTGATAGTCAGAGGAGCGTGCTGGGTGTGCATTCTCCTGAAATCAACAACAATCTCCTTCGTCTTCTCCACTTTCAGAGAGAGATTGACTGCTGTTGTGTATCGGAGTGCAGTCATGTGTTAGCAGAGTAAAGAGGAGGAGGCTCAACACACATCCTTGAGGGGCTCCAGTGTTCATAATGATGGAGCTGGATGTGTTACTGCCGACCCGTACTGCCTGAGGTCTTCCCGTCAGGAAGTCCAGCAGCCAGTTGCACAGTGATGTGCTGAGTCCAGGCTGAGACAGTTTTTGAGTGAGCTGTTGTGGGATGATTGTATTGAATGCTGAACTAAAGTCTATGAACAGCATTCTGACATACGTGTCTTTTTTTGTCCAGATGTGTGAGTGCTGAATGGACGGCAGTGGCAGTGGCAGTGGCGTCATCGGTCGAGCGTTTATGCAAATTGGTAGGGGTCCAGGGATGGGGGGAGGACAGACTTAATGTGGTGGATGACTAGCCGCTCAAAGCACTTCATAAGGATGGGGATAAGTGCGACTGGGCGGTAGTCATTGAAGCAGGATGGAGATGATTTCTTAGGGACAGGAATGATGGTGGTTGCTTTGAAGCATGTGGGTACAACAGCTTGTCTCAGTGAGATGTTGAAGATGTCTGTGAAGATATCAGTGAGTTCCTCTGCACAGTCTCTCAATACAAGTCCAGGAATGTTGTCAGGACCTGGAGCTTTGCGTGCGTTGACCCTGCTGAGGGATCTTCTCACGCTGCTCGTGGACGGTGTCAACATCTGGTCATCGGTAGGAGGTGGGGTCAGACAGATCCTGTCTGTAGCAGCTAGAGTTATAAAATGTCTGCGCCAAATATTACACGTGTTTTGTAGAGATTACACGTTTAAACAAACAGGCTCTAGTCCAGGATTGTCAGCCATTCATTTGGGAGTGTGCTCAAACACAAACGCAGTAACGGATCATAAAAGCAAGATGACAACATAAGTTATCACTGTAACTAAACTAAACTTTATCTGTTTTATCTCCATGCAGCGTATATTCTCTGGCTCTGTAGGCATCTAACAACAGTTCCAACAGGAGCACGTGTGCAGCGATTTATAGATTATTAGAACCGAACATGCTAATCAATGACTTGAAGATTAACTCCACATCAGCTGTATAAATTCATCAATTAATCATTCAGAAACATCCAGTTACATTATACATTTGGTTACTTCTTTGAGTCTCTCCTTCATCTGACTCTGACAGTTTCTGACATTTTCAGTGCCTGTGATTGTCCCGTGTTGTGTTGTGTTGTTGCTGGTATGCTGGAGCATGAGCTCTTGAAGCTCTACCCTCTTCTTGAAAAGGGGCTGAGAGCACCAGTCATTTACCTTTAAAGGGACACACACAAAATCTGTGTTTTTGCTCATGGCAATTTTAACATGCTATAAAAAAATGTCTGTAGGGTATTTAGAGCTAAAAATTCACATGTACTATCCCAGGACATCAGAGACATATCAGACCGAACCAGAGCCCTCCGCAGACCGGGTGCTGGTGCTGATATCCGCCAAGGACAAAGAGCCAGAGCCTGCAGTCACATCCGGCTCGAAATGGAAGCCCATAGCCCAGTCTAACCAGAAGTGTGTGAGCTGGTTATATCTATGAAAGTGGGATTTTGTGTGGAGCTAGAAGAGGACAATCTTCCACCACTGATCCCATCTGTCTTCATCTCAGCTAAGTCTGGGTCTCTAGTTCTCCTGACTTCACCATTGGCTATCGGACCACAAACTTGACCCTGGATACCGCCACCATTTGTTCAGCTGTGATCTTCAGCCCGGCTATGGTGGTCTTCTATTGAAGCGCAGATCCGGCTGGAAAATAATGTTTTAATGCACTTCAAACAGTGAAAGCGTATCACAAGTCACTTCAGGAGGAGGTGTGCATTAATTCTGCTAAACTGTGACATGCTCCCTATCTCCTCACAACTTCATGTTTGTCCGCGAGCTGCCATGCTAAAGTACAAACTATCAACAAACACTTGTCCTCGTGCCATAATGCACAATGCAGCTGACTACGGCAGCTAGTTTAGTCCAAAAATGAACAGTACTTTTTACAGTTTGGTTGATTCGAGGTCGGATCACGTTCTCACCCCAAACTAACCTCTCCAGTGTTTGTTTGAAAGCGTACCGAGACTTGCTGCATTCATACCTGCCCAAACAAACTGCACCATGGGACAGCAACGAACTCTAGTATGATTCAACTGAACTAAATGAGGCAGGTGTGAAAGCACCCTAAGTTCCTCTTTTCTTTCAATTAGGGGTCTGTTATTGTCATATGTTATACATAGTTATGTTGCCTTCTTTCTGTGGACTACCTGGGTTTGTTTGACTTAATACTTTTGTTTTCAACCTTTTGCATCTTGATCATCTTCATCTGTCCTGAGACGTGACATAAGTGATTCTTTTGTCATTATTTTATGATGATAAATGACTGATATCTGTAATAACTGATTTTATTTAATTTTTTTAAACATGAGGGTCAGTAAATAATGAAAAACTACTCCTTTGTCTAAACTGAGAGATGAAAATGCTAATTTGATGGTCTTTAAAAAAGCTGAATCATTTACTTGATTGTATTCTATTGTTTTCGTACTTGAGCACAACACACAGACAAAAACTAATCTGTGTGTGGATGGATGGCGGAAGTATTTTGGCAGGAAGAGGGCACAGCTGTCTCTGCTGTCACCGCTAATGTCTCAGAGCTTCAGGCTGAGCAAACTGAAACACATGCACACAGAACTGGCATGCATCTGATCTCTGTTTCTGCTATATCTACAATATTACGTAATATGTTGAGCGAGAGGAGTCATGGTCACAGTACTTACCTAGAAGCAAAGAAGAGGCAGGACACTAATTTCCGAGATTTTGACTGTATGTGCTACATAAAAGAAGGATAATTTGTACAAATATGAAGAACACTTCTTTTCTTTCTAGTCATCTGTCAAATACAGCCCACTCCCTAGTATAGAAACAACAACCTCCAAAGACCTCCAGGGGAAACTCTTGCTGGGAGAGATGATTATGGCACCAGAATGGGGTCCTCAGGCTAGGGACCAAATGCCCCAGAGCGCTGATGGAGATATCAAGCTGTAATAAGTACCAGCCATCAGATTTATTGAAAAACGAATACCTGTTTTATCATATGAATGTGGTCTAAATATTTCCAGGAACATTTCCTGTTCTGTTTCTGTTTTCTCCCAGTCATTCACAGGCTACACTGGTTATTTTTTTCTGATCAGGCAAGGTAGTTGACGTTTCATTGTTTGTCTCAGTGAGTATGCAAGTTGTTCAGAACAGGGAGTGAAATTTTCCTGAAAGACAGAAGTGTGAGTTTGCTTAGGGTTGCTCTTTAGTATGCTGAGAGGGGTAAATAGAAAACCTGGAGTAGAGCTGGTGTGATTATGTGCTTTGAGATGGGAAAATATCCCTGTCTTATGTCTGCTTCCCTAATGTATAGTGAAAAGATGCGACATGAGGTGATGTCATGATGTATATTCGACAGAGCACCCCATGAATTCAGGTGGACTTGTAAATGCTGTTAAAGCAATCTGACTAACATTGCAGGTCACATGATAGTGGCAACATAGTGAATGTAATGTCTGCTACACATGTGCATACTTAATCCTAATGATTTTAAAGTATGTTATTCATTACATATCGCTTACTTGTATTTGTTTTATTTGTAGTATGTGATTATGAATCTCTGCAGCTCCACTTACAAAAGCTATGCCTTTCCAGACTGTCTTTTAACTGTCTATACTTTGGCTTCGTTTAGAACGTGCTTTTAGAAACGATTTATTTTTTCAGCTGATGGAAGACAAAAGTCATTGATAGGCAATCAGAATCCACCCGAGTTTACAGAGATGGTTCATGTACAGGGACAGATTGAGTCTTATAGAAACAGAAGGTTATCATGCGTTTGTGTGGACGCTAACAGTTTTTGTAGTTAATTGTTTTTACAGTTAACGTTCTTGATGTGAACAGGCCTTAACCATCCTGGTTTTGTCTGAAACATGAATTACATGATTGTCGCATACAATTGCACACTTGATATTTAATACAAAACAAACATAATTTTTGCTTCATAATAGTCCATTGTTTAATTTCCAGAACCCCATTATATATCTCATTGAAAGTATGTCAGATAAATTATCTAGAATCATTGGAGGTAGAAAAAATACCACCCCCCTTCACAGACGCACACGGAATTATTTAGGCGAAATCAAGGACCATGAAAGGAGAAAATAGCACCAGCTAATTTTCCCATCTGTGCCGTTCGTTCAGGTTAAGCGACAGGCAGCAAAAAGAGCGAGAGAGAGGAGGTGGTAGTGGTGGTGGGGGAGTAGATGGGGGTAAAAGACTGTCGATCATACTCTCTCCCTCCTCCCCGCTCTCCGTCGAGTGCGCGCAGATCAGCGGAGCAGTGCGCGCGCGAATGGCGAGCGTGTGTAACGTTCCTTCCGACACCTCAACTCTAGGACCAGAAACAAGAGAGAGACTCATCGAAGAGTCAGAAAGCTGAGGGGAAAAGTCACATATCGAACAGTCGGAGAGTATTTATTAAACCTTCTGATTTTCCAGCGCTGATATTTTTTTTGTTTTTTGGTTGGTTTCTTTTTGGAAGCCAGGATATTTTTTATACAACATGCTTATCGGTAAGTCAGTTCAGATAGATATTATTGTATTTATGTTCGTGGCGTATTCTGTGGTAATTAAATGTGGTAATAGTATCGCGCTTGTTCTGCGTTGAGGATGCCTTTCATGCCATAAGTCATGCTTTATGCGCACTGACCACCGGCACGCGCAAAGCTTCTTAGTCGCGGTGTTGACTCGTGTTGCTTAACAGATCCGACATGAGGCTGAAAACGGAAAACTTTAAATGAAATCTAAGGCAGCCGATGTAGAATTTACCAGAAGTGATTATCTCTCTCTCTCTGTGTGTGTGTGTGTGTGTGTGTGTGTGGCAGGTTTGGTTGCAAGCGACGCTGGCAGATGCGCGTGCCACTGTCATACGCATACCATCAAACGGCCTTCAGTGTCAGTCAGCCGTTTAACAGGAGTGACGTTTGGTTCAGTCAATACCTGTTTAAAGCCCGGTCTTAATTTTACAACTACCGCCTAAAAGATTGTTGGACCTGGTTTAATCAGTAGCAGGTGCCATTGTCCTCGAAATACACACACATACACACACAGTTGACCTCTGTAGTGCAAGAGACCGAGACGAAACGTATGAGCGAACGAGAGATTATAAGGAGAATGCGGTGTAATTTTTGTTCAAATCTCGTGACATGGCCGAGCGCATTGGAATGACATTTCAAAAAAACTTTGGTGCTCTCTCTCTCCTCTCCCCCACCCTCTCTTTCTCAATGGTCCTCGTAGAGAGAGAGAGGTCGCTATTACAGCAATGCAGAAATTAGCTTCATTTCTTTCTTTTTTTTTTGCATTTACGCATGATGAAAATATGTGCGATTTTACTCTGCACATTTAAAAAAATTAAAAAGACCTGATAAGATGCATTTTATCGCCGCCACTGTTTTAAATCGTGTATAATTCACAAATCGTGTTTTAATATTTATTTCCTTTTAATTCATGTGAAAAGGTAGGTTTTTTTGTAAAGAATTTATTCTTTAAAGTCCTCCTTTTTAGGGGCATTTTGTCTCTCAAAGCACCTGGTGTTCCTCACAAGAGCACAAAGCAGCGGAGCGGAAAATTAAAAATGATAAGGGATTGATCCTGCACGCTCTGAAAATGCTTTATCAATAACGCAGCTCATTTAAGGAAATCGTTTGCGTTTTCTATTTTTCTTAGCTCGCGAATTTCGTTGGGATTGAAGCCATTTGTTTATGCATTTCATCACGGTGCGTTTTCATTTAGGGTTTTCCATTCTTTCTTTTTTTGTTGTTGTTTCTGATTTAATTGTTTTAAATAAACTGTGTGCTATGTATTTTATGATGTATTTTTAATATTTAAAAAAATCATTTTTGTCTGCTGTATATGGTATTTTGTGTTAGAATTGTGTTAGAATTTTGTGTCCTAATGGGAGTTATTTTTGTATTTTTCCACATTGAATTTCACTCATCTAGAATTGCTCTTTTTTAACATTTTTGTTCTAATTTTAAGTTTTAATTTTAGGATCCATCATTTAAATTTTTGTGAGGTGAGGCTTTTGTAAATAGATATGAAAGGAAGCCGGTAAGATTTAAATGTCCTTCTCACCTCTTTGCTCTCAATTTCTCTCATTATTAGCTAGATACCAATGCTCTGTCTGCTTAGCAACGCAGACAAAAAGATGTTACACAGCTACTCTGAAACTAAAATGCTGTTTAAATAAAGACAATACGATTAAATCCAAGCAAATGGGGGAAAAGACAAAGAGAGGAGGAAAAAAGGAGAGAAAGCTGCAGTGTGAAATGGCACCAGCATTCACACACTGTTGGTCTGAAATATAGACATAGACATACAATATATATATAAAAGCACATATAGACGATCATCATCGAGTGGATGTGTCTGTATGGTCATTATCCATCTCCTTACACTCAGGTGTGAATTATCTGCGAATGTGAGGACCTGAGTTGCTCAGGTTATAAGGACAAAGGTCATGCCCTTGACATTCTTTAACATTCTTGAGCAATCTACGTTTTATTTAAATTACATTAATTGAACCATCACTTCCTAGTGTAAGCATGACTGGTCAGTATTTCTGTGCTTTTGGCAAACAATTCTGTAAGTGTTTTTTTTTTTTTTTTTTTACATATCAGAATGGTTTGCATAAATCAGCTGCTAATTAAAATTGTATCTGTCTGTTTCTGTCTCGAACATTCTCCACTGTAATTATGGAGGTGTATGAATGCGAGTGTTTGCTGCTCTCTGGGCCGAAGTCAAAGCGTGATCATTGGATTTTTGGGCTCTGTTTTCTCAACCCCCCTCTCACTGTCATGGTTTCAGTTGTCGTGGCAGCGCCCCAGCCCGTGTGTTTGTAAGTGTGGGGAATGCGGTAATGCCATCCTTTAAGCGAATGCTCTTTGCCAGCCACGTATTACTACAGCACTCTCTAGGAAGTTCCCACTGAGACACTGCAAACTCGATGGAAGACAATTTATTCACAAATTGTGTTTATTAGTAAAAACATTTGCAGTATGAAAATATAAAAAGTTTTAAAATGTAATTTAATGTTTCTAAAGGTCTGGTTGAGGAAAAATGTTAAATGGTTATATTTATGATTAATAATTGCTGTAATATTTCTTCTGCCATTATACCAACATTGTTGTTGATACTAAGGTTTTTTTAATGTGACCTTTGAATATGGAAAATCTAAAATTGAATGTGATGCATGTGTCTTTTATAGTCCTTTTTTACTGACTTTGAATCAGAATTTAGCGTTTGAATTGTGCATTTTTGGATAGAGGCTTGTTCCAGATTCTTGCTGCGTTCTTCAAAGATTTACTGTGAATATATATATTTCACCGTTGCGTCCCTCATTAAAATCAGCACCTTGAACAATCCGACACCATGTCAACCTTTTGTATTGTGGTCTTTTTACATTTTGGCTTTCATCATGGCGTCCAGATATTTACCTCCCCGCATTTATCAGTCCATGAACACGCAATGCAGTGCAATGATGCATCATGCTGTACTGACATCCAGATCAAAGGGTCTAAAAGCTGCCTTCCTTTTATAGGGTTCTGTTTCGGCTCGACAGAGCCTCTCCTTCGGTAATGGAGGTTATATTCAACTCTTCTATTTAGTGACGCAGTGATTGTGCGTCTGCTCCCCGTAGAACAGCGAATGAGTGACAGGGCAAGTCATTAAAATGAAATGACAGCATGGGCTTGATTGGCCTGTCAGTACGTCTGATGTGCTTGTGTGTAAGTGTGTGTGCATTTCACAATGACAAGAGGGTAAGGCATATGCTCTCAGCAGGGGGTTACAAGACGAAAAATGACCGTCTATCAATGTATCTATGTGAATGTTTATCGAAACAGGCTGTGTGTGTGTGTGTGTGTGTGTGTGTGTGTGTGTGTGTGTGTACAAACGATGCACTGAGCTGTTGTTCTGAACACAGACTCATACAGCACTTGACTTCATGACCCTGAGAAAGAGACAGCAAGATGCAGGATGAAATGGGGATTATTGGGTCTAATTTAACCTGAAATGGACAAACTTACTCGCACTCACTCTCACTCTCTCTCACTCTGATTAGAGTGTGACAGTCTTTGAAGCAGCTCAGTGCTGCTGCAACCCACCCATAATCTTTCTACCCACACAACTTGCCTTTCTTTAGCTTCAGTCTCTCTCTCTCTGTCTGTCTCATTCGCTGAGTAAATACCTTCTATTCCAGTTCTTTTATGAGGAAGCTGATGATAAGGAATGTCTTTCATCCTCAGTAGATCGGCTTCTTCCATCCCAGCTTAAGAAAATGTGTGTGTGTGTGCATACGCCCATGTGTGAACAGTGATTTTAGGATTAAGTTTTTCCTGTACCCCAATTACAACAATAGTGTCTGTCTGTGTAAGTTTTAATGGGTTTGTCTGTTGTGTATGTCTAGACTCTATGGAGCTGCAATATGTGAAATATTATTTCAATTTCAAATAGATGTGCTTATTCATTTTGAGTCGAAAGTTCAATAGAGCAGCATTTAATCGAAATAGATTTACTGTATTTAATGTCACTTTTGATCAGTTTAATGCATCCTTGTAGAATAAATGTTTTTTTAATAATCTCTCACCACAGAATTTTGAAAATATTGAAATCACGTTTAGTTTAATATTGTTTAAAGATCTAAATTTAAAGTCAGCATGAAACGGCATTTGCAATTAATTTTACTCCCAGAGTGCAATGTATTGAATTTACACAATACTAAATATTCAGTTTAAAAATAAATATTTTGTTCATTAGGAATTAATTGTGTCCTGTAAAGTTGATGTTGCATTCCAGAATAAAGTAAGCCCTGAAACCAAGTTTGCAGTCAATTGTAGAGAGGAAGAAATGTCCCAGGGAACATATTTATTTGAGCCTCGAGCTGCTGGGACTTGGTGGATGGGACATGAAGGCTAAAGGTCAAGTTCTCCCTCGAGAGCATCCATAATTTGCTATTATTGCCATAGCCTTCATTGCATTAATGGTAATCTAATAACCATTAAATTACTGCGTTAACTATTGGCAAGACTTTATAAAGACCTGCATTTTCGTTATAGTAGCATAAAAGAATGCTTATATATAGCTTTTTGGCTATATTGGTTAATAAGGTTTTGATGAAACATAGTGAAGATGATTTTGTCACAAATAAAAACATAAACTGATAAATTAAGCCCCCAAAAAACATGCATTATTACAAAACATAGCATAACATTATATTTCATGCTGACTCTAAATTATATCAGCTGTGTATGTTGCTGTTTTTATCTTTCAAAAAAAGAAAACAGATTGTGCGTTGTAATGATTGTCATCCCAGTGGTCACATCGAGCTTTTCACATTAATATTGACAAATTAAGAGATGTTGCTGCCAGTAGTTCTTTGTCACCTTGTCAATTCTTTCTCCCTCACACATGCGCAAAACACAAGCGATCAAGTCCTTGCCATAGCGGCAAATAATTTATCCTCTTGCGTCGTCTCTGCAGTGGGAGCCATTTTGGTGCCACAGTTTCGTTGTAGTAACTGAGCTGAGCAACAGAGTAACCGCAGGACCAGCTTGAACCAGCATAGCAAAAATAGTACCCTCCGTCCCCATCCTCTAGGCCGACTAGACTTTTTGGTTCCTTCTGTCGCTTGCGGTAAGGTGACTTTGACGTGTGGTCACTGTTATCTCCGCTTTGCCTTGACTCGTAGTGATCATGGAGGTCATTAAGGGCAGGAAGATGTCTAACCGCTCCTCTACTGGATAAGACAGTGGTGCCAGTGTTCTCTAAAGGCCCTTTACAGGGGTGTTGAGTCACACGAGTTCTCCTTGAGTGCTAATAGCCCACGTATGCACATTGCGCGCACACGTATGCGCACACAAAAGGATCAGAAAGTGGAAGGGCAGGGTTGATTGGGGGTAATTTGGGGATTTTGGAAGGGCAGCTATTTCGACTACAAATGTCCCTGGAGAGAGAAAGAGGGGTGGAGGGGGAGGGAACAACAGCGATAACGTGCACACTCTGTCATGTGCACGCGCACACACACAGCATTGTTTTGTTGTGTTGGCCACATTGATACATGGGTGCACTGTGGGGTGCTGGAGGTGTGTGCGGTGGCCTAGAAAAATCATCACACCCATGGCTCCGGACAGGAGGGAGAGGGGGTCTAGGGAGGTAATTCTGTCTTTAGGCTCCTACAAAGAAGGTCAGTACTGCCCGTGGGCTTCTCCTCTCCTTTCCTCTCCTCTCCTCTCCTCTTGCTCACTCCTTACCATTATCCCATGTTGTTCTAAACCCTTTAGTGTTTCTTTCTTCTGTAGAACACAAAATGAGATGTTTTGAATTTTCAAGCTGCTATTTTATCATATAAAACTAGCATAGCTTGTAAAACATTTAAAGTAAACTTGAATACATTTTCATGATTCCAAAACTAAATTAAATAAATAAAATGGCCACAGTTTAGTATTAGTTTTTGAAGCATGGTAAATTATCAAATGTAAAAGACACTATATTGCAGTAACACTACTAGATTGTGCTGAGAAATTTAAAGCTGTTTGTTTTATGAAAATACACTACTGTTTAAATGTTTGGATCAGTGAGGTTTTTTATTTATTTAAAGAAATTAAGAATTTTTTTCAGGAATGATGCAGTAAATTGATCAAAGGGGACACTAAAGACTTCGATAACATTATAAAAGATTTAAATTTTCTTTTATTTATTTATATATATATATATATATATATATATATATATATATATATATATATATATATATATTATTTTTTTTACTTTCTATTTATCAAGGAATCTTGAAAAAATCTATCACAGTTTATGATAATGAGGATGATAATAATAATAATTGTATAATGTTTCTTGAGTAGCAAATCAGCATATTAGAATGATTTTTGAAGGATCATGTGACACTGAAGACTGGAGTAATGATGCAGAAAATCACAGGAATATATTACATTTTGAAATATATTCTAACAGAAACCTCAATTTAATGAAGTGCGTATATTATATTGTATATTGCTTGTATATTTTACAAACATATTTTTGTTATAACATTACTAGTTTTACAATATTTTTAACAAATAAATGCAGCCTGTGTGTAATTTTCTGCCTCTTTGGGCTTCACTGGGGGGAACAAGCAGTGTGAACATTCTTTAAAATGTCTCTTTTAATGTTTCAAAGAAAAACATCCTACTCAGATTTTTTATTGAACTAACCCTTAAAGGGTTAATTGGTTAGCCTTTTTTCACAAAGTCTGTGCTCTTTAGAAGCATGACTAAAGCTTTAAGACAGAAAAGTAATTAGCCAGCTAGTCACTTAGGATGTTGTCTAGTTTAATGTCTGGTTTAAGTCAGCTAAGCCCGTAAGCCTCTTAGTCTGGAGATGGCTTGATTGGCTTAGTTCTGGATCTCATACAACTGATAAAGATCAGTCTGTGCTAGTTCTTCAACCAAATATGATATTATTGGTGTTTGATGTGTTTAAATGCATGTTTATGAGAGAAAAGGATAAAGAATACGACCGCTTAGATCTGTCCGAGTCTCTGTTACAAGGAAGGTCATTTCACTTAACGTGCTGCTGGGGAATATTTCCTCTGAGATACACCAAGGATACAGAAGAATAGAAAGGGTGAAAGGGAAACTCTGATGTTGAGTGTGTGTGAGAGAGAAAGAGAAAGAGGGAGACGGCATCTTCTATCAGTAGTGAGTATTGTATTGGCTCTGATGCGCTCTGTCTGCCCAAATCTACTGCCTGAAGGTGAAGTCAATGCATCACCTTGACAGCGCATGTGTGTGTGTGTGTGTGTGTGAATGTGCACACATATGCATGTGTGTTTCTGTACATGTACATGTTTAACCTGCATGTTCATGAGTTTTACAGTTGCTGTTTTTATGTTTGAGGTCCCAAAGGTGATGAAAAATGAAAAATGTTTTGAAATTAACTTATTTTCAGATCTTTATGTTCCTTTGATCTAATCAAAACTTATTAGCCATTGTTATTAATCCTGGAATCCATGTTTTCGCTATTATAAAAGCATTGCTTATGCAGATGTATAAAGTAAAACTGCCTAACAAATGAAATGTCGACTCTATGAAGGGAACTGTGCAAGCTTTGGAAGTGTTGATGGACATGATATACATCTATGTTTTGATCATCGGTAAGAATTCGATTTGAATGTATTTTGACAGAAATTCAATTTTCTCAGCTTCATAATGTTTTATTTTATTTTTTATGAAACTTTCCCACATTGGTGTTAATACAAAAAAAGAATGCATAAAATTAGAGTCATACTTTTTTTTAAAGCTTTTTTTATTTCTTTTGATATATATTATGTTCAGATATTTCCACAAAATCCATATATATATCCACAAAATTTTTGTGAAAATTATCAAAAAAGCTGTCACTGTCTGGCAACTTTTCTTATTTTTAAATGCTGACGGGGAACGAGTTAAAGACAGAATTGAATAACTTTTTCAGAAATGTGTTTGACTCCAAGCTTGAGTAACTGATTGATCAGTCAGCACGATTAGCAGATTGCCAAATTACAAATACAATAGATAGTGGAAGCTGTGTACGTGAGTGTGTAAGTGCATATTTGCCTCCTTCGGTATTCCTCTCTGCTGTGTTGTGTTGTCCTGCTTTTACCTGTTTGTCTGGATGAATCATGCATAATGCAACAACTACACGCTGTCTAACACCACAGCACTGACAGGCCAGTGGGTACATACAATACGTGTGTGTATGTTATCGTCTCTAGAGCAGAGTAAAATATCCAATATTCACAATGATTTTGCTGGTGATATGTTTGTGACTATCAGAATGATTTTAATGATTTTAAATATTTCAGTGAATTTGTTCAAATTGATAATTTGAGTAGTTTAATTCATTTTGTACCATTTTAAAAAAAATGTCTAAAAATTAATACAATCGTTTTTTTGTAGTCAAGTCACTTCATTTATATAGTTTTTTTTTTTACAATAGAGATTGTTTCAAATCAGCTTTATAGTAATAATATGAAATGAATGCACCAACGATTGTTTTGGCAATATTAAAAAAAATCATTGTCCAGCTTAAGTACGTTTTTGATCAATTAATTTTTGTTGTAAAATTGATAATGCAACAACTAACTTAAGAGCCACATACACGACACTGTTATGGGGCCCCTATATATAAAAACATATAATAATAATAATAATAATAATAATAATAATAATAATAATAATGTTATTATTATTATTATTATTATTATTATTATTATTATTATTATTATTATTATATATGTATATTATACAATGCTATCCAAAAGTCTGGGGCCTGATTGGAAATCTTAACATTTAAATTAAAAACATTCTACTTTTTTCTAAAAACTTTTTCCAACTTTGTTGGATGTTCTTGCTTTTTACTTGCATTTTAATGCTGATAAAATCATTTATAATGCAATTAATAGTATTAATGCAAAGTAGATGCATTTCTCTAATTGTCTTGTATTACATGCCCCTTTATGACATTATAGATGAAAAGCGTATTGAGATATTTATCAAATGTCATCTGTAGACTGAAAAACATTGAAAAGCATTTTTTTGTTACATCACCCAGCCCTTATCATACAACTAATTAATGCTGAAAAAGGCAGTGGCTTTTTTTAAACATTCAGTATGTCCCTCCTGTTTCAAAAGAGAGAGAGATCAGGACAGAGGAGGAGAGAACAGAAGAGAAAGAACAGAGAGATGGACAGATAAGAGTGAAATGAATTTCAGAAGTGTTACGCTTTGTGCAGTTCTTCAGTTAAATCACCAAAAGGCTGTTTAATAAGTCGACATGTCTTCAGTTAGCAGAGGGACCGCGGGGACCGTTTATAGCGGTGCGCGGTTGATGTCACGAGGGGGAGGACGGTAAATGAAGTCTCACAGATGTGCTTGTGTAGATTAATGTCTTCATTGAGCTGCCATTATTTGGCATGACGCATGAGGCTTATTTAAAACTATTACAGACCACTGCTGCCAAATTCAGCTCCCAACTCATTTGCCAGGATCTCTGATAAAATGTGAAAGCAGGCTAAAAAAAACGCATTCAAACACAGGAAAATAGGGCGAATGGGAAGGGACATTTCAATGACATTACGTCCTTCAAGAGGTGCTGCATCTATTCAACCGATAAATAGATATGCAAAAAGATCAAATTGAACACCTGCTTACTAATGAACCACAATGCTGTTAGAGATGGATGGTGAGCGACAGAAAATGACGGGTACAGCTACATGGTAATAATTATGTTTAGCCCTCTGTCTTTGGAAGACATTTTCCGCCATTTTTGCCACACATTTGCATTTATGTTCTTGCTCTTAGCCGGCACATTCTCAGCGAAGCACTGTATGGTTGAATAATGAGATTTTAAAAGCACTTTTCCTTATCACGCTGCTGCAGTCTCCTGCTGCATTAACGTCAAGCACGTCTAATCTCTCTCACCAAGTCTGGGAGGTGTATATACATTGTGCTCTTCTTCGCTAAGGTGTTAAATTATGTAATAAGTGATGTTTATTTTGAGGTCACAGCTCTTAAGTGGTTACTGATACAGGAAATGACTTAATTTAAGCAGGAAATGAACTTGAATAAGCTTCTGTCACTCACATTGCTATGTAAGTGGCTCTGATTGAGCGCTCATTTTCTCTGTTGAGGTGTCGGTGTGTTAAAACAGAGAGACAATGAAGGAGCTAAGGGAGGTTTTTTTATGCATGTATATGAAATTTTAAGATGACTTTTGGTTTGCCTTTTTTAGTATTATGATTTAATGCAAGGAAGTTTATTTACTTTTAGGTGTGACTAAAGTGTCAAAATATATTGGGTTTAATGGGTAGTTATTAAACTGTATATTTAAAGAAAAATGAATTTAAACTTAAAAACAAATAATTATGAAATGTACATTGAATGTTACAAATATTAATCTATTCATGATTTAATTGTAAAAAAATAAATAAGAAGCAGTAGTAGTCTAGGAAAACACTTTGATAATGTATATAGTGTTATTAATTTATATGTAATTATATAAGTAAAATTGCTATTTTAATAATTAATTAATAAAACGAATAATAAGTAGAAAGAAGATTATTTTCCATAATCAGTAGTGCTTTTTTTGTAATCATTTTGGCTGAAATAAATCACATTGTACAGTTTTTAATTATTTATTTTTTAATATTCAACATTTTTATTAATTGACAAAAAGAGCAAAATATTTTTTAAAGAACTTTGTCTTATCAGTGTAACAACTGCAGAGCCTTTGGCAAGATTTTGCTGTCGCTATCAGTCCCACTCTCTCCCAGCACACACACGCGCACACACACACACACACGCAGTGCGATTGAGATAAGAAAACAGCATGCCCTCTTCCTCTGCATGTATTCACCCTGCAGTTATGACTCTCACAAATAAGAACACACTTCCTTGCTATTTCTCTTCCATTTTCTCGTGTTTTTTCTCTTCATCTGCATGCCGGTTTGTTCCATGTGCTGCAGTGGTTTACAGAAGTGTGACATATACTTTGATTTTATATTTATGACTTGCAATTCCTGCTCTTTATCAATTTGAAATTTGCAATCGTGTACCAAACCTCTCACCCTCCCTTCCTTCAGCAGGACTCTCTGGGGGAAAAAGAAAAAAGGAGTAATTTATCACTGTGCAGCCTCAGGGTGTTTAACACACACACACTCACTCACACACACACACACACACACACACACACACACACACACACACACACACACACACACACACACACACACACAGAAGCCTCAGGCTTTATTGTTCCTTTGTGGCAGATGGGTTGCCCGCTTTGCACCATTGGTTTTGATGATGTTCTCCCTCTCAGTCTCTCTCTCTGGAATGCACACGCTTACACACCTACTGAAGAGCCTTTATTTGACAGCGTGGCACATAAAATGTGTTTTTGGGGCCATATGGCTTGCAGTTATCGAATAGACCATAAGTTAGGAAACTCTCCATATAAAGAGTTATTTCCTCTGACATTTTGAAGGCTTTTTTATGCATGTGTGTGCTAGTTATGGGTTTTTCAGGATGATTTTTATTTTAATGACGGTGCTAATTTTGTGTTGATTTTATTTTTAATTATAAGTAGAATTTATGATGTCAATGATTCAAAGACATTAAATGTTATTTGGACACGTAGTGTTCTACACTTGAGGCTCCTGGTCACGCTCAAGCGCTTTGCCTTCTGATCTTATCATTTAATCACGTCGTTTATTGTCTCCTTTGGGCTTGCTAACACTTTTCTATTCTGATTCAGTAGCAGCTTGTACAGGTTACATTAGCAGTACCTTCACACCTCAGGCAACGCAAACAAATAATATCTACCCGCCTTGTTTAATTCAAAACAAACTCTCTCTGCAAAATTTTGACTGAACGCAGCTGAACATTATGCTATCCAACTCTGTATTAAAGTTTAAGTTGCTGTGGTGACACAAAGTTTAGATTGTTGGAGGCACTTTAACAGTATTTTGACAAAACAAAATGTGTTTGCTAGATATAACCAATAGGCACATCAATTCATTCCAAGTGTGCCCAGTAAACTGCTTTTTCATGTGGCTGAGGTTCAATGACTCTGTGTCAGCCCTTTCTGGATCCAAGCAGAGAAGATAAGACGTTATTAAAAGAGGCTCTTATTTTGAATAGCGAATAGTCCATCTTAATGAACAGGAAAGACACTCATTCAAAAAAAAAAAAATTTCTTTCTCATGCTTAGCACCTCTCTTCATTTGGGAATTTATCAGCTAGAAAGATAATATCGACAGAATCTCATGTGTATAATATTGCATATGTAGATTTTTCAGAGAATACATTACAGAAATTCTAAGTTGATTTGAACTTAAATGTGATGTGAAGGTGAAGGTCAGGTCCATTTATAGACATTTATAATGTTAAAACAAAAAAATTCAAATAAATCTGTTCATCAAAAAAATCATTAAAAAAAAATTTCCATTTTCAACTTATAACAATAAAAAGAAATGTTTCTTTAGCACCAAATGTATCATATTTGAATGATTTCTGAAAGGTCGTGTGTGTGTGTGTATATGTATGTGTGTATATGTGTGTGTGTGTGTGTATATATATATATATATATATATATCAATCGCAATAATATTTCACAGTAAAACTGTTTTTATTGTATTTTTGCAACATTTTTCAATGTTTACATGACCTGGGACAACATAAATGATTTTTGAGAGGGTATTTGTGGTGCACATACAAATTGTTATTTTGAGATTGCCGCATTTGTACAATCACATACGCACACAAACACACTTCATTAAATTGAGATTTCTGGGTAGATTCAATTCGGCATGAGTGAACACATCATGATGTTTCATTAGCCATTATTATTCACTCCCATGCGAGTTTGGACACGCACACACCAACACACGCGCACTGCCAGAGACCCCTAATTACGTACTTGATTCTATGTAAGCTGGCAGGTGAACTGCAAAATGAACACACACACACACACACAAAGACAAACAACAAAGGAGGAGAAAAAGGGGGACAGAATAGCTCTGTTTTTCACTCTCTGATGCTTAATTGATAAAATCTTTGCTCATTATGCTCATCATGTTACGTCTGCATCATCAGCCAATCAGAGCTCCTGGTTTTAAAGGTCAGTGTTGAGTGACCTCAGTGTTCTGGAAGGGTCTTCCTTCTGCAACTAATTAATTCTGCTTGTTTCTGTCCGTCTGACATGTGGCTTCAGTGGAGCTTACAATCATTCCATCATTTCCTCTCTCGTTATGTTCTTCATGCGCTGTTACATCTAATCAAAACGAGCATAGTCGTCCTTTAGGATTGTTCTCTTGAAGGGAATGGAGAGAAGAAATTATGTAGGGAAGGACAGGAAGAGAGAGGCATGCAGGTCAGAGATGGATGGAAAGAAAGAGAGGGAGAATGAATTGAAGAGATTTGGGAGTGAATTCTGATTACTGTTGCTGAAGGTTTTTGACAATCTGGTGCAGAGAAGGAGAGAGCGAGGATTTGATTGAAATGTGTTTTTTGTGCAGCCTTACAGAACGAGAGAGCACCTGACTGCAGATTATTTATTATTTATTTATTTTGATTTCTTTCAAAGGAGGTACTGGACGGACAGGCCTGAGAAATGGAAAGGCGCAGACCGAGATGTTTTCTGTCATGTAGCATTAGGACACATGTTCTCTCACTGTATCTGAATGCAGCCAATAGTCAATCCCCTGATACCAGCAAATGAGATTTAGAACCGCTTACACATAATTAACAATTAAGCCCACTTTGTTTCTCTATTTGCATTTCCACAGCTACAGTATAATCAACATCCATCCCTCTTTCATTATGCATCCCTATGTCATCCCATCTTACTGGTATATGCTTTAGTGGTCGGTCGATATTAAGTTAACATTTATTTGTGTTGCACATTTAGAAACAGCAGAAGGTGACCTGAAGTACTGTTCAATATAAAAAGCCTGAAGAATACTAGGATAAAGAAATTAATATCATATCCTGATTTTTTTTTTTAAGTCTCTTACATTCACCAAGGCTGCATTTATTTCACATCAAAAAGATTTAACAATTTTCTATTTTGATACATTTTAAAATGTAATTTATTCCTGTGATGGTAATGCTACTTTTCATTTCTCTGATTTGCTGCTCCAGAAACATTTCTTCTTATTATCAACAATGTCGAAAACAATTATGCTGCTTAATATTTTTGTGGGAACCGAGAAAAGAACAGCATTTATTTGAAAAAGAAATATTTTGTGACATTATCTATGTCGTTGCTGTCACTTTTAGTCAATTAAATTAATCCATGCTGTATACAAATATTAAATTCCACATCATTTAAATAAATATTATATATTGTAATTAAATTATTATGCTTTTCTGATTTGAGAATATAATATTTACTCAAAATTGATTCACAACATTTTTTTAAGCACAATATGTGCTTTTAACTTTGAGCTCATAATTATCTGATATATTGGTCTGCCACTTACTTTTTTTATAATTACTTTTTTACAATTTTTTAAATCCACCTAGTTGTTCTCCAAATGTGTTTGTTTTCAAACTGTCCTGTGTCCATCAGTTTCTCAGGTCCAAACATCAGCAGATCTCTGGTTTGACCTCACACTGTCTGAGCTAGTTTTAATGGACTGATCAGGATTTATGTTTGCTTTTAAAAGGGCTCCAGTGAGATCTGATGCGCACACTGCAGCTAAACACCATGTACGCGTCCCAAACAGCACAAAATTCAGCTCTCTCTTTGTCACATTCTCTCGCATCACACACACATACAAATAGGCAAGCACAAATAAAACGAGATATACATGTACATACACACAAACACACACACACATGCCTGTCACCCTCAGTTTCATCTCAAGATGGACTCAGGCAGGGTTTTCTGCCATAGGGTTTGTTTGTGTGTGTATGTGCGACACTGAGCTTGGGTTGTGTGTGTGTGTGTGTATGGTAGATGCTGTAGGCTTGTGTGTTATGTAAATTGGAAGAAGGAGGTCGGCAATGTCTTTATCCAAACTGTCTTTATTCAAACACACATACACATTCACATGCAAACTTAGTGGAAAAACATGTGCAGTGGGGTCCAAAAATGTTTTAAGATTTAAAAAGCAAACGTGTTTTGGTGTAAAATGAAGAAAACAATTATTTGGATTCTGCTTTACTTCTGTGTAAGTAATTAAAACAAGTACATTTTTGACATTGACCATGTGACTTTGTACAGACGGTTCAGATGTTTTTGCTTCCAAAAAAGCTCAAGATTCACTCTCAGATCATCTCAATTCACGCTAGAGAACATGATCACCAGATCTGACATAAACTATTGTTGCTGTCATTAAAGCAAAAGAGGACAAACCAAATACTAACACGTTCTGGTAGATGATAATTCTTCAATGTAAACTTTCTCTGCAATTGTTATGTTATGATAAAATGCTGAATAGAAACATTTCACTTCATACACTACCTTCTACCTTTCAAAAGATTGAATTAAGTAAGATTGTTTTGAAGAAATTACAATTGTATCCAGCAAGGATTCATTAAATTAAATATATTTATAATGTTGCAAAAATTTCTCTTTCAAATAAATGCTTTAAATTTTCAGCATTGATAAATTATAATAATAAGAAATGTTTATTGAGCAGAAATCATCATATTAAAATTATTTCTTCTATTAATAGTAGAGTAATGGAGCAATGGTGCTGAAAAGTCAGGTTTGTTATACATTTTAAAGTATATTACTAACTGAAATCAGTCTTGGTGAGCAGAAGATTAAACATTTTTTTTAAACCTTACTGACCACAAAACGTTTGAACTGTACAAGCCTCCTTGCTCATATAGGGTTTTTTTTAAGTTTCGTTACAGATGTGTATCATTCCAAGTCTTATAGGTTTACATTTTAAAGATTTGTTTAATGGAATTAATTTTTTACTAATCACTATTAATGAAGGTCAGTATCACTGATACCAGTATTGGCACTGATGACTTTAAGGTTAATCTCATTTTTTCCCAGAAAACATCTTGATGATTCCCAAGGCTTTTGGGAAAATGCTCTGTGGACTGTCGAGGCAAAAGTTTAACTTTTTGGAAGGTGTGTGTCCCATTACATTTGGTGTAAAAGTAACACCGCATTTCAGAAAAAGAGCATCATACCAACAGTAAAGTATGGTGGTGGTAGTGTGATGATCTGGGGCTGTTTTGCTGCTTCAGAACCTGGAAGACTTGCTGTGACTTTGGAGTGACGTATTCAAAGTATTGACCTGAATACTTTTGGGATGCTGTACCTTAAAAAGGCAGTTCATGCTCAAACCCTCCACTGTGGCTGAATTACAACAATTCTGTAAAGATGAGTGGTACAAAATTCCTCCACAGTGCTGTGAAAGACTAATCGTAATTTATCGCAAATGCTTGTTTGCAGTTGCTGCTGCTAAGGGCGGCCCAACCAGTTCCCTTTCGAGGGCGGGAACGAGACGGTGCATGGAAAAGATGCATTTGGGAACCTCCCCTTCACGTAAATTTCTGAAACCTTATAGGATAACGCCAGTTGACAACTGGCCAATTGTCGCGCGATGCGCTCTGGCTGTCAGACAGTATAAATAGCATAAGCGCGGCACTTGCGTCAGATTATTTCCTTCACACGGACTTATGAACATAGATAAAAATGGAATCAACAGGATCTAAATGTAAAGTTTGCGCGGGTCCCATTGACCCGCCGGATACTCACGCGTGCTGCGTCGTCTGTCTGGGTCTGGCCCACGCTGAGGATGCCCTGCTGGAGTCCTCCTGCGCGCACTGCGGGGATCTGCCGGGGCGCGCGCTGAGATCCAGGAGGGACATAGCGCGCAGTATCGCGGGGAAGGGGTCCTTTGCCGCCGTCGAGCCGCTGGCGGGCCCCCCCACACACTCGCGGGGTGACGGTGACGACGCAGCATGCCGTCCTCTGCCGTCTCCCCAATCACCAGTTCGCTTCGCGGACTTCCTCCCGGTCGAGGATGACAGAGACGTGGACTCAGTATCCCTCGCTGCATCAGACAGGGACTGGGCGGCGTCGGAGTGCCTCGACACAGAGGGCCCTCTAGACCAGTGGTTTTCAAACTTTTTGTGTGTGTGGACCACTATTTGTAATCAAAAAATTTTGCGGACCACCTCATAACACACATAATAAAATGTCTACACACAGTCTTACCTGAATTAATCCGCTCCTCTAAATAGGCTTATTAGCACTACTATAACTAGTCATCACATCAGTGTGCAACAGGTGTCAGGTTGGGTGAAGGGATGTGACGAGGACTCAATGTTGCAGACGAGTGGGGATTTTATTGTTACAAAATAGAAAAATAAAACAGAACAAAAACACCCCCCGAGGGGGAAAACAGGACTAGAACATGAACTAGACTTGAACATGAACTGGACTAGAAACTTGACTTGACAGAACTTGACAAGAGGCAGGACCACACAACCATAAACGAAAAGAAACCAGCACAAGACAACAGACACGGATGGATTAAGTACACACATGAGGAACGGTAATTGAATGGGACACAGCTGGGAACAAATCAAACTAAAGCAGGGAAACAAGGTGGGAGGGTTACACATTGATGAGACAAACACACAGCTAATGCGAATCGCAGCGTGTTCACATTAAACAAAGATGCATCACAAAAACACAACATGAAAGCACGTGGCCGACGTAAACACGAACCGCGTGCTTACAACACAGGACAAGGACACGAGCGCGCGGTACGAGCAGAGCTTGAAACCGCGCCCACTCACATAACAGAGAATGAGAATGAGCAAAACACTTGTTTCACGACAAGGACGAACACACGAGTTATGAAAGCCCGAATCCCAATTCAAAGCGAAACTGAACCAGACCAAAGTATCGGGACCGGACATCATAACTCGCACAAAAGACGTCACAGACGCGCGCGCACGCGACTCGAGTACTCGAAGCCGCACGCACGCACGCACACACACAACTAGAGACACAACGGTAGTGTCAGAGCTCTGCCACAAAACCAAGAAATGACTAGACCGAATTTGGCAGAACCCTGACAACAGGCTTGTTAAAAGAAAGTTTACTCCACACAATGGCTGCCACATATTTAATTTATTTATTTACTCATGTGCCCGAGGGCATAATCAGGTTGTTACCCATGAAATGATAACATTAAGTTGGATTTTGATGTTGTATTTTATTCCTCTTGTGCAGAACTAACAATATACACATTTGGTCGTTGTTGTAGTAGTTAAAGTTTGTTGAGTATTTGTGTATGTCTGTGGCTATGTGCATATGTGTGTGGTCAAAACTGTAAAAACAAAACAATCTACAATTAGTATTATTTACATCATCAAACATTCTCTGCATCCCAAACGCATACTAAACTTTGTTTATCAGCTAAATGTAACATATACTGCATTAACATTTCAACAAGCAACTTAAAACACAGTAAATAGCTACATAAACAAAAAACAAGCGTATAAATATTAGACGTTTAGGCGCTAATTTCAAATAGCGATCTATATACAGTATCACATCAGAAATTATTAATTTACTTAAAACAACATATTAATTACTACGCTGGGAATATAAAGTTTAAATTGTAATTTTTAACTGTAATTGAAGTAAAAGTTTAGCGTGGTTTTAACATTTAGCCTTTCTTTCCCTCAGTGGGTTTGTTTTTGTTGTGCGTTGATCACCATGAAAACCGAATTAGCGTTCTTAAAGGGGCAGCACCCAACACAGGTTAATTTGAACAACAGGCTTATTTCCATAGCAACATTATTTTCCGAACACCACTGGCCTATTTTAGTAATCGCACAATAACTTGACAATTTAATGTAGATGTTATATCAATATAGGCCTACATATTCCTTAAAAAAAATTTATGGGAATTTCCTGGTAAAATGAAGGTAAAATATTATTTTATTTTGCCTTTCCACGGACCACCTGCAGTACCCTCACGGACCACTAGTGGTCCGCGGACCACAGTTTGGGAATCACTGCTCTAGACCTCCAGGAGGAGCTAGTCAGGGTCCTCGAGAGGGCAGTTAAAGAGCTGGACCTGGACTGGAGTGCTCCACAGGAGCCCGCGAGAAGTAAGCTGGACTCCTGGTTCCTCCAGTCCAGCCGCCAGCAAGCCGGAGCTAGGAGGGGATCCCCCTTTTTTCCGGAGGTACATGAGCACGTGGTGAGGTCGTGGTCGGCGCCTCAGTCAGCTCGCGCTCACTCCTCACCGCGTGCCATGTTTTCGCACGTGGACGGTGCTGAAGCTCGGGGTTATGTGCGGGTGCCACCCGTGGAGGAGGCGATGGCGGCGCACCTGTGCCCGTCCTCAACCATGCTGAGCGGAGGTCTGGGGCTGCCGTCAAAACCGTGCAGGTTCACGGCGCACCAGGCAGAGAAAGCGTACACCTCGGCTGGCGAGGCCGCGTCCGCGCTCCACTCGATGGCGGTGCTGCAGGTGTTTCAGGCAAAACTGCTGCAATTGCTGGACGCCGGCAGCATGGACGCGGAGGATGTGAGGGACCTGAGAGCGGCAACGGATTTCGCTCTCATGGCAACCAAGCGGTCCGCGCAAGCCATCGGCCGCTCTATGGGGTTTTTAGTGGTGCTCCTGAGGCACCTGTGGCTAACTCTGGCGGACCTGCGGGACTCGGACCGGAAAATGCTCCTCAACGCACCGATTGCGGCCGCCGGCCTTTTTGGTGGCGCAGTCGAGTCGGTGATGGAAAAATTTTCTGAGGCGCAAAAGCGCGCGAAAGCGATGAGCCACGTGATGCCGAGGCGCGCGTACCAGCAGCCCTCAAGGGCGCGGTCGGCGTCGGCGCCGCGCCTCCCCCACAGACCGGTGACACAGCAATCGGCGGCTGCAGTTCCGGCGGCTTCTCGCCCGGAGCCGGATGTCCGACGCAAGCAATGGCCGGGGCCCGGGAAGAGGCGTCACGCGCCCAGGGGGGGCCCCCGTCGTGACGGCGCACAGCCTCCCGCAGGCAAGCCATCTTCCTGACGGTCCCGTCAAGAGGAAGAGAGAGCTCGCGGGTGGGCCGCCCCCAAAACACCATGTTGTGCGTTATGTCCCCTCTGTTCGTATGGGCGACGATTGCAATGTGTGTGTGTTAAACCCTGTTTGTGCGGATGCAATAATAAAAACAAATGCTTGTTCACAAAAAGAGTTGTTTCTTCCTCATTCTGTCAGTGTTATGTCGCTTGCCCTGCCTCAGAGCGGCGCGGAGCCACAGTATGCACTTGCTCCCTCAATAGTAGCCGACATTTCCCCGCCGCTCCCGATACTCGTCGAGCAGCGTGCAGCCTACCCTCCGCTTCGTCATTTCCTGGAAGCTTGGAGGGCCATTCCAGGCATCTCAGGTTGGTTGCTGGGAATAATTCAGCACGGTTATTCTCTTCAGTTCAGACGCAGACCGCCCCGTTTCACTGGTGTGGTCCCGTCTCTGGCGCTCCCTCAAAGCGCACCTGTTCTGAGACAGGAGGTTCACAGTCTGCTCGCGAAAGGAGCGATAGAGCGTGTCCCTCCGAGCGAGCTAGAGAGCGGATTCTACAGCCGCTATTTCGTGGTGCCCAAGAGAGATGGAGGGCTCCGTCCGATTCTGGATCTGAGACCCATCAACCGCGCGCTCCACAAACGCGCGTTCAAAATGACGACGCTGAAGCAGATACTGGCACAGGTACGTTCCGGGGACTGGCTAGCGTCCGTAGATCTGAAAGATGCGTATTTTCATATTCAGATTGCGCCACGCCACAGGCGTTTCCTGAGATTCGCGTTCGAGGGCTCAGCATACCAGTATGCCGTGCTCCCGTTCGGGCTGGCATTGGCACCGCGCACGTTCTCAAAATGTGTGGATGCAGCACTTTCCCCCCTCAGAGCGAGCGGAGTGCGCATTCTAAACTATCTGGACGATTGGCTGATTCTAGCTCATACAAGGGAGGTGCTAATCAGGCATACAGACATGCTGCTTCATCATCTGGAGTCACTGGGCCTGCGAGTGAACATGCAGAAGAGCATGCTCACCCCGAGTCAGTATTTAACATATCTAGGTGTGTGCTTCGACTCAGTGGCGATGCGAGCCCGCCTCGCCCCGGAACGCATAGAGACCATCTCTTCGGCTCTGCGTGGCTTCAGACAGGACCGGTCTGTTCCCCTGAGGGTTTTCCAGAGGCTTCTAGGTCTTATGGCGTCAGCGTCTTCCGTGTGCCACCTGGGTCTGCTGCGAATGCGGCCACTGCAGTTGTGGCTGAAGACCCGTGTCCCGTGGAGAGCGTGGACAGCGGGGCGCATGCGCATCACGGTCTCCCGCAGCTGCATCAGCGCTCTGGAACCATGGTCCAATCAGGACATGTTCAGCCAGGGGGTTCCCCTTGGGCTGGTGACGACACGCACCGTAGTGACGACAGACGCGTCGAGCTCAGGTTGGGGTGCAACATGCGAGGGCGTTCCGACTTCCGGTCTATGGTCGGAGTCACAGAGCGAGTGGCATATCAACCGCCTGGAGCTGAAAGCGGTATGTTTGGCCCTGAGGGCTTTCCTGCCGCAAATAGAACAGCAGCATGTGTTGATTCGCACCGACAACATGTCCGTGGTTTCATACATAAATCGCCAAGGCGGCGTGCGCTCCAGGGCCCTGTTCGAGCTGGCAACGAGCCTCCTGCTGTGGGCAGATCAACATCTCCTCTCCATCAGAGCTTCGCACATCCCGGGTGTACTAAACCGCGGAGCGGACATGCTTTCGAGGAACGGGATTCCTCACGGAGAGTGGAGGCTTCACTCAAAGGTGGTGCAAATGATCTGGGATCGCTTCTGGAGGGCAGAAGTGGATCTGTTTGCGACGAGCGAGAACGCGCACTGCCCGCTGTTTTTCTCCCTGTCGCACGCCCCTCTAGCGGGGGACGCTCTGACATCGCGTTGGCCGAGAGCCAGGTTGTACGCGTTTCCTCCGGTAAAAATTCTGCCTTTAGTCCTATGCAAAATAAGGGAGGAAAGAGCATCGGTGATCCTAGTCGCCCCGAACTGGCCGAATCAGCCGTGGTTCCCGGACCTACGAGAGTTGCTGGCAGCCCCCCCGTGGCGGATTCCCGTCAGCAAGAATCTACTGTCTCAAGCGAGCGGCGAGATATGGCATCCCAGCCCCGAGCTGTGGAGCCTGCACGCGTGGCCGCTTCAGGGGCCTTAGAAGAGCTCGCACTACCTTCTAGTGTGCTGGAGACTCTCGCGGAGTCTCGTGCACCTTCCACGAGACGCCTTTATTCCCTGAAATGGGGAGTGTTCGTGAAATGGTGCAACGAGCACAATATCGACCCGGTGAGCTGTCCCGTGTCAGATGTGTTACAGTTTTTACAGCTCCGGCTGGATGACGGGAGTGTTCCGTCTACTCTAAAGGTCTATGTGGCCGCTGTCGCCTCGTTTCGTTCACCGGACGACGGGCAATCGATCGGGAGGCATCCACTAATGGTCAGATTTCTCAGAGGTGCGAGGAGATTACACCCCCCACGCCCCCCATCGGTTCCGCCGTGGGATTTGGCGTTGGTTCTGAGAGCTCTCTCTCTGCCGCCGTTCGAGCCCTTGGAATCGGTCGCGATTAAGGAGCTTTCACAGAAGACGGCGCTGCTTCTCGCACTGGCATCGGCTAAGCGCATTGGGGACTTGCATGCGTTCTCAGTGAGTGACGATTGTATTCGTTTCGGGCCCGGAGACTGCAGTGTTACTCTCCGGCCGAGACCTGGCTTCGTGCCAAAATCGCTCTCTACTCCATTTAAAGCGCAAGTAGTTTCTCTGCTCGCCTTGTCTTCAGAGCCGTCAACCTCACAGGACATCGGCGCTCAGAGGGCTATCTGCCCCGTCAGGGCTTTGCGTATTTACTTGGACCGATCCGCCACATTCCGACAGTCGGACCAGCTCTTTGTGTGCTATGGTGGCGCTACTAGAGGAAATGCTGTCTCTAAACAGAGGCTTTCTCACTGGATAGTGGACGCTATTGCTTTGGCTTATGCGAATCAGGGACAGGAATGCCCTCTCAACATCAGAGCTCACTCGACGAGAGCTATTGCCTCATCGTGGGCCTGGTCTAGAGGTACGTCAATACAGGATATCTGTTTTGCTGCTGGCTGGTCTTCTCAGAACACCTTCGCCAGGTTTTATAAACTGGATGTTCCATCTTTGGCGTCTCAAGTGCTTTCGGTGAGTAATTGAATCAATTATTCCTGGGATATTGCTACTTTTCTCAAAATACAGTTGTTACCGCTGTGCTGTTGACGCTGGGGATTTCTGTACAGTAGTTTGTGCTTATGTGCTCACGGTCACCGCTTTGCCGTTGACGCTATGCGCTCACACTAGTTGTGCTTTAATGCTTTCTGAATAGTCACGTCTGCCCTGTAATAACGCAGCCTGCTATTTTTCATGCTGCTGATATGCAAATTTTGACAAGCTTTAGCTAAGATTTCATTGGCTTAGCTGCACCTATCAGTAGTGAGCACACGTGGCGACGTTGCCATTGGACGAGCTGTGTTTGGTGTATGTTTCCCTGTATCAGACTGGTCTAAGTCTCAATCACGGCGGGATTGAACACCGTTCCCAAATGCATCTTTTCCATGCACCGTCTCGTTCCCGCCCTCGAAAGGGAACGTCTCCGGTTACTATCGTAACCTCCGTTCCCTGAGAGAGGCGGGAACGAGACGGTGCAACGTCCGCCGTGTTCGTCGCTTGACCAGCTGTGCCGTGTTCAGTCATGATTCTGACGCAAGTGCCGCGCTTATGCTATTTATACTGTCTGACAGCCAGAGCGCATCGCGCGACAATTGGCCAGTTGTCAACTGGCGTTATCCTATAAGGTTTCAGAAATTTACGTGAAGGGGAGGTTCCCAAATGCATCTTTTCCATGCACCGTCTCGTTCCCGCCTCTCTCAGGGAACGGAGGTTACGATAGTAACCGGAGACGTTATTAGGTTTAGGGGGCAAGAACTTTTTCACACAGGGCCATGTAGGTTTGGATTTTGTTTTCCCTTAATAATAACAACCTTCATTTAAAAACTGTATTTTGTATTTTTTTTTTGTTTACTTGTGTTATCTTTGACTTAAATTTTTCAGATCATCAAACACATTTACATATTAAGTCTGACAAACATGCAAAAAACAAATATTTGTTTCAGGAAGGGGCAAACTCTTTTTCACACCACTGTATATTTTGAATAGAAACACAGTGTGAGATGCCAGCTAGACTCTGGTCTGAATTTGTGGCTATGTTTGAGAGGAACAGAGAGAGATGGAGGGAGGGAGATGGACAGAGAGGCAAGAGAAGCGGATTCTGCTAATTACAGCTCTTTGGAAATCATAATTATGCCTTTCAAATGTTGTCAGCAAAGAGAGGAGGAGGGATGCATCTTTATGTGTGTTTTGTGGTCCACTACACCAGCATACACTATGTGGAACCATCTGAATTCAAAGCTTTATCTGTTTGAGGCCAAGAGCATGTGTGTGATGTTCATTGTGTGGATGTGTGTGTTTCTATTTGAATTTTGCATGCGTGGAGCTATTTGAAAAATAAGACTGCCTTTTCAGCGTGATGGTCATTTATTTTGAGCTCCATTGAGTTAGACAGATTAAACACTCTCACACAGACATTTATTTGGAACATGAAAATGTGATGGAATGGGGTTGTATGAGGCTTTAGCGTTTTCACTGAAACATCTCGGAAGTGCTTTGTGTTTGTTTTAACAAAGTAGAAAATTAAAGGGATGGAAAATTCTGTCATCATTTAATCACACTCGTGTTGTTCCAACCCCCTTGGACTTTTTATCTTCCGTGTAACACAAAAGTGGATTCTAGGCAGGTTTTCTTCTATACAATGAAAGTGAATGATTACTAAGGACTCTCAAGCTCCAAAAATAGCCTGTATAGAACTTAGTGTATTTTATATTTAAATTGAAGTTTAAACAGTTTAAATTGAAGTTTTTTATTTGATAATCATTTAATATTCACATATTCAAATTTAGTATGTTGTCACTGGTTTTGAGACACTGGAAAAACAGTTAATGAAGTTATTTTGTATTATTTATATACTATTATGGTGTTTTTTTTTTTATTATTATTATTATTATTATTATGAATTAGCTTTTATTTATTATATTTTCATTTGCTATTTTATTTTGATTAAAAATTTTGATATGGGCTTATGTATTTTCTATTTAGTTTTTTTGTTTTATTTAGCACTTTTAGTTTATAGGGCTAGTTTTTGTTTTAAGAACTTTATAAGTTCAAGATTTTTTATGTAATATTAATATTTATATTCTGTTTAGTCAGTTTCATTTTCATGGACTTTTAGTTTGTTATCCTTTGTTCAGTTTCCCGCAACTCATCTGTTTCACTAACATCACTAACTCTAATCATCAGTCCTGTTCATTATGTTGTCATTATCTCTGTATTTAAATGTATTTAAGTTCCTCCTTGTTCACCCTTCAGTTGTTGGTTGTTGTTTTTTGTCACATTGACGGTGTTTAGCCTGTTGAATTAATTCTATTGTTAAACACTTTTGTGTTGGAACCTTATCTTCATGTTTGGATCTTCAGCGGCATAACAATGGCTTCATAAGACTTGGGATATAAAGTTACGTGGTCATCATTCACTTTCATTCTTTGTATGAAAAACAACAGCTTAAATATTCTGCTAAACTTCTCTTTTTATGTCCCAGGGAAGATGGAAAACGTATAGGAGTAGATGATATTTTTGATCAGAAGAGTTCTCTTTTTATGACACTTTATTTGGCATCATATGATTTTTTTTGTTTTTAAGAAAGGCCTAATCCTGACAGTTTGAGCATGTGTGTGTGTGTGTGTATGGTGAAGTATACATGTTTACTTGCTCTAATAAATTGCCAGAGCTATGATTAATGTTGCACTTCTGTGAGCTGAAAGCTTCAGTACTCTCTCTCTCTCTCTCTCTCTCTCTCTCTCTCACACACACACACATAAATGTGACAGTTTGACGTAGAATTAAATGACTGATATCAGGCCTCCATAGAGTATGTGTGTGTGTGTGTGTGTGTGTGTGTGTGTGTGTGTGTGTGTGTACGCTACACTGATTGATCTTTGTGGTAGGGTAAGTATCTATACGCTCCTAGATTTCAAATTCAGCCAACTGGAAAATGAGAAACCTCTACATCCCTGCTCCATTAGAAACATGATATCCCTGTAGACACACACACACCATTAAAAATCCCACATCCCATGGTGTCCATTTCTCTGAGCTAGACACAGCCGATGAGGTCCAGTTTACACTGGATTATGTGTGTGTTTATCTGTATATATTATTAATGTGATGAATGCCTTTTTTCTCAATGTATTTATCGATATTTATCCATATAAAAAATTATAGAATAATCTGTAGAGCAATAGGTCAAGCAAAGCTACTAAAAATAATATTGTTATTATATAATGTAGCCTACTAGGCTGCTGATGTGTATTAATATTCCAAATTAAGTGTAAAAGTTTTTGTTATAAAAAAAACGTTTTTATTTTTTGTTGTAATTCAACTTTTATATGGTTTTAATTTTATATGGTTTGTGGTTTCTTCTTTTGACATATTTGAAAGTTTGTGTAGACGTTGATAAGGTGGTCTTGCAGTGTGACGCTGTTAGGTACATCAGGGTAATCTGGGATGGGGGTTGTGTTACCACTTCTTTTGATTAAATGTCTTGTTGATGTGTTAGTGTCATCTTTTCATCTGAAGTTTTAGGATGATATTCAATGTAATAGATATAATTATTATGGATTTTTTTGTAACCTCATAATAATAAAGAGATGACAAGGTGTGTGTGTATGTATGTATATATGTATATAAATATATATAATGAAAAATTATAAAAAGAAAAAGAGATACTGCACCTAAAATGCACACTTTCGTAGTAAGTGTATGTAAAGTGTGTGTATATATATATTCATATTGTATATTAAAGGGATAGTTCACCCATAGATGAGTTGCTCTTACCCAAAAGACTTTCATACTAATTTCGTTGGTAATTTTTAATTACATTTTTAAAGAGATTTCTATTCATTAGGATTAGTTTTACAATCTCTTTATGAACTTTTTGAAGCGTGAAAGTGGTTGTTGTGTCTGTCAATGGAGGGACAGAAGTCAGATTCAGATCAAATATCTTAGTTTGTTTCAAAGAAACCCTTTCCATATATTATTTTTGGAGTGTTTTAGGGAATTGTTAAATTGGGATTTCCAGGACTAGAATTTGGTTTACAAAAAAGTAGTCAAAGACTTACCTTATCAAGTAATCACAAACAACTTAAATTGAAATATATTGATAAATTAAAAATAAACGTTAAATAACTGTAAGGTCAATATCAAAAAGTTGCCCAATTTATTTTTTATATTCACTCCAAATGTCCAAAATCCTCTCAGGCTGACTGCTTTGTTCTTTTCTTGTTTTCTTGTTTTGTTGTTTCTTGTTTCTTGTTGTTTTCTTGTTTTCTACTATTAACTATTAATAGTGAAGAAAAAATCCAACTTGCCTCGCTTCTCCTTTCTCTTCATTGATCATAGTGTTTGATCAGTTGCTTGATTTTAATACTCTCCTGTCACTGGGCTGAACATTGGCAATTTTCTCTAAAATGTGTCAATTGTTGTTTTTCCTCTTCTCAGGAACGACTGCTCAGGGGAGCCCCCTTCTGGCCTCATTACCGGTGCAGGGTCGTCCGCTGCAGACCCCTCTGGACCTGAAACACTTCTTGCCCTTCCGGCTCAGTGGCTCCTCTCCCCTCAGCCTGTTCCCCAACTTCAACACTGTGAGTTAATCAACACTCGGTTTTAATTTCTAAACCTAGGTTATGTCATCATTTAAAGTGGTCTCGGAACATTTTAAAGGCGTTGCGTTGGGTCCCGAATGTCAGCTCTAAATGTCAGGAATGATTCAGCAGGCTGTAGGGTATTTTAAAAGTGCAGAATCTTTGTAAAAAGGGCCCCTAAACAGAGGAGTATTGTATTAGATAGTAATTTTAGATTTAAGACTCGAGCAGCAACTCAGATTAGGATCTAGATTTAGTTTCAGACTCTCTGTGAACAGTTTTGGAGGCAGTGTGTGTGTAACAGGGTTCTCTTTCTTCTGGACACACACATACACACTCTCCATGTGTTACACTGTAGTTCAACTCAATATATAAATAATATATCTTAGACAACAAGGGCAAGTCTCTATGGCATATATGCGTTTGTTAATATATATTCAGGTGCTGGCTCTCTCTCTCTGATCAGATCAGTGTGTGTGTGTGTACACTAGAGTGATAAATGCGGCTGTCTCTACAGCAAAGTAGCTGTCAGTGACCTCTCTCCTCTCTTAAGCTCCACTGCTTTCCTGTGCTTTCCTTACTGTTTCTCTCCTCTTCTCTTTACTTCTGCTTTAGTATTCTCATCTCCTCTCTGCCTTGTCTTTGCTCTTCTAGTCTCCTCTCCTCTGCTCGGTTTTTCTCTTCTTTTCTCTTTATAGCTGATTTGTCTACTCGTCTTATTGTCTCTTTACTTATCCTTTCATGATGTGCTGTGTCTCGTCTCACCTTCTGTTGATTTTCTCTACTCTTCTCTGCTCTCGGTTTTACTGTTTTGCCTCTCATCTCACCTTTTGTTTCCTCTTGCTTCTCTTCTCTTGATATTACTGCTCAGCTTTTTGTCTCATCATTTCTAATGTCTTCTCATCTTTGCTCTTCTGATCTTTTTATTGCATCTTTTGTCTTGTTTCATCTTTTTTCTGCTCATTTCATCTTATGTATTTTCTTATTGTTTTGTGTAATCTGTTTTCATCTCATTTACACTTTTTTAATACTGATTTTGTCCTTGGGTCTGATCATCATCCTGTCTTCTCTATTCTATTCTCTTCTCTCATCTCTTTTCTCATCCCTTCATTCCTGCAGTAATAGCATGCTTATCTCCTGACCCTCTCCAGTACTTAAGAGTCAACAATGGGCGACTTCATCAGACACATACACTTACTGACACAAACAGACATTGACCTGGCAGAGTCCCAGGCAGTCAGGGATGACTGCAGATGAACAACAAGAACATTCTTGAGGCTCTAAAACAAATAGACGTGCGACCAGCTGCAGAGTCATTGTGATGGGGTGTACATTCCCATGGTGAGGAGTGTCAGGGGAAAGTCCCTCGGCACCGGGCATCAGGTTCAGGGATGCTCCGAGTGCCGCTGGGATGGAAGGAATGTGTTTGAATGAGCAGAGAGAGAATCTGTTGATTGGAAGTAAGTGATTTGTACAAGTCTGTTTTCTTTTTCTTAGTCCATTTTAACATAATTTTCTCACCCTTCCCTCAGATGGACCCGGTGCAGAAGGCTGTGATAAACCATACGTTTGGTGTTCCTCAGTCCCTGAAGAAAAAACAGGTCATCTCATGCAATATCTGCCACCTGCGCTTCAACTCCACGGTTAGTGTGTAGTATGTGTGTGTGTGTTTTACCCTCCGCAGTTGTGATGACAGACAGTGAGCATCACGCTGGATGGGTAAAAGCTGTTTCATCCCTTACAGCATTTATCTTTTCTTTCTTTCTATCTCTCTTTGGTCTTCTCATTTTGATAATGTGAAATTATCACAGTCTCTTTAACATCTCTCTTTCTCTCTCTCTCTCTTCCTCTTTCTCTCTCTCTCTCACTCACACACACACACACACACTTAACTAGTTAAGTGGTGCTTCCCATTGACTTCTTTTGTATTATTATAATTACTGCAGACTAACTGTAACCCAATCCTATTAAGCAATATAAGGTGTATATTGAATACAGTATTGCACAGCCTGGAATCTCGTATTGCTTATATAAAATTGGTACTACATAAAATCAAGGACAGAAATTTTCATTAAAATATTTTATTGAATTCATATCTTCACCCAAAATGAAAATTCTGTCTTTATTTACTGTCATTTTTTTTCCAAAGTTGTATGGTTAGGTTTTCATTGAGTACAATTTTTAGTTGTTGTTGAATTTTTGTGCAACTCCTTCATGCAACAACATTTCATGGTGATTACAGCTGTCAAGCACCATAAAAGTGTGTCATATGACTCATACGCTATATTTTGAATCATATGAAAGCTTTGTGTGAAGAACTGACTAAAATCTCTAAAAAAATCTCTAAACATTTTTAAATCTCACTCACATTTGGTTGCAGTACACAAGGACCTGTTTTTTATCTTAAGAATGAAATTTCAGCGGTTCAGATTAATATTGTATAATGACAAAACTTTTAGCCTGTTCCTCAAACACAGCTTTTGTTAGGAAGACTTGAAATATAACGTTGAGTCATAAAAACTACTTACATAGTTATTGTTTGTCCATTTTTTGATGAGAAAACGGTCGTAATTAATTCGAATTATCAGTGTTTCAAGCAAAAACACAGGTTTAGAGTATGGCTTTTTATGTATGCTTACATTATGTAAATGACTCAACAGTGCACTGCAAATTTAACAGCCTTTGTTGTTTCTGGCAAGTCTAGTGTTATGCTGGACAGGAGAGAAGATCTGTGCAGTTGAGATGATGTGTATGAGAAATGAAAGTATTCTTATCTCCATCGCCAGATTCATGCCGCTTGTGTTGTCATAATCAGTTATCTCACCCTCACTTATTGTGCCTGTCAGCCTTTGTGCAACACCTGATCAGTTTCAGGGTGGTTTGCAAGAATTTTGATCACAGTATTTTCATTTTGGGGGGAGCTGTTATGGTAGTGTTGTTCATCCAAGAGTGTTAGGGTTTCATTTATTTATATATTAATAAAGCTTATGTGTAAAATTATAATTTAATATTCAGCAATATTCAAAACTGTGATAAACAAAAATTTTCCCACAACAGTTTCACAATTGTGTAAGGTAGTGTGCTTGGAATGATATATTGACCAAGGACACACACACTCACATTCCATTTGTTGGGGGATATACAGGTATGTGTCTATTTATGCAGCAGCAGCATTTCTTTCATGCTCACAGCAGCGTTTCTGTGTACCTATGAGGAGTAGCAAGTTTGACCTTAACAGCAGCATTTATTTAATTTATATTTTTATATATTTAATACATACACTGCTCAAAAAAGGGAACACTTAATCATCACAGTATAACACCAAGTCAATTAAACTTCAGGGATATCAATGTGTCCAATTAGGAAGCAAATTATTGTGAATCAGTTTCATCTGCTTTGGTGCAAATAAAACTGAGAACAGGTGCACTGGAGAGGCAACAGCAAGACAAACCCCAAAAAGAGAATGATTTTGCAGGTGGTGGCCATAGACAATTATTCTCTCCTCATTCTTCCTGACTTATTTGTCTTTAGTTTTGAGTTTTGTTAGGGTCCTTTTTACTGTCTATAGCATGAGGCAGTACCTCAACTCAATCAGGTTGCCCAGTCAGTCCTGGTCCTCCATCGCACGGGGGTTTGGTGTGTCTCCCAAGAGCCCAAGAGTTTCAAGAGTCTGGAGGAGACATGATGAGGAGAGCTGGACAGGGACAACAATCCAGCAGCAGGACCGGTATCTGCTCCTTTGTTTGAGGAGGAACAGGAGGAGCAATGCCAGAGCCCTACAAGATGAACTCAAGCTGGTGTGCATGTTTCTGACCAAACTGTCAGAAACAGACTTTATGAGGGCCCCACGACCTCTAGTGGGACCTGTGCTCACAACTCTTGATTGGTATTTGCCAGAGAACACCAGAATTCAAGTCCGCCATTGGTGTCCAGTTCCCTCCAGTGGGTTCAGACTGAGCACATGTGACTGATGTGAAAGAGTCTGGAGATGCCGTGGGGAACGTTATCCTGTGCAACATCATCCAGCATGACCTGTTTTGTCGGTGGGTCAGTAATGGTTTTGGGGAGGAATATCCTTTGTTAAAGGAATAGCCATTGTTAGAACTTATGCCGTTCCAGTGGGCCGTGGGTTCCTCCTAGTGCATGATAATGCCCGGCCTCTTGTGGCTAGAGTGTGTAGGCAGTTTTTCCATGATCAAGGCATTGATGTTATTGCCTGGCCCTCACGTTCCCCAATCTAATTGAGAACCTTTGGGACATTATTAGATCAGATCATCCAAAGCCTCCAAGTTGCACCACAGACTGTCCAGGAGCTCACTGATGCCCTGATCCAGGTCTGGGACACCATTCCCCATCTCATCAGGATCATGCCAAGATATTGTTGTGAGTACATACAGGCACGTGGAGTTCATATACACATTGACTTGTATTATAAGCTGCTGTGATGTGATGTGAACTTCATGCAAGTTGGATCAGCCTGTAAGTTTTGGTATGATTTTGAATCCAGCCCACAGTTAGTTGATTATTTTGGTTTCCAATGACTTTTGTCACGTAATTATATGTAATTTAACAAATTATAAAATGTATATAAATAAACAATTTTAAATTGAATCCAGTGTGTGATTTTAAGTGTTCCACTCTTCTTTTTTTTTGAGCATTGTAAAATATTATTTTCAGATGTTGCTAACTTTTGGGCCATTTTAATTCATATATATCAGGAAAAAAGGCTGAAAATACAATTATTATATAGAACATTGAAGTGTATTGAAAAATACGATTCGGAAATCCATTGCCAAAGCTGAAGATTGCCGTCCATTATGGGTTTAAAACCCTTGCCTAAATTCAACTGAGGGTCTAAATTTAAATAACATCAACTATGAGTGATCCGAATGTTAAATGTAAAAGTTATAGACTTGACGGCAGAGAAAGAGTGACACATTGGCTAAGTCACCCTCCAGTATAAAAGAATAGTACAGCATAAAATTATTACTGGTAATGTTCACTGGTGTGTAAAAATCAAAATACTTTTTTTTTTAAAGTGTGACGTGGCTTACATAAATATTTTAGTAATTTTAAGAAATTTGTGCACCTGCAAATTGTGTATTTGGATGTTACTGATGAGCTCTGGAAAAACTATAGATTAGGGACATAATTTGTGCTTCTGTTCTGCGGTTCAGTTTTTACTGATGTTTGGGGCATTTTTAGCCAAGATAAATTTCCAACAGTGTTTGTTCAGTTAGACATTTGAAACTATCAATTTCTCATTAGATTCCCACTGCTGGTGATTCACCACACTCTACCTCTCTGTCTGTCTCTGTTTTGGTTTCTCTGTTAGCCTTTCTGTCTGTTTCCTCTCATCTCCTCTATTTTCTATTATACTCTCTCTATTTTGTCATTCTCTACAGATTTGATTTATTATACTTCACTGATCATTCTAAAATGCTGATTTGCATTTCCTATTATTATGAATGTTGAAAACAGTTGTGCACCTTCATATTTCTTTGGATATTGTGCTACTTTTTTAAATTCTTTGATGAATAGAAAGCTTATAGAACAGCATTTATTTGAAAAAGTCTTGTGACAATGTTTATCAATTTACTTTATCCTTGATGAATAAATGTATTCAGTTTGTTCAAAGGACAAATCTTATTGGCACAAAACTATATATATATATAGAGGTGTGTATAAATATACCTCTTCCTCATCTGTTCAGAGCAGACAGTGTTGTCCCCCCTTCCCCGGATGAGGGTCATCTGCTAAGTACTTAAGAGGATTTGAGCGGGTTGATTACTCCCTCTGGGCCCACAGACTCATTTCTACGCTGATATTAGCTGGAGATTTGTTTGATGAACTGGGTGTCAGCTTTGATTTGCAGTTTGAAAACTTTAACCAACTGCCATTCCATTCGCAATTTTAATGTTATTTTTATGCCTTTTAAACCGTGTTAGTGTCATTTTCAAAAATCAAATACAATTTTTAATTCAGTATGCAATATGGGATTCACAGCTCAGCATGTCAACTGCTCATGTTCACTTTAATTACATGCTGAAATATTACAGTACATTTCAGCAGAAACCTGTATTACAGCTCTAGAGGATTGCTGGAGTCTAGAAACGTTCACGTTTTTAACTTGAATTATTGTAGTGTTGAAACAGAATACTAGCCAACGTGAGTGTGTGTGTTCACTATCTCTCACACTCATATACTACATTTATCTACAGTGTAATTATAATTATAAAGTGTGTTCCATTTGAAACATGTTGATATGCATTTTTGCACTTATGCAAATGTGTTGCCATGTAAACCATGAGTCAAAAACCTTGAACCAGCTACAGTTTTTTTATTATAAATATTAATATTTGTTATATTTATATATTTGTTATTACCCTTGTCAGAGTTACCCAGATCTTTATTCCTGCCCACACTGCACTAAACACATTGATGTGCCTCGTTAGGAGATGAACAATGATATTCGCTTCACCTGGGACCTTCATAATGTTTTAGCTCCGATTGGATTGGCTCGTTGTACAATAAATGTTTTTGGGCAGGACTTGATTGGATTGTTGTGGTTTGCTATTGCTGTGATCTAGTTGTCCCATCCTTGCACCAAAAGAGAAGAGATGTCATTGTAAGAAATTATTAAGAAATTAATGGAAATTATTTTTATTAAACATTATGAGACTACATAAATAATAATTATGTACACGGATAAATCATGAATAATAAATACTGTAATATTCCATTTCAAAATGAATGGTATAACAAGTGAAAAAATACCCTACATTATTTTTACTTTTAGCCTTGACAGGGTAAGTTATGCACATATCTCTCAGGCAATTTTTGTATGTGCATCCTGGGATGTTTAAGTTCTCAGGAATTCTCAGCAATTAATTTTAGAATAATTCATTATATATCTAGTAAAATTGTAGTGTGGTAATTAAATTCAAAGGTAGGCACATTAAACAAGATCATGTTAAACTCTGACTGGTAGTGTGTATGCCTGCATTTTTCTGTAAATGTAAGTAGTTCCATAATGGTTTTGCAGTCGTTTCACTCTCTCTCTCTTTCTCTCTCTCATCTTTTCTTTCTCTAGAATCAGGCTGAGGCTCATTATAAAGGCCATAAACATGCTCGTAAGCTGAAGGCATTAGAGGCTCAGAAGAACAAACAGCAGAGACGACAACTCGACAACGCACATCACAACCGAGACAGAGACAGAGAGAAGGAGAGAGAGAGGGATAGGGAGAGAGATGGCAATAGAGTAAAAACAAGTGCTCCGGATCCACTTCCTGCTCTGCTGGATGACACCGCCGTGGAGGGAAGTAAGTGAACTTACTGATAATTAGCCATTGAGTGGGAATTTTTGTTACTGCAAGAAAACATGAACCAAATGTGTTACAGAACGCATTTATAATGCATTTAATTCCTGTGATTTGATATTTCAGAGTGTGTTGAGAATAATGGGCTTTACATTTTGTTGGATGGGACTTGGATTTTTTTATTATAGGCTGCATATGTCTGCAGATAACCAAACTTTTAAACAGCTATTACAAAGCATGCTTATTTTTTGGTAAGAGTGAGTACAAAGCTGAATTTTCAGCATAATTACTTCAATCTTCATTGTCACATGATCCTTCTGAAATCACGATTTTCAGCTCAAGAAACATTTCTTATTATCAGTGTTGAAAACAAGTCTTCTATATTAAATAAAATATACTGTATATTATTAGATAATATTATATATTAAGCGTTTAATTGTTAACATTAATGCTTAATATTCATTAATATACCTATTGGAAATACCTAAATAAAATGCAAAGAGTGAAAATATGGGCCAGATCTAAAATGTGTTACTGTGAGACTGAGTGTCTGGAAAAATTTAGACTTTTGTCGTTTTTATTTTAATATGCGTTTTAGAAAAATCATGCATTTATCTTGCATGTAGTTCCTTTACTGCTGTGAATATCCTCCAGTCCTGCTGTTCATGATTCATCCTGTGGATTGGGGCAATTGCATTTCTTACTGAAGGACTTGACGTTCCTCTTGTCATGGGGAAGTACTGTGACAGAGAGCAGAACAACAAGCCGACAGAGAGCTTTGAGCTATCCCTCTCCAATAATCTCTACCTTTTCATCCATTTTAAACTCTTTCTTCTTTTCCTCTGCCCAAACTCTATAGAATATGATTTGAAAAGCAAACTGAATATGCGCCCAAGGGATACGATAAAAAAAAAAATTAGAGAGGCCCGAGTTAGCAACTCCACGTTCTTCTGCAACAAGACCTTGAGTGTGGAAAAAGCAAGAGAGAGAGAGAGAAAGAGAAAAAGAAAACAAATGAAATTGGAGGGCAAAAAGATAGAGAGCAAGAACACCAAGCTAATCAAATCACATTTTAATATTCGGCCCCATTCATGGCAACAACAGCGAGAGAGTGCATACAATCAGAAAGGAAGAAAAAGGGAGATTAGATGAGAGAGAACCGAGAAAGTGAGAGAGAGTTTAAAAGAGCTGTAGAGATGGAGACTGAGAAGATTAGCCATTGCACCTTTGTCTCTGTGCCTTATAAGACTTCCAACACACTCTTACTAGCAATGTGCTGAAATATATATTTCCAAAATGTACTTGCTGGTGGGTGTCTTAAAGATATTTGGGTTTACCTGTCCTCAATCTGAGCCTTTTGAAAGGTATATTTACCAAAGGCACATTATTGCGTTGCAAAACTGTGATGAGTTCTACAAAATGGAACAGGAGGCAGGGTTCACAAGATGCGTTTTTATAAGTTGACTACTGTTAACTTGACACTGTGTCTTAAAAATGCATGTTAACCCCAGAATGCCATTGTATTATGTTTGTTATGTGGCTTTTTTAAAGCTTCTATGTCAATTTCCTTTTTGTATAAAATCTACTATTTGTCTTCTGCCCCCTGGTGGATTATCTAGGAAATCTTTGCTCATTTTGATAGTTACAGCAATAATTACTTTTTGAGAATGGTAATACAAGTGTATAATGTTTCAGAATTAATATTTTCTGTATTTAAGCAATTTACAGATTATTTCATGCATGTTTTAATCAAATATGATGACACAACTTGAGGTATATCGATTTGTTTTTAATGTGTTTATTGTTGTATATATTTAACAAAATATTTATACATTTGTTGTGTGTGTGTGTGTGGGTGTGTGTAAAAAGATAATTAAATTCAACAAATTAAAATTACAGAAATATGTTGATATTAAGATATGTTTTGACTGATAACATACACAAATATATATTTTTAACGAATTAATAAATGTAAACTAGTCAATGGAACACCATTATGACCCATCCGTACATCAGCATGTGCATCAGTCACTTATAATGTTTTATTTTTTGCTCACTGATGGGTTAACGCTCTCATTTAACAGCTAGCACACTCTCAAACACAGTGCCATCTCACATATTCACACACGAGAGCTAATCACTCAATGGATTTTGAAATGCTCTTATGCTAACGTGCACGTGCACATACACATGCACACGCACACACACACTCACTCACACACACACACTCACTCACTCACACACACAGAGCTGATTGCCTGATGAAATTAGCAGTGTTCTATCATTAAGCTCGCAGCTGCAGGGGCCAATCACTACTCTACAAGCATGTCAGCTGTTATTAACAGCCATGAGAAGCTGGAAATGGAAAGAGAGGATGAGGGGGGGGGGTTCTGGAATTTTCTAGAAGAAGGGGTCCATTTTATAACTGCTATTGAAACACTTTGAATGCTTTCGTTTATTATCAGATCATCAGCTTGCTGAGGTAATATGAACAAGTGCAGTATTTTACATTTGCTGAGTTTTTTTTTGTTGTTGACTTTTTATAAAGAGAGAGTTAAATATAGTCATCATGCTCTGTCCTGTTCTCTTCGCTCTCAATCACTCCATTCGTCCACATCTGTCCCCGTCTGTTTCATGTTGCACATCTCTATGTGAAGACTGAGCTGTCCAAAATGAAAAAGATGTAAAAAGAGTGACCCAGATCACATTAGTCTTTGAAGATCAGTTGTACAAGCACTCCTCCAAGACACACACACACACTCCCTCCACAGGGAGATGGGCACCGAGTGTTACCCAAGGCAATTCTCTCCATTTCATTAACTTTCGCACATTTTTAAGGTGTGAAGGCAAACCTCCCACAAACGTGCTCACATACAACCTTACATTTCCTGCTTTGTTTTCCTCACTCTCTTCTTCTGTCCCCCCCTCCCAGGAACCCTTTTTTAGGGGAATTGGTATAATCTAAATGAGACAGAAGGATCAGTCTATCTGATTCCCCAGATGGGAGAATTCAACAGATCTTTTGCACACATCTAATATACAACAGAGTGTGATAAGAAAAGGCCTTTTGGGCCACTTCTCACACTTACCTGTTTTCTCGTTTTTAAATCCTGTGTTCAAATACTCAGCAAATACAAGGCGTTAGTACTCCTACAGTGATTGTAAAGGTCAGTGCTGCACTCTCTGATGGGTTTTAAATTCACAAACGCCTATTGCTGTACCATGTAGGAGGCAGTTCTGGTTTTATGACAAGGCTGTCGCACGGATGTTAGTAGCATCTGCAATGACTATAGTGCATATGCTAAAGAGTAATTTAATGCATTTTGTTCTAAAGTTCTTGAATGGTTTTACTTCAGGACAAAGATTTTACATTGGATGTCAGGCTTTTATACAAACCTAACTAAAAATGCTTTTAAAATCAAACTTATATATATATTACCACAAACAACTTTTGAATTTTTTTAAATGTTATATACGCTATCAATAGCCAATAATTTGCATTGGAAAACACTTTGTAGTCAACACAAACCATGCTGTTCTTCATTTCTGCTTGTGTTTAATGTTGTCTGGGTCATATTTTCCTTTACCTTGTTCATTTGAGGATGAAAGCATGTCATATCCTATCCATGCTGGCCTCTGCCTAATTGGCAATTTACATTTCTGCATTCAACAGAAGCTTTTATCCAAAGCAATGTACAGTAGAACCCCGACTTCTGAAATTAATCCGTTCCGAGGTTGGCTTCGTAAATCGATATTTTCGTATGTCGGTCAGGCTTTTACATGTAAATTGCCTAATCCGTTCCAAGCCTTACAAAAACACCACATTTAGCATGGGATGAAGAGCATCCCAGCTTCATACTTCTCAATTATCTCCCTTTTCAATGCAATGCAAAGCATCCTCTTCTTCGTTTTCACTTCAGCAACAATCTTCACATCCATGGTGAGTGATTAGAAAAAGTTTATGTTAACTAGGCACAATGCTGACCAATAGGAGAGCAGGATTGTAAAAAGTGTTCCCCTTCTTACATGGACTATTCCAGCCATCCCTGTCATTCAGCGCGAAATGGACTATTCCAAAACTTTCCATCTGAGAGAGCTGACGGATGATTAAGGTAAAAGAGATCGGCTGAAGATTGTATATAGTTTATTGAGTGAAATACAGGGAATTAGTGCCAATCGTTGAGGTTTTATCGATCATGCGTAACCACACATCTATGCACCTTTAATAAATACCCGTTTTGGATTATTCCCTGAGTGAGACATCATTGTTCTGACCGGACAAACTGTAGCCTTCATTCAACCTGAACCAAAATCAGCGCGAATTTCAAAACAAAACTCGGAAATGCTTTTTCGCATCTCGATCATTTTGTCGTTACTCGGGCGGAAAAAACCCCGAAATCTTTTATCGTGTTGAATTTTTCGTACGTAGAGCGTTTCGTAAGTCGGGGTTCTACTGTATTTTTTAATTTAATATTTGTAGAGTAAGATCATTTGTGAAGAGGACAGTTGTCACAGGCAACATTTTTGCAAATGTGAATTGTGAATGTGATTCTTAGATTTTTTTTTAAAATGTATATTTATACGCAATGTGCTGGATAACATCCTAGAAGTTAAATGGCATTCAATGGTTCTTTAAATTGGTTCAAATTCCATCCTTAGGTTTTTTTTAAATAGATATTTCCAGTAAACAAATGTCTTGTTTGTTTACATGGTAACAAAATCTGGTTGTAATATTGTACAAAACTGATCACAAAACTGTTGTATTATTATAGTGCTGTCCTCAAGAATAAGACAACAATCAAAACTGTAAAGGGTTTACTTTTATTTGTGTACCCTCACAATAACAACTAAACTTTGTCCTTTTGTAAAATAAAGGAAACAGAGTGTTTTTTTGACATCTCTGTGTAGTGTATGCGGTGCGTTCACAAAAATGAACCGAAACAGCTATACATATTGGAAAATCTACTTTTAAATGAACACATTTAAATCGAAAACAAATATTCACCGATTATGTCATCTGTATGAAACACACCCACAATCCTGCAGAGAGGATAAGTCATTAGCGTCAACTACATCTTTGCTACCAACACTGACTTAGAAAATACAAGCTTATTGAAAACCAATTTTAAAATGTGTTATTCTGTTTTTTTCCCTCGACACATTCATATTACCTTTGCCAGTGCACTATGACAAGCTTCATATATGCACTTGAGTGCTTAATTTATATTTTAAAGGCCCAGTATTATTATGCTTTGGGATTTCTCTGTTTTGTATAATAATATTCTTCCTCAGCCCTAAAACTCATCCATATTCCGATGCCACTCCCAGCTATACATTTAAATAAATTAACATCATGAATGTGCAATTAATTGACTTTTGGCTTAAATGAACGACTAGAAAAATCTTTAGTTTGAGGCAGGCCGATATTATTGGAAAGTCAATAGAGGAGTTAAAAAATGGTTCTGTGTGCTCATTGAAACTGTGGGAGCACCTCATTCACTGCCCAGGCTTCTATGGCCCTTATCTTCTTTTTCAAAAGAACAGATCAAATAGGAGGACATAGTACTGGAGTTTCAAAGGCAGACTTAAATAAATGACTCTGAAGTTCAACACATGAGCACCGGTCTATAAAAGCTCAGCCTCAGTAATGTTGCATGACCGAAAAAACAGTCTGTCTGAAAGTGTCTGTATTTGTATTTGTGTTCCTGTGTGCTGCACATTTCTGCCAATTTGGATACTAGCCCACAGCTAAATTACAGCTAGCAGACGTTCAGATGTTTGGGCGGAAAGGATATTTTTATGCCGAATAGTGGTGCTCTACCGCTGGCTTACTGCCTGCATTTACTGATTTTTTGATTTTCAGCTAATAAGTAAAATAACATATATATACACAACATCTAGTTTGTTATACATTTCAAATCATGGTGGTTTAATATACCTGGAGAGAGCTGCCGTTTCAGTATTTACATTAAAATCATTATTGCAGTTACTTGGTTGTACATGCTTTTTAAAACTCTTAAAGGGATAGTTCCCCAACAAAATCATTAATCTCATTGTGTTTTCAAAATAAGAAAGTGAAATGAAAATGAAAAAATCACTACAGAACTGGTCCATATGATGTACACTAATTTCCAAGTCATCTATAACCATAACAGAAATGTAATTAATTATCCATTGAAAATAATAGTTCATGGTTATGTTTGGAATAATAGTTTGATTTGATGTATTGAGGTAACAGTATCCCATTTGTAAAGGAACTTTTGAGTTGATTCTTTTTAATGAAATGCTTGCAGTTCACAAAATCCATTTCATTTACGAATCAGATTGATTTGTTCTTGAGCTGTAGTATAATATAAGATAATGCATGTTTGGACCAGTTTTATAATGATTTTATTATTATTTTATGGTGCTTTTTTGTCATTTCATAATTTGACAGCCCCAGCTCTGTTACTTTCATTATTTTTCCACAAATGAAAGTAATACAGGTTTGGAACAACAAGGGTGAGTAAAGGATGACAGCATTTGTATGCAGTATGTAGGTCAAATATCTCTTTAAAAAAAAGAAAGGAAAAGAAGAAAAGTAAAGTAAAACACCTAAAAATAATAAAACCTCAATATCCAGAACTGCTCCAACAGTTTTGTATAATTATATGTGAAGGAGAACTGCGCTCTGATATTATTTCTTTCTCTCTTTAGCTGCAATCTGTGACTCAGACCCTGTCGTCAGGGTGGATGATGCTCAATCTAGTTCAGTGGTCCTGACACCTATATCAGAGGTGTCGTCTGCGGACCTGTCCATCTCCTCACCTCACTCCCAGCACCCAGATGGTCTGCTGGATCCTGCCAGTGAGACAGGCGCTCAGCAGGACAGCCCTACGGGGGACACACCGGCAGAGAAAGACCCCAAAAAGGCCAAACAACATCTGCATTGCCCCATCTGCAAAGTCACCGTCAACTCCACCACTCAGATGGAAGCTCACAATAGTGGTGCATACCTTTATACATTTATTTACACTACTGTTTCCACTACTGGGATCAGTAAGTCGTTGTTTTTAAAATTAAATTTAAATACTTTTTTAGCAAGGATGCATTAAATTGTTCAAAGGTAACAGTTAGGTAAGACATTTATAATGTTACGAAAGATTTCCATTTAAAATAAATGCTGTTATTTTTAACTTTATATTCAGCTGAAAAATGTATCACTGTTCAGAATGATCAGAATGATTTCTGAAGGATCATGTGACACTGAAGACTGGAGTAATGAGGGTAAAAATTCAACTTTGCCATCACAGGAATAAGTTACAAAAACTTTGAAAACTCTTACCATCTCCAAAATTTTTGTTAGTGTAATTACGTACTTATTTTGGTCTGTAAACTCCTAAAAAGTGAATTAACAATAATCTAATAATCTAACATAATTTTCATCGTACTGCATTCATATTTCATTACTTTTTCACTAAACAATATTGTACTTATAGACAATTAATACGTGTCAATTGACACGTGTCAATGAAAAGCAGGCTTTTTTCTCCTGCTATAACTATCTATCTCCCGATTACAATAAATTCAAAATTCTGCTGCAAGAATGTTAACTTGCACTGAACTATCAACTCATGTTACTCCCATCTTATTTAACCTCCATTGGCTGTCTGTGTCATCACATACTTTATACAAAATTCTTCTGCTTACATTTAATTCCCTAAACGGTCTTGTTCCCTCCTATCTTTCTGACTTACTTTCCCCCTATATTCCCTCTCAATCACTCTGATATTCTTGGTGTGAACTTATCTTTGTCCCAAGATTTTGCCTATCATCTGTGGGCGGCAAGCCTTTTTCTGTTACGGCACCTAAGCTATGGATCTCACTCATACATACTTATGATCACAACTCAAAAACTTTGCCCAATATTGTCAGTCATGTTTTGTACAGTGGTGTGAAAAATAGTTTGTTTCCTTCCTGATTTCTTTTTTTTTTTTTTTTGCATGTTTGTCACACTTTGTTTCAGATCATCAAACTAATTTAAATATTAGTCAAAGATAACAAAAAAAATGCAGTATTCAAATTTTATTATTAATGGGGAAAAAAATCCAAACCTACATGGCCCTGTGAAAAAGTGGTCTGTATTGCAGAGCTCAAGACAAAAGCCACTGCTGAGCAAAAAAAAACATTAAGGCTCGTTTAATTTTTGCCAGAAAACATCTTCATGATCCCCAAGACTTTTGGGAAAATACTCCGTGGACTGACAAGAGAAAAGTTTAACATTTTGGAAGATGTGTGTCCCATTACATCTGGCGTAAAAGTAACACCGCATTTTAAAAAAATAACATTTTACCAACAGTAAAATATGGTGGTGGTAGTGTGATGATCTGGGGCTGTTTTGCTGCTTCAGGACCTGGAAGACTTGCTGTGATAAATAGAACCATGAATTCTCCGGTCGACCAAAAAATCCTGAAGGAGAATTTCTTGCGATCTGTTCCTGACGTCAAGTTGAGGTGAACAAATCAGGAGGCTGAAGAAAAACAAAAAGAAGACTTTGGAGTGACGTGTTCAAAGTATTAACCTAAATCCGATTGAGGTGTTGTGGCATTACATTAAAAAGGCAGTTCATGCTCAAACCCTCCAATGTGGGTGAATTACAACAATTCTGTAAAGATGAGTAGTACAAAATTCCTCCACAGTGCTGTGAAAGACTCATCGTAATTTATTGTAAATGCTTGTTTGCGGTTGGTGCTGCTAAGGGTGGCCCAACCAGTTATTAGGTTTAGGGGGCAAGCACTTTTTCAAACAGGGCCATGAAGTTTTGGATTTTGTTTTCCCCTAATAATAACAACCTTCATTTAAAAACTGTATTTTGTGTTTACTTGTGCTGTCTTTGACTAATATTTTAATTTGTTTGATAATCTGAAACATTTAAGTGTTACAAAACTTCAAAAACAAATAAATCAGGAAGGTGCGAAATACTTTCTCACACCACTGTATTTGTTTCAAATCACAGCCCAAAACCTGGATTATAAGTCATAATGTGTTCTTCCAACATTATCAGTCATATTGTGTTTTTGCCTCATGATTTGTGTTTATACTGTCTACCTACTACATTGTATACACAATGTTACGGTTCATTGTCGTGGATTTAAAAGTTTGCAAATTTGATATTACTGCTGTATGCAACTGCATTAACTCTTGTTCTAGACTGGGCAAATATCTAATGTCTATATTATGGTTCATATGAAATTACTGATTATGTTTTTGTTCTTTGTGACGCGTACTTGATCTCCGGAAAGGCTCTATAAAAATTAAAAGTATTATTATCATAAATTATAGACCATTATTAATATGGTACAGTACTTGATTATCTCCTTTGTTTCAAATATTTACCTAAATTCTTACATATTTTTTATTTTCAAGGAAATTCCATAAATTCACCATATTTTTACATAAGTAACCTTCTTCATGTGTATTGCTTCACCTTTCCTCGTGTCACAGGCACCAAGCATAAACTAATGATGGATGGACAGAGTGTTTTGCCGCGGCGACGAGGGAAGGCAATGTCATCCCGCAGCTCATGTAAAAGCAAGCGATTGGCCACTAAGGGAAGTGTGGGCGTGTCCAGCAAGAGCTTCTGCTGTGAAGTTTGCGAGATCCATGTTAACTCTGAGACTCAACTCAGCCAGGTGACAAAACAAATGTACATAGATGCATGTTCAGATTTCGTGTGTTCTCTATTATAAGGGAAATGGAAAAACCTAGCCTAACTATCTGTGTTTTGAGTATTAGGTAGTTACATTGCTGGGTTCATATTTTATCCAGTCAGAAATGATCTTCTCAAAATTGACAGGCCATTGACAGTACAGCTGCTGGTGATCATCTACATCATTATATCATTAATAGTTTATCCTGTCATCATTGTCAGGTTCTCTGTTTCTCAGAAGAATCATATCTCTCCTCAGCCAGGTCTGTTACCTGGTATAATTGTGTTGGGGAAAACATGTGTTATTCACACATGAACAAATAAATTTAAAGGTGTATCTGTCACACATAGCTCTTTGTTTAGTTTGGATTTTCAGTATTCTAGGAACATACTAATCAGTCCAAGACCCTTAAAATAAAGTATAAAGTATATTATCCGATCTAATCTGTGTTTCCAGAACATATTGTCTGTGTGCTGATAAAGGTTAAATTATTGACACTTTGCCTATAATGTTTTCATGGTAATATGAATCACCAAATTTGTCATATTGATATTGGAGCTAATTATTATTCAAATATTCTAGCATTGAATTTAAACACGCTAAATACAAAATTATGTCTTTTAAAAATATAAAAAAAGTTGTCTGTGATTTGTAGTGTTAGGGTTAGGGGGTTGAATATACAGTTTGTACGGTTTAAAAATAATTACACGGATGGAATGTTTTCATAATGATAAGAATACCAGTGTGTGTGTGCGTGTCTGTGCTGTTCTTGACCTGTTGTCCTCTCAGGCCGGAGGAGCATGACATTTAATGGTATTTCATGCTTGCCTTAAGCCGTCTCTGAAGTGTAAAGTAAACAAAATGAAGGCTGTTTAAAAAGAAAGAGGGGAGGGAAAGGGGTAAAAAAGGGGTAAACATGATTTTGTTTACTATTAAAACACCCTTGACAATCTGTCAGGCTTGAAATGCATGACTAAAAATACACTTTTATTTCTGTATGTGCTTAGCACATGAACAGCCGAAGGCATAAGGATAGACTGGCTGGGAAGCCTCCCAAGCCCAAGTTCAACCCTCACACCAAGAGCCAGCCTACCTCAGCAGCATCGGTAAGCACACACAAACACACATAAATACATGGTTACATGCATACATGGACATGTTTATAGCCATGAGTAACTGTGGCTCAAACAATAGAGTATAGGTGTAGTGCAAGCAACGTCAAAGTCAAGTGTTTGATTCCCATAGAATGCTAAAATGTATATCTTGAATGCAGTACAAGTCGCTTTGCATAAAAGCATCTGACAAATGCATAAATGTAATAGTCATATTCAGCTAATCAGAACAGATCAGTTAAAAGCAAATAAATAAATAACATTATTATCTCACATACTGATGTAGTACGAATAGATATTAAAACCCAGAGTTCATTTCAAACAATGGGACTGATGGTTGACAGGATAAGATAATAATGCATGCCTCTTCTCAGCATGACAGAATGGAAAGGGGAAGGGGAGGAAGTCACTGAGGGGAGGATGCCAACAAACAGACTCATTCTGATACAAAGAGTAATTTTGCGTAATCAAAATGATTTTTATGTCTGCTTCTCTCACACTGTTATAGCAGTTCAGCTTTACTGATCTTTTGCAGCAGGGTGTCAGATGGAATGGTTATGCTGGCGGTGCGGTGTCTGCTATGAAGAAAGTTATCAGCCAATGCAATCTCTCCTCTTTGTCCTCACAGGTGAGTGACAGAACTTAAAGCCAACTAACAGTACGTGGTTGGACTATCTTAAAAATGTAGTGTATCTACATGTCAAGCGCCATAAAACAACATTAGATCAACCAATGGCTTTACTTTTGGTTGGGGCTAAATGTTTAGGGGAATTTAAAACTTTGAATGACAGTCATTTGAAAACAGTCATTCTATGGTGCAGCAAGTGCAGTGGTTCTCAACCCAGAAAACCTTCAAGGAGGTCACCGGATGTATTTAAATGAGATATACACTCACCTAAAGGATTAGTAGGAACACCTGTTCAATTTCTGATTAATGCAATTATCTAATCAACCAGTCACTTGGCAGTTGATTCAATGCATTTAGGGGTTGGTCCTGGTCAAGACAATCTCCTGAACTCCAAAGTGAATGTCAGAATGGGAAAGAAAGGTGATTCAAGCAATTTTGAGCATGGCATGGTTGTTGGTGCCAGACGTGCCGGTCTGAGTATTTCACAATCTGCTCAGTTACTGGGATTTTCACGCACAACCATTTCAAGGGTTGACAAAGAGAGGTGTGAAAAGGGAAAAATATTCAGTATGTGGCAGTCCTGTGGGCGAAAATGCCTTGTTGATGCTAGAGGTCAGAGGAGAATGGGCCGACTGATTCAAGCTGATAGAAGAGCAACTTTGACTTAAATAACCACTCGTTACAACCGAGGTATACAGCAAATCATTTGTGAAGACACAACACACACAACCTTGAGGCGGATAGGCTACAACAGCAGAAGACCCCACTGGGTACCACTCATCTCCACTACAAATAGGAAAAAGAGGCTACAATTTGCACGAGCTCACCAAAATTGGACAGTTGAAGACTGTAAAAATGTTGCCTGATCTGATGAGTCTCGATTTCTGTTGAGACATTCAGATGGTAGAGTCAGAATTTGGCGTAAACAGAATGAGAACATGGATCCATCATGACTTGTGACCACTGTGCAGGCTGGTGGTGGTGGTGTAATGGTGTGGGGTATTTATTTTTACCAGTGAAACCAATATAACATCTCAACATTCACAAATATACATTTCTGACATTCAAAAACCAAACAGAAACAAATCAGTGACCAATATAGCCACCTTTCTTTGCAAGGACACTCAAAAGCCTGCCATCCATGGATTCTGTCAGCGTTTTGATCTGTTCACCATCAACATTGTGTGCAGCAGCAACCACAGCCTCCCAGACACTGTTCAGAGAGGTGTACTGTTTTCCCTCCTTGTAAATCGCACATTTGATGATGGACCACAGGTTCTCAATGGGGTTCAGATCAGGTGAACAAGGAGGCCATATCATTAGATTTTCTTCTTTTATACCCTTTCTTGCCAGCCACGCTGTGGAGTACTTGGATGCGTGTGATGGAGCATTGTCCTGCATGAAAATCATGTTTTTCTTGAAGGATGCAGACTTCTTCCTGTACCACTTGAAGAAGGTGTCTTCCAGAAACTGGCATTAGGACTGGGAGTTGAGCTTGACTCCATCCTCAACCCGAAAAGGCCCCACAAGCTCATCTTTGATGATACCAGCCCAAACCAGTACTCCACCTCCACCTCCTCCTAAGACGGACTGGAGCTCTCTGCCCTTTACCAATCCAGCCACGGGCCCATCAAGACTCTCATTTCATCAGTCCATAAAACCTTAGAAAAATCAGTCTTGAGATATTTCTTGGCCCAGTCTTGACGTTTCAGCTTGTGTGTCTTGTTCAGTGGTGGTCGACTTTCTGCCTTTCTTACCTTGGCCATGTCTCTGAGTATTGCACACCTTGTGCTTTTGGGCACTCCAGTGATGTTGCAGCTCTGAAATATGGCCAAACTGGTGGCAAGTGGCATCTTGGCAGCTGCACGCTTGACTTTTCTCAGTTCACGGGCAGTTATTTTGCGCCTTGGTTTTTCCGCACGCTTCTTGCGACCCTGTTGACTATTTTGAATGAAACGCTTGATTGTTCGATGATCACGCTTCAGAAGCTTGGCTATTTTAAGACTGCTGCATCCCTCTGCAATATATCTCACTATTTTTGACTTTTCTGAGCCTGTCAAGTCCTTCTTTTGACCCATTTTGCCAAAGGAAAGGAAGTTGCCTAATAATTATGCACACCTGATATAGGGTGTTGATGTCATTAGACCACACCCCTTCTCATTACAGAGATGCACATCACCTAATATGCTTAATTGGTAGTAGGCTTTCCAGCCTATACAGCTTGGAGTAAGACAACATGCATAACGAGGATGATGTGGTCAAAATACTCATTTGCCTAATAATTCTGCACTCCCTGTATATATAATTTAATTCAGTATATTAAATATATAATATTAAATATATTAATATATTATATTTAGTTCAGTGATATATATATATATGCACACACACATTTTTTTGATTTATTCAGTGATCCAAATTTAAAAATGCTAAGAACACATAATGCTAAATTACAGTTATTTATATCGTGGTCTGTCAGTCTGTCCTGATTTGCTGGAAGTTAAAAGCATTTAATGTTCCAATAAGGCAGGAGTGTCAAACTCAATTGCACAGGGGGCCAAAATCCCCAAAAACTTTAGGTCGCGGGCCGAACAGGATAAACATTAATTGAAAACACTAAAACTAAACTTTTAAAACTTACCTTTTTTTAAATTAGATGTGAATAAAAACAGACAGAAATATGATTCTGGAATAAATCAACTTATACCTTAAATAACTTAAAAATATAAAAATATTTAAAAAAATACTTTAAAAAAATTAAAAAATATCCTGTCTAAATTATACAAGTTAGAAATAAAGTAAACAAGTAAGTAAAGTAAAAGTAAGTAAAAGTTAAAAGAACAAACATTCAAATTTATTTACTCTTATGTCATTTTATATAAAACTTAAAAAGATTTATATATAAAAGATTTTGCTCTCCATAAAAATATATCCTGTCAAAATTATACAAATTCAAAATATGGACATGCTGCATAACAAAACCTGGAAATCTAAATACAATTTTTGCTTTTCAGCAATAACAAATCAAATCATTCAGTTGAATTTGCTCTTATGTCATTTGTCTTATAGTGCCGTGCTTATCTAGCTCCGCAAATGAGACACATGGGTATACCGGCAGTATGTCAGTAAACATATACCGTATTTTCCCGCATATAACCCATGGGTTATAGCAGATTTTACAAACTATATCACAATTTTTTGTACACGTAATAATATTTCAATATATTTGTTACGTCCCTAAGGACGTGTTTTTTTTTTTTTTTTGCGCTGTATTTTCTTTCTAGCGCTTGTACTATCACTCTGACAGCTGGCGCTGATATGCTGTCTGACCTGTCAATCATGCAAGAAGACGTTCTGCCATGAGGGCGGGCTCTTCTCATCCGATGATCAACACCTGAATTTCGCGCACAAGCACTGTGTACCGAGCCTGAACAGTTATGGATAATTGACAATAACAATCGCGCGGTACTAGCGAGCGCGAAGCATCATTAGCCACTTCCTGTTTAATACAGGAAGTGTTCGGCGAGTCAGCTGGAGTGCGGGACATCTCGCGAGCCATTAATAAAATGCTCTCGCGGGCCGGACATAATTACACACCGGGCCGGATGAGTTTGACACCTATGCAATAAGGCATTCTCTATTACCTATATTTACATTGAAACACATTGGGCCTTTGAGTCAAAAAGGTTGAGAGTCACTGAGCTATAGTGGCACAGAAATGATGCACTGCACCTTAAAAAAAAGTGTTGTGATATATTTAATTGTTTACATTATGATTTATTCTTCCCCTCTCTTTCTCTCTCTCTCTCTCTCTCTCTCTCAGACTAAACTGGTTCTACAGAAGCAACTAACTAAAAATCTGACCGCCAGCTTCCTGCCCACCCACATGACTCCACCCACCCTCTGCACTGTTGCGGCCAATCCACTTGCACTTCGACACCCACCGGGCACTACATTCATTCAGACGCCGATCCTCGGCCCTGCCCTCTTTAGGCCAGCTCCCGGACCTCTGAGAGCCACACACACTCCCATCATATTTTCCCCTTATTGATCACCCACAAAAGAAATAGTCATGCCCTTTCAACAAGGGCACATATTTACGTGATTTAGTCTTACGATCCGATCTCAGTACTGACGGTCTCTGTGCAAACTTTGTCCGTGCTCCCGCTCTCTCCACGCTGTATGCACACGTATATAAACACAAACACACTCCCATAGTGTTCCCTATCCTTCTCAAAGACTGTGACTCTGAAAGCGTCACTCTTGAACTATGCAGCAAAGGGAGAGAGTGTGTAAGAGAGAGAGAGAGAGAGAGAGAGAGAGAGACAGCAAAACCATATGTGGTATATGGGAGGGGCCTCATTGCTAACACCATGCACTATGCAGATGAACGCTTGATTGACAGGACGTGACTGATAAGGGAGTGAAAGAGCTATAAGAAGGATATTTAGCTTTGCTTTATTAGATATTTATCATTATACAGATATTAATCAGGTTTTTATTCTATAATTTATTAGAGAAAAGCAAATTTTAAAGACCTATAACTGCGTTAGCTGTTTGTTTAGTGATGAAATGCAAACATCCCTTTACTTGATGTTTTTTTTTTTTTTAAAGTATTTTCAATTGTCATTAGTCTATTTTCATGTTGTTCCATGTGGATACTTTGCTGTCGGTCTGTGTATTCACACGCATTTCGAGTAACCTCATTTAACCGACTTTTGTTACAAATATAAACCTCATTGGTCTGTCAGTTTACAGATGCTAAGGCTTTCTGTCATGGGTAATCACAGAGTGCCAGTCTAATGGCGACGGTGACAATTTGGTAGCAAGGCAGCACACACTCGCTCCCAATCAGTGTCGTAATTTTCTCAGTGTTGATGCATAGATTAGGTGATTTGAGATTGCAGATGCACACACACACTCACACTCACTGTCTCAGATGAGATGATTACAGTTCAGTCACAGCTTGACGTGGCCTTTTATGTCTGCATATTTTGTTCTCAGTATTTCCTTATTACGGACTTACAAAGGTCAGTACGCCTGTCAAAAATCTGACCGTGTCCCATCTTGATTAAGATCTAAACCCTCACCATGTTTATTTGCTTGTGTGTGTGTGTGTGTGTGTGTGTGTGTGTGTGTGTGCGTGTGTTTGATCCAAAACCTGTCATGAATTCATTACTCATTCGATTTTTTTCAATTCTGGAAGCATAAATGATTTAGTTGCACAGAAGAGCCATTGCCAAAACATAATGATCCATAATGGTGGTTAGTGAATGTACATTAGTACTGTTAAAAGGAGAGGGTGCAGGAGCATTTTAAGATTACGCTAACATAGCTACACATTCAAAATATATTAAACTCACCAACAAGAAGTATAAAAGTGTTCCTGTCAGAAAGTCACATCGCTTTGCCCCATCGCTTTGGATGGATTAAGACTGATCATCTGACCCAAGACCTGTAGAATTAGATGTTGCTGTTAAGTCAATGTTGTTTCATCAGAGCCATTTTTCATCTAATTTTTTTTTAAACATGCCCTAGCATAAAGAGTTTTTTGTAAATATTTTATGAATACAGCTTTTAAAAGTGAATCATTAACCTTTATAATATATACAATTAGAGTAAATATGTAGAATTTTATGAGATGTTTAAAGTAGATTCTTTATCTGGGTATTGTAATTAATGTGATAATAAGAACGATCTTTACTTGATGAAGTCATTACTTTTTGTCGCCATTTCTGCAGAGACATGCATACTGAAGTAAGGAGATAATCTAATTGCAAAGTAGATAAGATTCTGTAGTTTTTATGTCAAATTGTAAATCAAAGTGCTTTGAATCACACAAAAGAGAAAGAAGGCGACGGAATATAAGAAATATTGCTTAAAAACGGGCTGAGACTCAAACACCCAGACAAGGCCTCAGAGCCTGGAGTCATGGGTGAGTCTCAAGCCCACTCAGGGCTCTTGCTTTTCAGAGGACGTTTCGCCATTTCGGGGATGAAGCCTGGGGCCTTGAACAGAGCTAACTAACAACAGCCATATTGACACTACAAGAGGCACAACATGGACAAATACTGATTTTTTTTTTCTGAGGACACTTTAGAACAAGGACTTTGCTTGGATCAAATTCTCCTATTTGTTTGTGCGTGTGTTTTTGATAACTCCTGAACGTCAAACTGATCTCCATAAGGTTCAGTGAAAGACACCTAGTGAATGACAGATAGCATTGGTTCATCAATGGATACCTTCATGCACAAGAAGACGTAAAACAAATGTAACTGCACCATTCCTAGTTGTGATGTCTTTATGAGGTCCAGCAGATATGGCTGGTTATGATACCTATGACTGTGATGATCTCTGATAGAGGGATGATTTCACATGTTGTCCAAAAGAAACGGTTCCAAAATATATTTATGTTTTGTTTTTTTATTTGTTGCTTTTTCAGTTCAGTGAAAATCATCTTTAAGCAATAATGACAGAAACTGGAACCTTTTTAAGAAAACAAAAGATGATTCCATTTCTCTCTCTTTCTCTCTCTATCTTTAGTGTATGTTTCTTCCCTCATTCTCAATGTTGTGAGTGCTCTTAATGATGTAGGGTCAGGGTGGATAGTGTTCCTATTGCCAATCTGAAGGACATTGGAAAGCTTAATTTGACATTTCTCTGTTTATAATACAGCAATGGAATCTGGACAGGACAGTAATGGAAACATCTGTTGCCAGCAGTGACGAGAAATTTTCCATTTCTTCCACATTTGTGCAGGGCTGATTTTACTATTCAAATCACACTCCCTTTTACTTCCTACACTAGTTTGCCTGCCTTGTGCCAAAATACATACTCAAGAATGCTTAAATGCCAAATTTAAGATTTTTTAAGAATGCACACACAAGAGAATGTCACTATCTAAAAGCAAACAAAAAAACGTACTCCCATCAATGTTTAAAAATCATAGAAATCTCGTATGAAAATGTGCATGTGTGCGTGTGAACTGAAAAATGTGAATTTTGTCCGATCCAACTAGATGTTTCTTAGGCATGAACAAAGAAGAGAAGATTTCAGTAATGCTTAATAGGGACAAGGCCAGTATTACGTATTTTAAATATTGACAGCCATTGCAAATGGTATTTGTTCTTTGTGCTCAATACATTTTTGTCTGTGACTGATCTAACATTGATCTGACCTGTCAACTGATACAAAGGAAAACATATTTTCATAGGATTTTGCGTCTTGGTTTTCCGACTCATTTGCTATTTCTCTGTATAGTGTGTGTGTGTGAATGCGTTTAAAAAAATAAAATAAAGCAGAGGATGAGAGAGAGAAATAAATCGATTAGATCTTCCACCCTCGTGCTCCGGCTGTTCTTTTGAGGACTTATGGGACTCCTGGTTATTGACAGGATGGCAGCTTGTCAAGTATTGCTTTATAATGACAGACATTTCAAAACCTCTCAGTTCTGTATAAATCCAACCCAACTAGGCAAAAGTCTTATCATCTGTTACCCATTATAAAACAATCATGTGTCACCTTGCGTTTAAGACGAGAAACGCAAGAAGATTTAAGTGGGTGTCCACTAATAATTGTATATATTCAAGTTTTACAAACTAGGGTTAGTCATTTTAACCTAAACATTTTAAAGTAGCTACTTTGAAGCTATTGATAGTAATTATTCCAGTATTTACTTGTGTAATTAGATGAAATATTTTTTAATCGCATAATAATTTCACAATGTGTTAAAAACAAATCCCTAGTAATAAAATAAATAAAAGAGTCACTTGCACCATGCTCTGATTCTCATAACAACTGATTTATAAAATACTATATTAATATTTTATTGTTGAAAAATAATTTTGAATGTTTAAATATTGTACTATACGGTGTCTTCACATCTCACAATACCTTTTGCTCGGTTTAAGGGGTGCAAGTATATTTATTGAATTAGATTTGCTTTCTTGGTTTATTGAAAAGTTGTTCAAAACATTTGGCACAAATCTAATTCCATAGGGATTTGTGATAAAATGGTGAATGGATGAGACACTCTGGCAGCATGTTTGTAAGTTCAGATCAGTGAAAGGAAGAAAAGAAAACAGTTAGCAAAGATGCAGAGAATTTAAAAACGAAGTCAAACATTTTGCCTGCAATAGGTATATTTTGTCTAGTTTTAAATAGTTTTTATTCAGTTTCAAAAAAAAGTTTTAAGTTAGGCTTTGTTCAAAACATTTGGCACAAATCTAATTCCATATTGCTTGTACAGCTAGTTGATTGTAAGCATGCAACTTCCCAGACCTTTTGAGAATTACATTTTTGAAACTAAATGTTGTGTGAAGTTTGAAATTACTTAATTTGCATAATGCTAAATCTTTGATCTGTGAGCTGTAAACGCTATTGATGCACACAGATACAAGCCAATGAAGGGTAGCTTAAATCAAGCATTAGCTTCAGACATTGTCCATCACACACACACTCACTCTCTATCTCTCTCCCTGGCAGAAGTGGAGAGCCCTCTATTATAAGGTCACTGCAGATCTAGCCATGAACGAAATGAAATATCTACTCCATAAAAAGATAGATAAAGGGCAAATAAAACCAATTCTCCCGTTTACTCCCCCTAAAGGTGGAGAGACTGCAGTTATGTCAGGCTCATTCAGTCATAATGGCTTCTGTGCTGTTAAGGAGACAAGCTTTGAACCATGTATGAATCTGTGAATTACAAAAATTACATTCTCTTTACAGGACTTTACCATGACTTTTTAACCATTGTGTGCATTGCATCTTAGAAAAGATTGAGCGGTAAACAATTTCAGGCAAGCATTTTATTAAAATGTTAAAGAGCAGCTCATACAGAATTTGTTTTCAGACAAAACTGCTTTATAATGCTTTTAAACAAATATCTCAGCTAAAAGTGAGACAAAAATAAAGGCTTTACCATGTTTAAAAAAAGTGGCTTCAACTGAAAGCAAACATTATACAATTTCTCTCACAAAATGCAGTGTAACTAGGGCAAAGAACATATGATGGCACAGTAGTGATACTTTGACTCAAACACATGGATAAAATTACACTTGTGGAGACTTAGAGAGGCATTCTTATGGAATAAAATTCTCTCGCACAAAACAAGTAAAATATCCATGCAGAAATTAAGACATTCTTCTGTCAAGTTGATGTCACAAAAATAGCAGTCATCACGGTTTAAACATCAATAAAATCTTACACAACACCAATTATCCTAGCTGCTTTCATACAGGATGTAATTTTTTTTAATGTAGAGGTATATATTTTTCAGTGTAAAATTATTATTTTTTATCATTCAATTGTTTCAAGATAAGCATGAGGTAAATTTTGCACAGCAACAACATGAACTCTTACTTATCAATATAAAAGTAACTTCAGTAACTTCATACAGTGTGCTGAACACATACAGCTTATAAATGGCACTCCAAATTAAAATGCTTTGAAAGAGTGTCTGTTGATGTCGCTCTTTAGAGATTAGCCTTCTAACACATCTTTACATTATTATGTCAGCTCTATTGGCATCTCTAGCTGTCCAGGGATCCGCTGCCCTTGTTCTTGTTGCGGCTGAGTGGGAAGGTGGATTTGCTCTGAGGTTGAGTCATTTTACTGGCCAAATGGACAAAGGGCTCAATGAGCGTTCGTCTGTCGGTCACAGAGACCTCCCACAGCCTGACCTTCTCCTGCCGTGCCCACTGTTGAGCCGCCTCACTGTCCACTCTCCTCTGATCCTGCAGGTCCAACTTATTACCCACAACAACAATGGTCACCTATGAGATGGAAAGACAGTCAACGCTTGTTCTTTTCTTTCTTTTCTCTCTCTCCATGATGTCCTCTTTTAATGTTAGTAAAAGGTTTAACAAAAAAAAAATATTTTAATGTCAAAAGATTTTTATAATGTGATTTCTCATTTAAGCCCTTAATTCTTTTTTTTCTTTTTTTTGTAAGTCTCTTAGGTTTATCAAGGCTGCATTTATTTGATCAAAAATACAGTAAAAACAGTGATATTGTGAATTACACTTTTATAAAAGTATATATAATGGTAAATATAAGTGATGCACCGGTTTCGCTTAAAACAGCTAAATTCGCCAAAATCATTCACTGAAACTGGCATTTAATTAGCGCTACTAATGTCCAAAAGTCTCTTCTGCTCAGCAAGGCCACCATACATTCGTCAAAATTACTAATCAGTAACATCACGTTAACGGAACGTTTTCTATTTAAATATATTTAAAGTGTAATTTATTCCTGTGACGTCACAGCTGAGTTTTCCTCCAGCTTCAGTGTCACATGATCCTGCAGATGCTCACTTCTTCTTATTAACGTTAAAACAGTTAATATTCTCATGGAAACCGTGATTATTTTTTTCAGGATTCTTTGATGACTACAAAGTTCAAAAGATTTTAGATTAAAATCTTTAGTGTTTTTTAAACACTATAAATGTCTTTCTCACTTGTAATCCACTAAATGCGCCCTTGCTGAATAGAAGTACTAATATTTAAAAGGAAAACACACCTTTGAACGACAGTGTGTGTGTGTGTGTGTGTGTATACATACACACAGAAAATACACACACAACAAGGCAAGCACGCAAACCTCTTTTTTATCGCGGCATCTGTCGATCTCTTTCTTCAACGCCTCCACGCGTTTAAACGACTCTTTGCTGTCGATGCTGTACACGAGCACAAATCCGTCCGCGAAAGAGAAGTAGTGCCGCGGGAACTCGTGTCCGTCGCGCAGGCCGCGCGTGTCGTAAAAGCGCACCTGCTCGCGGCTGCCGCGGTCCGTTTCCACAGACCCAATGTAAATGTCCTCCAGCGTCTCCATGGTCTCCGAGCCTGTCAAGCGAAGTCATAAGTGAATGTGTTCATTGACCAGGACGCTGAGAAAGTAGTCGTGTGGGCGCTGTCGTAACACTCACCCGCGACGTGGTTGGCGTACAGTAACTGCTCCAGGACTGCGGTTTTCCCCACGGACCCCTGGCCACACACCACCACCTTGCAGCTCTTGCCCATGATCACTCACTTCATTAAAGTTAAAACAACAGAATGGGGATCAAACTAAACTGATGTGCTTGAAGGTTTTAGTGAACCGGATTCCATCAAGCACAACATGTTTCTGAATAAACCAATCGGATTTGAGGAACAAGTTTACATTTGATATCAGCGTTAGGCGCTTCTGCGTCAGTGTTATCCACCAATAAGGTCCCTCTGATTTTAGGGATAACTTATGGGTAGGGTTAGGGATATGATTTGGACAACATTTTAAGACTGGAATTGTTGTTCCGGGATCAACAAAATGCTCTGATCCGGGAACAAATCCGTATAGGCTACACCTGCTACTGTTCACCGTACATTCAATACTAAATTATACTCATTTGTGATGATCATAACATGCTTCAATGAAAGTAAGCGTTTAAAGAAAGGCTGAACTCACCTTCCTTTCTTCCTGTTTATGTGCGGACTTCAGTCTTCGGCGAGATTTGACAGCAGCAGTGCGCCCTCTTCTATCGGGAGGACAGCAGTGCAAATGCATGTAATCACACACTTCAAATCTACAAAAACCCAGAAAAATAAGCCATCTAATAACTAAAAAGGAAAAAATAGGTTACAATGATGTCCTGCTCACTCACTTCAGAACATCACGTTTCTTCTTCTGTGCCAAGATTGGTCATACGTTTACTATAACGTAAAATACATACGTTTCAAAACACCAAAAGTAATACTGGAGACATGAATCTCACTGTTGCATATGTAATAAGTCAATAGGCAAAACTCAGTAGGTATAAATGAAAAACACAGAAATTATAGTGTATAAACGCCTTCAGGAGAATATTAAAGAGCAGCGATAAAAAACACAAGGAAAAACACATACGCAAAATAAACTAATGAATAGGCCTATAGTAAAATTAAATGACTAATTATAAATAATCAGGAATAAGAATATATTACTTTAAAAGCTATAAATAAATGAATTAAAATATAAAATTAATAAATGGAAATGATTAAAATGGAAAGACTAGTAGAGGAATGTAGATTAATCCTTATCAATATCATCAAATTGTTCTTGAATTATGATATCGCTTATACAATGTGCAGATTATATTGAAAACATTGATTAGACTTACACAACTCTGATTGAACTACATTTTTATAAAGGCTAGTGAGGCTTGTTTCAGTCATGAATGAGTCTGTCTTTGTTTGTTTACTGAATTGATTGAATAATTCAATGATTCAGCTATAAATAAATGCACATCTGGCACAGGAGCTGCTAACCCCAATTTTTTTTATTTCAGCCTTGATTGAGTCTGTTCTATGTACTTCCATAACCTATGTGGTTCAGCTACCAAATCACACGACAAAGGACAAACGGTCGGGACTGCTGAAGAGATTGTTGGTGCTCCCCTGCCCTCCTCCAGGACCTGTACTGGGAGGAAGAGGGCAAGTAAAATCATCACAGACTCCCCTCACCCTGGCCGTTGTTGGGATTTTTGGCGTCTCTCTAGACCCTTTCCCCCCCGGTTCGTTGGATTCGCCAAAGAATGAGACACGATGTCCGGTAATAAAATTAACTTACAGATTTATTATAAAAGAATCAGAATTTGCCTTTGCTGAGCTCAGGATTGCAGGACTACCACAAACATGACATCTGGGCAGTCCAGAATGTCTTACAAAGCAATATCAACATTATTTATATTCTTGATCTTCTGTTCCTCCCTTGAGTCCACCTCTCCATACAGTGACTGTTGCCCGGAACAATCAGTGTTATCAGGTTGATTCCTTCATCCCAGGTTACTCCATACCAATCAGCAGTCTGCACAGAACAGAAAACAAGAACCCCCTTTCCCCGTCTCTTGCTAATTGAATCTTTTCTGGTACCGCTACAGATAGCTTAGCCTTAGACAGTTACAGCCACTCTGGGTGCATTGTTCTTTGTTTAGTAAAGAAAGATTAGTTACAAAACATTAACTTCATGATTGAATCAGGAATGAACACTTCAGCACAATTTGAACCTTTTAAACTATCGTTCCCTTCAGTTTACAGTATTCAAGCAGGCCAAACACACATATACATAAATAATAACACACTATGACCAATATATAAATTATTCAAAAACATGTAAAATATTTAATCCCTCACCGTCCGGAGAGATAGGAACATCACAGAAGCAGCTTCTTCCCACATGCAGGCCCTCCTGAACGCTTAAATCTCTCCCTAGGCCACTGTTTAGTGCGACATCTTGTTAATTCACTTTTATTTATTATCCATAATGCTGTTAACTCATACATTCATTTCTGTGAATTTGCCTATGTCTTACACTACTTATACTTTTCTCATTTTTATTCTTTAATTGTATTATTATGCATCTTCTTGTGGTATTTATATATGCGCACTGGACGCTTCATTTACTGAGAAAAACTCCTTGTGCACACAAGCACATTTGCCAATAAAGCTCTTTCTGATTCTGAATTATTTAATTGAAGGAAGTTCAACAACACCTAAACACTATCCCCTGTCTTCACAGACAAGGCGTGAGCCTATCCCAGACAAAAATGCATGTTTGAGCTGTTTTAACTTAAATTAAAATTAAATATTCATTAAAAATTACATATCTTAAAAATGTCTTGCTCTTGCCAATGCTCTTTTCTAAGACATGTCTATAAACGCTTCTTATAGACATGTCTTTTCCCTCCCTGTGAAACCGGGCCTATATTATGCAATGTGTGAAAAATAAAAAAAAGCTGTAAAATGTGCTAGTATTATGGGGCTAAACGTTTAAATGTTTTCATTGCACTTTTTAATGTGTATATCTATATTTAGAGTGCGTTACTTCGGTTTATCCTGATGTGCTGAAATGCGGTCATTTGTCGCCGCCTACTGGTGTAATAACGCATCGCCACCTTCGCCCACTGAGATCAGTCACAGCAATTCATCAAAATCCCCATTGTATGTGTAAATAAAATACATCAAGCTTTTGCACATTAGAATAAAAGTCATTGCAACTTCTGAGAGAGATATGCGTGCAGTCTATACAGATTGAAAACTGTGTATAGTGTAAAAGTTTTCTGAAATATTAAGTGCTGGAGCAGTTCACTTTATCCGACTAGGCAAGTTGCTTTTGACTTTAGCGCACTTTTATGTTGATGTTTGAAGACTTTCTTCACAATCTTTTGGCAGCATCTCGCATCCGTTGACCTACTATGGGCATATTGCGCACGGCGGCGGAAGGCGGAGCTGAAGGCGGTATGAAAGGCACACATGCCTCGGCTCATTCTCCGCCTCTCTACAGCAAAATGGCGACTGTTGACTACGACTCGTCCGCGGATCCAGAGATGGACTTAACCAGCGACGAGGAGTTAGAGAGGTACCCGAAAAGAGCGCTCGTTTTAACGCGAGGCTGACCGGTCCGTCCGTGCGGCAGCTGGGTTTTAGGGAAGCTCCGAACGGGAATAGAGATATACAAAGACCCTGAGATCGTGATTGCCGCATAACTTGAAAATCAAGGGGTGTCCAAGGCCTAGTGTGCCAGGCAGCCGCTTGAGTGTTGGGGTGCCTGGCGATTAATCTGCTGTTACTCCTATACATCTCAAATGAGCTTTGCCCTTTTAAAGCGAGGGTCACGGCTGCGAGGCATCGTATTATTTCGACAGCTGTGCTGCTCGCCGTGACACAGTTTTAGGGTTAGAATTGGGTTGAAGGCAACGTGACATCACTGCTCTTAATCACACAATGCAGACGCGCACATGACAGCTGAATCATACAGTTGTTCATCGATGGCAGTCATAAATCAGAAACGTTAATCGTCGTTGAATGATAACCTGAGTATGTGACTATAATACCAAAATTTAAAATGCACATGCATATTGAGCGAGTCTAGAGGAAATGACGTTGTGTACCTGCGGGTATCATAACGTTAGGGGCCACTACTTCTGACGCTTGTGTGGACATTTTGTCCACGTTTGAAACGCGAGCATGGAGCTTTTTTTAAATGTATGTCTTAAAGGCACGGTTCACCCCTAAATTTCAACAATATGACATTTACGTACTCGGGTTACTGATTTTAGATCCATTAAGGAGGAGGAGAGAGAACTCTGTCACAGTTCTGTTGTATTGTCATATAATAGAAAGTGATTGGTGGCCGAAGCTGTCAATCCTTAACATTCTGCATGATGTCTGCTTTGATGACCAAATTTAAATTGTCGTGGTGTACTGTCTCTTTAAATGTGCGTGACGTTTGTGTTCAATCTATTCGTCGTCAGTTTGTGTGGCGTTTGAATGCAGACGTTAATGTGTTCGAGAACTTCTGGAACTTTCGGTTTGCGTGAAGTTTCTGTGGGTGGACGGACGCATCACGTGAACCCGCACGTCGACGATCGGTTTACCGAGCTGTAACCTTATGCGCGAGACTGTCAGCCTCATGACTTTCCTCTTGCGAACTGTAGTTAGTGTTGCTGTCAAAGTCACACAATCTGTAACGCAATCGCACAAACCTGTTGGTGTTCTTGAGTAACTTTAAATACATGACATAAAAATTATAAAATAATTGTTTTTTTACAGCGCCCCATGTACTTCTTAAATATGTCATTTGAGCGTTATGAACGTTAATAAAGTGGGGTTCTGGCAGTAAAAATCCTATTCACTTTTTTTTTTTATTCTATGCATGTTGTGTCGTTTTAATTAGAGTGTGAGATTACAGTTCTTTCCCTCAGAGTTTGTAATGTGATTCACCTCATAGCTGGATGTTCATGGCTTAACTCTTTAACCGAGACCTTTTTATAATCCCTCTGTGAAAAATACTTCCGCAACCAAGGCTACTGTAAAGGTATAAAAGCACTGTTGCACTCTATTGGAAATGCCTATGTTTCAAAACTTAATTCTGCATGTAGTCTAAATTCCTGTTAGCTCATGTACAAATGATAATGATTCACCTCAGTAAGCCATTCTCTCTCAAAGAGCCAGCCTGGTTGTGACTTCCAGATAAGCTGGAGGGTGTGAACGTGACGTCATCGTGCTGTAGGTCTGAATAAAGGCTGTGTTTGCATGACCACAGGTTACATGGGACGAACGCATCACTACAGCTGCTGTCTGTCAGAGGAGAGAGTGAGGGTGAACGTTGGTGCTCGATTTAGTAGACGCTGCTGTCAACCACCCTCCCACCCGAGAATATTCCGGAATATTCTGCTGTGATATGCAAGCAGGGTTTGAGGAAGGTGGCATGTTGACTCCCTTGGCAGTTTTGACGGGGTTTCGAATAATTAGGTTTATTTCTTGGTCTCGTTTGTGACAGCGTGTCCCAGTGAGTGTTTTGTAAATGTGCGTCAAACATGATGCCGCTGGCCTCTTGGGCAGTGTGATCAGATTGAAGATCATCTAGAGAAATCACTTCAGATTGACAAGAAATTCCCTTTTGAAATGAATTAAATGTATTGACTTTATTGTCATTGTATACAAGTAAGTTAATAATGCTAGTAGGCATTCAAGATGGGCTTTTAAAGTCTCAAGAATCAAACAAATATTCTCCCAATCAACATGCATGTTGTAGGTCTTATTGTGAATGATCCGTTAATGCATGTTTCATTTTGAATAATTTTTTTTATTCATTGTATTGAAATGTTTAATCACTTGATTCTCTGGAGAAACAACATTTCTGCCTGGTGACGGGTAAGCTGGATCATCCAGGTCATTGAAAAGAACTGACACAAGAATAATTCAGTTTTATTTCGTTTTTAACTTTGTAGCTTTACTGACACAAGGAGGGGCTTTCGAACTGGAGGAACCTTTTCGTAGTCCCTAGAACTATTGGTGAAACTACACACTTTTTGGTGTGTTCGCACCACAGGAACTGGGAACGATTATAGTTCTAGGAATGCTTTTTGGGGGATCTAAATTAGCTCTTCAGAATAAGGTCTAACTCGGAGTATTAGGAACCGTCAGTGATGCAAGTGTGCGCTGATTGACCTGCGAACCACCAGCATCCGCTATTATTGAAAAAGATGTGAACACACAAATTATAGCCTGTGTATTTATTCCACAAACCAACTCTACGCACATTGATGGATGCACCTCTCAAACTTTACACCAAAGAGAAAATCCAACGCAAATGTGAGGGAACCAAGCAGAACATCACTATTAGGGATGTCATGGCACACAAAACTGACAGTTCAGTACACATAAAATACAGTAATACCTCGAGATACGAGCATAATCCGTTTCAGGGCGGAGCTCGTAACTCGAATTGCTTGTATCTAGAATAATGTTTTCCCATAGGAAATAATAAAAAACAAATTAATCTGTTCTGGATCCGTAACAATGGAAAAAAACGTGTTTTTATTGGTGTAGACATACACCAATTATAGTACAGTGCATGTATGCAGTATAAGGATTCGTGTGATATCAAATAAAATGTGTGTTTTAATTATAAGTGTTTACAGACGGCAGGTGCAGAGGAGGGAGGAAGGGGGTTGGTACACAGACGCTTGATTCCGTATCATACCTTACACGAACACTATGTAACTTGCGTAAACTTAAATTAACATAACTGAACTTGGCTTACGTATTTATTTAAAAACTTTTCTATTTCATATCATTGGTTTGCTTTTTTCGATTTGTTTTATTCCCTTTTTTCGCCTGACTACCCTCACTTTCACTTGGCGCAGACCTTTTAACGGAATACCTATCGAGGGAGATTTGTTCGATTTGCTCGCATCGTCAAAATGCGCCGAAGCACGACTAGTAGACGTGTTTCTTTTCAATGAAATCAGAAACCTTCTGCCACATAGCCATCACTACCTTAATTTCACTTGTAGAAATGTTTTCCTCCGGTTCACACTCGACTGTTGAGCTCTTGCAACACCTGCGTATGGTCATCGTCTGTATCTCGATCAACTCCTCAGTCCACAGTTCCTCCTGATGCTCCTGTGTGCTGGATCCCTCACGCGGACACCAGCTCATATTTATCCACAATTTCATGCTTTATTTCCATGGTCATCATGCATTTCTTCTTCTTACTTCCATCCTTACCACTCACTTTCTTATAACTCATTGCTATTATGAAGAATATTGCAGAAAATGGAAAGAAAATCAGCTACTCGCGGGCATGCGGGTGTTCTATATCAGTGGTCCCCAACCCCCGGTCCGATGAAATTGTACCGGGCCGCGGAGCGCATTCGCGGACCGGTCCGTGAGCTGCTGCAAGCGGCTGTGGTGATGTGACTATGGAGACGTTTGAACAGTCTCGCCTGCGCTTGCAATCTCGAGCGGGCACCGGTCCGCGGCAAAATTATCACACGTTTACCGGTCTGCGGCGCAAAAAAGGTTGGGGACCACTGTTCTATATGACTTCCGTACAGAAGTCAGCGAACACGTGAAGTGAATGTGCGTCAGCGTCAGTGCTCGTATCAAATATTTACTCGTGTCTAGAAGCAAAAATCTGCTTGAAGGCTTGCTCGTATCTTGTAATACTCATATGTAGATACGCTATTACTGTATATATTTTGTTGTTATTATTATTAAACGCTGGTTTGCTGAACAAATTGTGTCTGTCTTTAAATGAGTTCAATTATAATTAAGTTTCATAAGGATATATTATTATTAAAAAATATATATATCTCTGCTAATGCTGTAAATTATTTAGGGAGTGCTTAATTGCACATTACTATATTGCAGATCCCAAACTATTAGCCTAAATTCACTTGCTACTTATTTTTAGATCTAATAATCAACACTTAACTAATTTTATGCAAACATGTAAAGTGTACATAAACTTGAGTTTTTGCATTAACTTCTCAGTATAATTATAAAAAGGTTTTCCTCCAATTTATTGAAATCTAATAATTTACACAGTGGCTGTAATTTTCTGTTTTATAACAGATACACGATTCTGTATAAATTGAGTCATTGAGTCAATTGAGTTTTTTTTTCAAACCATCTACAGCCAATAACCCAGTGGCTGTAATTTTCATGATGGATTTATTTAAACATGCATTAAATAATTTAGACATCGTTAACCGGTCAAGTAAAATATATTTAATATATAGTGAATTTATTTAGTTAGACTCAATTTTTCTGCCCTGTGTTAAATGCAACGTGACATTGTTTACACACTGTTATCACGCTTGCACACGATATGATCAGTTTCAGTGAGTTGTACTGCATCTTTCAACATACCTTCAGATGTTCATTCATGTTTATTCTGTAACTAGTATTAAAGTGGAAGAGATGATCGTGTTCCCTCGCGCTGCAGCTCGAACTGAGATCCATACAGAGATTGGTCACGCCACATTAAAGAGGGTCAAAACGGCTTTTATTGTTTGAATTTCATTTGAATTTTTTATTTCTTATCGAAAGTAACACAAAACTGTATTCGTCATGTATACAAGACACTGAAAATTCACTGGTCAAATGTGTACCGTCACATCCCTAATTACTGTTTGACCAAATGTCAAGTTTGATCTAATAACTATCTGTAACAATCTATGAGGATTGTTACAGATCCTAAGCTAATGAATGCTATGTGCTCTGGCATTCTCGGCGCTGTCAAAGTAAATGTCCTCCGCCATCAAAATGAGAGTTTCTAACCTATTAACTACATTTAAATTCATAACCATTAAGATCTCATGTAAATACTAATTAATAATTGACAATTAAACTCTAAAAATACTTGACAATTTACTGTGATGCGCACTTTACCTGTCACTAAGGCTGTGATGGAGAGGAGACTCTAGCCCCCCTGAAACCCCACCCTCTTAAAGTGACAAGACTTTTAACTTAACACTTATTGAACACATCAGATTAACTAGTTCCTTCAACATTTGTTATGATATTACAACGTGAAGAATAGCGATCGCAATTAATGCAACAACACGTGGTAAAACCGCTGTAAATCACTTATGCACCTGAATCTGTGTTCCCTCAAGTCTAGCACTTTGTTTTTGTTATTCTTCAGTGGTCATGTATTTGCTGTTTTTTTTACTTATGTTTTATTGTCGTTGTTGTTTCTTGTTGATGTATGGTGACCTTGGGTGATCTGAATAGCGCCTAAAAAATAAAATGTATTATTATTATGTACTGAGAACACACGTGAGCCTCATTAGTATGCAATGTCGTGTTGGTAACACATGCGTTCAGTGTTGCCAGATTGCTCCTTTTGGTCATGTCCGACTGGGGAAAAATGCAATGGACTGGTTGACAAGACAATCGCTCTGTAGTTTTGGGATGGTTTTTTTTTTTTTTTTTTTTAAATGGGCGGGTTTTATGCTGTAGTTGGGCTGGACATCTTCAGTCCAATCTGGCAACACTGGCTCCGTTTATAAAGTTTCATCATATTCACATGTAACAGTCGTTGTGATGACTGGAATGAACAACAACTTCTAAAACTATGCACTGTGGTGAATGATGCAACTAATCCGAGCGACACTGAGAGAATAAATGAGTTAAGGGGTGATAAAGGGGTTGGAACCGAGTGACTGTTTTATGAGAGGCTGTGTTTAGGATATTTCCAGTAAAAATGTGCGTGATGATGCTGAGAGTTCGATCTTTTCCACATAAAAATGCGCATGGGCGAGGAAATATTTTTCTCGCACACCGATTTGCTTGTATTCTAAGTCACTTGTAAACAGAGGTATTACTGTATTTTCCTTCAGGGAATATGATGCCAAAAATCATCTTCATGAAATATATAGAACTGTTTCTTCGTGCCCCACTCTTATGTTTTACTCTTCAGTATAGATGGGTAAAGTAACAGCTAGTAATATGACACTTGTTCTCCAGTCTTCTTTTAACGTATGCAGCCCTGCATTGTTTCCCAGAAAGCACTCCTGACTATACATCTGTCTGGTGTTTGATTTATTTAAAACGGTCACTATTGGAGGATCCATGTTTAGAAGACTAATCTGACTTTGATAGCTATAGTTAGCTATAGTCCACCAGATAGCTATAGTTCAGAACATAATGCATGTACTAAATAACAACCTTGTTAATGTTGTGTGTTTTGAGTATTTGTTACTCCTGAGTAGGCAGGTATTCTGATGCTTGGGTTCTGACAATGCTGCCCTTCTTCAGAGGTCTTAGATTTTCGAAATGTGATCTGCATGTGCCAGCAGTTTTTTCTGATCTATATCCTAGTTTGGTTTGTCTCGAAGCATTCATTCTTCTATTTGGTGGTGTATGGAAGCCCGTTTCCGCCACAGTTGAGGGGAAAAAAAGATAAAGTCGAAATAACTTAATCTTGATCTTTGACTTAGTATCTCGAAATAACGAGAATCTTTCTCAAAATAATGGCTTAGTATCTCGAAATAACGAGAAACTTTCTCAAAATAATGACTTCGTTTCTCGAAATAACGAGAAACCTTCTCAAAATAATGACTTCGTTTATCGAAATAACGAGAAACTTTCTCAAAATAATGACTTAGTTTTGCGTTATCTCGAGATACTTTCTCTAAATAATGACTTTTCTTGTTATTTCGAGTCAATATGTCGACTTAATCTGTTTCATCCCTATTCATGACCACTTTCTCTCGGTCAGCGCCAACAGCAACGCAGATTTGAATATTCCAGTGTGATATATTTGTTTGTGTGTTGAATCTACAGGGAAGCTGAAGGGTTCAAAGAGCAGGGAAATGCATACTACGTCAAGAAGGACTACGCTGAAGCGTTCAACTTCTACACCAAGGCCATCGGTAAGAACCCTTAAAAGTGTACTGGGCTGTCTGTGTATTTTATGCCGTTCTCATCCCGCCCTCCCTATCTCTCTGCCTAGTTTTCTGTAGGCGTTGTTTGCATTGCCTTTATGATATTGGTTTGTTCCTACACACTTCTGATTCATATACTGCCCTCAGATTTCACTCATAAGTGCATGATTTCTCTTTTCTCCACACGTTTTCCTTGAAGGCTATAACGTAATTACTCAAATAAATTGTCATGGCAACTACTTGTTTAAGAAAGGAAAAAGGTCATCAATACCTACAGCACTTGTAACAAAAATAATCACTTTTTTTTCTTACTGTTTGCTCAATTGTCTGTCTACATCTTCTGTTTGTGTCCTTTTAACAGACCTGTGCCCGAAAAATGCCAGTTACTACGGCAACCGTGCAGCCACATTGATGATGCTGAGTCGCTACAGAGAGGCACTGGAGGACTCCCAGCAGGCTGTACGACTAGATGACACCTTTATGAAGGTGAGATGTCAAGGGTTGGCGTTGTTCTTCTGAGTATTTAGGATCTCAAAAAGGTCCAGTTGGAGCTGTGATCTAGCTTAGGGTTTCCCTAAAATTGGGTTTTTGAACTGCAGGGGGTATGTGAGATGACAAAAACTTAATAATTAATGAAGCCATAATGTAAAACTAAAATAAAAATGAGTTTTGTTTACCTGCGTCCCATGTGACCAGTAGCTGACATTACAGAACCGTGAATGTGTTAAATTATTCAAATATTTTGAAGTCTCGAGGGAGTACTTCAGGGACAGCTCAAAAAAAAATTAAGGAACTGCTTAATCACAGTATAAAACCAAATCAAGTAAACTTCAGCGAGATCAATCTGATTGATATTCATAAATGATTGTGAATCAGTTTCACCTGCTTTGGTGCAAATACACACAACATTATGAGTTGCCGTGATCAGTGAACAGCCTGTACCTTCTTTCTTTTTTTCTCCCTCTTATTTATTTTTATTATTTTTTTATTCATATGATTTTTGAATCCAACCCCTCAATGTGTTGATTTTGGTTTCTATTGACTATCCATATAATTTTGTTCTTAACGTATTATAGAATTTTGAAATTGGATCTCAATGTGTGATCTTTAAGTGTTCCCTTATTTATTTTTGGTGGAGTTTATTAGTGTTGCACTGAAATGTATTAAATTGGATGGCAGAAATCATTCACTAAACGATTACAGCTTGTCTAGAAAAAGTAACTTCAACAAAAACCATCTTGCTAAATATATTCTCAATGTTGGGGTCAGTAAAATTTCTATATGTTTTTGAAAGAAGTCTCTTTCAAGATGCTTCCTCCCTAAGTTTTTCTTGCAGCATTTAAATGTTTATTTCGACAGGTAAAAAAGCTATAGTCAATATCAAATCTTTGTTTTTTCAATATTAACTTTAATAAATTAAACTTTTTTTTTTTTTTTTTTTATCATTTAATTTTGGTTCAGTAAAACATTTAATTCTGTGGTCAAAAAGGTTTATTTGTAATAATTTTTATCATTTCATTCAAATAAATGCAATTTAAGTCTCTTTGGATAAAAGCATCTGCCGAATGTGTAAATGCACAATTAAGAACATTCACAAGCATGCTGACGACTTCACATTTTAAGTCATTCTGTTTCTCAGGGCCACATGCGTGAGGGCAAGTGCCACCTACTGCTTGGCAATGCTATGGCTGCCAGCCGCTGCTTACAGAAGGTTCTAGAGCTGGAACCAGACAACAGCCAGGCCCAGCAGGAGGTAGAGTGACCGTAAATACCACTCGCAGACATCCATGATTTGACAGGTGTCATTCAAAGGGCCTCTGATCTCCTGTGTCTCTTGCAGCTGAAGAACGCAGAGTCCATCCTGGAGTATGAGCGCATGGCTGAGATCAGCTTTGAAAAGCGAGACTTCAGGATGGTGAGCGTATTTGTATTGCTCTTCTGGTTACTGTGTGTCTGATTTACAGAGAGAGATATTTGACTGTCTTTATCTATGTCTCTGTAGGTGGTGTTCTGTATGGATCGGGCATTAGAGTCTGCATCTGCATGTCACAGGTTCAAGGTGCTAAAAGCAGAGTGTCTGGCGCTGCTGGGCCGCTACCCTGAGGCCCAATCTGTAGCCAGGTATTAGCACTACAGTATTATGGGAGTTGTTTAGTGGTCAACAAATGAGGTTGTTCAAATGCCATTATCTAGAGAACATTAGCATTAATATTTGCATAAAAGGGTTAAATGACAAATGGATCAATTTTACTTAAACTCATTAAAAGAGAAAGTGTGCTTTTTCTTTCTTTCTGGTGATGGTTTTAAAAATGCGTCAGGAAAGGCCTTTTCAGAAATATTTAGTCGTTTTTCTAACCATGCTGTGAGAGATTTGTGTCATTTGTTTTAAATATTTGCATCCTGCCTGGAAAACTGCCTTTGGTTTTGATGTGCCATTAATAAAAAAAAAAACATGTCTAGAATCTGTTTCTAGATTCTAGAGCAGTTATACTAAGCAAAATGCTATTTCTGTTAATAGACTAAGTGGACATAATTATTGGTCATTGCCTATAAACTCAAAGTGCTAAATAATTGCCATGGACGATGTATTGGTCTTTCCCTAGTTTCTATGACTAGGCTATTTCCTGAGTGTGCGTGAGTGGTATATAAATAGTACTTCAGCAAATATGCTTTAAATTGATAAAGTGATAGTGAAGATATTATTAATGTTACAAAAGATTTCTATTTAAACAAATGCTGTCCTTTTTAACTTTTTCAGAATTTACAAGAACGGTTTCTTGAGCAGTAAATCAGCAGTATATGTGGGGGGAAATTTTGGCCTGTTTTATTGTAATTCTCCAAGCTGCTTGATGAGCCAAGTAGAAGTCTGAATCTTCAGACCGCACATTTTCTATACATTATAGACAATATCAATCATTGCCTACATTATTTTTATCGTCCGTATCGGTTAGCCATTGATGTTTAGTTTTTTTTTTCTCCTCTTGCTGTTTTGTACTTACAGCGACATATTGCGAATGGATTCCACAAATGGCGATGCCCTCTATGTGCGGGGATTATGTCTGTACTATGAGGACTGCATTGATAAAGCTGTACAGTTTTTCGTTCAAGCACTGCGCATGGCACCGGATCATGAGAAGGCCCGTCTGGCCTGCAGAGTAAGTGCAGCATTACTTTGCAGTTTTAACTGGTCACGTCCAAGTATTCAAATTAAATGTGCCGTGTCTGTTTTTCTGTTATAGAATGCTAAAGCCCTAAAGGCAAAGAAAGAGGAAGGCAACAAAGCTTTTAAAGAGGGCAGCTATGAAGAAGCATATGACCTATACTCTGAGGCCCTGACCATCGACCCGAACAACATCAAAACCAACGCCAAGCTATACTGCAACCGAGCCACTGTTGGATCCAAGGTCAGCATTTGATTTACTCCTTGTTTTGGAGTTGTACTTCTGTATATTTTGTTTGAATGCATTATCAGTTTAACTCATGACGTTTTCTTGTCCTGAAAGTGGGTCAAGTGTGTCATTCTCATTTTTTTCCATTATATGGCTCTGTTGCATGATGTTTCTCTCTCTCTCTCACTCTTTGTCTCTCTGGTGTCTTCAGTTAAACAAACTGGAGCAGGCCATCGAGGACTGCACGAAGGCTATTAAACTGGATGAGACCTATATTAAGGCTTATTTGAGAAGAGCTCAGTGGTATGTTTGTAGTTCTTTCTACGCATGTTAAATGGCCATTTATCGGTTATGCTAATACGTACAATTTTGTATTTTAGTTACATGGACACACAGCAGTATGAAGAGGCCGTCAGAGATTATGAGAAGGTTTATCAAACAGAGAAGACTAAAGGTATGTCCTCATCTTGACTGTACATCAAACGGATTTTCATGTCCCTTGAAGATGTGCCAAATCTCGTATCATCTGTGGTGTGTTTCAGAACATAAGAACCTGTTGAAGAACGCTCAGTTAGAGCTGAAGAAAAGCAAAAGAAAAGATTATTACAAGGTTCTGGGGGTGGATAAAAACGCCACTGAAGATGAAATCAAGAAGGCCTACCGCAAACGAGCATTGATGCACCACCCGGGTAACATTTTCTGCAAATTCCCATGACATTACCCATAAATCTGTTCTATAGGCAGTACTGGGATCAACAGCATGTAAGGAAGTCCTCAAGTTGGGGTGTAGTGGTGGTGTTGTTGTTTTTTGTCCCCCTTTCTAATTCTCTAATGAAGTTTTTCTGTTGTATTTTTCAAAGACCGACACAGTGGAGCGACTGCTGAGGTTCAAAAAGAGGAAGAGAAAAAGTTTAAGGAGGTTGGCGAGGCTTTCACGGTGCTCTCTGACCCCAAGAAGAAGTCCCGCTATGACAGTGGCCACGACCTGGAGGATGATGACATGAACATGGGTATGAACATTCAGGCTCTTGTTCTTTCTCTGTCTGTTAACACCATTTTTTTCCCCACTCATTTTAATGTTCAATGTTTTATAACTTAGTACAGTAATACCTCGGTTTACGTGGTGACTTGGTATATGAGCAAATCGGTTTACGAGCATTGTATATTGAGAAAAATATTCCCTCGCCCACGCGCATTTTTGTGTGAAAAAGTCCTAACGCTCAGCATCATTGCGCGCATTTTTACTGGAGATGTCCTAACGACAGCCTCTCACCCCTTAACTCGTTCGTTCTCAGCGTCGCTCGGTTTGGTTGCATCATTCACCACTTTTATAAGTGATTTACAGCGGTTTCACCTCGTATTAACAACATTAATTGTGATCACTATTTTTCACGTAGTGAAATATATTCGTACAGTACAGCAAATAGAAAGATGGTACGAAATCCTCCCTCTAAGCAGTAAAACCCCGCTCCCTCCCCCATCGTCTCGTCTCCATCACGCCAGCAGCGACGCTACTCAAAGCTGAAGTGCGCGTTACAGTAAATTGTCAAGTATTTTTTGTTTAATTGTCAATTATTAATTAATATTTATCTGAGATCTTAATGGTTATAATTTTAACTGTAAACCAAAAAAATATTTTAAATGGGTATTTATGGTCATGTGGAACGAATTGATTGATTTTTTTTTTTTTTTATTGCATTCTTATGGGGAAAATTGCTTTGGTGTAAGAGAATTTTGGGTTACGCGCTGCTCTTGGAACGAATTAAACTCAGGTATTACTGTACTGTGGTTAAGTTTAACGTGTAATCTAAGTTTACATTTAAAAAAAAAAGACTTCCATCCATGTTGGCATGTGATGAGTAAGGATTTTGTCATCTTTTTTTGTTTCTTTCTTTTTTCTCTCTCTTTCAGACTTTGATGCTAACAACATCTTCAAAGCTTTCTTTGGCGGCCCCGGAGGGTTTAGTTTCGAAGGTAATTCATGTAAGGCGGTGCTTATTTACTTCTCTTCATAATCATCCATTATTCAGATGTTCAGACCATTGAGTTACACTAGTGTTGAAAAGTTTGGGGTTGATATGATTTTAAAATATTTGAAATGCTTTTCTTATGCTCACCAAGAAAACATTTATTTAATAATAAATGCAGTAAAATGACCGTATTCGTCGTTGTGCTGATCGCTAGCGAAGTTTGCACTTCCCTGAAAACACAGTTTAAAAAAGTAGTGCGACATACATTAAAGACCTCGAATGTTATGAGAAGTACTCCACGTTTCACTTATAAGCTCGCGCTCGGTAGCTATATAGGCATGAATATTTCATGTTGTTTTATTATTCTATTAATTGTATAGATTTATTCACAGACCTCCTTCTCTGATAACAAATATGCTCTCCGTTTGCCCAGTTATCAGTATTTCTTTGTCTGGACATAAACACCTTGATGCATCCCTGTTATAAATGTCAAACTTGATTGATTTAATGCATCTTTTCTAAAAAGTATTAATTTCTTTCAAAATAAAAATCCCCAAACTTTTACATTTGTGTATGTCTTAAATTAAGACAATTGTAAAAAATACTCTGCATCTGATGTAATTCATATTTTTTACTTAAATTCTGATTCTTCTCTTTTCAAAGTTGCTTAACTTTCTTTTGCTTTTATGTTCTGCAGCATCTGGACCAGGAAATTTCTTCTTCCAGTTCGGATAACTTGGTAGATTTCAGCTTGTATGCAGTAGTTCCACAACCCCTGAATTCCCCTGAACCGGACGGCTCCCCTTCATCCCTGCTCCCTGATGTACTACACTCTGGTGTAACGGGTCTTCGGGCCCCACAGTTGGACCTGCATCTGTGCCATTGACTTGTTTTACTGCTTGCGCACAAAGACAACAACGGCAGGGGCATGACCATTCTGTACCAGGAAAACCATGATGCATTGCACAGTTCTCTCTCTGATCTGTGTCCCCTTGCAATCCAGCTCTAGTTGTTTCATTTTCTTCCTTTTTTTTTAATCCACTGTATTGAATGTACCCGACTCCATTGTCATTTTTACGTTTGTTATTTTGAAAATCAATCTTGAATTCTTCAATTCTCAAAAGCTGAAACTACAAATTGAGTCGTGGGAGGAGGACTCGCACATGAGAATGCAAATCTGCCTTTTCTCCCTGACACTGCATAGGAGTAAATAATACTCTAATCTCATTTCCCATCAGCCCCCTCTCCCAAGCATTTTACTGATTCGCATCGTCCATATCCAAAGCATGTCAGAAAAACCGCGGGTTGGTACGGGAATTCATTATTGCTAGTGACGTATAGATTGTTTAAAATGTGTACAAAGCCAGACTTCACACAGATTATATTTATGCAACATTGCAAACCATTTTAAGACCTCGGTAAACTTATGTGAATGCAGTGCCTCATGCCAAATCTCATCGTAAGAATAACGCTAGTTCTCATCCGATAAGTCCGGCACACATTTGGATTGTTAGACTACTGCATACGGAGTTTCAGGGAGAGTGAGTTCATTGGATCGCCTGTTGGCCACGCCCCTCTCTGTACGGTTCATTTGTCAATGTTGCCATTCAGCCCCTTGCTGCATTGTACATTTTACTGGAATGTAAAGTGTTTCTTTGTGTTGATAGTTTATGACTGTTTAATTTTTTTTAACTGAAATACACACTTTTTTGATATGTATATTTATTGTAAATTCGCTGGATGTGAGCTTCAGACGGATGGGTGATCTTTAAATACACTAGGATCTGCACTCTTATAGGTTAAACCCGGGGAGAGACTGCTTGACTACTTCTGAATTAAAGAGCCTTCAGTAGGAGTGATGTCAGAAGTGAATTGATCTGGTTATTTGTGGACTTGATACTATTGACTCCACAGTGTATGTAATATTGATCCATGTAAACTGCAGGCATGATCAGTGAGCCATGTTTGGTGATCCCTCCCATTTTTAACTAAATGTTCTTTCACAAAGGATCGCTGAAGATTTGTTGTGTTCTGGCGTTCTCGTTTATTTGACTTTCCTGTATACTAAAATGTAAGCGTTTGTCTGAAGTACTTTCATTTTGTTTATCATATTAAGATCTTCAGTGTATTCAAACATCAACGTCCATGCTGACTTTGCTCACTCCGCTGGAACAGTCTTGACTATGGACCGTTTTTAAAAAGCCATGTAAATAAAGTAAGCCTCTTTCTGTTTTCCCCTTCACCAAATACTTAACTTCTCTGTCTCTATTTAATACATTGTATTTTTGTCACCAGGCATGTTCAAAATTTGGTTTTATGTACACATATGCTCCAAAAACGTAAGGGAACACTTTAATTACACTTTGGATCTCAATGAATAAAATATTCAATTTAATAGTCTTATATATATATATATATGTTCTATAATTTAAGAAAAGTCAATGTAAACCAAGATCATCTATGCTGATGGGTTGATTTGAGAAAAAAAAGAATGGGTGTAAATTAATCGGAACAATTACAAGCTGATCCAATTTAAAGTTCATCACAGCAACTCATAATGTAAGTCAATAGTGTGAATGATCTTCTCGTGCCTGTATGTACTCGCAAAAATATCTTGGTATGCTCCTGATGAGATGGTGGACGATGTCCTCGGGAATCAGTTCCCAGACCTGGTTCAGGGCTCGGTGAGCTGCTGGACGGTGTGTGGTGCTACTTTGATGGGCTTGGATACTCCGATACATAATGTCCCAGAGGTTCTCAATTGGATTCAGGTCTGGAGAACATGAGGGCCAGTCAATGGCATCAATGCCTTCGTCTAAAAACTCCCTACACATTGTCACATGAGGCCAGACGTTATCATACACCAGGAGCAACCCAGACCCCCCTGAAACAGCTTAAGTTCTGACAATGAATTTCATCCTGTTCCAAACAGGAGAAAGGGAACCATTGGCTAGCACATGGAGGTCAGTGTAACCCTACCAAGGTTGTTCCTCCACAGACCATTACTGACCCACTGCCAAACCAGTCATGCTGGATGATGTTGCGCAGTATAACGTTCCCCACGGCATCTTCACGCTCTTTCCCGTCTGTCCCGTGCTCAGTGTGAACCTGCTCTCATCCGTGAAGAGAACGATGGTGGACTTGACTTCTGGTGTTCTTTAGCAAATGCCAATCAAGCTGCACGTGTTGAGCTGTACCCTCATGAAGTCTGTTTCTGACAGTTTGGTCAGAAACATGCACACCAGTCACTTGCTGAAGATCATTATGTAGGGCTCTGGCATTGCTTCTGATCCTCCTCGCACAAATGAGCAGATACTGGTCCTGTTGCTGCCCTTCTATGTCCTTGTCTAGCTTTTCTCGTGTAACGGCCTGTCTCACGGTATCTCCTCCATGCTCTTAAAACTGCTGGGAGACACACCAAACCGCCTTATGTCAACACGTACGGATGTGCCGTCCTAGAGGAGCAGAGCTGCCTTTGACACCTGATTGGGTAGAAGGTACTGCCTCAGACAGTGTCAAGGACCTTAACAAAACTAAACTAAAGACCAATCAGTCAGAAAGAATAAGGAGAGAACAATTGCAAAATCATTCTCTTTTGGGGGTTTGTCTTGCTGTTGCACCTGTTCCAAATTTCATTTGCACAATTATGCTTCCTATTTGGACAGATTGATATTCCTGAAGTTGAATTGACTTGGTGTTATAATGTGATGATTAACTGTTCCCTTAATTTTTTTGACCAGTGTATATTTAAAAAAAAAAATATATATATATATATACATATATATAGAAACGTTGAACAAAATATAATTTGCGATAATATTGTATATTTTAGAATAAATAACCGTTTCAGATTGAACAACGAAGTGTGTATCGGCATGTCAATCAAAGTTCCTAACACAGTTCATTGGCCCCACTGGGTTTTGTTAGGAGAGTTGCTAGGATACGAGCAGACGGGACGGTCCCGCTCTATTGATGTGCATTGAAAGGTTTTGATATAATTCTGCTTATAATACGATTAAAATGTCGGATAACGAGGAAGAACAAGGGCCGAAGAGTTCCTTTACCACCTATATGGCGGAAGGTGACCAGCTGTTTCAGAAGGGAGAATATGTTAAATCTATCGAGAGCTTTTCCATGGTAAGCTACAAACAAGAACTGTACTAAACGTATTGCATTTCTCACATTCAGATTAAATTAAATTGATTGCTTTATCTGACATTTTTTTTAAACGCCTCTTTTCTGTTACCCAACAGGCTTTAAGTTTACAGCCGGATGATAAGAACTGTCTGGTCGCCAGATCCAGGTGTTATGTGAAATTAGGAGATGCAAAGAGCGCGCTGGAAGACGCTGAGACCGCCCTCAAAGACAACAAAAATTACTTCAAGGTCTGTTCATCCGTCCTAGCTTGTTTCGTCTCATTTGTTCCAGAAGGTGACAGCAGCACCAGCTTTGAGTTACTGAATGTGTACCTGTAGTAAGACACTTGTCCTGAAGGGGGCGTGACTCAGAAAAAGTGACATTTGGATCACAAGCACGTTTTTCGAAAACAAAATATCACAAATAAAACTTTGTCAGTGAATATACTGACTATACATGATTGACACTAAATGTTTTAAGACAAAAATTACACATAGTTAAACGTGACAGATTATCTGTGAAGGGAAAATCCACTAAAAGGCGAAATGACCAAGAAAATAGAGGTCATAGAGTAGTTTTGTGGAAATCACACATGGCTTGATAACTTGGTATGCATTGAAATTCATGAATCTTTAACTGTGGCTTAAGTATCTGAATATCTTTTGTGCCCACTATATAAACTCTCTAAAATATATATATTGTTCAATACCTTCTGTAAAAGCACACCTGAATTATCTGATGTTTAGCAAAGGTTTGTATTCACTTAATCAAAAGTTATAGTAAAGACTAAACTCTAAACTATATTTAACAAGGAATTCTCACAGGTTCAACAAAAAATATTAAGCAGCACCCCCCGTTTTCAAGGATCACTTTTTCACTGGATTCAGTGACACTGCAGACTAAAGTAATGATGCTAAAAGTTATATTTCACAGTTGATTAAATTATGAGATGGTTGTTTTGTAAGAAATTTTTATAATATTTGACAATATTCCTGCTTTTACTATGTTTTTGATCAAAAAAGGGTTAAAAGTAATCTCTCGATCTCTCTCCTACAGGGTCTGTATCAGAAGGCTGAAGCGCTCTACACGATGGGCGACTTTGAGTTTGCATTGGTCTACTATCACAGAGGCCATAAGCTACGTCCAGAGCTGCAGGAGTTCAGACTGGGAATCCAGAAAGCCCAAGAAGCAATCGACAACTCAGTGGGCAGTAAGTTCCTCAGACACAACAAGATGGGAAATTAGTATTTTGGTTACACAGCAGAGACTTTAGTTACTTTATCAAACATTTTAAAGCCTATATCCATTTCTCTCTCCCCAACCAAAAAGGTCCTACCTCTGTGAAGTTGGAAAATAAAGGAGACCTGTCTTTCTTCCACAAATCTAATGAGGTGAGCTTGCTTTCTCTTTAGCTTTCTCTCTCACATTGTTTATATTTTTTACGTTAATTTTAGTGGTTAGTAACAGATATATGTTTGTTTGATACAAATCGCAAAGGTTCGTCCCAAGCATTTGAATCATTCTCATAAGAAGGAATCCAAAAAGCATGGACAGAAAATGGGCAAATATGAAAAAACAGCCAAGCAACTTCTGGGAGAACTGTATAGTGACAGAGAATACTTAGAGAAACTTCTACAAGATGAGGGTGTGTGTGTTTTCATGTTTCTTTAAGCCTTTTTTAGGCCTTATATGAAGGTGTATATTCAATGTAAAGTATGGCAATCTGCTCCCATACAGATCTTATAAAAGGTAAGACACGAACTGGAGAGAGTGTGCAAGATCTGATTGTGGGCTGTATCTCCTATCTGGACACCCGGACGGCATTCTGGCAGCAGCAGAAGCCCATCTACGCTCGTCAGCGAGACAGAAAACTAATGCAGCAGCAGTGGAACCGGGTTTTACACAAGCCCCCCTCAGACCCAACCCGATACGTGCTCACCAGTCTGGAGGATATTGACAAAGGTGAACCCCTGCAGAGAGAGGTCAAAGTTCACAGCATAAGTTCAAAAAAAGAAAGTTTAACATACTAATGGTGCACACTCAAAACCATAAACTGCGGTCAAAGGTGAGGGGTCAGTAAGATTATTTTGAAATAAATATTAGAGGTTACAAATATTACTTTATGTTCATCAAGGCTGCATGCAAAGCTGATTATTTAAATCTAAGGACATTTAAATAAACCCCTAAACCTAACCATCAGACTTTGGCACATGACTGTGTACCATTTGTGCAATGGACAGGAACAATACATCAAAATTTGCTACTTGTTGAGAAGTGATATTAATTTCATAAAGTTCAAATCAGCTTTACTGTTGTTCAGTGAATTTTCATTGGTGAAATCCAGTCTTTTCAATGGGAGAATTTCACGTGAGGGTAAAACAGCTTTCACAAGAGATTCGCTGTTGTCACATGGGTTCACCACTTTGGCCAGCAAAAAGCTGCTTGGTTTGAAAATGACTTCTTTAAAATTTAACTTTACCACACTTTAAAATTTTGCCTGGTGGACAATAACACAGGCCAGAAAATCCCATAGACTCGTAGAAACAATCAGAACACTATAGTAATATTCTGGTATCGCATGACTTTTGGATGGGCAAAACTTTTTCAGAAAATGTTCTGTTTTATTGGGTTTTTGAGAATTATTTGTTTAATTGGCAGCCTTGAGTGCAGGCAATGCAGAAAGCGGCCTGCAGAAGGCCCGTGAGCTCATGAAGGCTGTGAAGGAATGGTCTGAGGAGGTGCTGCCCAATAAGAGAGAAGTGCTTGGGAACTTGCACTGCTGCATTGGTAGAGTCTGGGAATCTCATCTTCACAACACTGAAATATATAATATCAATAGCACAAGAATCAGAGAACGAAACCTCTGCTAAAAGTCGCAGTCTTTATTTTATATTTTGTGTAGGCAATGCATTGATGGATCTTGGGAATATGGACAAGGCTCTGCATCATCATGAGAAAGATCTGCAGCTGGCCAAGAAAGGGTGAGCGCTCGTGAGAGCAGGAAAACTACCTTTGTTTTTCATAGCTGGTTAATAAACTACAGTTCATCAGGTGTGTTTGATTTGTGCTTTGTGTCATAGTGACCTGACAGACAGTAAATCCAGGGCTCTGGACAACATTGGCCGTGTGTACGCACGGATTGGCAAGTTCCAACAAGCTATAGAAGTGTAAGTGCCTTTGCCTTTAATTAATGTTTACTTTGATCTTGATGTTCACAGAGCAGCCTATTGTAATAGTAATTTTATTTTGTGTTGTGTGCAGCTGGGAGGAGAAGGTGCCTTTAGCATGTGGCGAGTTAGAGAAAGCTTGGTTGTTCCATGAAATCGGGCGCTGTTACCTTGAGCTGAAGCGCTACAGCGAAGCACGAGACTATGGCTCCCGCTCGCTCACGGCCGCGGATGACATCAGTGACGAGAAATGGCAGCTCAATGCCAGTGTGCTCATGGCGCAGGCCGAATGTGAGTCCAAACTACATCGCCCAGAATGCCAGGAAGTCAACAGTTTAAAGTTCTCTGTGACCATGAGTGATCCGATTTCCCGCAATGCTCAAAATCAATAGGAAGTTAATGTGGCCGTTGTGTATATTTGATTGACGTCATGCTGTGCAATTAGGTTATTTTACATCCTTTTTCTGCCTTGCACAGTGAAGCTGGGTAACTACAAGGCCAGTGTGTTACACTTTGAGAGAGCACTGGACCGGGCAAAACTGCTGCAGGACGACTCTGCCAGCGAAGCCATCCAGAAGGTCAACACAGACATTCCTATCCTGCTCTCTCACTCTCTCCCTCATCCCTCTCACCATCCATCTAGCTCGTGGCCTTTCCCATAGTCTCATTCAAACTATATTAAATGACTGAGATTCTAAATCACACAGGATGCATGCTATTGTTTCTGTTTATGTCACAAAGGACCAATATGGCAGTTATTGTCAGTTCGACCAAAGGTGCGGTCACGTTTTCTGTTGATAAGAAAATGTTTGCAGGAAAAAATCTAGTCTTTTCAATAGGAATTCATGCGATAAGAAATTTTGCAAGGGCGAAAGATTTCCCATATGAATTGGTTTTAAATTGGTCTCATTTGGTTTGAAAGTGGTTTCATATATCGCTACTGACAAAGGGCAACTGACCTTTTCTGCCTGCAAGAAAACATCTGAAACATCTTCATTAAAATGGTATTTTGTGACTACTTCTGGATAGTAATAATAGATGATGCCTATCCTGTAGAATTCCCTTTTTAGTTTTAAGTCACTCTCATTTAAATGAGATCTAACCAGACATGAGGAAGCAACCTTTGATAAAACATGCTTCTCTTTCGTGTTAATATTTTTCTGTCATAACCAGCTTCATCAGGCTACACTATATTTTGTCTTTCGCTTACTTCCTACTTCTATGGCATCACCCAGTGGAGCTTGTAGATATTAAACATGGATAAAAAGAGATTGGAAGCTAAGAAACATCTTAAATGACAAAACCATGACTTTCATTGAAAAAGATTCTGCTTGGAGAAGCATGTTAGGAGTCATGAAAATCAAGTTATGAAGACGTCCTCTTAGTTTTATGCTTTTTGAATCTTATTGAATCTTTATTAATACTAGTTGTTTTGTCACAATATGAACTGGTTATTGTAATATTTGCATGCATTGATCAGTTTGCTGATTCTTGACTATCCAGTTGCTCTAATATCATTTCTCCTTAATATCATCCTATGTGTTGCTCTGAGATTATTTGACAATACTTGAATCAATTCCTCTATTTCTCATCCTCCAGGCTCTTCGTGAAGCAAGACAAAGAGTGACCCAGTAAGACAGGAAACTCCTCTGAATAAAACGTCTCCAATCCACCTCCAAGACAAGCCAGAACGAATGCATCCTTGCTAGTGGAATAAAATCTGCCTGAGGAACAATGTGCTGGATTGCATTTGGGTGTCATTTGTTGAGAATTACTTTATGACTGCCTTCTCTGTGCTTATTTTCATATGGTAAAAAGATGTTTTGCTAGTTTTACATAAACAGACTGTCACAGTTTCAGAAGCATAACAAATCATGTTTGATATTTGTGACACAGTGTCCAAGGGATGTTGCCCAGATACTGTTAATGTTTTGCAAAAGACACACACTTGTGCTGTGACCATCTGTGTCGAGAAATACTCATAATCCAAACATGGGTTTGAATTGAAAATCATTAAAACGACTTTAGATCTGACCTCTAGTTAAGTGTACACTCCATCGAGTCGATATTGGCTCAGCAAAAATGAACACATGTACATGCCCTGACAAATTGTGTGTATAAATTGCTGCTAATGTGTGTGTGAGAGAGAGTGTATATTTGTGTTGGTCACATCTGCTAATTGCCACAAACAGTTGTGAGAAAGTGGTCACAGCCAAACCTGTGTTTGTGCTGAAGTCTAAAATGATAAGCTGAAGCAGCGATTCTAAACTGCAAAACCTGTCAGTGCGCTGTCAAAACGCATAACCACTCAGCGGCTCTTTATATATTTCACACATCCATCACAGACATCAGCAAGACATAACATGCACTCAGCTCTGCTAGGTATGCTCTTGTACAACGGGCCTGTAAGCATATATTCAAAGAATAATAGGTGCCTACGGATCCTTTTTAAAACAAAATCTTGGCATGTACTCATAACAATATAATCTAACAATCTTCATATTGCTTATAAGTCTGAGAGAAGCCAGGTTCAGACTTGTACAAGGCATGAAAGTCTTTGCCATCACATATAAAGATTTTTAAACTGGGGGAAATTACAATAATATTAATGTGTGTGTGGAGTCAGTGATGGTTGGTTATTGTCTCACTAATCGCCTCATCCAGTTCTGCAGTCCTATTTGTTTTTTATTTGACTCTTGTTGGTTAATTCTGAGCGAGGTATATTTTTATTCTGATTGAATTAATTGATTAGAGTCAAGAATCTGGCATAAGAGCACATCGATATGACAATACATTTAATATGACTAAACGTTTAAAAACACGGTTTATCCTTGGCTTATTTCTCAGTGTTGAGCTATTTCGGGGGGTTTGATCTTTTGGCTGAGAGAGAACATCATATTTAATTAAATTATTGTTTAATATCACCTCTAAATCTTGACTAAGCTTGGCATGTTGCATATTAATTGTTCTAAAAATCTTGAAGCATATTTAAATTTGTGTATATTTTGTGCTACTCCACAAGGATGTCCATAAATCCTGCCCTGTATGTGACCCTCCCAACACATAATTCACACCCACTACTAACATTAAGAGATTTATAGTCTCTAGAATTAAGATTAGTCATTGTTATAAAATTAAAGTTGACATGGAACTATAAAAATGGAGAAATGAAACCGTATGATAATTTGAGACATAAAGATAAGTGCAAATTCCGGTTGCTGAAAGTGCACGTGAAGTTGCGGGAGCGCGCTTCAATTTGCCTCTGCTCTGTTTTATCTGCCTCTCCCTTCCGTGTGCGCGCTCTCGTGCACGCGCGGAGCGTGCTCAAAAAGCCAGTGGTTTCCGTTTTGTTTCCTGATTATTGCTGGTGCTCGAGCAGGCGGGAGTGTTCAGCGCAGCTCTCTGGAGAAACGTGGAATTTGGCTGTACGGTGTTTTGAACCTTCAGCCTCGGGAAACGGTGACAGCTTTTCAAACCTCTGCCAACGTCGTAATCAAGTGAGTTGCATTTACCCTATGCCCTGACTATTACTTTTTAACCTTGTGTATCATATTTACAACCATTAAGTTTGATTATGCAAATCTAAGTTTTATGCAAAACAGAAAAAATATAACAAATGTGTTTGTGGTGTGTGTGCCTTCACTTCCAGCTGCCCGAGGCATTGCCACGCTGATTTGTTTTGTCTGCATGCAGCGTGGCCGGGCACTGCCACTCCCCGAATATCCCTGGCTTTGCATTGTTACCGTTAATTAACGGAGTTCGCTCGTTTTCTCCTATTCATATACGAGCTTCTGTACATTTAGACCTTCGTTAAATTATGTGTAGCTCGCGTTTCTTTTCATTCGGCGCACAAATTGTCAAAGTTACCTAATTTTTGTGTTTAATGTCGTTAATTCAAGTGTGTGCGTGTGTCTTCTGCTTTTAATTGTCGTTAGTTAGTGACTCTACGAGGCGTTTGGGTTTTCTTTGTCTTCCATAGATTAGGTGGCGTGCCCGAATCTAATTTGATCACACAAAGGCTGCGTATGAAGATCCAGTAAGCTGCCTAACTAGACAGCATTTTAGGTCTCGGACGCATTGAAGTGACTTAACGTGTTTGCTTCCTAGGAATGCTTGGTAGGGAGCACGCTTGATATTAAGGCACCGCCTCAAAGTGGCCCAAATGATGTGCAGGTGTTTGTGTCTCACGGCTCACTGCTGGCTGCTGTAAAACAGGCCTCTGCTTCTGCTTTTCACACACTTTCATCACTATCTGGACCGTTTCCCAGAATAAATTAAAGCCTTGTTTTTTAAAACCTAACAACTGGATAGTTGGTTATTTAGTGGAAGTAATGAATGGCTTTTGTAACCATGAAATGTGAAGCCTTGCTTGACTGATATGAACGTTGTCATTTGATTAAGCTGTAAAGATTTGCATAGTTCCATTTTAAAACGGGGATCAGATGTGAATTTGCCAGAAGGTGATGACAACTTATTTCACAATAGAGGCATATCATTTGATGTCAGATGACTCGGTTTCATGTATCTGGGCTACAGTTGTACTTCTGCTTATTACTCCAAAATCTAGCAGCTATTAAATTAGAAGACTATGTGAGAAGTATCATTGAAACCGAAGAAACGTCAGCGTACATGGTTACTGTGGGTTTATTTTTATGTCTTTAAAGGAGTTAAAGGCATTCGGCAAAGAAAAGTGCAGATATAAATAAAGAGTAATGTGGAAGCCAGAGGAAAAAGCATCTCCTGTATTGGCAGTGTGGTAGCTGATTAAATTTCACACAAAAATGATTTTAAATGTGCATTGGTCTAAACGGAGCAGTGGTTTTCAGATTGTCTTGGAAGGACAAGAGCTGGATGCTGTACAGGGGTGGGCGAATGAAATATGCAGTTGTGGGTAGTTAAATTGAAATTTCTAAGAGTCTGTGCTGTGAGGAGTCTGAAGTAGTTGTCATTTTAACTGCTATGTTCAGGTAAATTGCTTCGCATTTCTGGGCAATTCACTGGAAGATTTGCTACTAGTGAATTTGCAGAGTTTCTGTTAATCTTTACCAAGTGTTAGAGCTTGCTGTAATGTAATCCCTTGTTAACATTTGCATATAGTTCTGGTCATGTAATTCAACAGCGTGATCTCCTGAAAAAAATGTTCACACTCACTATTGCAAATTTGTTTTTATAGAAGCGTCCTGCTGTGTAGCAATGGAAGCTGAACAGAATCAGGAAGTTCCAGAGGCTGTAGCTGAGACACAGGAAGTGGCAGTGCAGCAAGAGGAGAAACCAGAGCCCAAGTCTGAAGAGGTGGTTCAGGCACCTTCAGAAACAGCAGATCCTCCAGAAGCAGCCTCTGAACAGAAGATGGAGCATTCTGCAGGTGATTTGCTAGAAAAGAAGGCGACAGAAGCTGAAGCACCTCCCGCAAAACTAGTTGAAGCACCTCTTGCAAAACCATGTGAACCTGAGGTGACTCTGGTGAAATCTCCCGAGGAAACCCCAGCTGCTGAGTCTTCGGAGAAACCCTCTCAGCCAGAGCCGCAGAAGAAATCTGAAGAGCCACAGGTTCAAGTGAATTCTGAACCCGAGAAGCAGGAGGAAGAAGCTGTGAAAGAAGAGGAACCTGTCAAAGAGGCAGAAGCCAAAGAGCCAGAAGCCAAACCCACTGCTGTGAATGATGCCAAGCCAGAAGAATCTAGTAAAGTTGAAGAGACCAAGACCGAAGGAGGCGAGGAAAGTGTACAACAACCAGCGGCTGATGGGGTTCAAGCCGAGCTTCCAAAAGAGGCTGAGGCACAGCAGAAAGAGCCAGAACTGCCTTTCTTCTATGGCTGGTTCCTGCTTCCAGAGGAAGAGGAGCGAATTAAGTGTGCAACCATGGACTTTCTCAAGACTCTGGACACTTTGGAGGCCTTCAAAGAACACATCAGTGAATGTGAGTGGCCTGTGTTAATGCATGCATTTTTTTTTTTTTTTTTTTTTTTTTCTCGGAGTTTGTGGATATTGCTAATTTTGTTTTTGGTTTCAGTTACTGGTGAGGCAGAGAAAGAGGTGGATCTTGAGCAGTACTTCCAGAATGCGCTGCCCCTCCACTGCACTACTAAATTCTGTGACTATGGCAAAGCAGAGGGAGCAAAAGAGTATTCAGAGCTACAGGTCAGTTTTTCATAAGCTGTCTTCCTCAATGTTTCAGATGTTGTGCACGGGTGTTTTTGGAAGATATCTTCAAAATTAAAATTTATCATAGCCACTAACTAATATTAATAGTAATAAATGTATAATAAAATAAATGTATAGTACTTATAGGACTATAATTGTTGTTGCAGGTGGTGAAAGAATCATTTGGCAAGTCTGACGAGCTTTCAGTCACTGCTCTCATAGTGACCCCTCGTACATTTGGGGCTCGTGTGGCATTGACGGAAACCCAGATGAAGCTGTGGCCCGAGGGAGCTGACAAAGAAGGCGTTTCTCCGGCCCTCCTGCCCAGCATCGAGACTCTCCCAGCGGGTAGCCGCGCCCATGTCACATTAGGCTGCTCTGCTGGAGTGGAGTCTGTTCAGACCGGTTTGGATCTGCTGGAGATCCTGGCTCTGCAGAAAGAGGGTAAGGAGGGCACCCAGGTTGAGATGGACTTGGGTACTCTGTCCTACCTGAGCGATGGCCGTTGGTTTCTTGTCCTGAGGGAACCGATTACTGCCGACACCACCTTCTCTAGCTTCTCTGAGGACAAGCCTACCAGTGACCAGGGCAAAAAGGATGGAGAGAAGAAAAAGAAAAAGTGTACCATCCTGTGAGTGGAAAACGAGAGGAGAAGAGAGGGAGAACTTTTTTTTTTCTGAGGGCTCCGGCCCTCGGGTTGGCTGAGGATGATGTTGTTTTTGCATGCGTGTAGGTGGATTGCGTGAATGTTTCGCAGCTTTAGTGTGCGCACAGGGATGGCTTGGGATGATTTGGCAGGCAGTGTGAGACCAGACGTTCCAAAGTGGCCTGCTGGCTCCCGACTTTCTCTTAGCTGGTGCCTTTTTTTCCTTTTGCCTGGCAACTCAAGCTCAGAGGCCTTAGTATCTGCCTTAAGGTCATGGTTCACTCTGCTGGAAAGTTCACTTTGTGTTAGGAGCTAGTTCACACGGCTGATTGGCCGCCACACCATCCCTGTTCCCTTTACATTCACGATTGGTCTTCCTTATGCTTGACATTCATGTAGAACACTTAGATTTAGCACAACTTGGCTGGTCTGATTAACTGATTTGTACTCTGTCCGAGCTCAGTCCTTGTTGATTAGTCCAGATACATGGTTCGAACTGCCTTCAAATTCAGTTTGAGGCTAGTTTTGCTGTATTTTAGAAGATTTGCGCTCTAAATTCTTTCAACAAATGAGGTTTTGGTATAGAGTATAAATCTGTTAGTATAGTATGTGATTCTTTAGTCTCTCTCTTTCTTCTGCCTTTGTGGAGCTGAACATTTCCAAGAATTCATTCTGCACCGTTATAATCTCACTCTGATAGTGATCATTTGTGCGTGTGCATGCCTTTTGCAAAAAAAAAATCAAACAAAAAAGCACGTTATTCTTTTCAATCACGTATACCAAGGTTTTTCTTTATCAAATAAGACAACATACTCTGTGACGTTTTTTTTTTTGTTAAAGTGTGTATGTCCGTGTGAAATGGTCAAATCATCAGAACCCTTTTGAATTTACAGCCCATTACATCGGATAACACATGCCTGTGCGTCTCCATTATATCTGTATGATCATCAGCTCTTTCAGAAATCCAGTATATTCACATGTGATAGTAAACTTACTCTCTCATTCATAACCGTTTTTGAAAATGTGCACTCTAAATACTGTGACAAGCATCTATCTGGTGCCTTCCTCTTCTGTAGGTTTCTAGATGGCTGAAGCCATGCTTCTCGTAGGTCTGACATCAAGGCACTAAATTTTTTGCACTTACCTTGTTTTTCATTTGTTTTTGTACACTTAATAAAGTATGTGCTTTGCTCTGAGAATCCTTGCTTTCTGTTCTTGCTTTAAGCGAATTGCTTTTGTTTGTTTGAAATTGTTAGCTTGTTCTAATTAAGGATGGGTGTGTTTTTTTCCAAACTGGTGGTTGCATGCTCATTCTCTCCACTTCAAATAGCGTTAGCAGCTAACATCTGGTTCCTAATCCACACCAGTTTCAGCATTCACTGGAAATTTAATTATGGTAAAATGCTTGTGAATATAGGTGTTGAGTCAGCAGAAATGCATCCCATTTTTAGTTACCCACTAGTGTCAGTGTTCTGCTTTCGCCAGTAGGTGGAGTTTGTCACCATTGAATGTTTCTAGAATCCAGATGGAAGCCCATGTTATCAATCTGATGTAGCTTAACAGCTAGGGAGTTGACCAACTAAAGAATGTTGTAGTCTTGGTCTAAATTTCCTCTCCAATATATTTTATCTGTCATGCAAGACTTGCCTTGAAAGTGTTCATCAGCTTGCTCAATATCTCCCATGATAACTTTGTGCTAAGTCTTCTTTCTCTAAATATAGAGATTGAGATAATTACTAATATTTCTGTCTAAACACACTGCAGCGTTTAAATGCGTACATCGGCTCAATTTAATTTCAGCAAGTACTCTTTGCTTATAAGATTTGTTAGTGTCGTTAAGAGATCTGAAGTTCTAGGAAGTCTACTTGGTAACTAAGTCATGTTAAAGTTTAGGAAAAATAAAAGTAATGTTGCAAAAATGAGCCAGTCCATTTAGTGTTAATCATTCAAATAAATTCTTGACAATGTGCTATAACCCACTGAATCATTCTTATACTTAATGTTGATAACAATGGAGCAGTTTAGGAGAGAAATGTCAGATTTACTTCTCAGGATAAAAGAGGACAGTGGTACAAGAGGAACACCAAATTGTTTTAAGTGTGAAAATATATCAAAAGTAAAAGAAATGTGAAAACAATGGACCACTGAAAAAATCAGTTCATCATTTTAGATTTTCATTTAATGAGGAATTTTTTGGTAGATTAATGACATTTCTCTGTATTAAGCATATGTTTATAAATATATGTATATATACACACATGCATGATATATCTGTGTTGTGGGGATGTTAGAGAAATGACAGACTTGACAGGAAATGTATATAGTGCACATCAGCTGAGGTAGAGATTTATCATTGAAATGAACTGCATTAAAAATATGGAGCTAATTTTTCCACATAGTTAAACTCGTGGTCTCCACACTGGCTTATCAAAGTCTTGCTTCTGCAAACATTGTCGACGTCCAGTGATCAATGGCAATGCATCTATTTAAAGCCTGTACTGTCTGTTTAGTAAATTCAGCTTGAGTCATATCTTTTGGCTGGAGCCCTTCAAACCCATTAACTAATGCTGCCGTGGACAGAGGAGCCAAACAGTGCATTAGTAACAGCCAGTGCTGCAATGCCCTTTGTATAAAGGCCAATTAATTCACCTGAGAAGCTACATCACTTTTATTTTATCTGACAAGGAGCATTAGATAGAGAGCTAAATTTAATTTTGAAAGAAAGATCGCACTGCCATGGAGAGCCTGCCTTTAAAAGCCTCTGAATTTGTGTATAATTATTAATGATTCTGTCTTTGTTAGCAAATATGAAAATTATTTTGTGACAATAATGTGTACTCTGGTTTGGTTTATCTGTTGTTATTTTTAAGTGTCATTCTGTCATGCTAATAAATAATAATATAATAATAATAATAATAATAATCTAATTAATATAACATGCCCTGAATATGTGGCTAGCCGCTAGACTGTAAGTGCACTATGACGCAATTACTTGCTTGTTGACTTGTCTGGTTAAATAGAAATGATTGTGACAACTAATTTTAGAAATCGTTACTTTCAAAACACAAGTCCACATTGCACATTCGGGTCATTTTCCGTCCTTAATGGGTTCATTGAGACGCGTTGCTAAACGCTTGAAGCTGCGCTCTGATTGGCCGAGCGGTGCGGATTCAGCCAACCAAACCCTGGTCCGATGAATCGCTCCCTGTTCAAGTGGGCGTGGCCTCGAATCACGGCGCATGAGGAGAGCCAATCAGAGATCGAAGAAATCAGCCAAGGCTATCGTCAGATATCGGCGTAGACAAAACAGGAACGGCAGAACGGATAGAGAGGGAGGGAGCGAGAGAGCAGCCACGCTGTCTAGAGAATAAGTGTCTCCTGCAAACATATCTCGACTGTCAACACACTCCAAGACACCGCTTACAGTAGGAACTCCCTGGAAGGAGAAAACTTGCTACTTAAACCGAAATAGACAGGTAAGTGACTTAAAACCCGCAATGCACTAGTAATGTAAACAGTGCACACTGAAACAGTCTCTCATTAGGAAGTAAATGTAGCGAAATATATGAAACAGAGTGTATAAACGTACAGTGACACAGCTCTTTTTTGCTCAGAACACTGTAGAGATGACTGTTAACGAACCTATTTCTCTCTATTTTTGTTATTTTCATCATAAATATCGGTCATACCGACAGCGCTGTATGTAGACAGGTTGTTCTGGTTTTTACCTGTCATTTACATGAAGGAATGAATGGCTGTGTTGACACCTTTCACGAATACGGAAGTGTAATGAGCCTGTGTTGTTCTTGGTAAACTAAAATACTGTATAGCACACAAGAAAGAATCAATCAAATGCTCATTTCCTTTCCTTAATTGTAATCTAGAGATGTTTGACAGGTTATGGCAAGCCTTTTAAATATATGATGCTTAAAAGTACTGTTATCTGTTTGTTTTTACTTTGTATGTTACTATCAGTTAGATTGTAGTACTTGCACACTCTTACTAGTTTTATTAGTGGTTGGAAGGCCCATCTATTAAATTTCTCACTAGTACTTATGCATTGGATGCTAGTACTTTATTCTCTTGCTGCTAGTCACTAACTCAGTTGCACCAAGTAACTATACTATTGGTGTAGTGACTAGAATTAAAGGAATATGTATTTAGTAAATTGTTGCTAGTTGTTACTTGAGTCTCAATTTCATTAACCGCTGGTGAAAAGTATTAGTTATGACTAAAATACTAGCTATAACATACATGCTACTTTATTTTATGAGAATAAATGTTTAAATGGATTGCTGTAGTGAGGCATTTAGTTAAAGCGAATCTGCATTTGGTTTAAGCGTTATATAAGCTTGCCCTTCAATAAGGAGTATCTATCCTTTTCGCTTTAGATGACTAGAGATCAATCAGGATAGAAATTAGGTTAATAATGACAGTCATAAAATGCAATTTCTTATACAAGTGCAAATATAATACAAATATTTGTATCAGATATTGAATTAGTGTGGAGGGTAATAAGATCAATATCTTTAGTCTGACAAGCCCTCCTCCTTCGCATCCTTCCTATGTGATGAATGATACTGCTGCTGTTTTGTGAGGGGAGACGCAGTTATAAATCAGCTGCATCACTAGTGATGCACAACCCTTTAACCAGCTGTGAGTCGCTGCACGAGTGTGTGTGTGCATGCAACTGGCCTGCACTTATAGAAAAGTACAACAGCACTACTGTCTGAACGCACCATCGTAAATGTGATCAGATCAGGGCACTGGTGATTCTGTGTGCAGTGAAATTGATGCTACTAAAACACTCCGCATTGCTCTCTGTAATCTAGGAAAGTACATCAGTCACTGTAGTGGAGACTATCTACTGAATCTACAGATACACTGACAGTTTTTATCTTGCTCATCCATCTTAAAAAATTGTACCATGGAAACCATCGCTTCCGTTATCGTTCGTATTGTCACTATCCTATATTTTTCACTCCCACAGTAATAGGAAGTAATTGGAGATTTAGTGTTGAAACAAAATAGTATATTTTTTTAGAGTTGTGAATGTAAACCTCAGATTACAGCAACAATCATATTATTATATACATACAACAATATTATAATAAAAACTCTTTATAAATGCAAATGATGATACCTTTGCACTCTAATTTTAAAGGCTGCACCATTATCTATTTTTGGATACAGTTTTGGATTCATAAGTCTACTTATCTGTTGTATTGTGGTTAAGTTTAAGTTGTTGTTTTTTTTTTACATCACTGACCTGCGAATACACTGTGGCCTGTGCAATGACTCATCACTTCCTTTTAGCTGGTGTTTTCAGTGATGCTGGATATCAAAACTAGATGTACACTGATACGAAAATGTATGTTTATGTATGTGTGACAGTTAGAAGTTGGATGTTGTAAGATTTGTTTTTGGTTATTTTAATCAGAGCGACGTGGAACTCTTGAAATGCATTGCTGTCTTCTCAGTCCGTACATGCATTTACATCTCTGGGTGATATGCTGGGAGGATGTTGGAGGTGGAGCCGTCTTCCCTCTCCATTAGTAAATTGTTTGGGTCAAGGACGTGACCGTCGACTAACTGAGCGCTCTGTTCTCCTCGCAGTTCTCATTACAGAAGAGGAGCTTTAAAAACTGTTAGATTATTATCAAGGTGCATAAAGAAGATAAAATAGCATTCTTATTTAGAGCATTCCTTAGTAGCATTTGTCCTCTCAGACTAAGTTATCCAATAAACCAAAGTTTCTATATCCTTTTTTTAGGATGTTAATAATGGCAACAATTTTCTTCGTAATGTTCCTTAATATATGCATATATATTTTAAAGGTTTCAAATTGAACCTTTTTAACAAATATCAAATTGTAAAGATCTTAGGCTTGCTACAGAGATGGAAAAATAGTTTTGCATTTGTTAAAGACCAGTCCATAACATTTATTTAATTTTAAAAAAAGAAGTCTCATACTCCGCATGGCTTATTTGATACAAATAAAAGCAGTAATATTATGAAATATTAAAAAAAACTGTTTTATATATTTAAAAATGTAATTAATTCCTGACTCAAAGCTGAATTTTCAGCATCATTACTCCAGTCTACAGTGTCACATGATCCTTCATAAATCATTTTAATATGATGAATATTAAACATCTTATTATTAAAACAGTTGTGCTGCTTAATATTTTTGTTGAAACACTTTGTTGAATCGAAATTTTCAAAAAAACAATGTTTCTATAAAACAAATCTTTATTTTTTTTGATAATTGGAATCCATTCTTGTTAAATAAAAATAATAATGCCTAGTAATTAAACTAGTAATTTCTTAACACCCACACATACATATCTTTTAAATGGTTGTGTACCGGTAATGCATTATTGAAGCATTCGTTTGTTGTCTTTCTTGTTTTAGCTAGTATAAGTGCTTAATTCAGTTTGAGATAGTTGGCCCTTGTCATTCTCTGCCTACTGGTTTATCTTGTCTTTTTGAAACAAATAGGGTTGTGTTGACCTCGCTGACAGCTTGGCACTTTCGTTCTACGGCACGTCCTGACAGGGTTCAGACAAGCGGGTGTGATGTCATCTGAATAGACTTTAGCGTGCCAATCACAAATGCACTCATGTGTGAGTGTTCACTGCGTGTCACTGTTGATGGAGAGAATGGGAATAATAACTTCTAGCGCATACAAGTGTGTTAGTGCATACGAGTTGGTGAAATTCGCTATAAGGACAGACTCAGATAATACTCTCTGTACCTTGTTCTGAATGTCTGTCTGGATGTTTTTTCTTTTCTTTAAATTAAGAAAGCTTAGATGATTAGTGCTGTTGTACCTGGTGTCAGTCGGACTGCAGTTGAATGGTTGCTCTTGTGCACAGCACGAAGTCCAGGTCTAATCAAATCAGGGTGAGCATCAAGCCTATTTTTAGCTGGCTTCCCTGATTCAGGAAAAGGTAAAGGGATAGAGAGAGAGAGCAGCAGACAAAGAACTGTGACAAAGACAAATGTAACTCAGAAAAAGAGAAAGTTCCTGCAAAAATGACATTCTACAGAATATTTGTAGGTGTTACTTTAGTTTCGACAGGATGCTTTGTAGATGTGTGCTTTAAATATGTTAGTCAAGGTGTTAGTTTCACGTAGCCACTTAACTTCCTCGCAGTTATTGCATATAGTTACCCAAGCAGTTATTGCATTTTAAAAGACATGCCAGCCTAACGTAAGCAAAACTAGCAGAAACTATTTGTGTATATAATTTTTGGCCTTTTAAGTTATGTAGCCGTATTTATTTTATAAATATACTTTTCATTTAGCTTTTTGTTTAGTCTTATTAGTCTTTTATTGATTTTGTACATTGCACCGATGACGCATGCATACCTGATGGAGGTTTTGTACAGCATTTTGAAAGATTGCTGTTCATTTATTGGTCTCAAGGGGATGATGGTTAATGAATTGCTTTTTTTTTTTTTGCAGTGCTTTTGTTTAGTCATTTAGCACCATGTCAGCCAAAGCCATCTCTGAGCAGACGGGGAAGGAATTCCTTTACAAACACATTTGCACTACAGCCGCTGTACAGAACCGTTTCCGCTATGCTAACGTGACTGCAGAAACGGACTGGGAGCGACTGGTCCAGGATCACCCCTGGCTTCTGACGGAGGTAAGACAGCTGTTGGAAGTTACTGACTCGGGATAACATTTGGGTTTGAGATGAAACTGGAGCGGAAGTGATGCAACCCAATGACCAAAGACCTCATGATCAATGACCATGAGGCACTTGTTCTTATAGGCCAACAATTAAAAAAAAAATAGTGCAGGTAGAGTTAAAGAACTCGTTCTGCGTGTCTGTCTCAGACAGATTTGCAAACTCTGATGCAAAATGGTTCACTGTGTACTCTTGTGTACTCTTGGACAGTAATTGGTAACTTGATTTTAATATTTTGTTCAAAGGTTTACTTGTTTACCGTAGTAATGCAATGTATTTGAATCTTCATTTGGGAGGGGTAATACTAGGTGAATATTATGTAAATATTTTTTTATGTTAAGAGTGTGTTTGTTTGTGTGTGTATATATGTATTTATATTAACATGAAATCTGAATATCCTGTCATTTGAGTAAGTTTTTCTAAAATTAGATCATGTCCTAAATATTATTAAATTATATTTAATTGTTATATTATGAATTTAGTTGTATCTTAAATAATTCAATTGTAAATGATGTATATTGTATTTGTTTTAAATATAATTTAATCATATTACAACTGTGTATATTTTTAAATTTAAACAATCATTAAGAAATATATGTAGTATTTTTATTATAAATAAAAATATAATATTTATTATAATAAAAATATAATGCAACTGTGACAACGATTGTTCTTGTCATAGAGTAGTTTCTTAAAATTATTCACAAATCATGTGAAGTGTTACTGTTACCAGCAATTTCATCTAATTAGAATTATGAGACCTTTATGCAGGCCAGTTCTCTTGAGGACTAAGCATGAGGGCTAAATGAGTAAAAGAAATCGTATAGAGAGACACTGAGGATGTTGGACGGAGAGGATTTGCAGTCATTAGTATGCAACTTCACTAGCAGATCAATTAAAGCCGCTAAAGTGAGCATAGCAGAATTTCTCACATGACAGTACAGGGACAGTTTCTGCTGAAAAAGCACACTTAATCACCTTTATGGAGGAGCCCAGAGGGTAAAATGATATTAGATATGACTCATATCTTTGTCTCCAGTGACCGAGACCGCTATAGAGATTTTATGTTTAATTTTAAAAAAAGTGCTTCTAGCTCTGATTCATTTGATCATCTTCCTGCCTTCTATTTAAAAAAAAGATATGAATTTTTGCAGGCTCCAGAAAGTTAAGACCACATTGGAAATCAGAGGTTTTTATTTGTTTTTGTACATTTAAACAGGATTTGAGGATTTAAAAAAAAAATTAAACCGAGAAGTATGAGAAATTTTGATCTAGATCTCATAGTCCGTTTGAAACAAATAAGCTCAGCCTTTGGGTTTTGTTACAGATTTTCATTTGTTTTTGTATAATATAACTTTGTTATAATCGATATTTGATTGATTTATTGTGGCGTTTCTCATGTTTCTGTCCAGCGGTTAGTTATTAAGCCAGATCAGCTGATCAAGCGGAGAGGAAAACTGGGACTGGTCGGTGTGAACCTGGATCTAAAGGGTGTGAAGGAATGGCTCAAAACCCGTCTTATGAATGAGACGACGGTAAGAACAGTTTCTAAGCTAAGCTTCAGCTTTCTTGGTGTTTCCTACTTATGTGACTTTGTACTGTGTGCTCTTTCTATTCTGCATGTATGCAGTGTATATATCCCAATATGATCTTTATCATGCCCCTGCATACATCGTTGCCTGAGAGCCAAAAACATATGTGCTGAGAGAAAGATAATAATTTGTATACACGGCTCCAAAGAACACTAAAGCCACACACTGAATCTCAATGAATACAGTTTGAAAAATTGTATTCCTATAGATTCTATAATTTAAGAAAAGTTGTGATAAGTCAGTTGATACCAAAATGATCAAGACACTGGATTGAAGAAAAAAAATAAATTGAAGAAAATAAATTTTCACACAAAATAAATACATCAATATACAGTTTCAGGCTCATCCATTTTGCACGAAGTTCATCACAGCAACTCATAATTTAAGTCAGTAGTGTGTATGACCCCACGTGCCTGTATGTACTCGCAATGATATCTTGATATCTGAGCAAGTAAATGGCATCAAATCTGTCTTCATCTAAAAACTCTCTATACACTGCCACATGAGGCCGGACATTATCATGCACCAGGAGGAACCCAGAGCCCCCTGAAACAGCATAAGGTCTAACAATGGCTCTGAGAATTTCATCCCGTTCCTAAAAAAACTAAAGACCAATCAGTCAGGAAGAATAAGGAGATAACAATTGTCTATGGCCACCACCTGCAAATTCCCTTTTTTGGGGTTTGTCTTGCTGTTGTTTCTCCAGTGCACCTGTTCTCACTTTTATTTGCACCAAAAGCAGGTGAAACTGATTCACAACCACTTATGCTTTCTAATTGGACAGATTAATATCCCTGAAGTTTAATTGACGTGGTGTTATACTGTGATTTTAATTGTTCCCTTCATTTTTTTTTTTTTTAGATCCTTCAGGGATCTCAATCTTTTCAGTCTTTCTCTCTCTCTCTGTCTTTCATCTGTTAGACTGGCGGTCATAGCCCCTGTGGACTCTGCCTCTCTCCCACCCAAGGGAGCATTTAATTGTTTTTCCCACCTTGTCATCCTTTATTTTTCTCTCCCTCTCTTTGAAATGTCACCTCGCCTTCCTCTTTCTCTCTAGCTGATTTATATCAAATGCCCTTTTGCCCACTGTCTTGACTGTAGCAAAAATGAGATTGTTTTGAGTGTGTGTGTGAATATATTAATATTTGGCTTGCGGCTCTGCTTGTCAAATCTTTCACTTTTCTCAGCAAGTGTCTAAACGCTGAGGTACAATCACTGGTTCTTAGGAGAAGCCTTTATACTATCTGAACACTTGCTCTCTTCTTTTCTACCTCCTTATCCCCATCTCTGGCCTCCTTTTCTTCTGCCTCTTACATAATTCTCTTTTCATTTGTGTGTTTTTCATTTGGAAAAGCTTTTAGGTTCAGACCGAAGGCAATTTCTGATGTTTAATCCTTAAGGAAAGCCTGATATGCAACCATAAGCTTTTAATATCTTTCTATCTCTTAGGTGGGGAAGGCTAAAGGCATTCTGAAGAACTTCTTGATTGAGCCCTTTGTAGCCCACAAGCAGGTACGCCTGTCCAGTAAATGCTGTGTATATGAATAAATTGGTTTAATTGTATATTATTATTTAATATTAATCCTAAATGGTAATATTTATTACTGCTGTTAATAATATCTTCTCTACAGAATGATTTTATTAATCCTATTATAATTCTGCATCTAAAATCTATTTTTATTATTTTACAAATCCATTTATTGGAATTGTATAGTATTATATTATACATTTTTATAGTAGGGATTATATTATTTACACTATGGTAAAATGTATTATGTATGTTAATTGATTACTATTCGAGACTGAGAAAGTGTAGGTCATGATTTGTCTTTCATATACAGCATGGCATGAGCAAATATTTGAAAGAGAGTGGTAACATTGTTCGATTGTGACTCTCAGGAGGAGGAGTTTTATGTGTGCATCTATGCCACACGTGAAGGCGATTACATGCTCTTCCATCATGAGGGCGGTGTGGATGTGGGTGATGTTGACTCTAAAGCCATGAAGCTCCTGGTGGGAGTGGATGAGAAGATCAGCGCGGACACAGTCAAGAGTCAGCTCCTCACAAACGCACCTAAAGATAAGATAGAGTGAGTCACACAATCAAATCAAATACAGAAATGTAATGTGTTGTAATTCATTTTACCATATTTAATTCTATTCAGCAGGACTGCACTGATTTTCTCCCAAGAAGGGTGGAATGTGACTTCTCTAAATCTAGTAATCTATAGTTTTTTTTGTAGTTTATTTAGCCTTTTTGTGTTGTCTTGATATATTTGCACTTCATTTTTCTATTATTATTAAAAAAATAGATTTATTTTTTTGTCATCAGAATTCAGCTTTCATGTAAAGACCACTCTAGGGAAATGTAAGCATAATTTAATTGTCTCAACCCTCTTAAGGGTCCCCTCTGTATCCCTGAACACAAGAGGCTGCAGGCAATTCTCTGTCCTGGTACATGCATGGACGGGATAACGGTGAGCAAAAAATGAGAGAGGAAGAGGAAGGGAGGAAAAACAAGCAAATGAGGTGCTCTCAGCTGTGCCTGCAGTAGTTGAGGGCACTTTGATCCATTACACAAATGAGATCTTTCCTCTTTCCCCGAGTCCACCCCCCACTATTATTCAATTCACGTCTAGAAACCCTGTCCGTCTTTTTGATGGCGCGCGCACATAAACTGACATCTCGTTCTGGCTGGCCTCGCCGTCTTGGCTGACATTGAGATTGTTTCATATTGGCCAGTATCCACACCTCTCTTTTTAAACGTCCATCTGTTTTTAGTCTTCTTTCTCTTAGATAAAAAAGTAAAATAAAGATTACAGCTTTAAAAACAACACCCAACTCCATCTTTCAAATATTGTGGCTTTTTTTTTCCCTCTCTCTTTTTGTCATCTTTCACCAAGTACATTTACTGATTTACTGGCATCCCACGAGGTCCTCCCTCTTCCTCCAGTGATTCAGTCTCCTCGTCGTTTCTTGTGTAATTTGTGTTCTCTGGACTATGGACTGTCACAGTTTTTCTTTTTTTATGAGGTGGATGACAGATGATTCTCCCACTCTCTCCTCCCTCATGTCTCCCTTGTTACTCCAAACACCAGCTGTTCTGGCTTAGATTGGTAACCTATTCTGTCATTAAATTTAGTGTCGTTACTTTTCAAAGTTTGTTTTGCTTTCAATATCAAATCTAAACAGTCTGTTCTTAAAACATATAGTCAAAAGTTTAAGGTCAGGTTGTTGTTTCAAATAAATTAATTTAAACAGCAAGGGAGCATTACATTGATCAACAAAGACATTTATAATGTAACAAATGATTTCTATTTCAAATAAATTATTATTTTGAACTTTTTATTCATCAAAGAATCCTGATATAAATGTATCAACCGTTTTCACAAAAACATTAAGCATAACACAACTGTTTATAGCATTGATAATAAGAAATTTCAGCTTTCCCGCCACAGGAATAAATGCAACTTTAAAATAGAAAAGCTATTTTACATTGTAGTAATTTCATAATATTGTAGTTTTTATTGCATTTCATCAAATTCATTAATAAAGCCATAATGCATAGCTTTTTCACACACACAAAAAAAATTGTACTAACCCCAAAACTTAGAATAATAAGTGCATCTGAAAACTATTCAAACGCGTGCAAATGGAGTAAGAAAATAATTTTAAATGACGGTCTTTTAACTGGGTATACCTTAAACTGGGAATACCCAAAATAAGGTATGCACACCTTATTTTGGGTAGGTGTGAAGTCCATGATGAGATTTTGTGTTGTTGCCATTGTTTTGTGCTTTTATTGCGGAACTAAACTACTTTGTGTGAGTTTAGCTGATTCATACTGTTTAATGTAACTGTACTATTATAAAAATGGAACATTATTTAGAGGTGGGGTTTTTTTTCTCTCTCCATCTCTCTGCAGGATGTTGACTAGTTTCCTGGTAGGCTTGTTCAACCTGTATGAAGACTTATACTTTACATATTTGGAGATCAACCCTCTTGGTAAGTCAAAAGCACCCCTCCCCACCTCAGCTGTCAGCAATTAATGGATGACGTTAGTGCACCCACCCAGACTTCTGATTCAGTTTTTCCCCAATGTCTTGGCACCACTTCCAGTACTTTTCAAGGAAGCAGGCCTAAAGGTTCAACTTGCTATGTTTGAATGACTAAGCTAAATGGTTTTCACTTTATTTGCTTCTTTTCCTTTACTGATCCAACTCTGAACCAACTTGGTGTAAAAAAAAAAAACATCCTTAAATGGAAACATTGAATTTGAGGAAATTAAGGCAATAAATTAATTAATTAACATGGATGCTGTTTGATGGTGAGTAGGGATGTTTCATAGGGCACTAATTAATAATCCCTGTTCACCCTATGCCATCTGTTCCTGTGTTTTGAACTGAGACTTCCTTTGATGTTCCTGTTTGTGATTTGTCTATTTGAAACATGTTATTAATATTTCACATGTTCAAACAAACATGAAAGTCTGCTTATTGGCCTCTTAGAAAATATGCTGTCTGCACAAGTTTCACACTTTCTTTAAACCACAAAATTGCGTTGTCATCCAGTGGCGTGCATGACTCAATTTTTATATATGCAAATAACAATATTGCCACACTTGAATGTCATTTACTTTTTGTGCATTTGGCAAACACATTTATCCAAAGCAACTTGCATTGCATTCAAGATACATGTTAATATTCTAATCGGTTCAAGCTGGTATGAACAAATGCTCTCTTTCTTTCTCTGTCAGTGGTCACTAAGGATGGCGTGTATGTGCTGGACATGGCTGCTAAAATCGATGCCACAGCCGATTACTTGTGTAAGGCCAAGTGGGGTGATGTGGAGTTTCCCCCTCCCTTTGGTAGAGAGGCTTATCCTGAGGTAACAATATTTGTCACGTGCATCTTGTTGCATTATATTGTACATTTTCAGTGACAGATGTCATCTTAATATCCAGTTGTATGAGTTAATCTATAAGCCCAACAAGGAACCGAAAGGAATCGCTTGCCTTTTATCACTTAGTTATTGTTGATTCATCAGGCGGAAGCTTGTACCTATCGTATTCTGCTGCGTTTTCTTGCTTTCACTTCTTCTAAAGAATATGATTTTAATTATTAATTGTAAGCAGTCCTTCATAAATCATTCATGGTATTCAACCTCACCACACACAGACAGTGATAAGTCTGTGCAGGGAGAGAGTAATGTGTCTCCTGCTCTTAATCACTGTTGGCAGTTTGTATGAGGCAATGTTTATCTGACAGAAGGCTGGTTTAATTGGTCTCGTACACAGATACAATAGCTGTTCTAACAGACTGGTTTACTGGAATAAAATCAGAGTTGGTTTATTAATAAATAACTTTTAGGTACTATGTTATTTTTGTCTGATGTGCTGCTATGATTTTTCCATATGGGTTGGAAAAGGAAGAGTGTTGGCTTCATTAAATAGTTGGCCAACACACAAGCCATTCAATGAAGTTTCTGTTTACTCTACCTGCACAACAACAGTCATTTATGAACAAATGATTTGCTTCATTATGGCATTTGCTTAGCAGATCATTTTTTTGCTGCACTGATGGTTATATCTATCTCTTTTCTTTTATAACCTTCCTGTAGGAGGCATACATAGCTGATCTAGATGCTAAGAGTGGCGCCAGCCTCAAACTCACTCTCCTGAACCCTCGCGGGCGGATCTGGACCATGGTGGCAGGGGGCGGAGCTTCTGTTGTGTACAGGTACTTGTCATTTAGGAGTTAATCTAGTTTGAATTGAATCTCAGTGTTAATTGCCAGAATTGAAAGTGATGTTCAAAAATGTCAGCGATTATATAATAAAAGATATTTTGGAGAATATCCTTTTTTTTGCAATGAAAGTCAATGAGGTCCCAAACAACACTGGACATTATTGACTTCTGTTTTTTGGACAAAAAACAGCACAAAGACATTTTTGGGTATATAAAATCTTCCCACTCTTTTGTGTTGTCGTGCATATTTGGAACAACATGAAAGTGAGTGAATGAATGAAGCAAACGATGACCGAATATTCAGCGTAAATCTTAGGAGAGTTGCTTAGAAAAGAAAAATTACAGTTTGAGACTGTTAGAACGGAGTTGCTGGTATAATGAGCAGAACTCTTGTGCTTCATGGTCTGAGAGATGAAACAGACACCAGTTTGAGCCAGATGCAGAGAGCTAAATGACATTATCCATCCATGCCTGATAACTATTATCTGGAGGTTTATCTTTCACTGCATCTGTCCTTCTCTCTGGATGGAGAGAGGAGATGAGGCGAGAGAGACTAATTAGGATGAGTATGTGCTGTCCTCTGAGAGTGAAGGGATGTTTTCTTACTTGATGCTCGCAAACAAATAAAAACTCATGGTAGATATACTGGATAATTTGACTTGCTCTGTTTGCTCTGTAATTTTGGACTTAATTGGGATCTCAGTGATAAATATTTTGTGTACATAACATTGAACTTCACATTTTTGATGTTATGCGTTTGTGTCTGTCTACTAACCAATAGTTTAACCTATTATATTTCCTCACTCATAGTGATACAATTTGTGATCTGGGTGGAGTCAATGAACTGGCCAATTACGGCGAATATTCAGGTGCTCCTAGTGAACAACAAACATATGATTATGCCAAGACCATCCTCTCCCTGATGACCCGTGAGAAGCACATCGACGGTATGTTGCTATGATCTTCATGTCCAAGTGTTTCTTTTATTAGTCTTTTACATTAAAACGATTTTTGAAGGTTTCTTATTCTAAACATTTTTGTGTAAACATTCATCATTTCCAATTAATATTTAGTGCTGATGTATTAGTTTTTACTTATAAAATCTTTTTTAATAAAGATTTTATAAAGAGAATAATGTGAAGTTTTTGTTTTTTTTACACTTTAATATATAAATAATTGTTATTCATAAGAACAACAATGGCTATTATTATTATTAAATAAGAGATAATTATTTGTTTCAATACTGTTGTCATTGCAAAATTGGTTACTGTCTTGAATTTTTTTTTTCAAACATTACTAACTTGTGTTAGCAATCTTTAAGAGTTTGTTCACCCAAAAATGTACTTACTCACTCTCAAGTTCCAAATCTGTGTGAGTTTGTTTCTTCTTGTGAACAAAAAAGTAGATCATTTGAAGAATAATGGTAACCAGACAGTTGACGTTAGCATTGACTTCCATAGTAGGAAAAATATATATAACGGAAGTCAATGGATGCCATCAACTCTCTGGTTTAAAATATTTTAAAATATTTTCTGTCTTTAGCAAAGAAAAACTCGTACAGGTTTGGAACATCATGTTTTTTTTAAATGATGATAGATTTTTGGGTGAACAGTCCCTTTAAGTCTTAAACCTTTATATTTATATGTATAGTAAAATCAATCCGTGATCGTAATGCAGTGCAAGTTACCTGAAGTGTTCTGTGTGTTAAAGAGGTTTCATGCGTTTTCGGTATACCATGCGTCATTTCTCAATAATTTCTCTTGTGTAGGTAAAGTCCTGATCATTGGAGGCAGCATTGCCAACTTCACTAACGTAGCAGCAACATTCAAGGTGAGATCAAAGAGTCCCTCACACCGCAAGTAAATTTTTGCCATCGATCTGCATAAGCGGAATATGATTATTGTAACACACACCCATTATGAGTTTGTTTTAATGTTTTATATATATATACCAGGGTATCGTCAGGGCTATCAAAGATTACCAGGACCCTCTGAAAGAGCATGAGGTCACAATATTTGTTCGTCGTGGTGGACCAAACTACCAGGAAGGTTTAAGAGTGATGGGGGAAGTTGGTGAGTTTGTTCATGTTATGTACAAAAAAAAGAACCGACTCTTCCATACTTGATCTTGCGTTAATGTCTTTTGTATATATGTTTGCGCAGGAAAGACAACCGGTATCCCCATTCATGTTTTTGGCACTGAGACCCACATGACTGCCATTGTTGGAATGGCACTAGGTCACAGGCCGATCGCCACACAGCCTCGTGGTGCTGCCCACACTGCTAACTTCCTTCTAAACGCTAGTGGTGGAACCACCGTGAGTGACTTGTAGCCTCAAGCATGTCCTTAGATGATCCGGGGTGCTCAGTAAAGTTTTCTGTTCAGTCTTTCTTCACTGGCTTTGGAGATCACTTCTTAATATGCTGTTTGTGCCACACTAAAAAAATGTCACCATAAAGAGTGACAAAATTACATTATGACCAATACATAATTCTCTCTCGAGTTTGCTTTCTTACCACTGCCCTCTCTCTCGCTCCCAGACTCCTGCATCCTCCAGATCGGCCTCTTTTTCTGAGGTCAAAACTGGAGCAGAAAATGCATCGGTTCAAAAGACTCGTGCTGGACTCTCTCCAGGTTAGTGCAAATTTGATCCCCCTCTCACAAGCAGTCACAATAACTGAATAGATTTAAGGTAGGCTGGTGCTCCCCCTACAGACCCATGTTAGGACGTTTTTAAACAGTCATGGACAGAAAAGATGTATTTGACCAGAAGTGGTGCTGCCCAGACTGATCGGTGTGACATCAGGTTCATATGCTTTCAAATCGCTTGCTTGTACTTTTATCGGTCTGGGCAGTGCCACGTCAAGTCAAACCCACCTATCGATGTTAAAATTAACCAGAATAATCCAAAGCTGTTATAAACATGTCGTTGTAAACTTGCTGAACATCTTGTATTAATTTCAAATTGCATCTTAGCATATTATTCTCTGATTATTACTACTAAAATATTTAACATTGGTCTGTTTTTTTTTCCTTCTCTTTATTTCTTTTTTTTCTCATTTGGTCATAGTGTATTATGTTAATTTCTACAACTAATTTTCTGTATTTTAGTCAAGTCACCTTTATTTATATAGCGCTTTTTACAATACATATTGTTTCAAAGCTGCTTTACTGTGGTCACATGAAAACAATAAAAATAAATTTTGTTTTGCCTGAACAGCTGCTCTAAAAAGCAAGCGAATCAATAAAATTGAAGAATATTAAATGTTACGTGTCCTCAACTAAGCAAGCCAGAGGCGACAATGGCAAGGAACCAAAACTCCATTCAGTTAAGTTCAGTGGCATGTAAAATCTGGATGGCACAGTCCCGGATCTTTGAATGGCCACAAGAATTCCTGAATTTTAACATATTCTACCATGTTCATTTTGATATTTACCCACTTTAATTATATTTTCTCAGAACATTTAGTTAATAAGAAATAACACTATTGAAAGCATTCCCTTCTTGAATAGATTTCGTTAGCTTACAAAACCGTAAACCGCAGTCTGCCCAATTATAATCTCAGAAAGAGATGTGCTGTAATGTTTTTCTTTTTCCTCCATCTGTTGTTTCTATAGGCAAAAGCACCACTCTATTCAGTAACCACACCAAGTCCATAGTGTGGGGGATGCAGACACGTGCGGTGCAGGGCATGCTGGACTTTGATTATGTGTGCTCACGTCAAGATCCGTCAGTAGCTGCAATGGTTTACCCTTTCACGTGAGTCTTATAAACCCTAGTTTGAGACTGCTGTCATTTGCTGTCACTTAATCCCATATGCATATGTAATGTTAATGCGTGTTATTTTAATCAGTGGAGACCATAAGCAGAAGTTTTACTGGGGCCATAAGGAGATCCTGCTGCCGGTCTATAAGAACATGGCTGATGCAATGAAGAAACATCCAGAAGTGGATGTGCTCATCAGTTTTGCCTCCCTCCGCTCTGCTTATGACAGCACCATAGAGACCATGCAGTACCCACAGGTCTGAGATCAGCATCAGCTGACTGTATATACATTCATATGGCTATGTTGTGCAGTGGACTAATTCTTACATGTTCACAAAGCTATGTGGTCTTATTGTTTATCTGTTCTATGTGTCTTTATATACAGATTCGCACCATAGCGATCATAGCTGAGGGCATCCCGGAGGCTTTGACTCGTAAAATCATCAAAATGGCAGATGAGAAGGGAGTCACTATTATTGGACCTGCAACGGTATGACCCTAAATTGCATTTCTGGTTTGTGAGTGCAGGTTTATATTAAATATAAGGATAGTAAAACCTGGCATCACCTACGTTGTGGGGACCAGCCAACAGAGTAATAAACCATACTAAAAATTAAATTAAGTTTAAAAATGTTAAAATGCAGAACGTTTTCTGTGTTGGATGGGGTCAGGGAATGGAAAATAGTTTGTTCTGTAAAAAAAAATATTTGTCTATGGAGAGTCCTTTTTGTAATACAAATATTTGTCTAACTTTATTATAGTAATAATACATTTTATATGCATTATATAATCAATGTAATAAATTGTATAAATTAAAAACATTTTTATGTAGTGTATAGTAAAGGTCTGTTGTGTATATTTGTGTATGCTGTAGGTTGGCGGTATTAAACCAGGATGTTTTAAGATCGGTAATACAGGCGGGATGCTGGATAACATCCTGGCGTCTAAGCTGTACCGGCCGGGCAGTGTGGCCTACGTCTCCCGCTCTGGTGGAATGTCCAATGAGCTCAACAACATCATCTCACGCACTACAGATGGAGTTTATGAAGGAGTTGCCATCGGAGGAGACAGGTGTGTGTTCAAGTTAACATCTTGATACGAAATTTAGTTTGATTATATTTCAACAGTTTGCGTGAGCAGTAAACCTGCTGACTGTGCCTTTCCTCCAGGTATCCAGGCTCTGTATTTATGGATCATGTGTTGAGGTATCAAGACACACCAGGAGTCAAGATGATCGTTGTGCTCGGAGAGGTGAGTGTGCCACTTACAGCATCCTTCCTCCCCTTTAAACATAATAAGAGTTCACTATAAAACTCAGAGCCTGGCTACAATATGATACTTATGGGTCTTCTCTTTACTTGCAGATTGGAGGAAATGAAGAATACAAGATTTGCAGTGGCATTAAAGAAGGCAGGATCACCAAACCTGTGGTCAGCTGGTGCATCGGAACCTGTGCCACCCTGTTCTCCTCTGAGGTCTGTATGACGCACGCACTGATATTAGACACTATTGAGCATTTTTAATGTGACTCATTTACGACACTAATATGATTTTTACCTCAAGAATGGCTGAATTAACTGATTGTAACCTTCCTTTTGGGTTTAGGTCCAGTTTGGCCACGCTGGAGCTTGTGCTAACCAGGCGTCTGAGACTGCAGTGGCTAAGAACCAAGCTCTGGAAATGGCAGGAGCGTATGTGCCCAAGAGCTTTGATGAGCTAGGAGAAGTCATCAAGTATGTCCTCTGTCTGCTTATGAATTTTACAATTGAGCTTGGCCTTCAGTAACTATATATTTGTGTATCCTATAGATCTGTCTATGATAATCTGGTAGCCAAGGGTGTGATCGTGCCTGCTAAAGAGGTTCCTCCACCCACAGTGCCAATGGATTATTCCTGGGCCCGTGTGAGTATTAATTATACGTTTGAATGACAAATACTAACTAACATAGTCTTGCCTGGTGGTTTATAGTCATCTGTATGTCCTCTGTAGGAGCTGGGTCTGATCCGTAAGCCTGCGTCCTTCATGACAAGTATCTGTGACGAGAGAGGGCAGGAGCTCATTTACGCTGGCATGCCTATAACGGAGGTCTTCAAGTCTGAGATTGGGCTAGGCGGCACCCTCGGCCTGCTCTGGTTCCAGAGGAGGTTTGTTTCACTCTTTGTTTTGAGTACCTCACTAATTACTCTGTCTTAAATGGTTTTCTTGTGCATGTTGCAGGCTGCCTCGCTATGCATGTCAATTCATCGAGATGTGTCTGATGGTGACTGCGGATCACGGCCCTGCTGTGTCTGGAGCTCATAACACCATCGTGTGTGCTCGTGCTGGCAAGGACCTGATTTCCAGCCTCACCTCGGGACTCCTGACCATCGTACGGAAGCAAAAGCCTTTTCCACACACAGTCTGTTTTAGCATTAGTAGAGCAGCTTTTCATCACTGGTTCTGTTTGTTTAGGGGGACCGTTTTGGAGGTGCTCTGGATGCAGCTGCTAAGCAGTTCAGCAAGGCTTTTGACAGTGGCATGCTGCCTATGGAGTTTGTCAACAAAATGAAGAAGGATGGCAAGCTCATTATGGGCATCGGCCACAGGGTGAAATCAGTAAGTACACCTACACGCAAATCTAAAATGTTTATAAGTATGTTATATTGCAAATGTGTCAGTTTCACTCTTCTTTTCAAACCTGGTTTGATTGATTTAATTTTCAGATCAATAATCCTGACATGCGGGTGCAGATCCTCAAAGACTTTGTCAAACAGCATTTTCCTGCCACTCAGCTTCTGGACTACGCTCTGGAGGTGGAGAAGATCACCACCTCAAAGGTACAAATGTGTGTTTTTGAAACTGTGTTGACATGAATGCTAAATCTGGATCTGGTTGATCTTTTGATGTGTGCAAATGCAGGAGCACATGAAACCTTCTACTGTGCTACTTCTATTTATTAATCAAAGTTGTCTGTGGATGAGATTCTGAAGCAAGGACTAACTTGGGATAACTTGGGATAACTTGGGATAACTTGTCCTGCACCTCTTCACAGACAGTGTTGTCATTCCTAAATTCTCCTTCCACTGTATTCAACAACAACAACAGCTCTTTTGTGTCATTTCTGCGTTATTTCACACGTGTAGAACTTACCAGTTTAAATTTTCAACCTGATGGATAAAGTTGTTTACATGTCCTATGGAACGGATTAGAAAAGGTTTAAACCACCCCTTATAATTCGACTGAAATTTAAATTGGATTTGGCCTATTCAACAAGATTGAATGACTGATTTATTAGGGTCCATTCAAACGCAGCTAATGACTCCAGTCCTCACACAAAATTCTGTATCGCATGGATTCTTAATGAAATGGCAAGTTTTGTCAGTGAAAATTCACAGAACAGGAAATGTGACAGCAGCTGTAAAAGAAAAACAAGGAATAATAAAAAATCACAGAACATCTTCCGTATGCCATATGCAGTGAGACAGATAACCTGCATTTGATTAAAGCCTAAGCTATGGAAAAAAAAGTAAATTCAAGTTGATTATTTTAATATTAATTAAATAATTGTAATTATTTTTGTTTATTATTCTCATAAAATGTCACTTTTATTCCCCCCCCCTTTAAAAAAAAATCAGAAACCAAACCTTATCCTGAATGTTGATGGCTTCATTGGAGTGGCATTTGTGGATCTGCTGAGGAACTGTGGCGGCTTCACTCGGTCAGTAAAACGTCTTGTGAAAAAAAATATATATATATATTATTAATGGAAAACAATACACACTGTAAACAAAGTATGTGTGAACCTGGTATAATACGAATGTAACCATCATTCCCATGTAAAAAACGGCCTAAGTTTCAGCAATTTTGTAATGTGCTTTTTTTATGGAATTTTAAAAAATATTTCTATTTAACTATTTTTAGTTCAGTTTTAGTACTTAGTATTTCAATAAACTAAACTTTTTTTTTTTATATAGTTTTGGATGAGAGTAACAACACTAGTGAAGAAAAAATAAGACTGATCTCTCATGCACTTTCTTTCCCCTGTACAGCGACGAGGCAGATGAATTTGTGGAAATCGGAGCACTGAATGGAATCTTTGTGTTGGGACGCAGCATGGGATTCATAGGTGGGTGTGTTTATGCGTGTCTCTCGCATAAATTGTATTGGCGGGACTTTTACAAAATTGCCAAAACATTGACCTTGACCATTACATAAGCAATAAATCAATAAATTAAGTAAACAAATACATTTTTAATACCAGGTAAAGAATTAAGACTAAAATAAAAGCTTAGTACATTTGTACCTACATTCAGACAAAAAATATTTCTGACTTTAGTTTTGTCCTCTGGCTGACTCTTAGTTTGTGACAACCAATTAAATATTTTGCAGTTATAACCAGATTTTTCTGAATCTGGTAATGCCATAAAATTTGGTGCAAGTTGTTGGAATTTTGTGAAATGGGCAGATCTAATGTTGTGATGACAATCACAGTGTAGCAGGAAGTGTTCTGTTTCCAGTACATACTGTCTCTGCTCTTGCGGCTGCGTCCTCTGTCAGACAGATAGTCAGCTCAGCTTGTATTTGGTTAGGCTCTTTCACACCGCTCCGTTGTGCTTTTCAGGTATTCTCTCTCTCTTATGAAATAATATTATTTAAACAACCTTATGTCTTTTTATGCAGGTCATTATCTGGACCAGAAGCGTTTGAAGCAGGGTTTGTACCGCCATCCTTGGGATGATATTTCTTATGTACTTCCGGAACACATGACCATGTAATCTCGCTGAACCTGTGCCCCATGAAGTCAAAATACGTTTTTGTGTGAGTGTAATTGTGTATATACACTCCTCCGGCTGTGAGTGTGTTTGTTACATTATTATGTTTTTTCTGTTTTGTAACCTTATGGAAAAAGTGAGGGGGTAAAACTAAGTAACTGTCCTTCTATAATCCGTAGTTGTAACCTGTCCGTTGCCTAGTATTGATTGTTGCAAAGACATTTTAAAACTGTGAAAACATCCTAACACATTCCATATCAAGGTAGTAAACATCCCATATATATCTGTAACATGTAAATCTGCTTATGTCAGTGTGGCTACAAAAGTGACCCAAAATACCTGGTTGCTGCAATCTGCCTATCGTCAATTTCTAAGAAAAAATCTTTCCAAGCAGCCATGACCGTAAACTGAACTCCTGAAGGACCCCTTAAGAAATTGGTGGACTCCAGTGTCTCAATAGTTAATTTTTTTTAATGTTATTTTGATTACTATGTTGACATCTATAATTAACACAGTGCAATAATCCACTGCGCATTACAGCGAGCAATAGCTTCATGTGTGTTTAAAAGTCTTAATTGTCAGATCAACTAATTGCACGAACAAAAGACAGTTGCTATTTTTAATAATATATATATATCTATTGAACAGGTATTTTGGCCATCAATGTTATTTGTAAACGTGCCATAAAGTTCACAATGTTTACAGTCCGTCTGCCAGTGCAGCTGTATGAAGATCAGATGAAACCGTTCAGTGTCTGATATTTGCTTAAATTAGCTGGTTAAAAATAAAATCCATTGTAGAAATTCAATATTTCTTTTTTCATTATCCAATCTCATCCATGATGACCATTAAACTTAAGTTTGTTTTTAATTTTCGGATTCACTGGTTATGTGTTTCTTCTGTGGTTATTATGATAATAAATAAAGATATCAAAGACCAATTACTCTTTGAAAAACGCTGGTGTCGACTTGTTGAAGAGCATTGCTGTCAAATAAATGCTCAGTAGATGGCAGTGTACTAATGCACAAATCCTGACACATAGGCCTCAGAAAAGCAAAATGGCTCACTTATTCCACACCTCCATCAACGCACCGAATTTTTCAGAAAAGATATTGAAATGAGAATAGTATCTAAGCTATTATACATGAAAACACTATATTGAGTTTAAGTTTTACCTTGTTGTAATGTAAACATTAATACATTTGTTATTTTTTTTCTGTCTAAAACTTTACCAGATAAAAAACAAATGTAAGTGCTCCGTTACTTTTAACCCCCTAACCCTGCTTTAATTGTTAGTAAAGCATTACTTTCACACATTTGTAGTGTTATTGTCTAATTACCTTCACAGCAGCCAGTGTTTCAACTTCTGATTCTGCATGACGTGCTTTAAATGCATACTGCTATAATTATGTCGTCTTCAGTCCGGTTACACTCATTTAGGCGGTAGTAAACTGGCTGCTTGTAGGTTATAAAAATGTATGAGCTGTCGTTTAGCAGGAGACAAGCCCTCGGGTGCTGGCTGCAAGTCAAGAAGAATTCACTAGTCACTGGTGCCAGCACGACTAGGATTTCATGATCTGATACTACTGTCAGTGTTGCAACATGATGCATTGTGAAGACCAGCATAAGTTGTCTTCTGTTAAGTGTGATATTTTAAAAGTTCAATAAGTTGTGATTAGATATGGAACTGCATAAGTAGACCAATGTAGCAATATCAACTGTAGCTAGTACTGATCTTCCTGCAAGCAAAACACTGTTTTAATGTGCATTATTTAATAATAAACAAACAGATATTCCATAATCTATCTGCATTATTATTCTATATTCTGTACGACTATGTAGTTTAATACCAGTAAAGGTTTGTGTGCTGTATCGAGCAAGGACAAGAGGGTGAACGTGTTGGAGCTGTGTGTGAGATGTGCAGTGCATGTTTCCTTGCATGTCACACTATCTCACGGTACATTGCTGACCAGCAACTATCTAAGGCTGCTGGCGTGATGAGCGCACTGAATCTGCCCCAGGACAATTCCAAAATAACATCATATTCAGGCCAGGGATAGATTTTATGAACTCTAGGGGATGTATATAGACGCCTAGCTTGCTAACTGAGCTGTGACTGAGGATGCTGAGGTGCTGTTCCGGCAAAAACATATAACTTTGTCATGTGAACACAATGAAGGGGAATTATGATTGTGTATACACTCACCTAAGGGATTATCAGGAACACCTGTTCAATATCTCATTAATGCAATTATCTAATCAACCAATGCATTTAGCGGTGTGGTCCTGGTCATGACGATCTCCTGAACTGAATGGCAGAATGGGAAAGAAAGGTGATTTAAGCAATTTTGAGCATGGCATGGTTGTTGGTGCCAGACGGGCCAGTCTGAGTATTTCACAATCTGCTCAGTTACTGGGATTTTCACACACAACCATTTCTAGGGTTTACAAAGACTGTTGTGAAAAAGGAAAAATATCCAGTATGCGGCAGTCCTGTGGGTGAAAATGCTTTGTTGATGCTAGAGGTCAGAGGAGAATGGGCCGACTGATACAAGCTGATAGAAGAGCAACTTTGACTGAAATAACCACTCATCACAACTGAGGTATGCAGCAAAGCATTTGTGAAACCATAACACATACAACCTTGAGGCAGATGGGCTTCAGGCTGGTGGTGGTGGTGTAATTGTGTGGGGGATATTTACTTTAGGCCCCTTAGTGCCAATTGGGCATCGTTTAAATGCCACGGCCTACCTGAGCATTGTTTCTGACCATGTCCATCCCTTTATGACCACCATGTACCCATCCTCTGATGGCTACTTCCAGCAGGATAATGCACCATGTCACAAAGCTAGAATCATTTCAAATTGACATGCTGTTCTTTATGCAAATTATGATTTTGTTGTTGTATATACATAAGGGTTACAATTAAATTTGAAGAACTCTTCTAATCTGGGACATTTTCTCATAATCTCATCTGGAGATTATTCTCAAAATAATAATTAGTAACCCTTGCGAGGACAATACGATTAAAAAAAAGCAATATCTTTTCCCTTTGTAAGGTGGACAAGATTGGGTGAGACTATTCACGCCAAACTGTTCCCGAGACTCATCACGCTGTGACATTTCGTCTTAATACACATCCCCAGAGACACAACTTGGTGGGCATAACACCCCAATCTCACTTTTGCATTTCAGTATGTTCACCCCCTTTTACCCCCACCTCTTCTATCCAAAGGGCCTGAAACTCACCCAACAGTTTAATGTGAAAGAAGATCATACAATGTTTGGTATCATTTGAAATGTTGAAGTGCGACTGGTACTAAGGTCTTATTCTCATAAGAATCAAACCACAGGTGTTATAGGTTAAAGAGTTTAGAAATGCCTGGCTTATTTGGGATGGACTTGCCCTCCCAAGGTCTTCCATGTTAATTACCGCCTGTTCTCAAGAACCTAAAGGTCCATTGTTAACTGATGTTTTACACTTCAAAGAAGTTCCTATCCTGGTCTGGGTTATTTAAGGGAAGGTTTCAGAATGCACATGGCTGCTCTTGCTTGTGGTGTCCAGATTCATTCATAATGCTGAGTGCCCCAACAGACACTCCGCGTTATGAATTCGTCGAGGCAAATTTGAACCAGGGTTAGCCCGTAATGTTGAGTGCCTATTAGACATCGTGTCTAGTGTATATTCCTAAATTCAGAAATGCATCTTTACTCTATTTCTGTGCATTCAATGTATTGACTATCTTTTATTTCGATTATGTAATTGGCACAATACATTTACCTGAATGTTAATAAATTGTTACGTTTGATTTGATTCGGTCTTACTCTGAAATTATTCATTTCAGTATATTACGCTGCATCTTTTTTTTTACCGCAAATCTGCGTCCAGTGTTAAGTACATACTAGATCTCAGGTTAGATGGAGCATTGGGGCACATCAGGTGAGATTCTAGATTTCTTATTAACTGCTCGACTTTAAGTTATTATGCAGTCGCACAAATAAAGGCAGGCGCCATATAAAACAACTATTGAGATAATACCAAGCAGTGGGGCGGCATTATCTCAATTAATAACTATAGGGTGCTAGGTAAACAAACTATTATAATAATGCCGCGCCAATGCTAGCTAAGAAGAATGCCCTCTTTATAATGGCTGAAGCCGTCGATCACACTTGCCAAAACTCCCATTATAATTAATGAAAATGTTACACTGCACAATGAACCATCTGCTGTATTTACATCATGTTTGCATTGTTATTTATAGCACATGAATCATGTTCCCGTGATGAGACCCCTGCAATGCTCATTGATACAACTTTTCATGTGATGGGAATAGATCTAAATATAATGCTATTATAATCAACACTTTTCATGAATCGTTAAACTTAACAGCTGTAATAGTAAAAACTATTGGAGAGAGATCCACATGTAATACTCACCTAGATGTTAGCCAGTCACACCAGTGGGTGTTTCCACTGAAGTCTCAACAGACACGGCCCTTCAAACAGAGCATTCAGATCAGGATAGAAAAAATGCCTTTCAAAAATTATAAAACCAAATTATCCAAAATCTAAATTATATCCATTTTGGATGTAAAATTATATTAAGATTATAAGTGCACCTCAGGAAATAAAAAAACTAAAAATGCTGGTAACTTTTAAAGGTAAAGTAGTGCTCATGCAATCTGGAATCATTTAATACACTCACCTAAAGGATTAGTAGAAACACCTGTTCAATTTCTCATCAATGCAATTATCTAATAAACCAATCACATGGCAGTTGCTTCAATGCATTTTAGGGGTGTAGTCCTGGTCAAGACAATCTCCTGAACTCCAAATTGAATGTCAGAATGGGAAAGAAAGGTGATTTAAGCAATTTTGTGTGGCATGATTGTTGGTGCTGTTTAGTATCTCACAATCTGCTCACTTACTGGGATTTTCACGCACGATCATTTCTAGGGTTTACAAAGACTGTTGTGAAAAGGGAAAAACATCCGGTATGCGGCAGTCCTGTGGGCGAGAATGCTTTGTTGATGCTAGAGGTCAGAGAAGAATGGGCCGACTGATTCAAGCTGATAGAAGAGCAACTTTGATTGAAATAACCACTTGTTACAACTGAGGTATGCAGCAAAACATTTGTGAAGCCACAACATGCACAACCTTGAGGGGGATAGGCTACAACAGCAGAAGACCCCACCGGGTACCACTCATCTCCACTACAAATAGGAAAAAGAGGCTACAATTTGCACGAGTTCACCCAAATTGTACAGTTGAAGACTGTAAAAATGTTGCCTGGTCTGATGAGTCTCGATTTCTGTTGAAACATCCAGATGGTAGAGTCAGAATTTGGCATAAACAGAATGACAACATGGATACATAATGCCTTGTTACCACTGTGCAGTATGGTGGTGGTGGTGTAATGGTGTGGGGATGTTTTCTTTGCACACTTTTGGCCCCTTACTGTCACGTAGAAGTAAGGCAGTGAAGGCGAAAGATAGTCAAACACAGTATTAGTATGGTGTTCCCAATAATCCTTTAAGTGAGTGTATGTCGGTGCCACTTTAAGCTCACAGAACTGAGAGTAAATATAGCTGCTAGCAGCCATCACGGGGCCAAGTGCAAGGAGGGCATTAAATGTCATGCCGACATGGCTGGCATCATCAGACCAACGGCAGTAAGAATCTAAACACATTTCAATATGACTTAAGTCTAAATGGCTGAAAAATCAACAATACGGTCTTTAGTATTTCGATTTAATGGTTTATCACATTCAATCAACAGGCAGCGCTGTAACCAAATTGTAGTGTCAATTCATGTGGTACATTGAGAGTGTGGTGACATTGACACATGCAAAGTTTGCTTTCAATTGGGTAAACCATTGCTGACAGAGCACTAAAGTCATGTGTTTGTTAAACATAGCATCTTATAAGAAAAATCGAAATGGCAGACGCTCAAAATGGCCGATATGGGAAAATTTGGTATCACAGGACTCGGCATGACCCACTGGATCTAAAGAGACCAGTTTCATGATTTTTAGACAAAGCGTTCAGGAGTTATAATCAAAAATGTCAGTTTTTTAATATCTCCTGACCACTAGGGGGCAGAGCGCCAAAACTCTGCAGGTAGCCTCAGACCATGATTGACATAACACACACCTAGTTTGGTCAGAAAACGCTAATGCGTTGCGGAGATAAAGCCTCAATTTCATTTTTGCGACCATTATGTCGGATTCTTTCGCGAGTTATTCGTAAACGGTTTGACATATCAACTTTCTTTGGATAACTTTTTGTCCACATTGTCTGGAGATGATGTGGTTTAATTTTGGTGAAAATTGGACAAACGGTCTGGGAGGAGTTCGAAAAAGTAGGTTTTTAAAGAAAAACAACATGGTGGACAAGAAGTTTGGCCGACTATGACAAATTTGGTATCTGTGTTCTCGGTTTGACCCAAGGAACGTATAAAGATAATTTGTTTTACCATAGGTTAACGCACTCAAAAGTTATTAGCATATTTGTAAATTTGGTTATAATTTTTGACCACAAGGGGGTGCTGGCTCGAAACTTTTTGAGTCGTATCAAGGTTAGGTGCCGAAGACACATATTGAGTTTCGTAACGATACGCCAATATCTTTGTTAAATATAGCAATTTATGACAATATTAAAAATGGCCGACGCTCAAAATGGCCGATATGGGAAAATTTGGTATCACACGACTCGGCATGATGCACTGAATCTAAAGAGACCAGTTTTATTATTTTTGGCTAAAGCGTTCAGAAGTTATAAGCAAATATTTAACTTTTTCATATCTCCTGACCACTAGGGGGCACAGCGCCAAAACTCTGCAGGTAGCCTCAGATCATGATTGACATAACACACACCTAGTTTGGTCAGAAAACGCTAATGCGTTGCGGAGATAAAGCCTCAATTTCATTTTTGCGACCATTACGTCGGATTCTTTCGCGAGTTATTCGTAAACGGTTTGACATATCAACTTTCTTTGGATAACTTTTTGTCCACATTGTCTGGAGATGATGTGGTTCAATTTTCGTTGAAATCGGACAAACGGCCTAGGAGGAGTTCGAAAAAGTAGGTTTTTCATAAAATTCAAAATGGCGGGAAAATATTCATGACGGAAAATGACGTCATAGGGTGCAATCGAATCGTCTTGAGCCAAGGAATCAGTTGACAAAAGAATTTTGTTTCTAGGACATACGGTTCAAAAGTTATTTACGTAAACGTGAGTGCAACTTTGGACAGTTGGTGGCGCTATAGAGATTGAGTTAGAGACTTCAATTTTGCTATGGTCAATGATTGGACTGTCCTTTATGAGTGTGCCAAATTTTTTTCATTTTCCCGTTTACGGTTCTATGGGCTGCCATAGACTCCCATGGCACAAGAAAAAGAATAAATATAGCTGCTAGCAGCCATCACGGGGCCAAGCGCAAGGAGGGCATTAAATGTCATGCCGACATGGCTGGCATCATCAGACCAACGGCAGTAAGAATCTAAAGACATTTCAATATGACTTAAGTCTAAATGGCTGAAAAATCAACAATACGGTCTTTAGTAATTCGATTTAATGGTTTATCACATTCAACCAACAGGCAGCGCTGTAACCAAATTGTAGTGTCAATTCATGTGGTACATTGAGAGTGTGGTGACATTGACACATGCAAAGTTTGCTTTCAATTGGGTAAACCATTGCTGACAGAGCACTAAAGTCATGTGTTTGTTAAACATAGCATCTTATAAGAAAAATCGAAATGGCAGACGCTCAAAATGGCCGATATGGGAAAATTTGGTATCACAGGACTCGGCATGACCCACTGGATCTAAAGAGACCAGTTTCATGATTTTTGGCCAAAGGGTTCAGGAGATATAATCAAAAATGTCAGTTTTTTAATATCTCCTGACCACTAGGGGGCAGAGCGCCAAAACTCTGCAGGTAGCCTCAGACCATGATTGACATAACACACACCTAGTTTGGTCAGAAAACGCTAATGCGTTGCGGAGATAAAGCCTCAATTTCAATTTTGCGTCGGAGGTTTGGCCGAATATGACATATTTGGTATCTATGGTCTCGGCTTGACCCAATGAACACATTAAGACCATTTGTTTTACAATAGGTTAACGTCAACAAAAGTTATTAGCATGTTTGTAAATTTTGTTATAACTTTTGACCACAAGGTGGCGCTGCCCCCAAACTTTTTGTGCCGTATAAAGGTTAGGTGCCGAAGACACATATTGAGTTTCGTAACGATACACCAATCCATTTGTTAAATATAGCAATTTATGACAATATTCAAAATGGCCGACGCTCTAAATGGCCGATATGGGAAAATTTGGTATCGCACGACTCGGCATGATGCACTGAATCTAACGAGACCAGTTTTATGATTTTTGGACAAAGCGTTCAGGAGTTGTAAGGAAAAATGTCACTTTTTCATATCTCCTGACCACTAGGGGGCACAGCGCCAAAACTCTGCAGGTAGCCTCAGACCATGATTGACATAACACACACCGAGTTTGGTCAGAAAACGCTAATGCGTTGTGGAGATAGAGCCTCAAGTTCATTTTTGCGATCATTACGTCGGATTCTTTCGTGAGTTATTCATAAACGGTTTGACATTTCAACTTTCTTTGGATAACTTTTTGTCACCATGGTCTGGAGATGATGTGGTTCAATTTTCGTGAAAATCGGACAAACGGCCTAGGAGGAGTTCGAAAAAGTAGGTTTTTCATAAAATTCAAAATGGCGGGAAAATATTCATGACGGAAAATGACGTCATATGGTGCAATCGAATCGTCTTGAGCCAAGGAATCAGTTGACAAAAGAATTTTGTTTCTAGGACATACGGTTCAAAAGTTATTAACGTAAACGTGAGTGCAACTTTGGACAGTTGGTGGCGCTATAGAGATTGAGTTAGAGACTTCAATTTTGGTATGGTCAATGATTGGACTGTCCTTAATGAGTGTGCCAACTTTTTTTCATTTTCCCGTTTACGGTTCTATGGGCTGCCATAGACTCCCATGGCACAAGAAAAAGAATAAATATAGCTGCTAGCAGCCATCACGGGGCCAAGCGCAAGGAGGGCATTAAATGTCATGCCGACATGACTGGCATCATCAGACCAACGGCAGTAAGAATCTAAAGACATTTCAATATGACTTAAGTCTAAATGGCTGAAAAACCAACAATACGGTCTTTAGCAATTCGATTTAATGGTTTATCGCATTCAACCAACAGGCAGCGCTGTAACCAAATTGTAGTGTGTGGTACATTGAGAGTGTGGTGACATTGACACATGCAAAGTTTGCTTTCAATTGGGTAAACCATTGCTGACAGCACTAAAGTCATGTGTTTGTTAAACATAGCATCTTATAAGAAAAATCGAAATGGCAGATGCTCAAAATGGCCGATATGGGAAAATGTGGTATCACAGGACTCGGCATGACCAACTGGATCTAAAGACAGCAGTTTCATGATTTTTAGACAAAGCGTTCAGGAGTTATAATCAAAAATGTCAGTTTTTTAATATCTCCTGACCACTAGGGGGCAGAGCGCCAAAACTCTGCAGGTAGCCTCAGACCATGATTGACATAACACACACCTAGTTTGGTCAGAAAAGGCTAATGCATTGCGGAGATAAAGCCTCAATTTCAATTTTGCGACCATTACGTCGGATTCTTTCGCGAGTTATTCGTAAACGGTTTGACATATCAACTTTCTTTGGATAACTTTTTGTCATGATGGTCTGGAGATGATGTGGTTCAATTTTGGTGAAAATTGGACAAACGGTCTGGGAGGAGTTCGAAAAAGTAGGTTTTTAAAGAAAAATAACATGGCAAATCGGAGGTTTGGCCGAATATAACATATTTGGTATCTATGGTCTCGGCTTGACCCAATGAACACATTAAGACCATTTGTTTTACAATAGGTTAACGTCATCAAAAGTTATTAGCATATTTGTAAATTTGGTTATAACTTTTGACCACAAGGTGGCGCTGCCCCCAAACTTTTTGTGCCGTATCAAGATTAGGTGCCGAAGACACATATTGAGTTTCGTAACGATACGCCAATCCATTTGTTAAATATAGCAATTTATGACAATATTCAAAATGGCCGACGCTCTAAATGGCCGATATGGGAAAATTTGGTATCGCACGACTCGGCATGATGCACTGAATCTAACGAGACCAGTTTTATGATTTTTGGCCAAAGGGTTCAGGAGTTGTAAGGAAAAATGTCACTTTTTCATATCTCCTGACCACTAGGGGGCAGAGCGCCAAAACTCTGCAGGTAGCCTCAAACCATGATTGACATAACACACACCTAGTTTGGTCAGAAAAGGCTAATGCATTGGGGAGATAAAGCCTCAATTTCATTTTGGCGACTTTTACCTCAGATTCTTTCACGAGTTATTCGTAAACGGTTTGACGAATCAACTTTGTTTATATATCGTTTTGTCAACATTGTCAGGAGATGATGTGGTTCAATTTTCGTGAACATCGGACGAACGGCCTAGGAGGAGTTCGACAAAGTAGGTTTTTCATAAAATTCAAAATGGCGGGAAAATTTTCATGACGGAAAATGACGTCATAGGGTGCAATCGAATCGTCTTGAGCCAAGGAATCAGTGGACAAAAGAATTTTGTTTCTAGGACATACGGTTCAAAAGTTATTTACGTAAACGTGAGTGCAACTTTGGACAGTTGGTGGCGGTAGAGAGATTGAGTTAGAGACTTCAATTTTGCTATGGTCAATGATTAGACTCTCCTTTATGAGTGTGCCAACTTTTTTTCATTTTCCCGCTTACGGTTCTATGGGCTGTCATAGACTTCAATGGCAGAAGAAGAATAATAATAATAAATATAGCTGCTAGCAGCCATCACGGGGCCAAGCGCAAGGAGGGCATTAAATGTCATGCCGACATGGCTGGCATCATCAGACCAACAGCAGTAAGAATCTAAAGACATTTCAATATGACTTAAGTCTAAATGGCTGAAAAATCAACAATAGGGTCTTTAGTAATTCGATTTAATGGTTTATCACATTCAACCAACAGGCAGCGCTGTAACCACATTGTAGTGTCAATTCATGTGGTACATTGAGAGTGTGGTGACATTGACACATGCAAAGTTTGCTTTCAATTGGGTAAACCGTTGCTGACAGAGCACTAAAGTCATGTGTTTGTTAAACATAGAATCTTATAAGAAAAATCGAAATGGCAGACGCTCAAAATGGCCGATATGGGAAAATTTGGTATCACAGGACTCGGCATGACCCACTGGATCTAAAGAGACCAGTTTCATGATTTTTGGCCAAAGGGTTCAGGAGTTATAAGCAAAAAAGTCAGTTTTTTAATATCTCCTGACCACTAGGGGGCAGAGCGCCAAAACTCTGCAGGTAGCCTCAAACCATGATTGACATAACACACACCTAGTTTGGTCAGAAAAGGCTAATGCATTGGGGAGATAAAGCCTCAATTTCATTTTGGCGACTTTTACCTCAGATTCTTTCACGAGTTATTCGTAAACGGTTTGACGAATCAACTTTGTTTATATATCGTTTTGTCAACATTGTCAGGAGATGATGTGGTTCAATTTTCGTGAACATCGGACGAACGGCCTAGGAGGAGTTCGACAAAGTAGGTTTTTCATAAAATTCAAAATGGCGGGAAAATTTTCATGACGGAAAATGACGTCATAGGGTGCAATCGAATCGTCTTGAGCCAAGGAATCAGTGGACAAAAGAATTTTGTTTCTAGGACATACGGTTCAAAAGTTATTTACGTAAACGTGAGTGCAACTTTGGACAGTTGGTGGCGGTAGAGAGATTGAGTTAGAGACTTCAATTTTGCTATGGTCAATGATTAGACTCTCCTTTATGAGTGTGCCAACTTTTTTTCATTTTCCCGCTTACGGTTCTATGGGCTGTCATAGACTTCAATGGCAGAAGAAGAATAATAATAATAATAAATATAGCTGCTAGCAGCCATCACGGGGCCAAGCGCAAGGAGGGCATTAAATGTCATGCCGACATGGCTGGCATCATCAGACCAACGGCAGTAAGAATCTAAAGACATTTCAATATGACTTAAGTCTAAATGGCTGAAAAATCAACAATACGGTCTTTAGTATTTCGATTTAATGGTTTATCACATTCAATCAACAGGCAGCGCTGTAACCAAATTGTAGTGTCAATTCATGTGGTACATTGAGAGTGTGGTGACATTGACACATGCAAAGTTTGCTTTCAATTGGGTAAACCATTGCTGACAGAGCACTAAAGTCATGTGTTTGTTAAACATAGCATCTTATAAGAAAAATCGAAATGGCAGACGCTCAAAATAGCCGATATGGGAAAATTTGGTATCACAGGACTCGGCATGACCCACTGGATCTAAAGAGACCAGTTTCATGATTTTTGGCCAAAGGGTTCAGAAGTTATAAGCAAAAAAGTCAGTTTTTGATAACTCCTGACCACTAGGGGGCACAGCGCCAAAACTCTGCAGGTAGCCTCAAACCATGATTGACATAACACACACCTAGTTTGGTCAGAAAAGGCTAATGCATTGGGGAGATAAAGCCTCAATTTCATTTTGGCGACTTTTACCTCAGATTCTTTCGCGAGTTATTCGTAAACGGTTTGTCGAATCAACTTTCTTTATATATCGTTATGTCCACATTGTCGGGAGATGATGTGGTTCAATTTTCGTGAACATCGGACGAACGGCCTAGGAGGAGTTCGACAAAGTAGGTTTTTCATAAAATTCAAAATGGCGGGAAAATTTTCATGACGGAAAATGACGTCATAGGGTGCAATCGAATCGTCTTGAGCCAAGGAATCAGTGGACAAAAGAATTCTGTTTCTAGGACATACGGTGCAAAAGTTATTTACGTAAACGTGAGTGCAACTTTGGACAGTTGGTGGCGCTAGAGAGATTGAGTTAGAGACTTCAATTTTGCTATGGTCAATGATTGGACTCTCCTTTATGAGTGTGCCAACTTTTTTTCATTTTCCCGCTTACGGTTCTATGGGCTGTCATAGACTTCAATGGCAGAAGAAGAATAATAATAATAATAAATATAGCTGCTAGCAGCCATCACGGGGCCAAGCGCAAGGAGGGCATTACATGTTATGCCGACATGGCTTGCATCATCAGACCAATGGCAGTAAGAATCTAAAGACATTTCAATATGACTTAAGTCTAAATGGCTGAAAAATCAACAATACGGTCTTTAGTATTTCGATTTAATGGTTTATCACATTCAACCAACAGGCAGCGCTGTAACCAAATTGTAGTGTCAATTCATGTGGTACATTGAGAGTGTGGTGACATTGACACATGCAAAGTTTGCTTTCAATTGGGTAAACCGTTGCTGACAGAGCACTAAAGTCATGTGTTTGTTAAACATAGAATCTTATAAGAAAAATCGAAATGGCAGACGCTCAAAATGGCCGATATGGGAAAATTTGGTATCACAGGACTCGGCATGACCCACTGGATCTAAAGAGACCAGTTTCATGATTTTTGGCCAAAGGGTTCAGGAGTTATAAGCAAAAAAGTCAGTTTTTTAATATCTCCTGACCACTAGGGGGCAGAGCGCCAAAACTCTGCAGGTAGCCTCAAACCATGATTGACATAACACACACCTAGTTTGGTCAGAAAAGACTAATGCATTGCGGAGATAAAGCCTCAGTTTCAATTTGGCGACTTTTACCTCGGATTCTTTCGCGAGTTATTCGTAAACGGTTTGTCGAATCAACTTTCTTTATATATCGTTTTGTCCACATTGTCGGGAGATGATGTGGTTCAATTTTCGTGAAGATCGGACGAACGGCCTAGGAGGAGTTCGACAAAGTAGGTTTTTCATAAAATTCAAAATGGCGGGAAAATTTTCATGACGGAAAATGACGTCATAGGGTGCAATCGAATCGTCTTGAGCCAAGGAATCAGTGGACAAAAGAATTTTGTTTCTAGGACATACGGTTCAAAAGTTATTTACGTAAACGTGAGTGCAACTTTGGACGGTTGGTGGCGCTATAGAGATTGAGTTAGAGACTTCAATTTTGCTATGGTCAATGATTGGACTCTCCTTTATGAGTGTGCCAACTTTTTTTCATTTTCCCGCTTACGGTTCTATGGGCTGTCATAGACTTCAATGGCAGAAGAAGAATAATAATAATAATAATAATAAGAACCGGAACAAAAACAATAGGTGCCTCCGCACCTTCGGTGCTTGGCCCCTAATAATAAGAACCGGAACAAAAACAATAGGTGCCTCCGCACCTTCGGTGCTTGGCCCCTAAATATAGCTGCTAGCAGCCATCACGGGGCCAAGCGCAAGGAGGGCATTATATGTCATGCCGACATGACTGGCATCATCAGACCAACGGCAGTAAAAATCTAAAGACATTTCAATATGACTTAAGTCTAAATGGCTGAAAAACCAACAATACGGTCTTTAGCAATTCGATTTAATGGTTTATCGCATTCAACCAACAGGCAGCGCTGTAACCAAATTGTAGTGTGTGGTACATTGAGAGTGTGGTGACATTGACACATGCAAAGTTTGCTTTCAATTGGGTAAACCATTCCTGACAGAGCACTAAAGTCAAGTGTTTGTTAAACATTGCATCTTATAAGAAAAATCGAAATGGCAGACGCTCAAAATGGCCGATATGGGAATATTTGGTATCACAGGACTCGGCATGACCCACTGGATCTAAAGAGACCAGTTTCATGATTTTTGGCCAAAGGGTTCAGAAGTTATAAGCAAAAAAGTCAGTTTTTGATAACTCCTGACCACTAGGGGGCACAGCGCCAAAACTCTGCAGGTAGCCTCAAACCATGATTGACATAACACACACCTAGTTTGGTCAGAAAAGGCTAATGCATTGGGGAGATAAAGCCTCAATTTCATTTTGGCGACTTTTACCTCAGATTCTTTCGCGAGTTATTCGTAAACGGTTTGTCGAATCAACTTTCTTTATATATCGTTATGTCCACATTGTCGGGAGATGATGTGGTTCAATTTTCGTGAACATCGGACGAACGGCCTAGGAGGAGTTCGACAAAGTAGGTTTTTCATAAAATTCAAAATGGCGGGAAAATTTTCATGACGGAAAATGACGTCATAGGGTGCAATCGAATCGTCTTGAGCCAAGGAATCAGTGGACAAAAGAATTCTGTTTCTAGGACATACGGTGCAAAAGTTATTTACGTAAACGTGAGTGCAACTTTGGACAGTTGGTGGCGCTAGAGAGATTGAGTTAGAGACTTCAATTTTGCTATGGTCAATGATTGGACTCTCCTTTATGAGTGTGCCAACTTTTTTTCATTTTCCCGCTTACGGTTCTATGGGCTGTCATAGACTTCAATGGCAGAAGAAGAATAATAATAATAATAATAATAAGAACCGGAACAAAAACAATAGGTGCCTCCGCACCTTCGGTGCTTGGCCCCTAATAATAAGAACCGGAACAAAAACAATAGGTGCCTCCGCACCTTCGGTGCTTGGCCCCTAATAATAAGAACCGGAACAAAAACAATAGGTGCCTCCGCACCTTCGGTGCTTGGCCCCTAATAATAATAAGAACCGGAACAAAAACAATAGGTGCCTCCGCACCTTCGGTGCTTGGCCCCTAATAATAATAATAAGAACCGGAACAAAAACAATAGGTGCCTCCGCACCTTCGGTGCTTGGCCCCTAATAATAAGAACCGGAACAAAAACAATAGGTGCCTCCGCACCTTCGGTGCTTGGCCCCTAAATAGCTGCTAGCAGCCATCACGGGGCCAAGCGCAAGGAGGGCATTAAATGTCATGCCGACATGGCTGGCATCATCAGACCAATGGCAGTAAGAATCTAAAGACATTTCAATATGACTTAAGTCTAAATGGCTGAAAAATCAACAATACGGTCTTTAGTAATTCGATTTAATGGTTTATCACATTCAACCAGCAGGCAGCGCTGTAACCAAATTGTAGTGTCAATTCATGTGGTACATTGAGAGTGTGGTGACATTGACACATGCAAAGTTTGCTTTCAATTGGGTAAACCATTGCTGACAGAGCACTAAAGTCATGTGTTTGTTAAACATAGAATCTTATAAGAAAAATCGAAATGGCAGACGCTCAAAATGGCCGATATGGGAAAATTTGGTATCACAGGACTCGGCATGACCCATTGGATCTAAAGAGACCAGTTTCATGATTTTTGGCCAAAGGGTTCAGGAGTTATAAGCAAAAAAGTCAGTTTTTTAATATCTCCTGACCACTAGGGGGCAGAGCGCCAAAACTCTGCAGGTAGCCTCAAACCATGATTGACATAACACACACCTAGTTTGGTCAGAAAAGGCTAATGCATTGGGGAGATAAAGCCTCAATTTCATTTTGGCGACTTTTACCTCAGATTCTTTCACGAGTTATTCGTAAACGGTTTGACGAATCAACTTTGTTTATATATCGTTTTGTCAACATTGTCAGGAGATGATGTGGTTCAATTTTCGTGAACATCGGACGAACGGCCTAGGAGGAGTTCGACAAAGTAGGTTTTTCATAAAATTCAAAATGGCGGGAAAATTTTCATGACGGAAAATGACGTCATAGGGTGCAATCGAATCGTCTTGAGCCAAGGAATCAGTGGACAAAAGAATTTTGTTTCTAGGACATACGGTTCAAAAGTTATTTACGTAAACGTGAGTGCAACTTTGGACAGTTGGTGGCGGTAGAGAGATTGAGTTAGAGACTTCAATTTTGCTATGGTCAATGATTAGACTCTCCTTTATGAGTGTGCCAACTTTTTTTCATTTTCCCGCTTACGGTTCTATGGGCTGTCATAGACTTCAATGGCAGAAGAAGAATAATAATAATAAATATAGCTGCTAGCAGCCATCACGGGGCCAAGCGCAAGGAGGGCATTATATGTCATGCCGACATGACTGGCATCATCAGACCAACGGCAGTAAAAATCTAAAGACATTTCAATATGACTTAAGTCTAAATGGCTGAAAAACCAACAATACGGTCTTTAGCAATTCGATTTAATGGTTTATCGCATTCAACCAACAGGCAGCGCTGTAACCAAATTGTAGTGTGTGGTACATTGAGAGTGTGGTGACATTGACACATGCAAAGTTTGCTTTCAATTGGGTAAACCATTCCTGACAGAGCACTAAAGTCAAGTGTTTGTTAAACATTGCATCTTATAAGAAAAATCGAAATGGCAGACGCTCAAAATGGCCGATATGGGAATATTTGGTATCACAGGACTCGGCATGACCCACTGGATCTAAAGAGACCAGTTTCATGATTTTTGGCCAAAGGGTTCAGAAGTTATAAGCAAAAAAGTCAGTTTTTGATAACTCCTGACCACTAGGGGGCACAGCGCCAAAACTCTGCAGGTAGCCTCAAACCATGATTGACATAACACACACCTAGTTTGGTCAGAAAAGGCTAATGCATTGGGGAGATAAAGCCTCAATTTCATTTTGGCGACTTTTACCTCAGATTCTTTCGCGAGTTATTCGTAAACGGTTTGTCGAATCAACTTTCTTTATATATCGTTATGTCCACATTGTCGGGAGATGATGTGGTTCAATTTTCGTGAACATCGGACGAACGGCCTAGGAGGAGTTCGACAAAGTAGGTTTTTCATAAAATTCAAAATGGCGGGAAAATTTTCATGACGGAAAATGACGTCATAGGGTGCAATCGAATCGTCTTGAGCCAAGGAATCAGTGGACAAAAGAATTCTGTTTCTAGGACATACGGTGCAAAAGTTATTTACGTAAACGTGAGTGCAACTTTGGACAGTTGGTGGCGCTAGAGAGATTGAGTTAGAGACTTCAATTTTGCTATGGTCAATGATTGGACTCTCCTTTATGAGTGTGCCAACTTTTTTTCATTTTCCCGCTTACGGTTCTATGGGCTGTCATAGACTTCAATGGCAGAAGAAGAATAATAATAATAATAATAATAAGAACCGGAACAAAAACAATAGGTGCCTCCGCACCTTCGGTGCTTGGCCCCTAATAATAAGAACCGGAACAAAAACAATAGGTGCCTCCGCACCTTCGGTGCTTGGCCCCTAAATATAGCTGCTAGCAGCCATCACGGGGCCAAGCGCAAGGAGGGCATTACATGTTATGCCGACATGGCTTGCATCATCAGACCAACGGCAGTAAGAATCTAAAGACATTTCAATATGACTTAAGTCTAAATGGCTGAAAAATCAACAATACGGTCTTTAGTATTTCGATTTAATGGTTTATCACATTCAACCAACAGGCAGCGCTGTAACCAAATTGTAGTGTCAATTCATGTGGTACATTGAGAGTGTGGTGACTGACACATGCAAAGTTTGCTTTCAATTGGGTAAACCATTGCTGACAGAGCACTAAAGTCATGTGTTTGTTAAACTTAGCATCTTATAAGAAAAATCGAAATGGCAGACGCTCAAAATGGCCGATATGGGAATATTTGGTATCACAGGACTCGGCATGACCCACTGGATCTAAAGAGACCAGTTTCATGTTTTTTGGCCAAAGGGTTCAGAAGTTATAAGCAAAAAAGTCAGTTTTTCATAACTCCTGACCACTAGGGGGCAGAGCGCCAAAACTCTGCAGGTAGCCTCAGACCATGATTGACATAACACACACCTAGTTTGGTCAGAAAAGACTAATGCATTGCGGAGATAAAGCCTCAGTTTCAATTTGGCGACTTTTACCTCGGATTCTTTCGCGAGTTATTCGTAAACGGTTTGTCGAATCAACTTTCTTTATATATCGTTTTGTCCACATTGTCGGGAGATGATGTGGTTCAATTTTCGTGAAGATCGGACGAACGGCCTAGGAGGAGTTCGACAAAGTAGGTTTTTCATAAAATTCAAAATGGCGGGAAAATTTTCATGACGGAAAATGACGTCATAGGGTGCAATCGAATCGTCTTGAGCCAAGGAATCAGTGGACAAAAGAATTTTGTTTCTAGGACATACGGTTCAAAAGTTATTTACGTAAACGTGAGTGCAACTTTGGACGGTTGGTGGCGCTATAGAGATTGAGTTAGAGACTTCAATTTTGCTATGGTCAATGATTGGACTCTCCTTTATGAGTGTGCCAACTTTTTTTCATTTTCCCGCTTACGGTTCTATGGGCTGTCATAGACTTCAATGGCAGAAGAAGAATAATAATAATAAATATAGCTGCTAGCAGCCATCACGGGGCCAAGCGCAAGGAGGGCATTAAATGTCATGCCGACATGGCTGGCATCATCAGACCAACGGCAGTAAGAATCTAAAGACATTTCAATATGACTTAAGTCTAAATGGCTGAAAAATCAACAATACGGTCTTTAGTAGTTCGATTTAATGGTTTATCACGTTCGACCAACAGGCAGCGCTGTAACCAAATTGTAGTGTCAATTCATGTGGTACATTGGGTAAATTGGGTAAACCATGGCTGACAGAGCACTAAAGTCATGTGTTTGTTAAACATAGCATCTTATAAGAAAAATCGAAATGGCAGACGCTCAAAATGCCCGATATGGGAATATTTGCTATCACAGGACTCGGCATGACCCACTGGATCTAAAGAGACCAGTTTCATGATTTTTGGCCAAAGGGTTCAGAAGTTATAAGCAAAAAAGTCAGTTTTTGATAACTCCTGACCACTAGGGGGCACAGCGCCAAAACTCTGCAGGTAGCCTCAAACCATGATTGACATAACACACACCTAGTTTGGTCAGAAAAGGCTAATGCATTGGGGAGATAAAGCCTCAATTTCATTTTGGCGACTTTTACCTCAGATTCTTTCGCGAGTTATTCGTAAACGGTTTGACGAATCAACTTTCTTTATATATCGTTTTGTCCACATTGTCGGGAGATGATGTGGTTCAATTTTCGTGAACATCGGACGAACGGCCTAGGAGGAGTTCGACAAAGTAGGTTTTTCATAAAATTCAAAATGGCGGGAAAATCTTCATGACGGAAAATGACGTCATAGGGTGCAATCGAATCGTCTTGAGCCAAGGAATCAGTGGACAAAAGAATTTTGTTTCTAGGACATACGGTTCAAAAGTTATTTACGTAAACGTGAGTGCAACTTTGGACAGTTGGTGGCGCTAGAGAGATTGAGTTAGAGACTTCAATTTTGCTATGGTCAATGATTGGACTCTCCTTTATCAGTGTGCCAACTTTTTTTCATTTTCCCGCTTACGGTTCTATGGGCTGTCATAGACTTCAATGGCAGAAGAAGAATAATAATAATAATAATAATAAGAACCGGAACAAAAACAATAGGTGCCTCCGCACCTTCGGTGCTTGGCCCCTAATAACTAGCAGCCATCACGGGGCCAAGCGCAAGGAGGGCATTATATGTCATGCCGACATGACTGGCATCATCAGACCAACGGCAGTAAAAATCTAAAGACATTTCAATATGACTTAAGTCTAAATGGCTGAAAAACCAACAATACGGTCTTTAGCAATTCGATTTAATGGTTTATCGCATTCAACCAACAGGCAGCGCTGTAACCAAATTGTAGTGTGTGGTACATTGAGAGTGTGGTGACATTGACACATGCAAAGTTTGCTTTCAATTGGGTAAACCATTCCTGACAGAGCACTAAAGTCAAGTGTTTGTTAAACATTGCATCTTATAAGAAAAATCGAAATGGCAGACGCTCAAAATGGCCGATATGGGAATATTTGGTATCACAGGACTCGGCATGACCCACTGGATCTAAAGAGACCAGTTTCATGATTTTTGGCCAAAGGGTTCAGAAGTTATAAGCAAAAAAGTCAGTTTTTGATAACTCCTGACCACTAGGGGGCACAGCGCCAAAACTCTGCAGGTAGCCTCAAACCATGATTGACATAACACACACCTAGTTTGGTCAGAAAAGGCTAATGCATTGGGGAGATAAAGCCTCAATTTCATTTTGGCGACTTTTACCTCAGATTCTTTCGCGAGTTATTCGTAAACGGTTTGTCGAATCAACTTTCTTTATATATCGTTATGTCCACATTGTCGGGAGATGATGTGGTTCAATTTTCGTGAACATCGGACGAACGGCCTAGGAGGAGTTCGACAAAGTAGGTTTTTCATAAAATTCAAAATGGCGGGAAAATTTTCATGACGGAAAATGACGTCATAGGGTGCAATCGAATCGTCTTGAGCCAAGGAATCAGTGGACAAAAGAATTCTGTTTCTAGGACATACGGTGCAAAAGTTATTTACGTAAACGTGAGTGCAACTTTGGACAGTTGGTGGCGCTAGAGAGATTGAGTTAGAGACTTCAATTTTGCTATGGTCAATGATTGGACTCTCCTTTATGAGTGTGCCAACTTTTTTTCATTTTCCCGCTTACGGTTCTATGGGCTGTCATAGACTTCAATGGCAGAAGAAGAATAATAATAATAAATATAGCTGCAAGCAGCAATGACCGGGGTTCAAACGTAGCAGGACCATCTGAGCTGTCATGACTGTTTGAGTTAGAGACTTCAATTTTGCTATGGTCAATGATTGGACTGTCCTTAATGAGTGTGCCAACTTTTTTTCATTTTCCCGCTTACGGTTCTATGGGACCATCTGAGCTGTCATGACTGTTTGTGGTCAATCTGACTAGTTATCCTAATGTGCACAGTTCTGTGAAGTTTCTACTTTGTGCAAACAATGTATAGACATCTTTCAAAGATGTTCAGAATGAGAAGATCAAATGATAGTAATATTGCGAACTGAACTTCTGAACTGTAATGTTGATCTATGTCAATCTGACTTGTTCTCCACATAAACACATCTTTATGAAGTTTCTAGTTTGTGTAAACGATGTATAGACATATCATATTACACATTTTTTCACTATAGGAAGATCTATCAAATTATATTAATATCGTGTGGATATGTTTAACACCACACATCATATCATCTGAACTGTTATGTCAGTCTATGTCAATCTGACTTGTTCTCCACATGAAAAGATTTTCTAGCCTGACGGTGCCTCTTGTGGACAAAAGTAGTATTACATATTTTCTAAGATTTTAAAATATAGAGTGTTTATAATTTATTGTGAGCCCTATGAGCATCAGAAATACATGAAACCCAACACATTTCTTCAAAATGACTTGTTCTTAACATTTACACAGTTTTGTGAAGTTTCTTGTTTGTAGACAAGATATATAGGCTTTTTATTCACAATAGGCCAAACCTGAAATATATGAAAAATTATATCTGCTGAACGGTTTAACTAATCGAAATTCTTTGAATAACTTTTTCCCTTGAGTGTCCCTAGATGATGCGTGTGAATTTTCAAGCCAATCGTAGTGACGGCCTATGACGAGTTCGAAAAAGTTGAAATTTCTAAAATCTCCAATATTTCACAAACAATTTGATTGACAGCAGTGGTTCTTGAGGCAAAGTTGTTCAGTATGAGGAGATCTATCATATGGTATCAATATTGTGTGGATGCGTGAAACAACACGTGAGTAGAGACGCAAAAAACTCGTTAGCGCCAACTAGTATCCGATTTTTTTCAAAATTCTGACAGACCACTAGGGCCATGAGTCAAACACACCCATCGAGTTTCGTTCCGATCGACCTTCGGTAAGCTGGTCTAATTTATGCTTAAACTTCATTGGCCGATAACGGCCATGTTTTTTGAGATACGCCAATATCCTCATAGATCATCATGGCCCATTGGACAAAGACCGTGCATGACAAGTTTCAGAACAATCAGACAAACATGTGACCCTGTACAGGTGATTTAGTGTTTTTTTCACAATATAGCGCCACCAAGTGGTCAACTGGCCCAGTTTTTTTGGTGTGACCACAAAATTACCTTATACATGACTATGTGAAGTTTGTTGAGATTATCTCTTTGCGTTTCAGAGTTATTACGATTTTAGCAAAAGTGTCTCCGCACTATGCGAACGTTTTAGCGTGTTGTTGCAAGCCTGAATCACCGATCGAAATTATTTGAATAACTTTTGGTCAGGAGAGTCTCTAGATGATATGTGTGAAGTTTCACATTATTTGGACAAACGGCCTATGAGGAGTTCGAAAAAATTTTTTTTCAGAAAATTCAAAATGGCGGAAAATTTTTATAGGCGGAAATGAAATCGGAGATATACATTTTTTAAGTCTTGAGCCAAGGATTCCAGGGATATAAGACACTTGAGTGTACGACAAACTGTCTATGAGTTATTAGCAATTTAGGTATTTTGATCGCTGTAGCGCCACCTATTGGCCAATCGGGGTCATATTTTGATACGTTCTCCCCAAATTGAGACCTACCTTCTGGCCAACTTTCAAGTCTCTAGACATTACGGTTTGGTCTGCACGATAAGAAGTACGGCAGAATAATAATAATAATAATAAAAATCCTAACAATTACAATAGGTTTTCAACGCTTCGCGTTTGAACCCCTAAATATAGCTGCTAGCAGCCATCACGGGGCCAAGCGCAAAGAGGGCATTAAATGTCATGCCGATATGGCTGGCAGCATCCGACCAACAGCAGTAAACATCTAAAGACGTTTCAATATGACTTCAGTCTAAATGGCTGAAAAATCATCAATACGGTCTTTAGCAATTCGATTTAATGGTTTATCACGTTTGACCAACAAGCAGCGCTCTAACCAAATTGATGTGTCAATTCATGTGGTATGTCCAGAGAGAGATGACAATGACACATGCAAAGTTTGGTGTCAATTGGGTAAAGCATTGCTGAAATACAGCATTATAGTCATTTTGACATCAAAGCACTTCATCTTGGCTGGAGAGAAAACCCTTTGTCTCTAAAATGTAATTGTATCAAATAATTTCACTTTAAGCATACACTGACAGTCTACTTACTATGTGCATTTTTAAAATGGGGAAAATAAACCCTGTAGATCCAATGTAGTTAAAGTCAAATTAATCATTGTATGATTTGATTTACAATAATAAACATATCAGTATTTTCTTCATTAGTCTGTTTTAATTCATGTAAACAGTTCTTGAAAAGAAAACAGCAACTTATTGATATATTATAAGAAGTATAATTATTTTTATTCATTATGAAGAGGTTTATTTTTATAGTTATAGTAAAAACAACAACAGAACTTTTGAATAAAACTAAATGTTTAATTGACTAATTTTCCTTAATGTATCATTTTCATCAATGTGAAAAGGGCAAATGACATGTTGAGTAATGTTCTGCTGACATTTAGTGGCTGTAGTTGACATTTCGAGTTTTATTGTCTTAAGTGAGAAGCAAAAAAGCTGTAAGCAAAAGCACCACTTTGTTTATATCTCCGGACCACTAGATTGCACTGCGCTAAAACTCGGCAAGTAGCCTCAGATCATGATTGACATGGCACACAGAAAGTTTGGTCAGAAAATGCTAATGCGTTGCAGAGATATACGCCTCGCTTTATTTGGTGGCCATTTGGTCAAATTCGATTGCAATTTTATCGAAAACAGTTTGGCGAATCAACTTCATTTCTATAACTTTTTGTCAACAGGGTCTGAAGATGATGTGATTCAATTTTGGTGAAAATTGAGCAAACGGTTTGGGAGGAGTTCGAAAAAGTAGGTTTTTATAGAAAAATAACATGGCAAATCGGAGGTTTGGCCGAATATGACATATTTGGTATCTATGGTCTCGGCTTGACCCAATGAACACATTAAGACCATTTGTTTTACAATAGGTTAACGTCATCAAAAGTTATTAGCATATTTGTAAATTTGGTTATAACTTTTGACCACAAGGTGGCGCTGCCCCCAAACTTTTTGTGCCGTATCAAGGTTAGGTGCCGAAGACACATATTGAGTTTCGTAACGATACGCCAATCCATTTGTTAAATATAGCAATTTATGACAATATTCAAAATGGCCGACGCTCTAAATGGCCGATATGGGAAAATTTAGTATCGCACGACTCGGCATGATGCACTGAATCTAACGAGACCAGTTTTATGATTTTTAGACAAAGCGTTCAGGAGTTGTAAGGAAAAATGTCACTTTTTCATATCTCCTGACCACTAGGGGGCACAGCGCCAAAACTCTGCAGGTAGCCTCAGACCATGATTGACATAACACACACCGAGTTTGGTCAGAAAACGCTAATGCGTTGTGGAGATAGAGCCTCAAGTTCATTTTTGCGATCATTACGTCGGATTATTTCGTGAGTTATTCATAAACGGTTTGACATTTCAACTTTCTTTGGATAACTTTTTGTCACCATGGTCTGGAGATGATGTGGTTCAATTTTCGTGAAAATCGGACAAACGGCCTAGGAGGAGTTCGAAAAAGTAGGTTTTTCATAAAATTCAAAATGGCGGGAAAATATTCATGACGGAAAATGACGTCATAGGGTGCAATCGAATCGTCTTGAGCCAAGGAATCAGTGGACAAAAGAATTTTGTTTCTAGGACATACGGTTCAAAAGTTATTTACGTAAACGTGAGTGCAACTTTGGACAGTTGGTGGCGCTATAGAGATTGAGTTAGAGACTTCAATTTTGCTATGGTCAATGATTGGACTGTCCTTTATGAGTGTGCCAACTTTTTTTCATTTTCCCGCTTACGGTTCTATGGGCTGTCATAGACTTCAATGACGGAAGAAGAAGAAGAATAATAATAAAGAACCGGAACAAAAACAATAGGTGCCTCCGCACCTTCGGTGCTTGGCCCCTAATAATAATAAGAACCGGAACAAAAACAATAGGTGCCTCCGCACCTTCGGTGCTTGGCCCCTAATAATAATAAGAACCGGAACAAAAACAATAGGTGCCTCCGCACCTTCGGTGCTTGGCCCCTAATAAATATAGCTGCTAGCAGCCATCACGGGGCCAAGCGCAAGGAGGGCATTAAATGTCATGCCGACATGACTGGCATCATCAGACCAACGGCAGTAAAAATCTAAAGACATTTCAATATGACTTAAGTCTAAATGGCTGAAAAACCAACAATACGGTCTTTAGCAATTCGATTTAATGGTTTATCGCATTCAACCAACAGGCAGCGCTGTAACCAAATTGTAGTGTGTGGTACATTGAGAGTGTGGTGACATTGACACATGCAAAGTTTGCTTTCAATTGGGTAAACCATTGCTGACAGAGCACTAAAGTCAAGTGTTTGTTAAACATAGCATCTTATAAGAAAAATCGAAATGGCAGACGCTCAAAATGGCCGATATGGGAATATTTGGTATCACAGGACTCGGCATGACCCACTGGATCTAAAGAGACCAGTTTCATGATTTTTGGCCAAAGGGTTCAGAAGTTATAAGCAAAAAAGTCAGTTTTTGATAACTCCTGACCACTAGGGGGCACAGCGCCAAAACTCTGCAGGTAGCCTCAAACCATGATTGACATAACACACACCTAGTTTCGTCAGAAAAGGCTAATGCATTGGGGAGATAAAGCCTCAATTTCATTTTGGCGACTTTTACCTCAGATTCTTTCGCGAGTTATTCGTAAACGGTTTGTCGAATCAACTTTCTTTATATATCGTTTTGTCCACATTGTCGGGAGATGATGTGGTTCAATTTTCGTGAACATCGGACGAACGGCCTAGGAGGAGTTCGACAAAGTAGGTTTTTCATAAAATTCAAAATGGCGGGAAAATTTTCATGACGGAAAATGACGTCATAGGGTGCAATCGAATCGTCTTGAGCCAAGGAATCAGTGGACAAAAGAATTTTGTTTCTAGGACATACGGTTCAAAAGTTATTTACGTAAACGTGAGTGCAACTTTGAACAGTTGGTGGCGCTAGAGAGATTGAGTTAGAGACTTCAATTTTGCTATGGTCAATGATTGGACTCTCCTTTATGAGTGTGCCAACTTTTTTTCATTTTCCCGCTTACGGTTCTATGGGCTGTCATAGACTTCAATGGCAGAAGAAGAATAATAATAAATATAGCTGCTAGCAGCCATCACGGGGCCAAGCGCAAGGAGGGCATTAAATGTCATGCCGACATGGCTGGCATCATCAGACCAACAGCAGTAAGAATCTAAAGACATTTCAATATGACCTAAGTCTAAATGGCTGAAAAATCAACAATACGGTCTTTAGTAATTCGATTTAATGGTTTATCACATTCAACCAACAGGCAGCGCTGTAACCAAATTGTAGTGTCAATTCATGTGGTACATTGAGAGTGTGGTGACATTGACACATGCAAAGTTTGCTTTCAATTGGGTAAACCATTGCTGACAGAGCACTAAAGTCATGTGTTTGTTAAACATAGCACCTTATAAGAAAAATCGAAATGGCAGACGCTCAAAATGGCCGATATGGAAAAATCTGGTATCACAGGACTCGGCATGACCCACTGGATCTAAAGACAGCAGTTTCATGATTTTTAGACAAAGCGTTCAGGAGTTATAATCAAAAATGTCATTTTTTAAATATCTCCTGACCACTAGGGGGCAGAGCGCCAAAACTCTGCAGGTGGCCTCAGACCATGATTGACATAACACACACCTAGTTTGGTCAGAAAACGCTAATGCGTTGCGGAGATAAAGCCTCAATTTAATTTTTGCGACCATTACGTCGGATTCTTTCGCGAGTTATTCGTAAACGGTTTGACGAATCAACTTTCTTTATATATCGTTTTGTCCACATTGTCTGGAGATGATGTGGTTCAATTTTCGTGAATATCGGACGAACGGCCTAGGAGGAGTTCGAAAAAGTAGGTTTTTATAGAAAAATAACATGGCAAATCGGAGGTTTGGCCGAATATGACATATTTGGTATCTATGGTCTCGGCTTGACCCAATGAACACATTAAGACCATTTGTTTTACAATAGGTTAACGTCATCAAAAGTTATTAGCCTATTTGTAAATTTGGTTATAACTTTTGACCACAAGGTTGCGCTGCCCCCAAACTTTTTGTGCCGTATCAAGGTTAGGTGCCGAAGACACATATTGAGTTTCGTAACGAAACGCCAATCCATTTGTTAAATATAGCAATTTATGACAATATTCAAAATGGCCGACGCTCTAAATGGCCGATATGGGAAAATTTGGTATCACACGACTCGGCATGATGCACTGAATCTAACGAGACCAGTTTTATGATTTTTGGACAAAGCGTTCAGGAGTTGTAAGGAAAAATGTCACTTTTTCATATCTCCTGACCACTAGGAGGCACAGCGCCAAAACTCTGCAGGTAGCCTCAGACCATAATTGACATAACACACACCGAGTTTGGTCAGAAAACGCTAATGCGTTGTGGAGATAGAGCCTCAAGTTCATTTTTGCGATCATTACGTCGGATACTTTCGTGAGTTATTCATAAACGGTTTGACATTTCAACTTTCTTTGGATAACTTTTTGTCACCATGGTCTGGAGATGATGTGGTTCAATTTTCGTGAAAATCGGACAAACGGCCTAGGAGGAGTTCGAAAAAGTAGGTTTTTCATAAAATTCAAAATGGCGGGAAAATATTCATGACGGAAAATGACGTCATAGGGTGCAATCGAATCGTCTTGAGCCAAGGAATCAGTTGACAAAAGAATTTTGTTTCTAGGACATACGGTTCAAAAGTTATTTACGTAAACGTGAGTGCAACTTTGGGCAGTTGGTGGCGCTATAGAGATTGAGTTAGAGACTTCAATTTTGCTATGGTCAATGATTGGACTGTCCTTTATGAGTGTGCCAACTTTTTTTAATTTTCCCGCTTACGGTTCTATGGGCTGTCATAGACTTCAATGGCAGAAGAAAAAGAATAATAATAATAATAATAAGAACCGGAACAAAAACAATAGGTGCCTCCGCACCTTCGGTGCTTGGCCCCTAATAACATGACGGGGCCAAGCATAAGGAGGGCATTAAATGTTATGCCGACATGTCTGGCAGCATCAGACCAACAGCAGTAAGCATCTAAAGACATTTCAATATGACTTCAGTCTAAATGGCTGAAAAATTATCAATAAGGTCTTTAGTAATTCGATTTAACGGTTTATCACATTCAACCAAAAGGCAGCGCTGTAACCAAATTGATGTGTCAAATCATGTGGCATATCCAGAGTGAGGTGACAATGACACATGCAAAGTTTGGTGTCAATAGGGTAAAGCATTGATGAAACACAGCTTTAACGTCATGTGTTTGTTAAGCATAGCATTTCATGACAAAATTCTAAATAGCCGACAGTGAAAATGGCCGATATGAGAAAATTTGGTATCGCAGGACTCGGCATGATGCACTGAATCTAAAGACAGCAGTTTCATGATTTTTGGACAAAGCGTTCAGGAGTTATAATCAAAAATGTCAGTTTTTGATATCTCCTGACCACTAGGGGGCAGAGCGCCAAAACTCTTCAGGTAGCCTCAGATCATGATTGACATGACACACAGAAAGTTTGGTCAGAATACGCTAATGCGTTGCGGAGATATAGCCTCGCTTTATTTGGTGGCCGTTTGGTCAAATTCGTTCGCAATTTTATCGAAACCTGTTTGACGAATCAACTTTATTTTAATAACTTTTTGTCAGCATGGTCTGAAGATGTTATGATTCAATTTTGGTGAAAATTGGGCAAACAGTGTGGGAGGAGTTCGAAAAAGTAGGTTTTTAAAGAAAAACAACATGGCGGACAGGAAGTTTGGCCGACTATGACAAATTTGGTATCTGTGTTCTCGGTTTGACCCAAGGAACGTATAAAGACAACTTATTTTACCATAGGTTAACGTGTTCAAAAGTTATTAGCATTTTTGTAAATTTGTTTATAACTTTTGACCACAAGGTGGCGCTGCCTCGAAACGTTTTGTGTTGTATCAGGCCCAGATGCCGAAGACACATATCGAGTTTCGTAACGATACGACAATGTGTTTGTTAAATATAGCAATTTATGACAAAATTCAAAATGGCCGACCCTCACAATGGCCGATATGGGAAAATTTAGTATCGCACGACTCGGCATGATGCCCTGAATCTAACGAGACCAGTTTTATAATTTTTGGTCGAAGCGTTCAGAAGTTATAAGCAAATATTTCACTTTTTCATATCTCCAGACCACTAGGGGGCAGAGCGCCAAATCTCTGCAGGTAGCCTCAGACCATCATTGCCATAACACACACCAAGTTTGGTCAGAATACGCTAATGCGTTGCGGAGATAATGCCTCGCTTTCATTTCCGCGGCCATTTTGTCGAATTCTTTCGCAAGTTATTCGTAAACGGTTTGACGAGTCAACTTTCTTTTAATAACTTTTTGTCAACATGGTCTGGAGATGATGTGGTTCAATTTTCGTGAAAATCGGACAAAGGGCCTAGGAGGAGTTCGAAAAAGTAGGTTTTTCATAAAATTCAAAATGGCGGAAAAATTTTCATGACGGAAAGTGACGTCATAGGGTGCAATCGAATCGTCTTGAGCCAAGGAATCAGTGGACGAAAGAATTTTGTTTCTAGGACATACGGTTCAAAAGTTATTAACGTAAACGTGAGTGCAACTTTGGACAGTTGGTGGCGCTAGAGACATTGAGTTAGAGACTTCAAATTTGCTATGGTCAATGATTGGACTGTCCTCTATCAGTGTGCAAAATTTCATCATTTTCCCGCAAACGGTTCTATGGCCTGCCATAGACTCCCATGGCGGAAGAAGAAGAAGAAGAGGAATAATAATAAAGAACCGGAACAAACACAATAGGTGCCTCCGCACCTTCGGTGCTTGGCCCCTAATAATAATAAGAACCGGAACAAAAACAATAGGTGCCTCCGCACCTTCGGTGCTTGGCCCCTAATAACTAGCAGCCATCACGGGGCCAAGCACAAGGAGGGCATTAAATGTCATGCCGACATGGCTGGCATCATCAGACCAACGGCAGTAAGAATCTAAAGACATTTCAATATGACTTAAGTCTAAATGGCTGAAAAACCAACAATACGGTCTTTAGCAATTCGATTTAATGGTTTATCACATTCAACCAACAGGCAGCGCTGTAACCAAATTGTAGTGTCAATTCATGTGGTACATTGAGAGTGTGGTGACATTGACACATGCAAAGTTTGCTTTCAATTGGGTAAACCATTGCTGACAGAGCACTAAAGTCATGTGTTTGTTAAACATAGCATCTTGTAAGAAAAATTGAAATGGCAGACGCTCAAAATGGCCGATATGGTAAAATTTGGTATCACAGGACTCGGCATGACCCACTGGATCTAAAGACAGCAGTTTCATGATTTTTAGACAAAGCGTTCAGGAGTTATAATCAAAAATGTCAGTTTTTTTATATCTCCTGACCACTAGGGGGCAGAGCGCCAAAACTCTGCAGGTAGCCTCAGACCATGATTGACATAACACACACCTAGTTTGGTCAAAAAACGCTAATGCGTTGCGGAGATAAAGCCTCAATTTTATTTTTGCGACCATTACGTCGGATTCTTTTGCGAGTTATTCGTAAACGGTTTGACATATCAACTTTCTTTGGATAACTTTTTGTCATGATGGTCTGGAGATGATGTGGTTTAATTTTGGTGAAAATTGGACAAACGGTCTGGGAGGAGTTCGAAAAAGTAGGTTTTTAAAGAAAAACAACATGGTGGACACGAAGTTTGGCCGACTATGACAAATTTTGTATCTGTGTTCTCGGTTTGACCCAAGGAACGTATAAAGATAATTTGTTTTACCATAGGTTAACGCACTCAAAAGTTATTAGCATATTTGTAAATTTGGTTATAATTTTTGACCACAAGGGGGTGCTGCCTCGAAACTTTTTGAGTCGTATCAAGGTTAGGTGCCGAAGACACATATTGAGTTTCGTAACGATACGCCAATATCTTTGTTAAATATAGCAATTTATGACAATATTCAAAATGGCCGACGCTCAAAATGGCCGATATGGGAAAATTTGGTATCGCACGACTCGGCATGATGCACTGAATCTAAAGAGACCAGTTTTATTATTTTTGGCCAAAGCGTTTAGAAGTTATAAGCAAATATTTAACTTTTTCATATCTCCTGACCACTAGGGGGCACAGCGCCAAAACTCTGCAGGTAGCCTCATATCATGATTGACATAACCTACACCTAGTTTGGTCAAAAAACGCTAATGCGTTGCGGAGATAAAGCCTCAATTTCATTTTTGCGACCATTACGTCGGATTCTTTCGCGAGTTATTCGTAAACGGTTTGACATATCAACTTTTTTTGGATAACTTTTTGTCCACATTGTCTGGAGATGATGTGGTTCAATTTTCGTTGAAATCGGAAAAACGGCCTAGGAGGAGTTCGAAAAAGTAGGTTTTTCATAAAATTCAAAATGGCGGGAAATTTTTCATGACGGAAAATGACGTCATAGGGTGCATTCGAATCGTCTTGAGCCAAGGAATCAGTGGACATAAGAATTTTGTTTCTAGGTCATACGGTTCAAAAGTTATTAGCATAAACGATAGTTCAACTTTGGACAGTTGGTGGCGCTAGAGATATTGAGTTAGAGACTTCAATTTTGCTATGGTCAATGTTTGGACTGTCCTTAATGAGTGTGCCAACTTTCATCATTTTCCCGCATACGGTTCTATGGGCTGTCATAGACTTCCATGACGGAAGAAGAAGAAGAATAATAATAAAGAACCGGAACAAAAACAATAGGTGCCTCCGCACCTTCGGTGCTTGGCCCCTAATAATAATAAGAACCGGAACAAAAACAATAGGTGCCTCCGCACCTTCGGTGCTTGGCCCCTAAATATAGCTGCTAGCAGCCATCACGGGGCCAAGCGCAAGGAGGGCATTAAATGTTATGCCGACATGCCTGGCATCATCAGACCAACAGCAGTAAGAATCTAAAGACATTTCAATATGACTTAAGTCTAAATTGCTGAAAAATCAACAATACGGTCTTTAGTATTTTGATTTAATGGTTTATCACATTCAACCAACAGGCAGCGCTGTAACCAAATTGTAGTGTCAATTCATGTGGTACATTGAGAGTGTGGTGACATTGACACATGCTAAGTTTGCTTTCAATTGGGTAAACCATTGCTGACAGAGCACTAAAGTCATGTGTTTGTTAAACATAGCATCTTATAAGAAAAATCGAAATGGCAGACGCTCAAAATGGCCGATATGGGAAAATTTGGTATCACAGGACTCGACATGAGCCACTGGATCTAAAGACAGCAGTTTCATGATTTTTAGACAATGCGTTCAGGAGTTATAATCAAAAATGTCAGTTTTTTAATATCTCCTGACCACTAGGGGGCAGAGCGCCAAAACTCTGCAGGTAGCCTCAGACCATGGTTGACATAACACACACCTAGTTTGGTCAGAAAACGCTAATGCGTTGCGGAGATAAAGCCTCAGTTTCATTTTTGCGACCATTACGTCGGATTCTTTCGCGAGTTATTCGTAAACGGTTTGACATATCAACTTTCTTTGGATAACTTTTTGTCACGATCGTCTGGAGATTATGTGGTTTAATTTTGGTGAAAATTGGACAAATGGTCTGGGAGGAGTTCGAAAAAGTAGGTTTTTAAAGAAAAACAACATGGTGGACAAGAAGTTTGGCCGACTATGACAAATTTGGTATCTGTGTTCTCGGTTTGACCCAAGGAACGTAAAAAGATAATTTCTTTTACCATAGGTTAACGCACTCAAAAGTTATTAGCATATTTGTAAATTTGGTTATAACTTTTGACCACAAGGTGGTGCTGCCTCGAAACTTCTTGAGTCGTATAAAGGTTAGGTGCCGAAGACACATATTGAGTTTCGTAACGATACGGCAATATCTTTGTTAAATATAGCAATTTATGACAATATTCAAAATGGCCGACGCTCAAAATGGCCGATATGGGAAAATTTGGTATCACACGACTCGGCATGATGCACTGAATCTAACGAGACCAGTTTTATTATTTTTGGCCAAAGCATTCAGAAGTTATAAGCAAATATTTAACTTTTTCATATCTCCTGACCACTAGGGGGCACAGCGCCAAAACTCTGCAGGTAGCCTCAGATCATGATTGACATAACACTTACCTAGTTTGGTCAGAAAACGCTAATGTGTTGCGGAGATAAAGCATCAATTTCATTTTTGCGACCATTACGTCGGATTCTTTCGCGAGTTATTCGTAAACGGTTTGACATATCAACTTTCTTTGGATAACTTTTTGTCCACATGGTCTGGAGATGATGTGGTTCAATTTTCGTTGAAATCGGAAAAACGGTCTAGGAGGAGTTCGAAAAAGTAGGTTTTTCATAAAATTCAAAATGGCGGGAAAAATTTCATGACGGAAAATGACGTCATAGGGTGCAATCGAATCGTCTTGAGCCAAGGAATCAGTGGACATAAGAATTTTGTTTCTAGGTCATACGGTTCAAAAGTTATTAGCATAAACGTTAGTTCAACTTTGGACAGTTGGTGGCGCTAGAGATATTGAGTTAGAGACTTCAAATTTGTTATGGTCAATGATTGGACTGTCTTTAATGAGTGTGCCAACTTTCATCATTTTCCCGCATACGGTTCTATGGGCTGCCATAGACTTTCATGGCGGAAGAAGAAGATGAAGAAATATAGCTGCTAGCAGCCATCACGGGGCCAAGCACAAGGAGGGCATTAAATGTCATGCCGACATGGCTGGCATCATCAGACCAACGGCAGTAAGAATCTAAAGACATTTCAATATGACTTAAGTCTAAATGGCTGAAAAACCAACAATACGGTCTTTAGCAATTCGATTTAATGGTTTATCACATTCAACCAACAGGCAGCGCTGTAACCAAATTGTAGTGTCAATTCATGTGGTACATTGAGAGTGTGGTGACATTGACACATGCAAAGTTTGCTTTCAATTGGGTAAACCATTGCTGACAGAGCACTAAAGTCATGTGTTTGTTAAACATAGCATCTTGTAAGAAAAATTGAAATGGCAGACGCTCAAAATGGCCGATATGGTAAAATTTGGTATCACAGGACTCGGCATGACCCACTGGATCTAAAGACAGCAGTTTCATGATTTTTAGACAAAGCGTTCAGGAGTTATAATCAAAAATGTCAGTTTTTTTATATCTCCTGACCACTAGGGGGCAGAGCGCCAAAACTCTGCAGGTAGCCTCAGACCATGATTGACATAACACACACCTAGTTTGGTCAAAAAACGCTAATGCGTTGCGGAGATAAAGCCTCAATTTTATTTTTGCGACCATTACGTCGGATTCTTTTGCGAGTTATTCGTAAACGGTTTGACATATCAACTTTCTTTGGATAACTTTTTGTCATGATGGTCTGGAGATGATGTGGTTTAATTTTGGTGAAAATTGGACAAACGGTCTGGGAGGAGTTCGAAAAAGTAGGTTTTTAAAGAAAAACAACATGGTGGACACGAAGTTTGGCCGACTATGACAAATTTTGTATCTGTGTTCTCGGTTTGACCCAAGGAACGTATAAAGATAATTTGTTTTACCATAGGTTAACGCACTCAAAAGTTATTAGCATATTTGTAAATTTGGTTATAATTTTTGACCACAAGGGGGTGCTGCCTCGAAACTTTTTGAGTCGTATCAAGGTTAGGTGCCGAAGACACATATTGAGTTTCGTAACGATACGCCAATATCTTTGTTAAATATAGCAATTTATGACAATATTCAAAATGGCCGACGCTCAAAATGGCCGATATGGGAAAATTTGGTATCGCACGACTCGGCATGATGCACTGAATCTAAAGAGACCAGTTTTATTATTTTTGGCCAAAGCGTTTAGAAGTTATAAGCAAATATTTAACTTTTTCATATCTCCTGACCACTAGGGGGCACAGCGCCAAAACTCTGCAGGTAGCCTCATATCATGATTGACATAACCTACACCTAGTTTGGTCAAAAAACGCTAATGCGTTGCGGAGATAAAGCCTCAATTTCATTTTTGCGACCATTACGTCGGATTCTTTCGCGAGTTATTCGTAAACGGTTTGACATATCAACTTTTTTTGGATAACTTTTTGTCCACATTGTCTGGAGATGATGTGGTTCAATTTTCGTTGAAATCGGAAAAACGGCCTAGGAGGAGTTCGAAAAAGTAGGTTTTTCATAAAATTCAAAATGGCGGGAAATTTTTCATGACGGAAAATGACGTCATAGGGTGCAATCGAATCGTCTTGAGCCAAGGAATCAGTGGACATAAGAATTTTGTTTCTAGGTCATACGGTTCAAAAGTTATTAGCATAAACGATAGTTCAACTTTGGACAGTTGGTGGCGCTAGAGATATTGAGTTAGAGACTTCAATTTTGCTATGGTCAATGTTTGGACTGTCCTTAATGAGTGTGCCAACTTTCATCATTTTCCCGCATACGGTTCTATGGGCTGTCATAGACTTCCATGACGGAAGAAGAAGAAGAATAATAAATATAGCTGCAAGCAGCCATGACGGGGCCAAGCACAAGGAGGGCATTAAATGTCATGCCGACATGGCTGGCAGCATCAGACCAATGGCAGTAAGCATCTAAAGACATTTCAATATGACTTCAGTCTAAATGGCTGAAAAATCATCAATACAGTCTTTAGTAATTCGATTTATCACGTTCGACCAACAGGCAGCGCTGTAACCAAATCGATGTGTCAAATCATGTGGTATATCCAGAGTGAGGTGACAATGACACATGCAAAGTTTGGTGTCAATAGTGTAAAGCATTGCTGACATACAGCTTTAAAGTCATGTGTTTGTTAAGCATAGCATTTCATGAAAAAATTCTAAATAGCCGACGCTGGAATTGGCCGATATGGGAAAATTTGGTATCGCAGGACTCGGCATGATGCACTGAATCAAAGAGAGCAGTTTCATTATTTTTGGACAAAGCGTTCAGGAGTTATAATCAAAAATGTCAGTTTTTCATATCTCCTGACCATTAGGGGGCAGAGCGCCAAAACTCTGCAGGTAGCCTCAGATCATGATTGACATGACACACAGAAAGTTTGGTCAGAATACGCAAATGCATTGCGGAGATATAGCCTCACTTTATTTTGTGGCCATTTGGTCAAATTCGATCGCAATTTTATCGAAACCTGTTTGACGAATCAATTTCATTTTAATAACTTTTTGTCAGCATGGTCTGAAGATGTTATGATTCAATTTTGGTGAAAATTGGACAAATGGTGTGGGAGGAGTTCGAAAAAGTAGGTTTTTAAAGAAAACCAACATGGTGGACAGGAAGTTTGGCCGATTATGACAAATTTGATATCTGTGTTCTCGGTTTGACCCAGGGAACGTATAAAGACAACTTATTTTACCATAGATTAACGTGTTCAAAAGTTATTAGCATTTTTGTAAATTTGCTTATAACTTTTGACCACAAGGTGGCGCTGCCTCAAAACTTTTTGTGTTGTATCAGGCCCAGATGCCGAAGACACATATCGAGTTTCGTAACGATACGTCAATGCGTTTGTTAAATATAGCAATTTATGACAAAATTCAAAATGGCCGACACTCAAAATGGCCGATATAGGAAAATTTGGTATCACACGACTCGGCATGATGCACTGAATCTAAAGAGACCAGTTTTATGATTTTTGGCTAAAGCGTTCAGAAGTTATAAGCAAATATTTCACTTTTTCATATCTCCTGACCACTTGGGGGCACTGTGCCAAAACTCTGCAGGTAGCCTCAGACCTTGATTGACGTAACACACACCAAGTTTGGTCAGAATACGCTAATGCGTTGCGGAGATATAGCCTCGCTTTCATTTCTGCGGCCATTTTGTCGAATTCTTTCGCAAGTTATTCGTAAACGGTTTGACGAATCAACTTTCTTTATATAACTTTTTGTCCCCATGGTCTGGAGATGATGTGGTTCAATTTTCGTGAAAATCGGACAAACGGCCTATGAGGAGTTCGAAAAAGTAGGTTTTTCATAAAATTCAAAATGGCGGAAAATTTTTCATGACGGAAAATGACGTCATAGGGTCCAATCGAATCGTCTTGAGCCAAGGAATCAGTGGACGAAAGAATTTTGTTTCTAGGACATACGGTTCAAAAGTTATTAACGTAAACGTGAGTGCAACTTTGGACAGTTGGTGGCGCTAGAGACATTGAGTTAGAGACTTCAAATTTGCTATGGTCAATGATTGGACTGTCCTCTATCAGTGTGCAAAATTTCATCATTTTCCCGCAAACGGTTCTATGGCCTGCCATAGACTCCCATGGCGGAAGAAGAAGAAGAAGAGGAATAATAAATATAGCTGCTAGCAGCCATCACGGGGCCAAGCGCAAGGAGGGCATTAAATGTCATGCTGACATGGCTGGCATCATCAGACCAACGGCAGTAAGAATCTAAAGACATTTCAATATGACTTGTCTAAATGGCTGAAAAATCAACAATACGGTCTTTAGTAATTCGATTTAATGGTTTATCACATTCAACCAACAGGCAGCGCTCTAACCAAATTGATATGTCAAATCATGTGTTATATCCAGAGTGTGGTGACATTGACACATGCAAAGTTTGCTTTCAATTGGGTAAACCATTGCTGAAAGAGCACTAAAGTCATGTGTTTGTTAAACATAGCATCTTATAAGAAAAATCTTAATGGCAGACGCTCAAAATGGCCGATATGGGAATATTTGGTATCACAGGACTCGGCATGACCCACTGGATCTAAAGAGACCAGTTTCATGATTTTTGGCGAAAGGGTTCAGGAGTTATAATCAAAAATGACAGTTTTTCATATCTCCTGACCACTAGGGGGCACAGCGCCAAAACTCTGCAGGTAGCCTCAGAACATAATTGACATAACACACACCTAGTTTGGTCAGAAAAGGCAAATGCATTACAGAGATAAAGCCTCAATTTCATTTTAGCGACTATTACCTCAGATTCTTTTGTGAGTTATTCGTAAATGGTTTGACGAATCAACTTTCTTTATATATCGTTTTGTCCACATTGTCTGGAGATGATGTGGTTCAATTTTCGTGAAAATCGGACAAACGGCCTAGGAGGAGTTCGACAAAGTAGGTTTTTCAAAAAATTCAAAATGGCGGGAAAATTTTCATGACGGAAAATGACGTCATAGGGTGCAATCGAATCGTCTTGAGCCAAGGAATCAGTGGACAAAAGAATTTTGTTTCTAGGACATACGGTTCAAAAGTTATTTACGTAAACGTGAGTGCAACTTTGGACAGTTGGTGGCGCTAGAGAGATTGAGTTAGAGACTTCAATTTTGCTATGGTCAATGATTGGACTCTCCTTTATGAGTGTGCCAACTTTTTTTCATTTTCCCGCTTACGGTTCTATGGGCTGTCATAGACTTCAATGGCAGAAGAAGAATAATAATAAATATAGCTGCTAGCAGCCATCACGGGGCCAAGCGCAAGGAGGGCATTAAATGTCATGCCGACATGGCTGGCATCATCAGACCAACGGCAGTAAGAATCTAAAGACATTTCAATATGACTTAAGTCTAAATGGCTGAAAAATCAACAATACGGTCTTTAGTAATTCGATTTAATGGTTTATCACATTCAACCAACAGGCAGCGCTGTAACCAAATTGTAGTGTCAATTCATGTGGTACATTGAGAGTGTGGTGACATTGACACATGCAAAGTTTGCTTTCAATTGGGTAAACCATTGCTGACAGAGCACTAAAGTCATGTGTTTGTTAAACATAGCATCTTATAAGAAAAATCGAAATGGCAGACGCTCAAAATGGCCGATATGGGAATATTTGGTATCACAGGACTCGGCATGACCCACTGGATCTAAAAAGACCAGTTTCATGATTTTTGGCCAAAGGGTTCAGAAGTTATAAGCAAAAAAGTCAGTTTTTCATATCTCCTGACCACTAGGGGGCACAGCGCCAAAACTCTGCAGGTAGCCTCAGACCATGATTGACATAACACACACCTAGTTTGGTCATAAAAGGCTAATGCATTGCGGAGATAAAGCCTCAATTTCATTTTGGCGACTATTACCTCGGATTCTTTTGCGAGTTATTCGTAAACGGTTTGACGAATCAACTTTCTTTATATATCGTTTTGTCCACATTGTCTGGAGATGATATGGTTCAATTTTCGTGAAAATCGGACAAACGGCCTAGGAGGAGTTCGAAAAAGTAGGTTTTTCATAAAATTCAAAATGGCGGGAAAATTTTCATGACGGAAAATGACGTCATAGGGTGCATTCGAATCGTCTTGAGCCAAGGAATCAGTGGACAAAAGAATTTTGTTTCTAGGACATACGGTTCAAAAGTTATTTACATAAACGTGAGTGCAACTTTGGACAGTTGGTGGCGCAATAGAGATTGAGTTAGAGACTTCAATTTTGCCATGGTCAATGATTGGACTGTCCTTTATGAGTGTGCCAACTTTTTTTCATTTTCCCGCTTATGGTTCTATGGGCTGTCATAGACTTCAATGGCAGAAGAAAAAGAATAATAATAATAATAATAAGAACCGGAACAAAAACAATAGGTGCCTCCGCACCTTCGGTGCTTGGCCCCTAATAATAAGAACCGGAACAGAAACAATAGGTGCCTTCGCACCTTCGGTGCTTGGCCCCTAATAAATATAGCTGCTAGCAGCCATCACGGGGCCAAGCGCAAGGAGGGCATTAAATGTCATGCCGACATGGCTGGCATCATCAGACCAACGGCAGTAAGAATCTAAATACATTTCAATATGACTTAAGTCCAAATGGCTGAAAAATCAACAATACGGTCTTTAGTATTTCGATTTAATGGTGTATCACATTCAACCAACAGGCAGCGCTGTAACCAAAATGTAGTGTCAATTCATGTGGTACATTGAGAGTGTGGTGACATTGCCACATGCAAAGTTTGCTTTCCATTGGGTAAACCATTGCTGACAGAGCACTAAAGTCATGTGTTTGTTAAACATAGAATCTTATAAGAAAAATCGAAATGGCAGACGCTCAAAATGGCCGATATGGGAAAATTTGGTATCACAGGACTCGGCATGACCCACTGGATCTAAAGAGACCAGTTTCATGATTTTTGGCCAAAGGGTTCAGGAGTTATAATCAAAAAAGTCAGTTTTTTAATATATCCTGACCACTAGGGGGCAGAGCGCCAAAACTCTGCAGGTAGCCTCAGACCATGTTTGACATAACACACACCTAGTTTGGTCAGAAAACGCTAATGCGTTGCGGAGATAAAGCCTCAATTTCAATTTTGCGACCATTACGTCGGATTCTTTCGCGAGTTATTCGTAAACGGTTTGACATATCAACTTTCTTTGGATAAGTTTTTGTCATGATGGTCTGGAGATGATGTGGTTCAATTTTGGTGAAAATTGGACAAACGGTCTGGGAGGAGTTCGAAAAAGTAGGTTTTTAAAGAAAAATAACATGGCAAATCGGAGGTTTGGCCGAATATGACATATTTGGTATCTATGGTCTCGGCTTGACCCAATGAACACATTAAGACCATTTGTTTTACAATAGGTTAACGTCATCAAAAGTTATTAGCATATTTGTAAATTTGGTTATAACTTTTGACCACAAGGTGGCGCTGCCCCCAAACTTTTTGTGCCATATCAATGTTAGGTGCCGAAGACACATATTGAGTTTCGTAACGATACGCCAATCCATTTGTTAAATATAGCAATTTATGACAATATTAAAAATGGCCGACGCTCTAAATGGCCGATATGGGAAAATTTGGTATCGCACGACTCGGCATGATGCACTGAATCTAACGAGACCAGTTTTAAGATTTTTGGACAAAGCGTTCAGGAGTTGTAAGGAAAAATGTCACTTTTTCATATCTCCTGACCACTAGGGGGCACAGCGCCAAAACTCTGCAGGTAGCCTCAGACCATGATTGACATAACACACACCGAGTTTGGTCAGAAAACGCTAATGCGTTGTGGAGATATAGCCTCAAGTTCATTTTTGCGATCATTACGTCGGATTCTTTCGTGAGTTATTCATAAACGGTTTGACATTTCAACTTTCTTTGGATAACTTTTTGTCACCATGGTCTGGAGATGATGTGGTTCAATTTTCGTGAAAATCGGACAAACGGCCTAGGAGGAGTTCGAAAAAGTAGGTTTTTCATAAAATTCAAAATGGCGGGAAAATATTCATGACGGAAAATGACGTCATAGGGTGCAATCGAATCGTCTTGAGCCAAGGAATCAGTTGACAAAAGAATTTTGTTTCTAGGACATACGGTTCAAAAGTTATTTACGTAAACGTGAGTGCAACTTTGGACAGTTGGTGGCGCTATAGAGATTGAGTTAGAGACTTCAATTTTGCTATGGTCAATGATTGGACTGTCCTTTATGAGTGTGCCAAATTTTTTTCATTTTCCCGTTTACGGTTCTATGGGCTGCCATAGACTCCCATGGCACAAGAAAAAGAATAAATATAGCTGCAAGCAGCAATGACGGGGCCAAGCACAAACAGGGCATTGACGTGGCCGGCAGCATAAGAGCAATTGAAGTAATCAACAACTAAATGCATTTTAATATGATTTTAGGCTAAATGGCTGAAAAATCATTAATACAGACACTGTAATTTGAATGAAAAGTTTAGCGCTTTGGACCAATAGTTGGCGCTGTGTCCAAATTGTTAGAATTGGGTCCGAGTAATGTGACAATGAAATCTGCAAAGTTTGGTGTTATTTGGACAAAACATTACTGACTTAAAGCATTAAAGTCATTTTGTCATCACTACCTCAAATTTGTAATTGCGGTATACGAAAACGGTTTTGTCTATCGACACGAAATCCATAACTTTTTGTCAGCACAGTCTGAAGATGATACGATTCGATTTTGGTGAAAATCGGACAAACGGTCTAGGAGGAGTTTGAAAAAGTAGGTTTTTGAATGAAACAACATGGCGGATATGAAATTTAGGCAAACTATGTCAAATTTGGTATCAGTGTTCTCGGTGTGACCCAAGGAACATATTAAGATCATTTGTTTTAAAATAGCTTAATGTAATCAAAAGTTATTAGCATTTTTGGAAATTGTGTTATAACTTTTGACCACAAGGTGGCGCTGCCCCGAAACTTTTGGTGTAGGTTCAAATCAAGGTCCCAAAGACACATACTGAGTTTCGTAATGATACGCCAATGCGTTTGTAAAATATAGCATTTTACGACAAATTTCAAAATGGCCGACGCCTAAAATGGCCGATATAAGAAAATTTGGTATCGCACGACTCAGCATGATGCCCTGAATCTAAAGAGACCAGTTTTATGATTTTTGACCAAAGTGTTCAGAAGTTATAAGCAAAAAAGTCAATTTTTTATATCTCCTGACCACTAGGGGGCAGTGCGCCAAAACTCTGCAGGTAGCCTCAGATTATGACTACTATGACACACACCAATTTTGGTCTGAATATGCAAATGCGTTGCGGAGATATAGCCTCAAGTTCATTTTTGCGGCAAATTCGTCGAACTCTTTCGCATGTTTATCAAAAACGGTTTGACCAATCAACTTGATTCTCATAACTTTTTGTCTCCATAGTCTGGAGATGATGTGGTTCAATTTTTGTGAGAATCAGACAAACGGCCTAGGAGGAGTTCGACAAAGTAGGTTTTTCATAAAATTCAAAATTGCGGAAAAATTTTCATGACGGAAAATGACGTCATAGGGTGCAATCGAATCGGCTTGAGCCAAGGAATCAGTGGACAAAGGAATTTTGTTTCTAGCCCTTATGGTTCAAAAGTTATTAGCATAAATGTAAGTGTAACTTTGGACAGTTGGTGGCGCTAGAGGGATTGAGGTAGAGACTCCAAAATTGGTGTGGTCAATGATTGGACTGTCCTCTATGTGTGTGCCAAATTTCATCATTTTCCTGCATACGGTTCTATGGGCTGCCATTGACTTCTGGGTGGAAGAAGAATAATAAATATAGCTGCAAGCAGCAATGACGGGGCCAAGCACAAACAGGGCATTGACGTGGCCGGCAGCATAAGAGCAATTGAAGTAATCAACAACTAAATGCATTTTAATATGATTTTAGGCTAAATGGCTGAAAAATCATTAATACAGACACTGTAATTTGAATGAAAAGTTTATCGCTTTGGACCAATAGTTGGCGCTGTGTCCAAATTGTTAGAATTGGGTCCGAGTAATGTGACAATGAAATCTGCAAAGTTTGGTGTTATTTGGACAAAACATTACTGACTTAAAGCATTAAAGTCATTTTGTCATCACTACCTCAAATTTGTAATTGCGGTATACGAAAACGGTTTTGTCTATCGACACGAAATCCATAACTTTTTGTCAGCACAGTCTGAAGATGATACGATTCGATTTTGGTGAAAATCGGACAAACGGTCTGGGAGGAGTTTGAAAAAGTAGGTTTTTGAATGAAACAACATGGCGGATATGAAATTTAGGCAAACTATGTCAAATTTGGTATCTGTGTTCTCGGTGTGACCCAAGGAACATATTAAGATCATTTGTTTTAAAATAGCTTAATGTAATCAAAAGTTATTAGCATTTTTGGAAATTGTGTTATAACTTTTGACCACAAGGTGGCGCTGCCCCGAAACTTTTGGTGTAGGTTCAAATCAAGGTCCCAAAGACACATACTGAGTTTCGTAATGATACGCCAATGCGTTTGTAAAATATAGCATTTTACGACAAATTTCAAAATGGCCAACGCCCAAAATGGCCGATATAAGAAAATTTGGTATCGGACGACTCAGCATGATGCCCTGAATCTAAAGAGACCAGTTTTATGATTTTTGACCAAAGTGTTCAGAAGTTATAAGCAAAAAAGTCAATTTTTTATATCTCCTGACCACTAGGGGGCAGTGCACCAAAACTCTGCAGGTAGCCTCAGATTATGACTACTATGACACACACCAATTTTGGTCTGAATATGCAAATGCGTTGCGGAGATATAGCCTCAAGTTCATTTTTGCGGCAAATTCGTCGAACTCTTTCGCAAGTTTATCAAAAACGGAATGACCAATCAACTTGATTTCCATAACTTTTTGTCTCCATAGTCTGGAGATGATGTGGTTCAATTTTTGTGAGAATCGGACAAACGGCCTAGGAGGAGTTCGACAAAGTAGGTTTTTCATAAAACTCAAAATTGCGGAAAAATTTTCATGACGGAAAATGACGTCATAGGGTGCAATCGAATCGGCTTGACCCAAGGAATCAGTGGACAAAGGAATTTTGTTTCTAGCCCTTATGGTTCAAGAGTTATTAGCATAAATGTAAGTGTAACTTTGGACAGTTGGTGGCGCTAGAGGGATTGAGGTAGAGACTCCAAAATTGGTGTGGTCAATGATTGGACTGTCCTCTATGTGTGTGCCAAATTTCATCATTTTCCTGCATATGGTTCTATGGGCTGCCATTGACTTCTGGGTGGAAGAAGAAGAAGAAGAAATATAGCTGCTAGCAGCCATCACGGGGCCAAGCGCAAGGAGGGCATCTTATGTCATGCCGACATGGCTGGCAGCATCAGACCAACGGCAGTAAGAATCTAAAGACATTTCAATATGACTTAAGTCTAAATGGCCGAAAAATCAACAATACGGTCTTTAATAATTCGATTTATTGGTTTATCACATTCAACCAACAGGCAGCGCTGTAACCAAATTGTAGTGTCAATTCATGTGGTACATTGAGAGTGTGGTGACATTGACACATGCAAAGTTTGCTTTCAATTGGGTAAACCATTGCTGACAGAGCACTAAAGTCATGTGTTTGTTAAACATAGCATCTTATAAGAAAAATCGAAATGGCAGACGCTCAAAATGGCCGATATGGGAATATTTGGTATCACAGGACTCGGCATGACCCACTGGATCTAAAGACAGCAGTTTCATGATTTTTAGACAAAGCGTTCAGGAGTTATAATCAAAAATGTCAGTTTTTTAATATCTCCTGACCACTAGGGGGCAGAGCGCCAAAACTCTGCATGTAGCCTCAGACCATGATTGACATAACGCACACCTATTTTGTTCAGAATACGCTAATGAGTTAAGGAGATATAGCCTCGCTTTCAATTCTATGGCCATTGTGTCAAATTCTTTCGCGAGTTATTCGTAAACGGTTTGGCGAATCAACTTTCTTTAGATAACTTTTTGTCATGATGGTCTGGAGATGATGTGGTTTAATTTTGGTGAAAATTGGACAAACGGTCTGGGAGGAGTTCGAAAAAGTAGGTTTTTAAAGAAAAACAACATGGTGGACACGAAGTTTGGCCGACTATGACAAATTTGGTATCTGTGTTCTCGGTTTGACCCAAGGAACGTATAAAGATAATTTGTTTTACCATAGGTTAACGTACTCAAAAGTTATTAGCATATTTGAAAATTTGGTTTTACCTGTTGACCACAAGGTGGCGCTGCCTCGAAACTTTTTGAGTCGTATCAAGGTTAGGTGCCAAAGACACATATTGAGTTTCGTAACAATACGCCAATCCATTTGTTAAATATAGCTATTTATGACAATATTCAAAATGGCCGACGCTCTAAATGGCCGATATGGGAAAATTTGGTATCGCACAACTCGGCATGATGCACTGAATCTAACAAGACCAGTTTTATGATTTTTGGACAAAGCGTTCAGGAGTTGTAAGGAAAAATGTCACTTTTTCATATCTCCTGACCACTAGGGGGCACAGCGCCAAAACTCTGCAGGTAGCCTCAGACCATGATTGACATAACACACACCGAGTTTGGTCAGAAAACGCTAATGCGTTGTGGAGATAGAGCCTCAAGTTCATTTTTGCGATCATTACGTCGGATTCTTTCGTGAGTTATTCATAAACGGTTTGACATTTCAACTTTCTTTGGATAACTTTTTGTCACCATGGTCTGGAGATGATGTGGTTCAATTTTCGTGAAAATCGGACAAACGGCCTAGGAGGAGTTCGAAAAAGTAGGTTTTTCATAAAATTCAAAATGGCGGGAAAATATTCATGACGGAAAATGACGTCATAGGGTGCAATCGAATCGTCTTGAGCCAAGGAATCAGTTGACAAAAGAATTTTGTTTCTAGGACATACGGTTCAAAAGTTATTTACGTAAACGTGAGTGCAACTTTGGACAGTTGGTGGCGCTATAGAGATTGAGTTAGAGACTTCAATTTTGCTATGGTCAATGATTGGACTGTCCTTTATGAGTGTGCCAAATTTTTTTCATTTTCCCGTTTACGGTTCTATGGGCTGCCATAGACTCCCATGGCACAAGAAAAAGAATAAATATAGCTGCTAGCAGCCATCACGGGGCCAAGCGCAAGGAGGGCATTAAATGTCATGCCGACATGGCTGGCATCATTAGACCAACGGCAATAAGAATGTAAAGACATTTCAATATGACTTAAGTCTAAATGGCTGAAAAATCAACAATACGGTCTTTAGTAATTCGATTTAATGGTTTATCACATTCAACCAACAGGCAGCGCTGTAACCAAATTGTAGTGTCAATTCATGTGGTACATTGAGAGTGAGGTGACATTGACACATGCAAAGTTTGCTTTCAATTGGGTAAACCATTGCTGACAGAGCACTAAAGTCATGTGTTTGTTAAACATAGCATCTTATAAGAAAAATCGAAATGGCAGACGCTCAAAATGGTCGATATGGGAAAATTTGGTATCACAGGACTCGGCATGACCCACTGGATCTAAAGACAGCAGTTTCATGATTTTTAGACAAAGCGTTCAGGAGTTATAATCAAAAATGTCAGTTTTTTAATATCTCCTGACCACTAGGGGGCAGAGCGCCAAAACTCTGCAGGTAGCCTCAGACCATGATTGACATAACACACACCTATTTTGGTCAGAATACGCTACTGAGTTACGGAGATATAGCCTCAATTTCAATTCTATGGCCATTGTGTCGAATTCTTTCGCGAGTTATTCGTAAACGGTTTGGCGAATCAACTTTGTTTATATACCGTTTTGTCATGATGGTCTGGAGATGATGTGGTTTAATTTTGGTGAAAATTGGACAAACGGTCTGGGAGGAGTTCGAAAAAGTAGGTTTTTAAAGAAAAACAACATGGTGGACAGGAAGTTTGGCCGACTATGACAAATTTGGTATCTGTGTTCTCGGTTTGACCCAAGGAACGTATAAAGATAATTTGTTTTACCATAGGTTAACGTACTCAAAAGTTATTTTCATTTTGGCGACTTTTACCTCGGATTCTTTTGCGAGTTATTCGTAAACGGTTTGACGAATCAACTTTCTTTATATATCGTTTTGTCCACATTGTCTGGAGATGATGTGGTTCAATTTTCGTGAAAATCGGACGAACGGCCTAGGAGGAGTTCGACAAAGTAGGTTTTTCATAAAATTCAAAATGGCGGGAAAATTTTCATGACGGAAAATGACGTCATAGGGTGCAATCGAATCGTCTTGAGCCAAGGAATCAGTGGACAAAAGAATTTTGTTTCTAGGACATACGGTTCAAAAGTTATTTACGTAAACGTGAGTGCAACTTTGGACAGTTGGTGGCGCTAGAGAGATTGAGTTAGAGACTTCAATTTTGCTATGGTCAATGATTGGACTGTCCTTTATGAGTGTGCCAACTTTTTTTCATTTTCCCGCTTACGGTTCTATGGGCTGTCATAGACTTCAATGGCAGAAGAAAAGAATAATAATAATAAATATAGCTGCTAGCAGCCATCACGGGGCCAAGCGCAAGGAGGGCATTAAATGTCATGCCGACATGGCTGGCATCATCAGACCAACGGCAGTAAGAATCTAAAGACATTTCAATATGACTTGTCTAAATGGCTAAAAAATCAACAATACGGTCTTTAGTATTTCGATTTAATGGTTTATCACATTCAATCAACAGGCAGCGCTGTAACCAAATTGTAGTGTAAATTCATGTGGTACATTGAGAGTGTGGTGACATTGACACATGCAAAGTTTGCTTTCAATTGGGTAAACCATTGCTGACAGAGCACTAAAGTCATGTGTTTGTTAAACATAGCATCTTATAAGAAAAATTGAAATGGCAGACGCTCAAAATGGCCGATATGGGAAAATTTGGTATCACAGGACTCGGCATGACCCACTGGATCTAAAGACAGCAGTTTCATGATTTTTAGACAAAGCGTTCAGGAGTTATAATAAAAAATGTCAGTTTTTTAATATCTCCTGACCACTAGGGGGCAGAGCGCCAAAACTCTGCAGGTAGCCTCAGACCATGTTTGACATAACACACACCTAGTTTGGTCAGAAAACGCTAATGCATCGCGGAGATAAAGCCTCAATTTCATTTTTGTGACCATTACGTCGGATTCTTTCGCGAGTTATTCGTAAACGGTTTGACATATCAACTTTCTTTGGATAACTTTTTGTCACGATGGTCGGGAGATAATGTGGTTTAATTTTGGTGAAAATTGGACAAACGGTCTGGGAGGAGTTCGAAAAAGTAGGTTTTCAAAGAAAAACAACATGGTGGACAAGAAGTTTGGCCGACTATGACAAATTTGGTATCTGTGTTCTCGGTTTGACCCAAGGAACGTATAAAGATAATTTGTTTTACCATAGGTTAACGCACTCAAAAGTTATTAGCATATTTGTAAATTTGGTTATAATTTTTGACCACAAGGGGGTGCTGCCTCGAAACTTTTGGAGTCGTATCAAGGTTAGGTGCCGAAGACACATATTGAGTTTCGTAACGATACGTCAATATCTTTGTTAAATATAGCAATTTATGACAATATTCAAAATGGCCGACGCTCAAAATGGCCGATATGGGAAAATTTGGTATCGCACGACTCGGCATGATGCACCGAATCTAAAGAGACCAGTTTTATTATTTTTGGCCAAAGCGTTCAGAAGTTATAAGCAAATATTTAACTTTTTCATATCTCCTGGCCACTAGGGGGCACAGCGCCAAAACTCTGCAGGTAGCCTCAGATCATGATTGACATAACACACACCTAGTTTGGTCAGAAAACGCTAATGCGTTGCGGAGATAAAGCCTAAATTTCATTTTTGCGACCATTACGTCAGATTCTTTCGCCAGTTATTCGTAAACGGTTTGACATATCAACTTTCTTTGGATAACTTTTTGTCCACATTGTCTGGAGATGATGTAGTTCAATTTTCGTTGAAATCGGAAAAACGGCCTAGGAGGAGTTCGACAAAGTAGGTTTTTCATAAAATTCAAAATGGCGGGAAAAATTTCATGACGGAAAATGACGTCATAGGGTGCAATCGAATCGGCTTGAGCCAAGGAATCAGTGGACATAAGAATTTTGTTTCTAGGTCATACGGTTCAAAAGTTATTAGCATAAACGTTGGTTCAACTTTGGACAGTTGGTGGCGCTATAGAGATTGAGTTAGAGACTTCAATTTTGCTATGGTCAATGATTGGACTGTCCTTTATGAGTGTGCCAAATTTTTTTCATTTTCCCGCTTACGGTTCTATGGGCTGTCATAGACTTCAATGACGGAAGAAGAAGAAGAATAATAATATAGCTGCTAGCAGCCATCACGGGGATGCAAAGTTTGCTTTCAATTGGGTAAACCATTGCTGACAGACCACTAAAGTCATGTGTTTGTTAAACATAGCATCTTATAAGAAAAATCGAAATGGCAGACGCTCAAAATGGCCGATATGGGAATATTTGGTATCACAGGACTCGGCATGACCCACTGGATCTAAAGAGACCAGTTTCATGATTTTTGGACAAAGCGTTCAGGAGTTATAATCAAAAATGACAGTTTTTCATATCTCCTGACCAGTAGGGGGCAGAGCGCCAAAACTCTGCAGGTAGCCTCAGACCATAATTGACATAACACACACCTAGTTTGGTCAGAAAAGGCAAATGCATTACGGAGATAAAGCCTCAATTTCATTTTAGCGACTATTACCTCAGATTCTTTTGTGAGTTATTCGTAAATGGTTTGACGAACCAACTTCCTTTATATATCGTTTTGTCCACATTGTCTGGAGATGATGTGGTTCAATTTTCGTGAAAATCGGACGAACGGCCTAGGAGGAGTTCGAAAAAGTAGGTTTTTCATAAAATTCAAAATGGCGGGAAAATTTTCATGACGGAAAATGACGTCATAGGGTGCAATTGAATCGTCTTGAGCCAAGGAATCAGTGGACAAAAGAATTTTGTTTCTAGGACATACGGTTCAAAAGTTATTTACATAAACGTGAGTGCAACTTTGGACAGTTGGTGGCGCTTTAGAGATTGAGTTAGAGACTTCAATTTTGCTATGGTCAATGATTGGACTGTCCTTTATGAGTGTGCCAACTTTTTTTCATTTTCCCGCTTACGGTTCTATGGGCTGTCATAGACTTCAATGGCAGAAGAAGAATAATAATAATAATAATAATAAGAACCGGAACAAAAACAATAGGTGCCTCCGCACCTTCGGTGCTTGGCCCCTAATAATAAAGAACCGGAACAAAAACAATAGGTGCCTCCGCACCTTCGGTGCTTGGCCCCTAATAATAATAAGAACCGGAACAAAAACAATAGGTGCCTGGAACAAAAACAATAGGTGCCTCCGCACCTTCGGTGCTTGGCCCCTAAATATAGCTGCTAGCAGCCATCACGGGGCCAAGCGCAAGGAGGGCATTAAATGTCATGCCGACATGGCTGGCATCATCAGACCAACGGCAGTAAGAATCTAAATACATTTCAATATGACTTAAGTCCAAATGGCTGAAAAATCAACAATACGGTCTTTAGTATTTCGATTTAATGGTGTATCACATTCAACCAACAGGCAGCGCTGTAACCAAAATGTAGTGTCAATTCATGTGGTACATTGAGAGTGTGGTGACATTGCCACATGCAAAGTTTGCTTTCCATTGGGTAAACCATTGCTGACAGAGCACTAAAGTCATGTGTTTGTTAAACATAGAATCTTATAAGAAAAATCGAAATGGCAGACGCTCAAAATGGCCGATATGGGAAAATTTGGTATCACAGGACTCGGCATGACCCACTGGATCTAAAGAGACCAGTTTCATGATTTTTGGCCAAAGGGTTCAGGAGTTATAATCAAAAAAGTCAGTTTTTTAATATATCCTGACCACTAGGGGGCAGAGCGCCAAAACTCTGCAGGTAGCCTCAGACCATGTTTGACATAACACACACCTAGTTTGGTCAGAAAACGCTAATGCGTTGCGGAGATAAAGCCTCAATTTCAATTTTGCGACCATTACGTCGGATTCTTTCGCGAGTTATTCGTAAACGGTTTGACATATCAACTTTCTTTGGATAAGTTTTTGTCATGATGGTCTGGAGATGATGTGGTTCAATTTTGGTGAAAATTGGACAAACGGTCTGGGAGGAGTTCGAAAAAGTAGGTTTTTAAAGAAAAATAACATGGCAAATCGGAGGTTTGGCCGAATATGACATATTTGGTATCTATGGTCTCGGCTTGACCCAATGAACACATTAAGACCATTTGTTTTACAATAGGTTAACGTCATCAAAAGTTATTAGCATATTTGTAAATTTGGTTATAACTTTTGACCACAAGGTGGCGCTGCCCCCAAACTTTTTGTGCCATATCAATGTTAGGTGCCGAAGACACATATTGAGTTTCGTAACGATACGCCAATCCATTTGTTAAATATAGCAATTTATGACAATATTAAAAATGGCCGACGCTCTAAATGGCCGATATGGGAAAATTTGGTATCGCACGACTCGGCATGATGCACTGAATCTAACGAGACCAGTTTTAAGATTTTTGGACAAAGCGTTCAGGAGTTGTAAGGAAAAATGTCACTTTTTCATATCTCCTGACCACTAGGGGGCACAGCGCCAAAACTCTGCAGGTAGCCTCAGACCATGATTGACATAACACACACCGAGTTTGGTCAGAAAACGCTAATGCGTTGTGGAGATATAGCCTCAAGTTCATTTTTGCGATCATTACGTCGGATTCTTTCGTGAGTTATTCATAAACGGTTTGACATTTCAACTTTCTTTGGATAACTTTTTGTCACCATGGTCTGGAGATGATGTGGTTCAATTTTCGTGAAAATCGGACAAACGGCCTAGGAGGAGTTCGAAAAAGTAGGTTTTTCATAAAATTCAAAATGGCGGGAAAATATTCATGACGGAAAATGACGTCATAGGGTGCAATCGAATCGTCTTGAGCCAAGGAATCAGTTGACAAAAGAATTTTGTTTCTAGGACATACGGTTCAAAAGTTATTTACGTAAACGTGAGTGCAACTTTGGACAGTTGGTGGCGCTATAGAGATTGAGTTAGAGACTTCAATTTTGCTATGGTCAATGATTGGACTGTCCTTTATGAGTGTGCCAAATTTTTTTCATTTTCCCGTTTACGGTTCTATGGGCTGCCATAGACTCCCATGGCACAAGAAAAAGAATAATAAATATAGCTGCAAGCAGCCATGACGGGGCCAAGCACAAAGAAGGCATTAAATGCCATGCCGACATGGCTGGCAGCATCAGACCAACGGCAGGAAGCATCTAAAGACATTTCAATATGACTTCAGTCTAAATGGCTGAAAAATCATCAATACGGTCTTTAGTAATTCGATTTAACGGTTTATCACGTTTGACCAACAGGCAGCGCTGTAACCAAACTTATATGTCAAATCACGTGGTTTATCCAGAGTGAGGTGACAATGACACATGCAAAGTTTGGTGTCAATAGGGTAAAGCATTGCTGACATCCAGCTTTAAAGTCATGTGTTTGTTAAGCATAGCATTTCATGACAAAATTCTAAATAGCTGACGCTGAAAATGGCCGATATGGGAAAATTTGGTATCGCAGGACTCGGCATGATGCACTGAATCTAAAGACAGCAGTTTCATGATTTTTGGACAAAGCGTTCAGGAGTTACAATCAAAAATGTCAGTATTTTATATCTCCTGACCACTAGGGGGCAGAGCGCCAAAACTCTGCAGGTAGCCTCAGATCATGATTAACATGACACACAGAAAGTTTGGTCAGAATACCCTAATGCGTTGCGGAGATATAGCCTCGCTTTATTTGGTGGCAATTTGGTCAAATTCGTTCGCAATTTTATCAAAACCTGTTTGACGAATCGACTTTATTTTAATAACTTTTTGTCAGCATTGTCTGAAGATGTTATGATTCAATTTTGGTGAAAATTGGACAAACGGTGTGGGAGGAGTTTGAAAAAGTAGGTTTTTATAGAAAAACAACATGGCGGACAGGAAGTTTGGCCGACTATGACAAATTTGGTATCTGTGTTCTCGGTTTGACCCAAGGAACGTATAAAGACAACTTATTTTACCATAGGTTAACGTGTTCAAAAGTTATTAGCATTTTTGGAAATTTGTTTATAACTTTTGACCACAAGGTGGCGCTGCCTCGAAATTTTTTGTGTTGTATCAGGCCCAGATGCCGAAGACACATATCGAGTTTCGTAACGATACGCCAATGTGTTTGTTAAATATAGCAATTTATGACAAAATTCAAAATGGCCGACCCTCAAAATGGCCGATATGGGAAAATTTTGTATCGCACGACTCGGCATGATGCCCTGAATCTAACGAGACCAGTTTTATGATTTTTGGTCGAAGCGTTCAGAAGTTATAAGCAAATATTTCACTTTTTCATATCTCCAGACCACTAGGGGGCACAGCGCCAAATCTTTGCAGGTAGCCTCAGACCATCATTGCTATAACACACACCAAGTTTGGTCAGAATACGCTAATGCGTTGCGGAGATAAAGCCTCGCATTCATTTCTGCGGCCATTTTGTTGAATTCTTTCGCAAGTTATTCGTAAACGGTTTGACAAATCAACTTTCTTTTAATAACTTTTTGTACGCATAGTCTGGAGATGATGTGGTTCAATTTTCGTGAAAATCGGACCAACGGCCTAGGAGGAGTTCGAAAAAGTTGGTTTTTCGTAAAATTCAAAATGGCGGGAAAATTTTCATGACGGAAAATGACGTCATAGGGTGCAATCGAATCGTCTTGAGCCAAGGAATTAGTGGACGAAAGAATTTTGTTTCTAGGACATACGGTTCAAGAGTTATTTACGTAAACGTGAGTGCAACTTTGGACAGTTGGTGGCGCTAGAGACATTGAGTTAGAGACTTCAAATTTGCTATGGTCAATGATTGGCTTGTCCTCTATCAGTGTGCCAAATTTTATCATTTTCCTGCAAACGGTTATATGGCTTGCCATAGACTCCCATGGCGGAAGAAGAAGAAGAAGAGGAATAATAATAAAGAACCGGAACAAACACAATAGGTGCCTCCGCACCTTCGGTGCTTGGCCCCTAAATATAGCTGCTAGCAGCCATCACGGGGCCAAGCGCAAGGAGGGCATTAAATGTCATGCCGACATGGCTGGCATCATCAGACCAACGGCAGTAAGAATCTAAAGACATTTCAATATGACTTAAGTCTAAATGGCTGAAAAATCAACAATACGGTCTTTAGTAATTCGATTTAATGGTTTATCACATTCAACCAACAGGCAGCGCTGTAACCAAATTGTAGTGTCAATTCATGTGGTACATTGAGAGTGTGGTGACATTGACACATGCAAAGTTTGCTTTCAATTGGGTAAACCATTGCTGACAGAGCACTAAAGTCATGTGTTTGTTAAACACTTTTTGTCATGATGGTCTGGAGATGATGTGGTTTAATTTTGGTGAAAATTGGACAAACGGTCTGGGAGGAGTTCGAAAAAGTAGGTTTTTAAAGAAAAACAACATGGTGGACAGGAAGTTTGGCCGACTATGACAAATTTGGTATCTGTGTTCTCGGTTTGACCCAAGGAACGTATAAAGATAATTTGTTTTACCATAGGTTAACGTACTCAAAAGTTATTAGCATATTTGTAAATTTGGTTATAACTTTTGACCACAAGGTGGTGCTGCCTCAAAACTTTTTGAGTCGTATCAAGGTTAGGTGCCGAAGACACATATTGAGTTTCGTAACGATACGCCAATATCTTTGTTAAATATAGCAATTTATGACAATATTCAAAATGGCCGACGCTCAAAATGGCCGATATGGGAAAATTTGATATCGCACGACTCGGCATGATGCACTGAATCTAAAGAGACCAGTTTTATTATTTTTGGCCAAAGCGTTTAGAAGTTATAAGCAAATATTTAACTTTTTCATATCTCCGGACCACTAGAGGTCACAGCACCAAAACTCTGCAGGTAGCCTCAGACCATGATTGACATAACACACACCTATTTTGGTCAGAAAAGGCTAATGCATTGGGGAGATAAAGCCTCAATTTCATTTTGGTGACTTTTACCTCGGATTCTTTTGCAAGTTATTCGTAAACGGTTTGGTGAATCACCTTTGTTTATATACGGTTTTGTCCACATGGTCTGGAGATGATGTGGTTCAATTTTCGTGAAAATCGGACGAACGGCCTAGGAGGAGTTCGAAAAAGTAGGTTTTTCATAAAATTCAAAATGGCGGGAAAATTTTCATGACGGAAAATGACGTCATAGGGTGCAATCGAATCGTCTTGAGCCAAGGAATCAGTGGACAAAAGAATTTTGTTTCTAGGACATACGGTTCAAAAGTTATTTACGTAAACGTGAGTGCAACTTTGGACAGTTGGTGGCGCTTTAGAGATTGAGTTAGAGACTTCAATTTTGCTATGGTCAATGATTGGACTGTCCTTTATGAGTGTGCCAACTTTTTTTCATTTTCCCGCTTACGGTTCTATGGGCTGTCATAGACTTCAATGGCAGAAGAAAAAGAATAATAATAATAAATATAGCTGCTAGCAGCCATCACGGGGCCAAGCGCAAGGAGGGCATTAAATGTCATGCCGACATGACTGGCATCATCAGACCAACGGCAGTAAAAATCTAAAGACATTTCAATATGGCTTAAGTCTAAATGGCTGAAAAACCAACAATACGGTCTTTAGCAATTCGATTTAATGGTTTATCGCATTCAACCAACAGGCAGCGCTGTAACCAAATTGTAGTGTGTGGTACATTGAGAGTGTGGTGACATTGACACATGCAAAGTTTGCTTTCAATTGGGTAAACCATTGCTGACAGAGCACTAAAGTCATGTGTTTGTTAAACATAGCATCTTATAAGAAAAATCGAAATGGCAGACGCTCAAAATGGCCGATATGGGAATATTTGGTATCATAGGACTCGGCATGACCCACTGGATCTAAAGAGACCAGTTTCATGATTTTTGGCCAAAGGGTTCAGAAGTTATAAGCAAAAAAGTCAGTTTTTGATAACTCCTGACCACTAGGGGGCACAGCGCCAAAACTCTGCAGGTAGCCTCAAACCATGATTGACATAACACACACCTAGTTTGGTCAGAAAAGGCTAATGCATTGGGGAGATAAAGCCTCAATTTCATTTTGGCGACTTTTACCTCAGATTCTTTCACAAGTTATTCGTAAACGGTTTGACGAATCAACTTTGTTTATATATCGTTTTGTCCACATTGTCAGGAGATGATGTGGTTCAATTTTCGTGAACATCGGACGAACGGCCTAGGAGGAGTTCGACAAAGTAGGTTTTTCATAAAATTCAAAATGGCGGGAAAATTTTCATGACGGAAAATGACGTCATAGGGTGCAATCGAATCGTCTTGAGCCAAGGAATCAGTGGACAAAAGAATTTTGTTTCTAGGACATACGGTTCAAAAGTTATTTACGTAAACGTGAGTGCAACTTTGGACAGTTGGTGGCGGTAGAGAGATTGAGTTAGAGACTTCAATTTTGCTATGGTCAATGATTAGACTCTCCTTTATGAGTGTGCCAACTTTTTTTCATTTTCCCGCTTACGGTTCTATGGGCTGTCATAGACTTCAATGGCAGAAGAAGAATAATAATAATAATAATAATAAGAACCGGAACAAAAACAATAGGTGCCTCCGCACCTTCGGTGCTTGGCCCCTAAATATAGCTGCTAGCAGCCATCACGGGGCCAAGCGCAAGGAGGGCATTACATGTTATGCCGACATGGCTTGCATCATCAGACCAACGGCAGTAAGAATCTAAAGACATTTCAATATGACTTAAGTCTAAATGGCTGAAAAATCAACAATACGGTCTTTAGTATTTCGATTTAATGGTTTATCACATTCAACCAACAGGCAGCGCTGTAACCAAATTGTAGTGTCAATTCATGTGGTACATTGAGAGTGTGGTGACTGACACATGCAAAGTTTGCTTTCAATTGGGTAAACCATTGCTGACAGAGCACTAAAGTCATGTGTTTGTTAAACTTAGCATCTTATAAGAAAAATCGAAATGGCAGACGCTCAAAATGGCCGATATGGGAATATTTGGTATCACAGGACTCGGCATGACCCACTGGATCTAAAGAGACCAGTTTCATGTTTTTTGGCCAAAGGGTTCAGAAGTTATAAGCAAAAAAGTCAGTTTTTCATAACTCCTGACCACTAGGGGGCAGAGCGCCAAAACTCTGCAGGTAGCCTCAGACCATGATTGACATAACACACACCTAGTTTGGTCAGAAAAGACTAATGCATTGCGGAGATAAAGCCTCAGTTTCAATTTGGCGACTTTTACCTCGGATTCTTTCGCGAGTTATTCGTAAACGGTTTGTCGAATCAACTTTCTTTATATATCGTTTTGTCCACATTGTCGGGAGATGATGTGGTTCAATTTTCGTGAAGATCGGACGAACGGCCTAGGAGGAGTTCGACAAAGTAGGTTTTTCATAAAATTCAAAATGGCGGGAAAATTTTCATGACGGAAAATGACGTCATAGGGTGCAATCGAATCGTCTTGAGCCAAGGAATCAGTGGACAAAAGAATTTTGTTTCTAGGACATACGGTTCAAAAGTTATTTACGTAAACGTGAGTGCAACTTTGGACGGTTGGTGGCGCTATAGAGATTGAGTTAGAGACTTCAATTTTGCTATGGTCAATGATTGGACTCTCCTTTATGAGTGTGCCAACTTTTTTTCATTTTCCCGCTTACGGTTCTATGGGCTGTCATAGACTTCAATGGCAGAAGAAGAATAATAATAATAATAATAATAAGAACCGGAACAAAAACAATAGGTGCCTCCGCACCTTCGGTGCTTGGCCCCTAAATATAGCTGCTAGCAGCCATCACGGGGCCAAGCACAAGGAGGGCATTAAATGTCATGCCGACATGGCTGGCATCATCAGACCAACGGCAGTAAGAATCTAAAGACATTTCAATATGACTTAAGTCTAAATGGCTGAAAAACCAACAATACGGTCTTTAGCAATTCGATTTAATGGTTTATCACATTCAACCAACAGGCAGCGCTGTAACCAAATTGTAGTGTCAATTCATGTGGTACATTGAGAGTGTGGTGACATTGACACATGCAAAGTTTGCTTTCAATTGGGTAAACCATTGCTGACAGAGCACTAAAGTCATGTGTTTGTTAAACATAGCATCTTGTAAGAAAAATTGAAATGGCAGACGCTCAAAATGGCCGATATGGTAAAATTTGGTATCACAGGACTCGGCATGACCCACTGGATCTAAAGACAGCAGTTTCATGATTTTTAAACAAAGCGTTCAGGAGTTATAATCAAAAATGTCAGTTTTTTTATATCTCCTGACCACTAGGGGGCAGAGCGCCAAAACTCTGCAGGTAGCCTCAGACCATGATTGACATAACACACACCTAGTTTGGTCAAAAAACGCTAATGCGTTGCGGAGATAAAGCCTCAATTTTATTTTTGCGACCATTACGTCGGATTCTTTTGCGAGTTATTCGTAAACGGTTTGACATATCAACTTTCTTTGGATAACTTTTTGTCATGATGGTCTGGAGATGATGTGGTTTAATTTTGGTGAAAATTGGACAAACGGTCTGGGAGGAGTTCGAAAAAGTAGGTTTTTAAAGAAAAACAACATGGTGGACACGAAGTTTGGCCGACTATGACAAATTTTGTATCTGTGTTCTCGGTTTGACCCAAGGAACGTATAAAGATAATTTGTTTTACCATAGGTTAACGCACTCAAAAGTTATTAGCATATTTGTAAATTTGGTTATAATTTTTGACCACAAGGGGGTGCTGCCTCGAAACTTTTTGAGTCGTATCAAGGTTAGGTGCCGAAGACACATATTGAGTTTCGTAACGATACGCCAATATCTTTGTTAAATATAGCAATTTATGACAATATTCAAAATGGCCGACGCTCAAAATGGCCGATATGGGAAAATTTGGTATCGCACGACTCGGCATGATGCACTGAATCTAAAGAGACCAGTTTTATTATTTTTGGCCAAAGCGTTTAGAAGTTATAAGCAAATATTTAACTTTTTCATATCTCCTGACCACTAGGGGGCACAGCGCCAAAACTCTGCAGGTAGCCTCATATCATGATTGACATAACCTACACCTAGTTTGGTCAAAAAACGCTAATGCGTTGCGGAGATAAAGCCTCAATTTCATTTTTGCGACCATTACGTCGGATTCTTTCGCGAGTTATTCGTAAACGGTTTGACATATCAACTTTTTTTGGATAACTTTTTGTCCACATTGTCTGGAGATGATGTGGTTCAATTTTCGTTGAAATCGGAAAAACGGCCTAGGAGGAGTTCGAAAAAGTAGGTTTTTCATAAAATTCAAAATGGCGGGAAATTTTTCATGACGGAAAATGACGTCATAGGGTGCATTCGAATCGTCTTGAGCCAAGGAATCAGTGGACATAAGAATTTTGTTTCTAGGTCATACGGTTCAAAAGTTATTAGCATAAACGATAGTTCAACTTTGGACAGTTGGTGGCGCTAGAGATATTGAGTTAGAGACTTCAATTTTGCTATGGTCAATGTTTGGACTGTCCTTAATGAGTGTGCCAACTTTCATCATTTTCCCGCATACGGTTCTATGGGCTGTCATAGACTTCCATGACGGAAGAAGAAGAAGAATAATAATAAAGAACCGGAACAAAAACAATAGGTGCCTCCGCACCTTCGGTGCTTGGCCCCTAAATAGCTGCTAGCAGCCATCACGGGGCCAAGCGCAAGGAGGGCATTAAATGTCATGCCGACATGGCTGGCATCATCAGACCAACGGCAGTAAGAATCTAAAGAGATTTCAATATGACTTAAGTCTAAATGGCTGAAAAATCAACAATACGGTCTTTAGTATTTCGATTTAATGGTTTATCACATTCAACCAACAGGCAGCGCTGTAACCAAATTGTAGTGTCAATTCATGTGGTACATTGAGAGTGTGGTGACATTGACACATGCAAAGTTTGCTTTCAATTGGGTAAACCATTGCTGACAGACCACTAAAGTCATGTGTTTGTTAAACATAGCATCTTATAAGAAAAATCGAAATGGCAGACGCTCAAAATGGCCGATATGGGAATATTTGGTATCACAGGACTCGGCATGACCCACTGGATCTAAAGAGACCAGTTTCATGATTTTTGGACAAAGCGTTCAGGAGTTATAATCAAAAATGACAGTTTTTCATATCTCCTGACCAGTAGGGGGCAGAGCGCCAAAACTCTGCAGGTAGCCTCAGACCATAATTGACATAACACACACCTAGTTTGGTCAGAAAAGGCAAATGCATTACGGAGATAAAGCCTCAATTTCATTTTAGCGACTATTACCTCAGATTCTTTTGTGAGTTATTCGTAAATGGTTTGACGAACCAACTTCCTTTATATATCGTTTTGTCCACATTGTCTGGAGATGATGTGGTTCAATTTTCGTGAAAATCGGACGAACGGCCTAGGAGGAGTTCGAAAAAGTAGGTTTTTCATAAAATTCAAAATGGCGGGAAAATTTTCATGACGGAAAATGACGTCATAGGGTGCAATTGAATCGTCTTGAGCCAAGGAATCAGTGGACAAAAGAATTTTGTTTCTAGGACATACGGTTCAAAAGTTATTTACATAAACGTGAGTGCAACTTTGGACAGTTGGTGGCGCTTTAGAGATTGAGTTAGAGACTTCAATTTTGCTATGGTCAATGATTGGACTGTCCTTTATGAGTGTGCCAACTTTTTTTCATTTTCCCGCTTACGGTTCTATGGGCTGTCATAGACTTCAATGGCAGAAGAAGAATAATAATAATAATAATAATAAGAACCGGAACAAAAACAATAGGTGCCTCCGCACCTTCGGTGCTTGGCCCCTAATAATAAGAACCGGAACAAAAACAATAGGTGCCTCCGCACCTTCGGTGCTTGGCCCCTAATAATAAGAACCGGAACAAAAACAATAGGTGCCTCCGCACCTTCGGTGCTTGGCCCCTAAATATAGCTGCTAGCAGCAATCACGGGGCCAAGCGCAAGGAGGGCATTAAATGTCATGCCGACATGGCTGGCGTCATCAGACCAACGGCAGTAAGAATCTAAAGACATTTCAATATGACTTAAGTCTAAATGGCTGAAAAATCAACAATACGGTCTTTAGTAATTCGATTTAGTGGTTTATCACATTCAACCAACAGGCAGCGCTGTAACCAAATTGTAGTGTCAATTCATGTGGTACATTGAGAGTGTGGTGACATTGACACATGCAAAGTTTGCTTTCAATTGGGTAAACCATTGCTGAGAGAGCACTAAAGTCATGTGTTTGTTAAACATAGCATCTTATAAGAAAATCGAAATGGCAGATGCTCAAAATGGCCGATATGGGAATATTTGGTATCACAGGACTCGGCATGACCCACTGGATCTAAAGAGACCAGTTTCATGATTTTTGGCCAAAGGGTTCAGAAGTTATAAGCAAAAAAGTCAGTTTTTCATAACTCCTGACCAGTAGGGGGCAGAGCGCCAAAACTCTGCAGGTAGCCTCAGACCATAATTGACATAACACACACCTAGTTTGGTCAGAAAAGGCAAATGCATTACGGAGATAAAGCCTCAATTTCATTTTAGCGACTATTACCTCAGATTCTTTTGTGAGTTATTCGTAAATGGTTTGACGAACCAACTTCCTTTATATATCGTTTTGTCCACATTGTCTGGAGATGATGTGGTTCAATTTTCGTGAAAATCGGACGAACGGCCTAGGAGGAGTTCGAAAAAGTAGGTTTTTCATAAAATTCAAAATGGCGGGAAAATTTTCATGACGGAAAATGACGTCATAGGGTGCAATTGAATCGTCTTGAGCCAAGGAATCAGTGGACAAAAGAATTTTGTTTCTAGGACATACGGTTCAAAAGTTATTTACATAAACGTGAGTGCAACTTTGGACAGTTGGTGGCGCTTTAGAGATTGAGTTAGAGACTTCAATTTTGCTATGGTCAATGATTGGACTGTCCTTTATGAGTGTGCCAACTTTTTTTCATTTTCCCGCTTACGGTTCTATGGGCTGTCATAGACTTCAATGGCAGAAGAAGAATAATAATAATAATAATAATAAGAACCGGAACAAAAACAATAGGTGCCTCCGCACCTTCGGTGCTTGGCCCCTAATAATAAGAACCGGAACAAAAACAATAGGTGCCTCCGCACCTTCGGTGCTTGGCCCCTAATAATAAGAACCGGAACAAAAACAATAGGTGCCTCCGCACCTTCGGTGCTTGGCCCCTAAATATAGCTGCTAGCAGCAATCACGGGGCCAAGCGCAAGGAGGGCATTAAATGTCATGCCGACATGGCTGGCGTCATCAGACCAACGGCAGTAAGAATCTAAAGACATTTCAATATGACTTAAGTCTAAATGGCTGAAAAATCAACAATACGGTCTTTAGTAATTCGATTTAGTGGTTTATCACATTCAACCAACAGGCAGCGCTGTAACCAAATTGTAGTGTCAATTCATGTGGTACATTGAGAGTGTGGTGACATTGACACATGCAAAGTTTGCTTTCAATTGGGTAAACCATTGCTGAGAGAGCACTAAAGTCATGTGTTTGTTAAACATAGCATCTTATAAGAAAATCGAAATGGCAGATGCTCAAAATGGCCGATATGGGAATATTTGGTATCACAGGACTCGGCATGACCCACTGGATCTAAAGAGACCAGTTTCATGATTTTTGGCCAAAGGGTTCAGAAGTTATAAGCAAAAAAGTCAGTTTTTCATAACTCCTGACCACTAGGGGGCACAGCGCCAAAACTCTGCAGGTAGCCTCAGACAATGATTGACATAATACACACCTAGTTTGGTCAGAAAAGGCTAATGCATTGCGGAGATAAAGCCTCAATTTCATTTTGGCGACTTTTACCTCGGATTCTTTCGCGAGTTAATCGTAAACGGTTTGACGAATCAACTTTCTTTATATATCGTTTTGTCCACATTGTCTGGAGATGACGTGGTTCAATTTTCGTGAAAATCGGACAAACGGCCTAGGAGGAGTTCGAAAAAGTAGGTTTTTCAAAAAATTCAAAATGGCGGGAAAATTTTCATGACGGAAAATGACGTCATAGGGTGCAATCGAATCGTCTTGAGCCAAGGAATTAGAGGACGAAAGAATTTTGTTTCTAGGACATACGGTTCAAAAGTTATTTACGTAAACGTGAGTGCAACTTTGGACAATTGGTGGCGCTATTGAGATTGAGTTAGAGACTTCAATTTTGCTATGGTCAATGATTGGACTGTCCTTTATGAGTGTGCCAACTTTTTTTCATTTTCCCGCTTACGGTTCTATGGGCTGTCATAGACTTCAATGGCAGAAGAAGAATAATAATAAATATAGCTGCTAGCAGCCATCACGGGGCCAAGCGCAAGGAGGGCATTAAATGTCATGCCGACATGACTGGCATCATCAGACCAACGGCAGTAAGAATCTAAAGACATTTCAATATGACTTAAGTCTAAATGGCTGAAAAACCAACAATACGGTCTTTAGCAATTCGATTTAATGGTTTATCGCATTCAACCAACAGGCAGCGCTGTAACCAAATTGTAGTGTGTGGTACATTGAGAGTGTGGTGACATTGACACATGCAAAGTTTGCTTTCAATTGGGTAAACCATTGCTGACAGCACTAAAGTCATGTGTTTGTTAAACATAGCATCTTATAAGAAAAATCGAAATGGCAGATGCTCAAAATGGCCGATATGGGAAAATGTGGTATCACAGGACTCGGCATGACCAACTGGATCTAAAGACAGCAGTTTCATGATTTTTAGACAAAGCGTTCAGGAGTTATAATCAAAAATGTCAGTTTTTTAATATCTCCTGACCACTAGGGGGCAGAGCGCCAAAACTCTGCAGGTAGCCTCAGACCATGATTGACATAACACACACCTAGTTTGGTCAGAAAAGGCTAATGCATTGCGGAGATAAAGCCTCAATTTCAATTTTGCGACCATTACGTCGGATTCTTTCGCGAGTTATTCGTAAACGGTTTGACATATCAACTTTCTTTGGATAACTTTTTGTCATGATGGTCTGGAGATGATGTGGTTCAATTTTGGTGAAAATTGGACAAACGGTCTGGGAGGAGTTCGAAAAAGTAGGTTTTTAAAGAAAAATAACATGGCAAATCGGAGGTTTGGCCGAATATAACATATTTGGTATCTATGGTCTCGGCTTGACCCAATGAACACATTAAGACCATTTGTTTTACAATAGGTTAACGTCATCAAAAGTTATTAGCATATTTGTAAATTTGGTTATAACTTTTGACCACAAGGTGGCGCTGCCCCCAAACTTTTTGTGCCGTATCAAGATTAGGTGCCGAAGACACATATTGAGTTTCGTAACGATACGCCAATCCATTTGTTAAATATAGCAATTTATGACAATATTCAAAATGGCCGACGCTCTAAATGGCCGATATGGGAAAATTTGGTATCGCACGACTCGGCATGATGCACTGAATCTAACGAGACCAGTTTTATGATTTTTGGACAAAGCGTTCAGGAGTTGTAAGGAAAAATGTCACTTTTTCATATCTCCTGACCACTAGGGGGCACAGCGCCAAAACTCTGCATGTAGCCTCAGACCATGATTGACATAACACACACCGAGTTTGGTCAGAAAACGCTAATGCGTTGTGGAGATAGAGCCTCAAGTTCATTTTTGCGATCATTACGTCGGATTCTTTCGTGAGTTATTCGTAAACGGTTTGACATTTCAACTTTCTTTGGATAACTTTTTGTCAGCATGGTCTGGAGATGATGTGGTTCAATTTTCGTGAAAATCGGACAAACGGCCTAGGAGGAGTTCGAAAAAGTAGGTTTTTCATAAAATTCAAAATGGCGGGAAAATATTCATGACGGAAAATGACGTCATAGGGTGCAATCGAATCGTCTTGAGCCAAGGAATCAGTTGACAAAAGAATTTTGTTTCTAGGACATACGGTTCAAAAGTTATTTACGTAAACGTGAGTGCAACTTTGGACAGTTGGTGGCGCTATAGAGATTGAGTTAGAGACTTCAATTTTGCTATGGTCAATGATTGGACTGTCCTTTATGAGTGTGCCAACTTTTTTTCATTTTCCCGTTTACGGTTCTATGGGCTGCCATAGACTCCCATGGCACAAGAAAAAGAATAATAATAAGAACCGGAACAAAAACAATAGGTGCCTCCGCACCTTCGGTGCTTGGCCCCTAATAATAAGAACCGGAACAAAAACAATAGGTGCCTCCGCACCTTCGGTGCTTGGCCCCTAATAATAATAAGAACCGGAACAAAAACAATAGGTGCCTCCGCACCTTCGGTGCTTGGCCCCTAAATATAGCTGCTAGCAGCCATCACGGGGCCAAGCGCAAGGAGGGCATTAAATGTCATGCCGACATGGCTGGCATCATCAGACCAACAGCAGTAAGAATCTAAAGACATTTCAATATGACCTAAGTCTAAATGGCTGAAAAATCAACAATACGGTCTTTAGTAATTCGATTTAATGGTTTATCACATTCAACCAACAGGCAGCGCTGTAACCAAATTGTAGTGTCAATTCATGTGGTACATTGAGAGTGTGGTGACATTGACACATGCAAAGTTTGCTTTCAATTGGGTAAACCATTGCTGACAGAGCACTAAAGTCATGTGTTTGTTAAACATAGCACCTTATAAGAAAAATCGAAATGGCAGACGCTCAAAATGGCCGATATGGAAAAATCTGGTATCACAGGACTCGGCATGACCCACTGGATCTAAAGACAGCAGTTTCATGATTTTTAGACAAAGCGTTCAGGAGTTATAATCAAAAATGTCATTTTTTAAATATCTCCTGACCACTAGGGGGCAGAGCGCCAAAACTCTGCAGGTGGCCTCAGACCATGATTGACATAACACACACCTAGTTTGGTCAGAAAACGCTAATGCGTTGCGGAGATAAAGCCTCAATTTAATTTTTGCGACCATTACGTCGGATTCTTTCGCGAGTTATTCGTAAACGGTTTGACGAATCAACTTTCTTTATATATCGTTTTGTCCACATTGTCTGGAGATGATGTGGTTCAATTTTCGTGAATATCGGACGAACGGCCTAGGAGGAGTTCGAAAAAGTAGGTTTTTATAGAAAAATAACATGGCAAATCGGAGGTTTGGCCGAATATGACATATTTGGTATCTATGGTCTCGGCTTGACCCAATGAACACATTAAGACCATTTGTTTTACAATAGGTTAACGTCATCAAAAGTTATTAGCCTATTTGTAAATTTGGTTATAACTTTTGACCACAAGGTTGCGCTGCCCCCAAACTTTTTGTGCCGTATCAAGGTTAGGTGCCGAAGACACATATTGAGTTTCGTAACGAAACGCCAATCCATTTGTTAAATATAGCAATTTATGACAATATTCAAAATGGCCGACGCTCTAAATGGCCGATATGGGAAAATTTGGTATCACACGACTCGGCATGATGCACTGAATCTAACGAGACCAGTTTTATGATTTTTGGACAAAGCGTTCAGGAGTTGTAAGGAAAAATGTCACTTTTTCATATCTCCTGACCACTAGGAGGCACAGCGCCAAAACTCTGCAGGTAGCCTCAGACCATAATTGACATAACACACACCGAGTTTGGTCAGAAAACGCTAATGCGTTGTGGAGATAGAGCCTCAAGTTCATTTTTGCGATCATTACGTCGGATACTTTCGTGAGTTATTCATAAACGGTTTGACATTTCAACTTTCTTTGGATAACTTTTTGTCACCATGGTCTGGAGATGATGTGGTTCAATTTTCGTGAAAATCGGACAAACGGCCTAGGAGGAGTTCGAAAAAGTAGGTTTTTCATAAAATTCAAAATGGCGGGAAAATATTCATGACGGAAAATGACGTCATAGGGTGCAATCGAATCGTCTTGAGCCAAGGAATCAGTTGACAAAAGAATTTTGTTTCTAGGACATACGGTTCAAAAGTTATTTACGTAAACGTGAGTGCAACTTTGGGCAGTTGGTGGCGCTATAGAGATTGAGTTAGAGACTTCAATTTTGCTATGGTCAATGATTGGACTGTCCTTTATGAGTGTGCCAACTTTTTTTAATTTTCCCGCTTACGGTTCTATGGGCTGTCATAGACTTCAATGGCAGAAGAAAAAGAATAATAATAATAATAAATATAGCTGCAAGCAGCAATGACCGGGGTTCAAACGTTGCAAGACCATCTGAGCTGTCAAGACGGTTTGTGGTCAATCTGACTAGTTCTCCTAATGTGCACAGTACTGTGAAGTTTATGCTTTGTGCAAACAATGTATAGACATCTTACAAAAATGTTCAGTTATTAGAAGATCAAATGATATTAATATTGTGAACTGAACATCTGAACTGTTATGTTGGTTTATGTCATTCTATGTCAATCTGACTTGTTCTCCACATAAACACAGCTTTAAGAAGTGTCTAGTTTGTGTAAATGATATAGACATGTTACACATTTTTTCAGAATGGGAATATCTATCAAATGATATTAATATAGTGTGGATATGTTTAACACCACACATCATATCATCTGAACTGTTATGTCAGTCTATGTCAATCTGACTTGTTCTCTGTCAGCCTGACGGTGCCTCTTGTGGACAAAAGTAGTATTACAGCTTTTCTAAGATTTTAAAATATAGATCGTTTATTATTTATTGTGAGCCCTATGAGCATCAGAAATACATGAGACCTGACACATTTCTTCAAAATGACTTGTTCTTAACTTGTTCACAGTTCTGTGACGTTTCTCTTGTGGACAAAAGTAGTATTACAGCTTTTCTAAGATTTTAAAATATAGAGTGTTTATAATTTATTGTGAGCCGTACGAGCATCAGAAATACATGAAACCTCACAAGTTTCTTCATAATGTCTTGTTCTTAACATTTACAAAGTTTTGTGAAGTTTCTTGTTTTTGGACAAGATATATAGACATTTTAATCACAATAGGCCAAATCAGAAATATATGAAAAATTGTATCTGCTGAACGGTTTCACTAATCGAAAATCCTTTGACAACTTTTTGCCTTGAGTGTCCCTAGATGATGCGTGTGAATTTTCAAGCCAGTGAGATTGACGGGCTATGACGAGTTCGAAAAATTTGAAATTTCAAAAATCTCCAATATTTCGCAAACAATTTGATTGACAGCAGTGGTTCTTGAGGCAAAGTTGTTCAGTATGAGGAGATCTATCAGATGATATCAATATTTTGTGGATGCGTGAAACACCACGTGAGTAGAGACGCAAAAAACTCGTTAGCGCCAACTAGTGACCGATTTTCTTCAAAATTCTGACAGACCACTAGGGCTCTGAGTCAAACTCGCCCATCGAGTTTCGTTCCGATCAACCTTCGTTAAGCTAGTCTAATTGATGCTCAAAGTTCATTGGCCGATGACGGTCATGTTTTTTGAGATACACCAATGTCCTCATAGACCATGATGGACCCTTGGACAAAGACCGTGCATGACAAGTCTCAGGTCAATTGGACTAACATGTGACCCTGTACAGGTGATTGAGTGTTTTTTTCGCAATATAGCGCCACCAAGTGGTCAATCATCGCAGTTTTTTTGGTGTGACCACAAATTGAGCTTATACATGACTATGTGAAGTTTGGTGAGATTATCTCTTTGCGTTCCAGAGCTATTACGATTTTAGCAAAAGTGTCTCCGCCTTATGCGAACGTTTTATTGTCTTGTTGCAAGCGTGAATCACCGATCAAAATTCCTTTGACAACTTTTGGTCATGAGAGTCTCTAGATGATGCGTGTGAAATTTTGCGTGATTTGGACAAACGGCCTATGAGGAGTTCGAAAAAAGTTTTTTTCAGAAAATTCAAAATGGCGGAAAATTTTTATAGGCGGAAATGAAATCGGAGATATACATGTTCTAAGTCTTGAGCCAAGGATTCCAGAGATATAAGACACTTGAGTGTACGACAAACGGTTTACGAGTTACGAGCATGTACGCGTTTGTAGTCGCTGTAGCGCCACCTATTGCCCGATTTGCGTCATATTTTGATACGTTCTCCCCAAATTGAGACCTACCATCTGACCAACTTTCAAGTCTCTAGACCTTACGGTTTGGTCTGCACGAGACGCATTACGGCAGAAGAATAATAATAATAATAATAATAATAATAAAAATCCTAACAATTACAATAGGTTTTCAACGCTTCGCGTTTGAACCCCTAATAAGAACCGGAACAAAAACAATAGGTGCCTCCGCACCTTCGGTGCTTGGCCCCTAATAACATGACGGGGCCAAGCATAAGGAGGGCATTAAATGTTATGCCGACATGTCTGGCAGCATCAGACCAACAGCAGTAAGCATCTAAAGACATTTCAATATGACTTCAGTCTAAATGGCTGAAAAATTATCAATAAGGTCTTTAGTAATTCGATTTAACGGTTTATCACATTCAACCAAAAGGCAGCGCTGTAACCAAATTGATGTGTCAAATCATGTGGCATATCCAGAGTGAGGTGACAATGACACATGCAAAGTTTGGTGTCAATAGGGTAAAGCATTGATGAAACACAGCTTTAACGTCATGTGTTTGTTAAGCATAGCATTTCATGACAAAATTCTAAATAGCCGACAGTGAAAATGGCCGATATGAGAAAATTTGGTATCGCAGGACTCGGCATGATGCACTGAATCTAAAGACAGCAGTTTCATGATTTTTGGACAAAGCGTTCAGGAGTTATAATCAAAAATGTCAGTTTTTGATATCTCCTGACCACTAGGGGGCAGAGCGCCAAAACTCTTCAGGTAGCCTCAGATCATGATTGACATGACACACAGAAAGTTTGGTCAGAATACGCTAATGCGTTGCGGAGATATAGCCTCGCTTTATTTGGTGGCCGTTTGGTCAAATTCGTTCGCAATTTTATCGAAACCTGTTTGACGAATCAACTTTATTTTAATAACTTTTTGTCAGCATGGTCTGAAGATGTTATGATTCAATTTTGGTGAAAATTGGGCAAACAGTGTGGGAGGAGTTCGAAAAAGTAGGTTTTTAAAGAAAAACAACATGGCGGACAGGAAGTTTGGCCGACTATGACAAATTTGGTATCTGTGTTCTCGGTTTGACCCAAGGAACGTATAAAGACAACTTATTTTACCATAGGTTAACGTGTTCAAAAGTTATTAGCATTTTTGTAAATTTGTTTATAACTTTTGACCACAAGGTGGCGCTGCCTCGAAACGTTTTGTGTTGTATCAGGCCCAGATGCCGAAGACACATATCGAGTTTCGTAACGATACGACAATGTGTTTGTTAAATATAGCAATTTATGACAAAATTCAAAATGGCCGACCCTCACAATGGCCGATATGGGAAAATTTAGTATCGCACGACTCGGCATGATGCCCTGAATCTAACGAGACCAGTTTTATAATTTTTGGTCGAAGCGTTCAGAAGTTATAAGCAAATATTTCACTTTTTCATATCTCCAGACCACTAGGGGGCAGAGCGCCAAATCTCTGCAGGTAGCCTCAGACCATCATTGCCATAACACACACCAAGTTTGGTCAGAATACGCTAATGCGTTGCGGAGATAATGCCTCGCTTTCATTTCCGCGGCCATTTTGTCGAATTCTTTCGCAAGTTATTCGTAAACGGTTTGACGAGTCAACTTTCTTTTAATAACTTTTTGTCAACATGGTCTGGAGATGATGTGGTTCAATTTTCGTGAAAATCGGACAAAGGGCCTAGGAGGAGTTCGAAAAAGTAGGTTTTTCATAAAATTCAAAATGGCGGAAAAATTTTCATGACGGAAAGTGACGTCATAGGGTGCAATCGAATCGTCTTGAGCCAAGGAATCAGTGGACGAAAGAATTTTGTTTCTAGGACATACGGTTCAAAAGTTATTAACGTAAACGTGAGTGCAACTTTGGACAGTTGGTGGCGCTAGAGACATTGAGTTAGAGACTTCAAATTTGCTATGGTCAATGATTGGACTGTCCTCTATCAGTGTGCAAAATTTCATCATTTTCCCGCAAACGGTTCTATGGCCTGCCATAGACTCCCATGGCGGAAGAAGAAGAAGAAGAGGAATAATAATAAAGAACCGGAACAAACACAATAGGTGCCTCCGCACCTTCGGTGCTTGGCCCCTAATAATAATAAGAACCGGAACAAAAACAATAGGTGCCTCCGCACCTTCGGTGCTTGGCCCCTAATAACTAGCAGCCATCACGGGGCCAAGCACAAGGAGGGCATTAAATGTCATGCCGACATGGCTGGCATCATCAGACCAACGGCAGTAAGAATCTAAAGACATTTCAATATGACTTAAGTCTAAATGGCTGAAAAACCAACAATACGGTCTTTAGCAATTCGATTTAATGGTTTATCACATTCAACCAACAGGCAGCGCTGTAACCAAATTGTAGTGTCAATTCATGTGGTACATTGAGAGTGTGGTGACATTGACACATGCAAAGTTTGCTTTCAATTGGGTAAACCATTGCTGACAGAGCACTAAAGTCATGTGTTTGTTAAACATAGCATCTTGTAAGAAAAATTGAAATGGCAGACGCTCAAAATGGCCGATATGGTAAAATTTGGTATCACAGGACTCGGCATGACCCACTGGATCTAAAGACAGCAGTTTCATGATTTTTAGACAAAGCGTTCAGGAGTTATAATCAAAAATGTCAGTTTTTTTATATCTCCTGACCACTAGGGGGCAGAGCGCCAAAACTCTGCAGGTAGCCTCAGACCATGATTGACATAACACACACCTAGTTTGGTCAAAAAACGCTAATGCGTTGCGGAGATAAAGCCTCAATTTTATTTTTGCGACCATTACGTCGGATTCTTTTGCGAGTTATTCGTAAACGGTTTGACATATCAACTTTCTTTGGATAACTTTTTGTCATGATGGTCTGGAGATGATGTGGTTTAATTTTGGTGAAAATTGGACAAACGGTCTGGGAGGAGTTCGAAAAAGTAGGTTTTTAAAGAAAAACAACATGGTGGACACGAAGTTTGGCCGACTATGACAAATTTTGTATCTGTGTTCTCGGTTTGACCCAAGGAACGTATAAAGATAATTTGTTTTACCATAGGTTAACGCACTCAAAAGTTATTAGCATATTTGTAAATTTGGTTATAATTTTTGACCACAAGGGGGTGCTGCCTCGAAACTTTTTGAGTCGTATCAAGGTTAGGTGCCGAAGACACATATTGAGTTTCGTAACGATACGCCAATATCTTTGTTAAATATAGCAATTTATGACAATATTCAAAATGGCCGACGCTCAAAATGGCCGATATGGGAAAATTTGGTATCGCACGACTCGGCATGATGCACTGAATCTAAAGAGACCAGTTTTATTATTTTTGGCCAAAGCGTTTAGAAGTTATAAGCAAATATTTAACTTTTTCATATCTCCTGACCACTAGGGGGCACAGCGCCAAAACTCTGCAGGTAGCCTCATATCATGATTGACATAACCTACACCTAGTTTGGTCAAAAAACGCTAATGCGTTGCGGAGATAAAGCCTCAATTTCATTTTTGCGACCATTACGTCGGATTCTTTCGCGAGTTATTCGTAAACGGTTTGACATATCAACTTTTTTTGGATAACTTTTTGTCCACATTGTCTGGAGATGATGTGGTTCAATTTTCGTTGAAATCGGAAAAACGGCCTAGGAGGAGTTCGAAAAAGTAGGTTTTTCATAAAATTCAAAATGGCGGGAAATTTTTCATGACGGAAAATGACGTCATAGGGTGCATTCGAATCGTCTTGAGCCAAGGAATCAGTGGACATAAGAATTTTGTTTCTAGGTCATACGGTTCAAAAGTTATTAGCATAAACGATAGTTCAACTTTGGACAGTTGGTGGCGCTAGAGATATTGAGTTAGAGACTTCAATTTTGCTATGGTCAATGTTTGGACTGTCCTTAATGAGTGTGCCAACTTTCATCATTTTCCCGCATACGGTTCTATGGGCTGTCATAGACTTCCATGACGGAAGAAGAAGAAGAATAATAATAAAGAACCGGAACAAAAACAATAGGTGCCTCCGCACCTTCGGTGCTTGGCCCCTAAATATAGCTGCTAGCAGCCATCACGGGGCCAAGCGCAAGGAGGGCATTAAATGTCATGCCGACATGGCTGGCATCATCAGACCAACGGCAGTAAGAATCTAAAGACATTTCAATATGACTTAAGTCTAAATGGCTGAAAAATCAACAATACGGTCTTTAGTATTTCGATTTAATGGTTTATCACATTCAACCAACAGGCAGCGCTGTAACCAAATTGTAGTGTCAATTCATGTGGTACATTGAGAGTGTGGTGACATTGACACATGCAAAGTTTGCTTTCAATTGGGTAAACCATTGCTGACAGAGCACTAAAGTCATGTGTTTGTTAAACATAGCATCTTATAAGAAAAATCGAAATGGCAGACGCTCAAAATGGCCGATATGGGAATATTTGGTATCACAGGACTCGGCATGACCCACTGGATCTAAAGAGACCAGTTTCATGATTTTTGGCCAAAGGGTTCAGAAGTTATAAGCAAAAATGTCAGTTTTTCATAACTCCTGACCACTAGGGGGCACAGCGCCAAAACTCTGCAGGTAGCCTCAGACAATGATTGACATAATACACACCTAGTTTGGTCAGAAAAGGCTAATGCATTGCGGAGATAAAGCCTCAATTTCATTTTGGCGACTTTTACCTCGGATTCTTTTGCGAGTTATTCGTAAACGGTTTGACGAATCAACTTTGTTTATATACCGTTTTGTCCACATTGTCTGGAGATGATGTGGTTCAATTTTCGTGAAAATCGGACGAACGGCCTAGGAGGAGTTCGAAAAAGTAGGTTTTTCAAAAAATTCAAAATGGCGGGAAAATTTTTATGACGGAAAATGACGTCATAGGGTGCAATCGAATCGTCTTGAGCCAAGGAATCAGTGGACAAAAGAATTTTGTTTCTAGGACATACGGTTCAAAAGTTATTTACGTAAACGTGAGTGCAACTTTGGACAGTTGGTGGCGCTATTAAGATTGAGTTAGAGACTTCAATTTTGCTATGGTCAATGATTGGACTGTCCTTTATGAGTGTGCCAACTTTTTTTCATTTTCCCGCTTACGGTTCTATGGGCTGTCATAGACTTCAATGGCAGAAGAAAAAGAATAATAATAATAATAATAAGAACCGGAACAAAAACAATAGGTGCCTCCGCACCTTCGGTGCTTGGCCCCTAATAAATATAGCTGCTAGCAGCCATCACGGGGCCAAGCGCAAAGAGGGCATTAAATGTCATGCCGATATGGCTGGCAGCATCCGACCAACAGCAGTAAACATCTAAAGACGTTTCAATATGACTTCAGTCTAAATGGCTGAAAAATCATCAATACGGTCTTTAGCAATTCGATTTAATGGTTTATCACGTTTGACCAACAAGCAGCGCTCTAACCAAATTGATGTGTCAATTCATGTGGTATGTCCAGAGAGAGATGACAATGACACATGCAAAGTTTGGTGTCAATTGGGTAAAGCATTGCTGAAATACAGCATTATAGTCATTTTGACATCAAAGCACTTCATCTTGGCTGGAGAGAAAACCCTTTGTCTCTAAAATGTAATTGTATCAAATAATTTCACTTTAAGCATACACTGACAGTCTACTTACTATGTGCATTTTTAAAATGGGGAAAATAAACCCTGTAGATCCAATGTAGTTAAAGTCAAATTAATCATTGTATGATTTGATTTACAATAATAAACATATCAGTATTTTCTTCATTAGTCTGTTTTAATTCATGTAAACAGAGGTTTATTTTTATAGTTATAGTAAAAACAACAACAGAACTTTTGAATAAAACTAAATGTTTAATTGACTAATTTTCCTTAATGTATCATTTTCATCAATGTGAAAAGGGCAAATGACATGTTGAGTAATGTTCTGCTGACATTTAGTGGCTGTAGTTGACATTTCGAGTTTTATTGTCTTAAGTGAGAAGCAAAAAAGCTGTAAGCAAAAGCACCACTTTGTTTATATCTCCGGACCACTAGATTGCACTGCGCTAAAACTCGGCAAGTAGCCTCAGATCATGATTGACATGGCACACAGAAAGTTTGGTCAGAAAATGCTAATGCGTTGCAGAGATATACGCCTCGCTTTATTTGGTGGCCATTTGGTCAAATTCGATTGCAATTTTATCGAAAACAGTTTGGCGAATCAACTTCATTTCTATAACTTTTTGTCAACAGGGTCTGAAGATGATGTGATTCAATTTTGGTGAAAATTGAGCAAACGGTTTGGGAGGAGTTCGAAAAAGTAGGTTTTTATAGAAAAATAACATGGCAAATCGGAGGTTTGGCCGAATATGACATATTTGGTATCTATGGTCTCGGCTTGACCCAATGAACACATTAAGACCATTTGTTTTACAATAGGTTAACGTCATCAAAAGTTATTAGCATATTTGTAAATTTGGTTATAACTTTTGACCACAAGGTGGCGCTGCCCCCAAACTTTTTGTGCCGTATCAAGGTTAGGTGCCGAAGACACATATTGAGTTTCGTAACGATACGCCAATCCATTTGTTAAATATAGCAATTTATGACAATATTCAAAATGGCCGACGCTCTAAATGGCCGATATGGGAAAATTTAGTATCGCACGACTCGGCATGATGCACTGAATCTAACGAGACCAGTTTTATGATTTTTAGACAAAGCGTTCAGGAGTTGTAAGGAAAAATGTCACTTTTTCATATCTCCTGACCACTAGGGGGCACAGCGCCAAAACTCTGCAGGTAGCCTCAGACCATGATTGACATAACACACACCGAGTTTGGTCAGAAAACGCTAATGCGTTGTGGAGATAGAGCCTCAATTTCATTTTTGCGACTCATTACGTCGGATTCTTTCGCGAGTTATTCGTAAACGGTTTGACAATCAACTTTCTTTGGATAACTTTTTGTCCACATTGTCTGGAGATGATGTGGTTCAATTTTCGTGAAAATCGGACAAACGGCCTAGGAGGAGTTCGAAAAAGTAGGTTTTTCATAAAATTCAAAATGGCGGGAAAATTTTCATGACGGAAAATGACGTCATAGGGTGCAATCGAATCGTCTTGAGCCAAGGAATCAGTGGACAAAAGAATTTTGTTTCTAGGACATACGGTTCAAAAGTTATTTACGTAAACGTGAGTGCAACTTTGGACAGTTGGTGGCGCTATAGAGATTGAGTTAGAGACTTCAATTTTGCTATGGTCAATGATTGGACTGTCCTTTATGAGTGTGCCAACTTTTTTTCATTTTCCCGCTTACGGTTCTATGGGCTGTCATAGACTTCAATGGCGGAAGAAGAAGAAGAATAAATATAGCTGCTAGCAGCCATCACGGGGCCAAGCGCAAGGAGGGCATTAAATGTCATGCCGACATGGCTGGCATCATCAGACCAACGGCAGTAAGAATCTAAAGACATTTCAATATGACTTAAGTCTAAATGGCTGAAAAACCAACAATACGGTCTTTAGCAATTCGATTTAATGGTTTATCACATTCAACCAACAGGCAGCGCTGTAACCAAATTGTAGTGTCAATTCATGTGGTACATTGAGAGTGTGGTGACATTGACACATGCAAAGTTTGCTTTCAATTGGGTAAACCATTGCTGACAGAGCACTAAAGTCATGTGTTTGTTAAACATAGCATCTTATAAGAAAAATCGAAATGGCAGACGCTCAAAATGGCCGATATGGGAATATTTGGTATCACAGGACTCGGCATGACCCACTGGATCTAAAGAGACCAGTTTCATGATTTTTGGCCAAAGGGTTCAGAAGTTATAAGCAAAAAAGTCAGTTTTTCATAACTCCTGACCACTAGGGGGCACAGCGCCAAAACTCTGCAGGTAGCCTCAGACCATGATTGACATAACACACACCTAGTTTGGTCAGAAAAGACTAATGCATTGCGGAGATAAAGCCTCAATTTCATTTTGGCGACTTTTACCTCGGATTCTTTCGCGAGTTATTCGTAAACGGTTTGACGAATCAACTTTCTTTATATATCGTTTTGTCCACATTGTCTGGAGATGATGTGGTTCAATTTTCGTGAAAATCGGACGAACGGCCTAGGAGGAGTTCGACAAAGTAGGTTTTTCATAAAATTCAAAATGGCGGGAAAATTTTCATGACGGAAAATGACGTCATAGGGTGCAATCGAATCGTCTTGAGCCAAGGAATCAGTGGACAAAAGAATTTTGTTTCTAGGACATACGGTTCAAAAGTTATTTACGTAAACGTGAGTGCAACTTTGGACAGTTGGTGGCGCTAGAGAGATTGAGTTAGAGACTTCAATTTTGCTATGGTCAATGATTGGACTCTCCTTTATGAGTGTGCCAACTTTTTTTCATTTTCCCGCTTACGGTTCTATGGGCTGTCATAGACTTCAATGGCAGAAGAAGAATAATAATAATAAATATAGCTGCTAGCAGCCATCACGGGGCCAAGCGCAAGGAGGGCATTAAATGTCATGCCGACATGGCTGGCATCATCAGACCAACGGCAATAAGAATCTAAAGACATTTCAATATGACAAGTCTAAATGGCTGAAAAATCAACAATACGGTCTTTAGTAATTTGATTTAATGGTTTATCACGTTCGACCAACAGGCAGCGCTGTAACCAAATTGTAGTGTCAATTCATGTGGTACATTGAGAGTGTGGTGACATTGACACATGCAGAGTTTGCTTTCAATTGGGTAAACCATTGCTGACAGAGCACTAAAGTCATGTGTTTGTTAAACATAGCATCTTATAAGAAAAATCGAAATGGCAGACGCTCAAAATGGCCGATATGGGAAAATTTGGTATCACAGGGCTCGGCATGTCCCACTGGATCCAAAGACAGCAGTTTCATGATTTTTAGACAAAGCGTTCAGGAGTTATAATCAAAAATGTCAGTTTTTAAATATCTCCTGACCACTAGGGGGCAGAGCGCCAAAACTCTGCAGGTAGCCTCAGACCGTGATTGACATAACACACACCAAGTTTGGTCAGAAAACGCTAATGCGTTGCGGAGATAAAGCCTCAATTTAATTTTTGCGACCATTACGTCGGATTCTTTCGCGAGTTATTCGTAAACGGTTTGACATATCAACTTTCTTTGGATAACTTTTTGTCAGCATGGTCTAGAGATGATGTGGTTTAATTTTGGTGAAAATTGGACAAACGGTTTGGGAGGAGTTTGAAAAAGTAGGTTTTTAAAGAAAAACAACATGGTGGACAAGAAGTTTGGCCGACTATGACAAATTTGGTATCTGTGTTCTCGGTTTGACCCAAGGAACGTATAAAGATAATTTGTTTTACCATAGGTTAATGCACTCAAAAGTTATTAGCATATTTGTAAATTTGGTTATAATTTTTGACCACAAGGGGGTGCTGCCTCGAAACTTTTTGAGTCGTATCAAGGTTAGGTGCCGAAGACACATATTGAGTTTCGTAACGATACGCCAATATCTTTGTTAAATATAGCAATTTATGACAATATTCAAAATGGCCGACACTCAAAATGGCCGATATGGGAAAATTTGGTATCGCACGACTCGGCATGATGCACTGAATCTAAAGAGACCAGTTTTATTATTTTTGGCCAAAGCGTTCAGAAGTTATAAGCAAATATTTAACTTTTTCATATCTCCTGACCACTAGGGGGCACAGCGCCAAAACTCTGCAGGTAGCCTCAGACCATGATTGACATAACACACACCTAGTTTGGTCAGAAAACTCTAATGCGTTGCGGAGATAAAGCCTCAATTTCATTTTTGCGACCATTACCTCGGATTCTTTCGCAAGTTATTCGTAAACGGTTTGACATATCAACTTTCTTTGGATAACTTTTTGTCCACATTGTCTGGAGATGATGTGGTTCAATTTTCGTGAAAATCGGACCAACGGCCTAGGAGGAGTTCGAAAAAGTAGGTTTTTCGTAAAATTCAAAATGGCGGGAAAATTTTCATGACGGAAAATGACGTCATAGGGTGCAATCGAATCGTCTTGAGCCAAGGAATCAGTGGACGAAAGAATTTTGTTTCTAGGACATACGGTTCAAGAGTTATTTACGTAAACGTGAGTGCAACTTTGGACAGTTGGTGGCGCTAGAGACATTGAGTTAGAGACTTCAAATTTGCTATGGTCAATGATTGGCTTGTCCTCTATCAGTGTGCCAAATTTTATCATTTTCCCGCAAACGGTTCTATGGCCTTACATAGACTTCCATGGCGGAAGAAGAAGAAGAAGAAGAAGAAGAAGATGAATAATAATAATAAAGAACCGGAACGGAAACAATAGGTGCCTCCGCACCTTCGGTGCTTGGCCCCTAATAAATATAGCTGCTAGCAGCCATCACGGGGCCAAGCGCAAGGAGGGCATTAAATGTCATGCCGACATGGCTGGCATCATCAGACCAACGGCAGTAAGAATCTAAAGACATTTCAATATGACTTAAGTCTAAATGGCTGAAAAATCAACAATACGGTCTTTAGTAATTCGATTTAATGGTTTATCACGTTCGACCAACAGGCAGCGCTGTAACCAAATTGTAGTGTCAATTCATGTGGTACATTGAGAGTGTGGTGACATTGACACATGCAAAGTTTGCTTTCAATTGGGTAAACCATTGCTGACAGAGCACTAAAGTCATGTGTTTGTTAAGACGCTCAAAATGGCCGATATGGGAAAATTTGGTATCACAGGGCTCGGCATGTCCCACTGGATCCAAAGACAGCAGTTTCATGATTTTTAGACAAAGCGTTCAGGAGTTATAATCAAAAATGTCAGTTTTTAAATATCTCCTGACCACTAGGGGGCAGAGCGCCAAAACTCTGCAGGTAGCCTCAGACCGTGATTGACATAACACACACCAAGTTTGGTCAGAAAACGCTAATGCGTTGCGGAGATAAAGCCTCAATTTCATTTTTGCGACCATTACGTCGGATTCTTTCGCGAGTTATTCGTAAACGGTTTGACATATCAACTTTCTTTGGATAACTTTTTGTCAGCATGGTCTAGAGATGATGTGGTTTAATTTTGGTGAAAATTGGACAAACGGTTTGGGAGGAGTTCGAAAAAGTAGGTTTTTAAAGAAAAACAACATGGTGGACAAGAAGTTTGGCCGACTATGACAAATTTGGTATCTGTGTTCTCGGTTTGACCCAAGGAACGTATAAAGATAATTTGTTTTACCATAGGTTAACGCACTCAAAAGTTATTAGCATATTTGTAAATTTGGTTATAATTTTTGACCACAAGGGGGTGCTGCCTCGAAACTTTTTGAGTCGTATCAAGGTTAGGTGCCGAAGACACATATTGAGTTTCGTAACGATACGCCAATATCTTTGTTAAATATAGCAATTTATGACAATATTCAAAATGGCCGACACTCAAAATGGCCGATATGGGAAAATTTGGTATCGCACGACTCGGCATGATGCACTGAATCTAAAGAGACCAGTTTTATTATTTTTGGCCAAAGCGTTCAGAAGTTATAAGCAAATATTTAACTTTTTCATATCTCCTGACCACTAGGGGGCACAGCGCCAAAACTCTGCAGGTAGCCTCAGACCATGATTGACATAACACACACCTAGTTTGGTCAGAAAACTCTAATGCGTTGCGGAGATAAAGCCTCAATTTCATTTTTGTGACCATTACCTCGGATTCTTTCGCGAGTTATTCGTAAACGGTTTGACATATCAACTTTCTTTGGATAACTTTTTGTCCACATTGTCTGGAGATGATGTGGTTCAATTTTCGTGAAAATCGGACCAACGGCCTAGGAGGAGTTCGAAAAAGTAGGTTTTTCAAAAAATTCAAAATGGCGGGAAAATTTTCATGACGGAAAATGACGTCATAGGGTGCAATCGAATCGTCTTGAGCCAAGGAATCAGTGGACGAAAGAATTTTGTTTCTAGGACATACGGTTCAAGAGTTATTTACGTAAACGTGAGTGCAACTTTGGACAGTTGGTGGCGCTAGAGACATTGAGTTAGAGACTTCAAATTTGCTATGGTCAATGATTGGCTTGTCCTCTATCAGTGTGCCAAATTTTATCATTTTCCCGCAAACGGTTCTATGGCCTTACATAGACTTCCATGGCGGAAGAAGAAGAAGAAGAAGAAGAAGAAGAATATAGCTGCTAGCAGCCATCACGGGGCCAAGCGCAAGGAGGGCATTAAATGTCATGCCGACATGACTGGCATCATCAGATCAACGGCAGTAAAAATCTAAAGACATTTCAATATGGCTTAAGTCTAAATGGCTGAAAAACCAACAATACGGTCTTTAGCAATTCGATTTAATGGTTTATCGCATTCAACCAACAGGCAGCGCTGTAACCAAATTGTAGTGTGTGGTACATTGAGAGTGTGGTGACATTGACACATGCAAAGTTTGCTTTCAATTGGGTAAACCATTGCTGACAGAGCACTAAAGTCAAGTGTTTGTTAAACATAGCATCTTATAAGAAAAATCGAAATGGCAGACGCTCAAAATGGCCGATATGGGAATATTTGGTATCACAGGACTCGGCATGACCCACTGGATCTAAAGAGACCAGTTTCATGATTTTTGGCCAAAGGGTTCAGAAGTTATAAGCACAAAAGTCAGTTTTTCATAACTCCTGACCACTAGGGGGCACAGCGCCAAAACTCTGCAGGTAGCCTCAAACCATGATTGACATAATACACACCTAGTTTGGTCAGAAAAGGCTAATGCATTGCGGAGATAAAGCCTCAAATTCATTTTGGCGACTTTTACCTCGGATTCTTTCGCGAGTTATTCGTAAACAGTTTGACGAATAAACTTTCTTTATATACCGTTTTGTCCACATTGTCTGGAGATGATGTGGTTCAATTTTCGTGAAAATCGGACGAACGGCCTAGGAGGAGTTCGAAAAAGTAGGTTTTTCATAAAATTCAAAATGGCGGGAAAATTTTCATGACGGAAAATGACGTCATAGGGTGCATTCGAATCGTCTTGAGCCAAGGAATCAGTGGACAAAAGAATTTTGTTTCTAGGACATACGGTTCAAAAGTTATTTACATAAACGTGAGTGCAACTTTGGACAGTTGGTGGCGCAATAGAGATTGAGTTAGAGACTTCAATTTTGCTATGGTCAATGATTGGACTGTCCTTTATGAGTGTGCCAACTTTTTTTCATTTTCCCGCTTACGGTTCTATGGGCTGTCATAGACTTCAATGGCAGAAGAAGAATAATAATAATAATAATATAGCTGCTAGCAGCCATCACGGGGCCAAGCGCAAGGAGGGCATTAAATGTCATGCCGACATGGCTGGCATCATCAGACCAACGGCAGTAAGAATCTAAAGAGATTTCAATATGACTTAAGTCTAAATGGCTGAAAAATCAACAATACGGTCTTTAGTATTTCGATTTAATGGTTTATCACATTCAACCAACAGGCAGCGCTGTAACCAAATTGTAGTGTCAATTCATGTGGTACATTGAGAGTGTGGTGACATTGACACATGCAAAGTTTGCTTTCAATTGGGTAAACCATTGCTGACAGACCACTAAAGTCATGTGTTTGTTAAACATAGCATCTTATAAGAAAAATCGAAATGGCAGACGCTCAAAATGGCCGATATGGGAATATTTGGTATCACAGGACTCGGCATGACCCACTGGATCTAAAGAGACCAGTTTCATGATTTTTGGACAAAGCGTTCAGGAGTTATAATCAAAAATGACAGTTTTTCATATCTCCTGACCAGTAGGGGGCAGAGCGCCAAAATTCTGCAGGTAGCCTCAGACCATAATTGACATAACACACACCTAGTTTGGTCAGAAAAGGCAAATGCATTACGGAGATAAAGCCTCAATTTCATTTTAGCGACTATTACCTCAGATTCTTTTGTGAGTTATTCGTAAATGGTTTGACGAACCAACTTCCTTTATATATCGTTTTGTCCACATTGTCTGGAGATGATGTGGTTCAATTTTCGTGAAAATCGGACGAACGGCCTAGGAGGAGTTCGAAAAAGTAGGTTTTTCATAAAATTCAAAATGGCGGGAAAATTTTCATGACGGAAAATGACGTCATAGGGTGCAATTGAATCGTCTTGAGCCAAGGAATCAGTGGACAAAAGAATTTTGTTTCTAGGACATACGGTTCAAAAGTTATTTACATAAACGTGAGTGCAACTTTGGACAGTTGGTGGCGCTTTAGAGATTGAGTTAGAGACTTCAATTTTGCTATGGTCAATGATTGGACTGTCCTTTATGAGTGTGCCAACTTTTTTTCATTTTCCCGCTTACGGTTCTATGGGCTGTCATAGACTTCAATGGCAGAAGAAGAATAATAATAATAATAATAAATATAGCTGCTAGCAGCCATCACGGGGCCAAGCGCAAGGAGGGCATTAAATGTCATGCCGACATGGCTGGCATCATCAGACCAACGGCAGTAAGAATCTAAAGAGATTTCAATATGACTTAAGTCTAAATGGCTGAAAAATCAACAATACGGTCTTTAGTATTTCGATTTAATGGTTTATCACATTCAACCAACAGGCAGCGCTGTAACCAAATTGTAGTGTCAATTCATGTGGTACATTGAGAGTGTGGTGACATTGACACATGCAAAGTTTGCTTTCAATTGGGTAAACCATTGCTGACAGACCACTAAAGTCATGTGTTTGTTAAACATAGCATCTTATAAGAAAAATCGAAATGGCAGACGCTCAAAATGGCCGATATGGGAATATTTGGTATCACAGGACTCGGCATGACCCACTGGATCTAAAGAGACCAGTTTCATGATTTTTGGACAAAGCGTTCAGGAGTTATAATCAAAAATGACAGTTTTTCATATCTCCTGACCAGTAGGGGGCAGAGCGCCAAAACTCTGCAGGTAGCCTCAGACCATAATTGACATAACACACACCTAGTTTGGTCAGAAAAGGCAAATGCATTACGGAGATAAAGCCTCAATTTCATTTTAGCGACTATTACCTCAGATTCTTTTGTGAGTTATTCGTAAATGGTTTGACGAACCAACTTCCTTTATATATCGTTTTGTCCACATTGTCTGGAGATGATGTGGTTCAATTTTCGTGAAAATCGGACGAACGGCCTAGGAGGAGTTCGAAAAAGTAGGTTTTTCATAAAATTCAAAATGGCGGGAAAATTTTCATGACGGAAAATGACGTCATAGGGTGCAATTGAATCGTCTTGAGCCAAGGAATCAGTGGACAAAAGAATTTTGTTTCTAGGACATACGGTTCAAAAGTTATTTACATAAACGTGAGTGCAACTTTGGACAGTTGGTGGCGCTTTAGAGATTGAGTTAGAGACTTCAATTTTGCTATGGTCAATGATTGGACTGTCCTTTATGAGTGTGCCAACTTTTTTTCATTTTCCCGCTTACGGTTCTATGGGCTGTCATAGACTTCAATGGCAGAAGAAGAATAATAATAATAATAATAATAAGAACCGGAACAAAAACAATAGGTGCCTCCGCACCTTCGGTGCTTGGCCCCTAATAAGAACCGGAACAAAAACAATAGGTGCCTCCGCACCTTCGGTGCTTGGCCCCTAAATAAGAACCGGAACAAAAACAATAGGTGCCTCCGCACCTTCGGTGCTTGGCCCCTAAATAGCTGCTAGCAGCCATCACGGGGCCAAGCGCAAGGAGGGCATTAAATGTCATGCCGACATGGCTGGCATCATCAGACCAATGGCAGTAAGAATCTAAAGACATTTCAATATGACTTAAGTCTAAATGGCTGAAAAATCAACAATACGGTCTTTAGTAATTCGATTTAATGGTTTATCACATTCAACCAGCAGGCAGCGCTGTAACCAAATTGTAGTGTGTGGTACATTGAGAGTGTGGTGACATTGACACATGCAAAGTTTGCTTTCAATTGGGTAAACCATTGCTGACAGAGCACTAAAGTCATGTGTTTGTTAAACATAGCATCTTATAAGAAAAATCGAAATGGCAGACGCTCAAAATGGCCGATATGGGAATATTTGGTATCATAGGACTCGGCATGACCCACTGGATCTAAAGAGACCAGTTTCATGATTTTTGGCCAAAGGGTTCAGGAGTTATAAGCAAAAAAGTCAGTTTTTTAATATCTCCTGACCACTAGGGGGCAGAGCGCCAAAACTCTGCAGGTAGCCTCAAACCATGATTGACATAACACACACCTAGTTTGGTCAGAAAAGGCTAATGCATTGGGGAGATAAAGCCTCAATTTCATTTTGGCGACTTTTACCTCAGATTCTTTCACGAGTTATTCGTAAACGGTTTGACGAATCAACTTTGTTTATATATCGTTTTGTCAACATTGTCAGGAGATGATGTGGTTCAATTTTCGTGAACATCGGACGAACGGCCTAGGAGGAGTTCGACAAAGTAGGTTTTTCATAAAATTCAAAATGGCGGGAAAATTTTCATGACGGAAAATGACGTCATAGGGTGCAATCGAATCGTCTTGAGCCAAGGAATCAGTGGACAAAAGAATTTTGTTTCTAGGACATACGGTTCAAAAGTTATTTACGTAAACGTGAGTGCAACTTTGGACAGTTGGTGGCGGTAGAGAGATTGAGTTAGAGACTTCAATTTTGCTATGGTCAATGATTAGACTCTCCTTTATGAGTGTGCCAACTTTTTTTCATTTTCCCGCTTACGGTTCTATGGGCTGTCATAGACTTCAATGGCAGAAGAAGAATAATAATAATAATAATAAATATAGCTGCTAGCAGCCATCACGGGGCCAAGCGCAAGGAGGGCATTAAATGTCATGCCGACATGACTGGCATCATCAGACCAACGGCAGTAAAAATCTAAAGACATTTCAATATGGCTTAAGTCTAAATGGCTGAAAAACCAACAATACGGTCTTTAGCAATTCGATTTAATGGTTTATCGCATTCAACCAACAGGCAGCGCTGTAACCAAATTGTAGTGTGTGGTACATTGAGAGTGTGGTGACATTGACACATGCAAAGTTTGCTTTCAATTGGGTAAACCATTGCTGACAGAGCACTAAAGTCATGTGTTTGTTAAACATAGCATCTTATAAGAAAAATCGAAATGGCAGACGCTCAAAATGGCCGATATGGGAATATTTGGTATCATAGGACTCGGCATGACCCACTGGATCTAAAGAGACCAGTTTCATGATTTTTGGCCAAAGGGTTCAGAAGTTATAAGCAAAAAAGTCAGTTTTTGATAACTCCTGACCACTAGGGGGCACAGCGCCAAAACTCTGCAGGTAGCCTCAAACCATGATTGACATAACACACACCTAGTTTGGTCAGAAAAGGCTAATGCATTGGGGAGATAAAGCCTCAATTTCATTTTGGCGACTTTTACCTCAGATTCTTTCACAAGTTATTCGTAAACGGTTTGACGAATCAACTTTGTTTATATATCGTTTTGTCCACATTGTCAGGAGATGATGTGGTTCAATTTTCGTGAACATCGGACGAACGGCCTAGGAGGAGTTCGACAAAGTAGGTTTTTCATAAAATTCAAAATGGCGGGAAAATTTTCATGACGGAAAATGACGTCATAGGGTGCAATCGAATCGTCTTGAGCCAAGGAATCAGTGGACAAAAGAATTTTGTTTCTAGGACATACGGTTCAAAAGTTATTTACGTAAACGTGAGTGCAACTTTGGACAGTTGGTGGCGGTAGAGAGATTGAGTTAGAGACTTCAATTTTGCTATGGTCAATGATTAGACTCTCCTTTATGAGTGTGCCAACTTTTTTTCATTTTCCCGCTTACGGTTCTATGGGCTGTCATAGACTTCAATGGCAGAAGAAGAATAATAATAATAATAATAATAAGAACCGGAACAAAAACAATAGGTGCCTCCGCACCTTCGGTGCTTGGCCCCTAAATATAGCTGCTAGCAGCCATCACGGGGCCAAGCGCAAGGAGGGCATTAAATGTCATGCCGACATGACTGGCATCATCAGACCAACGGCAGTAAAAATCTAAAGACATTTCAATATGGCTTAAGTCTAAATGGCTGAAAAACCAACAATACGGTCTTTAGCAATTCGATTTAATGGTTTATCGCATTCAACCAACAGGCAGCGCTGTAACCAAATTGTAGTGTGTGGTACATTGAGAGTGTGGTGACATTGACACATGCAAAGTTTGCTTTCAATTGGGTAAACCATTGCTGACAGAGCACTAAAGTCATGTGTTTGTTAAACATAGCATCTTATAAGAAAAATCGAAATGGCAGACGCTCAAAATGGCCGATATGGGAATATTTGGTATCATAGGACTCGGCATGACCCACTGGATCTAAAGAGACCAGTTTCATGATTTTTGGCCAAAGGGTTCAGAAGTTATAAGCAAAAAAGTCAGTTTTTGATAACTCCTGACCACTAGGGGGCACAGCGCCAAAACTCTGCAGGTAGCCTCAAACCATGATTGACATAACACACACCTAGTTTGGTCAGAAAAGGCTAATGCATTGGGGAGATAAAGCCTCAATTTCATTTTGGCGACTTTTACCTCAGATTCTTTCACAAGTTATTCGTAAACGGTTTGACGAATCAACTTTGTTTATATATCGTTTTGTCCACATTGTCAGGAGATGATGTGGTTCAATTTTCGTGAACATCGGACGAACGGCCTAGGAGGAGTTCGACAAAGTAGGTTTTTCATAAAATTCAAAATGGCGGGAAAATTTTCATGACGGAAAATGACGTCATAGGGTGCAATCGAATCGTCTTGAGCCAAGGAATCAGTGGACAAAAGAATTTTGTTTCTAGGACATACGGTTCAAAAGTTATTTACGTAAACGTGAGTGCAACTTTGGACAGTTGGTGGCGGTAGAGAGATTGAGTTAGAGACTTCAATTTTGCTATGGTCAATGATTAGACTCTCCTTTATGAGTGTGCCAACTTTTTTTCATTTTCCCGCTTACGGTTCTATGGGCTGTCATAGACTTCAATGGCAGAAGAAGAATAATAATAATAATAATAATAAGAACCGGAACAAAAACAATAGGTGCCTCCGCACCTTCGGTGCTTGGCCCCTAATAATAAGAACCGGAACAAAAACAATAGGTGCCTCCGCACCTTCGGTGCTTGGCCCCTAATAATAAAGAACCGGAACAAAAACAATAGGTGCCTCCGCACCTTCGGTGCTTGGCCCCTACACCTTCGGTGCTTGGCCCCTAATAAGAACCGGAACAAAAACAATAGGTGCCTCCGCACCTTCGGTGCTTGGCCCCTAAATATAGCTGCTAGCAGCCATCACGGGGCCAAGTGCAAGGAGGGCATTAAATGTCATGGCGACATGGCTGGCATCATCAGACCAACGGCAGTAAGAATCTAAACACATTTCAATATGACTTAAGTCTAAATGGCTGAAAAATCAACAATACGGTCTTTAGTATTTCGATTTAATGGTTTATCACATTCAATCAACAGGCAGCGCTGTAACCAAATTGTAGTGTCAATTCATGTGGTACATTGAGAGTGTGGTGACATTGACACATGCAAAGTTTGCTTTCAATTGGGTAAACCATTGCTGACAGAGCACTAAAGTCATGTGTTTGTTAAACATAGCATCTTATAAGAAAAATCGAAATGGCAGACGCTCAAAATGGCCGATATGGGAAAATTTGGTATCACAGGACTCGGCATGACCCACTGGATCTAAAGAGACCAGTTTCATGATTTTTAGACAAAGCGTTCAGGAGTTATAATCAAAAATGTCAGTTTTTTAATATCTCCTGACCACTAGGGGGCAGAGCGCCAAAACTCTGCAGGTAGCCTCAGACCATGATTGACATAACACACACCTAGTTTGGTCAGAAAACGCTAATGCGTTGCGGAGATAAAGCCTCAATTTCATTTTTGCGACCATTATGTCGGATTCTTTCGCGAGTTATTCGTAAACGGTTTGACATATCAACTTTCTTTGGATAACTTTTTGTCCACATTGTCTGGAGATGATGTGGTTTAATTTTGGTGAAAATTGGACAAACGGTCTGGGAGGAGTTCGAAAAAGTAGGTTTTTAAAGAAAAACAACATGGTGGACAAGAAGTTTGGCCGACTATGACAAATTTGGTATCTGTGTTCTCGGTTTGACCCAAGGAACGTATAAAGATAATTTGTTTTACCATAGGTTAACGCACTCAAAAGTTATTAGCATATTTGTAAATTTGGTAATAATTTTTGACCACAAGGGGGTGCTGGCTCGAAACTTTTTGAGTCGTATCAAGGTTAGGTGCCGAAGACACATATTGAGTTTCGTAACGATACGCCAATATCTTTGTTAAATATAGCAATTTATGACAATATTAAAAATGGCCGACGCTCAAAATGGCCGATATGGGAAAATTTGGTATCACACGACTCGGCATGATGCACTGAATCTAAAGAGACCAGTTTTATTATTTTTGGCTAAAGCGTTCAGAAGTTATAAGCAAATATTTAACTTTTTCATATCTCCTGACCACTAGGGGGCACAGCGCCAAAACTCTGCAGGTAGCCTCAGATCATGATTGACATAACACACACCTAGTTTGGTCAGAAAACGCTAATGCGTTGCGGAGATAAAGCCTCAATTTCATTTTTGCGACCATTACGTCGGATTCTTTCGCGAGTTATTCGTAAACGGTTTGACATATCAACTTTCTTTGGATAACTTTTTGTCCACATTGTCTGGAGATGATGTGGTTCAATTTTCGTTGAAATCGGACAAACGGCCTAGGAGGAGTTCGAAAAAGTAGGTTTTTCATAAAATTCAAAATGGCGGGAAAATATTCATGACGGAAAATGACGTCATAGGGTGCAATCGAATCGTCTTGAGCCAAGGAATCAGTTGACAAAAGAATTTTGTTTCTAGGACATACGGTTCAAAAGTTATTTACGTAAACGTGAGTGCAACTTTGGACAGTTGGTGGCGCTATAGAGATTGAGTTAGAGACTTCAATTTTGCTATGGTCAATGATTGGACTGTCCTTTATGAGTGTGCCAAATTTTTTTCATTTTCCCGTTTACGGTTCTATGGGCTGCCATAGACTCCCATGGCACAAGAAAAAGAATAATATAGCTGCAAGCAGCCATGACGGGGCCAAGCACAAAGAAGGCATTAAATGTCATGCCGACATGGCTGGCAGCATCAGACCAACGGCAGGAAGCATCTAAAGACATTTCAATATGACTTCAGTCTAAATGGCTGAAAAATCATCAATACGGTCTATAGTAATTCGATTTAATGGTTTATCACGTTCGACCAACAGGCAGCGCTGTAACCAAACTGATATGTCAAATCACGTGGTTTATCCAGAGTGAGGTGACAATGACACATGCAAAGTTTGGTGTCAATAGGGTAAAGCATTGCTGACATCCAGCTTTAAAGTCATGTGTTTGTTAAGCATAGCATTTCATGACAAAATTCTAAATAGCTGACGCTGAAAATGGCCGATATGGGAAAATTTGGTATCGCAGGACTCGGCATGATGCACTGAATCTAAAGACAGCAGTTTCATGATTTTTGGACAAAGCGTTCAGGAGTTATAATCAAAAATGTCATTATTTTATATCTCCTGACCACTAGGGGGCAGAGCGCCAAAACTCTGCAGGTAGCCTCAGATCATGATTGACATGACACACAGAAAGTTTGGTCAGAATACGCTAATGCGTTGCGGAGATATAGCCTCGCTTTATTTGGTGGCAATTTGGTCAAATTCGTTCGCAATTTTATCGAAACCTGTTTGACAAATCAACTTTATTTTAATAACTTTTTGTCAGCATGGTCTGAAGATGTTATGATTCAATTTTGGTGAAAATTGGACAAACGGTGTGGGAGGAGTTCGAAAAAGTAGGTTTTTAAAGAAAAACAACATGGCGGACAGGAAGTTTGGCCGACTATGACAATTTTGGTATCTGTGTTCTCGGTTTGACCCAAGGAACGTATAAAGACAACTTATTTTACCATAGGTTAACGTGTTCAAAAGTTATTAGCATTTTTGGAAATTTGGTTATAACTTTTGACCACAAGGTGGCGCTGCCTCGAAATTTTTTGTGTTGTATCAGGCCCAGATGCCGAAGACACATATCGAGTTTCGTAACGATACGCCAATGTGTTTGTTAAATATAGCAATTTGTGACAAAATTCAAAATGGCCGACCCTCAAAATGGCCAATATGGGAAAATTTTGTATCGCACGACTCGGCATGATGCCCTGAATCTAACGAGACCAGTTTTATGATTTTTGGTCGAAGCGTTCAGAAGTTATAAGCAAATATTTCACTTTTTCATATCTCCAGACCACTAGGGGGCAGAGCGCCAAAACTCTGTAGGTAGCCTCAGACCATCATTGCCATAACACACACCAAGTTTGGTTAGAATACGCTAATGCGTTGCGGAGATAAAGCCTCGCTTTCATTTCTGCGGCCATTTTGTTGAATTCTTTCGCAAGTTATTCGTAAACGGTTTGACAAATCAACTTTCTTTTAATAACTTTTTGTATGCATAGTCTGGAGATGATGTGGTTCAATTTTCGTGAAAATCGGACCAACGGCCTAGGAGGAGTTCGAAAAAGTAGGTTTTTCGTAAAATTCAAAATGGCGGGAAAATTTTCATGACGGAAAATGACGTCATAGGGTGCAATCGAATCGTCTTGAGCCAAGGAATCAGTGGACGAAAGAATTTTGTTTCTAGGACATACGGTTCAAAAGTTATTTACGTAAACGTGAGTTCAAATTTGGACAGTTGGTGGCGCTAGAGACATTGAGTTAGAGACTTCAAATTTGCTATGGTCAATGATTGGCTTGTCCTTGATCAGTGTGCCAAATTTCATCATTTTCCCGCAAACGGTTCTATGGCCTGCCATAGACTTCCATGGCGGAAGAAGAAGAAGAAGAGGAATAATAATAAAGAACCGGAACAAACACAATAGGTGCCTCCGCACCTTCGGTGCTTGGCCCCTAATAAATATAGCTGCTAGCAGCCATCACGGGGCCAAGCGCAAGGAGGGCATTAAATGTCATGCCGACATGGCTGGCATCATCAGACCAACGGCAGTAAGAATCTAAAGACATTTCAATATGACTTAAGTCTAAATGGCTGAAAAATCAACAATACGGTCTTTAGTATTTCGATTTAATGGTTTATCACATTCAACCAACAGGCAGCGCTGTAACCAAATTGTAGTGTCAATTCATGTGGTACATTGAGAGTGTGGTGACATTGACACATGCAAAGTTTGCTTTCAATTGGGTAAACCATTGCTGACAGAGCACTAAAGTCATGTGTTTGTTAAACATAGCATCTTATAAGAAAAATCGAAATGGCAGACGCTCAAAATGGCCGATATGGGAAAATTTGGTATCACAGGACTCGGCATGACCCACTGGATCTAAAGACAGCAGTTTCATGATTTTTATACAAAGCGTTCAGGAGTTATAATCAAAAATGTCAGTTTTTTAATATCTCCTGACCACTAGGGGGCAGAGCGCCAAAACTCTGCAGGTAGCCTCAGACCATGATTGACATAACACACACCTAGTTTGGTCAGAAAAGGCTAATGCATTGGGGAGATAAAGCCTCAATTTCATTTTGGCGACTTTTACCTCGGATTCTTTCGCGAGTTATTCGTAAACGGTTTGACATATCAACTTTCTTTGGATAACTTTTTGTCATGATGGTCTGGAGATGATGTGGTTTCATTTTGGTGAAAATTGGACAAACGGTCTGGGAGGAGTTCGAAAAAGTAGGTTTTTAAAGAAAAACAACATGGTGGACAAGAAGTTTGGCCGACTATGACAAATTTGGTATCTGTGTTCTTGGTTTGACCCAAGGAACGTATAAAGATAATTTGTTTTACCATAGGTTAACGCACTCAAAAGTTATTACCATATTTGTAAATTTGGTTATAATTTTTGACCACAAGGGGGTGCTGCCTCGAAACTTTTTGAGTCGTATCAAGGTTAGGTGCCGAAGACACATATTGAGTTTCGTAACAATACGCCAATATCTTTGTTAAATATAGCAATTTATGACAATATTCAAAATGGCCGACGCTCAAAATGGCCGATATGGGAAAATTTGGTATCGCACGACTCGGCATGATGCACTGAATCTAAAGAGACCAGTTTTATTATTTTTGGCCAAAGCGTTCAGAAGTTATAAGCAAATATTTAACTTTTTCATATCTCCTGACCACTAGGGGGCACAGCGCCAAAACTCTGCAGGTAGCCTCAGATCATGATTGACATAACACACACCTAGTTTGGTCAGAAAACGCTAATGTGTTGCGGAGATAAAGCATCAATTTCATTTTTGCGACCATTACGTCGGATTCTTTCGCGAGTTATTCGTAAACGGTTTGACATATCAACTTTCTTTGGATAACTTTTTGTCCACATGGTCTGAAGATGATGTGGTTCAATTTTCGTTGAAATCGGAAAAACGGTCTAGGAGGAGTTCGAAAAAGTAGGTTTTTCATAAAATTCAAAATGGCGGGAAAAATTTCATGACGGAAAATGACGTCATAGGGTGCAATCGAATCGTCTTGAGCCAAGGAACCAGTGGACATAAGAATTTTGTTTCTAGGTCATACGGTTCAAAAGTTATTAGCATAAACGTTAGTTCAACTTTGGACAGTTGGTGGCGCTAGAGATATTGAGTTAGAGACTTCAAATTTGTTATGGTCAATGATTGGACTGTCTTTAATGAGTGTGCCAACTTTCATCATTTTCCCGCATACGGTTCTATGGGCTGCCATAGACTTTCATGGCGGAAGAAGAAGAAGAAGAATAAATATAGCTGCTAGCAGCCATCACGGGGCCAAGCGCAAGGAGGGCATTAAATGTCATGCCGACATCGCTGGCATCATCAGACCAACGGCAATAAGAATCTAAAGACATTTCAATATGACTTAAGTCTAAATGGCTGAAAAATCAACAATACGGTCTTTAGTATTTCGATTTAATGGTTTATCACATTCAAACAACAGGCAGCGCTGTAACCAAATTGTAGTGTCAATTCATGTGGTACATTGAGAGTGTGGTGACATTGACACATGCAAAGTTTGCTTTCAATTGGGTAAACCATTGCTGACAGAGCACTAAAGTCATGTGTTTGTTAAACATAGCATCTTATAAGAAAAATCGAAATGGCAGACGCTCAAAATGGCCGATATGGGAAAATTTGGTATCACAGGACTCGGCATGACCCACTGGATCTAAAGAGACCAGTTTCATGATTTTTGGCCAAAGGGTTCAGGAGATATAATCAAAAATGTCAGATTTTTAATATCTCCTGACCACTAGGGGGCAGAGCGCCAAAACTCTGCAGGTAGCCTCAGACCATGATTGACATAACACACACCTAGTTTGGTCAGAAAACGCTAATGCGTTGCGGAGATAAAGCCTCAATTTCAATTTTGCGACCATTACGTCGGATTCTTTCGCGAGTTATTCGTAAACGGTTTGACATATCAACTTTCTTTGGATAACTTTTTGTCATGATGGTCTGGAGATGATGTGGTTCAATTTTTGTGAAAATTGGACAAACGGTCTGGGAGGAGTTCGAAAAAGTAGGTTTTTAAAGAAAAATAACATGGCAAATCGGAGGTTTGGCCGAATATGACATATTTGGTATCTATGGTCTCGGCTTGACCCAATGAACACATTAAGACCATTTGTTTTACAATAGGTTAACGTCATCAAAAGTTATTAGTATGTTTGTAAATTTTGTTATAACTTTTGACCACAAGGTGGCGCTGCCCCCAAACTTTTTGTGCCGTATCAAGGTTAGGTGCCGAAGACACATATTGAGTTTCGTAACGATACACCAATCCATTTGTTAAATATAGCAATTTATGACAATATTCAAAATGGCCGACGCTCTAAATGGCCGATATGGGAAAATTTGGTATCGCACGACTCGGCATGATGCACTGAATCTAACGAGACCAGTTTTATGATTTTTGGACAAAGCGTTCAGGAGTTGTAAGGAAAAATGTCACTTTTTCATATCTCCTGACCACTAGGGGGCACAGCGCCAAAACTCTGCAGGTAGCCTCAGACCATGATTGACATAACACACACCGAGTTTGGTCAGAAAACGCTAATGCGTTGTGGAGATAGAGCCTCAAGTTCATTTTTGCGATCATTACGTCGGATTCTTTCGTGAGTTATTCATAAACGGTTTGACATTTCAACTTTCTTTGGATAACTTTTTGTCACCATGGTCTGGAGATGATGTGGTTCAATTTTCGTGAAAATCGGACAAACGGCCTAGGAGGAGTTCGAAAAAGAAGGTTTTTCATAAAATTCAAAATGGCGGGAAAATATTCATGACGGAAAATGACGTCATATGGTGCAATCGAATCGTCTAGAGCCAAGGAATCAGTTGACAAAAGAATTTTGTTTCTAGGACATACGGTTCAAAAGTTATTAACGTAAACGTGAGTGCAACTTTGGACAGTTGGTGGCGCTATAGAGATTGAGTTAGAGACTTCAATTTTGGTATGGTCAATGATTGGACTGTCCTTAATGAGTGTGCCAACTTTTTTTCATTTTCCCGTTTACGGTTCTATGGGCTGCCATAGACTCCCATGGCACAAGAAAAAGAATAAATATAGCTGCTAGCAGCCATCACGGGGCCAAGCGCAAGGAGGGCATTAAATGTCATGCCGACATGGCTGGCATCATCAGACCAACGGCAGTAAGAATCTAAAGACATTTCAATATGACTTAAGTCTAAATGGCTGAAAAATCAACAATACGGTCTTTAGTAATTCGATTTAATGGTTTATCACATTCAACCAACAGGCAGCGCTGTAACCACATTGTAGTGTCAATTCATGTGGTACATTGAGAGTGTGGTGACATTGACACATGCAAAGTTTGCTTTCAATTGGGTAAACCGTTGCTGACA